>CM060597.1:50703051-53208884 GCA_030578255.1 Tiaroga cobitis
ACCTAGAGCAGGCTATCTTGCGTGCCAATTGGCTGCCCTGCGGCAACTGCTGCAGCCTACCACTGAGCATCGCGTTTGACGTCGCGCCCACTACGCATCACAGCCCGCCAGAAGGGGGGTGACTTAGCGTATAATAGACGGGCTCGGGGGCTGCATCACTGATTTTCATCATCTTTAGCGAAGCTCTACGTATCGCTGGACTCGGAGAGAAGCCATCTGCCGTCGAATCTAGCGACCAGCACGCAGAGGACAGCGCCTGAAGAAGCCGGCCGTCTTCGCCGCCTTCAGCCTTCCGTGCCTGCTACGCCATCCGGCGTCGAGTATCCTTTTATTAGTGCTTTTCTGCCTGTGAGTGTTCGCCGCCGAGACGCTCACTCTTCTCTAAAAGAGCGCGAGCGTTTTTCTAAAAATGCCTCGCCTTTCCTGTGGCTCGTGCAGAGCCCCGCTCAGCGCCCAGACCGCCACGTGATTTGCGCTCTCTGCTTGGACCCAGACCACGCAGCCCGCGCCCTGGATTTGAGAGGCTGCGTGCACTGTGAAGTGCTTCCGTTTACAACCCTGCGGGCTCGACTCGAAGCCTTCACCACGGCCGCTGTCACTTCGGCCTCCGGACCGCGCAAGAAGAAGCGCCGCTTCTAGAGGATACCAGAGCCTGAGGTCACCGTGAAAGGCTCGCCGGACTTCATCCAGCCAGCCTCTCTCTCTCCTTCTCCGCCCCTCCTGGATGCGCAGCTGTCGGCTTTGGCCCGCACTGCCGCCGCCTCAGGGGACTAAGCTGAAGGAATTGACCTCGGTGACAGCTGTTCCATCCTGGCATCAGATAGTGAGGAGTGGTCGAGTTCTCATAACTCCGCCTCCTCCTCGATCCAGGAATCCAGCAGGACTCGGGCTGGCATGGACGCTGAGCTCTTGCACCTCCTGTCGAAGGCCGTCGACCAACTCGGCCTGGATTGGTCACCCCTTAAGACCCCGCGCCCAATAGGCTTGATGGCTGTTTCCTCCACAGCCGCCGCCCACCGCCCGTTTCCAGATCTGCGCCGTTTCTGCCAGAGCTTCACACTGAGCTCTCGAAATCGTGGAACGCTCCATTCTCCGCGAGGCTCCAATCTCATGTCTCCTCGGCGCTCTCCCAAGTGGACGGCGCCGCCGAGAAGGGGTACAAAGCAATCCCCCCAGTGGAGGAGGTGGTCGCAGCGTACCTTTGCCCGCCCTCCGCGAGATGGCGCTCAAAGTCTGCCCTCCCGTCGTCCAAAGCCTGCAGGACCACCTCAGCCCTTGTCAGCTGCGGGTTTTCTGCCGCCGGACAAGCTGCTTCCGCCCTGCACTCGATGGCTGTGCTGCAGATCCTCCAAGCTGATCTCCTCCGCGAATGGGATGAGAGAAGCAAGGACCAAGTCACCATCACGGATTTGAGGAGCGCGACGGACCTCTACCTTCGTGCTACTGAATCCGCGGCTCAGGCGATCGGCAGATGCATGGCCTCGCTCACCATCACAGAGAGGCACTTATGCTTGTCCCTTGCGGATATGAGGGACGTTTCTCGACGCGCCGGTCTCCTCTACTGGTCTCTTCGGCCCAGCGGTGAACGGGATCGTCGACCGCTTCTCCGAAGTGCAAAAGACCTCGCAGGCCA
The DNA here is from genome assembly GCA_030578255.1 of Tiaroga cobitis. Classification (NCBI taxonomy): domain Eukaryota; kingdom Metazoa; phylum Chordata; class Actinopteri; order Cypriniformes; family Leuciscidae; genus Tiaroga; species Tiaroga cobitis. Next base: position 50,704,685 of record CM060597.1, read on the forward strand.
TGAACCTCTTTCTGCATCGACGATCGAGCTCCGCTGCAAGCCGCCTGTAAAGAACGTTAGCCAGCACCCAGCTCAGCCCCAGCCTTAGCAGCGACAACAGGGCGGACACCCTAGATCGCGCTCATCCAGCCGCCCAGGCCGCCTCCCCCCCGGGGACACCGGCCCAGGATCGCGCTGAAGCCTGAGCATGCGAAGCCCTCCTAGCTACAGCAGAGAGGAAAAGACGGCTGGGTCTCGCTGCGGCCGGACCACAGTCGAAATATCTCGTCCTGTCAGTCCCCTCAGAGAAGGCTACTGCAGACGTACTTTTAGCAGCCAACGAGTCGGCAACACAGCCCGCTCGCCTGCACACAACCGCCGCTTTCACGGCGACCCAGAGAAAATTCAAAAAGAGTATAATTTCTGGCAAACCGGCTCACGCCGATGGTATTTTAAGTGTAGAAAAAGTGCCCACAAAGCAGTGCTCACCCCTACACATAAACACGGTGCCCCACGTGTCTCACACACCCACAGAGCCCACTCTCATAAAGCTGGCAGAAGCCGCTCGAGTGATAGATGTAGAGAATGTGCCCACAGATTTGTGCTCACACCTACTGCTGCCCGCTCTGTTACACGGCAACAGCCTCACAGCGGCCGAGTTATGAGTGTAAGTCACGTGCCCACCCGCGAGCGCTCACGCTTACTGACAAACGCTTCACCCCAGGCTCCGATCGCACAAAATATCATCACAAAATGTTCCCCATTCCCAGTAGTCGGGTCATCACAAGTGATACAGACAGTCTCTGCTGTCAGCGAGCTGCCGTTCCCGAGATCCGAGGGCGCGCGCGCCTCGCACACACCGCCGGTTCAGTTTCACAAGCGCGCGATGAGCGGCGATCGAAACCCGGAGTCCATTCTGCCCCTAGCTATACATGTAAAAGCATGGGAGGCTATTCCAGGAGTGTCAGAATGGGTGCTGAGCACTGTAAGGTAAGAGATAATGTATTTCTGAAAACTGTCTAAACCAGCATTTATGGGGTTAAGAGCGGGTGGGTGGAGTCAGCGCTACGAGTTGTAGGCTGGCCCTTCGTGATGGCACAATGGCTCCGGGACACCTGCCGCGAATGGCTGATGGCCGACGGAAGCGACGTCGAGGGAGTCATTGACAAGGTGGTACTGGAGCAGTTCGTGGTGCGGCTTCCGAGGAAGACCGTCCAATGGGTCCAGTGCCACCGCCCAACGTCGCTGAACCAGGCCATCCAACTGGCGGAGGACCAAATGGTGGCGTGCCCAGGGGTCGGCGAACCCCTGCCATCGGCTTCTCTATCTCTCTCTCTATCTCTCTCTCTTCCCCCTCTCTTCCCAAACCTGTCCCCTTTCCCAGGTCTCGTGGGGGCTTCCTCCCTGCTCAGCACCGAGGTGGAGATCGGGGACCCCAGCGGAACAGCCTGCAATGCCAGGGGCCCCTTCCTGGGCAGCCGCTCTCTCCACATCAATTCCTTGACCCGCTTCCTGCCACAGGCTGCCCCCGATCAATCTGGCCTGTACCAAATACCCGTGAGTATCAAGGGGGGTACATATCAGGCTTTAGTGGATTCAGGTTGTAACCAGATCTCCATTCATCAAAGCCTGATTCAACCTTGGGCATTGGATGGTTAAGGTAATTGGATGGCCGCATGGTTAAGGTACGGTGTGTGCAAGGGGAGGTGGTAGATTACCCGGTCTTGCCAGTGGAAATTCAATTTAGGGGACAAAAGCATAGAGCAGAGGTGGCATTTAAACCGCACCTCCAACATCTGCTAATTTTGAGGACTAATTGGCCAGCCTTTAATAAATTATTGGGGTGTTTGTGTGCGGATGCCTCTTGGGCAAAGAGAGACAAAAGGAAGGCGGCGGTTGCTCAGGTGGGAGAAGCTGAGCCGGGACCTCTGGGACCTGATTCAGGGGAACAAAGCGCTCTGGAGAGAATCATTCTCACAGAGTGCAATGATTTTCCACTGGAGCAGTCCCAGGATGATACGCTGAAACATGCATTTGATCAGGTTCGCTCTATCGACGGCCAGCTACTCCACCCAGACCAACTGCTCTCCTATCCCTATTTTAAAATTATAAAAGATAAGTTGTATCGGGTGACCCAAGAGGCCCAGTCAAAGCAGGATACAACTCAGTTATTGGTACCAAAAAGCCGCCAGGAAATGCTTTTCCAGGCGGCTCATTGTAATCCAATGGCCAGGCATTTAGGACAAACAGCTACACTAAACCGTCTCATGGCCCGGTTCTTCTGGTTCCGGTTCTTCATTCACGAGAATGTGCGCAAGTGGTGCGTGTCTTGTCGTGAATGTCAGTTGGTGAATCCATCGGCCAATCCAAAAGCACCTTTGTGCCCACTTCCCTTAATGCAGGTCCCCTTCGAGCGAATTGGCATGGACCTCATCGGGCCATTAGAACGGTCTGCACGGGGGCACCGCTTTGCTTTAGTCCTGGTGGATTATGCAACGCGATACCTTGAAGCAGTGCCGCTCCGCAGTATTTCCGCTAAAAGCGTTAAGGGCGCACTGTTTCAGCTAATCTCCCGGGTGGGAATGCCGAAAAAGATTTTCACCGATCAAGGCACGGCGTTTATGTCACGAACCATCCACGAACTTTACAAATTATTGGGCATTAAATAGATTCGCACCAGTGTCTACCACCCACAAACAGACGGCCTGGTTGAACGATTTAATCGCACGTTGAAAACCATGATTCAAAAGTTTGTACGGACAGATGCCAAAAATTGGGATAAATGGCTAGAACCCCTCTTGTTTTCTGTACGCAAGGTCCCTCAAGTCTCCACAGGGTTTTCCCCCTTCGAGCTCCTCTATGGACGCCAGCCCCGCGGGGTTTTGGATGTCCTTGGGAGGACGGACCTTCGTCTAGCAAAAACGAAATTCAGTATGTCCTGGACCTGAGAACAAAACTCTACACTTTGGGGCGGCTATCAATAGAGAATTTGTTACAGGCCCAGGACAAACAGAGTCGGCTGTACAACAGGGGGGCAAGACTTCGTCAATTTGCACCGGGAGATAAAGTGCTTGTATTGCTCCCTACTTCTAGTTCAAAATTACTCACGAAGTGGCAAGTCCCTCTCCCTCTCTCTCTCTCTCTCTCTCTCTCTCTCTCTCTCTTTTTTTTTTCTTTCTTTCTTTCTTTCTTTCTTTCTTTCTTTCTTTCTCTCTCTCTCTCTCTCTCTCTCTCTCTCTCTCTCTCTCTCTCTCTCTCTCTCTCTCTCTCTCTCTCTCTCTCTCTCTCTCTCTGTCGTTTATATGTTTCGGGCTTATATGTTCTCTCCATGCCAATTACTGCAATTAGACACAGGTGTTCATCATCTGCACTTGACCTACTTACTCACCGCTCGGCTCCATTCTCTCTCTCCCGCTACAGATTTCGCAAAACCACGCCCCTCCTGCCACAATTACCAATGATACTTTTTGTTAATTTTAGTGTTGATTCAACAGCAGTGACGTAGAATAAACATCACAATGTAACATTGATTAAACAATTAACAATTATTCATTTTGTTAAAGGATTAGTTCACTTCAGAATGAAAATTTAGTGGACTTCAACGGGAACCGATGGGTTGAAGGTCCAAATTGCAGTTTCAAAGCAGCTTCAAAGGGTCTACACAATCCCAGCCGAGGAATAAGGGTCTTATCTAGCGAAACGATTGGTCATTAAGTTTCTTTTTCTTTTTCTTTTTTTTTTTACATCTGATCATTGTTTCAAAAGTAAACGTAGGTGCAAAATTAATTTTGAAGCAACATCAATTCATAACATTGATTCAATGACATTACCATTGATTTTTTTGTTGAAATCTCACCATTGTTTCAACCTTAATTTCAATCAAGGTGCAATCAACATTGACTCAACATTGTTTCAATGTTTGCTTGCTATCTTGGAATAAATTTGGTATTGTTTCCATGAGCAATACATGTATAACACACAAGATAATAGAGAGAAAGAATGAAATAAGAATAATTAAAATAAAAAAACCTTATAGCAATACACATTAAGCATATTAAGTATTGTATATAGATCATATAAAATATATACAATATGTATTGACATGTTAGTTATTCTACTGCCTAACATCAAAAAAGTGAACAACATTTTTATATCCTTGAGGCATAAACACCATATGCTAATGATCTATAGAAACAGGTAGATAGTAAAAAGGAATAAAAGTTGTTGGTATTTTTAATATATATTAATGTTAATTTCAGCTGAAAACAGGTCCACTTTTGCAGTTTTGCAGAAATGTAAGTAAAAGTATAGTTTTCCAATGAGCCCATGTTGGATTTTCTTCACATCTTAGCAATTCAAGCTGGTTAAATTGTTAAATACAAATAATCTGATTGAATAAGAAGTTTATATTTCAAATAAGAAAACAGAAGAATGCATTGGTTCCTTGTGCTGAGAGTAGCACCAGCCCTAGCAAAACATCTTGCCAACAACAGATGGCGCCATTCATCCTTCTTTGATGGTTTCCTCCAGTTGAAGCGCATTACGTCATGAAATAGGCTACAGCTCGATGCTTCAGCACTTGCCACCTTGTGTTTTCTCATGCAAAGTGAGAAAGCAGAAAGACTGGAGATCCCGGTGCTGAAGGCATCAGGGGATGTGACATTTCAGCGTGAGCCGCAGCAGTTGTGTTTGGGTGGCGTCTTGAAGACATCTGGAGCTCTGGTGCCATTTGATTAAAGAGCACATCCAAAAGAAAACCTCAGAGAAGCCACCTCACACTTTCAGAAGTCTCCTGATTTCACAAAGCTGCGCTTTTCTCTGAATCTGATGTTCTCAGCCGGCAATGAGACCTCTTAATCTTCCCATCTTGGTCTCGTACATCAATACCTCGGCTAGATTGCGGCATGTAAGAGGCACAAGGACAGCTGGATTGCTGTAGCAGTAGATTCACAGAAGTGTCTCATTCATCATGTCGCCCCTCTGGTCAAATCAAGTGTGTCCCATGGCACGCTGAAATACATCTTAACTCTGCCCGCATAGAGGCAGATCAGATAGACGAGGCAGTGCTTAGCAGGGGTCAGGGGGCGATCGAGGGTCAGACGGGGACGATGCATGACAGAACAGATTATGTAGACATTCGTAGGGTCTGTGTGTTTCTTGTTAAGCCAGGAACATGACTGTCAGTCCGATTATGAATGTAATTTGGTTGTGACGACTGATCATGCCCAAATGGACCGGGTCTGTTCCAGTTGTGCTCAGTCTGTGTTTACAGTCGGTGTTTAAATTCGTTTAGTCTGTAGTCTAAATATTCTAGTCTTTGAATTTAAGAACCAGCTGTTATCAGTTGTCCTTAGAAAGAGTTTTCTAAACATGGTAAATATTTGCAACTGACCCTACTGACTATAGGAGAGATGCATTCCCTGTCAAACATCATTCATCCTTATTTTTGTAATTTTGTCAAATACTTTTTTTCTTGATTACACATCTTGTTTTGATGTTTTTATTTTTTATTTTATTTTGTTAAAATGTAACATGGCAAGTTAATCCGGGAACACACTACATGACTGTCAGGCCGATTATAAAAATAATTTGGTCGTTAGGACTGATCATGCTCAAACAGACCGAGTTTGTTCCAGTTGCGCTCAGTCACTGTTTACAGTTGGTGTTTAAAGTCATGTAGTGTGTGGTGTCTAAAGATTCTAGTCTTAGAATTTAAAAGAACCAGTTGTTGCCAGTCGTCCTCACAAAGATTTGATTAAATGTTTAATATTTGCGATTGGCGCCAGCGACTAGGCTTTGGAGACGCATTCCCTGTCAAATAACATCCATCCTTATTTTTGTAATTTTGTTAAACACATCTTTTTATGTTTCTATGTAATGTTTCATAAGTTGTCATTGCAAGTAAATTGTTTTAGGCTTTTCATGTTGTTCTGCAGATGGAAAAAAGTGAAACTGCATTCTATAAAAATTCAGAATAAGCAGTGATTTCTCTCATTTTAAAAATAACATTAAGTAGCTATCCTTTTACTTTGCCCTGGAGCAGAAAAAAATAAATGTAGCTTAAGCTGAATAAATATATATATATATATATATATATATATATATATATATATATATATATATATATATATTCAGAAACAAGTGCAGTTCCCTTTCGTAGTCACTCCGAGTTACGTCGGATGACGGAGAATGGGGGTTTCGCCAGAAAGCCAATCCTCTTCGAGTATTTAAAAACGAGCCTATGGCAATGAAATGCCAAGGGTCTGCGGAATTTGCCTAATGTATCTCCGCCTCACCGCGTGAGTATTTAAGGAGAGACAGGTGCAACAGCAGATCATGTTTTCGCTTCGGAGCCAAGAGAACCTCTTCACTCCACAGCCACAAACTGAGTTTACAAGTGACTCACCTCTTCGAGACGAGCGAACTCTACAGTGTTGGTGTGACGGCGGTATCCAGCGAGTCTTCACATTGCCTGCGATCTGTGCAGTGGTCTGCCTGACTTTGTGTTTTCTCCCTGGTCGCCTCAGCATTGCAGAGTTTTTCCTCTCCTAAAAGAGCTGCACGTGGCACGTCTTTTTAAAGATGTCTCGCCCGTGTTCTTCTGGTTGCGGTCGTTATCTGTCATCTTCTGATGGGCACGAGCGCTGCTTTGTGTGTCTGGGCTTTGAACACGCTAAAGCAGCGCTCGTGGATGACTCATGTTCCTTCTGTGGGAACATGACCATCGCAACACTTAGATTAAGACTCGATGATCTTTCAGTGAGAGTCCCCGCGTCCACCACCCGTCCTGCTTCCTCCACGAGAGGTGGTAGTTCGGCTGGGGGACAGGGTGATCTGAGGGTGACGGTGTGGAGCAATCCGACGATGCGTCCTCGGACCACACCCCCCTCCGCTGTGTTGCAACCCGCGAGTGCCGCGGTGATTCAGGCGGGTCCTTCTTCGGAAGTCCCGCGTGTTTCATTCGGCGCTCCAGAGGATGACACGATGTCGATCGCGGCATCACAAGGTGGGCTAGAGTCTTCGGGAAGTGAGGATGCGGCTGCGTTGCCTCCTTCGGGAGTCCCAGCGTTGCCCGTGTCGGATCCCGAGATGACGGCCATGCTGTCCCGGGCAGCCGTGAGCATCGGGCTAGAGTGGAACCCTCCGCCCTGCCCCGAGCGCTCGCGGCTGGACGATTGGTTTTTGGGTGCGGCTGCCGCCTCACGGCCTCAGCCGACCCCAATTCCTTTCTTCCCGGAGCTGCATGAGGAGCTGTCGAGATCATGGAAGGCTCCTTTGACCTCCCGTGAACGCTCGTCAGCTTTCTCCGCCTTTCCTCCCCTCGATGGCGCAGCTGCCCATGGGTACACTGGGATTCCCCCGGTGGAGCGCTCTGTTGCGATGCAACTGTGTCCTCAGAGCGCCTCCTCTCGTGGCAATCCTAAGCACCCGTCCAAGGCCTGTAGATTCTCGTCATCCATGGTGGCGAGGTCTCACAGAGCTGCAGGACAGGCGGCTGCTGCCCTGCATGCTATGAGCACCTTGCAGGTCTACCAGGCCCAGCTGCTCAGAAACATGCACGAGGGCAGGACTGACCCAGGGACGTTCGACGAACTGCGTGCCGCCACCGACCTCGCTCTCCGGGCGACGAAGGTGGCTTCACGCTCCCTGGGTCAGGTGATGGCCACTAGCGTGGTCCAGGAGCGTCACCTTTGGCTGAACCTGGCCGATATGCGGGACGTTGAGCGGACTCGTCTGCTCGACGCCCCCATATCCCAGGCCGGCCTCTTCGGCGGAGCGGTTGAAGACTTCGCCCAGCAGTTTTCAACCGCACAGAAGCAGTCTGAGGCAATAAAACATATTCTGCCCCGACGGCCAGCTGCTGCCTCCACCCAGCCGTCGGCACAGACGCCTCAGCCTGCTCGCCGCCGAGGACGCCCCCCTGCGGCTCCCGCCCCTCCCGCACGGCCCCAGCAGCAGCCTTCACCCGGGCCGCGTCGTGGAGGAAGCCGCAGGAAGGCGTCCCAGCCCCCTCAGGCCCCGCGCCCCGCTAAACGCCAGGCCAAGCGGCGTTCCTGAGACGGGCTGCTCAGTGATGGTGTCGTTTTTTTCCCAGGAGGCGGTTGCAGGCCCCCTCCTTCCCCCGGTGGAGGGCCGGGGGAGAATCCTTTGTTCTCCACTCCCCGCTGCTCACCCACGGGTGGGCAGCACCCTAATGTGGTTAAAGAAAGAACCGAAATGTCCATCACTGAGCACACAGAGCTGGATGACAGTGCGCGACGCCCCCGTGCCTCGCCACTCTCGTCCTCCTCTGTCTCTGAGGGCGAGGATGACAGTGCGTGCCGTCCCCGGACCACACCACTCTCATCCCCCTCTATCGCCAGACCCCTGGCAGAGCAGACCCCCGTGGAACGCTGGTCCTTCCCTGGTCTCCTCTGTCAGGGCGCGGAGCTTGGCTGTGCACACGCTCAGGGCCGCTATGCCACCCTTGCCTGTGCCGGTCACTCCGCCTCGCTGCCCCTCCGGGGGGACGCCTGTGGCTCGGATGATTCCGCTGGATCAGTTTTTGGGGGCTTGGTTAGAGCTCCCCAATCTGTCCCGTTGGGTCGCCCGAACTATCAGGCTCGGCTATGCGATTCAGTTCGCACGGTCTCCTCCCCGCTTCAGGGGAGTCCGCTTTACTATGGTCGGTGGCAATGCCCCGGTCATGAGAGCGGAGGTTGCTACCCTGCTGGCGAAGGGTGCAATCGAGGCTGTCCCTCCAGCCGAGATGAGGTCAGGGTTCTACAGCCCCTACTTCATTGTCCCCAAGAAAACCGGTGGGTTACGGCCAATCCTGGACTTGCGCGTCTTGAACCGCTCCCTTCACAGGCTGCCGTTCAAGATGCTCACGGCCAAACGCATTTTCGAATGCGTGCGGCCACAGGATTGGTTTGCAGCGATAGACCTGAAGGACGCCTACTTTCATGTCTCCATTTTACCTCGACACAGACCGTTTCTTCGGTTTGCTTTCGAGGGGCAGGCATACCAGTACGCGGTTCTCCCATTCGGGTTGGCTCTGTCTCCTCGCGTCTTTACGAAGGTCGTCGAGGCAGCCCTTGTTCCCCTACGCGAACACGGGGTTCGCATCCTGAATTATCTCGACGACTGGCTAATATTAGCTCACTCTCGAGATCAGGTTTGCGAACACAGAGATTTAGTGCTCCGGCACCTAGCCCGTCTGGGCCTTCGGGTCAACTGGGAGAAGAGCAAACTTTGCCCCGTGCAGAGGATCTCTTTTCTCGGTATGGAGATAGACTCGGTCGCCATGTCCGCGCAGCTTACGAGCGAGCGCGCACACTCACTGCTGACTTGTCTTCGACAGTTCGAGGGCAAGAGTGCGGTCCCACTGAAACTTTTTCAGAGGCTCCTGGGGCATATGGCATCCGCAGCCGCAGCAACGCCACTCGGATTGCTTCATATGAGACCGCTTCAGCTGTGGCTTCGCGATCGAGTCCCGAGGTGGGCATGGCATCGCGGTACGCTCAGAGTTTTAATAACTCCGACCTGCCGTCAGACCTTCACCCCGTGGCGGAACCTCAGCTTTCTACGGGCCGGAGTTCCCCTAGAACGAGTTTCCAGGCATGTTGTCGTCTCCACAGATGCCTCTGCCACGGGCTGGGGCGCCATGTGCAATGGACATGCAGCCGCGGGCTCCTGGACAGGACCCCAGCGCCTCATGCATGTCAATTGCCTCGAGTTGCTGGCAGTACGCCTTGCCCTGCACCGCTTCCGTGCGTTGCTCCTGGGTCAACACGTACTTGTCCGCTCGGACAATACCGCGACTGTAGCGTACATCAACCGTCAGGGTGGTCTACGCTCTCGCCGTATGTCGCAACTCGCACGCCACCTCCTCTTATGGAGTCAGAAGCACCTGAGGTCCCTTCGTGCTATTTACATTCCTGGAGTGCGGAACCGTGCAGCCGACGAGCTGTCACGGCTCCGGCCAACCTCTGGCGAATGGAGACTCCATCCCCAGTCGGTCCAGCTGATATGGGACCAGTTCGGGGACGCACAGATAGATCTGTTTGCCTCCCACGACTCATCCCATTGCGCCCTGTATTACTCCCTGACCGAGGGCACGCTCGGCACGGATGCACTGGCGCACAGCTGGCCGCAGGGCCTACGCAAGTATGCGTTTCCCCCAGTGAGCCTTCTCGCACGGACTCTGTGCAAGATCAAGGAGGACGAGGAGCAGGTCATATTGGTCGCCCCATACTGGCCCACCAAGACCTGGTTCTCCGAACTGATACTCCTCGCGACAGCACCTCCTTGGCCAATTCCTCTGAGGAAGGACCTCCTTTCTCAGAGACGGGGCACCCTATGGCACCCTCGTCCCGATCTCTGGAGACTCCACGTGTGGCTCCTGGACGGGACGAGGCAGGTTTGAGTACCCTGCCACCAGCGGTGGCGGCTACCATCACTTCCGCTAGAGCATCGTCCACGAGACATGTCTATGCGTTGAAGTGGAACCTCTTCGTCAACTGGTGCTCTTCTCGCCGAGAAGACCCCAGGAGATGCTCGATCAGCGTTGTGCTTTCCTTCCTGCAAGACGGGTTGGAGCGAAGGCTGTCTCCCTCCACCCTGAAGGTGTATGTGGCCGCTATCGCCGCATATCACGAAGCAGTTGAAGGTAAGTCTCTTGGAAAGCACGACCTGATCCTCAGGTTCCTGAGAGGAGCGAGGAGACTGAATCCTCCTCGCCCTCCTCTCGTTCCCTCTTGGGACCTCTCAGTGGTTTTAAGTGCCCTGCAGAGGGCTCCCTTTGAGCCTCTGCAATCAGCTGAGCTTAAGATCCTGTCAATGAAGACAGCGCTCCTGGTTGCGTTGGCCTCCATCAAGAGGGTAGGGGACCTGCACGCATTCTCCGTTGACGAAGCGTGCCTGGAGTTCGGGCCCGGCCACTCTCACGTGATCCTGAGACCCCGGCCTGGATATGTGCCCAAGGTTCCCACCACTCCCTTCCGGGACCAGGTGGTGAACCTGCAAGCGCTGCCCCGGGAGGAGGCAGACCCAGCCTTGGCACTGCTCTGTCCAGTACGCGCACTCCGTGCTTACGTAGACAGGACGCAGTGTTTCAGGACCTCAGACCAGCTCTTTGTCTGTTATGGTGGGAAGCTGAAGGGAAAGGCTCTCTCCAAACAAAGGTTGTCTCACTGGATAGTGGACGCCATTGCTTTGGCATACCAGCAGCAAGGTCGACCATGCCCCCTTGGTGTGACTGCCCACTCCACCCGGAGTGTGGCGTCCTCTTGGGCTTTAGCGCGTGGCGCCTCGCTAACAGACATCTGCAGAGCTGCAGGCTGGGCGACACCTAACACATTCGCCAGATTCTACAATCTCCGAGTGGAGCCAGTCTCCGCCCATGTACTGTCTTTTTCAAGCTAACATGGGAGCTGTGAAGTGTCTCGCTTGCTCGCCATTCCACTCCACGGACTGGATACGTGCGATATTTCCTCAGGTGAGCCTTCCTCTCTGAAGCCCTGAGTTCCTCCAGCACTGTTGACGCTGGCGCCAGTGTCTATTGCCTGTGCGTCGGCTAGGTGCCTCCGTGTGCATGGTTCCTCCTCTGAGTAACCCCCACATGTGTATTTTCCACTGTAAGCCTCTTTGAGCATGTGTCTTTCCCTCGGCAAGTCACCTGCCACTCCTGGAGTTGAAAGTAGATGCCACCCTACGGGCTGGTCACTCCAGTGTTCCTCCATATGTAGCCCCCTTGGGCCATATGTGTATTCTTAAGTCCTCCCTATGGGTAGGCATGCTGCGGCATATCTCCCGTGAGATATGCTTCCCAGTGTACCTTGGTATTCCTGTGTTAAGTAGGACTCCTTCGTCCGTGCCTATATCACGACAGGGAGGTCAGACTTCGCAGGGCACTGGAAGACAGCTGTGAAGGTGGCGTGATTACACGGGGACCCCCATTCTCCGTCATCCGACGTAACTCGGAGTGACTACGAAAGGGAACGTCTCGGTTACGGATGTAACCCTCGTTCCCTGAGTAGGGAACGGAGACGTTACGTCTCCCTGCCACTTCCGCTGTACCGCTGGGTAGACGCCTGAGTTCAGTCTCGGCTCCTCAGCGAAGACATGATCTGCTGTTGCACCTGTCTCTCCTTAAATACTCACGCGGTGAGGCGGAGATACATTAGGCAAATTCCGCAGACCCTTGGCATTTCATTGCCATAGGCTCGTTTTTAAATACTCGAAGAGGATTGGCTTTCTGGCGAAACCCCCATTCTCCGTCATCCGACGTAACGTCTCCGTTCCCTACTCAGGGAACGAGGGTTACATCCGTAACCGAGACGTTATATAGCCTACATATAACTGCACTTGTTTCTGAATATATATTGATTGAAATAATCTAACGAATAAAATAATCACAAACACGACAATTGTAAATAAAATAATTTTATATATACACTTTAATTATATCTAATATATTTTATGAAATATGATGAGGAAATACAGTACCTTGAATATCTCTGCAGCTTTTCTGTCAAATTAAATCTGGAAGCGGGTGTCTGTTGAAAAACCTGAAACACCCAATGATGCCACAAAACTGTTATAAGTTATATGCATAAACTTGATATGTCCAAGTTTATGCATTAGAGGTTGTATGAATAACTGAAAAAACTAGAACTAGAAATGTTGTTGTAATTAACAAAATTAATTAGGAAATACATAATGAAAGGTGTCTATAGGCGATAAATGGCAAAACATTTTTTTTTTTATTAAAATAAAAACTGAAAGAGAAACACAGGACTCTATGAATTTTTTTTTTCAAGTTACATTTAACGTTTCATAAATAAAACCACCAGTGTAATCGGCAGGGTTTATCAAATTTTCTTTGCACAAATTGCACTGCAAATAAGTAGTGGCTATGAGTAATTTGGGAAATACAGTGCCTTCTCTACAGCTCTTCTGTCAACTGAAATCATGCTTTAGGAGTATATTGTGACCGTACACTTTCTGTAGATGGATACAATTAAAATATACACATATCATTTTAAATGACTTCTGTTTCAGAATATATAAAGCAGTGATATTGTATTTCTTTCTAACGGGTAACTGGTAACTCTGGAATCTGAATGAAAAAATAGTATTTTTGCTCAGGACGAATCAATTCGTTTTAATACCTGATTTTATAATAATAAATAGCCTACATTGTTGCTTGATTATAGGTTAAAAAAAAAAAAACGTTGTAAAAGAAATGTAGCAATTGACTAAATGAATTTGGAAAGACATAATGCAATGTGTCTATAATGGCAAAAAGACAGTAAGAAAGAGAAACATAGGATTTATGAAAAAACATTCAAGACACATTGCTGTGAATTCAAAATGCATTCTCTTACAATCGCCATAAGAATGTCAACCTTACTCATGGACATAAAATGTGGGTTCAATTCTATTTTCTTTAACAGTTCTCCTCACAAAATGAATTTCAAACATACATTGTATAAGAACACAGTGGAAATTATTAGCAAGACCAAACATGTCAGGACTTCTTAAAACCACTAGTGTGTCAGCAGTGTGAGAGGGGCATCGGTAGACAATATTGGATCTTGGGTTCCTTTTCTGATTAGCAATAAAAGAAATTGTACGTATCGCCCAGCCCTATGCCTCTCCATGCAGGACCTCACATCTTGCAGGGTTTTCCTTTTCTTTCTGCACAAATTGCACTGCAAATAAGTAGCAGCAGCTGTCTGTTGATATCCATGTTCGTCCACAGTTGAGTTCTGCAGAATATCCCATCGTGACTCACCAGTCGTTAAGCCTGTTAGTGGACTGACTCAGTCATTAGGTTTGTACTCCCCTCTGACTATCAAAGACTAGAATCTGCTCCAGTCAATGGAAATAGTCTATATGTGTGTTGACTTCGGTCTTTAAATGTTTCAGCTAGTTGTTAAGTGTGTCCCCAGCTTTAGAAGACTTTAACTGATGTGTCTGGCTCAGAGACCAGCGCTGTCGTCTGGTGTCTGGAAAAAATGCCATACATGTGTTAATTTTGTGTGGTTTAATCTGACAAAATCCTTCATTATTGAGTATGTTGTTGCGGTCATCCCTGCAAAACATTTTGAACTCTTTAGCTTTTTTTAGGAAAGTATTTCTATAAAATCAAAATTTCATAATTCTGCTCTACAAACCAGGCCCAGGCCCAGAAGACCACAGACATACCCATGGTGGGGAAGCAAAGTGGAGAACAATGGTGTTAGTGTGCAGTGCAACACCTACCTGTCTCCACCGGTGGCAGGGGATGCGTGAGAAGGCGGATGACCGGGTCCTCAAACCGCACCAAGCTGCCTGTTGGCGACCAAGAGGGGGCCGAGGGGTGCAAGGCTGTCCCACAGGGTCGCACACCGCCAGCCTCGCCCTCTTGGCAACTAGGGACAGAGGAATTTGCTCTCTTGACAATTCGGGTACCACTGGAAGAGCTCCATCTGAAGAGCTCGTCCCCCCACCCCTGGGTGGCCTGTTTCAGAAATGCTACGTCTGACACTTGCCCCCTGGCTTGGCAGTGCCTGAGACAGACCGGGCGGCCTGCCTGCTGCTGGCTCTACACTGGGGCCCGGGTGGAGGCTGCTGCGGGGGCCCCACGGAACTGGAAACAGCGGCAGAGGGGCGCCCTTGGCGACAGGCAGGCAGAGGAACTGTCACCGGCGGCGGGGTGGAGGCAACAGCGGGGCGCCGGGGCAGGGTGTGTCGAAGGCCTCCGTCTTCGCCTGGGGGATGGAGAGCTGTTGGGTGCAGCTCTCCACCACGTCGCCGAACAACCCAACCGGGGAAATAGGGCACTCACTTTTCCGCCTTTTAACCAGCCGTCAACACACACAAACATTTACAAATTTGTTGCTGTTTAAACAGCAGTTGAGAGCTCAAAGCTCGCGATCACCGCTGCATTTGCGCTGTAGAAACCACCAGCACTGGGAGAGTCTTCCAGAAGAACCCCGACACACTCGCTCGTTGTAAAAAATAGCACTCTTCAGAGACATCAAACGATCGGCTCCAAAGCGAAAGGCAACTAGTGCATGCATCCACTTTCTTATTTATACCCATGCTGCGGGGGCGGAGTGTGTGATGTCATCACGCATGCCAATTCCATTGGCTCGTTCAATAGTACTCGAACACGATTGGCTCCCTAGCGTGATCCCCATCCGGTCGACGTCGACTACGTCTGACGTTCTCAACTGAAAGGGAACCCTTTTTCATTTGCTTTGTTCTGAGCAAAAAGTGGTTCCCATGTTGCAAGGTTTCCTTTCCAAAAGGTTCCCACTATCAATCAGATTTCAGATACAGATGCAGTTTTAACATAAGCAATTTATTTGTGCATTCAACATTTTTAATTAGTCTAATACAGCAACGAAGTCATCAATTCTGAAAGCACTTGCGGCATGTGCTTGCAGTTGAACGATACCACCTTTAGCTTTAGATATATGGAAGAAGTAAAAGAAGAAGTAGTGAATACATTTTAAAATGTAATTTATTCCTGAGATGCAAAGCATTTCAGCATCATTTACTGTAGTCTTCACTGGCTACGTTTACATGCAACCATATAATCCGTTAGTAATCGTATTGAAGACTCAATCAACTGAAAAGCCGATTGAGCTCGATCCGAATGAAATTTCGATCGGATTGAAAGGGGGGTGGTTTATTCCTTTTTGTAATCCAATCGAGAGAACATGTAAACACTTGATCGGATTGAAAACCGAAACAGAAATGACTGCGCATGTGCAATGACATTGAAATAACGTTATGACGTATGACGTGCGGAACAAGCTGTTCTTCCTGTTGAATAAAGTGTCATATAAATGAGTGTCCCTTCATTCTAAAATTCTCCTTTCACTCAGCGTCTATGAAGTGGAGCAGGACAACGTCCCACCAGTCCTTGTTTCAGATTCTAATTCACAGATGATTGGTTTTGGGTGCGGGGAGGGGTATTTTTTACTGCGTGATAAATTGAAGCAGCACAGCACAACGGTTCATATGGTTCATATGACCAGAAATGGATAAATATTAAGTCTGCTGTTTAAAACAAATAAAGAAACAATGTAGGAGAATGGTTATTATGCTTGTTATGATCCTTGGTGTTTGTTATGTGCTTTGTGGGTCGTTTGGTATTCTGTGTATGTGTGCAGGTAATGACTTGCAGCTGGAGGACCCTGATTGGTGGATCCATTGATGCACCGCAGCTAAAAGGGCGTCGCTTACTGAAGACGGGAAGCTCATTCTGGCGTTGGTCCGGTGGTGCGGGTAGCTCCGGATTCCTCCTCCCGTCGACAGATCCCAAACCTTCCGTTTCTGTTATGATTGTTTATTGGTGATGATTTACTTCTACTTTGTTTGTATGATTTGAGAACGTAGGGGTGTCCTGCCATTTAATTGCTTGCGACTTTGTTTGCGATTTGTTTACTTATAGGGAGTGAGGGAAGTTATTGTTGTATTTTGGTTTGCTCCCGTTTAGGTAATTTAGATATTATTTTGTTTATTAGTTTATTTTGTTTGTTATTTTGGCCTTGGGGCACCCTGAAGCCATTTTCTCTTTAATTATCATCTTTTCCACTATAACAATAAAATCATGTCTTGTGGAATTTAGATTTTGTGTCTTTGGTGATCTGTCGGCTGGGGCTGGTTTCCTTTTTGGTGTTTTTTTTAACATAGAAAAAAACTCCACGTCCAACCGTCCTTGATATGGGACGTAACAAATGGGGGCTCGTCCATTCGTAACGAATTGGGACACGTGATGGTAACAAGTTCGTCTTATGGTATGTATACGTCTCTTTTTCTCCTTTTGCTGGTTAGAACGTTTTTTTGGCAGTTTTTTCTTGAGAATCGGGGAAAGGAATATAGAATGGATTTTAGTATTGAGGCGTTTCGACAAAAACCTTCATGTGAAGGGTTAGAATTGTGTCGTAAAGAGGATTTGTATTTGATTGCTGATTATTATGACATTTCTGTAGTAAAATCAACTCGTAAAAAAGAAGTGCGGGACGTAATACAGGATGCTTTGATAAGACAGGGTGTCTTAACAGCAGTTAAAAATCCTGAAAGTGAGGGTAGGGAGATGGGGGAAAGCGAAAGGGATGAAGAGCTTGCTTCGACCAGTAAACCGGTGCTTCATTCACTTAGTGGGGTAGATACGGAAGATTTAAAACTCGCTATCCAATTAAAACAACTCGATTTGGAAATTAAACGTCAAGAACATACTACCCAACTCTTGCGCTTTAGACAATGTGAATTGGAGACACAGGCTGGTCGACCGCTCGGTGAGTTTAAACCAACGCTACCTGCTGTTGTTCGAACTAGTCTGAGTTTAAATCGTGCGTCTGATTCATCGTTGCCTATGCCTTCTGCAACTTCGGATTTTGACATTAGTAGACAAATCAACCTCGTGCCACCGTTTCGGGAGGCCGAGGTTGATTCATATTTTGGTGCGTTTGAACGCGTCGCCGCTGCGTTGCGTTGGCCGAAAGAAGTCTGGCCTCTTTTATTGCAATGTCGTTTAACTGGAAAGGCTCAGGAAGTCTGTTCCGCTTTGTCCCTTAACGACAGTTTAGATTATGAAAAAATAAAAACCGCTGTGTTGAGAGCCTATGAGCTTGTCCCCGAGGCTTATCGCCAAAAGTTCCGTTTGCATGTGAAAACTGCCAATCAAACGTTCGTTGAGTATGCGCGTGAGAAAAGCGCACTTTTTGATAAATGGTGTCAGGCCAGCAAAACGACAAATTTTAATGAGCTTCGTGAGCTCGTTTTGATTGAAGAGTTTAAAAATTCATTGCCCGATAGAATTGTGGTGTACTTGAATGAGCAGAAAGTTGTGACCCTTGCGGAGGCTGCTGTGTGTGCTGACGAATTTGTATTAACGCACAAAAACGTATTCGTGGCACCTGCTCGTCGAGAAAAGTCAAATTTTGTTAGTTCTGAGAGAACTTTTAAACCGTCGAAACTCTTGAATCCAGTAGTGCAACCTGACGATCGTGAGTGTTTTTATTGTCACGAAGCGGGTCATTTGATTGCTGTATGTCCTGTTTTGAAAAAGAAAAATAGGACTCAACAGCATAAAGGAGTTGGTTTTGTACGAACTATTACTAACCCGTCGAAGCCAGAAATTGATGCAATTTTTGAACCTTTTATTGGTCAGGGAATGATTTCTTTAAGTGATTTGGAAAATGATCAAGTGCCTGCTGCTATGTTGCGTGACACCGGGACAGCGCAGTCTTTCATTTTGAAAAGTTCGTTGCCATTTTCGGAGAAAACGTACTGTGGTTCGGATGTATTAGTGCAGGGAATTGCAATGCAGGTGGAAAAGGTTCCCTTGCATAAGATATATATTCGATCTGAGTGGGTAACTGGTTTCGTAAAGGTGGCTGTTCGTGCTCAATTACCTATAAATGGCGTAATTCTGATAATTGGAAATGACTTGGCAGGTGGAAAAGTTTTCCCTCTTCCTGAGGTCATTGAGAATCCGTTAGATGAAACATCCGTTGTGTGTAAGCAAGATGGGGTGGATTTGTCTGTGTTTCCTGCCTGTGTGATTACTCGGGCTCAATCACAAAAATTTCCCACTGTAGTTGATCTTTCTGACACTTTTCTTATTGATGAAACCGTGACTGATTTTGGTCCATTACTGTCTGAATCCGCGTCTAAACCGCTGTCCACTAGCAGTGGTGCTGAATTTGGTTCCGCGGATTTGTTGCTTTCAGTAGATCGTACATTATTAGTTGCCGAGCAAAAACAAGATCAGTCGCTCGAAGTTTGCAGAGATTCTGCTGTAAGCTCAAAAGAAATTGTGAAAAAGCAAATTGGTTATTACTTCATGGATGGAGCATTAATGCGGAAATGGACACCTTCTGTGTCTGATAATTCAGGGTGGGACACATTGTATCAGTTAGTAGTTCCCAAATGTTTTCGAGAACAAGTGTTAAGTGTAGCACATGATGGTGTGGCTGGACATTTAGGTGTGGCTAAAACGCTTTATCGAGTTTTGCGTCATTTCTTTTGGCCTAAGATTAAGTCGGATGTTACGAAATATTGTAGATCGTGCCATGTTTGTCAAATGGTTGGAAAGCCTAATCAGGTTATTTCCCCAGCACCTCTTAAGCCAATACCTGCTATCGGAGAACCATTTGAGCGCATAATCTTAGATTGTGTCGGGCCGCTGCCAAAAACTAAAGCAGGTCATACCTACTTGCTCACGCTTATGTGCACAGCAACTCGTTATCCTGAGGCAATACCACTCCGTTCGTTGAGAGCTAAAGCCATTGTGAAAGCTTTAATTGTGTTCTTTTCTACCTTTGGACTTCCGAGAATTGTTCAGACGGACCAAGGAACAAATTTTATGTCCCGGTTGTTTAATCAAGTTTTGTCTCAGTTGAAGGTTAAACACATCGTTTCCAGCGCTTATCATCCTGAGTCTCAGGGAGCACTGGAACGATTCCACCAAACTTTGAAAACAATGCTACGCACTTATTGTGTTGAGTCAGAAAAGGAATGGGACGAAGGGTTACCGTTGCTGTTATTTTCTGTACGTGAGACTGTACAGGAATCTTTGGGGTTTAGTCCCGCAGAGCTAGTTTTTGGGCATACGGTGCGTGGTCCCCTTAAACTGCTTAAAGAAAACTGGTTGTCTGAAACAAAGCCATCTTGCAATCTTTTGGATTATGTAAGTTCGTTTCGAGAACGTCTGCATAGAGCTCGAGATGTGGCTCAGTCAGCTTTGCTAAAAACTCAGATAAAGATGAAGGAGTGTTTTGATAAGAAAGCAGTCGTTCGTTCCTTTGTGAAGGGAGACAAAGTTCTTGTTTTGTTACCACTCGCTGGCTCTTCATTGCAAGCAAAGTTTTCTGGACCTTATGTTGTGGAGCGAAAGCTCAGTGATACTGATTATATTATCTGTACCCACGATCGACAGAGAAAAACCCGTGTGTGCCACATTAACATGTTGAAGCGTTATGTTGTTCGTGGTGAATTAAGGGAGTTAGAGACCTCTCCTGTTCCAGTTGCTTCATTGTCTGTGGTACCACCTTCCTGTGGAGATGAGGATGGGTTAAATCTACGGAGTATACCAGTGTCTGGTGCCAGATTGAATAATTCTGAAATTTTGTCAGATCTTAACTCTCACTTATGTCATTTAACTGCAGATCGACGATCTGATATTGTGAATTTGATCCAGTCTTTTCAAGGACTGTTTTCCGATGTGCCTACTCAGACAAATGTCGTTCAACATGATATTGAAGTGAACGACCATGCACCCATTAAGCAACATGCATATCGAGTCAATCCAGTGAAAAGAAAAATCATCGAGTCTGAAGTGAAATATCTACTGGAAAATGATTTTGCTGTGCCGAGCACAAGTGCTTGGAGCTCACCGTGTCTACTAGTTCCGAAACCTGATGGTACCCACCGATTTTGTACGGATTACCGTAAGGTAAATGCGATCACAAAGCCTGATTCATTTCCACTACCGTTAATGGAAGACTGTGTGGATAATGTGGGATCGGCTCAGTTTGTTACAAAGCTCGACCTTTTAAAAGGGTATTGGCAAGTTCCCTTAACTAAACGTGCAGCCGAAATATCTGCTTTTGTCACTCCTGACAACTTTCTGAATTACACTGTGATGGCTTTCGGACTTCGGAACGCGCCGGCGACTTTCCAGAGATTAATGAACACCATCTTGGCTGATGTTAAGAACTGTAAAGCATATTTGGATGATATTGTGGTGTTTTCGGATAGTTGGAAAGAACATTTAGACACCTTAGTCACTGTTTTCACGCGTTTGCTAAATGCTTCCCTTACGTTGAATTTGTCCAAGTGTGAGTTTGCCAAGGCAACTATTATGTACTTGGGAAAACGGGTCGGACAGGGACAAGTACGTCCTGCAGTCCAAAAAGTACAGGCAATTGTTGGTTTTCCTGCGCCTGAAACCAAGCGTGATCTTCGCCGTTTTCTAGGAATGGCTGGCTATTATAGAGCATTTTGTCGAAATTTCTCTAATGTGGCTCTACCATTAACTAATCTGCTCCGTGCCTCACAAAAATTCTTATGGTCTGATGAATGTCAACATGCTTTTGACGCTGTAAAAAGTCTGTTGTGTAGTGACCCAGTGTTAGCTGCCCCGGATTATTCACGTCCTTTTAAGTTGGATGTTGATGCTAGTGCTGCTGGAGCTGGAGCAGTTCTCTTACAGGATGATATCCATGGAGTTGAACATCCAGTAGCTTACTTTTCGAAAAAGTTTTTGCTATATCAGTTGCACTACAGTACTATTGAAAAAGAAGCCCTTGCTTTACTACTGGCGTTACAGCACTTTGAAGTGTACGTGGGATCAAGTCCTATTCCCGTGCTTGTTTTCACGGACCACAATCCACTTGTATTTCTGTCCCGAATGCGCAATGCTAATCAACGGATTATGCGATGGTCCTTGTTTATCCAAGATTTTAATCTTGAGATTCGCTATAAAAAGGGTAAGGATAATGTTTTAGCAGATACCTTATCTAGGTCTTTTGGTTTTGTTTAAAAAAAAAATTTTTTTTTTTTTTTTTGTGTGTGGGGGTGTTATGATCCTTGGTGTTTGTTATGTGCTTTGTGGGTCGTTTGGTATTCTGTGTATGTGTGCAGGTAATGACTTGCAGCTGGAGGACCCTGATTGGTGGATCCATTGATGCACCGCAGCTAAAAGGGCGTCGCTTACTGAAGACGGGAAGCTCATTCTGGCGTTGGTCCGGTGGTGCGGGTAGCTCCGGATTCCTCCTCCCGTCGACAGATCCCAAACCTTCCGTTTCTGTTATGATTGTTTATTGGTGATGATTTACTTCTACTTTGTTTGTATGATTTGAGAACGTAGGGGTGTCCTGCCATTTAATTGCTTGCGACTTTGTTTGCGATTTGTTTACTTATAGGGAGTGAGGGAAGTTATTGTTGTATTTTGGTTTGCTCCCGTTTAGGTAATTTAGATATTATTTTGTTTATTAGTTTATTTTGTTTGTTATTTTGGCCTTGGGGCACCCTGAAGCCATTTTCTCTTTAATTATCATCTTTTCCACTATAACAATAAAATCATGTCTTGTGGAATTTAGATTTTGTGTCTTTGGTGATCTGTCGGCTGGGGCTGGTTTCCTTTTTGGTGTTTTTTTTAACATAGAAAAAAACTCCACGTCCAACCGTCCTTGATATGGGACGTAACAATGCTCAAACAATTCTCTTACGAGAGGTTCTCTCGTATGGCGTAATATCTTACGCTAGGGGAAAACCTCTTTTCCTCGAGATATCGAAGCCAAAAAATTATCCTTAATTTTGAATTATTGCAAAACGCGTTGCAGCAGCATACAGACATAGGCAGGCGGCTCAGCGTGCCTATTGGCTGTCCTGCGGCAACTGCAGCAGCCTATCGAGAGCGGCCCTTTGGTGACGGTCCAATGGGGGCACTTCGCGCCCATTGTGTCACGCTCGCGCTCAAAGGGGCATGGTCTAGCCCTATAAAGATAGCTCGATGGGCTGATTTCACAGATTTTTCATCTCTTCATCGAAGCTCTGCATCGCTGGATCCTGAGTGAAGAAGCCGCGCCGTCGAGACAGCTTTCTGCGGGACGAGCCTCTGCACTGAAGTCGCTGGCCTTCACCTCGCCGCCTTCAGCCGCCGTTCCTGCTACGCTATCTGGCGTACTATATATCCTTTACTCTGCTCTGTGTGTGTGTGTGTGTTCGCCCCGCGACTCACACGTCTATCATCTAAAAGAGCCGCGTCTTTTTAAAGATGCCATCCTCCTGTGGCTCGTGCCGAGCCCCACTCAGCGACGGGGACCGGCATGTGATATGCGTTTCCTGCCTGGGAGAGGATCATGCAGCTCTCGCGCTCGCCGACGGCGGCTGCCCTCACTGCGAGCTATTGCCTATGGTGACTCTGAGGACTCGCCTGGCATTCTTCTCCGAGAATGCACTTCCACCCGCTACAGTGCCGCGCCATAAAAGCGCCGTACTCAGCAGGTCCCCGAGCCTTCTCCAGCCCGTGAAAGCTCGCCGGTTCACCCGCCAGCTTCACCAGCTTCACTTGAGTCGCTCACTGACCAATAACGGATTGGGCAAGCTCTGTGGACCTCTCCCCCCTTCTGTCCGCGAGTCGTCAGGGAAACGGGCCAGCATCAAGCCCGCGCGGCTAGCTTTCTTTATGTTATAAGAAAGCTACCCCGCCCCCCGTGGGCATGCGTCAGACAGCAAAATGAGGAAAGGGTGTGTTTTAGTCCCGCTGAGGCCGGACTCCATTTCTCAAACATTTCTCAGCTCCTCTTAGATTGAGCGGCTCAAAATGTCAATATTGCAGCAATGAGCCTGTTGTATAACACGCACACCTGCAAACAAACGCCGACACACACAAAACTGTGATGACGCTCTCTTATTTGCTCGAGTTAATGTCGTTCCCCCCTGTGGCTCAGTGGCGGAACTCATAGCCTTCGCCCGAGAGACCCGTGTTCCATCCCGGCTCTCGCAGCAGATAAAAATATGGTCTCGCCGCGGCCAGACTTCCACCGAAACTTTTCGCTCGTATAGTTCCAGAAAATGCGACTGTTCCAGTGTATTTAGCAGTAAACAAGCCGGTACAACGGCCCGCTTGCCTGCTCACAAATGCCGTTTCCACGGCGACCCAAAAAAATCATACAAGCATTGTATTTTCTGGTATTCCGGCCACAACCGATGGTGTTATGAGTGTAATAAAATGCCCACAGCCCAGTGTTCATTTCTACACACAAACACAGCCCGCCACCGTACGGGGCTCGCACAAATGAAATCGACGCATGTCAATTGTGCATTATATGTAGTGAATGTGCCCCACAACCCAGTGCCCACAAACACTCTTGTTTGCTTCGAGGCTGTAAGCTCCGCCTGAGCCTCGTATTTCTTTATGTTTTGAGCCATCATTTACTATCTAGTTGTTTATACTACTAAATACAGCTTACCCAACATCTCAGATTAACCTTACATCTCTAGCTTCCGTTATTGTTAACACAGCACGCTAGTAACTCACTAACGTTAGCCTGCTAACGCGCCACCCGTGCGCTCATTTATATATTTATTTTCTCTCGCTCGCCCGCGCCTTTGAGTTCATAAAGTCCAGGTAAGTAAGAAATCAGTCAACAAACACGGTGAGTAATGTCTTCTTGTCCTGTTATTGTCACCTGTGTCACATCATATGTTTAGTATAGCCTTCTCCGATGGCAATATAGGATCTATATTGGATCTAGAATATATATCTGATAAATGCAAGGAGACAGTCAGGCTGACGGAGAAGATTTCAGAACTAGAGACACGCATCCAAACTTTAATTGAGGATGGTAAGAATGCTAGATCTTTAGATCGTGTTTTGGATGCGCCTAGCATAGTGAACTCTTTACATGATTCGGTCCCGGCTGAAGTAGAGCCCGTGCAGCAGGGCAGATGGGTGACCGTGAGAGATCGTTCTAGTCGCGGATCAAAGAACCACTCTTCCGTTCCGATTCCCATAACAAACCGATTTGCCCCACTCAGTGAAACACCCACTGAGAATTATGTTGATTGTGCCCTGGTAATTGGTGATTCGATAACACGGAACGTGAATATAGAGACACCAGCCACCATAGTCACATGTTTGCCGGGAGCCAGAGCGCCTGACATCAAAGCAAATTTAAAAGTGCTGGCTAATGCTAATCGTAAATTCTCTAAGATCATTATTCATGTCGGCACTAATGATGTTCGACTCCGCCAGTCGGAGATCACCAAAATTAATATTAAAGAGGTGTGTGAACTCGCAAGTACGATGTCAGGCACTGTAATTTACTCTGGCCCCCTTCCTGTACGCAGGAGTGATGAGATAGTTAGCCGATTGGCCTAACTGAACGGTTGGCTGTGTGATTGGCCTAACTGACAAACCTCGGACATCAGCTCACGCTTCTTTTCAAACCAACTTCACAAAAAGAGCCATTTTCAAAAGCAAGCACAATTTAAAGAAATACTGTTTAAGGTTGTCTAGACTCTAGAGCGAACCTGTGGGGTCTCATTGTGAAGTAACTGTTTTGAACTGTTCTGTCCTGAGAAGATCTCTCTCTCTCTCTCTGTCTGAGGGGATGTTGTGAGTGAGTGGGGGGAGCTAGCGCGCGTGAGTGGAAGAGAACGCTGTTGAATGAGTGAGTTTTTCTACCTTTTTCTATCTTTTGCGGTTTATTTGTGTGAATCTTTTGGTTGGCAAGAATATTGTTGAGCAAGAGACGCTGGCCGATATGGCAGCGTCTCAAAGTTTGGATGACTTAACGCGGAAACATGGCATTAAAGTCATCCCCGCGTAACGTTGTTCTGTTGAGGATTGCACTATTGCAGTCGCTGATGTTGTTGGCTACTCTAGTATTTTGTCTGCAGCCAGAATGAACAGTGCTGTAGTGATTTTTTTGAATAGTGTAGAGAAAGTCAATGACGTTGTAGTGAAAGGGATTGTCGTCAACAGTGTGTTTACCCCGGTAATGCCTTTGGTCCAGCCGGCTAGAAGGATTACGCTTTCAAATGTACCGCCATTTATCAGAGATGATGTGATCGAAAGGGAAATAATGAGACATGGTAAAATTGTGTCTAAAATCAGCAAGATTGCGTTAGGCTGCAAATCGCCTCAGCTGAAACATGTGGTTTCATTTAGAAGACAGACACACATGATTCTAAAAAAATGAAAATGAAGAGCTAAGTTTAGCCATGAAATTTAAGGTGGATAACTACGATTATGTGATTTATGCAACTTCAGAAAATATGAAGTGCTTTGGTTGTGGACAGGAGGGACATATAATTCGTGCCTGTCCAGAGAAGGATGACTCAGTAGTATCTCTGAATGAGAACAGGAAAAGGGAGCAGACAAATGTAGGTAGAAGTGAAGAGCGGAGACAGTCAGAACCTGGCGAAGGATCAAGGGTTAACACGGAAAGGGGAGATGGGAATAATAATGGAGGAATTGGCAAGGAAAACTTGGAAGATGTTGTGAATGATGTTAGAGAAGCAAGTACTTTAAAAGAGTGTGAAGTAACTGATTCTAACTTAGTTGCAATAGAGGGAGTGGAAGACATGGAATTGATAGAAGATGAAAGTGTTTTTAAAACACCTGCAATAAAACGGAAATTGAAGACAAAAGGCAATGGGAAGAGAGTTAGGAAAGATACGGGAGATGAAATATCAGGAAAAGATGTTGAAAATTCTGGGATTCAGATGGAGTCAGATATGAGCAATATTGACGAGCCTCAGTCTGCCTCAGAAAGTGGAGGTGATTCTTCAGGGTCTGTGAATTCAGTCTCTCAAAAAAGATCTGCTAGAAGTGACTATACACTTGAGAAAATTAGAAAATTCCTACAAACAACCAAAGGAATGAAAGGAGTGAGAGTGGAAGATTATTTCCCAGATCGAGAACTGTTTATTAATTCAGCTAAAATGTCAATGAAAGAGAAGGGTGCAAGTAACTTTACTCATCAAGAAATTTACAGATTGAAAAAAATTGTGCAAAAGCTGAAAATGAATATACTGAATGATGAATTTGAAACAGAATGATTTATTTTTTATTTTTCTTGTGTTGTATTTTTTGTTGTTTTGCCCTTTTTTGTTTTTTATTCATTCACTTATGAGTACGCTAAGACTGGGCACACTCAATATAAATGGTGCACGAGAAAGTGGGAAGAGAACAATGTTGTATGAATTAATAAGACAAAAGAAATATGATGTGATGATGGTTCAGGAAACCCATAGTGATGCTAAGAATGAAAGTGAGTGGAAAATGGAATGGGATGCAGAAGTTATTTTAAGCCATAAAAGTTCATCTAGTGGTGGGGTAGCTGTTCTTTTTCAAAAACATATAAAACCTTTATCATATGAGGTTGAACACATTGTTGAAGGACAACTATTGAAAGTCAGAGTAAAATTTGAAAAGTTTGTTTTAGTTTTTGTAAACATTTATGCTCCTGTTCATGGTCCTGAGAGGGTTTATTTTATAAAAAATGTGTGTGATAGTGATGCTCTATCCAGTTTTGAACAAGAAGAGTATGTGTTTATGGGAGGAGATTTTAATTGTACAGAAAATCATAAAGTAGATAGGAACCATAAAGAGCCTCATATGGCATCTTAGCATGAAATATTGAAACTCATTGCGGAACATGATCTCTATGATATTTGGAGGATCTTGCATAAGAACGAAAGACAATATACCTGGGCACAGGCAAGAGAGAATTTAATTTCTTTGGCTAGACTGGATAGATTTTATTGTTTTAGATATCATTTTAATGTTATAAAGAATTGTATGATTTTACCTGTAAGTTTTTCTGATCACTGTTTAGTAGAATGCAATATTTATATAGCAAATATAAAACCCAAAAGTGCTTATTGGCACTTTAACGTCTTATTGTTACAAGATAATGCTTTTGAGACGTTTATATATTTTTGGAAACAGTTTGGGTTGAAGAAGCATAAATTATGGGTCTTTAAGGCAGTGGTGGGGTTATGGTAAAGTGGAAATACAGCAACTGTGCCGGCAGTACACACTCAATGGTTCTAGGGAAATTTCCCGGTCAATGAGAGACCTAGAGATTGAAATTGTGGACCTGCAAAACTCAGCAGCATCCACAGGAAATCAAGGGCATAGTGAGCTCCTCAAATCCAAAAAGAAGATTTTAGATGAGCTATTGGGTGTTAGAGCACAGGGTGCGTTGGTTCGCTCTCGATTTCAGAGCATTGAACAGATTAAGTTCTTTGGTCTTGAAAAATAGAATGGTCAAAGTCGATATATTCACTCGCTATACTCAACAACTGGAATAGACATAACAGAGCCTAAGGAAATTAGAAGAAGGGCCATGTCTTTTTTATTCAGAATTGTATAGGAGTGAGAGCCCAGAAGTGGACGAGCTAGTCAATTCGTTTCATTCTGGGTTGCCGAAAGTGCCAGATGAAGTTAGTGATGAACTTCAGAAGCCCATTTCCACAGGAGAATTGCAGATTGCACTGCAGAGCATGGAATGTGGCAGGGCACCTGGAGTGGATGGTCTCCCCATCGACTTTTACAAGAAGTTTTGGTCAGTAATAGGGGATGATTTGCTTGCAGTAATCAATGAGAGTCTGGCTGATGGCTTGCTACCGTTGAGCTGCAGAAGGGCTGTCATAACTCTGCTGCCAAAGAAGGGAGATCTAAAGGAAATAAAAAATTGGCGACCCGTTTCACTTCTGTGCACTGATTTAAAAATGTTATCAAAGGTTTTGGCAATAAGATTGAGGGAGGTAGTTGGTAGGGTCATTCATCATGATCAAACATACTGTGTGCCTAATAGGTCTATTTTTGATAATATATTTTTAATTCGAGATATTTTGGAAGTCTCTAGGTTATTGAGTTTAAACACTGGTCTGATTTCAATTGATCAGGAAAAGGCGTTTGATCGGGTTGAGCACGGCTATCTCTGGCGTACACTGGAGGAGTTTGGGTTCAGCTCAGGTTTTATTGCTATGATCAGGGTTTGGTACCAGGACATTGAGAGTGTGCTGAAAATAAATGGGAGTTTGTGTGCACCTTTTAAAATCAAAAGAGGGATCAGGCAGGGATGTGCATTATCAGGAATGCTGTATGCCTTGGCTATTGAACCTTTGCTGGTAAAAATTAGAAATAGTATTGAAGGATGGTCAATACCACACTCAGGGGAAAAAGTGAAAGTATCAGCTTATACTGATGATATTATTGTTATGATTAAAGAGCAAAATGACATAATGGTGTTAAAGAAAATTATTGATGAATTTGGCATTCATTCGTCAGCCAAAGTAAATTGGTCAAAAAGTGAGGCAGTGGTGTGTGGTAAATGGGATGGTAGTCCTCCTAAATTACCAGGAGGCTTGTCCTGGAAAAGTGATGGCATAAGATATCTGGGAGTTTATCTTGGGAATGAATCTGTATTACAAAAAAATTTGGATGGTATTTTAGAAAAAGGAAAAGGAAAATTTGAAAAAATGGAAGTGGCTTTTGCCGAAGATGTCATTTAGGGGGAGAGTTATAGTTATTAATAATTTGGTTGCATCAATGTTATGGCACCGTTTGACTTGTATTGATCCTCCTGTTGGGCTTTTGGCGAAATTACAAGCCATTATAGTGGACTTTTTCTGGAATGGTTTTCACTGGATGGCCCAGAGTGTACTTTTTCTGCCCACGGAGAAGGGTGGACAAGGACTCATACATCTGGCCAGCAGAAGAGCGGCTTTTCGACTGTTGTTTATACAGAGATACTTGGCGGGACCAGTGGAGTTGGTCTGGAGGAAAGTAGCTGATATTATCTTCAATCAAGCAAGTGGATTGAACTTGAACTCAGGACTCTTTTTAACAGACTTCAGCAAACTACAGTTTAACATGTCGATTCATTTCTACAAAGGACTTTTTAATGTCTGGCAACTTTTTAGAAAACAGGCAACACACAACATCTCTGTACTGGCTGCTCGAGGAACCTCTTGTTCATGGAGCGAGGTTGGCTGTGGCTTGTGAAGTCACACCAGGACTATCTCAAATATTGTGCTCATCCAAAACATTAAAATTACACAACTTAATGGACATTGGTGGTCCTGAGCTAAGTAATTTTCAAGCTGTGGCCTCTCATTTGAGAGTTCAGTCTGTACGACAGGTTGGAAAAATTTTAGATTTCTTATTGCAAAGGTTGACAGTAGAAGAAAAAATGTTATTGAAAGATCACTATAACGGTAGTGTGGCTTCTATTTTTTCAGATCCATTTCCAATCATTTTAATTACTCCTGACTTAAAAGGCTTAAATGGTTTCTTTTTGGAATTGGAAAGTCTGGAGAATTTGAACTTTCAAGAGGTTCAAAGTAAAGTGTTATATAAATGCTGTGTAAAGGTGTTAAATAAAACAATTCTTAAGGAACGAAAGGATACAGTGTGGAGAGAAAAACTGGGGTTGGAAGATGATGTAAAACCTGTATGGAGAATCCTGTATAAATCACCGTTAGAAAAATCCACAGGTGATCTTCAGTGGAAAATATTGCACGGCACAGTTGCTGTAAATGCTTTTGTGAATACTATTAATTCTAATGTGTCTGATGAATGCCCTTTCTGTAAAATAAGGGAAACGATTTTTCACTGCTTTTTAGAATGTTCAAGGTTGAAGAATTTGTTTAATATACTTATCTTAATGTTTTTAAATTTTGGTGAAAATTTCTCCACTCAAAGTTTTATTCTCGGCCCATGTTATAGGGCGGCACAAAGAAGTAAATGTCAACTGCTAAATTTCTTGATTGGACAAGCTAAAAGAGCTATTTATATCTCAAGGAAAAAGAAGTTAGAAGGTATAGTAGGGCAAAAAGTTGAGATGGTTTTTAAAAATCTGGTGAAAAGTCAGGTTCTGATTGATTTTAAGTTTTATAAGTTGGTTAATGATTATGAAGGTTTTTTGCAAGGGTGGGGATATAATGAAGCTATTTGCACAGTTGTAGAAGGAATGATGGTTTTTGCTTTAGTGTTGGAATAAGTATATGGTGGTGGAAGAAAGAATGATTTGTGACTGAAATATGATTATTAATATAAAAGTTATGATATGAAGTTCTGAGGTTCAAATAAAGTTGTTGTGAAAAACTCAAAAACTCTCTCTCTCTCTCTCCGTCTCGCGAACTTTCTCTCTCCAATACTCCGTATTGCAATCATTTTGTGTAATTGTTTGTTTTTGCTATGCATATTTACTCGAGTAGTCCATGTAATCTTTAGTTTGTGTTTTATTAAATTCCATAATCCTTTGAAGTGAATCTGTCTCATTGTCCCATAACTTGAAGTCCCTGCAAATGTCGATTTAAGCTGCCAAGCTCTACCTTGTTAAACTTTTGAGATATCTAAAGTGCCTTACAAGAAAATAGCTGTCTTTGTGGCCAAAGGAAAGTTGTTATTGTTATTGTTTACAGGCTGGTAAATTGTGATAGTTAGTCGCGTCTCCAGTCCGGTGGACGGACAGATTGCGTGACAAACTAAATTTGAATCACATGAAAATGTACCTTTATAATTGATCCGGTTTTATCGACCTATAGTAATAATTACCACGAGAAATCGTGTTAATGATTCATATATGGTGAGGTTTAACCTGTTCCCTATTGAGATAATTTTAATTGGTGTTTATGCGATAATACATATTCATTATTTTATGAATATTACCCCCATTTGAGTTAATAATTCCCCAAAACAAACTCATTGTCGCTACAGTGTGAAGGGGGAATCCATTGCATTTTGTTGGCCCTTATATTTCAAATAGACCCCCAAACCGCGAACCACTTCCTGAAGCAGTCACATGATACAGCCGGCTCGCGAGGCTTCAAACGTCACCACATACGTCACCGACACAAGCCTCGATACGCGCTTCACAGAAATCATCCCGGATTACTCGACACACGCTTCGAAGCCTCGATACGGGAGGACACTTCACTACTTTGTATTGTTTTCAGTTTATTGAATAAAGTGTAATGCATGTGGATCCTGCTTCCTCCTGATATCTACTGCATCGTGACAGAAGAACTCACCGAAAGATGGATCCAGCAGATGCCAGCAATGGAGTGCTAATAAGAATTCTTTCTTCAATGTTTCAAGATGGCCAGCCGATAGAGTGGTATGTGAGGGACTTTGTGAATTGCTGTTGTGGTGGCAATTTTAATGATATTCATTGATCTTTAGTTAAATATAGATGATTCAAAGAATGTCACATGTGTGTCTCTCACTTGTAGTGAGAGAGGATTCTGTTTATGTACCTGGGGAGGCAGAAGAGGGAGACACTCCAGAGAACAGACGAACAAGGACCTCTGACCTAGATGTCAGAAGGCCATTTGGTGCAGGGGAGCTTAGTGGGCCAACTAGTGACGTCTATGGAAAACTACTGGGAGGAAGGCTCTGGGGGGAAGAAGGCCTTGAAACTAAGATAAAAGCTAGTTCAGTCTGTCTGGGGGGTGTGTCACTCTCCTGCACAGGGTAACAACTGTGTATTAGACTGCTCCTATTCTTGCAAGAATAAATACTTCTATTTTATATAATTTGACTCTGAGTGTCTCTTACGCAGTGATGTTTGTTTGAGATGATTTTGGCCACAACAGTTTTGGTGTCAGAAGTGATATTCCTTGGACGTGCCTCCTGGACCTGAGATCGGACGGTGTTTGGCCACCTGGACTAAGTAAGTTCCAGCTCTACCTCGTAAACTTGAGAGAGAGGGGCCGACCGATATCAGGGCCGGGAGAATCGACCACTGGAATCTAAGGAACCCGCAAGTGGCATGAAACAACGTCTCTGGTAAGGGTCATTTAAATTCGGTTTAATTGGGGGAAGAGTGAAATTGAACCATATTGGCTGAGGGCTGTTTCTGTGGTACGTAATCTGAGATTAATTGAGATCTATATATAGATCAAGAGGTTTCAAACAGATACGAGAGAAAATTATCTGAGATTAATTGAGGTCTGTAACAGATCAAGAGATTTCAAACAGATAGGTACCCTGAAAATCAGTTGTTCCACCACGGAGCAAATTTTTTTTAGGTGCTGAGGCTAATTAGGGGGAGCCAGAAAATAATTTTTTTTGGTAAACCATAATTAGGAGGGCACTAATAGTGCAACCCGACCGATTTGGGTTAAAAGAAAAGAGTCGGATTTGTTAGGGACGCCTAACAGATTAAAGAAAACGCGCGTTGAAGAGAAATCCACAGAGAACAGAAAACAGCCGGTATGGGGATGTCTCAAAAGCAAGCTTGCGAAATTTGGTACACCGGTGTTTTGTCAAATGAGGTATTGAGCGCCACAACATTAAAGATGGTGCGGGAATCAGTTGAACAGAGCAGTGAGAAACAAAAGTTGTGTCTGCGTTCAACATGTGTGTAAAAAATGTGAACAGATAATGGACTGTTGGCTTGAAGATAAAATGTCGAACTGCCAGGAGAAATAATGTTTTTTTTTACTTCTTCATCCAGTAAATGGATGCATGACATTAGATGTCTATAGAACTTAAATTTATATGACAAGGATTGAAGTAGCAAGAAGCAATAAGGCTGTCTGTGTGAAATAGGGGGAACTGTAAGTGAGACTTGGTGGAAGAGGGAAGTGAAAAAACTAAAAGGTTGGTGTGTGAGACATGCGTGTACTGGTTAGATAATGAAGGAACTGGCATGTTTGAGAAAAGAAAGGAGAGGATAATGAGGGAACTGGCATGTTTGAGAAAAGAAAGGAGAAATATAGTAGAAAACTATATGTGATGAAAATAGACATGGTCTGACAGAATTTATGGAAGTCAAATTAACTGTTTAAATGGTAAAATGAAAAGTCAGTTTTAGAATAAAATAAGGCATTGTATGATTGAAATGATGATATATCTGCTTTATTTTATTAATGTTAAGAAAATAAGGGTATTGAAGCAAGTAGCTATAATGGTTGTCTGTGTAATTTACGGACTGAGTAATATAATCTGCTTTGGAGAAACAGTAGAGATAAGACTGAGACAATAATGATAATATTAAGTTGAATCTGCAGACTAACCATGTGATGGAAGGGAAAAGGCTTCAAACCAGTTGTAATGAAAATAATGATGTACAAATTGTTACACTTTATGAAGAGTAACGGAACAGTCCGGGAAAAAAAATAAAAAATAAATAGTGAGACAGAAGAGAGCAAATGCTGTAAACAGCTCTGCTCAGAAGATCTCACTTTGAAGAGATTTGCAGATGATGTTTTGTAAAAGATAAGCTGGGAGAAATGTGTAAAGACAGAATATTTTGAGCATTTTTCTGTGCTGCTCATGAAATTATGTTCCGCCAATAAAATGATGAAGATTATGATTTGGCTATTGTGATTAAATCCGCGACTGGTGGACTGTAAAAGAATACAGAGGACTGCTTATCAGTGGCTCTGTTTACATTCCTGAAATGGGACACACACTGCTTCAAGAGTGTGCAGTAAGTTGGAGCCGTTTGCAAGCTCACAGTGATCAAACTATAGTCAAGGTGTCTGATGCTGTAATTGAGGCTGACACATGAACCCACCAGATGACAGAGAGTGTTTTTAATGGTGGTCATCAGGACCATTTAACACGTAACTAAATGCCCACCGAGAAGGTGTTTGAAAATGTGATAGTGACACATTTCTGATAATAATGTGGGTTTGAAAGTAGATCAGTGTTTAAACGACGACATTGACATTTTGTCTGAGAAATAAGAGATAGAAAACAAGGTCAAAAGATTGAAGTCTTAAAGTGAATCCTTTTGAAGAAAAGATCTATAATAGTGAATTGATGAATACAGGTTGATGTAAAATTAATGACTCCAACAAATGTGAGTTGCAAAATATATCAAAGTAACTAACAGGATGATTGTGTTTTAATTAAACATTTTAGAAAGGGTTTAGATTAAGGAGAGAGACTAATCTCACGAATGATTTATAATAATTGCAAAAGATGTATCAAGCAGAGAGTGCTAGCCTTGTCAAAGTTAACGTAATTGAGAACTTGACAAACTAAAATTGAGATGAAATGTGAAACGAATAATTATTTAAGATCAAGTAAGCAGAAGCAATACTGGATTAACAGTTGCTGAATGCTGATTAAACAAACAGCTTGAAAAGTTGGCCATGAAAGAACTAGAAGCTGATGTTTTTGCTTTCAAAAGATAAGTTTATTATTGGCTGTAATGAAACAGTTTGCTTATCTGGATCTGATGGGTACTGTGGCTGAAACTGCCAGTGCAACAGAGACTCAATCTGAGTGGAAATTTGTAATGTCTAAATAAAGACAACTATAAAAATTATGTTTATTTGGAAACACATGTAATTTCTGGCAAATATGCCTTAAGCTGGGATAGAGCTATAGGATGGTAGATAAAAGTTTGATGTTAGAAGTTTATGAGAGTGCAGTGTGCCAGTCCTGAATGCCTCAGAGTCTCTCTCATTCAATGTCAGCTCAAAGCTTATCTGTGATAAGCTATTTGTAGTAAAGCACAGTTTCAGAATCATAGACACAGAGATGTTTAAAGAAACAATTGCCATAAAGGGCAATTTGTATTTGTAAATGTTTTAAATGTAAAACTGAATGACTTTAAAGAAGTCTTTAAAATAATAATGCAGAACTTGAAGACATTTTATTTTATTTTAGGACCAGTAACTTCTTTGTCTCATTTAGTCTCCACCATTCAGGACCGATGGCTCCGTCTACAGATAAAGTTCACTGAACGTACGGATGATCTAAATTCGCTGAGTATAGTCTAAGCAGCTAGGTTTCTGGTTTTAAGATGGTTAATGGATTTAAGTGATTAAATACTGTTGTTATTGACCTGTCTCCCTGTGTGAACACTATTAGGCAATGGGAATGGCTCTGGTGACTCTTGATTGTGTCTTTCCTAAGCTCCAGAGAACAACAGATTTTGTTGAAGAAAACGGTCAAAGATTCTGTGATGGGAAAAAAAGCGGTCACCAGTGGGCACGAGTGACCATCTCTATGACGGGTAAGACCTTCTTTGGCCAGACAGGGGGCAACCTAAGCCAGAGGGCTCACGTAAAGTCACTGGGCATCTCCTGAATGGGGGTGTTTTATGTGAGACAGGTATGAGAGTTGAGCAGGAGCTGTGAGGCCAGCAGCGTCCTTATGCCGTTAAGGGGAGATGACGCGGTGACGAGTTACGGCATGTCTCCCCAATAAAGCAAAGCTCCTCTATATATACCACTCGCCAGTGTCTGCAACTATACCAGGGGGGACAACACCCTGAGGAGAAGAAAATTATAGACAAAGAGCTAATGGCAATGGGCTTTCAAGAGCCAGCTGAGACCGTGAGGGGATTGCCATTATTAATTGTTGTGGAGACAGTAATAAAACTTTTTGATGTCGGTTGCCTTATGGGCAAGGAAAATGTATAGAAGTTTATAACATGGTTTTTAACTCCTGAAGGTCGTTAGACATGGTGGTGACTAAAGATGAAGACAGCTTTTGTAGATTTAAGTCTGGATAACAAAGGTGGATGGTCAAAGGTTATTGTAATGAATTTAATATTACATTGTGTATAAGTTACAGTCTTAGAAATTTATTTATAGTGAGAGAGACTGCTGGAGCGGAGGAAGGAATGGTAACTGTGTCTGTCTTTCTGTTATCGGCCTGCTAGAGCAAGCTGAAGGAAAATAGTGATAATGAACCAAAACAACCCAGCTGACTTGTCTAAAAAATCTAATGAATAATGAACAAGACATGCTTTGAAAGTGGTTAAGAGACCATGTAAAATTAGATAGAAGCTACAGGAAAATGGAAAGGTTAAAATCTTATTTAAAATTTAAATCCTTTTAACGATGATATAAGGAAAGGGCAAACATTGAGAATGAGCAGTTAACAGATGTGTGTCTAGTATGAGTGTGTGTGTGATGGTGACAGCACTTTATGTCTTGTATGTATTAGTTTGGGGTACTAATATTAGAACAGTATTGAAATTAGAACAGAACAGTTTTATCATTACAGATGGGTTAAGGCAAATGACAAATTTTAAAGAAGCCGATAATTCTGAGTGGAACGGTTGAAAAGACAATACAGAACATGGGACGAGCTTTAAGTTGATTGGACATCAAGCTCTGTCTGGTAGTAATACTTTTGTCATGCAGGATGTCGATTTGAATTATGTTCTGGATCAGTTTAAGTGTAAATTGGAATTGTGTAGTTGTAGATCACCATCTGGCATGGGCTGAGATAAATGAAAATGTTGTAGATTTGATGGCAACAACAAAATGACATATTGGCTAAGTCAATTTCGAAGTATCAAGAGAGCCCTTAACATTTATGATAATTGTGAACAAAGGGGGAGAAATGATTGACTGACATTGACCAAGTCTGTACAGCATGACCTGACCTGATAGGGAAAATTGATGACTTTAGAAATGTTTGTGATGGCTGACTTGAGACCAAACAACAGGCCTGAAAAGCAGGATTCGCTGTGAGACTCAGGGACGTTGCCCTTCAAATACTTCGATAAGAAGATGAGATTGGGCTTTAAGTGAAGAATGTAATATTTTGTTTCAGAGGCAGAGAAGGATGTCTGGGCAAAATTTGGCTGAAGGACGCCGTTTGGGTTGGTGTTGATGGCAAATCAAATTAGTTTAAATTGATGAATGAGCAGAATTTGACTAACTATCCTGGCCTGGGTTATTATTGTGGCAGAAAGAA
Source organism: Tiaroga cobitis (assembly GCA_030578255.1). Classification (NCBI taxonomy): domain Eukaryota; kingdom Metazoa; phylum Chordata; class Actinopteri; order Cypriniformes; family Leuciscidae; genus Tiaroga; species Tiaroga cobitis. The sequence goes on from CM060597.1 coordinate 50,741,850, forward strand.
ACAAGGCCACACCTGCGCAGCGCAAAACTTAAATTTTCCTTTTACAGAATGTCAGGATGGGTTGCAGAAAACAGAACTGATTCTGTTCCAAATGTATAAATATTGTTTTTCAGGGGAAAAGGATCCTGAGTGCTATTAAGTGAGCGAGAAATTATACGGTGATAATGTTTCAGGTTGATTCCACAGGTCACACCAAAAGGGACGAGCGGCTAGACAAGCGGTCACTAACAAAATACTTAAGGTCTCCATTCACAGGTGAAAGCAGTCAAGAAATGGTTCACGTCCGTGGGGCGAACGAGATGATCAACACACCTGGAGGAACCAACTGCCAACTGATGGTTTAAGTTTAACAGAAGAATCTATTTTTGTGATGATTTTGATGATTTTGTTTGATTGAATCAAACTAGGTATTGATTTGATTGGTGCAAATGTAGAAAATCTATTAATTTATGTAACAAGCAAAAGACGGACCGTAATGGAGATATTAGAGTTAATTTTGAACAACTAATTTTGGTTAGAGGAATGGGAAAAATTATAAGACTTCTCTGGTTAGATTTGTTAAACAGTGCGTTCAATAGAGCCTACTAAATTGAATTAGAAGTGAATGAAATATGGAGATGGGAGTAGATTAATGGAAAAGGCTTAATGATAGGAGTTAGGATTGTGTTATTCTGATAATTTTGTTATTCATGGATGAATATGATTACAGAGACAGGTGAAAACCTGCTGTCTGTTCAATTGGTGAAAATGACAGTCTATCCCAAGGATGAACAAAATTATGTGACGACACAGGTAGCGGGAGCTGCAGTGAGATATGTGTTAAATGTATGTTCTGTTTGTTTTTCTTCTATTTGTTTATTTTCTGAGAAAGATTAAGGGCAAAAGATTTAAAGGGGGTTAAAAGCAGCAGTCATCCGTGTTACGAGATGGCGTACAAAGATAGGGTTTGAAACTGAGGGATTTTTTATTATACTTTTATCTGGTTGTTTCCTTGCTATGTTATAACTACCTTTTCCTTACTGGCGTGACTGAGGGTCTGTTTACAGGAGCGCAGGAACAGTGATTTCTCGCTTAGCGTAAAAATGTAAAAATGTAAAAGTAAAAATGTTTACTTGCTTGCTAAAATATTACGGGGCCTTTCCCCCACAAAAACAGCCTTATGCTTCTTCATTCTAAACTTTTCTTCACAGGTTCAAGGAGAGTGATCATTTATGCAAAAATCAGAGATGAAAAGTATAAGTGTGATGATATGACTTAAAATTTGTCTTATTGTTTATTATTGTGATTATGGGTAATCAGAATGATAAAAAAGTGAGGAGTTGTGGTGGCAATTTTAATGATATTCATTGATCTTTAGTTAAATATAGATGATTCAAAGAATGTCACATGTGTGTCTCTCACTTGTAGTGAGAGAGGATTCTGTTTATGTACCTGGGGAGGCAGAAGAGGGAGACACTCCAGAGAACAGACGAACAAGGACCTCTGACCTAGATGTCAGAAGGCCATTTGGTGCAGGGGAGCTTAGTGGGCCAACTAGTGACGTCTATGGAAAACTACTGGGAGGAAGGCTCTGGGGGGAAGAAGGCCTTGAAACTAAGATAAAAGCTAGTTCAGTCTGTCTGGGGTGTGTGTCACTCTTCTGCACAGGGTAACAACTGTGTATTAGACTGCTCCTATTCTTGCAAGAATAAATACTTCTATTTTATATAATTTGACTCTGAGTGTCTCTTACGCAGTGATGTTTGTTTGAGATGAATTTTTGCCACAACACTGTCATTTGGTATCCTTGGATGGACCTGTTCTGGAGCGGGCTGGATGCGTATATTGCTCAGCTGATGCCGGACGACTATACCGGCTGGACCCTAGAAGGGTATATCGACCTGGCCCTTTACTTGAGCGGTTCAGCTTTTACTGTGGGCTTGGCCGATGAAACACCCCGCAAGCTCACAGTACCCCCTGAGTACCCCCTTCACGTCAGCCCCGTCCAGCCTGAGTTCCTTCACGTCAGCCTTACAGAGCCTGTCCAGCCTGAGTTCCTTCATGTCAGCCTAGCCGAGCCTGAGTTTCTCCACGTCACGCCAACCATCAAGCCAGCCATCGAATCGGTCTATGGCCATCCAGGACTTGTTTCCAGCGTGGCTGATCCCCCGCTGATGTCAGCTCGTGCTGCCAAGAGAACCATTGCTCCCGAGCCTGTCCTGCCAGAGCCTGTCCACCCAGAGCCTTCACCGCTGGTCACGTCCAGTCCAGAGCCTTCACCGCTGATCCCGTCCAGTCCAGCCGAACCTCCTCTTCACGTCAGTCCTGTTTACTGACGTTTACGTCCCGTCTGCCGATCCAGAGACTGTTCACGTCACTTCCGCCGATCCAGAGACTGTTCACGTCACTTCCGCCGATCCCGTGGACCGCACAGAATCTAGGGGAAAACACGGTTTGTCGAACCATTCGCAAGGTGGTCCTCGCTCTGCAGGAGTACATTAATAGTTTAATAGTGTTCCCCGGACATTTATTGACCATGTCCATAAGAGAGGGTTTTTATAAAATTGGCGGTAAAATATATTGATAGGGTGACATCACGTTTTTTTTTTTTTTTTTCAAAAAGCTAATTTCACAAATGTACCATATAATACAGTAGCCTATATGTTAAGCATTATTTTAATCTCATGATAGGATTCCCTATAGAGTCATTGGAGCAATAGCCTGCACACATGTTGCAATCTCCACTTCTCTAGAAGAACATGAGGCAGATTATGTAAATAGAAAGTCTTTTCACAGCCTTAATGTTCAGGTAGAGATTATGTGAACATGTGAAATTATTATTTTCTGTGAGATGAATCTTTAAATTAATAGTAAAATTAACAGATAACAATCTTTCCGTGAGTATGTTGTGTCAGCGCTTTGAGGAAAGCTAGTTAAATTTGGTACAGTACAAAACACTGTTAATTTGAATTGGGACAGCAAAACCTACACAATAACCCCCTATCATGACCCTCATGTGTCAGTAAAACCATAGTAAAAGTTAGAGATGATCTTTGGCATCCTAAAGGCACGTTTCAACTGTCTTCGGCGCTTAAGAGTCACCAGAGTGGGCATCACAGATAGTGTCTGCATGTGCCATTCTGCACAATATAGCCACCATAGAAAGGAGCCAGAACCACCACAGAAAGCTTCTCCCCGATGAAACTGACCCGAACACACTTGACCACCCAGCTGGTGCAAATGTAGTTGCAATCACCATACAATATTACACTTAATAAAAGCACATTGAAACTGCAGATAGGTCTAACTGTTTTATTGGTTTTGTGGGATGGGGGGGGGGGGGGGGGGGAAGAAAGCAATAGAAGGTTGCATTAATAAATATTCATGCTAAAGTGTTACTTGGTTAAATAAGTTCACATGCTGAGATCAGTTTAATCTAGCTGTTACATATATTTTTTAAATGTGGAGCCTCCTCAGCTCACAGTCAGGCTCCTTTAGTGTGCAGTCTAGCTCTATAGGCTCCTTTAGTGTGCAGTCTAGCTCTATAGGCTCCTTTAGTGTGCAGTCTAGCTCTATAGGCTCCTTTAGTGTGCAGTCTAGCTCTATAGGCTCCTTTAGTGTGCAGTCTAGCTCTATAGGCTCCTTTAGTGTGCAGTCTAGCTCTATAGGCTCCTTTAGTGTGCAGTCTAGCTCTATTTTAGTGTGCAGTCTAACTCTATAGGCTCCTTTAGTGTGCAGTCTAGCTCTATAGGCTCCTTTAGTGTGCAGTCTAGCTCTATAGGCTCCTTTAGGGTGCAGTCTAGCTCTATAGGCTCCTTTAGTGTGCAGTCTAGCTCTATAGGCTCCTTTAGTGTGCAGTCTAGCTCTATAGGCTCCTTTAGTGTGCAGTCTAGCTCTATAGGCTCCTTTAGTGTGCAGTCTAGCTCTATAGGCTCCTTTAGTGTGCAGTCTAGCTCTATAGGCTCCTTTAGTGTGCAGTCTAGCTCTATAGGCTCCTTTAGTGTGCAGTCTAGCTCTATAGGCTCCTTTAGTGTGCAGTCTAGCTCTATATGCTCCTTTAGTGTGCAGTCTAGCTCTATAGGCTCCTTTAGTGTGCAGTCTAGCTCTATAGGCTCCTTTAGTGTGCAGTCTAGCTCTATAGGCTCCTTTAGTGTGCAGTGTAGCTCTATAGGCTTTTTTAGTGTGCAGTCTAGCTCTATAGGCTCCTTTAGTGTGCAGTCTAGCTCTATAGGCTCCTTTAGTGTGCAGTCTAGCTCTATAGGCTCCTTTAGTGTGCAGTCTAGCTCTATAGGCTCCTTTAGTGTGCAGTCTAGCTCTATAGGCTCCTTTAGTGTGCAGTCTAGCTCTATAGGCTCCTTTAGTGTGCAGTCTAGCTCTATAGGCTCCTTTAGTGTGCAGTCTAGCTCTATAGGCTTTTTTAGTGTGCAGTCTAGCTCTATAGGCTCCTTTAGTGTGCAGTCTAGCTCTATAGGCTCCTTTAGTGTGCAGTCTAGCTCTATAGGCTCCTTTAGTGTGCAGTCTAGCTCTATAGGCTCCTTTAGTGTGCAGTCTAGCTCTATAGGCTCCTTTAGTGTGCAGTCTAGCTCTATAGGCTCCTTTAGTGTGCAGTCTAGCTCTATATGCTCCTTTAGTGTGCAGTCTAGCTCTATAGGCTCCTTTAGTGTGCAGTCTAGCTCTATAGGCTCCTTTAGTGTGCAGTCTAGCTCTATAGGCTCCTTTAGTGTGCAGTGTAGCTCTATAGGCTTTTTTAGTGTGCAGTCTAGCTCTATAGGCTCCTTTAGTGTGCAGTCTAGCTCTATAGGCTCCTTTAGTGTGCAGTCTAGCTCTATAGGCTCCTTTAGTGTGCAGTCTAGCTCTATAGGCTCCTTTAGTGTGCAGTCTAGCTCTATAGGCTCCTTTAGTGTGCAGTCTAGCTCTATAGGCTCCTTTAGTGTGCAGTCTAGCTCTATAGGCTCCTTTAGTGTGCAGTCTAGCTCTATAGGCTTTTTTAGTGTGCAGTCTAGCTCTATAGGCTCCTTTAGTGTGCAGTCTAGCTCTATAGGCTCCTTTAGTGTGCAGTCTAGCTCTATAGGCTCCTTTTGTAAAGAGCCCTGACTGAGTCTGTTTCCACCTGAAACATAATTCCACCACAAACATGATCAAGTTTTTGGGAGGCTAATCAACTCACAAAAAGTTCCTTGAAAGTTCCTTGACAAACAACTGTAATATATGTTAAGGGTTTTAAATCCTTACCTTGTTCACATTTCTTTTGAAGCCTGTTGAGGTAGAGGCTTCAGTTTCTGGGGCAGGTTGTGAAAAATCCTACAATAAAAGAGATGTGTAACTTGGGCCAGTCCCTGTTTTATGCCACACATTCAAATGTTTGCCTTAATAAAAAGCCCAGTGCATTCACCTCAGCAACTGTCCCAGAACACAGACAGAGTGTCTTCATCATTTCCTCCTCCCTGATAAATAAAAGTAGGCCAATATGTTTCTGGTGTTCTGTCTGCTGCATACTGACCTCTGTGAGGGAGACTGTGTGTGTGTGCTGGCTTCAACAGGGGCACTGCATTTCCCTCTACTGCAGAACATACAGTCAGCCATATTTAAAACTTAAAATAGTAATGTATCGCACACGTACCCAGTGTTACTTGCTTCGAGGAGCCGGCACCAGGGTCAGATTGTAGAGCACCTGTAATCCCATCCATAATCGGCCATCCCTTATTCCTATCAGAGCCAACTCAGTGTATTCTGGAGGAGTGGCCCTCCACTGGTTTTCTGAATTTCACTCTTTTTTCGGTTTGCCTCAAATAAGTGTTAATAAAAAAATAATAAAAGGTTGTGTGTAAATACTTACTAGGCTACTTTGAATTATATTTTTATATTTTGTCTTTATCAGCTGCCAAGAACGTTTGGAGCTGCATCTAAAAATCAATGAATATTAATCTTTATTAGTACATGCACATTTTTTTATATATTATAAAAATATAGGCTATATTTCACACACACATACATTCATAGCCTATATATACATCATTTTACATGAATAAAGAACGTATTTATTTAGCTTACACATTAACACAATCAGCAATCTTTCTCCAACAGTGCTTTGGCAGCAGAGACCGTATTGTTTCGAGCTTGTAATACATATTTAAATTCATCGTAATTCTGAATGATTATCTCTTGCTCCTCCGCGGAAAGAAAATATCGCTCTCGCTCTATCCATATCGAACGCGATTGGTTGTTCGGTGCCAACGTCACTTTGGTATGTGCACGCGGTCGTGGAGTAATCATAGCTTAAGATCAAAGCCTGAGTTGACAGAGAAAGTTGATGAGCTGCGTCATGGTACCAATAAAGCCTGATTGCATCGGTTTGGTTTTGTCAACTCAAAACTAATCCTGTAACTCCGAGTTTGTTCAGCTACCTTCATGGTACAGGCCCCTGTTCCTGGTCTGAGTCTTTGCATTGTTTTCAGTTTATTGAATAAAGTGTGCTGCATGTGGATCCTGCTTCCTCCTGATTTCTACCGCATCGTGACAGTCGCCAGGTGACGTCCTCTCACCTGATACACTATATATTGAATTACACATAGCTAAAAGTAAAAATAACAATTATACATGCAACCCCAGAGAACTGTAGACATGTACAAATGTATCTGAATGCATTTTTAGGAAATGTTCTGTTACATATTTTTACCAATTTATGCCGTCATACCGCGACTATTTTTGGCCAGGGACACGACGTTGCCGTCGGACCAATGTTTGCTGGGTGGCCAAAAGAATTTTTTTTTTTTTTTTTTAATTATGTCGAAATTATGACATAAGTTGTAATTGTGAAGTCGAAATTGACTAATTATGTTATAATAGTTAATTATGAATAAATAAATTTTTAATCTCACCATTTCGATTTTTTTTTTCTCATTATTATGATTTAGTAGGCCTATATAATTTTTTATTTCTATGTCATAATTGTGATCATCTCATAAGTTTAATTTACCCATGCATGTTTATTTTTCTTATGTGGCGGAAATGGGATTCCAAGTCCATATGACTCTATATACTCTGACTCTTCTGGCAAAATCAAACAATTGCCTCAAAACCATTTTATCTGTGCTCAAAATCAAACAATGCTTTCAAATCATACACACAGCGAGTCAATATTATAAACACTATAGATCATTTGTTGGACACTACATCAAAAAATGGAGAACACAAAATCCAAAGCATGCAGTTACAGAAAAAAGTATATTGTAGCAACGTAAACAAATTTTTCAATTGCGTAAAAACGTATAGTAATGAAACTTTACAGTAGTAAGGTGAATAAATTGTATACTGAATGCACTGCAAGAATAGTATTGTACTGAATATTGTATAGTGGGCCTATCGAATGTCTGTATACAGCACTTGCATACTGTGAAAATACAGTGACCCAACTGCAAAAGCCAAAAAGGTTACAGTAGAAAACTCTAAATGAAAAGCATGTTACAGTACACTTAGAAGAGTTGTGCAACTGCAAAATCAAGGTCAGAGAGAGAGACTGATTCTGCTTCAGCATCATGTCTTCATGTTGGGTCTGGCCGGAGGACTTTCCACATTACAATGTCATATCTGCAGGCAAAGGGAAAAACACTAAAGCCAGATTAAACCTTGACAACATTCATTACACCTTGCTCTTTCTCATGCTCATCCTCTTCCTCCTCGTCCACCTCCTCTTACTCATACTCTTCCTCTTCTCCCTCTTATATTGTTTCCATCCATTATTGGTATCAACATTCATTGCAACATTTTGAGTCAATTTTGGGACTCTGAACTGACTTGTATTATGTACAGTTGGTTTGGTCACATCATTAGAAATAAGTGTAAAGGGGGGTGGTCACGTAACCCGTTGCAGAATGAACGCTTGAGACTTCGCTCCTTGCTAATCCACGGATTATATTCCCCTTTTTCCAAACAAACGTCATTTTATTAGTTATTCTTTTATCTCAAGTATGCCTAAACCTCCTCGCGACAAAGATTTTCCTATATTTTCATCGCCCGGCCCGTCTATCGGGAGAAAGAAAGCGAAGACTCAACCAACCGCGTGTTCATCTACTGAGGATCACCATGGCGAAACCAGCCCTGTGGGAGCTATCGGCACGGCAACAATGGATCAGATTCTGACGGAAATCCAATCAGTAGCCTCGCGTGTCATGGATATAACATGGATGAATCTGTTGAGTCTCGTTTGGACACGATAGACAGTACTTTGGGTGACATAAAAACATCCATCGGATCGGTCGAACTCTCTATCTCAAATCTATCCAACCGGGCAACAGATCTGGAAATGCGAATGGATGAAGCCGAGACTCGGATCTCTACTGCGGAGGATTTTTGCGATAACCTCGGCAGTCGATTAACAGCAATGCAAAAGATAATGGATACCCTACAGCTGAAGGTTGACGACCTAGAGAACCGCGGGCGTCGGAAGAATTTAAAAATTGTCAATCTCCTGGAGAAAGCGGAGGGTTCCACTTCACTCGTGGACTTTCTCCAAATGAATATTCCAGTTTTAGTCGGCCTACCTGCTGACTTTCCCTCTCTGGAGATTGAACGTGCCCATCGTGCTCTGGTCCCCAGCCCGGACGCAAGCAAGCAAGCCGCCAAGAAGTATCCTAGTACGATTTCTCCGATACTCTCAGAAAGAAACGGTTCTCAGGGCAGCTCTGCAGAAGCGTGACATCCTCTACAGTGGATCCAGATTAAGGTTTTACTCCGACCTGTCGTTGGAGGTCCTGCGCAAACGTCGCGAGTTTGATTCCGTTGGGAAGCTGAATGCCTGTCGTAACATGTATCGCGGCTTCGCTTATCCGGCGCGGCTCCGGTGTCTCCACAACGGGCAGATTCGTCTTTTAGATACCCCCGAAGCGGCCGCCACCTTCTTGGAAACTCTTACTTGAGATATTTAATCTTCTTTCGTTTGGGAGGAATGCAAGAATACTGTCTTGATATAGTGAGTCCTTGTGCCATTACTTTTGACCTTCTCCTGATAACATTTAACAGAGCTAACCTCATTGAAGAGGTAACAACCAGTACGGTTTGATTTTATGTCAAACATAGCTCCCCGTTTATATTATAGCTTTCATTCTATTCCCACGTGACTCTCGTTTCTCTTTGGGTTTCTATAATGTTACTTTTACACTTCCCTTGGTTTGGCCGTTGTCTCTGGCGTCCTAACTGTTATGGTGGTCTTTGAATTTAGTTTGGTTTTGTATTTGATCATTATGTTTGTTGACTTCATTTTGGGGGATTTTACTCTGTCGTTTGGGGATAGTGTTGGGGTGGGCGCGCGTTGCAAGTTTTTTTTCTATGTCTTATTTGTCTGTTGTAGGCCAACTCTCTGCCGTATTTCGGTGCCTAACATTTTCGTTTTATCTACGCGATTAATTTGCACTCTGGTTCACTTAAACTTATCACATGGAACGTTCATGGGATTGGACATGTAATTAAGAGGAAAAAAATCTTAACTCATTTGAAAAAACAAAAACCTGATATAGTACTGCTTCAGGAAACAAAATTATCCGACATTGAACACTCAAAGCTGAGGAGAGACTGGGTGGGCCAAGTTTATTCTTCCTCTTATTCACAGAACAAAAGAGGGGTAGCCATTCTTTTTAATAAAAATCTACCTTTTATTTTAGAACATAAGGAATCGGATCCTGGAGGGAGATTTATCTTGATCACGGGCTCCATTCTCAATCACCATATAACTATCCTCAACGTTTATGCTCCAAATGTAGACTCCCCTAACTTTATATCTCAGATGATTTTATTGTTTACTTACCATTGTAAAGGCTTAGCTTTTCTAGCCGGAGACTTTAATTGTATAATGGATGCTTCTCTAGATAAATCCTCATCTGCAAATGTATCAAACCCTAAATCATCTAAGGCGCTCAACAATTTATGTTCGGATTCTGGTTTAGTAGACATATGGCGTCAACTAAATCCTAAAGTGAAGGATTATACATTTTATTCTCATCCTCACAATTCATATTCCAGGCTTGACTATTTTTTTTCTTCCTAAAAATGTTCTGCATGCAGTCCAGTCTTGTCATATTGAACCTATCGTCTTATCAGATCACGCTGCTGTAGGTTTGCAAATTGACCCTGCATTCAGTATTCCTAGAACCTCTAATTTGAGGTTTAATACATCCCTTTTAAATAGCAATCCTTTCTCTGCTTTCGTCTCAGACAGTCTGTCTCAATATTGGTTGGACAACAGAAATTCTCCAGTGTCTTCTCCCATGATCTGGGACGCAGCCAAAGCCACTCTACGCGGTCCCTAATTTACTGTCAAAGACAGTAACAGGAAAAATCTTGAAAATGAGGTAAACAGATTGGAACAAATACATAAGCAATTTCCTACTGTCTCGAACTTAAAAGCCTTGGTGAATGCAAGAACTAAGCTAAATATGGACCATAACTCTCATATTCAGAAGCTTCTGCTCTTCACTAAACAAAAGTATTACGAATTTGGCAATAAATCTAGTCGGTTATTGGCATACCAATTAAAAAATCTGAATAATGACCGGTCAATTAATATGATACGAAATATAAGTGGTATCTCTTCGAGTGACCCTTTAACCATAAACAGTACTTTCAAGGAATTCTATAAATCTCTTTACAGTTCCGAATCAAAAGCAACAGATTCTAACATCGCTGCCTTTTTGAGTAATATCACATTACCGGTATGCTCCGAGGATGATCGTATTAATTTAAGTGCCCCGTTTTCAGTAGAGGAGGTTTGGTCAGCAATTCAGTCCATGCCAAACGGGAAATGTCCCGGTCCAGATGGTTTTCCATTGGAATTTTAAAAAAAATTCTGGCCTAATATTCATCCGATTCTTATGCCTGCGATTAATGGTATCTGGAAGGGTGAAGTCCCGCCTTCGTGGAGACAAGCTTCAATTAGTTTACTTCTAAAAAAAGATAAAAATCCTCTGGACTGCTCATCTTATAGGCCCATTAGTCTGCTTAATGTGGACTATAAGATATTAGCAAAAGTTTTAGCCCGTAGATTGGAACTTATTCTTCCCAAGGTGATAGACCCTGATCAAGCAGGATTTGTGAAATCCAGATACGGTTCAGATAATGTTCGCCGTGCTCTTAATGCTATACACTACTTTTGTACTCAAAAAAAGTCCTCAATGATACTATCTTTGGATGCCGAAAAGGCTTTTGACCGCGTGGAGTGGCCCTTTTTATTTATGGTTTTGGAAAAATTCGGACTAAGTTCTAATTGCATTAATGTTATAAAGCTTCTTTACTCAGACTCTATTTCCTCCGTCAACACAAACAGCTTGATGTCTGAAGCCTTTCCAGTACGAAGAGGTTGCAGACAGGGATGCCCCTTATCACCCTACGTTATTTATTGAGCCCTTGGCAGAATCTATCAGGACCAATCCCGATATATCCGGAATTACTATCAGAGGGAAAAAACACGTAATCTCTCTGTATGCGGATGACGTCCTTTTATATTTAGAGAATTTGCGGACCTCCATTTCTGCAGTTCTGGATTCCCTGGCTTCGTTCAGCTCTGTGTCAGGCTATAAAGTCAATATCGTAAAGTCTGTCTCTATGTCGTTTAATTACTCCCAAGAATCTCTGACTCAATTTCCTTTCGAAGTTTCTAAAAAAGGCTTTAAATATTTGGGCATTTTCCTCACTCCCGATTTGAATAATTTGTTTGAAACAAATTTTTCTCCCTTAACTCAAGAAGTTAAAAAAGATTTAGAAAAGTGGGCACCTTTACCAATTTCCCTTCTCGGGAGAGCGTCTCTGGTTACGAATGTAACCTTAGTTCCCTGAGAACAGGGAACGAGACAATACGTCATCGACGTTATGGGGAACGCCTCAGGCGTGACAGGTGTCTGAAATCAAATACCAACTCACAGCAATCATGTTGACCGGCGACAGCCCGTGCATCATCAGCTCGAATGATGAGCGCGTCAATCTGGATGTATAAAAAGGGTGCCTTGAAACCGTGACAACATCCTATCGTCTGAAGGGACTGTTGCAGGCAGGCCCCGAGGTATGGCAGGGAGACGTATTGTCTCGTTCCCTGTTCTCAGGGAACTAATGTTACATTCGTAACCAGAGACGTTCCCTTTCGAAGGGAACTCAACAATACGTCATCGACGTTATGGGGAACGAAATACCCACGCCGCCATACTGAGGGGAGTGCATGCCCAATGGCAGTGACAACTGTCAGAACCAGTAATACAAAGGACACACTCACCCTAGGTCACGTTGGGCTGTCAGTGACAGCACTCCCTACCGGTCATAGCCCAAGCTAATGAACCGAGAAACTGCCAGAACAAAGTTAATGGGAGGTATATCTGGGCCAGCTCAAAGGCTTAGGACCACAACTTCCAAATAGAAGGGGTCCCTTCTAGGGAGTGTGGCTAGGGGACTCAAGGGAATCCCAGCCAGTCACTATTCAGGAGAGCATGCCCCCTGACATACCACCAGGCTGGCCTGGTGATCTAAGCACAGTCTGGCCATAGCCTGTCTGTCCGAGACAGAGCCTCTGGAAACTGCCTTGAAAAAGGCATTCAAAACTTGAAGGCCTGCAAAGCTGGCAGAAATCATTCAGTTCCGGATCACAGAGACGGGATTACCCGGAGAGTGTAACTCAACCTCAAGAAAAGACGGAAGTCGTCCACTCAATCCATGGGTCTACCCAGTGCTCCTCCTGCTGAGGCCAAGGACCTGATTACCCTCTATGTGGGGAGCTCCAGTTCTTACCTGAGAGCTCACATCAGGAAGGCCGGTGAGGCCTGTAACCTGTCGAGCACAGAAGGTGAGAGCTCACATCAGGAAGGCCGGTGAGGCCTGTAACCTGGCGACCACAATGTGTGGGAGCTTTTACCAGGAAGGCCGGTGAGGCCTGTAACCTGGCGACCACAGTATGTGGGAGCTCATAACCAGGAAGGCCGGTGAGGCCTGTAACCTGGCGACCACAGTGTGTGGGAGGTCATATCAGGAAGGCCGGTGAGGCCTATAACCTGATACCCAGAATATGGGAGCTCATAACCAGGAAGGCCTGATAAGGCCTGCAACCTGACAACCACACCACGTGGGGCTACATTAGAAAATACATGAAACAAAAGTGCATGTACTTAATTATTCTGAGTCCAGAAAAGGCCTGGATCAGAATTAAGAAGTTAGCCAGAAAGGCGTCTGTCGTACAAATTTTTGGCGACAGGACGCATCTAGAGTGGGACCCAAAGTGAAAGACTTGGGTCTGGCCACATAGAAAGGGACTGAAGCATACAGCGCATGACCCTTACCATAAAAATGGATTTTTAGAAAGTACACAAGATGCTCCATCATGTGACTTACCATAAGTATGGTTCTGACATGACCAGGAAGGCCAGATGAGGCCTATAACCTGATAGTCAAAATGTGTGGGAGCTCACATTCAGGAAGGCCTGATGAGGCCTGCAACCTGACATGTGAAAGCTCACAACCACACCCTAGCGACCACAGTGAGTGGGAGTTCACATTCAGGAAGGCCTAGTGAGGCCTGAAACCTGACATGTGACAACTCATAACCAGGAAGGCCGAGGAGGCCTGAAACCTGGTGACCACTGAATGTGGGAGCTCAAAACCAGGAAGGCCGGCGAGGCCTATAACCTGACAACCACAATAGGAGGGAGCTCATATCAGGAAGGCCTGACAAGGCCTGTAACCTGACAACCACACCATGTGGGGCTAGTTCCAGAAAGGCCATAAATATGGATTTTAGAAAGTACATGAAACAAACGTGCATGTACTTAGTAAATCTGAATCCAGGAAGACCTGGATCAGAAAAAGGCGTCTGTCGTACAAACTTTGGCGACAGGACGCATCTAGAGTGGGACCCGAAGTGAAAGACTTGAGTCTGGGCCACATAAAAAGGGACTGAAGCGTACAGCGCATGACCCTTACCATAAAAATGGATTTTAGAAAATACATGAAACAAAAGTGCATGTACTTAGTAAATCTGAATCCAGGAAGACCTGGATCAGAAAAAGGCGTCTGTCGTACAAACTTTGGCGACAGGACGCATCTAGAGTGGGACCCGAAGTGAAAGACTTGAGTCTGGGCCACATAAAAAGGGACTGAAACGTACAGCGCATGACCCTTACCATAAAAATGGATTTTAGAAAGTACATGAAACAAAAGTGCATGTACTTAGTAATTCCGAATCCAGGAAGACCTGGATCAGAAAAAGGCATCTGTCGTAACAAACTTTGGCGACAGAACGCATCTAGAGTGGGACCCGAAGTGAAAGACTTGGGTCTGGCCACATAGAAAGGGACCGAAGCGTACAGCGCGTGACCCTTACCATAAAAAATGGATTTTAGAAAGTACACAAGACGTACCGTCAAGTGACTTACCATAAGTATGGTTTTAACATAATCAGGAAGGCCAGATGAGGCCTGTAACCTGATAGTCAAAAAGTGTGGGAGCTCACATTCAGGAAGGCCTAATGAGGCCTACAACCTGGCAGGTGACAGCTCACAACCACACCCAAGCGACCACAGTGAGTGGGAGTTCACATTCAGGAAGGCCTGGTGAAGCCTGAAACCTGACATGTGACAACTCATAACCAGGAAGGCCGAGGAGGCCTGAGGCCTGGTGACCACTGAATGTGGGAGCTCATAACCAGGAAGGCCGGTGAGGCCTGTAACCTGGCGACCACAGCATGTGGGAGCTCATAACCAGGAAGGCCGGTGAGGCCTGTAACCTGGCGACCACAGTATGTGGGAGCTCTTACCAGGAAGGCCTGGCAAGGCCTGTAACCTGGCGACCACCGTGTGTGGGAGCTCATATTCAGGAAGGCCTAGTAAGGCCTGTAACCTGAAACCCAGTATGTGGGAGCTCATAACCAGGAAGGCTGGTGAGACCTGTAACCTGGCGACCACAGTATGTGGGAGCTCATACCAGGAAGGCCGGTGAGGCCTGTAACCTGACTACCACAATATGTGGGAGCTCTTACCAGGAAGGCCTGGCAAGGCCTGTAACCTGGCGACCACCGTGTGTGGGAGCTCATATTCAGGAAGGCCTAGTAAGGCCTGTAACCTGCCTACCACAGTATGTGGGAGCTCTTACCAGGAAGGCCGGTGAGGCCTGTAACCTGACTACCACAATATGTGGGAGCTCTTACCAGGAAGGCCTGGTAAGGCCTGTAACCTGGCGACCACCGTGTGTGGGAGCTCATATTCAGGAAGGCCTAGTAAGGCCTGTAACCTGCCTACCACAGTATGTGGGAGCTCTTATCAGGAAGGCCGGTGAGGCCTGTAACCTGGCGACCACAGTATGTGGGAGCTCATAACCAGGAAGGCCGGTGAGGCCTGTAACCTGGCGACCACAATATGTGGGAGCTCTTACCAGGAAGGCCGGGTGAGGCCTGTAACCTGGGAACCACAGTATGTGGGAGCTCATAACCAGGAAGGCCGTTGAGGCCTGTAACCTGGCGACCACAGCATGTGGGAGCTCATATCAGGAAGGCCGGTGAGGCCTGTAACCTGGCGACCACAGCATGTGGGAGCTCATAACCAGGAAGGCCGGTGAGGCCTGTAACCTGGCGACCACCGTGTGTGGGAGCTCATATTCAGGAAGGCTGGATAAGGCCTGTGACCTGACATATGGAAGCTCATAGCCTGGAAGGCCTGGTGAGGCCTGTAACCAAGCAACCACCACATGTGGGAGCTCAACTCACTTTACAATACATTATCTTCGTTTGTTTTCCCAAACATGAACCAGGCAAGGCACTCCTAACAACCAAGCTGAAGCGGGCCATCAGAGAATTCTTGAACTCATCATGGGCCCCGCCCCAGGCCTGATGTAGGAGGAGCCTGGGAGCGATGGTGGTCAGGAGACAAGATCCAGGGAGGTGATGTCTAACGTTCAGTCCGAGAACGTTTACTCTGGATCACCTCCCTGAGATCCTGCCTCCCGCGGGAGTTACGCCTCCTGCGCACCCTGCTCCCCCTGCTAGGAGGAGGGGGTGCACGGGAAGCGACACTGGCCTTCTGGGTTCGTCTGTGATCCTCAGACCACGACGGACCAGGCCCTCCCGCCTGCCTGGGCTGGGCCGAGGACCTCCGCGGTATGCAGCTCTTAAACGCCGCAGAGCGCGCCCTCGCCTCCCTGAACTTATCGACCACTGTCTCGACAGAAGGTCCGAAAAGCTCAGAAGGCGAAACCGGCGAATCGAGGAGAAAGGTCTTTTCTTTCTCCCCGATGTCAGCCTGGTTGAGCCACAGATGCCTCTCCGTGGCCACCATAGCAGCCATCGCACGACCGATGGAAACCGCAGACTGCTTGGTGGCCCGGAGAGTCAAATCCGTGGTGCGGCGCAGCTCCGCGACCGCGTCAGGGGACAGGCCGGCCCCCTGATCGAGGTCCCGCAGCAGGTCGGCTTGGTAGGCTTGAAGGACCGCGAGGGTGTGCAGAACCGCACCCGCCTGACCTGCTGCCGTGTACGCTCTGCCATTCAAGCGCGAAGTTGTCTTAAGCGGCTTGGATGGCAGGGTCGGAGCTTCTAGTGAAGATGCCCGACCAGAGGCGAGATAGTTAGCCAACGTCTCGTCCACTGGCGGCATCGACACATACCCGTGCTCCGCGGCTCCCTCCACAGCAGCGAAACTAGCCCGCTGATGTAGAAAGAGACGCGCGGAGAACGGGTTCTTCCATGCCTTCTCGATCTCAGAGTGAAGATCGGGAAGAAATGGAAGGCTCAACCGAGCTGGTGGCTTACGGGTGGGGAGGAACCGGTCATCCAAGATACCACGAGCGGGTTCCTCCCGGACGCGCCTCCACTGCAGCTGCAATCTTTCCGTGGCGCGCCCCATAACATCCACCAGCTCAGCGTACACTGGGCAGGAGGGCTGAGATGGTTCGGTCTCGACCAAACTGACATCGTCAACACCCACCTCCTGCCTGGCCCGAAGAGAACCAGTTACAGATCCATCAGAGAGAGAAAGAACATCCTCAACATCGACCTGTAACTCACCCTCGTCAGCTGGCAGATCATCCGAGAGGTTAACACCCCTCTCCAGATGATCTGCCAGCTCCATCTGAGAACCCCACGAGATCAACCGCCGCTGAGCCTCAGCCCGAGCGGGACCGGAACCGCGGGGTTCAGATGCCGCGCCCACTTCCCTCGAGAAGTGGGACAGACAAGAGCGGAGAGTTTTGATCGTAAAACTCTCACAGTTCGCGCAGAAAGCTCCCTCGAGAGCTTCCCGCGCATGCTCTTCCCCCAGGCAAAACACGCACAGATCGTGTGAATCTCCCGGTGTCAAATATCTAGGACACGGGTCAGCACACTTGCGGAAGGTATTACGCCGCTTCTCTGCACGCTTCATCTTGCACGTTGATTATTTTCAAACAGACAAACAGTCCCTGAAGACGAAAGGATGTTGTCACGGTTTCAAGGCACCCTTTTTATACATCCAGATTGACGCGCTCATCATTCGAGCTGATGATGCACGGGCTGTCGCCGGTCAACATGATTGCTGTGAGTTGGTATTTGATTTCAGACACCTGTCACGCCTGAGGCGTTCCCCATAACGTCGATGACGTATTGTTGAGTTCCCTTCGAAAGGGAACTAATGTTATTAGGATGAACATACTTCCCCGATTAAATTATCTTTTTCAGAATCTCCCATGTTACCTAGCAACCTCGTTCTTTCAATCTTTGAACTCTGACATGTCTCGTTTTATTTGGAACGGTAAGCAACAGAGAGTTGGTTTCACTAAACTTTGTAAACCAAGGGAACTCGGGGGTCTCTCCTTAACTAATTTCCAGCTTTACTACTGGGCTGCCCAGATCAAAATGATAACAAGCTGGGTTAGGAAAAGGCAGGACGCTTTATGGATTGACTTTGAATCTTCATTTTGTCATCCAAGAAGTTTAGAGTCCCTTTGCCCTTATTAATAGTATAACTCAGTTAAACTCTCTCACTGACAATATGATTGTCCATAATACATTACTAGTTTGGAGGGATGTGAAAAAACATTTGAATATTTCCCCAAATATTTCTATTCACTCTCCCCTGGTTTTGAACCCGGACTTTCCCACTCAGATTAGAAGCATTGGCCTGCTGGATTGGGGTTTTAGAGGTCTGTCTGATTTTTCAGGAATGTTTTTCTCTGAAACTCTGAGATCATTTTCACAAATTAGAACAGAATTTGACATACCCTCCAAAGACTTTTTTAAATATCTACAAATTCGGCACTTTATAGAGTCTCATAAAGCAAAACAAATTTCGGTTCAATTTATCGGAATTGGAAGAAACCATAATGTCAGTTAATTCATTCAAGGGGCTTATTTCCAGACTTTATACCTTACTAGCGTACTCTGACTCCTCAATTTACGGTTCTCTGAAGCCGTTGTGGGAACGAGACTTGGGAGTTCAGATTGACCCCGAAAATTGGACCAGGATCTGTGATGGTATTTTTCCAAAATGCACCTCGATTTCCATACATGAGCAAAATTTTAAATTCTTTCATAGAATTTATTTTACACCTGTTCGTTTCCATAAAATGTTTCCAGGTTGCTCCGACCTCTGTTTCAAATGCAGGACTTGTAAGGGCACTTTTTTTCATGTATTTTGGTCCTGTGTTCTTATTCAACCATTCTGGAAGGGGGTTCATTCTGCAATACAGGAGATAACAGGAAAACATTTCATTTTATCTCCCTCACTCTTTCTGCTGAATGACATTCCTATTGACCTGCTTGACTCGGACTTTAAACCTTTGATTACAACTCTCATATTCCTGGCTAAGAAATGTATTCTATTGAAATGGTCTACACCCCAGGTCCCTACTATTTTTATGTGGATTTCCCAGCTGTCAGCCTTTCTTCCCTTGGAGAAATTAACTTATGACCTCAACCACAAACAGGACAAATTCAGGAGACTTTGGGAACCTCTCCAATCCTTTCTACAGAAATTTTGAATAATTTTATTTTGAGAAGGTTTTGGCTTCTCTCGTTTTGTTTTGGTTTGAATCAAGGTTTTTTTTTTTTTTTTTTTTTTTTTTTTGTAATACAGACACGTTTGTATATTGTACATTTTATTCAACTTGCAGCGCCGGGGGTTTGTTTGTTTGTTTGTCCATTTTTGTTTTTGATGTTTGTATTATTTGAAAATCCTTAATAAAAAAAAAAGAATAAAAAAAAGAAAAGAAATAAGTGTGAAGAATTTTGAGTCGTTGTGTGTAAACGATGACAACTGTGTTGTAGTTGTGTTTAAATTTTGCCTGCCTGTGTTTAGCATTTTGAAACAGAAGTGCATCACAGTGTGAAATGTGTTTTAGTGAGTGAGAATGTGTTTAGAGTTCTAAAAAAAGAGAGCATGAGATTTGCAAACAGTGTTTTAACTACCTGAACTTGTTTAATGTTTTACAGAAAGAGTGATTTATTCGACAAATTGGTTTAGGATATTGAGAATTTGGTTCAGAGAATGGGTTTTAGTGTTTTAGCAATTCAGAAAAACTGTAATGGTATAAGCGTGCAAAACGTCATGACCACCTGATAGCAACAACAATTCAACCAATGGAGTGAGTTTAGGGCGGGACTATCGGTTTGTCTGACCAATGGCAGGCAAGCTCCGAAAAATTGCCAAACCACCTTTCTCAGTACGACCACTTAGGAGAAAAGTGTTCAGCTAAAAAATTTATTGTACCATTTATGGATGCTAAAATACTTTCTCAGTTTGATTTTCCAAGAGAATGCTGCGTAAAACATTGGTTGGTAGGCTTTGGCAAAATACTGTGTAATTAGTCTTCCAGACCTACAAACAATGAGACAATTAATTTGATTGTAAAGGCCAAAAATATAACCTCGTTAAACAAAAGGGAAACTGCATGGACATTTCACATGGTTTCTGTAAGAATATCTGGATCCAAGTCTCTTGGAAAATAATCAAAATAATATGTAGCACAATAATCTTTACAGTCTTTTGACGCTAAAAGACATTGTAAAATAAATCCATATGAATTGAGTGGTTCAATCAGAGTCTTTTAAAGTGACATGATTGCTTTATATGACAAACAGATTTAATTTAGGCTTTAATTCACATTATAAACAGTGATCAAAAATCATATCAAATATGGTATGGACCAAATGTGCTTGCTGGATAAGAACAAACTTCATTCCTCTTTTACCATATTTGATATACTTGAATTTCAATG
The DNA here is from genome assembly GCA_030578255.1 of Tiaroga cobitis. Lineage (NCBI taxonomy): Eukaryota > Metazoa > Chordata > Actinopteri > Cypriniformes > Leuciscidae > Tiaroga > Tiaroga cobitis. The sequence continues at coordinate 50,762,034 of CM060597.1, forward strand.
GCGCTAGGAATTTCTTTACAGATTTTACGTACAGTTCAGGACATTTAGTATGTATGAAAATTTACAGAAGTCACACTAAATGTTCATAATAAAGTTTCTAGCTCAGGAGAAAAACATTACCATTAACATTAACATTCAGATATTGTCTCTTCACTGTGTTCTGATAATTCAGCACATTTCCTGAGATTCAAGATCAATCTAGTAAGGAAACGTCGAGTTGTAGCAATGGATGTTGTAGCATAGTGTGACCGGGGACTTAGGTTTACCACCAGGAACACATTTGGGGGTTCTATCTACTTTAAGTTTATTCCTTTAATGATATAAAATAAAAAACTACTGATTTTCAAATGTGGTTTATCAATTTAATTGATAAGAAACAGTTCCAGTTCTTTAAATGTTCACAAAATAAACAGAAATGAGCAGAAAGAAACAAAATTAAATGAATGAGCTTCACAGAGCTGGTGACAATTAAAACCAGCTAATATCACAGTCCACTTGTGTATGACTCTTAAACACGGCAATACAGTAATACAACTGTTTAAAATGCGAAGAAAGAAAAGGAAAGGACAAATCAAAAATAAGAGTAACGTCCGTTATCAAACTTTTCGATACAATACAATATGGCAGTGGGAATACTGTTCACAGAAAACAAAACAACATAAGTACATTTCTATATTACCCACTTATATCACTTGAGAGAAATTAGAGAAAATAACCCTCACATAATAATCAGCTTTTACACACCAACACTTCCATTTCACGAAGGGCTGAAATCTCCAACATTATGGTGCACACTGTAAATAATCACATTAAATTATGTTTACATGAAAACCACCTGAAACAAATGGAAAAGATGAAGTATATCACATTTGGCATAACGCCAAATAACATGGCCAAGACCGCATGGAGTAACGTCATATCATCGTGGACATTACACACAACATAACTTACCAAACATGACAGTTCTCCGAATCAACACAAAATATACATCCACAAATGGTATTAAACAACAATATATTTACAAAACATTGTATTTACCCATGGATGACTCAAATTGTCGACAATCTCTCGAGAGTGCGCGTCTCTCTTGCACTGCCCACTGCACATCTCACCAACAAAATATACTACGGATGCCGCGAGGCAAGAGCGCAAGCGCGTTGTCGGGCACAACACACAAAGCGCCACCCGCTGATGACTCCAAAGAAATACAGGTAGTCTCTGTTTTTATATTTAAACATGGAAAATAATAATTAAATAAAAGACTTTAACGTAAGGGAGAAAAACAAACTTTAAAAGGCATTTACCACCCGGTTACAATAGCAAAGCAGAAGGATCGTCTAGGTAATAATGTAACCCCCGTTTACTGAAGGAGTGAACGGAGACTTTATGTAAGAAGTGAACTGATGAATTGGGATCACTTTTGCGTGTAAACAAAACAAGTCAATAGACATTAGTGAGTGAGATTTGCATCAAAAACTATACTCCACAATGTGGGTATAAATGGAAGCCTGCTGAACTCACTTTTGTGGTGCAATTGTGGCGATGGGACGTAACGTATCGGTTCCCTCCTTTAAGGAATGTGGGTTACAATAGTAACCTAAACGTTCCCTATCAGTCAGTCACGTTTAACGTTACGTCAGAAGCAGTCTTGGCCTCAGATATCATGCCCATGGACCGTGAACTGAACGTCTGATGCATGTGGCACAATTAACTGGAAACACTTCAGGATTTTCAAAGGCGTCATCTGGTTGGTTGAATTCTACAGGATGTCTGGGAGACATTTGTGTCGCATTCTTTAATGGTCCACCTGGAAAAAAATGCTGTGACGCTAAACCCCCTCATGGAAGAAGAATACCGACGTGTTTACAACTGTGACAATTAGCGCTTACCAGGACCAACTAAATACTCGATTTTCAAAAGTATGTGAAGTTCGTGGCTCCATTGTGGCAGTAAACTTACACAATGTTCTTGATTAAATAATGTTATTGTAGGGACATCGACTTTACATTTTCACGCCCCTAAACATGATGCGGAACAAAACGAACTGTGATTGTTTGCTTCACATGTCAGTCAAACATCCTCTGGGCGGTCCATGGCCAATGAAAGTTGCGATAGAGTCGAGATCGTCAGAAGTGAACTGAAGAATTGGGATCTTAACCAAAACACCACAATTGCTTCCCCTTCCAGCGCCCCTTGTAAGCTGCCTAATCCCCCCACACCTGCTGGGGTGGAGAAAGGTCAGGCCTTTAACACAGAGAGAGTCGATCGCTGCTGTTCCTTCTTACCCACACAGTGGCCCTCATTTATCAAAAGTGCGTACACCAAATTTCCAGCGTACACCTGGCGTACACCCAAAACCAAGGTGACTTTGAGATTTAATAATACGGACGTTGGCGTACGGCACGCTCAAATCCTACGCCAGCTCAGGAGGTGGTGTACGCACGTTTTGAGTTAGTGCGGAAATGCGCAGAAAAACAATTCCTAACACCACAAAATGCACTGACAAACTAAAAGATATTATATATTATGACACACTGTAAAACAAAAAAACAACAACATTGTAATTATAAACTTCAGTGTTTATTTTTGTGCAACATCGACTTCAATGTTTAATTTGTGTGACTTTACCAAAGCATTTGATTTGTAAGCATATTCCTTCAGTTGCGAGCCTGTGCGCTTTACCCTGACGTTTCAGGGTTTGGCCGAAAGGCTTTTAATGACCAAAAAATAATTCAGACTGACAAAATAATAAAAAATACATTATTTTTCTTTTAAATAATAATAATAATACAAACAATAATAATGACATTCTTCTTCTAAATAACAATAAGCGTCATTAATAATACAAATCATAATAATAATAAGAATAATAAGAATATTACAAATTGTCATGCAATTATTTATGTGAATGAATGGTACTCCACATCACATCATCACTATTGTACACCCCAATACATGTAACGTGATTCGAAATTGAATGCTAATTCAAAAGACGTGCTGTCAAATATTGCATTGTGATGATAGGTCATTTCGGCTCCACGTCAGACAAGTTTCTCTTCTTTGCCGTCTTCCGTGTGTCCATGGCATAAAATGAGGGCGTGGGGGAAGCGGAGACTTGAATATATATAGGGGCGTGTTATTCTAATGACGATCGTTTTCAGCCGCGGGATTTATCAAGGGCATGTATATGTACGCAACACCTGTATTTCAAAGGTACGCACAGCTTCATAAATCAGTCGGTGAGAGGAGTGTAAGCATAATCTTACGCCAACATATACGCCCGTTTCTACGCAAGAATGATAAATGAGGGCCAGTGAGACTATTTGGATAAGACTGGGAAAGTATGTGGAGTTACACATATGGACTGACCATTAGGGCAGTGCTACATACCGTCAATACCAGCCGAGATGGCAGAGCGGACTCTGCCAAGGGAAAGACATGAGCTCTTCAACAAGGAAGCCCGAGGAAGAATACACGTGGGATCACCCGTAGGGGAATCACAACACATGGGCACCTAATCTAGCACAGGGGCTGACCTTTTGGGCATACACATGAGTGCTGGACCTAGCATCAGACGCCCGGAGATTGTCATTGATGTACAGCTCTTAAACGCTGCTCCATCTGAAAGCACTGTGAGTTTGAGTCACTTATAGTGTGCATTTGAAAAAGCAACACATGTCAAAACATCTTTTTAAACATGAGAATCATTTATGAACCTCCTGTCCAACAAAAGACAACATTTAATAACATGCTTTACTCCAAACTCACTTCATAACGACAGTTGAGCATCCTTCTGTTAGATGATGTGGCTTCTTACACAGAAGAAGGCAGTCATGTATTTATAAGTAATGTTTAATCAACAATCAAAGTGTTTAAATCTTCTGTTTATTCAGCTACAGCGATGATGCCCGATAGGGATTTCCTGGAATGATGTGTGTTAATGTACTTCTGCGCCGGGGCATATTTGGCGTGTCTGCGTGAGAGCGCCCTCTGGTGTTCAGATGAAGCAGCATTTACTACCGATCAGCCGGACTGCACAGAGAAGCTGTGCATAAAAAAAATCGCCATCGTGTTGCTGTTTCGTTGCAATTAATCATGCAGCCCTAATTTTAAAGCTCACAAATGTGTTGTGTGTCACCCAGCCCGCAGCTCTACAAATGTCTGAGATGCCATGCGCCAATGCCCAGGAGGAGGCAAAGCTCCGAGTGGAGTGAGCACTCACCCAAAAGAGGGACGGCTGGTCTTGAGCCTGATACGCCAAGACTATGGCATCTACTTTACATAAACACTGAAATGTACAATATGGATGTCAGTATCTAAAACAGTATCTAAATGCACTCACACACACATACACACAGAGCTAGTGAAAGTTGTTTTAAAGTAAAATGGATTACAATGGCACTGAGGTATATCTGAGCAGAACAGATCATTTGTTGAACAAAAAGCTGTGTGAATATGTAATGTTGGTGAGCAGAAAAGCGATCGCTCACTAACACGTGTAGGATTACACATCAGTGTGTTCACAAGACAGATATACATAGCCTAGTTACTCTCATAGTTATTCAAGATTCAAATAGCTTTATTGGCATGGTGAAAGAAATCTTTACATTGCCAAAGCATTCATAACACTATACAATGCAAATAAATAAATAATTATAAAAAAAAAAATATATATATATATATATATATATACTATATATATATATATATTTTTATTTTTTTTAAATGAAAATAAACAGCACTACAAATCTTCAATCTTCTAATATTTATATTAGTGTCTATAGGCGTATAGTTGGTAACTTTGTCCTGCCGGAGGCTCTTTCTTCGTGACAGGACCTCACATACCTGGCAGCCAGGTTTGAGCTTGCTGGGGTTTCTCCTAGCAGGAGTGGGAGTTTGTCCATATTTGATTTTGGGTGGAAGTCTTTCTGGTAGGTTGTAAAAAGGGGATAGAAAGTGTCCCTAATGTTTTTATATTTGGGGCAGGATGTCAAAATGTGTAGCTCTGTTTCCACTTGATTCTCTGTGCAGTGAGGGCACAGTTGCTCTTCCTTCGGCACCCAGGCCTGTTTGTGTCTGCCTGTCTCTATGGCCAGACTGTGTTCACTGAGTCTGTACATGTTCAGGACTTTCCTCAGTTTAGGGTCGCTCACTTTACTTAGGTACAGGGCCGTGCACGGGGGGTGGCCCGATGGCTAGAGCCACTGCCCCTCTGCCCTCATCGACTGAGTTGCCCCTCTTCCCCACCGCTCCGCTCAAAGCATTCCACTAATCCGCTCCAGGTTTTCCTGCTCGCTCCGCAGCATCACTCAATATGTATGTGGCGCGGCGCTCTCTTGCTTGAAACTGAGGCCCTGTCCCAAATGGCACACTCTGGACTTGTGGACTTCCTCAGAGCCCACACTTCGGTGTCGTCATGTAGTGCAGACCTATAGGGCCTTTAGGGCGAGTCCGCGAGGGCGCATTGAGAGGTATTTTTGGGACAGACTCGATCGTCACGCCGGAAACAGGAAAACGGTCTGATTGTTGTTATGGACAGGAGCTACAGGTTCGGGGAAATATGCTGCCTATTGTTGTTGTGTTTACATATGACTCACTAAAGCCCTGACATTCTGTTCTATTTATTTAATGAATCATAATGCGATCGTATTATTCAGCTCGCTATTATTAGCCTATGTTTGAGACATCAACCACTGGTCGATGATCATAATGTTTGTGTAAACTTGTCATAAAAACGTAATGATAATTACACTTAAATATTTTCTTCTCAGCCATGTTAACAATTGTCCGTGAGCGAAATCTCCTCCCATCCGTTGTCTGATTGGCCTTTCGCAAGGATTCCTGGGTAGTTAAAGTGCGTGGAGCCTGCATCTATGCGGGCTTCATGGAAGACCGCTTAAAGGGTACAAAGGGGGCGCTGCTGAGCACACTTCAGAGCGTTAAAATGCTAAATGGGACGGCCTACGGACTCGTAGACTCGGCGGGCACGCGCAAATTTAAGTCCACAAGACCGAAAGTCCGCATGAAGTGCGCCATTTGGGACAGGGCCTGAGAGTGAACACGACAGTTCACGAAAGCTGTCGCATTAAAGGAGAACTCCGGCGCAAAATGAACCTTTGGTCTAATAAAACATTGGTACCTAGTCAACCGTTCTCTGAGATTTGTTTTCATGATAATCGAATGTAAAGAGTTTTATCTCTAAAAACTGTTTAGCGTATAACGCTAGTAATGGGGGCATTTAATAAGTAAAAAGAAATCGCTATTTAATACCACTAACAAGGCTCAAAATAGCCCCACACGAACACAGTAACATAATGAGGGTCCCTACATGCAAAATGAAGCATTGAGAACTTTGTAAGTGTACAGACCGTTTAATAAGAAGATATTTTATAAAGACAGTCCACTTCGTGTATATGGACAGGAGCCATCTTTGGAAAACAGTCTCGACTAGTCAAACCACGAACGACGTGCTAAGTGAGCTGAACTGTATGAAGTTCAGTGAACTTCTGAAATGAATGAATGGCGTTCGTGGTTTGACTAGTCGAGACTGTTTTCCAAAGATGGCTCCTGTCTGTATGCTCCATAGTGTATACACGAAGTGGACTGTCTTTATAAAATATCTTCTTATTAAACGGTCTGTACACTTACAAAGTTCTCAATGCTTCGTTTTGCATGTAGGGACCCTCATTATGTTACTGTGTTCGTGTGGGGCTATTTTGAGCCCTGTTAGTGGTATTAACTAGCGATTTCTTTTTACTTATTAAATGCCCCCATTACTAGCGTTATACGCTAAACAGTTTTTAGAGATAAAACTCTTTACATTCGATTATCATGAAAACAAATCTCAGAGAACGGTTGACTGGGTACCAATGTTTTATTAGACCAAAGGTTCATTTTGCGCCGGAGTTCTCCTTTAACAGGTAGGCTATGCAAGACAGTGGTTGAATCTGCGAAATTATTCTTTTTGTATTTATGTCCGTAATGTTTTGCTCTTGGTCTTCTACTAGTGGTAACAACTTGTGCAACATATCCACGTTCTTAGAATTAGCTGCTTGTCTAATCAAATTATTGTACTCTTGATCAGATCTAATACAAATAACTAAATTAACTAAAAGGATTCTGAATATGCTAGAGTTTGATAACAAGAAGGATAGACATTACTTATTTGAATGGAAGAGTAATTATATTACAAGAACATAAATTGAATAAGCACTTGAATAAGCCTTAGCCGAAGCACGAAGCCTAACAATTGTATTTAAAATGTGATTGTAACAAGTTTGTTATTAATTCTCTATATTAAGTTGAAACTGCCTCAGAATCAACTCAACAGAGTAAAAGTGAAGGTCTTGGAACTGAGTAACAAATAAAAAAGTGTGGACAGGTAAATATAAAAATGTAAAACAGCAAATAGTTTCTGTTATTATCAGCAATGTGTAATTGTGATGTTCTATCAAAACATCTACAATAAAGTCTAAAATGTATTTGAGCGTGTGCTGTCTTCTCTTTTAATTGTATATTTTGTAATAACTGGATAATTTGCAGTAAATTGTTATCACATTTGTGGTAGGTTTTTTGTAATTTTATTAAGAAATGTTTTTGAATTTTGTGCAGGGGTAATTAACCTGTTTCTACCATTCATTTGCACTAATATATTTTATATAGAGGGCAGGAGTAATTTTGGACTTCGTCAGCAGTAGGCAGTATAGCACTTCTTGTGTTTCCGGGGCGTTACGTCAGTTTGTCCCGCTTTGCGATCTTTCTCGAAAGACGGACGCAGACTTTGCCCTGTCTCATTTATTTCTCCTGTTTCAGGTTGGTAGATTTGTAAATTAAGTTAAATAACTGAAATCTAATATGTTTACATGTCGCTGAATGTTTGAAGGGACGTGTAACAGGGCTGTGTTATGAAAATGTGGACATATATATGGATATAACGTTACAGCAGTGTTTGTATGTTCGCGCCCGGTGACTTCATCTGTGATTACCAAAGTCACGTCGAACGGAGTTTTATTTTTAGTTCTTTGAACATTTTTGTAAAGTTAAATAGTTTTTAAATGTATGAGATTGTGTAATGTGTGAAAAGCTAGTGTTAAAACCAAACGTTTTATATTCTAGAAGTGGTTTAAAAACAAGTTAGAAGTCTGTCAGCTCATTCATTGTGGAAGAGTAAAATTGATGCTAGTTGAAAAGGCATTTAGGAATTATATGCAAGTGATAACATAAGCTAGGTTTTATATTAAGTTGAAAAGAGACAACTTACAAGGTAACAGAGGTTTTTGTCATTTTGATTTATTTGATCATACACAATTTAAATCAGTAATTGCTGAAAGATGAAAAAAAGACAATCCTCTTGGCTCTCTTTCTACTGAGCGAGATGAAAGACGGACGCAGACTTTGCCCTGTCTTGTTTATTTCTCCTGTTTCAGAGCGAGAGCATATAAGCCGTTTACATGATACCAGCCGGTACCTGTAAGACAACCACTCCCTTAGTGCCCCTTTTTTTGGTTTAGGCCACTGCCCCTCAAAATGTCTGTGCACGGCCCTGCTCAGGTATCATGCCAATTCATATTTTTTGTTTAAGGCCAAATAACATTCCAATTTACTCTGTTTGGCTGTTGCGTCTGTCCAATGTTTGAAGTATTTTTATTTTTGTGTTTTAATTATTTGGTTTGGTCTGGCTATGTTTTTATTGTCAGTTTGTGACGTCAGCTCAAAGACTGATTGGCCGAGGGCGTTTTTCCCTGGCTTCAGCTCTTGGTAGGTCAGGGCTTTGTGATGGAGGGTCTGTTCATTGCTTTTTTTTTAGGCAAGTGGGCATGGAATTTAATGGCTCTTTTTTTTATCGTTATGACAAGGGGGTATATTCCTAATTCTGCTCTACAGGCATTATTTGGGGTTTTGCGCTGAACTCGTTGCAAGATTTTGCACAGCTCGGTCTGCAGAGTCTCTATTGGGTGTTTGTCCCATTTAGTGAACTCTTGGTCTGTGAGTGGACCCCAGACTTCACACCCGTACAGCGCGATGGGCTCTATTACTGTTTTGATTATTTTTAGCCAGATTCTGATTGGGATGTCAATTTGGATATTTCTCTTAATAGCATAAAAAGCACTCCGTGCCTTGTCTCTCAAGTCGTTTACAACTTTTTAAAAATGTCCTGTGTTGCTAATATTTATGCCAAGGTAAGTGCAGTCCTGCGTGTGTTCGAGGAGCATGTTGTTCAATTTAAAACTATAATGTTGGTCTTTGCGGCTCGGTCTTTTTTGGAAAATCATTATTTTTGTCTTTTTGGGGTTAACTGACAGGACCCATGACTGACAGAAGTTGTGCAGGTCTAGATGGTGCTGTAGACCCTCTTTAGTGGGAGATAGCAGCACCAGATCATCTGCAAACAGAAGGCATCTGACTTCAGTGTCCAGTAGAGTAAGACCAGGTGCTGTAGACTGATCCAGAGCCCTCGCTAACTCATTTATGTAGATATTGAACAGCGTGGGACTCAAGTTTGCAGCCCTGTCTCACTCCACGACTCTGAGGGAGGAATTATGTGTGTTTGTTACCAATTTTAACTGCAAATGTGTTGTTTGTGTACATTGATTTGATGATGTCATATGTTTTTCCTCCAATGCCGCACTGGATTAATTGAAGAAAAATACTTTTTTGAAGTCAACAAAGTATGAGAAAATTTTACTTTTGTTTTGGTTGATTGGCTTATCGCTTAAGGTATGGAGAGTGTATGGTCTGATGTGCGATATTTTGGTTCGAAGCCAATTTGACACTTGCTCAGAACATTTCTGTCTCTGAGAAAATGGGCTAGTCTGCGGTTTAGGATGTTGCAGAAAAGTTTGCCTAGGTTGCTGTTTACACATATACCACGATAGTTATTAGGGTCAAATCTGTGTCCGTTTTTGGGCAATTCCATGCAAAGGTCATCTTTACCATGAAAAAATAAAGTTTTAACCAAAAGAACAAAACCCCTTTTAAGTTGTCCATTTAGGTCTGTAATATACTGTATTAATGTGCTTTAACAAAAATTTTAAGAAAATTGCCTTGTTTATCCACCAGATATGAGGTGAGCAACAATGCTTAAAATACATTTTCAACCAGCCATATTTCATGCTTTCAAAAAAAGGTATCAAAGACCCATCTTTTTAAATTTTATTTTAACAGTAAGCATTTTGCAGAAAGATGGAGGCATGCCTGAGAAATAAATCTTCAGAATCATTTCAGACAGTCTTCTTAATGTGAAAACACAGCCATTATGCGTCAACAAAAGTGCCATGATGGTTTGATTGTTGATTTTCCAAACAGATTCTATGTATTTCAGACGCGTCACATCCATAACAGGGTTTTTGTCACATCCATAACGCTGGTTTTTCCTCATAATACACTTCATAAAAATATATATATTTTAAACATTGATATTTTTATGTTCAGCTAAGACCCCTTCATCATGTGGATAGCAATATTTATACATTGGATTTAAAAGTTCACAGACTTTAAAGGAAATCGAACAGTATACCAAAAACTCGGCCATTTCCCGTCACATCCATAACGCATGCATATTTTCCTTTTTTGGGGGTGCTTAAATATATTTTAGAAACACATATTTTGCCTGTCAATTCCCCAGATTGGGTGCTCTGAGAATATGCATATCCAATTTAAATATTGTAAGAAGTTTTTTTTTTCTGAGACATTTCACCTGTCATTATGAGTTCAAATGTCACATCCATAACGCTGGAATTACCCTTTTATCGATTGGGGTAATAAGACCTTTGTTCCAAATGTTGGGGAATATACCTAAACTCAGCATGATATTGAAGAGCTTGAGAATGGCTATTAAGTAGGGCTGCACGATTATGACAAAAATCATAATTGTCGATTATTCCTTTGAAATTGTAATTGCGATTATTAATTACGATTATCATAATTTACATTGACTGATGTTTTAAATAGCTTTATACCATGTTTAAAGCAACTTCATGCCATATTTTTATATATATATATAAAAAAACAAGCTGAAAATACTCTTCCTGAAAAGCTTTTATTGCTTTTCTCATTGCCACAAATGTAAATGATACATTGGTTTGGTTTCTTTGAATAAAAAAAAGTACAAATATGCAGTAGTATGCATGGTATAATTGTTATACTAAAACTAAAATTAAAACAATGGAAAAACTCAAGATAACCCGTAGAAAAAAAAAAACTGAAATTGCCTTATCAAGTATTTTGGCCTAGAACACAAGCCATAAAAATACTTCGAGTTCCCTTTCGAAGGGAACTCAACAATACGTCATCGACGTTATGGGGAACGCCTCAGGCGTGACAGGTGTCTGAAATCAAATACCAACTCACAGCAATCATGTTGACCGGCGACAGCCCGTGCATCATCAGCTCGAATGATGAGCGCGTCAATCTGGATGTATAAAAAGGGTGCCTTGAAACCGTGACAACATCCTTTCGTCTTCAGGGACTGTTTGTCTGTTTGAAAAATAATCAACGTGCATGATGAAGCGTACAGAGAAGCGGCGTAATACCTTCCGCAAGTGTGCTGACCTGTGTCCTAGATATTTGACACCGGGAGATTCACACGATCTGTGCGTGTTTTGCCTGGGGGAAGAGCATGCGCGGGAAGCTCTCGAGGGAGCTTTCTGCGCGAACTGTGAGAGTTTTACGATCAAAACTCTCCGCTCTCGTCTGTCCCACTTCTCGAGGGAAGTGGGCGCGGCATCTGAACCCCGCGGTTCCGGTCCCGCTCGGGCTGAGGCTCAGCGGCGGTTGATCTCGTGGGGTTCTCAGATGGAGCTGGCAGATCATCTGGAGAGGAGTGTTAACCTCTCGGATGATCTGCCAGCTGACGAGGGTGAGTTACAGGTCGATGTTGAGGATGTTCTTTCTCTCTCTGATGGATCTGTAACTGGTTCTCTTCGGGCCGGGCAGGAGGTGGGTGTTGATGATGTCAGTTTGGTCGAGACCGAACCATCTCAGCCCTCCTGCCCAGTGTACGCTGAGCTGGTGGATGTTATGGGGCGCGCCACGGAAAGATTGCAGCTGCAGTGGAGGCGCGTCCGGGAGGAACCCGCTCGTGGTATCTTGGATGACCGGTTCCTCCCCACCCGTAAGCCACCAGCTCGGTTGAGCCTTCCATTTCTTCCCGATCTTCACTCTGAGATCGAGAAGGCATGGAAGAACCCGTCCTCCGCGCGTCTCTATCTGCATCAGCGGGCTAGTTTCGCTGCTGTGGAGGGAGCCGCGGAGCACGGGTATGTGTCGATGCCGCCAGTGGACGAGACGTTGGCTAACTATCTCGCCTCTGGTCGGTCATCTTCACTAGAAGCTCCGACCCTGCCATCCAAGCCGCTCAAGACAACTTCGCGCTTGAATGGCAGAGCGTACACGGCAGCAGGTCAGGCGGGTGCGGTTCTACACACCCTCGCGGTCCTTCAGGCCTACCAAGCCGACCTGCTGCGGGACCTCGATCAGGGGGCCGGCCTGTCCCCTGACGCGGTCGCGGAGCTGCGCCGCACCACGGATTTGACTCTCCGGGCCACCAAGCAGTCTGCGGTTTCCATCGGTCGTGCGATGGCTGCTATGGTGGCCACGGAGAGGCATCTGTGGCTCAACCAGGCTGACATCGGGGAGAAAGAAAAGACCTTTCTCCTCGATTCGCCGGTTTCGCCTTCTGAGCTTTTCGGACCTTCTGTCGAGACAGTGGTCGATAAGTTCAGGGAGGCGAGGGCGCGCTCTGCGGCGTTTAAGAGCTGCATACCGCGGAGGTCCTCGGCCCAGCCCAGGCAGGCGGGAGGGCCTGGTCCGTCGTGGTCTGAGGATCACAGACGAACCCAGAAGGCCAGTGTCGCTTCCCGTGCACCCCCTCCTCCTAGCAGGGGGAGCAGGGTGCGCAGGAGGCGTAACTCCCGCGGGAGGCAGGATCTCAGGGAGGTGATCCAGAGTAAACGTTCTCGGACTGAACGTTAGATATCACCTCCCTGGATCTTGTCTCCTGACCACCATCGCTCCCAGGCTCCTCCTACATCAGGCCTGGGGCGGGGCCCATGATGAGTTCAAGAATTCTCTGATGGCCCGCTTCAGCTTGGTTGTTAGGAGTGCCTTGCCTGGTTCATGTTTGGGAAAACAAACGAAGATAATGTATTGTAAAGTGAGTTGAGCTCCCACATGTGGTGGTTGCTTGGTTACAGGCCTCACCAGGCCTTCCAGGCTATGAGCTTCCATATGTCAGGTCACAGGCCTTATCCAGCCTTCCTGAATATGAGCTCCCACACACGGTGGTCGCCAGGTTACAGGCCTCACCGGCCTTCCTGGTTATGAGCTCCCACATGCTGTGGTCGCCAGGTTACAGGCCTCGCCAGGCCTTCCTGGTTATGAGCTCCCACATACTGTGGTCGCCAGGTTACAGGCCTCACCGGCCTTCCTGATATGAGCTCCCACATACTGTGGTCGCCAGGTTACAGGCCTCACCGGCCTTCCTGGTTATGAGCTCCCACATACTGTGGTCGCCAGGTTACAGGCCTCACCCGGCCTTCCTGGTAAGAGCTCCCACATATTGTGGTCGCCAGGTTACAGGCCTCACCGGCCTTCCTGGTTATGAGCTCCCACATACTGTGGTCGCCAGGTTACAGGCCTCACCGGCCTTCCTGATATAAGCTCCCACATACTGTGGTCGCCAGGTTACAGGCCTCACCGGCCTTCCTGATAAGAGCTCCCACATACTGTGGTAGGCAGGTTACAGGCCTTACTAGGCCTTCCTGAATATGAGCTCCCACACACGGTGGTCGCCAGGTTACAGGCCTTACCAGGCCTTCCTGGTAAGAGCTCCCACATATTGTGGTAGTCAGGTTACAGGCCTCACCGGCCTTCCTGGTAAGAGCTCCCACATACTGTGGTAGGCAGGTTACAGGCCTTACTAGGCCTTCCTGAATATGAGCTCCCACACACGGTGGTCGCCAGGTTACAGGCCTTGCCAGGCCTTCCTGGTAAGAGCTCCCACATATTGTGGTAGTCAGGTTACAGGCCTCACCGGCCTTCCTGGTAAGAGCTCCCACATACTGTGGTCGCCAGGTTACAGGCCTCACCAGCCTTCCTGGTTATGAGCTCCCACATACTGGGTTTCAGGTTACAGGCCTTACTAGGCCTTCCTGAATTTGAGCTCCCACACACGGTGGTCGCCAGGTTACAGGCCTTGCCAGGCCTTCCTGGTAAGAGCTCCCACATACTGTGGTCGCCAGGTTACAGGCCTCACCGGCCTTCCTGGTTATGAGCTCCCACATGCTGTGGTCGCCAGGTTACAGGCCTCACCGGCCTTCCTGGTTATGAGCTCCCACATTCAGTGGTCACCAGGCTTCAGGCCTCCTCGGCCTTCCTGGTTATGAGTTGTCACATGTCAGGTTTCAGGCTTCACCAGGCCTTCCTGAATGTGAACTCCCACTCACTGTGGTCGCTTGGGTGTGGTTGTGAGCTGTCACCTGCCAGGTTGTAGGCCTCATTAGGCCTTCCTGAATGTGAGCTCCCACACATTTTGAGTATCAGGTTACAGGCCTCATCTGGCCTTCCTGATTATGTTAAAACCATACTTATGGTAAGTCACTTGACGGTACGTCTTGTGTACTTTCTAAAATCCATTTTTTATGGTAAGGGTCACGCGCTGTACGCTTCGGTCCCTTTCTATGTGGCCAGACCCAAGTCTTTCACTTCGGGTCCCACTCTAGATGCGTTCTGTCGCCAAAGTTTGTTACGACAGATGCCTTTTTCTGATCCAGGTCTTCCTGGATTCGGAATTACTAAGTACATGCACTTTTGTTTCATGTACTTTCTAAAATCCATTTTTATGGTAAGGGTCATGCGCTGTACGCTTCAGTCCCTTTTTATGTGGCCCAGACTCAAGTCTTTCACTTCGGGTCCCACTCTAGATGCGTCCTGTCGCCAAAGTTTGTACGACAAACGCCTTTTTCTGATCCAGGTCTTCCTGGATTCAGATTTACTAAGTACATGCACTTTTGTTTCATGTACTTTCTAAAATCCATATTTATGGCCTTTCTGGAACTAGCCCCACATGGTGTGGTTGTCAGGTTACAGGCCTTGTCAGGCCTTCCTGATATGAGCTCCCTCCTACTGTGGTTGTCAGGTTATAGGCCTCGCCGGCCTTCCTGGTTTTGAGCTCCCACATTCAGTGGTCACCAGGTTTCAGGCCTCCTCGGCCTTCCTGGTTATGAGTTGTCACATGTCAGGTTTCAGGCCTCACTAGGCCTTCCTGAATGTGAACTCCCACTCACTGTGGTCGCTAGGGTGTGGTTGTGAGCTTTCACATGTCAGGTTGCAGGCCTCATCAGGCCTTCCTGAATGTGAGCTCCCACACATTTTGACTATCAGGTTATAGGCCTCATCTGGCCTTCCTGGTCATGTCAGAACCATACTTATGGTAAGTCACATGATGGAGCATCTTGTGTACTTTCTAAAAATCCATTTTTATGGTAAGGGTCATGCGCTGTATGCTTCAGTCCCTTTCTATGTGGCCAGACCCAAGTCTTTCACTTTGGGTCCCACTCTAGATGCGTCCTGTCGCCAAAAATTTGTACGACAGACGCCTTTCTGGCTAACTTCTTAATTCCGATCCAGGCCTTTTCTGGACTCAGAATAATTAAGTACATGCACTTTTGTTTCATGTATTTTCTAATGTAGCCCCACGTGGTGTGGTTGTCAGGTTGCAGGCCTTATCAGGCCTTCCTGGTTATGAGCTCCCATATTCTGGGTATCAGGTTATAGGCCTCACCGGCCTTCCTGATATGACCTCCCACACACTGTGGTCGCCAGGTTACAGGCCTCACCGGCCTTCCTGGTTATGAGCTCCCACATACTGTGGTCGCCAGGTTACAGGCCTCGCCAGGCCTTCCTGGTTATGAGCTCCCACATACTGTGGTCGCCAGGTTACAGGCCTCACCCGGCCTTCCTGGTAAGAGCTCCCACACATTGTGGTCGCCAGGTTACAGGCCTCACCGGCCTTCCTGATGTGAGCTCTCACCTTCTGTGCTCGACAGGTTACAGGCCTCACCGGCCTTCCTGATGTGAGCTCTCAGGTAAGAACTGGAGCTCCCCACATAGAGGGTAATCAGGTCCTTGGCCTCAGCAGGAGGAGCACTGGGTAGACCCATGGATTGAGTGGACGACTTCCGTCTTTTCTTGAGGTTGAGTTACACTCTCCGGGTAATCCCGTCTCTGTGATCCGGAACTGAATGATTTCTGCCAGCTTTGCAGGCCTTCAGTTTTGAATGCCTTTTTCAAGGCAGTTTCCAGAGGCTCTGTCTCGGACAGACAGGCTATGGCCAGACTGTGCTTAGATCACCAGGCCAGCCTGGTGGCATGTCAGGAGGCATGCTCTCCTGAATAGTGACTGGCTGGGATTCCCTTGAGTCCCCTAGCCACACTCCCTAGAAGGGACCCCTTCTATTTGGAAGTTGTGGTCCTAAGCCTTTGAGCTGGCCCAGATATACCTCCCATTAACTTTGTTCTGGCAGTTTCTCGGTTCATTAGCTTGGGCTATGACCGGTAGGGAGTGCTGTCACTGACAGCCCAACGTGACCTAGGGTGAGTGTGTCCTTTGTATTACTGGTTCTGACAGTTGTCACTGCCATTGGGCATGCACTCCCCTCAGTATGGCGGCGTGGGTATTTCGTTCCCCATAACGTCGATGACGTATTGTTGAGTTCCCTTCGAAAGGGAACGTCTCTGGTTACGAATGTAACCTTAGTTCCCTGAGAACAGGGAACGAGACAATACGTCTCCCTGCCATACCTCGGGGCCTGCCTGCAACAGTCCCTTCAGACGATAGGATGTTGTCACGGTTTCAAGGCACCCTTTTTATACATCCAGATTGACGCGCTCATCATTCGAGCTGATGATGCACGGGCTGTCGCCGGTCAACATGATTGCTGTGAGTTGGTATTTGATTTCAGACACCTGTCACGCCTGAGGCGTTCCCCATAACGTCGATGACGTATTGTCTCGTTCCCTGTTCTCAGGGAACTAAGGTTACATTCGTAACCAGAGACGTTTTCAGGAATGAACAACATCAAGTTAGAATTTTAAAAATTTTTGGCAAGGAACACAAGCCTGTCCACACTTTCAGGTTTTAGGGATGCACGCAAACAATTCACAATGTTTCCTCCAGTGCTGAATACTCTTTCCGAGGGAGAGCTTGTGGCAGGAATGCACAAATACTTTTGTGCCAACTTGGATAGTGCTGGGAATTGTTTTGCATGTTCCTTCCACCAGACCAAAGGATCCTCCTCACTATCAACAACAGCAGAGAGAAAATAAAACTGTAGCTCAGCAGTATTGGTCATGTCTTGGACATTGGAGAGAGATGGCGATGCTGGCCTCTGGTCCTCATCCACTTTAAAGAAGCTGCCCAGTGTTTTTTTGGTCTTCTTTAGTGCTGGTGCAATGGGTGCATTTTGGTCATCTGCTTCCACTTTAACAGTCACAGATGGTGGAGGTTTTTAATTAAACAAAGGCAAAAATTTAGTTTAACTAATAAAATATAATGTTGTATTCTAGTATAGTAAGGACTATTTATTAATTTTAAATTAATACTGAGAATGAAACAAGATTATTACCTTTACTGTAGATACTGATGCCATTTCAGTTCTCAAACGAATCTTGACAGCTTCAGCTCTGTTTTCATTGACGTACTTGAGCTTGAATCTGGGATCAACTGCAGAAGCCATGTCAAGCAACTCTTGAGTCAGTGGATCATCAAATTTCTCATTCAGGTAGTCCAGGATCTTTTTCTTGATGCATTTTGACAGTTCTGTTTCTCCTGCTTTCTCTGCCAAGATTTTGTTGTTGAACAAATGAAGAACAGGCTTCACAAATGACACACTTACATATTGCTCTCCTGAAAGAGCATCCGTGAATTCAGCAAGTGGAGAAAGGGAGTTGTTGACCGCCTCAAGGACTTCTACATCCTGCCATGTGGGGACAAGGTGTCTAGCTTTTCTGTCCACAGAGAGAACACAAGAAATGGCACTCTGTTGTTCCAATACCCTTGCAATCATTGCTTGTTTTGAGCCCCATCTTGTCGGACACTCAGTCTTGAGCTTGTGTTGAGGTAACTTGAGCTCTTTCTGGGCCTCGGACAACTCCCTCCTTCGTCTCCAGCTGTAGGAGAAGCACCCTACCACCTTTTTGGAGACATTTAGTGCACGGTCAATCCGTCCATCTTTCAAAGAATGTTCTAAACACACACACACACAAACAGTTTACTAATGCTATACATTTTAATTACAATTAAACAGACAACATTTTAAAATTACAGTATAATTACATATTACATACATATTACATTATATAATAACATATTACAATTTATATTAGTATAGTTGTAAACACATTTATAGTTATAGTTAATATAGTTAACTTATCTATATAGTTCACTTATCTATATTTATAAAATTATATTAATACAGTATAAAACATTGAAGTTGTTGCATGCTAAACTGTTTAATCACTGAATGCATTATAATCCAGGAATGGATTTAAAAAACCCTGGTCTACATATTATTAGCCAAGTACATACGATATTGCAATGAAATAATAATGGTATTATCATGTTTACATTTTTAGCGTAATGAAAAAATAATAAGTAATAGCAGGCTACTCACCAATTGCTAGGTGCAGCCTGTGTCCAAAACACTGAAGTCTGCAACACTTATTAATAGCAACAGCCATCACTATATTTGCTCCATTTTCTGTTGTGACACAGACTTGTTGCTCCTTTAAATTCCAGGCATCCAGCATCTCTTTCAATCCTTGAGCAATCGCATCCCCGGTATGATCTTGCGGAAAATAGGACGTTTGCAAGCATCTGGTTTTGAGTTGAAACTCGTCGTCAATGTAATGAACTGTTAAGCCCATATATGGTTCCATAGTTCTACTGGACCATAAATCAGTCGTGGCGGAATAGAACTCAATTTTCTGCAGATCTGATTCAACGCGTTCGCGGCATTTTGCATAAAGTGAAGGTAGCGCAACTTGAGAAAAATAATTGCGGGAGGGGATGACATATCTCTTGTCCAGTGTGCTTATGAGTTTTTTGAACCCCGCGCTGCAAACTGTATTAATCGGTACCATGTCTTTTGCAATAAAATGCGCAATCGCTTCAGTTACCTCGATCTGCTTTTGGGAACCTGCCGGGTACGGAGAAGCACAAAACAACGATTTCGTGATGGGTGTCTGTGTTGCAGTTCTCGCATCACTTGGTGCTTTTTTTTTTTACGCGGACACACTCCTCATATTGCACCCTGTGGTTGAATTTTAAATGGTTGAATAAATTTGTGGTGTTGCTTGATGGTGAGAAACAGTTGTTCGACACAACTTACACAGTATAAGACGCTGCTCGACGTCATCTCTAGTGAATCCGAAATGATTCCAGACCACTGATGTAGCTTTTCTTTTCGGTTCAAGTGGTGGATTCTGAGCAACACTTTGCACGTTATCGGAATCAGATGTTTCTTTATCAGCAGACATGTTCATGAAATAAACATTAGACGAGATACAGACGTGACAGTAGACAGTCAGATCGTTGAAAAGGACACGCCTACAGACTATTATCAAAAGTGTTGATTTGCCTGTCTGTCACAACGTGACATGATCTAAGCACGCAGAATTTTTTTTTTTTTAATCGTGGCTTTGGACGATTACGTAATCGTGGCATCCATAATCGTGATCGCGATTAGAAATTCGATTAATTGTGCAGCCCTACTATTAAGATGCCACCAATACCACAGGCTTTTTGCAATTTCAGGGTTTGGATTTTGTCTAATAGTTCGGTTAGTGTTATTGTGTCACGGGTCTAAGATGGAGGACTCAAATGCAGAACGAGTGTTAACAGGTTTATTGACAAACAGTAAACATTTGACAAGATGTGGTGGGAGAGGTGAACAGTCCAGACAATAGGCAGGGATGAGACACAATGACAGCCGTTGTAACTAGTCGAGCAGCAGTTGTAACTTCAAGTACAACAGCAAGGCACTCAGGGATCTCAGGCTCAGCACCAGGCTTGCTCCAAAGCAAAGAGTGTGAGCAGCCAGGGATGCTCTGCTAGCAGGATAGGACTGGAACTAGAGAGACAGGTGACAAGACAGACAGGACCGATTGCAGAACTAAAGCACTAAATAACTTCTACAAATAAAACACTATATACTTAAGTAACAAGAAACACACTATGTAGCACAGAAGTACACAGTAGCACAATATCTAACGAACTGGCAACACATGAGGGAAAGAGCACACATGGAGTTAAGAACAAGAGAAACAGGTGAGCACACTCAGACAAGGAACAGGTGAACACACTCAGGTAAACGAAGACTCAAACAAGGGAGCAGAGAACATGAGGAACAGGTGACAACACTCGACAAGGAACAGGTGACAACACTCAGACAAATTAGGACTCAACTAGACAAGAGGGCGTGGTACAGGGAAACTACGAGGCAGGGACTGAGGAGCACATGGCCAACACAAACAAAACCATATGTTCAAGCACAACACAAACATAGAGACATGAAACAAAGACAACACAGACAAAGCAGCCAGGGCAGAACCCTGACATATTGGGGAGCCTAAGGGGTTCTGGTAGTCTGATGGTTGATTCTAAAACCCTTAGTTTGTCATACAGGGCATTTTGTTCCTGGTTTTTGTTTATATCACTAACGAGGTTGGAGAAGTGGTTTATCCAAACATTTCCATTCTGGATAGCTAGTTATTGATGGTAAGATTTGTTTAGTGTGTTCCAATGTTTCCAGAAGTGGTTGGATTCTAAGGATTCTTCAATTTCCCTGAGTTGACTTTTTGTGTTTTGTTCTTTTTTCTTTCTTAAAGTATTCCTATATTGTTTAAGTTTTTCGTGATAGAGATGATGGATGTTCTCATTGTCAGCATCTCTGTGTTTCTGGCTGGATAGGATTATTAATAAAGTTTTTTTGCAATCATTGTCATACCATTTCTCAGTGGCATGTGGTCTTTTTGGTTTTCTTCGTTGTTTTTAAGTTGGATAATGTTGCTGATACCTCAAATATTCTGTTCAGCTTGTCTACTGCTAGGTTTGTACCTTCACTATTGTGTGGGAAAGGAATTTTTCTAATAGGGCTTGAATTTTCGGTTGACTAATTGTACTTAGATATGTATCTTTACTGTTTTGTTTCCATCTATACATGTTTCTAAGTGAGTGGAGCTGGGTTTGTTTAGATCCTTTTTGGTTGGGCATTGCTCTGTTTAAGTATAGGGTTATTTTACTGTGGTCTGATAGTGGGTTTAGTGGGCTGACTGTGAACACTCTGATGGAGTTTGGGTTAAGGCATGTAAGAAAATAGTTGACTGTACTGCTACCGAAAGATGAGCTGTTGGTGTATCTACCGTAGGAATCTCCTCGCAGCCTGCCGTTGACTAGGAAAAGACCTAGTGTGCGACACAGATGAAGATGTGTTCCGCTTTTGTTTGTTGTTTTATCATAACTGTGTCTCTGTGCTTGTATAGGTGTGGGGAGGACGTCTCCTCCAGTCAGGTGTTTGTCCCCCTGAGAGATAAGTGTGTCCAGTTCTTCACCTGTTCTGGCATGCAAGTCTCCACAGAGCAGCACGCTTCCCTGTGACTGGAAGTAATTAATGTCTACTTCAAGAATGGAGTGATTGTCTTCATTAAAATATGGAGACTCTGCTGTAGGGATATAAGTGGCACAAAGTAGGATGTTTTTCTCTGTTGCGGTGACTTAAAGGGTTATTAAAGGGTTAGTTCACCCAAAAATGAAAATTAAGTAATTAATTACTCACCCCCATGCTGTACCAACCCCATAAGACCTTCGTTCGTCTTCGGAACACAAATGAAGATATCTTTGATTAAATGTGACAGCTGGATCACTCCTCCATAGGCTCCCTAAGGGATTGAAACCTGACGGCCAAGAAAGTCAATGAAGAAAATGTTTAAATATTCCATGTCACAACAGTGGCTCAACTATAAGTTTATCAAGCGACGAGAATACTTTTTGTGCGAAAAAACAAACAAAAATAATGACTTTATTCGACTATTCCTTTTCTTCCTTGTAGGCCTGAAACGAGACTTCAAGAGATTTCCACGACGCATGCGCGAGAATTGCGATCTCCTTCAACTACTTCAGTTAAGTTCTCGCGCGTGCGCGTTGTGGAAATCTCTTGAAGTCTCGTTTCAGGCCTACAAGGAAGAAAAGGAATAGTCGAATAAAGTCGTTATTTTTGTTTGTTTTTTCGCACAAAAAGTATTCTCGTCGCTTGATAAACTTATAGTTGAGCCACTGTTGTGACATGGAATATTTAAACATTTTCTTCATTGACTTTCTTGGCCGTCAGGTTTCAATCCCTTAGGGAGCCTATGGAGGAGTGATCCAGCTGTCACATTTAATCAAAAATATCTTCATTTGTGTTCCGAAGACGAACGAAGGTCTTATGGGGTTGGTACAGCATGGGGGTGAGTAATTAATGACTTAATTTTCATTTTTGGGTGAACTAACCCTTTAATTTCTAACCATGTGTAGAATTGTCCTGTTTTAGCTACGTTGATGGCATCGGCAAGATTTGATCTGTACCAAATAAGCATACATCCTGAGTAGGGATGGGAATTGATAAGATTTTATCAATATCAATGCCACTAACGATTCTGCTTATCGATCCGATTCTTTAACGATTGTCTTATCGATTCCTGATAGCACTGTGTGGAAAAAAGTAGTTGTGCTTTTTCGGGGGGAAAAAAACAAGTGGTTTTATTTGTTTTAAAGCTTACACTTGAGTAAGCAAACTGTACTTTTTATGTAATTTATGTAATAAATGGAACCTTATTGTAAAGTGTTACCGATTAGTTAAACGTACCGTTAGTTCAGTGTTGGAAAGGTCAGTTGTTTTAACCATTCATTAAAACGAATCGGTTCAAAGGAGTCATTAGTTCGCGAATTGGACGTGTCATTATCGGACG
The DNA here is from genome assembly GCA_030578255.1 of Tiaroga cobitis. Classification (NCBI taxonomy): domain Eukaryota; kingdom Metazoa; phylum Chordata; class Actinopteri; order Cypriniformes; family Leuciscidae; genus Tiaroga; species Tiaroga cobitis. The sequence goes on from CM060597.1 coordinate 50,785,038, forward strand.
TGTCCCGGCGGTTGGGACATCCCACAAGATGTGTCATCACAGAAAACATTTCATCACTGGATAGTTTTTTTTTTCGTTTATTTAAAGTGTGGTTTATGTCAGCTGAATGTGCGGAACGCTTTTCAGAGAAGATAAGGCAACGTAGTTTAGCACAATTCACACCCAGCGGTAGCCTAATTCAGGAAAAAACAAATCTCCGAATGCTCCACATGAAACTTTCGTCTCCCGACCTTACCATTCAACCATGTGTTGAAATCTAGGTTTCTGCTTTTAATGCCAAAGGTAGATGATCTCAGGCCTTGAATGTTTCAACATGAAATGATAAAGGCTTTGTTGTCTATTGGGTCTTAGTTTTGGTGATAAGCTTTGACCTATGACAGTAGGTGTGAGCAGATGAGGTTGAGCATCTGAGGTCCATGTGGGGTCCAGGGTGGGGTGGTGTGCCAGGTGCACATTGGGTTTAACCCTCTAGGCGCCACGGTCGAGTTTACTCGACAAGATGCGGCACTGAATAAAACGGCCGATTTTGCCAAATTGGGTGTCAAATTTCGTTCGACCTCCCCTCCACTGGATGGCAGACATGTCATACTTCATCTCAGACTCAAAAAAAACGTCATGCTTCTGTACAAAATGTTCGAGTTAGAGCGCATTGAATCAGTGCGATCAAAAGCGGAGCTAGTGTGCGAGAGGCATTTTATCAGAGCCTCTCCGTAATCGCGGCGACAGTATTGTGGTGGAGACTTTGTCTGTTATCACTGGGTATGTTAGACGAGGTCGAAGTATTCATAGTACAGTTAGGGGGCAACGTGAAGGCAGGGTGGGGAGTCGCAATGAATGTGCATACTCGGCGCGCACGCGAGGCAGATCTGGCCGCGCTCGCGCTGCTCGTATCATCTCACTCATGATGCCTTGCCGTCGCGAGTGATCTTTTGAACTAAACAGGTCTTGTCTACTTGTGTTTGTGTGTCATATGAATAATATATATGTGCCCCATACATGGAATCAGAGTGCTTACTGTATGTAGTAAATGGAAAATCTTTACAGCAAAAGGCCAACCACTACATGCATACGGTTTGTTCTACCATTTATTAGTAATTATTTACACAGTTTGTTTACTACTTCCTATATACCTGAGCATTCAGTATTGTGCAATATAGCATACAGAAGGTGATGGACATTTTGGGGGGGAAGATATGCTGCATTTTATCATTTAAACATGTGACTTTTCATGAAACTTCTATAATCCAAGATTTCTGCCACCATATGACGTCATAATATGCAGATTAGATGGAAAAATGTAATCCCTAAATAAACTTTGGGTCATCCTTAATATTTCTCTAATTTACAGAAAGTCTCTATCTTTTTTCACTTTTAAGATATAGCCTTGTGAAATTAAGATGTCAAAATCGAACTTTTATGGAAAAAACCTCTGGCGCCTAAAGGGTTAAGTACACAAGAGCGGGAGAGGTGGGCATTCACCCGCTGGATAGTGTCAGGGTGGAAGTATTTTCTGGGCAGCAGTGTGGAGATGGTAATTTTAGCATTTGGGAAGGTGGTTGAGGCCTTTTCAATCACTGTTTGTAGTGATGTAGCCACCCTCTCCTGTTGGGCTTTCAGATCGTTTGTGCCGGTGTGGATTATTACATGGCTTGGGGATCCCAGTTTATCAACACTTAGCCATTTGAGTGCGCTCTGAGTGTTCGGACACCAGAGTTTGGCCACTCTGTGTTTGGGAAAAAGCTTCTTTTCATCAATAAATTTCCTGTTAATTAAAAGAGCGACTTCCGGTCGCAGTGTTCCTTCTTTCGGTGTGGACGGGTCGTCTGAGTGTGAGGCTGGTTGTGAGGTGAGGGAAAGGTCTGAATGGAGAAGAGGATTCTAGCTGTGCTGATTCTCTGTTGTTTGGGAGCTGTGATCAGGGTGAAGAGTGTCCTGCTCCACTGGTTCCTCTGATGAGCTTAACTCGCTGTGCTGTGCTCCTCTGTCCTGCCTCAGTTCACTTATTTCCATCCTCATTGCTGTTAGTTGTGCCTTGTGTAATTCAGTCTGTTGTAAGAACCATGTTTCCAGTGTCTCCAGCTGAGCCTTTAACCCCTCTGTCTTCTGCTGGAGTCCCTTCACCTCAGTTTGCAGTGTAGACAGCTCTCTCCTGAGGCTGTCCCTAGCTCTGTGCTTGGCTGTGGGGCTGTTGCTGGTCTGGTCTGGTCTGTTGCCTGAACTGTTTACAGGGACAATATCATTTCCTTGAGCTGGACCATTTCTCACTCTAGCTCTGTGAATCTCTCCCTCATGTCAGTGCAATAGCAGTGTGGGTGGGGGTCTTTGGTCTGTTCTGACTGATCCTTGTCTGTGTGGAAGGTGTGGACGACTGACTCCTCAGGAGGGATTAGTTGGTCGCTGGTAGTGGTCTCTTTCTGTGCTCTGTCTTTGATGGAGAGGAAGTCTTGTTCGAAGAGCCCATTGATGCTTTTACCACCACTATACCCATTGTTTTGTAGATATTTACGTTGGTGGTGGTTGTCTTCCTCGTTTCTTATTTTTAGCTGGAACCCCCCGCAGATGCCTTTTATTTCAGCAGAGGGGTAGTGTGCAATGATGGCCTTGTGTCATGCATAGGGCTTGTTGGTATAGAATATCAGGTTACTTATGCTGTCATCTTTATGAAGGTCTGCAAAAATTGTTTCTGGGTTGTCTGTCAGTCTTTTGTTTTTGTAGATTTTCCGGGCCGATTCATTTGTGACATCTTTAGGATAGTGTAGTGGGATGGCCTCCACATATGGGGGTTGTTTAGGCCTGACGCTGTTGTGTGTTCAGAACTCTTCTGGGGACATGGCCAGGATGATGCACTGGCCATTGTTGATTTAGAATGTAAACAACCAACTGAAATAACTGCCAGTTTTTTGTTTATTTTCTCTCAGTGATGATATAAAGGGTTAAAAAATGAATAAAAAAAGCCAAAAAAAGCAGGCAAAAAACATGACTTTCACTGATTTTGTGAGGAATATATATATATATATATATATATATATATATATATATATATATATATATATATATATATATATATATATATATTCCTCACAAAATCAGTGAAAGTTTCGGTTTTGTCCAAAATGTTTCTTGTGCTGTTCTTCTAAGCAAAAATGTCTGTTCAAAATGTCTCTACCTCTCTTTTTTCTTGTAAGTTTTCTTCTTAGTTGTTATGCTGTTTGTTGCTTGATGTCATCCTTTTCATTATAAGGATAACAATTAACAATTAAATTTACTTAATTAAAAATACTACTTGGCCATGTGGAAAAGAATGAAGAGTAACTCTTCTCTGAAAACTTTCTCTGAAAAATATGTTATATAATTTTGCTTTTACGGATATTTTGATAGCCTATATTTATTCTAAAACAAGAAAAGGATACAAAATTTTATTAGCAACATATTTTTTAGCAATGTAATCTGATGGCACAAATGACATTTATAGTGCGTATCTCGTATTTTTCCTAATGTCTTGTACCGTTAAACATGGTATCACATGGATGGGAATAAGCATATGGAAATGATATGCAGATGACGTTATGCATAGTAAAACTAGGCGTTGTAAGCTCCATATATGGTTGGAGACGTGGGAGAGATGCATGGGAGGAGACGGGGTGGAGATGCATGTACACACAACCTTTTTGCGCATGTTCTGGTGGTTTTATTAATCTAAAAACTTGTTTTTTTGCGTACACAAAATCTAGCTTTTATGCGTACACACACTTTTAAGGTGAAATCTACTAAAGTTTTATACAAGTGGGCCCAGGAGACCATGATGATAATATTGCAAAATATTCAGATAAACACTGCTATATGTAAACTATTTACAGTTTGTTCACTGTATTTGTGGCAGATAAATACTCCTGTGACAAAATTAAGTTGACAACTACATATTTTAAATTATATTGTACTCTTAAACGATTTCAGTGTAGCTATTTTTGTTAGTAGCTTGTAAAGTAGCCACTCCTTAACGCTCTGATGCTCTTCGATCATTTTGACCAATTTTACCTTTTTTTTTTTTACTTCATCAGTGGACATGATTCAAAAAGGTTAAATAGTGGGGAAATGAATGGGAAATAATCATTTAAAAAATACAAATAATTTGTGGGGGTTACAATCTACAAATCAGATTTGTAGATTGCACACAGCAATAATGGGGTTAACTGAAAAATATTTATTGATTATTAAAATTGTTACGTTTTGGTGGTTTAGAAAGCGCACTATGAAGGAGATAGTGAAAAATACAAAGTCTTTAATCCAATAGCAAACACAGAAGAATACGACCACGTTAACACCAACAATAACCGACAAGGTGTTGAACAGAAAAGGGAGTATAAATACACATAGTAAACAGGAACAGCTGGACAACGATTAACTAATCAGAAACCATAGCAACTAATGAGAACTCAAACAGACAGAAACAATTACAGAACATAATAGAGACGATTGTTATTAAGCAAAAATATTTTATAATTATACTGAAAAAAAAGTTAAGCACCAGAGGGATGAGGGAATCTTGACTGTAATTAAACTACTTCAAATTAACTGAAACGTCACAGTACTTCAAAGCTCCACCAACATGGATCATTTCTGAGGTTCAGTTCAGTAGATGGTAAACGGTTCAGAGTCTGTTTGGAGTATTAAAAGACCAGCGGATGGTTTTCTCACCATGCGCACACACACACACACACACACACACACACACACACACACACACACACACACACGGAGTGAGACCTAGTTGTGCAGATAGTGCAAGATCAGAAATCTTTTCTCTCTCTATCGGGGTTGTTCTATAAAAAGAAATGCAGCGTTTCACTCCCTCTGGTGCCCATTACTGACGCAAGATGCCATTAATCACACACACTAAAGGATTTCACATACACACACACACTAGATCTGACATGTCAATTTATACTGGACTGTGTTCTCAAACGTGTATAGAGATAAATGAGAGATACAAGGCAGTGAGAAAATCATTCAACTTAAGTTAATTTCATGCTATCGTTGTTGGCGCTCGCACATCTAAATGCTTCACAATATAAGTAAGGCCCAAAATATCATCATTAGTAAGAACTGTACTCACTGAAATAAGGAAACTTGGCTATCAGCCCTCTTATTAAAAAATGCATGCAACGAGAATCTGCGTTTTAACACTGCATTTTAAAATGAAAACAATCCTGGTCCATACTGCCCACTGTGTTACAGAAAAAGATCTCCGTCCACACTACACGACCGAAAACACATCACATGACCATTCAATCACACTGGGTATGCGCGTAGTCTAAACAATTGCCTATTGCTCTAATAATACCTTTCCTCTAGAACATGTAGGCTGCTGCAGTGTTATAAAATGCAAAATTTAACTGCACAATGGCTGCTAAAAAGACAAAGTCAAAAGTAGGGCTGTTGCGATAACCACAATATTGTAGTACCGCGCCTCTGACAAGTCAACCGCAGAGGATTGCAAGAATCCTCTGAATCAGCTTAGAAAGTGTTGTACTTCCCTTTTGATGTAAAGTTTGGAAAAGTCCACTTACTGCACATGCTTCAGCCACTTGCTTGGGAACAGATAAAAGTGTTGGTGTTTAAAACTGCACAAAAGAGGAAAACACAATTTCATTACAATGAAGTACACTGGGGGGAAATGTGATCAATAACTCATGGCAACAGATTTTTTTACATTAACTAGGCTACATGTAGTTTCACGCATGCACACTTTCACAAGTAAGCAATTCAACACTAGGCCTACTCAAGACTGGACCAGCCATTAGGATTATAGGCCTATAGTGCAGCAACAAATTATTTTACAGTGTACTAGGATAATTTAAAGTTCATTTACCAGTAATGAAGGAGTTGCTGCTACTGGTCCCTGCTGTGTGTCTGAGGAAGAGCTGAACCCAGGACGGGTCGGTTCACATTTAACCCAAGGGCCAGCTCTTCTGCCTGGGTATAATGTGGGGGTGCAGGACCACCACCTGTTTGTTTTTCTTTTTTTTTTTTTCTCAGCCTTTTTCTTGGTTGCTTTTATAAACAACCAAACATTTATTAACAGTGCCTTTTTAAAAGAGATTATAGTAGCCTATAGTACAAATTGCCATTATGTAGAATATTCTAGTACTTCACTTTTACTTGTTCCCATGTTCTAGTAGTGGGTGGTGACTGACATTACAATGAACAAAGTTATTAATTATTTAGAAATGATTAAAATAAAAAAAATATATACTGTAATAAGTGATAAAAACATCTTAATGGTCACTACAAACTTAATTAGCTACTTTTTGCCAGCCCTCTCTCCTGGCTTTTGCACATTTTAGGTGAAAACTTGTAATTAACCCTTTAGGCGCCAGAGGTTTTTTCCATAAACGTTCGATTTTGACATCTTAATTTCACAAGGCTATATCTTAAAAGTGAAAAAAGATAGACTTTCTGTAAATTAGAGAAATATTAAGGATGACCCAAAGTTTATGTAGGGATTACATTTTTCCATCTAATTAGCATATTATGACGTCATATGGTGGTAGAAATCTTGGATTATAGAAGTTTCATGAAAAGTCACATGTTTAAATGATAAAATGCAGCATATCTTTCCCCCCAAAATGTCCATCACCTTCTGTATGCTATATTGCACAATACTGAATGCTCAGGTATATAGGAAGTAGTAAACAAACTGTGTAAATAATTACTAATAAATGGTAGAACAAACCGTATGCATGTAGTGGTTGGCCTTTTGCTGTAAAGATTTTCCATTTACTACATACAGTAAGCACTCTGATTCCATGTATGGGGCACATATATATTATTCATATGACACACAAACACAAGTAGACAAGACCTGTTTAGTTCAAAAGATCACTCGCGACGGCAAGGCACATATCATGAGTGAGATGATACGAGCAGTGCGAGTGCGGCCGGATCTGCCTCGCGCACGCGCCGAGTATGCACATTCATTGCGACTCCCCACCCTGCCTTCACGTTGCCCCCTAACTGTACTATGAATACTTCGACCTCATCTAACATACCCAGTGATAATAGACAAAGTCTCCACCACAATACTGTCGGCGCGATTACGGAGAGGCTCTGATAAAATGGCTCACTCTCACACTAGCTCCGCTTTTGATCGCACTGATTCAATGCGCTCTAACTCGAACATTTTGTACAGAAGCATGATGTTTTTTTGAGTCTGAGATGAAGTATGACATGTCTGCCATCCAGTGGAGGGGAGGTCGAACGAAATTTGACACCCAATTTGACAAAATCGGCCGTTTTATTCAGTGCCGCATCTTGTCGAGTAAACTCGGCCGTGACGCCTAGAGGGTTAAGTTTTCAAATTCAGCATGTCCTTCAAGCAATAGCTCTTGCTCTGCTGCAGAGTAAAACTGAGCGCGCTCTTTGGACACGGTGAGCAGCCAATAGCAACGTTGCTGATTAATGTTTCTACTATCGATACATATCCCCTTTTAACCCAGCGCATGCACTCGCAATTATCTCAGATAACTCAATCCAGCTATACTAATCATAAACAACAGGAGTGTTCGAAGAACCTAATTAGCCGGATCATGATTAGCACGATGATATCCTCTTGGATGTCTCATTTGATCTCGGATGTTTTAAGCAACGTACGAAGAACGAGCCCCTGGTCATATAATATGGGCTTGATTAACCAGGGAAGGATACGCAATGATCTAGAAGACCCAGTCAGGAAGTGAATATGGTCAGCCACGTCTTCCTTTTCAAAAGTCTCAGTTTTGGTCCATTTACTCCTGAAATGCAAACCCGGAGTTTTCAGACTAAAACGGGGTCTGAAGAGTTTCCAAAAGTCTCAGTTTTTGAGGGTCAGAAACTCCATAGAAGTGTGGATGCCAGGTGTTACTGTAGCAACAGTGATGTGTTTTAAAACAAAAACCCACTAGTGTTGTCACAGTCTTCGTCTGCACCTGTCTGTCTTAGTCTTCACTACACTACCCAGAATCCCTCTTGTCTCCACACCTGAACTCACTCTCTCAATTACCCACCTGTTCATCATCCTCATCATCTGTGTCACCTGTCCTCACCTCGTTAGTGTTCTTTTGTATCTGTATTTAGTCTCCTTCTGTTCAGTTAGTCTTGGTCGGTTCTTGTATGTACTGTTATGTTTTTTTGTGAGTGTACCCTCTGCCTGCCTGTACCTGTTTGTTGTTGCTTTAGAGTAAATTTTTGAATTAGAACTTTTTGCCTCAGCCTGTCTTCATCTACACCACAACCGTGACAGAAGAACCGACCCAAAGATGGACTTGGCTGGCCATGACCTGACTGACTACCTCATCAGGATCCTGATTGAGAGAGGTCTCCGCATCACCATCACCCCAGTGATGGCTCCAGCCATCTTCGCAACGCCATCCATCCTCATCCATGATCCTGAGCCAGAGACCGTCCAGCCAGAGATCGTCCGTCCTAAGCCCTCTTCACCGCTGGTTCCGTCCAGCACCAAGCCCTCTTCGCCGCTGGTTCCGTCCAGCACCAAGCCCTCTTCGCCGCTGGTTCCATCCAGCACCAAGCCCTCTTCACCGCTGGTGTACGTCAGGCACGCAGAGACTATTCACGTCCCGTCTGCCCAGCCAGAGACCATGCATGTCACGTCTGCCCAGCCAGAGACCGTTCACGTCCCGTCTGCCCAGCCAGAGACCGTTCACGTCCCGTCTGCCCAGCCAGAGACCGTTCACGTCCCGTCTGCCCAGCCAGAGACCGTTCACGTCCCGTCTGCCCAGCCAGAGACCGTTCACGTCCCGTCTGCCCAGCCAGAGACCGTTCACGTCCCGTCTGCCCAGCCAGAGACCGTTCACGTCCCGTCTGCCCAGCCAGAGACCGTTCACGTCCCGTCTGCCCAGCCAGAGACCGTTCACGTCCCGTCTGCCCAGCCAGAGACCGTTCACGTCCCGTCTGCCCAGCCAGAGACCGTTCACGTCCCGTCTGCCCAGCCAGAGACCGTTCACGTCCCGTCTGCCCAGCCAGAGACCGTTCACGTCCCGTCTGCCCAGCCAGAGACCGTTCACGTCCCGTCTGCCCAGCCAGAGACCGTTCACGTCCCGTCTGCCCAGCCAGAGACCGTTCACGTCCCGTCTGCCCAGCCAGAGACCGTTCACGTCCCGTCTGCCCAGCCAGAGACCGTTCACGTCCCGTCTGCCCAGCCAGAGACCGTTCACGTCCCGTCTGCCCAGCCAGAGACCGTTCACGTCCCGTCTGCCCAGCCAGAGACCGTTCACGTCCCGTCTGCCCAGCCAGAGACCGTTCACGTCCCGTCTGCCCAGCCAGAGACCGTTCACGTCCCGTCTGCCCAGCCAGAGACCGTTCACGTCCCGTCTGCCCACCCAGAGACCGTTCACGTCCCGTCTGCCCAGCCAGAGACTACGCATGTCCCGTCTGCCCAGCCAGAGACTGTTCGCGTCTCGTCTGCCCAGCCTGTCATAGTCCCAGAGCCTGTCCCTAATCCGGGCACTCACCCCAAGTATTTTTTAGGGGGGGGGGGGGGCCATAGGTCTTCGCCCCGGCCGTCCAAGGGTCCACGGCCGCCCGAAGGGTCTTCACCGCCGTGGCCGCCCGAAGGGTCTTCACCGCCGTGGCCGCCCGAAGGTCCTACTGCTCCGCCGTGGTCATGCCCACAGCCTGCTCCGCCCTGGACGCCCGAGGGTCCAACAGCTCCGCCCTGGACGCCCGAGGGTTCGTCTGCTCCGCCCTGGCCATGCCCACGTCCTGCTCCGCCCTGGCCACGCCCACGTCCTGCTCCGCCCTGGAGGCTTCCTGCTCCAGATCGGCCACCCCCTCGTCAGCCTCCAGGGTGCCCACCCCTCCACCTCATTGATGTTCTACGGTGCGAGATCGCGCCTTGTTGAAGGGGGGCATTCTGTCACAGTCTTCGTCTGCACCTGTCTGTCTTAGCCTTCACTACACTACCCAGAATCCTTCTTGTCTCCACACCTGAACTCACTCCCTCAATTACCCACCTGTTCATCGTCCTCATCATCTGTGTCACCTGTCCTCACCTCGTTAGTGTTCTTTTGTATCTGTATTTAGTCTCCTTCTGTTCAGTTAGTCTTGGTCGGTTCTTGTATGTAATGTTATGTTTTTTTGTGAGTGTACCCTCTGCCCGCCTGTACCTGTTTGTTGTTGCTTGAAATTGCTTGAAGTAAATCCTTGAATTGGAACTTTTTGCCTCAGCCTGTCTTTATCTACACCACAACCGTGACAAGTGTAAACAGGGCCAAGTTTTTGACGGACATGAGTGATGAACTGTTTGACTTTTGGGTAATTTCTTCCTGCTCAGCTACTGTTCGGACGCTCTTGCTTACTGCTCCGCGCTTTGCTCTATCGCTTTTATATTTTTTAATTGCTCTATCGCTTTTATATTTTTATATTTTATCTCTTATCACCTAATTTTAACTTCAGCAAATCAGCACAGTACTCAAATGCTTGATTACTACAAAAAAGCAGAATTCTTTTCTCCGACCAGCCTCCCACTGAAAGCTTACATTCTGGGGACAACTGCCTACATTCTGAAGGATAAGAGAAAATGTCTCTTCTGGAATCTACTTGCTGCACTAACTGTCAGAGACTTTTACAAAGGATTGCAGTTCTTGAAACAAAGTTACTTGTGGCACCACCAAACCAGACGGAACACACAACAGAGCTTCGTCATGGACGCCCTCAGCATACAGCCGGTGAGTCCCATGAATCTAGTTCTCCAATACAGGCCATACTGAGTGTAGACATCTTGTGACAGAAGTACCTCCTCCCATATGATATTGCCAATGGCAGATTTAAAATGAACAATGTTATTTCTAGAAAAATTACGATATTTATTTGAACCATTCTTAGGATAGCTAGACATTAGTTGGCGGGATTGGATAAACTGAAAGACAGGAAAGTGGTCAGAATCATCACACTTCAGGAGGCCTGAAGTGACCTCAAAATTATAAGAATTAAATAAAATATTATCAATAAGAGTAGCGGTAGAGACATATGCAGCAATATGTGATGCTCGTGACAATCTGATGTCTCGGGTGCCTTTGGGTCTCGCTCCCTGTTTGTGCCATCGATTTGTAAGGCGATCGGCTTGTTTCTCTACACTCAGTATGGTTAAAATGTATATATATATATATATATATATATTTTGCTAGATAAGACCCTCTTCCTCAGCTACGATCATGCACAGCCGGTTAAAGCACTTCACAGACCTTTGAAACTGCATTGATTTGGACTTCAAAACGTTGATTGCAATTGAAGTCCATTATTCTAAGAAAAATCCAGAAATGTTTTCCTCAAAAAACTTATTTTCTCTTCCACTGAGGAAATAAAGACATGGATATCTTGGATGGCATTGGGGTGAGTAAATTATTAGGACATTTTCATTTTGAGGTGAACTAATCGCTGTAGCTGAATAAACAGAAGATAGAAATGATTTGATTGAAGAGGTTCATAAATAATTCTCATGTTTGTTAAGATGTTTGACGCGTGTTGCTTTTTCAAATGCACGGTATAAGTGACTCAAACTCGCAGTGCTTTCAGATGGAGCAGCATTTATTACGGATCACAGAGCCGCACGTTACTGACAAGCTGCGCATAAAAAAAAATAATCGCAACCTTTGCGATTTCATAATCGCAATAATCCAAATCGGTTAAGCGCGATTTCCATGTTAATTGAGATTAATCGTGCAGCCCTAGTCTGCGTCTTTACTGCTGGGAACTGCTGGGCAATGTTCTTGACAGTGTCACTGAAGAGGCAACCTTGCGAGATGAGGGTGTCGAGAAAACACACTTTATCGACTTCCCTCATCTCGGCAAGGTTCAGCCGGAGATGGCGTTCCTGGACCACTAAAGTGGATATCGCCTGTCCTGTCGCCTGGATAGGCGGGCTATTAAGCGCACTGTAAGCCTTTGTCGTCAGAGATTAAGTGAATTTACAGGCCCGAGATGGGTGCCTAGGACGATTACGCCTGGTGACTCTATTTTGAGAGCATAAATGCACCGCAATCACAAGCTCCACCTGGGGAACCTCCTTGTACTCCCTGGTAGCCCCACCGTCAAGGGTAGTGAGGGTGAAAGAGCTTGTGAAGCGGGAACGGGCAGTAACCACTTTGTAAGCTCCTCATGCACTTCCGGGAAGAAAGGCACCGGGACGGGATGCGGCTTTGTTTAACCAGTCATCCAACTGAATGGCTGCCAACTACACATCATTCTCAGACTGGGCCACCGCGTCTGAGAGTTTGAGTCTAGCCGAGTCTTTTGTGTCAGAAGGCACTAGTTTTAGATGCTGCTACCGATAGCTCATCCTCATCCGGAACCCAGAATGAGAAATTAAGCTCGCCATGAGACGAGCCGTCTAACTCATCTGAGAAATCTAACGGGCGCAATGTGTGCGATGAAGAACGGGAGGCCTGTGAGGATTGATCCAGCGGAAACGCTCCCATTGTTTGCCTCATATCGCCCTCAGTGCTAGCTGTCGTGGTGTACATTGCAGAAGGACCACCTGGGGGAGTGGCTGAGGTGCCTCTTTCTGAAACCAGAAAAGAGAGTCGTGACCGCAACTTTGCCATGGTCATGTTTTGGCAGTGAGGACATGAGCCATCCATGAAAGCTTTCCCAGCATGGGTACGACCCAAACACGCAAGGCAGAGATTGTGGCCGTCCTCCAAAAAGGCATCTGAAATAAGTAATCTGAAAGTAGTGTTTGTCAGAGCCAGGACTAGAACTCAGGTCTCTGGCGTGAGAGTCAGACACTCAATCCTTGAGCCACTGGAGATGGTGAACCCAACAGTGAGACACACTCAGAAGATGAGATGCAGAATTAGTTTTAATACAAATATAAGAAACTGAAATCCACAGCTGAAGCAAAAATCATCAAAAGTAATCCTCAAAAAACAAAACCAGTCCAACGGGGCTTTTCACAAAAAATATTCAAAAATGTTCCCACAGGTATTCAGCAAAAAACTCCAGAGGAGAAAGTCCACAAAAAAATAAAACGGGGAAGGGAACAATCCACAGGCAAGAGAAACCAAATGTCTCTGAGTTAGAGAACATTTACTTGGGCAACCGGCTTTAGAACAACTAAACACCAAGCAAAGAGGCTATGAGACAGGGTGACTTAAATACACACATCTGAATGAGACACATGTGAACCTAATAACACTAATTACAAATTGAATAAGCAGGGCATGAACGCACCATGAGGACCTCTAGAGGCTAAAACATGACATAACATGCAAAACACTGACACATACATCAGTAGTCCACCTCCTCTGCCAGTCTTTCGATCTTTTCTAAAGATATTATACCCTGGTACTAGGTATGCTGTGCCCGGTGATGTGACTGTCAGCCATGATTCCGACAAACAAAGGAAATCCAGATTTGAGTCCACAAGTAATTTTTCGAGTTGATCAGTCTTTGAAGCAACGCTTCTAATGTTTAAATGTCCCCCGAGTAACCCTTTAGGTTTTGCGTGCGGATCCCAAAAAATCTGTGTGGCATCGCAGTCATCTTGTAAACAGACTCACTCGCTGCACGACAGCGCATGCGATGATGCGCAATGAGGCGTAGTTGTCCTGCGCTGGAGGCGGTCATATGCAAACGACTGGTACGTCACTTCGTACCGTGACATCACTAAGAACAAAGGATCTAGAACGAGCTGTATTTAGAGCTTGATTAAATAAATGTATTTGTATTTTATTTAAGTTTTAATAGTACATAGATCTCTTATATACCAAAAGATCAAGGCAAATTTGGTTTCTCATGTCATGACCCCTTTAACCCTCTGAGATCGGCTATCGCGCCGGCGCGACAAGCTCGATTTTTTCCTTATCAGGTGCAAAAGAGAATCAAATTACTCTGTTGATTTTGATCGTACATATAAGTGTTGTACATCATTAGATCATGTTAAGTCTCTATTATTTTTGTGGGTACTCACAATAAAAACAAAGTGTTTTGCTTTTCGTCAAATAAAGAAAAATAAACATGATGCGCGTTTTGCCTTCTCTCTGTCAGTGAGCTCCATTCTGAAACGCGTCCGTAAAATTAACTGTAATTCAGTCAATACTTGTCACAGAGATACGAGAGATTTCTCTTTATGAAGCTTGCATTCTCTTCTTTTAAATGAAGTAATTTATGAAAAAAAAAATATTTTTAGTTCATGTAATCCGTTTGAAATCAAGGTAGAGGTACAGTTTTTCGTTCTCCCTTCATTATTTTTAATGAGCTGAGGCTGCCACGCCCCCGGCGCTTTTCACATGGTAAATGCGTAGGTGATATATGCATCGCACACACGGACACGCCCCCCGATCAATACCACAAAAACACGAAGTTTCTTCATCAGATTCACTGATAGTTCATCACGTTTTGAGGATGGCACGCTACTCCGGTAAAGATGCCCTTCAGATGATTCTGGAAAGCGAGGAAGAATTGACCTTTTCCTCAGAGGAAGATTGCAACTCAGACGACGAACGGCTGCATTTTCAAGAACGGATTGATCCCGCTGAGGATAAAAGTTCGTAGTAAGTTATTTAGTGTTATTATATATATATATATATATATATATATATATATATATATATATATATATATATATATATATATATATATATATATATATATATATATATCAATCCGTTCTTGAAAATGAAGCCGTTCGTCGTCTGAGTTGCAATCTTTTTATATATAAAAACATTTATGTATAAAAATATATGGTGTATATTTTATATAATATAATATATATATATAATATACACATATTTTTATATATAAATGTAGCCTATGATACGACATATCATGCGTAAATACTACTGTCTTATCCGTAGTATATCTTGTTTGCGAATATCTGCTTAGGTTATACAATGCGATTTAGTGCAAATATATTTCAGCCTCCGGTAAAATATGCAATACTGTCTAAATACAATATATTTTTATATATAAATGTTCTGTTTTGGTTAGCCTATGACACTACATATCATGCATAAATACTGTCTTATCCGTAATATATCTTGTTTGCGAATATCTGCTTAGGTTATACAATGTGATTTAGTGCAAATATATTTCAGCCTCCGGTAAAATATGCAATACTGTCTAAATACAATATATTTTTATATATAAATGTTCTGTTTTGGTTAGCCTATGACACTACATATCATGCATAAATACTGTCTTATCCGTAATATATCTTGTTTGCGAATATCTGCTTAGGTTATACAATGTGATTTAGTGCAAATATATTTCAGCCACCGGTAAAATATGCAATACTGTCTAAATACAATATATTTTTATTTATATTATATTATATATATTATATATTTTATAGAATCATAATTGTGTTAACAACGTCATAATATACAAGTACCTATTCTTGTGTGAAATGTTGTCTTTTTTTATCCATGGCCATTATTGATTGATAATGATAATAATTTCTTTGATTGTTTTATCAGCATGCTCACACTTTTTATTTATTTAATTTTTTTACAGATGTGACAATGAACATGTCCAAGCACCTGTTCTGAAGAGAGCTAAGGCAAACAAGCAGGCGAGCAACAGGCAGTCCACTCTGTCATGGAAAACAGAGACTGATGTTGACATTGATCCACAGACACTGCGATTCCTTCCTGCACGGGAAACTGGACCGCAACTGAGCTCTGTAGACTCACATTCCCCCATGAGTCTTTTCAAACTACTTTTTTTTCTGAAAGTGCTGTCAACTCTGTGCCACAACACCAATGCTCAGGCTGCCAAGGCAACTGCAAAGGGCTGCAAATATAAATGGACAGATGTCAGCATTAGTGAGGACATGGACACTATTCGTCATGCTTGTAAAGCCATCTATCATCCTAAAAGAAACTTTTATTTTGCTCACATTTGATTTGCTTAGAGCCCGCATCAACGGGGCATAAGCATTTACTGTGAGATACCTGACTTTACTTTTGTTTATTTATCGCTCACAATTGCTTTGTTTATAGCCGACTGATTATTTTTTTTTATTTTGCTCACATTTGATTTGCTTAGAGCAAATTTAGAACATTGAGTTCCTCCACATAGAGGAATTACAATAAAACAGATTGAAAAACAAAACCTTTGAATCTCCTCTCATTCAGTATTCAGGCTGCCACACTTGATGGGCCATTAACCATTGGGGGAGTGTCTGTCACACCCCTGGTCTGAATCTCATTCATATTGATCGGCCATTACCACTCCCACGCATAAACCTCTTCTGACAAAAAAACTGATTTTCAAAGTTTGAATCAATGTTTTGTTTTATGTGAACGATTAGGCAGGATGATTTTCACATCATTTTGAAGCCAGAACTCGAAGCGACAACATCCATTAGTCAAAAGTCTTGTGGACACATATTTAGTATGTGTTTTGTGGTCTTATTTCAGCAACTTTCATTTTAATTTTTTTCAATAACCACGCATAAACATTATTCTCTTAAAAATACAAACATGTACATACATGTTGTTTACATATTACAGTAGCCCCATTTGTGCTATATAGAGTGAATTTACACCTTTGCCTTTAACATGTTTATAAATAACTGAAAAAAAGCACAAATGTCAGAGCATGTCAGAACACCTCCAGGACCCAAAAAACACCTCAGACCTCAGAGGGTTAAATATCGATATCAATAGATTATCTTCATTCAGTTCTATGCAACATAATCAGATTTAACAGATTTATTTTTTACTCAGAATAAAGTATAGTCCTACACATATATTATTATCAGAGCATGTGAAAAGATAGCAGGGAGTGGATCAGCCCAGCACGGCTATACCAATCCGTGCTACAGCACAGTAGGTCTATTGCAAACAAACAAGTCCAGAGAAATTTCATGTCATCACGTTACTTGACTTTGATTTTTCGGTGAGCGTGAGTGGTACATGAACGTGGAACGTGGTACATGGAACGTTTGGGCCATGAGCAACTGAGCAAAGAGCGCACACACGGAGCTGAACATTGAACAGATCGCACACACGGAGCAGAAGATTTTGAACAGAGAGCGCAGTAAAACCTGATCGCTGAACACGGAGGCACGGGTGACCTATTTTCACCATATATTTTCTGACTTTTTTTCTATTTCGGCCAAAAACCAAAAGTGCTATTTTCGGCGGCATCCCTACCAGGAAGTGACAGTGAAAATACGACGGCCCTGGCACACACTAGCACGCTTGGGCTAAAACACAGCAAATGACTCTGTTCAAACACTAGTCTGCTGCCAATGTAGGCTGTATTTTCAGTGCACTAACCACACAAAGGCTGTTCCAAAAGGAGGCTGACTTTTGGCTGCTTTCAAAGACACGATTGTCTATCTAAAATCTAGAAATACATTGCGTGTAGAAACCAATCCCAGAATGCACTGTGATTAACAAAAGTTTCCAAGATGGTAGATGTGGGTTATATATTCATTGATAAATATATATTGAAAATTGTGTGTGTGTGTGCGCGTGCGTGTGTGCGTGTGTGTGTGTGTGTGTTTATTAGATTATCAGCAACCTTAGTTCAGGAAGTGTTTCCCATTACTTTTTTTTAAATTAAATTTCAAAGAAAAATTTAAATTTCCATTCAAAGAAAAAACAAACAAACAAACAAATCATTGAAAATGAAAACACACATGTATGTATATATATATATATATATATATATATATATATATATATATATATATATATATATATATATATAAAATGAGCTAGGAGACATACATAAAACATATTTTTTTGGGAGGTAGGTTAAATAATAAAATAACTGTATATGGTTTTTGGGTGGCTGATGAGTCAATATGTTTCAGTACTCACCATGTCCCGACAACTGCATTTAAAAAATCCATTTCTTTAAAATTATTCAGTTGATAAATAGACAGCATAGGCCAATTATTATCAGCTTTCCCAAATCATAAGTCTCCCATGCTATTACATATTGATCATGTAAACAACCTTGTGTATTCGTTTACAGTAGTCAAGTCAAGTCATCTTCATTTATATAGCGCTTTTTACAATGGATTGTTTCAAAGCAGCTTTACAGAGATAAACATATAATTTAAGGTAACAGATTGTTCCCTTTCAAGGGAACTTCGAGCTGCGTTTGAGACGCGGTGGGAACGCTCTGCGTGATTACGTCGTGAAGCACATGTAAAATCAGTCCAATGGAAGCCCGAAACGTCATAGGCCAGGAAACTATAAAGCACCCCTGAATTCAGACCGCGCCAGCTTCTGTACCTTCAGCAAGCGCTCTCTGTGAAATCTGTCCTTGTCTATTTATTGTTGTTTGTCAAAGCCCAATATATATCACTATCTATCATTATGGCGAGCAAGCAAGATTATAGACGTTGTGTTGTTCCCTGCCCTCGTTACATCACGGGTGGGGACACACATAAGCTTTTTGTTGCTGTTTGGGAGTGGAGCATGCCAACAGTCAGTTCTCGAGGGAGCTGACTGTGAGCATTGCGAGAAGCTGTCCGTGAGGACGCTCCGCTCCCGCCGGGCGTTCTTCGAGGAGGACGGTTCGGTTCGCGTTCCCCGCGCGGGTCTCTCTGTTGCAGAGGCACGGAGACGACTCGCATAATTTTCGGGGTTCGCAAACGGATCTGACAGCGGGGGTTGGGACGGGCTCCGCCCTATCTCAGCTTTCACATGCCAGATCTAGTGTGCAGCGATTTCCATCGTTAGTGTTTTGTTTTAAAAAGAAAGATAACAAAACAAATACAAATATTAAGAAAAAGGCAGATGTTTGAGTTTTCAATGAATAAATAAATAGTCAGCTCATAACTCTGCTGAATAAAGAGGAGCTTTTTTTAAAAAAAAGGAGGTTTTATAGTGCTGTTGCCAGTTAAATATTTACTGGCCAGCTGAACATTATGAGATTGAAAATAAAGAAGAGTTTGTTAGATGAAATGTATCTTAAAACAGGAAAACTCTGTATCTCAGCCTCCTCGTCGGGGACTGCGGTTTTTCCCTATCTCCACACTGAGGTGTCGGGATCGTGGAATAAACCGGTTTGTATTTTGTGTTTAATCCCCAGATGTCTAACTATAGTAATTTTTGGGTATTAAGTATCATAGTATGACAGTGCCTCGGGTTAAAGAGACGCTTGCGAGCTTTCTCTCTCCCGAGTCGGCGTCATCGTTATTAACCCCGACGTTACCCACCAGCCATCTTAAATAATGAATACATTTTTATTAGGCAGCGCTGGTGGGTAAAGTATATAAGGACATGGATGAATGTGAGGGGCGACTCTCTGAGGAGGGTCGCAGCGCTGCCAGTTCGGTTGTTTCCTGCTGGTGGCCACAGAGTGATATATGTATGTATATATAAGTTTTTTCTGATATAAAGATAAAGGAAAATAAAGATATAAATTATGTCTGTTCTTCTGGACGCTCCGCTTTCAAGAAAACTAAGATATAAACCATTCAGCGGCGTTCCAGAGGTTTCTTCCTCACCAATCTAATGTTCCTGAGACTGCTGGGCGGGAGCAGTCTCGGCCTATTAAGCTCCTCTCAGCACAAAGTGCAAAACAGAGCGTCGCCATTCGGGCTCCTCCGCAATTGAGGGGTACTTGGGTGGCGGTCGCAGTTTAGCTAGTTAGAGACATGCAAGATCTGAGGACTGTTTTATCTCTAAAATAGCTTGGACAAAGAAGAAGCCCTGACGCCGAGGCGATCAGGCTTCTAAGGGTGGTCCCCTCTGGGGTAGGGACGTTTTTGAGAAATCGTTTCTTCTCAGCGCCCTTTGGGGTGCGACTCTCTGAGGAGGGTCGCAGCACTGCCAGTTCGGTTTCCCTGCCGGTTCGCCGTTTCAGGGCACCAAGGTGTCAGTGTCCCCAAACGAGCCTTCAAATAAGAAAAAAGAAGAGCAGTCAGTTCGGTTTCCCTGCTGGTTCGCCGTTTCAGGGCGCCGAAGTGCCTGCTTTTTCCAACGATCCTCCGAGGAGGGTCGTAGGAACTATGCTAGTTAGAGGTAGGCAAGGTCTGAGGACTGTCATCATCTCTAATAAAGCTTAGACAAGAAGTCCTGTCGCAAAAAAAAAACGAGGCTATCAGGCTTCTGAGGGCTCCTCCGGGGCAGGGACGGTTTTGAGAAATCGTTTCTCCTCGGCGACCTCTGGGGTGCGACTCTCTGAGGAGGGTCGCAGCGCTGCCAGTTCGGTTGTTCCCTGCCGGTTCGCCGTTCAGGGCACCGAGGTGTCAGCGTCCCCATACGATCCTCCGAGGAGGATCGTAGAACGGTCAGTTCGGTTGTTCCCTGCCGGTTCGCCGCTTCAGGGCACCGTAGTGACTGTTCAACCAAGGGACGGTTTTGAGAAATCGTTTTTCCTCTGCGCCCTCTGGGGTGCAACTCTCTGAGGAGGGTTGCAGCGCTGCCAGTTCGGTTGTTCCCTGCCGGTTCGCCGTTCAGGGCACCGAGGTGTCAGCGTCCCCATGCGATCCTCCAAGGAGGGTCGTAGAATGGTCAGTTTGGTTGTTCCCTGCCGGTTCGCCGCTTCAGGGCGCCGTAGTGACTGTTCAAACAAATCCAGAGGCCAGTCTTGAGAGACTGGTTCCCCTAGTAGAATTTCTGGCAGCGTGGAAACTACTGCCACATATTTCTCAGTGGGTCCTGCACACTATAGAAAAAGGTTTCAGAATTCAGTTCGGTTCTCGTTCGTACAGATTTCTAGGGGTCCTCCTCTCATTGGTGGACCCCGAGCAGGCTTTGGTTATGGAGCAGGAAGTACTGTCACTTCTGCAAAAGGAGCTGTAGAAGGGGTTCCTCCTCCCAGCAGACAGCCATTACTTCATTGTTTCCGAAAGAGGATGAGGGAGGTTCCCGAGGTTTGCTTTCGGGGGCGAAGCATACCATTATCGGGTTCTTCCATTCGGCCTAGGTTTTTTACCCCACACCTTTACAGTATGCGTGGATGCAGCTCTGGCTCTTCTGAGACTCCAGGGCATTCGCGTATTATACTACATCAATGATTGGTTGATCCTGACCCAATCTGAGTTTATGGCAGTTCAGCATCGAGATGTCGTTCTGTCTCATTAAGGATGTGGGGTTGCCTCTCAACGCCAAGAAGAGTGTGCTCTGAGGACCACTTTTCTAGGTGTAGCGATTCTCGTATTGGGGTATATCTAGGCCAGTCACTCACTGTGAAACAGTTTCAGACTGGTGGGTCTCATGGCAGCTGCGTCCAACGTAATTACTTTTGGCCTTCTGCACATGAGACCCCTGCAGTGGTGGCTCGGGACCAAGGGGTTTTCTCCGAGGGGAAATATGTTTTCACATGATAAAGGTCACATGATCTATGCATGATCTATGCCTTCGTGCCTCGGTCATGTGGAAGAATCTTGGTTCCTCGCCCAGGCCCAGTGTTGGGAGGCTTCTTGTCGACGCATATTGCTATCGACGGATGCTTCCTTCACAAGTGGGGGCGATCATGAGTGGGCGCTCGCAGATGGTGGACAACACACTGATGGTCTCGTATATCAGAGCAGATATCCTGTTGAGGCAGGGGCTGAAGCCCAGGGATTGGAGACTTCACCCCGAGGTGGTGGAGCTTCTTAGGGAGAACTTTGGTCAAACTAAAGTCAAGTGGACCTTTCACATCGTTTGTACAAAGCATTGCTCTTTTTGGTTCTCCCTCACGCATACAGCTCCGCTTGGACTGGATGTGATGTATTAGGTGTGGTTGACGCTACACCAGTACGCATTTCCTGATATCTTTGCTCCCGGGAGTTCACCCTCTTTTGGAGTTTGGATACTGTGGGCTCGGCCTCTGAGGGGCCCGGCTCATAGAATCCGGTCTCTCGACTGAGGTCGTTGAGACCATTCTCCAATCCAGAGCTCCTTCCACGGAGAAAACTATATGCATTGAAATGGAAATTATTCTCCACCTGATGTGGTGAACGTCATTTAGATCCTGTTAACTGCCCTGTTGGTTCAGTTCTTGATTTCTTGCAAGACCGTTTCTCTGCTAGGTTATCTCCTTCTACCCTAGAGGTTTACGTGGCGGCTATATCTGCCTACCACACCCCTCGGGGGGGTACTTCTATCGGGAGAGATCCTCTTTTTACTCGTTTTCTCTGTGGTACACTGAGGTTGAGACCTGCACTGCACTCTAGAGCACCGGCTTGGGATTTGGCCATTGAACTTGAGGGTCTGGCTTTGGCTACCTTCGAACCCACTGAAGAGGTTTCAGAGAAATTCCTCTCTAAAAACTTTATTTCTCCTTTCTATTTCGTCTATCAAGAGATTTGGAGATTTGCATGCCCTGTCGGTTGCTGCTCCATGTCTGGAATTTGCACCTGGTATGGTGAAGGCATTTCTCTACCCTAGACCAGGTTATATTCCTAAGGTCCCAGTTAATGTTGGGGGCCTTATAGTGCTGCAGGCCTTTTATCCTCCACCTTTTAATACCCCAGATCAGGAACAACTGAACCTGTTATGTCCAGTTCGGGCATTAGATGCCTACGTTCACAGGGCTGCCCTGTGGCGTAAGTCTGAACAATTGTTTGTCTGCTTTGGGTCACTCAAGAGAGGGTGCCCTGCATCTAAACAGGTAATGAGCAAATGGATAGTTGAGGCTATATCATTGGCTTATGAAGCAGCCGGTCAGCCTTCACCTATGGCTGTAAGGGCCCATTCTACAAGGAGTATGGTGGCCTCTACGGCCTTAATTTCAGGTGTTTCCCTTCTTGATATCTGTAATGCGGCAGGTTGGTCCTCTCCACATACATTTGTCAGGTTTTATGACCTTGACCTCTCCACTCCAGGGGCAAGGTTGCTTGCTTCTTAGTGTGCGCAAGGACTTCACACAGAACGGGCATTTGTCACTATGGCGTAGTGGGTATGGGGTTCCCACCGCGTCTCAAACGCAGCTCGAAGTTCCCTTGAAAGGGAACGTCTCAGGTTACGTATGTAACCCTGGTTCCCTGAGAGGGAACGAGACGCTGCGTTTACCTGCCATACTTCCTGCATGCCCTGATCGACTTGCTTCAGGTTTTTTCAGAAGCTGGCGCGGTCTGAATTCAGGGGTGCTTTATAGTTTCCTGGTCTATGACGTCACCCGCCTATGACGTTTCGGGCTTCCATTGGACTGATTTTACATGTGCTTCACGACGTAATCACGCAGAGCGTTCCCACCGCGTCTCAAACGCAGCGTCTCGTTCCCTCTCAGGGAACCAGGGTTACATACGTAACCTGAGACGTTTTGGCATTATAGCGGTTCTTGAATAATGTTACATCCAGCCAAAGTTAACTTTGATTGATTCACCTCCGTCGAAATGATCAGACTTTTAAACGCGAACCTGTGATTAACGCTGACGGCGTTCACATGCTCATTCAGAATTGATTCTATAGTTATGTGCTTTTTAAAATATGTGCGCAGGTTTGTAATTCATACAACCCAGCCTAAACAAACTACTTTTCTTGCCTATAAATTTTGATACAGAATTTTGTTTTATTTTATCACTTCGGAGTACGCGAGCCGGGATTCACAACGCTTTATCTGTAGAGTGGGAAAGGGATCCTCCATAGGGAGAGGATAGTTGACACTTCAGTACTGCATTGTCATCGGGTCCAGGCGGATCTCCTTCGTCAGATCTGGACACGGCCAGGATCCGGCAGGCTGCGGGAAAACCTTGGGATAAACAAAGACACTAATATTAGCGTAGGTGCCATTCTTCTTATGATGTAGCGAGTACATCAAGATTTAAGGGAAGTGTTCCCAGTTCCGGCTGACCTAATCTATGCAGCCTAACATTGAATTTATAGAAGTCTATAATGTATTATGTGTATGCTAGGTCAAAGAGATGTGTTTTTAGTCTAGCTTTGAACTGACAGAGTGTGTCTGCTTCCCGGACAATGGTAGGAAGACTGTTCCAAAGTTTTGGTGCTAAATAGGAAAAGGATCTACCGCCTGCAGTCGATTTAGATATTGTAGGTATTATCAACTGGCCGGAATTTTGAGATCGCAATAGACGTGAAGGACTATAATGCGTTAAGAGCTCGCTCAAGTACTTAAACCATTTAGTGCTTTGTAGGTAATCAACAATATTTTAAAATTTATACGATGTTTAATAGGGAGCCAATGCAGTGTTGACAGAACCGGGCTAATATGGTCATATTTCCTGGTTCTGGTAAGAACTCGAGCTGCGGGCGTTTTGAACTAGCTGTAGTTTATTTATTAAGCGTGCAGGGCAACCACCCAGTAGAGCATTACAATAATCTAGCCTTGAGGTCATGAACGCATGGACTAATTGTTCCGCATTTTCCAATGAGAGCATATGGCGTATTTTAGATATATATTTTTAAGATGGAAAAATACAGTTTTACAGATACTAGACACGTGGCTTTCAAAAGAAAGGTTGGTATCAAAGAGCACACCCAGGTTCCTAACCGACGACGAAGACTTAACAGAGCAGCCATCAAGTGTTAGACAGTATTCTGGGTTATTACGTGTGGAAGTTTTTTGTCCAATAATTAGAATCTCTGTCTTTTCAGAATTTAGTAGTAGGAAATTACTAGTCATCCAATTTTTTTATATCAGCTATGCATTCCGTTAATTTTGTGAATTGGTAAGTTTCGTTGGGTTTTGAAGAAATATACAGCTGAGTATCATCGGCATAACAGTGAAAGCTAACTCCATGTTTCCTAATGATATCTCCTAATGGTAGCATGTACAGAGTGAACAGCAGTGGTCCTAGTACTGAGCCTTGTGGTACGCCATACTGAACTTGTGATCAATAAGACATCTCTTCATTTACTGCTACAAACTGATAATGGTCAGTTAAGTATGATTTAAACCATGCTAGAGCAATTCCACTAATGCCCACATAGTTTTCTAGTCTATTTAAAAGAATGTTGTGGTCAATTGTGTCAAATGCAGCACTAAGATCGAGTAACACTAATAGCGAGATACAACCACGATCGGATGATAAGAGCAAATCATTTGTGACTCTAATGAGAGCGGTCTCAGTACTATGGCACGGTCTAAATCCGGACTGAAAATCCTCGCAGATATCATTTCTTTCTAGAAAGGAACATAGTTGTGAAGATACTGCTTTTTCTAATATCTTTGACAGAAAAGGCAGATTCGAGATCGGCCTGTAATTGACTAATTCTGTAGGATCAAGTTGTGGTTTTTTAACAAGCGGTTTTATCATAGCCAGTTTAAAGGTTTTTGGTACGAATCCTAGAGACAAAGATGAATTAATGATATTAAGAAGAGGATATATGACCTCTGGAAACATCTCTTTCAGTAGCTTAGTCGGTATAGGATCTAACATACAAGTTGTCGATTTAGATGAATTAACGAGTTTGCAGAATTCTTCCTCTCCTATAGCAACACATGAATAAAATTTTTCCTCAGGGAGACTACAATGCACTTCCTGATGCAATACTGTGGTAGACGGTTGCATAGTTATAATTTTGTCCCTGATATTATCAATCTTATAAGTGAAGAAGTTCTTAAAGTCATCACTGCTGTGTTGCCTGGACACTTCTGAGCTTGAAGCTTTCTTTTTCGTTAGTTTAGCCACTGTTTCAAATAAATACCTTGGATTATGTTTATTTTCTTCTAATAGGTTTGAAAAATAAGCAGATCTAGCAGCTTTTAAAGCCTCTTTGTAAGCAATCGAGCTCTCTTTCCACGAAATCCGAAATACCTCTAGTTTAGTTTTCTTCCAGTTGCGCTCCATTTTTCTGGCTGCTCTCTTAAGGGCCCGGGTGTGCTCGCTGTACCACGGCGTTGGACTATTTTCTTTAATCTTCTTTAAGCGCAACGGAGCAACTGCGTCTAAAGTGCTGTAAAAGAGAGAGTTAAACGTTTCTGTTGCAATATCAAGTTCTTCTAAGCTATCCGGGATAATAGTTATTATGGGGGACCTTCTGTCAAAATGATTTATGACCCCCTTAATTGATGGATTTGACAGGTGATGGGGGATTGGAGGGGTTTTATGACAGGGTATGAGGATGGGGGAGGGTTTTATGGCAACAGGTGGTTTTGTGTGAGCTTTTGGACGTGCTTGGTTCCGGTGTGTTTACGATGCGTGTTTACGACCCGGCAATCTGCTTTGTGTGACTGTTAGGATTGTTTTCAGGGAAAGTTTTAATTATATCAGGATAATGTTCACAGAACGCTGAAATTATGACCAGAGGATCCGTGATTTTTCAGCCGGCACTCCGTAATCCATATTGTCTGTTGGGGAGAGAATGAAACAAATGAGTATAAAGAAATAGCATTGATGACAAATAAAGCTTATTAAATTAAATTAAATTTAGATGTTAAGTGTATTAAAACATTTAAAACATGTGTTGAACTTAATGAGGTGATGTTATGCGTCTATCTGGCTAGTCACCAACTCTTAAATCTTCCTGAACAGATGAAATGTTACAAATTAGGTTTTTAAAAATAAAAAGCAATGCATATAAATAATCATATAAATATGGATTAAATTAAATAACATGTTAATGTATAAGCATTTTAAAGCAAGTTTTAACATGTCTTGAACTTAATGAGGTGATGTTATGCGTCTGACTAAAGGCACACACTCTTTAACCTTTCTGATCAGATGAAATGTCACAAAATGAGTTAGAAATAGCATTGATGACAAATAAAGGCTTATAAAATTAAATTAAATTTAGATGTTAAGTGTATTAAACATTTAAAACATGTGTTGAACTTAATGAGGTGATGTTATGCGTCTGACTAAAGTCACAGACTCTTAAATTTTTCTGAGCAAGAAATATCACAAATAGTTTTCAGAAATAAAAAGCATTGCATATAAATAATCATATAAATATGGATTAAATTAAATAAGATGCTAAATTATCCACAATATACTGACTTACATAGATAAATAAAACATATAAATTAGTGAATAATAGTTCATATTATTTGAAACAACCTGTTAAATTACCAAGTATGCAAACTTTAATCTAATGCCCCACGAAATACTGTCTTACAGACATATAATATAGTGAATAATAGTTCATATTATTTGAAACAAGCTGTTAATTTTATTAAACATTTAAAAGGTTAGTTTTAAACATGTGTTGAACTTAATGAGGTAGCCTGTATATGCCTATATGGATAATGTCACAGATTCTTAAATCTTTCTGAGCAGATGAAATGTCATAAATTAGGGTTTTAAGAAATAAAAAGCATTGCCAAGTACACAAACTTTAATCTAATACACGCAAAATACAACCTTACACAGATAAATAAAACATATAATATAGCGAATAATAGTACGTATTATTGTACGAGTATATTATAAGCATTTTAATCTAATGCACAACAATATACTGTTTTACACCAATAAATAAAAATAGCGAATAATAGGTGATATAGGAACATCATGTGATGCCACAATATACTAGCTTACAGATAAATGACCATATCAAATAGTAAATAATAGTTGATATTATATTAAATAAGTTGTTAATTTGCCAAGTATACACATTTGAATTACATCAGGGATATAGGTTCACACTGCAATATACCGCGCTACACAGATAAATAAAACATATAAATTAGTGAATAATAGTCCATATTATTTGAAATAAGATGACATTTCATTAAGTATTTAAAACTAGTTTTAAACGTATGTTGAAGCGTACCTACCATTGGTGAAATTAGGAGGTCTTTTTGGCTCTGGTTAAAATCACAGATCCTTAAATTTCTGAGGTGTTTGCTCTCCGTTTGCGAAATTGAAAATGAAGATTGTTTCCATCATGTCCGGGCCACTGGGTCCACCCCTTCCTGTAGTTGCTATGTACTAGCATTAGCAGTTTGTTTCAGAAAACATCACGCAATTAAAAGATAGTGAGGCCACATGGTGTTTTACAATCAAAGACCACAACTGTCTCCAACCATAAAATCTCATGATCTGAAGCATTCCTGTCTGGCAGGGAGACCCCAAAATGGTGCCATTTTGAAACTTCATACAGACCATGCTGTAAGATCAATATAATTAGATGTTTATACCGGGGTCTTCAGGAAAAAGTCAAAGCAAAGTGGCCACAAAGTTACATATTATATAGCCCATTCTTTGTTATGATAAGATAAATCGTCCTTACTTCCTGGGGAGTTGTCCCCCATCCTGTTTTTCTTGACACCTCAATGACTTTATTTGAAGAGCAGATTTATTTTTCTAACATTTAAACTTACACATTAGAACACCCTCTGACTTTATGAATACACATAAATGTCGGCTTAATGATTTTTGATATTTTGTGCATTTATTTAAAGTCTGCATGTGGGCCTACCATTCTGACACTAGTGATATCTTTGATAATATTAAAGGTTTTTATGAAATATTATTTCTGAAAATATTATTTATGAAACTTTACAATTTGAATGCAAAACTGTGCTTAGTCATCTTAGATCTGTTTTATACAAAGATATGCATGCAGTATTTTGTCCATCGACACACACCAGCAAGTAGTATTCCAGTTACCGTAACTGTTTAGCCTTTTCCACTATCAAAACATTTCAAATGGTTGCATTCGACAATATACGGCTTATTACGGTAATTTCAGGCTTTCCGCCAGCAAATGACGCCAGTTTTCTGGCAGAGCGGGGTCGCGGAAGGATTTGAATGTTGAACAGTGAGATACGAATTAGAGGTCTTCACGGGTCCAAAAATTCATGCCCGAACCGGAAGAGACCCGTAATGTGCTACACCGATCCGACCCGAACCCGTCTATTATTTCAAAAGTTGGACCCGGACCCGTGCATATCCGAGAAATGCCATAAATGTACTGCCCGGACCCGACCTGGACCCGTCTATTATTTGAAAACTGGACCCGAACCCGGCGGGAAGACACAAACCCGACTGGACCCGATTGTCACATAATATTTCACACAAGTTGCAAAAAATAAAAACTTTTTGTCTTACCTAATTTTAGTAGCCGTCGTCTCACTTCCTTGTAACGTTAACGTTACCTGACTGACTGTGATGCATTAAGTTACAATCCACCGACAAGAAAGTTCTATCCATGTTATTTCTCTCGTTATTCCAAGCTTAATCCACTCATTATTTCAGCTTTAAAAGTCCACTTGATGTCACGGTGATGGATGACAAATG
Organism: Tiaroga cobitis; assembly: GCA_030578255.1. Classification (NCBI taxonomy): domain Eukaryota; kingdom Metazoa; phylum Chordata; class Actinopteri; order Cypriniformes; family Leuciscidae; genus Tiaroga; species Tiaroga cobitis. The sequence continues at coordinate 50,814,133 of CM060597.1, forward strand.
CAACTTTGCACATGTACATTCTGACTCGAGTTAACTCACACAATAACTTTAGCAGCTAACTGTTTGCCCTTTTGAACTGTAATAATGATTGCTCGTTCAGTGCCATGGCCGCTGACATTATTTAGGACCGTCTCGGCTCCAGACGGAGAGCCAGGGGTGGCGGGGCTAACCTGCCTCCGGCCCAGGGCTTGACTCCAGGGCCCTGGGCTTGACACTGGTGCCAAGCTGGCTCTGAAAAACATGAAACTTCCAGGAAAATGACGGTCTGATTTTTCTGAAAAGTGTATCCCAGGCAGGGTGCGGGTCTCCTGGGCACGAACGAAGCCCAATGCCCATGGTGAATTTGACTCTGGGCTTGACATTGATGCCAAGCTGGCTCTGAAAAACATGAAACTTCCAGGAAAATGACGGTCTGATTTTTCTGAAATGTGCATGCCAGGCAGGGTGCGGGTCTCCTGGGCACGAACGAAGCCCAATGCCCATGGTGAATTTGACTCAGGGCTTGACATTGATGCCAAGCTGGCTCTGAAAAACATGAAACTTCCAGGAAAATGACAGTCTGATTTTTCTTAAAAGTGCATCCCAGGCAGGGTGCGGGTCTCCTGGGCACGAATAAAGCCAAAAGCCCATGTTGAAATTGACCCTGGGTTTGACTCTGAAGCCCAGATTTCGAAAAAGTCAGAGTCTAAAAAATCTAATGTCGACTCAAAGCTCCATGCTCTCAGACCTCCCTGTCCAGCCCAGGGAAGGTGGCCCGTCCTGGGCCAGACTCAGATTTGCCCGCCACTCCAGGAGCTCCGTTTTGAAGAAAGACGGTATTAAAACGGGCCTTGGGGCTCTTGTAGAGGAGCCGAGAGGCCTTCTCTGGATGCGAACAGAGACAAAGAGAGCCCCTGGCCGGCTTGACTCTGGATTCAAAATTGAAAAATTTGCCAAGTCCATAAACGTACTGTTGGTCCAGACCGCCAGGGCCTTCAAGGCAGTAACCCAAGCCAGAGAGGGTGCACTCTGGCTGGGGCAAATCTAAGCCAAGAGTGCCCCCCACCACCCCCTGATTGGGGCAAACGTTTATCCTGACTAGGGAAAAAATTCTGGAGGGAGATGGCCTCCAGGAGCAATCCAAGCCCAGCCAGGGGTCACTCTGGCTGGGGATAAAAAAAAATCCTGACTGGGGAAAACGTTTATCCTGACTGGGGGAAAAAAAAATAAATCTGGAGGGAGAGGGCCTCCAAGAGCAATCCAAGCCCAGCCAGGGGGCACTCTGGCTGGGATAAATTATAAATTGGGCCATGCCATTGAGCTCTGGAAGTCCTGGAGGGAGAGGGCCTCCAGGAGCAATCCAAGCCAGCCAGGGTGCACTCTGGCTGGGGAAAAAATCCTGGAGGGAAGGGGCCTCCTGGAGCAATCCAAAACCTAAGTCGATTTTGGGTTACCAGTGGCCCGGTTCTCTGGTGGTGCGGGGTGGCTGGGACAGTAATGCCCGGGCTTAAGTTTGGGACCCCCGTGTTCGGCTGGTGCTCGGGTGAGGGTGGAGGCCTTTGCTGTGGGGTAGCTCTGGTTCTACGAGTCGGGCAGAGGGTGGACCAGGGTGGGGGTCCCTGCCCGGAGCTCTGGTTCTCCGAGTCGGGCAGAGGGTGGACCATGGTGTGGGTCCCTGCCTGGTGCTTTGGTTCTCTGAGTCGGGCAGTGGTTGGACCTAGGTGGGGGTCCCTGCCCGGAGCTCTGGTTCTCTGAGTCTGGGCAGAGGGTGGACCTAGGTGTGGGTCCCCGCCCAGAGCTCTGGTTCTCCGAGTCGGCTGAAGGCGGAGTACCTTGGCCGGAGGGAACCAGAGAACCAGAGCGGCTGCCAAAACCTAAGTCGATTTTGGGTTACCAGTGGTCCGGTTCTCTGGTGGCGCGGGGTGGCTGGGACAGTAATGCCTGGGCTTAAGTTTGGGACCCCCGGGTTCGCCTGGTGCTCGGGTGAGGGTGGAGGCCTTTGCTGTGGGGTAGCTCTGTTCTCCGAGTCGGGCAGAGGGTGGACCAGGGTGGGGGTCCCTGCCCGGAGCTCTGGTTCTCCGAGTCGGGCAGAGGGTGGACCAGGGTGGGGGTCCCTGCCCAGAGCTCTGGTTCTCCGAGTCGGGCAGAGGGTGGACCAGGGTGGGGGTCCCTGCCCGGAGCTCTGGTTCTCCGAGTCGGGCAGAGGGTGGACCAGGGTGGGGGTCCCTGCCCAGAGCTCTGGTTCTCCGAGTCGGGCAGAGGGTGGACCAGGGTGGGGGTCCCTGCCCGGAGCTCTGGTTCTCCGAGTCGGTCAGAGGGTTTACCAGGGTGGGGGTCCCTGCCCGGAGCTCTGGCTCTCTGAGTCGGGCAGATGGTGGACCAGGGTGGGGGTCCCTGCCCGGAGCTCTGGTTCTCTGAGTCGGGTAGAGGGTGGACCAGGGTGGGGGTCCCTTCCCGGAGCTCTGGTTCTCCGAGTCGGTCAGAGGGTTTACCAGGGTGGGGGTCCCTGCCCGGAGCTCTGGTTCTCTGAGTAGGCCAGATGGTGGACCAGGGTGGGGGTCCCTGCCCAGAGGGGTTAGAGTAAGAAAATTTCTAAGTCAAAAACTGCATCCCATCTGTAACTTATCCGATGAGTCCCCTATAGGCTGTCTGTGGACATGCCATTACCAGGCTTTGACCGGGTGTATCTTGGGAACAAATCCGGCTCGGAGCTCCAGAGTATGGAGCCCAAAGTAGGCTTGGATCTTGAGATACACCCGGTCAAATCTGAAAATTTTTAACCTGTTAAGCTTCACCAGAGCGCGGGCGCACTGAAGCGTTTTTTTTTTTAAATAGTTCAAAGTTACTATCAGATTTAATGTTATTACCTTGACAAACTATACATCATTAAAAAGATATAAGACTCAAGTTTCAGTATTTGACCACTATTGTATTCTGTGAAACTTATAGTGACAGTTATGTCTTAATTTGTGTCAGGAGTTATGAAATTAAAAAATGAGTCGTTACCTTTAATATGAATTATGAGCGTCAGCCGGTCTCATTCAGAAAAAAACTCCCGTGCGATCGTCATGACAGCTCTTGACAAAACAACGTCCCTCAGAGCTTTTAGCTCAAACATGTGCAGATTTGGAGAAATATTGATAGATTCTCATAGGTTTACATCAGACTTCTATAGACAGGAATAATATTTATTGAATTTATACCCAAATGCGTCGATGTAATCATTTTGAGCGCTGTATACTCTGATGTACTGTGTTATCAATTCATACTAACGGTCTGGGGCGCTGTTTGAACAGTAAAGTCCATATATGGATCACATGAAGAAGAACTATAATCATGTGACATTCAGGAAGTCCTGGCACAACAAAGCTATCCGAGATCGCTGTAAAGTGCAGATAAAGATGTTTTGAAGACAATAAACATGATTGCAATGATATTTGATTTACCTGTGTTCTTCGAGTCATGTCAGGTATTTTCATAATAATAGATTATATGTATAATGTAATGCTAATCGAGATAGACTTTCAAATTGTGCAGAATACAATAAAATAATATATTTTCTATCTGATTTTTTTATCTGAAGCCAAATCAGATTACAGAAAGTTATTTAAAACACTCGACTTGCGCTATAAAGTAAGTTGAGCACAAACATAGTTTTATTCTCATAAATTGTCGTGTATTGATGGTGTGCTAAGCTAACATGCTAGCTAGTACTGAGCACCTGCTACCTAACTTCGGTGTAATTTTTATGATTTTTTTCTAAATAAGAATGCTTACTGAACTGTTTCGTTTTTCAAAAAGGGCATTTGATACAGTTTCACTGTGAAGTGAGAACTTTTATAAAATAAATGAGGGATTGAAACAGTGTGAATTGCTAGTCGTTAGCGATTATAATGCAGACAAAAGAAAAGCATATTTAGAGCAATAAACAGGCTGGAGAGGTGTGAATATGTGCAGGGGAGACTGAGACTGAATGGGGCTCGTTTTTGCATCACAAAACAATAGAGGCAATAGACTGAATAGATGCTTATAAGATGACAATAAACACCAGTCTAATCAAAATAAAGTCATATGACATGATCTTGAAAAACATTGAACTAAATACAGAGTTTTAGACTTATCATCTTCAGATTTTAAATATAACATGGCCAGACATGTGGCTTTAGCTGCAGTGCATTTCTAGATTGCTCCAGGGCCAACTTCAATTTTATTTTCATGAAGATGTTTCATAAAAATAAATGTATAATAACTTTACAAAACTTTGAAGCTATTTATAACTATTTTTTTTCATTATGACAATAATTGATTCTACATATACAATAAACTTCCAGGTGTCAGCTTTCAAATGAGATCTTACTTGTGCTTTTAGTACAAAGGGTTCATGAACTGTATCTGTTTCAGTTTGGGAATGCCATATCTGGGGATTTTTCAAAAATGGGCTTGAAGCTTAACAGGTTAAGTCAAAAACAGCATCCCACCTGCAACTTATTTGACGGCGGCCCTATAGGCTGTCTGTGGACAGTTGAAAATTATGCAAATTGTGAATAATTTCTGGCTGTAATGTACACCAGTCTGTTGTGCTGTGTCCCCTGAATGGTGTACAGTAGGCTTGACCAAAAATAACCACTTTATTTATGAAATATGACATTTTAATGCAATGTCCACAAGGACCCTACAGGGACTGTCAAATAAGTTGCAGGTGGGCTTCAAAGTTTGAACGGCTATAACTCGGGGACCAAGTGGCCTAGCGACACCAAACTCGGGTCAAAGTAAGGTCCCCAGGGGCCCTTTCCAACGGGCCCTAGCCCGAGCTTCTAGCGCCCCCAAGAGCCGAGATACGGGGGCCAACAGGAAAGGGTGCACTTCAGAAGGAAGGGTCCCAGAGGCTCGGGACTCTGGGGTCTGAGGTCCTCACCACCCCAAAGGATGATCCGCTGGGACTTGTCCTTTCCGAGATATAGACCGTTTTGTCCAAAAGTCCCTTATGTATAACCGGGTGTATCTCGGGAGTTAAGCCGAGTTGGAGCTCCAATTTCCGGGCATGAGGGGGGCCCGTTGGGCCCCTTCAGACCCCACCGTTTCCAGCTGCTGGGACCTTCCGTTTCCGAGATACGGCCACTTCCGGTCCAGCTTTGACCGGGTGTATGCCGTCCACCGTGTGTCAATTCAACGCGGCGAGTAAGAAACTTCCCGGAATTTAGGCTGTTCGTGGAAATTTTCCCATTCATTTAAGCTGCCATTGGACAAATTGTATTACGGTGGACGCGCTGGCTTCATTTGGGATCCCATTTGCCATTCAGCTGTTTTGTCCATTGGGACGATGTCCCTTACTTTGCTATAAGGGAGTGCAAGGGGCCGTAGGCTCCCTATGGACACCTCTAGGGGCGCTGTTCATGTCCATGGACAGCCTAAAACGCCCACTTCCAACTTGTTTAATGTGTTTGTCCACAAAGTGCCTATTTGTCCCCTGACAGCCTACTTTGTCCACGAAACGCCTATTTGTCCCCTGACAGCCTATTCTTGTCCACGAAGTGCCTATTTGTCCCCTGACAGCCTATTCTTGTCCATGAAGTGCCTATTTGTCCCCTGACAGCCTACTTTGTCCATGAAACGCCTATTTGTCCCTTGACAGCCTCTTCTTGTCCACGAAGTGCCTATTTGTCCCCTGACAGCCTACTTTGTCCACGAAGTGCCTATTTGTCCCCTGACAGCCTACTTTGTCCACGAAACGCCTATTTGTCCCCTGACAGCCTACGTTTGTCCACAAAGTGCCTATTTGTCCCCTGACAGCCTACTTTGTCCACGAAACGCCTATTTGTCCCCTGACAGCCTATTCTTGTCCACGAAGTGCCTATTTGTCCCCTGACAGCCTACGTTTGTCCACGAAGTGCCTATTTGTCCCCGGACAGCCTACTTTGTCCACGAAACGCCTATTTGTCCCCTGACAGCCTATGTTTGTCCATGAAGTGCCTATTTGTCCCCTGACAGCCTACATTTGTCCACAAAGTGCCTATTTGTCCCCTGACAGCCTACTTTGTCCACGAAACGCCTATTTGTCCCCTGACAGCCTATTCTTGTCCACGAAACGCCTATTTGTCCCCTGACAGCCTATTCTTGTCCACGAAGTGCCTATTTGTCCCCTGACAGCCTACTTTGTCCACGAAACGCCTATTTGTCCCCTGACAGCCTACTTTGTCCACGAAACGCCTATTTGTCCCCTGACAGCCTATTCTTGTCCACGAAGTGCCTATTTGTCCCCTGACAGCCTACTTTGTCCACGAAGCGCCTATTTGTCCCGACAGCCTATTCTTGTCCACAAAGTGCCTATTTGTCCCCTGACAGCCTACGTTTGTCCACGAAGTGTCTATTTGTCCCCTGACAGCCTACTTTGTCCACGAAACACCTATTTGTCCCCTGACAGCCTACTTTGTCCACAAAGTGCCTATTTGTCCCCTGACAGCCTATTCTTGTCCACGAAGTGCCTATTTGTCCCCTGACAGCCTACGTTTGTCCACAAAGCGCCTATTTGTCCCGACAGCCTACTTTGTCCACGAAACGCCTATTTGTCCCCTGACAGCCTACGTTTGTCCACGAAGTGCCCATTTGTCCCCTGACAGCCTACTTTGTCCACGAAACGCCTATTTGTCCCCTGACAGCCTATTCTTGTCCACGAAACACCTATTTGTTCCGACAGCCTACTTTGTCCACCAAACGCCTATTTGTCCCCTGACAGCCTATTCTTGTCCACGAAGTGCCTATTTGTCCCCTGACAGCCTAATTTGTCCACAAAATGCCTATTTGTCCCCTGACAGCCTATTCTTGTCCACGAAGTGCCTATTTGTCCCCTGACAGCCTACTTTGTCCACGAATCGCCTATTTGTCCCTTGACAGCCTACTTTGTCCACGAAGTGCCTATTTGTCCCCTGACAGCCTACTTTGTCCACGAAGTGCCTATGGTGTCCCCTGACAGCCTATTCTTGTCCACGAAGTGCCTGTGGTGTCCCCTGACAGCCTACTTTGTCCACGAAGTGCCTATGGTGTTCTTCAGGGGTCAAAAGGTCACAGGGGCTCCAAATTTGTCATGGAGGTAGTCCAGGGCCCCCCTGGCCAAGACCCCGGACCCCGGGGTCCAGGGCCATTTCCGAGTGTGTTTTTCAGCCAACGGGTTGGTTAAAAGGGTCCGATCGACCCGAAACTGACTCGGGCGTCTCGTCACGGGCCCCTGGGTCGGTGTGTGAAGTTCCGTGTCCCCTTGACCTATTTCCGTGCTTAATTGGCCTGATTGGACACAAACAGCCTATGTCGAATAAGTTGCAGGTGGGACGTCTGGAAAACTGAGGTCAAAACTCAGGTCTGTTCCGAATGACTTCCCTAAGGCAGTGAAGGTGGCGTGATTAGACTGGTATCCCCATTCGTCGTCCTCCGACGGAACTCGGAGTGACAATGAAAGGGAACGTCTCCGTTCCCTACTCAGGGAACGAGGGTTACATCCGTAACCGAGACGGATAATAGATTCTCTGCCCGAGCCCGAACTTGACCCGGTCCGACCCGCGGGCCGATATTTCCCGACACTATCCTCGGGCCGGGCCCATAGAGTGCGGTGCGGGACTAGATTTGATGGCCGAGTGCGAGCGCGGGCGGTAATGCACTCACTCTGTGTGTGCAGGATGCGGGAGAATAACGAATATATTTTTATTCATCTGTTGCAGAAAAGCAACAAGAACACCTAAAACAAAATAAAAACGATTTACAGGCCAGAGTTCCTATTCATAACATGTTTGCAGCGTTGAGCGATATAGCCAATCACAGACATATGCGTTGATTTCTTGAACGCAATGGCCAATCAGAAGGATTTAAGATAGACTCCCCTCACCGCTCAAAACGGACTTTTTGTTCAGTGCTGAATTCTGTATGCTGGCAAATCCTCCAATTATAACAAACAAAGTGTGGGTATTATGAAAGATTCATTGTGCAGTCAGCTTCATTGATAACAGAGATGTGTGAGATCGCGATGAACTGTCAGCTTTATAGGAATTATTAAGGAGTGCACTTTGCACGCATTCAGTCATGCCAAACCATGCATGCAGGAGCCTGCTTGCTTTTATGTTAAATTAACAGTGGTGTGTGTGTTAATGCTTTAATAACAAATAATTTATCATAGGGTAGGGTCAGGTTTTGTTTTCATCCATTCAAGTGCATTTTTTGCTAACAGAGACTGAGAGTCCATTGCTTTTATTGTTTTTGGATGTTTTGGTCATTTATTGTGGATATTTAAAATGTTTTCCATTTTCAGTGTTAAATAGTCTTTAGAAATAAAAGTTTCACAAGTTCACACTTACATATAATTAGAGTGGATAAGATTAAATGCGTATTTGGCGTGCTGTCCGGGGGGAGGGCTCCGAGCTCGGAGTTTGGCCCGAACCCAGAGTTTGGCCCGAACCCAGAGTTCTCTATGTAAGTGTTTAGGACTGGAGAAGGGGCGGTGGAGGGATGCTGCTAAACTATCAATGGAGTGAGGTGAGATTGCTGAATCTATATATACATCTCTTATCATTGAGTTCACTCCACTCGTTTTAATAAACTGAACGTGCTCCTCCCGAACTTTGTTAATAAAACATCATTTATTGATCTTTGAAAAGGTGTACCTGCATTATTATGCCATTATCATTATTTTAGATGTAAATGGTCTCAGAACGACAATATTATCGTTCATCGCAATAATATCTTGGACAATGTATCATCCAGAAAAATGTGTTATCGTGACAGGCCTGCGTGCTGCTTCTCTCCCTCCTCATTGTCCCTATGACTGTGCCATAGACTTAGTGCCAGGTGAGTCTCCGCCTAAGGGCAAGTTATATTCACTTTCTGTTCCAGAGAGGGAGGCTATGGAAAAGTATATTTCTAATTCTCTAGCATCTAATTCTCTAGATGGAGTTTTGGTTCCTTGCCACTGTTGCCTTGGCTTTTGGCTTGCTTAGTTGAGGACATTTAATATTCAATAATATTATTGATCTGCCTTAAGGTGGATGTTGACGCAATTTTCTTTTAGAAACAAACTTTGTTGTATTATTTTCATGTTAGCACTGTGAAGCTGCTTTGATACAATCTGTATTGTAAAAAGCGCTATATAAATAAAGGTGACTTGACTTGACTAATTCTCTAGCATCCAAGTTCATTCGCCCTTCCTCATCTCCAGCAGGGACGGGGTTCTTTTTTTGTGGGGAAGAATATAAGAATTAAGAATATAATTAATATCACGGTAAAGAATATAACATACTTACCGTTGATGTCTTCAGCCTTCGAGCGATTACAGGGAGCATCCGTCTTCACAAAATTGGATTTACGTAACGCTTATCATTTGGTCCGCATAAGGAAGGCTGATGAATGGAAGACAAGACCTCAATACCTGAGGAGTACAAATGAATGGTGTCACGCATGCGGACAGGTGCTACTGCAAAGTGCTACGATCACTAAAATTCTGTTTGTAGCAAGTTTAGTCTTTGTGCTACTCCTACTCTCTATGCGATGTTGTTGTGCCGGTTCAGCTGGGCTTGGAAAGTCTCAGTCTCAGAGCGACGCGCGAGGAACACTCCGGAACTTTGACGCATGCCAGCGGTGAGCTTTCATCACTCATGCCACTGATGCTGGGGATCTCTACACCGGTAAAGCGGCCTGTTCGTGATGAACAAAAACTTACTGATCTCAATCCAGCTATCAGGAAACACCATAAGTTTACATTTTTCCAAACCCTAAACCATGCAAAAATTATATGGGAAGCACGCTCCAAACCAAGGGGATTACTAGGCGGACACATTAATATCCGTAGCATGGTCTCAAAGAGCGATCAAATGGAACATCTACTAAATAATTCCAACCTGGATTTTCTTGGTGTCTCAGAAACGTGGTTAAGTAAATATTCCCCAGAGGCAGCTGTTAATGTATCTGGATACAATGTTTTCAGAAAGGACAGAGATAAAGGGCGAGGGGGAAGTGTGTTAATCTATGTGAAAGACAATCAAATGTAATCTGATTGAATGGTCGCCTGTATTAGATATTGAATGCCTTGGACTGAACGTTTGACTATCCCCTGAAATGTCATTTATTTTAATTTGTCTGTATCGTCCTCCATCTACCTTTTCTTTTTATGATAATTTATATAGACTGTTAAAACAATGTCCAGAAAGAAAGGAGCTAATTTTAATGGGTGATTTTAATATAAACTGGGAAAATAACTCTAACCAGAAAAAAACTTAAAGGCATAACAGACCAATTTAATCTTACCCAGTTAGTTATTGGTCCCACCCGCATCACTCACTCCTCTCAGACGCAAATTGACTTAATGTTTACAAACAGACTGGAAAGGATAACAGACTGGAAAGGATAACAAAATCATACAATTTATTAACAGGATTATCTGACCATAATATAACATTATTGGGAAGGAAACTCACCAAAAAAAAAACGTGTTAAGAACACAACCACAGTGAAACAATATCATCTGAGTATTCCTAAAAATTATATGGACAGATTCAAATCTGTTTTAAATTATATCGACTGGACTGACCTTTTGGCTATTGAAGATATAGAAAACAGTTGCAACCTGTTTTCAAGCACTGTTAATACTATAATATCCTCATAAGACAGAAGAATGACACACAGACCAAGACAGAAAAAATTCTCCACCTTGGCTCAATGAGGCTCTCTGAAACAGATGAGGGACAGAGATCCCTCACTAAAGATTGCACTTAAGTCAGGACTCAGAAGTGACTGGTATAGTTATACATCCCTCAGAAACAGAGTAGTAAGGAACATAAGGAAAGCCAAAGCAGATTTCCATATTAAAGTAATTGATGATGCAAAGGGAGACGGTAAATTAATCTGGAACAATCTTAATAAATTAATTGGCAAAGTTACTCAGCACTGCGCATGGGCACTTGGACTGAAATTAAATGGAATCATAACAAGAGAACAATTTTAACTTTTAACAATTTTTTTATCCAATCAGTTGAGGAATTGGCACAGAATTGCATTGCTGGTAATATAGAGAGCATTCCTATTGATATTGACAAACCTGTTTTTAGAATTGAGGAAATTAGTGAACTTGAGGTAGAGAATACCATAAATTCATTAAGGAACTCAATAGCTAAAGATGCCTTTGGTCTTGATTCTGTATTTTTTAAAACTCATTAACAGTCTTTAATCAAACCTCTTACACATTTAATCAATTTTTCAATTAAGTAAGGTATTTTTCCAAGTTCCTGGGAAACAGCTGTGGTAACCCCCATTTTCAAGGCCGGTGATAAAACACTGGTGGAGAACTACAGGCCTATCCGTATACTACCTGTAATTTCCAAGGTAGCAGAGAAATGGGTGGCGAAACAGCTGACTACTCATCTTAGTAAAGGTCATACACCACTGCACCCAATGCAGTTTGGCTTTCGAAGTAATCACTCTACAGAAACAGCAAACTGCTTTTTTATCGAGAACATTAAAATAAATATAGATAAAGGAGGCGTGGTGGGTGCAATATTTTTATTTTATTTAAAAAAAGCATTTGACACCGTCGATCATGATTTTCTTTTGTCAAAATTATCCTATTTTAAATTTAATGTCGCTCATACTGGCTGGTATCCAGGGTGTCTCCATCTACCTGGATGACATGGTGGTGCATGCGCCCTCCACCGCACTGCATGACGATCGCCTGGAGCAGGTCTTTCAGCGTTTCGAACAGGATGGGGTCACACTGAACTCTGAGAAATGCATGTTCGGGGTTGAGGAGGTCGAGTTCCTGGGCTTCAGGCTCTCAAAGGAGGGCATCGCCCCGATTATGTTCCACACTGAGGCCATTCTGTCCCTGCCAGACCCGAATTCACCATCCCAGCTGTCTTCCTTTCTGGGGATGGCCGCTTACTACCTCAGATTCATGCCACACTACTCTGACTCAACGGCCCCCCTCCGCCGGCTGCTCAGGAAGGATGTTACGTGGGACTGGACCCCGGCCTGCCACGAAGCCGTGTGCATCATCAAACGGCAGCTCACGTCCCCACCCACACTGTCCCATTTCAGCCTGACCGTGCCCACTATGGTCACCTGCGACGTCTCCGGGGTGGCGCTAGGCGCTGTGCTCTCACAGATTCAAGAGGGGGTGGAACGCCCGGTGGCTTTCGCCTCAGGGGCACTTACTCCAGCAGAGCAGAAGTATTCGGTGGGGGAGAGGGAAGCCCTGGCCTGCCTGTGGGCGTGCGAACGCTGGCATGTTTACCTATGCGGGAGGCCTTTCACCATCCGCACAGACCACCAAGTGCTGCGGTGGGCTGACAGGCTGAACCAGTATAACTTCAGTCTGGAGTTTATGCCTGGGCGGGCCAACACGGTGGCCGACCTCCTGTCTAGAGCTGTGTCTGTGACGAAGGACACGGGCGAGGTGACACCAGACACAGAGAGCGACGAAGACTGGGTCCACATCCTGCATGGGAGTAGCATTCAGTAGTCACTCTGGCGGAGCTACAGCAGGCCTCAGTAACAGACGAGGCCCTCACAACTCTCCGTACCTACGTCCAGGACGGCTGGCCGGCCAAAGTGGATGACAGGCTGCTCCCCTATTACCGCTTCCGCAACGAGCTCTCCTGCTGGGGGGCAGTGTGTCTGGCCCGGGGCCACCGTGCGGTCGTTCTAGAGATTCTCAGGTCCAGAGTACTACACATGGCGCATGAGGGACATCTGGGGGTGGTCAAGGTGAAGCAGCGCTGCCGTGACACAGTGTGGTGGCCCCACATAGACTCTGATGTTGAGGAGCTGGTAAGTAACTGCGCCTGCTGCCTCCTGAGTGGGAAAACTGGTCAGCCTGCCACAGCCCCTCTCACCCCGACCCCTTGGCCGTCTTCACCCTGGGAACATATTCAGGTCGACCTCTGTGGAGAACTTCACGGGGCACCTGCTCATGCTCGCTACCTGCTGGTTGTGCACGATCTTCATTCAAAGTGGCCAGAGGTTTTTCAGCTGAGCTCCATTACTGCACACTCCATCATCGACCGCCTGGACAACCTGTTTGGGCGCTGGGGCCTCCCCAGTGTTGTCACAACGGATAACGGGCCCCAATTTGCGTCGGCAGAGTTCACTGAGTTTCTAATGATACGGTCCATCAAGCACATCAAGACGGCAGTGTATCGCCCAGAGAGTAATGGAGGGGTGGAAAGACTGAATAAAACTCTTAAAAATGGAATCCGAGCTTGTCTGGAGGAAGGGAAAACCTTCAGCAACGCACTCGACCAAACTCTCCTGACCATCCGGGCATCCAAACATTCCACCACTGGAGTGTCACCTGCATTGCTCATGATTGGGCGCGAACTAAAGCAACCACTGGACTGTTTGAGAGCTGAGCCAGCTCCTACACGTGGAAGCCCAGGGCTCCAGAAAGCCAGAACTCAGGTGAAAGGTTCGCAGACTCGGATGAAAGGAAGGTTTGATGCCACGCACAGAGTGCAAAACCCCTCACTTTCTGCAGGGGGTTGGGTCAGGATCAAACACCTCCACCGCCAAAATAAGCTGCAGTCATACTGGTCAGAGCCCCTGCGGGTGACTAAGCAGTTGGGTCTTGCCACTTACAGACTGGAGAATGGGACTCGTTGGCACTCAAACCGCCTGCACAGAGTCGCAGCCCCCACAGCACCTGTATCACCTCTGTCCCCAGCAGTGGCTCTAGGTTGGCAGCCCAGGCCAGGAGCTAACCGGTTGGGGGGTAATCCACCAGTGCCGCCCGACGCAGCTTCACAGCCAGCACGCCCTCAGAGAATGAGGGTCCCGCCCGTCTGGCATGGGAATTATGTGACAGGGTGATTGTGACACTGGGGAATGTGGGCTGAATGTTGTGTTTCAGTTTCCGGGGGGGGGGGGGGTGGGGGGGAGGGGGATGTTATGTCTGAAAATGTTCAGCATTGTTTCCTGTTGGACTCTGTATGCTATGCACTGCTAGTGACATGTTACGGGGCCTTTAAGGCTTACGGCAGTGGTTTACGGCAAGGGTCAACAAATGGGAGTTTTGCGTCAGTTCAGTAAACGCAACATGAACGAAGCTACACGGTGTGGTTATTGAGTCCTTCACAAACACAACATTAATTATTCTTAAGTGCTTTGTTCTAATCGCGTTATTGAATAGTGTCTGTAAACTGCACAAAGACTGTTTAAATGTGAATTGTGTGTCTGTGTATGAATGAATGAATGAATAAATGAATGGCACAGACACGCGCGTGCAATGTTGTTTACTACAGATGTACATCGCATCCGTGCGTTCATTCACTCTCGCTCCTACATTAGTAAACGTTATTTTTACATGAACACAACCAAACTATATTGCTATAGCCTACTGAGATTTGTTCTAATCGCGATATAGAATAGTGTCTGTAATGACAACATGTCGTTGACTAGTTTTGGATAGATTATAAACTTTTTACTCTAAAATAGGTATCAAATAAGCTTTTGTTAGACAGTTTCTGCTCAAATGTTAAATATATAGTATATTTTGTCAAAAATAAACTAATCAACTGTTATGGTGTTTGTTCCAATGCAAGCTAGGCTATATCAAAATAATGAATCCTTAACTTTGAAATATGTATGATAAAATGTATTGGTCGGGGGGAAGGGAAAGAAGTGGCTGAGGCGAAGGGGGAACAGGACAGATGCCTGCAGTTTTGGAGGATTTTATGAAGGAGAACATTCATGGACTGAAGAATTAATGTGCATCGATCATTCCTGGGGCAGTTAAGTACCTCAAATCATCATTATGATCATTATGATGATCTCTAAAGCCCTCTGATACTACCTGTGTGTCTCAGCTTGAATGTTAAATCCAGTGTTGCTGTGATTTCTCAAGGCTCGTTGCTTCTGCTGATATTAATCTACCACGCTGCCCTTAAGTCATAGTCCCACGGGAGTGGAAGAATCTGGACGAATGTCTGGACATTTTGAGTGTGAGAATTGCAGTGTTTATGGTGATATAAGCACGTTTGAAGTCTTGAGTGTCTTTTTCTGAATACACGAGTGTGGGAAGAACAGTTCTGTCTTTAACCATGACTTCGACCACTTGACTTGCTACCCCCGTGGAAAGCTGGGCTGTATTCGCCGTTATATGTGGAGTGGGTATTATGCAGAAAAGAGCCATCTATCTCTCCAATGTGCTGATGTGAGTCGAAGAGGAGTTTCTATCTGTGTGCTGTGCTTTGCCTGTTCTGAAAAGGGCCTTTACCTGCATGTCGATTACTGTCTGTCCTGCAGGTTCACTGGGCAGTTCCCTCCCTGAGTGCTGTTCACTGTCTGTCCTGAAGATCCGCTGAGGAGTCCCTCCCCGAGCGCTGCTCACCGTCTGTCCTGCAGATTCACTGGGAAGTTCCCTATCTTATAACGTTGTCCTGTCTGTGGTGTTCTCTGGTCAGGCTCCTCAGGGTGGTACACTAGGAAAGGGGCGGCGTTTAAGGTCTTCAGCCAACTAGCCACACCTTTGACTGCCTTGACCTCCCCCAGAACGACGTTCAGGTGGTCAGATACAGCAGAGGCTGTATTCGCCAAACTAAAGAGCCGCTTTGTTTTTCGGCACCCATCAGGAAGTCCAACAGGAAGTCAGATATTTTGGTTTGAATGTGGATTTCAGATTGAGTTTTTAGCTACTCCTCCTAAGTAGTATATTTTATTCACACCAAACTTTTTCAACATGATGAAAATACATTAAAGATGCTAAATTGTGAACGTATATTGAATATCTCAAACGGTTTTGCTATGGTGAGGGATTAAAGTAATGTAGTAGGGTGAACAATGGCAAACAGGGCAGAACAGAAAGGCAGAGACAAATCAGGTTGACAGGCAAAGGGCCGAGGCAGGCAGCAAGAATCAGAGTCCAATAAACAATCCAGATTGGGGCAGGCAGAAAGTAGTCAGCAACGGTAAACAATCGGTCAAATAAAGAAATCAAACATGGGAAATGATGGCCGGGCAAAATCCATATAAGTGGCTATTGTGGTTCACGATCATAGGCCCTGTCCCAAATGGCACACTTCATATGAATTTTCAGTCTTGTGTACTTATTTCATGTGTCCGTTAAATCCATGAGAGTAGGGTGTCTCATTTTTCATTTTAGGTTTCAGAAGGTTGCTCACGCATACTTTGTGGTTGACATGTGCCATCGATTCGCACTTTTGCAGAGCCCACACTGATGCAAGCTCTACAGCACACTTCTTTTTGACAGTCAAAGCAGGGTTACGTTTTTGTACGTCATGCACAATAACCCTAAAGGCACCAGGGTGGCGGTGCCACCGGCTTCTTTATTTATATATATATATATATATAGCTGCGAGTTACCTTTAGGTAACTAAAGGCACCGCGGTTGCGGTGCCACCGGCTTGGGCCCGTAATCGCTGCTCGCAGCTATATTTTGCATTTGCATCCTCCTCCAGTTTCTGTCACAGTCTCGGCTAGTAGGCTATATTGTGTGTGAGGATGTTGGAGGTGAAGATTTTTAGCCTTTTCTCACAGCACTTGATATAATTAAACTTATCAATTTGATGGCGGATCCAGAAAGGTTCAAAGGACAATCACCAGTGAATACTGGTGATTCACCCATTGTAAAATGCAAAAGACTTCGGACTTCGGAGTGGCTACAGAAAAAAAGAGACTGCAACCGGGCCCATGTGAAAACAAGGATAAATATCAGGAAGGGTATTAATAATAATTTAATAATAATAATAATTAACATTATTTTATAGAGCGCCTTTAAAAGCAGCTTCTCAAAGCGCTGAACATAAAATCGCAATCCACCGGAAAATACAACAAATAAAAGCAAAAGCAGCAACATTAATAATAAAAATAGCTGTAAAGCGATCACAAAAAGACATCAGCAGTCAAATGCAAGTTTAAAAAAATGTGTCTTGAGAAGAGCTTTAAAAATGCCAAGAGTCTGTGCTTCCCTTATTTCAGGAGGGAGAGAGTTTCAAAGTCTAGGAGCATAAACAGAAAAAGCCCTGTCACCCATAGATTTTAGATGCGTTTGTGGAACAGTTAACAGATTACACTTTGAGGAACGCAGTCTGCGATTTGGAGTATAACTGGTTAATAAGCCAGATAAGTATTGCAAAGCTAAGCCAGGTAAAACCTTGTATGTCAGCATCATGATCTTAAAATCAACACGGAACCTGACCGGAAGCCAGCGTAAGGACTTCAAAACTGGAGTAATATGGTAAAATTTCCTGGTTCCCGTCAGGATCCGGGCGGCAGAGTTCTGAAAGTGAGCCTGGTGTCAAAAATTACACCAAGGTTCCTCATCTTACTTTGGGTCTCTAAAACAGAGCCATCAACCGACAGGGACAGTGGAGCCGCTTTGCGAATTTGATGACGGGAACCTATAAGCATAACCTCAGTTTTACCACTGTTCAGGCCAAGAAAGTTATTGTTCAACCATGCCTTTATCTTAGAAATACAGCCGAAAAGATAACAGCCATCGATGTCTTCACCAGATTTAGAATGGATGTAGATGTAGGTATCGTCAGCATAAAAGTGATAATGAAGGCCAAATGATCGCAGTAAATGCCCAAGTGGAGATAGATGAATATTGAAGAGTAGAGGGCCTAGAACTGATCCCTGAGGAACACCAGTGAGCACTGAGCAAGTGTCAGACCTAAAGCCACACATAGAAATAAAATGGGAACGGTTAGTAAAATAGTATTTAAACCAGTTTAAAACTCCCGGACACACCAAAAACACTTTCAAGACGGGTAAGTAATAGACCATGATCCACAGTATCAAAGGCAACTCTAAGGTCAAGAAGAATGAGAAGTGAGGTAGCTCAAGAATCAGAGGCCATCAACAAGTCAT
This sequence comes from Tiaroga cobitis, assembly GCA_030578255.1. NCBI lineage: Eukaryota > Metazoa > Chordata > Actinopteri > Cypriniformes > Leuciscidae > Tiaroga > Tiaroga cobitis. Next base: position 50,831,968 of record CM060597.1, read on the forward strand.
TGGTAACTTTGACCAACGCCGTTTCAGTGCTGTGGAATTTACGAAAACCTGACTGAAGGGGTTCAAAAAGGTTATTGGTTGTAAGATGATTACAGAGTTGAGGGGCAGCATTAAATGTAGTCACGCAATGCTGATGTTGTTAACACTAACAATTTGAGAACAAAGTATAATTTTCACAGTTTAACGTGATATAAGCGATCGTTAGATTTAATCAGCGTGATTTACTGCAATGCTTTTTTTTTCCCTTAGTTGGTCAGAAAAAAAGTGGATGTTACTTATTCAGGCACAACCCGCATAAAGTTGATAATTCTGCGAATAACTGCAATTGCAGATTTCGAACAGAGATGGCGACAAAGAGGAAAAACTACGGACTGCAGCTTTAAGATCTCATCTAATCTGATAGAAATGTAATTTTGATCAAGATCAAATGGATAATTTTTCTCCAACACACAAGATGAATTCAGCCCATTTTAGAAGTTCAATACGTCATTCACTTAAAACATGTACTGTGAACACAAAGCGCTTAACTTCAGGTGAAATAATATTATAATAAGAAATAAGTATTATATTAAATTTATATATTTATTAACATTAGCAATACATTTTCCTGATCTATTTTTCATTATATGAAAACCATCAGAGATCATCAGATTGACTGACTGGTTTGTATTGAAGAGAGCAGATCCATCAGGACAGACTCTAATGAATCTCATATAAGCTGTGTGGCACGATTACTTCTTCAATAATGGATCCTTCCACAAAATAGAGATGCAAAAAGTTCTCTAAACAGAATATATTTGTATCTATAAACTAATCTAAGCTCAAATTTCTGTTTGCGGATGCAGGAGGTTCTCTGGTGTTTTGTGTGACACTTCTGGGTCGCGTCCCTGAAGGAAAGCTTTCCCAGTATCTGGGTCAAGATTCTGCGTGAGCATCCAAACCTGGGAATTCAGCCTCTGTTAAAGGTGTAAAACTTCATCGTCGTATTTTAGATGTGGCTCATTTGAGAAATACTCTTATGTGAATCATATCAAACCACCAAACACTAAAACATCAAATTCCCAAATAATTTCCGGCACATTTTCATTCTTACGTCATGTACAACTTTTTCTCTCTTTGATTCAAGACTTGTTTATTTTCTGTCCCAGAAAAACATGTTTCTCAGATAACTCAATAAATAAATAAATAAATAAATAAATAAATACAAACTGAGATGTAGCATAGTTTTAAACATCCCAGGACGGTTTGGCCCGAACGAGAGAACCTCATTTCTCACTAGTGTCTCTACTGGGTTGCTCTCATTTAGGTTGCTCTCATCAGGGAGAATTTACTCAGAATGCTCACCTTCTTCAAAACATTTTAACAAAATATTTAACAATCTTTAACATTTCAATGAACAATGATTCACCCGGTAGAGATGTCTAATGATGGAGTCATTTGACTGCGAGCTTGACTTACGTATATAAGCCATAAATAAGTGTTGTTTAAATGATTTAAAGCAATACAACATAACTTCATGATTGGTTCTTCATCATTTTCATGAAGCTTAATTGACTCACCTGATGTTGTCCACTCTTAGAAGGATTCAATATAGAACCTCAAAAGGTTCTGCTAGGTGCTTCATGTAACCTCATTCCAATTATGGGATCATTTTATAGATTTAGTTTTATTTAATTCTTGTTTTAATTAATTGTTAATCTTAATTAAAGTTTATGATTTAAATAGCCTGTAAACCTACTTTACACTGAATAATAACCATTAAACCATTTTAAGTATAGGGTCTATTCTAAGCCTTCACTTTGAAATTACATGCGTAATTTTTCCTATTTGACCGTTCTCACACACACACACACACACATTATATATGTGTATATAAATCCTTTTTTTTTTATTTACCATTGTTAATTTCCTATAAGGTATTTGATTGGCTTAGAATGATAAAAATTGTTCCACTCGTTCCAATTACACTGATTATTGGCATGTCTATTTAAGTGGTGGTTTGAATGTTGGTTTTAATGTAACAAACATGGAATCAAAACCAAGAAGGACGAGAAAGCCTGACTGGACAGAGGAACAGTGTTTACTGTTAGCCCAGTTAGTGGATGGACACAAGGCCATCTTTAAAGGAAAATTTGGGCCGGGTGTCAATATAGCATCCTATTAACTCACTGTCATCCATTGTCTGCAACACATTTCTTCTCCCTCTTCACCTTTCTGCCATTTTCTCCTCTGCTAAAGAAACTCTTAAGCCTCTTAAAAGTCCTCATCCGTACTCCTAACAATTTTGACCTTAAGACCTCTTTTAAGGGTTAAGATACTTTCTGAATTACTTTTTTCTTTACTAGGATTTTTTCTTTAATTTTAAGAGTAAACGCCCACATTTCTAAGAATTTTCTTAGAATTTTGTCACTAGGAGCTACTCTTTGCATTAAGATTCTTTATGAATACGGGCCCTGGACTTTGCACCTCTGCCATTAAACATGAAAGTATTATGCAGTCATTTAAGACGTTTCTCAGACCTTTACGGCATAAAGGGTTCTTTAAAATTGAGCCCGTCTTTACAAGAACCCGTTTTTTTTCTAAGAGTGTGGGAAAAGAGCAATTTAAAGATTCTTCCATTTTTCCTGTGAAAAACACCATATAGGTTTGAAATAAAATTTTTGGTGAATTGTTCATTTACATCCCCTCTGTAATGACATGTTCACATGAAGACCTGAGAAGGTTCATTTTAAGAACTTTTTCCAAATAAAAAACCCTCATTTGCAAGTGTGAGGGCTGATTCCTTTCCTCCTTTAAACAATGCAAACGGAGTAAAAATAGCGTGACGTGCAGGTGCAAAGCAACGTGTGAACAGACCAGCAGCCTGTGATGTCAGCGTTGGGATGACTCATAAACTACGGTCGTCCACAAATGACTGTTTTGCGCTCTCTATATATTTTTTACTCTATATTTTACCTTCCACAGGGCAGTGTCCTCCAAGAAAGCCCCCGTTACTTTCATCCGATTCGTTTACGGATAATTAGGCCCGTGGGAGCGCGAGAGGATTGAACTGTCGAGAAAAGATAAAAGGAGCTGGCGTGCACTACCAGTCAACACACACACGCGCGCGCGCAGAAAAGTTAAATAAACATGCATAGGCTAGATAAACATACAGCATATATGCACAAAGGCATGTATATGAACATCTACTACACATAAGCATTGCACGCTACTACTTTGACGTCGTGATTATTTAAGGGTAACCTCATTTCATATATGTAGAGGCAGCAATTTGTGCCCACTCTGTCACTGTCTCATTATTTTGGCTCTTAAGAATAACTTGACAATGATTAATTCCTAATGACCAATAAACAAAGCCCGGCGGTCGCAGGGAACAAAAAGGAGTGCCTCCGTGTTTTTTCTTCTCTCTGGAGGCTAAGGGCAGCGTTGCAGAACCAGTAATTATACCCCGAGAAAAATGACGCCGGGATTTGACACGCAAAAGTTGCGACTCGCAGTGACGTAATGTGAAAGCGAGCGAGAAGTTAGCCTACGCAACGTGCACGAGATCTGATTCATGCATGTTCATTTGTTCACTCATTCTCAATATTCAAATGAACGTCAGTTATTATTTGAACTGTGATTGAAAATGCAGCAGGACAGAAACACATACGTGACATACTCAAACGTAGAAATCTCTCCCTCTCTCGGTCTCTCTGTCGTTTGCGGCGGTGGTTATAGCTCATCCTGGATTTGATCAATAGTATCCGCTAAGCCCGTGTCAGCACTGGGGAGATTTTATTTCCCACGGGAACGACACGCGCGCCTCCAACTGCAACTCACACTGGCGCTCGCGCCGCGGCAGCAGAATTCATTAACTAAAAATAACTCGGTAAGAAAGCGAAACTACTGCTAGTGGAAGCGGCGAGCGCGGGACTGAGGCAGCGCGCGCCCGCTCGTCCTGTCACGCTGAAGGTGCCGCGACTCTGACAGACGTTCAGACCGAATCAAACAAATCCCTGTCGAAAAGGGCCATAATGGCGCTCTCCTTTGAACACTGTTTCAACAAAACCAGCATGATGTTTGTACTTCAAATTTACTGCGGTATGAGTTATGTCTCCGTGTGGTTAAACAACGATTGTCTTTGTATCATATTAAATCCATGTACGTCATTACAATAATGATCAAATATCGATCAATAACGATCAATAATGGTCGTCATTACAATAACGATCAACATGCATAGCATTTGTTTAAGTTATGCATTACAATTATCATTTTGCTCTCTCGCTCTCTCTCTCTCTCTCTCTCTCTCTTTCTCTCTCTCTCTATATATATATATATATATATATATATATAGAGAGAGAGAGATACTATTGTAAGTAATGCATTATAATATTACAATTATCATTTTTCTATATATATATATATATATATATAGAGAGAGAGAGAGAGAGAGAGAGAGAGCGAGAGGTAGAGAGAGAATATATATATTTTATATATATATATATATATATATATATATATATATATATATATAGAGAGAGAGAGAGAGAGAGAGAGCAAAATGATAATTGTAAAATTATAATGCATTACTTACAATAGTCTCTCTCTCTCATATATATATATATATATATATATATATATATAGAGAGAGAGAGAGAGAATATATATATATACACTCACCTAAAGGATTATTAGGAACACCATACTAATACTGTGTTTGACCCCCTTTCGCCTTCAGAACTGCCTCAATTCTATGTGGCATTGATTCAACAAGGTGCTGAAAGCATTCTTTAGAAATGTTGGCCCATATTGATAGGATAGCATCTTGCAGTTGATAGCGATTTGTGGGATGCACATCCAGGGCACGAAGCTCCCGTTCCACAACATCCCAAAGATGCTCTATTGGGTTGAGATCTGGTGACTGTGGGGGCCATTTTGGTACAGTGAACTCATTGTCATGTTCAAGAAACCAATTTGAAATGATTCGAGCTTTGTGACATGGTGCATTATCCTGCTGGAGGTAGTCATCAGAGGATGGGTACATGGTGGCCATAAAGGGATGGACATGGTCAGAAACAATGCTCAGGTAGGCCGTGGCATTTAAACGATGCCCAATTGGCACTAAGAGGTGTAAAGTGTGCCAAGAAAAATTCTCCCACACCATTACACCACCACCATCAGCCTGCACAGTGGTAACAAGGCATGATGGATCCATGTTCTCATTCTGTTTACGCCAAATTCTGACTCTACCATCTGAATGTCTCAACAGAAAATGAGACTCATCAGACCAGGCAACATTTTTCCAGTCTTCAACTGTCCAATTTTGGTGAGCTCTTGCAAATTGTAGCCTCTTTTTCCTATTTGTAATGGAGATGAGTGGTACCCGGTGGGGTCTTCTGCTGTTGTAGCCCATCCGCCTCAAGGTTGTGCGTGTTGTGGCTTCACAAATGCTTTGCTGCATACCTCGGTTGTAACGAGTGGTTATTTCAGTCAAAGTTGCTCTTCTATCAGCTTGAATCAGTCGGCCCATTCTCCTCTGACCTCTAGCATCAACAAGGCATTTTCGCCCACAGGACTGCAGCATACTGGATGTTTTTCCCTTTTCACACTATTCTTTGTAAACCCTAGAAAGTGTTGTGCGTGAAAATCCCAGTAACTGAGCAGATTGTGAAATACTCAGACCGGCCCGTCTGGCACCAACAACCATGCCACGCTCAAAATTGCTTAAATCACCTTTCTTTCCCATTCTGACATTTAGTTTGGAGTTCAGGAGATTGTCTTGACCAGGACCACACCCCTAAATGCATTGAAGCAACTGCCTTGTGATTGGTTGATTAGATAATTGCATTAATGAGAAATTGAACAGGTGTTCCTAATAATCCTTTAGGTGAGTGTATATAAATCTCTCTCTCTATATATATAGAGAGAGAGAGAGGGAGAGAGAGAATATACACACATATATATATATATATATATATATATATATATATAGAGAGAGAGAGAGAGAGAGAGAGAGACTATTGTAAGTAATGCATTATAATATTATTGGGTGAATTCAGGTTGATTAAGCAATCAACATGAATTCACCCTGAAAACAATAATGCATTAAGCGCTAATATTCAGGCTTCAAATAAAGTGCTGAATTCATATGTGGATTTTTCCGTTTCCGTGTGTTTATTCCGACTCTTAATTGATGTAGCCTACCCTTTCTAAGCAATATGCTAGAAATATGGCTCAAAAAACGTATCAAGTTTCATCCTAAAAAGATTGTGTTCTCAATTAAAGCTTGCTGAAGGAGAAACAGGCTCATAAAATAGTGTTAGAGATTATATCACTATTTTGTTTACATTACAGATATTGGCTCCACTGCACACTGCTAATATGTAGCCTCCTAAAAAAGTAAGAGTAGAATAATAATAGTACAATCTCATTGCTGGATTTTTACACAAATGGACCATTTTCACATTTGCGGGGTTCTCAGATACAAATCCATGTTTTCCATGATTTTCCAAATGAGGGTAAAAACATTGTGAGATTGATTATATTGATCAGAAGAGAGAAAAATGTGAAATTTGCCATCACTCCTTCTGCCGTTGTGCCAGAAACACTCATTATTGTTAATTTGTGTAATTTACTGCCAAGGTAATATAACACAAGTATAGTGTTATAAATGTATATTATTATTTTTTCAAAATGAAAATATGAGAGACTTTACTAGAATTGCAATGTTGATAACTGTGGAAACGCATAATCAGTTGTTGTGTTAAAACATCAAAGTTAATTTAAGAAAAAAAAAAAAACATGTGGTCACAAACTAGCTGGACCCTATAGAATGACAACTTAATTTAGGCTATTCAACTCTTGTCACAAAATAAATTCAACTATGTCAACCCTTTCAGTTATTTTTTCCTTCTTTCTTTCTTTCTTTCTTTCTTTCTTTCTTTCTTTCTTTCTTTCTTTCTTTCTTTCTTTCTTTCTGCCTCTCAATGTCAATTTATTTATAAAGCACAATTAAAAAAAACAACAGTTGACCAATGTGCTATACAATGACTCAAATAAGTTACAAATACAATAAAAACAGAAAGAAAGTGATGCAAGACCAGAGATGCGTGTTCATATTGAAAATTTCAAAAAGAAAAAGTGCACTTTAAATACCCGGATGATGCACTAAATTGAAAAAAACAAAGTGTGGAATTTTGGACACTTCATGCACAACTGTGCAACTTTAATTACACAGCAGAGGGGGAGGGGCTTCAGACTCTGAAGTTGAATGACAAAATAACCTTATAAAGTTAATACATTACACGGATAAGCACATAGTGCACAAGTACATAGTGTATAATGCGTTATTTGGGATGCAACTAAAGACAACAAATAACAGGAAGAATTCACAAGTTGTAGACTAAATTTGATTTAAAAAATATGTACTTTTGGTGTTGTTCGGGTTGTTTGTTTATTTATTTATTCATTCATTTACTCATATAATGAATGTAAAATGAATCAGCTCATCAACATCTCATTGGAATGAGAACTTATGATCTTGACACTGCGCCAAATGAGCACCATGAACACATTTTAACACTATTTATGGACAGTTTTCACTCCATTGGTTAGTCTGTCTGTTTCTCTCACCTGCTGATGGCAAGATACAGAACAACAGACATATAAGTGCAGACAAACTTACCCAGAATCCTTTCTCTCAAAACAAATCTATCTTAGATAGAACAAGCAGAGATTGTAGTCCATGCAGCGATTCAGTGGGAAACTTCTCTGCTAAACAAAGGGAGGTTTGCTTATAAAAACCATGAGCGTGTGACAGAAGCATTGTACGATGGGGGTGTTGTCAGCTGATGAAGCGGATACTGTGCCGCATGAATTCTCACATCTAATAATAAATGTTAGCGTGGTTTTCTCCCTGACTGGTGCGAAACATGCGATCTGTGCTAATGAATAGACGAGAGACAGATGCAAAAAAAATAAAATTCTCACACTCCGTTTATCCCCCAAATCTCGACACGTCTTTGTTTTAACAACCAGGACCTCAAAATGTATTCACTTGCCTCTTTGTAAACTCAATTTGTCTTGGTGGTAATTGATAATTATTTTGATTTCTAAAGCCCTTGAGGTGTGTGATTAATGGAAACTGATCAGATCTAAACTTTTTATAAAGCGTCACTGTTGTTTTACCAACATTTATCATTGCAGTTTCTGGCAGTGCAGGCCCCTGAAAGCAACAGCTTTGAGCCTTAATGACTTGCGAGCATTCAAGCTCAATTTGAGCAGTAGAGCATTATTTAGAAATGCCAGACAGCAATGATACACGGTTTTGCCGGTGCTCTGAAGCATTCATTCCGATCCAGGTGAAGACAGGCATTCTGACAAATGACTGCAGACAATCCGTCCTTCTTTATCCCTGCCACCCCGTTTAATTAACACTTTAATAAATGCTGCTGTAGATTTAAGTGCCACTGACATTTGCGACGCTGGTAGAGATGGAGTCTGAGGCAAAGAGGGATATTTGTCACTTGCTAACTGGGCGAAGAGAAAAAATAGCAGCTACGATTTGTTAAGCACATCCAGCCTTATTTGCTGTTTTTTATCTTGGCAGAAATGCACAGCAGATCTACTGTCAACACGCATTATGAACAATTAATGGCGTATTTGCTTATCTGTGGCGTCTGTTGCAGTTCGGAGGGTCTGCATAGGCCGGCAGTTGTTTGACAGCTCCTGTGACAGATCGATGGGTGGATGGTTATCAGTCAGCGTCTCCACCGGATGAGTTGTGTGCACGTGTATCTCTCGGATGGACAGCAGCTTGATTACTCTTCCGCCTCCAGTGCCCGTGTCATGATGGCACCTGCAATACAACCCGCTCCATGCCATGAATCCAAATCCTTACGTTCTCTTATGCTACGATATCAGATTGAATCTAACCTGTTCTTGGCCCATTATTACCTCTCGCAAGAGTCTGAGAAACTTTGACTTGAATACCAAAACAAACTGTCACTGGATATCTGTGGCAAGTCTTGAATATTTGTGAGAAATATGTGTTACACATGGTGGTTTGTTAAGCTACTCATGATTTAAAGTCATTCAACAATTGTGAAAATATAGCTGTACAATTGTGAAACAGAAATACACTTAATTGTAATGAATATGCACTTGTAGTGTACTTCAAATATTGCATGTATATATATATATATATATATATATATATATATATATATTATATATATATATATATATATATATATATATATATATATATATACATATATATATTAAAACTGTACTTGCAGTATACTGTACGCTACTCGCTGAAGATGTCATCAGTAATAATCAAACAGCAACAAAGCTGAGAAAGAGAAAATCACTCCCTGCTCTTCACGGGAAAATGTTCAGATACTTAAAGCACACTTTGTTTATTGTTTGTGAGATGTTTCTTTTTACCTCTTTATTATTTACTATTTGGTTGTATATTTTGAAGCTATAGTAGTTATTTTAAAATTGTTTCATACATACAATTGTTTTAATTGGTGTAACTTGACCTAAGTGCAGCATTTGACACCATTGACCATGAAATTCTTATTGCACGGCTTGAACAGTTGGTAGGGATTCGAGGTACTGTTATAAACTGGTTTGAGTCCTATTTGACTAACAGATGTTTTTTGGTTGCCTTGGGTGTATTTACATCAAATCCTCTCTGACATGTGGGATTCCCCAATGATCCATTTTGGATCCCATTTTTTTTTTCATTTTATATGCTTCCAAATGGGTCTATTTATAAAAAAAATGTTTTTTTTTAAAAAACACGGAGTATCATTTCACTGTTAGGCTGATGATACACAAATATACATGCCAGTAGAGAAGTAAGGATGGCTGGCGCGAAACAGACGTTCCCGAAGCTTTGCGAGATCCCGAAGCAAAGATAATTCGAAACACTGATCCGAAGCGTGATTCAAAACACCCACGTCACGTGACAACTGCTAAATGAAGCGTCTAAGTGTTTCATCAGGTGGAGTGCTCCGCCGAATCAGGGTTTCATTGATTGTTCGGTTCGGGAACAAATCACACAATCACACAGTATAAAAGTTTTGTCAACGCATTTTCATATCGTGGGTTTTTGTGAGAGGAGTTTGGTTTTGAGATAGCGGATTTTTGGTGATATAGTGACATTTATAGCGCGATTTGTTTAGTTATATTTAGGATTTAATTTACATTTACACATTGACTTAGAGACACACAGAGTACATATAGTGACACATTAATAGATGCATTGATAGAAATATATATATATATATATATATATATATATATATATAGATTAATAGATAGATACATATATTACAGATACATATAGATTATTAGATAGATAGGCTACATATAAAATAGATAGATAGATAGATAGATAGATAGATAGAAATGGAGGCTCCACAGAAGAGATGCCGTACATCTGTGGTGTGGGAGCATTTCCATTTGGAAACCCCAAATAAAGTGAGATGTGTGTATTGTGATCGGCAGCTAGCCTACTGCAACAATACATCATCCATGATGCGCCATTTGAGGAGCATTCATCCTGCCATTCTGCAGGGTGCAGAGACTACAGGTTACAAGCTTCATATATTACAAAAATACAATAATAATAAAAAAAACCAACACATTTCTTTATTAGCTCTTTGTAAAGGTTGTTTCAGATCAACACCTGCAAGTGACCACTAGGTGTCACCGTGGAGACGGGTTTCGGATTGATTCGAAGCCTCGAAACAAAATGGCACATTTGCTTCGACTGTTTCATTGCTTCACGAAGCCTCGATCTGCCCATCACTATAGAGAAGTTAAGTAATTCGTTAGGACCTCTTCCTGCATGTGTGACGATCTGCGGCTGGAGTGCCCGCTTGAGCCTCTGGGGGGCACTCCTTCCTAGTTTATTGTTTCCTTTATGTTTTTCCCTGGACTGATTATGGTTTATTTGTTGCACCTGTGGTAGATTGAGCGTCCCTGATTTAAGCCTGAGTTTTCCCTTTGTTCGGGGCTCAGTATTATACGTGTCTTACTGCATCGAGCGTTTTGCTGGTTTCTTAGTGTTTCCGAGTGTTTTCTAGTTTCACGGTTCCTGGACTCCCTGCCTGTATCTGGTCTTCCCGTTTGCCTTATCCCTGCATTGTATTATTGCCGATCTGGACTGCTTACCTGGTTTTGACCCCTGCATGTTTCACTGTACCTGTCTCTGGATTCTCCTCTTAATAAAGCCTGCGTTTGAATCACCTCTCTCCATGTTCCATGTGCAGTTTCATGACAGAATACTGAGCCACTACTGATCCAGCGGCTGAGAGGAACACGGACCTCGTTAATGGATCCCACAGCACAGATCGTAAGCCTCCGCCAAGGAGAACGTCCTCTCAAGGTTTTTGTGACAGATTTTTTGAAGCTCTCTCATCAGTCCTACTTAGATGATTTTTGTTTAATGATGTTCTTTCGGGGAGGACTGTCTGAACCACTCGGCTCTGCAATACCGTTTCCGAGTTCAAGCTGGACTTTTACCCAATATATTGATCTGGCCCTTTCCATGAGCGGTTCGCTTTTTACTGTGGATTTTTTGGAACTTTTTCTTCACAGAGGACCCGACGATTCGCCATTTTACAAGGTACCCACTGAATCCACGCATCTAGAGTCTCCCGATGAGCCAGCGCTTCACACGTGCTCCGCCGAGTTTGCGCTACATGAAAGCCCGGTTGAGCCAGCGCTTCGTAAAGGGTCCTCCGAATCCACGCAACATGTGAATCCCATCGTTCTAACACTTCACGTGAGCTCCGTTGCATTCCTGCCTCAAGAGTTTTCTACTGAGTCTGAGCGCGTGCCAGCCGAGTCAAGTGGCGAGTCAAGTGAGTCAAGTGGCGAGTCAAGTGAGTCAAGTGGCGAGTCAAGTGAGTCAAGTGGCGAGTCAAGTGAGTCAAGTGGCGAGTCAAGTGAGTCAAGTGGCGAGTCAAGTGAGTCAAGTGGCGAGTCAAGTGAGTCAAGTGCCGAGTCAAGTGCCGAGTCAAGTGAGTCAAGTGCCGAGTCAAGTGAGTCAGGTGCCGAATCAAGTGAGTCAAGTGCGTCCAGGTCCGAATCAAGCCTAGTGAGTGAATCATCTAGTCAAGTGAGTAGGGCTGGGTATCGTAACAAAATGTTCGATACCGATACCGATACCGATACCTTGACTTCGATACCGGTTCCTGAACGATACTTTTTTCGATACCAATTTTGTTTAACAATATAACATTACCTAATTTTTTTTTTTTTTTGTTCAGTTTGTTGACTTTTTTACACTCATATTTTGAGTATGTAAAAAAGCACCAATGCTGAAGTTTTCTATGTTTCCTAATCATTTAACAACATGTATTCTTTACTGCAATGAGCTCATTGTTTCTTCCTTAACTTAATGCATTGTTTAACAATGAAATTGAATGAAAATTAATAGAAATGTCACCTCTGATAACAGATCACTCTAAATTGTAATTTAGACACATTCATTTTCTGTAAAGCTGCTTTGAAACGATATGTATTGTGAAAAATGCTATACAAATAAATGTGAATTAAATTAAATATAGGCTACTAGGGGGTGGGATATATGCCTCGCGCTCCGCACACATCAAGCTTGCCGCAAAGCACTGGCAAAAGTAGCCTAATGATTATGGATGTGTCGGGAAACAACAGCAAGGAGATATTTTAATTGTTTATTAATGAACAAGTGTTTACTAATGGTGTGTTCACTGTTCACACCGAACGCGGATTTAATTATTTGCGCTAGTAGATTAGATACAAAGTCAAAGACGGGGATAGACGCATCATTCGCGCCTGGCGTCGCGAATGATGCGAATTGGGCGACGCGTTTTGAACTCGAGCGGAAGATTGAAGCGTCTAACTAGACGCGATAGACGCCTATTTGACGCTCTATTCGCGTTCGGTGTGCTTTGTATGACACACCGCTTTGCCTTGTCAGATTTACCGTGTTACCGGTCTTGGCAGCAATTATCTTGTCGAAAATATTGCATCGCGTGCTTCTGGCAAACACACACACACACACACACACACACACACACACACTACAGCCTCACATGCGACAAGCCAAGTCTCTGGGCAGCCGCGTAAACTAGTGTTTTTCCTCCACAGCCAATCATGCTGCATGCATGTTTCACTGACGTTGACGAGATTAACCACTTAGGTACCGAAATTTGGTACCGAAAAACAAGACATGTTTCGATACTCGGTAGTACCGAGGCAATTCGGTCGGTACCTAAAAAGTACCGAACTCGGTGCCCAGCCCTACAAGTGAGTGAATCATCTAGTCAAGTGAGTGAATCAAGTCAAGTGAGACGCCGCCGCAGGAGGAGAAGGACTCGTTCGGTTCGCCAGGCTCCGTTGAGCGTACCCAGACTCCTCGCCCTGCCGGCCCCGCCTCTGCGCCTCGCCTTACCTGCGCCTCTCAAGCTTCGGGAGCCTTTTCCAGTGGCGGTTTCCAGCCCGGAGGCTTTAGCTTTAAATTTTCCCAAGAACTTTTTTGGGGGGGGGGGCAGTAGGTACCCTAAGAGGGCCCGTGGCATCTACGTGGACCTTTGCTCTACCACCTACACCTGAGAGGGTCATGGAGGTGGCGCCTACATGGACCTTTGCACGACCATCTTCACCTGAGCTTTCCATGTCACTGGTCCTGTCCAGCCCTGTGCTCCCTACGTCTTGGTCCCCTGTTAAGTGTACTCTGCCCTGGTCCTGTGTTATGTGTGCTCCGTCCTGTTCTCATGTCACTTATGCTCCAGTCTGTCTTCCTGCCAAGCATGCTCCGCCCTGGCTACTTGCAGAGCGTGCCTCCCCGTGGTCTCGTGTCTTGCTCTGGTCTCCAGGCCTCCTGCCTCTCCACGGGCCTGGCCCTCCATCCCATCCCCCGTCGACCTCCCTCCGGAGCTCTTAGGAGCGTCTGGAAGCCGCTCCTTAGAGGGGGGGTTATGTGACGATCTGCGGCTGGAGTGCCCGCTTGAGCCTCTGGGGGGCACTCCTTCCTAGTTTATTGTTTCCTTTATGTTTTTCCCTGGACTGATTATGGTTTATTTGTTGCACCTGTGGTAGATTGAGCGTCCCTGATTTAAGCCTGAGTTTTCCCTTTGTTCGGGGCTCAGTATTATAAGTGTCTTACTGCATCGAGCGTTTTGCAGGTTTCTTAGTGTTTCCGAGTGTTTTCTAGTTTCACGGTTCCTGGACTCCCTGCCTGTATCTGGTCTTCCCGTTTGCCTTATCCCTGCATTGTATTATTGCTGATCTGGACTGCTTACCTGGTTTTGACCCCTGCATGTTTCACTGTACCTGTCTCTAGATTCTCCTCTTAATAAAGCCTGCATTTGGATCACCTCTGTCCATGTTCCATGTGCAGTTTCATGCATGTTTGAATGGCTTGAAAACTCGGTTGGCTGTGAATTTTTTACGTCTAAATGAATGTAAAACAGAGAGTGTTGTGTTTGCAGCCCGTAATGAACCTGGGTCCCCTAATATTGATTTAGGCCCTTCATCTATTTATGGTAAATCCATGTTAAAAAATGTAGGGGTACTTTTTGATGATTCGTTGAAATTTGACAAACAGATTAATGCTATTGTCAGATCAAAGTCTTTTTTTTTTCCAATTAAGAACACTGGCAGAGGTCAAGCCATTTTGCAAATTGTCCAGAATGCAGCAGCGAAATTGTTGACAAGCTCTTGGAAACGGGAGCATATTCTGTCTACTTTACATTGGCTGCCAGTCCGTTATCGAATAGATTTTAAGATTTTGTTGCTTGTATTTAAATCTTTAACCTGTTAACTGTCACCCCCCTTTTGAGAATGGACCCTTTTCACAGACTGTGATGACGCGTTTTAACGGTCATCAGCATTGTAAATCCTACAAAGTTTTATATATATACAGTATATATTAGGACTTGGTCATGGCGCCAACGACTGGGCGAGGGGCGCTATCGTTGGCGCCATGACCAAGTCCTGAAGGCCGTAGCGAATACCATCAGCTGTGGAATTGGCCACTGCAAACGCCTCTGCCCAGCTAAGAACAATATTGCTTTCATCCGGGCTGGGGAGAAGCCACCATTAGCTGCCAGGGCCAACTCATCTGGCCTGCTAGCAACAGCACAAGACTGGGAGTTGAAAGTTGACCTGGAGAAGCAACTGAAGTTCCCAGAAACTGTCGCCACCACAACGCTGCGGCCGGACATGTTGCTCATCTCAGAGACCTCCAAGCAGATCGTTCTCCTGGAACTCACCGTACCCTGGGAGGACCGCATCGAGGAGGCCAATGAGAGGAAGAGGGCAAAATATGCTGAGCTAGTGGAGGAGTGCCGGAACAATGGGTGGCGAGCGCGGTGTGAGCCCATCGAGGTGGGATGCAGAGGGTTTGCTGGCCAATCTCTATGCAGGGCGTACAACATCCTGGGCATCATAGGGGCTATTAAGCGAAGGGCCATCAGAGAGGTCACGGAGTCAGCAGAAGTTGCCTCAAGGTGGCTGTGGATAAGGAGAGGAGAACCATGGGTGAGGTAGGGCTACCTGGACACAAGTTGGGGCCTGATCAACCCCAGCTGGGTCGCCTGGGTGAGAGTGTATGATGCTTGAAAGACCCGAAACACTCTGTGACCCCAGGTAACATCACTGATGATGTGTCCAGGTTGCATCAAGTTGATGTATGTTACAAGCTTCTGTCTGGAACAACCAGTGACGATCAGGAATAGACTGATTGACAACCAAGAACAGAGAGGTGGCAGCTGGAGAGACAGCGGACAGCCCGGAGAGACGGCAACGGGGTAGGGAGGGTTAGCAGCCCGACCTGCATCTTCTGAGAGGAAGAACCCACCTTCAAGCTACAGATCTACCTATGGAGTTATACCCCCAGGGATCCCCGAGAGGGGGGGGAGGATGAGGATCCCACTCGGACAGACCAAAGGATACCGACACAAAGCGATGGATACACGACGACGAGTGCACAATGCTTTTGCGGCAAAGTGTGCAAAAACCCACATGGCGTGAAAATCCATCAGGCCAAGATGAGATGCGTGCGGACGGTACCTGTGTCACAGCGCTCAGGGGACACCCCCTGGTGAGACGGAGGAGGAGCTAGGCCCGGAGTCAAACCACAGTGCCCAGAACCTCCGAGTGACACAAGTTCCGAACCCATGCAGAACATCAGAACATCGTCGGGTAAAATGGCCCCAAGCTAACAAGGAGAAGGAGTGGCTCCAGTTTGATGAAGACGCCGACACCATCTTGGAAGCAATGGTTAAGGGTGATGCCGATCGACGCCTCCAGACAATGACCACCATCATCATCGGCCTAGCAGCTGAGAGATTTGGGCTGGAGGAGAAAAAAGCAGTGAACCCCCCCTACGTAATGAACAACAGGGCGAACAAGATCCACCAGCTTAGGCAAGAGCTGAAGAGCCTGAGGAGGAGGTTCAAGGAGGCGAGGGAGGAGGAAAGAGGTCCTCTAGTAGAGCTGCGCGTCATCCTCCGCAAGAAGCTTATGACTCTGAGGAGAGCGGAGTGGCACAGGAGAAGGAGGAAAGAGAGGGCCAGGAAGCGGGCTGCTTTTATAGCGAATCCATTTGGGTTCACAAAGCAGCTACTCGGGAAGAAGCGGAGCGGCCAGCTCACCTGCTCTAAAGCTGAGATCGACCGCCACCTCAGAGATACCTTCTGTGATAGATCCAGGGAGCAAGAGCTGGGCCACTGCCAGTACCTGATTGATCCACCTGTACCAACTCTGGACTTCGACAGGAAGGAGCCCAGCTGGAAGGAGATCCAGGAGGTTATCAAAAAGGCCAGAGCAAGCTCAGCCCCAGGACCTAGTGGGGTACCTTATAGGGTTTATAAGAACTGCCCGAAGTTACAACACAGGCTCTGGAAGATCCTGAAGGTTATATGGAGGAGGAGAAAGGTTGCGAAGCAGTGGCGGTTTGCAGAAGGGGTGTGGATTCCAAAGGAAGAAGGAGGTTCAAGGAGGCGAGGGAGGAGGAAAGAGGTCCTCTAGTAGAGCTGCGCGTCATCCTCAGTTCAGAAACATCTCGCTGCTCAGTGTTGAGGGAAAGATATTCTTCAGCATCGTGGCTAGGCGGCTGACCGACTACCTCCTAAGGAACTCATACATTGACACTTCGGTCCAAAAAGGAGGGATCCCCAAGGTGCCGGGGTGTCTGGAGCACACTGGCGTGGTCACACAGCTGATCAGGGAAGCCCGGGAGAACAAGGGGGACTTGGTGGTGCTGTGGTTGGACCTCACAAACGCCTATGGGTCCATACCCCACAAACTGGTTGAGGAGGCTCTGCGCCGGCACTACGTTCCAGACAAGTTTAGAGACCTCATTCTGGACTACTACGACAGTTTCAGTCTGAGAGTCTCTGCGGGGTCTACAACATCAGACTGGCACAGGCTCGAGAAGGGCATTATCACTGGGTGTACAATTTCAGTGATATTATTCGCACTCGCCATGAATATGCTGGTGAAGGCTACAGAGGTCCAGTGCAGAGGTCCCCTCACCAAGTCCGGTGTCCGCCAGCCGCCCATTAGGGCTTTCATGGACGATCTGACGGTGACAACACCACACGTCCCAGGGGCCAGGTGGATCCTGAAGGGCCTGGAAGAGATGACAACCTGGTCTCGCATGTGCTTCAAGCCAACAAAGTCCAGATCGCTGGTGTTGAAGAAAGGAAAGGTTACCAACAAGTTCCGCTTCACACTAGGCAAGACCCTGATACCATCAATCTCTGAGAAACCAGTGAAGAGCTTGGGAAAGGTGTTCGATTGCAGCCTGAAAGACACGGCAGCCATCTGTGCAACCAACCTTGAACTGGAAGGCTGGCTAGCCGCAGTGGACAAGTCAGGCCTACCTGGCAAGTTCAAGGCTTGGATTTACCTGCATGGCATCCTCCCACGGATTCGCTGGCCCCTCCTGATGTATGAGGTTCCAATCTCCACCATCGAGGGCTTTGAGAGGAGAGTCAGCAGGTTTCTACGGAAGTGGCTGGGTCTACCTCGAAGCCTGAGCAGCATCGCTTTGTACGGCCAGAGCAACAAGCTGAAGCTCCCTATCAGAAGCCTGAATGAGGAGTTTAAGGTGGGCCGTGCCAGGGAGGTGCTGCAATACAGAGAGTCACAGGACCCAAAGGTCTCCCAGGCTGGGATCGAGGTGAGGACAGGGCGGAGGTGGAGGGCAACAGAGGCGGTGAATGTTGCTGAGTTGCGGCTACGGCACAGGGCACTGGTGGGAGCAGTGACTCACGGAAGAGCTGGCCTGGACAGCGGTACAACATCTCGCTACAACAAGGCACATGGGAAGGACAGGAGAGCACTGGTGCAGCATGAGGTGCGGGCAGGAGTAGAGGAGGAGCGAGCCAGCAGGATGGTTGGAATGCGGCAGCAGGGAGCCTGGACAAGATGGGAGCATGCAGTGAGTGGACCGCAAGGTCTCATGGGCAGAGCTGTGGAAAGCAGAACCCCATCGCATACGGTTCTTGATCCAGGCTGTCTACGATGTACTACCGAGCCCATCCAATCTGTTCAGCTGGGGATTGGTGGAGTTACCAGCCTGCAACCTCTGCCTGAAGAGGGGGACCCTGGAGCATATCCTCAGCTGCTGTTCGAAGGCACTGGGCGAGGGGCACTATCGTTGGCGCCATGACCAAGTCCAGAAGGCCGTAGCGAATACCATCAGCTGTGGAATTGGCCACTGCAAACGCCTCTGCCCAGCTAAGAACAATATTGCTTTCATCCGGGCTGGGGAGAAGCCACCATTAGCTGCCAGGGCCACCTCATCTGGCCTGCTAGCAACAGCACAAGACTGGGAGTTGAAAGTTGACCTGGAGAAGCAACTGAAGTTCCCAGAAACTGTCGCCACCACAACGCTGCGGCCGGACATGTTGCTCATCTCAGAGACCTCCAAGCAGATCGTTCTCCTGGAACTCACCGTACCCTGGGAGGACCGCATCGAGGAGGCCAATGAGAGGAAGAGGGCAAAATATGCTGAGCTAGTGGAGGAGTGCCGGAACAATGAGTGGCGAGCGCGGTGTGAGCCCATCGAGGTGGGATGCAGAGGGTTTGCTGGCCAATCTCTATGCAGGGCATACAACATCCTGGGCATCATAGGGGCTATTAAGCGAAGGGCCATCAGAGAGGTCACGGAGTCAGCAGAAGTTGCCTCAAGGTGGCTGTGGATAAGGAGAGGAGAACCATGGGTGAGGTAGGGCTACCTGGACACAAGTTGGGGCCTGATCAACCCCAGCTGGGTCGCCTGGGTGAGAGTGTATGATGCTTGAAAGACCCGAAACACTCTGTGACCCCAGGTAACATCACTGATGATGTGTCCAGGTTGCATCAAGTTGATGTATGTTACAAGGGGTGTAACGGTTCACAAAATTCACAGTTCGGTTCGATACGATACACTTGTGTCACGGTTCGGTACGTTTCGGTACGTTTTCGATACAGCAAAAAGAAAGAAATGCCAGAGAAATTTCCTTGATTTAATTTTTTTAATTATATTTTTATTAAAACTAACATCATAAAGTATGATTATTTTTTTACTTTGAGCAATGATGGAGCTATACTTGACTTTTCTTAGGAGCGTATAAAACAAAACAGCTCCTTGGACTAAATGAAATGTAATATTGTAGTAGTTATAAACAAAGGTTTATTTTAGTTCAGATTATCATTTGAGGGCAGCAATTGTATTCACAATGTCAAAATAAAACCAACGTAATGTTACTTGAAAAGCATTATAGCCTATGTGACGACCTCTGCTGTTGGTCTTGAGTATTTGTAGGGTATCTGCGTTGTCCGGATGACCCATTAAATTGTTGATGTCAAAATGCTCCTAACCTCTCTCTAACTCTGGTCCATAAATATGGCCTAGCACACACGCACACCTCCCCCACAGCTGACACCCACACTCAGGACAGAGCGTGGTGTCCGCTTAAGACATTAAGACATTTTATGACTGATCGGAATGTCCCACAGGAAGTGGATTCTAAAGAGAAAAGAAACTTCTTTTCTCTTTTTAAAAGACATTTAACCAGATATATTCGATGTGTTTTTATGTGTGTCTGTTTGTCCATGTCACATTGGAATAACTGAGTTTATCGTAGCATAAAGTGAATTATAAATACCTTCATTATGCATTTTAAATATAACTGTATATTCCTTTAACTTTTACATAGCGTTCAGTAGAACACTCATGGTGTGAAGAACGCGAATATGCATAAAAAGAAAGTGTATTTTTGATAAGTTTTACTATCATTGAAGATTGAAATGTCTTTAGACTGTAACTCCTCCCCACACACACACACACACACACACCTAAGTTTATTGCTCTTAGACAAAGAGTAATAAAAACTAAATTCCCGGCTGTGACTTCCAACCCTCCGATTGGCCAAGCCGACAGGAAGAGGCTGGATTTCTCCGAGGTGATAAATATTGGCGCGCCACACACACACTCTCTCTCGTACCTCACCTCCGTGATTCACCATGTAATCCTCTCTCGTGATCCCCGCCCCGGGGATCTTTTCTGTTCTTTGTTTTGTTTTGTTTTGTTGAGTTTGTTTTCTGTGTTCGACTCTGTTTACTTCCACGAAGGGAAATGAACTTAGTCTGAATTATTCCTTTGGTAACTTTACGTCAAAGACCGTTTAAGCTTTAAAATTGCGTGCTCTCCGGACACACCCGCACACCACGTGACGCTCCAACGCCACACGTGCGCGCTCCTCGGACGAGCCGCAACCATGTGACGCTCCAACGGAACACCCAAGACACGCAGCTCATTCACGCAGCTGTGTTCAGCCCATAAGAACCAAATACAAGTATTCGTTTACGAGTCTTCAGAGCAGTAAGATTGTGTTTTTCCGGGTGTCTCTCAATGGTCTTAAAGTCTGTAATTTGCCACTGATACCTCCAGTCTCTCTCCATCTCTCTCTCCCTGTTTCTTTCACTCTCAGATCCTTTTAGTGTTTTGTTCATTGTCGTTGTATTGTGTTTGTAAATACATGTATTCCTTGTAATGCTTAGCAACCGTATACGTAGTTTTCCTTATTAAATTCACTATATTCATTCATTGATTCTGATTGTATGCTCATTTTCCAGTCCCTTTAAGTGTCAAAGGTCTTATAGCTACAGGCTCACAAATTAAAGGTACTTCACAGAGTATTTGCTTATAGGGCAGGAAACCCCATTCTTGTGGCCACAGAATTGCGTTTCCTGAAATCCCATAAAGTAGGATGATATTGTGGATCAACCACAAATATCATTCTGACAATTGAGCTAATTTTAACCTGTCTGTAAAATATCTGTACCTCAGTGGTGGACCATAATCCCTTGTGGTTAAAATCTGATGTATAGATATGAATGCAGATGCAGGTAACAGATCATCCCCCTCGTTGGGCGATTTAACATGTATAAGTATCTGGTTCAAACCCGTATGAATAATTATTAATTATCAATTATTAATTATTGAATACATATTCCCCAAAACGAAGCCAGATACCTTACATATTGCAGTTTGGTATCTGAGCCCAATAATTGCCTCAATTGGCAGTCAACTGGAAACACCTGTGACCGTGCCTTAGACGCTTCTTAAGAGATCACCAACTGAGCCAAAGGGAGAGGGAACTTTGGTGTTGGACTTTTGCTTTTGCCTTGTGCTTGCGTTGTATTTTGTTACTTTTTGCATTTACATTTCAACTTCAACATTACATTACACTTTCAACCATGCATCTTGCTTTACACACTGATCTTACTGATGAATACAGAAACACTCTTATTTTCTTTAATTGTTTTCATTCTATTATTTAATCTTGTCTTATTTTTGTAGTTAAATAAACATTACTTTTGAGCTTATAATTTGGTTTACGTGTGTCCCTTGTTTTTGTTGCTTCCCTTGAGCCAAGGGTCGTAACAGCCTACTATTCCTGACAAACTTCCATGGTTACAGTTAGTAGTGTTACTACAGTAAATCCATGGTGAATTGCTGATCTGTGGACACTTGATAGTTCATTCATGGCACAATGTCTCTTCCTGGTTTCCACGTCAGCGCTGTTAGATCCGTTAATAACGGAGAAATGTGAATGTTTCTCACTAGATCTCGCAACGATGTTATAACTTCAGTGGCGAATTCAAATGCTTTCTTTACTGGATTTCGCTGTGTAGTAACAGTGCTGATGATTAAGATCGGCTCAAATTACAAAAAAAATTGTTAAAGGGCAATTAATAAAAAAATAATCACAATCACAATTGTCTTACTGTTGTCACGGTTCTTGAATTCGCTGTCTCTGTTCTCATCGTGTGTGTGTGTTACGTGTGGGCGGTGTCGCTGATCATTGCCGCTGATTCTATCAACCGCGCCTAATCAGCGCGCCAGCTGCAGCTGATCAGCGATCACTATTTAGGCCCTGTTTACACGAAAACGATTCCGGGTGAAAACGTAATAATATTTTATCGGATGTGCCTTTCGTTTACACGGCGACGGCGTTTTTGGGGCTTAAAAACGCAAAAAAGTGAAACCACCCTCCAAAGTGGAAATCTTAAAAACGCTCCACCGTCGCGTTTCCGTCTAAACGGGTAAAAACGCAAATCTGCTCATGGCGGCTCTCGTCGCGTACGCATTTACGTCACAGGCATGCGCCAGTACAGGAAAATAACAACCAACATGTCGGATTATTTCCATACGTCGGACCTTCAAGTTGCCCTAGCAGCTCTGATAAACGTCCAAGAGTCTTTTCAGCAGTTGTACAAAATATTCACAGATAGTATTACTGACGCACGGACTTGTTGTTGTTGTGTGGCAGTGCTCACATTGCCACCTAGCCGCCTGGAGTGCATACTACATCGCATTTCTAACACTTTTGCGTCTCCATATGCACGCAGATTTCCCCCCCATAACGCTCGTCTAAACGCAGAATAAAAAGTGAAAACGAAACGCCACTTTTGCGTTTTCTCTTCAGATCGTTTCCGTGTAAACATGGCCTTAGTCTCTCTGTTTTCACCCTGTCTTTGTCAGTGCGTTGTGGATGTTCCTGTGTGTTCCTGCCTGTCTCTTGCTGTGTTCCTGCCTGTCTCTTGCTGTGTTCCTGCCTGTCTTTTGCTGTGTTCCTGCCGGTCTTCTGTTCTCGTGTCTTCGTTGTTCGTCCTGCACTCGGTCTTCCCCGCTATCTACTTCCTGGTTTCTGCGTTCATCGCCTTTCATCTGGATTACTCCTCATCATCATCACCTACCTTCAGTCTTCACCATCTGGACGGGCTGTCCCAGCGTCCCTGTGTTGCCAAGTGCACATCATCCCTGGACATTATCACCATATCACTTCCTGTCTCTACCCTGACCTTAATACTTTTTTACTTGCTATTGAACCATCTTTGTTATTTCATCACAGAACGCTCTGACCTAAAATGGATTCAGCAAGTAACTTGGACCTTCAAGAATTTCTATCACGCAGCACTTCAAGAATCGATCAACAAGAGGAGAATCTGGCCATCACAGGACGAGCAGTTCAAGACTTGGTAACACAGGTGTCCGAGCTGACCCAACAGATTCAACAACTCATCTGTTCCACTGCGCCCAGCCCACCGCCGATTCCCCCCATCACACCAGCACCCAGTCATCAGCCTGAACAATGCCTGCCTACCCCGAAATTATACTCTGGTGAGACTAATTACTGCAGAGCTTTTTTGACAAAGTGTACCCTGTTTTTCGCCCTCCAACCTCAGACCTTCAGTACGGAGGAGTCCAAGGTGGCATTCGTGCTGACCCTACTCTCAGGGCGGGCGGCTCTGTGGGGAACGGCGGTGTGGGAAAACCAACACCAGTGCTGCTCCTTGTTCCAGGCACTCTCGGAAGAAATGAGACGTGTGTTCGACCGAGCGGTAGCAGGTAAGGAGGCAGCACGTCAACTTGCCGAACTTCGCCAAGGTAACCGCTTGGAGCGTCAAATGCCCTCAGGTCAGTGGCGGTGATGCGGTCGGCCCAGTCTTTGATCCCGAGCCCATGCAGGTGGGTCGAGCTCAGCTTTCTCGGGAGGAGAGAGAGAGACGGAGATCCCGGGGTCTTTGCCTGTACTGTGGCGGAGCTGGACACTTTCGGGACAACTGTCCAGTAAAAAGACCGGGCCCGGCAGTAAACAGGAGGCTACTGTTGGGCGGGATCTCCATGGATAAGACCTCATCCTCTACACTCCTTCCGGTAAGACTTCTGTGGGCAGCCCGCTTCCACGTCTGCCAAGCATTACTGGATTCTGGAGCTGATGGTAATTTCATGGATTTGTCACTGGCTCAGACACTCGGTATACCCCTCAAGAACACCATTTCCATCAGTGCACTTAATGGTCAAGAACTTCCTGTCATAACTCTTACCACCAATACACTGACACTCATCACGTCTAGCAATCACACCGAACAGATTGTATTTCTCCTCCTGGACTCACCCCTGGCCCCCATCGTCCTCGGTCATCCCTGGCTGATCCAGCATGGCCCGAGGATTGACTGGGGACACAACTCTGTGTCTTCCTGGAGCACTAAATGTTATGAGTCTTGTCTTGTGTCTGCCTGTTCTTCTGTGTCTTGTCCTGTTTTTCAGAAGGAGGCAGCGAATTTATCTAACGTGCCCCCTGAGTACCTTGACCTGAAGGAGGTGTTCAGTAAGTCCCGCACTGCTTCTCTCCCTCCGCATCGTCCCTGTGACTGTGCTATAGAGTTAATCCCAGGTAAGTCTCCGCCTAAGGGCAAACTTTACTCGCTTTCCACTCCGGAAAGGGAGGCCATGGAGAAATATATTTCTGATTCTTAAGCCTACGAATTTATCCACCCTTCCTCTTCTCCAGCGGGGGCGGGGTTCTTTTTTGTGGGTAAGAAGGATGGGTCCCTGCGACCTTGTATTGATTACCAAGGGCTAAATAACATCACGATAAAGAATACTTACCCTTTGCCGTTGATGTCTTCAGCTTTCGAGAGATTGCAGGGAGCTTCCATCTTCACAAAATTAGATTTACGTAACACCTATCATTTGGATCGCATCAGGAAGGGGGGATGAGTGGAAAGCCGTGTTTAATACCCCCAGGGGCCATTTTGAATACTTGGTTATGCCGTTCGGGCTATCTAACCCCCCAGCGGTTTTCAAGGCACTCGTCAATGATGTGTCGAGAGACATGGTAGATCAGTTCATATATGTTTACCTGGATGACATATTGACTTATTCTTCGTCTCTCCAGGAACATAGTGCGAGTGCTTCGGAGGTTGTTAGAGAATGGGCTTGCAAAGCGGACAAATGCACTTTCCATGCACAGTCTATTCCTTTCCTAGGTTACATCGTCTCTTCTGAGGGAGTGCGTATGGATCTTGACAAGGTTAAGGCAGTGGTAGAGTGGCCAAGTCCAGATTCCCGTAAGGCCCTAATGAGGTTTCTGGGGTTCACCAACTTCTATCGGCGTTTCATTCGCAACTTCAACCAACTAGCTGCGCCTCTGGCTGCCTTGACCTCTCCCAGAACGACGTTTAGGTGGTCCAATACAGCCGAGGCTGTATTCTCCAACCTCAAAAGCCGCTTCGTTTCGGCTCCCATCCTAGTCGCCCCTGATTCCTCACGTCAGTTCGTGGTAGAGGTCGACGCATCAGAGGTGGGGGTAGGTGCAGTTCTATCCCAACGTTCTTCCTCGGACGACAAGATGCACCCTTGCGTGTTTTTGTCCCACCGTTTATCACCTGCCGAATGCAATTACCACATTGTTAACAGGGAGTTGTTGGCGGTCAAGTTAGCGTTGGAGGAGTGGCGTCATTGGTTAGAGGGGTCAGGGGTACCTTTCATCGTTTGGACCGATCACAAGAACCTTGAATATATTAGATCTGCTAAAAGACTCAACTCCAGGCAAGCACGATGGGCACTTATTTTCGGACGATTTGCCTTTTCTCTTTCGTACCGCCCCGGGTCCAAGAACATCAAACCCGATTCTTTATCTCGTATTTTTGATCCTTCTGAACGCCCGGCTACTCTCGAGTGTATTTTACCCTAGAAGATAGTTATCTCCACGTTCAGATGGGAGGTCGAATCGAGGGTCATATTGGCCTTAGAAGGGGTAACGCCCCACCCCGGGTGCCCACCGAGTAAATTGTTTGTACCGGAGGAGTTACGGTCCGAAGTCATACGATGGGGTCACTGCTCCAGCATCGCTTGTCATCCAGGAGTTAACTGGACTAGCTGTTTAATAAAGCAACGATTCTGGTGGCCATTAATGGCTCGCGACATTCGTAGTTTGCTTTGGCTTGCTCAGTCTGCGCCACTGGTAAGATGTCTAACCGTTCTCCTGATGGGTTACTCCAGCCGCTGTCTGTCCCTTCGAGACCCTGGTCCCACATAGCGCTAGATTTTGTCACCGCCCTCCCGCCCTCTAATGGCATGACGGTTGTTTTAACCGTAATGGACCGGTTCTCGAAGGCGGCACATTTCATCCCCTTGCCCAAATTACCCTCAGCCAAGGAGACAGCGGTGACTGTTGTTGACCACGTCTTCCGTCTACATGGCCTCCGGGTGGACGTGGTCTCCGACAGGGGGTCTCAATTTGTGTCCAAATTCTGGCAAGAGTTCTGTAAATTGCTGGGAGCCACGGTCAGTCTGTCTTCGGGTTACCATCCCCAGAGCAATGGGCAGACCGAGCAAGCCAACCAAGATATGGAGAGAGTGTTGCGATGTTTGGTGTCCAAGAATCCTTCCTCCTGGAGCCAACAACTTTATATGGTTGAGTACGCACATAACTCGTTACCAGTGTCATCCACGGGCCTCTCGCCATTTGAGTGTAGTCTAGGGTACCAGCCACCAATTTTTCCTAGTCTGGAATCCGAAGTCACGGTTCCCTCTGCTCACGCCTTCGTCCAGAGGTGCCACCGCACATGGACTAGAGCCCGTGAGACTCTGCTCCATGTGGGGACACACACTAAGGCTAATGCCGATCGCCACCGGTCAAGGCCTCCCATATACGTTGTGGGTCAAAAAGTGTGGCTTTCTACCAAGAACATTCCACTCTGTTACGTGTCTAATAAGTTAGCTCCTAAATCTATTGGCCCGTTCACTGTCACCAAGATCACAGTCCGCCTCAAACTTCCTCCGGCACACAGGAGAATTCACCCCGCCTTTCATGCCTCCAGATTGAAACCTGTTTTTCGTTCTAACCTTAATCCGCCGGCTCCGGTTCCCCCACCGCCGCGACTCGTAGACGGGAGCCTGCGTATTCGGTTAATCGTATCCTGGACTCGAGACGGAGGGGACGCGGATTCCAGTATTTGGTGGAATGGGAGGGTTACGGTCCGGATGAGAGAAGTTGGGTTCCGGCTAGGGACATTCTGGATCACTCCCTTATTGATAATTACAATCAACAGGTAAGTTCTGGGAGTGCCAGGAGGCGCTTCTAGGGGGAGGGGTACTGTCACGGTTCATGAATTCGCTGTCTCTGTTCTCGTCGTGTGTGTGTTAAGTGTGGGCGGTGTCGCTGATCATTGCCGCTGATTCTATTAGCCGCGTCTAATCAGCGCGGCAGCTGCAGCTGATCAGCAATCACTATTTAGTCTCTCTGTTTTCACCCTGTCTTTGTCAGAACGTTGTGGATGTTCCTGTGTGTTCCTGTGTGTTCCTGCCTGTCTCTCGCTTTGTTCATGCCGGTCTTCTGTTTCCGTGTCTTCGTTGTTCGTCCTGCACTTGGTCTTCCCCGCTATCTACTTCCTAGTTCCTGGTTTCTGTGTTCATCGCCGTTCATCTGGATTACTCTTCTTCATCATCATCACCTACCTTCAGTCTTCACCATCTGGACGGGCTGTCCCAGCCTCCCTTGTGTTGCCAAGTGCACATCATCCCGGGACATTATCACCATATCACTTCCTGTCTCCACCCTGACCTTAATAACTTTTTTACTTGCTATTGAACCATCTTTGTTATTTCATCACAACTGTATAAAAACGTTAGATGTAGAAACAGCCAACACAAACATTAAAAGTTAAAGTGGTTTTGTACAGATTGAAAATGAATTCTAGAACTATTTGTGATAATAAATTTCGGCAGCAGACTAATAATAAACACATAAATGCATTACATTACAAGTTTATGTAGTTCATGAATTAAATTAAAACAAGTCAAATTTTGTAAAACAGGTGTACAATAATTGATCCCTGATGGATCTGTGAACATCATGTTTCCCGCCGGCGTCCGAACCACCTGCTGATGACGGACCGGGCGGACCCGATGAAGGAACCGCACCAGCCCGGAGTCTCACTTGGTTCTTGCTTCGGCATCCCATGTTGAACTCCATATCGCCAGGACTATAATCATCTGGTCTACAGTGAACGCTATACACTACCGCGTTTTTCGAAGCAGATGCAGAAGTGAAGTTCCATCTCTTCACCTGCACAAAACGCACCCAGGCACGGAAGATTTTCTTGTTCGGAAACCTGTGACTTCAATGTCCTGATTTTCTAATGTCCAATTTACGGGTTTTACACCCAATGCCAATAACAGCACAACAGCTGAAAAGAAGACTATTGCTATACATTATAAAGCAATGTCTCACCCTACACAGTTGCACAGGGTAATGGGAGAAACAGACAATATAAGTTCTATACATGTGCTGATGAGTGAGAAAACAAGCGCTGCATCGGCAGATATGCATCTAGATCAACAATGATGACATAAACAGGAAGGGATAGAACCAAACCCCCAAAAAACAATCAGATCTATTGCAAAGCCATATGTTTTTTGTTTTTTTTTAATTCCCAAAACAAACTCTAAACAAACTTTGTTTCAGAAATGACATCACATCACTACGTTCTTCTATTTTGCTTAAAGTATAGGGGACATTAAGCTGCTTACATCATGAAGAAACAAGCCATCTAAATGATCTATCTTCACTTCTTTTCTTTATTTTACTGAAATATTTTCAATTGAAAATCTTGTTTTCCAAGTTAAGTTTTGCTGCAAAGGTACAGTCTATGACTCTATAGTCTATGCCTGCCTCAAACTTCCAACCATGAGACTCCGCTTCTTCATCGGCCAACACGCCAAAGTTATTAGCTTCCAAAGATATCACTCTAGACACGGTGAGATGTCCATCGAACCAGTGAAAGCCTTCTGGGACCCCCATTCAAAAAGCAGCAACAAACGCAAGTAACGCCTCCAGATTCTATTCTCAGTTATAGTTGAATCACGGAAGCTACACCAGTTATTTCGCCAAGAGATCATATTTATTATTTTTATACTTGTGTCAGACATATGAGAGAAACAGGCATAGAAGAAGAAGGTTACAGGCAAGGTGGTCTTCATTCCAGATATCTCTGTTCCCCATATCTCTGTCCTCTCTCCCCATTTTTCCTCTCACCACATCATGCCAGCTGTAATTGTTTCTCTGTGTTTCTCTTCCCTCACCCCCTCATGCCTCTATGTGTTTCTCTGGGGTTACACTATAAGGATTGAGCTTATATATACCGCTAAAGACGTACAACTTCCTTCTAAGGTAGCAAAAACATGTTGCTTTTGTTTAAAATGGAACGTATATCTCATGCTTACACATTGCACAATCCACCTTCCATATTAAGAAACTATCCCTCGGTGTATATACCCCCCAAACAGTAACATTCCTTTCCTTGTAAATAATATGCCAACTGTACACATTTTCTGTATCATCATCAGTAGAACATGTACATTGCACACACACTTCTATGCAAAATATAGCTCATCCCAAATCTCTCCTCAGCACAGACGTACAACATACTCTGACTCTTAAAATACATTATAAAAATTATGAAAATGAATGAAGAAAAATAATACTGAAAAATAACATTAAACAGTACATTTTTAGTCTTCACTAGTCAAACTGGAGCATTGATATAAAATTCAATAACCCAGTCTAAGAAAAAATAGAGGGGTTAAATTAATAATTGAGGGTTCGTTCAGGAATTAGAATTCATGCTGAAACAAAGCAGCTTTTCAGTTTGTAGAACGCAGCATCAACCGTGCTGGACCATCTGAATGTCGTTTTGGTGGAGGTCAAGGCAGTCAAAGGGGCGGCTAGTTAGCGGTAATTGCAAACAAAACGCAAAAAGAGTTGACCAATCTACCACAGCCTGAACCTTGTCAGGAATCATGTGCACTTCCTCAGACGACAATATATCCCGAAAAGGAAACTGACTGTGCATGAAAAATGCATTTATCCACCTTGACATAAAGCCCATTCTCTAGCAGCCTCTAAAGCACTCGTCTGACATGCTGAACATGTTCCTGGAGAGAGCGGGAAAAAGTCAATATGTCCTTCATGTAGACATATGAACTGGTCGACCATGTCTCTCAGCACGTCTTTGACCAGTGCCTTGAAGACCGCGGGAACGTTAGACAGCCCGAACCGCATAACAAGATATTCAAAATGCCCCCTGGGGGTAATAAAAGTGGTCTTCCACACACCCGCCTCCTTTATGCGTACCAAATGATAGGCGTTGCGGAGATCCAACTTTGTGAAAAAGGAAACGCCCTGCAGTCTCTCGAAAGCTGAAGACATCAGTGGCAAAGGATAAGTATTCTTTACCGTGATGCTGTTCAGCCCTCGATAGTCAATACAGGGACGCAGGGAACCATCTTTCTTTTCCACAAAGAAGAAACCCGCACCTGCAGGGGTAGAAGGGCGGATGAGTTTGGCTGCCAGAGAATCAGAAATATATTTCTCCATGGCCTCCCTTTCTGGAGCTGAAAGAGAGTATAATCTGCCTTTAGGCAGAGACGTACCTGGCATTAAATCTATAGCACAGTCATTGGGATGAAGGAAGAGAAGCAGCTTGAGACTTACTGAATGCCCCCTTGAGGTCAAGAAACTTGCTGGGCACGATTGACAGGTCCGCATGTTTATCCTGCAACACAGAACAAGACACAGAAGAACAGGCAGACAACGAACACAAAGCATGACAGTATTCACTCCAGGAATAAACGGTGTTCTGACGCCAATTTATATTGGGGTTATGGAGTGAAAGCCAGGGGTGATGGAGAACAACTGGAGCCAAAGGAGAGTCAGTCAAAAGAAAGCAGATTTCCTCTGTGTGGTTGCCAGAAGTAATGAGACTCATTGGCCTGGTGGTACGAGTGACGTGTGGAAGAGGCTGGCCGTTGAGTGCAGTGACAGAGATGGGATGGGTGAGTAGAAGCACAGGAATTTTCAGCTTATAAGCGAGGTTGGTGTCCAAAAAAACAGGAGGAGCATAGCAACAAGAGAGGATTTTTTTTATGTGACCCCACCCGTCAGTAATCTCTTCCCTACTGATGGGCTTTGGCTTTTACCGAACGCTGTACCACAGTACAAACACAGTCCCTGGGTCCTGTGTCTCTCTTTCTCCCGGGAAAGACGAGTTCTGCCCACCTGCATAGGCTCAGTATCGAACACGTGACTGACTGCTGAGAGAGCCGCTCAAACGGATAACAGTGGAACCACAAAGGTTTTGGACTCTGTGGGAAAAGACGAAGGCTGGAGAGTAATAAACAAAGAACACTTTGCCAGAGCGGCACAATTGGGGCTCTCCAGAGTATGCAGCTGGAGGTGACAGGCGGGGCTCAGCATTTTGACCCAGATGGGCTACAGGTGGAACAGCAGGTAGGTTGAGTGCAGTGGGATGGTGGGCAGACTCGGTTTTAAACTTCTGAAGTTGGGCAGTTAGGTCCGAAACCTGTGCTACTAGGGCTTGGACTGGACGACCAGTAGCCATAATCTGCTCATCCTGTCTTTCCATGCGTGCATTGCTACTCGTCAATATGTCTCGTAATTCCGAAGCACTCACTGCAGGATCCATTGTGGTCAGATCATTCTGTCAAAAAAGAAATTCAAGGTCCAATTGTGAGTGCAACAAATAAGGTTTATTTATAGTGGCGCAGAATAAAGCAAGGCAAATGGTCAGAAGTTGTCATGCAACAGAAGCAGGCCCTAGTAGCATGGGCTGAAGTAATCCACACCAGGCTGGTAAATCCACACGAGGCAGGTAAATCCACACAATGGCTGGACGCGGACACAGGAACTGAGAACAAGAGATACACTGGTGAGAACAATGACAGGACATGAGCAAACAGCGATCTGACAACAAACACAGCAAAACGTGAGGCAGATATAGAATCGGTAATGCACAGCAGGTCCAGTCGCTCTGATTAATTCATCAGCACCAAGATTGCTAGGCAACGTTAACAAGTAATCACACCAGCGACAACAGACACGCAGAAATGAACACACAGGCCCATGAACCGTGACAGTTATGTGCTTACGAATCTAATATTTTAAACAACTGATCTTGTTATCTTGCTAATAAATATTGCTTTCACTATACTTTGGATATTACTATCCGCTGCAGGGTTGATAGTTATGGTCTGTTCAAAAATGCTCTATAAATATAGTTAGTAATTCCCTCTGAGCTAAATTGACCTGTTTCCCATACAAGTATAAAAAAGGTTTATCAAGATGCGTCGATAATCATTTTATCACATCGCAGGCTCGCAGCACTCTGAAACGTAGGTAAGGAATAATGTATATCCAGCCGGTTGTTCTCTCAAAATAAACCCTGACAGGGGGATGAGGACTGAAGAAGGGATCTTCCATCAGCCTGAAGGGGATTATTTTGAGAGAACAACCGGCTGGATGTACATTATCCTGCTTATTACACGGCTTCTTGCCACATAAGTAAATAATTAGACACAAAATATTGATCTGAGTTGAAAAAATGTTATTGGGTCTTTAAACGCAAAGCTTCCGAGGAGAGAGCAGTTCCAGCACTGCAAGTTCAAACTAGACGGACATTTAAGAGATACGGTTTACAGTCATAAACTGTTTGTATCTTATTATCCAACAGTGTACAAAACAATAGTCACACAATGGCATTTGTATGAAACAAGAGAGAGCGAGGGCACGATACTGGATGGCATAATTAAATAACTTAATTAAGTTTTAGTTTTAATAATTAAGAGTTTTAATAATTTATTAGCTCACCAAATGCAAAACTTCCACGAAGAAAAAAAGTTCCTAGCAATGTATAGCGCTGCTGACTTCAGTAACCCGAATTAGCCTTCATTATAGGGCTGCACAATATATCGAAAATTTTTCGTTATCGCGATAATAGTATGCGATATCCGTATCGCAGAGAGGTGCGATAAATTACATTTATTTTATGTGCCAAACATTTGTGTGTTGCGTGCATGCATAGGTTGTTTATCCAAATTCGACCAATCAAATGGGGCCTTACTATCTTTATACCCGCCTCCCCAGTAGGTGCTATTATGCTATTGGGTAGATCGGGCCCAAAGGGTAAGCTAGTGGCTCAGAGCAGAGAGTGTAAAATAAAAACTAATGGCGGGAGTAGAGGCAAGTGAGGAAAATGACAACAGCGAAGAACCTTTGCCTAGAAATAACTGCACGTCTGAAATATGGCAATATTTTGGCTTCAATAGAGAAGAAGTGTCACAAATGCAGGTACTGTGTAAGGGGCCGTTCACATATCGCGTCTAAAAACGCCTGGAAAGCACGGCCGCACTGCTATCTCCTTGTTTCCACAAGTGCTTGCGTCTGTCGTTGCTATGCAACCATGAACTGCACTGAGGGCTTTCCATGATGACGAATAAGTATCAGCAAAGGATTAATTGATTTCTAGCCCTTGTATTAGCTTTACTTCTAGATATATTTATGGAGATGAGAAATAAAAACCCGCTCTGTACAGCTATGATCAGCTGTTTGGGCCGAGCTTTCGATGTTGTTACAGAAAGGCCGAAGCTGATCGTTGGTTTTTGTGACATGACCTGCAGTGCGCTTGCGACATTCTGAAAAGTTTAGATGTTCTCATCTCGTCGAGGCATAGGCGCGCCTGAAAAAATGTGCTTCCATTTTGAGTGTGCTTGCCGTGCACCTGCATTTAAAATAACGAATTTGCACGCGCAAAAAAAGCTATATGTGAACATAAGTGACGGTGTCACTAAGCCGTGCGGAAAAATTGTGGCCACGTCGAGAGGAAACTAATCTCCACAGTCATCTGGAACGCAGCCTCAGGGAGCTAAATGAAGACTTCAAAAAGTGTAAGCCCACATCTACCAAAACTGCTAACGAAATGCCAAGTAACAGAGTCTCACAGACAACCATTAATCAAAGTTTTGCAAGTGTAACTCCTTCTGAAAAAAACTGAGATATTCTTCTCAAGATCAGAAGATTATCGTTTAGCCTACCTGTTTATTTTAGTATGATCATTACATATATAAATGATTTTTTTTAAAAGCTTAATAAAAATAGTATTTCTCTATGGATATGTTATACCGCAAGAAATATCGTTATCGCAATACTCAACAATATCGCATATCGCATATTTTCCCAGTATTGTGCAGCCCTACTTCGTTATCTGTTTTTAGCAGTCGTTATCTGGGAATAACATACTGCTGGATGGCGCGATTGACCAATCAGAAATTAAGTATTCCACAGAGCCACGTAATAATCGAATTTAATCTTACCTAGAGATTCCCACCCCTACATAGGACTGCCATCCGCCAATAATACAGGCATGATTTTACACATGCTTCAGACACTGGATTCCGTGGATGCATGCCCATAACCCGCGTTTCCATTACCCTTCAAATTGCGCAAATTGAAATTGCGAATTAAAAATACGCTCAATGGAAACACGTCAATTTCGCAAAAACTCCCATTTATCGCAAAAAAGTTTTTACGCTCGCATGAGGTGGTTTTTCAGGCAATTCGAAAAAGGAATATTTCGCAAAACTGCAATGGAAACAGTTTTTGCGCAATTACAGTCACCTGACTTAGAAGGCGCGTGTGTTTGGGGTCCGTGTAGGCTATTGCGTCAATTCCTTTTTCCTTTAACTCGTATGAAAAACGAAAAACATGCTTTCTTCTTTATTAGTTTTTAGACTGGGGGGAGAAAAAAGCTCAGTAGGCTATAATAGAATAGCAAAAAAAGTCTTCTCATACAAAAAAAGAAATATAACACAAACTTTTCCAAAACTGTAAAAGGTTATATAAAAATAATACATTCATCAATTATTTTATGATAAACATATTACTGTCTTAAGTGAAGTCCTTTATAGTTATAAACGCAAATAATAATAATAATAATTATTATTATAGCCTATTACATTTATTAGGCTAGATTTATTAGGCTACATATAGAAGGCGCTTTTATCCAAAAAAGGAACAAAGCAATTCGTCAAATGTCATTCATAATACAGGTTAGACAATAATAATACAGGGCTAAGATTATCACAAATAAACACAAGATTTGACGTATATCCAAGGGTTTGTGCGAAGTGTGGAGCGCGCACTGCAGAACGGAGGCGCGGGCGCGAACACTTGCATTTTCCTGTCAACAGTGGAAACAACTTAAAATACTCTATAATTTATGGTCATACAGAAAATAATAATACATAATCCGCAACTACTTTTATTTGTGTAAACTCACAATAACAAGAAAACGTTCTTCTTTTGCAAAATAAAAGAAAACAATCAGGCGCGCTTTCATGATCTCCGTGAACTGGAACATGTCTCAGAAATGAACTGAAACAAAATATAGCCTACGTAGGCTAAAGCTTGAAATGTCCACTTTTAAACGAACAAATTCAAATCGAAAGCAAATACCTTCTGATTATGTAATCCATATGAAAGGTGCATTTCTCTCTAAAGGCGCATCCGCTTTACAGTGGAGATGAAAATATGTTTGCAGTCGGCACTAACGCTAGTTTATTAATAAACAATTAAAATGCCTCGTTATTTTTTCAGACACATTTCTTATCATTACCCAGCAAACATTTGGACGTTCAATGACCGTTGAAACAACGTCAGTCCGAGACGTCCCGTCATGGTTGAAAAATAGTTCCAAAATGAAAGTTGAACCGACGTCTTTGACGTCGTCTGACCGTGAATTCCACGTCTTTTCTGGCCGTGAATTCCACGTCTTTTCTGGCCGTGAATACCATGTCTTTTCTGGGCGTGAATTCCACGTCTTTTCTGGCCGTGAATTCCACGTCTTTTCTGCGCGTCCCTGGACGTCAGAATTAGTCTTCTTCTGGATGTTTATAAGGTGTGTTTCTGCATAAGTGTAGGCATATAAGCCTTCATATAAAATAATAATACACTCATTGTGTAGGTTCTAAAAAGGTCCAAAATCGGTCCAGTCAGACCTAAACTTCTATAACAAGCTATAATCACGTGTAGATCAAACACTTTACTTATACATTTAAGTACTTAATATATTAATATAATGAACTGCATCTGAACATAGGGTTAAGGTTTGAGGCATGTAATTAAGCATAATTTCATACAGTAACTACATGTAACAAGGACACTCTAAAATAAAGTGTTTTCTTATTTTCATTTTAATAGTTCATTATAAATGATCATAAAGATAACAGGATGAACTAAAAAGCCACAAAATTCCAAATCACATTTATTTATTTTACGGATTATATAATACAGATTCACCTGGGAAAAAGGAAAAACATGTTCATCACTAGCTCAATTCCATTAATTTAGTTCAGTTTAACAACACTGTCACAAATATCTCCCTTTGTGAGAAAAGTTCACCAGAAAAGTTATTTTTTATAACCCCCACCCCCAGCTCTTCCTGGAGCATGTTTCAAGTGTTCCGCAATAGCAGCATCAATTTCCGATTCAGTTGAATTTGGGCTCCACCTCTTCACAGCATCTGATGGAAGAGAATATTACAACAATAAAATGCTTTTATGGTCCTATAAAAAATAGATATATTTTATTTCATGAATGAAAAGTTAAATCAATTTATGCATGCGTGCATGTGTATATATATGGTATAATAATGTCAATAAAATATTAAATGCGTGCTAGATAAGTGAAAAAACAGCATTTGTCCACACACACACACACACACACACACACACACACACTTCACTACCACTGAAGTGCCCTTGAGAAAGACCCTTAACCACTGTGTGTAACTGAGAAAGTGAACTGAACATTTCTGATAAAGACAGGTGGGCTGTGATGTCCCCTGAATAGATAAAGGGTACCCAAAAAATTTACATCAATATACATGGAACAAGTGATTTTTTTTTATTGGAATATGCCCCAAATTACCTTGAATTACATGATATAAAGGCGTGGCTTTAAATGGCTTCTTCTCAAGTTGGCCACCACCCCTCATGTTAAACTTAGCCATTAACCCTCTGAGGTCTGATGTGTTTTCTGGGTCCTCGAGGTGTTCTGACATGCTCTGACATTTGTGCTTTTTTCAGTTATTTATAAACATGTTAATGGCAAAGGTGTAAATTCACTCTATATAGCACAAACGGGGCTATTGTAATTTGTAAACAACATGTATGTACATGTTTGTATTTTTAAGAGAATAATGTTTATGCGTGGTTATTGAAAAAAATAAAAATGAAAGTTGCTGAAATAAGACCACAAAACACATACTAAATATGCGTCCACAAGACTTCTGACTAATGGATGTTGTCGCTTCGAGTTCTGGCTTCAAAATGATGTGAAAATCATCCTGCCTAATCGTTCACATAAAACAAAACATTGATTCAAACTTTGAAAAACAGTTTTTTTGTCAGAAGAGGTTTATGCGTGGGAGTGGTAATGGCCGATCAATATGAATGAGATTCAGACCAGGGGTGTGACAGACACTCCCCCAATGGTTAATGGCCCATCAAGTGTGGCAGCCTGAATACTGAATGAGAGGAGTTTCAAAGGTTTTGTTTTTCAATCTGTTTTATTGTAATTCCTCTATGTGGAGGAACTCAATGTTCTAAATTTGCTCTAAGCAAATCAAATGTGAGCAATATAAAAAAAATAATCAGTAGGCTATAAACAAAGCAATTGTGAGCGATAAATAAACAAAAGTAAAGTCAGGTATCTCACAGTAAATGCTTATGCCCCGTTGATGTGGGCTCTAAGCAAATCAAATGTGAGCAAAATAAACAAAAGTAAAGGAAGATCGCTATGTAAAACAGCAGCCCAATGTAGCGGTACATCTCACTAATGCTGACATCTGTCCATTTATATTTGCAGCCCTTTGCAGTTGCCTTGGCAGCCTGAGCATTGGTGTTGTGGCACAGAGTTGACACAGCACTTTCTGAAAAAAGTAGTTTGAAAAGACTCATGGGGGAATGTGAGTCTACAGAGCTCAGTTGCGGTCCAGTTTCCCGTGCAGGAAGGAATCGCAGTGTCTGTGGATCAATGTCAATATCAGTCTCTGTTTTCCATGACAGAGTGGACTGCCTGTTGCTCGCCTGCTTGTTTGCCTTAGCTCTCTTCAGAACAGGTGCTTGGACATGTTCATTGTCACATCTGTAAAAAAAAAATAAAAAAATAAAAAGTGTGAGCATGCTGATAAAACAATCAAATAAATTATTATCATTATCAATCAATAATGGCCATGGATAAAAAAAGACAACATTTCACACAAGAATAGGTACTTGTATATTATGACGTTGTTAACAGAATTACATTTCATCAGTAAAATATTACATCTGTGCACTTACTCAGTATGATTCTCGATCGCACTGAGAACTGAACGACACCTGCGTGTCCCTCTGCGAAGTGCTGGAGAAGGAGAGTGTGATGCAGCCGCATTCCTAAAAAACAAACAAAAAACTGTTAGCATACATTATCCAAAGTAAACTGATGGACATTTAATGGGTATGGATGCACAATGTAAGTATATATCTGTTGATGGGCCATGGGACGGAGAAATATCTATTGATGGGCCGTTGACCGCGTCACCGCGAGTATCTGTTGATGCCGCGAGTATCTGTTGATGGGCCATATAGACCGCACGTATTTAGCGAACGACACATCACTAAATTTCAAACATTATTTACGCATGATAAGTAATAAACTGAACATTTATATATACAAAAATATATTGTATTTAGACAGTATTGCATATTTTACCGGAGGCTGAAATATATTTGCACTAAATCACATTGTATAACCTAAGCAGATATTCGCAAACAAGATATATTACGGATAAGACAGTATTTATGCATGATATGTAGTCATAGGCTAACCAAAACAGAACATTTATATATAAAAATATATTGTATTTAGACAGTATTGCATATTTTACCGGAGGCTGAAATATATTTGCACTAAATCACATTGTATAACCTAAGCAGATATTCGCAAACAAGATATATTACGGATAAGACAGTATTTATGCATGATATGTAGTCATAGGCTAACCAAAACAGAACATTTATATATAAAAATATATTGTATTTAGACAGTATTGCATATTTTACCGGAGGCTGAAATATATTTCCACTAAATCACATTGTATAAACTAGCAGATATTCGCAAACAAGATATATTACGGATAAGACAGTATTTATGCATGATATGTAGTCATAGGCTAACCAAAACAGAACATTTATATATAAAAATATATTGTATTTAGACAGTATTGCATATTTTACCGGAGGCTGAATATATTTGCTCTAAATCACATTGTATAACCTAAGCAGATATTCGCAAACAAGATATATTACGGATAAGACAGTAGTATTTACGCATGATATTTAGTATCATAGGCTAACCAAAACAGAACATATAAAAATATATGGTGTATATATTATATATATACTAAACAACTTACTCCGAACTTGCATCCTCGGCGGGATCAATCCGTTCTTGAAAATGCAGCCGTTCGTCGTCTGAGTTGCAATCTTCCTCTGAGGAAAAGGTGAATTCTTCCTCGCTTTCCAGAATCATCTGAAGGGCATCTTTACCGGAGTAGCGTGCCATCCTCAAAACGTGATGAACTATCAGTGAATCTGATGAAGAAACTTTGTGTTTTTGTGGCATTGATCGGGGGGCGTGTCCGTGTGTGCGATGCATATATCACGTATTTACCATGTGAAAAGCGCCGGGGGCGTGGCAGCCTCAGCTCATTAAAAATAATGAAGGGAGAACGAAAAACTGTACCTCTCCTTGGTTTCAAACGGATTACATGAACTGAAAATATATATTTTTTTTCATAAATTACTTCATTTAAAAGAAGAGAATGCAAGCTTCATAAAGAGAAATCTCTCGTATCTCTGTGACAAGTATTGACTGAATTACAGTTAATTTTAC
The DNA here is from genome assembly GCA_030578255.1 of Tiaroga cobitis. Classification (NCBI taxonomy): domain Eukaryota; kingdom Metazoa; phylum Chordata; class Actinopteri; order Cypriniformes; family Leuciscidae; genus Tiaroga; species Tiaroga cobitis. Next base: position 50,872,095 of record CM060597.1, read on the forward strand.
GGACGCGTTTCAGAATGGACCTCACGGACAGAGAGAAGGCAAAACGCGCATCATGTTTATTTTTCTTTATTTGACGAAAAGCACAACACTTTGTTTTTATTTTGAGTACCCACAAAAATAATAGAGACTTAACATGATCTAATGATGTACAACACTTATATGTACGATCAAAATCAACAGAGTAATTTGATTCTCTTTTGCACTGATAAGGAAAAAATCGAGACTATCGCGCCGGCGCGATAGCCGACCTCAGAGGGTTAAAGCGTTTGACATCATTCTGTGAAAAAAAATGTTATGATTACTTCACCTTAGAAAAAAACAAAACAAATAAGGTCAACAAATCACAATTAACAGTACAGTGCAGCATAGCAATTGCATGCAATGTTAAAACATGCACTTTCACAACTACTCATCTATCAAGTGCTTTGGTGTAATAATGAATGTCATTCATGGCTTACACTGAAATCATGTTTTGATTTCTTGTTTTCAGTCTGGCTGACTGTCTGAGCTAGTACGGACTTATTAAAACTCCAGAACAATTGATGTGTGACAGATTAAATTCAAGTAATATAAATGGCTGGGTTAATTATGGTTGGTAATCAATATATATTTTCCTTAAATATTTTGCAGCAGTACAAAAATTCAACAATTCAAGGGAAATACCTGTTCATAACTTTGTTAACGCAGTCTCTGATGGAAGATCCACCAATTCTGGACAGTTGCTGGACCTAAATGTGAAAACAATTGAAATAATGCTAGAGTGTCAGGATTCAGACACGGAGATCGAGGTAAGTGAATCTTCACAACTTTATTTATAGGTGACAAACGTGCAAGGTGAATACTGTGAATTCAGATACAGCTTCTGTGAATATCTCTCGGTGCGGGGAAAACAGCAGGTAAGCCAGATAAGTTGAGGAAAGTTGAAACAACCCAGTCTCAGTCCGTTAATCCTTATCTTCTTACAATCAGATATGATCTGAGTCAAACGGCTTCGATAAGAATATGAAACTCAGGAGAACACTGGATCACAGACGTCAAAAGATCAGATCTGGAGACAGCAACACAAAGTCACAAAGGTTAGTGAATCTCAAAAGGGTATACGTTACATCAGGGGAAACTCAGGGGAAGCAATGGTTCAGGATACAACGGGATAAGGTCAGTTCCTGTTGGAGGCTTGACATAGACTGGAGCTATCGTGAGTGTTTTAAGTGTTGGTGAATGAGGTTGTTGATAGTGACCAGGTGTGGGTGATTAATACTCTGGAGAGAGCGATCTCTGTGTGATGGATGGAACCGAGCGTGATTGGTCCCTGACACTACCCCCCCCTCCAGGGTCCGCGTCAGCGGATCTTGGACCTCGACGTCGTGGGGGTCTGCCTCGAGAACGGGGTGCTGGTTTTTCTGGATGTTGATCATGAAATTCAGTGAGCAAATTGGGATCAAGGATGTCATTGCGAGGTACCCAACATCTTTCTTCTGGTCCGTAATTCTCCCAATCCACCAAATACTCGAGTCGACCCCTTCGACGCCGTGAGTCCAAAACCCCCTTTAGCGAGTAGATGGAATCGGCTTCAATGGGTGGTATTGAAGGGTTGTCGTCTGGAATAGGATCTGTAGAGGGGACAGATACGGGTGAGTAATGAGGTTTTAGGAGAGAGACGTGAAATGTGGGATGGATGCGGTACTGGGCAGGAAGACAAAGTTTGTAGGTAACTGGACTGACTCGTTTTTCGACGGGAAATGGACCAATGTACTTTGGATTCAGCTTGCGACAAGGTTGTCTTAAACGGATGTCTCGAGTGGAAAGCCAAACTAATTGCCCTGGTTGGTATTCAGGAGCATCGCGGCGGTGAGTATCTGCAAAGCGTTTTTGTCGATTCAGAGCTTGCTGGAGATGATGGTGTGCCTGATTCCATACTCTTTCGCTGTCTTGGAACCATGTATTGACCGTGGGAACTTCAGAAGGCTCACCAGACCAAGGAAACAATGGGGGTTGGTAACCAAGTACACATTGAAATGGTGTTAGGTTTGTGGATGTTTGCCGGAGGGAGTTTTGGGCATACTCTGCCCACACTAGGTATCGACTCCAGATGTTCTGGTTTGAATGGCAAAAGGTACGAAGGAACCGACTGACATCTTGGATCTTTCGTTTTGTTTGACCGTTTGATTGCGGGTGATAGCCCGAGGTTAAACTGACGGTTACATTCATTAAGGCAAAGAATGCCCGCCACACCTTGGAAATGAACTGGGGTCCTCTGTCGGATACAATATCCTCGGGTACGCCATAGTTACGAAAGACATGTTCCATCAATAGTTCTGCGGTGACAAAGGCTGTAGGCATGCCTTTAAGAGGGATTAACTTACAGGCCTTAGAAAAGCGATCAATGGCCACAAGGATACCAGTATGACCATCGGAGGGTGGTAGGTCTGTTACGAAATCAACTCCAATATGGGACCATGGTCGATGAGGAATGGGTAGAGGCATGAGTTTTCCAGCAGGTAAGTGACGTGGATTCTTAGTCATGGCACATAGGATGCATCCCTGGATAAAGGTTTTGATGTCGTGCTGCATGTTTGGCCACCAATAACGAGTTTGGAGGACTGAACATGTTTTGCTTATACCAGGGTGACCTGTTCCAACGGATGAGTGGGCGGAGGAAATTAAAGAAGTTCTGAAACTTTCAGGTACGTAGATCTTTCCAGCTGGACATTCTGGCGGACTAGGCTGGTGTTGTGACATTTCAAGTAGCTGTTCATTGATGTCCCATTGGATGGAATTGATAAACAACTTATCTGGCAGAATTGTGTCAGGCTCTTCTAGGATCGTTTCAGGGGCATGGAGACGTGATAGGGCATCTGCTCGGATGTTCTTCGAACCAGGACGGTAGGATATTTGGAAGTGAAAACGAGTAAAGAAAAGGGCCCATCTGGCTTGACGTGGAGTGAGTCTTTTAGCTTCCTTCAGATACTGGAGATTTTTGTGATCAGTAAGGACAAGAAACGGATGTTTTGCTCCTTCCAACCAATGTCTCCATTCTTCTAGGGCAAGCTTGACAGCCAGAAGTTCTCGGTTGCCGATATCGTAGTTACTCTCAGCGGTGGATAACTTGTGGGAGAAGAATGCACAAGGCATAGATTTTGAAAATGAGTCTTGGTACTGTGACAGGACTGCTCCTACCCCAGTTGTAGAAGCATCAACCTCAACGATGAATACCTTTTCAGGATTTGGATGACGAAGCAAAGGAGCTGTAGTGAATGCGTTCTTGAGAGACTGAAAAGCATGTTCAGCATCAGAGTTCCAGAGTAGGGACCTTGGTTTTCCCTTCAGGAGAGAAGTTAATGGAGCCGTTAACATACTATATTGGTCGATGAATCTTCGATAAAAGTTTGCAAACCCCAGGAACCGTTGCAACTCTTTTACGGATTGAGGGGTGGGCCAGGAGGTGATGGCTTTGGTCTTACGGTCATCCATCTCCACTCCTCGTTCACTTAGATTGTATCCCAGAAATTCAACGGAGGTTTGATGGAATGTACATTTTTCTGCTTTCAGGAACAGAGAAAACTCTCGGAGACGCTGGAGTACAAGAGAGACGTGGCGTTGATGTTCAACGGGATCCTTTGAGAAAACCAAGATGTCGTCGATATAGATTATCACAAAGCGATTCAGATAGTCTCGGAATATTTCGTCCATGAAGCTCTGGAAGACCGATGGGGCGTTTACAAGTCCAAATGGCATCACCAGATACTCATAGTGCCCTGCGGGAGTGATGAACGCTGTCTTCCACTCATCCCCCTCTCGTATTCTAACGAGATTATATGCACTCCTTAGATCAAGTTTAGTGAATATTTTGGCTTCTTTGAGTTGTTCGAGAGCGGATGGGACCAATGGGAGTGGGTAGCTGAACTTTACCGTGATCCTATTAAGCATTCTGTAGTCTATACATGGACGTAACCCTCCATCCTTCTTAGGAACAAAGAAAAAACTAGCCGCAGCAGGTGAAGTGGATGGTCGGATATACCCCTGTCGTAGAGCCTCTTCGACGTATTGTTGCATGGCCGTTTGTTCGGGGATGGACAAAGAATAAATCCGGCCCTTGGGAATGGACTCTCCAGGAATCAAGTCTATGGCACAATCCCAAGGTCGGTGTGGAGGTAACTTGGACGCTGCAACGGGATTGAACACATCCGTGTACGAAGAGTAACATGAAGGGAATGACACTGACAGGTTTTCAGTGGGACTCTCGATGGACGTTGAACTCACTGGAAGAGATTCTGGTAATTCGGCTATGGGCGAGGTTGGAAACTCTGAATCAGTCGAAGAACATTTGCAACCCCATGTCAGAATCTTGCCCGACTTCCAATCAAAGGAAGGTTGGTGTCGTATAAGCCATGGACGACCAAGTATGATATCAGTCTGACAGTTTTCTAGCACAAATGGGTTAAATAGTTCATGGTGTGTATCTTCAACACATAATATGATGGGTGTTATCTGAGATGTTACGTACCCCTTATTGATGGTTTCACCCGTTACTGCATGGATTGAGTATGGCTTGGAGGTGTTGGATTTCTGGAGCTGGAGCTTCTTACAGAGGTTTCCGGAAATTAAATCCCCTGCTGAGCCGGAGTCCACGATGGCTGTGACAGAAATATGGAAATTCGTGGATTTTAAAATCACAGGTATCATTAATGGAGCTGATACAGGAAGGGACAGGAGAACCGAACTCACAAGTAGTCGAGGAGGTCGCGTAGGACAGGAACGTAGGAAATGACCCTCAACTCCACAGTACAAGCATAATTTTAATTCCCGGCGTCGAGTACGCTCAGCCTGAGACAATCGATGAGTATCCACTTGCATCCTCTCCACTGTCGATTCTGGGTATTGTTCCAAGGAATTCGGTAGTGGTGTAAAAGTTGATTGTTGAGCCTCACGATAACAACTCTGAGATCTTTGATGTACACGGAGAGCTTGTTGTATAAATTTCTCTAGTCCCAGGGTATCATCATAGATTGCCAGCTGGAGGCGAAGTGCAGGGTTAAGACCACGTCGATAGACAGAGAGAAGAGCCTTTTCATTCCAACCGCTTACAGAGGCTAGAGTACGGAATTCCACGGAATATTCAGAAACAGACTTTTTACCTTGGCGTAACTGTAACAGTTTATCGCTAACAGAGGAATCTTCTACAGGGCGACCAAAAACTTCTTTGAAATGATTTACGAAATTCTGCACTGAGGATGTAACTGCTGTATCCTGCATCCACAACGTTTCAGCCCATCTTAATGCCGGTCCAGATAACTGTTGAATAATGAAAGAAATCTTCGATTTTTCTGTTGGATATAACTGGACTTGTTGTTCAAGCGCTAGAGAGCATTGCAGTAGAAACCCATTGCAATCCTCCGCCCGACCTGAGAATGGCGCTGGCCGGGAGGCGGGGTTGGCGAAACAAACCAGTGAGGAAGCGGGGTTCGCGGAAGCGTCGACTGGGGGTTGCATAGGATTCGCAGCGGCGGCTGTAGGCTGCATAGGATTCGCGGCGGCGATTGCAGGCTGCATAGGGTTCGCGGCGGCGATTGCAGGTTGTGCAGGGTTCATAGCAGCGTTCTTTCTTTTCTTTTTGCAGGTCAAGCCTTCTGTCAGGATTCAGACACGGAGATCGAGATAAGTGAATCTTCACAACTTTATTTACAGGTGACAAACGTGCAAGGTGAATACTGTGAATTCAGATACAGCTTCTGTGAAGATCTCTCGGTGCGGGGAAAACAGCAGGTAAGCCAGATAAGTTGAGGAAAGTTGAAACAACCCAGTCTCAGTCCGTTAATCCTTATCTTCTTACAATCAGATATGATCTGAGTCAAACGGCTTCGATAAGAATATGAAACTCAGGAGAACACTGGATCACAGACGTCAAAAGATCAGATCTGGAGACAGCAACACAAAGTCACAAAGGTTAGTGAATCTCAAAAGGGTATACGTTACATCAGGGGAAACTCAGGGGAAGCAATGGTTCAGGATACAACGGGATAAGGTCAGTTCCTGTTGGAGGCTTGACATAGACTGGAGCTATCGTGAGTGTTTTAAGTGTTGGTGAATGAGGTTGTTGATAGTGACCAGGTGTGGGTGATTAATACTCTGGAGAGAGCGATCTCTGTGTGATGGATGGAACCGAGCGTGATTGGTCCCTGACATAGAGAAAGATAGATGGATATATACACAAATACATATATACATATTTATGTCAAAACTCACGCATATCAACTTTTTATCAACATCTTTAATGTTTTCTTCAAAGACTTTTAGGTCACTCTCAGAATCCATTTTCTTCAGAGTCGCTGTAGACCTGCCAGGGTCCAGAATGCCGACTACTTGCTGAAGTTGATCTTTTAAATCGAACAACATCGCAAACACCTTCCTTTGAAATTCTGAAAGAAAAATTTATTACATTAATATGTACACACACTTGGACACATTTTATGATGTAAAAATAATAAGAAAAAAATAACATCATGGGAAATTAAGTCATTTTATTTTACTGGCCAGTGTTTTAAAACCACCACACATAACATTTCTTACTTTTGGTTGACATGGGGTAGGCGCTCTTTGAGGGTTTGGTGCCACCTATTTTGAAATAAAATAAAGAAATAATAAAATAAAAATAAAAATGTTAATTCAATTTTGTGATAGGACAACCCCATGGCTGGAACAGTCCATTAACATACTTACCCTCACTTCTGTGCTCACTCCTCGATGCAGCGGTCAAGAGGAAAAACAACATTATGAAATCTTGTTATTTATTTTAAATGCTTATTTACTGCTCAAGAAACACATATTATCATTATTAATGTTGAAAATAGTTGTGTACAATTACATTTTCTGGATTATTTAATGAATATACCGCTTTCAACATTGATAATAATCAAAAATGTTTGTTGAGCATCAAACCATCATATCAGAATGATTTGTGAAGGATCATGTGAAACTGAAGACTGGAGTAATGATGATAAATTAAGCTTTGATCACTGTAATAAATTACATTTTAAAATATGTTTAAATGGAAAACAGTAATTGTAATGTAAAATATTTCACAATATTACAGTTGTGTATTTTAATTAAAAAAATTTGTAGAAAATAAGTAACTAAAGCTCTCACATGTGCTGGGGCGTCCGCTGGTGCTGGTGCTGGGGCGTCCGCTGGTGCTGGTGCGTCCGCTGGTGCTGGTGCTGGGGCGTCCGCTGGTGCTGGGGCGTCCGCTGGTGCTGGTGCTGGGCCGTCCTAAGGTGCTGGGGCGTCCTAAGGTGCTGGGGCGTCCGCTGGTGCTGGGGCGTCCGCTGGTGCTGGGCCGTCCGCTGGTGCTGGGGCGTCCGCTGGTGCTGGGGCGTCCGCTGGTGCTGGGGCGTCCGCTGGTGCTGGGGCGTCCGCTGGTGCTGGGGCGTCCGCTGGTGCTGGGCCGTCCGCTGGTGCTGGGCCGTCCGCTGGTGCTGGGGCGTCCGCTGGTGCTGGGCCGTCCTAATGTGCTGGGCCGTCCTAAGGTGCTGGGCCGTCCTAAGGTGCTGGGGCGTCCTCTGGAATTCGGGCGTCCTAAGGTGCTGGGGCGTCCTCTGGAGCTGGGGCGTCCTAAGGTGCTGGGCCGTCCTAAGGTGCTGGGGCGTCCTCTGGAGCTCGTGCGTCCTAAGGTGCTGGGGCGTCCTCTGGAGCTCGGGCGTCCTAAGGTGCTGGGCCGTCCTAAGGTGCTGGGCCGTCCTAAGGTGCTGGGCCGTCCTCTGGAGCTCGGGCGTCCTAAGGTGCTGGGGCGTCCTCTGGAGCTCGGGCGTCCTCTGGAGCTGGGGCGTCCTAAGGTGCTGGGCCGTCCTAAGGTGCTGGGGCGTCCTCTGGAGCTCGGGCGTCCTAAGGTGCTGGGGCGTCCTCTGGAGCTCGGGCGTCCTCTGGAGCTAGGGCGTCCTAAGGTGCTGGGCTGTCCTAAGGTGCTGGGCCGTCCTAAGGTGCTGGGGCGTCCTCTGGAGCTTGTGCGTCCTAAGGTGCTGGGGCGTCCTCTGGAGCTCGGGCGTCCTAAGGTGCTGGGCCGTCCTAAGGTGCTGGGCCGTCCTAAGGTGCTGGGCCGTCCTAAGGTGCTGGGGCGTCCTAAGGTGCTCGGGCGTCCTCTGGAGCTCGGGCGTCCTAAGGTGCTGGGGCGTCCTCTGGAGCTCGGGCGTCCTCTGGAGCTGGGTCGTCCTAAGGTGCTGGGCCGTCCTAAGGTGCTGGGGCGTCCTAAGGTGCTGGGGCGTCCTCTGGAGCTCGGGCGTCCTAAGGTGCTGGGGCGTCCGCTGGTGCTGGGCCGTCCTAATGTGCTGGGCCGTCCTAAGGTGCTGGGCCGTCCTAAGGTGCTGGGGCGTCCTCTGGAATTCGGGCGTCCTAAGGTGCTGGGGCGTCCTCTGGAGCTGGGCCGTCCTAAGGTGCTGGGCCGTCCTAAGGTGCTGGGGCGTCCTAAGGTGCTCGGGCGTCCTCTGGAGCTCGGGCGTCCTAAGGTGCTGGGGCGTCCTCTGGAGCTCGGGCGTCCTCTGGAGCTGGGTCGTCCTAAGGTGCTGGGCCGTCCTAAGGTGCTGGGGCGTCCTAAGGTGCTGGGGCGTCCTCTGGAGCTCGGGCGTCCTAAGGTGCTGGGGCGTCCTAAGGTGCTGGGGCGTCCTCTGGAGCTCGGGCGTCCGAAGGTGCTCGGGCCTCAATCCAGAATTTGGGACTTGAGACAATACTATATAGACAAAATTAAAAACAAAAGGTGTTAAAAATAATAAGTTATTTAAGGTAAGAAAAGACGCATTAAAGAATGAACAAACCATAACTGAACGATTACCAAAAAAAGTCCTCTTTAGGTGGATGACATTAAACAAGAAAACAATACTATGGCTTTTTCGGTTATCCCAGATGGACTGGAGAACGATTAATGAATTCTCTCTCTGAAAGATGGCGGTTTGTTATGTGACCTTGTTAGACAAATTGCAGCTTGCATGTAATTTCATTAAATACAATAAACATAAAAACATGCAAAAAAATTTTTTTTTTAATAGAACAATATTACAATAAATCGCTTTTTAAATCAAAGTTATGGGATATTAAGTTGACATTCAGGCAAAACACATCTGACTCATGGAATATATTTCTACCTCTAAATGAGAATAAAGGGAGGCAAAAGTGTATGCACTTTGGAGGCAAGCAATGTCTTCGTATAGAGTGGGAATGCATTCAGGGATGCACCAAAAAATAACAAAAAGCATTGGGATCAAACACACTATCTTGATACCGATGTTTACTGTCATATATAAAAGTCATTTTTGAAAGCATGATTCTTTGTCTTAGTATTAGGAAAAAAAAGGTCAAAAACTTACAACTTAATGTAGGGTAGATAAAGTCAGGGGTCGGGCACGTCTCATCCAAGTGTGTTGGACAAAAAACTTGATCTTTAGCACAAACAAGGACATATGACAAATTATGACATGAACCAATGTGTAGACTGTTTAAGCCATATCTACACAATTCATATCTACAGTTTAGCATACCTTTTTTATTGTTTGAAGAATGTGCTTTATCTTCATTAGCTTTGTGTTGACCTTGAACTGTAAATAAAATGAAATTGTAATTAATGATATTAAGCCCCCCAAATAACAAGTCCAATTTGTTTAAGTATTTTCAAACTGAGGCATTTACCTGGCTTGGGTTTTGGATTGTTATATTTTGGTGGAGGATCTGGGTAGGACACAGCCAGGGCAGGACTTAGGGTGGTGGAGGCCCCTGGGCTTGAGTCACTTTCGGGCCCTACCTTATACATTGCTTTAAATTGAACTAAATGATACATACACAAGCTATGTATTAGAGCTACACAATTCTGTATAATTTGAGAATAAAAATAGAGATCACGATTCTGAACAAACAACTTAACAAAATAACATAATTTATGTTAATTGCTGAAGTCTATTAAAAATGTTTAATTAATCTGAATTATTTAAAAAACCTTGGGTTTGAATGATTCAATTCCTTAATCAAATACACTTGTTTCATAGATGAATCAGCATTTTTGAACAAATCTCTTGAATGAACGATTCAATGAGAAATGTTTTTTTAAGTCACAATATAATCGATCCAATCTTTATTTGAAGTGCAAAAGGTGACTGGTACCATAGACAGAGTTACATGTAAAAAAACATAATAATTTATTTATATGACCACTGATTGAAGCTTAAAACTGTTTTTTTTTCCAATAAATAAATAAGTGATCATGTGTTTATTGCAATGTACAAATGTCTTTTGTCAGAATGAGAATAAAACACTTATTTACCTGGAAAACATATTGAAAAACAAACAAATACCCTGTAAGTTTGCAATCATAACAAATCATTTGTATTAGGCTACATATAAATAGCTAAATCTATGAGTGTATAAATCTTTAAAAAAACCTGTTCCTGATAAGTGTTTGGATTTATGAGGAAAAAACAAAGTTACAAACGTGACAGTTCTCCGTTACGGACGCGAGCGCTCTGAAGCGGCACTTAAGACTGCTTTAAAACTTTCACAGACCTTAAACAGAAAAGCGCAAAGCCTTCTTTAAAGTGAATTTCGTTTTGTATTCATTTTATCTTGATTTTAATCAATGTTTCATCAACCAATTGCCTGGATTTAATAAATAAGAACTAAAAGCAGACAATTATAGATAATCACGACACGGAGGCGCCGGCGCGTGAACTGAAGCGCGTCTCATAAATATACCGAAACTCAGCGTATACTAGTGATGGGATTTATGGCTCTTTGAGGGGATCCGGATCTTGGCGATCCGTTCCTTTCAAAGAGCCGTTCAAAAGAACGGCTCTTTTGGCTCTTTTTAAATATTTAGTCAGTTTTAAGAAGCCAGGTTGGGGGCATCTCAGTTTATCCTGGAAATAATCACTGGGAGGAATGATAAGGTGAGATTTGTAGTCAAATAATTAAAACTCAGATATCACACACCAATATCTGAGTTTGAATTATTCTGAAATATTGATTATACCTCATTTGTCATGTGTGGACTATATTCCATAGGGTTGCATAGAACATTTTGATAAAAAAAAAAAAAAATATTTAAAGTTGTAAATATATACTGTAGATACTTTTTTTTTTTTTACTGGAGTAACCATGTGACGGCAGCGTGCACCAGTCATTGGCTCCGCTCCTACCCAATGAAAGAGGCACGTAGGGTTTTTTTTTCACTGGAGTACTCACGTAAAGGATGCGCGCGCGTGCACAACTATCATCTTGCTGTTAGCAGTAGCACCCCTGCGCTGGGTGTGCCCCTTCCCCTATAACTGAGGAGATCATTTGTTTGCATCTGTGTGAACTTGAAACACGCATAGGAAAAAAAGAACGACAGAAAGAGCGGCTCCCCTCCAGCCGCGACTCGGCTCCCATCGTTCATGTTTATGAGCCGTTTAAAAGAATCGGTTCGTTTGCGAACGTCACAACTCGTAGGCTATAGCCCACTCCACAGACCTGAAACATAAGCTACTTAAAATACATTTTTCATTGCAGGCCAGGGCCAGGTAACAATGCTAGACCAATCAACAAACTTTAAATGAAAAATTAAATGACCGACATATTTTTGAAAAAATCAAACGTAAACGGGCGTGGCCCCCTATTGGGCGGGGCCAGTGTTGTAATGTAACGGAGTACAAATACTTCGTTACTGTACTTAAGTAGAAATTTCACGTATCTATACTTTACTTCGCTATTTAAATTTATGTCAACTTTCACTTTTACTCCACTACATTTCCTAGATATAATGTATACTTTTACTCCGTTATATTTCCACGAAGAATCTTCGTTACTCGTTACTAAAAAATAAAATCAGAAGAAATGTGTGCGACTGCAATAAGGGAGGTTTGGCGAATCACTGCTCCTAGATTGCACTACGCACGCTCTGCACGCTCTATTTCAGCGTAATGCTCGTTTGTTGCCAAAGGAGGAGGAAGCACAACTGAAACCGCCATGGAAGCACCTACTGGAGGACCGGGGGGAAACTCCTTTTCCTTGATTTACTGAAGCCTATGTGTGAAACGCATTTGCAGCTGCACAGCTAGCACATTGAGCGTCTAGCTCGCTCATCGGCTGTGCTGCGGCAACTGCATATCCAATGGCGCGGGCGCCTCTGACGTGCGACCAATGAGCTAGCCCCACGTCATTACACGTCAGAGCCTGCTAAGGGGGCATGGCCTCTGCCTATAATATTCCCCTGAATTCGCCATTATAGCAGGTTTAACCTATGGGTTTAACGACTGAAGCGACAACTCGCCAGGTTAGTGCGGCCGGCTACGCAATACTCGTTCCCTCTCTCCTTTCGAACGGCCACAATAAAAGTTCACAATCAAAGTTCTAACCGCTTGCTTTAAAAAAAAAAGTAAACTTTTTACTTTTACTTCAAATACTTAAGTACATTAAATATCAGAAAATTACTTTTGATACTTAAGTACAGTATATATCAGATACTTTAAGACTTTTACTTAAGTAATATTCTAAAAGGTAACTTTCACTTCTACCAAAGTCTTTTTCTAGGACGGTACTTGTACTTTTACTCAAGTATTGCTTTCTAGTACTTTATACAACACTGGGCGGGGCCCATGGGCTTGAGCCCAGTCAAGCCCAATGGTAAGTCCGGCCTTGGACACAGCCCTTTTATCAGTTGGTTTATTTTATTTGGATTAGATTCTACTTTTCCTTTGTACAAAACAAACGCAAAGTAAGTTAATCCAACACTTATGCTGAGCTTTTAATACAGAACAGTATTCAACATTTTACTTCTGCAATTAGGCAATCACATCATTGTAATTCCATGTACAAAAACGTCTTCCTCTGAAAGCCCTCATTATGAAGGGCTATAATTAAAATTCTAAAAAAGGGAATATTTATGATTAGGCTAAAGAGACACAATAACATAAAAGTTGGCAACTCACGTTTTTTGACTGCCAGGAGACTTTGACTGAGCTGTGTTGTCTCAATGTCAGTCACGTCACTGTCGTTTTCAAGGTCCAATTCTAAATAGAATAAAACAGAAATAAATTTTTGACAGTTTTAGGTTCACATTTGAAAAACAGTGCAAGATTGCATTAAAGGTGCTGTATGGAGTTTTCAGCGGAATCTAGCGGTGATGTTTCAGATTGCAACCAATACGTTTACAAGTGAGTGCTCGTGCGCGTGCTTTCTTTTGTTTTTTATTAGTATGTGGAGTTTGTGTTGGAGTCTGTGTTGTGCTAGTCGTTTCCTAGTATTAGCAGACTCCATGTCATAAAGTTGCAGTGTCGTCGCTGTTGAGTGCAAAGTCAGTAGACGAGGCGAGAGGCGAGACGCTCGGGAGCGCGCATGCAGGTCTCAGTCACGGCACTGGATTTCGCGGCGAATCCGACCCGGAGCATCACATAGAAATAGGAATACTTGCTTTCAGAGGTAATAGCAAAACCCGCCAAGTGGATCATTTTATTGTGAGATTACAACCCCTTCACACACAGGTAATAAAAAATGGATTCATTTTAGTAGAAAAACTCCATACAGCACCTTTAACAAATGTTAAAGGGGTGATGAACTGACAAATCAAATTTTCCTTGAGCTTTTGACATCTAAGAGGTCATCAAATTATAAGAATATCCTGTAAGTTTCAGAACTGAAAACGTCCTTGTTAGTCCAATAAAAGCTTTTATTGACACCAGGCTCAGCAAACGATTCGTTTTTCAAAGTGGGGAACTATGACGACAAAGAGGATAAAACACCCCCCCCCCCCCCCCCCCCGCAGAAGAAGATCAACGCCTACTTCAACACGGCCGGTTTAGCCCCGCCCACCGATTCGCGCATTACATGAAACTCATTATAATATGCAAAACTGTTATCCACTCACAGCAGTGGGCGTTTACTTCCAAGTCTTCAATGCAAGACGCCCATAAAAACCGAGCGTTTTTGAGCTAGGCTCAAAACTAGGGTAGAAAATAACCTATTACTTATTCATTTTGATGTTTTTGAATGTAAAAACCAAGCGAACGTCATAAGTTGACCTCAGACAACAATATAAAACAATTTAAAAAGCCAGTTCATGACCCCTTTAATTTAAACCCGTTATTAAGAACCAATTAATAATGTACCATTAACAAAGTCATGGAAGACTTTCCTCTTTCGACTTCTTTTTGCTTTGCCCCGATTGTCCATTACCTAAAAGATAAAACAACAGGACAAGCTTAACTTTCAGGACAGTAAATCCTGTCCATTTATTCCAACAGTGGGAAAGCAATTGGACATAATTGTGAATCAAACATGCTAGTGATTGTATATACAAAAGAATGTTGATTGTTGAATTACACCCAAGTCAGATCATGTTGACCACGGTTAACCACAAGATTAAAACCATCAGGTGGATTTAATGTTATCACTAAGTAATTAGTGTGTTAGGTGCTTTTCCCAACCTTACTAAAGTAACAGTGCAAATATATATATAAAAAAAGAATTATTACCAAGTCTAGTCATGTTGGTGCAGCAGAGGGAATATAGCGTAACCCTGTTTGTAAGGAAGACAAACAGCCTTTTTGTAGACACTTTCTCTGTTTGTCAGTATTCGCTTTGCCATTGTCAAGTCACTGCTGACAAACATTATGTTGAAGAGCTTTGAGTTGCATGGCTTTTCAAAGACACTCTCACAGTCAGTTTCCCTAAACACATCCATCCTTAGTGTTCCATCGCTTCGTTTCTCCTGGATAAATCCCACTGCATTATCGATCAGGAACACACAGTTGTCAGGCATCTTTGCTGTTAGCTTGCTTGTCTTTTGGGATTGTCTGGCATGTCTTACAGTACATTGTCTTTCAGCAAGTCTGTTTGTGACTTGCACTAGTGGTTGTTTGCCACTTCTCACCATTTTTTTGATAACCTGGAAGTGGTTCTCAAACGGAAAACATGAAATACCGTTCAAAGAGCTGTGGAAGTTTGCAGCATCATCTGATAAGTGTTTGATGGAATGAATGTTGTATGTTGGAAAGGTGGGTCCATAAAAATCCACAGAGCCATCCACAAAGTGCTCCAGAATGTTGTGCGCGTATCCTAGATAAGACTCTCTCTTCTCATCAGCTTCATCCAAAATAATGCTCATACCAACACTCAGACAAAGAAAGTGGTGATACTGATCATTAGGAAGCACATCCTTCAAGATTAATGGTCCCGTGTAGAGCATGAACTGACGTAGCTCAGTAGCTTTCCACCGATCCAAGTCTTCCATGCTTCTTGGCTGCCTTGCAAACTCTGCAGGCAAAGCTCGTTTCAAATGACTAATGTTCATTTGTACTTCCTCTCTCTGAGCTTTACTCAGGCGACAGATAACTGGCCCACGCAACAAGTATGTCAGAAGCCTTTTCGTGGCTCCAAGACATACTAGGTGCATGTAGTCAAGGGGGAACTGTTTCACACACAAAATACCAGCTCTAACAAGAGGTGATATTTGTTTTTGATGGTCAGGGTATCCAACTCGGTTGAACACCTCATCTGTTCTTTCTTCAGAAGGACCCTTTGTCAAGTAAACTACCCTATTTTCGACCATTTGTGCTACTGCAACACATCGCTCACATCCATGCAGACTATTGTGACTTTTTATAGATTTTAGAAATGACCGGGCTTGTGCATCACAGATGATCGCCTTCACTGTAACTCTGTGAACTAAATTCTGGAATGAAACTCCATTTTGAATGAGCGGTTGCAACTCCTCCAAGAAATCTTGCAAAAACTCCTCAACAGGGTAAGGCTTGCTGGACCCATAATAGAGAGCTACAACAAATGGCTGAAAATTCAGAATTTGACCAAGAATGGGCCAGAAACACATTTTACTCGATTTAAATAATGGCACGCCATCCACATTAAAGGACAGTTCAACCAGCTCTGGCAGTGTCTCTTTTGAAATGTGTTCAAGAAGGTAACGCTCAATACCATAATAGATATACTGTCCATTGCATTTATTTTGAACTGGCACTCCTTGGGGAGTATCAAGAAGACTTCTAGCATCTTTGGGAAGTCTATGGCCATGGCGCCTGAGCACACAAAGAAGCTCATTTAGTGCCTTGTGGGTTTGGTTTGTAGCAGTAGCCCAATTAGCCAAGTCTACTTGGAGAGAAGGCGTTTCATCAGTTGAATGTGAAGTCTCATCCAACTGCTCAGAATCTGTTTCAGTAGAATCTGTGTCATTAATTGTGTTCTTCATCTGTATCACCCCTAATGGACACTGCTACTGTGCTGACGGAAGAACTACAGCCCTCCATAGTAGGTAAATCGTCATATGTTGATCCCTCTGCGAGTGGACTGCCCTCCCCCACCAAGGCTGGCTCCACTGACCCTTCGGATTCAGAGCTGCTACCACGTTCCACTAAGGCATCAACCCTTGCCCTTCGTCGTCTCCACTTCTTTTGGTATTCAGACGACATGTTTAGCAATTCTAAAATTACAAAATATTTTTAACGCAGTTATTGAGAACATACATGTCCAAATCCAGCTAAACATTTCATTCTAATAAAAATAATAATACATTTTATTTGTATCGCACTTTACATTAGCAATCTCAAAGTGCTACAGAGCATATAGTAAATATATATATATATAAAATTATTATTCAGATCATTTACTTTCTGAAAGAAACTCTCAAAAGACTACATTAATAAGTCACAAAAATAGCTTTGACTATATTATTAAACATACTTTATACTATGGTAAACCGTTGTATAAGTTCAAAGTAACTTTTAGCCTACTAACGTTAGCTAATTTTAACCAAACTAGGTACATTTCAGTTGACAATGTGGACATCATTTATTTCGGTTCATTCATGTCAAACAAGTAAAACTCAAGCACGTAAATTTAATACAAAATGTGCTTACCCAACAGTAGATTTTTAATAATCTCGATACAACTCAATTCCTCCTCTCCTCGTGGTTGCTCCAATTGCTAAAGTTCCGGTGTCTATGGGGAGAACGCGTTAACATCTCGTGAGATCATCTATTTTAGCCAAACTCAGTTGTGGGCATCATTTATTTCGGTTCATTCATGTCAAACAAGTAAAACTCAAGCACGTAAATATAATAATATGAAATGTACTTACCCAACAGTAGATTTTTATTAGTATATATACAACCTCCCGTGGTTGATCACTGTTCAAGTTCCGGTTTCCGGAGATGAGGAGAACGTGTTAACATCACGTGAGATAATCTGTCCTGTCGCGGGATTTTGTAATATCGCGAGATTACTACATCTTGGCAGCAGTTTCCAAACAGAGCCCGTCTAACTGGTGACCGGATATATTTCTGTTTTACATGTATATGCATACATTCCATCAAAAAAATAACAACGAATACATAAGGTACAACAGGTTGAAATAATGATTAAAATGCGGCTTTGGAATCACGTAACCACAATGGGCACTTCGTATAATTATTTAAACAAGAAAAAGTACATATATGTACTTTGTATATAAAAAAAGGGTATTTCATAAAGATAATTCATGTTTTTTTCTGTTTTGCTTGACTACGTGTAAAAGACGTCTGTGGACGACTATTCACAACATTGACTACACGTGTAAAAGACGTCTGTGGACGACTATTCACAACATTGACTACACGTGTAAAGGACGTCTGTGGACGACTATTCACAACATTGACTACACGTGTAAAGGACGTCAGTGGACGTCGTCACAACCTCTTAAAAACTTTGCAAATTAAATTAATTATTGCAGTATTAACCATGCAAGATTAAGCGCAGCTTTAACACAATTGATTTCATAGAGGGTCATGATGGTCTATAAATGCACGTGTAAAAGACATCGCCAGGTGACGTCCTCTCACAACAGATACACAACACGGTATATATAGGGAATGTGGAGGTACGTCACGCCGTGTTGCATTATGGGACGTGGGCGCCATCTTTACAGGCACGATCTCTGTTTACCTTCGCTATAATAGTGGGTGTTTGGCTAAAACGAGGTAAAATTGAAGAAGAACGGAAGAAATGGAGATGTTGAAAGAAAAAGAGAAGGGACCCTACCGGGATAAACTAAATGCCACTGCCAAAAAACGTTATTTGGACAAACTATCCGCGATAAACAACGTTGATACATCTGATTTAGTTTTGGTGTTCTAAGCCTATGCTAAGTTGATTACTATTGTGCATAAAGTTCAAGCTATTTTACCTGAAAAACAGCTCTCATAGTTAATGTTAACTTGCTATTTTCAGCATATGTTAAGTTTTCATAGGTTGTGCAAGATAAAAAAATTGTACATTACTTTATAATGCCACAAGATGTGGTAACTTGTTAAATAAAACTGTGCCTTATTGTCATCATTTAATGTTGACACGTGTAAAAATGATGAGGGTATTTGGTCGTTTATTTTAAAATAGTTTGATGTATCTTTGCCCTTTTTATGTGTACTTAAAGGGTCTTTGTGGATGCAATCAGTACAGAAACAGAGAAGTCACTTAATGCATTTATTAAGCAGTTATATAAAAACATGATTCACAAACATTTTAAAAAAGGCATGTAAAAAGATGTACAGAATATCAAAGCAAATTGTTAATTGAAAACAAAATAAATATAATTTGATTCATGCAATGTGTCCTGGCTTTATCATCTGCTAACATGAACCACACATTCAACATCATTCATCAACTATCCTCCTCATAGAGGAATATACAATACACAACCTCTTGCTTTGTACAACTTTTAACAAACGTAGTATGTAGTGGAGGACAGTAAGTAAAGTTTTTCCTCATGATTTCAGCACCCCACGCGATCCGGCGTCTTCTCGTTAGCTCCTCGACCTGCTTCCCTTGTTGTTTTTTTCCAAGAAAGAAAGGTGAACAAACGTATTCCATTGTTCAGTTTCCTCCCTGAACGATCGTGTGACCTGCTATGGCAGTTGAACTGAACAACCATATCGACGTTTATTAAAATCTCGACAGAAAATCCAAACACATCCTCCAAAACATGCATTTAAATACAGCGGTATTGGGCGCGATCCTGTAAATATGGCGGCGGACCCATAATGCAACACGGCGTGACGTCATCTCCACATTCCCTATTGAACTACACGTAGCTAAAAGTCAAAATAACAAATATATATGCAACCCCAGAGAACTGTAGACATGTACAAATGTATCAGAAGGCATTTTTAGGAAATGTTCTGTGATACATATTTTTACCGATTTATGCCGTCCTACCGCGACTATTTTTGGCCAGGGACACGACGTTGCCGTCGGACCAATGTTTGCTGGGTAGCCTATAATCACCTATAAATCACCTCTCTGTAGGCTATGGTTCCAGAGACATGGCTCTTCTTATTCAGCACTGCGGGAAAAATATCATCAGGTTCTAATTTGGCCTTAGAAAACCAGTAAAATCAATTTTTTTTTCACATTAATTTGTGAATATTTTAAATGTTTAATAAAGGGGCAAAAAGTCATAAACAAAAATCTGAAAATTCGTCTATATTTATTTTTTGCGCAGCATTTGGTGTGTAGGCTACAGTTCAAATTGAAAATTTGTTGTTCAACTTTGCGCATTTAAAAATACAACAACCGTTCATTTTTCGTTTTTCAATTAGGCTACGGGTTAAAAAAGGAAAAATAAATGGACGCAAAAGTACACGGACCGTTTGGACAGAATACGAGACAAAGTTCTTTATTAAATTCATAAAAGAAAAAAGAATTGCAGGAATACTGGATTCTAAACCTCAAAGAAATGCCACAATCAAGACCTTGCAGCAGAAATGAGGGAGAAACACACAGAAACACCTCATGTGCCGTTCAGTATTAGGGTCTTTCTTACCATTAATGCTTGGATAACACACCACGTCTCCTTCCATTAATAATAATAATGTATTGTGCGGTGGCTGCACGTCTATTCACATGTGCTATAAACCTACAAACGTCCAAAGTGCATAACATCGGTTAATGGAAACGCCGTCATTTCGCAATAGTTTTTTATCGATATTTAGAAAAATCGCAAAAGTTTTGCGCAAATCTGTAATGGAAACGCGGCTCAGCAACTGACGCAGCATCTCGTTACCTTCTCAGGGAACCCTGAAACATACCGTACATAACCCTAATACATTTTGCAAGTTATAAAGTCCTAATTGCAAGTTAAAAATTATGAGATATAAACTCGCAATTGTTAGAAATTAAGTCAGAATTGTGAGAGAGAAACAGGTAAGAAAAAAAGGTACTTATGACTTTAGAAAATAGTTATTGTACAGGAAAAAAAGTCACAATTACCTTTTTTATTTCATGGCAGCTTTCTTAGGACTGTCTTTTTAAATGGGCAAAAAAAAAGTACCTGGTTTTATTTATTCAGTGTCATTTAGCGCTTGACAAATGTTCATTTTCTATGCATTTATTGTGTTTTGTACATTGACAGTGATATTAAGAACAGCTTTTGATAGATTCATCGTACATATATAAACACTTTCAGCTCATGCCACTTTGGTTCTGACAGGTTGGTTTAGTTGGTTAACTTAACAGATCAGTCACCTTTATTTCTATAGTGCTTTATATAGTAGGCCTATATTGTTTCAAAGCAGCTTCACTGTAATAAACTGGAAAATAACAGAATCAATGCAAACTTAATCAAAAATAAGATAAATTCAATTTCAGTTGTAAAAGCAGCTCTAAAAAGACAATAAAGTAATTATTTAGCTCAATTCAGGGCTTATAAATCACAATCAATACAACATGCAATGACGTCTCAACACGTGGTTTACTGATCTGTTGCATAATTCTCCACAATTTCGACAGCATCTGCCAGCAAACAAATGCACCTGAAAACTAAAGCTTCAAAACCAATGTTATTCACTTACACTCCATGATGATTTAAATGGGAAACTCTATTTGAGGAAAGCAGCAAAGAACATCTTGATCCAGCCGAGCTCAGGACACACGCTATTATTAACTCGCTGTACCTTTAGAAAACATGTCAGCAAAAAAAAGAGCAACGTTTTCTTGCAGCATTATCTCTCATCTCAGGAGAAATGAGCTTTCCCGCAGGTCATTTGTTTAATGTTAGAGGCTTTTCATAGAGTTTAAGGTATTACTAATTGGCAGAGAGACTTCAGCCTAGAGACTTCAGCTGGATTAGTCATTTGGCTAAAGGGTTTGTGTGTAATTACTAATATTTCTTATCTTATCACACTTGCACTGGATGTTCACTATTCTTCGCAACACATCTGCACCACTTCTCAAACTGCTGGTTGTGTCAGATGTGTGTCTCACTTTTGGCTCGTTAATACCTGCCATCATCGTCTGATCCTGCTGATAAATAAATAAATAAAAGAGTATCTCTATTCAGTCCCACACAGTTTCCATCTTGTTTTCCACAATGAAAGAGTCTCTGTAAAAAAAGGACACGCAGCAAAACTTCTCATACAAAAAGGACACAAATAATAAAATATATTTTGGGCATGTGTGGTTTGGAAATGAGGTTAGATCGCTTTCACTTGCTCGCGCTCTGACTAAAGTAGGACAAAAAACAGGAAGCGCTGGAGCGAGTTTCTCTGTGACTTCCTGTGATGTCAGTCCTTTGTGTCTGTGCTTTAGGCTGTGCTTTTCCAGCTGCCTTACGGACACCCGTTTGTTACCCTCACCATTAATACGCTGTTGAGGAAGTTTGGATGAAATCTACACTTCTAACAAAAGCCCTCCAGAGAAAACTGTCTCGCAATATGAGGGGTTTTAATTAAAACTTCATCAACACTGTGCGATTAAACATTTATTTAGCTGAGACAAACCAACTGTGAATAATTCTGCATTTAAATGTGCCTTAAATTATATATACAAATCTAGAAGTCTGTTGCTCAAATATTTTCAGTACATGTCTGAATCTAAATCTCAATCTCAATAATGCAGAACCAAATAGTTCAAATACAGTAAAAAATCAGTTTTGCGATCCTTTAAATGATCATAACACTGAACTCATGTGACGAACTGAACAAAGCAATTCATCAACAAAACATCATCACAAAGTTTGCGGAT
The DNA here is from genome assembly GCA_030578255.1 of Tiaroga cobitis. Lineage (NCBI taxonomy): Eukaryota > Metazoa > Chordata > Actinopteri > Cypriniformes > Leuciscidae > Tiaroga > Tiaroga cobitis. The sequence continues at coordinate 50,894,109 of CM060597.1, forward strand.
TTACACAGTTTTCTCTCAATTCAGTTGCAGTGTGATAAAAAGTGGATGAAACTCAGAATGTGATGGTTTTAAGAAATCTTCTCGCTGCTTGTCTGACATTGGGTTGACGCGCTTACTAAAGGCAGGAAATAAAACATAGTTACGATGTTAGGCTAGTATCAGTGTTTTCTCTAATATGGTGAATATTATAATGTTTAGAACCATGTTTACTGTTAAATAACAAATGGAAACATTTGAAGTAACATAAACATATATTTTTCTCTAGTCTACTGAAGTGTTCCTTTTTAACAATTTATATGCCGCATGCTATAGGCTATTGTTATTATTATTTGGAATTAAAATAGCCGCACATCATCACATACCCTTCACCATACCTAGAGATTAGCATGGGGTACTTTCCATAAGATCATCTCTCAATGCAAATCAAACCAGCTATTAGGCTAACTGAAATAAAACCATGTCTATATGGTGAAGGGTATGTGATGATGTGGGGCTATTTTAATTCTAAAGGCCAAGAGAACTTGCACAGTGCACAGTACGCTGGATCCATGAAATAATTAGCCTTTAAAAATAAAAATCTGCCCTTTTATGGGAATTTAACATAGGTGTCCAGACGTATGCACCCTGTATTTTAAGGAAAAACATTTAATTATTTGCGATACATGATTCATTCACAAAGAAAATCGGTGTCCCTAAAGGTTGGAGTTTTCCTCATTTTTTTAATTAAGGCATTAAGTTGATTTTTTTAGTCAACTTTAGCATGGGTGTGTTCACTTATTCTAAGCCCTTTGAGTGTGTGTGTGTGTATATATATATCGCAATTTTAACCAGAAAAATCTACAATGTATGCCTAAAGTCGTGCAGCCATATAGTTTCTCTTGATATCAGCATGTTCACAGGTGTTTATTTTAATTTTATTTTTTACAGGGACCAGGGGCCCGTTCTTCGTACGTTGCTTAAAACATCCGAGATCAAACGAGACATCCAAGATAATATCATCGTGCTCATCATGATCCGGCTAATTAGGTTCTTCGAACACTCCTGCCGGTTATGATTAGTATCAAGGGTGTAACTTTGGTTTGAAAAGTGGGGGGGGACACAAAATGGGGGAATTTTTTTTCGATTTGAATCCCGTTTCCTGCATTTACATACATTTAGGGACTATGGTGATACAAAATCCAGGTCCCAGGAGATAATTAAGTTGATTATAATGATAAATTCTGCTAAAAATAAAAGTAGGCTACTAAACTATGAATAACAAAAAGATTTGTTACTTTTTTTTAAATTGTTTAATAGGGGCCAAGATTGCCAAGACTTAAAAGAATAATTTTATAAAGTCAAAAATGTTCACCATTAATGTTTTGTGTGTAAATAAAATTGAAATTATGTGAGACCCAATTTCCACTATAATGTAAAAACATTAAAACAAAACATTAAAAACAAATATTTTAAATAATTGTTTAATAGCATCTTTTTATGAATGAAGGCCAGTGTCACTGATATTAATATAGCTACTGATGTCTCGATGAAAAGGATTGTTCCCTCCAAATTTGAAACATTCATTAGGCTTCAAAAATATAACAACTTTTCATTTAAATTTACTTTAAACAATCCTCACATGAACCCATAATAAATGTTATATTTACCTGTGCCCTTCCTGTCTAACAGGTACGGAATATACAGAAATTGAATAAGGTTATCAAATAGTCTGCACTGCATAAATTATAAATGAAATATAGAAAAATCCTTATTAAAGCTACAAACATTCTTTAGACAAGATCAGTGAGTAATTTGCTCTGTTCCCCTTTGTTCTTTGGTTAACTTTACTGATAGACAGAATTGGCTGCTGTCCCTTTAAGATCTGACGCTGATGACAGGAACTTACATTTCATTTTCTCATTTACTCTTGACTTTCATTTAAGATTTTATTTAACTCGTTTAAGACTGTTTTTGTGAGGATACAATTGATAAAACGGACATTTTGGCATTAATGTGCGTGTTATTATTCAAGCGCGAAAGAGAACTGGATTCTGGCGCGCTGTCTGTGAATGTCCTGACGCACACGAGGGCCGGCTCTAGTCCTTTGGTTGCCCTAGGCGAGATTGATTTTTAGCGCCCCCTTCTTGCACTTCTTGTTAAATTGTTTATCATTTTAATTTTCGCTACAAAGAGTGTATGTATATATTTTTTATTATTATTTGTTGGCCAGTTGTGGTCTGTGCAATATTAAATATTGTTCTACTATAGTAGGCTAATGATAATATTGTTAAAGTAGGCCAAGTTATTTGACAAGCCTATTTTAACATTTTTTTTTAAACACAATAGTTACTTTCCCTGGTAATTAGTTACTTTTATAATGATTTAATTCAGTTATTAACTCAATTACTATTCGTGAGAAGTAACTAGTAACTATAACTAATTACTTTTTTTTAAGTAACATGCCCAACACTGATGATGAGTATTTATTAAACTCAACAAAAATGCTCTTATAATCAATCCAAAACTTCAACAAGTTGAAGGATCATCTGTAATAAATTGTTCATACAAATTCTACAAATAACGTTCAAGGATATTTCTATCATCCTACACAGTTGCATTGTACAAATACATTTTATCTGATGTAAAATTACAATTACTACCACCACTTCTATTATTATTAATCTATTAGGCTGCTACAAGTCTAAGGGGGTTTCGGTGCCCCCGTAAGAAAATGTTGTGCATTTTAATGTTTAATTCATGTTTAAATCAAATTTAAATGTTAAATTCATCAATCTGGTGCAATTCAGTGTGCAAATTGAACAAAGAAAAATTCAAACCTCTTTTAGTTACAGTGTCTGTCTACACTCACCTAAAGGATTATTAGGAACACCATACTAATACTGTGTTTGACCCCCTTTCGCCTTCAGAACTGCCTTAATTCTACGTGGCATTGATTCAACAAGGTGCTGAAAGCATTCTTTTGAAATGTTGGCCCATATTGATAGGATAGCATCTTGCAGTTGATGGAGATTTGTGGGATGCACATCCAGGGCACGAAGCTCCCGTTCCACCACATCCCAAAGATGCTCTATTGGGTTGATATCTGGTGACTGTGGGGGCCATTTTAGTACAGTGAACTCATTTTCATGTTCAAGAAACCAATTTGAAATGATTCGAGCTTTGTGACATGGTGCATTATCCTGCTGGAAGTAGCTATCAGAGGATGGGTACATGGTGGCCATAAAGGGATGGACATGGTCAGAAACAATGCTCAGGTAGGCCGTGGCATTTAAACGATGCCCAATTGGCAGTAAGGGGCCTAAAGTGTGCCAAGAAAACATCCTCCACACCATTACACCACCACCACCAGCCTGCACAGTGGTAACAAGGCATGATGGATCCATGTTCTCATTCTGTTTACGCCAAATTCTGACTCTACCATCTGAATGTCTCAATAGAAATCGAGACTCATCAGACCAGGCAACATTTTTCCAGTCTTCAACTGTCCAATTTTGGTGAGCTCTTGCAAATTGTAGCCTCTTTTTCCTATTTGTAGTGGAGATGAGTGGTACCCGCTGGGGTCTTCTGCTGTTGTAGCCCATCCGCCTCAAGGTTGTGCGTGTTGTGGCTTCACAAATGCTTTGTTGCATACCTCGGTTGTAACAAGAGGTTATTTCAGTCAAAGTTGCTCTTCTATCAGCTTGAATCAGTCGGCCCATTCTCCTCTGACCTCTAGCATCAACAAGGCATTTTCGCCCACAGGACTGCCGCATACTGGATGTTTTTCCCTTTTCACACCATTCTTTGTAAACCCTAGAAATGGTTGTGCGTAAAAATCCCAGTAACTGAGCAGATTGTGAAATACTCAGACCGGCTCGTCGGGCACCAACAACCATGCCACGCTCAAAATTGCTTAAATCACCTTTCTTTCCCATTCTGACATTTACATTTTACATTTACATTTAGTCATTTAGCAGACGCTTTTATCCAAAGCGACTTACAATTGAGGACTAAACCAAGCGAGTCATCGTGAAGAGGCAAAAACAACGCAAGAAGTGTTCAAAATACAAAGTTCAGACATTGCTCGGAGTAGCATAAGCCAGGCAAGCGAGGATTTAAAGGAAAGGATTTTTTATTTTTTATTTTTTATGTTAAGTGCTCCCGGAAGAGATGAGTTTTCAGTTGCCTTTTGAATGTTGTCAGGGATTCTGCATTCCGGATGACGGTGGGGAGATCATTCCACCAGCATGGAACTGTGAATGAGAATGTCCTGGAGAGTGATTTTGTGCCCCGCTGTGATGGTACCACGAGCCGTCGCTCATTGACCGATCGTAGGCTTCTGGTAGGGATGTAGACTTGTAGTAGTGAGTGGAAGTAGGAGGGGGCTGAACCTGTGGTCAATCTGTAAGCAAGCGTCAAAGCCTTGAACTTGATGCGAGCAGAGAGTGGTAGCCAGTGCAGAGAGATGAACAGAGGAGTGACGTGGGCCCTTTTGGGCTCGTTGAAGACGAGACGAGCTGCAGCATTCTGGATCATTTGTAGAGGTTTAGTTGCACATGATGGAAGTCAATTTGTCTGCTACTTTTTGCCAGCCCTCTCTCCTGGCGTTTGCACACTTTAAGGTGTTCCCTGCGTTTTAATTAAGTTTTCAAATTTAGCATATCCTTCAGTTTAGAGTTCAGCATATCCATTCAGTTTAGAGTTCAGGAGACTGTCTTGACCAGGACCACACCCCTAAATGCATTGAAGCAACTGCCATGTGATTGGTTGATTAGATAATTGCTTTAATGAGAAATTGAACAGGTGTTCCTAATAATACTTTAGGTGAGTGTACATTACACTAGGCCTACTACATAATATAGCTGGATTGAGTTATCTGAGATAATTGCGCATTCATGCGCTGGGTTAAAAGAAGACATGTATCGATAGTAGAAACATTGATCAGCAATGCTGCTATTGGCTGCTCACCGTGGCCAAAGAGCGCGCTCAGTTTTTTTCTCCACAGAAGAGCAAGAGTTATTGCTTGAAGGATATGCTGAATTTGAAAACTTAATTAAAACGCAGGGAACACCTTAAAGTGTGCAAAAGCCAGGAGAGAGGGCTGGCAAAAAGTAGCAGACAAATTAAGTTTGTAGTTGGATGTTTTTATCACTTATTACAGTATATATTTTTATATTTTAATAATTTCTAAATAATTAATAACTTTGTTCATTGTAATGTCAGAGTCACCACCCACTACTAGAACATAGAAACAAGTAAAAGTGAAGTACTAGAATATTCTACATAATAGTAACTAATCTCTTTTAAAAAGGCACTGTTAATAAATGTTTGCTTGTTTATAAAAGCAACCAAGAAAAAGGCTGAGAAATAAAAAGAAAAGAAAAACAAACAGGTGGTGGTCCTGCACCCCCACATTATACCCAGGCAGAAGAGCTGGCCCTTGGGTTAAATGTGAACCTTGTGGAGGGCATCCCTGGGTTCAGCTCTTCCTCAGACCCACAGCTGCAGGAGCATGCAACACCTTCACTGCTGGTAAATGAACATTAAATTATCCTAGTACACTGTAAAATAATTTGTTACTGCATTAAATTAAGTAGGCCTATAATCCAAATGGCTGTCCAGTCATATCAGCTGTTAAACCTTGAGTAGCCTAGTAATGAATTTCTTTGACTTGTGAAAGTCTACATGTGTGACTGTGAAACTATATAGATAATGTAAAAAAAAATATGTAGCCATGAGTTATTGATCACATTTCCCCCCAGTGTACTTCATTGTAATGAAATTGTGTTTTCCTCTTTTGTGCAGTTTTAAACAATACACCAACACCTTTATGTGTTCCCAAGCAAGTGGTGGCTGAAGCATGTGCAGTAAGTGGACTTTTTCTAATGTTACATCAAAAGGGAAGAAAGTACAACACTTTGTAATGCCCATTTTTCCCCCAATGCACAGGACAGTGAAGAAACCCTCTCAGGTATCTTTAAGTGCATAAATAACTTTACTTAATTTACACTTGAGTACCTATTATTTCTGAATGCAATATGAGTTGCAGGATTCCACATCTACAGAAGAGTCTGCACAGAGCAGTGATGCAGAGTTGAGCAGTGTTGTACTTTTCCTTTGAATTTTTGATGCATAAGCCACGTGTTTGACAGGTTTTTCGCTACCCCTAGAAAACAGAGTATTTTGAAAATACTTGACAACTAAAAGAAAAAAAAACTGGCACTAGAGATAGAGTTGCTTCATAGGAACTTCAGAGTAAGTGCTAATATATTATTTCACACAGAGTACAATATATATTATTTGCAGGCAAAAGATGACTTGATCACTGGCTTTTCTTTACAAAGAACAATTAAAATAAAACTCAAGGAACTAAGCATATTTGTCTTGTCTTTTATTAAACATTAATGAAATGTTTTATATTTTTTCTGATGCTGTTTCTGTTTTTTTTTTCTGTTGTGTAATATGGCCCATGCAATGTCTCAGGCCCTGTCAGGTGCAACCCTCAGACTTTTCAGACACTTTAGTTGGCTAAAGTTCACTTCATTGTGTGCCCTTGTCCTGCTAGAGCAGCATTGTTACTGGTCTGGGGTTTGGGTCAGGGAATGGGGTCATAAAACACCTGTCTCCAAGCAGGATCCTGTTGTAATCACCTGTTTAATGGAAAATTTCAGTTCTGTTAGGATAAGCATAAGTGTATACAGTGAGCTTGATATTTATATTTTTCCTTACCACGTTCAAATAATGTGCATAAATGTCTGAAAATTCTTGAGTCATGCACAGATCCTGGCCATATTTGTGATATGGAACATAGTCACACACCATCTAAGAGATTTTAGTCAGTCAACTGCCTTTTTAAAATTTGATATAAAATTACTATCTGGATAAGAATCGCAATAGTAACGTTAACTTGCTTGCACTGTTATTAAAGCCCGACTCCGACGAGTCGAACATTTATGCGAGTCATGAGAAAAATGATATCTCTCAAAAAGTACACTATCGCGTTGCGCTAAAAGACTTCCCGTATCAGCTCCGCTTATAAAGCCGCGATCTAATCCTGTTAACATGAAATAAGCCTGCTCGCGAGCAGGTTCAAGCTGGCGCACCTGTTGCTATGACAGCAAGTCCAGGATGAGCGTAGAAGAATCAAACAATCCAAGATCATGCCAAATCGCCAACAATCAAATCCAGCTAAGTGAGTTAGCGACGTACGAAGAACGGGCCCCAGATGCCCCACAAGTCCTGCTGACGTCAACATTCACAGGAGACTCTGTACATGAACATGGTAAAATGAAAAATCAAACACCTTGGAAATGACAGGTATGTACTATGTTTCCGGAATGTCACAAAGGTGTATGACTGTTCAAGCCTCTGTCTTTAGATCAGTGTGTTTACTAATGTGCTTTTTTGTCCTTTATTGTGTATCTTTGGATTATGTTGTGTTGTAAATAAATTCAAACAATCTAAAAGCCATTCTTTTTTAAATCTTCTCATTCTTTGTGCAAGGCTCCTCATCATGATAGGACCTGATAGCACCTAATAGGGCATTTAGGGGAGGGTCTTTGTCTTTCTCAGGTGTGAAAAGCAGGTGTGTCCTTCGCATAAAGCTTTCTTACACAAAACATGTCATACAAATTTTAAAAGACTTTATTGTCTTATCTGAATGAGTAGTCAGGATGATTTTCACATAGTTTTGGAGCAAATACTTTAGGCTACGTGATAAAATTTTCAAAAGTCTTGTGAAGAAATAATCAGTATGGGTTTCATGACCTTATTTCAGTGACAATTCTTTTTAGTTTTTTCACAAACCACGCATAAATGCCATTATCTTAAAACTACAAACTTTTACCTACATGCTGCTGACATATTATTGTAGCAGATTTTGTGCTGAATACAGTGTAATAAGACTTTAGCCATGAAAATGTCACAAGTATCAGAAATAAACAAATGTCAGAGCATGCCAGAACACCTCCAGGACCTGAAAACACCTCAGACCCCAGAGGGTTAAATGCGGTCTTCCACTCATCCCCCTCCCAGATGCGGACCAAATGATAGGCGTTGCGAAGATCCAACTTAGTTAAAAAAAGGAAGCGCCCTGCAGACGTTCGAAAGCTGAAGACATCAGCGGCAAAGGATAAGTATTCTTTATCGTGATATCGTTCAACTCTCGATAGTCAATACAAGGACGCAGGGAACCATCTTTCTTTTCCACAAAGAAGAAACCTGCACCGGCGGGAGAAGAGGAAGGGCGCCATTGGATGAGTTTGGCTGCCAGAGAATCAGAAATATATTTCTCCATGGACTCCCTTTCCGGATTAGAAAGCGAGTATAATCTGCATTTAGGCGGAGAAGTACCTGTTAATAAGTCTATTGGACAGTCATAGGGACGATGAGGAAGAAGAGAAGCAGCTCAAGACTTACTGAACACTTCCTTCAGGTCCAGGTACTCTAGGGGCACGTTTGACAGGTATGCATTCTCTTCCTGCAACACAGAACAAGGCACGGAAGAACAGGCAGACAACAAACACGAAGCATGACAGTATTCACCTCAGGTAGAAACTGTTCTGTTTCCAGTTAATATTGGGGTTATGGCGTGAAAGCCAGGGGTGACCGAGGACAACTGGAGCTAATGGAGAGTTAGTCAAAAGGAAACAAATTTCTTCTGTGTGATTCCCAGAAGTAATGAGACCAGTGGTATGAGTGATGGGTGGAAGAGACTGGCCGTTGAATGCACTGGTAGAGATGGGCTGGGTGAGTAGAATTACAGGAAGCTTTAGTTTAGAGGCGAGACTGGTGTCCAAAAAATTGCCCTTTGCTCCAGAGTCTATAAGAGCCTGGCAATTAAAATGAGAACGAGCCCATTGCAGTCTTATCTGAAGGAGTGTGGCAGTAAGAGAGGATCTTTCAAAGGCAGCTCCGCCCGTCAGTAACCTCTTTCCCGCTGACTTTTAACGGACACTCTGCAGCAATGTGACCCGCATTCCCTCAGTACAAGCATAATCCCTGGGTTTGGCATCTCTCCTTCTCCTCCCGAGAGAGGCGAGTTCTGCCCACCTGCATGGGCTCAGAGTCAAACACGTGACAGACTGGATCACTGGAAGCAGCAGGGAGTGGACTCTGTATGAGCAAATGGATTCTGCAAAACTCGTTGATGGCGACATCGCAATCTGGCATCAACTCGGATCGCCAGATCGATCAATCCGTCCAAAGTGAAGGGCAGTTCTTGTGAATAGATTTAGTTGTGAATGCGGTCGTTCAGACCGTGCTAAAACATATCCCATTGTGCTTCCATGTTCCAATGACATTCGGCAGCCAAAGTGTGAAACTCAATGGAATGATCTGTAACTGACCAACTTGCTTGATGCAACTCCGCCAACGCCTGTGCCGCCTCTCTGCCAGCCGCCGCCTGATCAAACACCTTCTTAAGTTCCTCGGAGAAAGACTGGTATGATGAACAGCACTTGTCTTTCTGGTACCCAGAGAGCTGCTCGACCGCATAGTAGCGTAATCACGAATGCCACTTTGGACTCCTCTGTTGGAAAAGACGAAGGCTGGAGAGATATATATAAAGAACATTTAGCCAAAAAAGATTGACATCGCTGGAGGTGGTAGGCGGGGCTCGAATTGCGGCTGACGTGGTCTATAGACGGCACAACAGGCGGCACAACAGGCGGGTTGAGCGTGGAAGGCTGATGGACAGACTCAGATCTCAATTGCTGAAATTGGGTGGTAAGATCGGAAACTTGAACTACTAGAGCCTGAACAGTAGCTAATATCTGCTCGTCCTGTCGTTCCATGCATACATCACTTCTGGTAAAAAGTTCTCTAATCTCTGAAGCACTTGCTGGATCCATCTTAGTCAGATCGTTCTGTCAGCAGAGATACGCGAGATCCAAGTGCAAGTGAGTAAGAGTTTATTTACAGTGATAATGAATAAAAGTAAGGCAAATAATCAAAGGTAGCAAGGCAAAAAATGCAAATCCTTGAAGCAAGATGAACATCGGAGACTTGCAGTAATGCACAACGGATAGAGGAATCCTCTCAAGATCAGAATCCAAACTCACGGCTGGAACAGTAAAAGGTACTGAGGACTAGAGAGACACTGGTGAGACTCGCAACAGGACAGGAACAAAACAACGATCTGACAACAAACGCTAGGCAGATATAGGAGTGGTAATAGTCTGCAGGTGCAGCCAACCTGATTAACTAATCATCATCAAGGTTGCTAGGAAACCCAAACAAGCAATCAGACAGTTGACAAGACAGACACACAGAGAAGAAAACACAGACCCATGAACCGTGACACGATGAAGCAGTGTCCTATAAAGGAAATATAGATTTTATTTAGTTGTAAGACTTGTTGGATTTATCATACAGAACTCATAAAACCATCGCATTATAAAATATGAATTATCCTACCAATTGACGTGCCCAGCTGGGTGCCAAGGCAATCAATGGCTTTGTCCCTGTAGCTGTCATGAATGATCAAACGGAAGCAATTGCAGTAAACTCTTTTATTGAAATGATGATATAAATAGGCAGTCCAAAGTCCAGGCAAACAGGTTAGTAGCGCAGGGACTCCGATGGTCAGATGACAGTGCAGCGTGCAGTGGTAGTGGTAGTGGTGGTGAAAATCCAACGACGAACAGTAATCCAACATCCAACGAACAAGAACCGGAAATAGAGAAGCACACGACTGAACGAGACTGGGAACACACACACCGGGAACCACAAACAACGATCTGACAAAGGAGATGAGAAGTTGATGAAAATATATACACATGAATGATAGACTGCAGCTGGTGATGGGTGATTGCTGACGAGCGCTGATGAGCGGCCACGCCCCTCTAATCAACACACACACATACAATAACAGAACCACGAGACAAGGAACAGACATAGGATTTACCAACCGTGACAGTAGCTGTCTGACCAGGACTTATGAGCTGCAAAGGTAGTGGGGCTTTGAACTCTGCAGTAGGTGCAGTACAGGTTTTTCGGGGGGTTGAATGTGGTACACCTGCAAACAGGTTGGAAGCATCCTCAACTTCCAGCAGATCCAGCTGCAGGTCATTCACCTCATCCTGATTAACAAATATCACAGAATATGAATAAAGGATTATTATTACAGTAATCAATATATTTGAAATGCAATTTATTACAGCTGAAACAAATGCATTCAACAGCATATAATACAGTAATGCTAGATAATTGCATTACAATAGGCTAGAATAAGGGAAAAGTAATAGCACAAAGCAAATTGTTTTTGCACAATGAACCAACAAGATGCAAGATGCAAGATGACGCCCGTTGGTGTGTTGGCAGCTCGTCTTGTTCAGTTTGTCGTGTTGTTATTACTTTTTATGTTGTGTCTACATCCTCAATATGGCCAATCTTTATGGACCTACGATCGTCAAGCATTATTTAATACCCGATCATCTGTACTCGATATCCCTGGCGTTGGACAACACTACTTTCATCCTTGGCTTGTGAGACCTCTACCCGCGGAGATAATTCGATCGACGACGGGGAATGCCTATGGTAAAAAGAAGAAACGCCGGAGGAGACGGGGCTGCAGAGCGGGTGCGTCAGAGAAAGCAAAGAGAGCGTGGAAAATTTCTTCTTCAAGGGCGCGGGATTTGCGATTCCCGTGTCTTCGCGCTGTTTGTCCGGTGGTGATGTTGTCCAAGCCTGGACCTTTTGTATCAAGGCCCCATCACATCAGGAAAGGCAGAAACCTCGGTAATCTGTGTCATTTGCGGAAGACAGAAGAGTGCGGGGGCGCGAGTGTGACAACTGAGAGCACCCTGGTAAGGACGGCATTAGTCAATGACCAGATCCCTTGCAAACAAATCATTCATTTTAAATGATTTTTATATACACAATGACTTGGATTTTTTATTTATTGTTGAAACATGGATGAACGCTGTTGATCGCGTCCCTATTATGGAAGCAACTCCAGCTGATTGTGACTTTTTTAACTCTCCCAGAAACTCCGGGTGGGGTGGTGGCCTTGCCAATATTTAAAAAAAATATTTTAAATGTCGCTTACTAGCATTTATGAACCATCAGAGCTTCGAAGCCCAAGTGATGATGTTGGATTATAAGAATCCGGTGCTTTGTGTAAATGTTTATCGTGCACCTAAATACCACAAAGACTTCATTGAAGAATTCTCTGACTTTTTGTCTCACATTGTATTACTTTCTGATTCAATCTTAATTGTTGGTGGATTTTAATGTACATGTCTGTTGCCCAGGAAAACCAATGGTAGCTGAATTCCTGGTGTAAGGACTGCTAAAAGGGTGAATCTGAATAACTAAATACATCCTGCTAAAGACCAAAAAAACCTGGACTGTAAAATTTACACACCCACTCCCACACACACACACACACACACCAAGCATATAACCCATGGCATCGGGTTACATCGGAATGTCCTCAGAACCCGGGGACATTTCTTTTGTTTAAAGACATTTAACAAAATATCTTCAATGTGTTTCTATGTATGTGTGTTTCCCCATTGTCACCGTGAAGTATTTATTGTAGCATAAAGTGAATTAGAAATACCTTCATTATGCATTTTAAACATAAGTGTATATTCCTTTAATGTAACATAATGTTCCTTGATATCTCCAGAACGCTTGTGGTATGGACTACCCAAATATGTAAAGAACTATTCAGTAAAATACAGTTTACCATGTTTTCCACCTTTGGAGTGAAAAGAAACAAGCAAACTAAAGACTCACCCTGTCATAAATAAGATATCGACAAGACAAAGGAAAGCCTTCGCGCCAGAGTTTTGTCGAATCTCATTGGTTAAGGTTGCTCCGGAAGGGGCGTGGTCTGCGTACCTTGAAAAGGACACAGACGCAGTCTCCTTCTCTCTCTTGCAGTCTGACCTCCTCAGAGAAACATGTGATGCGAGCGATCTCCTCATGGAGATCTGATCCCACCATGGATCTTTTCTTTTGTTCGTCTAGAGTTCGTCTCTTCTTTAACTTACTCCCGAGTTCGTCTCCCAGGAAAGGGAATGGACTTTGCCGAACTATTTCCTCGGGTAACGTCACCTCAAAGACTTTAAGCCATTCAAACACTCGCGCCGAATGCCAACGAACGCCACGTGATCCCCCATGGAACAAAGGGGCCACGCGCAAGCGGCCAACCATGCACGCGCCGGGACGGGCCGTGCAAAAACGCATGCGGGCCGCACTCGCACGGAGAACAAAAGATCTGCCGTCCAAAACGCGGCTAGACCATGCAGGCCGCTCAAGGAACGCAACAACACATGAGAAAACCCTTCCACATGCAAGTAAATGCAAGTTACCCTGTTTTCAGAGCATTAAGAATGTGTTTTCGTGTTGTTTCAGGAAAGTTGACTGTCTAGGTGAACGTAACCAGAGACGTAACCCTCTCTCTCTCTCTCTCTCTCTCTCTCTCTCTCTCTCTCTCTCTCTCTCTCTCTCTCTCTCTCTCTTACTCGCTCTCAAGCGTGTAATTTATCCATACCTCTATCTCACACACTTTCTCGTTCATTGATGTCTTATTGTGTTGTTTATGTCGTTTTTGTTTGTAAATATATATTTATTACTGTACCGTAGTAAATATATAAGTAGACATGCCTTTATTAAATCCATTATATTCATTTTGATTGATTCACTGTCTTTGCTCAGTTTCAAGTCTCTTAAGTGCAGATTTTATGCTACAAGCTTACTAAAATTAAATATACCTTAAAGAGTATTTGCTAATAGGGCAGGAAACCCCATTCTTGTGGCCACAGAATTGCGTTTTCTGAAATCCTATAAAGTAGGATGATATTGGGGATCAACCACAAATATCATTCTGACAATTGAGCTAATTCATTTTACCTGTTTTGTGAAACGTGGTCCGTGTAATTAATTCCAATCAACTTGTGGTTAATTTCAAGGATTCACATGCATGCATGCAGGTAAAATGACAGATCCTCCCTTATCGGGAGATTTATTAACATGTAAGACTGATCTAATCCAAACCTGTATGAATAATTATTAATTACCAATTATTAATTATGATATGCAAATTCCCCACGGATTAGATCCGCCCTTGAGTCTTTACAATATTGGTGGAGAAAATGCTAGGCACACTTTAAACTTGTTTTTGAGCAAAAATCAGTTTTCAATCTATGGCTATATTGTGATTTAATATTGTACGCGCGCCTCGGGTGAGTGAACGCAATGCGAACTCACCGGCTGACTGGAGAGGCACAAAGCCAGTCCATGTCAGCGGAGCACATTACAAACTGCTAAATTCGCCTAAACGTTTTAGTCGTTGTAATTGCTAAAATGAATTGCAGTTCGTAATACTGATATTCACGGTTGAAGTATTGAATGTAAACTGTAGTTCGTAACAAAAGAGATATTACCTCTGTAAAGACGTTTACATGTTAATATATTTTCTTTTGATCAGCCTGTTTTCAAAACGAGAATCTTTTGAGCAGAGCGAGAGAGGATCTGAATACAGCGATGCTCCTGTATTCAACCTAAAAGGCCTGATATTATAGTCATTAGACTAACACAAACTCCTGGTTTCAACTTTGATGTAGCTAACCAAATGTTAAACCAGAACACTTCAATCATTAAAGTGCTAAATGATAAATGTTATTTGGAGTTGAAAACAGATGAATAATTCCTGTTTCCTTTTGCACGACGCAGCGAAGAAAACCTGCTAACGTGTTAAATAAATATAGCACCGATAGAAATCCAAAACTGAAAACATTTTTCATCAATGCCATTTGATAAATGTTATTTGGAGTTGAAAAACAGATGAATAATTCCTGTTTCCTTTTGCACGACGCAGCGAAGAAAACCTGCTAACGTGTTAAATAAATATAGCACCGATAAAAATCCAAAACTGAAAACATTTTTAATCAATGCCATTTGATAAATGTTATTTGGAGTTGAAAAACAGATGAATAATTCCTGTTTCCTTTTGCACGACGCAGCGAAGAAAACCTGCTAACGTGTTAAATAAATATAGCACCGATAAAAATCCCAAACTGAAAACATTTTTAATCAATGCCATTTGATAAATGTTATTTGGAGTTGAAAAACAGATGAATAATTCCTGTTTCCATGCACAACCCAGCGAAGAAAACCTGCCAATGTGTTTAAAATAAGTATAGCACCGGAAAGAAATCCGTCGAGATTTAAATGAGACAGTGCATGTCCCCCGAGACACTCGAAAGCGGGCTGGTTGCAATACTACTGCCAAACGCTAGGGTGCGCCCTTGAGTGTTTTCCAGTATCAGATTGCCTCCACGCCCTCCATGAGCGAAATAGCGCCATCGTGTGGACACTGGCGGTAAAGTGTCTTTTCTTCAATTTTCTCTTCCCACAACTTCAAAGTTTACCAGTGAGATTTTGAACTCGTGTTTCTAGCTTTCAATGCATGGCAATTTACAGCCTCGTTTACTAACATGATTTTCCCTGCCTTGACTGTGTGCACTTGTTTTGGATTTTGGTTCAAACCACATTTGAATTTAAAAATTCAAAATTATGTCTTAGCAGTTTCTGATGACCGCTCTGTTTTGAAATGGCTTTCTCCCAGTTGATCTTATGCTGGTTACTACCACTGACACCTCACTGTGGTCGTGATCCTCAAATATAAGGCCAACCCTTAATTTCCTACACTTATTCAAATTTGGTTTGAAACAAACAGATTTCAAGGTTAATTTGAATTAAGTCTCATTGCCCGTTGGGAATTGTTTTATGGCTTTTTCTATATTTCCCTTTTCAAATTATTTTTAATAATTTTGATTTTATTACAACTGTCTCCTTGCTGTTCTAGAAGTTACTTAACATCTATGAATACGCTTGATTTGAATCGTATTTAAACCAGTTTGAATGCAATTTAAATCGAGTTCTCTGTCAGCCAGCTTGACCACTAAGAGGAAGTAGCCCAAACCCCTTTGTGGCCCAAACGCGCCACTACAGCCTGCTTCCTCCTGTGCTCTTCCTGCGGCTCTAAAACTCTCCTCCGAAGGGAGACTAGGTTATTCTGATAATTAACATTGTCATAATTCCCTTTGTTTTTACCATAATTTTAGTAAAGCCGTTGCCTTTGATTTTTCTAAAAAAAAAAAAAAAGAGACACTCA
Organism: Tiaroga cobitis; assembly: GCA_030578255.1. Lineage (NCBI taxonomy): Eukaryota > Metazoa > Chordata > Actinopteri > Cypriniformes > Leuciscidae > Tiaroga > Tiaroga cobitis. The sequence continues at coordinate 50,910,217 of CM060597.1, forward strand.
ATTTGATTTAGATAAAAGAGCTTTAATTCACGTTGAGGTTCAATCGTTCTTCATCTCGTTTTGTGTTTGTAGGTAGAAATCTCTCTCGGGCTGTGGCGATTTGACAGTCAGCTCTGCTCGAGGTCCGGCGGGCTGGTTCGTCTGATCTGCGTCACCGGCACTGACTAAGCACGGGTCTCGGACTTTCCTGTATCTTTCCCTTCGTGCGGCCCGCAACACGACATTACCAATTCGGCACCGCCGGTTGTGTTCCAGGTCAAGTTGCTTGAGAGGGCGCACCTAGGTACAGATGCACCGAAAGGCCCGGGACACTGCTGTCAAGTGTTTGGGGCGACAGAAGGACCAACCACGATGCTGACTTCGAGCGGAATGACCTCATTTCACCCCAGGCAAACTAGAAAAAGGTATTAAACCCATCCACTTAATATTGGCCACAGAATCTAGAGATTCCCCGGTCATGGGAGTGTTTGGCTCCCTCTCAAAGCCACAAACTGCAGGCTTAGGCCTCCTTTTCCCCTTTTAACACTTCTCGTGTACTATTAATGCCATTTCATTACAGACCTTTCCATTTTTGATGGTTGCATGTTACTTCAAACTTTGCTATCTTGCCATTGCTCTGTTCTGTTGTGCTCTGTTCCTTTCAGTTCACCTAGAGACAGAACCTCTCTGAGACACCAAGGAAAGCTGAAGAATAGTTTGACAACCAAGTCGGTAGCATAAACAGGTGACCCCTAAGCTAGCGCCCTGTCAAAAAAATCTTCATTCAGACACATGATGACCTACCCAAATTGTCCCACCGAACGGTTTAACTGTCTGCATCAGTTAACCAGAATTTTCATACACGGCCTAGCCGGTATTATAGCTCGTTAGACATAGACGAACTTGCATTGGTCTCTCTGTGTGTGTTGTGTTCCTCTCGCCCACAGTGAAGCCAGTATGTTCCGGTCCTACAGTCCCACAACCCGCTGGGACAACATGGAGACATGGCTGAGATTCATGACACCTCCATTCCTGCCCAAGGTCGCCAGTGACAGAGCCCGAGCCAAGAGCAGCTGGACGCAGACGTGGACACGCTAATGTCGCACCAACCCAGCCAAAGCTCCCACGACAAAGACTGGGCCAAACACGTCAAAACCTCGCTTTCCAGCTCACCGCGCAAGCACGCCTCCACAAAGGAGCTGCATCGCCCTGGAGCACAAGGTTGCAACGCCGAGGATGACAACGACCCCGAGCTACAAAAGGAAGTGGAAAGACTTCAAACTGCCCTGGCTAACCTTCATCGACACAGACCGAAGTGAGTAGTCAGAGAAAAGAACCAGAGAGGAACGCGACGAGAAACTCCGACAAAGTGAAGCCTCTTGCAAAGAGCAGAGACCGAACTGAAAGAGACTCGAAAGCGCACGGCCTGCGAAAAACTCAAAAGAGGCCCGTGCAACCATCCACAAGCCCGTTCAACAGAGACAAGATCTCGAACACGAACTTGGCACCGATCACACAGAGTTGCCACACTCTTATAGACTGCAGCATGACCTGAAAAGGGGAAACACACACCACAAGTTTCCCCTGACCGGTCCGCACATTTCAGCCAACGCACAAGAACTGAAAAGGGGGGTGAAAAAGCCCGCCTTCCGCACATCTCTGACAATCTACAGGACATTGATGTTTCACCTGCAGTCTCCAACCGGTGAACACACGTCACAGACACCCAGCAGCACAGACCTAGAAGAACCTGTGCTACCACCACCGGCTCCGAACGAGTTTGCTGTGGAACTTACAACGAACCTGTGACTGAGGACACAAGTTTCAAGAAACTTTCCCTCCAAAACCCGTCAGCCACCATAGTTCTTCTGCCCCCACGCAATGCCCACTCAACGGTGCGTGAAGGTCCCCTCAGTAAGAATTCATAAAACCCCAAATTCCTGAACTACAAAACCAGAAGGCACACAGCATAGAACATAACTTTTAAAGTAGATGAAAATGTGTGCTCGAAGAAAAGCAAGACTCTGCATTAGACAATTTAGAATTTTACAGATTTAAAGAAAATCTTGAATGGAACTGTAAGCCTCACCTGCCAACACACTATGCACGACTCTTTCGAAACTAGAATGTTGCAAATGTTTGTTGAAATGACACTGATACACATTAGTTGCCATGACAATGAAGGGTTACAGGAAACACTAGCCCCAAATAAGGCATAAGTCACCGTGACACCATAGTGTAGGAAAACCACCTGAGTTTTAAACTACTTTTGACCTACAGGTGTGCATATAATCATTAAGATCCAAACAGAACAACATGCGATACGCATTTTGATCACTGGTTGCTGGCTTGTCTAAATGCAGATAAAATAATAGCTGAAATTGACATCCCTACTGTAAGTGAAAGAGTCTTAGATTTCCAACTAATATCAGTAAGTTCAGCAGTAAAGCGTTAGTCTGTTTGACAAAGAAATCTCATATCAGCAGCTTGTAAACTGTACCGATATCTATTCTGCTTTGGTTAAAGAAATCCAAATTGCAGTATTGCTAAACCTGTTCCTGACGTAAAAGCTCAGGACAGGGTTATATATATATATATATATATATGTAGACCTGGGTGATGCTCCCCTTTCTACAATGTAAAGGCCTTACAAAGTATTGTTAGAGTGATGTAATTAACCTAAATTTTAGCTGCATCTACAAGCAAAGAGAGCAACCTCGCGACCAAAACTGTTTACTCGCTGAAAAGCCAGCATTTATGCATGTGAGGGACGTAACTATAGATGCTTAGACAAATCTATTTCCTTACTCTGTAAACAAATAGAATAAGTTGTGTAAAGTAAAAAGAGTTCCATGAGTAAAATTAGCAAATGCCAAAACACAGTTGCATTTTACTTAATGTAACATCAAGTTCTTGAAAGACTTCAAGTATAGGCGCCCCCTCTTAACCCGTTTAAACATGCATAACTCATTTAAAAGGGTGCAGACATTCTTCAGGTACTGTCAAATTGTTCTGACATGCTCTGGTTCCCATGACAACGACTTGTCACAGGAAGTGCTAACTCCTGATGTCACTTTGTAAACAAACCAGCCTAGGTGGCTAAGCTATCCTAGCCTAGCATCCATCCAGCTTACGCTAAGCTAACCTAACCTAGCATCCATCCAGCTTAGGCTAAGCTAAGCTAACCTAGCATTCATCCAGCTTAGGCTAAGCTAAATAATAACTTCTACAGTTAGCAGTTAGCATCATTCACTTGAAGCCTTAGTTACAGCTTTTGTTTACACAGTGCAAAGTATTCTAGAATACTTTCTTTAACCCCAGTTAGGGTTGCTAATTCTTCACTTTCCGTACTTTCAATTCTTCTGAGCTAAATGTCACCCTCACTAGTTAGGCATAGTCCTGGCTGAGCGCTGTAGGCTAAATTCGCAGATGCCCTGTCAATTAAACTTAAGTTTAACTGCATATAAACTGTATAGCCAGAGAAGAATTTGTATAGTATTGAGAATTTCCATCAGCATGTTGACTAACCCTTTGGAGGGACACACACAGTGTGGTCTTGAACACGCAACCGCTGTAACCCACTATGGAGTGGTGGTCCAGGCAAATCCAAAGTTAGTCACTAGTGCTACTGATTATTCTCACATCCAGATCATTACCACTGTCTTGATTACTTTTATTTTATTTTATTTTATTTATTTATTTATTTTTTTTTTTTTACCACTTTGATAATAATAGCAATCAGCTATTCCCTTGTCTATTTGGTCATCTATATGATTTAATTCCATTTCCTCTCTTGTTCGAATGTGGTTTAATTTCCCATAGGGCCCAGAAAGGAAACAGAGACACCTTTATTTGTGATTTTGTTTATTTTCAACAAGTGCACTCACTTTTATGACCCTGCACCACAAGTAATTTCAAAGATTACTAGGGCATAACTATAGTCCTGAGGATTGATAATAAGCATAATTTGAATAGGAAAGTTTTTTTTCTCTTCCCCTATCATTCACTTCGTCAAGCCGTAGTGAACCACTACGTAAGTCCAGAGAAATAATTTAGTCATAAAAACCATCTTCAGTCATTTATTTCATCTCGGCTATGCCCTTTCCAGGAACACCCTCGGAACCAACATAAGTCTTAGCCTCCTAACATCCACAGCTTAGATGAGCATACAAGACACACTTCACTGTCTAGCTACACATAACACACTTAGCTTTATGCTACATTCCTAACGAACCCATTAAATCGTGGTTCGAAACTTTTAGGGTCATGCATTAGTCTCACCACGTATGACAAAAGAGCGCAGAGTCACAGGGCCCTGCCTAACCTGACCTCAACCTTCCAAGGAACCACTGCCGCAAACAACGGCATAGCTCCAAAAGGATTTAACAAAACTAACCAGAAAAGCCACGACATGCAGACAAGACTGTCACTTGCAAACTGTCCAACCAACCTGACTGCATGAAACAGATTCTGCTTGATATGGATTACGTCCAGTCGTGAGAGGCACAGCTTCCTAGATCGTCAAACAGAGACTGTCAAAACGGACTATCAGCGGTTGCAATAAGCTTTGATCACTTAACTCCCTGATCCAGAATCAGACCAAGGGTTATCACCGCCGTGGACATCAAGCAAGACCGACTTGAAACTCCACCGACGTCAACAAACCACCAGGTATGGAAAGGATGCCAATTTCAGAACTTCGTTCCTTCAAAACCTGCAACCCACAGTGAGTTATTCCGTAAGCACCCCGGCCTGTCCCCGTAGCATGTCTACCACAGCTACAAGACAGGGCCCCCAGAGCTCACATTAAGCAAAGACTTTGTCCAAAAAGGACTGTAAAAAAAAAAAAAAAAAAAAAAAAAAAAACTCAAACTAACCTGTCTCCGAGCACGACTCAGAGCTGCCTCTAGAGGGCACCCCACACATCACAAACATTTTCACTGAGAGTTCAACCGTGCCAGGCCAGCAGTGGGCAACACAACAGGGATAATGCTCATCTAACGCACCAGAGCAAGAGCTCTGAAACATTCTGGAAGCCAGCCGGCGACCCAAAGTGAGCCGACCCCACCATCACCAAAAGACTCAAGCCCAGCCAGCCCAGAGCGGTACCCCTCTCATCACGCCGCTGGTAAGCACAAGTCTGAGCACACATCAGACAACAACAGTGCAGCCACGTCAGAGACACCCAGAACACTGCTCGTCACCATCAGACCACAGAGCTTCCTGTCACATCACAAAGTGACAGCATCAAGCAGACACCACCGCTGACAGCTGCACAACCTGAGCATGACAGTCCAGTGTCCCACACAAGACCGGCCCTAACCGCTCATCAGTCACGACACCAGCCCAGACGCCAAGACTTCTGGGAAGCCTAATCAAAAAGGGGGTGGCACGAAAACTCTACCTAACCACCACCAGAGACATTGATTTGAGCCTTGAAGGCCTGCTAGACACTAGCTCGAACATCACGCTAATGTCAGCCCAACTCTCTGAAAGACTCAGTGCTACAGCTGAGCATCAAAACGAACTCTCAAGTCCCAAACATGTGAGCTGAACGTGCAATCCTACAGCCAAAACAACATTTGGCTCAAAACAGGTAGCTCCCGTTCACCCAGTGTACCGATCACGTACCCACTTCTGATTGGCCAAATTCTGTTAAATCGCTTTGAGCCTTTAATAGACCTTAAAAAACTGAATGTCTGAGCTCAAGTCCAAAAACCCCTCCCCCTCCAGTCACACAGGTCAAGAGAACCTAACTGGCAGGTCACAGAGGTCACAAGAACTCCCACAGCCAGCCATAAAGGCACAGCCTCAGCACCAAATGGAGATGTGAACTTGCTACCCTGCACCTTTCAGCTCACCAAAGACTGTGACTAACCAAATGAACTTTGAGACAACCACCTCATACCCCTCCAACCACCCACGAACGCCGTCTGTACCCACCGACAACCGGTGCCCCAGACAACCAACGTGAACCAGCACATGCTGCGTGCACAGGACAACATTCAGCGTTCTGCACCTGATGCCACCACTGCGCCACAGCTTGTGGTGCCACAGTACAAAAGGGGGGTCATGCCAATGTATGCCCATGACGCACCATTTACTGCACACCGCAGCACCAGAGACACTTGCAAGACACCGAAGCAAGTGACATACCGGCGTCCTCAAAGCAAAAAGACTGTCCTAGCCAGCCAAGGACGACACTCGCTGAAATCTTTCCCCCTTTCTCTTTCTCTCTCCCTTTCACTTTTACCAGGTTGCTGTGGCGCCTCCAGCCAACCAGAGGGCAACCGCAATCGGACATCTCACCAGGTCTGGCACCAGGACTCCTTCTCTGCCGGACCCGCACTCAGAAAGTGAATGTGCCACCTGATCCTCACAACGCCTACAGAACACACTACCCCAGCGTAACAACACAATACAGCTGGGTAGGGGGCGATGGACAAAGGACTCCCGCACTCACGCTGAGACCGAGGTTGAACACATGCTCAAGCAACTTGAGAAAATGACTGTCACGCTAGCGGAGCCAGGTGGCCACAACCACCGCCGCACTGCCGTCAGAACTCTGTTTAACACTTGTATGTCCAGCATGAATGCAGCAAACCTCGCCAACGTGGGACGGCATGTAGCCGAAATTCAGACTGAGATTCCACAGATAAAAGAGCACTCACAACAGAGTGCATCCCTGCAGACCATCGACAAGACACTGAAGGGAACTGTGGTAACTTTCAACACTCACAGCGTTGAACCCCATGCACTCCAACACTCACTCCATGAAACAGCTGTTTACGGTCTTCCAGAATGACTTTGCTCAAACTCAGCTGGTAACAGCCCTGATGACAAACCTGCTGCGGGGGTGAACTCCTCCATCGACAGCCTCGCCATGGGTAGAATTCCACCGCACCGGATACCCTTAAGCCTCGTGAAAACCGTGCTGGCGTCCGCCATCACCACGCCAACTGACTCTTTACAAATACACCTTTCCTACTCTCTGGGTAGTGCCATCCCTCTCTGCGTCGACTACAAGCAGAGAAGGGGGGGGCTTTCTCTTGAACTTGCCCATCATAGAGTCAAGCCGAATCTACCGGCCCAAGAACATTGTCAAGGTCAGATTTTGAAAAGTAACATTCACATCAAGATCCACACGCCGGACGGGGTTGACTGCAACGACAGCAACACAAAGCCGTCCTAAGCTCCGAACCCGTACGTGTGCACATTGACCAAAGAAAGTCACTATCTCTGCCCTAACAAGCCTTTCCTCAGAGACAACACTGACGGAATCTGCGGGCTGCAGATCAGCGACACCCGCTGCCCTGCCGAAGCCAAGCCACGCACTCAAGGCATCAAGACCCAAGCAGAGAGTGTAAGTGACAGGCGGCTCGCTAACACTCCTGTGCGCACAGCTGCACTCACTTACGAACAGAATGCCACTGACACCTGTGTCACCTCGCTCCACTAGAGCCTGTGAATCCAAGCACCGAAAAGTGCCATCCTTCAACTTGACGACCTGGCATGGTACCATCTTCCATGCAAAGAGTACAAATTAAACTGGAAATCCCATCCTTCTCCAGGAACCACACTTTCACCCTAACTCCAGAACGGGAGTTGTGGTTTGCGAAAGGGGGGGGTGGTCCCAGCGAATTGACAGTTATCCTATCGACACAGCCCTCCAAGCGTTGTCTCAACTGCCCGCCTTAAAATGCCTCACCTGCTGTCCAATCCTGGACTGCGGCCGATCCTACGCTGGGTAACTCTATCAGACACACCCTGACACTGGGCTTGACCTTCATCCTATACAGGAGACTCAACGAGATACCAACATCTTCAGCCAAGCTCACGAAAAGTTTCGGACGAAACCCACAAAAAGGGGGTGCCAAGTCAGAGACCAGGCCAGAGGCAGCTTCGAACCTCATAGAGCTGAATCCTCAGCCCTAATAACCACCTGCTGCATGAGTCATGATTCACCTGCCATCCGTCCATTGTGATGATTGTTGTCCGATTAAGTCCACACAGGGACTTCATCAGACAAAAAGGGGGACTGTAAGGACTGCTAAAAGGGTGAATCTGAATAACTAAATACATCCTGCTAAAGACCAAAAAAGCCTGGACTGTAAAATTTACACACCCACTCCCACACACACACACACACACCAAGCATATAACCCATGGCATCGGGTTACATCGGAATGTCCTCAGAACCCGGGGACATTTCTTTTGTTTAAAGACATTTAACAAAATATCTTCAATGTGTTTCTATGTATGTGTGTTTCCCCATTGTCACCGTGAAGTATTTATTGTAGCATAAAGTGAATTAGAAATACCTTCATTATGCATTTTAAACATAAGTGTATATTCCTTTAATGTAACATAATGTTCCTTGATATCTCCAGAACGCTTGTGGTATGGACTACCCAAATATGTAAAGAACTATTCAGTAAAATAAAGTTTACCAAGTTTTCCACCTTTGGAGTGAAAAGAAACAAGCAAACTAAAGACTCACCCTGTCATAAATAAGATATCAACAAGACAAAGGAAAGCCTTCGCGCCAGAGTTTTGTCGAATCTCATTGGTTAAGGTTGCTCCGGAAGGCGCGTGGTCTGCGTCCCTTGAAAAGGACACAGACGCAGTCTCCTTCTCCCTCTTGCAGTCTGACCTCTTCAGAGACACATGTATTGCGAGCGATCTCCTCACGGAGATCTGATCCCACCATGGATCTTTTCTTTTGTTCGTCTAGAGTTCGTCTCTTCTTTAACTTACTCCCGAGTTCGTCTCCCAGGAAAGGGAATGGACTTTGCCGAACTATTTCCTCGGGTAACATCACCTCAAAGACTTTAAGCCTTTCAAACACTCGCGCCGAATGCCAACGAACGCCACGTGATCCCCCATGGAACAAAGGGGCCACGCGCAAGCGGCCAACCATGCACGCGCCGGGACGGGCCGTGCAAAAACGCATGCGGGCCGCACTCGCACGGAGAACAAAAGATCTGCCGTCCAAAACGCGGCTAGACCATGCAGGCCACTCAAGGAACGCAACAACACATGAGAAAACCCTCCACATGCAAGTAAATTTGGGTTACCCTGTTTTCAGAGCATTAAGAATGTGTTTTCGTGTTGTTTCAGGAAAGTTGACTGTCTAGGTGAACGTAACCCTCTCTCTCTTACTCGCTCTCAGGCGTGTAATTTATCCATACCTCTATCTCACACACTTTCTCGTTCATTGATGTCTTATTGTGTTGTTTATGTCGTTTTTGTTTGTAAATATATATATATATATATTACTGTACCGTAGTAAATATATAAGTAGACATGCCTTTATTAAATCCATTATATTCATTTTGATTGATTCACTGTCTTTGCTCAGTTTCAAGTCTCTTAAGTGCAGATTTTATGCTACAAGCTTACTAAAATTAAATATACCTTAAAGAGTATTTGCTTAGAGGGCAGGAAACGCCATTCTTGTGGCCACAGAATTGCGTTTCCTGAAATCCTATAAAGTAGGATGATATTGGGGATCAACCACAAATATCATTCTGACAATTGAGCTAATTCATTTTACCTGTTTTGTGAAACGTGGTCCGTGTAATTAATTGCAATCAACTTGTGGTTAATTTCAAGGATTCACATGCATGCATTCAGGTAAAATGACAGATCCTCCCTTATCGGGAGATTTATTAACATGTAAGACTGATCTAATCCAAACCTGTATGAACAATTATTAATTACCAATTATTAATTATGATATGCAAATTCCCCACGGATTAGATCCGCCCTTGAGTCTTTACACCAATATAACTGTCTTCAAAACAGTTCTATTGCTTTATATATATATATATATATATATATATATATATATATATATATATATATATATATATATAATATTATATTTATTTTTCAAAAAGCTTTGGCTGAGAGTGCCGCGTCTGGTCCCACTGTCCAGCAGGGGGAGCGCGAGACGCGATACTCTGCTTTGCTGCGCCTATGCGATGAGCTCGTGGACGGCCGGGGCTGCTCCCGCCCAGCAGCCCCGTGGACGTGAACTTTTAATGGAAGAAACCTTTTAAAAGCTGCTGCCTGCTTCTTTTCTTCCTGAAATTATCAATGACAGTATTAACTAAGTCACTGAATAACCTTTTTTTCTTTCTCTCTTTTTTTTCTTCTTTTTTCCGCAGGGGAGAGAGGATCATCTAAAAGAAAGCTTTCTCTTTCTGTTTCATGTTGGAAAAAAATCATTTTACCACAAAAAAGCAGCCTGACGCAGTTCTCGAACCACGTCAGTACTGCCTCCTCACTCACGCTTACGTCCTTTAGCAAATCAGCCTGGTATGCCTGCAATATAGACATTGTATGCAGACACGACGCAGCCTGACCTGCCGCCAAATACACTTTACAAAGCCGAAATATTTCATAATGGCTTGGAAGGTAATGCCGGTGCTTTAAATGACAATGCAGCCTCGGAAGAGAGATAGCTCGCAAGCGTCTCTTCTACCCGCGGCAAAGCGCCGTCTTTTCTTTTCAATAAACCTAGCCCCCGCTAAATCTGAATATGTGAATGATTGGGGGCTAAAATTATATCAGAAGCCTGCTTCTTCCATAATCTCGACACCTCAGTATGGAGATCATGAAAAAATGGCAAGCACCGGCATGGAGGTTGCACACGGGAAGGGAGAAATCTTTAATCTAACTTAGATTTAATAACAGACTCCTGCCTAGCCACTGGCCACTCAATGCTAGTTTTAATACAGCTCGAGTGAGAACCTCCATGAGCTCTTCGCTTTCGGGAGTGTTAGGTGGCGAGTCCTCCACATCTCCCTCGTCAATACTGCTATTTTTATCTCCTAGTTTTTATAACTAACGTTAGATAGTTGCAGTACTGGTGCCTCAGCCCGGGCGGAAGAAACCGCAGAGCGTGCTTCCAAACCGGGCTGAGACACTAGATCTAACAGGTAAAGGCAGAGATAAGGCAGAGCCCGTCTCTAACCCCGCTGAAAGATCCATTTGCGATCCCCACGATAATCGTCGCCGCTCAGCCTCGGCAGAAGCGGGACTCGAACCGCGGGGAGCGCGCACCGAGCACTCTCCTCAAAGAGCGCCCGGCGGGAGCGGAGCGTCCATAAAGGCAGACGCTTGCAATGCTCGCAGCCAGCCCCCTCGAGAGCTGACTGGGCATGCTGCACTCCCAAACAAACAACACAAAGAACGTGTGTATCCCCGCCCGTTAGATAGCGCGAGCAGGGAGGAACACACTTCTTAAATGCCGTTCGCTCGCCATAGTCTCTCATACAAAATTGTTTGTGTGGTGTAAATGTGATAACTCCTGCCTAGCAAATACTAAAGACAGACACAGTGTTTACAATCAGACAGATTCACATATAGCGCGACTGAAGGCACAGAAGCTGATGCGCTTGTGTTTTTGGGGTGCTTTATAGTTTCCTGGTCGATGACGTCATCCGCCTATGACGTTCCGTCTCTCCATTGGGCTGATTCCATACGTGCTTCATGACGCACAACGCAGGGGCGTTCCCACAGCGTTTGACGCAGCTCGAAGTTCCCTTGAAAGGGAAGTATGTGTTTTTTTTTACTCTTTAGCCTTATAACTCTTCTAAATGCTTGTGTTTACAGAAAATGTAACATAATTTGAAGGAAATACAATTACACTATTTATTTCAGTAATAGCTCCTTATCAATCATGTACACCAAAGATACCTATTAAGGAGCCTACTAGAATAGTCAAATATATATAGGCTATATTTTTATACTGTCTGAATTTAAACTTTTTAAATACTCATTTCATTTGCATGCTCTTTAATTCGCTCTGACCGCCACACATCACACACACGCGTGCGCGCGCGCACACACACACACACACACACAATGTGTAAATTAAGTTCTCACCTCGGATCGAGGATTGTAGCGATGCTATACAGGCGCTCAGATTCAATGTCACAGAACCTTTTCTGGACCGCTTCCAACAACGTGGCTTTTGAAGTTTTTACACCGTAGTCAGTCTCTGCTGTCTTCTCAAGAAGACGAGTTAAAGCTCTGATGGATGGAATAACATCTGCAGCCGATGCAGTTGATGCGCTGTTCTGTTGCGTGAGCTCTTCAAATGGGGAGAGTAGCGAAATCATGTTTTCTACTAATTTCCACTGGGTGCTGGTGAACGTGGAGGGTAAGTCATAGTCGGCTACATAAGCACACAGGGCACGTTTCTGTTCGAGCAAACTCTGCAGCATGTATACAGTACTGTTCCACCTGGTCGGTACATCTTGCTGTAGTCTCTTGATAGGCTGGCCCAGTTGTTTCTGAATACTTTGAAGTCGGGAGTAAGCGAGGGTGGAGTGTTTGAAATGACCGACGATGCGTCTTCCAGAGGCGATTATATCAGTGATGCTGCGTTGTGACAGAACTCCCTCGGTCACGGCGAGCTGGAGTGAATGTGCCATGCACGGCAGGCTGGGTAGATTGGCATCTCTCATGGCCTTATCCATGTTCCTTGCGTTATCTCTTAGAATAACATGCACTTTTACCTTCGGGATTCCCCATGCTCGAAACATGTCGATGAATGCAGCAGCAATAGCCTCCGCGGTGTGTGACCCTGAAAACTCTTAAGAATGTAGCACAACTTTTTGTAGTTCGAAGTTTTGATTGATGAACTGCGCAGTGAGGCTCAACATGGACATGGGACATACACTCGCACTCCAAATGTCACTAGTGAAACCAATTGATGTTATGTTGTCCTTCATAAGGCTGTCGACATATGTAAAAACTGTTTGGTATAACTGCGGCAGACACACATCAGTGAAATATTTACGCCCTGGCAGAGTGTAACGTGAATCTAAATAGGACATGAGTCGCCGGAACCCTTCGTCTTCCACAACAGACAGCGGCTGGTGATCTAGGCAAATAAATTCCATTATTTTGTCTGATATTTCTTTATGCTTCTTACTGTCCCTGCTGTAAGGTTGGTGTCTTTGAAACGTCTCTGTTACTGACAGCTGAGTGAGTGGCGCTTGAGTTGCTGAACCGTCTCGCTCTCTCTTCGCGCTAGCCAACTTTGAAAACTGCTCATATTCCTTCACGTGACTAACCTTTAAATGTCTGATGAGGTTGGTGGTGTTAAAATGTTTTGCGTGGGATTTGCTTAGTACACACATTGCAGACTGCCAAAGTGTTGTTTTTTTCAAACACCGTGAAGAATTGCCAGACTGGTGAAGCCATTTTTTACCAGGGCGTAAAAAAATGTCTCGCGAGTTTTGCGTTATCTGATCGGCTTTTCCGGATCGCCTTTATAGAGAGCGCCGATCACACATCCCAAAGCAATTATCGGCCGATCACGATCGGCGACCGATCAATCGGAGCACCCTTAATATATATATATATGGCTTTATGTAAGCACAGTATGATAAAAATTGAATTTATTGGCTTTTCTTACTAAACGTTAAGCCAAAAAAATGATATCTGGTTGTACTCCTTTATTACCCAAAACTTAACATATTGTTCCCTTATACCTACACGGAAGTGCCGCACACTATAATTACGTAAACGTACACTGTAATTTCGGTTTACTTACGCAGTTGTTTGCGGGTCGTAATATAAAGTCTTACCCGTTATTTTTCATCCATTTTGTTCGGTTAGCTGGTTTATGTCGTTGTACAGAAAGAATGTTGTGACGGTTGGTCGGTGTGGTATTATCCGGTTGCTCCTATTTTTTACAGTCTATGGGTTGCTCTTCTCGTCGACGATTGATGGATTGGGGGCCAATCAGGGGCCAATCAGATTTCAGCAGGGGCCAGGGCCCCTTGTGGCCCCGCCTCTAGAACCGCCCCTGGATCAACAGTAACAAGACATGCTTTACATTTAAATAAATGCTGATCTATTGAACTTTCTATTAATCAAATAATTCTGGTTTCCACAAAAATATAAAGCTGCACAACTGTTTTCAATGTAGGGTATCTGGACTGTGTCAGTTGGGACTCATTCAATTCTACAATGTGAAAAGCTTTTAACCTTTGACTCGCGGCTAGTAATTCACCAGCGAGCGCCAGGAGGCCTGTCCCTTATGGCTTTTATTGACACGTCATAGCGGACGTGAGTTAAAACAAAGCCTTCCCCCTTTCCGGCAAGAAGGAACGTTGTGTACAACACACACCCACACCCACACACACACACACTCACAGCCAGGGGTCAAGCCTCAAAGAGATTAGTATCTCCTCCGAGCCAGGCCAGGCAGCCAGGAAGATCACTCAAAAAACGCACACATATAAACAGACATTCCTTCATTGAAATCTGTAACTTGACTAATTCTGAGAAGAAATGAACCCTCTTTAATCCTTCGAGCTTCTCTTGACAGTCTATCAAGTAGGATAATTCTGTACGAGTTGATAAAGATCGCGTGATCAGTTTGCTGGACAAACAGATCACCCGATACTGAATTAATTCCATCAGGGGTATCCTTAGAGTTGATATATGATAGACATAATTGGTATATTAATATTTAATTATAATTCTTATGATTGATTATTGATAGTACAATCGATCTATCTTCGCCGACCTGGATGGAGAACTGATCATAATTCGTTGTGTTCGGCTGTCCAAACAGGCCGTTGGTAACCTTTCCCTTTATGGGTTTATAATTTGTAGGTGATTCCCAATCATGTTTCATAGTTATTAAAACTATATTCCCTGTAATCGAGCTGATCCCGAGATTCCCTACATCAACATTGATAATAAGAAATGTTTCCTGAATAATGTCTGCAGGATCACGTGACAGTGGCTATATTTACATGTACAACTTTTGTTTCAATCGGACTGAATTCAGATTGATGAATCTGAATGTAGAGTTTACATGAACGCTAAACATGTGATCGGGTTAATGTGCACATTTATTTATATGTCACAAGCTTCCCGGTGTGGAAACTCTTTGTCTATATAAACGTACTCGGTTACTAACGTAACCTCAGTTCTCTCTAGAAGAGGGAACGAGTACTGCGTAATATCTTACGCTAGGCGAAAACCTCTATTCCTCGAGATATTGAAGCCAAAAAATTATCCTTAATTTTGAATTATTGCAAAACGCGTTGCAGCAGCATACAGACATAGGCAGGCGGCTCAGCGTGCCTATTGGCTGTCCTGCGGCAACTGCAGCAGCCTATCGAGAGCGGCCCTTTGGTGACGGTCCAATGGGGGCACTTTGCGCCCATTGTGTCACGCTCGCGCCCAAAGGGTCGTGGTCTAGCCCTATAGGCCAATTATATGTTTGTAAACATTCGGGATGCGCGCGCAACATGGTTGCAGAAGAGAGAGCGCGGGAGAGGAGTTAGCTAGCAAAATAATACGTAACGTTATACATAGTTGTTAGATATCAACATTACATTTTATATTGATTAGATGGTACATATTTAAAATTCTCTCCGCGTACTACAACAGCTTGTCACCCAGCGATAAGAACGTCTCAGGTTACGACTGTAACCATAGTTCCCTGAGATAGGGAACGAGACGATGCGTCATCGACGCCTTGGGAACGCCCCCAGCGTGAATGCGTCTGAGCATCAATGTCAACTAGTCCAATGGAAAGAATGAGCGTCACGGGCGGGTGACGTCATGACCAGGAAGGCATAAGAGCACATCCGCTGAAACGCGCCATTAGCTTCCAAAAGTCGAAGCAAGCCGATCACAGGGATGCAGTAAGTATGGCAGGGTGACGCATCGTCTCGTTCCCTATCTCAGGGAACTATGGTTACAGTCGTAACCTGAGACGTTCCCTTTCGAGGGAACTCGCGATGCGTCATTGACGCCTTGGGAACGAGAATGCCCAAAACGCCAGAATTCCAAGTACCCGAGTGTCAGACTGTCGTAGCTAAACACTAAGCACCTGAGAACCTGGGGCAGCATCCAGGTCCAAACTGTAAAACCTGACGAACGTGAGCGGTGAGGACCAGCCTGCCGCATCACAAACGTCTTGGAGAGAAACCCCACATAACAAGGCTTTAGAGGCCGCCATACCCCTCGTAGAGTGAGCTCTGACCACCAAGGGACACGGATGGTCAGAGTACTCGTATGCAAGTGAAATAGCCTCGACTATCCACTGACTAACCGTCTGTTTAGAAGCAGGAAGACCCTTCTTAGGTGATCCAAAGCAAATAAATAACTGGTCGGACTTCCTCATTGAAGATGTCCGATGAACATAAGTATCCAGTGCTCGCACTGGACACAAGAGGTTCAGCCTTTCCTGGTCCGCAGATGTAAAAGGAGAAGGACAGAAAGCCTGCAGCACAATAGGCCTCGGAATCAAGGTCGGCACCTTAGGGACGTATCCCTGTTTCGGATATAAGAATGCCTTGACCATCCCCGGTGCAAACTCAAGGCAGGTGGGGGAAACCGAAAGGGCCTGAAGGTCTCCAACTCTCTTAAGGGAAGAAATAGCTAGCAGAAAGATAGTCTTGAGGGTAAAAAATTTCTCTGAAACCGAATCTAAGGGCTCGAACGGAGCCCTAGACAGGCCTTCTAGTACTATAGCAAGATCCCAAGCTGGCACCTTAGTGCGAGTTGCAGGCCTCAGCCTCAATGTGCCACGAAGGAAACGTGTAATCAGGGGGTCTCGACCCAACGATGTACCCCCCACCAGGGCGTGGTAAGCCGCAATGGCCGCCACGTAGACCTTGAGCGTGGAAGGACATAGACCTGACGTAAAGCCCTCCTGCAGGAACTCGAGTACTGTGTTCACAGAACAGTTAACTGGATCCCACTGATGTTGGTGACACCATACAGAAAAAATTCTCCATTTAAGCGCATAAAGTTTCCTAGTAGCTGGAGCTCTGGAGCTTAGAATGGTCTCAGCAGCCTCAGCTGAGAGACCACTCTCTATGAGTTGGGCCCCCTCAGAGGCCAAACCCACAGGTTCCAAAATCTCTGGTCGAGGGTGAAATATTGTGCCCTCGGCCTGAGACAGAAGGTCTCTCCTGATCGGGATCTCCAAGGGAGGACCCTCTAAGAGATGGATCAGGTCCGCAAACCAGATCCGACTCGGCCAGCGTGGTGCTACAAGCAGTAGACTTATTCCGTACTGGCGGACTCGTTCTAGAACTCCTGGGAGCAGAGCAACAGGGGGAAATGCGTACAGACGTAGCCTCGGCCACGTCTGCACCATAGCATCCAGCCCCAGGGGGGCTGGGTGAGTATGGGAGAACCAAAGTGGACAGTGCGTCGTGTGCTGAGACGCAAACAGATCCACCTCTGCTTGGCCGTAAAACTCCCAAATTTTCTCCACCGCCTCGGGGTGGAGTCTCCAGTCCCCTGGCCTCAGCTCCTGCCTCGACAGGATGTCTGCCCCAATATTCTGGTCCCCAGGAATATACACTGCCCTCAGGGAGAGTACCTTCCCCAGAGACCACAGGAGGATCTGGTGCGCCAGTTTGCAAAGCGGACCGCAGACCCCCCTGACGGTTCAGATAAGAGACCACTGATGTGTTGTCTGTTCGTACAAGCACATGATGGCCCCTCAGGTCTGGGAGGAACTGTCTCAACGCATTGAAGATAGCCATCATCTCCAGGCAATTGATGTGCCACGAAAGATGATGACTTTTCCACAGACCCTGAACCGAGCGGCCTTCCATTACCGCTCCCCAGCCGGTGAGGGAAGCATCTGTCGAAATAGTAACACGATGGCAAAGAGCTCCCAATACCGGACCCTGGGTTAAGAACCAATGTTTCCTCCATATAATTAAGGCACGAAGGCACCGCCGCGTGACCTTGATCATACGAAGTGGGTTTCCCCTCGGGGAGAACCCTCTGGTCCTTAGCCACCACTGCAAAGGTCTCATGTACAGCAGGCCAAAAGGTATCACGTTGGACGCTGCCGCCAAAAGAACCAACAGTCTCTCGAACTGTTTTACAGTGCGTGACTGGCCTAGCTTTAGCTCTCTGGTGGCTGTCAGGATAGCAGCCACACGAACGGGCGATAGAGTGGCCCGCATCGTCACTGAATCCCATACCACACCAAGGAAAGTGGTTCTCTGTACTGGAGAAAGCACACTCTTCTTGGTATTGAGCCTCAACCCCAACATCTGCATATGAGCGAGAACGACACCTCGGTGCCGAACCGCCAACTGCTCTGATTCCGCTAGAATCAGCCAGTCGTCGATGTAGTTCAGAATACGTATGCCCTGAAGCCTGAGAGGGGCTAGAGCTGCATCCACGCATTTCGTGAACGTGCGGGGTGATAAAGCTAGACTGAAAGGAAGAACCCGATATTGGTATTCTTTGCCCCCGAAAGAAAACCTTAGGAACTTCCTGTGCTGAGGGAGGATGGAGATATGGAAGTAAGCGTCCTTCAGATCTATCGTGACAAACCAGTCCTCGGATCTGATTTGAGTCACGATCTGTTTGAGCGTCAGCATCTTGAACTTGAGTTTCTGTACTGAACGATTTAACAGACGAAGATCTAAAATGGGACGCAACCCCCCATCCTTTTTTGGAACAATGAAATAGCGGCTGTAAAAACCCGACTCTCTGTCGGGTGAGTACACCTGTTCTATAGCTTCCTTTGCTAACAGGGCCTTTACCTCTTGCTCCATTACCAGAGCCTGCTCGGGATGCACCACTGTGGGCAGCACCCCGTTGTAACGAGGAGGACGAGAACCAAACTGGATTCTGTATCCTTTCTCTACCATCTGCAGGACCCAATGAGAAATATTCGGCAGAAGCTTCCACGCTGCCAGAAAATTTACTAAGGGAACCAGCCTCTCGAGGCTGGTTTCTGGTGTTATCGAGACAGCCAATTCCGGAGCCTGAAAAATAATGGCAGGAACTACCTGAACTGGCCGCTCTAAAGCCCCCCTCAGAGGGCGCGAAACCGATGCTGTGCCGCAGCATAGCATCAGCGACTTGCTGGAGACTGCTGCGCCCTGAAGCACCGAGGGTGGCAGGGTTGGCAGAACGGTCTCGTGAGGACCCCGAAATGGAATGAGCACCGTATAATGAGGTGTACACCACTCTATTTCGGTCGGGGCTGTCCTCACAGGCCTGATGCATGAACATCAGGACCTTTTTTTTTTTTAGCCGAAGTCTTCTTCGCCTGAAGAACGGTCCTCAGATCCGGCTTCGACTTAGAAGACTTTGGTTGAGAGGGTTGCGTCTGTCTCCAGTTTCCACGTGGAGGTGCACGAGACGCAACACTCTCTTTCTGATGCACACGATATGATGAGCTTGATGGCTGGGGCTGCTCACGCCCAGCAGCCCCAGGGGGCTGGACACGGCGAGGGATAAACTTTTTGAAAGCGTCCGCTTGCTTTTTTGACTCCTGAAATCTCTCGACGACCGTGTGGACTGCGTCACCAAAGAGACCAGAAGGTTCAAGCGGAGCATCTAACAAAAAAGCACGATCTTTTTCTTTAATCTCAGAAAGATTTAACCATAAATGTCTCTCAGTAGCTACCAAGGCTGCCATAGACCGCCCAATTGCTCTGGCGGTCTCCTTAGTAGTCCTGAGAGAAAGATCGGTAGCCCGACGAAGTTCTCGAATATCGTCATGACTGACTCCCTCACTACTATCCAGATCCCCCAGCAGGTCAGCTTGATAAGCCTGAAGCACTGCCATAGTATGCAGACATGCTCCAGCTTGACCTGCTGCCGTATAAGCTTTGCCCACTAACACCGAAGTGTCTTTGAGCGGTCTAGTGGGCAAAGCCGAGGCTCTCAGAGACGATGCGGGACCAGGGGAAAGATAGCTGGCTAAATTCTGTTCCGCCTGGGGCATCGCCTCATAACCATACTCTTTCAGCCCTCTAATTCTCGAATAAATATTAACTTGAGGGCTGAAAAGTCGTGATGAGTATGGTTTATTCCATGATTTAGAAATCTCATTGTGAAGATCAGGAAAAAAATGGAAGCCCTCGTGGTGGAGATGAAGCAGTAGAAGATAAAAAGCGCTAATCTAATTTACTTTTAGGACGAGCACCCCTCTTATCAGATGGCCATTCAATCTTTAATTTTTCTACAGCCCGCGACATAACATCCACCAGCTCATCATATGCTGGGGAAATAAATTGTGAATCCCTTTCCCCCATGTGTGTGCTTTCACTCTCCAAACTCATAGCATCGACCTCCTCGGAGGAAGAGCAATGAAGTAAAGAAGGGCTCTCTCCCCGGCCGGAAGAAACCGCAGAGCGTACTTCCGACACCGGGGGGGGGGGGGGGGGGGGGGGGGGGGGGAGCGCTGGATCTCTCGGGTAAGGAAGGAGAAACCCGTCTCCAACCCCTCCGAAAGATCCTTTTGCGATCCCCAGGAATGCATTCTCCGCGCTGCCTCGGCAGACGCGGGTCCTGATCCCTGAGGATCGCGAGCCTGCCCACTCTCTGTTGAGAGTGACAGGCGAGAGCGGAGCATGCAAAGCGGTAACATTTCACAATGTTGACACTCAGCCCCCTAAAAGGCTGAGACCGCATGCTCCACTCCCAAACAAATGACACAAAGCTCGTGTGTGTCCCCACCCGTTAAATAACGTGGGCAGGGAGAAGCACACTGTTTGTACACTTGTTTCGCTTCCATAGCTTTTCCGCAACAGACAACAGTAAATAGACAGAGACAAAATGACACAGATCGCTTGCTGAGACACAGAAGCTAATGCCGCGTTTCACCGGATGTGCTCTTATGCCTTCCTGGTCATGACGTCACCCGCCCGTGACGCTCATTCTTTCCATTGGACTAGTTGACATTGATGCTCAGACGCATTCACGCTGGGGGCGTTCCCAAGGCGTCGATGACGCATCGCGAGTTCCCTCGAAAGGGAACTGTTATTCAACTAAGCCTACCTTAATGAGTGGGATACGTCTTACAGATCCGTTTGCCATAGAGCCTTGTCAATGGTCAAACGACGAAACGAAATGGCCAAGCATTCAGTGGCCAGAAATATATAATTACCTGATCGACACTCCAAGTGTTTATACCCAGGAGAAGTTGAAAGCGTACAAATCTCTTGATGCCTATAATTTTGTTCTGTGTGGTCATGTCCAAGACATACAACTTCATGACTACAAAGTTCAAAACTTCGTTGTGCTTAAGACGGAGGTTCTGCCTAGTCAAAGACAGGGTAAGAAGACGGAGTTGTACAAGGCCTGGGTTATCGTCAACAAGACCAACAACTGTATTCTGACTGCAAACTGCACCTGTATGGCTGGGTATGTAACATAAGACATTTATGAAATTATATTACATTTTATTATTATTTATCCAACCCAGTATTTGTCAGTAAGATAATCTAACTCAATTTCACTGCTTATTTGCTGAAATCATACAGCTGCTATTGACATGTATAGCCTAATGCACCACTTACACCAATGTGTTTCATTCATTAGATAGCTAGGAATAAATCATTTTGTGCAGGTTAGGGTCATGCTGCAGCCATGCAGCTGCCCTTATGTTTAAAGTTGAGCTGTGGGTCAGGATGGGAAAGACGGAGAAGTGTTGTACTTCAGGGACAAATATGTGGCTCCACTCATCCAAGAGAGAGATGAAGCCAGCCAGACTGAGTGAGATCAGCTTCAGAAAGCCTAAGAGGACAGACACCCAACTGCAGCCAGCCAGAGCAAAGCGTAGAAAGAACAATGTGAAAGGTAGACACAATCTGAATTTAGACAAGATCAGGCCATGTACATATAACAAGTTAACAGCAGGTATAAATTACATATTTATAACCTTATATTTATAACTTCTTTTTAAGCCATTACTATCACGTCATTCATATTAAAAAATGTGTTATAACCAGCAGCAAGGTACCATTTATGTAACCAGCTGTAGTTGCAATTTGCATTAAAATAAGTTATTTAACTTATATTTTATTGTGTATTTAGAGCTGACAGATGAAGACATAGCAGATCTGAAAGTCTTGGCACCTAACGCAGCTGTGCTCACTAGCATGGACTTCAGTGACACTGATTCTGCATCCGAATCCGACACAGAGACCGGAGACCTGCCAGAGCCACTGGTAGCTCTGTATGATGTCACTCTGAGAGGCCTCTGCCCAAATAAAATACAAGAGAGAAGTGAAGATACCTTTGCAAAACTGGGGCGAGAATTAACTAACGAGCAGTGTGTGAACCTTGAGTTTACAACTAGAAACCAGTCCCAGTCAAGGGACTGGTTTCTAGTTTCCCAGGTTATGCACTACAGCAATCAGGACTTGTCCCATGTCCCAGCAGTACTTTGGGGAAGAGATATGGAGGACACAGCCAGGAGACAATACACAGAAATAATGAAAACACAACATCACAACTTTGACGTGGAACTCTGTGGTCTTGTTGTGAGGCCTGACAAACCACATCTTGGGGCATCGCCGGATGGAATGACACACTGTACCTGCTGTGGGAAAGCAGCTGTAGAGATTAAGTGTCCATACAAATACCGTGATGGTCTGATGGGGAGCAGTGAGGACACACAGTTCTGCTTAGACAAAGCACTACACCTAAAGAAGAATCATGAATACTATCATCAAGTTCAACTTCACATGTTTATATGCAACATCCAGTACTGTGACTTCGTAGTGTGGACAAAGCAAGATGTCACTATCACCAGCAGCCACATCACCCTGTAGCCCAAGACTGGTTGCCCACTGAAGCTAAGCAGGGCTGAGCCTGGTTAGTACCTGGATGGGAGACCTTCTGAGAAAACCAGGTTGCTGCTGGAAGAGGTGTTAGTGAGGCCAGCAGGGGGTGCTCACCCTGTGGTCTGTGTGGGTCCTAACGCCCCAGTGTAGTGACGGGGACACTATACTGTCAAAGAGCACCGTCCTTCGGATGAGACGTTAAACCGAGGTCCTGACTCTCTGTGGTCATTAAAAATCCCATGATGTCTTTCCAAAAAGAGTAGGGGTGTAACCCCGGCATCCTGGCCAAATTTGCCCCTTGGCCTCTGTCCATCATGGCCTCCTAATCATCCCTATATACTAATTGGCTTCATCAATCTGTCTCCTCTCCACCAATAAGCTGGTGTGTGGTGGGCGTTCTGGCGCAATATGGCTGCCGTTGCATCATCCAGGTGGATGCTGCACATTGGTGGTGTTTGAGGAGATTCCCCCCTACCATATGTGAAGCGCTTTGAGGTCCCAGAAAAAGCGCTATATAAATGTAACGAATTATTATTATTATTACGAATTATTATTATCAACAGAGATGAAGAAATGCTGCAAGCAGTCCTGCCGAAAGCTGAAGTGTTCTTCAAACAGTGTGTTTTGCCTGAGCTGTTAACGCGCCGCATGGATCCACTGATGCAAGCACCTACAGTCTGCCCACACTGTGAAAGACCAGACTTTGGGATGATGATTGACTGTGCAAAGTGCAAGAACCATTTCCACTTCACATGTGCCAAGGAGTAAGGAGAAAGGTTGTGGAGTGGTACGTGAACAGTGCAAAAATTAACGAGTCAGAATGAAGTGTAAATAGAAGCAAATTATTTAATAGACACTAGTATTTTACATCGAAGCACAATCAAATAAAAAAATGTACAGCAATAATTATTATCAATATAATCAATTATAAATACATTAATATAATAATAATAAATATAATATAAAATGTATACAGAAAATCTGATTATCTGTATTAATTGTTCTTCTATTTTATTTATGTTTTGGGTCTGCCCTTTTTTTTACTTGGCAAGGCTGCTATCACTATATCCGTTTGGTTTTGATAATACTGTTTTCTCTGACATTTTCATTTGGACTATGTTAATATGTTTGTTTTGTTTTTTCAAATTAATTACATTTTTGTTGTTATTGTTAAAATTATTATAAATATATATTATATATGTACATATGTATATTATTACTCATAGTCTATTAATGTAATTTACTTAATTGTTCAGTGATCCTTCTCTGTTCTGTTGCTGTCACCACCACCTAAACAATTATAATTTTAAAAAAAAGTTAACCACTTCAAGTTATCTTCTTGGGACTATGCATTTACAGAGGTTTGTTAATGCTCCACACACAATCACCATGTCATCTAAGAGGTCAACCTGTGTGAGTGGAATAACAGTTGTCAGAATTTTGAAGTTTTTTCATCTACCAATTACTCTTTCAATGTGTATTCTCACATTAGACAAACGCCTTGATGTGTCCACTTCTTGAGCAGAGAGCTGCTTTCTACCTTCTGTAAAGTGAGGGATCTTAAGGGTGGCACCGCGTGTGGCAAGCTCATCTCTGATGGTAAAACCACGATCTGCTGGAATCTCATCATTATGCTCTAGAAGGTCATAAAATCCAGACTCTGCTGTAATTTGTTTATCGGAAACACGCCCGCCCCAACCTGCCGACAGAAAAGTAATGGCTCCTGCAGGTGACATGCCAACTAAATATTTTACAGTGTTGTGGCTTTTATAAGTTGAGTACGTCTGGGCTCTGGAGGTTAAATTTGTGGGTCTGTTTATAAACATTTCTGTGCAGTCAATAATGCACCTGCAACATTTATATTTAGGTTTAAAACATTTTGGCATATTCTTTAATATTGCATGCTTGCAACTTCTCAAAATTTTTGAGACGTCACATTCTGTGACATTAAATCTGAAAGCAATATCCTTGTTGCTGAGTCCTAATCTTAGTTTCATTAGGGTAACTAATAGATGGTCCTCTAGGTTCATAGAGCCACGCACAACCTCTATACTGCCTTTAAGTTTCTGAATCAACCACTCAATAATGACACTGGTCAGACCTGTGAAAAACAGAACATGAACCGCTTTGCTCTTGATAGAGCTAAAGGAAAACTGTGTTTTTCTGAGTGTTTCCTTTAGTTCCTCCTTCTCTGATTTCAGTTTGTTGATCTCTCAACGCAGGTTGACACACTCTGCAGAAAGTTGGCTGTACTTGAGTTTCAGCTCATCATGGAGAACCTTCGGGACTGTGGCTTCTGAAATACAGAGTAGATTGTTGTTGACTTCTAAAAGATGCACTGTAACTTGTTTTAGCTTAGATTTCCTCTATTATTTGATGTATGTTTTCAGACAGCATGTGCTAAACAGAATCATTTTCAACTTTATTCACAACATAATTATGCTGTATTGAAAAAAATTATAAACAGGGTGACCTGATTCATCATAATAGTGACTGCCCTACATTAGTTCAAATGTTAGAAGTTCTTACCGATGAAAGGACCAGCACCAGGCTCCATTCTGCAGTCATCTGAGGACAGGCAAGCGGCTGAGGATTCTGATGCAACCTCATCTGTAACTTCTGTGGACAGGTGGACGTGATCTGATGGTCTGTGTGTGGTTTCCTCTCTTGTTATTTTCCTCTTAAATCTGATACTCAGAGAAGAGAGCAAGCAGTCAGGCCAAAATAGTTTAGTTGCTTGGTAGATCACAGAGGCTATCTGTTCCCCAAATGAAGTCAAGTGTAAATCACATAGCATCCCTCAAAGGACTTAACAAGAGAATGCAGGCGTAACAGAAACGATCTGGTCCAAGAAATCCTCTTGACAAAAATAATGTGACATTAAATTACTGGCCATACATTCCCTGCTCTTCAATGCATGCAGAGAATGGGTGGTGAATAATAATGTGATCCCAGTGAGCAACTAAATGAGGTGAAAGTGACAAAATTTACCTCTCAAGTTTTGCATCGCCTTTGTTTATTTCACACTGGGTTGAGTAGGAAAAAACAGACGGGACAAAGTCAGGACTACTGAAGTCCATGGACACCTCTCCTGTACAAAAAAGTTAGGTCTGTTAGTGTTACAGTTAAATTTAGTCTGAGTTCGCTATAACCGCGTTATTAGCCAAATACTAGGTACACTTGCTACTAGACTAGCTAGCTAACTGTCAGGTTAACTAACTTACCTAGCAAGACAACGTAACGCAACTGAACAAAGGTAACGTTAAGTTAGCTAGTAATTTAAGCTAGCTAGTCTCAAACTCATACGTTTTTCGTTATTCTATTGTTAGTTAAGTGTACTTAATACATCAGAGTTTTTGTTGTAAACTAAATCGAGTGATGTGGGTGATTTAGCGCAACTTACCTGATATGAAGTGAGAACTGCAGAGTCGGGCGTTTTTAATTAGGTTGTCGTTCCAGTCGATTCTTCTGAGGGCTTGTAACCAAAGACGTCTGCGGTTGGCGTTAAAAGGAGTGTGAGTTGATGGTATTCGGTAAAACTTCAGACCTTTGTTTACAGATTTTCGATTCTGGCAACCCACTGCACAACACGACATTTTCCCGGGTTTGTTTGAGCGGCCAGCTTCTGTATCTGACATGCGCAGTTGCACCTGCGTGACGTCAGTGTGACGTAGTGTGATAATTCCCCTATAAAGATAGCTCGATGGGCTATAGTGTGTTATGTGTATGCTATATCAAAGAGATGTGTTTTTAGTCTAGCTTTGAACTGACAGAGTGTGTCTGCTTCCCGGACAATGGTAGGAAGACTGTTCTAAAGTTTTGGTGCTAAATAGGAAAAGGACCTACCGCCTGCAGTCGATTTAGATATTCTAGGTATTATCAACTGGCCGGAATTTTGAGATCGCAAAAGACGTGAAGGACTATAATGCGTTAAGAGCTCGCTCAAGTACTGCGGAGCTAAACCATTTAGTGCTTTGTAGGTAATCAACAATATTTTAAAATTTATACGATGTTTAATAGGGAGCCAATGCAGTGTTGACAGAACCGGGCTAATATGGTCATATTTCCTGGTTCTGGTAAGAACTCGAGCTGCGGCGTTTTGAACTAGCTGTAGTTTATTTATTAAGCGTGCAGGGCAACCACCCAGTAGAGCATTACAATGATCTAGCCTTGAGGTCATGAACGCATGGACTAATTGTTCCGCATTTCCCAATGAGAGCATATGGCGTATTTTAGATATATTTTTAAGATGGAAAAATGCAGTTTTACAGATACTAGACACGTGGCTTTCAAAAGAAAGGTTGGTATCAAAGAGCACACCCAGGTTCCTAACCGACGACGAAGACTTGACAGAGCAGCCATCAAGTGTTAGACAGTATTCTGGGTTATTACGTGTGGAAGTTTTTTGTCCAATAATTAGAATCTCGGTCTTTTCAGAATTTAGTAGTAGGAAATTACTAGTCATCCAATTTTTTATATCAGCTATGCATTCCGTTAATTTTGTGAATTGGTAAGTTTCGTTGGGTTTTGAAGAAATATACAGCTGAGTATCATCGGCATAACAGTGAAAGCTAACTCCATGTTTCCTAATGATATCTCCTAATGGTAGCATGTACAGAGTGAACAGCAGCGGTCCTAGTACTGAGCCTTGTGGTACGCCATACTGAACTTGTGATCGATAAGACATCTCTTCATTTACTGCTACAAACTGATAACGGTCAGTTAAGTATGATTTAAACCATGCTAGTGCAATTCCACTAATGCCCACATAGTTTTCTAGTCTATTTAAAAGAATGTTGTGGTCAATTGTGTCAAATGCAGCACTAAGATCGAGTAACACTAATAGAGAGATACAACCACGATCGGATGATAAGAGCAAATCATTTGTGACTCTAATGAGAGCAGTCTCAGTACTATGGTACGGTCTAAATCCGGACTGAAAATCCTCGCAGATATCATTTCTTTCTAGAAAGGAACACAGTTGTGAAGATACTGCTTTTTCTAATATCTTTGACAGAAAAGGCAGATTCGAGATCGGCCTGTAATTGACTAATTCTGTAAGATCAAGTTGTGTTTTTTTAACAAGCGGTTTTATCATAGCAAGTTTAAAGGTTTTTGGTATGTATCCTAGAGACAAAGATGAATTAATGATATTAAGAAGAGGATATATGACCTCTGGAAACATCTCTTTCAGTAGCTTAGTCGGTATAGGATCTAACATACAAGTTGTCGATTTAGATGAATTAACGAGTTTGCAGAATTCTTCCTCTCCTATAGCAACAAATGAATCAAATTTTTCCTCAGGGAGACTACAATGCACTTTCTGATGCGATACTGTGGTAGACGGTTGCATAGTTATAATTTTGTCCCTGATATTATCAATCTTATAAGTGAAGAAGTTCATAAAGTCATCACTGCTGTGTTGCTTGGACACTTCTGAGCTTGAAGCTTTCTTTTTCGTTAATTTAGCCACTGTTTCAAATAAATACCTTGGATTATGTTTATTTTCTTCTAATAGGTTTGAGAAATAAGCAGATCTAGCAGCTTTTAAAGCCTCTCTATAAGCAATCGAGCTCTCTTTCCACGAAATCCGAAATACCTCTAGTTTAGTTTTCTTCCAGTTGCGCTCCATTTTTCTGGCTGCTCTCTTAAGGGCCCGGGTGTGCTCGCTGTACCACGGCGTTGGGCTATTTTCTTTAATCTTCTTTAAGCGCAACGGAGCAACTGCGTCTAAAGTGCTGGAAAAGAGAGAGTTAAACGTTTCTGTTGCAATATCAAGTTCTTCTAAGCTATCCGGGATGCTGAGATGATGAAACTGATTAGGAAGATTATTGATAAAGCAATCTTCAGTGGCAGAAGTTATAGGTCTAACGTATTTATAACACGGAGTCGGCTTTGCAGCCTTGGCTAAATGTAATTTACATGAGACTAGATAATGATCTGAGATGTCATCGCTCTGCTGCAGAATTTCAACGGCATCAATGTCTATTCCATGTGATAATATTAGATCTAGAGTATGATTACGACAATGAGTAGGTCCTGACACGTGTTGTCTAACTCCAATTGAGTTTACAATGTCTTTAAATGCCAATCCCAATGCATCTTTTTCATTATCTACATGTATATTAAAATCACCAACAATTAGTACTTTATCTGCAGCCAATACTAATTCTGATAGAAAGTCTGCAAATTCTTTGATAAAATCTTTATGGTGCCCTGGTGGCCTGTATACAGTAGCCAGCATAATTCTCAAATGTGATTTATCGTTTACACTATATATTTTTACATTAAGCACCAATACTTCAAAAGAAGTATATTTAAAGCTAGATTTCTTAGTGGTTTTGAAAATATTACTATAAATTACAGCAACA
The DNA here is from genome assembly GCA_030578255.1 of Tiaroga cobitis. NCBI lineage: Eukaryota > Metazoa > Chordata > Actinopteri > Cypriniformes > Leuciscidae > Tiaroga > Tiaroga cobitis. Next base: position 50,939,168 of record CM060597.1, read on the forward strand.
CCTCCCCCTTTGCCTTTCAGACGAGGTTCATGTTTATAACTGTAATCTTGTGGGGTTGACTCATTTAAAATAATGTAATCGTTTGGTTTTAGCCAGGTTTCTGTCAAACACAGCATATCAAGATTATAATCTGAAATCATATCATTAACTATGAGAGATTTTGAAGTAAGGGATCGAATATTCAGCAACCCAAGCTTTATCATTTGCTCATCTGTATTATATCTGTTTTTTATTTGTTGAACATCAATTCAATTTTTAACCTGACGTTTTTTGGATTTCCAAATTCGGGGAACAGACACAGTCTCTATATGATGACATCTAGGTGAAAGAGACTCTATGTGAAGGGATTTATCTGACCTTGGTGACGTGAGGCCGCTAGCAGACGGTCGGTTTAGCCAGTCTGTCTGCTTCCTGACCTGAGCCCCAGATTGTCATGTTTTATCTCTAAGACTATGAGCCAAATTACTAGAGAGAAGAGCAGCACCAGCCCAGGAGGGATGGATACCATCTCTTTTCAACAGATCAGGCTTGCCCCAAAAACTTTTCCAATTGTCAATGAATTTTATATTATTCTGCGGACAGTTATTCATTTATTCTTCATTTATCTTCAGTCAGTTATTAATTGGTTTAAATTGATTCAGGGGTGTATAATTAGGGTTGGAAAAACTCTGCTGGATAATAGCCCTCCATGACCAAAGCTGAACTTGAGACTGTTTACACAAATTACACACAGTAAAATAGTGACTAAAGGGTTATTTAACCCAAGCAAATAAATCATAATAGTAATAATTCAATAGTCATTATTTACTCGCCTTGATGTTGTTTGATCCCTCTGTTTTTTGTTTTCCTGAACACAAAAGGTGATTTTGGTCAGGTTTGTACTGTTTGGTTTAATACAATATCAGTCAATGGACTTTCAGAAGCCTCAAAAGCGTCATTAAAGCTCTAACAAATATTTGCATGTAATTGTAAACCTATAAAATAACATTTGTCAAGAAACTGAATGCTGACAACATGAATTTTAAAACATTTTTATCTTTCTTAATGTTTTAAAGGTAGTCATGCTCATGGAGAGCCGGCACAGGGATGTTTGGAGCAGACACTGCAGCAGCCAGATTGTCCCACACTTGTTCTCCCACTCTTGCTGCAAGGTTGTGGGGATCAGGGGGCCCGTCATCATGGTCTTCCTCATCCTCTGGCTCAACGATGTCCCCATTGGCTAGAGCGAGATTGTGAAGCACAGCGCAGCACGCAACAATCTCAGGCACGAAGGCAGGGCTCACCTCCAAGGCCTTGAAGAAAATGCAGCGCCAGCGTGTCTTCAGCATCCCAAAAGCTCTCTCCACGATGTTGCGGGCACGGGAGTGCTTGCTGTTGAAACGAGCCTGCACAGGGTTCTGTACAGGTGTACAACTGTACAGCTGTACAACTTTAGCTGGAAATAACATTATTCAAGAACCGCTATAATGCCAAAACAATCTGTTACCTTAAATGATATGTTTATCTCTGTAAAGCTGCTTTGAAACAATCCATTGTTAAAAGCGCTATATAAATGAAGATGACTTGACTTGACAGGCTCTCTGTAAGGGGTGATGAGGCAGATGGGTGCACTCAGGCAAGGATAGCCTCCATCCCCGAGGATGCACTTGCCTGCAGGTGGGTAAAGGTTGCCAGCATACACAGGGCTGTTCCTCAGCACCCTGGCATCGTGCACAGACCCAGGATATCCCACAAAGACATCAAGGAATTTCCCCCGGTGATCAGAGATGGCCTGGAGTTGGATGGAGTGAAACAGCTTCCTGTTGGAGTAACAGTGGGAGTTATTTGCTGGAGGTTTGATACGGATATGACAGCCGTCTATTGCACCAACTACTCTGCTGAAAGCTGGTGACCCAGACAGCTGTGCAAATCCTGCTCCCACTGCCTCCAGGTCATCTCCGGTCGGAAAGCAGATCACCCTCCTCAAAATTCCCATGATGGCCTTGCTCACTCTGTGCACAATGTTATACACAGAGGTCTTTGGAATGTCGAAGGCCTGCGACACCACCCTGTATGACGCTGCATGGGCCAGCCAGTGCAGGAACACAAGGACCTCAATCTCCCGTTCCCATCCATGGTCTGATTCCAGTCTGACTGCAGCAATCAGGAACCTGATGGACGGCAGAGACAGGCGAAGGTGGGCACGGTGGTAAGCTGCTTCATCAAGATAAAGCCGCAGAATGGGAACCGCTCTATTGAGATGGCAGTATGATGTGGGGTTCACCGCCTGTAAATACATCATAGTTTGTTAGAACAAAAAGCTTGAAATAAGCAATGTTTCATATGGTATTGACTTGTACATGCATTTCTTTATTGTGATATGACATCTTTTATTCATTCATTTATTTTTATTCATGTTTCATATTAAATATTTATTCATGTTTCAATAAAATATTCATTTCATGAATTCTTGCATTAATCATTGCTTGAAGGAAATTGTATGTATTAATACATCTATGTCATATGACAATACAACAGTTTGCTTGTTTTACCAAAATATATCATTTTAATTGAGAAAATGTTATATAATTAAGTGCTGGTCAGCATTTGTCATTATTGTGCATAAGTGTTGGGGTGGGCTAGTAATGCAATTCATTCTGGGGTAATATTAATTTTTTAAGTAGTAATACTTGCTTTGTTTGAGTATAAAATCATCAGTCTTCTCCAAAGGCGAGATCTCCGAGCAGCAGCCCGACGTCTCCTTTGTGCACACATTCGTCTAGCTATTGCAGACATGCCAACCATTTCAGACGCTGATGAAAACAGTTCTAGTTAGGTTGTACTGATGCAGTGAGATGTCGGTGCACCTGTTGCTCATAACTTTTAAATTGTTGCGCTTGTGATAACGTCATAGGTCACATGATAACTTCAACATGGCGGATGATGTCCGGATCGCATTCATACTCAACGAGATTTGGCTATAAAGTACCTACTCTTTTAGCGCTCGTTGAGTAAGTACTTATTGAAATTAAGTACCTACTCATTGAGTATGCGGTTTGGAACCCAGCCCCTGACTTTACCAAGCTAACAGAGATCGCTGTAACTGCAGATAAAGATGTTTTGAAGACAATAAACATGATTGCAATGATATTTGATTTACCTGTGTTCTTCGAGCCATGTCAGGTATTTTCATAATAATAGATTATATTTATAATGTAATGCTAATCGATATATAGACTAAAATAATAATAAATTAATATATTTTCTGTCTGATTTTTTTATCTGAAGCCAAATCAGATCACAGAAAGTTATTTAAAACACTCGACTTGCGCTATAAAGTAAGTTTGGAGCACAAACATGTTTTTAATCTCATAAATTGTCGTGTATTGATGGTGTGCTAAGCTAACATGCTAGCTAACTGTGCACCTGCTGCCACCCAGCTGTTATTTTTATGAATGTTTCTAAATAAGAATGCTTACTGAAATGTTTCTTTTTTCAAAAAGGCCATTTGATACAGTTTAAAATGTGAAGAGAGAATTTTGGTAAAAGAAATTAGGGATTAAAACAGCGTGAATAATCAGTCGTTATTGATTATAATGCAGACAAAAGAAAAGCATAATTAGAGCCATAACCAGGCCGGAGAGGTGTGAATGTGTGCAGGAAAGACTGACACTGAATGGGGCTCGTTAGCACCACAAAACAATAGAGACAATAGACTGAATAGATGCTTAGAAGATGACAATAAACATCAGTTTGCATTTTAGAGTCTAATCAAAATAAAGTCATATGACATGATCTTGAAAAACATTGAACTAAATACAGAGTTTTAGACTTACCATCTTCAGATTTTAAATATAACATGGTCAGACATGTGGCTTTAGCTGCAGTGCATTTCTAGATTGCTACAATGCCAACTTCAATTTTATTTTCATGAAGATGTTTCATAAAAAATAATTTCTAATAACTTTACAAAACTTTGAAGCTATTTATATTTCTACATAATTCTGTATAATTCTACATTTACAATAAACTGCCAGGTGTTAGCTTTCAAATGAGATCATACTTGTGCTTTTAGTACAACGGGTTCATGAACTGTATCCGTTTCAGTTTGTGTATGCCATTTCTGGGGATTTTTCAAAAGTGTGGTTCCAGCTTAACAGGCTAGAGTATCTTTTTGAGATTATCTTATCTTACATTACACACCAGTGGCAGCCAATGTTGGGAGGTTTATTATAATGCATTATGTTTCATGTACAGTAAATAGGTTTTACAAATGTAAATCACGTTAAAACTAATACATGGTAATGTGTTACTCATTTGGAAACAACACTCTTACAGAGGTTTGTGAGGGCACCACATACAGTCACAACATCGTCTAGCATGTTAACCTGCGACACTGGAATAACTGTTTGCAAAATCTTAAAGTTTTTCCACCGACCAATAACTCGCTCCACATGGATTCTCACATGAGAAAGTTGTCTGGATGTGTCAACTTCTTGTGCAGAAAGCTGCTTTTTTCCTTTCGTGAAATGAGGGATACGAAGGGTTGCACCATAAGCTGCTAGCTCTGATGAGAAATCCCCTGTCGGCTAAAACCTCATCCCTAGGCTCCAAAAGTTCTAAGAAACCTGACTCTTTTGTGATCTGCTTGTCTGAAACCCGTCCACCCCACCCAGGATATAGAAATGAAATCGCACCAGCTGGAGTGATGCCGATTAAATATTTAATTGTGTTGTTGTGTTTATAATTTGACCATGTCTGGGCCCTAGCAGTCAGATTACTGGGTCTAGCTATGAACATTTCTGTGCAGTCTATTATGCACCGGCAGTTTTTAAAGTTCCACTTGAATGTTTTTGGCATATTTTTAAGTATTGCGCCCTTACTTGGGCATTTAATGAGTGGCTTAAGGACCAAGGCCATACCAGGGACCCAGCTCCGCAAAATATTTGAAATCGTGGTTTTTGATACTTTAAATCTATATGCCAAGTCAGTATTACATAGATCCAACCTTAATTTCATCAATATAACCAACAGGTGGTCTTTTAGTGTAAGTTTTTGTATAATTCTTTCTAAGCTGCCTGTTATTTTTGTAACTAGCCACTCAAAGAGCACGGAGGTCAGTCCGGTGAGAAAAAACAATTGTCCAATGTTGCACTTAACAGTTGTGTAGGAAAATGTAGATTTCTGCAGCTCCTCTTTCAGCTTTACATTTTCTGCTTGTAGTGCCTCAAACTTCTGACCCAGGTCTACATAGTCCTCCTGAAGCTGACTGTGTCTCCGGTTCAGGTCATCATATTCCCTCTTTGTAACTGGGATGTCATCTTCAGCTTTAATAAAGAAAAGTGAAAAATAAGCATGTGCTGCAACCAATGCAGACAATTTCACAATTGGGGGTTCTCACACATTTTAGCAATGATTTTTCAAAACTTTTCCATGATAGAAGAGAAGATACTTTATTGATCACAGGGCGAGATTTTTCGTCTGCATTTGACTCATCCAGGGGCCTGTGTACTCATATACAGATATGCAATTAGAGCAGTATGCCTGGCAGGAGCACACACATACCCTGACAATCAATCAGTTAAGATTAAATATATTCATACCTGGACAATGATCCATGCTGCCTTCTTGTTTCAGAGTTTTAGAAGGAACACATAGATTTGCTGCCGTTATAGGTCTATCATCTCTCCTCCTTTTCCTATGGTACTTACAATAAAAACAGCAGAAATGTACAGTTATGCAAGAGAGAAAAACAAACTAAATAACGTTAGAACAGAGGGGGAAATTAAATATTCTTACCTCTCCAACTTTGCTTCGGGGTTCTGGCTCGGTTTTGCGTACACAAACACAGAAGGCACAAAATCAGGACTACTAGAGTCCAATGACGCCTCACCTTCAAATACAACACACACGTTGGTTTACTAGCCAAATCTACCGCCAGTTTATCAAACTTTACCTGCATTTGAATTTTATTCTACATCGTACAGACTATCACTAATGTAAACGAGGATTACTAGGGTCTAATAATGCTTAATCTGCAAATAACACACACACAGTTTGTTTACTAGCCAAATCCAACACCAGTTTATGAAACTATAGCTGCATGTGGTCATCAAACTTCAGCTGCATTGATAAACTACAGCGTAGGCTACAGACAATCAATAATGAGAGTTTAATGGAAATAATGGTTTACATTATTTCCATTAAACTCAAGAGTACATAGATAAACTTACCTGATATAAAGTGGGCGCTGCAGACGCGAGCATTTTTTATTATGTCCTCACTCCAATCAACACGTTTAATCGCCTGCAGCCACAGGCTCCACCGGTTCTTCTGAAACGGCCGTGATCCTGTCGGAATCCTATAAAACTTAAGCCCCTCGGTGGAATAGACAAGGCAAGGCAACGCAAGTTTATTTATATAGCACATTTCATACACAATGGTAATTCAAAGTGCTTTACATAGGAGGAAATAATTAAAACAGTTTAGAATAAAAAATAAAATAAAGTACAGTAAAAACAGTCGGGCGAACATTGACACAGTGCTCATTCAGTAAATGCATAGCTAAACAGATGTGTTTTGAGTCTGGATTTGAATGTGACTACTGTAGGAGCACATCTGATCTCCTCTGGAAGCTGGTTCCAGCTGCGGCTGGCATAATAGCTAAAAGCAGACTCTCCTTGCTTAGAGTGAACCCTTGGTATTTCTAACTGATGTGATCCTAATGATCTGAGTGATCTGTTGGGTTTATATTCAGTGAGCATATCTGCAATATATTGAGGTCCTAGCCCATTGAATGATTTATATACCAGTAATAATACTTTAAAATCAATCCTAAATGTAACTGGGAGCCAGTGTAAAGACCTGAGGACTGGTGTGATATGTTCAAATTTTCTGGTTCTGCTCAGAATCCTGGCAGCAGCGTTCTGTATGAGCTGCAACTGTCTTATGGTCTTTTTAGGAAGGCCAGTGAGGAGTCCATTACAATAATCCACCCTGCTGGTGATAAAAGCATGCACAAGTTTCTCTAAGTCTTGACTGGAAACAAAGCATCTAATTCTTGCAATATTTTTCAAATGATAGTATGCTGATTTAGTTCTTGCTTTGACATGACTACTGAAACTAAGGTCTGACTCTAGAGACACACCAAGATTCCTGACTTGATTTTTAGTTGTTAGACCCCTAGCGTCAAGGTATGCATTTACCTTGAGAACTTCATCTTTGTTTCCAAACGCAATGACTTCAGTTTTGTCTTTGTTTAACTGAAGAAAGTTTTGGCACATCCAACCGTTTACTTCATCAATGCATTGGCACAGGGAGTCAATGGGGCTGTAGTCGTTAGGCGATAGGGCTAAGTAGAGCTGTGTGTCGTCTGCATAGCTGTGGTAAGAGATTCGGTTCTTTCTCATTATTTGGCTCATTGGGAGCATGTACAGGTTGAATAGGAGTGGTGCAAGAATTGAGCCTTGAGGGACTCCGCATGTCATGGGAGTCCACTCAGACTTATGGTCTCCTATACTCACATAATAACCTCTCCCTTCTAAGTATGACCTGAACCATTTTAGGACTATCCCAGAAAGCCCCACCCAGTTTTCCAGCCTGTCAAGAAGTATGTTGTGATCGACAGTGTCAAATGCAGCACTGAGGTCGAGTAGTACCAGCACTGATAATTTGCCTGTATCAGTATTTAAGCGAATATCGTTTATTATCTTTATGAGAGCTGTCTCTGTGCTGTGATGCGATCGGAAACCAGATTGAAAATTGTCAAAGTATCCATTCAAGCTTAGGAATTTGTTCAGCTGATTGAAGACAACTTTTTCAATGATCTTGCCTATGAAAGGAAGATTTGAGATCGGTCTATAATTGCTTAAGATGGTCTTATCCAGATTGCTCTTTTTCAGGAGGGGCTTGACAACTGCAGTTTTCAGGGAGTTTGGAAAACTCCCAGAAAGAAGTGAGGCATTTACCACTTCTAGGAGATCTGCTTCTAAGCTGTTTAACACACTTTTAAAAAAAGATGTGGGAAGTGTGTCAAGGGCACAGGTTGATGTTTTAAGGTGCTGTACGGTTTCTTCCAAAATTTTGCCATCAATTTCTTTGAAAACAGACATAGTAACTACTTTCTCAGGTAGTGGTCTGATCTGTTTGACCCCAGCGCAACTCAAGGATGAGCTGATCACCTTTCTGATATTATTGTTTTTCTCAGAGAAGAAAGAAGCAAACTCACTGCACTTGATGTCTGAGAGCATTTCACTGGGAATCTGGCTTGGGGGGTTTGTCAGTCTCTCTACAGTAGCAAAAAGAGTGCGTGTGTTGTTTAAGTTGCTGTTTATAATATTCTAGAAGAAAGTCTGTCTAGCTTTGCCTAGTTCCATATTAAAAGCATGGATGCTGTCTTTGTAGATGTTATAATGGACTACAAGTTTTGTGCACTAATCGAATATCGATTAGTGCAACCGTAAACGCAACACCCAGACATTTTGATGCTGGGTTTTGATAAACTTTCGGAGTTGCTAACCACAGACTGTAAAAAATAGTTGCTAACACGTTAGAGCCAGTGGGAAACAACACCACTTCCGTTGCCAAAATGCGCGCGCAACTATTTGATCACGTGGGCTGTAAAGGGGTCTATAGGATTGATTTTAAGATTCTCTTATTATTTTTAAAGCCTTACATGCTCCAACATGTATTTCTGATCTGATCGAGGTGAAGAAACCAAAAAGAACGTTATGCTCTGAGTCATTAAACATCTTAGTGGTCCAACGGACAGAAAATGAGAGGAGACCGCTCCTTTGCAGCCCCTGCTCAGGCTGTGGAATGGTTTACCTCATTACATCCGGGCAGTGTTCCACTCTTAGAGTTTAATCGGCATTTAAAATATTTTTTATAGCGTTTGATCATACATGTGTAACGAAGAGTCAGAGTCGTGCAGATCCATTTGCAGTAACTTTATTAGTGGAAAGCACACAGAGAGAAAGCAGTGATAATCAGGAAGGAAGGGCAAATCCAAACTCAGAAACGATACCAGGCCAGGGTCGGGGCAGGTAGCAGACAAACACTCGGAGACCAGACGAGAATGCAAGGATCAGAAAACCAGGAATGACAATGGAATGTAGAATGCTCAGAGATGTAGGCCGTGGCTGATACAAGACTTCGCAATGAGCCATGAGAACAGGCAGTTAATATAGAAGGGAGAAGTGGCTGCACCTGTGTAGGCGATGAGGGATGAGACTTGGATCGAGAGGACTGATGGGAAATGTAGTTCAATATTCGGGAGACTGTGATCTTTGATGACTGGGGAGAGGCGTCGGTGAGCGATCTATGACAGAGCCCCCCTCCTGCGAGCGGCTCCCGAAGCGAGGGCCGGCGCGCCGACGAGGTCTCCCACGGGGTCTAGGAGCAGGTTTCTCAGGATGGCTCTGATGGAAAGTGGTGGTGAGAGTTGGATCCAGAATGTCTTGAGAAGTTACCCAGGATCTCTCCTCAGGACCAAATCCCTCCCAGTCAATGAGATACTGCAAAACCCTGCCTCTGCGTCTGGAATCGAGTATCTCCAAGCAAAGACATTTGAAAGGTAGGAGAGATTTTTTTTATTATTATTTTTTTATTATTTATTTATCAGGGACAATGCACAAAATACATTAATCTTGCGAAAATATGTTTTGTGCCAGAGTTAGCCGAAGCTAATTTTCATCCGCAGTCCCCGGGCAGGTGCACACAATTTTTAAAACATTACATTACAAAACCACTATCAATAGTAAAAATAATGACAAATAGGCTACACATAATATTAGTCAACGAAAATCATATAAAAACAAACAGATGTTCAAAATGAGAGAACATATTCAAAAGACAATCTCTATCCACAATATATACATTAAATGTGCTGATGCTGACACAGCTGGTTCTCAAGGATATATTTCTTTAAGTGTTGAGAAAAATGGTTCAGATCTATAGACATCTTTAAACTGTTGGGGAGTTGATTCCATAGTTTAATGATTTTAAATGAATAAGCTGTCTGTGCAAAGGCGGAGGATCTTTTCGGGATGGCAAGATTTCTGTGAACAGTGGATCGGGATGTTCGGTTCGTTTGTTCCGAATAAAGTTTTATGAATTTTTTCATTGAGGGAGGAGCTAGATTATTAATAATTTTAAAAACAGTTCTCAAATTTGTAAACTGAATTAGGGAATCAAAACTTAATACTTTGTATTTACGTAAAATAGTGCAATGATGATAGCGAGGGGCTTTTCTGTCAAGCACCTTTAACGCCTGATTATAGACTGATCTGAGCGGTTTAAGTGTAGTCTCGTTGGCCTGAGACCAACAGGACAAACAATAGGTGATGTGTGAAGAAATCATGGCATTAAAATACATGAAAGATGCCTCAATTGTCAAACTATTCCTAATATGCTTAAAAATAAAAATATTATATTTAATGGAGTTAGACAGTTTTTTAATATGTATTTTTAAAACTTAACGTTTGATCTAGATGGACACCTAGATATTTAGTCTCTGTCACGATAGTAATTTTTTGCCCATTGAAATAGATGTTAGGCATATCTTTTACTTTGTTTGACTTAACGAAGAACATTCCAACAGTTTTTTTAGTATTTAATGTTAAGCACGAAGTTTTTAGCCAATTACTTATTTTGTCCATAGCTGAGGACAATTTAGTGGCTACTTGCTCCATATCCCTCCCATGTGTGTCCCTCCCATGTGTGTCCCTCCCTGCATACATGATGATGTCTACGCCCTTGCACACAGCCGGGAGATAATTTATTGTAATACTGAACAACCAGGGTCCCAGAATTGATCCTTGCGGGACCCCTGTTGTGCTGGGCTTCAGAGTGGACAATACATTTTTTACCCTCACACATTGCATCCGATTTGCAAGATATGATGCGGTAAGAGGATGGTAAGGGTAATCAAAACAACACCGGAGTAATCTGTCTGAGGATCTTGAAGGGACCCACGAATCTGGGGCTTAACTTGAGTGGGAGGCGTAGATCTCTTGTGGAAAGCCAAACCCACTGACCGGGCGCATACTTGGGACCCCCTCTCCTGTGACGATCCGCCTGTTCTCGGACTCTGCGCACGGCTCGCTGTAGGTGGACATGAGCGTTGTTCCAAGTCTCCTCGCTCCTCTGTAACCAGGCATCAACACTGGGGAGATCAGTGGGCTCACCTCAAGTTCAAGTTGAGGTTTATTGTCATTCCACTACATGTGGGAACATACAGTGGGACGAAATGTCATGCCTCACAGGACCACGGTGCTTCATAAGTACAAACATACAAAAATGTAACAGACATAAACATTGTTTGTCAAGCAACTGGTTGGGGAACAGTACAGTAGTGCATGAAAAAATTTACATTAATATAATAATTGCTGAGTCTATTTTTTTACCCGCAGCAGTGTGTGTAAAGTGTCTAGTGCATAGTTTGTAAAGTGTCTTAGTATGTTTCAGGAGGTAGGGGTTCGCATGGGGTTTCAGAGGGTGTAGTTTGAGTTCAGGGCCCTCACGGCCTGGGGGAAAAAGCTGTTGAGCAATCTGGCGGAGGGGGCTCTGATGCTCCGAAACCGTCTTCCTGATGGTAGGAGCTGGAAGAGACTGTGGGAGGAATGGGTGGAGTCCTTAACGATACTGTTGGTTTTGCTGGAGCATCGTGTAAGGAAAATGTCTAGGATGGAAGGGAGAGGGGCACCGATGATCTTTGCAGCCGTGTTCACTGTCCGCTGGAGGGTCTTATGGTCAGCAGCACTGCAGTTCCCGTACCAAACAGTGATGCAGCTAGTCAGCACACTCTCAATGGTGCCCCTGTAGAATGTGGTGAGAATAAGTGGAGGGAGGCTTGCTCTTTTCAGCCGGCGGAGAAAGTGTAGGCGCTGTTGTGCCTTTTTGGAGAGTGACATGGTGTTGGTAGTCCAGGTGAGATCCTCTGTGATATGCACCCCCAGAAATTTAGTGCTGCTGACTCTCTCCACAGTCAAGCTGTCGATGGTCAATGGGGGGTGGTCAACCAAGTTTCTCCTGAAGTCTATTACGACCTCCTTTGTCTTTTCTATATTGAGGGACAGATTGTTAGTGCCACACCATTCAGCCACCTGTGCCACTTCCTCTCTGTAGGGCGTTTCATCATTGTTGCTGATGAGACCTACCACTGTTGTGTAATCAGCAAACTTGATGATGTGGTTGGAGCTGAACTTGGCAGTACAGCCGTGGGTCAGCAGTATGAAGAGCAACAGGCTGAGCACACAGCCTTGTGGGGCACCTGTGCTAAGTGTGGTAGTGCTCGAGGTGTTGTGGCCGACACGGACTGACTGAGGTCTTCCGGTAAGAAAGTCCAGGATCCAATTACAAAGGGAATTGTTGAGGCCCAGCAGGTTTAGTTTATTTATGAGCTGTTGTGGAATAATTGTGTTGAATGCCGAGCTGAAGTCAATGAACAGCATTCTAACATAGGAGTCTTTATTTTCTAGGTGGGTTAGAGCCAGGTGGAGGGTGAAGGAAATTGCATCGTCCGTAGAGCGGTTGGGACGGTATGCAAACTGAAGCGGGTCGAGTGTGTTGGAGAGGCAGGCTTTGATATTGTGCATGACTAACCTCTCAAAGCACTTCATTATGATTGAAGTCAGTGCTATGGGACGGTAGTCATTTAGGCAGGACACGGGTGATTTCTTTGGTACCGGAATGATTGTTGTGGATTTGAGACATGTGGGGACGACTGCCTGGTGCAGCGAGGTGTTAAAGATATCTGTAAGCACATCTGTCACAGTCTCTCAGAACACGGCCAGGTATGTTGTCGGGAACTGCAGCCTTGCGTGGGTTAATCCTAGATATGGACTTCCTTACGTCGGCTGGAGACAGACAGAGCGCCCGGTCGTTGGGCGGTATGGGGAGTCTTTGTGCAGGTATGTCATTCTGCATGTAAAACCGTGAATAGAAGTGGTTGAGTGCATCGGGGAGGGATGTATCATCATCACAGGCCTGTGGCGGAGGCTTGTAGTCAGTGATGGTCTTAATGGCATGCCACAGGCTCCGTGTGTCTCTACTGTCGGAGAAGTGTTTGTTGATTTTTTGAGCATATGACCGTTTTGCATTTTTAATGCCACAGGACAAGTTGGATCTTGCTCTTTTGAGGGCTGCTTTATCTACTGATCTGAATGCTTCATCTCTTGTCTCTAGCAGCCCACAAACCTTTGTTGTCATCCATGGCTTCTGGTTTGCACGTGTGGTGATGGTCTTGGTGACTGTCACATTATCAGTGCAATTTTTGATGTAGGCAGTCACAGTTTCAGTGTACTCATGCAGGTCTGTGTGATTGTTATAGGTAGCTGCCTCTTTAAACATGTTCCAATCTGTGCATTGAAAGCAGTCTTGTAGTGTTGAGGTAGCATCATTTGGCCAAATTGTCAAGAGTTTTTTAACTGGTTTGGCAAGTTTGAGAAGTGGTCTGTATGCTGGGATTAGCATAACAGAAATATGGTCCGAGTACCCAAGGTGGGGGCGGGGTACAGCCTTGTAAGCATTCTTTTCTGTTGTGTAAACTAAGTCCAGTGTGTTGTTTCCCCTAGTTGCAAAGTTCACGTGTTGGTAGAACTTTGGCAGAACTGTCTTTAAGTTTGTGTGGTTGAAGTCACCGGCTATGATAAAGAAGCCGTTGGGGTTATTTGTTTGTTGTTCACTGATGGCGCTATACAGTTCACGAAGCGCGTCTTTGCACATGGGGGAATGTAAACCGCAACAATAACAATGGCCGTGAACTCCCGCGGCAGATAGAACGGTCGACACTTCACAACCATAAACTCCACCAGCGATGAACAGTGATTTGATAATACTGCAGCATTGTTACACCAGTCTTTGTTGATATACACACACAAGCCACCACCGCGGGTCTTACCAGATAGTGATGAATCTCTATCTGCTCGGTAGCTAGTTAGCCCATGCTGCTGAATGGCGGAGTCCGGGATGTTGACGTTTAGCCATGTTTCGGTGAACACAAACACACAACAATCCCTTGCCTCATGCTGTGTAGACCGATTAAGTTGAATTAAGTCCAGTTTGTTTTCCAAAGAGCGAACGTTTGAGAGTATGAGTGTTGGAAGAGCCGGTCTTGTGGGGTTGGCCCTTAGCCTAGCTCGTATACCTCTACGCTTACCACGCTTCCGTCCTCTCTCACACCGCTTGCGACGCTGCCTTGTGCGGGTAGCGTCAGTAGGCGAGGCCGCGGTCTCGAGGTCCGGTTCCAGCAGTAAACAAAGGCCTCGTAACTTCTCAGTATCCGCCGACGAGAGTTGGTGTTTAAACGCGTTGGCGATATCCAAAAGGCTTTGGCGATCATATATTTGTTTTGGAGTGAGTTCCTTTTGAGTTTGCGGTAATTTTACACTATTTGGAGACGAAACAAACGACACTGTAAGACATAAAAGCACCGTATTTGGGACCCGGAGCAGCCGCTGCGTCTGACTGCGCCGCCAGCGTCACCTGACCAGGGAAATAGCGGAGGCTGGAAACCTAACACACACTGGAAAGGCGTAAGACCCGTCGAGGGTTTGCACAGCGAATTTTGGGCGTACTCAGCCCAGACGAGGAAGCGACTCCAGTCCTGCTGGTTTTGGTGGAACAGTGGAGCTGTCGAACTGGCGGGACAGGGCGTTCGCTCTGCCATTCTTAGAGCCAGGACGGTAGGTTATCTTGAAGTCGGACCTGGAGAAGAAGAGAGACCATCTGGCTTGTCTGGGATTTAAACGTTTGGCAGACCTGATGTACTCCAGATTACGATGATCCGTGAGAACAGTGAAAGGCAGACGAGCTCCCTCCAGCCAGTGTCGCCACTCTTCTAGTGCCGCCTTCATAGCTAAAAGCTCCCTGTCGCCCACGTCGTAATTTCGTTCGGCTGAAGTGAGTTTAAGGGAATAAAAGGCACAGGGAAACATTTTAGCTGGATCTCTATGCCGTTGAGACAGAATAGCACCGATGCCCGTGCTGGAAGCGTCAACTTCTACAAAGAATTCACGCTCGAGATCAGGATGATGAAGGATGGGGGGCGTTGGTGAATTTCTCCTTTAGTTGGTTGAAGGCAGATAAACTCTCGGGCGACCACCTTAATTGATGTCTCCCACCCCGCAGGAGGGATGTGAGTGGAGCTGCGGTGATGCTGAAATTTCGGATGAACCGTCTGTAAAAACTAGCAAAGCCACGAAACGTTGCAGCTCCTTAACGGTGGTGGGTTGTGGCCAGTTAACTACGGATTGAACCCTGCTGTCATCCATGGTAACTCCCTCTGCACTGATGATGTACCCTAAAAAGGTGATCTGAGTTTGATGAAATTCACATTTTTGTACTTTGGCATACAGATGGTTCTTGATGAGGCGTTGAAGAACAGCTCGCACATCCCGAACATGAGATTCAAGTGTGTCTGAGAAGATCAGGATGTCATCGATGAATACAATTACCTTCTGGTTGAGCATGTCACGGAAAATCTCATTTACAAAGGCTTGGAACACTGACGGACTGTTGGAAAGGCCGAAAGGCATGACCCGGTATTCATAGTGCCCCGTTGTTGTTGAGAAGGCGGTTTTCCACTCATCACCACTTCTAATACGGATCAGGTTGTATGCATTGCGCAGATCCAGCTTAGTGGAATATTTGGCGGTGCGGAGCTGTTCCAGGCCGGCCGGGACCAGAGGTAAAGGATAGCGAAACTTGACTGTGATTTCGTTGAGGCTGTTCCAGAGTCAATGCAGGGTCGAAGTCCGCCATCCTTGTTTACGAAAAAGAAACCGGCTGAAGCAGGAGAAGTGGAGGTGGTGATAAAGCCTTTGGCGAGCTGCTCCTCAATATAATCTTTCATGGCGTTGGTCTCCGGGGTGAAATAATGGGTATACTCTTCCCCGCGGGAGGGTGGCACCTAGGATTAAATCAATGGCGCAGTCACTGGATCTGTGTGGAGGAAGTTGAGAAGCTCTGTTCTCGCTGAAAGCCAGGGAGAGATCATGATATACAGCGGGTACCCCTTGGAGATCAGGATTTTCAGAACAGTGGTTTAGCGGAGTGTTACTGGTGGTAGTGAATAAGCATTTTTTCAGACAGGCATCCGACCACTAAATAATCTGCTTGTCGGACCACGAGATGGAAGGGTTGTGTTGTTCTAACCAGGGAAGACCCAGTATGAGGGGATGATGAGGTGAGTCAATGGTGAAGAATTGAATGTTCTCTGTGTCTTGAGTGTCCGTGATTAACGTGACTTCTTGAGTGGTGAACTGAACTTTGCCAGAACCTAGCGTCCGTCTATCGCTGCCACTGCCACCCGGGAGTCACATGGAATAAGAGAGAGGTTGTTAGATTTAGCAAAACACAAATCAAAATTCCCTGCAGCTCCTGAATCAGTCAAAGCACACGTTTTAATGACCTTCTCGTCAAAGTGGAGAGTGCCGTTCAATACAAGAGATTTAGAGATATGAAATTTACACATTTACATTTAGTCATTTAGCAGACGCTTTTATCCAAAGCGACTTACAATTGAGGACTAAACCAAGCGAGTCATCGTGAAGAGGCAAAAACAACGCAAGAAGTGCTCAAAATACAAAGTTCAGACATTGCTCGGAGTAGCATAAGCCAGGCAAGCGAGGATTTAAAGGAAAGGATTTTTTTTATTTTTTTTTTTTATTTTTTTTATGTTAAGTGCTCCCGGAAGAGATGAGTTTTCAGTTGCCTTGAATGCTGTCAGGGATTCTGCATTCCGGATGACGGTGGGGAGATCATTCCACCAGCATGGAACCGTGAATGAGAATGTTCTGGAGAGTGATTTTGTGCCCCGCTGTGATGGTACCACGAGCCGTCGCTCATTGACCGATCGTAGGCTTCTGGTAGGGATGTAGACTTGTAGTAGTGAGTGCAAGTAGGAGGGAGCTGAACCTGTGGTCAATCTGTAAGCAAGCGTCAAAGCCTTGAACTTGATGCAAGCAGCGAGTGGTAGCCAGTGCAGAGAGATGAACAGAGGAGTAACGTGGGCCCTTTTGGGCTCGTTGAAGACGAGACGAGCTGCAGCGTTCTCGATCATTTGTAGAGGTTTAGTTGCACATGATGGAAGTCCAGCCAGAAGAGCATTGCAGTAATCAAGCCTAGAAATGACCAGGGCCTGGACGAGAAGTTGTGTTGCATGATCAGTTAGGAAAGGCCTGATCTTCCTGATGTTGTACATAGCAAACCTGCATGATCGAGTTGTCTTTGTAATGTGGTCAGTGAAGGTCAGCTGATCATCAAAGATTACTCCAAGATTTCTGACCGACCTTGATGGGGTGATTGAGGATGAATCTAGCTGGATAGTGAGGTCGTGCTGTAGAGACTGATTGGCAGGGAGGACGAGAAGCTCAGTCTTTGCCAGGTTGAGCTGCAGGTGATGTTCCTTCATCCATGCCGAGATGTCCGCCAGACAGCTTGAGATCCGTACAGCTACTGTGGGATCATCTGGTTGAAATGAGAGGTAGAGTTGGGTGTCATCAGCATAGCAATGGTAAGAGAAACCATGTGCCTGTATGATGGTATGAGGACTGTAACTCACCACAGCGGAGTCTCGGGAAGTGGGTCTGATGGGACAGGTCGCCCTCCTGTGGCCGGACTGGGCGCAATATAGACATAAATGATTGCGCATTCTCCTCTCTCTCTCTTCGGGGGTGAGGCGAGTGAAACCAATCTGTATGGGTTCAGATTCCTGACTCACAGAGGGAGATTCGACGACTCGGTGCGTAATGGGTGTCCGTCGAGCTTGCATCAAGTTTTACAGGCGAATGGTTAACTCCATTAATTGACTGAGGGCTCTGCCCCCATCCCGGCATGCCAGTTCGCCTTGCAGATCAGGGTTGAGACCCTTGCGGTACAATAATTTCAATGGATCGTCGCCCCAGCCTGTTTGAGCAGCGAGAGTGCGGAAGGTTAGGGTGTAATCTGCCGTGGAAGATCCTCCCTGACGCAACGGCAGTAACAGCTCACCCGGCTCCTTTCCACTGGCAGGGTGCTCAAAAACTTCTCTAAATAGAGTGAGAAAATCATCATAGGAGGGAAAAGTGAGGTTACCTCCTGACCAGAGCGCGGTGGCCCACTCCAGAGCTCTTCCAGTTAGAAGTGAACAGAAGAAAGATCCGCGGCTGTCGTTGTTAGGGAAAAGGTTGGGTTGTTGGTTTATGTAAAGTGTGCATCGGAGCAGAAATCCCTTACATGTTGCAGCTGAACCATCGTACTTATCAGGAAGAGACAGACGAGGATTATTAGGCGGTGTACTCACGCTGGGAGGTGGCTGAACTGGTGATGCAGCAGCAGCGGTTTGAACAGGAGCGGCAGTTTGTGTCGTGAGGGACCGCATGGATCTCACCAATTCCTCGGTAAGTGAAGTTAGTTTTTCAAGCTGTTGTTGATGAACAATCAGAACTGAAGCTTGATTGGAGACTTCAGAGGTTAGTTGTTGCAAGGCTGCTGGATCCTGTGTCGGCGAAGTCTTCTGTAACGAAGAGTCAGAGTCGTGCAGATCCATTTGCAGTAACTTTATTAGTGGAAAGCGATACCAGGCCAGGGTCGGGGCAGGCAGCAGACAAACACTCAGAGACCAGACGAGAATGCAAGGATCAGAAAACCAGGAATGACAATGGAATGTAGAATGCTCAGAGATGTAGGCCGTGGCTGATACAAGACTTCGCAGTGAGCCATGAGAACAGGCAGTTAATATAGAGGGGAGAAGTGGCTGCACCTGTGTAGGTGATTAGGGATGAGACTCGGATCGAGAGGAGGACTGATGGGAAATGAAATGAAGTTCAATATTCGGGAGACTGTGATCTTTGATGACTAGGGAGAGGCGTCGGTGAGCGATCTATGTGTTGTGCTAGTGGTGTAACGGGTTTTTATTTATGCCTCGTTGATTTTCTGTTTTTTATCTGTGACTGTGTTGTAATGATATAGAATTTGAATGTGATTTTAAGATTATTTTGCTTTGTCCCATGTACAGCACTGTGGTCAACTGTTATTGTATTAATATGTGCTTTATAAATAAATTGATCATTGAACTGAACTAACTGGTAAGCTGGACAGTGACATCCCTGTTTTCTCCAGAGTGGCTGTATAGCCTAGATAAATTAACTTTTTTACAACAGAAATGAACCATCACTGAACATACTTAAGCTGAACTATGACACTATTTTCTTCTAGATCTGCTGTACAGCCGAAACAAACTTTGTTGCATTATTTTCCTGTTATCACTATAAAGCAGCTTTGAAACGATATGTATTGTAAAAAGCACTATATAAATAAAGGTGACTTGACTATTCAGTTTGTTATTTTCAAATTCATGTCATATTTACTGTGTACTTTATTTAAAAGGAGTGTTAACTGGTATTTGAGAAAATATGATTCTTAACAAATTACTATATGCACTGTTGATTACAGTGTTTACTTTGTGGTTAACTTCTTTATTTATGAAAAATACTAAAATAAGATTGTTATCTTCTGGTTGGGAAGGCAATTTTGTGAGACGGTTAGTCAAGTCACCTTTATTTATTAAGCGCTTTTTAGAATACAGATTGTTTCAAAGCAGCTTTACGGTGTTAATAGGACATTAATGGAACAAAGGTTGTTTTGGCTGTATAGTAGGTCTAAAAAAAGTCATTGTCTAGCTTTAAGTTTTAAATTGATTAATTTCCATTGTAAAAATCATTAGCTATTAACTTAGGGGCCACTTACACAACACCGATTTCAACTGAAAACAGAAAACTTTTTATGTGCTCAGGTGGCCTGAGAACACAAACTTTGAAGTAGGTTTCAAAGTGCAAGTTTTTGAAATGGGTTTTGAAAGTGATACCGTCATCATCTCCATGTAAACTTAAAAAATGTGAATCTGTGAAAACGGTGACAGCATGCACATGCGTATTACTTGTTTAGCCTATAGGCATGTGGGTTTGAATGCGTATGTACGAGGGCGCAAAATCTTTATTTACAAAGTGACATTGCCAATTACTTGTCTAGCATTATACAGCATTTTTAGTCGTTTCCGTGGATGTGTGTGAATGGGAATCATTCTGATGATGAACATTTTCATCTGTACAGAGGAAAAAAGCTTGTCGTGAAAAAACAAGCTTGTTGTGTCGAGGAGGCCTTCGCAGGGTATAGTCTAGTTGACAGTCTCTACTGACACTTCAGGGCTGCATTGTGGTCTTGTCTAGATCTTGTCTAGATGCAGGTCCTTCATCTGATCTGGATACGGCCCGGATCCGGCTGAGTACGGTAAACCTTGGGCTAAACGGAGAGACTAACATTAGCGTAGATGCCATTCTTCTTTCCTGGTTAAATAAAGGTTTAATATTTTCTTATGATGTAACGAGTACATTAGGTGTTATGGGAAGTGTTCCCGGTTCCGACTGATCTAATTTATGCAGCCTAATTTATGCAGCCTAATAATCATTTTACATTATTTGAATTACAGAAATGTATAATGTGCTGTGTATGGCAGGTTAAAGAGGTGCGTTTTTAGTCTAGATTTAAATGGACAGAGTGTGTCTGCTTCCCGAACAATGCTAGGAAGACTGTTCCAGAGTTTAGGTGCTAAATAGGAAAACGATCTACAGCCTGCAGTTGATTTAGATATTCTAGGTATTATCAACTGGCCAGAATTTAGATATAGGACTATTGGAAGGACTATAATGCGTTCAGAGTTCGCTCTAGTACTGGGGATATAAACCATTTAATGCTTTGTAAGAAATTAGCAAGATTTTAAAATATATACAATCTTTAATGTTTCAATGTAGTGTTGACAGAACCGGGCTAATATGGTCGTACTTCCTCGTACTTCGTACTTTATGGTCAAGCTGGAGTTTGTTTATTAAGCGTGCAGTGCATTTTTTTTTATGTGTATTTATGTATTTTATTCACATTGATGTTTTCATCAAGCATTTTTTTATGCAATGTCCTTGTAAAGGAGTTCAGTTGTTATGGGAAGAAGGCGGCGGGAACCGGCGAACATTTAAAGACTAATAATAAAACAAATCAACAACAAAATGAAAGTAAGCCAGCAGGCCCTCACGGACGACTGCTTGCCACGCAAAACAGAAACAAAACACAACATTAAATCAGGCCTGTTCCTCTCTTGATCTTCACTGTCGTCGCTCCTCCTTTATGCTTCCGCTCCTCCGTGATAGATGCGAGACTGGTGCGTCTCACAGGTGTCATTCATTTTCACTCACGCCACCGGCCACGCCGTTCTCTCACGTCCCTCGGCCTCGTCCTGCTCACCACAGTCCTACAGTTTGGATAAAAATAGCTGGGTGGAGACACAAAAAGAGCGTGCACGCGGCATGTTTCTTATTTCTGAGTACGGTATTCTGATGCCGATACTCGATGAGCTCAATAGAGCAAGAGTCAACTCATCCACACCCCGATCTATTTCCACGTGAGATAATACTTTGGCTGGTGGCCAGGGTAACCTAAGACGGCAGTTCTGGAATTAAACCGACAACATATCCTCGGTTCACACCCAGTCTTTCACATTGCAACCCGTGCGGTTCTGATCGAGTTCGCTTACCAGAGCGGCGTCGGAGTACGCCGGCGGGCCGGCATCTTATTCGGTTCCCCGGCTGATGAAATCATGTATATCGCCGCATCACAAGGTGAGCTGGAGTCCTCTGGAGATGAGGGCTCGTCTGTGCGAACCCAAATCCTTTCTACCCGAACGTGCATGAAGAGGTCATGAGATCGTTGGAGTCTCCTTTGACTTTTCGCGACTGCTCAGCGGCCTCTTCCGCCTTCTCTGCCCTCGCAGAGGCCGCGGCCAAGGGTACACTGTGTGGGTACACGGAGTGTTCTGTGGCAACACATCTGTGTCCCCACATCGCCTCCACCTGACGTGGCGACCCTAAGCACCCCTCCAATGCCTGTAGGTTTTTTGTCTACTCCAGTGGCAAAGACCTATAGAGCTGCGGGGCAGGCTGCCGCCCCACTGCATGTTATTGCCATTCTTCAGGGTGCTCAATGACATGCACGAGGGTAGGGCTGATTCAGGGCTCATCCAAGAGCTGCCTGCCGCCACCGACCTCGCTCTATGAGCGATGTAGAGCCGAACACGCCCTCCTGCGACTTCCGCCCCCTCCCGCCCAGCCCCAGCAGCACCGGGCCGTGTCGTGGAGATGGTCACAGGAAGGCGCCCCTGCCCGTACCAGTCCCGCAGCCTGCTAAACGCCAGGCGATGCGGCGCTCCCGTTATGGGCAGCTCAGACGTGGGTTGCAGTTCTTTCAGGAAGTGGTTGCAGGGCCACTCCTTCCTCCGGTGGAGGGCCGGGGGAGAACCTCTTCTCCAAAGAACTGACATCCCATCTCTGAGCCCTCACAGGGCACGGATGGCAGTGCGTGCCGATACGAGCCTTGCCACTCTCGTCCCCCTCTGTCGCCCTGTGTCCTCGCGTCTTCACGAAGGTCGTCGAGGCAGCCCTTGTGCCGGTACAGCAACACAGGGTTTGCATCCTGAACTATCTCGACGACTGGCTGATCCTAGCTCACTCTCGAGACCAGGTTTGCGAACACAGAGACCTAGTGCTCCGGCACCGAGCTCGTCTGGGCCTTCGGGTCAACTAGGAAAAGAGCAAACTTTGCCTCGTGCAGAGGATCTCTTTTCTCGGTATGGAGTACGCAGTCACTGCTGACTTGCCTGAGACACTTCGAGGGCAAGAGTGCGGTTCCACTGAAACTTTTTCAGAGGCTCCTGGGGCATATGGCATCCATAGCCGCAGCAACGCCGTTCGGATTGCTTCATATGAGACCGCTTCATCACTGGCTTTGTGATCGAGTCCCGAGGTGGGCATGGCAACAAGGCACGCTCCGAATACCAGTTACTCCGACCTGCCCTCAGACCTTCACCCCGTGGACGAACCTCAGCTTTCTACGGGTCGGAGTACCGTTAGATCGAGTTTCCAGGCATGTTGTTGTCTCAACAGATGCCTCCTCCACGGGCTGGGGTGCCACGTGCAATGGACATGCTGACATTGGCCTCCATTGGCCTCCATTGGGCTCCTAGACAGGACCCCCACCCGAGTTGCTGGCAGTACGTCTCGCTCTGCACCACTTCCATGCGCTGCTCAAGAACCAGCACGTACTAGTCCGATCAGACAATACCGTGACAGTAGCGTACATCAACCGACAAGGTGGTCTACGCTCCCGCAGTACGTCGCAACTGGCCCGCCACCTCCTCTTATGGAGTCAGAAGCATCTGAGGTCACTTCGAGTCATTTATATCCCGGGAGACCTGACCTGTGCAGCCGACGAGCTCTCACGGCTTCAGCCTCTTCCTGGAGAATGGCGACTCCATCCCCAGTCGGTTCAGCTGATTTGGGATCAGTTTGGGGACGAGCAGGTAGACCTGTTTGCCTCCCACGACTCGTCCCACTGCGGCCAGTTTTACTCCCTGACTGAGGGCAAGCTCGGCACGGATGCACTGGCGTACAGCTGGTTGCGGGGCCTCCGCAAGTATCCGTTTTCCCCAGTGAGCCTTCTTGCACAGACCCTGTGCAAGATCAGGGAGGACGAGGAGCAGATCATCTTGGTTGCGCCTCATTGGCCCACCCGGACCTGGTTTTCCGAACTTGTACTCCTCGCGACAGCACCTCCCTGGCCAATTCCTCTGAGGATGGACCTCCTTTCTCAGGGACGGGGCACCCTATGGCACCCTCGTCCCGATCTCTGGAACCTCCACGTGTGGCTCCTGGACAGGCCGAGGTAGGTTTGAGTACCCTACCACCAGTGGTGGTGGCTACCATCACTTCCGCTAGAGCGTCGTCCACTAGACATGCCTACGCGTTGAAGTGGAACCTCTTCGTTTCCTGGTGCTCTTCTCGCCGAGAAGACCCAAGAAAATGCCCGATCAGTGTCATGCTTTCCTTCCTGCAAGATGGGTTGGAGCGAAGGCTTTCTCCCTCCACCCTGAAAGTGTATGTTGCTGCTTTCGCCGCACATCACGACACAGTCGAAGGTAAGTCCCTGGGAAAGCACGACCTGGTCATCAGGCTCCTGAGAGGAGGGAGGAGACTGAATCCTCCTCGCCATCCTCTCGTGCCTTCTTGGAACCTCGGGGTGGCTCTAACTGCCCTGCAGAGTGCTCCCTTTGAGCCCCTGCAATCAGTGTAGCTTAAGTTCCTGTCAATTAAGACAGCGCTCCTGGTTGCATTGGCCTCCATTAAGAGGACAGGGGACCTGCATGCATTTTCTGTAGACGAAGCGCGCCTGGAATTTGGGACGTGATCCTGAGACCCTGGCCTGGATATGTGCCCAAGGTTCCCACCACTCCCTTTTGAGATCAGGTGGTGAACATGCAAGCGCTGCCCCTGGAGGAGGCAGACCCAGCCTTGGCACTGCTCTGTCCAGTACGCGCCCTCCGTGCTTACGTAGACAAAATGCAGTGTTGAGGACTTCAGACCAGCTCTTTGTCTGTTATGGTGGGAAGCTGAAGGGAAAGGCTCTCTCCAAGCAAAGGTTGTCTCAGTGGATAGTGGACGGCATTGCTTTGGCTTACCAGCAGCAAGGTTGTCCGTGTCCCCTTGGTGTGAAGGCCCACTCCACCCGGAGTGTGGCCTCCTCTTGGGCTCTAGCGCATGGCGCGTCGCTAACAGACATCTGCAGAGCTGCAGGCAGGGCACTGGAAGACAGCAGAGGTGGCGTGATTGGACTGGGAACCCCATTCATGGCTGAACAGCCGAGTTCAGTCTTGGCTCCTCAGCAAAAGAAACATATCTGCATGTTGCAGCGCCCTTCCTTTTATACCCACGCGGTGGGGCGGAGTTATGCCATGTAAATTCCGCAGACCCATGGCATTTCCTTGCCATTGGCTCGTTTTATTTCTTTCGAAGATGAGAGGCTTCTAAGCGAATCCCATTCGTCGTCAATTCGACGTAACGTCTCCGTTCCCTACTCAGGGAATGAGGGTTACATCCGTAACCGAGACGTTCTGAATGATTCACATAGCTTCTTGATAAACTTCTCACATACATGTATGACACCCAAGTGACATTTTAAGGTACGTATTATATAAGCTCATGTATTCCCTAGGAATGATTTTCCTATTCCCTAGGAATTGAACCCATGACCCTGGCATAGTCAGCACCATGACACAAGTTTGTAACCGGGACGTCTAACTTTAAAATTGTTTCCAAAAATTCCACTCCAGACTACGACCCAACAGACCGTGTGGCATTGCATCACTAATGTAATGAGTCAAATACACTTAATTTTCCTTTCTTTTAATTTCTTTCTGTCTGTTTAACCCCCTGGGGTCTGAGGTGTTTTTGGAGTCCTTGAGATGTTCTGACATGCTGTGACATTTGTGTTTTTTTTCAGTTGCTTATAAACATATTAATGGCACAGGTGAAATTACACTATATTTAGCACAAACATGGCTATGATAATATGTGATATAATATGTATGTACATGTTTGTATATTTGAGAGAATATTGTTTATGCGTGGTTATTGAAAAAACTAAAAATGAAAGTTTCTGAAATAAGGCTACAAAACACATAATAAATATGTCTCCACAAGACTTTTGACTAATGGATGTTGTTGCCTAGTGTTTTTTCTTCAAAATGATCTGAAAAACATCCTGCCTAATCATTCATATAAATCTGTGAATTGGGTTTTATTGTGAAAAACTTTTTTTTTGTTTGCCAAGGCAATATGCGAATGGCCTTGAACAGTCCAAGCCCCATCATGAATAATTAGGTGATTCTCACCTGACCCGCATAATAATGAGCCTTTCATTCAGGTGTCACACAAGCAAAAATTGAAAGGACAACATACATACATACATACATACATACACATATATATATCTCTTCATATATATATATATATATATATATATATATATATATATATGAAGAGTTCAGATGCAAAAGCCTCTAAGTGCCATTTGAAATTTTCTTCTAGAATAATAATTTTGATCATGCTTGTATATTTAAGTTCAGTAATTTCACTTAAATGGCAATGAAGATTACCTAATAATTGTAATTTAAGTGAAATTACTGAACTAAAAATGTACAAGCTTGATAAAAATTATCATTCTAGAAGAAAATTTCAAATGGCACTAGAGCCTTTTGCATATGAACTCTTCATATATATATATATATATATATATATATATATATATATATATATATATATATATATATATATATATATATATATATATATATATATAATCAAAATATAAATGAAAGTCAAAAACCCATTTTTAGTCATACCTGGAAACAAATCCTGGTCAAATAGGTTATATGGGTCATTGTATAGAATTGGTTCAAAGTTAGAGTTGGAAACGTGTTGAAAAGAATTTTTTTTTTTCCATATAAAGTATTATAAGCTTGCATTGGATAACAGTTGATTAGTTTATTTTTGACAAAACATACTATATATTTAACATATGAGCAGAAACTGTCTAATGCTTATTTGATGTCTATTTTATAGTAAAAACTTTCTAATCTATTTCGTCTGTAACAGTAGGCTATGCATCTGTGCGTTCGTTCGTTCACACACCCAGACACCCGATTCATATTTAAACAGTCTTTTTGGTTTTACAGATACTATTCTATATTGCGATTAGAACAAATCTCAGTAGTCTTACTAATGTAGGACCGAGAGTGAATGAACGCACAGCGCGCGCGCATCTGTGAATTCGTCCATTCATTCGCACACAGACACGCATTTAAAATTTAAACAGTCTTTGTGCAGTTTACATACACTATTCAATAACACGATTAGAACAAAGCACTTAAGAATAAATAACTTACTACATCAGCTTAATCCGTGCTCCTCGAATGAAACAGGTAACTGAGTTAACTTTTCCAGGAATTATTCCTCACTGCGCAGCAAGACGAGTTAAAGCTTAGCGCGTTCTGATGTGGGCGTTTTCATGGCTTGCCTCAACATTAACGTTTGAATAGCGCGCGCTCTCAGTGGGCGTGGCGCATTAACACGTCATACGCTATAGTTAGGTGAAAGGAAAAAGACCGACATCTCTCTCTTTTCATACAGATTACATCAACTGAGAATAGTTGCTTTTTTATATAAGTTACTTCATTTAAAAGAAGAGAATTTTAGCTTCATAAAGAGAAATCTTTCGTGTCTCTGTGACAAGTATTTACTGAGTTACAGTTCATTTTTCGGACGCGTTTCAGAAAGATTTTTGCGGAGACAGTGTGAGCTGAAAGCGCACACTGTTTATTTTATTTATTTTACAAAAACACAAGGTTTTGATGTTAACCCTCTGGGGACCAGAAACGCGTCGGCGCGTTTTGCCGTTTTTTTTTTCACATAGCAGAAAAATAGACTTAAAATACTCTGTTGATTTTGATCGTACATATAATTGTTATACATCATTCGATCCTGTTAAGTGTCTATTATTTTTCTGTATACTCACAATAAAAACAAAGTTTTGTGCTTTTTGTCAAATAAAGAAAAATAAACATGATGCGAGTTTTGCCTTCTCTCTGTCAGTGCAGTCCATTCTGAAACGCGTCCGGAAATAAACTATAACTCCGCAAATACTTGTCATACAGGCACGAGAGATTTTTCTTTATGAAGCTTGAATTCTCTTCTTTTCAATGAAGTAATTTATATAAAAAAACAAATATTCTCAGTTTATGTAATCTGTATGAAAAGAGAGTGCTGTCAGAATTTTTTTCCCCAGCTCATTACACTTCATTACGCGTTAATCTGACACGCCCACGGAGGACGCGCGCTATTCAAAAGCAAATGTTGAGGCAAGCCATGACAATGCCCACATCAGCCGTTCCACCGTGGCGGTAAAATGTGGGGTGTATTTGCTGCCTTTTACCGCTAAGAGGCGCTACAATCATAGACTCTGAAAAGTGTTCGTTTATTCTTTCTAATGCGTAATCTGCCGCTGCGCCATTGAAAGCTGGTAGCAGATGAATTCAACAAGTGAAACGTAGTTAAAATAATTCATAATCACAATACTGAAATCAGGCTACTGAAATTAAATTGAATAAATAATGAAAACATAAAACATTGCAGAAAAACTATTTACAGACGTACAGACGGTAGCTCAGTGGTTAATGCAACAACACAAGCTTCAAGGAGCTTCAATCGACCCGAGATCGAATCTCAATGTAGCATACATGATGTTAACCGATGTTGGCCAAGAGCGTTTATATTTTACCTTCTTGATGCTTAAACAGCTAACTGTTTATAACTGTTTGCTTATTTAAAGTCAAGAGTTTTGTTTAATTATCATTACAACATACATTTGCTACATTCCTGTAGAACCGCAGTCGCTGCACAAAGGACACAAACTGATGAAGGAAGATTGTAAGCCGATTGCATCAGAAAATGAAAATGAAGAAGCTCGTCTTTAGTCTGCTAAATTATTGTGTAATGTAAAAGAACACTAAAATTACTTAGCCTAAGTTTGAAACCAAGTTCGAACATTTCAAGGTTTAAATAAAGTGTCGGGACAGTTTTTTTTATTATTTAAAACAGGGTTGCATCGGGTTTAGAGTTTATTTCTTTTGCGATGCAAAATAAGAAACACTAGGCTAATCTTATTCTTGCGACATTTTAAATTTGTATTGCCAAAGAAATGACAGCTATATTAAACAGTTAAAACAGTAGCCCTACAAAACGAAAATTGTCCAAAGCAACATAATTAAATTAAAAACATGCGTTTTTCTTTGCCTCTCTCGCGCTGGATCTCTTTTTAACACGTTTATTTAGTCTCCCTCGCTGCGCGCGCCGGGTCTCTCTCTAAATTAAACATTTCAGGGTAAAAACACATCATACAGCTTATAATACTGTCGCTGCGTTATCCGACACTCTCCATATGAAAGAGGAACATTAACACCTAGGCCTATTGTCCTGCGCGCACGATACAGCACTGAACTGTCCCTCCAACCCCCCACAGGCTATCGGAGTCTGAGGCTGACTTAACACAAAGAGAAGTCGCAATTCACACTTAAATCGCTATTCTAGACAGTGTTGATAATGAAGGAATTAAATGTTTTAAGTTACATATAGTGATATTTCTGTCATAAAAGTTTATTACTAAATATTTCATTATTTCAATAATTGATGTAATAAAACTGGTTTGGGCCAGCCTTTTCCAAGCAAAACTAAATATAATCTGAAAAAACGCATGTTAATTTGTTGTCATGAACAAAATGTTCAACTCAATATTAAATTATACAGGGATCTTTGGATCCTTAAAACCAGGCATGCAATTTGTGAATTAAGTTTTTTTATTTTTTTTATTATTCAAATAAATATCGAACCACGTGCTTCGTGGTAATGCTGCTAAATTAAATAACATGTATAGAATAATTATGAACTTAAATGAAACAATATCGCAACATTTCGACAAATACATCATTTGATCTGTTTTTACATTTTAATTCAGGGCGATTTAGCCTGCTACATTTAATCAGAGCGAGATTTTCACCCTTGTCTTGTCATTTTCTCAATGGGAAGCGCTTACATAGGCTACATGTTTGAGTAGATCCTCTGTACCTCTCGTTTTCATATGGATTACATAATCAGATAACATTTATTAGCCTGAATATTTAGACATTTAAAGGCTTTAGACATAGCCAATTTCTTATAGTGACTGAGCTGAAGTGGCTTTCGGTTCATTTTTGTGACGCGAAGTTCCCGGAGACAGAGACGACAGATAAACTTTTGTCGTTAGCAAAAGTTCGAATAAAACCCGACTTTAGAAAAATGCATAGGGCCACTCGGCGTGGTCTGCCAAAACACTTAATTATAAACTTCAATATTTCATTCAAAATAATCTCAAAACGCTTTGTGAAATTTTAAAATCTGTGCATGCATTAAGGCCACTTGAATGAATGAACAACTGAAACGCTGGTTTTGATTTTATTGTTTGTCGTTTAAACGTGCTTGTTGCATATCTCTATTTTATATTTGATATGGTCTATTGGTGACCATATTGGTCTATTCTAACTGAGCATGCAACACAACTTCTCGTCCAGGCCCTGGTCATTTCTAGGCTTGATTACTGCAATGCTCTTCTGGCTGGACTTCCATCATGTGCAACTAAACCTCTACAAATGATCCAGAATGCTGCAGCTCGTCTCGTCTTCAACGAGCCCAAAAGGGCCCACGTCACTCCTCTGTTCATCTCTCTGCACTGGCTACCACTCTCTGCTCGCATCAAGTTCAAGGCTTTGACGCTTGCTTACAGATTTACCACAGGTTCAGCCCCCTCCTACTTCCACTCACTACTACAAGTCTACATCCCTACCAGAAGCCTACGATCGGTCAATGAGCGACGGCTCGTGGTACCATCACAGCGGGGCACAAAATCACTCTCCAGGACATTCTCATTCACGGTTCCATGCTGGTGGAATGATCTCCCCACCGTCATCCGGAATGCAGAATCCCTGACAGCATTCAAAAGGCAACTGAAAACTCATCTCTTCCGGGAGCACTTAACATAAAAAAATAAAAATAAAAAAAAAATCCATTCCTTTATATCCTGGCTTGCTTGGCTTATGCTACTCCGAGCAATGTCTGAACTTTGTATTTTGAACACTTCTTGCGTTGTTTTTGCCTCTTCACGATGACTCGCTTGGTTTAGTCCTCAATTGTAAGTCGCTTTGGATAAAAGCGTCTGCTAAATTACTAAATGTAAATGTAAATGTGGTGAAGTAGCCTAGCATTGATTACTGTGGAGGGAGGGATGTGGGGATTCAAATAATTCAGCAGAAGCAGGGATTGTTTAGACCAGAAGGAAATCCCCGTCCCCCTGGCAAATCACACTTTACTTAAAACCATGTTTTTTAAAAACTCTAGGTTGTAGGGAATCAAAAAAAATGAAAAAATAATAGGCCTAATTAAAAAAAAATATATATATATAGGCTATATATATAATTACTTTTTTTACAGAACTGCTTTTGAAATTACGATTGGTAGCCTATTATTATACAGATGCAAAGTCGTTCTATTGGATACTATTGTTAGTGTAAAATGGAAATGCATGGTAATTTTATTGTATAAATATAAGCAAAAACTGTACATATGGTGTAACAGAGTTTTAGAGCTAGACAAATCTCTCTGCATTAATAAATATAAAATTTACAGTAGACCATGTTTGATCGGGATTTGAACCCGTGTCATCTTGATGATCGAACTGTACCGCTCGGCTATGAATTTTCTCACTGAGAAATGCCCAAACGTTTGTTTCTCACATGAGCGAGAAAACGTTTTGTCGTTAGCCTGTGAGTGTAGGCCTACTTTAGCCTACATGAATAAAAGTAGACCTTTTACAGTTTAAAAAGATGATATCTTATCTGTATGATCAACAATTACGCAGTAAGTTCTTTTAGCTGTTATGAGAAAAATAAATTCAAATGAACGCGCCGCCGCGTTTGTCAAACTCTAATTCAACATGCCAGAATAAAGCCAGATTTTAGAATAATGCATAGCGCCACTCCGTGATGTGCCAAAATATCCTAATTATAAACTTCAATATTTCATTCAAAACCATCTCAAAACGCTTTGTGACATTTTAAAAAGCCGTGAATGTATTAAGGCCACTGGAACCAGGATCGTAACTGAAACGCGCTGCATGTCTCAATACAGGAGCAGAAGCGCTGGTTCAGATTGTATTGTTTGTTGTTTAAACGTGCATGTTGTATATTTAAAAATATTTGTTTAAAAATAAATGTTTGTTGTAGGCTTATTTGCAAATTACCATAACTTGTAGAATTTCATCCTTACTGTTAATTGACATTAGCCCCACTTACGTTTTGATAAATGTCCCTTTGCGCCACCTGGCGGTCATTTCGCGAACGACTTTGAAATGCGACTGGTTTATTTTTATTGTATTGGTCTACTTTAAAAAATAATACTTTATAAGACATTTATGGGAAAAGACTTTTTTCTTTTCAAGATGTTTCCAACTGTAACTTTGAACCAATTCTGTAGAATGGCCCATATAGCATTTGACCAGGATTTGTTTCCAGGTATGACTAAAAATGTGCTTTTGGCTTTCATTTATATTTTGATTGTTTGTATATATATATGTGTGTGTGTATATATATATATATATATGTAGGCTATATATATACAAGAAAGAATGCAATGACAATAAATATATAAATTGTCCTTGCATTCTTTCTTGTGTGACACCCCTGAATGAAAGTCTCATTATTATGCAGGGTCACTGTCTGAGAACCACTTAATTATTCACGATAGGGGTTGGGCCGTTCCGCCCATCCGCATATTGCCTTGGCAAACAAAAAAATGTTTTTCACAATTTAAAACAATCTATTGTTTTATGTGAATGATTAGGAAGGATACTTTTCAGATCATTTTGAAGCAAAAACTCTAGGCGACAACCTTCATTAGTCAAAAGTCTTGTGGACACATATTTAGTATGTTTTTTGTGTCCTTATTTCAAAAAGTTTATTTTTTAGTTTTTTCAATAACCACGCATAAACAATATTCTCTCAAAAATACAAACATGTACATACATGTTGCTTACACATTATGGTAGCCCTATTTGTGCTAAATAGAGTGTAATTTCACCTGTGCCATTAATATGTTTATAAGCAACTGAAAAAAGCACAAATGTCAGAGCATGTCAAAACATCTCAAGGACCCCAAAAACACCTTGGTCCTCAGAGGGTTAATAAGAGTGTACACAAAAAAAGAAGACATTTAACAGTATTGAATGATGTGTAACACTTATATGTAAGATAAAAATCAACAAAGTATTTTGAGTTTGTTTTGCACTGATAAGAAAAAAAGTGAGCAGATCACGCCGGCGTGATTGCCGACCCCAGAGGGTTAAAGCAGGGGTCTCAAACTCAACTTAACTGGGGGCCGCTGGAGGTAGAGTCTGGGTCAGGCTGGGCCGCATCAAGTATTCCACAAAAAAATTGTATTCAAGAATTCCAAAAAAGGAGCACAACTGATCCAATCTTCTCAATCTTTATTATTAACGTTTCTTCTGAACTGTTCCTCTGAATTTGAACATTCCTTTCTGCACATGATTGGTTCTTCATGAGCTGTCCTTCTGACATTTGAAGTTCATTTTACAAACTTTCTTTGTCTTTTCCTTAAAACACATCTTTGTGATTCTTATATTTGATCATGTCCTCTTTATTTTCAATATGATATTGAATGTTTTTTTTTGGAAGGCACATTTCCTTTTATTATACTTAAAAAAAAAATATTGCTTTTGAAATACAAATGTTTGCAGTCATGTCTGCCCGTCTTATTGAATTCTTTCTACACATGTATAGTGTCTCAGGCAAATTACTGACTTTGCACAAATCAAAACAAACCTTCTTATCAACCTGTTGGACACATATTACAAGCTCAAAATGATTATTCGCACATTGTTTTAGAGCAGGGGTCTCCAACACGTCGCTCGCGAGCTACCAGTGGCTCGTGGCCTGATTGGTGGTAGCTCACCAAGGACCCTGTTCACATATCGCGCTAACATATTTTGCGACGCCCTAAGCGACGCCCTAATTTTTTCCAGGCACAGTATGTTTGTACTTCGCGGTTGTCTATGACAACTATTGACAACAAACCCACCATAAGCTGTCACGAGACTATCTATGGTAGCCCATAAGGGATAAAAAAAAAAAAAAATTAAAAAAAAAACGCGGCACACGCAACCACGGGCCGCACTAACATTAAACTTTAATGTCAAGTAGGGGGCCACAACATATCAAGGGCCGCGAGTTTGAGACCACTGGTCTAAAGCTTCTAGTCTATTTAAATATTAAATGAATTAATGTTAGACTTGTGTAACTAACAAATAAGTTTTTGGAGTCATAACAAATAAAAAGGATAATATTCAGTTCTCTTAGGAGAGGTTCTCTCGTATTGCGTAAGTTTAGCTTACGCTACGGGAAAGATTCATCTTCTCGAGATATTGAAGCCAAAAAATTATCCTTAATATTGTATTTATTGTCAACGCAGTGCAGCAGCTAGCAGACCTAGAGCAGGCAGTCTTGCGTGCTCATTGGCTGCCCTGCGGGCATCTGCTGCAGCCTATCAGTGAGCCCCGCGCGACGTCACGCCCAATGAAGGGCGCCCGCGCCTTCATAGCGTCATAGCCCGCCAGAATGGGCGTGGCTTAGCGTCCAAGAAGGGGCTGTAGGCTGAATTCCCTGATTTTCGTCTCTTCAGCAAAGCCCTTCGCATCGCTGGATCCGAGAGAAGCCGCCGCCGTCGAACAGCGAACAGCCAGCTTAGGACAGCGCTGAGGAAGCCGGCCGTCTTCGCCACCTTCAGCCATCTGTGCGAGCTACGCTATCCGGCGACGTATCCTTTTACATTGCAAATACTCCTAAAAGAGCAGCGACCGTCTTTTTCAAGATGCCTCGCACTTCTTGTGGCTCGTGCAGGGCCCCGCTCAGCGTCAGAGACCGCCACGTGATCTGCGCTCTCTGCCTGGGCCTGGAACACGCAGAGCTCGGTCTCGCGTCCGGGGGCTGCGAGTTCTGTGAAGCGCTTCCGCTGTCGACCCTGCAGGCTCGACTCAAAGGCTTCAACCCGGAAGCAGTCACTCCGCCCTTCGTGGGACCGCGCAAGAAGCAGCGCCGCTCCCA
Organism: Tiaroga cobitis; assembly: GCA_030578255.1. Lineage (NCBI taxonomy): Eukaryota > Metazoa > Chordata > Actinopteri > Cypriniformes > Leuciscidae > Tiaroga > Tiaroga cobitis. Next base: position 50,973,765 of record CM060597.1, read on the forward strand.
GAGGCAGCCGGAACCCGTGGCCACAGCGACGCGGATAACCTCCCTCGAGCCTCGCCCTCGCCTTCCCTGCCTCCCTTCACCGACGCGCAGCTGCCGCTCATGAGCCTCACTGCCATCGCGTCTGAGGATGAGGCCGAAGGACACGCCACGAGAGACTGCTGCTCCATCCTGGCATCGGATAGCGAGGAGTGGTCGCTAAACTCCGCCGCCTCGTCGATCCAGGAATCCGGCCGTACCCGCGCTGGAGCTGATGCGAGCTGATGCGTCTGCTGACACAGGCGGTTGACCGACTCGGGCTCGAGTGGTCGCTGCCGAAGGAACCCGCGCCGGACAGGCTCAACGGATGTTAACTGCAAAGTCGCCGCCGTTCCGCCCCAGCAAGCAGGCCCGCTCCGTTCCTACCGGAGCTTCACACGGAGTTGACTAAGTCGTGGAACACACCCTTCTCTTCGAGGCTTCAGCCTCAGACCTCCGCGTCGCTCTCCCAAGTGGACGGCGCCGCCGAGAGAGGATACACCAGGATTCCTCCTGTGGAAGAGACGGTCACAGCGCACCTTTGTCCGCCCTCCGCGAGATGGCGGTCAAGGTCAGCCCTCCCGTCCAAAGCATGCAGAGCCACGTCCGCCTTGATCGGCCGCGCATATGCGGCCTCCGGCCAGGCCGCGTCTGCTCTCCACTTCATGGTGGTTTTACAAATCCTGCAAGCCGACCGCCTCCGTGAATGGGATGAGAAGGGCCAGGACCCAGCTGCGGTTACAGATCTGAGAAGCGCGACGGATCTCTCTCTCCGCGCCACCAAGACCGCAGCTCAAGCCATCGGACGAGCCATGGCCGCGTTGACTGTGACAGAGAGGCACCTCTGGTTAACGCTCGCGGATATGAGAGAGGCTTAGCGCGCCACCTTCATGAACGCGCCGCTCTCCCCTACTGGTCTCTTCGGCCCAGAGGTGAACGGGATCGTTGACCGTTTTTCGGAGGTACAGAAGACCACGCAGGCCATGAACCTCTTCCTGCCGCGACGCTCAAGCTCCGCCACAGGCCGCTCTCGTGAGAGACAGAGCCAGCCCCCGGTGCGAACCAGCACCCAGCGTCCAGCACAGCCCCAGGCTTCGCAGCGACGCCAGGGCGGCCGCCCTAGGTCGCGCTCAGACAGCCGTCACAGACCGCCGCCCCCCAGAGGGCCTCGGCAAAAGATTACGCTGAAGTCTGAGCACGCGAAGCCGTCCTAACCGAGAGAGTGAAAAGACGCGGCCGGACCGCCGTCAAAGGTTATTTCCCTGACAGTCCCCTTCAAACAGGCTACTGCAGTGATTCATTTGGCAGCCAACGAGCCGGTTCATTTACCCTCTCGCCTGCACACAAACGCCGTTTTCATGGCGACCCAGAGAAATCTCAAAAAGAGTATAATGTCTGGTCCGGCTCACGCCGTTGGTGTTTTAAGTGTAGTGAAAGTGCCCACGCCCCAGTGTTCACCCCTACACACAAGGACATCAAATCTCGTGTCACTCACAGAGCACACTCTCATAAAGCGCAGAAAAGCGAGTGTTGAATATAAAAAATGTGTCCACAGGTTTGTGCCCACTATCTGCCCACTCTGTTACACGGTCAATAAAACAGGTTATGAATGTAAGTCTCGTGCCCGTCGGAGAGCGCTCACGCTTACTAACACACACCTCCCCCCGGGCGCCGCCTGCGCGTTTAAATGTTATCACAAAACGCAGGGCATTGATAAGACGCTCCCCATCCGTTACGATCGGGGCGTCAAATACACTTGTAAGTCTCATGCCCGCGCTCACGCTTACAGAAAGCTTTTCCGCCCAAAGCGCTGCTCGCACGTCAAAAAGTGAGAATAAAATGCTCCCCATCCCTTATGATTGGGACACCTCATATAAATCAGACGATCACCGTTTTCAGCGAGCAGCCATTGCCCAGAACCGATAGCGCGCGCGCCGCGCTTTCGGCTCAGTTTCACAAGCCCGCAAATGGCGGCGATCTAAACCCGGAGGCCATTCGCCCCCTAGCGGCTCACATAGCTGCGTGGGAAACTATCCCAGGGATTTCAGAATGGGTTCTGAGCACAATAAAGCAGGGCTATACACTTCAATTCATTCGCCGTCCCCCGCGCTTTCGAGCCCGGACCACGACGATAGTGAACGCGGAGGTAGCACACCTACTTCACGCAGAAATAGCAAAACTGCTGTGCAAAGGGGCTATAGAAAAAGTACCGCCTTCTCTGAGCGAGTCAGGCTTTTACAGCCGATATTTTCTCGTGCCCAAGAAGGACGGAGTTTTCAGACCCATCCTAGATCTGAGACATTTGAACAAGGTGCTTACAAAAAGACCATTCAAAATGCTTACGACCAGAAAAATCCTCGCGCACGTTCGCCTGAGGGACTGGTTTATTTCTCTAGATCTGAAGGATGCCTATTTTCAGATTCAGATATTACCCCGTCACAGGCATATTTGAGATTCGCCTTCGACAGTCAGGTATATCAATACACCGTCCTGCCGTTCGGCCTGTCTCTAGCACCCCGTACATTTACGAAGTGCATGGACGCAGCGCTCGCCCCCCTGAGGACTCAGGGGCTGCGAATAATGAACTATCTGGACGATTGGCTGATATTGGCACAGTCAGAGACGGAACTGTTATCTCACAGAACAGTGCTTCTTAGTCACCTGGAAAGCTTGGGTCTCACGGTCAACTGGACCAAGAGCTCATTAATGCCCAGTCAGTCAATTTCCTTTTTGGGAATAGAAATGAATTCTGTGGCCATGACGGCTCGTTTGTCGACACAGCGCGCGCGCCGTGTTCGCCGCCTAGCCGCGTCTTTCCAGAAGGGCAGCTTTCTCCCTTTAAAAACGTTTCAAAGGATGCTGGGCTCTATGGCTTAAGCGGCAGCGGTGCTCCAGCTGGGCCTACTGCGCATGCGCCCGCTCCAACGCTGGTTGAATGCTCGCGCGTCTCGCTGAGCCTGGGTTTCTGGCGGCCAGAAAATCAGAGTGACTCAGACCTGCATAGCGGCTCTGCAGCCCTGGTTAGTAGCCGACTGGTACCAGCAGGGAGTGATGATGGGAACCATCTCTTATCAGAAAGTCATTTTGACAGACGCGTCCAACTCGGGTTGGGGCACGCTGTTCGAAGGCAGACCGGCCTTTGGCCAGTGGTCAGACCAAGAGAAGTGTTTTCACATAAACTGTCTGGAAATGATAGCGGTCGAGAACGCGCTGAAGCGCTTCCTCCCGTTCATACAGGACCAACATGTTCTCGTCCGCTCGGACAACATGTCTGTGGTTTCCTATGTAAACCGTCAGGGCGGTGTCAGATCCAGAAACCTCTGCAATCTGACGGATCGCATCCTTATTTGATCCCAGATGCACCTGCGCTCGCTGAGGGCGGCGCATGTGCCTGGCCATTTAAACGACGGCCCAGACAAACTGTCCAGGGACAAAGTTCCCCCAGGGGAATGGTCCCTGCACCCCCAAACAGTCCAGAAACTGTGGCGCCTATTCGGCTGAGCGGAAGTCGACCTATTTGCGTCAAAAGACAATGCTCATTGCCCAATGTTCTTTTCGAAGAACGAGGACGCGCTGGCCCAGGTCTGGCCCAGCCTCCCACTGTATGCTTTCCCTCCAGTCTCCCTGTTACCACAGGTGATAAAGATAATCAGGGAAACGCGCCATTCGGTGCTCCTCATAGCTCCGCACTGGGAGAATCAGAATTGGTTCCCGGAACTAGCACGGCTGTCACATGCAGCTCCGTGGCCAATTCCGGTTAGGGCAGATCTCCTCTCTCAGGCTCGCGGCTCGATTTGGCATCCCCATCCAGAGCGCTGGTCTCTGCACGCATGGTTGATCAACGGGTACTCGTTGCCCTGCCAGAAAGAGTGGTGAACACGATCACACAGTCTAGAGCTCCTTCCACAAGAAGGCTCTACGCGTCTAAATGGCGGTGTTCTCCAAGTGGTGCACCGACAGAGATCTGGACCCGTGGACGTGCAAGGTTGCGCATCTGCTCACTTTCCTACAAGAGCTGATGGATAAAGGGAGGTCCCCATCCACGCTCAAAGTTTATGTGGCGGCCGTGGCGGCGTTCGCAGAATCGACGCACGGCCAGTTACTGGGAAGACATGAGCTGGTCATCCGCTTCCTTAACCCTCTGGGGTCTAAGGTGTTTTTGGGGTCCTTGAGATGTTCTGACATGCTGTGACATTTGTGTTTTTTTCAGTTGCTTATAAACATATTAACCCTCTGAGGTCGGCTATCGCGCCGGCGCGATAGTCTCGCTTTTTTCTTATCAGTGCAAAAGAAACTCAAAATACTCTGTTGATTTTGATCTTACATATTAAGTGTTGTACATCATTAGATCCTGATAAGTGTCTATTTTTTGTGGATACTCACAATAAAAACAAAGTGTTGTGCTTTTCGCCAAATAAAGAAAAACAAACATGATGCGCGTTCTGCCTTCTCTCTGTCAGTGAAGTCCATTCTGAAACGCGTCCTAAGATTATTTTTAATTCCGCTAATACTTGTCATACAGGCACGAGTGTTTTTCCATAATGAAGCTTGAACTCTCTTCTTTTAAATGAATGAATTTATATAAAAAAAATATATATATATTCTCAGCTTATGTAATCTGTATGAAAAGAGAGAGATGTCAGTATTTTTCTTTCCAGCTCATTACACCTAATTACGCGTTAATGTGCCACGCCCACGGAGAGCGCGCGCTATTCAAATGCAAATGATCTTAGACAAGCCGCTCAAACATGCCAACGCCCACCAGCTGGATTATAAAACACATTGTGTTTAGCAAGTATCTTGTACAGCTGTGTACACAGCGTATCCTTTCGCTGTGAGGAATATCTAAACCTGGAAAATGTACCAGAAGTGCTGGTAGTTTCATTTCGAGGAGCAACGGATCCAGCTGATGTAGTAAGTCATTTATTCTAGTGCTTTGTTCTAATCGTGATATTGAATTTGTCGGACTGTAAACCGTAAGAAGACTGTTTAAATATGAATTGCGTGTCTGTGTGTAGGCTAAATGATGAGTGAACGGCAAAGGCGCGCGCGCTTTGTTCACTACAGTTATACAGCGCGTGTCTGTGCCTTGTTCATTCACTCTCGCACCTACATTAGTAAACGTTATGTTTACATGAACAACACATACAAACTATATTGCTATAGCCTACTAAGATGAGTAAAAATAGACTGAAATATGTTGAAATAAAATGTCTGTATAAGCAACAAGCTGCAAATTCACATGTATATACTAATATATCATACACAATATATTACAGACTAAATATGAATGTTTAGACACGATTTTGTGATTAGTTTTGGATAGATTATAAAGTTTTGACTGTAAAAAAAGACTACTGTCACATTAAATCGGTACGCTTTTGTTCACCAATTTCTGCTCATAGTTAAATATACTATAGTATGATGTTTTGTCAAAAATAAAGTAGGTATATTGAATTATCAACTAAGATGTTATTATAGTGTTTGTTCCAATATTCAAACTAATGAATCCTTACCTTTTTTTAATACGTATGATAAAATGTATAGTTTTTACAAAGAAATACACTCGAAATATTGTTATAATTGTTGTTGTAATTGTAACCTATTTGTAATTGGTTACAATTTCTAATTGTAAAATATGTATAGGCTAAATAGATAATTTCTGTTGTCCTTGCATTATTTGGGATCCTGTGACACACCTGTGTGAAAGGGCTAATTAATATGCAGCCCATTATGCGGCACATTATCTGGCCTTTGTCTTCTCAGGTGTAAACACGCCTCCACGCATATTGCCTTTCCAAACCAAAGGTCTCTAATAAAATTTAAATCAGTGTATGTGTTTGTGTAAATGATTAGGCAGGATGATTTTCAGATCATTTTGAAGCAAAAATTCTAGGCAACAACACTCATTAGTCAAAAGTCTTGTGGACACATATTTAGTATGTGTTTTGTGGCCTTATTTCAGACACTTTAAGTTTTAGTTTTTTCAATAACCATGCATAAGCAATATTCTCTCAAAAATACAAACATATGTCATAATTGTTGCTGAGATATTACGGTAGCCCAGTTTGTGCTATATTGAGTGAATTTACACCTTTGCCATTAACATGTTTATAAATAACTGAAAAAAGCACAAATGTCAGAGGATGTCAGAACACCTCAAGGACCTCAAAAACCCTTAGACCTCAGAGGGTTAATGGCACAGGTGAAATTACACTATATTTAGCACAAACAGGGCTACGATAATATGTGATATAATATGTATGTACATGTTTGTATATTTGAGAGAATATTGTTTATGCGTGGTTATTGAAAAAACTAAAAATGAAAGTTTCTGAAATAAGGCTACAAAACACATAATAAATATGTGTCCAAAAGACTTTTGACTAATAGATGTTGTTGCCTAGTGTCTTTTCTTCAAAATGATCTGAAAAACATCCTGCCTAATCATTCACATAAAACTGTGAATTGGGTTTTATTGTGAAAAACTTTTTTTTGTTTGCCAAGGCAATATGCGAATGGACTTGAACAGTCCAAACCCCATCATGAATAATTAGGTGATTCTCACCTGACCCGCATAATAATGAGCCTTTCATTCAGGTGTCACACAAGGAAAAATTGAAAGGACAACATATACATACACACACACATATATATATATATATATATATATATATATATATAAAATCAAAATATAAATGAAAGTCAAAAACCCATTTTTAGTCATACCTGGAAACAAATAGGTTATATGGGTCATTGTATAGAATTGGTTCAAAGTTAGAGTTGGAAAGTTTTTTTTCCATATAAAGTATGCATTGGATAACAGTTGATTAGTTTATTTTTGACAAAAACGCTGTCGTCAGTCAAACGTGTGGGGGACCTGCACGCGCTGTCAATCAGCGCGACGTGTCTTGAGTTCGGGCCGAATGACTCTAAAGTCATCCTCAAACCTAGACATGGCTATGTTCCAAAAGTGATGGGCACTCCTTTCAGAGCGCAAGTCATTTCACTGTCGGCTCTGCCAGCGTCAGACAGTGAGACAGACGTGAATCTCCTTTGCCCGGTCAGGGCGCTGAGGTTTTACACTACGCGCTCCGCCTCCTTCAGGAGCACGGAGCAGCTGTTTGTTTCGTTTGGTGGGCGCTCCAAGGGTCTCGCTGCCTCGAAACAGACTCTATAGCGGCCGCTTACGCGTCAAAAGGTCTGCAATGCCCTCTGGGCATTAGGGCTCATTCCACTAGAGGCATGGCCTCATCGTGGGCGTGGTCCAGCGGGATTTCTATCCACGACATATGCGTAGCGGCGGGCTGGAGCTCCCCGTCTACCTTTGTCAGGTTCTATAACCTAGAAGTTCCCGCCCTGCAGGCTAAACTTCTGTCAGTCAAAGCGAGTTATGCGTTCTGCCCAGATATATCATGCTCAGACCGCTCTCACGTGACTCAGCTCTCCTGGTTGAGCTGCACTAGTAGGGATGTGCTATATGCTTATACAGACCAGTGCTCTGCTCTGTATTGCCTATGTGTGCTTATGTGCAAGTGATGGCCCGCGTGGCTGGCCACCTTATTTTTTCCACTTATTGGGTTCCCCGAGAAACCTCGGCGACTCATGGGTGGTTGCTTGGCGCGCACGGCGTTGACAAAAAGTTCCCGTAGCGTGAGCTAAACTTACGCATTACGAGAGAACCTCTCGTAAGAGAACGTACTCGGTAACTAACGTAACCTCGGTTCTCTCTAGAGAGGGAACGATTATTGCGTAACCGGCCGTGCTCGCGCCACGAGCGACTTCGCTTCAGTCGACGAAAACCAGGGAATTCAGCCCCAGCCCCTTCTTTTATACGCTAAGCCACGCCCATTCTGGCGGGCTATGACGCTATGAAGGCACGGGCGCCCTTCATTGGGCGTGACGTCGCGCGGGGCTCACTGGTAGGCTGCAGCAGATGCTCGCAGGGCAGCCAATGAGCATGCAAGACTGCCTGCTCTAGGTCTGCTAGCTGCTGCACTGCGTTGACAATGAATACAAAATTAAGGAATGAAAAATGTTTCACCTCTCCTCAGCGTGCACAAAGCAGTCTCAGCAACCATTACAATGATAATAACATCAAAAATACAATAAATGAAAACATGTTGCAAACATTGAGTGCAAAATAAATCGTCACAACCATTTATCTAAACACAATAAAATCTATTGCAACCAATTCTAAATAACTCATGAATTTGAAAAGAACCAAGTTGATACAAAATGAATACATTGAAAAATTAAACAGATATAAACCATACCTGGATGGATTAAAGAGAGAGACAGCAATGAAAAATGTTTCTCTCTGACTGTATCACCTGCACAGATTAAGAACCATAATCAATCGGTTACAATCACCACGTTCTGTCGACGCACACACACACATACTCGACTTCTGTACTTAGTAATAAAACTATCAATCCTATCCATCCATTCATAAAACACTTCCTAGAACCTTTATAACAGTATTAACAATAATATTAATGCATATTATGTACTTTGTCGAATTTCTACAAACTTTTATAAGCTTATATGGAGGAACACCTCTAACCGCTTACCTCTCCTCAGCGTGCACAAAGCAGTCTGAGGACGCAGCGCGAGCTGCACAGAAATGACGTCACAACGTCAATACTAACACATCATTAAACTCCCCTTCCAAATTAACACTAATGATATAAAAGAAAAGAAACATTTTCATAGACTATTTAAATTAAAAGTAAATAAATAAAAATCGACAAGAAGGATAATTAGTGAAATACATACATTCACATTAGGAATATTTACATCCGTCACATTCACCCCTCCTGAATTTCACTAATATCCTGACCAAATAACCCAAAAATTGATCCAACAGAACCAGATCTACAACGAATCTCATTCGCAGTTCAACATCGTAAGTCACCCGCTTTACAGGTTAAGAAAAATCCAAGGTTGATCAAGTCTCAGATATTCTTAGAACAGTATGCTGCCTTGTACAACATCCAATAATCTGGCCTGTATTACACTTCCTGAAATTCACATCTTGTATAAATTTCCACAGTATTTTCATAGAATCAAATACCTTTTAAAATAAAGAAAGAAATGATCCTGATCTCCTTGCTAAAGATGACCCCATTCTCTGAACATAAAATGGTCTCTGTGCCATTGACTCAATTAAACGGTTAACTTTTTTGACCACCCTTCCTGCACGGGTCCTAACACCCAATGTGTCAGTTGGAATTTGTGCTTGTGTGTCAGTAATACTGTTATCGGATGTGTCATTTACAGTTTCTGTTAACGAGTCAGGATTACTAACAGAAGATTCGGTCTCTATGAAAGGTACCCGATCAGAACCCCCAACAGCCTCATTTTCACTGGGAATTTGTTCGGCGACACTTGGATTTTGGTCGCAGAGACTTCTTCGACTGTGGACTGAATGATCAGATTCCAGAACATCATCATCCATAAACTTTTGACCTTCAATCTGTTCTTCACCTTCAAGTACCCATGCCCTCGTTCTATCATCAGAACTCTCCTCTTCCAACGAGTCAGAGAACTCAGACACACAAGACTCGCTCTCCATATTGTCAGCATCAGATTGTATGTCCTTGTCGTCTTGAGGCGGTTCAATGGGTAGGAAGCTGATATCCAAAATCAGATTTCGATGCACCACTTTGGATTTGCCTTCTTCGTCAATCAGTTTGTATATGTTTGTCTGAAGGTTCCGGTCCTTTACAGTATAGACAGTTGGATCCCATTTATCGGCAAGCTTTTTCTTTCCTCTTTCACTCTTGTTTGCAAGGAGCACTCTGTCTCCGATGTTCAAACATGTGCCCTTAACCTTCCGATTGTAACCTTTGGCCTGCTTTTTCTGTTCTTTTTCAGTGTGTTTCTGAGCAATGCGAGCTGCTTCATGCAGGTAAGACATGAGGGTCTTTGCATAGCTGCCATGGTCAACAATCACCGGGTCATGCAACACCTGTCCAAACATGACATCAACAGGTAGCTTTGGGATGCGACCAAACATCAACTGGAATGGGGCATAACCAGTGGTCTCATGTACAGTGGCATTGTATGCGAATGTCAGAGTCTGTATCTGCTCGGGCCACTTGTGTTTCTCCTTGAGAGGCAGAGAACGAAGCATACTGCCCAGGGTCCGATTAAACCGCTCGGTCCCACCGTTTCCCATCGGATGATATGCTGTAGTGTGGGATTTCTCAATACCTGCCAGCTTGAGCAGTTCGGCTATGAGGGTACTTTCAAAGTTGGTCCCTTGATCCGTATGAATGCGTGTTGGAAAACCATAAATGCAAAAGACGTGATCCCACAGTTTCTTCGCAATTTGTTTTGCCTTCTGGTTTACACAAGGAAAGGCATGGGCCAACTTTGTAAAGTGATCAGTCACAACTAATACGTCCACGGAACGCTGCTTGCTGTCCTCAGCACTCCAAAAATCCAAACACACTAGCTCCATAGGGGCAGACGTTCTAATGCTCTCAAGTGGGGCTCGTGCAGATGGCTCTGGTGTTTTGGCCAATATACATCTCTGACAACACTTGACATAGTCTCTTATGTCACGCTCCATTCTAGGCCAGAAAAAGCGTTGTCGAGTTAGCTGGAGAGTTCTTGACTGTCCCTGATGTCCAGCAAGATTGTGTACACCAGTTAAGGCTTTAATCTTAAGACACGAAGGAAGCACAAGTTGAAACCTCTTGTGCTTGCTTAGAGGATCTTTAGAGACACGATAGACTATTCCATCTTGAATCTTCAGCCGATCCCATTGCTTAAGAAGAACTAGAGCCCTGGCATCCATTCCAGCCCTCTCTCGCCTTGATGGTCGCTTCTTCTGACTCAGGTAGGGCATAAGTTTTGAGATGACCGGATCTGACTCTTGGCCATGTTGGATCTCCTCAAGGGGGATTGCTGAAATCGTGTCATACCCAAGCGGTACTGCATTTTTAATGGCCTGAATTGCCTGCATAGCCCTCAGCTCAGTTACAGTCTCCCACTGATTATGGAGGTTCAAATGAGTTCCGACTGCTGTGTGATCACAGGACACTGCAGAATTCGGCTGAAGCAACACATGAAGACTGTTCACTTGTAAACGGAAAGTGTCTTGAATTCCATCTTCAGTTACACCTGCAGCTTCAGTGAGTAAGCTGTTGAGCTTTCTGTATGTGCCTGCCTTAGCCTCAGTTCTGACCTTTGTCCTCTTTTTCTGTCCAGCTGTTAGGGAGAAGAGCGGTTTGGCTACGGAGGAGCAATTTGGGATGAAGTGCTGGTAGTAGAGGATCATTCCCAAAACAGACTTAATCCTCCTCACCGATGGAGTACACCCATCTTCTTCCATGAGATCAGCTTTTGACAGCTTGACTATGGCCTCAACCTTTGAAGGATCAACAGAAACACCATTTCCATCAATGATGTGGCCTAAAAACTTAACGGATGCTCGCATCAGATGGCATTTTTTTGGACTTAACTTGAGATTGTGGCTCCTCAGTTGTTGGAATACTATCTCCAACCGCTCCAGAGCTGCATTCTCGTCAGGCGCAAACACCAGTAGGTCGTCTAAGTAACACAGCAGACTACTAAAATTCAGGTCTCCAAAGATACTCAACATTATGCGCATAAATGATGCTGGGCTATTACACAACCCTTGAGGCATCCTGTTGTACTCATGAAGTCCTACTGGAGTAGTAAACGCTGTGTACTTTTTATCTTCTTCAGCCATGGGGATGTTATAAAAGCCTGACGTTAAATCCATAGTACTGAAGAGAGTGTTTCCACCCAAGGCAACAAGACAGTCAGACTGGTGTGGGAGCGGGTGTGCATCCTTAATGGTCCTGGCATTCAGCCATCTAAAGTCCGTACAAATCCTCAAACCACCGTCCTTCTTCCAAACTAAAACTAAAGGCGAAGCATACTCGCTCACTGATTTCCGAATTATTCCTTGTTCTTCCATTTCTGAGAGGACTTGGCGTAATTTTTGATAGTGGGCGGGTGGTACTCGACGATATGGCAGTCGGAATGGACGATCGTCTGTCAAGCGGATGCGATGGACAAAACCGCTGACCTCCCCACAATCCAGAGCATGCTTAGAAAATACATCATGGTAATTCTCAAGCAGCTGAACAAGCTTTTCTCTTGCTGCACCCTCGACAGAGCATGCGTCAATGTCGATGTCACTGAGACCTGCGGCCTTTAGTCTTTGTTTAAGATCAGCTGTGGCACCGAGTTGACAAGAATTCTCGGATGTGGGCAATTGTACATGACTGAAACCCTGCAACAGCTCAAAATCTTCCACAGCCAGACATGGGAACACATCTGCAAGCTTACGATTTCTTCTTAGGGTGACTGGTTTGTCTGAAAGGTTGGTAACTTTTAGAGGAACCCAACGATCTCCCCACAACGGTGTAACAACTCGGCCAACGATGATGTCCCGTGGCATGGATCTGGAAGAAGTGGCCTCCACAATTACAGTACTCCCTGGTGACATAGCAGCATTACTCGGCAGCCTCCCCCAGACAAGGTGCTCTTTTTTGGCCATTAGGGTAACTGACTGCTGAAGCTTAACAGTCCCAACCTTGTCGGGTGGATCTCCACCTCTCCAGCGGCAAGTATTTGCCATGACATCCAAAAATTGTTCACACGATGAAGATGGCTCTGAGACACTGTTAGACACAATCCTCCAATAATCATCACTGATCTTCATCCTGTGCATGAGGAACTTAATCACGTTGGTACCAATGATCAAGTCGTCCCTTTGTCCCTTTGTCCCTTTGTTTGTCCTTGAGCTGATCTTCATCCGGGTCACGGCACCACTGTAACCGGTCCCATTCTGACCATTGTACTCTATCTGCGTTGTGTTGTGTAGTGTGTTGTCACTCATAGAAAACAGCAATGAAAAATGTTTCTCTCTGACTGTATCACCTCTCCTCAGCGTGCACAAAGCAGTCTCAGCAACCATTACAATGATAATAACATCAAAAATACAATAAATGAAAACATGTTGCAAACATTGAGTGCAAAATAAATCGTCACAACCATTTATCTAAACACAATAAAATATATTGCAACCAATTCTAAATAACTCATGAATTTGAAAAGAACCAAGTTGATACAAAATGAATACATTGAAAAATTAAACAGATATAAACCATACCTGGATGGATTAAAGAGAGAGACAGCAATGAAAAATGTTTCTCTCTGACTGTATCACCTGCACAGATTAAGAACCATAATCAATCGGTTACAATCACCACGTTCTGTCGACGCACACACACACATACTCGACTTCTGTACTTAGTAATAAAACTATCAATCCTATCCATCCATTCATAAAACACTTCCTAGAACCTTTATAACAGTATTAACAATAATATTAATGCATATTATGTACTTTGTCGAATTTCTACAAACTTTTATAAGCTTATATGGAGGAACACCTCTAACCGCTTACCTCTCCTCAGCGTGCACAAAGCAGTCTGAGGACGCAGCGCGAGCTGCACAGAAATGACGTCACAACGTCAATACTAACACATCATTAAACTCCCCTTCCAAATTAACACTAATGATATAAAAGAAAAGAAACATTTTCATAGACTATTTAAATTAAAAGTAAATAAATAAAAATCGACAAGAAGGATAATTAGTGAAATACATACATTCACATTAGGAATATTTACATCCGTCACAGTTACATGTTAAAACTAGGTGATGCTCTCAGCATTAGCTGAAAACGTGATGTTGGTGTACAATGCAGTGTGTTTTAAGATACGTGTGCGTATGAAGCTCAAAGTGTGTCAGATAAAGTGCAGATGTGCTTTAAATTCTGACAAAGCTAAACTATAATTATGCACTCACACACATATTTGCGTAAACTTCCCTCGCTTCTGAAGGTCATTGGGATATGTTCGTGTTGCACCAGAAAATAAATAAACTATTCATAATATAATTAGAATAATTGAAAAGAAAAAGCTCCCCAGAGATTCCTCATTCAGTTTTTTTAACAAAGCTCCATTTTAAAAGCTCTGGGCTGTGTTTTTAAAAAGCATGATAAGCTTATGTAGATTGTAGAACCATTGTAGAACCAGAACTCACAATGCTTTTGAGAAAAAACAGCCCTGGTTATTAATATTTGTCATAATCTCGTCGAGGTGTTGAACTATTTCTTGTGCTTTTCAAATGGACTGGAATCTTGAACTCTGAAGTTGCAGTGCTGGCTAATGTTGGACCTCTGGCTCTGAGTTAGGAAATGGCTCTTCTATTCGACAGATTGTACCAGCCGTCTTGATTTGCGACCTGATTTACGGTGGCGAACCTCTACCCAATCTGCAGCACATTGCTAAATCAATAAGGCTGTTGACGAATGCCCCTCCTGACAAATGAGGTGGCGGAAATTGACTGAAAACCTATGCTAGTCTGCTGCTTCAGAATCCATTTCTACCCCAGGAAAGCCAGATGTTTTCCTGACATCTGTGGCACTGAATGTGGGGCAGACTAAACTCCAGTTTGTTCAGAGTTATCTGGTCTTTAATAATGTTCTCATCTTTTGTATAAATTAGACACTTTATACACAAATTATATTATTTAACATTGTTTACACATTGTTTTTTTCCTAAAATATTTTAGTTGGATGTTTGTCTAACATTTTTTTAATGTTTCAGAGAACATTCAAATATCGTTCCCATAATGTTTGCAAAATTATAAAATGGAATGTTCCCTAAACTGTCACATTAACCAAGGGAAATCTATAAACCTTAAAAAATAAACTGGACATTTTTAAAGTTAACGTTTTCATTACTTAGAGGGGAACTTAGCAGAATTTTCTAAGAACATTGTTTTGTTTGTTTGCTTACAGAAAATGCTTGTTTTAATCAGGAAGTAAATTCTGCAGATTGAAGTAGTACTCTTTAAAATCAAAACAGCAATTAGATTCATGAACTGGCGCTGATGATTAATGCCTCTTTAAAGCTGAATGTAATTAAGCAGCACTCAGATGGCAGATGCATTTTACTGACATCAGACAGCTGGGTGCTTAACCAGCTAAACAAATTAGCTGCATTAAAAGGCAGTCAGCTCGAGACTCTATTTATGACGGAAACCGTTAAATGTCTGAGACATGGGCTTTCCCATCAGCTCCTGTTCACATGGGCCTGATGTAAAATGTCTTTACAGGGTTTGTAGGCCGAGACACAATATTTTGTGGATTACTTCCTAAAGCTTATAACAGTCTTGGCTATTTTAAACCAAGCTTGGTACAGTAGAAGGAGGGGGAAAATCAGTATTGCATCAGATACTGTTTTCAGGGTATGCATGAATCAACAAAAGACAACTAAATGAAAATCTTCTCTCTTCAACTATATTGAATTTTACACAAAACACTTAATCATACACTCAAACAAACAAACAAACAAAATATCACATAAGAAAAGTCCTGGTGTATGGTATGTTGATGGATAAATGTTGATGAATTGAGCAGTCTTTAGCATTAACAGTCTTATCTGGAAATGATATTCACTTATGAAATGAAGTATTTGTCCTTCTGGTTGCAGCCCGGGATTCTTTGAATAAAGTCCTTGAGCAGCTGCCCTCATGCACCCAAGCAAACTCCAATCCAGCACTTAAGGGCTATGTAAGTCACGGGTAATACAAAAATCCTCTATAACAGAAACAACTCATTAACATCTTTACAAGTTATTTTACCAAAGCATACACAAGATGAAATAAGAACTCTAAACTCACGGTTGAGCAGCAAACTTAACGTTTCTCAGACCAGGATTACCATTGAGAACAGCAGATACCATGGCTGCGTTCGAAACCGCATACTTCCCTACTATATAGTATGGGAAAAAGAGTAGGTGAGCGAAAAGTATGTACGAATCATAAAAGAGAAGGCGAGAATTACCTACGAATATGCCTACTTTCCTACTATATAGTAGGAGAAAACAGTACGTCAAAGAAGCAGTACGTTCGAAACATCAGTATTCATAAAAGAGTAGGCGAGAAGTTCCCGGATAGCTTACTGCTTCAGCCCAGATTTTTGAGTGCTCGTCCGATGGATACTCTTCTATCCTAGGAGGCCACGCGAGAGGGGTTTTCAAATGTGAGTAAACACGGTTCCTTGTGTTTAAATCATATGTGTTAAACTACTGTAGAGTAAACGTTTTAACTGTTGAAGGTGTAAAGGAGTTAGACAGTATAGTACAGTTGTGATTTTGCTGTATTATTATGTATACGGGAGCTCCAGTAAGCACACGTAACGTTATACGTCTCTAAAGTGGATTTACATAACCATATACATCTTAAACACGCTTATTTAAAATGTCTATTTACATCTGAAAGGAAAATATTGTATAAGTATTGCAGATGAGCACATGACAACATGAAAAAGACATCCGAGTGATGTAACATTATGTGTGCTATTAGGTAGGATAATTCACTGTTGTCAACACTGTTTATATTAGGCAAATGTGCTATAAATAAGGTAAATAAACAAATCTATAAAGTAACTGAACATGTTATTGTTGTATATAAAAAGGACGCTGGACAAGAGGTTAATGCATACAACTCACTTTACTTTTTGAAAAACCCGAACTGCCATTTCAGACCAAAACAGCTGCATACTCAACATTCATCAAGGCGTTACCAAACGAACACAGATTAACTTGTCCTGAATGGACATAACATTTTCCCCTCTCTGGGGGGTTCAAATATGAAAGGTTGAAACATAGTCCTTCAGGTAATCAGGTCGTGCCCTCGTGCGCACTGGCCGTGGAGGACAAACAGCTGAAGGTGAGGCGAACAGTGGTGTGGAGGCTGAAGACGGGGGTAGCGGCGAAGGTAATGGGGGTACTGGGTGTGACAATAAGGGAGTATCTTCAGGCTGTGCGGCTGATTGAGGTAAGGAGTCCTCCTGCTCCGGTCTGGGTGGCATGATGTCCCCACTGTTCTGAGTTGAGGTTGCAGGAGGTGCTGGCACCTTCTGAAGTCAGCTGGCGTGCCAGCGCGTGCCATCATCTAGGAGGTATGTGGCTGGTCCCAGTTGGCGGGACACTTGCTGTGGATTGGACCAAAATGATGCCATCTTGTTCTCCCTGTGCGGTTGGCGAGCTCTCACCCAGTCTGCCACAGTGATATCTGGTATCCTAACCCTATTTTTCCTGTCAAACCACTGTTTCTTCCGCTTCTGACGGCGGGTGACTGAGGCTTTGACTGGTGTGAGTGTGTTCTGGACTGCAGTGGGGCGGAGCCTGTCAAGTGGTAGGTGTAACTCCTTACCCAGCATGAGTGAGGCTGGGGAAACCTCTGTGGTTGAATGCTGGGTAGCACGGTAGTGTAGCAGTGTTAGACGTATGGCTTGTTTAAAGGAACAGCCCTGAGCCTGATGTGCTCTGATGCCATTTTTTAGGGATTGATGGAAGCGCTCCACCCCGCCGTTTGCCTGTGGGTGATACAGGGCTGTGCAGATGTGTCGAATCCCCCTGTTCTCCAGGTATGAAATAAACTCCAAAGATACAAACTGTGGACCATTGTCAGTGGTAATGGTCTGTGGAAGGCCCCAGCGGGAAAAGAGGGACTCCAGAAAGTCCACAATGACCTGGGAAAAGACAGAGCCGGTAGTGGTCAGCTCAGGCCATTTGGAGTGTAAGTCATACACTACGACTAAGAACCGCTGATAGTGCGGGGCACCGTGGATCTTGCCGCATATGTCTAATTGCAGATGCTCCCATGGCTTTGAGGGCCAGGCCAGAGGTTGCAGGGGTGGTGGGGGTCGGCGGCCGGTTTTTCCACTCACGAGGCATGCTGGGCACTCTTTAACAAGGGCCTCAATGTCTTTGTTATGCCTGGCCACCACACCAGGTCGCGGCATCTCTGTTTAAGCTTTACTATGCCCAGGTGGCCCTCGTGTGCCATGGCCAGCACGCGGGCGCGAAGAGCCCGTGGAATCACAGTGCAAAGCCCACGTGCCACACATGTCTCATTCCAACGAGAGAGCTCCTGCTTGACCCTAGAAAAGGCCAACAGCTCCTCTGGTAGTTCCCTTGGCCATCCCTGACGAATGTAGGTGCAGAGCTGGGAGATGACTGGATCCTGTTCTGAGGCTGCCTTCAGTTCCTCTAGAGTGACCGTGGACTCGAGCGGAGTATGTAGCATGTGAATAATCTCACTTTCGATGTGGTTAACGCTGGTGGGCGGGGCCTGGGCAGGAACTGAACGAGAGAGAAGGTCTGCAACGACATTATCCCGGCCCGGGGTAAACTGAAGAGTGTAGTTGTATTGGCGGAGGCGGTCATACCAACAATGCAGTCTCAGCGGCTTGTGACTGGTGCCTGTAGAGGAGAGCAGAGCTGTCAATGCCTGGTGGTGTTCTCAGCGTAAACTGGCGGCCATAAAGGTAGAGGTGCCATCTCTTGCAAGCCCACATGCAAGCGAGAGCCACCCGCTCCCCAACTGAGTATCTTTGTTCGGTTTGGTTCAGAGCCCGGGAGGCGAATGCCACAGGCCTCTCCACGCCGTTCTGTACTTCTGATAGTACGGCACCTATCGCCATGGCCGAGGCGTCACAGGTGACCAGGGTGTGACTAGATATGTCAAAATGCGCCAACACTGGAGGTGAGCTTTAAGAGTTTGCACTACCTTGGTGCATTCTAGAGACCAGACCCACGGCTCATCTCTCCGAAGCAGCTGGCGCAGTGGGGCTGTTATGGCTGAATACTGGGGCATGAACTTCATGTAGTAGCCCGTCATGCCCAGAAATGAAGCGAGCTGGGCAGCCGAGGTCGGTTCGGGAACGGAGAGGATGGCCTCCACATTAGACTGAAGGGGAGAGATGCCCTCAGTGGAAAGTCGGAAGCCTACATATTCAATGGCCGGCACCGCAAAAACACATTTGCTGCCATTGAGGGTTAACCCTCTGAGGTCTAAGGATTTTTGGGGTCCTTGAGGTGTTCTGACATGCTCTGACATTTGTGCTTTTTTCAGTTATTTATAAACATGTTAATGGCAAAGGTGTAAATTCACTCAATATAGCACAAACGGGGCTACCGGAATTTCTCAGCAACAATTATGAAACATGTTTGTATTTTTGAGAGAATATTGCTTATGCATGGTTATTGAAAAAACTAAAACTTAAAGTGTCTGAAATAAGGCCACAAAACACATACTAAATATGTGTCCACAAGACTTTTGACTAATCAGTGTTGTTGCCTAGAATTTTTGCTTCAAAATGATCTGAAAATCATCCTGCCTAATCATTTACACAAACACATACACTGATTTAAATTTTATTAGAGACCTTTGGTTTGGAAAGGCAATATGCGTGGAGGCGTGTTCACACCTGAGAAGACAAAGGCCGGATAATGTGCCGCATAATGAGCTGCATATTAATTAGCCCTTTCACACAGGTGTGTCACAGGATCCCAAAGAATGCAAGGACAAAAGAAATGATCTATATAGCCTATACATATTTTACAATTAGAAATTGTAACCAATTACAAATAGGTTACAATTACAACAATAATTACAATTTTAACAATATTTCAAGTGTATTTCTTTGTAAAAACTATACATTTTATCATACATATTAAAAAAGGGTAAGGATTCATTCGTTTGAATATTGGAACAAACACTATAATAACATCTTAGTTGATAATTCAATATACCTACTTTATTTTTGACAAAACATCATACTATAGTATATTTAACTATGAGCAGAAATTGGTGAACAAAAGCGTACCTATTTAATGTGACAGTAGTCTTTTTTTTACAGTCAAAACTTTATAATCTATCCAAAACTAATCACAAAACCGTGTCTAAATATTCATATTTAGTCTGTAATATATTGTGTATGATATATTAGTATATACATGTGAATTTGCAGCTTGTTGCTTATTCAGACATTTTATTTCAACATATTTCAGTCTATTTTTACTCATCTTAGTAGGCTATAGCAATATAGTTTGTATGTGTTGTTCATGTAAACATAACGTTTACTAATGTAGGTGCGAGAGTGAATGAACGGCACAGACACGCGCTGTATAACTGTAGTAAACAAAGCGCGCGCGCCTTTGCCGTTCACTCATTATTTAGCCTACACACAGACACGCAATTCATATTTAAACAGTCTTTTTGCGGTTTACAGTCCGACAAATTCAATATCACGATTAGAACAAAGCACTAGAATAAATGACTTACTACATCAGCTGGATCCGTTGCTCCTCGAAATGAAACTACCAGCACTTCTGGTACATTTTCCAGGATTAGATAGTATTATTCCTCACAGCGAAAGGATACGCTGTGTCCACAGCTGTACAAGATACTTACTAAACACGATGTGTTTTATAATCCAGCTGGTGGGCGTTGGCATGTTTGAACGGCTCGTCTTAGATCATTTGCGTTTGAATAGCGCGCGCTCTCCGTGGGCGTGGCACATTAACGCGTAATTAGGTGTAATGAGCTGGAAAGAAAAATACTGACATCTCTCTCTTTTCATACAGATTACATAAGCTGAGAATATTTTTTTTTTTTTATATAAATTCATTCATTTAAAAGAAGAGAGTTCAAGCTTCATTATGGAAAAACACTCGTGCCTGTATGACAAGTATTCGCGGAATTAAAAATAATCTTAGGACGCGTTTCAGAATGGACTTCACTGACAGAGAGAAGGCAGAACGCGCATCATGTTTGTTTTTCTTTATTTGGCGAAAAGCACAACACTTTGTTTTTATTGTGAGTATCCACAAAAAAAATAGACACTTATCAGGATCTAATGATGTACAACACTTAATATGTTAGATCAAAATCAACAGAGTGTTTTGAGTTTCTTTTGCACTGATAAGAAAAAAGCGCCGACCTCAGAGGGTTAAACTGTGCTTGGCTAGGCCTTTGAACACACTTTGCAGACGACTGTCATGGATAGCAGTAGTAGCACCATGTACCACCACATCATCAAGGTAAATAACCACACCTGGTATACCTGCCAGCACTGAGGTCATGACCTTTTGAAAGCAGGAGGGGGCGGAGCTAGGGCCAAACGGCATCCTCGTATAGCGGAAAACACAGAGGTGTGTAACGAAGGCCGTGAGGTTTCTGCTTTCAGGGTGGAGGGGGCACCTGGAGATAGCCCTCTCTGAGATCCAGTTTTGAAAAGACAGTGGAGCCGTGAAATTGTGCCGTGAGCTCCTCAGACGTGGGCAACGGGTATCTGTCTGGGATGACTGCTTTGTTTACTGCGCGGAGGTCCACACAGATGCGCAGAGCCCCTGTTTTCTTTCTGACCACAACTAAATTCGAAATCCATTGTGAAGCATCAACCGGCGGTAACACTTTATTTTGATGGTCCCCCTATAGATAGTCTATTGATAGTCTGCTGACTATAAGTTACTTTACAAGTACATATCTGCTTACTCTCATCAGGTTACTGTCTGTCGATTGTCTATTAAATGTTTTATAGCAATCATTACACTGTATGTAACATGTAAACCAGACCTGCAAACTCCTCAGAGTAAAAAAGGTGACAGTGTTGCGCGGGGGGGGGGGGTGGGGGGGGGTGGGGGGGGGGGGGGGGGGGTGGGGGTGTTATGGAGGGTGCTTGCAGTGGCAAAACTCGCCGCTCGGTTGCTAGGATAGTTGCTACAATGTTGTACATGATTGCATACGAGCCAACAACAATGTCTTAACGATGTTGTGGAGCTGCAATATGGCTTATATATGTTGCAATATGGTTGCTAGGTTACTAGATGAACACTATACTGTATATATAATTATCATAGGATTGGCAAAGGAGAAAAAAGGCAGTAAAATATAAATAAACCATGATAAGCAATACATTTGTTACTGTTTTTATTCTTCTTTGTTAATAAAAATACAGCTGTTCATTGTTTGTTCATATTACTTCACATTATCATTAGGCTAACTAATGTTAACAAATATAACTTTTAATTGTAATAAGGCTACTTGTAAATAGTGAAATTAACATTACCAAAGATTAATAAATGCTATTTATTTATAAAGATTAAGAAGTGCAGTTTATGAATAGTTAATATTAACTAGTTTGGTGTTATCGATTTGTTATACACCGATTCAGATCTCTTTTGAAGAGAAAGATGTTGGACAGATCAGTTATTTTAACCATTCATAAAAGTAAATCGGTTCAAATGAGTCATTAGTTCGCGAATCGGACGTGCCATTAGCTGACACACACGGCTAGCGTTGTGTGATTATCCCAGCAGATAAGGACATCGCACAAGATTTGTCTCAACTCTCAACACAGAAAACATTTAATCACTGGATAGGTTTTTTGTTTATTGAAAATTATGTCAGCTGAATGTGTGGAACGCTTTTCAGAGAGGATAGGGCAATTTTAGTAGGCTGCAATTCACACCCAGCGGTAATTCAGGAAAAAAATCTCCACGTGAAACTTTGGTCTTTTGATCTTTTACTATAGTGTCAATTCTCAATAGATTTTGATTAATATGCGCGATGGAGGAAGAGCAAGGCAGTTTGAATACAGTGAGAGTGCGCGCACGACCGGCTCTCTCTCTCTCACGAGCGCAGCATAACAAAGCGGTAGCTAACATTAATTGAATCAAGCAAACAACTAGCTGTTGTTTTTTGCTCCAAAAAAAGCTTGATTTACCTCGAATTTCACATTAGATTCCTTCACGTAATGAGTTTCCATCAGACTCGCGTGGTAGCCAGGTGTCTCATCCAATGGCGATTCTGACGCAAGTGCTATGATTCCGATTGGCCAAGAGAAACGTCAATTATAAGAATTATCCAATAATGTTTCGCAATTCTAGCCTGCGTGCAGATTAAGCGCAGCCTACACCAAGCACCCCCCCCCCAACCCCCCCCCCCCCCCCAAAAAAAACTCTCCGGTTCTACGCGATTCACGTGAATGACCCAATTGACCAAGAAAACGGCGATTATCGCCGAAAAGCGACAAGTTTGCAGGTCTGGTAAACTGCTATTAAACATTCTGTCAGTAAAGTGTTATCAATTTAGGTCGCAGATGTTCAACAGCGTATTTGTAGACATGCAACAAACCCTCAACAGGCTCTCAATACTTTAAAAAGTCAGCATGTAGCAATTAACCAAAGTATCAAAAGACTTTCAGTTAACATTCAGTTGTCTAAAAGTAGAAACACAAGATCATTTCAAATGAAGTTTAAGTATATATCTGGTTACTTACACTTTATCTTTTGCTTTCCCAAGGATTTTCAGAAGTGCTCTACTAACTGTTTGTTGCATATAAAGTTTAGTTTGCAGATGTTCAACAGCGTATTTGCAGACATGCAACAAATCCTCAACAGGTTCTCAGTACTTTAAAGTACAGCAAAGTAAGAGCTTTTAAGTAGTCAGCATGTAGCTATTAACCAATGTATCAACAGACTTTCAGCTAACATGCAGTTGTCTATAAGTAGCAACACAAGACATTTTCAAATGAACTTCTGGTTACTTACACTTTATCTTTTGCTTCTGCAAGGATTTTCAGAAGTGCTCTACTAACTTCTTTGTTGCATATAAATTACCTTTAGTAGACTGTCATTTAACTTTGAGGTTAATTCATATATTCATCTGTTGCCACATTTGGCCCATCAAAATGAAGTGAAAATCTAAGAAATGCTGTTGAATGACTCTTACAGGCCAGCATCACAGGTTAAAGTCAGTTGATTTTCAGCAGACGGTCAATAGATAGTAAGTTCCGACACTGATAAGCATTTGGTTTAAGATTAAGAAAATAACAGTACCACAGTAAAAGTACACATCTGCCAAATGGGAAATAAATACCAGAGTCATTAGTTTGTCCAGCCAACTGATTTTAATGAAATGCTGTAAATTAAAAAAAAAAACAACAAAAAACTGCTGTGGACAACATGAAATAAATCCTAATTTTTTACATTGTTATATGTGTGTGCATCTGTGAGAAAGTCCAAAGTTATGAAAAAAAACATGAACATTTTGTATTACCAAGTTAACCCCCTGGGGTCTGAGGTGTTTTTGGAGTCCTTGAGATGTTCTGACATGCTGTGACATTTGTGTTTTTTTCAGTTGCTTATAAACATATTAATGGCGCAGGTGAAATTACACTATATTTAGCACAAACATGGCTATGATAATATGTGATATAATATGTTTGTACATGTTTGTATATTTGAGAGAATATTGTTTATGCGTGGTTATTGAAAAAACTAAAAATGAAAGTTTCTGAAATAAGGCTACAAAACACATAATAAATATGTGTCCACAAGACTTTTGACTAATGGATGTTGTTGCCTAGTGTTTTTTCTTCAAAATGATCTGAAAAACATCCTGCCTAATCATTCACATAAAACTGTGAATTGGGTTTTATTGTGAAAAACTTTTTTTTGTTTGCCAAGGCAATATGCGAATGGGCGTGAACAGTCCAAGCCCCATCATGAATAATTAGGTGATTCTCACCTGACCCGCATAATAATAAGCCTTTCATTCAGGTGTTACACAAGGAAAAATTGAAAGGACAACATACATACATACATACACACACACACATATATATATATATATATATATATATATATATATATATATATATATATATATATATATATATATATGAAGAGTTCAGATGCAAAAGCCTCTAAGTGCCATTTGAAATTTTCTTCTAGAATAATAATTTTTATCAAGCTTGTATATTTAAGTTCAGTAATTTCACTTAAATGGCAATGAAGATTACCTAATAATTGTCATTTAAGTGAAATTACTGAACTTAAAATGTACAAGCTTGATAAAAATTATCGTTCTAGAAGAAAATTTCAAATGGCACTAGAGGCTTTTGCATCTGAACTCTTCATATAATCAAAATATAAATGAAAGTCAAAAACCCATTTTTAGTCATACCTGGAAACAAATCCTGGTCAAATAGGTTATATGGGTCATTGTATAGAATTGGTTCAAAGTTAGAGTTGGAAACATCTTGAAAAGAATTTTTTTCCATATAAAGTAGGCTATTATAAGCTTGCATTGGATAACAGTTGATTAGTTTATTTTTTACAAAACATAGGCTACTATATATTTAACATATGAGCAGAAACTGTATAACTAAAGCTTATTTGATGTCTATTTTATAGTAAAAACTTTCTAATCTATTTCGTCTGTAACAGTAGGCTATGCATCTGTGCGCTCGTTCGTTCATACACCCAGACACCCGATTCATATTTAAACAGTCTTTTTGGTTTTACAGATGCTATTCTATATTGCGATTAGAACAAATCTCAGTAGTCTTACTAATGTAGGAGCGAGAGTGAATGAACGCACAGCGCGCGCGCGTATGTGAATTCGTCCATTCATTCGCACACAGACACGCATTTAAAATTTAAACAGTCTATGTGCAGTTTACAGACACTATTCAATAACACGATTAGAACAAAGCACTTAAGAATAAATGACTTACTACATCAGCTGAATCCGTGCTCCTCGAATGAAACAGGTAACTGAGTTAACTTTTCCAGGAATTATTCGTCAGTGCGCAGCAAGACGAGATAAAGGTTAGCGCGTTCTGATGTGGGCGTTTTCATGGCTTGCCTCAACATTAACGTTTGAATAGCGCGCGCTCTCAGTGGGCGTGGTCACATTAACACATCATACGCTATAATTAGGTGTAAGGAAAAAGACCGACATCTCTCTCTTTTCATACAGATTACATCAACTGAGAATAGTTGCTTTTTTATATAAGTTACTTAATTTAAAAGAAGAGAATTTCAGCTTCATAAAGAGAAATATTTCATGTCTCTGTGACAAGTATTTATTGAGTTACAGTTCATTTTTCGGACGCATTTCAGAAAGATTTTTGCCGAGACAGTGTGAGCTGAAAGCGCACCCTGTTTATTTTATTTATTTTACAAAAACACAAGGTTTTGATGTTAATAAGAGTGTACACAAAAAAAAGAAGACATTTAACAGTATTGAATGATGTGTGTAACGATCACCAGCTGGAGTGCCCTCGAGAGCCACCAGAGGGCGCTCCACAATAGACTATGATCTCTTCCTCACAAACTACATTTCCCATACTCACTGCCTGGACTCATCATCACTGATCACATTCACCTGTACCTCATTGTCACTGATTGTATTCACCTGTGTCTTGTCATCCTGCTAGTCTCAGTCTATTTATACCATGTTCATTCATTCAAGCATGGACAAGCAGTCACTCTGTGAGAACGGCTAGAGTGCGTAAGTTGTTTTTTTTCTTAATATCCAGTTCTCCTGTTGCTCTGTTTACCATTTGTCAAGTAAGTAGGGCTATTTTCGATTCTTTGCTTATTTGTAATTTTTTATTTTCACTAAATATCTTTAATTTAATTAGACACGTTCCTATTTTGAATATCTGCCGTCTTAAGGGTTGTAGTCTGGTTGTTATTGTAGCACTTAAGTAGCCTATTGCTGTTCATGACAGCTAGTTTCGATTTTGGCCATTCTCAGGATATTTGCTTTCGCTGTGCTAATTGCAAGGGCTATTAAAGCAGAAATAAATTAGAAGCAAATTCAGGAGAAAACCAGGACAAGCAGTCACTCTGCGAGAACGGCTAGAGCGCGTAAGTTGTTTTTTCTTAATATCCAGTTCTCCTGTTGCTCTGTTTACCATTTGTCAAGTAAGTAGGGCTATTTTCGATTCTTTGCTTATTTGTAATTTTTATTTTCACTAAATATCTTTAATTTAATTAGACACGTTCCTATTTTGAATATCTGCCGTCTTAAGGGTTGTAGTCTGGTTGTTATTGTAGCACTTAAGTAGCCTATTGCTGTTCATAACAGCTAGTTTCGATTTCGGCCATTCTCGGGATATTTGCTTTCGCTGTGCTAATTGCAAGGGCTACCACAGCTGTCCTCACTCAGGCGATTGATAGCATTATATCTATGTAGTGTGCGCGCTGTCGCGGAAGCGTCAGCGGAAGCAGTCAGCGCTCGTGTTGAACCTCCTCGTGTTAAGACCGACTCGGGTAAAGACCTTCGACTCTACCTGCGCGACTCCACCGAGCAAGGACACCTGCAAGGCACTTAAAGTATCTTCTTAACCCTTTCCCTTCCTACCTTTATCTTATTTCCTATTATCATTATGTGCTTTCAACACATTCCTGTTGTCTCTCGACAACGCTCTCTCACCACGCACAGAAGGCAGCGCAATACTGCTAATCTGTGCCCTATTCTCTCATCCTCACACTCACCTCTCACTCTTTCTATGGGTCTATGGAATTGCCAATCAGCAGTCAATAAAGCTGACTTCATTCCAGCCTTTGCATCTCATTCTACTCTTAATATCTTGGGCTTGACTGAGACCTGGATCCGCCCAGAAGACTCAGCAACCCCTGCTGCTCTCTCTAACAACTTCTCTTTCTCTCACACCCCTCGCCAGTCGGGCAGAGGTGGGGGCACTGGTCTTCTCATTTCTAATAGTTGGAAATTTTCAACTCTCTCTTCTCTATGCAATAACAACTCATTTGAATATCATGCTATTACACTTACAACTCCCGTGAAGATCCATATTGTAGTTATTTACCCCCCCCCCCCAGGTCAACTGGGAAGCTTTGTAGAGGAGCTGGATGTGTTGCTGTCCTCTTTCCCTGAGGATGGCATCCCACTTGTAGTCTTTGGCGATTTCAACATCCACCTAGCGAAACCGTATGCAACAGACTTCATCTCTCTCCTAGCCTCTTTCGATCTCAAACGCCTCATCACCACCGGTACTCACAAGTCAGGCAACCAACTGGACCTGGTTTACACACGCAACTGTATCACAGATAACATTTTGGTGAAACCTCTCCAAGTTTCAGATCATTTCCTCATTACTTTCAATCTACAACTCACTACCCATGCTCCACCAACCTCCCCACCATTTACTTTCAGACGAAACCTGCGCTCACTTTCTCCGTCCCATCTTTCCTCTGCTGTGTCATCTTCTCTTCCCTCACCCTCACATTTTTCATCTCTGAATGTGAATACTGCAACGGATACTTTATGCTCCATCCTAACCTCCTCTCTAGACAACATCTGCCCTCTCTCCTCCAGGCCAGCACGCACTACTCCCTCTAACCCCTGGTTATCTGAGGTTCTTCGTGAACACCGGACCAAGCTCAGGGCAGCGGAGAGGAAATGGCGCAAATCAAAAGACACATCTGACCTCAGTAGGTATCAATCTCTGCTCTCTGCCTTCTCTGTTGATGTTCACACCGCAAAATCTTCATATTTCCACAACAAGATCAACAGCGCCACTAACACACGTTCACTGTTCAAGACATTCAACTCTCTCCTCTGTCCACCTCCACCACCACCCACCTCCTCGCTAACTGCTGATGATTTTGCTAACTTCTTCACTAACAAAACTACAACTATCAGCAGTCAGTTCTCAGCTTCACACACACAGGAACCCAAACTTCTCTCCCACAGCCAACAACCTTCTCTCCTCCTTCACTCCACTAACCGAGGAAGAAGTATCTAAACTTCTCCTCTCCAGTCATCCTACCACCTGCCCTCTAGACCCCATCCCCTCACACCTTCTACAAGCCATCTCTCCCACACTTCTTCCAGCTCTCACACACATCATCAACTCATCCCTCCACACTGGCATTTTCCCTACAGCATTTAAGCAGGCTCGGGTAATTCCTCTGCTTAAAAAACCAACATTAAACACATCACTTCTAGAGAACTACAGACCTGTCTCTCTCCTACCATTCATTGCGAAAACACTTGAACGTGTTGCTTTTAACCTGCTTTTGATGCTTTTTAAGTATCATCTTTCCTGTCTCTGAACAACCAGCTGGATGTCAACCAATCTGGCTTCAAGAAAGGACATTCAACTGAGACTGCATTGCTGTCAGTCACGGAAGCCCTGCGGATCGCAAAAGCTGCTTCCAAATCATCAGTTCTCATTCTACTGGACCTGTCTGCTGCTTTCGACACAGTGAATCATCAGATCCTCTTGTCCGCCCTCTCATCACTGGGCATCACTGGAACCTCCCTCAACTGGTTTGAGTCCTATCTCACAGGTAGGTCCTTCAAGGTCGCATGGAGAGGTGAGGATTCCAAAGCACATCAGCTGACCACAGGGGTTCCCCAGGGTTCAGTTCTTGGACCGCTCCTCTTCTCCATTTACACCACATCACTGGGACCCATCATACAGGCACATGGTTTCTCTTACCATTGCTATGCTGATGACACCCAACTCTACCTCTCATTTCAACCAGATGATCCCACAGTAGCTGTACGGATCTCAAGCTGTCTGGCGGACATCTCAGCGTGGATGAAGGAACATCACCTGCAGCTCAACCTGGCAAAGACTGAGCTTCTCGTCCTCCCTGCCAATCAGTCTCTACAGCACGACCTCACTATCCAGCTAGATTCATCCTCAATCACCCCATCAAGGTCGGTCAGAAATCTTGGAGTAATCTTTGATGATCAGCTGACCTTCACTGACCACATTACAAAGACAACTCGATCATGCAGGTTTGCTATGCACAACATCAGGAAGATCAGACCTTTCCTAACTGAGCATGCAACACAACTTCTCGTCCAGGCCCTGGTCATTTCTAGGCTTGATTACTGCAATGCTCTTCTGGCTGGACTTCCATCATGTGCAACTAAACCTCTACAAATGATCCAGAATGCTGCAGCTCGTCTCGTCTTCAACGAGCCCAAAAGGGCCCACGTCACTCCTCTGTTCATCTCTCTGCACTGGCTACCACTCTCTGCTCGCATCAAGTTCAAGGCTTTGACGCTTGCTTACAGATTGACCACAGGTTCAGCCCCCTCCTACTTCCACTCACTACTACAAGTGTACATCCCTACCAGAAGCCTACGATCGGTCAATGAGCGACGGCTTGTGGTACCATCACAGCGGGGCAGAAAATCACTCTCCAGAACATTCTCATTCACGGTTCCATGCTGGTGGAATGATCTCCCCACCCTCATCCGGAATGCAGAATCCCTGACAGCATTCAAAAGGCAACTGAAAACTCATCTCTTCCGGGAGCACTTAACATAAAAAAAAAAAAAAAAATCCTTTCCTTTAAATCCTCGCTTGCCTGGCATATGCTACTCCGAGCAATGTCTGAACTTTGTATTTTGAGCACTTCTTGCGTTGTTTTTGCCTCTTCACGATGACTCGCTTGGTTTAGTCCTCAATTGTAAGTCGCTTTGGATAAAAGCGTCTGCTAAATGACTAAATGTAAAATGTAAATTCACTCACTGCGAAGTCTTGTTTAAGTGTTACACTGCATTTCTGAGCATTATCCTCCCGAGTTTGATTCCTGTGTTTGACCTGTGGATTGTTTATCGTTGCTGACCCTTCTCTGCCTGCCCTGAACCTGGACTGTTTCACTGGACTCTGATTCTCTCTGCCTGCCTCGACCCTTTGCTTGTATCTGGTTTGTCTCTGCCTTGTCTCCGTTGCCCTGTTTGCTGATTCTTGACCCTGCCTATACGACTATTCTTGAATAAAGCTGCATTTGGATCTTCACCTCCAAGTCTCAGAGCAGTTCGTAACAGAAGACTTCGCCACACCAAGATCCAGCAGCGATGCCAAACATGGACCCAGCAACCCGTCTCTTTAGCCTCAGCCAAGGTGACCCCCTGATTGAGAGGTATGTGGAGGAATTTTACGATGATGTCTTGAAAGACATGTTCCGCTACGGCCTTACGGACCTCCTGGAGTACCTTATGCCTGACAACACCCCACAATGGACATTAACCCAGTATATTGACATTGCCATTCAGATAAGTCGCTCGATATTTACTAGGGGTTTTGGAGAGCAGAAGTCACCTGACCCCACAGTATCTGCCACATCTGAGTCACTTCAGCCCTGCCCTGCCGAGCCTGAGCTTCTTCACGCCGGCCCTGCCGATCCAGAGACCGTTCCCGTCACGTCTGCCGAGCCAGAGACCGTCCAGCCAGAGACCGTCCAGCCAGAGACCGTCCAGCCAGAGACCGTCCAGCCAGAGACCGTCCAGCCAGAGACCGTCCAGCCAGAGACCGTCCAGCCAGAGACCGTCCAGCCAGAGACCGTCCAGCCAGAGACCGTCCAGCCAGAGACCGTCCAGCAAGAGGCCGCCGTTCACGTCACGCCTGCCGAGCAAGAGGCCGCCGTTCACGTCACGCCTGCCGAGCAAGAGGCCGCCGTTCACGTCACGCCTGCCGAGCAAGAGGCCGCCGTTCACGTCACGCCTGCCGAGCAAGAGGCCGCCGTTCACGTCACGCCTGCCGAGCAAGAGGCCGCCGTTCACGTCACGCCTGCCGAGCAAGAGGCCGCCGTTCACGTCACGCCTGCCGAGCAAGAGGCCGCCGTTCACGTCACGCCTGCCGAGCAAGAGGCCGCCGTTCACGTCACGCCTGCCGAGCAAGAGGCCGCCGTTCACGTCACGCCTGCCGAGCAAGAGGCCGCCGTTCACGTCACGCCTGCCGAGCAAGAGGCCGCCGTTCACGTCACGCCTGCCGAGCAAGAGGCCGCCGTTCACGTCACGCCTGCCGAGCAAGAGGCCGCCGTTCACGTCACGCCTGCCGAGCAAGAGGCCGCCGTTCACGTCACGCCTGCCGAGCAAGAGGCCGCCGTTCACGTCACGCCTGCCGAGCAAGAGGCCGCCGTTCACGTCACGCCTGCCGAGCAAGAGGCCGCCGTTCACGTCACGCCTGCCGAGCAAGAGGCCGCCGTTCACGTCACGCCTGCCGAGCAAGAGGCCGCCGTTCACGTCACGCCTGCCGAGCAAGAGGCCGCCGTTCACGTCACGCCTGCCGAGCAAGAGGCCGCCGTTCACGTCACGCCTGCCGAGCAAGAGGCCGCCGTTCACGTCACGCCTGCCGAGCAAGAGGCCGCCGTTCACGTCACGCCTGCCGAGCAAGAGGCCGCCGTTCACGTCACGCCTGCCGAGCAAGAGGCCGCCGTTCACGTCACGCCTGCCTGCCGACTTGTCTGTGTCTCCTGCCTAACCAATAAGTCCATTCTATATATATTAGATGTTTTTGAGAGCCTTCTCTGACCGGTTTGCACGCAACCTCCACACTTCCCTTTTGATGTTTGCCCATGCCCTTTCAATGTTTTGTGTATGTACCCCTGTCAATGGATTGACAAAATTAATGCTATGGTTCACTGTGTGGTGTTGGTATCCTCTTTCTGAAAGCGTTGAGTATGCACGCCACTCATCACTATGAATAACGCTAACCTCTTTTCACATGATTCTCTATGATTGGTAAAAGGTTCGTCTTGTCCCTTTTTTCCACCAACCGCAATACTGGTTTTCGGGAAGGCAAAATCTCAACCATTCCGAATACCCAGCTTTTCCTTCGCCATGCACCTCCATAACACCCTCTGCCATACTGAAAAAAAAGAATGAAATAAATTGATGTCAGACACTCCTGTTTTCTAAAAGTCAAAACCCTAGCCTCAAAATAACTATTTTCAGGTCAGCTGATAGACCTACTACTAATCCAAAATATAATTTACAGTATTTTACGTTTAACGCTTTAGATTACAGCCCAGAAAGTACTGCGTAATTAAGACACATTTACAGTGTACCTTTCTGTAATTATAGTGTACCTATAAAGTACATACATGTAAGTACACTGTCATGTGACTGTGTAGATAGCATTTTGACACATGTTGTGTAGATTTTTAACACACAATGTGTGTTAAAATGTACACTCTAAAAAGAGATGTGTTAAAAAACAACACACATCATGTTGTGTAGATTTTTAACACACAATGTGTGTTAAAATGTAACTGGATAGAATAGCGCAGGGTGGAGGGAAGTTTGTGTTTATGAAAATAATTATAAGTACATTTTGTATGGTATCCCATAAAAAAACTCTAAAATAAATAAAACAATATATTACAATAAATAAATAAAATCTTAATTCATAAAAACTAAAAGATTAACTGGTGTTTTTTGGCAGCCAATCACATCCTGCCTCTTTTGCAATGTCTTTTTCAAATGCTGCTTTCACTTGTTATTAATAACCAATTTATTATAACAAACAATTTATTTCTGTCAGACGTCTACAGAAGCTTATTGAGAATTACCAGGTTTTGTGTTGACGATTCATTGAATGTTTCATTTGAAGTCACCAGCATCGTGATTAGTGTCCGCTTTATTTGGCATCTTGACCCTTCAGTCTTAAACATTAGTTTTCTCTGTTTGCTGTATCTGTGTATTTACTTTGCACATTTGAAACAGCAGAAATTACAATGAGAAAAAGAAAATCAGATGATAATATTATCATCATGTAATTTTGATAAGCATAGCAAGAGGTTAATATCTTAAAGATGACTTATAAAAGGTTTAATAATAATAATTTGTTACATTTATATAGCGCTTTTTCTGGGACCTCAAAGCGCTTTACATAGAAGGGGGAATCTCCTCAACCACCACCAATGTGCAGCATCCACCTGGATGATGCGACGGCAGCCATATTGCGCCAGAACGCCCACCACACACCAGCTTACTGGTGGAGAGGAGACAGTGATGAAGCCAATCAGTATATGGGGATGATGAGGAGGCCATGATGGGCAGAGGCCAAGGGGCAAATTTGGCCTGGATGCCGGGGTTACACCCCTACTCTTTATCGAAGGACATCCTGGGATTTTTTACGACCACAGAGAGTCAAGACCTCGGTTTAACGTCTCATCCGAAGGACGGGTTTAGCAAGTTAGCATATTGATTTTAGCTTATAGTTTGATTTTAAATACCTGTAGTGTGTACAGGATCTTACAGTCTATGCTACCTTATCCTATATTTCTTAAAAAAAGATGTTTTCAGAAAGTTTTAAGCTGCAGCAGAAGATAGTCAAATACAGACGTCAAGAATCAGCGTATGAATCTCAACAATGGTGACAAAGCTTCATGTCGCAATGCAGGCTGGGTGCCATCATAGTGCAAAGCTCATCCATGACTCCCAGCATGCATTGCGGCATGAAGCTTTTCGTTTGCCACCATTGTTGAGATTCATATGCTGTTTCTTGATATCTGTGTTTGACTAGTTTCTGCTGCAGCTCAACTCTTTCTGAACTTTTTTTTTTTTAAGAAGTCATTCTGCACTTTTAGATAACTTGATGTAGTTTCACAACGCCGTTATAACTAACAGCATATAAATTAAATAAATGGACACCATCCATTTTCTCAAAAACTTGATCAGATCAGTACTTGCTGATTCTGACTAGGGGTGGGCGATATGAGCAAAAACTCATATCACGATATTTTTCACTGTCCGGACGATATCGATATTATATCGCGATATGAGAAAAAAAATTGGAATCACATTTTAGTACACCTTAGTTAAATTACAGGCAGAATATGTATTTTAACACTAGATAACTAGAAAAAAGGTGAGGCATTTCATCGGACATAGACCTGAAATGTTTTTTTTTTTTTTTTTTTATTGTGCCATTTTTTTCTCTCAAAAAGTGCAAACGTGCAACATGAGGTAGGCTTGAATGCACTTATGTCTTTCCACTTTTTGCTCGTCTTGTCATAATGAGAACCGGCAGCGAATGAAGACTTTATTGATTTCTGAGTGAGAGCCGTCTTCGGGTGTGCTCTGTCTCCGGGAATATCTGTTGTTATAGCTTTGCTTTTTTAAATTAGTTTTTATTTTAATATCGTTTTCAATTTTGCTTTAAATTTCAGTTTAGTTTTAGTTAGTTTCATTAATGGTATTGTTAGTTTTTATTTAGTTTTTATTTTGCAAACACATTTCTATATAGTTTTTATTTTATTTAGTTTCAGTTTTAGTAATTATAGTTTAGCTTTAGCAGAGCGAGCAGAACACTTCCAGTGTAGACCAAAGCGAGACGTTTAATTTAAGTTTAATGTTTGCACAGATTACAGTTAAAGCAGCACTCAGTAGGAATTCTGTTTTTGTCAAACGGCGACCCCTAGAGTCGCTGTGGAGTACTTGTACTGTCGTGAATAGCACTCACGCAGAGATGGCTCGAACTCACGGCCGGATCCCCTCCCCCTGTACACCGGTACCTGTTCAGTAGGATGGACGCTGTAACGAGTGGAAATAAGGTATGGCCCCTTTAAGAGCTGCGCGCGCCCAACACCACATGTATACGGCGCCGGGTTATTTCTGTTTGATGCTCATTTTATCAGATCTGTTTTTTGCCGTAAAGCAATTCGTTACCTCGCGAGACCTGATATCACACGATACTTCCTAACACTGAGGCCGGCGGCCCGCCGGCCCAAAGTTGCAAGGGTGGTTTTGCGGCTCACAGGCACCAGGGGGGTGCGAGGCGACCACCATTCAACACGAAATCAGTAATATAAACATTACAATGACTCTAAAGCTGTTTGGTTAAGGTAAAAAAGTTACTTAGTTCACCTTTAACTCTTGTGCAGACATCTTAATAATAAAAATAAAATAATGGTTTGAGATTGAACAAAGCACCAAATAAATAGAACTTAAAAGTATACAAGAAAAAAACAATGAAAATTTTCATACACACTAATTCATTAGTGTGTATGAAAATTTTCATACAAACTAATTCATTAGTGTAAGGAGACAGAATATAGGCCTACAGTTTGTACAGTATAAAACCCATTACGTCTATGGAGAGTCCCCACAAAGATAGTGGACCAGTATGTGTGTATGCGCGCGCTTATGTGTGTGTCGTGTGTATGCGCGCGCTTATGTGTGTGTCGTGTCCTGTTATTCATAGCCTAACGTACATTGCGGGGAAATGTCTCCACGTGGATAATATTATTAGCAGTAAATGTTTTGTAAAAACAAAGATAATAATAGCAGCTTTCAGCCTTTCAACCTGCATGAAAACATGACATCTCAAACATACAGTAGCCTAGAACTTTAACGTTTTTTTGTGCTTGACGAACTTGTTTTGGTGTTGCACCCGCATCTCGCAAATGAAACGGCATTCTAAAAATGCTGCGCTCAAGTTAAAAGTCAAACTTGCGTCTCATTACCTTGTTATTTCCCATTCCACCGCAAAAGATGCATCCTTTATGAACAGCCGCTTAGCACTAGCGATGTGTTCTACGTTACGGTCCTTCATTGAACGCGTCACAGGACAGCGGTTAATCGCCTCAGCAACTTCACGCGTATGAAGCGCCAAATCAGCCGTTTCCTTAAACAGCGTATTCGATTCTGTATCGTCATTAGTGTTAACAGTTGTAAAGAGTACCAAATTGAACAAAACAATATAACTGCAAAATTTGAATTTATGAATACGGTATCCTCGGTATCGCAAAATCCATATCATGGCACAACATAATACCGGTATTCACGTTCATACCGGTATAGCGCCCACCCCTAATTATGACATCACCAGGAACCATCTGATCATATTTTCTCTCACCATAACAGATGTATTTGATTAAAATACAGTTACAGCAGCCAGAGAAAAACTAAAAGAAGAGTAAAGGGTCAAGAGCCCAAATAAAGGAGCCATTAATCACGATTCTGGTGACTTCAAATAAAACAAAAAATAAAATAATAAAATAAAATAAAAATGTGACACATATCTGGCACAAGTTGTGTTACTATAACACATTAGTGTGTAAAAAGTTTCAACACACTTCTGTTTAAGAGGAATAACACATTAGTTGTGTTAAAGGTAACACAAAACGTGTAGTCCTTTTAAACATAGAAATGTGTTAAGAAACGACACAGGCTGTGTGTTAAATTTGACACAACATGTGTTGTCCCTGAGCACACACACTACATGTGTTAAAATCTACACAACATGTGTTAAAATCTACACAACATGTGTCATCTTTAACATCTCTTTTTACAAGTTGTGTTGTTTTCATTTTATAAGAGCGCGTCGACACTCACCATCACTGTGAATGGTATGCAGTGTTTGCTATGTTTCTCAAACAAACAGGCCTGTGTTAATAAAAGTTATTCATTTACAATATTTTGTTCGTTGTTACATTTTAATCTAATTCAAAGTGCAAACTCGGTTAACTGTTATCCCTTCATGAACTTTTGTCAAAAGCAGCATTATCTATTAGGGGTTGAAGCGTGAATAATGTACAGTACAGTGAGTCTGTCCAGTCATTGAGCTTGAAACATTGTCTTGTACTTTGTGTGCACATGCATTCTGTACTCGACTATTGATTAAATGATTAATATTTTTACATCTGGCCCTTTCGCTTTATTTTTTAAAACGACACAATTTGTGTGTTAAAATGACTTACACATTTATTGTGTTAAATTTGACACAACATCTGTTGTCCTTGAGCACACTCACTACATGTGTTAAAACTGACACAATATGTGTCATTTTTAACACATCTCTTTTTAGAGTGTATAAGGGAACAAATGTAACAATGTAAAGTTTGGGGAACAAAGGGTTCCCTTTCAAGGGAACTCGAGCTGCGTTTGAGACGCGGTGGGAACGCTCTGCGTGATTGCGTCATGAAGCACGTGTAAAATCAGTCCAATGGAAGCCCGATACGTCATAGGTGACGTCATAGACCAGGAAACTATAAAGCACCCTTGCAAACAGACCGCGCCAGCTTCTGTTGTCTTCAGCAAGCGCTCTCTGTGATTCTGTCCTTGTCTATTTATTGTTGTCTGTCCGATCATATTAATATATATATATATATATATATATATATCATGATGGCGAGCAAGCAAGATTTCAAACGTTGTGTTGTTCCCTGCCCTCGTTTCATTACGGGTGGGGACACACATCAGATGTGTGTTGCTTGTTTGGGAGTTGAGCATGCCCAGTCAGTCCTCGAGGGGGCTGATTGTGAGCATTGCATGAGTTTGTCCATGAAAACTCTCCGCTCCCGCCGGGCATTCTTTGAGGAGGATGGTTCGGTTCGTGTTCCCCGTGGTGCGGGTCCCGCTGCTGCTGAGGCACAGCGGCGGCGTGCATCATGGGGTTCACAGATGGATCTAGTAGCGGGGTTTGAGACGGGCCCAGCCCTTTCTCAGCCCTTACCTGCTAGTTCCGGTGTCCCAGCCCAGGAAGGAGCCCGCTCTGCGGTTTCTCCTCCCCAGGTTGAGGCACCAATGTTGCGGCTATCCAGTTCTGAGGAACCGGATGTCGTTGATATGGGGGATTTTGAGTTTTCGCCAGCTCATATCCCCGATGATGAGGAGTTAATGGAGGTTTTATCTCGTGCTGTTACTAAATTAAATATTGAGTGGCCAGCTGATGATATTGATGTTGAATCAAAAAAGAGTCTTCTAGATGATCGTTATTTACCACCTAGATCACGACCTCCTCGTCGGGAGCTCCCGTTTTTTCCTGATCTTCACACTGAGGTGTCTAGATCATGGAATAAACCGGCATCTTTCAGAGTTCATAATCCTCAAACTAGTAATTACAGTAAAGTGAGAGGTATTGATGATTACGGTTATTTGACGATTCCTCGTGCGGAAGAGACGCTTGCGAGCTATCTCTCCCCCGAGTCAGCGTCATCACTGAAAGCCCCGACGTTACCCACCAGACCATTAAAAAATACATCAATGCTTGTGGGTAAAGCGTATTCGGCAGCAGGTCAGGCGGCGGCATGCCTTCATACAATGTCGATATTACAAGCCTATCAAGCTGACCTGCTGAGGGACATAGATGAATGTGAGGAAGTTAGTGCTGATGCAATTCGAGAATTACGTCGCACGACAGATTTATCTCTCCGGGCCACCAAGGAGACGGCCAAATCTGTGGGCCGTTCTATGGCAGCCCTGGTGGCCACGGAACGTCATTTATGGTTGAATCTTTCTGAGATAAAAGACAAAGATAGATCTGTTCTTCTGGACGCACCGGTTTCTCCTACAAGTCTGTTCGGCGATGCTATAAATTGTGTTGTCGATAGGTTTCAAGAAAATAAAAAACAAGCGGCTGCGTTTCAGAGGTTTCTTCCTCGCCGGTCTAATGTCCCCGAGGCTGCACGCAATATAAAGGTTGAGCAGCCTCGTCCGTCTACGAGCTCCTCATACAGATACCAGCAGAAACAGAGCGTTGCTGCTCGGGCTCCTCCACAATCTGGGGTTCCCGAGTGGCGTTCGCAGTCCAGGCCTGCTGGGGGCAGACAGGATCTGAGGACTGTCATGTCTAAAAGAACCTGGATTAAGAAGAAGTCCTGACGCCAAGTGTGCCAGGCTTCTGAGGGTGCTCCCCTCCAGGGAGGAACGATTCCGAGGAACCGTTTCTCTTTGGCGCCCTCCGGGGGGCGGTTCTCCGAGGAGAGTCGCAGCGTTGCCACATCGGTTGTTCCCTGCCGGTTCGCCGTTTCAGGGCACCGAGGTGTCAGCGTCCCCATGCAATCCTCTGAGGAGGATTGTAGAACGGTCAGTTCGGTTGTTCCCTGCCGGTTCGCCGCTTCAGGGCGCCGAAATGATTGTTCAATCAAATCCAGAGGCCAGTCTCGAGAGACTGGTTCCCTTATCAGAATTTCTGGCAGCGTGGAAACTTCTGCCAAATATTTCTTTATGGGTCCTGCATATAATAGAGAAGGGTTACAGAATTCAGTTCGGTTCTCGTCCGCCCAGATTTCAAGGGGTCCTTCCCACAGTGGTGGACCCACAGCAGGCTCTGGTTATGGAGCAGGAAGTTCTGACACTTCTTCAAAAAGGAGCGATAGAGGGGGTGCCTCCTCCCAGCAGAGAGTCAGGGTTTTACAGCCGTTACTTCATTGTTCCGAAAAAGGATGGAGGGTTGCGTCCTATTCTAGATCTGCGCCAGTTAAACAGCAGAGTTCAGAAACTCAAGTTCAGGATGCTCACACTCAAGCAAATTGTATCACAGATTCAGTCCGAGGACTGGTTTGTCAATAGACCTGAAAGACGCTTACTTTCATGTATCCATCCATCCTCATCACAGGAAGTTCCTGAGGTTCGCTTTCGGGGGCGAAGCTTACCAGTATCGGGTTCTACCGTTTGGCCTAGGTTTATCACCCCGCACCTTTACAAAATGCGTGGATGCAGCTCTGGCTCCTTTGAGACTCCAGGGCATTCGCGTATTAAATTATATCGACGATTGGTTGATTTTAGCTCAGTCAGAGCAGTTGGCAGTTCGGCATCGAGATGTCGTTCTGTCTCACATAAAGGAGTTGGGGTTGCGGCTCAACATCAAGAAGAGTGTTCTCCTCCCTGCTCAGAGGACCACTTTTTTAGGTGTAATTTGGGATTCGACCACAATGCAGGCACGTCTATCTCCTGCTCGGATTTCTGCGATTCTCACAGCCGTAAAAAATGTAAAACTAGGCCAGTCACTCACTGTGAAACAGTTTCAGAGACTGTTGGGGCTCATGGCAGCAGCGTCCAACGTGATTACTTTTGGCCTGCTGTACATGAGACCCCTGCAGTGGTGGCTCAGAACCAAGGGGTTTTCTCCGAGGGGAAATCCGTTCCGCAAGATCAAGGTCACGCGGCTATGCCTTCGTGCCTTGGTCATGTGGAAAAAACCTTGGTTCCTCGCCCAGGGCCCAGTGCTGGGGGCTTCTTGTCGACGCGTCACGCTTTCGACGGATGCTTCCCTCACGGGATGGGGGGCGGTCATGAGTGGCCGCTCGGCGCAAGGTCTTTGGCAGGACCATCATCTGTCATGGCACATAAATCGCTTGGAGATGATGGCGGTATTTCGAGCTCTCAAATATTTCCTGCCAGACCTAAGAGGCCATCATGTGTTGGTCCGTACGGACAACACGTCGGTGGTATCATATATCAACCATCAGGGGGGTCTGAGGTCACGTCACCTTTGCAAGCAGGCCCATCAGATCCTCCTATGGGCCCAAGGAAAGTTGCTATCTCTCAGAGCAGTTTACATTCCGGGGCATCAGAATGTGGGAGCAGATATACTGTCAAGGCAGGGGCTGAGGCCCGGGGAGTGGAGACTTCACCCCGAGGTGGTGGAGCTCCTTTGGGAGAAATTTGGTCGTGCTCAGATAGATCTTTTCGCATCCTCAAATACATCCCATTGTCCCATGTGGTTCTCTCTCACGCACCCAGCTCCTCTCGGACTGGATGCGATGGTGCAGGTTTGGCCGAGGCTTTACCTGTATGCTTTTCCCCCGATATCATTGCTCCCGGGGGTTCTGGAGAGGGTTCGCCGGGAAGGGGCCCGTCTGTTACTAATAGCCCCTTACTGGCCGACTCGAGTGTGGTTC
The DNA here is from genome assembly GCA_030578255.1 of Tiaroga cobitis. Classification (NCBI taxonomy): domain Eukaryota; kingdom Metazoa; phylum Chordata; class Actinopteri; order Cypriniformes; family Leuciscidae; genus Tiaroga; species Tiaroga cobitis. The sequence continues at coordinate 51,014,879 of CM060597.1, forward strand.
TCGGACTTGGTGTCTCTTCTGAGCGGCTCTCCTATGGAGATTCCAATCAGGAGGGACCTGCTGTCCCAGGTAGAGGGCACGATATTTCACCCTCGACCGGAGTTGTGGAAACTGTGGGCCTGGCCTCTGAGGGGGCTCATAGAATCCGGTCTCTCGACTGAGGTCGTTGAGACCATTCTCCATTCCAGAGCCCCTTCCACGAGAAAACTGTATGCGCTGAAATGGAAATTATTCTCCACCTGGTGTGGTGAGCGTCAGTTAGATCCTGTTAACTGCCCTGTTGGTTCAGTTCTCAATTTTCTGCAAGACCGTTTCTCTGCTGGATTATCTCCTTCCACCTTAAAAGTTTATGTGGCGGCTATATCGGCCTACCATACCCCTCTGGGGGGTACTTCTATTGGGAGAGATCCTCTGATTACTCGTTTTCTCCGTGGTACATTGAGGTTGAGACCTGCATTGCACTCCAGAGCACCGGCTTGGGATTTAGCCATTGTACTTGAGGGTCTGGCTCTGGCTCCGTTCGAGCCCATTGAAGAGGTTTCAGAAAAATTCCTCACTTTGAAAGCTTTATTTCTCCTTGCTATTTCATCTATCAAGAGAATTGGAGATTTACACGCCCTGTCGGTTGCTCCGTCATGTTTGGAATTTGCACCTGGTATGGTGAAAGCATTTCTATACCCTAGACCGGGTTATATTCCTAAGGTCCCATTCAATGTTGGGGCCCAATAGTGCTGCAGGCCTTCTATCCTCCACCTTTTAATACCCCAGATCAGGAACAATTGAACCTGTTATGTCCAGTTCGGGCATTGGATGCCTACGTTCACAGAGATGCCCTGTGGCGTAAGTCAGAGCAATTATTTGTATGTTTTGGGTCACTCAAAAGAGGGTGCCCTGCATCTAAACAGGTTATGAGCAAGTGGATAGTCGAGGCTATTTCACTAGCTTATGAAGCGGCCGGTCAGCCTTCACCTATGGCTGTACGGGCCCATTCTACTAGGAGTATGGCGGCCTCTACGGCCTTAATTTCGGGGGTTTCCCTTCCTGATGTTTGTAATGCGGCAGGATGGTCCTCTCCGCATACATTTGTCAGGTTTTATGACCTTGACCTCTCTACTCCAGGGGCTAGGTTGCTTGCTTCTTAGTGTGCGCAATGGACTTCACACAGAACGGGCATTTGTCACTATGGCGTAGTGGGTATGGGGTTCCCACCGCGTCTCAAACGCAGCTCGAGTTCCCTTGAAAGGGAACGTCTCAGGTTACGTATGTAACCCTGGTTCCCTGATAGGGACGCTGCGTTTGCCTGCCATACTTCCTGCACACCCTGATCGACTTGCTTCAGACTTTTCAGAAGCTGGTGCGGTCTGTTTGCAAGGGTGCTTTATAGTTTCCTGGTCTATGACGTCACCTATGACGTATCGGGCTTCCATTGGACTGATTTTACACGTGCTTCATGACGCAATCACGCAGAGCGTTCCCACCGCGTCTCAAACGCAGCGTCTCGTTCCCTATCAGGGAACCAGGGTTACATACGTAACCTGAGACGGTAACAACCAGGAGAATTAAAAAAATATATTTATACTGTAAGTATTTTAGAACTAAGGGGTACTTATTCTACTATTATGATACAGCAATCTTACATATGGGAGCAATTTAGCAAGAACATACACTGCATATACACTATTTTTTGTAATAATAGTGTACCGATACATAAAGGCTTTTGTTAAATTACAGGGTACATTTATACAGGGTTTATATATATATATATATATATTAGGGCTGTCAAACGATAAAAATATTTAATCGCGATTAATCACATTAATGTCATAGTTAACTCGCGATTAATCGCAATTATTTTTATCCATTCTAAATGTCTCTTGATTTTCTTTTTGTCACATTATTTTTTCTCAGTTTAATGCTCTTATCAACATGGAAAAGGGGATTGGCTTGCTTTGTGCAAATGTTTTTTATTGAAAACAACATTGGCATATACTGTGTTCAATTTCACACTAACACTCTCACTTGGAGCAAATAATCTCTCAATGTAACACTGTCCATTAATAAAAGGGTGAAAGAAATACTGACGAGGTCCTGATATTGACGAGGGGGCGGAGAATTCGCATCAGCTATGTGTGTGTGTGTGTGTGTGCGTGTGCTTGGCCATCAAGTGGTATTTCAGACTGGACGCGCTGCGATGATAGCTCAGTTCACAACGACAAAACACACAGATACATTGGTCTTGTCAATGGAACCATTTGGCAACTTTTTAAAAGTAAACTTTCCATTCAGAACCTTATTGGCTCCATTTCGGCGTCTCGCTCTCGCCATCCACTCAAAGCGTAACGTTAACCAACTATTTGGCCGGCTCGCAAGCCCAAACAAGTGTGTGCGGCGCGCCTGTTGTTTTGTTTCCGGTCTAGCTAGATCCGCTTGCGCTTTAGTCGACGAAGCAACAAAACGTCCACGCGCGGCACAAGCCATTGAAATGAATGGGTTTCATAGCGCAGCGCCGCGCCGCGCATGCCGCGTCCTGTTGTAACAGCATGTGAAAAAAACTACAAAGTTTGCTAGGCCAAAAAGGCCGTTAATCGCGCGATAAAAAAATTGACGCCGTTAAAATAGGTTTGCGTTAACGCCGTTAATAACGCGTTTAACTGAATAACGCGTTTAACTGACAGCCCTAATATATATATATATATATATATATATATATATATATAGCAAAAGTGCAGATGTTTAGATTTGGCTTACATGTTTCAAGGGAAGTAAAACTATTGCATTTCTTTTTATATATATATATATATATATATTGGGGAAATACTCTTGTTCCATGTAGTTACAGGGTATGTGGTGCTTGTTACCCTCTTGTTCCATGTACAATAGTTACAGGGCAAGTACAATAAAATACATACAGTCTCATATCACTGACTCAGAAACCTTTGTTTGAAAAACAACTTATATCAAAACAGACTTGCAACACTTCCTATTCATCTAAAACATTTTTATAAATATTTTTATTTTATTTCAAATACAGAGACAATCACGTTTTGTCCCTTTGTTTATTTTTCTTGCTTGGCTTCCACTTGTTCCTCTTCCCCTTTTTCAATCTTTCCACTGATGAATCTTAAGAAGGAATTCCATGTCTTTTGCTATTCTGTATTAAGTATTAAAAGAAAATGCAGTACACCCAGAATGTTTTACATAATTTACTTTTCGCTTCCTACAAACTGTCAACAGTGCATGCATGAGTCTAGTTCACGTTTGACTTAAATGTAAGCACTTTGTGAAGCACAATGTGAAGCTTGACGTAAGCACGCTGTGAAACTCACGCGAGAACTAGCGTCTCTTTCCTTCCTGTCTTGTTTGTTTCACATTGTTATTATATGTTATTGTTTATATTTTGTTGTGAGCAATATAAAATAAATAAATAAATAAAGACGGACAGCATTGACTTCCACCGTGCTCACGTCACGTCAAGCGTGAACTCAACTCTCATGCACGCGCATATTTATTGCATGTGCTGTTTGATGCTCCAACTTTTATGAACACATGAGCTTGCATTATATGTATTCCCAGAGATCATTTATTTTTTCTAAAAACCTTAATTTGTGTTAATCAGAAGAAGGAAAGTCATATACATCTCAGATGGCATGAGGGTAAAAGATGAGTAAATGGTGGGGACGTATTTCTGGGTGTACTGCATTTCCTTTTAATACAGAATAACAAAAGACATGATTTCTTAAGATTCATCAGTAAAAAGAAAGAAGAAGAAGAAGAGGAACAAGAGAAAGAAGTCAGGCAAGAGAAAAAAATGGGACAAAACGTGCTACTTCCTGTCAAGAATTTAAATGTTGATTAAAAAAAGTAGTTTTAAACAAATAAGAAGTGTTGTGAATCTGTTTTTAATTTAGTTGTTTTTCAAATAAAGGTTTCCGAGTCCGAGTGATATTAGATTGTGAGTATGTATTTTTATTGTACTTACCGTAACTTAATGGAACAAGAGGGTAACAAGCACCACTTTAATTTAAAGCCCACAATGTCACACTTACCCTGTAACTACATGGAACAAGAGTATTTCCCCAGTATTCAAAAATAAATTGTGAAAGTTTTACTTGCCTTGAAATGTGTAAGCCCAATCTAAAACATCTGCACTTTTGCTAGCAAAAAAAATAAAACAACAACCTATAAATGCACAGATATGTACCCTGCAATCTTTAAAATGTATTGGTACACTATTATTACAAAAAGGTACGCAGTGTATGTTCTTGCTAAATCTCTCCCAAACGTAGGGTTGTTGTATCATAATAGTAGAATAAGTATCCCTTAGTTCTAAAATACTTAGAGTATAAATAATTAATTAATTCTCTTGGTTGTTACCGCTTTATTACATATTGTTCCCTTATGCTTACATGTAAGTACTTATAGGTACACTATAATTACCGAAATTCAAACTGTAAATTTGATTTAATTACACAGTACTTTGCCCGCTATAATCTAAAGCATAACCGGACAATGTAACAATATTTGTCTAGTCTACACATCCACATGTGAAGAGAAGAAATGTTTTTTTTTTAGGTCAAGGCTTACTTTCCGTCTGTGGCGAAACTTGCTTTCGTAAATGTGTACACATATATTGAGCCCACCAACTTTTTGTCCACTTTTTTTCCTGAGCCTCCGCATACTTCTCACACATACACTTCGCAATTTCATGGACATCTTGGACAGAGTCGCACTACTATTTGAGATGTTATCTAGCATCATATCCACCTGTCGCATATGGAGACCCTGTGAAAATCTAAACATAATGCCATGCAATATTATTGTAAAAGGACAGAGTCAAAAATGTAATGTGCAGAATGTTATGGATGAAAATGTACTAGAGATCACAGACAATCCTAGATCCTAATGCTTTTTCTGTTTCGTCCACATGACTTCTTGCACTGCCTGCAAATGAGAAATATTCATCATATAAAAAACATTCTTAAGCACGTTAGTATTTTCACCATAAGGGGCAAAGTGTGCTGTAGTGTGTCAGTAGGAAATATCAATTTACATTTCCAAACATTAATTTTGCCAATCCAGGGAGATTTTTGTATGCACAAGGAGTCTGACAGCAGCCGGTATGATCTGATCTCACCATCATCGAGTCCGTCTGTGATTATACATGAATCTTTTGTGATCATGGACTTTTAGTTTAGATGACCAATGAATGTGAATTCTGTATAAATTATCCAGAAACCTTATCCCACCTTTTCTGTAATTAATTGTCATCTTGTTAAATTCTGGAATGATGTCTGTCAATTTGTATGTAGAAAAATAAAAGTATTTTAATCTTTCCCTTAGGGGTGAATGGAGGTAATGCACACTCACTTAAATTTCATAGAAAGTAGATTATACATGTCAAATATAAAATAACCAGTGAATGTCAATTTATTTAATAAATTTGAGTATCATTACTGAAGGTTAAGTCACCCATTTTTCCTGAATTCCTGGTCCACTTTATCTAACACACTCAGCCAAAGTGGGCCAGCAATATTTACACCTACTGTAACAAGAAAACTAACTCAGTGTAATAAATAAACAAAAAAATCTTTGCATTTTATTAGATTATTTCTGATAGTTACGGACTATAAGAGGGTGAAACTTTGTAAAAGTAGCAAAGAAAAACAATTTGCTAAAGTGTATTTCAGTTTATAACTTGTACAGTATAATCTTGTGCATTGTGCAAGTTTTTCCTTCTTTATTTTTTTCCGTTATAATCTTCTACACATATTTCTCAGCTTGTTTACATGCCTGATATTTCCATAAATAAGTACATTAATAATCAGATACTTACCAGATGTAACCATCTTTACAAGAAGAGGTCACCATTTTCATGCGTTTCTTGCATCGCCTGCATTTCATTTTACCATGGAGTAGTCTTTTTCTTTGCATCCACTTTATTCATTTCAGACGTGACTTGTTCGTTTCACTAACATAAACTTTCCCAATGAGTGCTCTTAATAAAGTGCTCATCTATACCTACAGTTGATTGTCCATCTATTCTTTTTACTTATTTTGCCATCTAAGTTTAATTTCTTCCCTCCTACCCAAACTTCATAACCTGAAGTGTAACAAATATAGATGTTTTAAAAATATATATATTTTGAGCTCTGATGGCGCGATTTCGAACAGGCAAATCCGGAAATGGGCGGGACTAGACGGCGCAGTTGTTTTGGGGAATACATATTATTTTTAAATAAAATAGTAAACTCTATGGTCTTTGTTCTTATAATATTTAATTATTATTAAATTGTAATAAGGTTTATTTGTGTTATTATTTAGTATTGATTTCTGTCCCGAGTGGCGTGCACCGACGGCGATGTCACAAGGTAACTGATACATTTCTCAGCGCTGTCGTCACACAGTCATTTCCGATTACTCAAACACAAATGATTTAATCATGTTTTCAATATTACTGGGGCAGATTTTCATTTGTATGTCAAAATAAATTAAAATAAAACTGTGTGTTTGTAAGATTATAAATGTTAGTGTTATAAGACTATCTTAGCAGCAAGCGCCCTCTTGAGGAAGACTAGTTAGGTGCTTTTAACGTTTTACCGCCTAAAAATAATAATGGATCTTCCTTAACGCGGCAGAAAAGCCATTTTTGAACTCAACTCCCGTATGGTGTGATCGAACGCTCCAGACGTCTCTTAACAACTGTGGAAAAGGTATTCTATTTGGTTTTTGACTTACAATGTCATTTGACTTAAAGTCCTGTTTCAAGTAGTGAAAGTGATCTGCTTTATTTGTTTATATAAAACAGAACATAATAGTGCTGTATGTTTATATGTTGTAATCACTTGAAAGTAAACCAGTTTATGCCTAAAATCATATTTTTTGCATATATCAGAAATATAGCTAACAATGACAAAGTGTTAAAAATAAACTTTGTCACTTAGTCATTTGTCAGGAAGACGGGCCTGTTGCATAAACTGCATTGAATAGTATTACAAGTTAGTCATCTATTTTTTGTAAGACTTGTTATAACTATTTTAAGTCAATCCATAAAAATGTTGGTCAAATCTAAGACCAAAGTAAGATTGATTACCCCTTGGGTAACTGCTAGTTGGTCAGAATAGTTCTTACAATAAAAACTGTTTATGCAATTGGCCTGGTCTTACCCTTAACATTGGTACATTGATTGGATGCATGCTACTGTATGTGACATGATTTATTAATGTATTTATTTTTTGATTATTAGATGTCACATTACAACACCCGGAAAAAACGCAACGTAGAAAGTCTAGAGGATGAATGTGAAGGTAAGCCATTTGTCAAACTGTAATCATTTAGCAAATAGCAGTTCTTACACTTACGACACTAGTTTCTTTAGTTTTATTTGTGCCCTTCAATGTATAGGAAATCTCTTTTCTCTTAATATATTTATATACTCTGTTACTTTTGTATAGTGGTATTAACTCTGTAAGCTACATAGATGTCTTATCACTGTACAACAGTGAAACTGTCACTGTGTTTTTGTTGTTGTTTTAGCTCCAGTGAATACAATGAAGCCAATAAAGCAAGAAATACTGATGTGGCAGAACAAGGCTGAAGTATTACAAAATAAAGTGAATGAGTTGGAAGCCCTGAACAGTGAGCTTCGGCAGCAAGTAGTGGAGCTTACAGCACAGCAAAGTAACAGCTCAACATTCATTGTATAATCTATATATTATATACATTGGATTGTATAGATTATACATTTTAGATGTGTGGATTCCATATTTTTATTCTTAAAATGTATTTTGAGCACTGTTTCAGATAGTACACCTGCATTTCCTTGTATGTATCATGCAATGGCAATAAAAGGAACTTGAAAATGTATATTGCATTTATATTGATTTTGATGCAATATTTGTTATATTTCTTCATTCAGATGATCTGATTCCTAGAACACCAGTGGTACATGAAGAAACTGGCACGGTTGACCTATCTAGTGATGGGAGCACATCAACTGATGCAGAATCATCAGTCACAGAAGAATCATGTGATGACTCCTCTTCAAGTTCAAGTTCAGAAGGGACTCGTCAAAGAAGAAAAACAAAGAAAAGCAAAAACAAGAAAAACAAAAGCAAGAAACATAAGAAGAACAAGAGGAAGGACAAGAATGAATATGACAAGATAAAACGCGGTAAACACAGCTCACACAAAGTTTTTATAGAGCTAGTTGTTACGAACTGCTCCGAGACATGAAGGTTGAGATCCAAATGCAGCCCTTCATTAAGGGGCAATCCAGACACGTAATCCAATATACAGGCAATAGGTCAAAACACAGGTAGGCAGTCCAAACAAACAAACAAACAAAACAGGCAGGGGTCAAAGGCAAAAGAGTAATCCACGCAAGGGTGTAACTTTGGTTTGAGAAGTGGGGCGGACACAAAATGGGGAATTTTTTTTCCGATTTGAATCCCATTTCCTGCCTTTACATACATTTAGGGACTATGGTGATACAAAACCCAGGAAATAGTTAAGTTGATTCTAATGATAAATTCTGCCAAAAATAAAAGTAGGCTACTAAACTATGTATAACTAAAAGATGTCTTACTTTTTTATTGATTGCCAAGACTTGAGAGAATCATTTTATAAAGTCAAAAATGTTCACCATTAATGTTTTGTGTGTAAATAAAATTGAAATAATGTGAGACCCAATTTCCACTGTAATGTAAAAACAACATAAAGACAGTATATTTTGAATAATTGTATAGCATATTTTATGAATGAAGGCCTGATATTATCACTGATATTAATATAGATTATATATATTCCCCCCCCCCCCAAATTTGAAACATTTATTAACATTTATAACTTTTAATTTAAGTGAACTTTAAACAATCCTCACATAAACCCATAATAAATGTCAATGTCATATTTACCTGTGCACTTCTACGGAGCCCCTAAAGGGACGTGGTGGTGGAAAAAATTTTAGGATGGGAGAATTTTTTTTTTTCAAATCTTTGGCGTTCCCTCGCAAAACTTTTACATTCCCCCGAGAAACTTTGCGTTCCCTCGCAAAGATATTTGCGTTCCCACGCAAAATGTTTGCGTTCCCTCGCAAAGTTATTTGCCTTCCAACGCAAAAGTTTTGCGTTCCCTCGCAAAGATATTTGCGTTCCCACGCAAAACCTGTTGGCAGCTCGGACAGACACTTCCTGTTTAATGTCCCGCTGGCAGTGTTTCAGAGCTCCGTACGTTAATGGAGCGTTTTGAACTTGGACTCAAATATAAAGAAATGCGGTCAGTGCTTAACTCAAGAAGTTTAGTGAAGTTGGCAATACACAGGCTATTCGAACTTCCCGGATCCAAATTCTTGAGCTAAACGTTGTTAAAACAAACACGACACCTATTTACAATCACAGTAACCTAGACAACGAGCTACAACCCAATTCTCCACAAAACGAGCTTTATAATATAAATTTGTCTTTAACCGGCCGATTGAGAGACAAGTCCGAATAAGGGACCGTCTGCAAAGTGCAAATCCCAAAACCCTTCTGTACATTTTATATTATTTAACATATTCAATAGCTTCACTGTGATACACTGTAGGCTACTGTCACCAAATTCAGTTCCAATAATACCATTTTTTGAAAAAATATTCAGTAACTTCGTTATACAGAGTAATGCCATCAAATTCAGTAAGCAAATATAATGCAAATGCTATGGTTGTAACTATTATGTTAGCTGCGTACAGTACCAATATAATTTGTGTAAAGAATAGGCCTACTTATTTTTTATGTGCAATTACTTCCCCAACTAAGTGTTGTATAACCAACATTAGAGCAGTGATGTGTGAACTAAATTTGGTGTGTTACAGTGAAGTTATTAAATATACTTTTTTATAATATAAAATGTGCAAAATCAGTGCAGTATGACCAGTGGGTTTACCATTGATGTGTAAACTGAATTGGGTGGTTTGTAACATTGAAGTTAATGACTATTTTTATATTTTTGACTATGAGTTGATGCTGTAGTCGTTTTTTGGGTTATATTGCACTTTGCAGATGGTCCCTTCGGAGACAGCCGCTTGCTCATAGAGATCCATTTAGCCTATATTATAAAGCTCGTTTTGAGGAGAATTGGGTTGTATAGCTCGTTGTACTGTGATTTTAAATAGGTGTCGTTTGTGTTTTAACAACATTTAGCTCAGGAAGCTAAACATTAAACAGGAAGTGTCTGTCCGAGCTGCCAACAGGTTTTGCGTGGGAAAGCAAATATCTTTGCGAGGGAATGCAAAACTTTTGCGTGGGAACGCAAATAACTTTGCGAGGGAACGCAAACATTTTGCGTGGGAACGCAAATATCTTTGCGAGGGAACGCAAAAGTTTTGCGAGGGAACGCAAAGTTTCTCGGGGGAACGCAAAAGTTTTGCGAGGGAACGCAAAAGATTTGAAAAAAAAAATTCTCCCATCCTAAAATTTTTTCCACCACCACGTCCCTTTAGGAGCTCCGTACACTTCCTGTCTAACAGGTAGACCTACAAAATATACAGAAATTGAATAAGGTTATCAAATAGTCTGCACTGCATAAATTAAATATAGATTAATCCTTATTAAAGCTAAACGCGTTCTTTAGACAAGATCAGTGAGTAATTTGCTCTGTTCCTCTTTGTTCTTTGGTTAACTTTACTGACAGACAGAATTGACTGCTGTCCCTTTAAGATCTGTCTCTGATGACAGGATCTTAAGCATTTAATTTTCTCATTTACTCTTAACTTTCATTTAAGATTTTATTTAACTCAAGACTGTTCTTGTGAGGATACAATTCACTAGGGATGTCAATTTTCACAAATTCCCATGATCGATCGTCGTTTAAATTAACGATCAATTAATCGTTAGCATTAATGGCAAACAGCACAGGGTCTGCAAATGCTGCTCAAAAAGCTATGTTACTCACCAAATTAATAAGAATGTTTTTTTTAATCTAAATAAAGGCTTAGTAGGATTGTAAAATGTTTTGATGTGATTGATAAATTAAATTAACTATTTAATATATAAATATAATGACAAATACAATGTGTCACCAACGCCGCCTCATATGCGTGCTTGTCAGAATGTGTGACTGTTGTGGAAGTGCTAGAACAACGCACTGAAAACGGCAACTAAACCCAATGAATTCACAACCATTTAATAAAATAGTGTTCTCATGTTATGTAATATGAAAGTCCCAAATTAACCATCGTTATTATTAGTTGTGCATTCTGCTTGAGCGGCGCGCGCTGAATGAATAGCCGTTGAGCACTTTGTTAGCGTTTATTTAACTCAAAGAAACGCATCCTATTGATATTAATCAGATATATACAAAATAAGCAGAATATTACAAAATTATATCTGCACAAAATGACATGAATGCACAAGTGAACTTAAACTGAGTTACGTGCCATTCAGAATGACTCATGTTGTGGTGGACGCGCTCAAAGTCTCTGACGAGCTCTTCCTGGAACAACGCGACATGGCATCTAAACCCAAATAATTCACAATGTTTTATTACAATAGTGTTCTCTTTATAATCTTGTGTAATATGACAGTCCCAATAGTCATTATTAGTCGTGCATTGCCGTTTGAGCTGAGCGCGCTAAAGATCACGTCGATTCTTAACCAAATGCATCCAATATGAGACCAATCAGATATAGATAAGCGTACACAAAATAAACTATTACAACTTACATTGGCACAAAACAAAAGGCTGCGAATGCACACGCAAACTTATAGTCATGATGAAGGTTTAAAATAGTCCCAAACAACTCCGGGGTGTGTCATTCAGTGGGACTCAACACACCGGCGCGCCCGCTTACATGTTTCGCGGTTGAGCAGCACGCACGCGCATGATCCTGCTTAATCGATGATCGATAAGTTTTATCGATTAAATGTATTATCGACAATTAATCGATCGTCGATTAATCGTTGAGATCCCTACAATTCACAAAACGGACATTTTGGCATAAATGTGTGTGTTATTATTCAAGCGCGAAACGAAAGAGAACTGGATTCTGTGTGTCGTGTGTGTGCGCGCGCGCGTGCGCGTCAGGTCATTCACAGACAGCGTGATACCTGTTCATTAGAACTTTCGGTGAGCTAATTTTAGAGTGTGGACAAGACGTTCCTGGCCGCGGACGCGCGCATCGGCACAGTCTATCTCCTGATCCTCCATGGCGATGACGGCGTGCGGTTAAAAAAAAATCATAAACGAATTTGAAAGTGGGGGGGACACAAACGGGATTTTGAAAAGTGGGGGGGACATGTCCCCCCTGTCCCCATAGGAAATTACGCCCGTGAATCCACGGAACAGGCAAAAAATCCAAAAACCAAGAGACATGAAACCAGGAAAAACGCTCGGAAATGCAGTGCAACAGCATACAAAACTTTGCAGTGAGTGAAAGAGTGAACATGGTATAAATAGGCTGAGACTAACAGGATAATGAGACACAGGTGAATGCAATCAGTGATAATAAGTCCGGGCAGTGAGTTATGGGAAGTGTAGTTTGTGATGGAGTGATAATAGTCTGGTGTGGAGTGCCCTCTGGTGGCTCTCAATGGCACTCCAACTGGTGACCGTTACACTAGTGGTTTCACTTAGTGGATGCTGATTTCCATGCAATTAAAATTAAGAGGGGCTGGAGCTTCCAAGCTTTAAAAAGGATGCAGGAGTGATGTGACACATTCCAGGACTTAAGTCATTTACATTAGTCAAGATATATTTGTGTGCAAAAAGACAGTAATTTAAGTCATTAAAGGATAATTCCGGTATTTAACACTTTGAGTCTGTTTTGTAGTTTGTTTTGGATGAACTAGAGTGGTGGACACAGACATTTTGACAATGGGTCCTGTCTCGACTTTTTGACTATTTTAGAATCGCCTCTGAGCGCTTCAGATTGGCTGACTACGGGCATGCTCAAACATGTCCTTAAAACAACCCTTAACGTTCGTTTTCAAACCTGTGCAACTTACAGAGTGGTTAGTGGTGTTCGTTGATGATTAAAAACAAATCGGCGCAATGTATGATTTCAATCCGTGTTATTTGCTATAGTGGAACTATTTTTTCAGATACCTCACAAACGCGTATAAACTTCCGCTCAATATTTGAGTCTGAAACGTTAGCACACTCCCGACCACTTGATAGCGGTAGTGCAGTAATATCAACGAGCAATGAGTCCCCCAACAGAAATCATGCTATTTTTCAAAATGCCAAATAAAACACGACAGAAACTGTATTTCGCTACGCTACTTGTTTTGGAACGTCAACGAACACCACTAACCATTCTGTGAGTTGCACAGTTTTGAAATCGAACATTAAGGGTTGTTTTAAGGACATGTTTGTGCATGCCGGTAGACAGACACTCTGAAGCGGTCAAAGGCAATTCTAAAATAGTAAAAAAGTCGAGACAGGACCCATTGTCAAAATTTCTGTGTCCACCACTTTAGTTCATCCAAAACAGACTCAAAGTGTTGTTTTAAGGACATGTTTGTGCATGCCGGTAGACAGACACTCTAAAGCGGTCAAAGGCAATTCTAAAATAGTAAAAAAGTCGAGACAGGACCCATTGTCAAAATTTCTGTGTCCACCACTCTAGTTCATCCAAAACAAACTACAAAACAGACTCAAAGTGTTAAATATCGGAATTATCCTTTAAGTAAACCATCAATTAATTTTGTTCCAAATATGTTCAGAGTGATTGAACTCAGTAGGTTACACAGTAGTACACTGACAAGTACTGTAATAACCATTTAAAAAAAACAAAATAGCATATGACAATACATACATATATATATATATATATGTAAGTATATATCTTTAACTTGTAAACATAAATCCAGGAATTACTTCCATATGATACGTCGGACAGTACAGAAGCACCTTTGGTTTACATATTAAGAACCCTCTTCATAATAAGTTTATTTAACTACTATGTAATAACATTTAAATTGATCATTTGATACAATGCACTTATTGTGCTCATATATGTTTTTTATGTTGTACGTATATTTAAAAAATACCTGCATGTAATTACACTGTTGACCCTACCACTTTACTCAACCTGAAATCTAAACATACCACCACACCTGTCCCTACCCGTATCCCACCTCAATAGCAGAAAAGTGTTTTACAATGCAATATAAACACAATAAGCACATTGTGCCTAACAATTAATCTTATTAACACAAGTGCATAGTTAAAGACACCTAATATAAAGTGGGACTGATATTAATAATTGCTCAATTTTCAGGGCTGAGTGAAAAACCTTGTGAGTATTTAATCTAGTTGCTAGCTTGGATAAGTTGTCCTGTCAGAACAACGTCACACTTCTGTTTCTTTACTGAGCAAATTAGACTTAGGTTATTGGGTCATACATATATTAAAACAAACTAATTTTAAACAATGGCAGATTAAAATATCCAGGAGACAAGTACTCAATCTAATCTTTATGAAGTCATTAAGCAAACCTATCAGCTTTACCTCTCAGAACAATATTCAAACATCTTTCTATACATGGAGGAGTTTTAATCAGGTCTCAACAGCAGAGTACTTTTTTCTTAGCTTAGTGCCCCCCCAAAAAATATCCATGTCAAATTATTTGAAGGTGGTGTTGTTGCAAATTAACAGTAATGAATTCTGAATAAGCGACAAATATACTATATATGTTTTTGATGAGGTTTATTTCTTGCAGTAAATGGTCAGCAGTCTAACAGTCACACAGAGTGGCTGCAGAGTGTGACAGTGAAGGGAGGGCATCCTTTCTCCTTTATAGTCTTGACTCCCAGAATGTTATCTTTCTAGGCCAATGATGGAGTATTCTTAGGGTACGTTTACACGACAACGATATGCTTAAAATGGAGACGTTTTTTCTTTGAGTTTTCCGCATACAGACGACACAATTGTCAAAGCGATTGCCATTCACACAGATCACAATGATTAAAAATGCTGTATTTTGCTGCCAGGCCATTAGATGGCGATGAAACACTATAGACGGAATGTGTAATACACATGTGCATGACGTCATCATTTTCAGAAATTCACATTTTTGTTGTTTACACAGAGACTTTGAAACCGTTTCCAAAAGTTTGTGTTTCCACCCACCCAAAACACTGTTGTTGTGTAAATGAACGCCCAAAACGCATAAAGTTTTCCATTTTTTGTTGAAAACGGTGTTGTGTAAACAGCCCCTTAGACTTGTTCATCATATTGTTTCCTTGAGTGGAGGGCCTCCTGTCATGAACTGTACCAGAACTCTTCACCATTCTATTACAATTCCATAACAGAATAAGGATTGTGTGCTCTTTTACCGTCATATGATGGTCACACATCTTAAAGATGAAATTTCTTCCACCCTGGGTTAAATGGGTTCAACTCTTTTAAACTACATTTTTTAAATCACTTGAGTAGTATTAACATAAACGTTGTGTCACTTTTTTATTGATTTATGGTTCTGTGTTGTGCTGCGCTTCTGATTTATGATGGGCCGCTGACAGGCTCCGATATGTCTAGTCTGAGCGACGCCGTGTGACATCCTCCCGCGATGACATCCTGGTGGAAGTGTAAAAGAAAGGTGTCTGGCTCATGGCCTTCCGTGTTTTATTGGTCGTCTACCTGCGCGATAGTTGTTATGTCCGTGTGTATTCTGTCTGCTGGGGAGGCCCAGCGTTCACACTTCGTCAAAGCTGATGGGTATAAATGTGTGTTGAATGCAAACACAGTCACAGAAGCGCCGTGTCACGCGTCACGGTCCTCAGCAGTATTTTCCAAGCCAGATTGTGTTGTTGGAAAACGTGAGTGCAAGAAGATGGAAGCCAGTCTCAACAGTAAGTGTTTTTTTTATTATTTAGTAACATTGTTAAGGAAGATTATTTATTTATATGTGTGTCGGTGTTCTATTGCGTTACTTAAGGTTTTATCTGCCCGCTTCAGATGGTGATAGTTTGAGTCTCTTCGATCTTGTTGAGGAGCTTAATTTCCTGAATCAAGCCAACGGTGAGTATAATTATGTTTAAATGCAGCAAACGTTGTGTGTGTTGGATAATGTTTTGTTTTGTTTTCGCCAGGTGGCGTGGCTGCACATAGGCCACACAGCGCGGTTGTCTCTTCTCGAGAGAGCTCGGAAGCACTTGCGGAAGGTAATGTTAAATGTTGTTAAGCGCGTGTGTTTAAACAGTGATGTGGCTGTGTAAAAAATACCTTATCTTCTAGGGGTTTTTGTTTTTTACCAGGGGTGAAGCGGGTAGTGATCAAGGCCTTAGTGCATGCACCTCAGCGAGGTCGCGAGTCTGGTAATGTAGATGTTACGCCACTCAGTAAGTGCTTTGTAATTCGGCTTTTATCAAACATTATTATATGCTGCTATGGTTTGTTGAATTTATTTTAAAAACTTTAACATATATATATATATATATATATATATATATATATATATATATATATATATATATATATATATATATTTCCAGATGGTTTATCAAACGTTGTGAGCAGTGTTGGTGCGCCTGAATGTGCGAATGATCCGGATAAGGGCTTAGTGGCAAAACCGAAAAATAGACTGAAACGTAAAGCGACTGTGTTCCAAGCGGACGCGAAAGCTTCAGCTGCTGGGGCTTCGGGAGAACTGGCGCAGACATCTGTCCCGAAAAAGCCAAGACGGTCAGGTGTTAAAAGTAAGTAACGAACAAAAGCTGTTGGATTGATTTCTGTTTACACTAAATCAGAGAGATAAATGTTTTTATTTGGATGTGATAGTGTATGGTCGAATGTGTTTGGGGGTGTATAATGTGTCAATACGCTAGTTTAGAGCTGATGTTATCATACATTTGCATTAATTGTTGAAAAAAACATAAAACACAAACCCTCATATCTCTCAGAGTAGGCGTTTTATTTGTAATTTTAGAAGACGACAATGGAGAACTAAAAAAAAAAAAAGTGTAGACATATTGATTTTTTAGCCTGCTGCACCATCTATAGGGGTGCACTAGTATTACAATGTCTGTTCCATAATTGCTAGCCTGCTCTTATTTGATTGTTTGTTTATATATATATATATATATATATATATATATATATATATATATACCACTATGTATTGTTTTTAATGTTACAATAGTACCAGTCTGATTTTTATTTTATTTTTTAGTCTTAGAAAATATAGTTATTATTAATATTACTGTTATTATTATAATATTAATACACATTTGTATTAACTTTTTTGTTCTGTACCGCTTTTCTACTTCTTAACAGAGGGGGTTGTAGTTCCCGATATAAATGATGTTCAGAGCTGGAGTGATGGTCTGATACAATCGTGGGACGACTGTGTATTTACAAACGACCCTAAAGAAACACTGCAGTCTGTACCATCCAGCGATCGTGTGTTGTCCGTGGAAGAATCCGACCCTGAACAGCTGCCTTCAAATCAGGAGGCTTACAAACGGGAATCGCAACCCAATGTAGACAATCAACACATAGCCGGACTGATACAGAACTCTGTCAACAACGCATTGAAGGCCTTCGAGGTACGTTTTGAGAAACGCCTTAATGCCATTGAGAGACGTTTAGATGCTTATGAGTCAGCACAACAACAACAGGGAATTTGGATTAAACAAGGCATAGCGACGCAACGGTTGCATAGTGGCACTATTCAAAAAGCAGCCAGAGAACAAGGCCTGACTACAGAATTGTTAAAGCAACTTGTGCTCATGCTTAAAAAGAAACTTGGGTGAGTTGACAACGTTTTATATACATATTTTTTTAATACTATGTTGTTGTTGTTTTTTTTGTTGTTGTTGTTTTTTTTTTGTTTTGTTTTTTTCAACATTTGTCAGACGCTGTGTGTAATTTTAGGCTGACTGTATAGTTGTTTGTTAGGTCGTTTTCATTCTATCTTTTTCACTGTGTGGACACACGGTTTTATTATCCGTAGTTTTTAAGGTATGGCCACATGTGATTTAAATAAATAAAATAAAAAAGATCTGATTTAAAAATGCCTAAACGTTGTCGGGTGCCAGATGGTTTTGATTTGGGTCCGGTAGCTAGGTTTAGACGAAACGATGGTAGTTTGGTGCCACCTGAACAGTGCAGTAACACAGAAACATTGCTCTATTTAATACAGACTGTTGAGGATATGAATAGGTCTGAGTCTTCAACTGGTACGTTGGTAGAATTATTAAACATTGTGAGATCAATGACCGATGAGGATCCTGAACCAAATAATGATTTTGAACACATTGTAAATACCCAACAAGGAGGAGAGGTGTTAGAACCTCCTCCAGAACCAAATTCTGCATTTGATCATCTTGTGTCTTTTCACCAGTCAGGAGAGGGTCCAGGTACCCAGACACATCGCACACTCAACCCCGATGCCCCCAATATGGGTCTCACAGATAGAGATATAGAATCACTTGTAACAGTGGGTGGTGATGTTAGTGGGTACACTGTACTGCCACGAGCTCGGTTCAATGGTCTGGAAATCCACAGAGATATCTTCGACAGATTTAGCAGCCTACACTGTGTTTTTACATGACACACTTTCTGAAATTGTGGAGTTTTCCAGACTGTTAGGCGGAGACGGCTGTTTAATCAGCATCACGTTGAGGGGGTCGAGCTTGACATCAGATGTTAGTACACTTTTGACGGGTAGCAATGGTTATAGTGTAGATCTATTTATAAACGATCTTGAAAAAATAATGCAGAGCAACTCTGACGTCCAGTTTGATGAGAGATTGAATTTAAGACTGTCGATAGCGAGAAGTAAACACGGAAGATTATCGAAAGATCCGTGATCTTGCCCACAATGAAGTGATTACCAAAAACAGACTTAATCTGTTCTGTCCCACGAATATTTCAAACAATCTTTGTTTTGCAATCTGTCTGGCACATTTCCTAAATCCTCAGAAACCCCACGTAGAGCTAGAGTCTGTAGCATCTTCAATACAGAAGTCAGCAGGCTATGGTGATCAATACAAGATAGCGTTTAATGACATCAGACGGTTTGAACAGATGCTGAACGTTAAAATAGTTGTCTTCTATCGGTCTGATACGGGTGTTTTGGAGAAGTATACAAACACAGACGATCCGCATCCTAAAACAGTATTTTTGTACCTGCATGACAATCATTATTTTATGATTAAAAATCTACGTGCATTTATTGGCACCCCATACGTGTGTGAGTTCTGCCACCGAGGATTCACCTGTAGGAGAGATCATAGATGTCGGTACATCTGCGACGTCTGTAATGACCCGGAATGTCATAAACAACCCAAAAAGCCAAAACATTGCGGCGACTGCCTGCGCTACTGTAAGTCTGACTATTGTTTTGAGATGCATAAAAAAACAGTTCGAGGTATGCAATACGCGCAGTGCGATGTGACTAAATATTGTGGTAAATGTAACAGACGTTACCATGTCAGCGGTACTAAACCCAAACCCCATAAATGCCCTGCTGATCGTTGTGTGCACTGTGGTGAGAGTTTGGTTACCGATGGTGTGCATCAGTGTTTTATCCAACCAGTTAAGCCGGAGATACCGAACGATCGTTACATTTTCTACGATTTTGAGACCCGTTATGAAAATGGTAAACATGTTGCGAATTTTGTATGTGCTATCACGTTTAATGGCGAAGAATTCGTGGCTGAAGGGACCGATTGTGTGGATCGTCTCGTTAAAAAATTCAGACAACCTCGTTACAGTAATTACACATGGATAGCGCATAATTTGTCAGGCTTTGACAATTTCATAATTTTGGAATTCTTTACTAAGATGGGGATTGCCCCTAAAATTACGATGCGCGGCTGTCGTCTAATCTTAATGCATGACACAGCTTTCAAGCAACGTTTTATTGATTCGTACTCATTCATCCCCATGCGTCTAGCCAAGACACCCGTTGCGTTTAATTTGACTAATGCTGAGAAGGGGTATTTTCCACACCACTTTAACCGCGCTGAAAATGACGCCTACATAGGCCCGTACCCTGACAAGAAATTTTATGGGTACGCAACAATGTCGAACCAGGACAGAGTGGCGTTTGATGATTGGTACAGCACAACCTCTGACAAAGTGTTCGATTTTAAAAAAGAACTTGCGCTTTATGGTAAAAACGATGTCGTTTTGCTGAGGGAGGCATGCATGAAATACCGCGATGAATTCATTCAGTGCACGGGCATTGATCCGTTTAATTACACCACTTTGGCAGCAACATGTATGGCTACGTATAAAACACACTACATCCCAAAAGACACAATAGCTCTGACACGTAACAATGCGTACACCAACCAGAACAAGACTTATTCAAACATCTCAATTGAATGGCTCGAATTCCTCCGAAAATCGCGGTCCATAGAGGTTCAACATGCCCTTAACAGCGGTGAGGCGTCATTTGGGAAATACTATGTGGATGGATTCTATGACGATGGCAACGTGAAAAAAGCATTCGAATATCTAGGCTGTTTTTTTCACGGTTGCGAACGTTGTTATAATCCCAACGATCTAAACCCTTTATCAAAAGTGCCTTATGGTGTACTGAGAAGACAATGTGATGACAAGATTGAAATTTTGGAGCGCGCATACGGTCTTCAGGTCGAGGTGATTTGGGAGTGTGATTGGGTCCACGCCAAGCAGACTGATGCAGCAGTGATGGATTTCATGTCCACTTACAAACACACTGAAAGATTGAAACCACGCGATGCTCTTTTCGGTGGCCGGACCAACGCGTTAAAACTGTATCACAAAGTCTCGGAGGGTGAGCGGATTAGGTATGTTGACTTTACATCACTATATCCCTACTGCCAGGCTCGAAAATGCTACCCAATCGGGCATCCTGAAATAATACACAAGGATTTTCAAAACCTTGAAGATTATTACGGGCTCGTCAAGGCAACAGTCCTTCCGCCACGGAAGTTGCTTCACCCCGTACTACCTTATAGGACCGGGGGCAAGTTAATGTTTCCACTTTGTAGGACTTGTGCTGAACATCAGAACCAGACACACCCTTGTGTGCATACTAATGAGGAAAGATCAATTCATGGGACCTGGGTTACCATTGAATTGTTAAAAGCCGTTGAGAAGGGTTATGTAGTGACAAAAATCGATGAGGTCTGGCATTTTCCCCAAACCTCTGAAACCTTGTTTTGTGATTATGTTAAAACATTTTTACAGTTTAAACAGGAAAGTTCAGGTTTTCCGAAAGACGTTGTGACCGACGCCGACAAAGAATCTTATGTTAGAGAATACTTTGAGAAAGAAGGGATTAAGTTGAATCTGGACAAGATTGAGTTTAATGCTGCACGCAGATCCATCATGAAACTACTTCTCAACTCTTTGTGGGGGAAGTTCAGTATGCGCGAACAGCTGCCGACAACCGAAATACTAACAGACCCTGAACAGTTTGCCCGATACATTTTTGGCACTGAGTATGACCTCAAGCATTTCTCATTTGTGTCAGACACTGTAGCGATCGTTCAGTGGTCTTACGCAGATGAGAAAGGCACCCAGACTCGTGACATTAACGTATTTCTCGGGGCTTTTACAACAGCCCACGCACGGTTAGAGCTTTATGATCTTATGGATAGGTTGGGTGATAGATTGCTTTATTGCGATACAGATAGTGTTGTGTTCACGTCTAAAGAGGGTGAATATGAGCCCCCACTGGGACCATATCTTGGCGAACTTACTGATGAAGTTGGGGATGGAGACCACATAGTGGAATTTTCTTCAAGTGGGCCGAAAAGTTACGGGTACCGAACTGCTATGGGTAAGGTCTGTATGAAGGCCAAAGGCATCACACTGAACGCTGTAAACTCTGAGACCATTAGGTTAGACACATTAATTGGTCTTGTCAATCAATATGTGAGGGGGCGGGGTGATAGTAATCACATTCTCGCATACACCGACAGTATAGTGAGGAACAAAAAGCAGTTCACATTGCACAACAAGTCAGTTGTGAAAAAATGTAAAGTTGTATACAACAAGCGTGTACTGCTACCCGACCTAACTACGTTACCATATGGCTACTGACAACGTTTTTGGGCACCGGGGTGCGCTAGACCCTGATGGTTTTGATTTTAGATTACAACATCCATTTTCATGTGTGTTAAGTGGTCCCTCTAGCTCAGGAAAAACATTTTTTGTGAAAAAGTTGTTGGAAAATGCTAAAAGTGTAATTTCTAAACAAATTGAAAACATTGTGTACATTTATGACTGCTGGCAACCTATGTACGATGAACTGTTGAAACTGTATGATGTTAAATTTATTGAAGGTATCCCGCAGACTCTGAATGATGATCGCTTGTTTCCCACCAACAAGACAAATTTTGTGATATTGGATGATGTTATGAAAGATGCTAGCAGCAATTCAGAAGTTGAACGTTTGTTTACTAACTATGTACATCACAGAAGCTTGAGTGCCATATATATTGTACAACACTTATTTTTTCAAGGTAAATCCAGCAGGACTATCAGTTTGAACACTAATTATTTGGTATTGTTTAAAAACCCTAGAGACAATACCCAAATTAATGTGTTAGCGCGCCAGATGTAGGCTACCCCAGGAACACAAAATACTTTATGGAGTGTTATGAAAATGCGACCAGCATCCCTTTCGGGTATTTATTGATTGACTTTAAAGCGAAAACGCCAGAACAGTACCGTCTCAGAACAGATATTCTGTCACAACATCCAGTTGTGTACATTCAGAAAAGAAAACACTGACGTCGTGAGAGAGAGAGAGCGAGAGAGAGAGAGAGATTTGAAAAATGTCTGCAAAACTTTTAAGAAACCTATCTCTTTTAAAATTGTTATTAAAAGCAACCCCTAAACAAAGACGTGTTATTTTAGAGGCAGCCACAGACAAGCTCATTGTGACATTGTGTGAAGTAGCTCTCAACGTGGTCCATGGTAATATTCCCCTAACACCACAACAATATCAGAAACTGAAGAGAAGAAGAAGCGAGATCAAAATTGTTGCAGATAAAAAGATTGGCGTTAGACGTAAAAGACGATTGATCAACCAGCAAGGAGGATTTTTATTACCTTTACTATCTGGAGCAATTCCGTTTATAACAAGTTTGATTACGTCTAAATAAGTTTGGTAATGGAGTATGCTGAGAAGATGTTTTTAGTCCCACAACACCAGCTGGATAAACTGAAATCTTCTAGCACCCGTGAGTCTATACATCAGGTTGTAGAGAACGACTTGGACATGACTATAAGAAATATTCTGCAAAGGTCTGATCTGGATCACCATGAAAAAGCTAAGATGTACACAGGTGTTTTGCAGAGGTTTTTAACACTTACTAGACAAGGGGATAGGGAATCCGCCACATTAACATTAAGTCTACCACAGCCTAGTAATGTTGAAAAAGAAGACCCACCCACAACAGGCCATGTGAGGGCCCATGACGATTTGGGTGATTTTGCAGGCGAGATTTTAAAGAATATTCTGCAGTGGAGTGTGAAAAATGTTCGTTACATTTTAGATAAAATGTCTAAAACTAAAGATGTTACTTCATGGACTGAGTCGGGAGAGTTTGTGTTTAAAGGCAGAACAATCCCTGGTTCACACATGCTTGACTTAGTTAAAAGCATCACGGCTCCACAAAAGATTGCTGACGAGCGGAGACCTGGCGGTTGGGGCGAGTTTCTGGAGGCTTTTGCTAGTTTAAATCTGCCATACTCTGTGGTACCAAACCACAATGTCAGACATGAATCAATCAAAGTTAACTTTAGCTGGAAATAACATTATTCAAGAACCGCTATAATGCCAAAACAATCTGTTACCTTAAATTATATGTTTATCTCTGTAAAGCTGCTTTGAAACAATCCATTGTTAAAAGCGCTATATAAATGAAGATGACTTGACTTGACTTGACATGCAATTAACTCTTTCAAAACCAAAACGTCCACGACTATATCAGGATCATCTAAGAGGAGTAAGAAACAGAAGGCGCTTCCAGGCACCCCGATACATTCAAAATATCCAGAAGACCTCGAATTCAAATCACCCAATCTCGAGCAGAGTCAGTGGTTAAGTTTTTAATCTCACAGTTTGTATGTGTTGTGTTCTCATTTCTCTCTTTTTTTTTTTGGAGAACTTATGATGTGTTGTATATGTAATAAAATAGGTATTAAAGAAACAAATTTCTGTTCTTTAGTTGTTTTTTATTAAAAATATTAAGCATGAGACATGAACATTTCACCCATTTGTACACACTGAACACATTTGAAAACATTTTCACTACATGGAGCTTGTTTTAGTTTTCTCACAAATGCTGACACCTTTTTGTCGTTTTTAATAAAATCGTTGGTATACAATTTCATCACATAATCATAATCAAACCCCTTTGCCATGTGGTAGAGAAAGAACACACAATGCTGTCCACAGGTGTCTGATGAAAAATCTTGGACGTGCACAGTTGAATGTAGTACTTGACTAGAGTTGAGCTTTAAAAAGTTTTTGATAATCGGCGGAAAACCATGATAATCTGGTTTATTACCGAAGCTGTCGAAAAAACATCCTACACCATCCTCGTTTATGTAGATAGCCAACCAGTGTTCCCCTGGGAGTCCTGAAGGATGTGTATTGATCAAAACCATTGCTGGTAGTTTTCTTAAAGGGGTTTTTGGTAGATAGTCACATGGTAGAACTCCAAGAAAATAAGTATCGCATGAAACCTTATCCATGACAGCCATAAGCTGTACGGTGTTCATTTGAGTGTGTTAGTAGTAATCAACCAGGATCTGTCGGCGATTTGACACCTCGATCAAACTATCAAACAAAGCGTAAACAATTAAGTTAACCGTGCGTGGTAGTGCCTGTCTCAAACGGGCTTCTAGTCTAATATTGCCACTTTTGATAAGCGATACGTGCTGGCTACACTCTTCGTCTGGTGCGAAATTGAACGCGTAGAGAGTATAGCCGTGCAGAAAATCCTCTCTATCGATACATAGAGGCTGGTTTTTAAGATGCCTTCCAGAAGCCAGCGCTAACTGGTAAAACTCCCGCACTGCAGAACCATTTTCATATTCAGGTTGCAGGGGCTTCGCTGGGTATTGTTGCCCATCCAGATAAATGGCCAAAAATTCTAAATCATAGTTTTTAAACGCAAACGGGTTTTTATTATAGGCACCTACAAATGCATCATTATCAACCATAGCTAGAACCAGAGATTTCGGTAGAGTTCCTAAGAATAAGTTTTCTTGATTGCAGACACGTGAGCCTGCAGGTATTGAGAAGTTTTTCAGACACACTCTGTCGATGGGGTATTTGGCTGTGGTTGAGAGTAGGGCTTGTGCATGACCCATTCTCACAGCTGGTGACACAGACACTTTTTTCACAAATAGCGATGCAGACAGGATGTTTAGTTTATAGGCTGTAGCGTTGCTCCTCATCAGGCAGAATTCATCTTTACCTCTAGTCATTCTAATTTTAAGATCTAATCCATTAAGTAATAGTTTTTCCTGAAAGAAGATATCACTGTGAACAGGTGCTAGTAGTTCGACCACATTACTAGCATTGGTGAAGGCTGCTCTCTTTGTCAGACCGTGATTTCCCCCAGCAGGGTCAGCCACGTCCATCTGACCCGCTGTGTCCTTGTAGAAGAGCCCTGCTGAGAAAAGCGTTTCAAGGGCCTCTTTACTATAATTGGTGAGACATTCTATCATACAGCGGTATGGATATGTGCTAGAACTCTGTGATATAAGCCGATCTCCAAGCGATACATCCACTTGTGAAAAAATCGTAGCTCCAGGATAGTTAACGAGACCTACGGGATCTCCGTCTGCAATATCCGTCCCGTCAGCATTAGTGATTTTGAGGCACAAAAAAACTAATGTGTTGTTTAGATCTATGTAATCCTCTCCATTCCCCGCAATAAAAAATTCCAGCGGAGATGTGTCAGAAATCGCTGATAATGGTGGAACTTCTATATAAGTGTTTTTTTTTCAATTGCTGTTTGAGTTAGTGGTACAGTAAACAGGTCCAGCTCAGTCTTTAAACACTCTTCTGACATGTTGTGTAGTAATGCCATGATTTAAAATATTGTTTTAACAGAGCGCCTTGATCTTTTTGATGTAGGACGCTTAGTTGTCTCCTTGCGCTTGCGTTTTACAACTGATGTTTTCTTGGGAGGTGGTTTTGTTTTCTTCTGCCTCTGGCCACTCCTCCGCACCCCAGGTGGCCTAGATGCTCTTTTGCGAGCCATTACCATTAGTCCGGAACCGTCTTGAGCATCATAGTTTTTGTTAAAAGATCTTGATAACGTATTACTAACAACGTCACTTAGTATGTTTTTTGCAGCTGATTTAAGATGCGGCTTGGCTATGCTAAATCCTCGTCTTAGTAGGGGTATAGCCATTCTAAAGAGGCCTCTAAAAAGGCCCCCCAAACCGGCCCCATACATAACTCCGCCTCCTGCGTACCCGGTGAGTCCGCTGATTGCCTGATTCTGGTAATAGGCAACGTAACGCATAGGGTCAACATTGTGATTGTTGAAATATGCCATTTTAAACAAAGTGTTTTACAGGCCTGAAGTGAAGTTTAATGCACACTTTCCCGTAAGAAAATGGGACGTGTTGATTTTGATCGTCCTTCACTTCTATAACAATATCTCTGATGACTGATTTGTTGATAGACGCGTAGTGGGGTTTGTCGTATCGAACACTGACTGTGTTGTTGTTGTCCCCTGTTATTTGTACACACTCCAGGAGCGGCACAAAAGCATCACCCACGGATTGGTAGCGGATAATGTCCGTGTAGATATAAAGAGTATAGAAACCACCGTGTATGTCCGCCTGATGCATTGCATATGTTACAACGTCCTTTTCAAAATGAGTTTTTTCAGGATTTGTTTTTTGCAGTATAGAATCACCTATAGGGACGCCTGGTTTCAATCCTAAAATAATGGCTAGTTTTCCATGGAAGGTCATTGAAATGTTAGGTTTTGCTTTCAGAAATCCTTTGTTTTTTACACGATCATAACCGAATACCCCCTGAGGCGCTACTAAATCATTTATCACACTAACTAGAGATGGGACATTGTCGTAATACCCTGTTTTTATTGGTGTGCGTAGTTTCGACAAGCTGATCTTCTTCACATCTACACCATGGCGTATGCTATTAGTGTGCTTTTCACCATCGGTCGTGGTGGGTCCGATGTTTATCTCGAAAACGGCATCGTTGCTGTTAAAGGTGTACCAGCTTCTAGGATATTCAATTTGGACAAGCCCCACCTCCCATTCTCCTTTTGTATTTAAAGGGGTAGCCAGTCTTGTTCTATAATTAGAGATTTTATTATCAGGGTATACAGACAGCGATGCGTTGCAGGGTAATGTGACATAAAATCCACCCTCAGCCATGTCTGGTTTTTATGCAACTGTATGCATCCTGTGTGTGTGTGTTGTTTTTATGGCTTCTGTACATCAACTAATTCTTTCTGGTCGATCCATGACGCAAACTTCACTGGCCATCCGAGCCACTGTACCAGCACTAATGTTTTGCGACCCTTCGTCTTCTTATCTAAAAATTTTTTCAACTTTAAATGTCTTGTTTTTACTGACAAATATTTTTTGCAATTCTTCCGCATAAAAAACACCGTTGATAACATCCCCGTCGTAATCACTCAATCTGTAAACAGGGGGTTCTCGTGGGATACACTCTGATATAGTAAAATACTCTTGTGTGTAGTTTTCCTCATACCCTTTTGCAAACGGTCCTCTGACTTTAGAAATTCGAACCACGTCACCAATCTTGTATTTAAATATGGGCTTAACACTATGTGGTCTGTTATCACCATATAGGTTATGTAGCACCACAGACTCATTTTCTTTCCCCACATCAATCGGCCTCATCTTGATGCTTCTGTGATGGCTCGCATTGTATCCATTTGTAATGTCTTGAAGTATGTCGATGTAACGTTTGGAGTTTGTGGCTGTTAAATATCTCCACATTCTACCTTTTAAGGTTCTATTAAACCGCTCGACAACACATGCCTTTAATTCTGTGGCGGTTGCGAAATGGGCTATATTGTATTTTTTTGTTACGTTTTGAAAATGTTTGTTAAAAAACTCCTTTCCTTTATCTGTCTGTAATTTCTGTGGTACACGTCCCTCTTTCAGTATGGATTCAAAAGCTTTAGAGACCTCTACACCACTCTTGTTTTTTAAAGCCCTTGTCCAGGCATATTTACTAAACAGATCGATGCATGTCAGCAAAAAATGGTTGTTGTCATTTACCGAGGCATATGCAGACATATCGACTAGATCGGCCTGGAACTGCATGTCGATACCGTAGACAAAAACCCGATTCCTTTTGTATTTTAGTGGGGCAGTTCTGTGTAGTGTATATGCATCCTCGCCTGCGAGCCATTCTGAAACCTCTTTATCGGTTAAACGAACACCCGTATCTTTTAAAACAGCTTCTTTTAAGCGTTTTTTCCCCCCTAAAGAACCAGGGTTAGAAGGCGTGTAATAAGTCTTTTTCATTTCTTCTGACATGTTTCCACTTCACGCTACACAAAAGAATAACACTGATGGTTTAAGTAATTTGGGTTTTTATTTCTTAAAACAGTAAAAGGAAACAAAAAGGTATCATACAGCATCAATGTAGCGTAAAAAATGTATACACGTCACAATGTTTTTTTCAAGAATGTAATCAACCAGTGTTTCAATAATTTCACAAACATCAGTCTGATTGTTTCTTGTCAACATGTCTACACATAGATCAGTCACATATGTACACAGGCACAATATATCAGCTATTCTAATACAGCTGCCGCATTCAGTCATCAGGTCTAAAATTTTTCTGATAGTCACACAAATTGGTTCACCAGCTTTAAAGCATAAACGCATCATATCTGTCCATTCATTTGACACAGTTCTTACAACAGACATTTGTTTCTTGAGGTTTGTAAAACGATTGGCATCAACAGCACATCTGTTTAGAGTAACAGATACATTGGCACATTCATTAATAATCTTGTACAACAAGCCGGTCAACTCGCATCTAATACGTTGTTTAAGTAGACACTTTGCCAGACCAGTTGCAAAACACGTATTCCCCATGGCTGTGTTACTGTCAGGCAACTTGGACAATACCTTTCCAGCTATCCACAGCACAATAGACAATTTGTTCGCTGCTGCCGTCCACAACTTTCTCTCTGACTTCACGAAGCTTTTCCACAATGAACACTTCGTCACGCAGTTCATGTAAAATAGCGTCCACTGAACCTTGAATCCTCTGGGGGTGAACCCTCAAACCGCAACGGCTCAATGCTTGAGCAACTATGTGCTTAAGGTCCGGTTTCACCAGATTACGTGTCAGTTCCTCGAAGTAGGCGTCAAAGAAATAGGGACCCGGTTCAAACAAGCAGGAGTGTCTAATCTGGGGTGATCCACTTCACAACCCAAACAGATTTCTTTCAGCTTTTTGTTGATGACATGTTCCACGAGGACCACAACGATCGCTTTTATGATTTTGAATCCGTCAGAGCGGATACAACTGTCTGTGTCGTCGATTCCAGCAAAGGCCGCTGCTCCAGCTATTGCACCAGTGTTGCCGTATGGTGTTGTAAGGAAGGTCATGTTGTGATATCCAAGATCCATGCAGAATTTATCCAACCAACTGTTGTCGCAAGTTTGTGGGTGGGGCTCCAGCGGCGTAGCATTGTCATCAGGCATCGCCGGGGCTGCCTCAGGGTTGTTGGTGTAGCAGTAGACTGTTGTAGATTCTTGAGACATGGTGAATGAATGTAGCAGTTGTACCGACCGGCAGGCGTTTTTAATGGCTGTAATATGTGGTAGGGTTTAAGAGGCGGTCTTCAGCGTTGGTAACGCCCTGATCAGGGTGAAACAATTTAATCTTTACAGAACTGTAACGGTCATACATGTCGCACCATCTAAACATCTTGTCAATGCATGTAAATACGTTGTCAAGCATACGAACATCTTTCCACTGAAACAAAAATTTCATGTCGTAGCACGAGTGATGCTCAGATTCACGAATAGGCCACGCTCGTTCGCAGAGCTTTGTCTTGTCGTTGCAGCAAAAAATATAAACACAATCGTCTGGTAACTTTTTACTATGGTCTCCGACCACACGAAATCTTGTGTCAGGAATTGCACCATCCCACTCAGCAACGTACAACGGATCATCACCACAGTCGTTCAAATCTCTCCAAACGTAGTTGAAAAACAGAAAGCAGTCTTTGTTGTGGAAAATCACACATGGGCTCTGCGATGTAAAATCGTCTTCAACATCTGCTGTGTAGAGTTTCACAGTACGCATCACCTTGTCAAACACATATCTCACCACACGACCATCACACATTGAGAAATCCCGTTTCACAAGAGCAGTGTCCTCATGAAGAAACTTTGTCAAGCTAACATTTTGCTTTTTCCTTGGCGCAAAAGTTAGATCTTCTCTCATTTCAACAGGTCCTCTTGTTGGCGAAATACACATAACCTTTCTAGGGGTTTTAGGAGTTCTCGGAGCAGCCATTGTATCAGGAAAGTTGTAGAATGTCTTCTGTGTTTAACAGCGCATCCCCTAACCTTTTTTAAAACTGCAAAAAAAAAAAAAAAAAAAAAAAAACGTAGCTAGTGACGTAGTTGCGAATAAGACACACCAGGGCGGAAAATACCATAAAAACTACAATGACAAGTTGCGAGGTGCGAGCTCATTAAACCAGTCGTAAAACCCCGTCAAAAGTCATATTTAACATCTGTTTGATCTGTTTTGTCTTTTACACTTCCACCAGGATGTCATCGCGGGAGGATGTCACACGGCGTCGCTCAGACTAGACATATCGGAGCCTGTCAGCGGCCCATCATAAATCAGAAGCGCAGCACAACACAGAACCATAAATCAATAAAAAAGTGACACAACGTTTATGTTAATACTACTCACTTGGCTTAAAAAGCTGTTTAATACAGCCAATGACACGTATTGCCCCATATTATTTAAAATAATTTGGTTGGGTTTTGTATCTCTCTTAGTGAGGTATTCACTAGGGTTGCGGCGGTGAGGAAAATTTTCCATCGGTTAATTGACGTGTAACAACACCGGTAATCCCGGTGTCACCATCGGGGGCGTTATACTTTCACTTTCGAAATAAGCGTCAATTGGCAATTCAGCGGCAATCGCTTGAATGGACAAAAAAACAACAACTCGCTGATAATAAAACTTTTATTTATAGACAGAACTTTTATTAGCATAACGAACTAATAAAAATAACCCCATGCATAGGCTGAAAAAAGTGAAAATCGGCAAACTGTGGGCCCAAACAAATAAGAACCATAAAACGTTTATTAACGAATAAGAAAATAAAATAGGCCTAAATAAATTACACAAAGTTTAAATAAGATAAACCCAAATAAATAAGAGACGAATATCAAATAAAAACTTCAAAAAGGACCTTAGCCTACATAAATGACAGCACTCTAAAAAAAAATAAAACACTATAAATTGGCATTTATTAACATTGCTTGCAGTCTAGTAGAGTCAAAGAACATGACAGTTGAGACAAAGACAGACTTCATGACAAAGACAGTATTCTTTGCCAGTAACAAAGACATGTTCTTTGCCAGAAAACCGAGCATGTTGACCATCTCTGGCTTAAGATGGGATCTTTTGGGGGTGACTATGTTCCCCATCGTGCTGAACACCCTCTCGGATGCACAGCTTGTTGCACACACGCAAAGATACTTTTTGGCCATCTTTGCCAACAGGGGGAACCTACTTTGGTTCTCTTTCCACCAGGCCAGAGGATCCTGCTCTGCGTGAATGGGGGACTCCTGAGCATAGGTGGCGATTTCTGTCACCATCTTTTCTGGAATAGTCAGATTTACTGTCGCAGTGCCAGGCAAAGTTTGCAGATCGCCTCATTAACGTTTTCAGGTTCCATTTTTGAATTTGGTTTAAACCCAAAATATTGCCAAACAGGCGCTTTTGCATTGCGTTTTGACACCAAATCTTCCGCCATTTATCTTGCTTTTCTGTAATTTGACTCGTTCTCATCTCCACACGTGCTAAATGGAATCCTGATGCTTGCTGATCTGTGACGTGACTGGCTCTTGGCACGCACTGCGCAGTTCAGTTTTTAATTATAATGTATGCTCTCTTCTGAACTAAATAATTGATAATTATTATTTTTAATTAATTCGAATAAATATTTTAGCAAAAACGAATACTTTAAAAAAGTCAAGACATCGCGGTGTCACGGTGGGAAAGTGATGTCACCGGTGATGGGGCTTAAAACCGGTAACACCGTCAACACCGTCTATCGCGGCAAGCCTAGTATTCACTTTTGTTTGTTTTGATTGTTTTTCAGCCAACAATGTTCGTGATGTTTTACGTCGATACAAAAGGCTTTTGAAGCTAACGCGACGTGGAGCAACCATGACCAAAGACTTCAGAAAAGAGGGTGTCTCTCGGAATGCAGTGGCTCAGCTCGCCCCTATCGCGGAGCTATACTTTGCAGACAGGGTCCAGTTTAACAGCATCAGCTTCACTCCAGGGAAGCTAGCCGAGTTCTCGGAGAAGTGCAGAGAACACATTGTGGGGGACGTTAAAGAAAAAGTGCTAGCAATGAAAATAAAAGGTTAACTTTCGCCTAAATAAGTGATGTTAAAGAAAAAAGTTGTTTTTCTATGTTCATTAAGAGGATGTTTATATTTCCTTGTTAAATGTTATTTGAAGTGAACCTACAGTGACCTAACATTTTATTGTTACAAAAAAAATTCATTCTAGGCTAAGGAGTTTACTGAAAACAGACCATAATTTTTGAATCCATGTGTGGTCCTCTCTTTAGTCTGGCAATTCAATGCTGTCCACTTTGTTTTTTTTTTTTTTGTTTTTTTTTTTACAGCATTTCATTAAAAGCAGTTGGCTAGACAAACTAATGACTCTGGTATTTATTTCCCATTTGGCAGATATGTACTTTTACTGTGGTACTGTTATTTTCTTAATCTTAAACCAAATGCTTATCAGTGTCGGAACTTACTATCTATTGACTGTCTGCTGAAAATCAACTGACTTTAACCTGTGATGCTGGCCTGTAAGAGTCATTCAACAGCATTTCTTAGATTTTCACTTCATTTTGATGGGCCAAATGTGGCAACAGATGAATATATGAAAGTTAAATGACAGTCTACTGAAAGGTAATTTATATGCAACAAACAGTTAGTAGAGCACTTCTGAAAATCCTTGCAGAAGCAAAAGATAAAGTGTAACCAGAAGTTCATTTGAAAATGTCTCGTGTTGCTACTTATAGACAACTGCATGTTAGCTGAAAGTCTGTTGATACATTGGTTAATAGCTACATGCTGACTACTTAAAAGCTCTTACTTTGCTGTACTTTAAAGTACTGAGAACCTGTTGAGGATTTGTTGCATGTCTGCAAATACGCTGTTGAACATCTGCAAACTAAACTTTATATGCAACAAACAGTTAGTAGAGCACTTATGAAAATCCTTGGGAAAGCAAAAGATAAAGTGTAAGTAACCAGATATATACTTAAAGTTCATTTGAAATTATCCTGTGTTGCTACTTATAGACAACTGAATGTTAACTGAAAGTCTTTTGATACTTTGGTTAATTGCTACATGCTGACTTTTTAAAGTACTGAGAACCTATTGATGGTTTGTTGCATGTCTACAAATACGCTGTTGAACATCTGCGACCTAAATTGATAACACTTTACTGACAGAATGTTTAATAGCAGTTTACATGTTACATACAGTGTAATGATTGCTACAAAACATTTAATAGACAATCTACAGATAGTAACCTGATGAGAGTAAGTAGATATGTACTTGTAAAGTAACTTATAGTCAGCAGACTATCAATAGACTATCTATAGGGGGACCATCAAAATAAAGTGTTACCCAACCGGCTCGATGATACCGGCATCCAGCAGCCGCTGCAGCTCAACGGACACTCCATCCCTCAGGGCCAGTTGAATACGGCGCAGTGGCTGGACGACTGGAGTCACAGAGGAGTCAATGAGGGGTTGATGCACGAAGGCAGACAGACAGCCCATCCCTTCAAACAGTGATGACCACTTCTGATGCGGTCCAGCAGCGACAGTCATGATGGCAGCCCCCCCTGTGTCAATGAGTGAAAATCCCAATGCCATGAACAGATCCAGCCCCATTAAATTCGCCCCTCGTCGGGCCACATTGAAAACGAAGGATGGCAAGACCCTAGTGCCATAGATAACAGTCACTGTGCAACATGACATCATGACTTTAGCGTAAACAGACACGCCACTTTCAAGTCAAGTGGCGTGTTATCTATACGCATTTTGAGATATCCGCGTGTATGCGTGTATGTCTACGCCATTAATGTCCAAGTGATTCCGCGTGTATGTACACGCCATAAAATTTCCGAGCGAAACGAAGCAAAATGTAGATCTACATCTGGGGAGCGATATTTTTTTTCCCTAGGATGGTAGGGGAAGACTCATAAATGCTATTAACCCCAGTGACGGGTTGGTTTAGGGACGGGGTGGAGGTAGGTCATATATTTATATATACAGTAATAACGTTAAGTCAACTGCGTTCATAAACACGCTGAAAAGCGATTGTGCGTGTTGATAGCACGCCAGAAATGGAAATACGAATTGGCGTGTCATACACACGCAATTTTATGAGATCAGTCTGGACCCCAACAGGTCAATTTTTGAGTCACCATACCCGTGTAGGACAGCAGTGGGCGTAGACAGTGGACAGAAATGGAAGAACTTATGGTATGTACTGGCATTTAGGAGGGAGACACTTGCGCCTGTGTCCAACAGCAGGGGAATACACACTGTGTTTATATTTACTGTACATGACTTGAACTGCATGGGCCCCGATGTTACATGGCGAATTATGGTGGGTGAACCACGGGGAGTGTGTCCATCCAAACTGGAGGGGGCAGAGCGGCACATTTTTGCAAAGTGATTTTTTCTTCCACAGTTACGACATGTTTGGTTATTAGCTGGACAATTCTGGGCTCTGGTGGCATGTGTGTTTGATCCACAGTTACCACAGGAAAGCTGCCTTTGACGCTGACGTGCCCCTTGTTGTCTTGTGAGATGCATGACTCAGTCTGGGGCTGTGTCTGGTACATCCAACCCAGCGCTAGATGGCTGCTGCTGTTGCTGCTCATGTGACTGTGCACTTATGCGAACTGCTTGGCTTAATGATAATTCTGTCCGTGTTAATTTAGCTGCACATTCAGCTGCACTTTCAATTTGGAATGCAATGGCAACTGCCCTAGCTAGTGTCAAATCATCTGATTCGAGTAGTAACGTCTCCCTGATTTTAGACTGTGTAGTGTGCTCAATCAGCTGATCTCGTATCATCTCGTCCGTCAACGCGCCAAATTTGCAATGGCTGGCTAAACCTTTCAGGTTGGAGACGTACTGATGGACAGACTCACCCGGGAGTTGATGTCGTTGTCTAAACATAAACCGTCTCAATAAAGCACTCTGTGGAGCAGCAAACTGGTCTTTTAAAAGTTTAACCCTCTGGGGACCAAAAACGCGCCCGCGCGTTTTGCTGGTTTTTTTTCACATAGCAGCATAACATACACTTAAAATACTCTGTCATTTATGGTCATATAAATAAAATCAATACATGATTATAAACTATAGAGGGTCTTCTTTTTTTGTGTACACTCACATTAACATCAAAACCGTGTGTTTTTTTTAAAATAAATAAATAAAATAAACGGTGCGCTTTCAGCTCACTCTGTCTCTGCAAAAATCTTTCTGAAACATGTCTGGAAAATTAACGAAAACTCAGCCAATACTTATCACACAAACATGAAACATACGTCTAAAGAACGCTTTAAATTTCTACTTTTAAATAAAACAATTCACATTTAAAACAAATTTTCTCCTGCAATGTAAACTGTATGAAACTAAAGAGAAGTACAGTTTCCCCTGTCTCAGCTCATTATCGTTAATTTGTTCACACCCACTCGCAGAGCGCGCTATTCACAAGATAATGTGTTGAGGCCATATGCAAAATAGATAAACACCCCCAGGCAAATGCCTTAAAAGCAGCAAGTTTCATAACAAGATTCACTCACTTTCCTGCGCGTTTGGAAGATGGCACGCTACACCGGCGCGGAAGCTCTTCAGCTCGTCCTGGACAGTGACGAAGAGTTCACATTTTCCTCAGAAGAAGAGCGGGACACTGACGATGAACGTTTGTATTTTGAAGAGCGACTTGATCCAGCCATGGATAGAATTTCGGATGAGTAAGTCTTTTAGTTTAACTTACATTCGTTGAAAAGCTATTTTATATAAACATGTACATATTTTACTGGTTGGACTATTTTCAGACTTGCCATCCAGTAGCCTATTCAGAGTATTGAAATTTAAAATATGTCTTAATAGGCAGGTTTTACTTACATTTAAATTGTCTAGCCTATAGGCTAAATGCTGTATGATATGTAAAATGATATTTATAAAATATTATCTATGTTTAGATTAAATTTTGACTAGGCTATAGTGTTTATGCTACTGTGAGATACCTGCCTTTAGTTTTGTTTATTTTACTTACATTTGATTTGCTTAGAGCCCGCATCAACGGGCCATAAGCATTTACTGTGAGATACCTGCCTTTAGTTTTGTTTATTTATCGCTCACAATTGCTTTGTTTATAGCCGACTGATTATTTTTTAGTCATACATAGAGGAATTATAATAAAACAGATTGAAAACCTTTGAATCTCCTCTCATTCTTTGTTCAGGCTGCTTCACTTGATGGGCCATTAGCCATTGGGAGAGTGTCTGTCACACCCCTGGTCTGAATCTCATTAATATTGATAGGCCATTACCACTCCCACGCATAAACCTCTTCTGACCAAAAAACTGTCATACAAAGTATAAATTAATGTCATTGTTTTATGTGAACGATCAGGCAGGATGATTTTCACATCATTTTGAAGCCAGAACTCGAAGCGACGACATCCATTAGTCAAAAGTCTTGTGGACACATATTTAGTATGTGTTTTGTGGTTTTATTTCAGCAACTTTCATTTTTATTTGTTTCAATAACCACGCATAAACATTATTCTCTTAAAAATACAAACATGGACATACATATTATAACACAGATTATGGTAGCCCCGTTTGTGCTATATAGAGTGAATTTACACCTTTGCCATTAACATGTTTATAAATAACTGAAAAAAGCACAAATGTCAGTGCATGTCAAAACATCCCAAGGGCCAAAAAACACATTGGTCCCCAGAGGGTTAACTGTCTCTGCATAGTCTGTATCTGTCCCGTTGCCGGTTAACGTCTCCAGTACGCGTTGTCCCTCGACTCCTAAACAGTGCCTCAGCAAAGCTGTTTTCCGAACTGCACTCACGCCGGCTAGTCCCGTAGCTTGAAGGTACGTTTCAAAAGACTGATGCCAGCGATTCCACGGTATTGTGGGCTCACCGGGAAGTGCGAGGAAAGGAGGTGGAGGAGGAAGAGAAAATTCAGCCATCCTTGTCGCCAAATGTTGTATATAAAAAGGACGCTGGACAAGAGGTTAATGCATACAACTCACTTTACTTTTTGAAAAACCCGAACTGCCATTTCAGACCAAAACAGCTGCATACTCAACATGCATCAAGGCGTTACCAAACGAACACAGATTAACTTGTCCTGAACGGACATAACAGTTATATATTTTATTTGTCCCTTATTACTGTTGATAAATTGAGGAACATTTAAGTTGGATAAAAAGGTGAGTTAACACATCAGCTACAACCAGCATGTAGGCTAGTATTGAGCTTATAAATCACAGGGATAACGTTAATGTGAATCTTGTCTGTATGTTACAGGGACAGAACAGAAGAACACACGTGTGTTTATCCGGTGGAGAGAGGCTCATGATGCTGAATGCTGTCATCAAAGGCTTTGAGTGAGTATACTACAGAAATGGGTAACAACATCTATTAAATCTTAACCCGTTTAATCCCACCGGTCACAATTGTGACCGCAGCTTTTTTCTTATTTCTGGAAGCTCTAAAAATGTTGGTATTGACTTTGGGCAAGAAATTCAACTTTTAAATGACAAAATAGATTGTCTTGATTAAAATCAATTAATGTCATGTGACTAGTGTGAAAGGTCACATGACCAGATCAGTTCACTTCCTGCTTGCACATCTAGAAGAAGATTTCTTTCTCAGACTACTACAAAAAGTAGTATATAAAACATCATAATTTACAGATGGAACTATCATATTTTGCACATATATTCTTTAAAGGGTCTACTACTGATACATTTTGAGAATTATACTCCTGCATATATATTTTGCCCGTAAGACTTGTAAATTTGTTTACGGTCACAATTGTGACCGGTAGTATAACACAGTGCTTCAATTGAAAAGAGGTATTGGCTGGGATTGGCAGGTTTTGGCAATCCTACACTGAATATGCCACATCTGTGAGGAGGATGGATGATCTTGCCAAAGGAGAAGTGCTCACTAACACAGATTTAGACAGATTTGTGAACAATATTTGTGAGAAATATGCCTTTTGTGTACATGGTCTTAGATCTTTGAGTTCAGCTCATGAAAAATGGGGGCAAAAACAAAAGTAGGCTATTGCATTTATAATTTTGTTCAGTGTAGTTATCAGTATCCCAGAAACGCTCAATGTGTTGGACCTTCTTGACGTGCATGACCCCCTCTCCCCAACCCCCACCCCCACCCCCACACCCACACCAAATTGAAAGTGACTGTGATAGTGATGGCTCAGATAGGGAGTACCAGGGTGAAACGGCCCATTTGCCAGGTAGACTATTGAATGGCGATGCAGATGTGAACTGGAGGATTGGGCAGATGTTCATGAGAACCAATTGGTGTGCCCCACACATGACCACAAACAACCCTTTCTACAACGTACGGCCCTTCAGTGCACTGAAAGAGTGTACACACATCTCCCTGAAACTGGCCTAGGACAGGGCCCAAGTGTAGACATGGTCTAGCCCATACGGGTCTAGCCGAACAAGCAGAAGTTCCTCCAGGGTGTAACTTTGTACATGACAACATTTTCACCTCACTAAGCCTTCTTCACGAAATGACAAAACGAGATATTGGATGTCTTGGAATGAGCTGTATCAATAGGTCTAATTGAAGAATTTGAATGAATTCTGACTATGTTGTTTCCCACCGGTCACTATTGTGACCGAGTATAAAACCTAATATTTCACTAACTTAACCAACATAAAATCAAAAAAGGCATATTGTTTGAGTGTTAGGGAGGTCTAAGGAGTAAAATGCATGTACTCAAGTTGCAAGAAAAAATTTGGGATTAAACGGGTTAAATTGTAGTTTATTTGAATTATTGTAATTTTAAACATAGAAATTACAGCACTTTTCTGATTCTTGATTTCTGTGGATTTGCTGCAGAGCTTTTCTGGTGGAGCAGGACCTGCAAGGGAAGATGATGGCAGCATTTGTTGGGGAAAAAAGGTTTTAGGGATTTTACTCAAATATAAAGGTCATTTTTGCTATTTTAATACATAAATCAAATGACATTGTGCTGTTGAAATGACTGCTTTTGTATAATGTTTGTGCATTTTTGTAGGATCTGAAGTCTGCAGACTGGTGTGAGCACTGAGGATGAAGAGCACAGAGCTGAATCCTGGAAGTGGTCCCATGAATGAATCCTGGAAGTGGTGCCATGGATGAGAGACGCTCCATCACTCCACCTGCCCTTACGAGACCCTCCATCACTCCACCTGCCCTTATTGCCTCAAATTGTGAAGCCCAGCGCAGCACAGCAACAAGCTCTGGCACAAAGGCACGGCTCACCTCTGGTGAATTCATCAGAACAGTGGCGCAAAAGGTGGGTATGCGCTATATGCGGCGCATAGGGGCGCAGCACCATGGGGGGCGCCAAAGCGATGGTAAAAAAATATATATATTAAATTTTAATTTAAAAAATATATAAATATATATATATATATATATATATATATATATATATATATATATATATATATATATATATTGTATTTTCTATATGTAGCTGCTGTTGTGCGTTTCTAAATCATTTCTTTATTTCTTCAATGTTATATAAATTTTTAGAGGACTAACAGGCTAGAGTAGGCGCCCTCATGGAGAAGGGGGGCGGGGTAATATTGCGAGCGGGCCGGGGCGCCGTGAGTGCTGAGCGAGCAGGTACGAGTAGTGAGTTGTCGTCGAAAAAGATGGATAAAACAAAATGCTGGGGGGCTAAAAATTTTAAAAGAAAGAGGGAAAAGGAGATGGCATGTCAACTGATGCGACAGCAGCTAAATAAGTGCATGCTGAAAGCCAACAGGTAGGATTTAAAGTGTGACATCCAGGCATGTCTGTGGCCATCGGGACTACCGGGAGATTCCCGGTGGGCCGACGTGCTTTTTCGGCCGATACATCTCATACTTTTTTTTT
Source organism: Tiaroga cobitis (assembly GCA_030578255.1). Taxonomy (NCBI): domain Eukaryota; kingdom Metazoa; phylum Chordata; class Actinopteri; order Cypriniformes; family Leuciscidae; genus Tiaroga; species Tiaroga cobitis. Next base: position 51,055,304 of record CM060597.1, read on the forward strand.
TTTTTTGTCTTAACGGCCTATAAAACTCGTACATCGGCGCCCCATTCGTTTGTTTTTGTTTTTTTGCTTAATTGGCGGCGCTGGGTTAGTGCCGGTGTAATGCATTGGTCAAAAAAAGTCAGCATTAGTTTTTTTTCTGACACACCGGCCCATGAAACATGTCATCATGTGCTTATATCGTTCAAGTATAGAAATTAGTACAAAACTAATTATGAAAGTTTCCTTTATTTTTCAGTGCATTTGTTTTACAATATATGGCTATTACTATCATGGGATTAATATTATAACTATTATTATGTAGTAGTGTAATGTAGACAGACACGAACTAAAAGAGGTTTGAATTTTTCTTTGTTTAATTTGCACCCTGGATATGGGTTGGAGCTTTTAATTCTGAACTCTCAAAGTGCACCAGACTGCTGAATTTAACATTAAATTAGGGTTGCTGCATACCCCTTAACTTTACCTGGAAATAACATTATTCAAGAACCGCTATAAAGCGAAAACAATCTCTGTTCCTTAAATTATATGTTTATCTCTGTAAAGCTGCTTTGAAACAATCCATTGTAAAAAGCGCTATATATAAATGAAGATGACTGACACTGGGTAGTTGCGCCCCTGCATCAGAATAAAGCCCAGGAATGGGAACCGCTGTGTTGAGATGGCAGTATGTTTTGGGGTTCAGCGCCTGTAAATACATGCTTGTAGTTTGAACAAAGCTTTGTTCCATGTGTTGTTGACTTGTATATGCATTTGTTTATTGTGATGGTTACTTTTATTTGTTCTTTTACTCATTTATTCATGTTTCTTATTGTTGTCAGTATATAAAATATAATTAGTTAATTAATGTATGCATTAATTCATTGCTTGACTAACAATTGAGATGTTTCACTGCATTTATCAATATAAATGTATTCATGCATAAGTATGTCATATGACAAAACAAATTACATTTAGCTTGTTTTATTAAATTATATAATTTTTAGTATATAAAAAAGTAATATATGTATTGAGCAATAAGTATTGGTCAGCATAAAGTTTTGGGGTGGGCGAACAATGCAATTCATTCTGAGGTAATGTTAATTTTTAAGGAGTGATACTTACATTTTTCGAATATAAAATCAACAGTTTTCTCCAAAGGAGAGATCTTCAAGCAGCTGCCCGTCTCCTTTGTGCAGACATTACAAACGCAGAGGAAAACTGTTCTAGGTTGTGCTGTCGAGTTACTGATGAAGTGTTAGTGCACCTGTCGCTCATATAATATGAACTTATTACACACAAGATCATGGAAAGATACCATAGTTGTATCTAACAATGAACAATCATGATGACAACAGAAAACATAAATATCATTGGTTTGTGTACATCATAATATGATATTTATACACAGGAAAAAAGAACAATAACAAGGCTAAATATCTTTAAATAGTTCTTCATAATACATTAAAAAAAATGTTGTTGTTATAAGTCTGAGGGATGAAAAGAGGTAAATTCATCAAGAAAAAGAGGAAAACTTAAAGGAGAAACTTTTTTGGTATAAGGTATAAAATAAAGAAATTAACAACATATTCAAGAGATGACGATTTGGGGGTTTCAATAAAAAATTATATCGTTATAGCCTAAGGATAAAACTGTCGGTCACATAAAATATAACAACTTAAATCAACCCTAAATGTATTCACAAAATAAATGGGCAGTTGTTTCTTCAACAATACTACCACAAAATGAGCAAGTTTCATCAAATCAAGATATTTACAGATAGATGAATTAAACGTGTCATTCATATATTTTAAGTTGTTGCGCTTGTGATAATGCGTCGTAGGTCACATGATAACGTCAACAGGGCAGATGTCCGGATCGCATTCATACTCAACGAGATTTGGCTATAAAGTACCTACTCTTTTAGCGCTCATTAAGTAAGTACTTATTGAAATTAAGTACCTATTCATTGAGTATGCGGTTTCGAACGCAGCCCCTGTGGCAGATACCATACCTGAATCTACCTCTTACTCTCCTACTTCCTCTTTTATCTATAAGGTAGAAGTGCTACTGCTGCCCCCCTAATGGATGGGATGGACATAGACAATGCCGGTCTCTTGTTTATTTGTTTTCATTTTCAGTGCTGTTACAAGCTGTTCCACATTATTACACTTAACAACATTACGTAAATTTCACAAATAATTACAAAGCAACAGCACATTGAATTTAGCATGAAATATTGAATTGGAAAGACTGAAATAGAATTTTATTGTAAAACATTATCCAAAAAGTTTTTTTTTGTTGTTTTTTTAACAGTATACAGTTCAGGACTCCTTAACCATTTTCAGTCATTGGCTCATATAAATATCATTCACACAAAATAAAATACAGTTAAACTAATAGATCCACAGAAAAGCAGCTTAACAATTTATATCAAGTACCATTGGGTAATTTAGCATTTCTGCAGCTTGGAAAATGACAGGTGCCACACAGATTGTAAAACCGAATGACTGACAGCTGAGATGTGCTTTCTCCACAGTGCATGGCATATGTCAAGTCAAGTCATCTTCATTTATATAGCGCTTTTAACAATGGATTGTTTCAAAGCAGCTTTACAGAGATAAACATATAATTTAAGGTAACAGATTGTTTTGGCGTTATAGCGGTTCTTGAATAATGTTATTTCCAGCTAAAGTTAACTTTGATTGATTCACCTCCGTCGAAATGATCAGCTTTAAACGCGAACCTGTGATTAACCCACTGAGGTCTAAGGGGTTTTTGGGGTCCTTGAGGTGTTCTGACATGCTCTGACATTTGTGCTTTTTCAGTTATTTATAAACATGTTAATGGCAAAGGTGTACATTCACTCAATATAGCACAAACTGGGCTACCGTAATATCTCAGCAACATGTATGTACATGTTTGTATTTTTGAGAGAATATTGCTTATGCATGGTTATTGAAAAAACTAAAACTTAAAGTGTCTGAAATAAGGCCACAAAACACATACTAAATATGTGTCCACAAGACTTTTGACTAATGAATGTTGTTGCCTAGAATTTTTGCTTCAAAATGATCTGAAAATCATCCTGCCTAATCATTTACACAAAAACATACACTGATTTAAATTTTATTAGACACCTTTTGTTTGGAAAGGCAATATGCGTGGAGGCGTGTTCACACCTGAGAAGACAAAGGCCGGATAATGTGCCGCATAATGAGCTGCATATTAATTAGCCCTTTTACACAGGTGTGTCACAGGATCCCAAAGAATGCAAGGACAAAATAAATTATCTATATAGCCTATACATATTTTACAATTAGAAATTGTAACCAATTACAAATAGGTTACCGGTACAATTACAACAACAATTACAATTTTAACAATATTTCAAGTGTATTTCTTTGTAAAAAGTATACATTTTATCATACGTATTAAAAAAGGTAAGGATTCATTAGTTTGAATATTGGAACAAACACTATAATAACATCTTAGTTGATAATTTAATATACCTACTTTATTTTTGACAAAACATCATACTATAGTATATTTAAATATGAGCAGAAATTGGTGAACAAAAGCGTACCTATTTAATGTGTCAGTAGTCTTTTTTTTACAGTCAAAACTTTATAATCTATCCAAAACTAATCACAAAATCTTGTCTAAACATTCATATTTAGTCTGTAATATATTGTGTATGATATATTAGTATATACATGTCTGTATAAGCAACAAGCTGCAAATTCACATTTTATTTCAACATATTTCAGTCTATTTTTACTCATCTTAGTAGGCTATAGCAATATAGTTTGGATGTGTTCATGTAAACATAACGTTTACTAATGTAGGTGCGAGAGTGAATGAACGGCACAGACACGCGCTGTATAACTGTAGTAAACAAAGCGTGCGCGCCTGTGCCATTCATTCATCATTTAGCCTACACACAGACACGCAATTCATATTTAAACAGTCTTTTTGCGGTTTACATCCAGACACTATTCAATATCGCGATTAGAACAAAGCACTTAAGAATAAATGACTTAACTACATCAGCTGGATCTGTTGCTCCTCGAAATGAAACTACCAGCACTTCTGGTACATTTTCCAGGGTTATTCAATAGTATTATTTCTCACAGCGAAAGGATACGCTGTGTACACAGCTGTACAAGATACTTACTAAACACGATGTGTTTTATAATCCAGCTGGTGGCCGTTGGCATGTTTGAATGGCTTGCCTTAGATCATTTGCGTTTGAATAGCGCGCGCTCTCCGTGGGCGTGGCACATTAACGTGTAATTAGGTATAATGAGCTGGAAAGAAAAATACTGACATCTCTCTCTTTTCATACAGATTACATAAACTGACAATATTTGTTTTTTTATATAAATTAATTCATTTAAAAGAAGAGAGTTCAAGCTTCATTATGGAAAAACACTCGTGCCTGTATGACAAGTATTCGCGGATTTACAGTTAATTTTCGGACGCGTTTCAGAATGGACTTAACTGACAGAGAGAAGGCAGAACGCGCATCATGTTTGTTTTTCATTATTTAGCGAAAAGCACAACACTTTGTTTTTATTGTGAGTATCCACAAAAAAAAATAGACACTTATCAGGATCTAATGATGTACAACACTTAATATGTTAGATCAAAATCAACAGAGTATTTTGAGTTTCTTTTGCACTGATAAGAAAAAAGCGAGACTATTGCGCCGGCGCGATAGCCGACCTCAGAGGGTTAACCCTCTGGGGACCAAGGTGTTTTTGGGGCCCTTGGGATGTTTTGACATGCACTGACATTTGTGCTTTTTTCAGTTATTTATAAACATGTTAATGGAAAAGGTGTAAATTCACTCTATATAGCACAAACTGGGCTACCATAATATGTGAGCAACATGTATGTACATGTTTTTATTTTGAAGAGAATAATGTTTATGCGTGGTTATTGAAAAAAAAAAAAAAGAAAGTTGCTGAAATAAGACAAAACACATACTAAATATGTGTCCACAAGACTTTTGACTAATGGATGTTGTTGCTTCGAGTTCTGGCTTCAAAATGATGTGAAAATCAAGTCAAGTCAAGTCAAGTCACCTTTATTTATATAGCGCTTTTTACAATACAGATTGTATCAAAGCGCTTCACAGTGATAACATGAAAACAATATAACAAAGTTTGTTTCTAAAAGATATTGCGTCAACGTCCACCGGCTATGGTCGGCTATTTAAGGCAGATCAATAATATTATTGAATATTAAATGTCCCCAACTAAGCAAGCCAAAAGCCAAGGCAACAGTGGCAAGGAACCAAAACTCCATCAGGGACAGAATGGAGAAAAAAAACCTTGGGAGAAACCAGGCTCAGTCGGGGGGCCAGTTCTCCTCTGGCCAACGAAGGAACAGTGCATGATTCGGGCAGCATTACAAGTCAGATTGGATCGGAACATTTAGAGTATTTTTTGGAAGTCCAAGTATGCACGCCGGTCTTAAGACGAGTTGTTGAGGATCAGTGCCGTCCACCATAGAGAGTCCATATCGCCCGTGTTAAGTCGTCACTTCATAGGCTTTGTGATTGGAGCATCTGAAGTCTCCGTGAGAGGCTGGATACAAACTGGAGCTGACGAACGCCATCGGGACTCGCGTCCCGAGATAACAGCAGAAAAGCAAAGGGAAAATAATTAGCGTAGCTGCTGTTCATAATGATGATTTCCATAACACAGGCGTAAATGACAAAACATGAAGACAGTGACTCTTGCGTCCCAAAATCACCCCCCTCCGTCCCCCACTCAACTCAGCCCAGCTTACTGACCTATACGTCCCTACTGCTGCTGAGACCTAACCACAATCTCACAATCTCTCCGCAACCCAACCATACGCGCCAACCCGTTGACTAAGGCTGTCGAGCCCCACTGGTGCGTGAATAGGCAGTTTCAGTGGGCAACGGTTCCGTATGGCATACTACCTACCGCAACACAATATCTGCCGAACCACCCGTCATTCACGCAATATACACAGGAACGTAATGACTGCAAATATTATGCAACCTATACAGATAACCTACAGTCTCTTCAAGTTTTATAGTATTAAATGCATTTGATCTGATTCAGCAGTATTATAAAAGGTAAGCATTATGTAAATGCTTGGCTGAAGAGATGCGTCTTTAATCTAGTTTTGAACTGGGACAGCGAGTCAGAGCCTCGAACAATATCAGGAAGGCTATTCCAGAGTTTAGGAGCTAAATGTGAGAACGCCCTCCCTCCTTTAGTGGACTTAGATATCCTAGGAATGACTAGAAGCCTCGAATTTAGTGATCTTAAAGAACGCGATGGATTGTAGGGCGATAGAAGGTCCATTAAATACACAGGAGCTAAACCATTTAGGGCTTTATAGGTCAGTAGTAGTACTTTGTAATTGATACGGAACTTGATAGGTAACCAGTGTAGAGATGATAAAATTGGTGTTATATGATCATATTTTCTTGACCTAGTAAGAACTCTAGCGGCTGCATTTTGGACTAACTGTAGCTTGTTTATTGAAGATGCAGGACAACCAGCTAATAAAGCATTACAGTAATCTAGTCTCGAGGTCATGAATGCATGAACTAACTTTTCTGCATCAGAAACAGATAGCATGTTACGTAATTTAGCAATGTTTCTAAGATGGAAAAAGGCTGTTCTTGTAACATATGAAATATGATTTTCGAAAGACAAGTTGTGGTCTAGTATAACTCCCAGGTCTTTTACTGAAGAGGATAAAGTAACAGGACATCCTTCTATATTAAAGTTGTATTGTAAGTGGTTTTGTGGATAGTTTTTTGGACCAACAAGTAATACCTCCGTTTTATCTGGATTTAGTAGCAGGAAATTATGCGTCATCCAGCATTTTATATCTTTAAGACACTCTGTCAATTTTGATGAGTTAGTGTTTTCATCTGGTCGTGATGAAATATATAATTGAGTGTCATCAGCATAACAGTGGAAATTAATTCCATGTTTTCTTATAATATTGCCAAGTGGCAGCATATATATTGAGAATAGCAGAGGGCCTAACACCGATCCTTGCGGCACTCCATAGTCTACTGACGTTATCTTCGATTTTTCCCCATTTAAACAAACAAAATGGTAACGGTCTGATAAATACGATCTGAACCAGCTTAATGCCTGTCCCTGAACACCAGTGTAGTTTTGTAGTCGATCCAAGAGTATTTTATGATCTATAGTGTCAAACGCAGCACTAAGATCGAGTAGAACTAATATTGAGATACAGCCTTGGTCAGAAGCTAAAAGTAAATCATTTGTAATTTTAACTAGCGCAGTTTCTGTGCTATGATGCGGTCTGAATCCTGACTGAAATTTTTCATATATCTCATTTTCTTGCATGAAAGAGCACAATTGAGCGGACACAGTCTTTTCTAGTATTTTAGACATAAATGGAAGATTTGAAATCGGTCTGTAATTTGCTAAGTTATTTGGATCTAATTGCGGTTTCTTAATGAGAGGTTTTATTACTGCCAGCTTGAATATTTTTGGAACATGACCTAAAGATAAAGATGAGTTAATAATATTAAGGAGAGGCTCTTCCACTATAGGTAACACTTCTTTCAGAAATTTAGTTGGTATTGGATCTAATAAACATGTTGTTGGTTTAGATGCAATGATAAGTTTATTTAGCTCTTCCTGTCCTATAGTTGTAAAGCAGTGTAGTTGTTCTTGAGGGGCGATAATTGAGGCTGAATCATAAGACACCATAGAGGATTGTACATTTACAATTGTGTTTCGGATGCTTTCTATTTTCTCATTGAAGTAGTTCATAAAATCATTACAGCTATACTGTAACGGAATAATTTGCTCGGGTGATGTCTGTTTATTTGTTAGTCTAGCCACGGTGTTAAATAAAAACCTTGGATTATTTTGGTTATTTTTTATTAGTTTGCGGAGATGCTCAGCCCTGGCTGCTTTTAGAGCTTTTTTATAACGTGACATACTGTCTTTCCACGCGATTCTAAAGACCTCTAAATTAGTTTGTTTCCATTTACGCTCTAGGTTACGAGTTTCTCTCTTGATAGCATGCGTAGCACTGTTGTACCATGGTGCTTTAGTTTTCTCTCTAACCTTTTTTGATCTAATTGGTGCAACAATATCTAATGTACTAGAGAAAATGGTGCTCAAACTGCTGGTCATTTCCTCTAGTTCATCTGTTTGTTTGGGTTCACTGAGCAGCAGAGATAGATCAGGTAAGCTATTTGAGAATCTATCTATAGTGGTCGGAAGGATTGTTCTGCCTGGTCTATAACGCGGCGCAACATGACAAATTTCAGCAGTGCGTATTATACAAGTTACCATGTGATGATCGGTGAGATCGTCACTTTGCGGTATAATATCTATATCGGTTAGATTGGTTCCATATGATATAATTAAATCTAGTGTATGATTTAGACGATGAGTGGGACCACTGACATTCTGCTTGACCCCAAAGGAGTTTAATAAATCTGTAAACGCAGTCCCTAACGCATCATTTGTGTTATCTACGTGTATGTTAAAATCTCCAACAATTATTGCTTTATCGGCATTGACCAATAGATCTGAGAGAAAGTCTGCAAACTCTTTTAGGAAATCAGCATATGGTCCTGGAGGTCTATATACAGTAGCCAAGGCTAGAGATAATAGGGATTTATTTCTTACATCTAAGAGCGTAACGTTTAGCACAAGTACTTCAAACGAGTTAAACCTGTGACCTGTTTTCTGAGTAACATTAATAATATCTCTATAGATTGTTGCAACACCGCCGCCACGACCGATCAGACGGGGCTCATGCTTATAACAGTATCTTGGCGGGGTAGACTCATTTAGACCGAAATACTCGTTTGGTTTAAGCCAGGTTTCAGTAAGGCAAAGTACATCGAAGCTATTATCTGTGACCATTTCATTTACAATAACCGCCTTAGGTGTGAGCGATCTAATGTTTAGAAGACCTAGTTTTAGAAATTGTTTTTGTTCACTGATATTTAGATTTTCAGGTTTAATTACAATAAGATTTTTCCTAGATCCTACAGTGGATTTATTATTTGGCCTCACTAAACGAGGGATAGACACAGTTTCTATATAATATTCTACACTACTTATATCAATTAAATTGGCACAGCAAAGACTGTGATTTGGAATTTGATTTTCTAGTCATACGGTGTGTAACGTCTTGGAGATGTTGTCCAACAGAACAGCCGCTCCGAATCTGCTGGGGTGCAGGCCATCAGCACGGTAGAGCCTAGGTCGCTCCCAGAACAGATTCCAATTATTTACAAAGGGTAGTTCCCTTTCGAAGGGAACTCAACAATACGTCATCGACGTTATGGGGAACGCCTCAGGCGTGACAGGTGTCTGAAATCAAATACCAACTCACAGCAATCATGTTGACCGGCGACAGCCCGTGCATCATCAGCTCGAATGATGAGCGCGTCAATCTGGATGTATAAAAAGGGTGCCTTGAAACCGTGACAACATCCTTTCGTCTTCAGGGACTGTTTGTCTGTTTGAAAAATAATCAACGTGCAAGATGAAGCGTACAGAGAAGCGGCGTAATACCTTCCGCAAGTGTGCTGACCCGTGTCCTAGATATTTGACACCGGGAGATTCACACGATCTGTGCGTGTTTTGCCTGGGGGAAGAGCATGCGCGGGAAGCTCTCGAGGGAGCTTTCTGCGCGAACTGTGAGAGTTTTACGATCAAAACTCTCCGCTCTCGTCTGCCCACTTCTCGAGGGAAGTGGGCGCGGCATCTGAACCCCGCGGTTCCGGTCCCGCTCGGGCTGAGGCTCAGCGGCGGTTGATCTCGTGGGGTTCTCAGATGGAGCTGGCAGATCATCTGGAGAGGGGTGTTAACCTCTCGGATGATCTGCCAGCTGACGAGGGTGAGTTACAGGTCGATGTTGAGGATGTTCTTTCTCTCTCTGATGGATCTGTAACTGGTTCTCTTCGGGCCGGGCAGGAGGTGGGTGTTGATGATGTCAGTTTGGTCGAGACCGAACCATCTCAGCCCTCCTGCCCAGTGTACGCTGAGCTGGTGGATGTTATGGGGCGCGCCACGGAAAGATTGCAGCTGCAGTGGAGGCGCGTCCGGGAGGAACCCGCTCGTGGTAGCTTGGATGACTGGTTCCTCCCCACCCGTAAGCCACCAGCTCGGTTGAGCCTTCCATTTCTTCCCGATCTTCACTCTGAGCTCGAGAAGGCATGGAAGAACCCGTTCTCCGCGCGTCTCTATCTGCATCAGCGGGCTAGTTTCGCTGCTGTGGAGGGAGCCGCGGAGCACGGGTATGTGTCGATGCCGCCAGTGGACGAGACGTTGGCTAACTATCTCGCCTCTGGTCGGTCATCTTCACTAGAAGCTCCGACCCTGCCATCCAAGCCGCTCAAGACAACTTCGCACTTGAATGGCAGAGCGTACACGGCAGCAGGTCAGGCGGGTGCGGTTCTACACACCCTCGCGGTCCTTCAGGCCTACCAAGCCGACCTGCTGCGGGACCTCGATCAGGGGGCCGGCCTGTCCCCTGACGCGGTCGCGGAGCTGCGCCGCACCACGGATTGACTCTCCGGGCCACCAAGCAGTCTGCGGTTTCCATCGGTCGTGCGATGGCTGCTATGGTGGCCACGGAGAGGCATCTGTGGCTCAACCAGGCTGACATCGGGGAGAAAGAAAAGACCTTTCTCCTCGATTCGCCGGTTTCGCCTTCTGAGCTTTTCGGACCTTCTGTCGAGACAGTGGTCGATAAGTTCAGGGAGGCGAGGGCGCGCTCTGCGGCGTTTAAGAGCTGCATACCGCGGAGGTCCTCGGCCCAGCCCAGGCAGGCGGGAGGGCCTGGTCCGTCGTGGTCTGAGGATCACAGACGGACCCAGAAGGCCAGTGTCGCTTCCTGTGCACCCCCTCCTCCTCCTAGCAGGGGGAGCAGGGTGCGCAGGAGGCGTAACTCCCGCGGGAGGCAGGATCTCAGGGAGGTGATCCAGAGATGTATTGTAAAGTGAGTTGAGCTCCCACATGTGGTGGTTGCTTGGTTACAGGCCTCACCAGGCCTTCCAGGCTATGAGCTTCCATATGTCAGGTCACAGGCCTTATCCAGCCTTCCTGAATATGAGCTCCCACACACGGTGGTCGCCAGGTTACAGGCCTCACCGGCCTTCCTGGTTATGAGCTCCCACATGCTGTGGTCGCCAGGTTACAGGCCTCGCCAGGCCTCGCCAGGCCTTCCTGGTTATGAGCTCCCACATACTGTGGTCGCCAGGTTACAGGCCTCACCGGCCTTCCTGATATGAGCTCCCACATACTGTGGTCGCCAGGTTACAGGCCTCACCGGCCTTCCTGGTTATGAGCTCCCACATGCTGTGGTCGCCAGGTTACAGGCCTCACCGGCCTTCCTGGTTATGAGCTCCCACATACTGTGGTCGCCAGGTTACAGGCCTCACCCGGCCTACCAGGCTATGAGCTTCCATATGTCAGGTCACAGGCCTTATCCAGCCTTCCTGAATATGAGCTCCCACACACGGTGGTCGCCAGGTTACAGGCCTCACCGGCCTTCCTGGTTATGGGCTCCCACATGCTGTGGTCGCCAGGTTACAGGCCTCGCCAGGCCTTCCTGGTTATGAGCTCCCACATACTGTGGTCGCCAGGTTACAGGCCTCACCGGCCTTCCTGATATGAGCTCCCACATACTGTGGTCGCCAGGTTACAGGCCTCACCCGGCCTTCCTGGTTATGAGCTCCCACATACTGTGGTCGCCAGGTTACAGGCCTCACCCGGCCTTCCTGGTAAGAGCTCCCACATATTGTGGTCGCCAGGTTACAGGTCTCACCGGCCTTCCTGGTTATGAGCTCCCACATACTGTGGTCGCCAGGTTACAGGCCTCACCGGCCTTCCTGATAAGAGCTCCCACATACTGTGGTAGGCAGGTTACAGGCCTTACTAGGCCTTCCTGAATATGAGCTCCCACACACGGTGGTCGCCAGGTTACAGGCCTTGCCAGGCCTTCCTGGTAAGAGCTCCCACATATTGTGGTAGTCAGGTTACAGGCCTCACCGGCCTTCCTGGTAAGAGCTCCCACATACTGTGGTTGCCAGGTTACAGGCCTCACCAGCCTTCCTGGTTATGAGCTCCCACATACTGGGTTTCAGGTTACAGGCCTTACTAGGCCTTCCTGAATATGAGCTCCCACACACGGTGGTCGCCAGGTTACAGGCCTTGCCAGGCCTTCCTGGTAAGAGCTCCCACATACTGTGGTCGCCAGGTTACAGGCCTCACCGGCCTTCCTGGTTATGAGCTCCCACATGCTGTGTTCGCCAGGTTACAGGCCTCACCGGCCTTCCTGGTTATGAGCTCCCACATTCAGTGGTCACCAGGCTTCAGGCCTCCTCGGCCTTCCTGGTTATGAGTTGTCACATGTCAGGTTTCAGGCTTCACCAGGCCTTCCTGAATGTGAACTCCCACTCACTGTGGTCGCTTGGGTGTGGTTGTGAGCTGTCACCTGCCAGGTTGTAGGCCTCATTAGGCCTTCCTGAATGTGAGCTCCCACACTTTTTGACTATCAGGTTACAGGCCTCATCTGGCCTTCCTGATTATGTTAAAACCATACTTATGGTAAGTCACTTGACGGTACGTCTTGTGTACTTTCTAAAATCCATTTTTTATGGTAAGGGTCACGCGCTGTACGCTTCGGTCCCTTTCTATGTGGCCAGACCATAGTCTTTCACTTCGGGTCCCACTCTAGATGCGTTCTGTCGCCAAAGTTTGTTACGACAGATGCCTTTTTCTGATCCAGGTCTTCCTGGATTCGGAATTACTAAGTACATGCACTTTGTTTCATGTACTTTCTAAAATCCATTTTTATGGTAAGGGTCATGCGCTGTACGCTTCAGTCCCTTTTTATGTGGCCCAGACTCAGGTCTTTCACTTCGGGTCCCACTCTAGATGCGTTCTGTCGCCAAAGTTTGTTACGACAGATGCCTTTTTCTGATCCAGGTCTTCCTGGATTCGGAATTACTAAGTACATGCACTTTTGTTTCATGTACTTTCTAAAATCCATTTTTATGGTAAGGGTCATGCGCTGTATGCTTCAGTCCCTTTTTATGTGGCCCAGACTCAAGTCTTTCACTTCGGGTCCCACTCTAGATGCGTCCTGTCGCCAAAGTTTGTACGACAGACGCCTTTTTCTGATCCAGGTCTTCCTGGATTCAGATTTACTAAGTACATGCACTTTTGTTTCATGTACTTTATAAAATCCATATTTATGGCCTTTCTGGAACTAGCCCCACATGGTGTGGTTGTCAGGTTACAGGCCTTGTCAGGCCTTCCTGATATGAGCTCCCTCCTACTGTGGTTGTCAGGTTATAGGCCTCGCCGGCCTTCCTGGTTTTGAGCTCCCACATTCAGTGGTCACCAGGTTTCAGGCCTCCTCGGCCTTCCTGGTTATGAGTTGTCACATGTCAGGTTTCAGGCCTCACTAGGCCTTCCTGAATGTGAACTCCCACTCACTGTGGTCGCTAGGGTGTGGTTGTGAGCTTTCACATGTCAGGTTGCAGGCCTCATCAGGCCTTCCTGAATGTGAGCTCCCACACATTTTGACTATCAGGTTATAGGCCTCATCTGGCCTTCCTGGTCATGTCAGAACCATACTTATGGTAAGTCACATGATGGAGCATCTTGTGTACTTTCTAAAAATCCATTTTTATGGTAAGGGTCATGCGCTGTATGCTTCAGTCCCTTTCTATGTGGCCAGACCCAAGTCTTTCACTTTGGGTCCCACTCTAGATGCGTTCTGTCGCCAAAAATTTGTACGACAGACGCCTTTCTGGCTAACTTTTTAATTCTGATCCAGGCCTTTTCTGGACTCAGAATAATTAAGTACATGCACTTTTGTTTCATGTATTTTCTAATGTAGCCCCACGTGGTGTGGTTGTCAGGTTGCAGGCCTTATCAGGCCTTCCTGGTTATGAGCTCCCATATTCTGGGTATCAGGTTATAGGCCTCACCGGCCTTCCTGATATGACCTCCCACACACTGTGGTCGCCAGGTTACAGGCCTCACCGGCCTTCCTGGTTATGAGCTCCCACATACTGTGGTCGCCAGGTTACAGGCCTCACCCGGCCTTCCTGGTAAGAGCTCCCACACATTGTGGTCGCCAGGTTACAGGCCTCACCGGCCTTCCTGGATATGAGCTCCCACATACTGTGGTCGTCAGGTTACAGGCCTCGCCAGGCCTTCCTGGTTATGAGCTCCCACATACTGTGGTCGCCAGGTTACAGGCCTCACCCGGCCTTCCTGGTAAGAGCTCCCACACATTGTGGTCGCCAGGTTACAGGCCTCACCGGCCTTCCTGGTAAGAGCTCCCACACATTGTGGTCGCCAGGTTACAGGCCTCACCGGCCTTCCTGATGTGAGCTCTCACCTTCTGTGCTCGACAGGTTACAGGCCTCACCGGCTTTCCTGATGTGAGCTCTCAGGTAAGAACTGGAGCTCCCCACATAGAGGGTAATCAGGTCCTTGGCCTCAGCAGGAGGAGCACTGGGTAAACCCATGGATTGAGTGGACGACTTCCGTCTTTTCTTGAGGGTGAGTTACACTCTCCGGGTAATCCCGTCTCTGTGATCCAGAACTGAATGATTTCTGCCAGCTTTGCAGGCTTTCAGTTTTGAATGCCTTTTTCAAGGCAGTTTCCAGAGGCTCTGTCTCGGACAGACAGGCTATGGCCAGACTGTGCTTAGATCACCAGGCCAGCCTGGTGGCATGTCAGGAGGCATGCTCTCCTGAATAGTGACTGGCTGGGATTCCCTTGAGTCCCCTAGCCACACTCCCTAGAAGGGACCCCTTCTATTTGGAAGTTGTGGTCCTAAGCCTTTGAGCTGGCCCAGATATACCTCCCATTAACTTTGTTCTGGCAGTTTCTCGGTTCATTAGCTTGGGCTATGACCGGTAGGGAGTGCTGTCACTGACAGCCCAACGTGACCTAGGGTGAGTGTGTCCTTTGTATTACTGGTTCTGACAGTTGTCACTGCCATTGGGCATGCACTCCCCTCAGTATGGCGGCGTGGGTATTTCGTTCCCCATAACGTCGATGACGTATTGTTGAGTTCCCTTCGAAAGGGAACGTCTCTGGTTACGAATGTAACCTTAGTTCCCTGAGAACAGGGAACGAGACAATAC
This sequence comes from Tiaroga cobitis, assembly GCA_030578255.1. Classification (NCBI taxonomy): domain Eukaryota; kingdom Metazoa; phylum Chordata; class Actinopteri; order Cypriniformes; family Leuciscidae; genus Tiaroga; species Tiaroga cobitis. Next base: position 51,070,453 of record CM060597.1, read on the forward strand.
GTCTCCCTGCCATACCTCGGGGCCTGCCTGCAACAGTCCCTTCAGACGATAGGATGTTGTCACGGTTTCAAGGCACCCTTTTTATACATCCAGATTGACGCGCTCATCATTCGAGCTGATGATGCACGGGCTGTCGCCGGTCAACATGATTGCTGTGAGTTGGTATTTGATTTCAGACACCTGTCACGCCTGAGGCGTTCCCCATAACGTCGATGACGTATTGTCTCGTTCCCTGTTCTCAGGGAACTAAGGTTACATTCGTAACCAGAGACGTTTTTGTTCATTACACAATGACATTAACCATTCATTTAGTGCAAATAATCTACTGAACCTTTCCTGTCCTTGTCGGTACGTGGGAAGCGGTCCAGACACGATGATCGTTGCCTCAGGCGCTGTGCTGCGCACCGTCTCGATCAGGCTCCTGTAGTCCTTCTTCAGAACCTCCGTCTGCCGCAGCCTGATATCGTTTGTTCCAGCGTGAAGCACCACAGCTCCGACGCGCTCTTCACCGTTCAGGATCTCGGGAACCTGTGCGGCGACATCAAGAACACGAGCACCAGGAAGGCAGTGAGTGCGCACCTTACCCTTACCTGAGGTAGCACGGACATGACGGACCATGGAAGTGCCGATGATCACGGCGTCGTCGCGTTCCGACTCGCGAAGAGGGGAGAAGCGGTTCCGGGTGGAGATCTCGAAAAACGGGAGGGGCGGAGAGGTTCTTGCTCTGGTCCTGGCTCGTGTCTTCCGCTGTGGGATCACCCAGGGTCCATGGTGTTGGGTTGGTGCCGGAGTGAATGATGCCAGAGATGATCGCGTCCTCCTGGGCAGAGAAACGCACGGAGTAGACGAAGTCGGAGTCAAAAAGTTACTAACCACTGACTTGTGTGCATCGGCGCGTGACGTTTCAAATCATCCTGCCTGATCGTTCACATAAAACAATAACATTAATTTATACTTTGTATGACAGTTTTTTTTTGTCAGAAGTAGGGGTTGAACCGACTAGTCGATTAGTCGACTAGTCGACCTTAATGCAATGCCGCGACGCTTTAAGCTTGACGTCGACTAGTCGCGTTGATCATGTGACACTATGATTGCGCTAATTTTGATACTAACATGTTGCAGACGACAACAGATGAAGAGCCCAGAGGGTCATTGCAGCAAGAAAGCAGCATTGGTACATCAAGTGTGTGTAAATACTTTACTAACCTAACACTAGAAATAGTTGAAAACGAAAGTAAAAGCATGACGCACGCTCACTGTTTTACCGGGAAATGAGAGTTCAGTATCTTTATGAAAACATTATTTTTTATCATTTATTTATTTAAACATATTAATGATGTAGCCTACCTCTAATTCACCCGCAATTAATTTGAATATTATTGCTGATGTGAATTTATAGCTTTTTTTCCTTTTCTTTTTTCTTTTTTCATCCTAAATGATGATGTAAACAGTGGGCTGTTTACACCTGGCCACTTCATGTGTTTCTGTGATCTGATAGCTATCCGATCATGAAAAGACCAGGTGTAAATGCCCTCCGAAACGCGTTCGGAGACGGATTTAAATCCAATCGCTCAAACCGCTTCAGGAGGAGGTCTGGGCCGCTTAACAGACGAAACTGGACAAGTGTAAATGCATCTGGTACCACATATGTAAATTGGACTTCTCCCAACAATGCTAACAATAAACGTGTGAGAGCGTATTATAGTGATGAAGCTATGGCAGCACGCATCGCCGCAAATGAGCAGCTCGAGCATCTATTCATCAAGCCAACGTGCAAACTATCGCAAATCAAAGTGAAAGTAAGTCGCGGACGCTTAACACACAATAATCTTCGTTAAAAGTAAAGAAACAAAATGATCTTACCAGTGCTGTCTCTCTTATTGTGGTCTTTGATTTTGAAATTAGCTGATGATCAATACAATGCAGCTCATTATTGTTGCTTTCGGTGACGTGAACTCCGTTAAATCTGCATAGCGCGTTGTTTGAAGATCGGATTTATATCCGTTTTGCGTAAACATATTTATGTGACCAGGTGTAAATGGAATCGTTTTGATAAATCAGATCAGTAAAAACTAGTGCTGGGCCGTTATCGGCGTTAACGTGCTGCGTTAACGTGAGACTCTTATCGGGCGATAAAAAAAATATCGCCGTTAATCAAAGTTGTTTTGGGATCATAAATAGCTTTTTCGAATATCGTTATATTTTCGCGCAATTCTAATGTGTAGTAGGCTATGACGCCGCGCCTACTGTCACAGATCGCGCAGTAGGGTATTTTCCTGTCAGGGACACAAGGTGTACTTTTACTTTGTTACGTTGGGCGACGTTCCTCTAGTTACTTTATTTTAATGCAATACGTTGTTAAATGAGTTTATTCCAAGCGCGCTGTGTCCTTTGTATGGGCATGAGCGATGCTCATTTACAAATGAATCAGTCTTTTGAGTCGATTCTGTTCACAGACTTCATCAAACAAGTTGTCAGATGATCTGTCTAAATCGGTTCGCGAATCAGTTGATCTGTTCAGTTCCTCGCGCACTGAATCGTCTGAAGCGCTTTCAATTCACACTCGGAGTCGAAACAGGAAGATTTAAGAGCATCACGAGCGTTGGATGAAGTGGCCGATCTACAGTCTAGTCTAGTGAATGCAAATCTGCAAATGCATCATGTTTTTGCCAGCGATGAAGATCTTTATTAGTTGAACATCTTCGTAAGCTGTCTGTGAATGAATGATTCCACAGGACGATACATTCGATTTCATTTCATTCAGGTAATACATTGTGTGTGTATTGCGCAGTGGCATAATCACACGAATAGTTTACATTGATTGAAACTAATTTGTTTAAAAAATGAGGCTATTGCAGTAACAAGGCAGGTTCACATAAAATTCTTATGACATATGATGACATTATTTTTTGATCTAACGAGCATTGGCGATGCAAAAACGGACTGTCGTGCGTAGCCTATTGTTTTTTTTTCTTCTTCCAATTAGCCTACTATGTTTAAAAAAAGGACGAAAACACGTTACTTGTTCAATTAATAAAAAGTTTGTTTGATGACAAATCGCTAAAGATGAAATTGGCCTCCCTTTCTGTCATTGCGTTTTTTTTGTTTTTTTTTTACGATATTCGACTTTTGCTCCTCGATTGTCGAATGGCATTTTTGGCAGAAATGCACATCCCTACGCGAGGCAAACTATTCTCAAAGACTTACTTTTAGTCATTATTTGGGTAGCACACATTCTGAATGCCTTCGGGAGAATTCAAATGAGCCATTTTAATCTAGATTAATCTAGATTAATTTCAATATTAATCTAGATTAATCTAGATTAAAAAAATTAATCTATGCCCACCTCTAGTAAAAACGCATGAAGTGACCAGGTGTAAACGGCCCCATTATGAGCTGTCTGTCAGCATCTGTATAATTGTATGTTAATTAATTGCAAATTGTGGCATGTTGCAAAGCAGTCCCATCTCTTGTGGTTTTATGAATGACGTCATCGACTAGTCGACGTCGACTCGACTTTGATGTCATAACAGTCGACTTCAAAAAATCTGAAGTCGTTCAACCCCTAGTCAGAAGAGGTTTATGCGTGGGAGTGGTAGTGGCCTATCAATATTAATGAGATTCAGACCAGGGGTGTGACAGACACTCCCCCAATAGCTAATGGCCCATCAAGTGAGGCAGCCTGAACAAAGAATGAGAGGCGATTCAAAGGTTTTCAATCTGTTTTATTGTAATTCCTCTATGTGGAGAAACGAAATGTTCTAAATTTGCTCAAAGCAAATCAAATGTGAGTAAAATAAATAAATAATCAGTCGGCTATAAACAAAGCAATTGAGCGATAAATAAACAAAACTAAAGGCAGGTATCTCACAGTAAATGCTTATGCCCCGTTGATGCAGGCTCTAAGCAAATCAAATGTGAGCATGACAGAGTGGACTGTTTGTTGCTTGTTTAAATGTTTGTCTTGGCCCTCTTTGCAACAGGTGTCTGATGATCACCATCATCTTTATAGCTGTAAAACAAACAAACAACTGTGAGCATGTTTATTACACAAAAAACTGTATTTCAATCACTAAAAGTAATATTGCCCAGACAAAACCAGAATATGTAAACAGAATTATACTAATATCTGAAAGAAAGGGAATAAGTGTACTTACTTGTCATTTTCAATTGTTCTCAAAACTGAACGACACCGGTTGCGTGCCCTCCTCCCAGTGTGAGTTGCAGGTGAAGGTGAGAGTGATGTTACCACATTCCTATAAAAATAATAATATTAATAAAGGTTTAACAAAGTACTATGCCAGCACATGCATAACTGATGGACAATCAGCATGTTGATAAAATAACAAAAAATAAGCTTTTATATTAACATTACCAATCACTAATTGTATTATTGTGCATGCATAACAACAACAACACAATTTTTGCAAAGCCACACAGGCACATATGCATATTGTATCATCACTAAGTAGGCTATATAAACAAAATTGAACTAACATCTGTAAAATAGTGGGTATTATGTACTTACTCTTTCTGATTTCCGTCTGTGTTGCTGCGTGCCCTCCTAGTGTGAGTTCCAGTTGATGGTGAGAGTGAGCAAGCTACATTCCTTTCAAAAAAAGTTGAAGACTATTATTATCATAATTTACAGAGTAGGCCTACTATTCCAGCACATGCATAACTAGGCATTAGCATGCTAATAAATAACATATGTAACATTATCAACCAACCTCCAAATATACATAAATATATTATCATTAAGTATATAAACAAAATTGAACTAACATCTGTAAAATAGTGGGTAAATATCTACTTATTCTTTCTGATTTTCGACTGTGTTGCAGGCCCTCCAAGTGGCAGGTGAAGGTGATGCTGCAACTACATTCCTTTAAAAAAAGTTGAAAACTATTATTACATAAATATTTCAAAGTATAGTACCATTGGTCTATAGTATGAATAACTGATGTGAAAAATGGTAGACGCGTACTGTATATGCGTGTCAATGTGCCATTACCGGAGATAGCACTAACACATTTGCGCACTTCATCAACCGGGCATATTTACACATTTCAGCACATTTAAAACACATATTTGCGAGGCAATGCGAGTACACGCCTAGTTGATGATAATGAGGCAGCATAAACACTATAGCCTAGTCAAAATATAATCTAAACATTGATAATATTTTTTAAATATCATTTTACATATCATACAACATATAGCCTATAGGCTAGACAATTTAAATGGAAGTAAAACCTGCCTATTAAGATATATTTAAAATTTCAATACTCTGAATAGGCTACTGGATGGCAAGTCTGGAAATAGTCCAACCAGTAAAATATGTACATGTTTATATAAAATAGCTCGTCAACTAATGTAAGTTAAACTAAAAGACTTACTCATCCGATCCGAAATTGTATCCATAGCTAGATCAAGTCGCTCTTCAAAATACAAACGTTCATCGTCTGAGTCCCGCTCTTCTTCTGAGGAAAATGTGAACTCTTCGTCACTGTCCAGGACGAGCTGAAGAGCTAGAGCTTGAAGAGCTTGGAAGCTGTAGCGTGCCATCTTCCAAACGCGCAGGAAAGTGAGTGAATCTTATGATGAAACTTGCTGCTTTTAAGGCATTTGCCTGGGGGCGTTTATCTATTTTGCATGGCCTCAACACATTATCTTATGAATAGCGCGCTCTGCGAGTGGGTGTGAACAAATTAACGATAATGAGCTGAGACAGGAGAAACTGTACTTCTCTTTAGTTTCATACAGATTACATTGCAGGAGAATATTTGTTTTAAATGTGAATTGTTTTATTTAAAAGTAGAAATTTAAAGCGTTCTTTAGACGTATGTTTCATGTTTGTGAGATAAGTATTAGCTGAGTTTCAGTTCATTTTCCAGAAATGTTTCAGAAAGATTCTTGCGAGACAGAGTGAGCTGAAAGCGCACCCTGTTTATTTTATTTATTTAAAAAAAAAACACAAGGTTTTGATGTTAATGTGAGTGTACACAAAAAAAGAAGACCCTCTATAGTTTATAATCATGTATTGATTTTATTTTTATGACCATAAATGACGGAGTATTTTAAGTCTATGTTGCTGCTATGTGAAAAAAACCAGCAAAACGCGCCGGAGGGTTAATTTAAATAAAACGTCTCGGTTACGTATGTAACCCTCTTTCCCTGAAGAAGGGAACTGAGACGTAGTCGACGTGTCGACTGATCGGGATCACGCCAGGGAGCCAGTCATCTTCGAGTACTATTGAAACGAGCCAATGGAATTGGCATGCATGATTTGCATCACACACTCCACCCCCGTGGCGTGGGTATAAATACGGAAGTGGATGCACGCACTAGTTGCTTTTTCGCTGAGGAGCCGAGTGTAACTCGGAGTCAGCGGTGGTCCAGCCATAGTGACGGCGAGACTACGTCTCCGTTCCCTCCTTCAGGGAACGAGGGTTACATACGTAACCGAGACGTTCCCTTTCAGTCGCTCACATTCGACATAGTCGACTGATCGGGATCCCCATTAAAACGCCACTAGTGCTGCCACCTTCCAGTGCCTAGACAAAAGCCTCCTGATCCCCCCGCAACTTGAGGCGGAGATGGAAGGGTTTAGGCCAGGGAAGTCACTGCTTTTCCACAGGACCACTGGGAAAGCGTACCCTATCAAGGAAGGAAGAGATGCTGCGGAAGCCACATCCTGCCCGAAGGGAGGTAACGTGGAGTGGACACATATGGACTGGGTTGGACGGTTTTGCTTCGAGGCTGTAAGCTCTGCCTGAGCCTCGTATTTCTTTATGTTTTGAGCCATCATTTACTATCTAGTTGTTTACACTACTAAATACAGCTTACCCAACATCTCAGATTAACCTTACATCTCTAGCTTCCGTTATTGTTAACACAGCACGCTAGTAACTTGCTAACGTTGGCCTGCTAACGCGCCACCCGTGCGCTCATTTATATATTTATTTTCTCTCGCGCGCCCGCGCCTTTGAGTTCATAAAGTCCAGGTAAGTAAGAAATCAGTCAACAAACACGGTGAGTAATGTCTTCTTGTCCTGTTATTGTCACCTGTGTCAAATGTCATATGTTTAGTATAGCCTTCTCCGATGGCAATATAGGATTTATATGTGATAAATGCAAGGAGACAGTCAGGCTGACGGAGAAGATTTCAGAACTAGAGACACGCATCCAAACTTTAATTGAGGACGGTAAGAATGCTAGATCTTTAGATAGTGTTTTGGATGCGCCTAGCATAGTGAACTCTTTACATGATTCGGTTCCGGCTGAAGTAGATTCCGTGCAGCAGGGCAGATGGGTGACCGTGAGAGATCGTTCTAGTCCCGGATCAAAGAACCACTCATCCGTTCCGATTCCCATAACAAACCGATTTGCCCCACTCAGTGAAACACCCACTGAGAATTCTGTTGATTGTGCCCTGGTAATTGGTGATTCGATCACACGGAACGTGAAAATAGAGACACCAGCCACCATAGTCACATGTTTGCCGGGTGCCAGAGCGCCTGACATCAAAGCAAATTTAAAAGTGCTGGCTAATGCTAATCGTAAATTCTCTAAGATCATTATTCATGTCGGCACTAATGATGTTCGACTCCGCCAGTCGGAGATCACCAAAATTAATATTATTTAAAGAGGTGTGTGAACTCGCAAGTACGATGTCAGGCACTGTAATTTGCTCTGGCCCCCTTCCTGTACGCAGGAGTGATGAGATAGTTTGCCGATTGGCCTCACTGAACGGTTGGCTGTCGAAGTGGTGTCCGCAGAATAATATAAAATTCATAGACAATTGGAAAAGTTTTTGGGGCAAGCCTGACCTGTTGAAAAGAGATGGTATCCATCCCTCCTGGGCTGGTGCTGCTCTTCTCTCTAGTAATTTGGCTCATAGTCTTAGAGATAAAACATGACAATCTGGGGCTCAGGTCAGGAAGCAGACAGACAGGCTAAACCGACCGTCTGCTAGCGGCCTCACGTCACCAAGGTCAGATAAATCCCATCACATAGAGCCTCTTTCACCTAGATGTCATCATATAGAGACTGTGTCTGTTCCCCGAATTTGGAAATCCAAAAAACGTCAGGTTTAAAAATTTAATTGATGTTCAACAAATAAAAAACAGATATAATACAGATGAGCAAATGATAAAGCTTGGGTTGCTGAATATTCGACCCCTTACTTCAAAATCTCTCATAGTTAATGATATGATTTCAGATTATAATCTTGATATGCTGTGTTTGACAGAAACCTGGCTAAAACCAAATGATTACATTATTTTAAATGAGTCAACCCCTCAAGATTACAGTTATAAACATGAACCTCGTCTGAAAGGCAAAGGGGGAGGTGTTGCTGTAATTTATAATAATATTTTAAAAACCACTAAGAAATCTAGCTTTAAATATACTTATTTTGAAGTATTGCTGCTTAACCCTCTGGGGACCAAAGGTTTTTTGGGGCCCTTGGGATGTTTTGACATGCACTGACATTTGTGCTTTTTTCAGTTATTTATAAACATGTTAATGGCAAAGGTGTAAATTCACTCTATATAGCACATGCGGGGCTATCATAATATGTTAGCAACATGCATGTACATGTTTGTATTTTTGAGAGAATATTATTTATGCGTGGTTACTGAAAAAACTAAAACTAAAAGTTTCTGAAATAAGGCCACAAAACACATATTGATTATTTCTTCACAAGACTTTTGAAAATTGTATCACATAGTCTAGAATATTTGCTCCAAAACTATGTGAGAAACATCCTGACTACTCATTCAGATAAGTCAATAAAGTCTTTTAGAATGTGTATGACGTGTTTTGTTTGAGAAAGCTTTATGCGAGGAGGCTTGATCTCTCATTAGTATGTATCCATTTCACACCTGAGAAAGACAAAGACCCTCCCATAATGGGCCTATTAGGTGCTATCAGGCCATATCATTATGAAGAGCCTTGCAGAAAGAATGAGGAGATTTAACAAAGAATGGCTTTTAGATTGTTTGGATTTATTTACAACACACACACACACACTGCTTAGAATAAGTGAACACACCCATGCTAAAGTTGACTAAAAAGAGGAATAAAAAATCGTAATGCCTTAATTAAAAAAATTAGGAAAACTCCAACCTTTAGGGACATGAATAATGTCCTTGAATTCTTTGTGAATGAAAAATTTATCACAAATAATTAAATGTTCTTCTTTAAAATACAGGGTGCATACGTCTGGACACATCTATCACACACCCTTCACCATATAGACAAGGTTTTATTTCAGTTCAAAGTTAGAGTTGGAAAAATCTTGAAAAGAAAATTGTCATTTCCATAAATGTCTTAGTTTGATCATACATATTTCAAAGTTGAGAATTCATTATTTTGATTTAGCTTGGATTGGAACAAACACTAGACTATAACATCTTAGTTGATTAGTTTATTGACAAAACATACTATATATTTAACATATGAGCAGAAACTCCTAAAAAAAGTTTATTTGATGTCTATTTTAGAGTAAAAACTTTATACTCTATCCAAAACTAGTCAACAAAATGTCTTTTATTTCGTCTATAACAGTGCGTATCTGTGCGTTCATTCATTCATTCATTCATTCACACACACACACACACACACACACACACAGAAACATGATTCACATTTAAACAGTATGCTATTTTTCCGTTTACAGACACTAACGTTATTCTATATCGCGATTAGAACAAAGCACAAGCATAAAACACTTACACACTTCTCAGCTGAATCTGAAAATAAACCAGCACTTGTTCTGAGGTAGGTAAATGTCCCAGGATTGTTCCTCATAGCCGCTCAAGATGACAGTAGATTAATCTGACTAAAAAATATAGTGTGTTTTCAGAGTTTATGGGCGTTAACGGGTCTCAATGTGGTGCTTCACGTATTTGCGTTTGAATAGCGCGTGCTCTCCGTGGGCATGTCACATTACCGGAGATAATGAGCTGAGAGAAAGATAATGAGAATGGCTGACACGTCTCTCTTTTTATATAGATTACATAAACGGAGAATATTTATTTTAGTTTTGAATCGGATCATTTAAAAGTACAAACTCAAATTAAAGCTGCAAGCAGCGATGAAAGGGCCCTCGCACCCGTTCCACCGCCACCTGGTGGCTTTAGGAAGACAGAGCACGGTAGGCAATGTGCATTTATGTAGGTAAATATAGGAGGAGTATGTCAATGTCAGTTACAAAAATGTCCTTTATTATGGGGATTATACAATGTGTTTTCACTCAGATAAGTGTTGCTAGCATGTTTTAGCATGTTTCTAGCATGCTTGGAACTCAATGGTATATCTAAATTTGTTGCTAGTACTGCATCACATTGTAAAACATGTCACTTCCTGATGATAGTAGGTAGCGCTATTACTTTAAGTAAAAACTGTCATGTGTTTAGGGCAGGCCTTTTATCAAACATGTGAAGTTTGGGGCAGATTGGACATTGCCTTCTTGAGTAACAACAACTTCCTTTTTCATTGCATTAGCATGCTTTAGCACTTAGCTAAGAATCGCTAGCATGTTTTAACATGTTTATAACATGTTTATAACTCAATGGCATATTTACTATGTTGCTAGTGCATCACACTGTTAAACATGTCACTTCCTGTTGCCAGTAGGTGGCGCTATTACTATAACTGAAAATTGTCGTGTAGATTTGTTGTGTAGACTCTTATCAGACGTGTTAAATTTGGGGCAGATTGGACATTGCCTTCTTCAGTAACAACAACTTCCTGTTTGATTGCATTAGCATGCTTTAGCACTTAGCTAAGAATTGCTAGCATGTTTTAACATGTTTCTAACATGTGTATAACTGAATGGCATATTCACTATGTTGCTAGTACTGCATCACACTGTTAAACGTCACTTCCTGTTGCCAGTAGGTGGCGCTATTACTATAACTGAATTTGAGCATGGACATGTGTTCAGGACAGAACTCTTATCAAACGTGTGAAGGTTGGGGCAGATTGGACATTGTTTGCCTGAGTTACAGCAACTTCCTGTTTTATGGCGAAACATTGAAATTTGTCAGGCTGCCGATGACACGCCTTTCGACGAAAACTCAAGATCTTCGCAATTTAATGTTGCAAAGGCCTTAAGATTAGACTCACCAAATTTGAAGATGATCAGATTAAAACTGTAGGACGAGTTCGTTGAAGTACGAGGCCTGAATATGGCAAAAACTGCACAAAAATCTGAGAGGAAGTTCAAAATGGCTGACTTCCTGTTGTGTTTAGGGCTACGCTCCAAGAGACCTTTTTGTAGGCATTGGGCCATTACATGTATGTACCGAATTTCGTACACGTACGTGAAACGTAGCGGGAGGCGCACTCCATTGAACCTTTATAGGTGGCACTATCGAGCCATTTTGCCCTGCCCAATTCTGAAACGCTTATCAGATGTAAATTTCTGCCAATTCTGACGCGTGTGCAAATTTTTGTGAGTATTCGTGCATGTTTAGGCCCTCAAAAATGTACTGCATCACAGTGTAAAACATGTCACTTCCTGTTGACAGTAGGTGGCGCTATTACTATAACAGAAAATTCTCATGTAGATGTGTTCAGGCCATGACTCTTATCAAACGTGTGAAGTTTGGGGCAGATTGGACATTGCCTTCTTGAGTAACAACAACTTCCTCTTTCATTGCATTAGCATGCTTTAGCACTTAGCTAAGAATTGTTAGCATGTTTTAACATGTTTCTAACATGTTTAACACTCAATGGCATATTTTACTATGTTGCTAGTACTGCCTCACACTGTTAAACATGTCACTTCCTGTTGCCAGTAGGTGGCGCTATTACTATAACTGAAAATTGTCATGTAGATTTGTTTAGGGCAGGACTCTTACCAGACGTGTGAAGTTTGGGGCAGATTGGACATTGCCTTCTTCAGTAACAACAACTTCCTGTTTCATTGCATTAGCATGCTTTAGCACTTAGCTAAGAATTGCTAGCATGTTTTAACATGTTTCTAACATGTTTATAACTCAATGGCATATTTACTATGTTGCTAGTACTGCATCACACTGTTAAACGTAACTTCCTGTTGCCAGTAGGTGGCGCTATTACTTTAACTGAAAATTGTCATGTAGATTTTTTCAGGGCAGGACTCTTAACAAACGTGTGAAGTTTGGGACAGATTGGACATTGCCTTCTTGAGTAACAAGAACTTCTTGTTTTATTGCATTAGCATGCTTTAGCACTTAGCTAAGAGTTGCTAGCATGTTTTACCATGTTTATAACATGTTTATAACTCAATGGCATATTTAATATGTTGCTAGTACTGCATCACAGTGTTAAACATGAAACTTCCTGTTGCTAGTAGGTGGCGCTATTACTATAACTGAAAATTGTCATGTAGATGTGTTCAGGCCATGACTCTTATCAAACGTGTGAAGTTTGGGGCAGATTTGACATTCCATGCCTGAGTTACAGCAAATTCCTATTTAATTGCAGTAATAACATAATTTAACATTTAGCTAAGTGTTTGCTAGCATGTTTTAGCATGTTTCTAGTATGTTGCTAGCATGTTTAGCACTTGCTGGCATGTTTTAATATATTATTAGGAGTCCACAACAGTGTAAAAAATGTCACACCCTGTTGCCAGCAGGTGGTGCTATGACTGTAACTGAATTTGAGCATGGACATGTGTTCAGGACAGAACTCTTATCAAACGTGTGAAGTTTGGGGCAGATTTGATATTCCATGCTTGAGTTACAGCAAATTCCTATTTAATTGCAGTAATATCATGCTTTAGCACTTAGCTAAGTGTTTGCTAGCATGTTTTAACATGTTTCTAGTATGTTGCTAGCATGTTTAACACTTGCTGGCACTTTTTTATATATTATTAGGAGTCCACAACAGTGTTAAACATGCCACTTCCTGTTGCCAGCAGGTGGCGCTATGACTGTAACTGAATATGAGCATGGACATGTGTTCAGGACAGAACTCTTATCAAACGTGTGAAGTTTGGGGCAGATTAGACATTGTTTGCCTGAGTTACAGCAACTTCCTGTTTCATGGCGAAACATCGAAATATGTCAGGCCGCTGAGGACACGCCCTTCGACGAAAACTCAAGATCTTCGCAATTTAACGTCGCAAAGGCCTTAAGATTACACTCACCAAATTTGAAGATGATCAGATTAAAACTGTAGGAGGAGTTCGTTAAAGTACGAGGCCTGAAAATGGCAAAAACTGCACAAAAATCTGAGAGGAAGTTCAAAATGGCTGACTTCCTGTTGTGTTTAGGACTATGCTCCAAGAGACTTTTTTGTAGGTATTGGGCCATTACATGTATGTACCGAATTTCGTACACGTACGTGAAACGTAGCGGGAGGCGCACTCCGTTGAACCTTTATAGGTGGCGCTATCGAGCCATTTTGCCCCGCCCAATTCTGAAACGCATATCAGATGTAAATTTTCGCCAGTTCTGACGCGTGTGCAAATTTTCGTGAGTTTTCGTGCATGTTTAGGCCCTCAAAAATGCGATTCATTGCGGAGAAGAATAATAATAAATATAGCTGCGAGCAGCGATTACGGGCCCAAGCCGGTGGCACCGCAACCCCGGTGCCTTTAGTTACCTAAAGGCACCGGAGTGGCGGTGCCGCCGGCTTTGGCCCTTCATCGCTGCTCGCAGCTATATTCATATATATATATATATATATATATATATATATATATATATATATATATATATATATATATAAACAAGCCGGTGGCACCGCCACCCCGGTGCCTTTATATATATATATATATATATATATATATGTCTACATTGTTCAATCACGCCTCACACACACACACACACTTTTGCAGAGCCCACACCAATGCAAGCTCTATAGCACACATCTTCTCAAAGGTCAAAGCGGAGTTACGATATTGCCCGTCATGCACAGTAACCGTAAAGGCACCGGGGTGGCGGTGCCACCGGCTTGTTTATATATATATATATATATCGTATTATTCTAACTTGTAAAAAACTATTAACTTTTGTTAATATTCAACCATTTCACAACTAACTTTTTTCCATAGATCAAACACAACATAATTATATGGTGGACTGAAACAAAAATTATTAATTAAATAAAATTATTGTTTTCCTCTGAAATAGCAAAAGCATCACACACTAGCTGTACCTGCTCTAAATAAAAAAAGAGTAATTCAATAAAAATACAAAATCGAACTAAATAAAATAAATTATTACAAAAACAAAATCAAACCAAAGAAAATATATCTTCGAAAAAAAAAGCGAGTGTCATGAGGAAAGGCGCCTCAGGAATCGTCAGGATTAACTCCATGTGTAAGGAATTTTGATTGATTTTATTTGTCACTTGAAAATTATTGTTAAATGTGTGCCTGCATAACTTTAATAAGATTTATTTTCTTTGATTTGATTTTGTTTTATATAATTTATTTATTTCGATTTTGTATTTTTATTTAAATACTATTATTTATTTAGAGCAGGTACAGCTAAGTGTGCGATGCTTTTGCTATTTCAGAGGGAAAAAAAACACATTTTATTTCAAAAAGGTTTTTCAATTAAATAAAATGTTCAAGCTTTGTTTTCGTTTTATTATTTTGTTTGTTTTAAGCTTTGTTTAATTTATATTGTTAATCATCTGACACAAAACAAATGCATAAAGTATCATTTTAACTTTTAAAAAACTATTAACATTTGTTAATAGTACATTGCCTGTCTTTTGTTAATAGGACAAAACATAGTTATTATATTTTATAATATTTTATAAATATATAAAATAAACATTTGTAATGAAATCGTTCAAAAAAAATGATATTAGCATTGTTTTAAACTTTGAAACAGAAGTAGCGCAATGCCTGGCCACTCCCGCGCCGCCTCCTTTTCACAATCCGAGGGAACCATCTCCGGAATATTAACCTCACTCCTAGAAGTCCAATTCTCATTATTCATGCCTCTTACCTGGGATTGATTGCACACACACACACACACACACACACACACACGCACGCACGCACTCACACGCACACACACACACACACACACACACACACGTGTCAAGTCACTTACATTTTAGATGCAATATTGACTGTTCTTCTGTTTCAGCAGCGAAAATAGTTAAACAAAGATCACAGCAGAACCATTGCATCTCACAGCAACGTGTTTTCTCATTACTGAATGATTCAGCATTTTGAACAAATTGGTTGACTCAAAGATTCAATGACCAATCCATAAACATCTGTCTCATTCATGAATGACTCAGTCGTTCAAACGAATCGTTTGAACGAATGAATCAATGACCCGCTCATTAAGACGGTCGCCTGGCGACACCTAGTGACGGTTTAGTGTTATTTGATTATACACTCAAAATATTCCACAACAAATCCTTTAAATTTAATGATATTCAGAACAGAACACAAATAAAAATATAGCTGCGAGCAGCGATTACGGGCCCAAGCCGGTGGCACCGCAACCCCGGTGCCTTTAGGTAAAGGCACCGGAGTGGCGGTGCCGCCGGCTTTGGCCCTTCATCGCTGCTCGCAGCTATATTTATATATATATATATATATATATATATATATATATATATATATTTATATATTTATATAAACAAGCCGGTGGCACCGCCACCCCGGTGCCTTTAGGGTTACTGTGCGTGACGGGCAATAACGTAACCCCGCTTTGACCTTTGAGAAGATGTGTGCTGTAGAGCTTGCATCAGTGTGGGCTCTGCAAAAGTGTGCATTGAGGGCACATATCAACCACAAAGTATGCGTGAGCAACCTTCTGAAACCTAAAATGAAAAATGAGACACCCTACGGTCTCATGGACTTAATGGACACATGAAATAAGTACACAAGTTTGAAAGTTATATGAAGTGTGCCAAGACAGAATATTTGCCTGATCTGATTAGAAAAATAGTTTTTGTGTGTGTGTGTGTGTGTGTGTGTGAGGCGTGATTGAACAATGTAGACATAAAAACATACTCCGTCATTTTGTTCATACAGGACATTATTCAAACTACAAAGTGTTTACTTATATTTGTGTACAATCGCAATAAAACACAACATTGTGCTTTTGTCAAACTGTAAACTACAACTGTCACCCAACCAAAATCTCTTACACACACACACACACACACACACACACACACACATAGTTTAAAAGCAAAAAAATCTTTTGGACATTCATCATATTGCATTGGTTTTCATTTCTTGTTCTCGAACAGAGCCCTAATCTGTTTATTTTTTCAGTTACACATTCTACATTGATTAAAAAAGAAAAATCAAATGTGTTTTTATTTTATACATAAATAAATAATCTATCATTCAGATGAGAGTAAAGTTAGTGTTAGTTCAAATTTTAAGGAAAACAAAAATATGATCTGAAATATCGCACATTCATTTAAAATTCATTCAGGTTCAATTACCAAACATACAAATCTCAATGTAATTTAAAGCAAACAATACATTTAAAATATATGGGTTGTATGCAATTTTTTATATATAAAAAGATATATATCCAAAAATACAAAGCCTAAACTTTAACAAGGGTTAAACAATCACTGTAACAGACACAATCACACACACACACACACACACACACACACACACACACACACACACACACACACACACGTCAAATCACTTACATTTTAGATGCAATATTGACTTTTTTTCTGTTTCAGCAGCGAAAATAGTTCAACAAAGATCACAGCAGAACCATCGAGCATCTCACAGCAACGCGTTCTCATTACTGAATGATTCAGCATTTTGAACAAATCGGTTGACTCAAAGATTCAACGACCAATCCATAATCTGTCTCATTCATGAATCACTCAGCCGTTCGAACGAATCGTTTGAACGAATGAATCAATGACTCGCTCATTAAGACGGTCGCCTGGCGACACCTAATGACGGTTTAGTGTTATGTTTAAAAGTATCATTCTTTCCAACGATTGTTAATTAACTCATATTTGAAACATAAGCTATATATATATATATATATATATATATATATATATACACACATATATATACACAAAAATAAAATAAACACATTTGAAGCGTGTTTGCTTACTAAATTGTGAGCTGAACGAAAGTTGCAGCAAATATCAGCAACAGTCCGTGTGGACGTCCGCGATCGAACAGTGGAAACATTGGCTACTCCGTCATTTTATTCAAGAAGATCATTCAAACTGCAAAGTGTTTACTTATTTTTGGATACTCGCAATCAAACACAACATTGTGATTTTGTAAAATACATTCAAGAAATCCGCCCCCGAAATGGGGCTTCTTTTAAAATGAAACGAAAATGCTCACAGCTGCACGTCTTGTGGAGACGTCCGTTACTTTCGCTTTCAAGTTAGCGATTTTAAAGCCCCCAGCGGAGTCACGGTGGGAAAATATTCCCATAGTAGCATATACAATTTAATACAATTGGCCTACCTGATTTTGAACACAAGAGGGCAGTAAAGCACTATGAATGATTTTTTTTTTTTTTTTTTTTGGCTAAACAACCATTCTGGCTGTTTTTAAACTTAAACATAAATCTTAAATTGAAAAAAAAGGAATACAATGGGTTTAGTTCTAATATTAGTATAATTTTATAGAAAAATAAATGGTGTATAATTACATTTTAGAAAGATATGAGACATTTCCTGATTCTTTTTTTGACATAATCCCTCGCCATAGCAAAACCGTTTGAGATATTCAATATCCGTTCACAATTTAGCATCTTTAATGTATTTTCATCAAGTTGAAAAAGTTTTGTAACTGTAGATGAAACTAACCCCCCACACACACTTTTGTCACAAAAGGTGGCGCTACTGAGCCCCTGCACCACGCCCGTTTCTGAAACTTTGCACATGTCTACTGGCTAGTAAATGTGATCTGTCTGTCAAGTTTCATGCAATTTTAAGCAATTTCAGGCATGCTAAGAGTCTCAAAAGCATCCAAAAAGAATATTAAAGTTTGATGCGTTGCCATGGCAAAAAAAAATTTTTTTGACTAAACAACCATTCTGGCTGTTTTTAAACTTAAACATTATTCTCTAATTGCTCTCACCATGCCCGTTTCTGAAACTCTGCACATGTCTACTGTCTAATAAATGTGATGTGTCTGTCGGGTTTCATGCAATTTCAAGTATGTTAAGAGTCTCAAAAGCATCAACAAAGAATAATAAAGTTTGATGCGTTGCTATAAATTATATATATATATATAAAAAATACATATATATATATATATATATATTTTTTTTTTTATATACATATATATATATATATCTCACTTGCCTTACCTGAGAACAATGAAAACAATAAAAAAAACTAGGGAATCACTAAACCGAGAGAATTATTCTGTTTTGATGATACACTCAAAATATTACACAAGCAATTCTTTAAATTTAATGATATTCAGAACAGAACAAGAATTCAAAAAAACTATAATTAAGAATTAACCGAAATAATTGAAAGCGAAAGTGAAAGTAAGTGGTGTTTGGCCACGTAACTCTCTCATTAGAATCAAACTGTTTCAACATTTGCGATGTATTTGGATGCTAAACTATTCTTTATTATGGGCTTTGTACTTCACTCAGGTTTCAATATGTGTGTGTGTGTGTGTGTGTGTGTGTGTGTGTGTGTGTGTGTGTGTGTGTGTGTGTGTGTGTGTGTGTGAGGTGCGGGTGCGATTGAACTGTTACACATAAAAACATACTCCGTCCAATAAAACACAACAAAGTGCTTTTTTCAAACTATAAACTCTTGTCAAACTGTAACCTACAACTGTCACCAAACTAAAATCACACGCACACACTGTCTAAAAGCAAAAAATATTTATCCAACCCCATTTAAAACAGTCTGTGGGTGCCATCTTTTGGACATTCACCACATCGCATTGATTTTCATTTATTGTCCTCAGAGCCCTAATCTGTTTATTTTTCAATTACACATTCTACATTGATTAAAAAAGAAAAATTCAAATGTGTTTTTATTTTATACAGGAATAAATTATTTATAATTCAGATGAGAATAAAGTTAGTGTTTCACAATTTAAAGGAAAACAAATATATTGTTCTGAAATATAGCACATTCATTTTAAATTCATTCAGCTTCAATTACCAATACAATCTTAATTTTATTTAAAGCAAACTATACATTTAAAAGATCTTGGTTCTGTGCATATTTTGTAATTTAAAAAAAATACAAAATTGTTATGCAAAAAGACAAGGCCTTAGAGATTTCTTTATCTTTTAATGCAGGAAAAATCACACAGCAATGAAAGGCTTAATATCATGTCACTGTAACAGCCAGCCAGCCACACACACACATATAAACACAGACACCAGCCCTCCCTCCCCCTCCCTCCCCACACAGACAGCCACACACACACACACACATAGAATGGGAGGGGGCCCTCTCTCTGTCAAAGAGTGACAGAGAGAGATACCATTTCATGAAATCCACATTCAAACCACAATATCTGACTTTCTGAGGGTTGGAGCTATTGACTGTAAATTAGAAAGTTGTTTGGCTTGAGGAGAAGAATATACAAGCTGAGTTTTGTAACTGTAGGTAAATCTAACTAAGTTATAACACACTTTATATGTCCTTTTTTAGTCATGAAAATTCATTTCCTCGCCACGGCCAAACCGTTCGAGATATCAAAAATCCGTCAGCAATTTAGCATCCTCAATGTCTTGACTTCATGCACGCCTAGTTTGGCAATGATTGAATGAATTGCCTAGGAGTAGTACTTCAAATTCCACAGCAAGCGTTTTCCAAACAACCCATAATAGCCGACTTCCTGTTGGGCTGGCGTAAAACTTGACCAGGGGTAAAATGTTTGGCCCGATGAGATCTATATGTGTACTGAGTTTCATATTAATTCATGCAAGCGTGTTGAATATATGGACCAAATTGTCGGACCCCGTTCAAGGGGGCGCTGTTGAGCCCCCCTGCCACGCCCGGGTACCAGCTTCAGCCCGGCCCTGATGGCCGTGGGTTCTGACCTGTGTGCAAAATTTCAAAAGTTTTTGAGCACGTTAAGAGTCCCAAAATCCCCTGAAACCTTGAAATGCATTAAAATCAATAGACAAATCCCTCACACACAGAGACGGAAAGAGAGGGAGAGAAAATTCTCAGAAACATCCACATTCAAACTAAAATATCTGACTCCCTCTTGGTCTGAGCTAATGACAGTAAATTAGAAAGTTGTCCGGCTTGATCTGAACAATATGCGTACCGAGTTTTATGATTGTAGGTAAAACTATAGAACTAACACCCCCACTTTTGTCAAAAGGTGGCGCTACTGAGCCCCTGCACCACGCCCGTTTCTGAAACTTTGCACATGTCTACTGGCTAATAAATGTGATGTGTCTGTCGAGTTTCATGTTATTTCAAGTATGTTAAGAGTCTCAAAAGCATCAACAAAGAATATTAAAGTTTGATGCGTTGCCACGGCAACAGTATCTAATATATCAATAATCCTTTCACAGGTCTACATCTGCCGTGTATTTACATTATACAGATGAAGTTTGAAGCAAATCGGGTTAAAATAAGAGGGTGATTTCAAAGCATTTTGAAAGTGACACACTTCCTGCTGCCAGTTGGTGGCGCTATAACTTTGACTCACAATAGTCACATCCATGTGATCGGCCTCTTAAAGCGAACACACTGGTGAAGTTTCGTTAAGATCAGCTAATGTATGCTGAAGTTATAACACACTTCCTGTTTCACGTTTCTCGCCATAAATTCGTTTCCTCGCCACGGCCAAACCGTTCGAGATATCAAAAATCCCCTGGCAATTTTTCATCCTCAATGTCTTGACTTCATGCTGACCGAGTTTCGTGGCATTTCTTTGAATTCTCTAGGAGAAGTACTTTAAATTCCATTGCATGCGTTTAACAAACAACCCTAAATAGCCGACTTCCTGTTGGGATGGGGTAAAAAGTAAGAGCATGAAGTATATATGAACCGATGAGATCTATATGTGTACCGAGTTTCATATTATTACATGCAAGTGTGTTTGATTTATGGACCAAGTTTTCGGACCCCGTTCCAGGGGGCGCTGTCGAGCCCCCCTGCCACGCCCGGGTACCATCTTCAGCCCGGCCCTGATGGCCGCGGGTTCTGACCTGTGTGCAAAGTTTCAAGAGTTTTCGAGCACGTTAAGGGCCCCAAAAGTGCCCGAATAGTCGTAAGAAAAATATAGAAAATGAGTTTCCAAACAACCCATAATAACCGACTTCCTGTTGGGCTGACGTAAAACTAAGAGCACGAAAGTTGTTTGGCCCGATGAGATCTATAAGTGTACCGAGTTTCAGATTATTACATGCAAGCGTGTTTGATATATGGACAAGTGTTCAAACCCCGTTCCAGGGGGCGCTGTCGAGCCCCCCTGCCACGCCCGGGTACCAGCTTCAGCCCGGCCCTGATGGCCGCGGGTTCTGAGATGTGTGCAAAGTTTCAAGAGTTTTCGAGCACGTTAAGGCCCCCAAAAGTGCCCAAAAGGTAGTAAAATAATAATAATAATAATAATAATAATAAATATAGCTGCGAGCAGCGATTACGGGCCCAAGCCGGTGGCACCGCAACCCCGGTGCCTTTAGTTACCTAAAGGCACCGGAGTGGCGGTGCCGCCGGCTTTGGCCCTTCATCGCTGCTCGCAGCTATATTCATATATATATATATATATATATATATATATATATATATATATATATAAACAAGCCGGTGGCACCGCCACCCCGGTGCCTTTATATATATATATATATATATGTCTACATTGTTCAATCACGCCTCACACACACACACACACTTTTGCAGAGCCCACACCAATGCAAGCTCTATAGCACACACTTCTCAAAGGTCAAAGCGGAGTTACGATATTGCCCGTCATGCACAGTAACCGTAAAGGCACCGGGGTGGCGGTGCCACCGGCTTGTTTATATATATATATATATCGTATTATTCTAACTTGTAAAAAACTATTAACTTTTGTTAATATTCAACCATTTCACAACTAACTTTTTTCCATAGATCAAACACAACATAATTATATGGTGGACTGAAACAAAAATTATTAATTAAATAAAATTATTGTTTTCCTCTGAAATAGCAAAAGCATCACACACTAGCTGTACCTGCTCTAAATAAAAAAGAGTAATTCAATAAAAATACAAAATCGAACTAAATAAAATAAATTATTACAAAAACAAAATCAAACCAAAGAAAATATATCTTCGAAAAAAAAAGCGAGTGTCATGAGGAAAGGCGCCTCAGGAATCGTCAGGATTAACTCCATGTGTAAGGAATTTTGATTGATTTTATTTGTCACTTGAAAATTATTGTTAAATGTGTGCCTGCATAACTTTAATAAGATTTATTTTCTTTGATTTGATTTTGTTTTATATAATTTATTTATTTCGATTTTGTATTTTTATTTAAATACTATTATTTATTTAGAGCAGGTACAGCTAAGTGTGCGATGCTTTTGCTATTTCAGAGGGAAAAAAACACATTTTATTTCAAAAAGGCTTTTCAATTAAATAAAATGTTCAAGCTTTGTTTTCGTTTTATTATTTTGTTTGTTTTAAGCTTTGTTTAATTTATATTGTTAATCATCTGACACAAAACAAATGCATAAAGTATCATTTTAACTTTTAAAAAACTATTAACATTTGTTAATAGTACATTGCCTGTCTTTTGTTAATAGGACAAAACATAGTTATTATATTTTATAATATTTTATAAATATATAAAATAAACATTTGTAATGAAATCGTTCAAAAAAATGATATTAGCATTGTTTTAAACTTTGAAACAGAAGTAGCGCAATGCCTGGCCACTCCCGCGCCGCCTCCTTTTCACAATCCGAGGGAACCATCTCCGGAATATTAACCTCACTCCTAGAAGTCCAATTCTCATTATTCATGCCTCTTACCTGGGATTGATTGCACACACACACACACACACACACACACACGCACGCACGCACTCACACGCACACACACACACACACACACACACACACGTGTCAAGTCACTTACATTTTAGATGCAATATTGACTGTTCTTCTGTTTCAGCAGCGAAAATAGTTAAACAAAGATCACAGCAGAACCATTGCATCTCACAGCAACGTGTTTTCTCATTACTGAATGATTCAGCATTTTGAACAAATTGGTTGACTCAAAGATTCAATGACCAATCCATAAACATCTGTCTCATTCATGAATGACTCAGTCGTTCAAACGAATCGTTTGAACGAATGAATCAATGACCCGCTCATTAAGACGGTCGCCTGGCGACACCTAGTGACGGTTTAGTGTTATTTGATTATACACTCAAAATATTCCACAACAAATCCTTTAAATTTAATGATATTCAGAACAGAACACAAATAAAAAAATAACTATAATAAAGCCAAAACGAAATAATTTAAAACAAAAGTAAAAGTAAGTGGTGTTAGGCTCACGTAAATCTCTCTTTAGAATCTAAATGTTGCAACATTTGCGATGTATTTGGATGCTAAACTATTCTTTATTACAGGCTTTGTACTTCACTCACGTTCCAATATCGACGGAAAAAATCATCCTCTTCACTTGTGCAAAAATGTGCTTGGAAAAATCACAGTGGAGCGGTGCTTACTGTGAATGATACAAATTGTACTACTGACTATTTCAACATAGCAGTGTAATTTGTATATGTTAGGTTGAATGTTTTATTATTGTGTGTGTGTGTGTGTGTGTGTTTGTGTGTGTGTGTGTGTGTGTGTGTGTGTGTGTGTGTGTGTGTGTGTGTGTGTGTCAGTGTGTGTGTGGGGGTCTGGGTGGCTCAGCGCGATTGAACAGTGAAACATACTCCGTCATTTTCTTCATACAGGACATCATTCAAACGTCAAAGTGTTTACTTATATTTGTGTACACTCGCAATTAAACACAACATTGTGTTTTTGTTAAATAAATTAAAGTAATACGTCCCCCGAAATGGCGCTAATTTTAAAATGAAACTAAAATGCTCACAGCTGCACGGGCATTCATAACTCTGCGCGCCCACGGTGAGGGACGAGCAGAACAGAGCGAACGTTGTTTAGTTCATTCCTACTTCCATAGGAATTAATTGAAAAAGCTCACTCTACTCTGCACCATTATTAATGAATTGTGCAGACGTCCTTATTTTACTTTCGCTTTTTACCTGATTTTGAACACAAGAGGGCAGTATAACACTATGTATGATTTGGAAAAAAAATTTTTTTGACTAAACAACCATTCTGGCTGTTTTTAAACTTAAACATTATTCTCTAATTGCTCTCACCATGCCCGTTTCTGAAACTCTGCACATATCTACTGTCTAATAAATGTGATGTGTCTGTCGGGTTTCATGCAATTTCAAGTATGTTAAGAGTCTCAAAAGCATCAACAAAGAATAATAAAGTTTGATGCGTTGCCACGGCAACAGTATCTAAGATATCAATAATCCTTTCTCAGGTCTACATCTGCCGTGTGTCTACATTATACACATAAAGTTTGAAGCAAATTGGGTAAAAATAAGAGGGTGATTTCAAAGCCTTTAGGAAGTGACACACTTCCTGCTGCCAGTTGGTGGCGCTATAACTTTGACTCACAATAGTCACATCCATGTGATCGGACTCTTACAGCGAACACACTGCTGAAGTTTCATCAAGATCAGTTAATGTATGCAGAAGTTATAACACACTTCCTGTTTCCTTTATTCGCCATAAATTCGTTTCCTCGCCACAGCCAAACCGTTCGAGATATCAAAAATCCCCTGGCAACTTTTCATCCTCAATGTCTTGACTTCATGCTGACCGAGTTTCGTGGCGATTGGTTGAATTCTCTAGGAGGAGTATATCGAATTCCAGGGGCATACGCTTCCAAACAAACCATAATAGCCGACTTCCTGTTGGGCTGGGGTAAAAAGTAAAAGTACAAAGGATATATGAATCGATGAGATCTATATGTGTACCGAGTTTCATATTATTACATTCAAGCGTGTTTGATTTATGGACCAAGTTTTCGGACCCCGTTCCAGGGGGCACTGTCGAGCCCCCCTGCCACGCCCGGGTACCAGCTTCAGCCCGGCCCTGATGGCCACGGGTTCTGACCCGTGTGCAAAGTTTCAAGAGTTTTTGAGCACGTTAAGGGCCCCCAAAGTGCGCTGAGAGTCTCAAAAGTATCCAAAAAGAATATTAAAGTTTGATGCGTTGTCACGGCAACAGCATCTAAGATATCAACAATCCTTTCACAGGTCTAAATCTGGCGTGTGTCTACATTATACACATCAAGTTTGAAGCAAATCGGGTAAAGCCTGTTTGATTTATGGACCAAGTTTTCGGACCCCATTCCAGGGGGCGCTGTCGAGCCCCCCTGCCACGCCCAGGTACCAGCTTCAGCCCGGCCCTGATGGCCGCGGTTTCTGACCCGTGTGCAAAGTTTCAAGAGTTTTTGAGCACGTTAAGGGCCCCAAAAGTGCGCTAAGAATCTCAAAAGTATCCAAAAAGAATATTAAAGTTTGATGCGTTGTCACGGCAACAGCATCTAAGATATCAACAATCCTTTCACAGGTCTACATCTGGCTTGTGTCTACATTATACACATCAAGTTTGAAGCAAATAGGGTAAAGCGTGTTGGATATATGGACCAAATTGTCTGACCCGTTCAAGGGGGCGCTGTCGAGCCCCCCTGCCACGCCCGGGTACCAGCTTCAGCCTGGCCCTGATGGCCGCGGGTTTTGTCCCGTGTGCAAAGTTTCAAGAGTTTTCGAGCACGTTAAGAACCCCAAAAGTGCCCGAAAGCATAAAAAAGCATGAAAAAGCTTAAAAAAAGGAATATTAATGTTTGATGCATTGCCATGGCAACAGTATCTAAGATATCAATAATCCTTTCACAGGTCTACATCTGGCGTGTGTCTACATTATGCACATGAAGTTTGAAGCAAATCGGGTAAAAATAAGAGGGTGATTTAAAAGCATTTTGAAAGTGACACACTTCCTGCTTCCAGTTGGTGGCGCTATAACTTTGACTCACAATAGTCACATCCATGTGATCGGGCTCTTACAACGAACACACTGCTGAAGTTTCATCAAGATTAGTTAATGTATGCAGTAGTTATAACACACTTCCTGTTTCACGTTTCTCGCCATAATTTCGTTTACTCGCCACGGCCAAACCGTTCGAGATATCAAAAATCCCCTGGCAATTTTTCATCCTCAGTGTCTTGACTTCATGCTGACCGAGTTTCGTGCCGTGTGTTTGAATTCTCTAGGAGGAGTATTTCACATTCCATTGCATGTGTTTTCCAAACAACCCTTAATAGCCGACTTCCTGTTGGGCTGGGGTAAAAAGTAAGAGCATGAAGTATATATGAACCGATGAGATCTATATGTGTACTGAGTTTCATATTATTACATGCAAGCGTGTTTGATTTATGGACCAAGTGTTCAAACCCCGTTCCAGGGGGCGCTGTCGAGCCCCCCTGCCACGCCCGGGTACCAGCTTCAGCCCGGCCCTGATGGCCGCGGGTTCTGAGATGTGTGCAAAGTTTCAAGAGTTTTCGAGCACGTTAAGGCCCCCAAAAGTGCCCAAAAGGTAGTAAAATAATAATAATAATAAATATATATATATATGAATATAGCTGCGAGCAGCGATTACGGGCCCAAGCCGGTGGCACCGCAACCCCGGTGCCTTTAGTTACCTAAAGGCACCGGAGTGGCGGTGCCGCCGGCTTTGGCCCTTCATCGCTGCTCGCAGCTATATTCATATATATATATATATATATATATATATATATATATATATATAAACAAGCCGGTGGCACCGCCACCCCGGTGCCTTTATATATATATATATATATATGTCTACATTGTTCAATCACGCCTCACACACACACACACACTTTTGCAGAGCCCACACTAATGCAAGCTCTATAGCACACATCTTCTCAAAGGTCAAAGCGGAGTTACGATATTGCCCGTCATGCACAGTAACCGTAAAGGCACCGGGGTGGCGGTGCCACCGGCTTGTTTATATATATATATATATCGTATTATTCTAACTTGTAAAAAACTATTAACTTTTGTTAATATTCAACCATTTCACAACTAACTTTTTTCCATAGATCAAACACAACATAATTATATGGTGGACTGAAACAAAAATTATTAATTAAATAAAATTATTGTTTTCCTCTGAAATAGCAAAAGCATCACACACTAGCTGTACCTGCTCTAAATAAAAAAGAGTAATTCAATAAAAATACAAAATCGAACTAAATAAAATAAATTATTACAAAAACAAAATCAAACCAAAGAAAATATATCTTCGAAAAAAAAAGCGAGTGTCATGAGGAAAGGCGCCTCAGGAATCGTCAGGATTAACTCCATGTGTAAGGAATTTTGATTGATTTTATTTGTCACTTGAAAATTATTGTTAAATGTGTGCCTGCATAACTTTAATAAGATTTATTTTCTTTGATTTGATTTTGTTTTATATAATTTATTTATTTCGATTTTGTATTTTTATTTAAATACTATTATTTATTTAGAGCAGGTACAGCTAAGTGTGCGATGCTTTTGCTATTTCAGAGGGAAAAAAACACATTTTATTTCAAAAAGGCTTTTCAATTAAATAAAATGTTCAAGCTTTGTTTTCGTTTTATTATTTTGTTTGTTTTAAGCTTTGTTTAATTTATATTGTTAATCATCTGACACAAAACAAATGCATAAAGTATCATTTTAACTTTTAAAAAACTATTAACATTTGTTAATAGTACATTGCCTGTCTTTTGTTAATAGGACAAAACATAGTTATTATATTTTATAATATTTTATAAATATATAAAATAAACATTTGTAATGAAATCGTTCAAAAAAATTATATTAGCATTGTTTTAAACTTTGAAACAGAAGTAGCGCAATGCCTGGCCACTCCCGCGCCGCCTCCTTTTCACAATCCGAGGGAACCATCTCCGGAATATTAACCTCACTCCTAGAAGTCCAATTCTCATTATTCATGCCTCTTACCTGGGATTGATTGCACACACACACACACACACACACACACACGCACGCACGCACTCACACGCACACACACACACACACACACACACACACACGTGTCAAGTCACTTACATTTTAGATGCAATATTGACTGTTCTTCTGTTTCAGCAGCGAAAATAGTTAAACAAAGATCACAGCAGAACCATTGCATCTCACAGCAACGTGTTTTCTCATTACTGAATGATTCAGCATTTTGAACAAATTGGTTGACTCAAAGATTCAATGACCAATCCATAAACATCTGTCTCATTCATGAATGACTCAGTCGTTCAAACGAATCGTTTGAACGAATGAATCAATGACCCGCTCATTAAGACGGTCGCCTGGCGACACCTAGTGACGGTTTAGTGTTATTTGATTATACACTCAAAATATTCCACAACAAATCCTTTAAATTTAATGATATTCAGAACAGAACACAAATAAAAAAATAACTATAATAAAGCCAAAACGAAATAATTTAAAACAAAAGTAAAAGTAAGTGGTGTTAGGCTCACGTAAATCTCTCTTTAGAATCTAAATGTTGCAACATTTGCGATGTATTTGGATGCTAAACTATTCTTTATTACAGGCTTTGTACTTCACTCACGTTCCAATATCGACGGAAAAAATCATCCTCTTCACTTGTGCAAAAATGTGCTTGGAAAAATCACAGTGGAGCGGTGCTTACTGTGAATGATACAAATTGTACTACTGACTATTTCAACATAGCAGTGTAATTTGTATATGTTAGGTTGAATGTTTTATTATTGTGTGTGTGTGTGTGTGTGTGTTTGTGTGTGTGTGTGTGTGTGTGTGTGTGTGTGTGTGTGTGTGTGTGTGTGTGTCAGTGTGTGTGTGGGGGTCTGGGTGGCTCAGCGCGATTGAACAGTGAAACATACTCCGTCATTTTCTTCATACAGGACATCATTCAAACGTCAAAGTGTTTACTTATATTTGTGTACACTCGCAATTAAACACAACATTGTGTTTTTGTTAAATAAATTAAAGTAATACGTCCCCCGAAATGGCGCTAATTTTAAAATGAAACTAAAATGCTCACAGCTGCACGGGCATTCATAACTCTGCGCGCCCACGGTGAGGGACGAGCAGAACAGAGCGAACGTTGTTTAGTTCATTCCTACTTCCATAGGAATTAATTGAAAAAGCTCACTCTACTCTGCACCATTATTAATGAATTGTGCAGACGTCCTTATTTTACTTTCGCTTTTTACCTGATTTTGAACACAAGAGGGCAGTATAACACTATGTATGATTTGGAAAAAAAATTTTTTTGACTAAACAACCATTCTGGCTGTTTTTAAACTTAAACATTATTCTCTAATTGCTCTCACCATGCCCGTTTCTGAAACTCTGCACATATCTACTGTCTAATAAATGTGATGTGTCTGTCGGGTTTCATGCAATTTCAAGTATGTTAAGAGTCTCAAAAGCATCAACAAAGAATAATAAAGTTTGATGCGTTGCCACGGCAACAGTATCTAAGATATCAATAATCCTTTCTCAGGTCTACATCTGCCGTGTGTCTACATTATACACATAAAGTTTGAAGCAAATTGGGTAAAAATAAGAGGGTGATTTCAAAGCCTTTAGGAAGTGACACACTTCCTGCTGCCAGTTGGTGGCGCTATAACTTTGACTCACAATAGTCACATCCATGTGATCGGACTCTTACAGCGAACACACTGCTGAAGTTTCATCAAGATCAGTTAATGTATGCAGAAGTTATAACACACTTCCTGTTTCCTTTATTCGCCATAAATTCGTTTCCTCGCCACAGCCAAACCGTTCGAGATATCAAAAATCCCCTGGCAACTTTTCATCCTCAATGTCTTGACTTCATGCTGACCGAGTTTCGTGGCGATTGGTTGAATTCTCTAGGAGGAGTATATCGAATTCCAGGGGCATACGCTTCCAAACAAACCATAATAGCCGACTTCCTGTTGGGCTGGGGTAAAAAGTAAAAGTACAAAGGATATATGAATCGATGAGATCTATATGTGTACCGAGTTTCATATTATTACATTCAAGCGTGTTTGATTTATGGACCAAGTTTTCGGACCCCGTTCCAGGGGGCACTGTCGAGCCCCCCTGCCACGCCCGGGTACCAGCTTCAGCCCGGCCCTGATGGCCACGGGTTCTGACCCGTGTGCAAAGTTTCAAGAGTTTTTGAGCACGTTAAGGGCCCCCAAAGTGCGCTGAGAGTCTCAAAAGTATCCAAAAAGAATATTAAAGTTTAAAGCGTTGTCACGGCAACAGCATCTAAGATATCAACAATCCTTTCACAGGTCTAAATCTGGCGTGTGTCTACATTATACACATCAAGTTTGAAGCAAATCGGGTAAAGCCTGTTTGATTTATGGACCAAGTTTTCGGACCCCATTCCAGGGGGCGCTGTCGAGCCCCCCTGCCACGCCCAGGTACCAGCTTCAGCCCGGCCCTGATGGCCGCGGTTTCTGACCCGTGTGCAAAGTTTCAAGAGTTTTTGAGCACGTTAAGGGCCCCAAAAGTGCGCTAAGAATCTCAAAAGTATCCAAAAAGAATATTAAAGTTTGATGCGTTGTCACGGCAACAGCATCTAAGATATCAACAATCCTTTCACAGGTCTACATCTGGCTTGTGTCTACATTATACACATCAAGTTTGAAGCAAATAGGGTAAAGCGTGTTGGATATATGGACCAAATTGTCTGACCCGTTCAAGGGGGCGCTGTCGAGCCCCCCTGCCACGCCCGGGTACCAGCTTCAGCCTGGCCCTGATGGCCGCGGGTTTTGTCCCGTGTGCAAAGTTTCAAGAGTTTTCGAGCACGTTAAGAACCCCAAAAGTGCCCGAAAGCATAAAAAAGCATGAAAAAGCTTAAAAAAAGGAATATTAATGTTTGATGCATTGCCATGGCAACAGTATCTAAGATATCAATAATCCTTTCACAGGTCTACATCTGGCGTGTGTCTACATTATGCACATGAAGTTTGAAGCAAATCGGGTAAAAATAAGAGGGTGATTTAAAAGCATTTTGAAAGTGACACACTTCCTGCTTCCAGTTGGTGGCGCTATAACTTTGACTCACAATAGTCACATCCATGTGATCGGGCTCTTACAACGAACACACTGCTGAAGTTTCATCAAGATTAGTTAATGTATGCAGTAGTTATAACACACTTCCTGTTTCACGTTTCTCGCCATAATTTCGTTTACTCGCCACGGCCAAACCGTTCGAGATATCAAAAATCCCCTGGCAATTTTTCATCCTCAGTGTCTTGACTTCATGCTGACCGAGTTTCGTGCCGTGTGTTTGAATTCTCTAGGAGGAGTATTTCACATTCCATTGCATGTGTTTTCCAAACAACCCTTAATAGCCGACTTCCTGTTGGGCTGGGGTAAAAAGTAAGAGCATGAAGTATATATGAACCGATGAGATCTATATGTGTACTGAGTTTCATATTATTACATGCAAGCGTGTTTGATTTATGGACCAAGTGTTCAAACCCCGTTCCAGGGGGCGCTGTCGAGCCCCCCTGCCACGCCCGGGTACCAGCTTCAGCCCGGCCCTGATGGCCGCGGGTTCTGAGATGTGTGCAAAGTTTCAAGAGTTTTCGAGCACGTTAAGGCCCCCAAAAGTGCCCAAAAGGTAGTAAAATAATAATAATAATAAATATATATATATATGAATATAGCTGCGAGCAGCGATTACGGGCCCAAGCCGGTGGCACCGCAACCCCGGTGCCTTTAGTTACCTAAAGGCACCGGAGTGGCGGTGCCGCCGGCTTTGGCCCTTCATCGCTGCTCGCAGCTATATTCATATATATATATATATATATATATATATATATATATATATATATAAACAAGCCGGTGGCACCGCCACCCCGGTGCCTTTATATATATATATATATATATATGTCTACATTGTTCAATCACGCCTCACACACACACACACACTTTTGCAGAGCCCACACCAATGCAAGCTCTATAGCACACATCTTCTCAAAGGTCAAAGCGGAGTTACGATATTGCCCGTCATGCACAGTAACCGTAAAGGCACCGGGGTGGCGGTGCCACCGGCTTGTTTATATATATATATATATCGTATTATTCTAACTTGTAAAAAACTATTAACTTTTGTTAATATTCAACCATTTCACAACTAACTTTTTTCCATAGATCAAACACAACATAATTATATGGTGGACTGAAACAAAAATTATTAATTAAATAAAATTATTGTTTTCCTCTGAAATAGCAAAAGCATCACACACTAGCTGTACCTGCTCTAAATAAAAAAGAGTAATTCAATAAAAATACAAAATCGAACTAAATAAAATAAATTATTACAAAAACAAAATCAAACCAAAGAAAATATATCTTCGAAAAAAAAAGCGAGTGTCATGAGGAAAGGCGCCTCAGGAATCGTCAGGATTAACTCCATGTGTAAGGAATTTTGATTGATTTTATTTGTCACTTGAAAATTATTGTTAAATGTGTGCCTGCATAACTTTAATAAGATTTATTTTCTTTGATTTGATTTTGTTTTATATAATTTATTTATTTCGATTTTGTATTTTTATTTAAATACTATTATTTATTTAGAGCAGGTACAGCTAAGTGTGCGATGCTTTTGCTATTTCAGAGGGAAAAAAACACATTTTATTTCAAAAAGGCTTTTCAATTAAATAAAATGTTCAAGCTTTGTTTTCGTTTTATTATTTTGTTTGTTTTAAGCTTTGTTTAATTTATATTGTTAATCATCTGACACAAAACAAATGCATAAAGTATCATTTTAACTTTTAAAAAACTATTAACATTTGTTAATAGTACATTGCCTGTCTTTTGTTAATAGGACAAAACATAGTTATTATATTTTATAATATTTTATAAATATATAAAATAAACATTTGTAATGAAATCGTTCAAAAAAATGATATTAGCATTGTTTTAAACTTTGAAACAGAAGTAGCGCAATGCCTGGCCACTCCCGCGCCGCCTCCTTTTCACAATCCGAGGGAACCATCTCCGGAATATTAACCTCACTCCTAGAAGTCCAATTCTCATTATTCATGCCTCTTACCTGGGATTGATTGCACACACACACACACACACACACACACACGCACGCACGCACTCACACGCACACACACACACACACACACACACACACACGTGTCAAGTCACTTACATTTTAGATGCAATATTGACTGTTCTTCTGTTTCAGCAGCGAAAATAGTTAAACAAAGATCACAGCAGAACCATTGCATCTCACAGCAACGTGTTTTCTCATTACTGAATGATTCAGCATTTTGAACAAATTGGTTGACTCAAAGATTCAATGACCAATCCATAAACATCTGTCTCATTCATGAATGACTCAGTCGTTCAAACGAATCGTTTGAACGAATGAATCAATGACCCGCTCATTAAGACGGTCGCCTGGCGACACCTAGTGACGGTTTAGTGTTATTTGATTATACACTCAAAATATTCCACAACAAATCCTTTAAATTTAATGATATTCAGAACAGAACACAAATAAAAAAATAACTATAATAAAGCCAAAACGAAATAATTTAAAACAAAAGTAAAAGTAAGTGGTGTTAGGCTCACGTAAATCTCTCTTTAGAATCTAAATGTTGCAACATTTGCGATGTATTTGGATGCTAAACTATTCTTTATTACAGGCTTTGTACTTCACTCACGTTCCAATATCGACGGAAAAAATCATCCTCTTCACTTGTGCAAAAATGTGCTTGGAAAAATCACAGTGGAGCGGTGCTTACTGTGAATGATACAAATTGTACTACTGACTATTTCAACATAGCAGTGTAATTTGTATATGTTAGGTTGAATGTTTTATTATTGTGTGTGTGTGTGTGTGTGTGTTTGTGTGTGTGTGTGTGTGTGTGTGTGTGTGTGTGTGTGTGTGTGTGTGTGTGTGTGTGTCAGTGTGTGTGTGGGGGTCTGGGTGGCTCAGCGCGATTGAACAGTGAAACATACTCCGTCATTTTCTTCATACAGGACATCATTCAAACGTCAAAGTGTTTACTTATATTTGTGTACACTCGCAATTAAACACAACATTGTGTTTTTGTTAAATAAATTAAAGTAATACGTCCCCCGAAATGGCGCTAATTTTAAAATGAAACTAAAATGCTCACGGCTGCACGGGCATTCATAACTCTGCGCGCCCACGGTGAGGGACGAGCAGAACAGAGCGAACGTTGTTTAGTTCATTCCTACTTCCATAGGAATTAATTGAAAAAGCTCACTCTACTCTGCACCATTATTAATGAATTGTGCAGACGTCCTTATTTTACTTTCGCTTTTTACCTGATTTTGAACACAAGAGGGCAGTATAACACTATGTATGATTTGGAAAAAAATTTTTTTTGACTAAACAACCATTCTGGCTGTTTTTAAACTTAAACATTATTCTCTAATTGCTCTCACCATGCCCGTTTCTGAAACTCTGCACATGTCTACTGTCTAATAAATGTGATGTGTCTGTCGGGTTTCATGCAATTTCAAGTATGTTAAGAGTCTCAAAAGCATCAACAAAGAATAATAAAGTTTGATGCGTTGCCACGGCAACAGTATCTAAGATATCAATAATCCTTTCTCAGGTCTACATCTGCCGTGTGTCTACATTATACACATAAAGTTTGAAGCAAATTGGGTAAAAATAAGAGGGTGATTTCAAAGCCTTTAGGAAGTGACACACTTCCTGCTGCCAGTTGGTGGCGCTATAACTTTGACTCACAATAGTCACATCCATGTGATTGGACTCTTACAGCGAACACACTGCTGAAGTTTCATCAAGATCAGTTAATGTATGCAGAAGTTATAACACACTTCCTGTTTCCTTTATTCGCCATAAATTCGTTTCCTCGCCACAGCCAAACCGTTCGAGATATCAAAAATCCCCTGGCAACTTTTCATCCTCAATGTCTTGACTTCATGCTGACCGAGTTTCGTGGCGATTGGTTGAATTCTCTAGGAGGAGTATATCGAATTCCAGGGGCATACGCTTCCAAACAAACCATAATAGCCGACTTCCTGTTGGGCTGGGGTAAAAAGTAAAAGTACAAAGGATATATGAATCGATGAGATCTATATGTGTACCGAGTTTCATATTATTACATTCAAGCGTGTTTGATTTATGGACCAAGTTTTCGGACCCCGTTCCAGGGGGCACTGTCGAGCCCCCCTGCTACGCCCGGGTACCAGCTTCAGCCCGGCCCTGATGGCCACGGGTTCTGACCCGTGTGCAAAGTTTCAAGAGTTTTTGAGCACGTTAAGGGCCCCCAAAGTGCGCTGAGAGTCTCAAAAGTATCCAAAAAGAATATTAAAGTTTGATGCGTTGTCACGGCAACAGCATCTAAGATATCAACAATCCTTTCACAGGTCTAAATCTGGCGTGTGTCTACATTATACACATCAAGTTTGAAGCAAATCGGGTAAAGCCTGTTTGATTTATGGACCAAGTTTTCGGACCCCATTCCAGGGGGCGCTGTCGAGCCCCCCTGCCACGCCCGGGTACCAGCTTCAGCCCGGCCCTGATGGCCGCGGTTTCTGACCCGTGTGCAAAGTTTCAAGAGTTTTTGAGCACGTTAAGGGCCCCAAAAGTGCGCTAAGAATCTCAAAAGTATCCAAAAAGAATATTAAAGTTTGATGCGTTGTCACGGCAACAGCATCTAAGATATCAACAATCCTTTCACAGGTCTACATCTGGCTTGTGTCTACATTATACACATCAAGTTTGAAGCAAATAGGGTAAAGCGTGTTGGATATATGGACCAAATTGTCTGACCCGTTCAAGGGGGCGCTGTCGAGCCCCCCTGCCACGCCCGGGTACCAGCTTCAGCCTGGCCCTGATGGCCGCGGGTTTTGTCCCGTGTGCAAAGTTTCAAGAGTTTTCGAGCACGTTAAGAACCCCAAAAGTGCCCGAAAGCATAAAAAAGCATGAAAAAGCTTAAAAAAAGGAATATTAATGTTTGATGCATTGCCATGGCAACAGTATCTAAGATATCAATAATCCTTTCACAGGTCTACATCTGGCGTGTGTCTACATTATGCACATGAAGTTTGAAGCAAATCGGGTAAAAATAAGAGGGTGATTTAAAAGCATTTTGAAAGTGACACACTTCCTGCTTCCAGTTGGTGGCACTATAACTTTGACTCACAATAGTCACATCCATGTGATCGGGCTCTTACAACGAACACACTGCTGAAGTTTCATCAAGATTAGTTAATGTATGCAGTAGTTATAACACACTTCCTGTTTCACGTTTCTCGCCATAATTTCGTTTACTCGCCACGGCCAAACCGTTCGAGATATCAAAAATCCCCTGGCAATTTTTCATCCTCAGTGTCTTGACTTCATGCTGACCGAGTTTCGTGCCGTGTGTTTGAATTCTCTAGGAGGAGTATTTCACATTCCATTGCATGTGTTTTCCAAACAACCCTTAATAGCCGACTTCCTGTTGGGCTGGGGTAAAAAGTAAGAGCATGAAGTATATATGAACCGATGAGATCTATATGTGTACTGAGTTTCATATTATTACATGCAAGCGTGTTTGATTTATGGACCAAGTGTTCAAACCCCGTTCCAGGGGGCGCTGTCGAGCCCCCCTGCCACGCCCGGGTACCAGCTTCAGCCCGGCCCTGATGGCCGCGGGTTCTGAGATGTGTGCAAAGTTTCAAGAGTTTTCGAGCACGTTAAGGCCCCCAAAAGTGCCCAAAAGGTAGTAAAATAATAATAATAATAATAAATATAGCTGCGAGCAGCGATTACGGGCCCAAGCCGGTGGCACCGCAACCCCGGTGCCTTTAGTTACCTAAAGGCACCGGAGTGGCGGTGCCGCCGGCTTTGGCCCTTCATCGCTGCTCGCAGCTATATTCATATATATATATATATATATATATATATATATATATATATATATATATATATATAAACAAGCCGGTGGCACCGCCACCCCGGTGCCTTTATATATATATATATATATATGTCTACATTGTTCAATCACGCCTCACACACACACACACACTTTTGCAGAGCCCACACCAATGCAAGCTCTATAGCACACATCTTCTCAAAGGTCAAAGCGGAGTTACGATATTGCCCGTCATGCACAGTAACCGTAAAGGCACCGGGGTGGCGGTGCCACCGGCTTGTTTATATATATATATATATCGTATTATTCTAACTTGTAAAAAACTATTAACTTTTGTTAATATTCAACCATTTCACAACTAACTTTTTTCCATAGATCAAACACAACATAATTATATGGTGGACTGAAACAAAAATTATTAATTAAATAAAATTATTGTTTTCCTCTGAAATAGCAAAAGCATCACACACTAGCTGTACCTGCTCTAAATAAAAAAGAGTAATTCAATAAAAATACAAAATCGAACTAAATAAAATAAATTATTACAAAAACAAAATCAAACCAAAGAAAATATATCTTCGAAAAAAAAAGCGAGTGTCATGAGGAAAGGCGCCTCAGGAATCGTCAGGATTAACTCCATGTGTAAGGAATTTTGATTGATTTTATTTGTCACTTGAAAATTATTGTTAAATGTGTGCCTGCATAACTTTAATAAGATTTATTTTCTTTGATTTGATTTTGTTTTATATAATTTATTTATTTCGATTTTGTATTTTTATTTAAATACTATTATTTATTTAGAGCAGGTACAGCTAAGTGTGCGATGCTTTTGCTATTTCAGAGGGAAAAAAACACATTTTATTTCAAAAAGGCTTTTCAATTAAATAAAATGTTCAAGCTTTGTTTTCGTTTTATTATTTTGTTTGTTTTAAGCTTTGTTTAATTTATATTGTTAATCATCTGACACAAAACAAATGCATAAAGTATCATTTTAACTTTTAAAAAACTATTAACATTTGTTAATAGTACATTGCCTGTCTTTTGTTAATAGGACAAAACATAGTTATTATATTTTATAATATTTTATAAATATATAAAATAAACATTTGTAATGAAATCGTTCAAAAAAATGATATTAGCATTGTTTTAAACTTTGAAACAGAAGTAGCGCAATGCCTGGCCACTCCCGCGCCGCCTCCTTTTCACAATCCGAGGGAACCATCTCCGGAATATTAACCTCACTCCTAGAAGTCCAATTCTCATTATTCATGCCTCTTACCTGGGATTGATTGCACACACACACACACACACACACACACACGCACGCACGCACGCACTCACACGCACACACACACACACACACACACACACACACGTGTCAAGTCACTTACATTTTAGATGCAATATTGACTGTTCTTCTGTTTCAGCAGCGAAAATAGTTAAACAAAGATCACAGCAGAACCATTGCATCTCACAGCAACGTGTTTTCTCATTACTGAATGATTCAGCATTTTGAACAAATTGGTTGACTCAAAGATTCAATGACCAATCCATAAACATCTGTCTCATTCATGAATGACTCAGTCGTTCAAACGAATCGTTTGAACGAATGAATCAATGACCCGCTCATTAAGACGGTCGCCTGGCGACACCTAGTGACGGTTTAGTGTTATTTGATTATACACTCAAAATATTCCACAACAAATCCTTTAAATTTAATGATATTCAGAACAGAACACAAATAAAAAAATAACTATAATAAAGCCAAAACGAAATAATTTAAAACAAAAGTAAAAGTAAGTGGTGTTAGGCTCACGTAAATCTCTCTTTAGAATCTAAATGTTGCAACATTTGCGATGTATTTGGATGCTAAACTATTCTTTATTACAGGCTTTGTACTTCACTCACGTTCCAATATCGACGGAAAAAATCATCCTCTTCACTTGTGCAAAAATGTGCTTGGAAAAATCACAGTGGAGCGGTGCTTACTGTGAATGATACAAATTGTACTACTGACTATTTCAACATAGCAGTGTAATTTGTATATGTTAGGTTGAATGTTTTATTATTGTGTGTGTGTGTGTGTGTGTGTTGTGTGTGTGTGTGTGTGTGTGTGTGTGTGTGTGTGTGTGTGTGTGTGTGTGTGTGTGTGTGTGTCAGTGTGTGTGTGGGGGTCTGGGTGGCTCAGCGCGATTGAACAGTGAAACATACTCCGTCATTTTCTTCATACAGGACATCATTCAAACGTCAAAGTGTTTACTTATATTTGTGTACACTCGCAATTAAACACAACATTGTGTTTTTGTTAAATAAATTAAAGTAATACGTCCCCCGAAATGGCGCTAATTTTAAAATGAAACTAAAATGCTCACGGCTGCACGGGCATTCATAACCCTGCGCGCCCACGGTGAGGGACGAGCAGAACAGAGCGAACGTTGTTTAGTTCATTCCTACTTCCATAGGAATTAATTGAAAAAGCTCACTCTACTCTGCACCATTATTAATGAATTGTGCAGACGTCCTTATTTTACTTTCGCTTTTTACCTGATTTTGAACACAAGAGGGCAGTATAACACTATGTATGATTTGGAAAAAAAATTTTTTTGACTAAACAACCATTCTGGCTGTTTTTAAACTTAAACATTATTCTCTAATTGCTCTCACCATGCCCGTTTCTGAAACTCTGCACATGTCTACTGTCTAATAAATGTGATGTGTCTGTCGGGTTTCATGCAATTTCAAGTATGTTAAGAGTCTCAAAAGCATCAACAAAGAATAATAAAGTTTGATGCGTTGCCACGGCAACAGTATCTAAGATATCAATAATCCTTTCTCAGGTCTACATCTGCCGTGTGTCTACATTATACACATAAAGTTTGAAGCAAATTGGGTAAAAATAAGAGGGTGATTTCAAAGCCTTTAGGAAGTGACACACTTCCTGCTGCCAGTTGGTGGCGCTATAACTTTGACTCACAATAGTCACATCCATGTGATCGGACTCTTACAGCGAACACACTGCTGAAGTTTCATCAAGATCAGTTAATGTATGCAGAAGTTATAACACACTTCCTGTTTCCTTTATTCGCCATAAATTCATTTCCTCGCCACAGCCAAACCGTTCGAGATATCAAAAATCCCCTGGCAACTTTTCATCCTCAATGTCTTGACTTCATGCTGACCGAGTTTCGTGGCGATTGGTTGAATTCTCTAGGAGGAGTATATCGAATTCCAGGGGCATACGCTTCCAAACAAACCATAATAGCCGACTTCCTGTTGGGCTGGGGTAAAAAGTAAAAGTACAAAGGATATATGAATCGATGAGATCTATATGTGTACCGAGTTTCATATTATTACATTCAAGCGTGTTTGATTTATGGACCAAGTTTTCGGACCCCGTTCCAGGGGGCACTGTCGAGCCCCCCTGCCACGCCCGGGTACCAGCTTCAGCCCGGCCCTGATGGCCACGGGTTCTGACCCGTGTGCAAAGTTTCAAGAGTTTTTGAGCACGTTAAGGGCCCTCAAAGTGCGCTGAGAGTCTCAAAAGTATCCAAAAAGAATATTAAAGTTTGATGCGTTGTCACGGCAACAGCATCTAAGATATCAACAATCCTTTCACAGGTCTAAATCTGGCGTGTGTCTACATTATACACATCAAGTTTGAAGCAAATCGGGTAAAGCCTGTTTGATTTATGGACCAAGTTTTCGGACCCCATTCCAGGGGGCGCTGTCGAGCCCCCCTGCCACGCCCGGGTACCAGCTTCAGCCCGGCCCTGATGGCCGCGGTTTCTGACCCGTGTGCAAAGTTTCAAGAGTTTTTGAGCACGTTAAGGGCCCCAAAAGTGCGCTAAGAATCTCAAAAGTATCCAAAAAGAATATTAAAGTTTGATGCGTTGTCACGGCAACAGCATCTAAGATATCAACAATCCTTTCACAGGTCTACATCTGGCTTGTGTCTACATTATACACATCAAGTTTGAAGCAAATAGGGTAAAGCGTGTTGGATATATGGACCAAATTGTCTGACCCGTTCAAGGGGGCGCTGTCGAGCCCCCCTGCCACGCCCGGGTACCAGCTTCAGCCTGGCCCTGATGGCCGCGGGTTTTGTCCCGTGTGCAAAGTTTCAAGAGTTTTCGAGCACGTTAAGAACCCCAAAAGTGCCCGAAAGCATAAAAAAGCATGAAAAAGCTTAAAAAAAGGAATATTAATGTTTGATGCATTGCCATGGCAACAGTATCTAAGATATCAATAATCC
Source organism: Tiaroga cobitis (assembly GCA_030578255.1). Classification (NCBI taxonomy): domain Eukaryota; kingdom Metazoa; phylum Chordata; class Actinopteri; order Cypriniformes; family Leuciscidae; genus Tiaroga; species Tiaroga cobitis. The sequence goes on from CM060597.1 coordinate 51,111,668, forward strand.
TTTCACAGGTCTACATCTGGCGTGTGTCTACATTATGCACATGAAGTTTGAAGCAAATCGGGTAAAAATAAGAGGGTGATTTAAAAGCATTTTGAAAGTGACACACTTCCTGCTTCCAGTTGGTGGCGCTATAACTTTGACTCACAATAGTCACATCCATGTGATCGGGCTCTTACAACGAACACACTGCTGAAGTTTCATCAAGATTAGTTAATGTATGCAGTAGTTATAACACACTTCCTGTTTCACGTTTCTCGCCATAATTTCGTTTACTCGCCACGGCCAAACCGTTCGAGATATCAAAAATCCCCTGGCAATTTTTCATCCTCAGTGTCTTGACTTCATGCTGACCGAGTTTCGTGCCGTGTGTTTGAATTCTCTAGGAGGAGTATTTCACATTCCATTGCATGTGTTTTCCAAACAACCCTTAATAGCCAACTTCCTGTTGGGCTGGGGTAAAAAGTAAGAGCATGAAGTATATATGAACCGATGAGATCTATATGTGTACTGAGTTTCATATTATTACATGCAAGCGTGTTTGATTTATGGACCAAGTGTTCAAACCCCGTTCCAGGGGGCGCTGTCGAGCCCCCCTGCCACGCCCGGGTACTGTTTCAGCCCGGCCCTGATGGCCGCGGGTTCTGAGATGTGTGCAAAGTTTCAAGAGTTTTCGAGCACGTTAAGGCCCCCAAAAGTGCCCAAAAGGTAGTAAAATAATAATAATAATAATAATAATAAATAATAATCCTAAGGAAAACAATAGGGCCTTCGCCTTTTCAAGGCTTGGGCCCTAATAATAATAATAATAATAATAAATAATAATCCTTAGGAAAACAATAGGGCCTTCGCCTTTTCAAGGCTTGGGCCCTAATAATAATAATAAATAAATATAGCTGCGAGCAGCGATTACGGGCCCAAGCCGTTGGCACCGCAACCCCGGTGCCTTTAGTTACCTAAAGGCACCGGAGTGGCGGTGCCGCCGGCTTTGGCCCTTCATCGCTGCTCGCAGCTATATTCATATATATATATATATATATATATATATATATATATATATATATATATATATATATATATAAACAAGCCGGTGGCACCGCCACCCCGGTGCCTTTATATATATATATATATATATGTCTACATTGTTCAATCACGCCTCACACACACACACACACTTTTGCAGAGCCCACACCAATGCAAGCTCTATAGCACACATCTTCTCAAAGGTCAAAGCGGAGTTACGATATTGCCCGTCATGCACAGTAACCGTAAAGGCACCGGGGTGGCGGTGCCACCGGCTTGTTTATATATATATATATATCGTATTATTCTAACTTGTAAAAAACTATTAACTTTTGTTAATATTCAACCATTTCACAACTAACTTTTTTCCATAGATCAAACACAACATAATTATATGGTGGACTGAAACAAAAATTATTAATTAAATAAAATTATTGTTTTCCTCTGAAATAGCAAAAGCATCACACACTAGCTGTACCTGCTCTAAATAAAAAAGAGTAATTCAATAAAAATACAAAATCGAACTAAATAAAATAAATTATTACAAAAACAAAATCAAACCAAAGAAAATATATCTTCGAAAAAAAAAGCGAGTGTCATGAGGAAAGGCGCCTCAGGAATCGTCAGGATTAACTCCATGTGTAAGGAATTTTGATTGATTTTATTTGTCACTTGAAAATTATTGTTAAATGTGTGCCTGCATAACTTTAATAAGATTTATTTTCTTTGATTTGATTTTGTTTTATATAATTTATTTATTTCGATTTTGTATTTTTATTTAAATACTATTATTTATTTAGAGCAGGTACAGCTAAGTGTGCGATGCTTTTGCTATTTCAGAGGGAAAAAAACACATTTTATTTCAAAAAGGCTTTTCAATTAAATAAAATGTTCAAGCTTTGTTTTCGTTTTATTATTTTGTTTGTTTTAAGCTTTGTTTAATTTACATTGTTAATCATCTGACACAAAACAAATGCATAAAGTATCATTTTAACTTTTAAAAAACTATTAACATTTGTTAATAGTACATTGCCTGTCTTTTGTTAATAGGACAAAACATAGTTATTATATTTTATAATATTTTATAAATATATAAAATAAACATTTGTAATGAAATCGTTCAAAAAAATGATATTAGCATTGTTTTAAACTTTGAAACAGAAGTAGCGCAATGCCTGGCCACTCCCGCGCCGCCTCCTTTTCACAATCCGAGGGAACCATCTCCGGAATATTAACCTCACTCCTAGAAGTCCAATTCTCATTATTCATGCCTCTTACCTGGGATTGATTGCACACACACACACACACACACACACACACGCACGCACGCACTCACACGCACACACACACACACACACACACACACACACGTGTCAAGTCACTTACATTTTAGATGCAATATTGACTGTTCTTCTGTTTCAGCAGCGAAAATAGTTAAACAAAGATCACAGCAGAACCATTGCATCTCACAGCAACGTGTTTTCTCATTACTGAATGATTCAGCATTTTGAACAAATTGGTTGACTCAAAGATTCAATGACCAATCCATAAACATCTGTCTCATTCATGAATGACTCAGTCGTTCAAACGAATCGTTTGAACGAATGAATCAATGACCCGCTCATTAAGACGGTCGCCTGGCGACACCTAGTGACGGTTTAGTGTTATTTGATTATACACTCAAAATATTCCACAACAAATCCTTTAAATTTAATGATATTCAGAACAGAACACAAATAAAAAAATAACTATAATAAAGCCAAAACGAAATAATTTAAAACAAAAGTAAAAGTAAGTGGTGTTAGGCTCACGTAAATCTCTCTTTAGAATCTAAATGTTGCAACATTTGCGATGTATTTGGATGCTAAACTATTCTTTATTACAGGCTTTGTACTTCACTCACGTTCCAATATCGACGGAAAAAATCATCCTCTTCACTTGTGCAAAAATGTGCTTGGAAAAATCACAGTGGAGCGGTGCTTACTGTGAATGATACAAATTGTACTACTGACTATTTCAACATAGCAGTGTAATTTGTATATGTTAGGTTGAATGTTTTATTATTGTGTGTGTGTGTGTGTGTGTGTTTGTGTGTGTGTGTGTGTGTGTGTGTGTGTGTGTGTGTGTGTGTGTGTGTGTGTGTGTGTGTGTCAGTGTGTGTGTGGGGGTCTGGGTGGCTCAGCGCGATTGAACAGTGAAACATACTCCGTCATTTTCTTCATACAGGACATCATTCAAACGTCAAAGTGTTTACTTATATTTGTGTACACTCGCAATTAAACACAACATTGTGTTTTTGTTAAATAAATTAAAGTAATACGTCCCCCGAAATGGCGCTAATTTTAAAATGAAACTAAAATGCTCACGGCTGCACGGGCATTCATAACTCTGCGCGCCCACGGTGAGGGACGAGCAGAACAGAGCGAACGTTGTTTAGTTCATTCCTACTTCCATAGGAATTAATTGAAAAAGCTCACTCTACTCTGCACCATTATTAATGAATTGTGCAGACGTCCTTATTTTACTTTCGCTTTTTACCTGATTTTGAACACAAGAGGGCAGTATAACACTATGTATGATTTGGAAAAAAATTTTTTTTGACTAAACAACCATTCTGGCTGTTTTTAAACTTAAACATTATTCTCTAATTGCTCTCACCATGCCCGTTTCTGAAACTCTGCACATGTCTACTGTCTAATAAATGTGATGTGTCTGTCGGGTTTCATGCAATTTCAAGTATGTTAAGAGTCTCAAAAGCATCAACAAAGAATAATAAAGTTTGATGCGTTGCCACGGCAACAGTATCTAAGATATCAATAATCCTTTCTCAGGTCTACATCTGCCGTGTGTCTACATTATACACATAAAGTTTGAAGCAAATTGGGTAAAAATAAGAGGGTGATTTCAAAGCCTTTAGGAAGTGACACACTTCCTGCTGCCAGTTGGTGGCGCTATAACTTTGACTCACAATAGTCACATCCATGTGATCGGACTCTTACAGCGAACACACTGCTGAAGTTTCATCAAGATCAGTTAATGTATGCAGAAGTTATAACACACTTCCTGTTTCCTTTATTCGCCATAAATTCGTTTCCTCGCCACAGCCAAACCGTTCGAGATATCAAAAATCCCCTGGCAACTTTTCATCCTCAATGTCTTGACTTCATGCTGACCGAGTTTCGTGGCGATTGGTTGAATTCTCTAGGAGGAGTATATCGAATTCCAGGGGCATACGCTTCCAAACAAACCATAATAGCCGACTTCCTGTTGGGCTGGGGTAAAAAGTAAAAGTACAAAGGATATATGAATCGATGAGATCTATATGTGTACCGAATTTCATATTATTACATTCAAGCGTGTTTGATTTATGGACCAAGTTTTCGGACCCCGTTCCAGGGGGCACTGTCGAGCCCCCCTGCCACGCCCGGGTACCAGCTTCAGCCCGGCCCTGATGGCCACGGGTTCTGACCCGTGTGCAAAGTTTCAAGAGTTTTTGAGCACGTTAAGGGCCCCCAAAGTGCGCTGAGAGTCTCAAAAGTATCCAAAAAGAATATTAAAGTTTGATGCGTTGTCACGGCAACAGCATCTAAGATATCAACAATCCTTTCACAGGTCTAAATCTGGCGTGTGTCTACATTATACACATCAAGTTTGAAGCAAATCGGGTAAAGCCTGTTTGATTTATGGACCAAGTTTTCGGACCCCATTCCAGGGGGCGCTGTCGAGCCCCCCTGCCACGCCCGGGTACCAGCTTCAGCCCGGCCCTGATGGCCGCGGTTTCTGACCCGTGTGCAAAGTTTCAAGAGTTTTTGAGCACGTTAAGGGCCCCAAAAGTGCGCTAAGAATCTCAAAAGTATCCAAAAAGAATATTAAAGTTTGATGCGTTGTCACGGCAACAGCATCTAAGATATCAACAATCCTTTCACAGGTCTACATCTGGCTTGTGTCTACATTATACACATCAAGTTTGAAGCAAATAGGGTAAAGCGTGTTGGATATATGGACCAAATTGTCTGACCCGTTCAAGGGGGCGCTGTCGAGCCCCCCTGCCACGCCCGGGTACCAGCTTCAGCCTGGCCCTGATGGCCGCGGGTTTTGTCCCGTGTGCAAAGTTTCAAGAGTTTTCGAGCACGTTAAGAACCCCAAAAGTGCCCGAAAGCATAAAAAAGCATGAAAAAGCTTAAAAAAAGGAATATTAATGTTTGATGCATTGCCATGGCAACAGTATCTAAGATATCAATAATCCTTTCACAGGTCTACATCTGGCGTGTGTCTACATTATGCACATGAAGTTTGAAGCAAATCGGGTAAAAATAAGAGGGTGATTTAAAAGCATTTTGAAAGTGACACACTTCCTGCTTCCAGTTGGTGGCGCTATAACTTTGACTCACAATAGTCACATCCATGTGATCGGGCTCTTACAACGAACACACTGCTGAAGTTTCATCAAGATTAGTTAATGTATGCAGTAGTTATAACACACTTCCTGTTTCACGTTTCTCGCCATAATTTCGTTTACTCGCCACGGCCAAACCGTTCGAGATATCAAAAATCCCCTGGCAATTTTTCATCCTCAGTGTCTTGACTTCATGCTGACCGAGTTTCGTGCCGTGTGTTTGAATTCTCTAGGAGGAGTATTTCACATTCCATTGCATGTGTTTTCCAAACAACCCTTAATAGCCAACTTCCTGTTGGGCTGGGGTAAAAAGTAAGAGCATGAAGTATATATGAACCGATGAGATCTATATGTGTACTGAGTTTCATATTATTACATGCAAGCGTGTTTGATTTATGGACCAAGTGTTCAAACCCCGTTCCAGGGGGCGCTGTCGAGCCCCCCTGCCACGCCCGGGTACTGTTTCAGCCCGGCCCTGATGGCCGCGGGTTCTGAGATGTGTGCAAAGTTTCAAGAGTTTTCGAGCACGTTAAGGCCCCCAAAAGTGCCCAAAAGGTAGTAAAATAATAATAATAATAATAATAATAAATAATAATCCTAAGGAAAACAATAGGGCCTTCGCCTTTTCAAGGCTTGGGCCCTAATAATAATAATAATAATAATAAATAATAATCCTTAGGAAAACAATAGGGCCTTCGCCTTTTCAAGGCTTGGGCCCTAATAATAATAATAAATAAATATAGCTGCGAGCAGCGATTACGGGCCCAAGCCGTTGGCACCGCAACCCCGGTGCCTTTAGTTACCTAAAGGCACCGGAGTGGCGGTGCCGCCGGCTTTGGCCCTTCATCGCTGCTCGCAGCTATATTCATATATATATATATATATGAAGAGGTCTTTTCCAAAACGCGATAAACGCCATTTTAAAAAAAAATGAGTTTGTCATGTCATGTTGCTGTGCACTGAACCTATTCACTGCTCCATCAACATTTCATGCCAAATCGCTACATTTCCTTGTTTAAAATGTACTACAAGATGCAGTTTCTTTCCAAAACGCGATAAGCGCCAAACCTATTTTTAGCCTAAACGCGATAAATCCTCTCGACTAATCAGAATTCGGTGAACGTTCTACGCAATCCAACAGGGTGGCGCTCTGAACAGAGGTTTGTTTATGTTCATTTATTCCTCAAAATGAGTGAGTTTTCTAATCGACTAGTAGTAGTTCATTTAAGTTTAATCACATATTTCTATTGATTTAATTATTTAAATATGGGAGAGAAACCATAATGACCATTTTTTTAATTGCCTATTCCGCATCTCACGCATAAAGCTTGCCACAAAGAACCGACAAAAGTAATGATTAGGCCTATGCATGAAACTTTTGAATTGTTTATTTTTTAATTAGTGTTTTCTGTCAGATATAGCTGAAAAGATAAAGTTGATATGCTGACTCGCCATCTTCGCAGTAGTGAACGCGCCTATAGAGAGAAATGCACACTTTGAATTAGCCTACATACGCAGAGAGTAGCCAATTTCTTTTCGTTTTTTATTGTTTTGTTTAAATGTAGACATTTCAAGCTTTTTATAGATATACTTCTCAGGATTGTGAGGCAAGTATTGCTGTGTTTCGGTTCATTTATGTGATGCTCTCCAGATCACGCGCGGGCGCTTCCGTGTCCTGATTATATGTCTGCTATATATTTGCTTATTTATTTATTATTAATCCAGTCAATTTGTTGATGAAACATTGATTAAAATGAAGATACAATTTATACAAAACGAAATTCACTTTAAAGCAAGGCTTTCTACTAAACAAAACTTAATAAGTGGTCAAAATCATGTCTGACCCATTCCAAATGTTTTCCGATATATTGGTCATCTTATGATCCTATCATACTCATCTCATGCGGTTCCCTTTTCATATAATCAACATAGATTCAATAAAAAAAATAACATTAGCCTATATTATTAAACATAAATATGAAACGTATGTTTAAGTTTTTTTTTAAACTTAGCCTATATGTAAGCGTCACGCCGCTCCGCTTTGTTCACATGCTGTGTAGCCTATACACGCATGTGTGTGTGTGTGTGTGTGTGTGTGTGTGGTGGAGGGGTGCCCATCACTACTTTTGAATATCGTTATCATTATTAAATATTTTTAATAATTTGTTTTTTTTACGCATATGTAGTGGACAAATTGGTCCTACTTGTTACAGGTTTGACACTTTACTAAAAATGACTAAATAACTTATTGAATAGCTATTGATATCATTACTATTTTCAGGTTCTGCACCAAATGACTTTTAGCCTAAATGTGTTACTAAATTTAATTTATAGTATGAGCCCCTGATTATATGTTACATGCTCTCGTTTTTTTTTTTTTAAAGACAAACCATACAGTTTTGGAAAAAATTGATGGATTTATAGCGTTTTGGAAAAAAAATAAATTAACTTTTAATTTATCATAAACAATATTGTTGTTTGATTTAATAATCATTGTTCAACATGTTCAGACTGAGCCAATAAAACATTTTAACAGGATAAATTGAATATTCACAAAATGTGTGGGTCTAGGTAAAAAATGTAATTTTCCTGAAAACTATTGAAATGGATTTATAGCGTTTTGGAAAAGACCTCTTCATATATATATATATATATATATATATATATATATATATATATATATATATAAACAAGCCGGTGGCACCGCCACCCCGGTGCCTTTATATATATATATATATATATGTCTACATTGTTCAATCACGCCTCACACACACACACACACTTTTGCAGAGCCCACACCAATGCAAGCTCTATAGCACACATCTTCTCAAAGGTCAAAGCGGAGTTACGATATTGCCCGTCATGCACAGTAACCGTAAAGGCACCGGGGTGGCGGTGCCACCGGCTTGTTTATATATATATATATATCGTATTATTCTAACTTGTAAAAAACTATTAACTTTTGTTAATATTCAACCATTTCACAACTAACTTTTTTCCATAGATCAAACACAACATAATTATATGGTGGACTGAAACAAAAATTATTAATTAAATAAAATTATTGTTTTCCTCTGAAATAGCAAAAGCATCACACACTAGCTGTACCTGCTCTAAATAAAAAAGAGTAATTCAATAAAAATACAAAATCGAACTAAATAAAATAAATTATTACAAAAACAAAATCAAACCAAAGAAAATATATCTTCGAAAAAAAAAGCGAGTGTCATGAGGAAAGGCGCCTCAGGAATCGTCAGGATTAACTCCATGTGTAAGGAATTTTGATTGATTTTATTTGTCACTTGAAAATTATTGTTAAATGTGTGCCTGCATAACTTTAATAAGATTTATTTTCTTTGATTTGATTTTGTTTTATATAATTTATTTATTTCGATTTTGTATTTTTATTTAAATACTATTATTTATTTAGAGCAGGTACAGCTAAGTGTGCGATGCTTTTGCTATTTCAGAGGGAAAAAAACACATTTTATTTCAAAAAGGCTTTTCAATTAAATAAAATGTTCAAGCTTTGTTTTCGTTTTATTATTTTGTTTGTTTTAAGCTTTGTTTAATTTATATTGTTAATCATCTGACACAAAACAAATGCATAAAGTATCATTTTAACTTTTAAAAAACTATTAACATTTGTTAATAGTACATTGCCTGTCTTTTGTTAATAGGACAAAACATAGTTATTATATTTTATAATATTTTATAAATATATAAAATAAACATTTGTAATGAAATCGTTCAAAAAAATGATATTAGCATTGTTTTAAACTTTGAAACAGAAGTAGCGCAATGCCTGGCCACTCCCGCGCCGCCTCCTTTTCACAATCCGAGGGAACCATCTCCGGAATATTAACCTCACTCCTAGAAGTCCAATTCTCATTATTCATGCCTCTTACCTGGGATTGATTGCACACACACACACACACACACACACACACGCACGCACGCACGCACTCACACGCACACACACACACACACACACACACACACACGTGTCAAGTCACTTACATTTTAGATGCAATATTGACTGTTCTTCTGTTTCAGCAGCGAAAATAGTTAAACAAAGATCACAGCAGAACCATTGCATCTCACAGCAACGTGTTTTCTCATTACTGAATGATTCAGCATTTTGAACAAATTGGTTGACTCAAAGATTCAATGACCAATCCATAAACATCTGTCTCATTCATGAATGACTCAGTCGTTCAAACGAATCGTTTGAACGAATGAATCAATGACCCGCTCATTAAGACGGTCGCCTGGCGACACCTAGTGACGGTTTAGTGTTATTTGATTATACACTCAAAATATTCCACAACAAATCCTTTAAATTTAATGATATTCAGAACAGAACACAAATAAAAAAATAACTATAATAAAGCCAAAACGAAATAATTTAAAACAAAAGTAAAAGTAAGTGGTGTTAGGCTCACGTAAATCTCTCTTTAGAATCTAAATGTTGCAACATTTGCGATGTATTTGGATGCTAAACTATTCTTTATTACAGGCTTTGTACTTCACTCACGTTCCAATATCGACGGAAAAAATCATCCTCTTCACTTGTGCAAAAATGTGCTTGGAAAAATCACAGTGGAGCGGTGCTTACTGTGAATGATACAAATTGTACTACTGACTATTTCAACATAGCAGTGTAATTTGTATATGTTAGGTTGAATGTTTTATTATTGTGTGTGTGTGTGTGTGTGTGTTTGTGTGTGTGTGTGTGTGTGTGTGTGTGTGTGTGTGTCAGTGTGTGTGTGGGGGTCTGGGTGGCTCAGCGCGATTGAACAGTGAAACATACTCCGTCATTTTCTTCATACAGGACATCATTCAAACGTCAAAGTGTTTACTTATATTTGTGTACACTCGCAATTAAACACAACATTGTGTTTTTGTTAAATAAATTAAAGTAATACGTCCCCCGAAATGGCGCTAATTTTAAAATGAAACTAAAATGCTCACGGCTGCACGGGCATTCATAACCCTGCGCGCCCACGGTGAGGGACGAGCAGAACAGAGCGAACGTTGTTTAGTTCATTCCTACTTCCATAGGAATTAATTGAAAAAGCTCACTCTACTCTGCACCATTATTAATGAATTGTGCAGACGTCCTTATTTTACTTTCGCTTTTTACCTGATTTTGAACACAAGAGGGCAGTATAACACTATGTATGATTTGGAAAAAAAATTTTTTTGACTAAACAACCATTCTGGCTGTTTTTAAACTTAAACATTATTCTCTAATTGCTCTCACCATGCCCGTTTCTGAAACTCTGCACATGTCTACTGTCTAATAAATGTGATGTGTCTGTCGGGTTTCATGCAATTTCAAGTATGTTAAGAGTCTCAAAAGCATCAACAAAGAATAATAAAGTTTGATGCGTTGCCACGGCAACAGTATCTAAGATATCAATAATCCTTTCTCAGGTCTACATCTGCCGTGTGTCTACATTATACACATAAAGTTTGAAGCAAATTGGGTAAAAATAAGAGGGTGATTTCAAAGCCTTTAGGAAGTGACACACTTCCTGCTGCCAGTTGGTGGCGCTATAACTTTGACTCACAATAGTCACATCCATGTGATCGGACTCTTACAGCGAACACACTGCTGAAGTTTCATCAAGATCAGTTAATGTATGCAGAAGTTATAACACACTTCCTGTTTCCTTTATTCGCCATAAATTCGTTTCCTCGCCACAGCCAAACCGTTCGAGATATCAAAAATCCCCTGGCAACTTTTCATCCTCAATGTCTTGACTTCATGCTGACCGAGTTTCGTGGCGATTGGTTGAATTCTCTAGGAGGAGTATATCGAATTCCAGGGGCATACGCTTCCAAACAAACCATAATAGCCGACTTCCTGTTGGGCTGGGGTAAAAAGTAAAAGTACAAAGGATATATGAATCGATGAGATCTATATGTGTACCGAGTTTCATATTATTACATTCAAGCGTGTTTGATTTATGGACCAAGTTTTCGGACCCCGTTCCAGGGGGCACTGTCGAGCCCCCCTGCCACGCCCGGGTACCAGCTTCAGCCCGGCCCTGATGGCCACGGGTTCTGACCCGTGTGCAAAGTTTCAAGAGTTTTTGAGCACGTTAAGGGCCCCCAAAGTGCGCTGAGAGTCTCAAAAGTATCCAAAAAGAATATTAAAGTTTGATGCGTTGTCACGGCAACAGCATCTAAGATATCAACAATCCTTTCACAGGTCTAAATCTGGCGTGTGTCTACATTATACACATCAAGTTTGAAGCAAATCGGGTAAAGCCTGTTTGATTTATGGACCAAGTTTTCGGACCCCATTCCAGGGGGCGCTGTCGAGCCCCCCTGCCACGCCCGGGTACCAGCTTCAGCCCGGCCCTGATGGCCGCGGTTTCTGACCCGTGTGCAAAGTTTCAAGAGTTTTTGAGCACGTTAAGGGCCCCAAAAGTGCGCTAAGAATCTCAAAAGTATCCAAAAAGAATATTAAAGTTTGATGCGTTGTCACGGCAACAGCATCTAAGATATCAACAATCCTTTCACAGGTCTACATCTGGCTTGTGTCTACATTATACACATCAAGTTTGAAGCAAATAGGGTAAAGCGTGTTGGATATATGGACCAAATTGTCTGACCCGTTCAAGGGGGCGCTGTCGAGCCCCCCTGCCACGCCCGGGTACCAGCTTCAGCCTGGCCCTGATGGCCGCGGGTTTTGTCCCGTGTGCAAAGTTTCAAGAGTTTTCGAGCACGTTAAGAACCCCAAAAGTGCCCGAAAGCATAAAAAAGCATGAAAAAGCTTAAAAAAAGGAATATTAATGTTTGATGCATTGCCATGGCAACAGTATCTAAGATATCAATAATCCTTTCACAGGTCTACATCTGGCGTGTGTCTACATTATGCACATGAAGTTTGAAGCAAATCGGGTAAAAATAAGAGGGTGATTTAAAAGCATTTTGAAAGTGACACACTTCCTGCTTCCAGTTGGTGGCGCTATAACTTTGACTCACAATAGTCACATCCATGTGATCGGGCTCTTACAACGAACACACTGCTGAAGTTTCATCAAGATTAGTTAATGTATGCAGTAGTTATAACACACTTCCTGTTTCACGTTTCTCGCCATAATTTCGTTTACTCGCCACGGCCAAACCGTTCGAGATATCAAAAATCCCCTGGCAATTTTTCATCCTCAGTGTCTTGACTTCATGCTGACCGAGTTTCGTGCCGTGTGTTTGAATTCTCTAGGAGGAGTATTTCACATTCCATTGCATGTGTTTTCCAAACAACCCTTAATAGCCAACTTCCTGTTGGGCTGGGGTAAAAAGTAAGAGCATGAAGTATATATGAACCGATGAGATCTATATGTGTACTGAGTTTCATATTATTACATGCAAGCGTGTTTGATTTATGGACCAAGTGTTCAAACCCCGTTCCAGGGGGCGCTGTCGAGCCCCCCTGCCACGCCCGGGTACTGTTTCAGCCCGGCCCTGATGGCCGCGGGTTCTGAGATGTGTGCAAAGTTTCAAGAGTTTTCGAGCACGTTAAGGCCCCCAAAAGTGCCCAAAAGGTAGTAAAATAATAATAATAATAATAATAATAAATAAATATAGCTGCGAGCAGCGATTACGGGCCCAAGCCGGTGGCACCGCAACCCCGGTGCCTTTAGGTAAAGGCACCGGAGTGGCGGTGCCGCCGGCTTTGGCCCTTCATCGCTGCTCGCAGCTATATTTATATATATGTATATATATATATATATATATATATATATATATATTTATATATTTATATAAACAAGCCGGTGGCACCGCCACCCCGGTGCCTTTAGGGTTACTGTGCGTGACGGGCAATAACGTAACCCCGCTTTGACCTTTGAGAAGATGTGTGCTGTAGAGCTTGCATCAGTGTGGGCTCTGCAAAAGTGTGCATTGAGGGCACATATCAACCACAAAGTATGCGTGAGCAACCTTCTGAAACCTAAAATGAAAAATGAGACACCCTACGGTCTCATGGACTTAATGGACACATGAAATAAGTACACAAGTTTGAAAGTTATATGAAGTGTGCCAAGACAGAATATTTGCCTGATCTGATTAGAAAAATAGTTTTTGTGTGTGTGTGTGTGTGTGTGTGTGAGGCGTGATTGAACAATGTAGACATAAAAACATACTCCGTCCTTTTGTTCATACAGGACATTATTCAAACTACAAAGTGTTTACTTATATTTGTGTACAATCGCAATAAAACACAACATTGTGCTTTTGTCAAACTGTAAACTACAACTGTCACCCAACCAAAATCTCTTACACACACACACACACACACATAGTTTAAAAGCAAAAAAATCTTTTGGACATTCATCATATTGCATTGGTTTTCATTTCTTGTTCTCGAACAGAGCCCTAATCTGTTTATTTTTTCAGTTACACATTCTACATTGATTAAAAAAGAAAAATCAAATGTGTTTTTATTTTATACATAAATAAATAATCTATCATTCAGATGAGAGTAAAGTTAGTGTTAGTTCAAATTTTAAGGAAAACAAAAATATGATCTGAAATATCGCACATTCATTTAAAATTCATTCAGGTTCAATTACCAAACATACAAATCTCAATGTAATTTAAAGCAAACAATACATTTAAAATATATGGGTTGTATGCAATTTTTTATATATAAAAAGATATATATCCAAAAATACAAAGCCTAAACTTTAACAAGGGTTAAACAATCACTGTAACAGACACAATCACACACACACACACACACACACACACACACACACACACACACACACACACACGTCAAATCACTTACATTTTAGATGCAATATTGACTTTTTTTCTGTTTCAGCAGCGAAAATAGTTCAACAAAGATCACAGCAGAACCATCGAGCATCTCACAGCAACGCGTTCTCATTACTGAATGATTCAGCATTTTGAACAAATCGGTTGACTCAAAGATTCAACGACCAATCCATAATCTGTCTCATTCATGAATCACTCAGCCGTTCGAACGAATCGTTTGAACGAATGAATCAATGACTCGCTCATTAAGACGGTCGCCTGGCGACACCTAATGACGGTTTAGTGTTATGTTTAAAAGTATCATTCTTTCCAACGATTGTTAATTAACTCATATTTGAAACATAAGCTATATATATATATATATATATATATATATATATATATATATATATACACACATATATATACACAAAAATAAAATAAACACATTTGAAGCGTGTTTGCTTACTAAATTGTGAGCTGAACGAAAGTTGCAGCAAATATCAGCAACAGTCCGTGTGGACGTCCGCGATCGAACAGTGGAAACATTGGCTACTCCGTCATTTTATTCAAGAAGATCATTCAAACTGCAAAGTGTTTACTTATTTTTGGATACTCGCAATCAAACACAACATTGTGATTTTGTAAAATACATTCAAGAAATCCGCCCCCGAAATGGGGCTTCTTTTAAAATGAAACGAAAATGCTCACAGCTGCACGTCTTGTGGAGACGTCCGTTACTTTCGCTTTCAAGTTAGCGATTTTAAAGCCCCCAGCGGAGTCACGGTGGGAAAATATTCCCATAGTAGCATATACAATTTAATACAATTGGCCTACCTGATTTTGAACACAAGAGGGCAGTAAAGCACTATGAATGATTTTTTTTTTTTTTTTTTTTGGCTAAACAACCATTCTGGCTGTTTTTAAACTTAAACATAAATCTTAAATTGAAAAAAAGGAATACAATGGGTTTAGTTCTAATATTAGTATAATTTTATAGAAAAATAAATGGTGTATAATTACATTTTAGAAAGATATGAGACATTTCCTGATTCTTTTTTTGACATAATCCCTCGCCATAGCAAAACCGTTTGAGATATTCAATATCCGTTCACAATTTAGCATCTTTAATGTATTTTCATCAAGTTGAAAAAGTTTTGTAACTGTAGATGAAACTAACCCCCCACACACACTTTTGTCACAAAAGGTGGCGCTACTGAGCCCCTGCACCACGCCCGTTTCTGAAACTTTGCACATGTCTACTGGCTAGTAAATGTGATCTGTCTGTCAAGTTTCATGCAATTTTAAGCAATTTCAGGCATGCTAAGAGTCTCAAAAGCATCCAAAAAGAATATTAAAGTTTGATGCGTTGCCATGGCAAAAAAAATTTTTTTTGACTAAACAACCATTCTGGCTGTTTTTAAACTTAAACATTATTCTCTAATTGCTCTCACCATGCCCGTTTCTGAAACTCTGCACATGTCTACTGTCTAATAAATGTGATG
The DNA here is from genome assembly GCA_030578255.1 of Tiaroga cobitis. NCBI lineage: Eukaryota > Metazoa > Chordata > Actinopteri > Cypriniformes > Leuciscidae > Tiaroga > Tiaroga cobitis. The sequence goes on from CM060597.1 coordinate 51,127,364, forward strand.
TGTCTGTCGGGTTTCATGCAATTTCAAGTATGTTAAGAGTCTCAAAAGCATCAACAAAGAATAATAAAGTTTGATGCGTTGCTATAAATTATATATATATATATAAAAAATACATATATATATATATATATATTTTTTTTTTTATATACATATATATATATATATATATATATATATATATATATATATATATCTCACTTGCCTTACCTGAGAACAATGAAAACAATAAAAAAAACTAGGGAATCACTAAACCGAGAGAATTATTCTGTTTTGATGATACACTCAAAATATTACACAAGCAATTCTTTAAATTTAATGATATTCAGAACAGAACAAGAATTCAAAAAAACTATAATTAAGAATTAACCGAAATAATTGAAAGCGAAAGTGAAAGTAAGTGGTGTTTGGCCACGTAACTCTCTCATTAGAATCAAACTGTTTCAACATTTGCGATGTATTTGGATGCTAAACTATTCTTTATTATGGGCTTTGTACTTCACTCAGGTTTCAATATGTGTGTGTGTGTGTGAGGTGCGGGTGCGATTGAACTGTTACACATAAAAACATACTCCGTCCAATAAAACACAACAAAGTGCTTTTTTCAAACTATAAACTCTTGTCAAACTGTAACCTACAACTGTCACCAAGCTAAAATCACACGCACACACTGTCTAAAAGCAAAAAATATTTATCCAACCCCATTTAAAACAGTCTGTGGGTGCCATCTTTTGGACATTCACCACATCGCATTGATTTTCATTTATTGTCCTCAGAGCCCTAATCTGTTTATTTTTCAATTACACATTCTACATTGATTAAAAAAGAAAAATTCAAATGTGTTTTTATTTTATACAGGAATAAATTATTTATAATTCAGATGAGAATAAAGTTAGTGTTTTACAATTTAAAGGAAAACAAATATATTGTTCTGAAATATAGCACATTCATTTTAAATTCATTCAGCTTCAATTACCAATACAATCTTAATTTTATTTAAAGCAAACTATACATTTAAAAGATCTTGGTTCTGTGCATATTTTGTAATTTAAAAAAAATACAAAATTGTTATGCAAAAAGACAAGGCCTTAGAGATTTCTTTATCCTTTAATGCAGGAAAAATCACACAGCAATGAAAGGCTTAATATCATGTCACTGTAACAGCCAGCCAGCCACACACACACATATAAACACAGACACCAGCCCTCCCTCCCCCTCCCTCCCCACACAGACAGCCACACACACACACACACATAGAATGGGAGGGGGCCCTCTCTCTGTCAAAGAGTGACAGAGAGAGATACCATTTCATGAAATCCACATTCAAACCACAATATCTGACTTTCTGAGGGTTGGAGCTATTGACTGTAAATTAGAAAGTTGTTTGGCTTGAGGAGAAGAATATACAAGCTGAGTTTTGTAACTGTAGGTAAATCTAACTAAGTTATAACACACTTTATATGTCCTTTTTTAGTCATGAAAATTCATTTCCTCGCCACGGCCAAACCGTTCGAGATATCAAAAATCCGTCAGCAATTTAGCATCCTCAATGTCTTGACTTCATGCACGCCTAGTTTGGCGATGATTGAATGAATTGCCTAGGAGTAGTACTTCAAATTCCACAGCAAGCGTTTTCCAAACAACCCATAATAGCCGACTTCCTGTTGGGCTGGCGTAAAACTTGACCAGGGGTAAAATGTTTGGCCCGATGAGATCTATATGTGTACTGAGTTTCATATTAATTCATGCAAGCGTGTTGAATATATGGACCAAATTGTCGGACCCCGTTCAAGGGGGCGCTGTTGAGCCCCCCTGCCACGCCCGGGTACCAGCTTCAGCCCGGCCCTGATGGCCGTGGGTTCTGACCTGTGTGCAAAATTTCAAAAGTTTTTGAGCACGTTAAGAGTCCCAAAATCCCCTGAAACCTTGAAATGCATTAAAATCAATAGACAAATCCCTCACACACAGAGACGGAAAGAGAGGGAGAGAAAATTCTCAGAAACATCCACATTCAAACTAAAATATCTGACTCCCTCTTGGTCTGAGCTAATGACAGTAAATTAGAAAGTTGTCCGGCTTGATCTGAACAATATGCGTACCGAGTTTTATGATTGTAGGTAAAACTATAGAACTAACACCCCCACTTTTGTCAAAAGGTGGCGCTACTGAGCCCCTGCACCACGCCCGTTTCTGAAACTTTGCACATGTCTACTGGCTAATAAATGTGATGTGTCTGTCGAGTTTCATGTTATTTCAAGTATGTTAAGAGTCTCAAAAGCATCAACAAAGAATATTAAAGTTTGATGCGTTGCCACGGCAACAGTATCTAATATATCAATAATCCTTTCACAGGTCTACATCTGCCGTGTATTTACATTATACAGATGAAGTTTGAAGCAAATCGGGTTAAAATAAGAGGGTGATTTCAAAGCATTTTGAAAGTGACACACTTCCTGCTGCCAGTTGGTGGCGCTATAACTTTGACTCACAATAGTCACATCCATGTGATCGGCCTCTTAAAGCGAACACACTGGTGAAGTTTCGTTAAGATCAGCTAATGTATGCTGAAGTTATAACACACTTCCTGTTTCACGTTTCTCGCCATAAATTCGTTTCCTCGCCACGGCCAAACCGTTCGAGATATCAAAAATCCCCTGGCAATTTTTCATCCTCAATGTCTTGACTTCATGCTGACCGAGTTTCGTGGCATTTCTTTGAATTCTCTAGGAGAAGTACTTTAAATTCCATTGCATGCGTTTAACAAACAACCCTAAATAGCCGACTTCCTGTTGGGATGGGGTAAAAAGTAAGAGCATGAAGTATATATGAACCGATGAGATCTATATGTGTACCGAGTTTCATATTATTACATGCAAGTGTGTTTGATTTATGGACCAAGTTTTCGGACCCCGTTCCAGGGGGCGCTGTCGAGCCCCCCTGCCACGCCCGGGTACCATCTTCAGCCCGGCCCTGATGGCCGCGGGTTCTGACCCGTGTGCAAAGTTTCAAGAGTTTTCGAGCACGTTAAGGGCCCCAAAAGTGCCCGAATAGTCGTAAGAAAAATATAGAAAATGAGTTTCCAAACAACCCATAATAACCGACTTCCTGTTGGGCTGACGTAAAACTTAGAGCACGAAAGTTGTTTGGCCCGATGAGATCTATAAGTGTACCGAGTTTCAGATTATTACATGCAAGCGTGTTTGATATATGGACAAGTGTTCAAACCCCGTTCCAGGGGGCGCTGTCGAGCCCCCCTGCCACGCCCGGGTACCAGCTTCAGCCTGGCCCTGATGGCCGCGGGTTCTGACCCGTGTGCAAAGTTTCAAGAGTTTTTGAGCACGTTAAGGCCCCCAAAAGTGCCCAAAAGGTAGTAAAATAATAATAATAATAATAATAATAATAATAATAATAATAATAAATAATAATCCTTAGGAAAACAATAGGGCCTTCGCCTTTTCAAGGCTTGGGCCCTAATAATCCTAAGGAAAACAATAGGGCCTTCGCCTTTTCAAGGCTTGGGCCCTAATAATAATAATAATAATAATAAATAATAATCCTTAGGAAAACAATAGGGCCTTCGCCTTTTCAAGGCTTGGGCCCTAATAATAATAATAAATAAATATAGCTGCGAGCAGCGATTACGGGCCCAAGCCGTTGGCACCGCAACCCCGGTGCCTTTAGTTACCTAAAGGCACCGGAGTGGCGGTGCCGCCGGCTTTGGCCCTTCATCGCTGCTCGCAGCTATATTCATATATATATATATATATATATATATATATATATATATATATATATATATATATATATATATATATATATATATATATATAAACAAGCCGGTGGCACCGCCACCCCGGTGCCTTTATATATATATATATATATATGTCTACATTGTTCAATCACGCCTCACACACACACACACACTTTTGCAGAGCCCACACCAATGCAAGCTCTATAGCACACATCTTCTCAAAGGTCAAAGCGGAGTTACGATATTGCCCGTCATGCACAGTAACCGTAAAGGCACCGGGGTGGCGGTGCCACCGGCTTGTTTATATATATATATATATCGTATTATTCTAACTTGTAAAAAACTATTAACTTTTGTTAATATTCAACCATTTCACAACTAACTTTTTTCCATAGATCAAACACAACATAATTATATGGTGGACTGAAACAAAAATTATTAATTAAATAAAATTATTGTTTTCCTCTGAAATAGCAAAAGCATCACACACTAGCTGTACCTGCTCTAAATAAAAAAGAGTAATTCAATAAAAATACAAAATCGAACTAAATAAAATAAATTATTACAAAAACAAAATCAAACCAAAGAAAATATATCTTCGAAAAAAAAAGCGAGTGTCATGAGGAAAGGCGCCTCAGGAATCGTCAGGATTAACTCCATGTGTAAGGAATTTTGATTGATTTTATTTGTCACTTGAAAATTATTGTTAAATGTGTGCCTGCATAACTTTAATAAGATTTATTTTCTTTGATTTGATTTTGTTTTATATAATTTATTTATTTCGATTTTGTATTTTTATTTAAATACTATTATTTATTTAGAGCAGGTACAGCTAAGTGTGCGATGCTTTTGCTATTTCAGAGGGAAAAAAACACATTTTATTTCAAAAAGGCTTTTCAATTAAATAAAATGTTCAAGCTTTGTTTTCGTTTTATTATTTTGTTTGTTTTAAGCTTTGTTTAATTTACATTGTTAATCATCTGACACAAAACAAATGCATAAAGTATCATTTTAACTTTTAAAAAACTATTAACATTTGTTAATAGTACATTGCCTGTCTTTTGTTAATAGGACAAAACATAGTTATTATATTTTATAATATTTTATAAATATATAAAATAAACATTTGTAATGAAATCGTTCAAAAAAATGATATTAGCATTGTTTTAAACTTTGAAACAGAAGTAGCGCAATGCCTGGCCACTCCCGCGCCGCCTCCTTTTCACAATCCGAGGGAACCATCTCCGGAATATTAACCTCACTCCTAGAAGTCCAATTCTCATTATTCATGCCTCTTACCTGGGATTGATTGCACACACACACACACACACACACACACACGCACGCACGCACTCACACGCACACACACACACACACACACACACACACGTGTCAAGTCACTTACATTTTAGATGCAATATTGACTGTTCTTCTGTTTCAGCAGCGAAAATAGTTAAACAAAGATCACAGCAGAACCATTGCATCTCACAGCAACGTGTTTTCTCATTACTGAATGATTCAGCATTTTGAACAAATTGGTTGACTCAAAGATTCAATGACCAATCCATAAACATCTGTCTCATTCATGAATGACTCAGTCGTTCAAACGAATCGTTTGAACGAATGAATCAATGACCCGCTCATTAAGACGGTCGCCTGGCGACACCTAGTGACGGTTTAGTGTTATTTGATTATACACTCAAAATATTCCACAACAAATCCTTTAAATTTAATGATATTCAGAACAGAACACAAATAAAAAAATAACTATAATAAAGCCAAAACGAAATAATTTAAAACAAAAGTAAAAGTAAGTGGTGTTAGGCTCACGTAAATCTCTCTTTAGAATCTAAATGTTGCAACATTTGCGATGTATTTGGATGCTAAACTATTCTTTATTACAGGCTTTGTACTTCACTCACGTTCCAATATCGACGGAAAAAATCATCCTCTTCACTTGTGCAAAAATGTGCTTGGAAAAATCACAGTGGAGCGGTGCTTACTGTGAATGATACAAATTGTACTACTGACTATTTCAACATAGCAGTGTAATTTGTATATGTTAGGTTGAATGTTTTATTATTGTGTGTGTGTGTGTGTGTGTGTTTGTGTGTGTGTGTGTGTGTGTGTGTGTGTGTGTGTGTGTGTGTGTGTGTGTGTGTGTGTGTGTGTGTGTGTGTCAGTGTGTGTGTGGGGGTCTGGGTGGCTCAGCGCGATTGAACAGTGAAACATACTCCGTCATTTTCTTCATACAGGACATCATTCAAACGTCAAAGTGTTTACTTATATTTGTGTACACTCGCAATTAAACACAACATTGTGTTTTTGTTAAATAAATTAAAGTAATACGTCCCCCGAAATGGCGCTAATTTTAAAATGAAACTAAAATGCTCACGGCTGCACGGGCATTCATAACTCTGCGCGCCCACGGTGAGGGACGAAGCAGAACAGAGCGAACGTTGTTTAGTTCATTCCTACTTCCATAGGAATTAATTGAAAAAGCTCACTCTACTCTGCACCATTATTAATGAATTGTGCAGACGTCCTTATTTTACTTTCGCTTTTTACCTGATTTTGAACACAAGAGGGCAGTATAACACTATGTATGATTTGGAAAAAAATTTTTTTTGACTAAACAACCATTCTGGCTGTTTTTAAACTTAAACATTATTCTCTAATTGCTCTCACCATGCCCGTTTCTGAAACTCTGCACATGTCTACTGTCTAATAAATGTGATGTGTCTGTCGGGTTTCATGCAATTTCAAGTATGTTAAGAGTCTCAAAAGCATCAACAAAGAATAATAAAGTTTGATGCGTTGCCACGGCAACAGTATCTAAGATATCAATAATCCTTTCTCAGGTCTACATCTGCCGTGTGTCTACATTATACACATAAAGTTTGAAGCAAATTGGGTAAAAATAAGAGGGTGATTTCAAAGCCTTTAGGAAGTGACACACTTCCTGCTGCCAGTTGGTGGCGCTATAACTTTGACTCACAATAGTCACATCCATGTGATCGGACTCTTACAGCGAACACACTGCTGAAGTTTCATCAAGATCAGTTAATGTATGCAGAAGTTATAACACACTTCCTGTTTCCTTTATTCGCCATAAATTCGTTTCCTCGCCACAGCCAAACCGTTCGAGATATCAAAAATCCCCTGGCAACTTTTCATCCTCAATGTCTTGACTTCATGCTGACCGAGTTTCGTGGCGATTGGTTGAATTCTCTAGGAGGAGTATATCGAATTCCAGGGGCATACGCTTCCAAACAAACCATAATAGCCGACTTCCTGTTGGGCTGGGGTAAAAAGTAAAAGTACAAAGGATATATGAATCGATGAGATCTATATGTGTACCGAATTTCATATTATTACATTCAAGCGTGTTTGATTTATGGACCAAGTTTTCGGACCCCGTTCCAGGGGGCACTGTCGAGCCCCCCTGCCACGCCCGGGTACCAGCTTCAGCCCGGCCCTGATGGCCACGGGTTCTGACCCGTGTGCAAAGTTTCAAGAGTTTTTGAGCACGTTAAGGGCCCCCAAAGTGCGCTGAGAGTCTCAAAAGTATCCAAAAAGAATATTAAAGTTTGATGCGTTGTCACGGCAACAGCATCTAAGATATCAACAATCCTTTCACAGGTCTAAATCTGGCGTGTGTCTACATTATACACATCAAGTTTGAAGCAAATCGGGTAAAGCCTGTTTGATTTATGGACCAAGTTTTCGGACCCCATTCCAGGGGGCGCTGTCGAGCCCCCCTGCCACGCCCGGGTACCAGCTTCAGCCCGGCCCTGATGGCCGCGGTTTCTGACCCGTGTGCAAAGTTTCAAGAGTTTTTGAGCACGTTAAGGGCCCCAAAAGTGCGCTAAGAATCTCAAAAGTATCCAAAAAGAATATTAAAGTTTGATGCGTTGTCACGGCAACAGCATCTAAGATATCAACAATCCTTTCACAGGTCTACATCTGGCTTGTGTCTACATTATACACATCAAGTTTGAAGCAAATAGGGTAAAGCGTGTTGGATATATGGACCAAATTGTCTGACCCGTTCAAGGGGGCGCTGTCGAGCCCCCCTGCCACGCCCGGGTACCAGCTTCAGCCTGGCCCTGATGGCCGCGGGTTTTGTCCCGTGTGCAAAGTTTCAAGAGTTTTCGAGCACGTTAAGAACCCCAAAAGTGCCCGAAAGCATAAAAAAGCATGAAAAAGCTTAAAAAAAGGAATATTAATGTTTGATGCATTGCCATGGCAACAGTATCTAAGATATCAATAATCCTTTCACAGGTCTACATCTGGCGTGTGTCTACATTATGCACATGAAGTTTGAAGCAAATCGGGTAAAAATAAGAGGGTGATTTAAAAGCATTTTGAAAGTGACACACTTCCTGCTTCCAGTTGGTGGCGCTATAACTTTGACTCACAATAGTCACATCCATGTGATCGGGCTCTTACAACGAACACACTGCTGAAGTTTCATCAAGATTAGTTAATGTATGCAGTAGTTATAACACACTTCCTGTTTCACGTTTCTCGCCATAATTTCGTTTACTCGCCACGGCCAAACCGTTCGAGATATCAAAAATCCCCTGGCAATTTTTCATCCTCAGTGTCTTGACTTCATGCTGACCGAGTTTCGTGCCGTGTGTTTGAATTCTCTAGGAGGAGTATTTCACATTCCATTGCATGTGTTTTCCAAACAACCCTTAATAGCCAACTTCCTGTTGGGCTGGGGTAAAAAGTAAGAGCATGAAGTATATATGAACCGATGAGATCTATATGTGTACTGAGTTTCATATTATTACATGCAAGCGTGTTTGATTTATGGACCAAGTGTTCAAACCCCGTTCCAGGGGGCGCTGTCGAGCCCCCCTGCCACGCCCGGGTACTGTTTCAGCCCGGCCCTGATGGCCGCGGGTTCTGAGATGTGTGCAAAGTTTCAAGAGTTTTCGAGCACGTTAAGGCCCCCAAAAGTGCCCAAAAGGTAGTAAAATAATAATAATAATAATAAATATAGCTGCGAGCAGCGATTACGGGCCCAAGCCGGTGGCACCGCAACCCCGGTGCCTTTAGTTACCTAAAGGCACCGGAGTGGCGGTGCCGCCGGCTTTGGCCCTTCATCGCTGCTCGCAGCTATATTCATATATATATATATATATATATATATATATATATATATATATAAACAAGCCGGTGGCACCGCCACCCCGGTGCCTTTATATATATATATATATATATATATGTCTACATTGTTCAATCACGCCTCACACACACACACACACTTTTGCAGAGCCCACACCAATGCAAGCTCTATAGCACACATCTTCTCAAAGGTCAAAGCGGAGTTACGATATTGCCCGTCATGCACAGTAACCGTAAAGGCACCGGGGTGGCGGTGCCACCGGCTTGTTTATATATATATATATATCGTATTATTCTAACTTGTAAAAAACTATTAACTTTTGTTAATATTCAACCATTTCACAACTAACTTTTTTCCATAGATCAAACACAACATAATTATATGGTGGACTGAAACAAAAATTATTAATTAAATAAAATTATTGTTTTCCTCTGAAATAGCAAAAGCATCACACACTAGCTGTACCTGCTCTAAATAAAAAAGAGTAATTCAATAAAAATACAAAATCGAACTAAATAAAATAAATTATTACAAAAACAAAATCAAACCAAAGAAAATATATCTTCGAAAAAAAAAGCGAGTGTCATGAGGAAAGGCGCCTCAGGAATCGTCAGGATTAACTCCATGTGTAAGGAATTTTGATTGATTTTATTTGTCACTTGAAAATTATTGTTAAATGTGTGCCTGCATAACTTTAATAAGATTTATTTTCTTTGATTTGATTTTGTTTTATATAATTTATTTATTTCGATTTTGTATTTTTATTTAAATACTATTATTTATTTAGAGCAGGTACAGCTAAGTGTGCGATGCTTTTGCTATTTCAGAGGGAAAAAAACACATTTTATTTCAAAAAGGCTTTTCAATTAAATAAAATGTTCAAGCTTTGTTTTCGTTTTATTATTTTGTTTGTTTTAAGCTTTGTTTAATTTATATTGTTAATCATCTGACACAAAACAAATGCATAAAGTATCATTTTAACTTTTAAAAAACTATTAACATTTGTTAATAGTACATTGCCTGTCTTTTGTTAATAGGACAAAACATAGTTATTATATTTTATAATATTTTATAAATATATAAAATAAACATTTGTAATGAAATCGTTCAAAAAAATGATATTAGCATTGTTTTAAACTTTGAAACAGAAGTAGCGCAATGCCTGGCCACTCCCGCGCCGCCTCCTTTTCACAATCCGAGGGAACCATCTCCGGAATATTAACCTCACTCCTAGAAGTCCAATTCTCATTATTCATGCCTCTTACCTGGGATTGATTGCACACACACACACACACACACACACACACGCACGCACGCACTCACACGCACACACACACACACACACACACACACGTGTCAAGTCACTTACATTTTAGATGCAATATTGACTGTTCTTCTGTTTCAGCAGCGAAAATAGTTAAACAAAGATCACAGCAGAACCATTGCATCTCACAGCAACGTGTTTTCTCATTACTGAATGATTCAGCATTTTGAACAAATTGGTTGACTCAAAGATTCAATGACCAATCCATAAACATCTGTCTCATTCATGAATGACTCAGTCGTTCAAACGAATCGTTTGAACGAATGAATCAATGACCCGCTCATTAAGACGGTCGCCTGGCGACACCTAGTGACGGTTTAGTGTTATTTGATTATACACTCAAAATATTCCACAACAAATCCTTTAAATTTAATGATATTCAGAACAGAACACAAATAAAAAAATAACTATAATAAAGCCAAAACGAAATAATTTAAAACAAAAGTAAAAGTAAGTGGTGTTAGGCTCACGTAAATCTCTCTTTAGAATCTAAATGTTGCAACATTTGCGATGTATTTGGATGCTAAACTATTCTTTATTACAGGCTTTGTACTTCACTCACGTTCCAATATCGACGGAAAAAATCATCCTCTTCACTTGTGCAAAAATGTGCTTGGAAAAATCACAGTGGAGCGGTGCTTACTGTGAATGATACAAATTGTACTACTGACTATTTCAACATAGCAGTGTAATTTGTATATGTTAGGTTGAATGTTTTATTATTGTGTGTGTGTGTGTGTGTGTGTGTGTGTGTGTGTGTGTGTGTGTGTGTGTGTGTGTGTGTGTGTCAGTGTGTGTGTGGGGGTCTGGGTGGCTCAGCGCGATTGAACAGTGAAACATACTCCGTCATTTTCTTCATACAGGACATCATTCAAACGTCAAAGTGTTTACTTATATTTGTGTACACTCGCAATTAAACACAACATTGTGTTTTTGTTAAATAAATTAAAGTAATACGTCCCCCGAAATGGCGCTAATTTTAAAATGAAACTAAAATGCTCACGGCTGCACGGGCATTCATAACTCTGCGCGCCCACGGTGAGGGACGAGCAGAACAGAGCGAACGTTGTTTAGTTCATTCCTACTTCCATAGGAATTAATTGAAAAAGCTCACTCTACTCTGCACCATTATTAATGAATTGTGCAGACGTCCTTATTTTACTTTCGCTTTTTACCTGATTTTGAACACAAGAGGGCAGTATAACACTATGTATGATTTGGAAAAAAAAATTTTTTGACTAAACAACCATTCTGGCTGTTTTTAAACTTAAACATTATTCTCTAATTGCTCTCACCATGCCCGTTTCTGAAACTCTGCACATGTCTACTGTCTAATAAATGTGATGTGTCTGTCGGGTTTCATGCAATTTCAAGTATGTTAAGAGTCTCAAAAGCATCAACAAAGAATAATAAAGTTTGATGCGTTGCCACGGCAACAGTATCTAAGATATCAATAATCCTTTCTCAGGTCTACATCTGCCGTGTGTCTACATTATACACATAAAGTTTGAAGCAAATTGGGTAAAAATAAGAGGGTGATTTCAAAGCCTTTAGGAAGTGACACACTTCCTGCTGCCAGTTGGTGGCGCTATAACTTTGACTCACAATAGTCACATCCATGTGATCGGACTCTTACAGCGAACACACTGCTGAAGTTTCATCAAGATCAGTTAATGTATGCAGAAGTTATAACACACTTCCTGTTTCCTTTATTCGCCATAAATTCGTTTCCTCGCCACAGCCAAACCGTTCGAGATATCAAAAATCCCCTGGCAACTTTTCATCCTCAATGTCTTGACTTCATGCTGACCGAGTTTCGTGGCGATTGGTTGAATTCTCTAGGAGGAGTATATCGAATTCCAGGGGCATACGCTTCCAAACAAACCATAATAGCCGACTTCCTGTTGGGCTGGGGTAAAAAGTAAAAGTACAAAGGATATATGAATCGATGAGATCTATATGTGTACCGAGTTTCATATTATTACATTCAAGCGTGTTTGATTTATGGACCAAGTTTTCGGACCCCGTTCCAGGGGGCACTGTCGAGCCCCCCTGCCACGCCCGGGTACCAGCTTCAGCCCGGCCCTGATGGCCACGGGTTCTGACCCGTGTGCAAAGTTTCAAGAGTTTTTGAGCACGTTAAGGGCCCCCAAAGTGCGCTGAGAGTCTCAAAAGTATCCAAAAAGAATATTAAAGTTTGATGCGTTGTCACGGCAACAGCATCTAAGATATCAACAATCCTTTCACAGGTCTAAATCTGGCGTGTGTCTACATTATACACATCAAGTTTGAAGCAAATCGGGTAAAGCCTGTTTGATTTATGGACCAAGTTTTCGGACCCCATTCCAGGGGGCGCTGTCGAGCCCCCCTGCCACGCCCGGGTACCAGCTTCAGCCCGGCCCTGATGGCCGCGGTTTCTGACCCGTGTGCAAAGTTTCAAGAGTTTTTGAGCACGTTAAGGGCCCCAAAAGTGCGCTAAGAATCTCAAAAGTATCCAAAAAGAATATTAAAGTTTGATGCGTTGTCACGGCAACAGCATCTAAGATATCAACAATCCTTTCACAGGTCTACATCTGGCTTGTGTCTACATTATACACATCAAGTTTGAAGCAAATAGGGTAAAGCGTGTTGGATATATGGACCAAATTGTCTGACCCGTTCAAGGGGGCGCTGTCGAGCCCCCCTGCCACGCCCGGGTACCAGCTTCAGCCTGGCCCTGATGGCCGCGGGTTTTGTCCCGTGTGCAAAGTTTCAAGAGTTTTCGAGCACGTTAAGAACCCCAAAAGTGCCCGAAAGCATAAAAAAGCATGAAAAAGCTTAAAAAAAGGAATATTAATGTTTGATGCATTGCCATGGCAACAGTATCTAAGATATCAATAATCCTTTCACAGGTCTACATCTGGCGTGTGTCTACATTATGCACATGAAGTTTGAAGCAAATCGGGTAAAAATAAGAGGGTGATTTAAAAGCATTTTGAAAGTGACACACTTCCTGCTTCCAGTTGGTGGCGCTATAACTTTGACTCACAATAGTCACATCCATGTGATCGGGCTCTTACAACGAACACACTGCTGAAGTTTCATCAAGATTAGTTAATGTATGCAGTAGTTATAACACACTTCCTGTTTCACGTTTCTCGCCATAATTTCGTTTACTCGCCACGGCCAAACCGTTCGAGATATCAAAAATCCCCTGGCAATTTTTCATCCTCAGTGTCTTGACTTCATGCTGACCGAGTTTCGTGCCGTGTGTTTGAATTCTCTAGGAGGAGTATTTCACATTCCATTGCATGTGTTTTCCAAACAACCCTTAATAGCCGACTTCCTGTTGGGCTGGGGTAAAAAGTAAGAGCATGAAGTATATATGAACCGATGAGATCTATATGTGTACTGAGTTTCATATTATTACATGCAAGCGTGTTTGATTTATGGACCAAGTGTTCAAACCCCGTTCCAGGGGGCGCTGTCGAGCCCCCCTGCCACGCCCGGGTACCAGCTTCAGCCCGGCCCTGATGGCCGCGGGTTCTGAGATGTGTGCAAAGTTTCAAGAGTTTTCGAGCACGTTAAGGCCCCCAAAAGTGCCCAAAAGGTAGTAAAATAATAATAATAATAATAATAAATAATAATCCTAAGGAAAACAATAGGGCCTTCGCCTTTTCAAGGCTTGGGCCCTAATAATAAATAATAATCCTAAGGAAAACAATAGGGCCTTCGCCTTTTCAAGGCTTGGGCCCTAATAATAATAATAATAATAATAAATAATAATCCTTAGGAAAACAATAGGGCCTTCGCCTTTTCAAGGCTTGGGCCCTAATAATAATAATAAATAAATATAGCTGCGAGCAGCGATTACGGGCCCAAGCCGTTGGCACCGCAACCCCGGTGCCTTTAGTTACCTAAAGGCACCGGAGTGGCGGTGCCGCCGGCTTTGGCCCTTCATCGCTGCTCGCAGCTATATTCATATATATATATATATATGAAGAGGTCTTTTCCAAAACGCGATAAACGCCATTTTAAAAAAAAATGAGTTTGTCATGTCATGTTGCTGTGCACTGAACCTATTCACTGCTCCATCAACATTTCATGCCAAATCGCTACATTTCCTTGTTTAAAATGTACTACAAGATGCAGTTTCTTTCCAAAACGCGATAAGCGCCAAACCTATTTTTAGCCTAAACGCGATAAATCCTCTCGACTAATCAGAATTCGGTGAACGTTCTACGCAATCCAACAGGGTGGCGCTCTGAACAGAGGTTTGTTTATGTTCATTTATTCCTCAAAATGAGTGAGTTTTCTAATCGACTAGTAGTAGTTCATTTAAGTTTAATCACATATTTCTATTGATTTAATTATTTAAATATGGGAGAGAAACCATAATGACCATTTTTTTAATTGCCTATTCCGCATCTCACGCATAAAGCTTGCCACAAAGAACCGACAAAAGTAATGATTAGGCCTATGCATGAAACTTTTGAATTGTTTATTTTTTAATTAGTGTTTTCTGTCAGATATAGCTGAAAAGATAAAGTTGATATGCTGACTCGCCATCTTCGCAGTAGTGAACGCGCCTATAGAGAGAAATGCACACTTTGAATTAGCCTACATACGCAGAGAGTAGCCAATTTCTTTTCGTTTTTTATTGTTTTGTTTAAATGTAGACATTTCAAGCTTTTTATAGATATACTTCTCAGGATTGTGAGGCAAGTATTGCTGTGTTTCGGTTCATTTATGTGATGCTCTCCAGATCACGCGCGGGCGCTTCCGTGTCCTGATTATATGTCTGCTATATATTTGCTTATTTATTTATTATTAATCCAGTCAATTTGTTGATGAAACATTGATTAAAATGAAGATACAATTTATACAAAACGAAATTCACTTTAAAGCAAGGCTTTCTACTAAACAAAACTTAATAAGTGGTCAAAATCATGTCTGACCCATTCCAAATGTTTTCCGATATATTGGTCATCTTATGATCCTATCATACTCATCTCATGCGGTTCCCTTTTCATATAATCAACATAGATTCAATAAAAAAAATAACATTAGCCTATATTATTAAACATAAATATGAAACGTATGTTTAAGTTTTTTTTTAAACTTAGCCTATATGTAAGCGTCACGCCGCTCCGCTTTGTTCACATGCTGTGTAGCCTATACACGCATGTGTGTGTGTGTGTGTGTGTGTGTGTGTGGTGGAGGGGTGCCCATCACTACTTTTGAATATCGTTATCATTATTAAATATTTTTAATAATTTGTTTTTTTTACGCATATGTAGTGGACAAATTGGTCCTACTTGTTACAGGTTTGACACTTTACTAAAAATGACTAAATAACTTATTGAATAGCTATTGATATCATTACTATTTTCAGGTTCTGCACCAAATGACTTTTAGCCTAAATGTGTTACTAAATTTAATTTATAGTATGAGCCCCTGATTATATGTTACATGCTCTCGTTTTTTTTTTTTTAAAGACAAACCATACAGTTTTGGAAAAAATTGATGGATTTATAGCGTTTTGGAAAAAAAATAAATTAACTTTTAATTTATCATAAACAATATTGTTGTTTGATTTAATAATCATTGTTCAACATGTTCAGACTGAGCCAATAAAACATTTTAACAGGATAAATTGAATATTCACAAAATGTGTGGGTCTAGGTAAAAAATGTAATTTTCCTGAAAACTATTGAAATGGATTTATAGCGTTTTGGAAAAGACCTCTTCATATATATATATATATATATATATATATATATATATATATATATATAAACAAGCCGGTGGCACCGCCACCCCGGTGCCTTTATATATATATATATATATATGTCTACATTGTTCAATCACGCCTCACACACACACACACACTTTTGCAGAGCCCACACCAATGCAAGCTCTATAGCACACATCTTCTCAAAGGTCAAAGCGGAGTTACGATATTGCCCGTCATGCACAGTAACCGTAAAGGCACCGGGGTGGCGGTGCCACCGGCTTGTTTATATATATATATATATCGTATTATTCTAACTTGTAAAAAACTATTAACTTTTGTTAATATTCAACCATTTCACAACTAACTTTTTTCCATAGATCAAACACAACATAATTATATGGTGGACTGAAACAAAAATTATTAATTAAATAAAATTATTGTTTTCCTCTGAAATAGCAAAAGCATCACACACTAGCTGTACCTGCTCTAAATAAAAAAGAGTAATTCAATAAAAATACAAAATCGAACTAAATAAAATAAATTATTACAAAAACAAAATCAAACCAAAGAAAATATATCTTCGAAAAAAAAAGCGAGTGTCATGAGGAAAGGCGCCTCAGGAATCGTCAGGATTAACTCCATGTGTAAGGAATTTTGATTGATTTTATTTGTCACTTGAAAATTATTGTTAAATGTGTGCCTGCATAACTTTAATAAGATTTATTTTCTTTGATTTGATTTTGTTTTATATAATTTATTTATTTCGATTTTGTATTTTTATTTAAATACTATTATTTATTTAGAGCAGGTACAGCTAAGTGTGCGATGCTTTTGCTATTTCAGAGGGAAAAAAACACATTTTATTTCAAAAAGGCTTTTCAATTAAATAAAATGTTCAAGCTTTGTTTTCGTTTTATTATTTTGTTTGTTTTAAGCTTTGTTTAATTTATATTGTTAATCATCTGACACAAAACAAATGCATAAAGTATCATTTTAACTTTTAAAAAACTATTAACATTTGTTAATAGTACATTGCCTGTCTTTTGTTAATAGGACAAAACATAGTTATTATATTTTATAATATTTTATAAATATATAAAATAAACATTTGTAATGAAATCGTTAAAAAAAATGATATTAGCATTGTTTTAAACTTTGAAACAGAAGTAGCGCAATGCCTGGCCACTCCCGCGCCGCCTCCTTTTCACAATCCGAGGGAACCATCTCCGGAATATTAACCTCACTCCTAGAAGTCCAATTCTCATTATTCATGCCTCTTACCTGGGATTGATTGCACACACACACACACACACACACACACACGCACGCACGCACTCACACGCACACACACACACACACACACACACACGTGTCAAGTCACTTACATTTTAGATGCAATATTGACTGTTCTTCTGTTTCAGCAGCGAAAATAGTTAAACAAAGATCACAGCAGAACCATTGCATCTCACAGCAACGTGTTTTCTCATTACTGAATGATTCAGCATTTTGAACAAATTGGTTGACTCAAAGATTCAATGACCAATCCATAAACATCTGTCTCATTCATGAATGACTCAGTCGTTCAAACGAATCGTTTGAACGAATGAATCAATGACCCGCTCATTAAGACGGTCGCCTGGCGACACCTAGTGACGGTTTAGTGTTATTTGATTATACACTCAAAATATTCCACAACAAATCCTTTAAATTTAATGATATTCAGAACAGAACACAAATAAAAAAATAACTATAATAAAGCCAAAACGAAATAATTTAAAACAAAAGTAAAAGTAAGTGGTGTTAGGCTCACGTAAATCTCTCTTTAGAATCTAAATGTTGCAACATTTGCGATGTATTTGGATGCTAAACTATTCTTTATTACAGGCTTTGTACTTCACTCACGTTCCAATATCGACGGAAAAAATCATCCTCTTCACTTGTGCAAAAATGTGCTTGGAAAAATCACAGTGGAGCGGTGCTTACTGTGAATGATACAAATTGTACTACTGACTATTTCAACATAGCAGTGTAATTTGTATATGTTAGGTTGAATGTTTTATTATTGTGTGTGTGTGTGTGTTTGTGTGTGTGTGTGTGTGTGTGAGTGTGTGTGTGTGTGTGTGTGTGTCAGTGTGTGTGTGGGGGTCTGGGTGGCTCAGCGCGATTGAACAGTGAAACATACTCCGTCATTTTCTTCATACAGGACATCATTCAAACGTCAAAGTGTTTACTTATATTTGTGTACACTCGCAATTAAACACAACATTGTGTTTTTGTTAAATAAATTAAAGTAATACGTCCCCCGAAATGGCGCTAATTTTAAAATGAAACTAAAATGCTCACGGCTGCACGGGCATTCATAACTCTGCGCGCCCACGGTGAGGGACGAGCAGAACAGAGCGAACGTTGTTTAGTTCATTCCTACTTCCATAGGAATTAATTGAAAAAGCTCACTCTACTCTGCACCATTATTAATGAATTGTGCAGACGTCCTTATTTTACTTTCGCTTTTTACCTGATTTTGAACACAAGAGGGCAGTATAACACTATGTATGATTTGGAAAAAAAAATTTTTTGACTAAACAACCATTCTGGCTGTTTTTAAACTTAAACATTATTCTCTAATTGCTCTCACCATGCCCGTTTCTGAAACTCTGCACATGTCTACTGTCTAATAAATGTGATGTGTCTGTCGGGTTTCATGCAATTTCAAGTATGTTAAGAGTCTCAAAAGCATCAACAAAGAATAATAAAGTTTGATGCGTTGCCACGGCAACAGTATCTAAGATATCAATAATCCTTTCTCAGGTCTACATCTGCCGTGTGTCTACATTATACACATAAAGTTTGAAGCAAATTGGGTAAAAATAAGAGGGTGATTTCAAAGCCTTTAGGAAGTGACACACTTCCTGCTGCCAGTTGGTGGCGCTATAACTTTGACTCACAATAGTCACATCCATGTGATCGGACTCTTACAGCGAACACACTGCTGAAGTTTCATCAAGATCAGTTAATGTATGCAGAAGTTATAACACACTTCCTGTTTCCTTTATTCGCCATAAATTCGTTTCCTCGCCACAGCCAAACCGTTCGAGATATCAAAAATCCCCTGGCAACTTTTCATCCTCAATGTCTTGACTTCATGCTGACCGAGTTTCGTGGCGATTGGTTGAATTCTCTAGGAGGAGTATATCGAATTCCAGGGGCATACGCTTCCAAACAAACCATAATAGCCGACTTCCTGTTGGGCTGGGGTAAAAAGTAAAAGTACAAAGGATATATGAATCGATGAGATCTATATGTGTACCGAGTTTCATATTATTACATTCAAGCGTGTTTGATTTATGGACCAAGTTTTCGGACCCCGTTCCAGGGGGCACTGTCGAGCCCCCCTGCCACGCCCGGGTACCAGCTTCAGCCCGGCCCTGATGGCCACGGGTTCTGACCCGTGTGCAAAGTTTCAAGAGTTTTTGAGCACGTTAAGGGCCCCCAAAGTGCGCTGAGAGTCTCAAAAGTATCCAAAAAGAATATTAAAGTTTGATGCGTTGTCACGGCAACAGCATCTAAGATATCAACAATCCTTTCACAGGTCTAAATCTGGCGTGTGTCTACATTATACACATCAAGTTTGAAGCAAATCGGGTAAAGCCTGTTTGATTTATGGACCAAGTTTTCGGACCCCATTCCAGGGGGCGCTGTCGAGCCCCCCTGCCACGCCCGGGTACCAGCTTCAGCCCGGCCCTGATGGCCGCGGTTTCTGACCCGTGTGCAAAGTTTCAAGAGTTTTTGAGCACGTTAAGGGCCCCAAAAGTGCGCTAAGAATCTCAAAAGTATCCAAAAAGAATATTAAAGTTTGATGCGTTGTCACGGCAACAGCATCTAAGATATCAACAATCCTTTCACAGGTCTACATCTGGCTTGTGTCTACATTATACACATCAAGTTTGAAGCAAATAGGGTAAAGCGTGTTGGATATATGGACCAAATTGTCTGACCCGTTCAAGGGGGCGCTGTCGAGCCCCCCTGCCACGCCCGGGTACCAGCTTCAGCCTGGCCCTGATGGCCGCGGGTTTTGTCCCGTGTGCAAAGTTTCAAGAGTTTTCGAGCACGTTAAGAACCCCAAAAGTGCCCGAAAGCATAAAAAAGCATGAAAAAGCTTAAAAAAAGGAATATTAATGTTTGATGCATTGCCATGGCAACAGTATCTAAGATATCAATAATCCTTTCACAGGTCTACATCTGGCGTGTGTCTACATTATGCACATGAAGTTTGAAGCAAATCGGGTAAAAATAAGAGGGTGATTTAAAAGCATTTTGAAAGTGACACACTTCCTGCTTCCAGTTGGTGGCGCTATAACTTTGACTCACAATAGTCACATCCATGTGATCGGGCTCTTACAACGAACACACTGCTGAAGTTTCATCAAGATCAGTTAATGTATGCAGTAGTTATAACACACTTCCTGTTTCACGTTTCTCGCCATAATTTCGTTTACTCGCCACGGCCAAACCGTTCGAGATATCAAAAATCCCCTGGCAATTTTTCATCCTCAGTGTCTTGACTTCATGCTGACCGAGTTTCGTGCCGTGTGTTTGAATTCTCTAGGAGGAGTATTTCACATTCCATTGCATGTGTTTTCCAAACAACCCTTAATAGCCGACTTCCTGTTGGGCTGGGGTAAAAAGTAAGAGCATGAAGTATATATGAACCGATGAGATCTATATGTGTACTGAGTTTCATATTATTACATGCAAGCGTGTTTGATTTATGGACCAAGTGTTCAAACCCCGTTCCAGGGGGCGCTGTCGAGCCCCCCTGCCACGCCCGGGTACCAGCTTCAGCCCGGCCCTGATGGCCGCGGGTTCTGAGATGTGTGCAAAGTTTCAAGAGTTTTCGAGCACGTTAAGGCCCCCAAAAGTGCCCAAAAGGTAGTAAAATAATAATAATAATAATAATAAATATAGCTGCGAGCAGCGATTACGGGCCCAAGCCGGTGGCACCGCAACCCTGGTTCCTTTAGTTACCTAAAGGCACCGGGGTGGCGGTGCCGCCGGTTTTGGCCCTTCATCGCTGCTCGCAGCTATATTTATATATATATATATATATATATATATATATATATATATATATATATATATATATATATAAATTATATATATATATATAAAAAATACATATATATATATATATATATATATATTTTTATATATATATATATATATTTATATATATATATATATATATATATATATCTCACTTGCCTTACCTGAGAACAATGAAAACAATAAAAAAAACTAGGGAATCACTAAACCGAGAGAATTATTCTGTTTTGATGATACACTCAAAATATTACACAAGCAATTCTTTAAATTTAATGATATTCAGAACAGAACAAGAATTCAAAAAAACTATAATTAAGAATTAACCGAAATAATTGAAAGCGAAAGTGAAAGTAAGTGGTGTTTGGCTCACGTAACTCTCTCATTAGAATCAAACTGTTTCAACATTTGCGATGTATTTGGATGCTAAACTATTCTTTATTATGGGCTTTGTACTTCACTCAGGTTTCAATATGTGTGTGTGTGTGTGTGTGTGTGTGTGTGTGTGTGTGTGAGGTGCGGGTGCGATTGAACTGTTACACATAAAAACATACTCCGTCCAATAAAACACAACAAAGTGCTTTTTTCAAACTATAAACTCTTGTCAAACTGTAACCTACAACTGTCACCAAACTAAAATCACACGCACACACTGTCTAAAAGCAAAAAATATTTATCCAACCCCATTTAAAACAGTCTGTGGGTGCCATCTTTTGGACATTCACCACATCGCATTGATTTTCATTTATTGTCCTCAGAGCCCTAATCTGTTTATTTTTCAATTACACATTCTACATTGATTAAAAAAGAAAAATTCAAATGTGTTTTTATTTTATACAGGAATAAATTATTTATAATTCAGATGAGAATAAAGTTAGTGTTTTACAATTTAAAGGAAAACAAATATATTGTTCTGAAATATAGCACATTCATTTTAAATTCATTCAGCTTCAATTACCAATACAATCTTAATTTTATTTAAAGCAAACTATACATTTAAAAGATCTTGGTTCTGTGCATATTTTGTAATTTAAAAAAAAATACAAAATTGTTATGCAAAAAGACAAGGCCTTAGAGATTTCTTTATCCTTTAATGCAGGAAAAATCACACAGCAATGAAAGGCTTAATATCATGTCACTGTAACAGCCAGCCAGCCACACACACACATATAAACACAGACACCAGCCCTCCCTCCCCCTCCCTCCCCACACAGACAGCCACACACACACACATAGAATGGGAGGGGGCCCTCTCTCTGTCAAAGAGTGACAGAGAGAGATACCATTTCATGAAATCCACATTCAAACCACAATATCTGACTTTCTGAGGGTTGGAGCTATTGACTGTAAATTAGAAAGTTGTTTGGCTTGAGGAGAAGAATATACAAGCTGAGTTTTGTAACTGTAGGTAAATCTAACTAAGTTATAACACACTTTATATGTCCTTTTTTAGTCATGAAAATTCATTTCCTCGCCACGGCCAAACCGTTCGAGATATCAAAAATCCGTCAGCAATTTAGCATCCTCAATGTCTTGACTTCATGCACGCCTAGTTTGGCAATGATTGAATGAATTGCCTAGGAGTAGTACTTCAAATTCCACAGCAAGCGTTTTCCAAACAACCCATAATAGCCGACTTCCTGTTGGGCTGGCGTAAAACTTGACCAGGGGTAAAATGTTTGGCCCGATGAGATCTATATGTGTACTGAGTTTCATATTAATTCATGCAAGCGTGTTGAATATATGGACCAAATTGTCGGACCCCGTTCAAGGGGGCGCTGTTGAGCCCCCCTGCCACGCCCGGGTACCAGCTTCAGCCCGGCCCTGATGGCCGTGGGTTCTGACCTGTGTGCAAAATTTCAAAAGTTTTTGAGCACGTTAAGAGTCCCAAAATCCCCTGAAACCTTGAAATGCATTAAAATCAATAGACAAATCCCTCACACACAGAGACGGAAAGAGAGGGAGAGAAAATTCTCAGAAACATCCACATTCAAACTAAAATATCTGACTCCCTCTTGGTCTGAGCTAATGACAGTAAATTAGAAAGTTGTCCGGCTTGATCTGAACAATATGCGTACCGAGTTTTATGATTGTAGGTAAAACTATAGAACTAACACCCCCACTTTTGTCAAAAGGTGGCGCTACTGAGCCCCTGCACCACGCCCGTTTCTGAAACTTTGCACATGTCTACTGGCTAATAAATGTGATGTGTCTGTCGAGTTTCATGTTATTTCAAGTATGTTAAGAGTCTCAAAAGCATCAACAAAGAATATTAAAGTTTGATGCGTTGCCACGGCAACAGTATCTAATATATCAATAATCCTTTCACAGGTCTACATCTGCCGTGTATTTACATTATACAGATGAAGTTTGAAGCAAATCGGGTTAAAATAAGAGGGTGATTTCAAAGCATTTTGAAAGTGACACACTTCCTGCTGCCAGTTGGTGGCGCTATAACTTTGACTCACAATAGTCACATCCATGTGATCGGCCTCTTAAAGCGAACACACTGGTGAAGTTTCGTTAAGATCAGCTAATGTATGCTGAAGTTATAACACACTTCCTGTTTCACGTTTCTCGCCATAAATTCGTTTCCTCGCCACGGCCAAACCGTTCGAGATATCAAAAATCCCCTGGCAATTTTTCATCCTCAATGTCTTGACTTCATGCTGACCGAGTTTCGTGGCATTTCTTTGAATTCTCTAGGAGAAGTACTTTAAATTCCATTGCATGCGTTTAACAAACAACCCTAAATAGCCGACTTCCTGTTGGGATGGGGTAAAAAGTAAGAGCATGAAGTATATATGAACCGATGAGATCTATATGTGTACCGAGTTTCATATTATTACATGCAAGTGTGTTTGATTTATGGACCAAGTTTTCGGACCCCGTTCCAGGGGGCGCTGTCGAGCCCCCCTGCCACGCCCGGGTACCATCTTCAGCCCGGCCCTGATGGCCGCGGGTTCTGACCTGTGTGCAAAGTTTCAAGAGTTTTCGAGCACGTTAAGGGCCCCAAAAGTGCCCGAATAGTCGTAAGAAAAATATAGAAAATGAGTTTCCAAACAACCCATAATAACCGACTTCCTGTTGGGCTGACGTAAAACTTAGAGCACGAAAGTTGTTTGGCCCGATGAGATCTATAAGTGTACCGAGTTTCAGATTATTACATGCAAGCGTGTTTGATATATGGACAAGTGTTCAAACCCCGTTCCAGGGGGCGCTGTCGAGCCCCCCTGCCACGCCCGGGTACCAGCTTCAGCCCGGCCCTGATGGCCGCGGGTTCTGACCCGTGTGCAAAGTTTCAAGAGTTTTTGAGCACGTTAAGGCCCCCAAAAGTGCCCAAAAGGTAGTAAAATAATAATAATAATAATAAATATAGCTGCGAGCAGCGATTACGGGCCCAAGCCGGTGGCACCGCAACCCCGGTGCCTTTAGTTACCTAAAGGCACCGGAGTGGCGGTGCCGCCGGCTTTGGCCCTTCATCGCTGCTCGCAGCTATATTCATATATATATATATATATATATATATATATATATATATATAAACAAGCCGGTGGCACCGCCACCCCGGTGCCTTTATATATATATATATATATATATATATGTCTACATTGTTCAATCACGCCTCACACACACACACACACTTTTGCAGAGCCCACACCAATGCAAGCTCTATAGCACACATCTTCTCAAAGGTCAAAGCGGAGTTACGATATTGCCCGTCATGCACAGTAACCGTAAAGGCACCGGGGTGGCGGTGCCACCGGCTTGTTTATATATATATATATATCGTATTATTCTAACTTGTAAAAAACTATTAACTTTTGTTAATATTCAACCATTTCACAACTAACTTTTTTCCATAGATCAAACACAACATAATTATATGGTGGACTGAAACAAAAATTATTAATTAAATAAAATTATTGTTTTCCTCTGAAATAGCAAAAGCATCACACACTAGCTGTACCTGCTCTAAATAAAAAAGAGTAATTCAATAAAAATACAAAATCGAACTAAATAAAATAAATTATTACAAAAACAAAATCAAACCAAAGAAAATATATCTTCGAAAAAAAAAGCGAGTGTCATGAGGAAAGGCGCCTCAGGAATCGTCAGGATTAACTCCATGTGTAAGGAATTTTGATTGATTTTATTTGTCACTTGAAAATTATTGTTAAATGTGTGCCTCCATAACTTTAATAAGATTTATTTTCTTTGATTTGATTTTGTTTTATATAATTTATTTATTTCGATTTTGTATTTTTATTTAAATACTATTATTTATTTAGAGCAGGTACAGCTAAGTGTGCGATGCTTTTGCTATTTCAGAGGGAAAAAAACACATTTTATTTCAAAAAGGCTTTTCAATTAAATAAAATGTTCAAGCTTTGTTTTCGTTTTATTATTTTGTTTGTTTTAAGCTTTGTTTAATTTATATTGTTAATCATCTGACACAAAACAAATGCATAAAGTATCATTTTAACTTTTAAAAAACTATTAACATTTGTTAATAGTACATTGCCTGTCTTTTGTTAATAGGACAAAACATAGTTATTATATTTTATAATATTTTATAAATATATAAAATAAACATTTGTAATGAAATCGTTCAAAAAAATGATATTAGCATTGTTTTAAACTTTGAAACAGAAGTAGCGCAATGCCTGGCCACTCCCGCGCCGCTTCCTTTTCACAATCCGAGGGAACCATCTCCGGAATATTAACCTCACTCCTAGAAGTCCAATTCTCATTATTCATGCCTCTTACCTGGGATTGATTGCACACACACACACACACACACACACACACGCACGCACGCACGCACTCACACGCACACACACACACACACACACGTGTCAAGTCACTTACATTTTAGATGCAATATTGACTGTTCTTCTGTTTCAGCAGCGAAAATAGTTAAACAAAGATCACAGCAGAACCATTGCATCTCACAGCAACGTGTTTTCTCATTACTGAATGATTCAGCATTTTGAACAAATTGGTTGACTCAAAGATTCAATGACCAATCCATAAACATCTGTCTCATTCATGAATGACTCAGTCGTTCAAACGAATCGTTTGAACGAATGAATCAATGACCCGCTCATTAAGACGGTCGCCTGGCGACACCTAGTGACGGTTTAGTGTTATTTGATTATACACTCAAAATATTCCACAACAAATCCTTTAAATTTAATGATATTCAGAACAGAACACAAATAAAAAAATAACTATAATAAAGCCAAAACGAAATAATTTAAAACAAAAGTAAAAGTAAGTGGTGTTAGGCTCACGTAAATCTCTCTTTAGAATCTAAATGTTGCAACATTTGCGATGTATTTGGATGCTAAACTATTCTTTATTACAGGCTTTGTACTTCACTCACGTTCCAATATCGACGGAAAAAATCATCCTCTTCACTTGTGCAAAAATGTGCTTGGAAAAATCACAGTGGAGCGGTGCTTACTGTGAATGATACAAATTGTACTACTGACTATTTCAACATAGCAGTGTAATTTGTATATGTTAGGTTGAATGTTTTATTATTGTGTGTGTGTGTGTGTGTGTGTGTGTGTGTGTGTGTGTGTGTGTGTGTGTGTGTCAGTGTGTGTGTGGGGGTCTGGGTGGCTCAGCGCGATTGAACAGTGAAACATACTCCGTCATTTTCTTCATACAGGACATCATTCAAACGTCAAAGTGTTTACTTATATTTGTGTACACTCGCAATTAAACACAACATTGTGTTTTTGTTAAATAAATTAAAGTAATACGTCCCCCGAAATGACGCTAATTTTAAAATGAAACTAAAATGCTCACGGCTGCACGGGCATTCATAACTCTGCGCGCCCACGGTGAGGGACGAGCAGAACAGAGCGAACGTTGTTTAGTTCATTCCTACTTCCATAGGAATTAATTGAAAAAGCTCACTCTACTCTGCACCATTATTAATGAATTGTGCAGACGTCCTTATTTTACTTTCGCTTTTTACCTGATTTTGAACACAAGAGGGCAGTATAACACTATGTATGATTTGGAAAAAAAAATTTTTTGACTAAACAACCATTCTGGCTGTTTTTAAACTTAAACATTATTCTCTAATTGCTCTCACCATGCCCGTTTCTGAAACTCTGCACATGTCTACTGTCTAATAAATGTGATGTGTCTGTCGGGTTTCATGCAATTTCAAGTATGTTAAGAGTCTCAAAAGCATCAACAAAGAATAATAAAGTTTGATGCGTTGCCACGGCAACAGTATCTAAGATATCAATAATCCTTTCTCAGGTCTACATCTGCCGTGTGTCTACATTATACACATAAAGTTTGAAGCAAATTGGGTAAAAATAAGAGGGTGATTTCAAAGCCTTTAGGAAGTGACACACTTCCTGCTGCCAGTTGGTGGCGCTATAACTTTGACTCACAATAGTCACATCCATGTGATCGGACTCTTACAGCGAACACACTGCTGAAGTTTCATCAAGATCAGTTAATGTATGCAGAAGTTATAACACACTTCCTGTTTCCTTTATTCGCCATAAATTCGTTGCCTCGCCACAGCCAAACCGTTCGAGATATCAAAAATCCCCTGGCAACTTTTCATCCTCAATGTCTTGACTTCATGCTGACCGAGTTTCGTGGCGATTGGTTGAATTCTCTAGGAGGAGTATATCGAATTCCAGGGGCATACGCTTCCAAACAAACCATAATAGCCGACTTCCTGTTGGGCTGGGGTAAAAAGTAAAAGTACAAAGGATATATGAATCGATGAGATCTATATGTGTACCGAGTTTCATATTATTACATTCAAGCGTGTTTGATTTATGGACCAAGTTTTCGGACCCCGTTCCAGGGGGCACTGTCGAGCCCCCCTGCCACGCCCGGGTACCAGCTTCAGCCCGGCCCTGATGGCCACGGGTTCTGACCCGTGTGCAAAGTTTCAAGAGTTTTTGAGCACGTTAAGGGCCCCCAAAGTGCGCTGAGAGTCTCAAAAGTATCCAAAAAGAATATTAAAGTTTGATGCGTTGTCACGGCAACAGCATCTAAGATATCAACAATCCTTTCACAGGTCTAAATCTGGCGTGTGTCTACATTATACACATCAAGTTTGAAGCAAATCGGGTAAAGCCTGTTTGATTTATGGACCAAGTTTTCGGACCCCATTCCAGGGGGCGCTGTCGAGCCCCCCTGCCACGCCCGGGTACCAGCTTCAGCCCGGCCCTGATGGCCGCGGTTTCTGACCCGTGTGCAAAGTTTCAAGAGTTTTTGAGCACGTTAAGGGCCCCAAAAGTGCGCTAAGAATCTCAAAAGTATCCAAAAAGAATATTAAAGTTTGATGCGTTGTCACGGCAACAGCATCTAAGATATCAACAATCCTTTCACAGGTCTACATCTGGCTTGTGTCTACATTATACACATCAAGTTTGAAGCAAATAGGGTAAAGCGTGTTGGATATATGGACCAAATTGTCTGACCCGTTCAAGGGGGCGCTGTCGAGCCCCCCTGCCACGCCCGGGTACCAGCTTCAGCCTGGCCCTGATGGCCGCGGGTTTTGTCCCGTGTGCAAAGTTTCAAGAGTTTTCGAGCACGTTAAGAACCCCAAAAGTGCCCGAAAGCATAAAAAAGCATGAAAAAGCTTAAAAAAAGGAATATTAATGTTTGATGCATTGCCATGGCAACAGTATCTAAGATATCAATAATCCTTTCACAGGTCTACATCTGGCGTGTGTCTACATTATGCACATGAAGTTTGAAGCAAATCGGGTAAAAATAAGAGGGTGATTTAAAAGCATTTTGAAAGTGACACACTTCCTGCTGCCAGTTGGTGGCGCTATAACTTTGACTCACAATAGTCACATCCATGTGATCGGGCTCTTACAACGAACACACTGCTGAAGTTTCATCAAGATTAGTTAATGTATGCAGTAGTTATAACACACTTCCTGTTTCACGTTTCTCGCCATAATTTCGTTTACTCGCCACGGCCAAACCGTTCGAGATATCAAAAATCCCCTGGCAATTTTTCATCCTCAGTGTCTTGACTTCATGCTGACCGAGTTTCGTGCCATGTGTTTGAATTCTCTAGGAGGAGTATTTCACATTCCATTGCATGTGTTTTCCAAACAACCCTTAATAGCCGACTTCCTGTTGGGCTGGGGTAAAAAGTAAGAGCATGAAGTATATATGAACCGATGAGATCTATATGTGTACTGAGTTTCATATTATTACATGCAAGCGTGTTTGATTTATGGACCAAGTGTTCAAACCCCGTTCCAGGGGGCGCTGTCGAGCCCCCCTGCCACGCCCGGGTACCAGCTTCAGCCCGGCCCTGATGGCCGCGGGTTCTGAGATGTGTGCAAAGTTTCAAGAGTTTTCGAGCACGTTAAGGCCCCCAAAAGTGCCCAAAAGGTAGTAAAATAATAATAATAATAATAAATAAATATAGCTGCGAGCAGCGATTACGGGCCCAAGCCGGTGGCACCGCAACCCCGGTGCCTTTAGTTACCTAAAGGCACCGGAGTGGCGGTGCCGCCGGCTTTGGCCCTTCATCGCTGCTCGCAGCTATATTCATATATATATATATATATATATATATATATATATATATATAAACAAGCCGGTGGCACCGCCACCCCGGTGCCTTTATATATATATATATATATATGTCTACATTGTTCAATCACGCCTCACACACACACACACACTTTTGCAGAGCCCACACCAATGCAAGCTCTATAGCACACATCTTCTCAAAGGTCAAAGCGGAGTTACGATATTGCCCGTCATGCACAGTAACCGTAAAGGCACCGGGGTGGCGGTGCCACCGGCTTGTTTATATATATATATATATATATCGTATTATTCTAACTTGTAAAAAACTATTAACTTTTGTTAATATTCAACCATTTCACAACTAACTTTTTTCCATAGATCAAACACAACATAATTATATGGTGGACTGAAACAAAAATTATTAATTAAATAAAATTATTGTTTTCCTCTGAAATAGCAAAAGCATCACACACTAGCTGTACCTGCTCTAAATAAAAAAGAGTAATTCAATAAAAATACAAAATCGAACTAAATAAAATAAATTATTACAAAAACAAAATCAAACCAAAGAAAATATATCTTCGAAAAAAAAAGCGAGTGTCATGAGGAAAGGCGCCTCAGGAATCGTCAGGATTAACTCCATGTGTAAGGAATTTTGATTGATTTTATTTGTCACTTGAAAATTATTGTTAAATGTGTGCCTGCATAACTTTAATAAGATTTATTTTCTTTGATTTGATTTTGTTTTATATAATTTATTTATTTCGATTTTGTATTTTTATTTAAATACTATTATTTATTTAGAGCAGGTACAGCTAAGTGTGCGATGCTTTTGCTATTTCAGAGGGAAAAAAACACATTTTATTTCAAAAAGGCTTTTCAATTAAATAAAATGTTCAAGCTTTGTTTTCGTTTTATTATTTTGTTTGTTTTAAGCTTTGTTTAATTTATATTGTTAATCATCTGACACAAAACAAATGCATAAAGTATCATTTTAACTTTTAAAAAACTATTAACATTTGTTAATAGTACATTGCCTGTCTTTTGTTAATAGGACAAAACATAGTTATTATATTTTATAATATTTTATAAATATATAAAATAAACATTTGTAATGAAATCGTTCAAAAAAATGATATTAGCATTGTTTTAAACTTTGAAACAGAAGTAGCGCAATGCCTGGCCACTCCCGCGCCGCCTCCTTTTCACAATCCGAGGGAACCATCTCCGGAATATTAACCTCACTCCTAGAAGTCCAATTCTCATTATTCATGCCTCTTACCTGGGATTGATTGCACACACACACACACACACACACACACACACACGCACGCACGCACTCACACGCACACACACACACACACACACACACACGTGTCAAGTCACTTACATTTTAGATGCAATATTGACTGTTCTTCTGTTTCAGCAGCGAAAATAGTTAAACAAAGATCACAGCAGAACCATTGCATCTCACAGCAACGTGTTTTCTCATTACTGAATGATTCAGCATTTTGAACAAATTGGTTGACTCAAAGATTCAATGACCAATCCATAAACATCTGTCTCATTCATGAATGACTCAGTCGTTCAAACGAATCGTTTGAACGAATGAATCAATGACCCGCTCATTAAGACGGTCGCCTGGCGACACCTAGTGACGGTTTAGTGTTATTTGATTATACACTCAAAATATTCCACAACAAATCCTTTAAATTTAATGATATTCAGAACAGAACACAAATAAAAAAATAACTATAATAAAGCCAAAACGAAATAATTTAAAACAAAAGTAAAAGTAAGTGGTGTTAGGCTCACGTAAATCTCTCTTTAGAATCTAAATGTTGCAACATTTGCGATGTATTTGGATGCTAAACTATTCTTTATTACAGGCTTTGTACTTCACTCACGTTCCAATATCGACGGAAAAAATCATCCTCTTCACTTGTGCAAAAATGTGCTTGGAAAAATCACAGTGGAGCGGTGCTTACTGTGAATGATACAAATTGTACTACTGACTATTTCAACATAGCAGTGTAATTTGTATATGTTAGGTTGAATGTTTTATTATTGTGTGTGTGTGTGTGTGTGTGTGTGTGTGTGTGTGTGTGTGTGTGTGTGTGTGTGTCAGTGTGTGTGTGGGGGTCTGGGTGGCTCAGCGCGATTGAACAGTGAAACATACTCCGTCATTTTCTTCATACAGGACATCATTCAAACGTCAAAGTGTTTACTTATATTTGTGTACACTCGCAATTAAACACAACATTGTGTTTTTGTTAAATAAATTAAAGTAATACGTCCCCCGAAATGGCGCTAATTTTAAAATGAAACTAAAATGCTCACGGCTGCACGGGCATTCATAACTCTGCGCGCCCACGGTGAGGGACGAGCAGAACAGAGCGAACGTTGTTTAGTTCATTCCTACTTCCATAGGAATTAATTGAAAAAGCTCACTCTACTCTGCACCATTATTAATGAATTGTGCAGACGTCCTTATTTTACTTTCGCTTTTTACCTGATTTTGAACACAAGAGGGCAGTATAACACTATGTATGATTTGGAAAAAAAATGTTTTTGACTAAACAACCATTCTGGCTGTTTTTAAACTTAAACATTATTCTCTAATTGCTCTCACCATGCCCGTTTCTGAAACTCTGCACATGTCTACTGTCTAATAAATGTGATGTGTCTGTCGGGTTTCATGCAATTTCAAGTATGTTAAGAGTCTCAAAAGCATCAACAAAGAATAATAAAGTTTGATGCGTTGCCACGGCAACAGTATCTAAGATATCAATAATCCTTTCTCAGGTCTACATCTGCCGTGTGTCTACATTATACACAAAGTTTGAAGCAAATTGGGTAAAAATAAGAGGGTGATTTCAAAGCCTTTAGGAAGTGACACACTTCCTGCTGCCAGTTGGTGGCGCTATAACTTTGACTCACAATAGTCACATCCATGTGATCGGACTCTTACAGCGAACACACTGCTGAAGTTTCATCAAGATCAGTTAATGTATGCAGAAGTTATAACACACTTCCTGTTTCCTTTATTCGCCATAAATTCGTTTCCTCGCCACAGCCAAACCGTTCGAGATATCAAAAATCCCCTGGCAACTTTTCATCCTCAATGTCTTGACTTCATGCTGACCGAGTTTCGTGGCGATTGGTTGAATTCTCTAGGAGGAGTATATCGAATTCCAGGGGCATACGCTTCCAAACAAACCATAATAGCCGACTTCCTGTTGGGCTGGGGTAAAAAGTAAAAGTACAAAGGATATATGAATCGATGAGATCTATATGTGTACCGAGTTTCATATTATTACATTCAAGCGTGTTTGATTTATGGACCAAGTTTTCGGACCCCGTTCCAGGGGGCGCTGTCGAGCCCCCCTGCCACGCCCGGGTACCAGCTTCAGCCCGGCCCTGATGGCCACGGGTTCTGACCCGTGTGCAAAGTTTCAAGAGTTTTTGAGCACGTTAAGGGCCCCCAAAGTGCGCTGAGAGTCTCAAAAGTATCCAAAAAGAATATTAAAGTTTGATGCGTTGTCACGGCAACAGCATCTAAGATATCAACAATCCTTTCACAAGTCTAAATCTGGCGTGTGTCTACATTATACACATCAAGTTTGAAGCAAATCGGGTAAAGCCTGTTTGATTTATGGACCAAGTTTTCGGACCCCATTCCAGGGGGCGCTGTCGAGCCCCCCTGCCACGCCCGGGTACCAGCTTCAGCCCGGCCCTGATGGCCGCGGTTTCTGACCCGTGTGCAAAGTTTCAAGAGTTTTTGAGCACGTTAAGGGCCCCAAAAGTGCGCTAAGAATCTCAAAAGTATCCAAAAAGAATATTAAAGTTTGATGCGTTGTCACGGCAACAGCATCTAAGATATCAACAATCCTTTCACAGGTCTACATCTGGCTTGTGTCTACATTATACACATCAAGTTTGAAGCAAATAGGGTAAAGCGTGTTGGATATATGGACCAAATTGTCTGACCCGTTCAAGGGGGCGCTGTCGAGCCCCCCTGCCACGCCCGGGTACCAGCTTCAGCCTGGCCCTGATGGCCGCGGGTTTTGTCCCGTGTGCAAAGTTTCAAGAGTTTTCGAGCACGTTAAGAACCCCAAAAGTGCCCGAAAGCATAAAAAAGCATGAAAAAGCTTAAAAAAAGGAATATTAATGTTTGATGCATTGCCATGGCAACAGTATCTAAGATATCAATAATCCTTTCACAGGTCTACATCTGGCGTGTGTCTACATTATGCACATGAAGTTTGAAGCAAATCGGGTAAAAATAAGAGGGTGATTTAAAAGCATTTTGAAAGTGACACACTTCCTGCTTCCAGTTGGTGGCGCTATAACTTTGACTCACAATAGTCACATCCATGTGATCGGGCTCTTACAACGAACACACTGCTGAAGTTTCATCAAGATTAGTTAATGTATGCAGTAGTTATAACACACTTCCTGTTTCACGTTTCTCGCCATAATTTCGTTTACTCGCCACGGCCAAACCGTTCGAGATATCAAAAATCCCCTGGCAATTTTTCATCCTCAGTGTCTTGACTTCATGCTGACCGAGTTTCGTGCCGTGTGTTTGAATTCTCTAGGAGGAGTATTTCACATTCCATTGCATGTGTTTTCCAAACAATCCTTAATAGCCGACTTCCTGTTGGGCTGGGGTAAAAAGTAAGAGCATGAAGTATATATGAACCGATGAGATCTATATGTGTACTGAGTTTCATATTATTACATGCAAGCGTGTTTGATTTATGGACCAAGTGTTCAAACCCCGTTCCAGGGGGCGCTGTCGAGCCCCCCTGCCACGCCCGGGTACCAGCTTCAGCCCGGCCCTGATGGCCGCGGGTTCTGAGATGTGTGCAAAGTTTCAAGAGTTTTCGAGCACGTTAAGGCCCCCAAAAGTGCCCAAAAGGTAGTAAAATAATAATAATAATAATAATAAATATAGCTGCGAGCAGCGATTACGGGCCCAAGCCGGTGGCACCGCAACCCCGGTGCCTTTAGGTAAAGGCACCGGAGTGGCGGTGCCGCCGGCTTTGGCCCTTCATCGCTGCTCGCAGCTATATTTATATATATGTATATATATATATATATATATATATATTTATATATTTATATAAACAAGCCGGTGGCACCGCCACCCCGGTGCCTTTAGGGTTACTGTGCGTGACGGGCAATAACGTAACCCCGCTTTGACCTTTGAGAAGATGTGTGCTGTAGAGCTTGCATCAGTGTGGGCTCTGCAAAAGTGTGCATTGAGGGCACATATCAACCACAAAGTATGCGTGAGCAACCTTCTGAAACCTAAAATGAAAAATGAGACACCCTACGGTCTCATGGACTTAATGGACACATGAAATAAGTACACAAGTTTGAAAGTTATATGAAGTGTGCCAAGACAGAATATTTGCCTGATCTGATTAGAAAAATAGTTTTTGTGTGTGTGTGTGTGTGTGTGTGTGAGGCGTGATTGAACAATGTAGACATAAAAACATACTCCGTCCTTTTGTTCATACAGGACATTATTCAAACTACAAAGTGTTTACTTATATTTGTGTACAATCGCAATAAAACACAACATTGTGCTTTTGTCAAACTGTAAACTACAACTGTCACCCAACCAAAATCTCTTACACACACACACACACACACACACACATAGTTTAAAAGCAAAAAAATCTTTTGGACATTCATCATATTGCATTGGTTTTCATTTCTTGTTCTCGAACAGAGCCCTAATCTGTTTATTTTTTCAGTTACACATTCTACATTGATTAAAAAAGAAAAATCAAATGTGTTTTTATTTTATACATAAATAAATAATCTATCATTCAGATGAGAGTAAAGTTAGTGTTAGTTCAAATTTTAAGGAAAACAAAAATATGATCTGAAATATCGCACATTCATTTAAAATTCATTCAGGTTCAATTACCAAACATACAAATCTCAATGTAATTTAAAGCAAACAATACATTTAAAATATATGGGTTGTATGCAATTTTTTATATATAAAAAGATATATATCCAAAAATACAAAGCCTAAACTTTAACAAGGGTTAAACAATCACTGTAACAGACACAATCACACACACACACACACACACACACACACACACACACACACACGTCAAATCACTTACATTTTAGATGCAATATTGACTTTTTTTCTGTTTCAGCAGCGAAAATAGTTCAACAAAGATCACAGCAGAACCATCGAGCATCTCACAGCAACGCGTTCTCATTACTGAATGATTCAGCATTTTGAACAAATCGGTTGACTCAAAGATTCAACGACCAATCCATAATCTGTCTCATTCATGAATCACTCAGCCGTTCGAACGAATCGTTTGAACGAATGAATCAATGACTCGCTCATTAAGACGGTCGCCTGGCGACACCTAATGACGGTTTAGTGTTATGTTTAAAAGTATCATTCTTTCCAACGATTGTTAATTAACTCATATTTGAAACATAAGCTATATATATATATATATATATATATATATATATATATATATATATACACACATATATATACACAAAAATAAAATAAACACATTTGAAGCGTGTTTGCTTACTAAATTGTGAGCTGAACGAAAGTTGCAGCAAATATCAGCAACAGTCCGTGTGGACGTCCGCGATCGAACAGTGGAAACATTGGCTACTCCGTCATTTTATTCAAGAAGATCATTCAAACTGCAAAGTGTTTACTTATTTTTGGATACTCGCAATCAAACACAACATTGTGATTTTGTAAAATACATTCAAGAAATCCGCCCCCGAAATGGGGCTTCTTTTAAAATGAAACGAAAATGCTCACAGCTGCACGTCTTGTGGAGACGTCCGTTACTTTCGCTTTCAAGTTAGCGATTTTAAAGCCCCCAGCGGAGTCACGGTGGGAAAATATTCCCATAGTAGCATATACAATTTAATACAATTGGCCTACCTGATTTTGAACACAAGAGGGCAGTAAAGCACTATGAATGATTTTTTTTTTTTTTTTTTTGGCTAAACAACCATTCTGGCTGTTTTTAAACTTAAACATAAATCTTAAATTGAAAAAAAGGAATACAATGGGTTTAGTTCTAATATTAGTATAATTTTATAGAAAAATAAATGGTGTATAATTACATTTTAGAAAGATATGAGACATTTCCTGATTCTTTTTTTGACATAATCCCTCGCCATAGCAAAACCGTTTGAGATATTCAATATCCGTTCACAATTTAGCATCTTTAATGTATTTTCATCAAGTTGAAAAAGTTTTGTAACTGTAGATGAAACTAACCCCCCACACACACTTTTGTCACAAAAGGTGGCGCTACTGAGCCCCTGCACCACGCCCGTTTCTGAAACTTTGCACATGTCTACTGGCTAGTAAATGTGATCTGTCTGTCAAGTTTCATGCAATTTTAAGCAATTTCAGGCATGCTAAGAGTCTCAAAAGCATCCAAAAAGAATATTAAAGTTTGATGCGTTGCCATGGCAAAAAAATTTTTTTTTGACTAAACAACCATTCTGGCTGTTTTTAAACTTAAACATTATTCTCTAATTGCTCTCACCATGCCCGTTTCTGAAACTCTGCACATGTCTACTGTCTAATAAATGTGATGTGTCTGTCGGGTTTCATGCAATTTCAAGTATGTTAAGAGTCTCAAAAGCATCAACAAAGAATAATAAAGTTTGATGCGTTGCTATAAATTATATATATATATATATAAAAAATACATATATATATATATATATATATATTTTTTTTTTATATACATATATATATATATATATATATATATATATATATATCTCACTTGCCTTACCTGAGAACAATGAAAACAATAAAAAAAACTAGGGAATCACTAAACCGAGAGAATTATTCTGTTTTGATGATACACTCAAAATATTACACAAGCAATTCTTTAAATTTAATGATATTCAGAACAGAACAAGAATTCAAAAAAACTATAATTAAGAATTAACCGAAATAATTGAAAGCGAAAGTGAAAGTAAGTGGTGTTTGGCCACGTAACTCTCTCATTAGAATCAAACTGTTTCAACATTTGCGATGTATTTGGATGCTAAACTATTCTTTATTATGGGCTTTGTA
Source organism: Tiaroga cobitis (assembly GCA_030578255.1). NCBI lineage: Eukaryota > Metazoa > Chordata > Actinopteri > Cypriniformes > Leuciscidae > Tiaroga > Tiaroga cobitis. The sequence continues at coordinate 51,165,058 of CM060597.1, forward strand.
CTTCACTCAGGTTTCAATATGTGTGTGTGTGTGTGAGGTGCGGGTGCGATTGAACTGTTACACATAAAAACATACTCCGTCCAATAAAACACAACAAAGTGCTTTTTTCAAACTATAAACTCTTGTCAAACTGTAACCTACAACTGTCACCAAGCTAAAATCACACGCACACACTGTCTAAAAGCAAAAAATATTTATCCAACCCCATTTAAAACAGTCTGTGGGTGCCATCTTTTGGACATTCACCACATCGCATTGATTTTCATTTATTGTCCTCAGAGCCCTAATCTGTTTATTTTTCAATTACACATTCTACATTGATTAAAAAAGAAAAATTCAAATGTGTTTTTATTTTATACAGGAATAAATTATTTATAATTCAGATGAGAATAAAGTTAGTGTTTTACAATTTAAAGGAAAACAAATATATTGTTCTGAAATATAGCACATTCATTTTAAATTCATTCAGCTTCAATTACCAATACAATCTTAATTTTATTTAAAGCAAACTATACATTTAAAAGATCTTGGTTCTGTGCATATTTTGTAATTTAAAAAAAATACAAAATTGTTATGCAAAAAGACAAGGCCTTAGAGATTTCTTTATCCTTTAATGCAGGAAAAATCACACAGCAATGAAAGGCTTAATATCATGTCACTGTAACAGCCAGCCAGCCACACACACACATATAAACACAGACACCAGCCCTCCCTCCCCCTCCCTCCCCACACAGACAGCCACACACACACACACACATAGAATGGGAGGGGGCCCTCTCTCTGTCAAAGAGTGACAGAGAGAGATACCATTTCATGAAATCCACATTCAAACCACAATATCTGACTTTCTGAGGGTTGGAGCTATTGACTGTAAATTAGAAAGTTGTTTGGCTTGAGGAGAAGAATATACAAGCTGAGTTTTGTAACTGTAGGTAAATCTAACTAAGTTATAACACACTTTATATGTCCTTTTTTAGTCATGAAAATTCATTTCCTCGCCACGGCCAAACCGTTCGAGATATCAAAAATCCGTCAGCAATTTAGCATCCTCAATGTCTTGACTTCATGCACGCCTAGTTTGGCGATGATTGAATGAATTGCCTAGGAGTAGTACTTCAAATTCCACAGCAAGCGTTTTCCAAACAACCCATAATAGCCGACTTCCTGTTGGGCTGGCGTAAAACTTGACCAGGGGTAAAATGTTTGGCCCGATGAGATCTATATGTGTACTGAGTTTCATATTAATTCATGCAAGCGTGTTGAATATATGGACCAAATTGTCGGACCCCGTTCAAGGGGGCGCTGTTGAGCCCCCCTGCCACGCCCGGGTACCAGCTTCAGCCCGGCCCTGATGGCCGTGGGTTCTGACCTGTGTGCAAAATTTCAAAAGTTTTTGAGCACGTTAAGAGTCCCAAAATCCCCTGAAACCTTGAAATGCATTAAAATCAATAGACAAATCCCTCACACACAGAGACGGAAAGAGAGGGAGAGAAAATTCTCAGAAACATCCACATTCAAACTAAAATATCTGACTCCCTCTTGGTCTGAGCTAATGACAGTAAATTAGAAAGTTGTCCGGCTTGATCTGAACAATATGCGTACCGAGTTTTATGATTGTAGGTAAAACTATAGAACTAACACCCCCACTTTTGTCAAAAGGTGGCGCTACTGAGCCCCTGCACCACGCCCGTTTCTGAAACTTTGCACATGTCTACTGGCTAATAAATGTGATGTGTCTGTCGAGTTTCATGTTATTTCAAGTATGTTAAGAGTCTCAAAAGCATCAACAAAGAATATTAAAGTTTGATGCGTTGCCACGGCAACAGTATCTAATATATCAATAATCCTTTCACAGGTCTACATCTGCCGTGTATTTACATTATACAGATGAAGTTTGAAGCAAATCGGGTTAAAATAAGAGGGTGATTTCAAAGCATTTTGAAAGTGACACACTTCCTGCTGCCAGTTGGTGGCGCTATAACTTTGACTCACAATAGTCACATCCATGTGATCGGCCTCTTAAAGCGAACACACTGGTGAAGTTTCGTTAAGATCAGCTAATCTATGCTGAAGTTATAACACACTTCCTGTTTCACGTTTCTCGCCATAAATTCGTTTCCTCGCCACGGCCAAACCGTTCGAGATATCAAAAATCCCCTGGCAATTTTTCATCCTCAATGTCTTGACTTCATGCTGACCGAGTTTCGTGGCATTTCTTTGAATTCTCTAGGAGAAGTACTTTAAATTCCATTGCATGCGTTTAACAAACAACCCTAAATAGCCGACTTCCTGTTGGGATGGGGTAAAAAGTAAGAGCATGAAGTATATATGAACCGATGAGATCTATATGTGTACCGAGTTTCATATTATTACATGCAAGTGTGTTTGATTTATGGACCAAGTTTTCGGACCCCGTTCCAGGGGGCGCTGTCGAGCCCCCCTGCCACGCCCGGGTACCATCTTCAGCCCGGCCCTGATGGCCGCGGGTTCTGACCTGTGTGCAAAGTTTCAAGAGTTTTCGAGCACGTTAAGGGCCCCAAAAGTGCCCGAATAGTCGTATGAAAAATATAGAAAATGAGTTTCCAAACAACCCATAATAACCGACTTCCTGTTGGGCTGACGTAAAACTTAGAGCACGAAAGTTGTTTGGCCCGATGAGATCTATAAGTGTACCGAGTTTCAGATTATTACATGCAAGCGTGTTTGATATATGGACAAGTGTTCAAACCCCGTTCCAGGGGGCGCTGTCGAGCCCCCCTGCCACGCCCGGGTACCAGCTTCAGCCCGGCCCTGATGGCCGCGGGTTCTGACCCGTGTGCAAAGTTTCAAGAGTTTTTGAGCACGTTAAGGCCCCCAAAAGTGCCCAAAAGGTAGTAAAATAATAATAATAATAATAATAATAATAATAATAATAATAATAAATAATAATCCTTAGGAAAACAATAGGGCCTTCGCCTTTTCAAGGCTTGGGCCCTAATAAATAATAATCCTAAGGAAAACAATAGGGCCTTCGCCTTTTCAAGGCTTGGGCCCTAATAATCCTAAGGAAAACAATAGGGCCTTCGCCTTTTCAAGGCTTGGGCCCTAATAATAAATAATAATCCTAAGGAAAACAATAGGGCCTTCGCCTTTTCAAGGCTTGGGCCCTAATAAAGGCACCGGAGTGGCGGTGCCGCCGGCTTTGGCCCTTCATCGCTGCTCGCAGCTATATTCATATATATATATATATATATATATATATATATATATATATATATATATATATATATATAAACAAGCCGGTGGCACCGCCACCCCGGTGCCTTTATATATATATATATATATATATGTCTACATTGTTCAATCACGCCTCACACACACACACACACTTTTGCAGAGCCCACACCAATGCAAGCTCTATAGCACACATCTTCTCAAAGGTCAAAGCGGAGTTACGATATTGCCCGTCATGCACAGTAACCGTAAAGGCACCGGGGTGGCGGTGCCACCGGCTTGTTTATATATATATATATATCGTATTATTCTAACTTGTAAAAAACTATTAACTTTTGTTAATATTCAACCATTTCACAACTAACTTTTTTCCATAGATCAAACACAACATAATTATATGGTGGACTGAAACAAAAATTATTAATTAAATAAAATTATTGTTTTCCTCTGAAATAGCAAAAGCATCACACACTAGCTGTACCTGCTCTAAATAAAAAAGAGTAATTCAATAAAAATACAAAATCGAACTAAATAAAATAAATTATTACAAAAACAAAATCAAACCAAAGAAAATATATCTTCGAAAAAAAAAGCGAGTGTCATGAGGAAAGGCGCCTCAGGAATCGTCAGGATTAACTCCATGTGTAAGGAATTTTGATTGATTTTATTTGTCACTTGAAAATTATTGTTAAATGTGTGCCTGCATAACTTTAATAAGATTTATTTTCTTTGATTTGATTTTGTTTTATATAATTTATTTATTTCGATTTTGTATTTTTATTTAAATACTATTATTTATTTAGAGCAGGTACAGCTAAGTGTGCGATGCTTTTGCTATTTCAGAGGGAAAAAAACACATTTTATTTCAAAAAGGCTTTTCAATTAAATAAAATGTTCAAGCTTTGTTTTCGTTTTATTATTTTGTTTGTTTTAAGCTTTGTTTAATTTATATTGTTAATCATCTGACACAAAACAAATGCATAAAGTATCATTTTAACTTTTAAAAAACTATTAACATTTGTTAATAGTACATTGCCTGTCTTTTGTTAATAGGACAAAACATAGTTATTATATTTTATAATATTTTATATAAAATAAACATTTGTAATGAAATCGTTCAAAAAAATGATATTAGCATTGTTTTAAACTTTGAAACAGAAGTAGCGCAATGCCTGGCCACTCCCGCGCCGCCTCCTTTTCACAATCCGAGGGAACCATCTCCGGAATATTAACCTCACTCCTAGAAGTCCAATTCTCATTATTCATGCCTCTTACCTGGGATTGATTGCACACACACACACACACACACACACACACGCACGCACGCACTCACACGCACACACACACACACACACACACACGTGTCAAGTCACTTACATTTTAGATGCAATATTGACTGTAAATGTATTGACAGGTGTTGCTGTAATTTATAGTAATATTTTCAAAACCACTAAGAAATCTAGCTTTAAATATACTTCTTTTGAAGTATTGGTGCTTAATGTAAAAATATATAGTGTAAACGATAAATCACATTTGAGAATTATGCTGGCTACTGTATACAGGCCACCAGGGCACCATAAAGATTTTATCAAAGAATTTGCGGACTTTCTATCAGAATTAGTATTGGCTGCAGATAAAGTACTAATTGTTGGTGATTTTAATATACATGTAGATAATGAAAAAGATGCATTGGGATTGGCATTTAAAGACATTGTAAACTCAATTGGAGTTAGACAACACGTGTCAGGACCTACTCATCGTCGTAATCATACTCTAGATCTAATATTATCACATGGAATAGATGTTGATGCCGTTGAAATTCTGCAGCAGAGCGATGACATCTCAGATCATTATCTAGTCTCATGTAAATTACATTTAGCCAAGGCTGCAAAGCCGACTCCGTGTTATAAATACGTTAGACCTATAACTTCTGCCACTAAAGATTGCTTTATCAATAATCTTCCTAATCAGTTTCATCATCTCAGCATCCCGGATAGCTTAGAAGAACTTGATATTGCAACAGAAACGTTTAACTCTCTCTTTTCCAGCACTTTAGACGCAGTTGCTCCGTTGCGCTTAAAGAAGATTAAAGAAAATAGCCCAACGCCGTGGTACAGCGAGCACACCCGGGCCCTTAAGAGAGCAGCCAGAAAAATGGAGCGCAACTGGAAGAAAACTAAACTAGAGGTATTTCGGATTTCGTGGAAAGAGAGCTCGATTGCTTACAGAGAGGCTTTAAAAGCTGCTAGATCTGCTTATTTTTCAAACCTATTAGAAGAAAATAAACATAATCCAAGGTATTTATTTGAAACAGTGGCTAAACTAACGAAAAAGAAAGCTTCAAGCTCAGAAGTGTCCAAGCAACACAGCAGTGATGACTTTATGAACTTCTTCACTTATAAGATTGATAATATCAGGGACAAAATTATAACTATGCAACCGTCTACCACAGTATCGCATCAGGAAGTGCATTGTAGTCTCCCTGAGGAAAAATTTGATTCATTTGTTGCTATAGGAGAGGAAGAATTCAGCAAACTCGTTAATTCATCTAAATCGACAACTTGTATGTTAGATCCTATACCGACTAAGCTACTGAAAGAGATGTTTTCAGAGGTCACATATCCTCTTCTTAATATCATTAATTCATCTTTGTCTCTAGGATACGTACCAAAAACCTTTAAACTGGCTATGATAAAACCGCTTGTTAAAAAAACACAACTTGATCCTACAGAATTAGTCAATTACAGGCCGATCTCGAATCTGCCTTTTCTGTCAAAGATATTAGAGAAAGCAGTATCTTCACAACTGTGTTCCTTTCTAGAAAGAAATGATATCTGCGAGGATTTTCAGTCCGGATTTAGACCGTACCATAGTACTGAGACCGCTCTCATTAGAGTCACAAATGATTTGCTCTTATCATCCGATCGTGGTTGTATCTCTCTATTAGTGTTACTCGATCTTAGTGCTGCATTTGACACAATTGACCACAACATTCTTTTAAATAGACTAGAAAACTATGTGGGCATTAGTGGAATTGCACTAGCATGGTTTAAATCATACTTATCTGACCGTTATCAGTTTGTAGCAGTAAATGAAGAGATGTCTTATCGATCACAAGTTCAGTATGGCGTACCACAAGGCTCAGTACTAGGACCGTTGCTGTTCACTCTGTACATGCTACCATTAGGAGATATCATTAGGAAACATGGAGTTAGCTTTCACTGTTATGCCGATGATACTCAGCTGTATATTTCTTCAAAACCCAACGAAACTTACCAATTCACAAAATTAACGGAATGCATAGCTGATATAAAAAATTGGATGACTAGTAATTTCCTACTACTAAATTCTGAAAAGACAGAGATTCTAATTATTGGACAAAAAACTTCCACACGTAATAACCTAGAATACTGTCTAACACTTGATGGCTGCTCTGTCAAGTCTTCGTCGTCGGTTAGGAACCTGGGTGTGCTCTTTGATACCAACCTTTCTTTTGAAAGCCACGTGTCTAGTATCTGTAAAACTGCATTTTTCCATCTTAAAAATATATCTAAAATACGCCATATGCTCTCATTGGGAAATGCGGAACAATTAGTTCATGCGTTCATGACCTCAAGGCTAGATTATTGTAATGCTCTACTGGGTGGTTGCCCTGCACGCTTAATAAATAAACTACAGCTAGTTCAAAACGCCGCAGCTCGAGTTCTTACCAGAACCAGGAAATATGACCATATTAGCCCGGTTCTGTCAACACTGCATTGGCTCCCTATTAAACATCGTATAAATTTTAAAATATTGTTGATTACCTACAAAGCACTAAATGGTTTAGCTCCGCAGTACTTGAGCGAGCTCTTAACGTATTATAGTCCTTCACGTCTATTGCGATCTCAAAATTCCGGCCAGTTGATAATACCTAGAATATCTAAATCGACTGCAGGCGGTAGATCCTTTTCCTATTTAGCACCAAAACTTTGGAACAGTCTTCCTACCATTGTCCGGGAAGCAGACACACTCTGTCAGTTCAAAGCTAGACTAAAAACACATCTCTTTGACCTAGCATACACATAACACACTATAGACTTCTATAATTCAATGTTAGGCTGCATAGATTAGGTCAGCCGGAACTGGGAACACTTCCCTTAAATCTTGATGTACTCGGTACATCATAAGAAGAATGGCATCTACGCTAATATTAGTGTCTTTGTTTATCCCGAGGTTTTACCGCAGCCTGCCGGATCCAGGCCGTGTCCAGATCTGACGAAGGAGATCCGCCTGGACCAGATGACAATGCAGTGCTGAAGTGTCCACTATCCTCTCCCTATGGAGGATCCCTTTCCCACTCTACAGATAAAGCGTTGTGAATTCCGGCTCGCGTACCCCGAAGTGATAAAATAAAACAAAATTCTGTATCAAAATTTATAGGCAAGAAAAGTAGTTTGTTTAGGCTGGGTTGTATGAATTATAAACCTGCGCACATATTTTAAAAAGCACATAACTATAGAATCCATTCTGAATGAGCATGTGAACGCCGTCAGCGTTAATCACAGGTTCGCGTTTAAAGTCTGATCATTTCGACGGAGGTGAATCAATCAAAGTTAACTTTAGCTGGAAATAACATTATTCAAGAACCGCTATAATGCCAAAACAATCTGTTACCTTAAATTATATGTTTATCTCTGTAAAGCTGCTTTGAAACAATCCATTGTTAAAAGCGCTATATAAATGAAGATGACTTGACTTGACTTGACTTGACTGTTCTTCTGTTTCAGCAGCGAAAATAGTTAAACAAAGATCACAGCAGAACCATTGCATCTCACAGCAACGTGTTTTCTCATTACTGAATGATTCAGCATTTTGAACAAATTGGTTGACTCAAAGATTCAATGACCAATCCATAAACATCTGTCTCATTCATGAATGACTCAGTCGTTCAAACGAATCGTTTGAACGAATGAATCAATGACCCGCTCATTAAGACGGTCGCCTGGCGACACCTAGTGACGGTTTAGTGTTATTTGATTATACACTCAAAATATTCCACAACAAATCCTTTAAATTTAATGATATTCAGAACAGAACACAAATAAAAAAATAACTATAATAAAGCCAAAACGAAATAATTTAAAACAAAAGTAAAAGTAAGTGGTGTTAGGCTCACGTAAATCTCTCTTTAGAATCTAAATGTTGCAACATTTGCGATGTATTTGGATGCTAAACTATTCTTTATTACAGGCTTTGTACTTCACTCACGTTCCAATATCGACGGAAAAAATCATCCTCTTCACTTGTGCAAAAATGTGCTTGGAAAAATCACAGTGGAGCGGTGCTTACTGTGAATGATACAAATTGTACTACTGACTATTTCAACATAGCAGTGTAATTTGTATATGTTAGGTTGAATGTTTTATTATTGTGTGTGTGTGTGTGTGTGTGTTTGTGTGTGTGTGTGTGTGTGTGTGTGTGTGTGTGTGTGTGTGTGTGTGTGTGTGTGTGTGTGTCAGTGTGTGTGTGGGGGTCTGGGTGGCTCAGCGCGATTGAACAGTGAAACATACTCCGTCATTTTCTTCATACAGGACATCATTCAAACGTCAAAGTGTTTACTTATATTTGTGTACACTCGCAATTAAACACAACATTGTGTTTTTGTTAAATAAATTAAAGTAATACGTCCCCCGAAATGGCGCTAATTTTAAAATGAAACTAAAATGCTCACGGCTGCACGGGCATTCATAACTCTGCGCGCCCACGGTGAGGGACGAGCAGAACAGAGCGAACGTTGTTTAGTTCATTCCTACTTCCATAGGAATTAATTGAAAAAGCTCACTCTACTCTGCACCATTATTAATGAATTGTGCAGACGTCCTTATTTTACTTTCGCTTTTTACCTGATTTTGAACACAAGAGGGCAGTATAACACTATGTATGATTTGGAAAAAAAAATTTTTTGACTAAACAACCATTCTGGCTGTTTTTAAACTTAAACATTATTCTCTAATTGCTCTCACCATGCCCGTTTCTGAAACTCTGCACATGTCTACTGTCTAATAAATGTGATGTGTCTGTCGGGTTTCATGCAATTTCAAGTATGTTAAGAGTCTCAAAAGCATCAACAAAGAATAATAAAGTTTGATGCGTTGCCACGGCAACAGTATCTAAGATATCAATAATCCTTTCTCAGGTCTACATCTGCCGTGTGTCTACATTATACACATAAAGTTTGAAGCAAATTGGGTAAAAATAAGAGGGTGATTTCAAAGCCTTTAGGAAGTGACACACTTCCTGCTGCCAGTTGGTGGCGCTATAACTTTGACTCACAATAGTCACATCCATGTGATCGGACTCTTACAGCGAACACACTGCTGAAGTTTCATCAAGATCAGTTAATGTATGCAGAAGTTATAACACACTTCCTGTTTCCTTTATTCGCCATAAATTCGTTTCCTCGCCACAGCCAAACCGTTCGAGATATCAAAAATCCCCTGGCAATTTTTCATCCTCAATGTCTTGACTTCATGCTGACCGAGTTTCGTGGCGATTGGTTGAATTCTCTAGGAGGAGTATATCGAATTCCAGGGGCATACGCTTCCAAACAAACCATAATAGCCGACTTCCTGTTGGGCTGGGGTAAAAAGTAAAAGTACAAAGGATATATGAATCGATGAGATCTATATGTGTACCGAGTTTCATATTATTACATTCAAGCGTGTTTGATTTATGGACCAAGTTTTCGGACCCCGTTCCAGGGGGCACTGTCGAGCCCCCCTGCCACGCCCGGGTACCAGCTTCAGCCCGGCCCTGATGGCCACGGGTTCTGACCCGTGTGCAAAGTTTCAAGAGTTTTTGAGCACGTTAAGGGCCCCCAAAGTGCGCTGAGAGTCTCAAAAGTATCCAAAAAGAATATTAAAGTTTGATGCGTTGTCACGGCAACAGCATCTAAGATATCAACAATCCTTTCACAGGTCTAAATCTGGCGTGTGTCTACATTATACACATCAAGTTTGAAGCAAATCGGGTAAAGCCTGTTTGATTTATGGACCAAGTTTTCGGACCCCATTCCAGGGGGCGCTGTCGAGCCCCCCTGCCACGCCCGGGTACCAGCTTCAGCCCGGCCCTGATGGCCGCGGTTTCTGACCCGTGTGCAAAGTTTCAAGAGTTTTTGAGCACGTTAAGGGCCCCAAAAGTGCGCTAAGAATCTCAAAAGTATCCAAAAAGAATATTAAAGTTTGATGCGTTGTCACGGCAACAGCATCTAAGATATCAACAATCCTTTCACAGGTCTACATCTGGCTTGTGTCTACATTATACACATCAAGTTTGAAGCAAATAGGGTAAAGCGTGTTGGATATATGGACCAAATTGTCTGACCCGTTCAAGGGGGCGCTGTCGAGCCCCCCTGCCACGCCCGGGTACCAGCTTCAGCCTGGCCCTGATGGCCGCGGGTTTTGTCCCGTGTGCAAAGTTTCAAGAGTTTTCGAGCACGTTAAGAACCCCAAAAGTGCCCGAAAGCATAAAAAAGCATGAAAAAGCTTAAAAAAAGGAATATTAATGTTTGATGCATTGCCATGGCAACAGTATCTAAGATATCAATAATCCTTTCACAGGTCTACATCTGGCGTGTGTCTACATTATGCACATGAAGTTTGAAGCAAATCGGGTAAAAATAAGAGGGTGATTTAAAAGCATTTTGAAAGTGACACACTTCCTGCTTCCAGTTGGTGGCGCTATAACTTTGACTCACAATAGTCACATCCATGTGATCGGGCTCTTACAACGAACACACTGCTGAAGTTTCATCAAGATTAGTTAATGTATGCAGTAGTTATAACACACTTCCTGTTTCACGTTTCTCGCCATAATTTCGTTTACTCGCCACGGCCAAACCGTTCGAGATATCAAAAATCCCCTGGCAATTTTTCATCCTCAGTGTCTTGACTTCATGCTGACCGAGTTTCGTGCCGTGTGTTTGAATTCTCTAGGAGGAGTATTTCACATTCCATTGCATGTGTTTTCCAAACAACCCTTAATAGCCGACTTCCTGTTGGGCTGGGGTAAAAAGTAAGAGCATGAAGTATATATGAACCGATGAGATCTATATGTGTACTGAGTTTCATATTATTACATGCAAGCGTGTTTGATTTATGGACCAAGTGTTCAAACCCCGTTCCAGGGGGCGCTGTCGAGCCCCCCTGCCACGCCCGGGTACCAGCTTCAGCCCGGCCCTGATGGCCGCGGGTTCTGAGATGTGTGCAAAGTTTCAAGAGTTTTCGAGCACGTTAAGGCCCCCAAAAGTGCCCAAAAGGTAGTAAAATAATAATAATAATAAATAATAATCCTAAGGAAAACAATAGGGCCTTCGCCTTTTCAAGGCTTGGGCCCTAATAATCCTAAGGAAAACAATAGGGCCTTCGCCTTTTCAAGGCTTGGGCCCTAATAATCCTAAGGAAAACAATAGGGCCTTCGCCTTTTCAAGGCTTGGGCCCTAAATATAGCTGCGAGCAGCGATTGCGGGCCCAAGCCGGTGGCACCGCAACCCCGGTGCCGGAGTGGCGGTTCCGCCGGCTTTGGCCCTTCATCGCTGCTCGCAGCTATATTTATATATATATATATATATATATATATATATATATAAACAAGCCGGTGGCACTGCCACCCCGGTGCCTTTAGGGTTACTGTGCACGACGTGCAAAAACGTAACCCCGCTTTCACTGTCGCCCTACGGTCCCATGGATTTAACGGACACATGAAATAAGTACACAAGACCGAAAATTCATATGAACTGTACCATTTTGGACAGGGCCTATGATCGTGAATCACAATAGCCACATATATGAGATCATTTAAATTTAGAATCATTTTTAATGTCATAGCACATACATGGGCAATATACGGCCCGGGGGCCGGATCCGGCCCGCATAGCGCTTCAATCCGGCCCCCGCGATGCGATCGCAATTTGGATGAAACACACGCCGAAATAAACATGCGTGACACAAAACAATCTTTAACTTAGGTGGCAAATATGTTTTAGTAATTCTGTGAATTACACTGCGCAAACCAAAATTAATACTACCCACCGGATGAAGGGTTGTCTCTGTCTCCACATAACATAAAATATTCATTTTATTTTATTTTTCGTGTTCGCATTTATGAGGAAAAACAATGTTACGGACGTGTTCTCCGTTACGGACGTGAGCGCTCTGAAAGCGGCACTAAAAGATGCTTTAAAACTTTCACAAAGACATCAAACAGAAAGCACAAAACCTTTCTTTAAAGTGAATTTCGTTTTGTATTATTTGTATCTTAATTTTAACCCTCTGAGGTCTAAGGATTTTTTGGGGTCCTTGAGGTGTTCTGACATGCTCTGACATTTGTGCTTTTTTCAGTTATTTATAAACATGTTAATGGCAAAGGTGTAAATTCACTCAATAAAGCACAAACTGGACTACCGTAATTTCTCAGCAACAATTATGAAACATGTTTGTATTTTTGAGAGAATATTGCTTATGCATGGTTATTGAAAAAACTAAAACTTAAAGTGTCTGAAATAAGGCCACAAAACACATACTAAATATGTGTCCACAAGACTTGTGACTAATCAGTGTTGTTGCCTAGAATTTTTGCTTCAAAATGATCTGAAAATCATCCTGCCTAATCATTTACACAAACACATACACTGATTTAAATTTTATTATAGACCTTTGGTTTGGAAAGGCAATATGTGTGGAGGCGTGTTCACACCTGAGAAGACAAAGGCCGGATAATGTGCCGCATAATGAGTTGCATATTAATTAGCCCTTTCACACAGGTGTGTCACAGGATCCCAAAGAATGCAAGGACAAAATGAAATTATCTATATAGCCTATACATATTTTACAATTAGAAATTGTAACCAATTACAAATAGGTTACAATTACAACAACAATTACAATTTTAACAATATTTCAAGTGTATTTCTTTGTAAAAACTATACATTTTATCATACGTATTAAAAAAAGGTAAGGATTCATTAGTTTGAATATTGGAACAAACACTATAATAACATCTTAGTTGATAATTCAATATACCTACTTTATTTTTGACAAAACATCATACTATAGTATATTTAACTATGAGCAGAAATTGGTGAACAAAAGCGTACCTATTTAATGTGACAGTAGTCTTTTTTTACAGTCAAAACTTTATAAGCTATCCAAAACTAATCACAAAATCGTGTCTAAACATTCATATTTAGTCTGTAATATATTGTGTATGATATATTAGTATATACATGTGAATTTGCAGCTTGTTGCTTATACAGACATTTTATTTCAACATATTTCAGTCTATTTTTACTCATACAAACTATATTGCTATAGCCTACAAAGATGTGTTTATGTAAACATAACGTTTACTAATGTAGGTGCGAGAGTGAATGAACAAGGCACAGACACGCGCTGTATAACTGTAAACAAAGCGCGCGCGCCTTTGCCGTTCACTCATCATTTAGCCTACACACATACACGCAATTCATATTTAAACAGTCTTTTTGCCGTTTACAGTCCGACACTTCAATATCACGATTAGAACAAAGCACTAGAATAAATGACTTACTACATCAGCTGGATCCGTTGCTCTTCGAAATGAAACTACCAGCACTTCTGGTACATTTTCCAGGGTTAGATATTCCTCACAGTGAAAGGATACGCTGTGTACACAGCTGTACAAGATACTTACTAAACACGATGTGTTTTATAATCCAGCTGGTGGGCGTTGGCATGTTTGAACGGCTTGTCTAAAATCATTTGCGTTTGAATAGCGCGCGCTCTCCGTGGGCGTGGCACATTAACGCGTAATTAGGTATAATGAGCTGGAAAGAAAAATACTGACATCTCTCTCTTTTCATACAGATTACATAAGCTAAGAATATTTGTTTTTTTATATAAATTAACTCATTTAAAAGAAGAGAGTTCAAGCTTCATTATGGAAAAACACTCGTGCCTGTATGACAAGTATTCGCGGAATTAAAAATAATCTTAGGACGCGTTTCAGAATGGACTTCACTGACAGAGAGAAGGCAGAACGCGCATCATGTTTGTTTTTCTTTATTTGGCGAAAAGCACAACACTTTGTTTTTATTGTGAGCATCCACAAAAAAAATAGACACTTATCAGGATCTAATGATGTACAACACTTAATATGTAAGATCAAAATCAACAGAGTATTTTGAGTTTCTTTTGCACTGATAAGAAAAAAGCGAGACTATCGCGCCGGCGCGATAGCCGACCTCAGAGGGTTAATCAATGTTTCATCAACCAATTGCCTGTATTTAATAAATGTTTCATCAACCAATTGCCTGTATTTAATAAATAAGAAGTAAATATAGCAGACAATATAGAGATAATCACGAAACATTAATAACGAGATAATCACGCCGGCGCGTGAACTGGAGCTTGTCTCATAAATGAACCGAAACTCAGCATATAAAATAGCCTCCTTGCCTCACATGTCTACTTTTAAACTGAACAATTCAAAACGAAAGAAAACAGACTACAGACTGCTCTCTGCTTATGTAATCCTTATGAAATGTGTTTTTCTCTCTGGCGCGTTCACTAGGCTACTGAAGATCGCGAGTCAGCATCGCCAACTTCATCTTAGCCGACAATGACAAAGAAAACACTTATTTATTAATAAACAATTAAAATATCTCCTTGCTATATTTTACATATTCATAATCATTACTTTTGCTGGTTTTGCCAGTCATGTATTCTGCAACGAAATATGTTTTGAAAGTATCCTTCCCAACACTGGAAGTCTGTATGTTAATTAGGGATGGGCATTTTTCAAAAATATTGCATTCGAATATTTGGGCTCATAAAAATCGAATATTCGTTTATTTAAATGACATTTAACGAAAAAGATGTTTTTTTTTTTTTTTTTGTTTTTTTTTTTACGTTTTTGTCACCATTTCTTTTAGTTGAAAACATTAAACATTAGGCCTATGTGTAAACAAAAAATATAAAAAACAAAAGCATTAATAAAAGAATGCTCAAGCAGCGCGAACGGGAAAAAAACGCCTAATAAAGCGTTTGCACCAGATATCGTACAGAACGTACACACACTCGAGTCAGCATATGATTATCGTGTTTATATTGTTTCACGTTTTTATAGAGAAAAACAATATCCACATGCAGGGGCGCCGCCAGCAATTTATGATCGAGTGAGAAAAGGCGCTGCGCTGACAGACGTTTCAGAGACACAAAGATAACGGTGTTCTAAGTTTCTAACAGCACTTTGCGTTTTCTGCTCTTAAACCGGTCTCCCTCAACGAAACTTAAAGGAAGTATATGTCTCAAAATAATTTTGCTATAAGATAAGTTATCATCTAAGCTCGGATCACGCGGGGTCAAGCTGCGCTTACCTGCAGTCGTGAATGCAGTGTTGGTCAGCTGTCTTTCCTCAGTTGACTGTTTGGATTTCATGTGATTTCTCATTGTGGTGATGATGATATTATAACTCAGATTAATTAATTAATTTGATCAAAAGTAATTCCATTTAGTAAGATCATTTTCAAGTAATTCCAAACTTCGCGAGGCAGACGACAACATTATGTGATCAAATACACACAACTTGTTAACACACTCCACAGCGCCACCCAGTGCATTTAATTATAGTTGCGAGTTAGTGCTTGGGATTTATCATGGATTCACTGCATTTACGGCCAGCAAAGCAACGTAGTAAAATTCGAATAGTATTTTATTTTACTAATAATAATTACAGATCGAAAATTCGAATATTCGTGCACATCCTTAATGTTAGTGTAACCTGCACACATACATTTGCAGTTTTGTTAATAGCTTTCCATCTTGAATAGTTACAGCTGGTATGAATGACATGAACAATATGCAGGGTAGTGTAGGAAAGTAAATCAAGTTATTGTAACCTTAGAGTGGCCTAGGTCAGACTGGCCTATAGCAAAAATAAATATCAGGCCTTGAAATAGGCTGGCAAAGTCAAAGTAACTGTAGAGTAGCCTTATACATATTTGCATTGAATTAATTTGTACCATTTAATCATGTAACTGTTTAATTGCAATTGTCCAAAGTGTGGCCCTCCGTTTACTTTGCCAAAGTAACTGTGGCCCTCAGACTAAAACTGTTGCCCACCCCTGTCATAGGATGTCATAAGTCAATCTGTTTTGCAGCACTTAAATGTGTAAATCCAGAAGCCCAGTATTTATCTGGAGGTCTTTGCCCTTTGCCTGTCAACCTGGTTTGTCTCTGCCTTTTCTGTTCTGCCCTGTTTGCCATTGCTCACCCTGCCTGTCTTGACCTTTCTTAATAAAAAGCTGCAAATGGACCCCCCTGGCCTGACCCTGCCTCGTTACAACACATATGCTGCATCTGCTAGCTATCTGCAGAACGGCTCTGGTAGTTCCGCTTCAGCACTGATGATGTTGTAGGAATAGTGCGCTCTGCTTGGTCTGGATTATTCGGGATTTTTTATTTCACAGAAATAAGTTATTTATAATTTAGATGAGAATAAAATTAGTGTTGATTAAAATGATGGAAAACAAATATATTGATCTTAAATATAGTGCATAAATTTTAAATTAATTTAGATTAAATTACCAAACATACAATCTTAATTTAATTTAAAGCAAACAATACATTTAAATACATTTAAATTATGCCTAGTCAGAACGGCATTGTAGATATCTCAAACTGGAGTTAGGGATAGTCATAATTTTGATAATAGATATTAGATATCTATTATCAAGTGAAAGATATCTTGAAATTCATTTTGGTTAGAGATATCTGAAATTTGATATCTGTAACTTTCATTTTATTGGGTTAGCTATGCGCACTGTGATTGGCTCATCGCGTTTGGGGGCGTGGCTTAGCCATAGGCCAATTACGTTACAGATATCTTAAATGATAATACAAACTATCCAAAATATAATTACGACTTGTCAGAAAGACGTTGTTGATATCAACAACGTCTTTCTGACAGTCAAACTTAGCTTTTAAATGTTAAATGGGCTTGCCATACAGAGCTCAGAGAGAGGCTCATCATATTCAAACCAAATTATCTGACTTCCTGTTGGTCGTAGCTAATTACGGTAAATTAGAAAGTTGTCCGGCTCGAAGAGTACAATATACATATCGAGTTTTGTTACTGTAGATAAAACTAACCCCCCCACTTTTGTCAAAAGCATTTATAAAGTGACACACTTCCTGCTGCCAGTTGGTGGAGCTATAACTTTGACTCACAATAGTCACATCCATGTGATCGGCCTCTTACAGCGAACACACTGCTGAAGTTTCCTTAAGATCAGCTAATGTATGCTGAAGTTATAACACTTCCTGTTTCACGTTTCTCGCCATAAATTAGTTTCCTCGCCACGGCCAAACCGTTCGAGATATCAAAAATCCCCTGGCAATTTTTCATCCTCAATGTCTTGACTTCATGCTGACCGAGTTTCGTGGCATTTCTTTGAATTCTCGAGGAGAAGTACTTTAAATTCCATTGCATGCGTTTAACAAACAACCCTAAATAGCCGACTTCCTGTTGGGCTGGGGTAAAAAGTAAGAGCATGAAGTATATATGAACCGATGAGATCTATATGTGTACCGAGTTTCATATTATTACATGCAAGTGTGTTTGATTTATGGACCAAGTTTTCGGACCCCGTTCCAGGGGGCGCTGTCGAGCCTCCCTGCCACGCCCGGGTACCATCTTCAGCCCGGCCCTGATGGCCGCGGGTTCTGACCTGTGTGCAAAGTTTTGGGGGCCTTAAAAACCTTGAAAAACTATTTTAAAAGCATTTTCACTCAACAGACAATCCCCTCACCCCACACACACACACACATAGATGCAGAGACAGAGAGAGAGGGAGGGAGAAAATCCTCCTGAAAATCACATTCAAACCAAAATATCTGACTTCCTGTCGATCCGAGCTAGTGAGTGTAAATTAGAAAGTTGTCCGGCTCAAGGAGAACAATTTTCCTTCCCTTTTTTTGTTACTGTAGGTAAAACTATACCCCATTTTTGACTAAAGGTGGCGCTACTGAGCCCCTCACCACGCCCGTTTCTGAAACTTTGCACATGTCTACTAGCTAATAAATGTAATGTGTCTGTCGAGTTTAATGCAATTTGAAGAATGTTAAGAGCCTCAAAAGCATTCAAAAAGAATATTAAAGTTTAATGCGTTGCCATGGCAACAGTATTTAAGATATCAATAATCCTTTCACAGGTCTACATCTGGCGTGTATTTACATTATACAGATGAAGTTTGAAGCAAATCGGGTAAAAATAAGAGGGTGATTTCAAAGCATTTTGAAAGTGACACACTTCCTGCTGCCAGTTGGTCACTTTGACTCGCAATAGTTACATCCATGTGATCGGCCTCTTACAACGAACACACTGCTGAAGTTTCATCAAGATCAGTTAATGTATGAAGAAGTTATAACACACTTCCTGTTTCCATTATTCGCCATAAATTCGTTTCCTCGCCACGGCCAAACCGTTCGAGATATCAAAAATCCCCTGGCAATTTTTCATCCTCAATGTCTTGACTTCATGCACACCGAGTTTGCTGACGAACGGATAAATCCCCTAGGAGAAGTGTTTCAAATTCCTGAGCATGCGTTTCCAAACAACCCATAATAACTGACTTCCTGTTGGGCTGCCGTAAAACTTAGAGCACGAAAGTTGTTCGGCCCGATGATGTCTATAGGTGTAGCCAGTTTCAGATTATTACATGCAAGCGTGTTTGATATATGGACATGTTTTCGAATCTCGTTCCAGGGGGCGCTGTCGAGCCCCCCTGCCACGCCCGGGTACCAGCTTCAGCCCGGCCCTGATGGCCGCGGGTTCTGACCCGTGTGCAAAGTTTCAAGAGTTTTTGAGCACGTTAAGGCCCCCAAAAGTGCCAAAAAGGTAGTAAAATAATAATAATAATAATAATAAATATAGCTGCGAGCAGCGATTACGGGCCCAAGCCGGTGGCACCGCAACCCTGGTGCCTTTAGGTAACTAAAGGCACCGGGGTGGCGGTGCCTCCGGCTTTGGCCCTTCATCGCTGCTCGCAGCTATATTTATATATATATACATATATATAAAAAGCCGGTGGCACCGCCACCCTGGTGCCTTTAGGGTTATTGTGCACGACGTGACACAAAATATCTGCTCGCTCTCTTCCGAACGGCTTTGGTAGTTCTGCTTCAGCACTGATGATGTTGTAGAAATAGTGCGCTCTGGTTGGTCTGGATTATTCGGGATTTTTTATTTTATACAGAAATAAGTTATTTATAATTCAGATGAGAATAAAGTTAGTGTTGATTAAAATGCAGGAAAACAAATATATTGATCTGAAATATAGCACATTAATTTTAAATTTATTTAGGTTCAATTACCAAACATACAATCTTAATTTAATTTAAAGCAAACAATACATTTAAAATATATGGGTTGTATGCACATTTTTTTTAATAAAAAAAAGATATATATCCAAAAAGACAAGGCCTTAAAGGGTTAAACTCTTGTCACTGTAACAGACACAATCTCTCTCTCTCTCTCTCTCTCTCTCTCTCTCTCTCTCTCTCTCTCACACACACACACACGTCAAGTCACTTACATTTTAGATGCAATATTGAATAAGCAGAAAAATCGGATTTTCTGCTCTGAAAATATAAATAAGCATAAAAATTGAATAAGCACTTTGAATATTCTAAACAGAATAAGCACTAGTCGCTAATGAATAAGTACTAGCACTTAATGGAATAGATACTAGTATCTAAAAAATAAGTACTAGTAGCATGAAAATAGAGACTAGTAGGTTAAAATGATTAAATGTTAAAACGGCTTGCCATATTGGCCCAGAGAGAGAGGGAAAATGACCTTTTAGATACTAGCACCTATTAATAGATACTAGTATTTATTCAATAAATACTAGTACTAAGTCATTAGATACTAGTACCTATTAAATAGATACCAGTACTTATTCATTAGCTACTAATACGTATTCAAAAGAATATCTAAAGAATAAGCACTAGTATCTAAAGAATAGGCACTAGTACTAAAGAATAAGCACTAGTCGCTAATGAATAAGTACTAGCACTTAATGGAATAGATACTAGTATCTAAAAAATAAGTACTAGTAGCATGAAAATAGAGACTAGTAGATTAAAATGATTAAATGTTAAAACGGCTTGCCATATTGGCTCAGAGAGAGAGAGAGAGAAAATGACCATATTCAAACCAAAATATCTGACTTCCTCTTGGTCTGAGCTAATGAAAGTTAATTAGAAAGTTGTCCGGCTTGATCTGAACAATATGCGTACCGAGTTGTATGATTGTAGGTAAAACTATAAAACTAACACCCCCACGTTTGTCAAAAGGTGGCGCTACTAAGCCCCTGCTCCACGCCCATTTCTGAAACTTTGCACATGTCTACTGGCTAATAAATGTGATGTGTCTGTCGAGTTTCATGCAATTTCAAGCATGTTAAGAGTCTCAAAAGCATCAACAAAGAATAATAAAGTTTGATGCGTTGCCATGGCAACAGTATCTAAGATATCAATAATCCTTTCACAGGTCTACATCTGCCGTGTGTTTACATTATACACATAAAGTTTGAAGCAAATCGGGTAAAAATAAGAGGGCAATTTCAAAGCATTTATAAAGTGACACACTTCCTGCTGCCAGTTGGTGGCGCTATAACTTTGACTCACAATAGTCACATCCATGTGATCGTCCTCTTACAGCGAACACACTGCTGAAGTTTCATCAAGATCAGTTAATGAATGCAGAAGTTATAACACACTTCCTGTTTCACGTTTCTCGCCATAATTTCGTTTCCTCGCCATGGCCAAACCGTTCGAGATATAAAAAATCCCCTGGCAATTTTTCATCCTCAGTGTCTTGACTTCACGCTGACCGAGTTTCGAATTCTCAAGAATTTTTGAGTTTTGAATTCTCTAGGAGGAGTATTTCAAATTCCCTTGCATGCGTTTTCCAAACAACCCTAAATAGATGACTTCCTGTTGGGCTGGGGTAAAAAGTAAGAGCATGAAGGATATATGAACCGGTGAGATCTATATGTGTACCGAGTTTCATATTATTACATGCAAGCGTGTTTGATTTCTGGACCAAGTGTTCAAACCCCGTTCCAGGGGGCGCTGTCGAGCCCCCCTGCCACGCCCGGGTACCAGCTTCAGCCCGGCTCTGATGGCCGCGGGTTCTGACCCGTGTGCAAAGTTTCAAGAGTTTGAGCACGTTAAGTGCCCCAAAAGTGCCCAAAAGGTAGTAAAATAATAATAATTCGTAAGAATAATAATAATCCTTAGGAAAACAATAGGGCCTTCGCCTTTTCAAGGCTTGGGCCCTAATAAACAGAGCAATTCCAAGAGGGTCCTCACACCATCGGTGCTCGGGCCCTAATGATTTAAAAGATATATTGCTCATGTCTGGGTGAATAGTATTCGCTGAGTTTTGTTGAAGATTAGAGACGTGCTCCAGGAAAAAAGTTCACGGTGACTGAGAGGCAGAACGCACACCCTGTTTATATTCGTTATTTTACAAAAGCACAATATTTTATTTCGATTGTATGTGGGCACATAAAAAAGTAGATATTTAACAGATTATTTTCTCATATTTCTTAACTCTATGGCGGGAGTAACTATGACTCTCTTAGTTACGGGGCCCGGGCGCCTCCTCGTGGCGACCGCTGGGGAGGGTGGTTTCCACCCGAGCTAAGATCCGGGCCCACTCCGCACGGGTTAACTCCCCGTGCGGTAGTTTTCTACTGGTTACGTCAAAAAGATATGAAAAAAAAGTCCCTGGTCCCTCTGGAATCCAGGGCAACGGTAGAGGTGGAGACGTAGGGGATCTATTTAACAGATTATTTTCTCATATTTCTTAACTCTATATGAACAGAAATGATGGTAGTACTTTAAGTCTATTTTTCTGCTATGTGAAAAAAACGAGCAAAACGCGCCGGCGCGTTTCTGGTCCCCAGAGGGTTAATGTAAAAATATATAGTGTAAACGATAAATCACATTTGAGAATTATGCTGGCTACTGTATACAGGCCACCAGGGCACCATAAAGATTTTATCAAAGAATTTGCGGACTTTCTATCAGAATTATTATTGGCTGCAGATAAAGTACTAATTGTTGGTGATTTTAATATACATGTAGATAATGAAAAAGATGCATTGAGTAGGTCCTGACACGTGTTGTCTAACTCCAATTGAGTTTACAATGTCTTTAAATGCCAATCCCATTGTCGTAATCATACTCTAGATCTAATATTATCACATGGAATAGATGTTGATGCCGTTGAAATTCTGCAGCAGAGCGATGACATCTCAGATCATTATCTAGTCTCATGTAAATTACATTTAGCCAAGGCTGCAAAGCCGACTCCGTGTTATAAATACGCTAGACCTATAACTTCTGCCACTAAAGATTGCTTTATCAATAATCTTCCTAATCAGTTTCATCATCTCAGCATCCCGGATAGCTTAGAAGAACTTGATATTGCAACAGAAACGTTTAACTCTCTCTTTTCCAGCACTTTAGACGCAGTTGCTCCGTTGCGCTTAAAGAAGATTAAAGAAAAGCCGTGGTACATCGAGCACACCCGGGCCCTTAAGAGAGCAGCCAGAAAAATGGAGCGCAACTGGAAGAAAACTAAACTAGAGGTATTTCGGATTTCGTGGAAAGAGAGCTCGATTGCTTACAGAGAGGTTTTAAAAGCTGCTAGATCTGCTTATTTTTCAAACCTATTAGAAGAAAATAAACATAATCCAAGGTATTTATTTGAAACAGTGGCTAAACTAACGAAAAAGAAAGCTTCAAGCTCAGAAGTGTCCAAGCAACACAGCAGTGATGACTTTATGAACTTCTTCACTTATAAGATTGATAATATCAGGGACAAAATTATAACTATGCAACCGTCTACCACAGTATCGCATCAGGAAGTGCATTGTAGTCTCCCTGAGGAAAAATTTGATTCATTTGTTGCTATAGGAGAGGAAGAATTCTGCAAACTCGTTAATTCATCTAAATCGACAACTTGTATGTTAGATCCTATACCGACTAAGCTACTGAAAGAGATGTTTCCAGAGGTCATATATCCTCTTCTTAATATCATTAATTCATCTTTGTCTCTAGGATACGTACCAAAAACCTTTAAACTGGCTATGATAAAACCGCTTGTTAAAAAAACACAACAGAATCCTACAGAATTAGTCAATTACAGGCCGATCTCGAGTCTGCCTTTTCTGTCAAAGATATTAGAAAAAGCAGTATCTTCACAACTGTGTTCCTTTCTAGAAAGAAATTATATCTGCGAGGATTTTCAGTCCGGATTTAGACCGTACCATAGTACTGAGACCACTCTCATTAGAGTCACAAATGATTTGCTCTTATCATCCGATCGTGGTTGTATCTCTCTATTAGTGTTACTCGATCTTAGTGCTGCATTTGACACAATTGACCACAACATTCTTTTAAATAGACTAGAAAACTATGTGGCCATTAGTGGAATTGCACTAACATGGTTTAAATCATACTTAACTGACCGTTATCAGTTTGTAGCAGTAAATGAAGAGATGTCTTATCGATCACAAGTTCAGTATGCCACCACAAGGCTCAGTACTAGGACCGCTGCTGTTTACTCTGTACATGCTACCATTAGGAGATATCATTAGGAAACATGGAGTTAGCTATCACTGTTATGCCGATGATACTCAGCTGTATATTTCTTCAAGACCCAACGAAACTTACCAATTCACAAAATTAACGGAATGCTTAGCTGATATAAAAAATTGGATGAATAGTAATTTCCTACTACTACTATTAGTTAAATATAGATGATTCAAAGAATGTCACATGTGTGTCTCTCACTTGTAGTGAGAGAGGATTCTGTTTATGTACCTGGGGAGGCAGAAGAGGGAGACACTCCAGAGAACAGAAACAACAAGGACCTCTGACCTAGATGTCAGAAGGCCATTTGGTGCAGGGGAGCTTAGTGGGCCAACTAGTGTGGAAAACTACTGGGAGGAAGGCTCTGGGCGGAAGAAGGCCTTGAAACTAAGATAAAAGCTAGTTCAGTCTGTCTGGGGGTGTGTCACTCTTCTGCACAGGGTAACAACTGTGTATTAGACTGCTCCTATTCTTGCAAGAATAAATACTTCTATTTTATATAATTTGACTCTGAGTGTCTTTTACGCAGTGATGTTTGTTTGAGATGAATTTTTGCCACAACAGTTTTGGTGTCAGAAGTGATATTCCTTGGACGTGCCTCCTGGACCTGAGATCGGACGGTGTTTGGCCACCTGGACTAAGTAAGTTCCAGCTCTACCTCGTAAACTTGAGAGAGAGGGGCCGACCGATATCAGGGCCGGGAGAATCGACCACTGGAATCTAAAGAACCCGCAAGTGGCATGAAACAACGTCTCTGGTAAGGGTCATTTAAATTCGGTTTAATTGGGGGAAGAGTGAAATTGAACCATATTGGCTGAGGGCTGTTTCTGTGGTACGTAATCTGAGATTAATTGAGATCTATATATAGATCAAGAGGTTTCAAACAGATACGAGAGAAAATTATCTGAGATTAATTGAGGTCTGTAACAGATCAAGAGATTTCAAACAGATAGGTACCCTGAAAATCAGTTGTTCCACCACGGAGCAAATTTTTTTTAGGTGCTGAGGCTAATTGGGGGGAGCCAGAAAAGAATTGTTTTTGGTAAACCATAATTAGGAGGGCACTAATAGTGCAACCCGACCGATTTGGGTTAAAAGAAAAGAGTCGGATTTGTTAGGGACGCCTAACAGATTAAAGAAAACGCGCGTTGAAGAGAAATCCACAGAGAACAGAAAACAGCCGGTATGGGGATGTCTCAAAAGCAAGCTTGCGAAATTTGGTACACCGGTGTTTTGTCAAATGAGGTATTGAGCGCCACAACATTAAAGATGGTGCGGGAATCAGTTGAACAGAGCAGTGAGAAACAAAAGTTGTGTCTGCGTTCAACATGTGTGTAAAGACAGAAAACAAATTAGAATATTTTGAGCATTTTCTGTGCTGCTCATGAAATTATGTTCCGCCAATAAAATGATGAAGATTATGATTTGGCTATTGTGATTAAATCCGCGACTGGTGGACTGTAAAAGAATACAGAGGACTGCTTATCAGTGGCTCTGTTTACATTCCTGAAATGGGACACACACTGCTTCAAGGGTGTGCAGCAAGTTGGAGCCGTTTGCAAGCTCACAGTGATCAAACTATAGTCAAGGTGTCTGATGCTGTAATTGAGGCTGACACATGAACCCACCAGATGACAGAGAGTGTTTTTAATGGTGGTCATCAGGACCATTTAAAACGTAACTAAATGCCCACCGAGAAGGTGTTTGAAAATGTGATGGTGACACATTTCTGATAATAATGTGGGTTTGAAAGTAGATCAGTGTTTAAACGACGACATTGACATTTTGTCTGAGAAATAAGAGATAGAAAACAAGGTCAAAAGATTGAAGTCTTAAAGTGAATCCTTTTGAAGAAAAGATCTATAATAGTGAATTGATGAATACAGGTTGATGTAAAATTAATGACTCCAACAAATGTGAGTTGCAAAATATATCAAAGTAACTAACAGGATGATTGTGTTTTAATTAAACATTTTAGAAAGGGTTTAGATTAAGGAGAGAGACTAATCTCACGAATGATTTATAATAATTGCAAAAGATGTATCAAGCAGAGAGTGCTAGCCTTGTCAAAGTTAACGTAATTGAGAACTTGACAACTAAAATGCTGATTGAGAAATGTGAAACGTTATTGAGAACTGGAATAATTATTTTTATTTAAGATCAAGCAAGCAGAAGCAATACTGGATTAACAGTTGCTAAATGCGGATTAAACAAACAGCTTGAAAAGTTGACCATGAAAGAACTAGAAGCTGATGTTTTGCTTTCAAAAGATACGTTTGTTATTGGCTGTAATGAAACAGTTTGCTTATCTAAATCTGATGTGTGCTGTGGCTGAAACTGCCAGTGCAACAGAGACTCAATCTGAGTGGAAATTTGTAATGTCTAAATAAAGACAACTATAAAAATTATGTTTATTTGGAAACACATGTAATTTCTGGCAAATGTGCCTTAAGCTGGGATAGAGTTATAGGATGGTAGATAAAAGTTTGATGTTAGAAGTTTACGAGAGTGCAGTGTGCCAGTCCTGAATGCCTCAGAGTCTCTCTCATTCAATGTCAGCTAAAAGCTGTTATCTGTGATAAGCTCTTTGTAGTAAAGCACAGTGTTTCAGTTGAAGAATCATAGACACAGTTTTAAATGTAAAACTGAATGACTTTAAAGAAGTCTTTAAAATAATAATACAGGCCTTAAACGATAGAGGTGACATTTTGATTAGCTCATTTTAGGATCAGTAACGACTTTGTCTCATTTAGTCTCCACCATTCAGGACCGATGGCTCCGTCTACAGGTAAAGTTCACTGAACGTACGGATGATCCAAATTCGCTGAGTATAGTCTAAGCAGGCTAGGGTTCTGCTTTTAAGATGGTTAATGGATTCAAGTGATTAAATACTGTTGTTATTGACCTGTCTCCCTGTGTGAACACTATTAGGCAATCGGAATGGCTCTGGTGACTCTTGATTGTGTCTTTCCTAAGCTCCAGAGAACAACAGATTTTGTTGAAGAAAACGGTCAAAGATTCTGTGATGGGAAAAAAGCGGTCACCAGTGGGCACGAGTGACCATCTCTATGACGGGTAAGACCTTCTTTG
Organism: Tiaroga cobitis; assembly: GCA_030578255.1. Lineage (NCBI taxonomy): Eukaryota > Metazoa > Chordata > Actinopteri > Cypriniformes > Leuciscidae > Tiaroga > Tiaroga cobitis. Next base: position 51,192,048 of record CM060597.1, read on the forward strand.
GCCAGACAGGGGGCAACCTAAGCCAGAGTGGATCACGCAAAGTCATTGGGCATCTCCTGAATGGAGGTGTGTTATGTGAGACAGGTATGAGGGTTGAGCAGGAGCTGTGAGGCCAGCAGCGTCCTTATGCCGTTAAGGGGAGATGACGCGGTGACGAGTTACGGCATGTCTCCCCAATAAAGCAAAGCTCCTCTATATATACCACTCGCCAGAAGAAACCGCATTAGTTGTATGGCTTGTTTTTCATTGTGACAAGTGTCTGCAACTATACCCAGGGGGGACAACACCCTGAGGAGAAGAAAATTATAGATAAAGAGCTAATGGCAATGGGCTTTCAAGAGCCAGCTGAGGCCGTGAGGGGATTGCCATTATTAATTGTTGTGGAGACAGTAATAAAACTTTTGATGTCGGTTGCCTTATGGGCAAGGAAAATGTATAGAAGTTGATTTAGAACTAGTCTATAACATGGTTTTTAACTCCTGAAGGTCGTTAGACATGGTGGTGACTAAAGATGAAGACAGCTTTTGTAGATTTAAGTCTGGATAACAAAGGTGGATGGTCAAAGGTTATTGTAATGAATTTAATATTACATTGTGTATAAGTTACAGTCTTAGAAATTTATTTATAGTGAGAGAGACTGCTGGAGCGGAGGAAGGAATGGTAACTGTGTCTGTCTTTCTGTTATCGGCCTGCTAGAGCAAGCTGAAGGAAAATAGTGATAATGAACCAAAACAACCCAGCTGACTTGTTCATTATTCATTAGATTTTTTAGACAAGACATGCTTTGAAAGTGGTTAAGAGACCATGTAAAATTAGATAGAAGCTACAGGAAAATGGAAAGGTTAAAATCTTATTTAAAATTTAAATCCTTTTAACGATGATATGAGGAAAGGGCAAACATTGAGAATGAGCAGTTAACATATGTGTGTCTAGTATGAGTGTGTGTGTGATGGTGACAGCACTTTATGTCTTGTATGTATTAGTTTGGGGTACTAATATTAGAACAGTATTGAAATTAGAACAGAACCGTTTTATCATTACAGATGGGTTAAGGCAAATGACAAATTTTAAAGAAGCCGATAATTCTGAGTGGAACGGTTGAAAAGACAATACAGAACATGGGACGAGCTTTAAGTTGATTGGACATCAAGCTCTGTCTGGTAGTAATACTTTTGTCATGCAGGATGTCGATTTGAATTATGTTCTGGATCAGTTTAAGTATTTGTGTAAATTGGAATTGTGTAGTTGTAGATCACCATCTGGCATGGGCTGAGATAAATGAAAATGTTGTAGATTTGATGGCAACAACAAAATGACATATTGGCTAAGTCAATTTCGAAGTATCAAGAGAGCCCTTAACATTTGATAATTGTGAACAAAGGGGGAGAAATGATTGACTGACATTGACCAAGTCTGTACAGCACGACCTGACCTGATAGGGAAAATTGATGACTTTAGAAATGTTTGTGATGGCTGACTTGAGACAAAACAACAGGCCTGAAAAGCAGGATTCGCTGTGAGACTCAGGGCCGTTGCCCTTCAAATACTTCGATAAGAAGATGAGATTGGGCTTTAAGTGAAGAATGTAATATTTTGTTTCAGAGGCAGAGAAGGATGTCTGGGCAAAATTTGGCTGAAGGACGCCGTTTGGGTTGGTGTTGATGGCAAATCAAATTAGTTTAAATTGATGAATGAGCGGGGTCATGCATCAAAAGGGGGATGGTAACAATTGCCAAATATGGTTTACTTGGGTCCCAAACAAAATTTGCTGTCTGTACATGTATTTGCAGGACTGTTTCAACAGGAAACGCTAGGGCAGATGTGGCAGCGAAGGCCGTGGCAGCGCAGCAGACAAAAGAAACTACGTATTTTACTATCTGAAAATAACCTCGACATTTGTTTTTCTTTACAGAGCATGCAGACTTTTGGATACAGGGGAGAATGTCCCCTATAAAATAATGGTTACGGATGAATTTGACTAACTATTCTGGCCTGGATTGTTTTTGTAGTAGAAAGAAACAAGGCCACACCTGCGCAGCGCAAACTTAAATTTTCCTTTTACAGAATGTCAGGATGGGTTGCAGAAAACAGAACTGATTCTGTTCCAAATGTATAAATATTGTTTTTCAGGGGAAAAGGACCCTGAGTGCTATTAAGTGAGCGAGAAATTATACGGTGATAATGTTTCAGGTTGATTCCACAGGTCACACCAAAAGGGACGAGCGGCTAGACAAGCGGTCACTAACAAAATACTTAAGGTCTCCATTCACAGGTGACAGCAGGCAAGAAATGGTTCACTCCAGTGGGGGTGCGGTCGTGATTTAAGTGAAAACCTTATAAGGATCAGAAAATGGTTGGAGAATGTGACACCTGGGTCCAAGCCTCTCACCTTAGACAACACCAACAGGTCTCAACCATCCAATAGAGCACAAAGTGAGGGATTCAAGGACGTGCTAGTAACGTGCCTCCAGAACCTATCAAGGGAAAGACCATTGCAACGGCATGCAAAGTGTCACCCTGGTGAACACGGAACGTCCATGGGGCGAACGAGATGATCAACACACCTGGAGGAACCAACTGCCAACTGATGGTTTAAGTTTAACAGAAGAATCTACTTTGTGATGATTTTGATGATTTTGTTTGATTGAATCAAACTAGGTATTGATTTGATTGGTGCAAATGTAGAAAATCTATTAATTTATGTGTAACAAGCAAAAAGACGGACCGTAATGGAGATATTAGAGTTAATTTTGAACAACTAATTTGGTTAGAGGAATGGGAAAATTATAAGACTTCTCTGGTTAGATTTGTTAAACAGTGCGTTCAATAGAGCCTACTAAATTGAATTAGAAGTGAACAAAAGATGGTTAGGAAAACCGAGATGAAATATGGAGATGGGCGTAGATTAATGGAAAAGGCTTAATGATAGGAGTTAGGATTGTGTGTGTTATTCTGATAATTTTGTTATTCATGGGTGAATATGATTACAGAGACAGGTGAAAACCTGCTGTCTGTTCAATTGGTGAAAATGACAGTTAGCGGGAGTTACAGTGAGATATGTGTTAAATGTATGTTCTGTTTGTTTTTCTTCTATTTGTTTATTTTCTGAGAAAGATTAAGGGCAAAGATTTAAAGGGGGTTAAAAGCAGCAGTCATCCGTGTTACGAGATGGCGTACAAAGATAGGGTTTGAAACTGAGGGATTTTTTATTATACTTTTATCTGGTTGTTTCCTTGCTATGTTATAACTACCTTTTCCTTACTGGCGTGACTGAGGGTCTGTTTACAGGAGCGCAGGAACAGTGATTTCTCGCTTAGCCCGGCGCAGTAAAAATGTTTACTTGCTTGCTAAAATATTACGGGGCCTTTCCCCCACAAAAACAGCCTTATGCTTCTTCATTCTAAACTTTTCTTCACAGGTTCAAGGAGAGTGATCATTTATGCAAAAATCAGAGATGAAAAGTATAAGTGTGATGATATGACTTAAAATTTGTCTTATTGTTTATTATTGTGATTATGGGTAATCAGAATGATAAAAAGTGAGGAGTTGTGGTGGCAATTTTAATGATATTCATTGATCTTTAGTTAAATATAGATGATTCAAAGAATGTCACATGTGTGTCTCTCACTTGTAGTGAGAGAGGATTCTGTTTATGTACCTGGGGAGGCAGAAGAGGGAGACACTCCAGAGAACAGAAACAACAAGGACCTCTGACCTAGATGTCAGAAGGCCATTTGGTGCAGGGGAGCTTAGTGGGCCAACTAGTGTGGAAAACTACTGGGAGGAAGGCTCTGGGGGGAAGAAGGCCTTGAAACTAAGATAAAAGCTAGTTCAGTCTGTCTGGGGGTGTGTCACTCTTCTGCACAGGGTAACAACTGTGTATTAGACTGCTCCTATTCTTGCAAGAATAAATACTTCTATTTTATATAATTTGACTCTGAGTGTCTCTTACGCAGTGATGTTTGTTTGAGATGAATTTTTGCCACAACAACAGATTCTAATTATTGGACAAAAAACTTCCACACGTAATAACCCAGAATACTGTCTAACACTTGATGGCTGCTCTGTTAAGTCTTCGTCGTCGGTTAGGAACCTGGGTGTGCTCTTTGATACCAACCTTTCTTTTGAAAGCCACGTGTCTAGTATCTGTAAAACTGCATTTGTCCATCTTAAAAATATATCTAAAATACGCCATATGCTCTCATTGGGAAATGCAGAACAATTAGTCCATGCGTTCATGACCTCAAGGCTAGATTATTGTAATGCTCTACTGGGTGGTTGCCCTGCACGCCTAATAAATAAACTACAGCTAGTTCAAAACGCCACAGCTCGAGTTCTTACCAGAACCAGGAAATATGACCATATTAGCCCGGTTCTGTCATCACTGCATTGGCTCCCTATTAAACATCGTATACATTTTAAAATATTGTTGATTACCTACAAAGCACTAAATGGTTTAGCTCCGCAGTATTTGAGCGAGCTCTTAACGCATTATAGTCCTTCACGTCTATTGCGATCTCAAAATTCCGGCCAGTTGATAATACCTAGAATATCTAAATCGACTGCAGGCGGTAGATCCTTTTTCTTTTTAGCACCAAAACTTTGGAACAGTCTTCCTACCATTGTCCGGGAAGCAGACACACTCTGTCAGTTCAAAGCTAGACTAAAAACACATCTCTTTGACCTAGCATACACAATACATTATAGACTTCTATAAATTCAATGTTAGGCTGCATAGATTAGGTCAGCCGGAACTGGGAACACTTCCCTTAAATCTTGATGTACTCGCTACATCATAAGAAGAATGGCATCTACGCTAATATTAGTGTCTTTGTTTATCCCGAGGTTTTCCCGCAGCCTGCCGGATCCTGGCCGTGTCCAGATCTGATGAAGGAGATCCGCCTGGACCCGATAACAATGCAGTGCTGAAGTATCCACTATCCTCTCCCTATGGAGGATCCCTTTCCCACTCTACAGATAAAGCGTTGTGAATTCCGGCTCACGTACCCCGAAGTGATAAAATAAAACAAAATTCTGTATCAAAATTTATAGGCAAGAAAAGTAGTTTGTTTAGGCATGGGTTGTATGGAATTACAAACCTGCACACATATTTTAAAAAGCACATAACTATAGAATCAATTCTGAATGAGCATGTGAACGCCGTCAGCGTTAATCACAGGTTCGCGTTTAAAAGTCTGATCATTTCGACGGAGGTGAATCAATTAAAACTAACTATAGCTGGAAGTAACATTATTCAAGAACCGCTATAACGCCAAAACAATCTGTTACCTTAAACTATATGTTGATCTCTGTAAAGCTGCTTTGAAACAATCCATTGTTAAAAGCGCTATATAAATGAAGATGACTTGACTTGACTGGGCGGATGACCGGGCAGTACAACATATGGAATGTCACTGTGATGACTCCAGCCTGGACCAGGGAGATCGAAAAGTGACACGGGCTCGGAGGAGGGAGCCATACCGTGGAAGAATACACATATGAGATCACCGTAGGGATCACAACATATGGACCCAGCCTAACACAGGTTCCACCAGTGTATACGAGTGAAGGCCTGGCTTTGGACACTCCGCCACGTCCGTTGCCGAAGGGTATGGAGGAACTCAACAGGGTTCAGCTAACAAGGGGAACTCACAGGAGCAAATTTGCGCAGATATCCAGTCCAAAGGAGGGGAATGGCGCAGCAAGCTGACACTTCGAACCAGGCTTACAGTGAAAATGGCTTCAAGTGAAGGGAGCCCACGGGAAGCAACGGTTTGAGACATCGGCTAGATTCTAGCGGATGTATGATAGGTGTCGCCCAGCCCCCAACTCTAAACACTTCCGGGGGCGCGGCCTGCTGCTGACCCTGTGTCTCGCTATTGTCTCGTGGCGTTTTTGTTTGTGTATCTAAGTTATTTTATTCGTTTCTTTTTTTTTTCGCTTTTTTAAATTGCAAACAGTATGAATGTGTTCCTGATCAGCGTGGTCTCAGCGTTGGTTGGATTGGTGCTGGCGGGCGAAGCCTTCGAAGATCAATTGGCTTCTATGGTGTCGAGCCGGATTTATTCAAGAGACTTCTTGCTATCGCTAAGATATAATAACTATGCTGTCGATGTGACGATTCCACCAAGTATATGTCTGCACAGGAGAAGGAGATCAAGAACCAAGAAACGAGGGTCGAGAGGAGGAATTCGAAATAGATTACGGAGGCGAGGAAGTCGTCATCCCCTTCCAGTGATCACGCTGTCTAACGTAAGATCTCTTAATAATAAGATGGATGAGGTTGCACTCCGAGTGAAACAGGAGGAGGAATTTAGGAGCAGCAATCTCATCTGTTTTACTGAAACATGGCTAAATGAAGATAATAGTGTGGATATCGAGGGATTTACCACAATACGAGCCGACAGAGACAAGGTCAAATCACGGAAATCGGTAGGCGGGGGACTCTGTATGTATGTTGATAAGAACTGGTCATCGCAGTCTACTATAATTGAACAGACTTGTACCCCGGACTATGAGACGTTGGTTGTATCTTTTAGACCCTTTTATCTGCCGCGGGAATTTGGTCGAATAACCATATTCCTGGTGTATGTACCAGGACCTAATAATAACGAGGCAGCGGAGCACATTGCAGAGTGCTTTACTTGGATCCTAACAAAGTCGGCAGACCAACCAGTCTTCATACTAGGGGATTTTAATACACTTTCATTAACAGAGACTCTTCCACATTTGCAGCAATAAATTGATTGTCCAACCCGTTTCTCACGCACGCTGGATTTGTGTTATGGTAACATTGTCGACGCATACAAGGCAGTATGCCGATCACCGATTGGTAGATCGGATCACAATGTTATCCATTTACTGCCAACATATAGACAATGTGTCAGAAGAGACAAACCAGTGGAAAAGAGAATTCAGGTTTGGAGTAAGGAGAAAGAAGACATGTTAAAGGACTGTTTTTGTACTACAAACTGGGATGTATTTTTTGATTCATGCAGAGACCCTCACGAACTAACTGACTGTATTACCTCCTATATTCAATTCTGTGAAGAAACAGTTATTGATACTAAAGTGGTTAAAGTATTTTCAAATAATAAGCCATGGCTCTCTAAAGATTTAAAGAAACTCCTTAATGAAAAGAACTGGGCATTTCGTGAAAATAATTATGAGGGTTTTAAAATGAAAAGGAAGGAATTGAGAGCTATGATACAAAAAGCAAAAATTTACTTTAAATGCAAGGTAGAGGATCAGTTAGCGAATCAGGATGCAAGGAGTGCTTGGCAAGGCTTGAATAAGATGATGGGGCGTGACTCGAGAGATGTAAATAATGATATTCCTATAGGGACAGATGGTTTTAAATGGGTAAATGATTTGAATCTGTTTTATGGAAGATATGACGATGCTGACAATTACAATAAGATTGAAGAAATAAGTGACAGGATTCCAGTGGGGCCACCGATTTGGTTGACCGCTGAACAAATCAGAAGGTCCCTTAAATGCATTAAGCCCTATAAAGCACCAGGTCCAGATGGCCTTAGAGGAAGAGTTTTAAAGATATGTGCAAATGAATTAACTGAACCACTAACAAAATTATTCCCGTTTTTAATAGACTTACAGACCGTACCAAATACATGGAAGTTATCATTTATACGACCACTTCCGAAAAAAGTGAGAGCAAAAAATTTAGAGGACTTTCGTCCTGTGGCTCTGACATCTATACTCGCTAAAAGCATGGAAAGAGTAGTTAGCTACCACCTTAAACCATACATATCAGAGCAATTAGATGTACTGCAATTTGCATACAAATCACAAAGAGGGACAGAGGATGCCATGCTCACCATGGTCGATACAATTGCTAGCCATCTACAACAAGCAAAGGCTTATGTGCGTGTTCTCTTTATTGATTATACCTCTGCTTTTAACACCATGCAGATACATTTGCTCCTGGAACGTCTCCTGGTTCTAGGTGTAAATGGAGGAATAGTTCACTGGATAAAGAACTTCTTAATAAATAGACCATAGCAAGTTTGTGTTAGGAGGTTCAAATCAGATATTATGTTATTAAATACGGGGGCACCACAAGGATGTGTCCTGTCACCTCTCTTATTCTCTGTTTATACAGGTGGTGTAAGAGTGCAGCATGAGAAGAATAAATTATATAAATATGCAGATGATATGGCACTTGTGTACATTTTGAGTACGAGGAGCAGGTCCGGGAACTAGAAAAATGGTGTGAGGCAAGTTCCTTACTGATAAATGTAAGTAAAACAAAAGAGTTGATTTTAAATTATTCAGAGCCTCTAACAGAATTAATGCTATGTGATCAAACAGTTGAAATTGTGAAGACTTTTAAGTATTTGGGAACCATGATTGACTGCAAATTGAATTTCTCTGATAATGTTAATCTTATTTGTAAGAAAGCAAATCAAAGGTTATACCTGCTAAGGAAGTTGAGAGAATTTTCTGTAAGTCAGGATGTTCTGCAAAGAGTTTATATAAGTTTAATTGAGAGTGTTTTAGGGTATAATATAACTGTGTGGTTTGGACGAGTTACATCTGTGAATAAAGTAAAATTAGATAGAATTACAAGAGTAGCGGGAAAAATTTTAGGATCTAAACAAAAATCAGTCGCACAGTTGTATCAAATTGCTGTTCAAAGGAAAGCTTTGACTTACAAGAGACATAACACACCCATTGAATCATGTTTTTGAACTATTGCCATCACGTCGCCGCTATAGAACACCAAAAGCGATTAAAGCGATTTATAAAAGCGATTAAAGCGACTTTTGTACCAAATGCAATAAGTCTTTTGAATAAGAGGAGCTAAAATATTTTAATTTTTATGTGTATTGTGTATTGTTAATTGTTTTGTGATTGTATGGCGAGACCAAAGACCAATTTTCAGCCAAGGCTGAACAATAAAGTACTACTAACTAACTAAAACATCTGTCAGCGAGGCACATTGTGTCAACGCCTAAGAAGGAGCGACTCTCTTTTAGAGGAGCTATCCACCAGGTGGACACGTGCATGCAGGCTCAACACCTGGTCCCGTAGGAGAGGTAGGAACCTTGGGCACATATCCAGGCCGGGGTCTCAGATTTCGTGAGAGGTAGCCGGCCTGAATTCCAGGCATTATTTGCTGACCGAAATGTAAGCAAGTCCCTACACTTTTGTAGAGACCAAGCAAGCAGGAGAACTGTTTCCTTAAAAACAGGACTTTTAACTCACTGCCTGGAGTGGCTCAGGGGAGATGTCTGAGTGCAGTACACCAGAGATAGATCCCAAGAGGGTAAAGAGGGGGCACAAGGTGGATTCAGAAACCTGACGATCAAATCGTGCTTCCCAAGGATTTGCACCCTACTGCATCATGATGTGCGTCAATACAGAGGCAACATACATTTTGAGGGTGGAAGAGACAGCCTCACTCCAACCCATATAGCAGGAAGAAAACATTGAAGTGATCGAAAACATTCGGGATCTCCTCACGGAGAGAAGACTCTGTTCAATGAATAAGTTCCACTTATAAGGGAGAGCAAGCCTAATTTTTGAGAGGGTGGTCTCACAGAAGTGATGGTCTTTTCGGCATAATAATTATTGCGGTAGTAACCAGAACCTCCTCTTCCCGTTCTTCTTTAGAACTAGACCCGGAGCTCTCCAGGGTCCGAACGCGGGTGCCTCATGCCCCGTCTCTGAGAAGGTGCTCAGAGGAAGGAGTCAGAAAGGGCTGTCGAGAGGTCTGGTTGGGCCAATAAGGGACAATACCTGCTCCATCTCCTCCCTGACCGTAGCACAGTTTTGTGCAAGAAGGCTCACTGGGGAACACATTTCTGTGAGTTTTAAAAAAAACGATGGCTTTCAATTTTATTGATGGAATCACTGTAATGTTGGATGGCTGTAATTAATGTTTAAAATGGGGGGGAGGGGTCATTTTTATCTAGACATCAATGGCTTATTGATCATTATAGGTGTTATCAATCATTTAGTTGTTGTGGCTAGTTTGAGTTGAGAAATACACATTTCAGAATCATCACTAATCTGTGTGTGCATTTTGCTTTAGAACCAAGCAAGTTGACTCATGAAACCATTTGTTTATTATATCGCAATCGCATATCGCAATATTGACCTCAATAATCGCAAAATGACATTTTCCCCAAATCGTGCAGCCCTAGTCGCAATGCTGTCTTTTCAGACCAGTACGAGCTCGCTGAGCAGCGGTGTCTTAAAGTAAGGTGAACTGCAAGCAACTCGAGGCAATTGATGCCAATGCAGTCAGAGGGCGCCCAGAACTCTGATACTGCATGCCCTTTGTACGTGGCCACTCTGCCGGTAATGGTGGACACTAGTTCTAGGAGCCGTTGGCCCGGAGAAACAAAAGGTCTGTTTACGGGCTGAGGGTTTGGCGGCAGGCCAGGGTGATTGTTTCACAGGGCATGCCGCTCTGCCACGGCCACCTTGGGACCCGGTCGAGAAGCCAGTGCTGAAGCGGTCTTCATATGGAGGAAGCCATTAGGCTGCATCTGCCACACCCTTTCTCACTTCTTTAACAGCACTGACCTGACACATACTCTTGTTAAGAGATGCGTTGGGCTGAGTCACCTTCCAAACTATAAAAGAGATCCTCAACCCGTGGGCGAGTTTACTCTTTCCCAGTTGACCTGAAGACCCAACTGGCTATGGAGCACTCGAAGGGTAGGAATTTGTACTGATACTTCGCACATTCGAACGCAAGAACACAGGATAGTCTGTGGAGCGGAAGGATAGAGATCTGAAGTACTTGTCCTTCAGTTCGATTGCTGCAGACCAACCTTGGGGACGGAGCACTTGGAAATGCTTCTTTGAATTTGTGGGTGCCGCTGGCTCCGCTTTTTTTGGAGCCAGCAGCGGAACAGACACAAAAAAAAAAAAAACGTCACCCGGTCCTCCTACGAGTGAAGGGTGTGGTCAGTGACCATCTCCAAGAGCATCCATCCATCCCTGGGTGGCCCGCTCTGGTTTGATGCTTTTGCTGTCGCCTGCCACCTGGCTTGGCAGCGCCTGAAGCGGGCGGGGTGCCCGTTCTGCGGCCGGCTCCACGCTGAGACCTGGGTGGAGGCTGCTGCTATGGTCTAGCGGGAGCAGACGGGCTCCCTCGGCGGCGAGCAGGTGGAGGATCTTCCACCGGCGGACGGGTGGAGGCAGCAGCAGGCCGCCGGGGCCGGATGTGCCGAATAGCCTCCGTCTGCTTCTGGGCGGCAGAGAACTGCTGGGCAAAGTTCTGTACCGCATTGCCGAACAATCCAACCTGTGAAATGGGAGATTCCAGGAACCGAACCTTGTCCGCTTCTCTCATATCAGCCAGGTTGAGCCAGAGATGGCGCTCCTGGACCACAAGGGTGGACATTGCCAGACTGATCGCCAGACGCGATCTGCAACACATTGCCAGACGCGCGCTGCAACCTTCCTCTGGCGGAGGGCGAGGTCGGATGCACGGATGGAATGGCATCTTGATCTTTTTTCCTATAAATATCATATTATGATGTACACAAACCAATGATCTTTCTGTTTTCTGTTTTGTCATTATGATTGTTCATTGTTAGATACAACTATAGTATATTTTCATGATCTTGTATGTAATAAGTTTATAAATTTAAATTATATGAGCGACAGGTGCACTAACACTTCATAACATCAGTAACTCAACAGCACGACCTAGAACAGTTTTTCTCTGCGTTTGTAATGTCTGCACAAAGGAGAAGGGTATGGAGCAAATTATGTGTCAATATTAAACAAACAAATCCATCATTTTGCAAACAAACTCGATCTGCTTTGCAAAGGAAAACTCGACTCGCAAATAAACTCGATCTGCTTTGCAAAGGAAAACTCGACTCGCTAACAAACAGAAAGCAATTTGCAAAAACAAAGGTCGATTTGAGCGAAAATGCAGTGTAATAACCAATATTGTGTTTTACAAATATAAATGAGCCTAGATAATAGGCTATGTCACAAATAAATACAAACCATCCAAACAAATTGCATGTAACCTTTGAACAAATACCAAATCTAGTGCATACAAAAGCATATCTGTCTGTTACGATTGTGAAATCTCTCGGCTCGATTTTCTCACAAATGTGTCCGGGCCGATTTTCTCACAAATGTGTCCGGGCAGATTTTCTCACAAATGTGTCCGGGCAGATTTTCTCACAAATGTGTCCAGGTAGATTTTCTCACAAATGCAGATGAGTAACTTCCTCTTCTAAAACAGCAGATGGCGCTAAAATAGGGGATTAATTTAGCGCTAGCCTCCCGGGAGAAGCACTGATTTGAAACGCGCTTGCCTTTGCCTACAGCTGAGGAAAAAGTTACTGTCTTACTTTATTTATAATAAACATCTTAAGGTTTTCTTTTGTTAAATGTTTATTACAGATCTAGACAGAGATCCACATTAGCACTCTCCAGGGCCGGCGCCAAGGGCATTCGTGCGGGCCATTCCAAACCTCCCTTTCCTCCCCGCTGAATGCGATCCATTACAAATGCGTGAAATGCACGTACCGTGGTTGAGCGCGGTAAAGTTAGGTTCGGTATTCACCGGACATTTGTTTTCCCTTTACACTGTTCTATGATCGGCAGTCTTACAAAGATATCAATAGCAGGATTAGTTTTAACAGTATGTAACCATTGTATATCGACATGAAATATTAATTCAAAATCACCTACGTGCGTTATATAGCTGCATATTTATACATGAGAATGCTTTGACGCGCTTTCACAACGCATGGGAACGTTTGGCAATTCCAGCAACTGCAGTAAACGTAGCCTATAATTTATTATTTAAAAGTAGCCCCCTTTTAACATTTAAAAACAGACATTTTCAAATTCCAAAGCTTGTAAAAGGTTACTATTGGTAAGACTGACTTACTACAGGTGAAATTGAGCCAATACCTCCCCTCATGTATTTACAGTACACAATTATTTTTATATTTTTATTTTTATAAAGGGTTTTTGGTGATTTACTACTGGTGAGATTTTGCATTAATCACCTGATCAAGTTCAAGATCAAGTTTGTTTGCAAAATGCTGGATTTGTTTGTATAAAGCTACACTGTGTAACTTTTTTAGTTTATTCTTAGCTAAAAACAGTTAGTTCTTTCAAAAATATATGTGCTCATTAATGTATATTTACTTTGTTCAAGTAATAAAGTATTCTCGTGAGTGTATAATATGCCATTGAAAATACATACGGGTAAATGGTTCTAATGTCGGTCGCCATGTTGCCCCTCCATCTTGAAAGTACATTAGCCAAAGAGGGGCATCAAGCTTTGCCTTTCGCGTTTTAACACTCGATGGCACCGTGTCGAGGAGGTCGAACTGGAAGCCATGTTAATCTTGGACTCCATTGGCCACCGTAGGAGTTAAAACGAAATCGAAATTGAGAGGAACAGAAACTAATATTCACTGGATGGTCATATACCTTTTCACCGCTAGATGGGGGTAAAAATCACACAGTGTAGCTTTAATATTGGCACATAATTCGCTCCATAGACGGGCAGCTGCTGGAAGATCTCTCCTTTGGAGAAAACTGTTGGCTTCTTACTCGAAAAATGTAAGTATCACTCCTTAAAAATTAATATTACCTCAGAATGAATTGCATTGTTAGCCCACCCTAAAACTTAAACAAAATAATAATATTAAATGCTGACCAATACTTAATTATATTACTTTTTTTATATACTAAAAATGATATAATTTAATAATAATTTGTTTTGTCATTTGACATACTTATGCATGAATACATTTATATTGATCAGTCCCTCCAGGATTTCGCGGGCCTTTTTCGTGATTGTTGCGGCCTAAAATGCCTGATGTTGCGGCCGCTTTTCTAAAAAGTTGCGATGAAAGTTGCGATGTTCTTCTGCATTTGTTTTTAGGTTAAAACGGCAAAGGTAGATAGATTTTTACTTAAAGTACTCATATTATGCTTTTTGGCTTTTCCCCTTTCCTTTATTGTGTTATACATCTTTTTTTAGCATGTTATAGGTTTACTAAGTGAAAAAAAGCCCAAACTCCACCCCAAAGGGACTTATGTCCCACAGAAAACACTGTTCACCATCTGCTCTATTGTAGTCCAGAATTTACTTCAGAGACAAACGTGCTCACTTTGTAACACACGTTAATGAGAACAAAACCAGTTAACTAACGTTTAGTAACCTTATAAAGGCAAAACAAACGATTTAAAGACAGCAAAATCTAACAAACTAAGCTTTTTTTTTAAACAAGATCTGCACCTGCAAAAATGTAAATGTGCAGAACCTCACAAACATTAAGTAGCATTTATGTTGAAAGATGCCCATATAGCCTACTAATAAAGTGCAAAATACCGTTTTCTTAGGAATAGCCACAAAAGTTAAATAGTGGAAAAATCAAAAGTTTAATACTGTATTTTAATATAATATAATATAATATATAATATAATATAGCCGAATATCCAATAAAGCTGTTCTCATTTCCTTAATTTTTTTTGGCAGACAATAGAAAGAGTAGCTATTTTTTTATGTGTAAAAATTCTCTGAATTGAGAGAGTTCGGGAACTGGGTGAACTAATGCACTGTGATAGTGAGTAGCCTATTACAAGTGATAAACACAAGAAAAGAAAGGAAAATAAAATGGTCAAACTCAATTCTTTAAATATAAAACAAAAGAGAAGCAGATAAGTGATAAGTCCGTGGAAACTACGCTCATTCACGTCTGTCAGCTGCCGTGCTGCTCCTCTCAGCCGTTCACTGAACAGGGACGCAGAGAGAGAGGTGACGGCAGGAAGAAAGCAAACCTCGCGCTCGCAGATTTGTGCTGGCAACATTTGGTTACTGAGGTTTGTCCAAAAAGTCGCTAGATTTGTCTCTACTCGCTTTTTTTATTTTTTAAATGTCACTAAAGGGGTCTGCAAAGTCGCTAAAAATAGCGACAAAGGCGCTAAGCTGGCAACACTGGCCTTTTCTGTTATTTTTGTAGGTAGCCTAAATGTGAGACGTTGGCAGACCACATCTGCTGCGTCTTCTGAACAAAACAAGTGAGTTTGCTGATGTATGACGACGCTTTGCAGGAGACGCGACGCTTTGCGCGATGATTGGTCAAAGTTGCAGAAAAGTTGCGGTGATTTTTTAAAATTGCAAGGCGCACTGAATTCACGGGGATTTGTTGAAGTTGCGTTAATAGTTGCAATCGCGACATCGCGAAATCCTGGAGGGACTGATTGATAAATGCATTGAAACATCTCAGTTGTCAGTCAAGCAATGAATTAATGCATACATTAATTAAATAATTATATTTTATATACTGACAACTAGGGATGTAACAATTCACTCATCTCACGATGCGATACGATTCACGATACTGGTTTCACGATACGATTTTCTCACGATTTTTTTTAACAAATGAGATTAACCCTCTGGGGACCAAAGGTTTTTTGGGGCCCTTGGGATGTTTTGACATGCACTGACATTTGTGCTTTTTTCAGTTATTTATAAACATGTTAATGGCAAAGGTGTAAATTCACTCTATATAGCACTGTAAAGACTCAAGGGCGGATCTAATCCGTGGGGAATTTGCATATCATAATTAATAATTGGTAATTAATAATTATTCATACAGGTTTGGATTAGATCAGTCTTACATGTTAATAAATCTCCCGATAAGGGAGGATCTGTCATTTTACCTGCATGCATGCATGTGAATCCTTGAAATTAACCACAAGTTGATTGCAATTAATTACACGGACCACGTTTCACAAAACAGGTAAAATGAATTAGCTCAATTGTCAGAATGATATTTGTGGTTGATCCCCAATATCATCCTACTTTATAGGATTTCAGGAAACGCAATTCTGTGGCCACAAGAATGGGGTTTCCTGCCCTATTAGCAAATACTCTTTAAGGTATATTTAATTTTAGTAAGCTTGTAGCATAAAATCTGCACTTAAGAGACTTGAAACTGAGCAAAGACAGTGAATCAATCAAAATGAATATAATTGATTTAATAAAGGCATGTCTACTTATATATTTACTACGGTACAGTAATATATATATATTTACAAACAAAAACGACATAAACAACACAATAAGACATCAATGAACGAGAAAGTGTGTGAGATAGAGGTATGGATAAATTACACGCTTGAGAGCGAGTAAGAGAGAGAGAGAGAGAGAGGGTTACGTTCACCTAGACAGTCAACTTTCCTGAAACAACACGAAAACACATTCTTAATGCTCTGAAAACAGGGTAACCCAAATTTACTTGCATGTGGAAGGGTGTGTTGTGTTGTTGCGTTCCTTGAGCGGCCTGTATGGTCTAGCCGCGTTTTGGACGGCAGATCTTTTGTTCTCCGTGCGAGTGCGGCCCGCATGCGTTTTTGCACGGCCCGTCCCGGCGCGTGTATGGTTGGCCGCTTGCGCGTGGCCCCTTTGTTCCATGGGGGATCACGTGGCGTTCGTTGGCATTCGGCGCGAGTGTTTGAAAGGCTTAAAGTCTTTGAGGTGACGTTACCCGAGGAAATAGTTCGGCAAAGTCCATTCCCTTTCCTGGGAGACGAACTCGGGAGTAAGTTAAAGAAGAGACGAACTCTAGACGAACAAAAGAAAAGATCCATGGTGGGATCAGATCTCCATGAGGAGATCGCTCGCATCACATGTTTCTCTGAGGAGGTCAGACTGCAAGAGAGAGAAGGAGACTGCGTCTGTGTCCTTTTCAAGGAGCGACCTTAACCAATGAGATTCGACAAAACTCAAACTATTTATGACAGGGTGAGTCTTTAGTTTGCTTGTTTCTTTTCACTCCAAAGGTGGAAAACATGGTAAACTGTATTTTACTGAATAGTTCTTTACATATTTGGGTAGTCCATACCACAAGCGTTCTGGAGATATCAAGGAACATTATGTTACATTAAAGGAATATACACTTATGTTTAAAATGCATAATGAAGGTATTTCTAATTCACTTTATGCTACAATAAATACTTCACGGTGACAATGGGGAAACACACATACATAGAAACACATTGAAGATATTTTGTTAAATGTCTTTAAACAAAAGAAATGTCCCCGGGTTCTGAGGACATTCCGATGTAACCCGATGCCATGGGTTATATGCTTGGTGTGTGTGTGTGTGGGAGTGGGTGTGTAAATTTTACAGTCCAGGCTTTTTTGGTCTTTAGCAGGATGTATTTAGTTATTCAGATTCACCCTTTTAGCAGTCCTTACACACACACGGGGCTACCATAATATGTTAGCAACATGCATGTACATGTTTGTATTTTTGAGAGAATATTATTTATGCGTGGTTATTGAAAAAACTAAAAATAAAAGTTTCTGAAATAAGGCCACAAAACACATATTGATTATTTCTTCACAAGACTTTTGAAAATTGTATCACATAGTCTAGAATATTTGCTCTAAACTATGTGAGAAACATCCTGACTACTCATTCAGATAAGTCAATAAAGTCTTTTAGAATGTGTATGACGTGTTTTGTTTGAGAAAGCTTTATGCGAGGAGGCTTGATCTCTCATTAGTATGTATCCATTTCACACCTGAGAAAGACAAAGACCCTCCCATAATGGCCCTATTAGGTGCTATCAGGCCATATCATTATGAAGAGCCTTGCAGAAAGAATGAGGAGATTTAAAAAAGAATGGCTTTTAGATTGTTTGGATTTATTTACAACACACACACACACCCTGCTTAGAATAAGTGAACACACCCATGCTAAAGTTGACTAAAAAGAGGAATAAAAAATCATAATGCCTTAATTAAAAAAATGAGGAAAACTCCAACCTTTAGGGACATGAATAATGTCCTTGAATTCTTTGTGAATGAAAAATTTATCACAAATAATTAAATGTTCTTCTTTAAAATACAGGGTGCATACATCTGGACACATCTATCACAC
This sequence comes from Tiaroga cobitis, assembly GCA_030578255.1. Taxonomy (NCBI): domain Eukaryota; kingdom Metazoa; phylum Chordata; class Actinopteri; order Cypriniformes; family Leuciscidae; genus Tiaroga; species Tiaroga cobitis. The sequence continues at coordinate 51,209,963 of CM060597.1, forward strand.
ACCCTTCACCATATAGACAAGGTTTTATTTCAGTTCAAAGTTAGAGTTGGAAAAATCTCCATAAATGTCTTAGTTTGATCATACATATTTCAAAGTTGAGGATTCATTATTTTGATTTAGCTTGGATTGGAACAAACACTAGACTATAACATCTTAGTTGATTAGTTTATTGACAAAACATACTATATATTTAACATATGAGCAGAAACTCCTAACAAAGCTTATTTGATGTCTATTTTAGAGTAAAAGCTTTATACTCTATCCAAAACTAGTCAACAAAATGTCTTTTATTTCGTCTATAACAGTGCGTATATGTGCGTTCATTCATTCATTCATTCACACACACACACACACACACAGAAACATGATTCACATTTAAACAGTATGCTATTTTTCCGTTTACAGACACTAACGTTATTCTATATCGCGATTAGAACAAAGCACAAGCATAAAACACTTACACACTTCTCAGCTGATTCTGTTGCTCCTCCTCGTGGTGAAAATAAACCAGCACTTGTTCTGAGGTAGGTAAATGTCCCAGGATTGTTCCTCATAGCCGCTCAAGATGACAGTAGATTAATCTGACTAAAAAATATAGTGTGTTTTCAGAGTTTATGGGCGTTAACGCGTCTCAATGTGGTGCTTCACGTATTTGCGTTTGAATAGCGCGTGCTCTCCGTGGGCGTGTCACATTACCGGAGATAATGAGCTGAGAGAAAGATAATTAGAAAGGCTGACATGTCTCTCTTTTTATATAGATTACATAAACGGAGAATATTTATTTTAGTTTTGAATCGGATCATTTAAAAGTACAAACTCAAATGATTTAAAAGATATATTGCTCATGTCTGGGTGAATAGTATTTGCTGAGTTTTGTTGAAGATTAGAGACGTGCTCCAGGAAAAAAGTTCACGGTGACTGAGAGGCAGAACGCACACCCTGTTTATATTCTTTATTTTACAAAAGCACAATATTTTATTTCGATTGTATGTGGGCACATAAAAAAGTAGACATTTAACAGATTATTTTCTCATATTTCTTAACTCTATATAAACAGAAATGATGGTAGTACTTTAAGTCTATTGTTCTGCTATGTGAAAAAAAAACGAGCAAAACGCGCCGGCGCGTTTCTGGTCCCCAGAGGGTTAAAGACAAAAGTGTCCCTTTTATTATTTCGGCACATTTCTGCACATGTGGCACATTTCTTTTTAATTTAAAATATATTTGTCAAATAATAAAACTACATTAAAAAAAATTCAACTCAGTCTTTCTGTCTGTTTGGTCAAGAGGCTGGACACTGGTACCTTCGCACACTATGTAGCCTAAAAGACTGTGTAAAATTAGTACCAGATTGACAGGGGTTTTAAATTGTAATAAAGGCAAGATTCTAATTTTGTTATAATTTCTATCATTACACTGGTAAGAGTTAAAAAAAAAACACATTTAGCACAGAGATAGTAAAATAAATACAACACCTGGTTGGCTCTCGCAATTGTCGTATTAATGACTTTTACATTAAAACGGAGGTGACTTGTGCTTCTCACGGTGGTGCCGCCGCCACACCTCCGATTTGAATGAGTCAACGTCAACATCTACGCTTGCCGTCGCCGTGTTGTTTGACGGCGCGTGCACACCAGTCTATGGCACACACTGGCGCTAGATTTGGCACACTGGCGCTCGGTTTGACACACTGGCGCTCGGTTTGCGAGCGGAGCAAACCGAGCGTTTTCAGTTCATTCCTATGGAAGTTTAGCTTGGCTCACACAAGATCAAGTTCCATGAATGAAGTGAAAACACTCGCTAGCTTCACGCCAGTGTGTGCTTGCTGCTATTGTGCCTGTAAAGCGAGGTTCACAACTTCACAGTAGCCTAGGCTATACAGTAAAAGCGCCCTCATGTTTAAAACGTGTATCGCGATTCGTTTAGCATTTCAACCGACTTGAATCGTCACACATTTTTATCGATTTTCAACCGGTTGCGAGTGAATCGTTACATCATTATTGACAACAATAAAAAACATGAATAAATTAGTAAAATAACAAATAAAAGTAACCATCACAATAAACAAATGCATATACAAGTCAACAACACATGGAACAAAGCTTTATTCAAACTACAAGCATGTACCCCACATCCTTCTGCCATCTCAACACAGCGGTTCCCATTCTGCGGCTTTATTCTGATGAACTCACCAGAGGTGACCGTGCCTTCGTGCCAGAGCTTGTGCTGAGCTGCGCTTCACAATCTGAGGCAATAAGGGCAGGTGGAGCGATAGAGGGTCTCGTAAGGGCAGATGGAGAGATGAAGCGTCTCATCAATGGCACCACTTCCAGGATTCAGCTCTGTGCTCCTCAACCTCAGTGCTCACACCAGTCTGCAGACTTCAGATCCTACAAAAATGCACAAACATTATACAAAAGCAGTCATTTTAACAGCGCAATGTTGTAGCAACTATGAGAATGAACCAAACACAGTTGAAGCTTTCATACATAATCACACGAAAGAGGCTTCACATTCCAGATTACCCCAGGCTCTACAACCAAAAAAGACTTTTTATTGTTTAACTAAAGGAAGAACGTTGTCAATGTCTTATAATTTGGCAAGACAGATCTGTTCAGAAATGGGGAAACAAGAGGCCCTAACAAGAGGTCACCTGACCCCTGCGACTAACAGACGACGTCTTTCTTGAGATCCAAGGTCCCATGACATGGGGACAAAACAGACTTCAGCAAGAAGGACCTCAGACTGGAATGGCTTAAACCCCCTAAACTTTACACACTAACACTTTACATATCAAAATCCAAAAACTCATCCCAGAACAATTCTCGATGGACTTATAATCAAACATCATGCAACCACATAAGTCTATGTTATATGTGTGTCTCATATGCTTAGATTCCATACAATTCATAATTGTTATACATATTAGGTGTGTGAATGAAAGTGTGCCGTGTTACCTGTCAGCAGGATCATATTTTTAATTCAAAAAGATGGTTTGATTTGAAATCTTGGTAAAATGTTTTGTATTCGTATAATAGTAATAATGTCTAAACTGTGGCCTATTGTTCTCTCTGCTGGTGCTGGAGAACAAGGAGATCACAGAAAACCCATGATTTACGATAAGGAGAAAATAGGGCCACCTCCTAAATTAAGCCTGTGCCCAATTGGCCAGAACCCATCCGGGAGGTTGGACAAACTTTGAGTTTAAAATCTTAGACCCGAACACAGAATCGCTCTCTCTCTCTCGTTCTCTCTTATGCTCTTGCCCTCTGCTCTCTGGTGCTCTTGCTCTCTCTCTCCCCCGCTCTCTCCCTCGGGAAAGGTCTCGGCAGAACAAGTCGGGTGGAGCAGACGATGGTTAAAGTAACCATGTAGACGAACGAAGACAAAGAACCCAAATTAAGATCAGAAGAACATGGGTTAAACTACAGCTTCATTTAAACCATCTACTCGTCACACCTTCCTTTCTTTTCCGTTAAAAGTCTCGGTTCTAAGTTAAGTTTTGCTGCAAAGTTTCGTTTAAACGTTTCGACTGCAACGCGCTTCCAACTTCAAAGACTTTCATCCATCCGCCAACACACCACGTGATTGGCTGCCCAAGATCTAGCAGGCACGAGTTCCACACGAGCACGTGTTCCAGTGTCTTTCAAAGCTATACGTGTGTGTGTATCAGCCAGAGAGTTTAACGAAATAATACTGCAGTAATTAAATATAACCATATGAGAACCAATATTTTCCTCACAGAGCGATGAGCGTGTCCCTCATCTAACGTTATATTTATCTGATTCACTGTGCATGTTCCACTGCGATCCGTGATAAACATCATAGAAGCCTTGGTTATATTTATCTGATTGATTTATCTGATGCGTGTTCCATTGCAATCCCAGTAATAAACACAGAGCGATGAGCGTGTTCCTCATCTAACGTTATATTTATCTGATTCACAGTGCGTGTTCCACTGCGATCCTTAGTTATATTGATATGATTGTCAATGCGTGTTCCATTGCAATCCCAGTAATAAACAGCTGTTTGTCTGTGTTTGCTTGTATGTTTGTGTCTGTTCAATGAATTTTCGTGTAAACACTGCGTGTGTCCGGGTGTAATTGAATAAGAGTTATTTTAAAGTTGTGTTCAAGTAAAGCTTGACGTGAAACTTAACCAACAGTTAAGAACCCTGTTGTTTTGTGTGCTCAGATAACAGTGCACAGATACGATCCGCCAGAGATCGCTATTGTTCCATCTATATTACAGCGCAAAGCTGTTGCTTCCTTTAAAGTTAGACTCACTCTTAAAAAACTGAGTGAAGCCCCACGTCGTAAGAACAGCTGCCACGAGTGGTGTCCCTTATTTGTACAGTTTGAAATGCGCCGACATTTCACGTGATATGATCGACTGTACGCGCATGAACATTGTTGAAATGCGCTGCCATTTCATGTAACATGCGTCACTGTTTACAAACTGTTGCAATTCACATGTTTACCCACTAGCGTTTGTTTGGTCGCCCTAGATCGTGACACGGAAGTCTTAACCAACGCTTCCGGGGGAATTCTGACCTCTAGCCACAGTGTAAACAAACCCTTTGCTGGCTATGCCAGCTAACCCTTTGCTAAGCTAACCAAAGCAGTTGTTACAGTGAGGCCTATATGCTAAAGCCTTAAGCATTATTTACGGTTATCAGTAGTATTAACATCAATGGTTAAATACAGTGTCTATTCTGCCCTCGTAAAAGAGTTCCCCTTCTTCAACTAGACAGACAGATGACTCCTTCCACAAGAAAGTTGAACTGAAGCATGGATTTATTAACACCACCACTTCAAATGCAAGTGGAACAGAGTAAAACTGAAATACAGAAAAAGGGAAAATAAATGTCTAAATACTGGACTGTACATTAATAAATGAAACAGTTTGCTTAAGGTATATCTAAACATAATATACACAATAATGATCTAGATGCATGTAAGATCGTACTGAAACGTCTCTCTAATTTTCTCAATATTACTGGCACTAATTCCAGACAAAAGATGGAAGACAAGCTTCTAATAAACGCATTAATACTTACAGACAAAGCTTCTATAAATGATTGCAAAGATGATGAGGAGATTGAGCTGCTTTAACAGTGTGACTATCAGCATCAACTGAGTCATCTTCATTTATATAGCGCTTTTAACAATGGATTGTTTCAAAGCAGCTTTACAGAGATAAACATATAATTTAAGGTAACAGATTGTTTTGGCTTTATAGCGGTTCTTGAATAATGTTACTTCCAGCTAAAGTTAACTTTGATTGATTCACCTCCATTGAAATGATCAGACTTTAAACGCGAACCTGTGATTAACGCTGACGGCGTTCACATGCTCATTCAGAATTGATTCTATAGTTATGTGCTTTTAAAATATGTGCGCAGGTTTGTAATTCATACAACCCAGCCTAAACAAACTACTTTTCTTGCCTATAAATTTTGATACAGAATTTTGTTTTATTTTATCACTTCGGGGTACGCGAGCCGGAATTCACAACGCTTTATCTGTAGAGTGGGGAAGGGATCCTCCATAGGGAGAGGATAGTGGATACTTCAGCACTGCATTGTCATCGGGTCCAGGCGGATCTCCTTCGTCAGATCTGGACACGGCCTGGATCCGGCAGGCTGCGGGAAAACCTTGGGATAAACAAAGACACTAATATTAGCGTAGATGCCATTCTTCTAATGATGTAGCGAGTACATCAACATTTAAGGGAAGTGTTCCCAGTTCCGGCTGACCTAATCTATGCAGCCTAACATTGAATTATAGAAGTCTATAATGTATTATGTGTATGCTAGGTCAAAGAGATGTGTTTTTAGTCTAGCTTTGAACTGACAGAGTGTGTCTGCTTCTCGGACAATGGTAGGAAGACTGTTCCAAAGTTTTGGTGCTAAATAGGAAAAGGATCTACCGCCAGCAGTCGATTTTGATATTCTAGGTATTATCAACTGGCCGGAATTTTGAGATCGCAATAGACGTGAAGGACTATAATGCGTTAAGAGCTCGCTCAAGTAATGCGGAGCTAAACCATTTAGTGCTTTGTAGGTAATCAACAATATTTTAAAATGTATACGATGTTTAATAGGGAGCCAATGCAGTGTTGACAGAACCGGGCTAATATGGTCATATTTCCTGGTTCTGGTAAGAACTCGAGCTGCGGCGTTTTGAACTAGCTGTAGTTTATTTATTAAGCGTGCAGGGCAACCACCCAGTAGAGCATTACAATAATCTAGCCTTGAGGTCATGAACGCACGGACTAATTGTTCCGCATTTCCCAATGAGAGCATATGGCGTATTTTGGATATATTTTTAAGATGGAAAAATGCAGTTTTACAGATACTAGACACGTGGCATTCAAAAGAAAGGTTGGTATCAAAGAGCACACCCAGGTTCCTAACCGACGACGAAGACTTGACAGAGCAGCCATCAAGTGTTAGACAGTATTCTGGGTTATTGCGTGTGGAAGTTTTTTGTCCAATAATTAGAATCTCTGTCTTTTCAGAATTTAGTAGTAGGAAATTACTAGTCATCTAATTTTTTTATATTAGCTATGCATTCCGTTAATTTTGTGAATTGGTAAGTTTCGTTGGGTTTTGAAGAAATATACAGCTGAGTATCATCGGCATAACAGTGAAAGCTAACTCCATGTTTCCTAATGATATCTCCTAATGGTAGCATGTACAGAGTGAACAGCAGCGGTCCTAGTACTGAGCCTTGTGGTACGCCATACTGAACTTGTGATCGATAAGACATCTCTTCATTTACTGCTACAAACTGATAACGGTCAGTTAAGTATGCTTTAAACCATGCTAATGCAATTCCACTAATGCCAACATAGTTTTCTAGTCTATTTAAAAGAATGTTGTGGTCAGTGGTGTCAAATGCAGCACTAAGATCGAGTAACACTAATAGAGAGATACAACCACGATCCGATGATAAGAGCAAATCATTTGTGACTCTAATGAGAGCGGTCTCAGTACTATGGTACGGTCTAAATCCGGACTGAAAATCCTCGCAGATATCATTTCTTTCTAGAAAGGAACATAGTTGTGAAGATACTGCTTTTTCTAATATCTTTGACAGAAAAGGCAGATTCGAGATCGGCCTGTAATTGACTAATTCTGCATGATCAAGTTGTGGTTTTTTAACAAGCGGTTTTATCATAGCCAGTTTAAAGCTTTTTGGTACGTATCCTAGAGACAAAGATGAATTAATGATATTAAGAAGAGGATATATGACCTCTGGAAACATCTCTTTCAGTAGCTTAGTCGGTATAGGATCTAACATACAAGTTTTGGATTTAGATGAATTAACGAGTTTGCAGAATTCTTCCTCTCCTATAGCAACAAATGAATCAAATTTTTCCTCAGGGAGACTACAATGCACTCCATGATGCGATACTGTGGTAGACGGTTGCATGGTTATAATTTTGTCCCTGATATTATCAATCTTATAAGTGAAGAAGTTCAGAAAGTCATCACTGCTGTGTTGCTTGGACACTTCTAAACTTGAAGCTTTCTTTTTCGTTAGTTTAGCCACTGTTTCAAATAAATACCTTGGATTATGTTTATTTTCTTCTAATAGGCTTGAAAAATAAGCAGATCTAGCAGCTTTTAAAGCCTCTCTGTAAGCAATCGAGCTCTCTTTCCACGAAATCCGAAATACCTCTAGTTTAGTTTTCTTCCAGTTGCGCTCCATTTTTCTGGCTGCTCTCTTAAGGGCCTGGGTGTGGTCGCTGTACCACGGCGTTGGACTATTTTCTTTAATCTTCTTTAAGCGCAACGGAGCAACTGCGTCTAAAGTGCTGGAAAAGAGAGAGTTAAACGTTTCTGTTGCAATATCAAGTTCTTCTAAGCTATCCGGGATGCTGAGATGATGAAACTGATTAGGAAGATTATTGATAAAGCAATCTTTAGTGGCAGAAGTTATAGGTCTAACGTATTTATAACACGGAGTCGGCTTTGCAGCCTTGGCTAAATGTAATTTACATGAGACTAGATAATGATCTGAGATGTCATCGCTCTGCTGCAGAATTTCAACGGCATCAACATCTATTCCATGTGATAATATTAGATCTAGAGTATGATTATGACAATGAGTAGGTCCTGACACGTGTTGTCTAACTCCAATTGAGTTTACAATGTCTTTAAATGCTAATCCCAATGCATCTTTTTCATTATCTACATGTATATTAAAATCACCAACAATTAGTACTTTATCTGCAGCCAATACTAATTCTGATAGAAAGTCCGCAAATTCTTTGATAAAATCTTTATGGTGCCCTGGTGGCCTGTATACAGTAGCCAGCATAATTCTCAAATGTGATTTATCGTTTACACTATATATTTTTACATTAAGCACCAATACTTCAAAAGAAGTATATTTAAAGCTAGATTTCTTAGTGGTTTTGAAAATATTACTATAAATTACAGCAACACCTCCCCCTTTGCCTTTCAGACGAGGTACATTTTTATAACTGTAATCTTGTGGGGTTGACTCATTTAAAATAATGTAATCGTTTGGTTTTAGCCAGGTTTCTGTCAAACACAGCATATCAAGATTATAATCTGAAATCATATCATTAACTATGAGAGATTTTGAAGTAAGGGATCGAATATTCAGCAACCCAAGCTTTATCATTTGCTCATCTGTATTATATCTGTTTTTTATTTGTTGAACATAGGCATGTGCCGGTATCAAATTTTCGTGCTGCGATTAATTGAATGAGCTTTTATAACGGTATACGGTATTATCACGATATTTTAATTGCTCAAGAGAAACAGATGGATTGCGGGTATCTAAAAAAACAACTTGCATCACAATGTGTAATTGTGATTTTCAAAACATGGTAACTAAACAGAATTTTATTAAGTTTAGTGACAACGTGTTACAATGTTTACATGGTACAATGACTGGTAGGTTACTGTTTGTATTCAAATAAATTCTTGTATTTGATTTTAATCTTAATTCAATATTGACTCATTTGGATAAATATTAGGTAGGCTACAGTCTGCATGTTAATTTTTCTCAAGAAAAAAATATATCTCACATAATGCTGTAAACAGAGAGAAATTAAATATAATGCGGTTTTCATTATAATAACAATTATGTGACATAATAATGACAAGTAAACATATAATTAATATGTAATAAAGTGCACATATTTAGCAAAATGACCATTTTTTTTTAGTCAACTAAAGTGCTGGTCATTAAATGGCTTTCCTGAGGTAAATGTAACGTTCTGTGACATAACTGTTCTCCTGCAGTTTTATTGACCTCTTTCCGTGAAACACACTGATTGATCGACATTTTGTATGAGGCATAAACCTTAAGGTAAGTTGTACTGTATCTTTAAATAAAAAGTAACAGATGATCGGTTTACTTGAACTGAGGCGCAGCGATCTGTCACAATGGACAGAACCTTTTTTTTCATATCAAAAGTAACCTGCTCTGTCTAGTCTGTTGTTGTCAGTGTCCTCTTTGCTCCGCGATTTTTCTCTGCGTGAGAAAAGTGTCCATTCCGTAAAGCGGCTTTCAGACAGAACGCGATTTGCTATTTTGCAAATAAAAAGTTGAACTATTTTTAACTTTGACCCCGGCGTGCTTTGGTCGACTCAGCAAACGTCCCCGCGAGTATTCTGCGTCCTGTCTGAAAGGCGCTTGAGTCTCAAGTTGAATGCGTGAGAGTTGGCAGCCCTGCGGGGGGTAAATCGTCGGCAGCGTTCCTCCTTCCGCCATGCTTCTACTCCATGTGATGATTGTTTACATTAGACTAGAGTGCGCTCTGCGCCGCGTGCACACAGTGCTTATACATGTGGGGATTGTTTACATCAGAGTGCGCACGTGTTTTGCGGAGCATATACGCAGTGTTTAAGCGGTTGATAGAAAATTAGCTAATACGTGTTCTAAAAGTCTAAATTCAAATCTATTATTTTTCACGGTATTTTGAAGTGGCCGCGATAACAATATCGTGCATATTCATTACCGCGATTTATCGCATTACCGAATACCGGCACATGTCTAGTTGAACATCAATTAAATTTTTAATTAAGCAAGATGGCTGCAATGAAGGTCAGAGGTTACTCTCTCTGACAATATCATAAACATACATGGACTAGCACCACCTAGTGGCTCTAAAAATAAACTACACTAAGAGAACAGTACACTCCCCGTCTGGTATCTGTAAGATGCCATCTTTAAACAATTAAGCTTCTCTATTCAGTCTCAGGAGACAACAGTAAGACAACATCAGATATAGGTCGCAGAAACACCTTAGATGATCCCTTTTTGACCACCTTGACCTCAACTTTCCTCACTCTTCCATCACTCCCGGGAAATGTCTTCACTACCATTCCCATGGGCCAATCATTCCTTTTTGCTTGACTGTTTTTCAATAGCACAACATCTCCCACTAGAAGATTGGGTCTCTCATTCTATATCTCATACCTATATCTGATGTTAGAATTAGAGGGCACACTTCATTTCTCCTAAGGTTTGCTTCTGAAAGGCGTCCGCCAACCCTGAGTACGCCAAAACTGTCAATGTAGGGGGATAGTTTAAAGAGAGAGCTTTGATTGGAAATCGCTGTGCCTGCTTGAAGGCATTTCAATTCCTCTGAGAAGGCTTCTGTTTGCACACTGTGGATGATAACAGACTTGGCCTTTTCTAGATCTTGAACTGAACAGGGCATGTCACATATATGCCAGCCCCTGCAAGTACTCTTGTTACTATCCTGCTTGAAGGAGTGGGTTATGTGCACAAGTCTTGCTATTGCATGAGTCAATGATCGCCAGCTTGAGAATCTTTCAAACCGTTTGGGGTTTAACTCTTTTCTTGAAGTATTTGTAGCACAAGAAGTGACTTGGGGGCGTACTTCAGTGTCTACATCTGGGTCTATGATACTGAAGAGACCCATGTGAGTTTCAGGCTGTGTTGTTTTAGTCAAGAATGTTGGACCAGTCAACCACATGCTACGGGGAAGGTCAGCAGCCGAAACTGATCTTGTGGCATGGTCGGCAGGGTTTTGATCGGTAGGTACGTATTTCCACTGCTCAGGGCGTGTAGATTTCCGTATCCTTTGCACTCTGTTGTTGACATACACATAGAATTTCCTGGATTCATTACAAATGTAGCCTAAAACAACCTTACTGTCAGAATAGAATGTTATGGCATCCAGCTTGATGTCAATCTCATCTTCAATGGTTTCAGCTATTTCCACAGCTAGAACAGCTGCACACAGCTCAAGTCTAGGGACAGAGATCTCAGGTCGGGGAGCTAGTTTAGCCTTACCAAACATGAAGCCAACTTCTACATTACCGCTCATATTGGTAACCCTGATGTAAGCAACAGCCGCAATGGCACTTGTGGAAGCATCACAGAAGACACACATCTCTTTGCCTTGTGTTTGACAGAGAGAGATAGTAGCATATGTGCAGGGAATTTTGACATACTCAAGCTCTTTTAATGAATCTCTCCAAACCTTCCATTCCTTATATTTCTCATCAAGCAGAGGTGCATCCCAGTCACAAGACCCTGTGGTAAGCGCTCTGAGCAGAAGTCTTCCCTGAAGGACGACAGGTGCAGCAAACCCAAGTGGGTCAAACAAACTGTTAATCGTTGACAGAACCCCACGTCTGGTGTAAGGTCTCACCTGGTCTGCAACCTGGAAAATGAACATATCCTCAGACAAATCCCAGCTCACCCCCAAACTTCTGTGAACTGGTGGGAGGCCAGTGCTCAGATCTAGATTCTTTAACTCCTTTGCAAGGTCCTCTGGAGGAAATGCTTTCATGACTTCCACTTTGTTGGAGGCAATCTTGTGAAGATGTAGATTAGACAGAGCCAGCATTTTCTGGGTGGCCTTGAGCAGCTTGATGGCTTTCTCTTCTGTGGGGAGGGAAGTAAGGCCATCATCCACATAAAAGTTCCTTTCCACAAAGTGCCTTGCCTCTGGTCCATAGTCTTCTTCACCCGAAAGGGCAGCTCTCCGTAGCCCATATATGGCAACTGCTGGTGACGGGCTATTACCAAAAACATGTACTCGCATCTGGTACCCCAATACCTTGTTGTTTAAGTCGTTGTTGTCATACCAAAGGAAGCGTAGAAAGTTCCGATGCTCTTTTGTGACCACGAAGGAATGGAACATTTGCTGGATATCAGCCATCACTGCCACGCATTCCTTCCTGAACCGCAGTAGAACCCCCAAGAGACTATTGTTTGCATTAGGGCCAGTAAGGAGGACATCATTTAATGACACACCTTCATGTTGAGCACTAGAGTCGAACACTACTCTTATCTGGCCAGGCTTCTTTGGATGGTACACCCCGAACATTGGCAGATACCAGCACTCTTCATCATTCTGTAATCGTGGTGCCAACTCTGCATGCCCATTCTCAAGTATCTTATGCATAAACTCAACAAAGTGCTCCTTTTCCTCAGGGTGTTTTTTAAGCTTGCGAGTCAGTAAAGTGAGCCTGTTGCTGGCCTGAGCCTTGTTATTAGGGAGGCGTTGCCGTGGGCTACGGAACGGAAGTGGGGCAACCCAGCTATTTGACTCATCCTGATAGAACTCTCTTCTATAATCTTCAGGAAGGCAAGGTCATCCATAGAGGGAGCTGGTTTGTCGTCATTCTTTGTATTGCAGAAAACTGATTCGCCGATGGGACATTCATTATGTATGGGCAAGCTTTTCTGTGGCTCATCATGATGGTTGAAACAGTCCTTCACATGCATAATGTTTGGACATGGGCTCATGTAGCTGGGACGCCCATTTCCTAAAATATGAGTTTTGAAAACATCCACAGACGAAGGCTTGTGAGCTCCATTAAGGCATACATCTCCAACTATCACCCACCCAAGGGCCAACCTCTGAGCAAAGGGAGCATGTTGTGGTCCGTTGCATTGCTCCAGCACCTTGTGCTCCTGAATGAGATCTCTTCCGAGAAGAAGCAGAATTTCGGCCTTGGGATCTAGACATGGAATTTTGAAGGTTACTGATCTTAAATGGCTGTGGTATTGTGCTGCCTCTGGAGTAGGAATCTCTGCTCTGTTGTTTGGTATGAGGTTGCATTCAATGAGTGATGGAAGAGCAAGGCATGTCTTTTCATCAAAGGACTCCACCATAAATCCTTCAGCTCTACGCCCTTCAGCCTCTGTGATACCTGCACACGTCCTAAGTGTGTAAGGTGCTGCATTGTCTACAACATTAAACATCTCGAAGAAGGCCGATCTCGCCAGAGATCGATTACTCTGATCATCTATGATTGCATACACCCTTTTCTTGTTCTGAGGCTCCCCTTTCAGGTACACATTTACCAGGCATATCTTTGAGCAGGATTTAACACTGTTGTTATCTCCACACACTTCTGTGCAGGTAGATGTAGCGATTGGGGAGAGAGGCAAATCTTCTTGCTCCCCGCCATAGCTTGTAGAGGGGCTGTTATCTTCCTTTTTTGACCAGGGGGCTTGGGCCATAGTGAAGTGCAGCTATATACTTGTCGCTATTGCATTCAGAGCACTGAATTAACGCCTTACAGTCCTTTGCCTGGTGTGTAGTTGAGGAGCAGCATCTAAAGCATATGAAATTCTCTCGAAGGTAGGCTTTCCGTTCTTGCAAGGTCTTTTCCCTAAAACCTCTACACTTTCTGAGGGGATGTGGCTTTTTGTATATTGGACATTGTCTGTTGAGGTTGTCACTTGTCTTGTTAGATACATCCTTCTGTGTGGCATTGTCTATTTCTGTTTTGTGAACTGTAACAGGAGCTCTGATTGTCTTTGATAAGAATCTCTCACCTTTAGATGGTATGACAGTGTGCATACTTATGTTAAAGCTATGATCATTTCTCATGCGGGCCTCACAACGAATGAAATCGCAGAAGAATGAAAAGGGGGGGGGAAGCTGACACCATTCTCTTGTTTATAACGAGTTCCCTGCAACATCCATTTCTCTTGTAGGCTATATGGGAGTTTTTCTAAAACGGAGCTGAGGCCACGTGCAGTATCCAGGAAGGACAAGCCAGGCAGATAACCTTCTACTTTGGCTGCCTGTAGCTCAAGAAGTAGGTCTCCTAACTCTCTGAGACGTTGAGGATCCTTGGTAGACAGCTTTGGGAAATGTTCAAGTTTGTTAAAGAGAGCTGCCTCCATGGCTTCGGCAGAGCCATAACAATCCTCTAGCCGTTTCCAGACCATGCTGAGGCCAATGTCTGGGTAATTGATGTGAACTGACCTAATGCGTCTTGCATGCTCTGTAGAATCAGGGCCGAGCCACTTTATGAGCAGGTCGAGTTCTTCACTAGGCTTAAGATCGAGTCCTTCAATAGCATTGCAAAAGCTAGACTTCCATGCCCAATAGTTCCCAGGCTTATCATTGAACCTTGAGAGCCCACCTGTCAGAAGATCACGGCGAGCCAGGAACTTTGCGAGTTCAAATACGTTTGAGTGAACAGTATGGGACTCATTGTGATGTGAGGGTGAGTGGCTTGTCAATTTAATGTTGTGTCTTGGAGCCGATGCATCATGCAATGCGGAATTAAACTGCGATGTGTTCCCGCCTGCATGTTTGACCGTTTCAGCATGAGAATGCATGGTGTGGCAGCTGAGGGGTGTCTCAGTGTGTGTGAGAACACAAGTAGGACGCTGTCTCTCTGGCAAGCCCTGAAAAGGACTATTCTGATTGATGGAATCAGGCTTTGGCTGATCTATACATAACAGAGCTGGCGGCTTGTGATCAGTATTAGAAACAGAGGATTCTGCAAGCATTGGTATCTGCATCTCTTTATTATATATATGCTGATCTTCTACATATTTCTTAGTCCTTAGCAATGAATCATGTGAAGAATGAGGCTCTTTGCTTTCAGATTGCTGTTCTATTCTCCCAGTGTCTGCAGCTGCCTCAAACACTAATGCCTCCGCTGCAGCAGCTTCTGCTTCGCTTTCATGATGGAGAGCATTCAGTGTAGCCTCTAAACGAGTCTCCTCTACTTTAAGCTGAGCTTGTACTTGAGCTTGCTTCACTCTGACTTCTATCTCCTTTTGTGCATATGTGGCTCTAGTCAGTGCTGCTTCTGCCTTTGCACGAGCCTCCAATGCAGCTACGCTTGCTGCAGACTTGCTTGAATGTCTTGATGATCGTGAAGACACTGATCTGGTTTTCAGAATATGTTTCTCATTCGATGACATTATGAGGTGAAAGCAGAGCTTGAAATCCCAATCACTGATGCAGCAATCACCGTTAATTGTCTTTTTACTATTCTGCCCTCGTAAAAGAGTTCCCCTTCTTCAACTAGACAGACAGATGACTCCTTCCACAAGAAAGTTGAACTGAAGCATGGATTTATTAACACCACCATTTCAAATGCAAGTGGAACAGAGTAAAACTGAAATACAGAAAAAGGGAAAATAAATGTCTAAATACTGGACTGTACATTAATAAATGAAACAGTTTGCTTAACGTATATCTAAACATAATATACACAATAATGATCTAGATGCATGTAAGATCATACTGAAACGTCTCTCTTATTATCTCAATATTACTGGCACTAATTCCAGACAAAAGATGGAAAACAAGCTTCTAATAAACGCATTAATACTTACAGACAAAGCTTCTATAAATGATTGCAAAGATGATGAGGAGATTGAGCTGCTTTAACCGTGTGACTATCAGCATCAACTGAGTAAGCAAGATGGCTGCAATGAAGGTCAGAGGTTACTCTCTCTGACAACATCATAAACATACATGGACTAGCACCACCTAGTGACTCTAAAAATAAACTACACTAAGAGAACGTCTCAGGTTACGACTGTAACCTTTGTTCCCTGAGAACAGGGAACGAGACAATACGTCAGCGACGTTATGGGGAACGCCTCAGGCGTGACAGGTGTCTGAAATCACTATCAAATCACGTCAATCACATTGACCGGCGACAGCCCGTGAATCATTAACGTGAATGATTAACGTGCGACCTGGAAGTATATAGGGGCGCCTTGCAAACATGACAAATCACCTTATCGTCTGAAGGGACTGTACGGTAGGCAAGCCCCGAGGCATGGCAGGGAGACGTATTGTCTCGTTCCCTGTTCTCAGGGAACAAAGGTTACAGTCGTAACCTGAGACGTTCCCTTTCGAAGGGAACTCAACAATACGTCATCGACGTTATGGGGAACGAAATACCCACGCCGCCATGCTGAGGGGAGTGCATGCCCAAGGGCAGTGACAACTGTCCGAACCAGCAAATTCAAATGAAATGCTAGAACCACTCACCCTCAGGTCACACTGGGCTGTCAGTAACAGCATCCCCTACGGTCATAGCCTAAGCAAAAAGCCTCACAGGAAAACCTCCATTAACATAGTTAAATGAAAGGCATACCTGGGCCTGCTCAAAGGCCTAGGACCACCACTTCAATTAGAAGGGGGTCCCTTCTAGGGAATGTGGCTAGGGAACCCGAAGGAACCCCAGCCAGTCACTATTCAGGGGAACGTACTCACCCCGAAGTGCCACCAGGACGGCCTGATCTGGCGTCAGAACGTAGACACTAGTCTGGCCAAATCCTGTCTGTCTGAAGACAGAGCCTCCTGACAAAAGCCTTAAGTAAGGCATCCAACCCGAGGGACTGCGAAGCTGGCAGTGAACCACTCGGCTCGGATCTCAGAGATGGGATATCCCGGAGAGTATGACTCAGCATAGTGCTTTATAACCCTTGCTAGTGAGGGGAGTTTCTCTACTCGATCCACGGATCAACCCAGTGTCTGTGTTTCAAAACACTGAGGAGGTCTGTGAAGGCCTAAGGGCTGATCTAACTGGGAGGCCTCTCGAGAGGCCTACGACCGTCTGACCAGACTCAGGAAGCCGCATGCTCCTAGAGACCCTCAGTGAGGGGAGCACAAGGTCTGCCTGGTAGGCAAACCAGGCTGTAGGCACGAAAAGTTCAGGGAGGGAACCAATAGCAGAGAATAACACTTTAGCGAGCCAGGGCGCAAGCTCGCCTTCAGCAGCTGCCTATTAAGGCTAGCTGAAACTGATAGCAAGAGGCCACTAGCTTCATAAACCCAGCACCATAGGGAAAATGTTACAGGGAGGCCCGTAGAGGCCTACTACCTGATAACCACAGTATGTGGGGTGCTCCACCTTCAGGGAGGCCCGTGAGGCCTACTACCTGATAACCACAGTATGTGGGGTGCTCCACCTTCAGGGAGGCCCGTGAGGCCTACTACCTGATAACCACAGTATGTGGGAACTCACCTTCAGGGAGGCCCGGTGAGGCCTGCTACCCTACAACCACAGTATGTGGGAGCTCACCTTCAGGGAGGCCTGGTGAGGCCTGCTACCTTACAACCACAGTATGTGGGGAGCTCATCTTCAGGGAGGCCTGGTGAAGCCTGCTACCTGATAATCACAGCTGTTCGGTTGTCAGTCCTTGGGCTCGTCTCCAGGGAGGCCTGTTGAGGCCTACTAGCTGATAGCAAGTCGATTCTGCTACAAAGGAACACTGTTGGGAACCATACCGCACCAATGTAACTATTGGGCCCACCCACAGGAGGCCTAGTATGGCTAGCTACCTGTAGCGGCTATAAAGTATGTCCCACAATGTTGGGACAAAACCCTCCGAGGAGGCCTGTTTAAGGCCTACTACCCACCAGTGAGTCAACTGCCTGAACCACCAAGGCCAACCATTTCTCTCGAGAAGTGGCCTACAGCGCCCTATTGGGGGCTGCCCATACAAGGAGGCCTGCTGAGGCCTACTACCTGATGGCACAGCCTTCGTTGGCAGATAAGCTGTTTACACAGCGCCTACAGCATCCTGGTGCCTAATCACATTGCCCACGGCAGTGTACTCAGCAAGAGAGCTAGCACCCTTAAAACAAGGGGAGTACAACATACGCCACTCTGCCTAAACGGAGGCCCCAGAAGTCAGGGGCCTACCATCTATGCATGGGCGTCAGCTCAGGGCAATGCTCTGGCTTCAGGGGAGCGAACTTCGACAAAGGAAGAAGTGAAGGCTTACTTCGTACTCGACCCGAGCCATAGCGGTGCGAGGTACAGAAATACCACGGAGGCCTGATTGAGGCCTACCACGTACTTATAAAACAACCTCTGCACCAAACTGCATTACTCTTAGTCGCCCCAGAATGCAGAGAAGGGGGCGGGCCATGGCCTAACGACTCCCATAGGAGGAGGCTGTTATACAGGGATGCAGAAACATACATTCATAAAGTGAAGAGTCAGAGGAAGAAATGCTAATTTTAGCAGAACGCCTCTAATATCCCTGGCACAGCCTAGGCCAGCTACAGAGGCGGCCCTGGTGAGGGCCAGCCTGTAAGCATAGATCTATCTGAGGGCTCGGAGGAGCCACAGCCTACTAAATAATATAGTCTGTATTATTCCATATAAAGGGCTGCAGAAACGCTCAACCTAATGAAACTCAACAGAGCTCAAGGGGCGAAATACTCAGAAAAGTTAAACGGTCCCATGGCCCGGACATAAGATCTATCTGAAGCTCAAGCGTCAGTCAACACTCTAAGTAAAATATTCTATCAGAGAGAGACCAACTACTTTACCCTGAGGTGGCTAATAGCCCGAAGGCTAACATAGTTATCGTTCTGGCCACCTAACAGGGAACTTCAGGGCCCTAATAATCCAAAAAAGTTCTCTTACCTTTTTACCTTGACATGGCCCCATAACTCTATACAGGGAACGAGGTCTGTAAAGAGAACATAATATTTTTTAACCTGTTAAGCTTCACCAGAGCGCGGGCGCACTGAAGCGTTTTTTTTTTTAAATAGTTCAAAGTTACTATCAGATTTAATGTTATTACCTTGACAAACTATGCATCATTAAAAAGATATAAGACTCAAGTTTCAGTATTTGACCACTATTGTATTCTGAGAAACTTATAGTGACAGTTATGTCTTAATTTGTGTCAGGAGTTATGTAAGTAAAAAATGAGTCGTTACCTTTAATATGATTTATGAGCGTCAGCCTCTTCCATTCAGAAAAAAACTCCTGTGTCGTCGTCATGACAGCGCTTGACAAAACAACGTCCCTCAGGGCTTTTAGCTCAAACATGTGCAGATTTGGAGAAATATTGATATATTCTCATAGGTTTACATCAGATATCTATAGACAGGAATAAAATTTATTGAATTTATACCCAAATGCGTCGATGTAATCATGAGCGCTGGATACTCTGATGTACTGTGTTTTCAATCCATACTGGCAGCCTGAGAGCGCCGGCGCTCTATGCACAGTAATAGTCCATATATGGAACACACGAAGAAGTGGCATAATCATGTGACATTCCAGGAAGTCCCTGACACAAACAAAGCTTCCAGAGATCGCTGTAACATGCAGATAAAGATGTTTTGAAGACAATAAACATGATTGCAATGATATTCGATTTACCTGTGTTCTTCGAGCCATGTCAGGTATTTTCATAATAATAGATTATATTTATAATGTAATGCTAATCGATATAGAGTTTATCATTGCAGAATACTATAAATTAATATATTTTCTGTCTTATTTTTTCATCTGAAGCCAAATCAGATCACAGAAGGTTATTTAAAACACTCGACTTGCGTTATAAAGTAAGTTTGGAGCACAAACATGGTTTTAATCACATAAATTGTCGTGTATTGATGGTGTGCTAAGCTAACATGCTAGCTAACTCTGTGCACCTGCCAGCACATTAGCTGTTATTTTTATGAATTTTTCTAAATAGGAATGCTTACTGAAATTTTTCTTTTTTCAAAAAGGGCATTTGATACAGTTTCAAATGTGAAGTGAGAACTTTGATAAAAGAAAAAAGGGATTGAAACAGTGTGAATAGCCAGTCGTTAGTGATTATAATGCAGACAAAAGAAAAGCATATTTAGACCCATAACCAGGCTGGAGAGGTGTGAATGTGTGCAGGGGAGACTGACACTGAATGGGGCTCGTTTGCACCACAAAACAATAGAGAAAATAGTCTAAATAGATGCTAGAAGATGACAATAAACACCAGTTTGCATTTTAGAGTCTAATCAAAATAAATTCATATGACATGATCTTGAAAAACATTTAACTAAATGCAGAGTTTTAAACTTATCTTCTTCAAAATTTAAATATAACATGGTCAGACATGTGGCTTTAGCTGCAGTGCATTTCTAGATTGATACAATGCCAACTTCAATTTTATTTTCATGAAGATGTTTCATAAAAATACATTTCTAATAACTTTACAAAAGTTTGAAGACATTTTTCATAATTTTTTTTTCATTATCACTAATTAATTCCACATTTACAATAAACTGCCAGGTGTCAGCTTTCAAATGAGATCTTACTTGTGCTTTTAGTACAAAGGGTTCATGAACTGTATCTGTTTCAGTTTGGGTATGCCATTTCTGGGGATTTTTCAAAAGTGGGGTTGAAGCTTATCACAAAAAATACTCTTTGAAAGACCAGCAGCTCACCTGCGGCGTGCAAAGTGAAGATTCACCAGACAGTTCTTCATGAACATGGGGTCTACCACCTTTACATACCTGAAAGGGGCACTCACACTAACCAAGCCGAGACGGGCCACCAGAACATTGTTCTAACCACGAGCCCAGCCTCAGGCCTGATGTAGGAAGCGCCTGGGGAGTCATTCTTTTGAAGAGCTGGGTACAGCTGAGCGCGCCTTCGCCTCTCTGAACTTTCCAACCACCATCAACACGGAGGTGCCGAAAAACTCAGAGGGCGAAACCAGCGAATCGAGGAGAAAGCCTTTGTCTTTCTTCCCGATGTTGGCCAGGTTTAAACACAAATGTCTCTCCGTGGCCAGTATCGACGCCATGGACCGGCAGATTGCGGCAGCAGTCTGATTGGTGGCCCGGAGAGCTATATATATATATATATTTTTCATTTGCGGCGCAGCTCAGTAACCCCCTCAGGGGCCCCACCTCCTGGTCGAGATCCCCCAGGAGATCGGCCTGTGTACCTGCAACACCGTCATGATGTGCAGGCTAGCACCGGCCTGACCCGCTGACGTGTATGCTCTGCCATAAAGGGTTTGAGCTCTCAGTGTCGATTGTCTTGCCATCGACGCATACCCACGCTCTCCTATCCTCTCAACATCAGTGAGACTAGCCCGCTGATGTTGGTGGATACAGGCAGAGTATGGGTTCTTCCATGTCCTCTCGATCTCAGTATGAGATCAGGAAGAAATAAAAGGCTCACCTGAGCTGGTGGTTCTATGACCGGGGAAAAACCCGCTCTCATCGCGAGCGATTTCTCCCCCAACGAGCAGCCACGGCAGCTGCAGCCTGCCCGCGGCGCGTATCATAAAACCAACCAGCTCAGCATACACGGGGCAGGGTGGCTGAAAAGATACAGGAAATATCCTATTATTACCACCCTCATCAGCCATCTCATGTTTGTCCGGGAGAGCGCTCGCTGCCGGACTAAGTTTTCCCCTTTTTTTTATTTTTTTTGAAAAATGCAGCTTACCCTCGTCAGCCGCCGCATCGTCTGAGAGGATTACACCCCTCTCAGGGCGATCGGCGCGCTTCATCTGCGAGAGCGGAGCGATCACAATTGTACAGGCAGTTCCCTCGAGAACTGCCTGTGCGCGCTTCCTTCCCAGACAGAAAAATGCACAGTTCGTGTGTGTCACCGGGCCTCAGCACGGGTCTGCACACTCCTGAAAGCATTTCATAATAACCGGATTTTCAAAGCAGTAACAGACAAAACAGTCCCTGAAGACGATGAGATGATTTGTCATGTTTGCAAGGCGCCCCTATATACTTCCAGGTCGCACGTTAATCATTCACGTTAATGATTCACGGGCTGTCGCTGGTCAATGTGATTGACGTGATTTGATAGTGATTTCAGACACCTGTCACGCCTGAGGCGTTCCCCATAACGTCGATGACGTATTGTTGAGTTCCCTTCGAAAGGGAACAGTACAGTGTCTGTTTGAACAACGTTAAAGTGATTTAACCATTTAAACACCTTGACTTTACACCTGTTGGTCTTTTCTTCTTTCTTATTTACCTTTCCCACATCTTACCTAACCCATATTTTCCGTGAAAAAGAAGTCGTTTGCAATTATTAATTCCTTTACCCTGCATTTTACTTGAAAAAGAAAATACTGGTTTATGATTATTAATTGTGAAATTCTAATTAAATTTGTTTTAAGGAATTTTTAAATTAAAATGAAAATTCTATTTGTCTAAACAGGTAATTTCTAATGCAAGGCAAGGCAAGTTTATTTATATAGCACATTTCATACACAATGGTAATTCAAAGTGCTTTACATAGAAGAAATAATAAAAATCAAAAGAAATAACAATAATTAAAACAGTTTAGAATAAATAAAAATAAAATAAAGTACAGTACAGTAAAAACAGTCGGACGAACAGTGGCACAGTGCTCATTCAGTAAATGCATAGCTAAACAGATGTGTTTTGAGTCTGGATTTGAATGTGACTACTGTAGGAGCACATCTGATCTCCCCTGGAAGCTGGTTCCAGCTGTGGCTAGCATAATAGCTAAGAGCAGACTCTCCATGCTTAGAGTGAACCCTTGGTATTTCTAGCTGATTTGATCCTAATGATCTGAGTGATCTGTCAGGTTTATATTCAGTGAGCATATCTGCAATATATTGAGGTCCTAGGCCATTAAATGATTTATATACCAGTAATAATACTTTAAAATCAATCCTAAATGTAACTGGGAGCCAGTGTAAAGACCTGAGGACTGGTGTGATATGTTCATATTTTCTGGTTCTGCTCAGAGTCCTGGCAGCAGCGTTCTGTATGAGCTGCGACTGTCTTATGGTCTTTTTAGGAAGGACTCCAGTGAGGAGTCCAGTGAGGAGTCCATTACAATAATCCACCCTGCTGGTGATAAAAGCATGCACAAGTTTCTCTAAGTCTTGACTTGAAACAAAGCATCTAATTCTTTTCTAACTCTATTTTTCAGGTGATAGTATGCTGATTTAGTTATTGCTTTGACATGACTACTGAAACTAAGGTCTGACTCTAGAGACACACCAAGATTCCTGACTTGATTTTTAGTTGTTAGACCCCTAGCGTCAAGGTATGCATTCACCTTGAGAACTTCCTCTTTGTTTCCAAACGCAATGACTTCAGTTTTGTCTTTGTTTAACTGAAGAAAGTTTTGGCACATCCAACTGTTTACTTCATCAATGCATTGGCACAGGGAGTCAATGGGGCTGTAGTCGTTAGGCGATAGGGCTAAGTAGAGCTGTGTGTCGTCTGCATAGCTGTGGTAAGAGATTCGGTTCTTTCTCATTATTTGGCTCATTGGGAGCATATACAGGTTGAATAGAAGTGGTGCAAGAATTGAGCCTTGAGGGACTCCGCATGTCATGGATGTCCACTCAGACTTGTGGTCTCCTAAACTCACATGATAACCTCTCCCTTCTAAGTATGATCTGAACCATTTTAGGACTATCCCAGAAAGCCCCACCCAGTTCCCTTTCGTTAGGGAACTCCTACGTCTCGTCGGAGGAGTTTCCAACGAATTGGGATCACGCTAGGGAGACCAATTGCCTTCGAGTGAATTAAAACGAGCCAATGAATATTGGCATGCAGGACTTGCATTCCGCGCCCCGCCTGTCAGTGCGGGTATAAAGCGGAAGCGAGCGCATACACATTTGCTTTTACCTTCGGAGCCGACCGGTAGTGTCCTCTGAGTGATGAGCTTCAAGATTGTGTTTGTCTTCACGCTCAACGAGTCTGCTGTTTCTCGGAAGACCTCTCTGTGTTGGTGTGACGGCGCTTCAGCGATCTTCGCGATCTCCCGGGTGCCAGCTGCTGCTTCAAGCGATCTGCCTTTTTTCAAAGAGCTGTTGTCACAGCTGGTATTCGGTTGAGTGCGCACAGCGGGCTTGCAGTTTCCCCGCTGTGCTGCCGCGGTTATCCCTGTGTGCTTCAGCACAATTAAGAGTGTTTTTTCTGTGAAAGAGCAACACGGGTGAAGATCGCGTCCTTTTCAGGATGACGTTTCATCCGTGTGTTTCTGGATGCGATCGTTTCCTGTCCTTATTTGACGGCCACGTTCATTGTTTCACATGCCTAATCAGTGTGTGGGACTACGTTCGTGGGTGGTTCATGTTCTCTCAGGAGTGCATGACCACGTCGGCACGTTGTCCGTCTCCCCTTTCTCGTAAAGGCTTGAGGCGCTCAGCGTGCCGTGTGCCGTCGAGCGCCGGCTGACAGCGCGGGTTGTCACGGCAACCCAGCGCGCGTCATTCGGCGCTCAAGATGCGCGGTCAAGATCAAGACTCGCGTGCCTCTATGAGGTGAGTCCCTTTGCTTATTTCCCGATCTAGTTTCTCTTCTGGTGCACCAGAAGAGGGCTGCTTTGGCGAATAACATTGGTGATCTGAGGGTTTCAGTGAGCACGAACCACTCACTCCTCTAGCGCATCGCAAACATGCTGAGACTGTGTTCGTGGGTGGTTTATGCTCTCTTATGAGAGCATGACCACGTCGGCACGTTGTTCGCCTGCCTGAAGGCTTGAGCGCCCAGCGTGCCGTGTGTCATCGAAGCGATGGCCACGTTCACTATCTTGCATGCCTGGTTGACGGCCACGATCACGGTTTCACATGCCTAATCAGTGTGTTGAGACTGCGTTCGTGGGTGGTTCATGTTCTCTCAGGAGTGCATGACCACGTCGGCACGTTGTTCGTCTCCCCTTTTTCGTAGAGGCTGGAGCCGTTCAGCGTGCCGTGTGCCGTCGAGGCTTTCGGATGGGTTTCTGGTCCTTCTCATGAGGGACCAGGCATTTCATTCGGGGCCCCAGGGAGGACAGATGTCGATCGCTACATCGGAGAGAGGGCTGTTATACTCTGAAAATGATGCTGAGTTCCTACTATAGTGGGGTGTGCTCATGCTGAAGATTCAGACTTCGCAGCCACACTTTCCTGGGCTGTTCTAAAGTGCCTGGATGTGTGTGAAGAATTTTGGCAGTATGGAAGCATTTTGGTGCCAATATGGCAAGCCAAACATGCCTAAATCTGCAGAAGTTTTTCCTCTCTCACTACCACTGCACGTGCGTAGTTCTAACTCGGGGTTGAGCTGTGCTTAGTGACTGACCGTGATTAGTCACAGCGCTGGCCCTCGGTTAGACGATGTCCACACTGGTGGTCCAGAGGCACCTCAAAACCAGCCCGCTCGGAGTTGTTTTTTTCCCCAGCAAAGGGAAGGGAAACAACCCTGAGAGGAGCGACCCAGAGTATGTGACGTTCTGCTCTTGGGAGTGCGTGTCATCACCACTCCTTCCCCCGGGGGAGGGCTGGGTGGAGAATTTCGTTTCTGTTCCGCCGCTGGTTATCCTGTAATCAGCGGTACCCAAAGTTTGAGCAGTCCACTTCCTCTGAGTCGTTCACGGGCCCCAGCGCTCAGATGACAGTGACGCCGCCACGGCCTCGTCACTCTCGTCTCTCGCTGGGTGAGGGGAAACCAGGACTCGATGCCCCCGTTCCTCGTTTCCCCTCACGGTCGGGACTGGCAGTCAAAGTTCAGTCTCCTCCATCCAAGAGGAGAATGACAGTGTGCGCCGCCACGTTGCCTTGCCGCTCTCATTCCCCTCGCCCCAGCGCTCAGATGTCAGTGACGCCGCCACGGCCTCGTCACTCTCGTCTCTCGCTGGGCAAGGAGGTGCGGAAACCAGGACTCGACGCCCCCGAGCCTCGCTCCTCGTTTCCCCTCCTTCCTTCGCCTCGGGTCAGCCAGCAGCCGAACGCCTCCAGGCCTTCCCTGCTGTCTGCTCCCCGGTGGAAACAGGTTGGTGTTGCTCCGCACACTCAGACCCCTCTCTCGGCCACTGCATTGCCTCCGGAGTCCGGTCCCTGTCTTCCACCTCGCTGCCCCTCCGGGGGTACGCCGGTGGTCCGGGTGGGCTCGTTGGTACGGTCTCTCGAAGCCTGGCTAGCGCTTCCGAGGCCGTCCCGCTGGCTCATCCGTACCATCCGGCTCGGCTACGCAATTCAGTTTGCCCGCCGGCCTCCCAAGTACAGGGGCGTCCACTTCACCCGGGTGTGGAGTGTCGATGCCCCTGTCTTGAGGAAAGAGATCGACGCCCTGCTGGCGAAGGACGCGTTCGAGCCGGTCCCTCCAGCCGAGATGAGGTCTGGGTTCTACAGCCCTTACTTCATCGTACCCAAGAAATCCGGGGGGTTACGGCCGATCCTGGACCTGCGAGTTTTGAATCGGGCCCTGCACAAGCTCCCGTTCAAGATGCTCACGCAGAAGCGCATCTTCGAATGCATCCGTCCCCGGGATTGGTTTGCAGCGATCGACCTGAAGGACGCGTACTTTCATGTCTCGATTCTTCCTCGACAAAGACCTTTTCTTCGGTTTGCGTTCGAGGGTCGAGCATATCAGTACAAGGTCCTACCCTTCGGCCTGGCCCTGTCGCCCCGTGTCTTCACGAAAGTCGTGGAGGCGGCCATTGTTCCCATGAGAGAACATGGCGTTCGCATCCTCAACTATCTCGACGACTGGCTTATAATAGCTCACTCGCGAGATGTGTTGTGCGAACACAGGGACATGGTGCTCCGGCACCTCAGCCGTTTGGGACTTCAGGTCAACCGGGACGAGAGCAAGCTCTGCCCCACGCAGAGGATCTCTTGTCTCGGCATGGAGTTGGACTCGGTCGGCCAGACTGCGCGCCTCACAGAGGAGCGCGTCCAGTCAGTGCTCAACTGCCTCAAGTCTTTCAGGGCAGGTCAGCGGTTCCACTGAAACAATTTCAGAGGCTCCTGGGGCATATGGCAGCCGCAGCCGCGGTAACGCCGCCCGGTCTGCTGCATATGAGACCGCTTCAGCGCTGGCTTCACGATCGAGTCCCGAGATGGGCGTGGCAGAGCGGCACGTTCCGGGTCAACATTACCCCGCACTGTCGCCAAACCTTCGGCCCTTGGTCGGACCCTGCGTTTCTACGGGCCGGAGTGCCCTTAGTCCAGGTGTCCAGGCACGCTGTGGTTTTCACAGATGCCTCTGCCAACGGATGGGGGGCCACGTACAACGGGCATGCAGTTTCAGGTCTGTGGACGGGGCCTCAACTGCATTGGCATATCAACTGCCTAGAGTTGCAAGCAGTACGCTTGGCCTTGTGCCGCCTCAAAGGGCTCCTTCTGCACAAGCATGTACTGGTCCGTACGGACAGCACTGCGACCGTTGCGCACATCAACCATCAAGGTGGTATACGCTCCCGTCGTATGTCGCGACTCGCCCGCCATCTCCTCCTATGGAGTCAGAAGCATCTGAGGTCGCTTCGGGCCATTCACATCCCGGGTGTGCTCAACCGTGCAGCCGACGAGCTCTCACGGCAGCCGCCTCTTCCGGGAGAATGGCGACTCCATCCCCAGGCGGTCCAGCTGATTTGGGGAATCTTCGGAGCCGCTCAGATAGATCTGTTTGCCTCTCCGGACACGACCCATTGCCAGTGGTTTTATTCCCTGACCGAAGGGTCTCTCGGTACAGATGCACTGGCGCACAGCTGGCCCCGGGGCCTTCGCAAATATGCGTTTCCCCCAGTGAGCCTTCTTGCACAGACACTGTGCAAAGTCAGGGAGGACGAGGAGCAGGTCTTGCTAGTTGCGCCGTACTGGCCCAACCGGACCTGGTTCCCAGAACTTATGCTCCTCGCGACAGCACCTCCTTGGCCCATTCCTCTGAGGAAGGACCTGCTTTCTCAGAGACGGGGCACTCTATGGCATCCGCGTTCAGACCTCTGGAGACTCCATGTCTGGTCCCTGGACGGGACGCGGAGGTTCTAGGTGGCCTACCACAGGCAGTGATAGACACCATCACTTCCGCTAGAGCCCCCTCTACGAGGCGCCTCTATGCGTTGAAGTGGAACCTGTTCGTCGAATGGTGCTCCTCCCGTCAGGAGGACCCCCGAACTTGCTCGGTCAGAGTCGTGCTTTCCTTCCTGCAAGATGGGTTGGAGCGAAGGCTGTCTCCCTCCACCCTCAAAGTGTATGTCGCCGCAGTAGCCGCACATCACGATGCAGTAGAAGGTAAGTCTTTGGGAAAGCACGACCTGATCATCAGATTCCTTAAGGGTGCTAGGAGGTTGAATCCACCTCGTGTTTTGCACTCTGTACCCTCTTGGGACCTAGCTCTGGTACCTGTCGAGCTGCGGGCTGGGCGACACCTAACACGTTTGCTAGATTTTATAGCCTCCGTGTTGTACCGGTTTCCTCCCGTGTACTCGCTACGGCCAGTAGCGCGAGGAACTAGTTATGTCGGCTTGCTACGCCATTCCCGCCCCAAGGGGCCGGATACGTGCGTCTTTTCCGCTCCGTTGGTTCCCCAACAAACGGTTAACCTCGTGAGTTCCTCCATCACCCCTCCGGCGCCAGGCGAGGCGGATCGCCCGGCACCAGGTCTACTACCTCTCGTGTGAGTTGTTATTAGACTGGGTGACCTTGACAGTGGTCCCTTCGGTGACCCATTTTTTCCACGTTCCAGCTACCCTCCGGGCTAGCTCCGTGTCTTCCCCTCGACAGACCCGTTCTGTCGTCCTTGCTGAGTACGCTCCCACCCCACGGGCTGGGACTACCTCTAGCTAGTCCATAAAAATAAAAAGCGTCCATTCAGTCAATAGGCCGCGGGGACTCGGACGTGGGTTGGCGGACGAGCGCGCTGACCCCCCGAAATTTTTGGGGGGTCGGCCGACGCCGCAGGCCGACCCTCCCCGGGCGCCCGACCCACGCGGGCAGGGTCGGGGTGCCCCGACCCCCTCAGGGGCCCGACGGGAGTGCCCCGAAGCCCGAGCCCACCCTAAGCAGTTCTGCCTTCGTCCTTGGTGGGGCGCCACACGTGCCCCGTCCCACTAACCCACTATTTGTCCGATTGGCCACTGGAGTGACCAGACCCCCCCCCCCCCACCCCCCCCCCCCCCGGCCCACTAACCCACTATTTGTCCAATAACCCACTATATGGCGCAAACTTCCCGTTGACCACCCCCCCCCCCCCCCCCCCCACTCCCGGGCCACGCCCCCGTCCCCCCATTCTGTGATAGGCAATTTTTTAAAAGTTCCATTCTTGATGAAAACTATTTTACAGCACTCAGGGGGCCCCCAAGAGTCCGTGGCACCAAGTCCCATCCCATAATTCCACTGTCCACGAACCCACTATTTTTTATAATGTAATAAATGCTACGTGGGATGTCCATAGCTCTGGTCAGGAAGGCCCTAGAGCCTCCATTTTTGCACTCAGGTCTAAGTCTCATGGGCCCCTATCAGAATCCAGAGTTTCAAGAAGATCAGAGAAACTCAAAATTCCGACCCGTAAAAACCGACAGGGTTACCTGTCGGTTTTTTCGGTGCAAGAAAAAAAGTTTCTCTGATCTTCTCCAAACTCTGGATTCTAAGAGAGGGTGATGAGACTTAGACCTGAGTGCAAAAATGGAGGCCCTAGGGCCTTCCTGACCCGAGCTATGGACATCCCTCGTAGCATTTATTCAATGGAAAAAAATAGTGGGTTCGTGGACAGTGGAATTATGGGATGGGACTTGGTTCTGTGGACTCTGGGTGCCCCCCTGAGTGCAGTAAAATAGTTTTTATCATGATTTGGAACTTCAATTAAAGTACTTATCACAGAAAATGTCCCATCCCACGTTGCATTATTTCCATTGTAAAAAATAGTGGGTTTGCGGACGGTGGAATTCTGGGACGGCGCTTGGTGCCACGGACCCCTGGGGGCCTCCTGAGTGCAGTGAAATAGTTTTTATCACGACAGGAACTTTAGTTAAAATGTCTATCAAACACACTACCCCAATCCCCATTCAAACGATTGCAGGCGGGATTGTGTCCATTTGCAGCTTATAGACAGTGAACCTGTGAATGCTTATGCACTGAAATTCGAACGGCTATAACTCCGCGACCAAGCCGCCTAGATGCACCAAACTCGGGTCAAAGTAGGGTCCCGAGGGGCCCTCTCCAAAGGGCCCCGGCCCGAGGCTCTAGCGCCCCCACGGTCTGAGATACGGGGCCCGACAGGAAAGGGGTCACTTCAGAAGGAAGGGTCCCAGAACCTCGGGACTCTGGGGTCTGAGAGGGCCCCTATGGGCCCCTCACCACCCCAAAGGACGACCCGCTGGGACTCGTCGTTTCCGAGATATTGACCGTTTTGTCCAAAAGTCCCTTATGTATAACTGGGTGTATCTCAGGAACCAAACCGAGTTGGAGCTCCAAACTCCGGGTGTGAGGAGGGCCCATGGGGTCCCTTCAGACCCCACCGTCCCCAGCTCCTGGGCCCTTCTGTTTCCGAGATACGGCCACTTCCTGTCCAGCTTTGACCGGGTATATCTCGGGAACCCCTTGCTCAAACTCTAATAGATTGTAGTGCTGGAGGGGCCCTTTCGAACAAGCCCACCCCCGAGGTCCAACTCACCCGGGTCCCCGAGTTACAGCCGTTCAAAGTCGGGGGCCCCAGCGAACGGCGATCCGCTAGGGGGCGTCCTCGAGGCACGTCACCGCCCTAGTTCGAGTCAGGGCCCCCCTGGGACCTCCCCACCCGAATTTGAGCTCTTTGAGCACCTTTGTGTTGAAGGGCCGGTGAATCCCCGTAAGGCACTGAGGATTTCAGCACATGTGTTGAAGGCCAGGTGAATCCCCGTAAGGCACTGAGGATTTCAGCACATGTGTTGAAGGCCAGGTGAATCCCCGTAAGGCACTGAGGATTTCAGCACATGTGTTGAAGGGCCGGTGAATCCCCGTAAGGCACTGAGGATTTCAGCACATGTGCAGGCATCTTTTATAGTCTTTTTTAAGGTCACTTTCATGCCCAGGAGTTCTGAAAGTGGAGTGGGAGTCCACCCTTTTGGGCAAATGTCCCTCGAAGCCACTATTTGTCCAATAACCCACTATTTTTTAAAAATGATAACCCGCCCTTCATTCAATAAGCTGCAATTGGACACAATCCCACGTGCCATCTATTGAATGGGAATTCAGAGAGTTTCTCTGATAGACATTTTAATTAAAGTTGCTGTCATGATGAAAACCATTTTACTGCACTCAGGGGCCTCCCCTGAGTCCGTAGCACCAAGTCCCATCCCATAATTCCACTGACCGCGAAACCACTATTTTTACAATGGAACAAATGCTACGTGGGATCGGACAGTTTCTGTGATAGTCATTTTTTTTAAAGTTTTTTTCTTGATAAAAACTATTTTACTGCACTCAGGGGGCCCCCCAGAGTCCGTAGCACAAAGTCCCATCCCATAATTCCACTGACCACGAACCCACTATTTTTTATAATGTAATAAATGCTACGTGGGATGTCCATAGCTCTGGTCAGGAAGGGTCTAGAGCCTCCATTTTTGCACTCAGGTCTAAGTCCCATCACCCTCTATCAGAATCCAGAGTTTCGTGAAGATCAGAGAAACCTTTTTTTCCGACCCGAAAAAACCCTGTCGGTTTTTTTGGGTCGAGATTTTGAGTTTCTCCAATCTTCTTGAAACTCTGGATTCTGATAGAGGGTGATGGGACTTAGACCTGAGTGCAAAAATGGAGGCTCTAGACCCTTCCTGACCAGAGCTATGGACATCCCACGTAGCATTTATTACATTATAAAAAATAGTGGGTTCGTGGTCAGTGGAATTATGGGATGGGACTGGGTGCTACGGACTCAGGGGAGGCCCCTGAGTGCAGTAAAATAGTTTTTATCATGATTTGGAACTTTCATTAATATGTGTTTCACAGAAAATGTGTCCCATCCCATGTAGCATTTATCACAGTGCCAAAACGTGGTTTCGAGGACACCCA
Organism: Tiaroga cobitis; assembly: GCA_030578255.1. Lineage (NCBI taxonomy): Eukaryota > Metazoa > Chordata > Actinopteri > Cypriniformes > Leuciscidae > Tiaroga > Tiaroga cobitis. The sequence goes on from CM060597.1 coordinate 51,241,750, forward strand.
TTTTAATTCAAGCTAAACACTGAAATGACTTGAAAATTAGTGAGATGTGTTCAGTGGAGTGTGCTTAGTACAGTAGAGGTGGTTGGGCCTGAAAAAGTAGTTTTTAATCATCTGGAAATCCCGTTGGAGACATGGGTGACAGCCATATAACCACTGAACGTATGGGAATGTTTGTTTTTCACGAATATCTCAAAAACCACACGGCGAAAAAATTTCAAACTCGGGTCGTCTGTAGGCCTCGAGGAGCCCTATCCAACGAGGCCACCCCCGTCCCCGAGGGCCTCGGGGCCAGGGAGTTACGTCCGGTCAAAGGCGCAGCTTTGTCGGCTTATATCTCGAGAACCCCTGGCTCAACGTTCCCCAAACTCTAATAGATCGCAGTGCTGGACGGGGCCTTTCGAATGAGCCCACCCCCGAGGTCCAACTCGCCCGGGTCCCCGAGTTACAGCCGTTCAAAGTCGGGGGCCCCAGCGAACGGCGATCCGCTAGGGGGCGTCCCCGAGGCCCGTCACCGCCCTAGTTCGAGTCAGGGCCCCCCTGGGACCTCCCCACCCGAATTTGAGCTCTCTGGGCCTTCGCGTTGGCGAGATACGGCCGATTTTCTCCCGAGATCGTGACGTCATCGGCGGCCGCCATTTTGGATCGCGCCCGACGGTTTTCGGCTAATATCTCCGCGAAAACACGTCCAAAATTCACGAAATTTTTACCATTCTTTTCAGCTCAACTAGACGGTTCCAACGAGCCCAGCCACGGCCGGGTCCGTTGAGTTTTCGCTTAGATAAATGTGTATTTTCATCTACATCTCTGGCCCCCGGGGGCCCACGGGGCCGTGGGTGGTCTCAAAGTAAAGGTCTCGTCCCCCTCTAAACGAGATACAAATTTGGTGTCCATAGGACCCAGTGGGACATCACAAAAAATTAATATGTTGCTCATAAGTCAGTCACCATCCACAATCAATGGCCTCATCACGAACGGGGGGTTAGGAAACGCTTGGAAAGCGTCTAGGGCCCTCAAACTCGGGGCCCCGACTCGGGGACGTGAGACGACGGAACTCGCCGAGTTTCGGGGTCCTGCGTCTTTCCGTATCCTCCCGGCAGCGCGTTTCGTCAGCTTGACCTTTTTGACCCCGGCGACGTTTTTCACCCTTTTTCGACGTGTTGGCCCCTGAACGGGGTCCGAGGGGCCCCAAACTTTTCCGCCCGCACCAGGGGCCCGTGGCGAGTCGGAAAACGGCGCCCCCTAGTCGATCGGCCATTGCGAAGCGGCGTCCGCGAAGCCACTGTGGCAAAACGCATTCATTTAATGGGCGAGTGGGATTTTTTTCTAAATGTCCCCGGGGCCCCAAACTCAGCACGCTGACCCTTTGGCCCCACCCGAGCGACACACCGAAGCCGCCGGGCTCTTGAGCGAAGGAAAAAAATTTCAGGCCCTGACACTAATCTCTGTCTCACGGCGGACGCCCGGTCCCTTTTCTGACCGTTCGGCCCCTGAACGAGGTCCCAGGGGCCCCAAACTTTTCCGCCCGCTCCAGGGGCCCGTGTCGAGTCGGAAAACGGCGCCCCCTAGCCGATCGGCCCTTTGGAAGCGGCGTCCGTGAAACCACTATGGCGAATGCATTCATTTAATGGGCGAGTGGGATTTTGACAGAAAGGTCCCAGGGGCCCCAAACTCAGCATGCTGGCCCTTGGGCCCCACCCGAGCGACATACCGACACCACTGATCTCTAGAGCAAAGGCAACACATTTGACCCCTTTAACCCTCTGCTCGGGCCTGCAGGCTCTTTCACTCATGTACCCTAAGAGGCTTTTGAGTGAAAGTTGGTTAAAAGTGGCACAATTGCTACAGGAAGGTCCTAGGTTTTCACCCTTCGGGGCCATGTGTCGGGGGCCCCTGGAGGGCCCAGATCTCAAATCTCAAGGCGCCACGACCCTGCGTCCCCGTACGGGGGCCGTCCCACGGACCACTTTTCGCGTAGTGGTTTTGCGGACGGGCGGTCCCTTTTTCGGCCTTTCGACCGCTGAACGGGGTCCGAGGGGCCCCGAACTTTTCCGCCCGCACCGGGGGGCCGTGGCGAGTCGGAAAACGGCGCCCCCCAGCCGATCGGCCCTTTGGAAGCGGCGTCCGCGAAACCACTATGGCAAAATACATTCATTTAATGGGCGAGTGGGATTTTTTTCGAAATGTCCCCGGGGCCCCAAACTCAGTATGCCGACTCTTGGGGCCTCCCCGAGCGACACATCCAAAGCGCCGGGCTCTTGAGCCAAGGCAAGACGCTGTCAGCCTCTAACCCTAACCGTCGCGCTAACCCTAAATCACGGCCCCTTTTTGGACCTTGCGGCCCCTGAACGGGGCCCGAGGGGCCCCAAACTTTTCCGCCCGCACCAAAGGATCCCTCCGAGGCTTTGTAAACTTGTTTCGTCGGAAAAATTTCGAAAGACAAAGCTTAAACGCCACCGTGTCCACGAACCCACTGTTTTTAGACGGCCAAACTGTGCGTTTGGCCTAATTACAAAGCCTGTTGCATGACTAATTTCACAAAACAGCTTGGTTTCACAATCACAAGGGCCCCGAGAGTCAGAATATCACATTTAAAAAAAGCTTTCATCAAGATATTCCCACAGACGAGCTTAAAAAATTGGTTCCCGCCAAAACGTGTCTTCGAGGACACTCGTTTACGTGGCAATTAAACACTGAAACGACTTGGAAAAACAGTGCAACGTGTTCAGCCGAGTGTGCTTAGTACAGTAGAGGTGGTTTGATCGACGGGGGCCGACGCCACAAACGACGGGAGGGCGGAAACACGACAGCGTCCCACTTCCAGCCTATTTTTCCCGCCGAAATGTGGTTCCGCGGACGCTGTTTTTTTATGCAAATTAGACACAGAAACGGCCCCCGGGGCCCGTCCCGGGCGACATACCGAAAGGACCGGGCCCTGGGGCCGAGGGAAGTGTTTTTTAGCCTCTGTGCAGCATTTCACGCTCAGGGATGTTTCACTCTCACACTGAAAGGGCCATTCATGCCTTTAAATCACTTGATGACGGGGGAGGGGCGTTTTTTTTTGCAAAGGTCCCAGAGTTCCACAATTCGGGGCCCCGAGTCAGGGGCCCCTGGAGAGTCGGAATCTGAAGTCTCAAGGTGCCACGGCCCTCCGTCTGCGTACGGGGGCCGTCCCACGGGCCATCAAAAAGGCATAGTGGTTTTGCGGACGGCGGTGTCTCTTTCGGCCTTTCGACCCCTGAACGGGGTCCGAGGGGCCCCAAACTTTTCCGCCAGTGCCGGGGGGCCCTGGCGAGTCGGAAAACGTCGCCCCCTAGTCAATCGGCCATTGCGAAGCGGCGTCCACGAAACCACGGTGGCAAAACGCATTCGTTTAATGGGCAAGTGGGACATTTTTTCGAATGTCCCGGGGCCCCAAATTCGGCATGCTGACCCCTTGGCCCTCCCTGACCGACATACCGAAAGCAGGGGGCGCTAGAGCAGAGTCAATCTTTTCTCGGCCCCTGTGCAGAAATCCTCTCTCAGGGCTGTTTCACTCTCAGACTGAAAAGGCCATTTCAGGCCTTTTTTACACATTTTATGGGGGAGGGGCGATTTTTTTTAAAGGTCCTAGAGATCCGCGCCTCGGGGCCCGGGTCAGGGGCCCCTGGAGAGTCAGAATCTGTAATCTCAAGAAACCACGACCCTGCGTCCCCGCACGGGGGCCGTCCCACGGGCCGCTTATCGCGTAGTGGTTTTGCGGACGGCGGTGTCTTTTTCGGCCTTTCGGCCCCTGAACGAGGTCCGAGGCGCCCCAAACTTTTCCGCCCGCACCGGGGGGCCGTGGCGAGAAGGAAAACGGCGCCCCCTAGTCGATAGGCCACTGCGAAGCGGCGTCCACGAAACCACTGTGGCAAAAGACATTCATTTAATGGGCGAGTGGGATTTTTTTCGAAATGTCCCCGGGGCCCCAAATTCGGAACGCTGACCCCTTGGCCCTCCCTGAACGACATACCAAAAGCAGGGGGCGCTAGAGCAAAGTGACATTTTTCTAAGGGCCCCTGAGATCCGCGCTTCGGGGCCCCACGTCAGGGGCCCCTGGAGGGCCAGAATATCAAATGTCAACGTACCACGACTCTGCGTCCCCGTACGGGGGCCGTCCCACGGGCCTACAGAAACGCATAGTGGTTTGGCGGACGGGCGGCAATGTTGGTAAATATAGTGGGTTATTGGACAAATAGTGTTTCCGTGGGACGGGGGCGTGGCCTGGGAGTGGGCGGGGGGTGGTCCCCGGACTTTTGGTAAACATAGTGGGTTATTGGAAAAATAGTGGGTCCGTGGGACGGGGGCGTGGCCTGGGAGTTGGGGCGTGGGTCAACGGGACGTTTGGTAAATATAGTGGGTTATTGGACAAATAGTGGGTTCGTGGGACGGGGGCGTGGCCTGGGAGTGGGTGGGGGGGGGTCAACGGGAAGTTTGCGCCATATAGTGGGTTATTGGACAAATAGTGGGTTCGTGGGACGGGGGGGGCGGGGGGTGGGTGGTGGGGGGTGGGGGGGCAATTGCCCAATATAGTGGGTTATTGGACAAATAGTGGGTCCGTGGGACGGGGGGGGGGGGTGGGGGGGGCAATTGCCCAATATAGTGGGTTATTGGACAAATAGTAGGTTCGTGGGACGGGGGGGGGGGGGGGGGGGGGGGGGGGGGGTTGGGGGTCATGGGGCAATATGCTCTCTGTCGCCCACTAGAGGTGTCCAAAAACCACCTATTCCGTGGCAAGTAGGTAAGGATCCGTCAATAGGGGGGTTATTAACAAAGGCCCACTCCTCTCCAAGTCTGTGGGCAATTGTCATCCAAATTCACCCTACGGTCCCTCCGACCCATAGTGCGCCCAATGGCAATTTGTTAACATGGGCTTTTTTCCACGAACCCACGGTTTGGACTAACTCAAGGACTGCCGTATGTTTCACTACCCTACGGGCTAGTACATACGTGTATTCCAGTGCCTCCCTTCGGGCGGGCAGGGGCTCCGCAGCGTCCCCTCTTACGGGGCACGCTTCCCCAGTGTTATCCAAAGTCCACTGAGCGGGTCTTGCGGAACAGCAGTGTGACTCTTCCTAGCTAGCTCCCGCCGTAAAGAAACTAAGAAACTACTTAGGCGGGTAGCTAGGCTGGGCGCTGGAAGGGGCCAGCACCATGGCGTTTTATTAGGGATCCCAATTCGTTGGAAACTCCTCCGACGAGACGTAGGAGTTCCCTAACGAAAGGGAACGTCTCGGTTACGTATGGTAACCCTCGTTCCCTGAGTAGGGAACGGAGACGTCTCGTCCCGTCGCCATGCTTGCTGTACCCTCGCGGAGGACTGGACTCCGTTCGGCTCCTCAGCGTAAAGCAAATGTGTATGCGCTCGCTTCCGCTTTATACCCGCACTGACAGGCGGGGCGCGGAATGCAAGTCCTGCATGCCAATATTCATTGGCTCGTTTTAATTCACTCGAAGGCAATTGGTCTCCCTAGCGTGATCCCAATTCGTTGGAAACTCCTCCGACGAGACGTCTCCGTTCCCTACTCAGGGAACGAGGGTTACCATACGTAACCGAGACGTTTTCCAGCCTGTCAAGAAGTATGTCGTGATCGACAGTGTCAAATGCAGCACTGAGGTCGAGTAGTACCAGTACTGATCATTTGCCTGTATCAGTATTCAAGCGAATATCATTTATTATCTTTATGAGCGCTGTCTCTGTGCTGTCTGATGCGATCGGAATCCAGATTGAAAATTGTCAAAGTATCCATTCAAGCTTAAGAATTTGTTCAGCTGATAGAAGACAACTTTTTCAATGATCTTGCCTATGAAAGGAAGATTTGAGATCGGTCTATAGTTGCTTAATATAGTCTTATCCAGATTGCTCTTTTTCAAGAGGGGCTTGACAACTGCAGTTTTCAGGGAGTTTGGAAAACTACGAGAAAGAAGTGAGGCATTAACCACTTTTAGGAGATCTGCTTCTAAACTGTTTAACACACTTTTGAAGAAAGATGTGGGAAGTGCGTCAAGGACGCAGGTTGATGTTTTAAGGTGCTGTATGGTTTCTTTCAAAATTTTTCCATCAATTTCTTTGAAATCAGACATAGTAACTACATTCTCAGGTTGTGTTCTGAACTGTCTGACCCCAGTGCGGCTCAATGATGTGCTGATCACCTTACTGATATTATTAATTTTCTCAGAGAAGAAAGAAGCAAACTCACTGCACTTGCCGTCTGAGAGCATTTCACTGGGAATCTGGCTTGGGGGGTTTGTCATTCTCTCTACAGTAGCAAAAAGAGTGCGTGTGTTGTTTAAGTTGCTGTTTATAATATTTGAGAAGAAAGTCTTTCTAGCTTTGCCAAGTTCCATATTGAAAGCATGGATGCTGTCTTTGTAGATGTTATAATGGACAACAAGTTTTGTCTTCCGCCACATGCGCTCTGTTTTTCTGCATGTTCTTTTCATATTTTGCATAGCTGTTGTGTTTCTCCAAGGTGCTTTTTGTCTACCACTCTTCCTGACTTTCACAGGAGCAATATAATCTATTACACCTTTAACCTTTGAGTTAAAAGAATCAAGGAGAAAATCAACAGAGTCAGCAGATATGCTTGGTTTTAAAGATATGGCCTTCATAAATAGCACACTAGTGTTCTCATTTAAGCATCTCTTCTTGACAGACACAGATCTAGCTTCAATGGCAGGAGAGATCAATATATCAAAGAAAATACAGAAATGATCAGACAGTGCTACATCCTTAATAACAATCGATGAGATGTTTAAACCCTTACTGATAAGTAAATCTAGAGTGTGTCCACGATTGTGTGTGGGTCCATGTACATGCTGAGTCAGATCAAAAGTTTTTAAAACAGTTTTGATTTCTTTTGCCATATTGTTTTCTCCATTATCTATGTGAATGTTAAAATCTCCAGTAATAGCAAAACAGTCAAACTCTGAAGAAAATCGTTGATAGCAGTTCTGTAAAGTCCTCAGCAAAGGCTGGAGAGTATTTTGGAGGCCTGTAAATAATGGTAAGTAAAATACGTGGGGCACCTGTTAACACAATACCCAGATATTTAAAAGAGGGGTAGTTACCAAATGATGTTTGCTTACATTGATAGACATCTTTAAAAAAAGCAGCTACTCCCCCTCCTCTCCTAGCAGCTCTGCAGTCACTCATAAAAGTAAAGTTAGGAGGGGATGTTTCATTTAGGACTGTTGCACTGCAGCTTTCTTCTAGCCAAGTTTCATTTAGAAGCATAAAATCCAGGTTGTATGTGGTTATTAAGTCATTGACTAGAAGTGATTTATTTTTAAGTGAGCGGATGTTTAAAAGTGTTAACTTAAAAGTCTTACTTTTTGTTACTTTTGTCTTAGTTTGGCGTGCAATAGGCACCAGATTAGATGGGTCTGCTGTACGGCTTTTGAAGGCCTTAGACTTTCTATCATGTAATCGAACAGCAATAGAGAAAGATACAGGCACACTGGGTTCCCGCTTGTTCTGTAAACATTTGAGAAAGTTACTGTTTTCATAGCAGGGACTCGGCACATATCACTGAGAGCTGGTATCAGTTGTTTTTGGTTCACCTCGAGCCGATGGAGGAGGGTGTGGGCCCTGGCGTTTTTGCAGAGGCCGAAGAGCTCTCACAAGCGGAGAGCGAGCTGGGCCCGCAGGCTTTCATGGTTTTGGGGCCTGACTTTTTTTGGTTGATGTCTGGGGCTTGCAGATAGTTTGGTTCCAGCCAAAAACAGTTTTTCCATTTTCTCTGAGAAACACAGAAGATGCTGTGGAGATGCTGGAGATAGGGATAACGTGTCTGGTGATAGGGTAGAGGCTGGAGGGGGCTGTTTCTCTGGTGTTATTGGAGGCTGTAAAATGCTGTCCTGGTTTTCCAGCAAGTTGTCCTTGGGTGCTGAATGTTGGAGCAGTTCTAGTATGTCAAAGTCTGTCTGTGGTGAGCTCTGTGGGCAGGGCTCTGCTGAGATTGTGTCCGTGAGCAGAGGTTGTTTTGGCTGAGTGGTGTTATCATTGTCCTTGTTTGACGTGTCAACCGCATGTCCATCCAGGTGCTGAAGTGAAGTCCTGTGGTCATTCATACTGTGTCCAGGTGTGTGTGTGTGCCATTCAGGTTGAGTGTATTGGCACACACTGCAGAAGGATGATTGAGGGAGAAGTAGATATTGTCCTTTAGCACTCTTGAACCAAGTTTGTTTGGGTGGTGGCCATCCTGTTGAAACAGTTGCCTCTGACTCCAGAAAAGATTGAAGTTGTCAATGAAGTTTACTCCTTTTATATTGCAGGTTTTTTGGAGCCATGTATTAAGCCCAATCAACCGTGAAAATCTGTTTGTTCCTCTTGCTAGGAGTGGTCCACTGATAAATGTTTGTACTTTCAGTCTTTTGAGTGTTTCAAAAAGTTCATTGAAATCCTTCTTAACCCTCTGGGGTCTGAGGTGTTTTTGGGGTCCTTGAGATGTTCTGACATGCCCTGACATTTGTGTTTTTTTCAGTTGCTTATAAACATATTAATGGCACAGGTGAAATTACACTATATTTAGCACAAACAGGTCTACGATAATATGTGATATAATATGTATGTACAAGTTTGTATATTTGAGAGAATATTGTTTATGCATGGTTATTGAAAAAACTAAAAATGAAAGTTTCTGAAATAAGGCTACAAAACACATAATAAATATGTGTCCACAAGACTTTTGACTAATGGATGTTGTTGCCTAGTGTTTTTTCTTCAAAATGATCTGAAAAACATCCTGCCTAATCATTCACATAAAACTGTGAATTGGGTTTTATTGTGAAAAACTTTTTTTTGTTTGCCAAGGCAATATGCGAATGGGCTTGAACAGTCCAAGCCCCATGAATAATTAGGTGATTCTCACCTGACCCGCATAATAATGAGCCTTTCATTCAGGTGTCACACAAGCAAAAATTGAAAGGACAACATACATATATATATATATATATATATATATATATATATATATATATATATATATATATATATATATATATATATATATATATATATATATGAAGAGTTCAGATGCAAAAGCCTCTAAGTGCCATTTGAAATTTTCTTCTAGAATGATAATTGTTATCAAGCTTGTATATTTCAGTTCAGTAATTTCACTTAAATGGCAATGAAGATTACCTAATAATTGTCATTTAAGTGAAATTACTGAACTTAAAATGTACAAGCTTGATAAAAATTATCATTCTAGAAGAAAATTTCAAATGGCACTAGAGGCTTTTGCATCTGAACTCTGATGCATCTGATTGCATCTGATTATATATATATATATATATATATATATATAATCAAAATATAAATGAAAGTCAAAAACCCATTTTTAGTCATACCTGGAAATAAATCCTGGTCAAATAGGTTATATGGGTCATTGTATAGAATTGGTTCAAAGTTAGAGTTGGAAACATCTTGAAAATAATTTTTTTTCCATATAAAGTATTAAAAGCTTGCATTGGATAACAGTTGATTAGTTTATTTTTTACAAAACATAGGCTACTATATATTTAACATATGAGCAGAAACTGTCTAACTAAAGCTTATTTGATGTCTATTTTATAGTAAAAACTTTCTAATCTATTTCGTCTGTAACAGTAGGCTATGCATCTGTGCGTTCGTTTGTTCACACACCCAGACACCCGATTCATATTTAAACAGTCTTTTTGGTTTTACAGATACTATTCTATATTGCGATTAGAACAAATCTCAGTAGTCTTACTAATGTAGGAGCGAGAGTGAATATACGCACAGCGCGGCGCGCGTCTGAATTCGTCCATTCATTCGCACACAGACACGCATTTAATATTTAAACAGTCTTTGTGCAGTTTACAGACACTATTCAATAACGCGATTAGAACAAAGCACTTAAGAATAAATGACTTACTACATCAGCTGAATCCGTGCTCCTCGAATGAAACAGGTAACTGAGTTAACTTTTCCAGGAATTATTCCTCAGTGCGCAGCAAGACGAGATAAAGGTTAGTGCGTTCTGATGTGGGCGTTTTCATGGCTTGCCTCAACATTAACGTTTGAATAGCGCGCACTCTCAGTGGGCGTGGTCACATTAACAATTTTTCAGACGCGTTTCAGAAAGATTTTTGCGGAGACAGTGTAAGCTGAAAGCGCACCCTGTTTATTTTATTTATTTTACAAAAACACAAGGTTTTGATGTTAATAAGAGTGTACACAAAAAAGAAAACATTTAACAGTATTTAATGATGTGTAACACTTATATGTAAGATCAAAATCTTTGATCTATTTTGAGTTTGTTTTGCACTGATAAGAAAAAAAGTGAGCAGATCACGCCGGCGTGATTGCCGACCCCAGAGGGTTAAGGAGTTCTGACTGCTCTTTATGAATATCCAACGCATTCTCATCCTTTGGCGTCATATAGGTGACGCCTGACAAAACGTCGAAATACTACGCACATGGCACCCTCTAGCGTGAATATAACACGCGAAGTGATGGGTAGGTTTAGGTGTGGGGTAGGGTCTGCGTCTCATATTCACGCTAAAGGGTGCCAGTCAACTTTATGACGCCTTGGGTTCGCGTGTTATATTCACGCTAAAGGGTGCCATGTGCGTAGTATTTCGACGTTTTGTCATATAGCGTCACCTATATGACGCCAAAGGATGAGAACGGGCTTGAATATAATTTTTCCCCACATGAATGATGAGTCGATTTGCAGTCTTATGTTTCATCAGAATGTTCTCAAGTTCCCTGTTTACATCAGAAGTCGTTGCTTGTGGAAGGCAGCATGTAGTTGTATCCCTGCTAATAATGTTTCTGATTATGGAGTCACCCACTATCAGAGTCCTGTGCTCGGCTGCGCTCTGAGCTGAGTGACACTGTCTGCTTGACCTTGAGCGCCAGTCAGCATCAGTGTTAGCTACTGGCTGATTCAGTCTTTGTTCAAACACATTCATCACGTTTGGGGATTCCTCATTTACATTCACTAATACTTCAAATCTGTTCTCAAGATGTATAGGCGGTGGTAGGAGACCAGTATTTGCAATCCTTGTCAGAGCCGTATCTGGGGTAGAGGTGGCTACTGCGGCAATATGTGATGCTCGTGACAATCTGATGTCTCGAGTGCCTTTGGGTCTCGCTCCCTGTTTGTGCCACCGATTTGTAAGTCGATCGGCTTGTTTCCCTACACTCAGTATGGCCTGTCGAGGAGGACTAGATTCATGGGACTCACCGGCTGTAGGCTGAGGGCATCCATGACGAAGCTCTGTTGTGTGTTCCGTTTGGTTTGGTGGTCCCACAAGTAACTTTGTTTCAAGAGCTACAATCCTTTGTAAAAGTCTGTGGCAGTTAGTGCAGCAAGTAGATTCCAGAAGAGGCATTTTCTCTTATCCTTTAGAATGTAGGCAGTTGTGTTTTCTCGATTTATTTTTAATAAATCTAATTTCATAATTTCTAAATTTCTCTTTTAGATCTAATCACTTCAGGCGAATAAGTCTTAAACTCTGAAAGTTAAGAACTTATTCCACCAACATTTTCCCTATTACAAAATATTGTTAGACTAATACTTGCTCCTTATTGTTATTGCGTTGTATCCTCCTTTTCTCATTTGTCATCCTACACTGAGACCAACACGTAGACATTACAACATTTCACTATTGGTGTACCGTCACTGAAACGACACTTAGCTGTTCAACCACATATAGGCTTACATTCCACACAGGTCTGTGTCAGTCTCATCATCCCAGCGTACCAACGTGTCGTGGACGACGAACCCCACTGCCCAAAGGGACGACGTGGACGCCTGGCTCAGAGTCATTACAGACTGCCTCACACCAAAGACAATTGAACTGTTATTATTTTTAATAATAATCATAATTCTGAGAAGATTCCTGACACATGATTCAAGCCAGAACCACAACCATGTGGAACTAACCAAGATCACCTGTTCCTTAAGCAATGCCTTCACAGCCCAGCTGAAACTAAGCAACAAGCACATCACCCACGTTCAGGAGGAGCTGACATGTGCCCAGAGCCACATAAACAAGCTGGAAGTGAAAGTCCAGGACGACTTCAAGTGTCAGACCACTGAGTTCCTGAGAAAGCTGATGCACACTCAACACTGCACAGACCAGCTCAAAGCAAAAGCTCAAGACAAACGCAAAGTGCCTGATGAAGTGGAGCAAGAAGCAAAGAAACAACTCGATAAGCTCCAAGAAGCCCTTGCAGTCACTGAACGTGACAAACTAGAATTAAAGACTGTCCAAAAGCATCTGGTAAACCAACTCCAGTCTGCGGAACATCAGCTAGAGAAAGCCAAAGCTGACATTAAAGATAAGAACTCTGAAATTAATGCTCTGAAAGACCACCTGGAAAGGTGCAGCGCTGAAATGGACCATCTGACCCAACAGCGAGATGACGCCAACGACGAGCTCTACACGGTCAGAGATGAACTCCAGCACATTTTCCAACAGAAACCAGAGCCAAGAAGGGAGAGACCTCCCTCAGCATCACCCCTGCTGAGCAGAACAGAGTCCTCCATCCAAGAACTGGCATACAGTGAAAGAAATGAATGGCCACAACCCAAAACGTCACAGGCCTTCACCACAGAACTGTTCACTGCCAACAAGCAACGAGAGCTCATCCAGGCAGACTCCAACGCTGCACAGGGGATTTAAAGACCTTTAAAGATCTCAACCAGCTGGTTAAGAATATCACTCAGTTCAACCCGAACTCCACAGAGGGTCCCGACATCCAGACCTACATCCGAGATATCAACTTCCACCTAGAGGTGAGACCACATATGACTGACAGAGACAGGTTCTACCTCCTCAGATCCACATCCAGTCTAGAGGTACGAAGCTTCCTAGACCGACAACCTGCTCATGTCAAGTCAAACCACCAGCTGCTATGTGAGACACTGATTAAAGAATTCACAGGCCCAGAGTCGGAACATGGTGTGTTATTCGCCTTGGAAACCAAACAAGGTCGACAAGAGACTCCCCAAGCCTACTACCACCGCTTTCGACAAGCTTAATTTGGTGCACATAACAAACCTGAACATGAAGAGGATGTGAACTTCAAAACCCTCTTCCTAAGAAACCTGCACCTTGGATTGAGTCATCATCTTGGTATCATGGACTGCCCAGGAACAATGACAATCCAACAGCTACGTGAACTGACACACAAGGCCTACATCAAACAAAAGATGCCCTCAAAGAAAGGTTTGAAAACATCCACAGTCTATATTTATATGGGCGTATAAACGCTACAATGTCATTTGATTTATGTATTAAAAATAACAAAAATTACCTTACTTTATAATTGAGTAAAATCCCTAAAACCTTTTTTTCCCAACAAATCCTGCCATCATCTTTCCTTGCAGGTCCTGCTCCACCACAAAAGCTCTGCAGCAAATGCACAGAAATCAAGAATCAGAAAAGTGTTGTAATTTCTCCATGAAATTACAATAATTCAAATAAACAACAACTTAAGATTTGATAGATTTTGTTATCCATTTCTATAGTATACGCACTCAAAGCCTTTGATGACAGCATTCAGCATCATAAGCCTCTCTCCATCGGATAAACACACGCATGTTCTTCTGTCCCTCTAACATACAGAGAAGATTAACCTTACCTCTGTGATTTATGAGCTCAATACTTCATTTACATGCTGAGGTTGTAGCTGATGTGTTAACTCACTTTTTATCCAACTTAAATGTTCCTCAATTTATCAACAGTAATAAGGGACAAATAAAATATATAACATGTTTAGTTACTTTATAGATTTGTTTATTTTCCTTATTTACAGCACATTTGTCTAATGTAAACAGTGTTGACAACAGTGAATTATCCAACATAATAGCACATATTCATCGCTCAGATGTCTTATTCATGTTGGGATGTGCTCATCTGCAATACTTATACAATATTTTCCTTTCAGATGTAAATAGACATTTTAAATAAGCATGTTTAAGATGTATATGGTTATGTAAATCCAGTTTAGACGTAACTTATAACGTTACGTGTGCTTACTGGAGCTCCCCTGTTAGCTATACATAATAAAACATGTTTTTACAGCAAAATCACAACTATACTATACTGTCTAACTCCTTTACACCTTCAACAGTTAAAACGTTTACTCTATAATAGTTTAACACAAACGATTTAAACACAAGTAACCATGTTTACTCACATTTTGCATATTGATGATCCCACTTGTTTGATTGCAGCTGAATTGTTGACTACCATGGACTCGTTTAATTTTGTACAGCATGTTTCTGGCCCCACACATAAAAAAGGTCACACGTTAGATCTGGTCTTTTCTTGTGGCCTAACCATTGATAAACTGAGTGTGGAGGAATTTAATATTAGTGACCATTGTTGTATATCTTTTAATTTGTCACTAATCATGATGCCTACTGTCTGCAACGTTGTAACACAAAAACGCATCATTAGCGAGACAACACCTAGTGATTTCTCTGCTTCCTTTGACTCTCGCTCCTTTGCTGATAGTGAGAATGTTGATTCATTTGTGCAAAGTTTCAACAACCACTGTCGGTTAGTTTTGGATACTGTAGCGCCTGTTAAAAACATTTCAGGGTCACACAAAAAAGCCCTCCCATGGATGAATGATAACATTTGTAGTTTCAGGAGAAAATGTCGTAAGACAGAGCGTCTGTGGAAAACAACTAAATTAGAGGTACACAGACTCCATTTAAAATATATGATACTGGATCTGAATGAGTTTATAAAGCAGGCTCGCTCGGCTTATTTTTCCAAACTTATGTCTGGTAATAAGAAAAATCCTAAAGTCTTGTTTGACACCATCGAAAATCTAACTGCACCTTCAGCTCCTCTTGTGCCTGTGTACACACATGAAGACTGTAACAACTTTTTGACATTTTTTGTGAACAAAGTACACAACATTAGGGCCAGTGTCAAAGTTCCCCTAATCATTGTGTGTTCTACTGAATGCTCAATGGTGTTGTCTTGGTCGTCTTTTACTCCTGTTAGCCTACAGGATGTGAAGACATTAATAGGAAATATGAAACCATCTTCCAGCCCCGCTGACATTGTCCCAACACCCCTGTTGTTGAAAATGTTCGATATCGTTGGCCCCTGTGTGGTAAAAATAATTAATTTGTCACTTACATCTGGCTCAGTCCCCAGCTACTTCAAACACGCTGTGGTAAACCCGATCCTTAAAAAGCCCAATCTTGACCCTTCAGAACCTAATAATTATAGGCCTATATCAAAACTTCCATTTATTTCAAAAATTTTGGAAAAAGTAGTGGCATGCCAGCTGACTTCCTTTATGGAGCAGCACCACTTATTTGATATTTTTCAGTCTGGTTTCCGGAAAATGCACTCCACTGAAACAGCTCTTATCAAAGTCTCTAGTGATGTGATGATGGCAGCGGACACTGGCCGCTACACTGTCCTTGTACTTCTCGATTTGAGCTCTGCTTTTGACACGGTAGATCACGGTATACTGATCAACCGGCTTAAAAATGAGATGGGACTATCTGGATCTGTGCTCCAATGGTTCTCTTCCTATATTCAAGACAGAACCTTTAATGTTTCTATAAACAATGTACAGTCAGATGTGACCAATTTGTCCTGCGGAGTGGCACAAGGGTCAGTTTTGGGCCCTATTTTGTTTTTACTGTACATTTTGCCACTGGGTCATATTATGGGTTGTTTTAAGGATGTATCGTATCACCTCTATGCCGATGATGTCCAGTTGTATTGTTCTTTCAATGATGCTGAGTTCCATCGATTGTCACTGTTCTTAGAGTGTGTGTCCTCTATCAAAGACTGGCTGGCCTCTAACTTTTTGCAGATAAATGCAAGTAAGACTGAAACATTGATCTTTGCTCCAGACCATAAGATCCCGGTGATCAAACAGCACCTTGGCTCTCTTGGCTCCTCTGTTAAATCCAGCCTCAGAAACCTGGGGGTTGTGTTAGACCAGGCCATGTCTTTGGAGATACACTCAAAACAGCTTGTCCGAAACTGCTTCTATCACCTCAGGAATATCTCTAAAATACGTAAATTGTTGTCAAAGAAGGATCTGGAAATTATTATTCATGCTTTCATATCAACAAGACTTGATTATTGCAACTCTGTCTTTACCTTTTTAAATAAGTCTGCTCTTAACAAACTGCAAATGGTCCAAAATTGTGCTGCTAGACTTTTAACTGGTGCCCCCAGAAGGTCTCATATCACTCCCGTTTTGTTGACTCTCCACTGGCTCCCTGTAAAATATAGGATTGATTTTAAGATTTTAGTGCTGACTTTCAGGGCCTTAAACAGTCAGGCCCCACAGTACATCAAGGACCTTTTGCGTCCGCACTCCTCTAGCCGCACTCTTCGGTCTTCTGGCCAGAACCTTCTTATGGTCCCCAAGACTCGTTATAAGACCCGAGGGGACCTGTCTTTTCAGTCTGTTGCCCCCAAACTGTGGAACGCGCTGCCCCTGTCTCTGCGTCTGGCTGACTCTGTTGACTCTTTTAAAAAAGATCTGAAGACTTGTTTATTTAGGAAAGCTTTTGGTTGATGGGTTTTAACTAGTGTCACTTTGATTTTACATATGTACTGTATATACATTTTATATTGTTTATATAAGATTTAGTTTTTACCTTTCTTGTGTACAGCACTTTGTGATTTTATCTGTGAAAAGCGCTCTAGAAATAAACTTTACTTACTTACTACATTTGAAACCCCCCGTGAAAACCCCCTAATCCATCTTTCTTTCTAACTGATCTCTCTATCTTTCTTTCTAACTAATATTTCTTTTTTCTAACAAATCCATCTTTCTTTCTAACTAATCTTTATTTCTAGTCGCTGATCTCCGTGATGTTTGATAATGACGTATGCTCTCCCGTGGCCTCCTGAGATAGAAGAGTATCCATCGGTTGAGCACTCGAAAATCTGGGCAGAAGCAGTAAGCCATCCGGGAACTTCTCGCCTACTCTTTTATGAATACTGATGTTTCGAATGTACTGCTTCTTTCACGTACTGTTTTCTCCTACTATATAGTAGGAAAGTAGGCATATTCGAACGCACTATTAGTATACGTACGTCCGAATCTCGCGAGAATTAGTACGTCACCCAGGTAATTCTCGCCTACTCTTTTATGATTCGTACATACTTCTCGCTCGCCTACTCTTTTTCCCATACTATATAGTAGGGAAGTATGCGGTTTCGAACGCAGCCATTTTTCTTAACCAAAATGTTCTGACTCTAACTCCTCCTAGAGTTTTAACTCTACAAACTCCAAACTCGGGTCAGACCTTCAGACTGTTCTGATTTGAGTTGCTATATCTTTTCAGACTGATTTGACTTTCAGTTGACTTTTCATCTATCTATCTATCTAATAATCTTTCTTTCTTTCTAACTAATCTATCTATCTTTCTTTCTTTCTAACAAATATTTCTTTCTTTCTTTCTTTCTTTCTTTCTTTCTTTCTTTCTTTCTTTCTTTCTTTCTTTCTTTCTTTCTACTTAATCTATCTTTCTTTCTAACTAAGCTATCTTTATTTCTCTTTCTTTCTTATTAACTATTCTCTCTTTCAATCCATCTTTCTTTCTAACTGATCTCTCTATCTTTCTTTCTAACTAATATTTCTTTTTTCTAACAAATCCATCTTTCTTCCTAACTAATCTATCTATATTTCTTTCTAACTAATCTTTCTTTCTTTCTAACCAATCTATCTTTCTTTCTTTCTAACCAATCTATCTTTCTTTATTTCTAACTAATCTATCTTTCTTTCTAACTAATATATCTTTCTTTCTAACTAATCTATCTTTCTTACTAATCTCTTTCTTTCTTTCTAACTAATCTTTCTTTCTTACTTTCTTTCTACTTTATCTATCTTTCTTTCTAACTAATCTATCTATCTTTCTTTCTCTTTCTTTCTTTCTGATTTATCTATCTTCCTTTCTTTCTAACTAATCTTTCTTCCTAACTAAGCTATCTTTCTTTCTCTTTCTTTCTTTCTAACAAATCTTTCTTTCTAACTAATCCATCTTTCTTTCTTTCTTTCTTTCTTTCTTTCTTTCTTTCTTTCTTTCTTTCTTTCTTTCTTTCTTTCTTTCTTTCTTTCTTTCTTTCTTTCTTTCGTTCTAATTAATCCATCTTTCTTTCTAACTAATTTTTCTTTTTTCTAACAAATCCATCTTTCTTTATAACTAATCTTTATTTCTTTCTAACTAATCTTTCTTTCTTTTTAACTAATCTATCTATCTTTCTTTCTAACTAATTTTTCTTTTTTCTAACAAATCCATCTTTCTTTCTAACTAATCTATCTTTCTTTCTTTCTTTCTTTCTTTCTACTTAATCTATATTTCTTTCTAACTAATCTATATATCTTTCTTTCTAACGAATCTATCTTTCTTTCTCTTTCTTTTATTCTAACTTATCTATCTTCCTTTCTTTCTAACTAATCTTTCTTTCTAACTAAGCTATCTTTCCTTCTCTTTCTTTCCTTCTAACTAATCTTTCTTTCTTTCTAATCCATCTTTCTTTCTTTTTTCTAACTAATCCATCTTTCTTTCTAACTAATCCATCTTTCTTTCTAACTAATCCATCTTTCTTTCTCTCTAACTAATCTTTCTTTTTTTCTAACAAATCCATCTTTCTTTCTAACTAATCTTTCTTTCTTTCTAACTAATCTATATATCTTTTTTGTTTCTAACTAATCTTTATTTCTTTCTAACTTATCTAACTTTCTTTCTATCTAATCTTTCTTTTTTTCTAACAAATCCATCTTTCTTTCTAACTAATCTATCTTTCTTTCTTTCTAACTAATCTATCTTTCTTTCTGACTAATCTATCTATCTTTCTTTCTATCTAATCTTTCTTTCTTTCTAACCAATATATCTTTCTTTCTTTCTAACTAATCTATATTTCTTTCTAACTAATCTATCTTTCTTTCTAACTAATCTATCTTTCTTTCTTTCTAACTAATCTTTCTTTCTTTCTAACTAGTCTATCTTTCTTACTAATCTCTTTCTTTCTTTCTAATTAATCTTTCTTTCTTTCTTTCTTTCTACTTTATCTATCTTTCTTTCTAACTAATCTATCTATCTTTCTTTCTAATAATCTATCTTTCTTTCTCTTTCTTTCTTTCTAACTTATCTATCTTCCTTTTTTCTAACTAATCTTTCTTTCTACCTAAGCTATCTTTCTTTCTCTTTCTGTCTTTCTAACTAATCTTTCTTTTCTTCTAACTAATCCATCTCTTTCTTTCTTTCTTTCTTTCTTTATAACTAATCCATCTTTCTATCTAACTAATCAATCTTTCTTTGTTTCTAACTAATCTTTCTTTATAACTAATCTATCTATCTTTCTTTGTTTCTAACTAATCTTTCTTTCTTTCTAACTAATCTATCTTTCTTTCTAACTAATCTATCTTTATTTCTTTCTAAGTAATCTATCTTTCTTTCTTTCTTTCTAACTAATCCATCTTTGTTTCTAACAAATCCATCTATCTTTCTTTCTTTCTAATTAATCTATCTTTTTTTCTTTCTAACTAATCTTTCTTTCTTTCTCACTAATCTATCTTTCTTTCTTTCTAACTAACTAATCTATCTTTCTTTCTAACTAATTTATCTTTCTTTTTAATTAATCTTTCTATCTTTCTTTCTTTCTAACTAATCTTTCTTTCTTTCTAACTAATCTTTCTTTTTTTCTAACAAATCAATCTTTCTTTCTAACTAATCTTTCTTTCTAACTAATCTTTCTTTTTTCTAACAAATCAATCTTTCTTTTTAACTAATCTTTCTTTCTTTCTAACTAATCTTTCTTTCTTTCTAGCTAATCTATATATCTTTCTTTGTTTCTAACTAATCCATCTTTCTTTCTTTCTTTTTTTCTAACTAATCAATCTTTCTTTCTATCTAATCCATCTTTCTTTCTTACTAATCTCTTTCTTTCTAACTAATCTATCTATCTTTCTTTGTTTCTAACTAATCTTTCTTTCTTTCTTTCTAACTAATCTATCTTTCTTTCTTTCTAACTAATCTATCTTTCTTTCTAACTAATCTATCTATCTTTCTTTCTTTCTAACTAAAATTTATTTCTTTCTTTCTGACTAATCTATCTATCTTTTTTTGTTTCTAACTAATCTTTCTTTTTTCTAACTAATCTATCTTTCTTTTCTAACTAATCTATCTTTCTTTCTTTCTAACTAATCTATCTTTCTTTCTTTCTTTCTAACTAATCCATTTTTATTTCTAACAAATTCATCTTTCTTTCTAACTAATCTTTCTTTGTTTCTAACTAATCTATCTATCTTTCTTTGTTTCTAACTAATCTTTCTTTCTTTCTAACTAATCTATCTTTCTTTCTTTCTAACTAATCTATCTTTCTTTCTTTCTAACTAATCTATCTTTCTTTTCTAACTAATATATCTTTCTTTCTTTCTAACTAATCTATCTATCTTTCTTTCTTTTTAACTAATATGTCTTTCTTTCTAAATAATCTATCTATCTTTCCTTGTTTCTAACTAATCTTTCTTTCTTTCTAACTAATCTATCTTTCTTTCTAACTAATCTATCTTTCTTTCTTTCTAACTAATCTTTCTTTCTTTCTAGCTAATCTATATATCTTTCTTTGTTTCTAACTAATCCATCTTTCTTTCTTTCTTTTTTTCTAACTAATCCATCTTTCTTTCTATCTAATCCATCTTTCTTTCTTACTAATCTCTTTCTTTCTAACTAATCTATCTATCTTTCTTTGTTTCTAACTAATCTTTCTTTCTTTCTTTCTTTCTTTCTAACTAATCTATCTTTCTTTCTAACTAATCTATCTATCTTTCTTTCTTTCTAACTAAAATTTCTTTCTTTCTTTCTGACTAATCTATCTATCTTTTTTTGTTTCTAACTAATCTTTCTTTTTTCTAACTAATCTATCTTTCTTTTCTAACTAATCTATCTTTCTTTCTTTCTAACTAATCTATCTTTCTTTCTTTCTAACTAATCCATTTTTATTTCTAACAAATTCATCTTTCTTTTTAACTAATCTTTCTTTGTTTCTAACTAATCTATCTTTCTTTGTTTCTAACTAATCTTTCTTTCTTTCTAACTAATCTATCTTTCTTTTCTAACTAATCTATCTTTCTTTCTTTCGAACTAATCTGTCTTTCTTTGTTTCTAACTAATCTTTCTTTCTTTCTAACTAATCTATCTTTCTTTTCTAACTAATCTATCTTTCTTTCTTTCTAACTAATATTTCTTTCTTTCTTTCTAAATAATCTATCTATCTTTCCTTGTTTCTAGCTAATCTTTCTTTCTTTCTAACTAATCTATCTTTCTTTCTAACTAATCTATCTTTCTTTCTTTCTAACTAATCTATCTTTCTTTCTTTCTTTCTAATAATCTTTCTTTCTTTCTTTCTAACTAATCTATCTTTCTTTCTAACAAATCTATCTATCTTTCTTTCTTTCTAACTAATCTTTCTTTCTTTCTTTCTAACTAATCTTTCTTTTTTTCTAATAAATCAATCTTTCTTTCTAACTAATCTTTATTTCTTTCTAACTAATCTTTCTTTCTTTCTAACTAATCTATCTATCTTTCTTTGTTTCTAACTAATCTTTCTTTCTTTCTAACTAATCTATATTTCTTTCTAACTAATCTATCTTTCTTTCTTTCTAACTAATCTATCTTTCTTTCTTTTTAACTATTCTATCTTTTTTCCAACTAATGTATCTATCTTTCTTTCTTTGTAACTAATCTTTCTTTCTTTCTTTCTAACTAATCTATCTATCTTTCTTTCTAACTAATCTTTCTTTTTTTCTAACAAATCCATCTTTCTTTCTAACTAATCTTTATTTATTTCTAACTAATCTTTCTTTCTTTCTAACTAATCTATCTATCTTTCTTTCTTACTAACTAATCTATCTTTCTTTCTAACTAATCTATCGTTCTTTTTTCTAATAATCTTTCTTTCTTTCTAATGATCTTTCTTTCTTTCTAACTAATCCATCTTTCTTTCTTTCTAACTAATCTATCTTTCGTTCTTTCTAACTAATCTACCTTTCTTTCTAACTAATCTTTCTTTCTTTCTAACTAATCTTTCTTTCTTTCTAACTAATCTATCTATCTTTCTTTCTTTCTAACTAATCTTTCTTTCTAACTAATCTATATTTCTTTCTAACTAACCTATCTTTCTTTCTTTCTAACTAATCTATCTTTCTTTCTTTCTAACTAATCTATCTTTTTTTCTAACTAATCTATCTATCTTTCTTTTTTTTGTAACTAATCTTTCTTTCTTTCTTTCTAACTAATCCATCTTTCTTTCTAACTAAACCATCTTTCTTTCTTTTTTTCTTTCTAACTAATCTATCTATCTTTCTTTCTAACTAATCTTTCTTTTTTCTAACTAATCCACCTTTCTATCTAACTAATCTTTATTTCTTTCTAACTAATCTTTCTTTCTAACTAATCTATCTATCTTTCTTTCTTTCTAACTAATCTATCGTTCTTTCTTTCTAACTAATCTTTCTAACTAATCATCTGTCTTTATTTCTAACTAATCCATCTTTCTTTCTAACTAAACCATCTTTCTTTCTTTCTAACTAATCTATCTATCTTTCTTTCTAACTAATCTTTCTTTTTTTTCTAACAAATCCATCTTTCTTTCTAACTAATCTTTATTTATTTCTAACTAATCTTTCTTTCTTTCTAACTAATCTATCTATCTTTCTTTCTAACTAATCTATCTATCTGTCTTTCTTTCTAACTAATCTATCGTTCTTTATTTCTAACTAATCCATCTTTCTTTCTTTCTAACTAATCTATCTTTCGTTCTTTCTATCTAATCTATCTTTCTTTCTAACTAATCTTTATTTCTTTCTAACTAATCTTTCTTTCTTTCTAACTAATCTATCTATCTTTATTTCTTTCTAACTAATCTTTCTTTCTTTCTAACTAATCTATATTTCTTTCTAACTAACCTATCTTTCTTTCTTTCTAACTAATCTATCTTTCTTTCTTTCTAACTAATCTATCTTTCTTTCTAACTAATCTATCCATCTTTCTTTTTTTTGTAACTAATCTTTCTTTCTAACTAATCCATCTTTCTTTCTAACTAAACCATCTTTCTTTCTTTCTTTCTTTCTTTCTTTCTTTCTTTCTTTCTTTCTTTCTAACTAATCTATCTATCTTTCTTTCTAACTAATCTTTCTTTTTTTCTAACAAATCCACATTTCTTTCTAACTAATCTTTATTTCTTTCTAACTAATCTATCTTTCTTTCTTTCTAACTAATCCATTTTTATTTCTAACAAATTCATCTTTCTTTTTAACTAATCTTTCTTTGTTTCTAACTAATCTATCTATCTTTCTTTGTTTCTAACTAATCTTTCTTTCTTTCTAACTAATCTATCTTTCTTTTCTAACTAATCTATCTTTCTTTCTTTCGAACTAATCTGTCTTTCTTTCTAACTAATCTATCTATCTTTCTTTCTTTCTAACTAATATTTCTTTCTTTCTTTCTAAATAATCTATCTATCTTTCCTTGTTTCTAGCTAATCTTTCTTTCTTTCTAACTAATCTATCTTTCTTTCTAACTAATCTATCTTTCTTTCTTTCTAACTAATCTATCTTTCTTTCTTTCTTTCTTTCTTTCTAATAATCTTGCTTTCTTTCTTTCTAACTAATCTATCTTTCTTTCTAACAAATCTATCTATCTTTCTTTCTTTCTAACTAATCTTTCTTTCTTTCTTTCTAACTAATCTTTCTTTTTTTCTAACAAATCAATCTTTCTTTCTAACTAATCTTTATTTCTTTCTAACTAATCTTTCTTTCTTTCTAACTAATCTATCTATCTTTCTTTGTTTCTAACTAATCTTTCTTTCTTTCTAACTAATCTATCTTTCTTTCTAACTAATCTATCTTTCTTTCTTTCTAACTAATCTATCTTTCTTTCTTTTTAACTATTCTATCTTTTTTTCCAACTAATGTATCTATCTTTCTTTCTTTGTAACTAATCTTTCTTTCTTTCTTTCTAACTAATCTATCTATCTTTCTTTCTAACTAATCTTTCTTTTTTTCTAACAAATCCATCTTTCTTTCTAACTAATCTTTATTTATTTCTAACTAATCTTTCTTTCTTTCTAACTAATCTATCTATCTTTCTTTCTTACTAACTAATCTATCTTTCTTTCTAACTAATCTATCGTTCTTTTTTCTAATAATCTTTCTTTCTTTCTACCTAATCATCTTTCTTTCTTTCTAACTAATCCATCTTTCTTTCTTTCTAACTAATCTATCTTTCGTTCTTTCTAACTAATCTACCTTTCTTTCTAACTAATCTTTCTTTCTTTCTAACTAATCTATCTATCTTTCTTTCTTTCTAACTAATCTTTCTTTCTAACTAATCTATATTTCTTTCTAACTAACCTATCTTTCTTTCTTTCTAACTAATCTATCTTTCTTTCTTTCTAACTAATCTATCTTTTTTTCTAACTAATCTATCTATCTTTCTTTTTTTTGTAACTAATCTTTCTTTCTTTCTTTCTAACTAATCCATCTTTCTTTCTAACTAAACCATCTTTCTTTCTTTTTTTCTTTCTAACTAATCTATCTATCTTTCTTTCTAACTAATCTTTCTTTTTTCTAACTAATCCACCTTTCTATCTAACTAATCTTTATTTCTTTCTAATTAATCTTTCTTTCTAACTAATCTATCTATCTTTCTTTCTTTCTAACTAATCTATCGTTCTTTCTTTCTAACTAATCTTTCTAACTAATCATCTGTCTTTATTTCTAACTAATCCATCTTTCTTTCTAACTAAACCATCTTTCTTTCTTTCTAACTAATCTATCTATCTTTCTTTCTAACTAATCTTTCTTTTTTTTCTAACAAATCCATCTTTCTTTCTAACTAATCTTTATTTATTTCTAACTAATCTTTCTTTCTTTCTAACTAATCTATCTATCTTTCTTTCTAACTAATCTATCTATCTGTCTTTCTTTCTAACTAATCTATCGTTCTTTATTTCTAACTAATCCATCTTTCTTTCTTTCTAACTAATCTATCTTTCGTTCTTTCTATCTAATCTATCTTTCTTTCTAACTAATCTTTATTTCTTTCTAACTAATCTTTCTTTCTTTCTAACTAATCTATCTATCTTTATTTCTTTCTAACTAATCTTTCTTTCTTTCTAACTAATCTATATTTCTTTCTAACTAACCTATCTTTCTTTCTTTCTAACTAATCTATCTTTCTTTCTTTCTAACTAATCTATCTTTCTTTCTAACTAATCTATCCATCTTTCTTTTTTTTGTAACTAATCTTTCTTTCTAACTAATCCATCTTTCTTTCTAACTAAACCATCTTTCTTTCTTTCTTTCTTTCTTTCTTTCTTTCTTTCTTTCTAACTAATCTATCTATCTTTCTTTCTAACTAATCTTTCTTTTTTTCTAACAAATCCACATTTCTTTCTAACTAATCTTTATTTCTTTCTAACTAATCTATCTTTCTTTCTTTCTAACTAATCCATTTTTATTTCTAACAAATTCATCTTTCTTTTTAACTAATCTTTCTTTGTTTCTAACTAATCTATCTATCTTTCTTTGTTTCTAACTAATCTTTCTTTCTTTCTAACTAATCTATCTTTCTTTTCTAACTAATCTATCTTTCTTTCTTTCGAACTAATCTGTCTTTCTTTCTAACTAATCTATCTATCTTTCTTTCTTTCTAACTAATATTTCTTTCTTTCTTTCTAAATAATCTATCTATCTTTCCTTGTTTCTAGCTAATCTTTCTTTCTTTCTAACTAATCTATCTTTCTTTCTAACTAATCTATCTTTCTTTCTTTCTAACTAATCTATCTTTCTTTCTTTCTTTCTTTCTTTCTAATAATCTTGCTTTCTTTCTTTCTAACTAATCTATCTTTCTTTCTAACAAATCTATCTATCTTTCTTTCTTTCTAACTAATCTTTCTTTCTTTCTTTCTAACTAATCTTTCTTTTTTTCTAACAAATCAATCTTTCTTTCTAACTAATCTTTATTTCTTTCTAACTAATCTTTCTTTCTTTCTAACTAATCTATCTATCTTTCTTTGTTTCTAACTAATCTTTCTTTCTTTCTAACTAATCTATATTTCTTTCTAACTAATCTATCTTTCTTTCTTTCTAACTAATCTATCTTTCTTTCTTTTTAACTATTCTATCTTTTTTTCCAACTAATGTATCTATCTTTCTTTCTTTGTAACTAATCTTTCTTTCTTTCTTTCTAACTAATCTATCTATCTTTCTTTCTAACTAATCTTTCTTTTTTTCTAACAAATCCATCTTTCTTTCTAACTAATCTTTATTTATTTCTAACTAATCTTTCTTTCTTTCTAACTAATCTATCTATCTTTCTTTCTTACTAACTAATCTATCTTTCTTTCTAACTAATCTATCGTTCTTTTTTCTAATAATCTTTCTTTCTTTCTACCTAATCATCTTTCTTTCTTTCTAACTAATCCATCTTTCTTTCTTTCTAACTAATCTATCTTTCGTTCTTTCTAACTAATCTACCTTTCTTTCTAACTAATCTTTCTTTCTTTCTAACTAATCTTTCTTTCTTTCTAACTAATCTATCTATCTTTCTTTCTTTCTAACTAATCTTTCTTTCTAACTAATCTATATTTCTTTCTAACTAACCTATCTTTCTTTCTTTCTAACTAATCTATCTTTCTTTCTTTCTAACTAATCTATCTTTTTTTCTAACTAATCTATCTATCTTTCTTTTTTTTGTAACTAATCTTTCTTTCTTTCTTTCTAACTAATCCATCTTTCTTTCTAACTAAACCATCTTTCTTTCTTTTTTTCTTTCTAACTAATCTATCTATCTTTCTTTCTAACTAATCTTTCTTTTTTCTAACTAATCCACCTTTCTATCTAACTAATCTTTATTTCTTTCTAATTAATCTTTCTTTCTAACTAATCTATCTATCTTTCTTTCTTTCTAACTAATCTATCGTTCTTTCTTTCTAACTAATCTTTCTAACTAATCATCTGTCTTTATTTCTAACTAATCCATCTTTCTTTCTAACTAAACCATCTTTCTTTCTTTCTAACTAATCTATCTATCTTTCTTTCTAACTAATCTTTCTTTTTTTTCTAACAAATCCATCTTTCTTTCTAACTAATCTTTATTTATTTCTAACTAATCTTTCTTTCTTTCTAACTAATCTATCTATCTTTCTTTCTAACTAATCTATCTATCTGTCTTTCTTTCTAACTAATCTATCGTTCTTTATTTCTAACTAATCCATCTTTCTTTCTTTCTAACTAATCTATCTTTCGTTCTTTCTATCTAATCTATCTTTCTTTCTAACTAATCTTTATTTCTTTCTAACTAATCTTTCTTTCTTTCTAACTAATCTATCTATCTTTATTTCTTTCTAACTAATCTTTCTTTCTTTCTAACTAATCTATATTTCTTTCTAACTAACCTATCTTTCTTTCTTTCTAACTAATCTATCTTTCTTTCTTTCTAACTAATCTATCTTTCTTTCTAACTAATCTATCCATCTTTCTTTTTTTTGTAACTAATCTTTCTTTCTAACTAATCCATCTTTCTTTCTAACTAAACCATCTTTCTTTCTTTCTTTCTTTCTTTCTTTCTTTCTTTCTTTCTTTCTTTCTTTCTTTCTAACTAATCTATCTATCTTTCTTTCTAACTAATCTTTCTTTTTTTCTAACAAATCCACATTTCTTTCTAACTAATCTTTATTTCTTTCTAACTAATCTTTCTTTCTTTCTAACTAATCTATCTATCTTTCTTTCTTTCTAACTAATCTATCTTTCTTTCTAACTAACCTATCTATCTTTCTTTCTTTCTAACTAATCTATCGTTCTTTCTTTCTAACTAATCTTTCTTTCTAACTAATCATCTTTCTGTATTTCTAACTAATCCATCTTTCTTTCTTTCTAACTAATCTATCTTTCGTTCTTTCTAACTAATCTATCTTTTTTTCTAACTAATCTTTTTTTTCTTTCTAACTTTTCTTTCTTTCTTTCTTTCTTTCTTTCTTTCTTTCTTTCTTTCTTTCTTTCTTTCTTTCTTTCTTTCTTTCTTTCTAACTAATCCATCTTTCTTTCTTTCTTTCTTTCTTTCTTATCCATCTTTCTTTCTTTCTAACTATCTAATCTTTCTTTCTAACTAATCCATCTTTCTTTCTTTCCAACAAATCCATCTTTCTTTCTTTCTTTCTTTCTTTCTTTCTTTCTTTCTTTCTTTCTTTCTTTCTTTCTTTCTAACTAAACCATCTTTCTTTCTTTCTAACTAATCTATCTATCTTTCTTTCTAACTAATCTTTCTTTTTTTTCTAACAAATCCATCTTTCTTTCTAACTAATCTTTATTTATTTCTAACTAATCTTTCTTTCTTTCTAACTAATCTATCTATCTTTCTTTCTAACTTATCTATCTGTCTTTCTTTCTAACTAATCTATCGTTCTTTATTTCTAACTAATCCATCTTTCTTTCTTTCTAACTAATCTATCTTTCGTTCTTTCTGTCTAATCTATCTTTCTTTCTAACTAATCTTTATTTCTTTCTAACTAATCTTTCTTTCTTTCTAACTAATCTATCTATCTTTATTTCTTTCTAACTAATCTTTCTTTCTTTCTAACTAATCTATATTTCTTTCTAACTAACCTATCTTTCTTTCTTTCTAACTAATCTATCTTTCTTTCTTTCTAACTAATCTATCTTTCTTTCTAACTAATCTATCCATCTTTCTTTTTTTTGTAACTAATCTTTCTTTCTAACTAATCCATCTTTCTTTCTAACTAAACCATCTTTCTTTCTTTCTTTCTTTCTTTCTTTCTTTCTTTCTTTCTTTCTTTCTTTCTTTCTTTCTAACTAATCTATCTATCTTTCTTTCTAACTAATCTTTCTTTTTTTCTAACAAATCCACATTTCTTTCTAACTAATCTTTATTTCTTTCTAACTAATCTTTCTTTCTTTCTAACTAATCTATCTATCTTTCTTTCTTTCTAACTAATCTATCTTTCTTTCTAACTAACCTATCTATCTTTCTTTCTTTCTAACTAATCTATCGTTCTTTCTTTCTAACTAATCTTTCTTTCTAACTAATCATCTTTCTGTATTTCTAACTAATCCATCTTTCTTTCTTTCTAACTAATCTATCTTTCGTTCTTTCTAACTAATCTATCTTTTTTTCTAACTAATCTTTTTTTTCTTTCTAACTTTTCTTTCTTTCTTTCTTTCTTTCTTTCTTTCTTTCTTTCTAACTAATCCATCTTTCTTTCTTTCTTTCTTTCTTTCTTTCTTTCTTTCTTTCTTATCCATCTTTCTTTCTTTCTAACTATCTAATCTTTCTTTCTAACTAATCCATCTTTCTTTCTTTCCAACAAATCCATCTTTCTTTCTTTCTTTCTTTCTTTCTTTCTTTCTTTCTTTCTTTCTTTCTTTCTTTCTTTCTTTCTTTCTTATCCATCTTTCTTTCTTTCTAATCTTTCTTTCTTTCTAACTATCTAATCTTTCTTTCTAACTAATCCATCTTTCTTTCTTTCCAACAAATCCATCTTTCTTTCTAACTAATCCTTCTTGCTTTCTTTCTTTGTTTCTAACTAATCTTTCTTTCTTTCTAATCTATGTATCTTTCTTTCTTTCTAACTAATCAATTTTTTTCTTTCTAATCTATCTATCTTTCTTTCTTTCTAAATAATCTATCTATCTTTATTTCTAACTAATCTATCTTTCTTTCTTTCTTTCTAACTAATCTATCTATCTTTCCTTCTAACTAATCTATCTATATTTCCTTCTAACTAATCTATCTATCTATCTATATATCTATCTATCTTTCTAAGTAATCTATCAATCTTTCTTTCTAACTAATCTATCGTTCTTTCTTTCTAACTAATCTATCGTTCTTTCTTTCTAACTAATCTATCGTTCTTTCTTTCTAAGTAATCTATCTTTCTTTCTAACTAATCTTTCTTTCTTTTTTCTTTCTACTTAATCTATCTATCTTTCTTTCTAACTAATCTATCTATCTTTCTTTCTAACTAATCTATCTTTTTTCTTTCTAACTAATCTCTTTTTTCTAACGAATCTGTCTTTCTCTCTTTCTTTCTCACTAATCTATCTCTCTTTCATTCTAACAAATCTATCTTTCTTTCTTTCTAACTAATCTTATCTTTTTTCTTTCTAACTAATCTATATTTTTTCTGTCTAACTAATCTATCTATCTTTCTAACTAATCTATATTTTTTCTTTCTAACTAATCTATCTATCTTTCTTTCTAACTAATCTATCGTTATTTCTTTCAAACTAATCTATCGTTCTTTCTAACTATTCTATCCACCTTTCTTTCTAACTAATCTTTATTTCTTTCTAAGTAATCTTTCTTTCTTTCTAACTAATCTATCTTTCTTTCTAACTAATCTATCGTTCTTTCTTTCTAACTAATCTTTCTTTCTAACTAATAATCTTTCTTTATTTCTAACTAATCCATCTTTCTTTTTTCTAACTAATCTATCTTTCGTTCTTTCTAACTAATCTATCTTTCTTTCTAACTAATCTTTTTTTCTTTCTAACTTTTCTTTCTTTCTTTCTTTCTTTCTTTCTTTCTTTCTTTCTTTCTTTCTTTCTTTCTTTCTTTCTTTCTGTCTTTCTTTCTTTCTTTCTTTCTTTCTAACTAATCCATCTTTCTTTCTTTCTTTCTTTCTTTCTTTCTTTCTTTCTTTCTTTCTTTCTTTCTTTCTTTCTTTCTTTCTTATCCATCTTTCTTTCTTTCTAACTATCTAATCTTTCTTTCTAACTAATCTATCTTTCTTTCTTTCCAACAAATCCATCTTTCTTTCTTTCTTTCTTTCTTTCTTTCTTTCTTTCTTTCTTTCTTTCTTTCTTTCTTTCTTTCTTTCTAACTAATCTTTCTTTCTTTCTAATCTATGTATCTTTCTGTCTTTCTAACTAATCTTTTTTTTCTTTCTAATCTATCTTTCTTTCTTTCTAAATAATCTATCTATCTTTATTTCTAACTAATCTATCTTTCTTTCTTTCTAACTAATCTATCTATCTTTCCTTCTAACTAATCTATCTATCTTTCCTTCTAACTAATCTATCTATCTTTATAAGTAATCTATCTATCTTTCTTTCTAACTAATCTATCGTTCTTTCTTTCTAACTAATCTATTGTTCTTTCTTTCTAACTAATCTATCGTTCTTTCTTTCTAAGTAATCTATCTATCTTTCTTTCTAACTAATCTTTCTTTCTTTCTTTCTTTCTACTTAATCTATCTATCTTTCTTTCTAACTAATCTATCTATCTTTCTTTCTAACTAATCTATCTTTTTTCTTTCTAACTAATCTCTTTCTTTCTGTCTTTTTTTTCTTACTCACTAATCTTTCTCTCTTCCATTCTAACAAATCTATCTTTCTTTCATTCTAACAAATCTTTCTTTCTTTCTTTCTAACTAATCTATCTTTTTTCTTTCTAACTAATCTATATTTTTTCTTTCTAACTAATCTATCTATCTTTCTAACTAATCTATATTTTTTCTTTCTAACTAATCTATCTATCTATCTTTCTTTCTAACTATTCTATCTATCTTTCTTTCTAACTAATCTATCTATCTATCTATCTTTCTTTCTAACTAATCTATCTTTCTTTCTTTCTAACTAATCTATCTATCTTTATTTCTAACTAATCTATCTTTTTTCTTTCTAACTTATCTCTTGCTTTCTAACTAATCTGTCTTTCTTTCTTTCTTTCTTTCTTTCTCACTAATCTATCTTTCTTTCATTCTAACAAATCTATCTTTCTTTCTAACTAATCTGTCTTTCTTTCTAACTAATCCATCTTTCTTTCTTTCCAACAAATCCATCTTTCTTTCTAACTAATCCTTCTTGCTTTCTTTCTTTGTTTCTAACTAATCTTTCTTTCTTTCTAATCTATGTATCTTTCTTTCTTTCTAACTAATCTATTTTTTTCTTTCTAATCTATCTATCTTTCTTTCTTTCTAAATAATCTATCTATCTTTATTTCTAACTAATCTATCTTTCTTTCTTTCTTTCTAACTAATCTATCTATCTTTCCTTCTAACTAATCTATCTATATTTCCTTCTAACTAATCTATCTATCTATCTATCTATCTATCTTTCTAAGTAATCTATCTATCTTTCTTTCTAACTAATCTATCGTTCTTTCTTTCTAACTAATCTATCGTTCTTTCTTTCTAACTAATCTATCGTTCTTTCTTTCTAAGTAATCTATCTATCTTTCTTTCTAACTAATCTTTCTTTCTTTTTTCTTTCTACTTAATCTATCTATCTTTCTTTCTAACTAATCTATCTATCTTTCTTTCTAACTAATCTATCTTTTTTCTTTCTAACTAATCTCTTTTTTCTAACGAATCTGTCTTTCTCTCTTTCTTTCTCACTAATCTATCTCTCTTTCATTCTAACAAATCTATCTTTCTTTCTTTCTAACTAATCTTATCTTTTTTCTTTCTAACTAATCTATATTTTTTCTGTCTAACTAATCTATCTATCTTTCTAACTAATCTATATTTTTTCTTTCTAACTAATCTATCTATCTTTCTTTCTAACTAATCTATCGTTATTTCTTTTAAACTAATCTATCGTTCTTTCTAACTATTCTATCCACCTTTCTTTCTAACTAATCTTTATTTCTTTCTAAGTAATCTTTCTTTCTTTCTAACTAATCTATCTTTCTTTCTAACTAATCTATCGTTCTTTCTTTCTAACTAATCTTTCTTTCTAACTAATAATCTTTCTTTA
This sequence comes from Tiaroga cobitis, assembly GCA_030578255.1. NCBI lineage: Eukaryota > Metazoa > Chordata > Actinopteri > Cypriniformes > Leuciscidae > Tiaroga > Tiaroga cobitis. Next base: position 51,274,529 of record CM060597.1, read on the forward strand.
TTTCTAACTAATCCATCTTTCTTTCTTTCCAACAAATCCATCTTTCTTTCTAACTAATCCTTCTTGCTTTCTTTCTTTGTTTCTAACTAATCTTTCTTTGTTTCTAATCTATGTATCTTTCTTTCTTTCTAACTAATCTATTTTTTTCTTTCTAATCTATCTATCTTTCTTTCTTTCTAAATAATCTATCTATCTTTATTTCTAACTAATCTATCTTTCTTTCTTTCTTTCTTTCTAACTAATCTATCTATCTTTCCTTCTAACTAATCTATCTATATTTCCTTCTAACTAATCTATCTATCTATCTATCTATCTATCTATCTATCTTTCTAAGTAATCTATCTATCTTTCTTTCTAACTAATCTATCGTTCTTTCTTTCTAACTAATCTATCGTTCTTTCTTTCTAACTAATCTATCGTTCTTTCTTTCTAAGTAATCTATCTATCTTTCTTTCTAACTAATCTTTCTTTCTTTTTTCAATCTACTTAATCTATCTATCTTTCTTTCTAACTAATCTATCTATATTTCTTTCTAACTAATCTATCTTTTTTCTTTCTAACTAATCTCTTTTTTCTAACGAATCTGTCTTTCTCTCTTTTCTTTCTCACTAATCTATCTCTCTTTCATTCTAACAAATCTATCTTTCTTTCTTTCTAACTAATCTTATCTTTTTTCTTTCTAACTAATCTATATTTTTTCTGTCTAACTAATCTATCTATCTTTCTAACTAATCTATATTTTTTCTTTCTAACTAATCTATCTATCTTTCTTTCTAACTAATCTATCGTTATTTCTTTCAAACTAATCTATCGTTCTTTCTAACTATTCTATCCACCTTTCTTTCTAACTAATCTTTATTTCTTTCTAAGTAATCTTTCTTTCTTTCTAACTAATCTATCTTTCTTTCTAACTAATCTATCGTTCTTTCTTTCTAACTAATCTTTCTTTCTAACTAATAATCTTTCTTTATTTCTAACTAATCCATCTTTCTTTTTTCTAACTAATCTATCTTTCGTTCTTTCTAACTAATCTATCTTTCTTTCTAACTAATCTTTTTTTCTTTCTAACTTTTCTTTCTTTCTTTCTTTCTTTCTTTCTTTCTTTCTTTCTTTCTTTCTTTCTGTCTTTCTTTCTTTCTTTCTAACTAATCCATCTTTCTTTCTTTCTTTCTTTCTTTCTTTCTTTCTTTCTTTCTTTCTTTCTTTCTTTCTTTCTTATCCATCTTTCTTTCTTTCTTATCCATCTTTCTTTCTTTCTAACTATCTAATCTTTCTTTCTAACTAATCTATCTTTCTTTCTTTCCAACAAATCCATCTTTCTTTCTTTCTTTCTAACCAATCTATCGTTCTTTCTTTCTAACTAATCTTTCTTTCTTTCTAACTAATCTATATTTTTTCTTTCTAACTAATCTATCTATCTATCTTTCTTTCTAACTAATCTATCGTTATTTCTTTCTAACCAATCTATCGTTCTTTCTTTCTAACTATTCTATCTATCTTTCTTTCTAACTAATCTATCTATCTATCTATCTATCTTTCTTTCTAACTAATCTATCTTTCTTTCTTTCTAACTAATCTATCTATCTTTATTTCTAACTAATCTATCTTTCGTTCTTTCTATCTAATCTATCTTTCTTTCTAACTAATCTGTCTTTCTTTCTAACTAATCCATCTTTCTTTCTTTCCAACAAATTCATCTTTCTTTCTAACTAATCCTTCTTGCTTTCTTTCTTTGTTTCTAACTAATCTTTCTTTCTTTCTAATCTATGTATCTTTCTTTCTTTCTAACTAATCTATTTTTTTCTTTCTAATCTATCTATCTTTCTTTCTTTCTAAATAATCTATCTATCTTTATTTCTAACTAATCTATCTTTCTTTCTTTCTTTCTAACTAATCTATCTATCTTTCCTTCTAACTAATCTATCTATATTTCCTTCTAACTAATCTATCTATCTATCTATCTATCTATCTATCTATCTATCTATCTATCTATCTAAGTAATCTATCTATCTTTCTTTCTAACTAATCTATCGTTCTTTCTTTCTAACTAATCTATCGTTCTTTCTTTCTAACTAATCTATCGTTCTTTCTTTCTAAGTAATCTATCTATCTTTCTTTCTAACTAATCTTTCTTTCTTTTTTCTTTCTACTTAATCTATCTATCTTTCTTTCTAACTAATCTATCTATCTTTCTTTCTAACTAATCTATCTTTTTTCTTTCTAACTAATCTCTTTTTTCTAACGAATCTGTCTTTCTCTCTTTCTTTCTCACTAATCTATCTCTCTTTCATTCTAACAAATCTATCTTTCTTTCTTTCTAACTAATCTTATCTTTTTTCTTTCTAACTAATCTATATTTTTTCTGTCTAACTAATCTATCTATCTTTCTAACTAATCTATATTTTTTCTTTCTAACTAATCTATCTATCTTTCTTTCTAACTAATCTATCGTTATTTCTTTCAAACTAATCTATCGTTCTTTCTAACTATTCTATCCACCTTTCTTTCTAACTAATCTTTATTTCTTTCTAAGTAATCTTTCTTTCTTTCTAACTAATCTATCTTTCTTTCTAACTAATCTATCGTTCTTTCTTTCTAACTAATCTTTCTTTCTAACTAATAATCTTTCTTTATTTCTAACTAATCCATCTTTCTTTTTTCCAACTAATCTATCTTTCGTTCTTTCTAACTAATCTATCTTTCTTTCTAACTAATCTTTTTTTCTTTCTAACTTTTTTTTCTTTCTTTCTTTCTTTCTTTCTTTCTTTCTTTCTTTCTGTCTTTCTTTCTTTCTTTCTAACTAATCCATCTTTCTTTCTTTCTTTCTTTCTTTCTTTCTTTCTTTCTTTCTTATCCATCTTTCTTTCTTTCTTATCCATCTTTCTTTCTTTCTAACTATCTAATCTTTCTTTCTAACTAATCTATCTTTCTTTCTTTCCAACAAATCCATCTTTCTTTCTTTCTTTCTTTCTTTCTTTCTTTCTTTCTTTCTTTCTAACTAATCTTTCTTTCTTTCTAATCTATGTATCTTTCTTTCTTTCTAACTAATCTTTTTTTTCTTTCTAATCTATCTTTCTTTCTTTCTAAATAATCTATCTATCTTTATTTCTAACTAATCTATCTTTCTTTCTTTCTAACTAATCTATTGTTCTTTCTTTCTAACTAATCTATCGTTCTTTCTTTCTAAGTAATCTATCTATCTTTCTTTCTAACTAATCTTTCTTTCTTTCTTTCTTTCTACTTAATCTATCTATCTTTCTTTCTAACTAATCTATCTATCTTTCTTTCTAACTTATCTATCTTTTTTCTTTCTAACTAATCTCTTTCTTTCTGTCTTTCTTTCTTACTCACTAATCTCTCTCTTCCATTCTAACAAATCTATCTTTCTTTCATTCTAACAAATCTTTCTTTCTTTCTTTCTAACTAATCTATCTTTTTTCTTTCTAACTAATCTATCTATCTTTCTAACTAATCTATATTTTTTCTTTCTAACTAATCTATCTATCTATCTTTCTTTCTAACTAATCTATCGTTATTTCTTTCTAACCAATCTATCGTTCTTTCTTTCTAACTATTCTATCTATCTTTCTTTCTAACTAATCTATCTATCTATCTTTCTTTCTAACTAATCTATCTTTCTTTCTAACTAATCTATCTATCTTTATTTCTAACTAATCTATCTTTTTTCTTTCTAACTAATCTCTTGCTTTCTAACTAATCTGTCTTTCTTTCTTTCTTTCTCACTAATCTATCTTTCTTTCATTCTAACAAATCTATCTTTCTTTCTAACTAATCTGTCTTTCTTTCATTGTAACAAATCTATCTATCTTTTTCTCTAACTAATATATCTTTCTTTCTTTCTAATTAATCTTTCTTTCTAACTAATCTATCTTTTTTCTTCTAACTAATCTATATTTTTTTCTTTCTAACTAAGCTATCTATCTTTCTAAGTAATCTATCTTTTTTCTTTCTGACTAATCTATCTATCTTTCTTTATTTCTTTCTTACTAATCTTTCTTCCTTTCTAACTAATCTTTCTTTCTTTCTAACTAATCTTTCTTTCTTTCTAACTAATCTATCTATCTTTCTTTCTAACTAATCTATCTTTCTTTCTTTCTTTCTTTCTTCCTTTCTTTCTTTCTAACTAATCCTTTCTTTCTAACTAATCTATCTATCTTTATTTCTAACTAACTATTCCTTTCTTTCTTTCTTTCTTTCTTTCTTTCTTTCTAACTAATCCTTTCTTTCTAACTAATCTATCTATCTTTATTTCTAACTAATCCATCTTTTTTCTTTCTAACTAATCTCTTTCTTTCTAACTAATCTGTCTTTCTTTCTTTCTTTCTCACTAATCTATCTTTCTTTCATTCTAACAAATATATCTTTCTTTCTTTCTAACTAATCTTTCTTTCTTTCTAACTAATCTATCTTTTTTCTTTCTAACTAATCTGTCTTTCTTTCATTCTAACAAATCTATCTATCTTTTTTTCTAACTAATCTATCTTTTTTCTTTCTAACTAATCTATCTATCTATCTTTCTTTCTTTCTAATCTGTCTTTCTTTCTAACTAATCTTTCTTTCTTTCTTTCTAACTAATCTATCTATCTTTCTTTCTAACTAATCTTTTTTTTCTTTCTTTCTAACTAATATTTCTTTCTTTCTAACTAATCTATCTATCTTTCCTTCTAACTAATCTATCTATCTTTCCTTCTAACTAATCTATCTATCTATCTATCTATCTATCTATCTATCTATCTATCTATCTTTCTAAGTAATCTATCTATCTTTCTTTCTAACTAATCTATCATTCTTTCTTTCTAACTAATCTTTCTATCTTTCTTTCTAAGTAATCTATCTATCTTTCTTTCTAACTAATCTATCATTCTTTCTTTCTAACTAATCTATCTATCTTTCTTTCTAAGTAATCTATCTATCTTTCTTTCTAACTAATCTATCGTGCTTTCTTTCTAACTAATCTATCGTTCTTTCTTTCTAACTAATCTATCGTTCTTTCTTTCTAACTAATCTATCGTTCTTTCTTTCTAACTAATCTATCGTTCTTTCTTTCTAACTAATCTATCGTTCTTTCTTTCTAACTAATCTATCTATCTTTCTTTCTAACTAATCTTTCTTTCTTTCTTTCTTTCTTTCTTTCTTTCTTTCTTTCTTTCTTTCTTTCTTTCTACTTAATCTATCTATCTTTCTTTCTAACTAATCTATATATCTTTCTTTCTAACTAATCTATCTTTTTTCTTTCTAACTAATCTCTTTCTTTCTTTCTGACTAATCTCTTTTTTCTAACTAATCTTTCTTTCTTTCTTTTTTAACTAATCTATCTTTGTTCTTTCTAACTAATCTATATTTTTTTCTTTCTAACTATTCTATCTATCTTTCTTTCTAACTAATCTATCTTTTTCTTTCTAACTAATCTATCGATCTTTCTTTCTAACTAATCTATCGTTCTTTCTTTCTAACCAATCTATCGTTCTTTCTTTCTAATCTTTATTTCTAACTAATCTATCTTTTTTCTTTCTAACTAATCTCTTTCTTTCTAACTAATCTGTCATTCTATCGTTCTTTCTAACTATTCTATCCACCTTTCTTTCTAACTAATCTTTATTTCTTTCTAAGTAATCTTTCTTTCTTTCTAACTAATCTATCTTTCTTTCTAACTAATCTATCGATCTTTCTTTCTAACTAATCTATCGTTCTTTCTTTCTAACTAATCTATCGTTCTTTCTAACTATTCTATCTATCTTTCTTTCTAACTAATCTATCTATCTTTCTTTCTAACTAATCTATCTTTCTTTCTTTCTAACTAATCTATCTATCATTATTTCTAACTAATCTATCTTTTTTCTTTCAAACTAATCTCTTTCTTTCTAAGTAATCTGTCTTTCTTTCTTTCTTTCTTTCTCACTAATCTATCTTTCTTTCATTCTAACAAATCTATCTTTCTTTCTTTCTAACTAATCTGTCTTTCTTTCTAACTAATCTATCTTTTTTCTTTCTAACTAATCTGTCTTTCTTTCATTCTAACAAATCTATCTATCTTTTTTTCTAACTAATCTATCTTTCTTTTATTTCTAATTAATCTTTCTTTCTAACTAAATCTATCTTTTTTCTTTCTAACTAATCTATATTTTTTCTTTCTAACTAATCTATCTATCTTTCTAACTAATCTATCTTTTTCTTTCTAACTAATCTATTTATCTTTCTTTATTTCTTTCTTACTAATCTTTCTTTCTTTCTAACTAATCTTTCTTTCTTTCTAATTAATCTTTCTTTCTTTCTAACTAATCTTTCTTTCTTTCTAACTAATATTTCTTTCTTTCTAACTAATCTATCTATCTTTCTTTCTAACAAATCCATATTTCTTTCTAAATAATCCTTTCTTTCTTTCTTTCTAACTAATCCTTTCTTTTTTTCTAACAAATCCATCTTTCTTTCTAACTAATCCTTTCTTTCTTTCTTTCTTTCTTTCTTTCTTTCTTTCTTTCTTTCTTTCTTTCTTTCTTTCTTTCCAACTAATCCTTTCTTTTTAACTAATCTATTTTTCTTTCTATCTAACTAATCTATCTTTCTTTCTTTCTAACTAATCTATCTATCTTTATTTCTAACTAATCTATCTTTTTTCTTTCTAACTAATCTCTTTCTTTCTAACTAATCTGTCTTTCTTTCTTTCTTTCTTTCTCATTAATCTATCTTTCTTTCATTATAACAAATCTATCTTTTTCTTTCTAACTAATCTTTCTTTCTTTCTAACTAATCTATCTTTTTTCTTTCTAACTAATCTGTTTTTCTTTCATTCTAACAAATCTATCTTTTTTCTTTCTAACTAATCTATCTATCTTTCTTTATTTCTTTCTTACTAATGTTTCTTTCTTTCTAACTAATCTTTCTTTCTTTCTTTCTAACTAATCTATCTATCTTTCTTTCTAACTAATCTATCTTTCTTTCTTTCTTTCTAACTAATATTTCTTTCTTTCTAACTAATCTATCTATCTTTCTTTCTTTCTTTCTAACTAATCTAACTATCTTTCTTTCTAACAAATCCATCTTTCTTTCTAAATAATCCTTTCTTTCTTTCTAACTAATCTTTTTTTTCTTTCTTTCTTTCTAACAAATCCATCTTTCTTTCTAACTAATCCTTTCTTTCTTTCTAACTAATCCTTTCTTTCTAACTAATCTATTTTTCTTTCTATCTAACTAATCTATCTTTCTTTCTTTCTAAGAAATCTATCTTTTTTCTTTCTAACTAATCTTTCTAACTAATCTATGTTTCTTTCTTAACTACTATATCTTTCTTTCTTTCTTTCTTACTGATCTTTTTTCAAATCGATCTTTCCGTCTTTCTAACTAATCTTTCTTTCTATCTATCTTTCTTTTTAACTAATCTTTCTTTCTATCTATCTTTCTAACTAATCTTTCTTTCTATCTATCTTTCTAACTAATCTTTCTTTCTAATTTATCTTTCTTTCTTTCTAACTAATCTTTCTTTCTTTCTAATTAATCTTCCTTTCTTTCTAACTAATATTTCTTTCTTTCTAACTAATATTTCTTTCTTTCTAACTAATCTATCTATCTTTCTTTCTAACAAATCCATATTTCTTTCTACATAATCCTTTCTTTCTTTCTAACTAATCCTTTCTTTCTAACAAATCCATCTTTCTTTCTAACTAATCCTTTCTTTCTTTCTTTCTTTCTTTCTTTCTTTCTTTCCAACTAATCCTTTCTTTTTAACTAATCTATTTTTCTTTCTATCTAACTAATCTATCTTTCTTTCTTTCTAACTAATTTATCTATCTTTATTTCTAACTAATCTATCTTTTTTCTTTCTAACTAATCTCTTTCTTTCTAACTAATCTGTCTTTCTTTCGTTTTTTCTCATTAATCTATCTTTCTTTCATTATAACAAATCTATCTTTCTTTCTTTCTAACTAATCTTTCTTTCTTTCTAACTAATCTATCTTTTTTCTTTCTAACTAATCTGTTTTTCTTTCATTCTAACAAATCTATCTATCTTTTTTTCTAACTAATCTATCTTTTTTCTTTCTATCTAATCTATATTTTTTCTTTCTAACTAATCTATCTATCTTTCCAACTAATCTATCTTTTTTCTTTCTAACTAATCTATCTATATTTCTTTATTTCTTTTTTTTCTTTCTTTCTAACTAATCTTTCTTTCTTTCTTTCTAACTAATCTATCTATCTTTCTTTCTAACTAATCTATCTTTCTTTCTTTCTTTCTAACTAATATTTCTTTCTTTCTAACTAATCTATCTATCTTTCTTTCTTTCTAACTAATCTAACTATCTTTCTTTCTAACAAATCCATCTTTCTTTCTAAATAATCCTTTCTTTCTTTCTTTCTAACTAATCTTTTCTTTCTTTCTTTCTTTCTAACAAATCCATCTTTCTTTCTAACTAATCCTTTCTTTCTTTCTAACTAATCCTTTCTTTCTAACTAATCTATTTTTCTTTCTATCTAACTAATCTATCTTTCTTTCTTTCTAAGAACTCTATCTTTTTTCTTTCTAACTAATCTTTCTAACTAATCTATCTTTCTTTCTTAACTACTATATCTTTCTTTCTTTCTTTCTTTCTTTCTTTCTTTCTTACTGATCTTTTTTTCAAATCGATCTTTCCGTCTTTCTAACTAATCTTTCTTTCTATCTATCTTTCTTTCTAACTAATCTTTCTTTCTATCTATCTTTCTTTCTAACTAATCTTTCTTTCTATCTATCTTTCTAACTAATCTTTCTTTCTATCTATCTTTCTAACTAATCTTTCTTTCTAATTTATCTTTCTTTCTTTCTAACTAATCTTTCTTTCTTTCTAACTAATCTTTCTTTCATTGAAACTAATCTTTCTATCTATCTATTATTTATCTATCTTTCTAACCAATCGTTTTCTTTCTTTCTAACTATTCTTTCTTTCTAACTAATCCATCTATCAAACTTCAAACTACTTTAAACTTCAAACTACTTTAAACTTATTCAAACTCTCTTTCTCAAGCCAACTTAAAGTTTGTCTAATCAACCTTTTTTTACTAGTTAATCTTTGTTCATGTTAATTTCAACATTTACTAATACATTATTAAAATCAAAAGTTGTATTTGTTAACATTAATTAATGCACTGTGAAGTAACATGAACAAACAATGAGCAGATAAACCTAAGATAAACAAAGATAAACCTGTTAACCTTCACAAGCCACTGATGCGTTCTTTGTTTATTTAGCTCAAAGTTACTGTTAGATGTAGCGCCTGGATGAAATCACGATGACTTACTCATTGTGAGCTTCAGAAAGCTTTTAACCTATTGGACTGATTCATGTAAATCACAGGCCCAGTGCCAAAGAGTCTGCATCAAATTGCTCCATTGACACATTAGTGGCATGGGAAAATGTAAGCAGAAACATCTCCAAACTCCTTTGTGAGCTTCAAAAAGATCGTAATCACCTCAAAACCCCTCCCACGGCAAGCAAGAAGGCCAGGTGGCATGAAAATTATATCCTGAGAAAAGTGGATTTCGAGGGGTGTAGCTCCTTACTGTGCGTTCACACCACACGCGAATAGCGCGTCAAATTCTCGCCTACCGCATCTAGCTATACGCTTGAACACTTTGAATCCATTCGCGAAATTGAGAATCAAATCCCGTTGGAAGCCATCTTTTTTATGTTGATCGAGCATTCATCGAGAGAGTCACCGCTCTGTTTTTGCTCTGGAGAGCAGAACGGCGCCTTAGGGGTCATCGTCGCCCTATTTGTGTCCACCAGACCCTTCGGAGGCGAACCCTGTTTGGCGAGTTTCACCATTTGCTCGCTCCAGGAGCTGCGCCTGGATGACGGCCGCTTTCAGCGGTACTTCCGCCTGTCCCGCGCCCAGTTTGATGACCTGTTGTCCCGCATCGGAGCGAGGATCACCCTCGCCCTCATCCACCTAATCTGTCATTTATTTTTGTTTAGATGATAAATGGAGCCAGCCTCCAAAAGTGATTAACCTGTCCTGTGATTTGCTCTCTCTCACACAACACTGTCCAGATACGAACCTATGCACTATAGTATGTTGGTTGTCAACCAACATTACATTATAATAATATTTAATATAATCTAGATATGGAATAAATAGCATTCAATACAAAATGAATATGTCTTATATATTGAAATCAAGTTTTATGTGATAAAATATTTGCTTTGTTGTGCATTAGAACCAAACCGGGCATTTAGTCATATTACAAAATAATTTATTGAAGCATCCAGATACTTCACCACGTGACAGCAGGAAGCAGCTAGGCTCCTGATTGGTTAACGCGGCGTGAATTGATGCCATAGTGAATTGATGCCGGGCGGCAGACGCGAATTCGTGTCAAACGCGTGAATGCACAAAAAGCACTTAATAAAATCATTCACGCGTAACGCGCCAGACACTCAATTCGCGCCATTCCCACGAACTTGATGCGCGAATGAGGCGTCTTCACGGCGAGTGAAAGTGACATTTCTAAGACTACACTGAAGAAGGAGAAGGAGCAGTCTACCCTTCCGTCACCGTCAGTCCGTGTCTATTTTTGAATGGGATTAATAGAGACAGCAGACGACAGACCGGCGGCGAGTCACAGTTGGAACGTATCCCAGCAGGCACACAACGTCATATGACGTTGATATTTTGTTTAATTTTGGTTGCGACGTCGGTAACCAAAATCCAACATCACCTCAACGTCTATGGCCAACGTTAAGTTGACGTCAAATATTGACGTCAGCTGACGCAGAAATTTTGTTGTTTTTAGGTTGTGTTGTAAAGTTACCAAAATCCAACGTCTGTATGACGTCATTATGGTAACGTCCACACAACGTCAAATTCTAACATCACTAGATGTTGATATTCTGTTGGTTTTAGGTTGTGGTATTAACTAACCAAAATACAACGTCATGTCAACGTCTCCTGACAACGTCATATTTATGTCAAAAACTGACATTTAGTCGTGAGGTATGGTGACCAAAACCCAACATATTCTTAACGTGATAATGCAACGTACTCACAACTAAAATCCAACGTTGAGCCAATGTCTCAAACCAACGTCAAATACTGACATTTAGTCATAAAGGTATGGTGACCAAAAATCAGCCCCTCTCTAACCCTCTGAGGTCGGCGCGATAGTCTCGCTTTTTTTCTTATCAGTGCAAAAGAAACTCAAAATACTCTGTTGATTTTGATCTAACATATTAAGTGTTGTACATCATTAGATCCTGATAAGTGTCTATTATTTTTATGGGTACTCACAATAAAAACAAAGTGTTGTGCTTTTCGCCAAATAAAGAAAAACAAACATGATGCGCGTTCTGCCTTCTCTCTGTCAGCTAAGTCCATTCTGAAAATTCTGAAAATGAACTAATTCCGCGAATACTTGTCATACAGGCACGAGTGTTTTTCCATAATGAAGCTTGAACTCTCTTCTTTTAAATGAATTAATTTATATAAAAAACAAACATTCTCTATATAGTTTATGTAATCTGTATGAAAAGAGAGAGATGCCGGTATTTTTCTTTCCAGCTCATTATACCTAATTACGCGTTAATTAAGCTTCAACCCCACTTTTGAAAAATCCCCAGAAATGGCATACCCAAACTGAAACAGATACAGTTCATGAACCCTTTGTACTAAAAGCACAAGTAAGATCTCATTTGAAAGCTGACACCTGGCAGTTTATTGTAAATGTGGAATTAATTAGTGATACTGAAAAAAAAATTATGAAAAATGTCTTCAAAGTTTTGTAAAGTTATTAGAAATGTATTTTTATGAAACATCTTCATGAAAATAAAATTGAAGTTGGCATTGTATCAATCTAGAAATGCACTGCAGCTAAAGCCACATGTCTGACCATGTTATATTTAAAATTTGAAGAAGATAAGTTTAAAACTCTGCATTTAGTTAAATGTTTTTCAAGATCATGTCATATGAATTTATTTTGATTAGACTCTAAAATGCAAACTGGTGTTTATTGTCATCTTCTAGCATCTATTTAGACTATTTTCTCTATTGTTTTGTGGTGCAAACGAGCCCCATTCAGTGTCAGTCTCCCCTGTACACATTCACACCTCTCCAGCCTGGTTATGGGTCTAAATAGGCTTTTCTTTTGTCTGCATTATAATCACTAACGACTGGCTATTCACACTGTTTCAATCCCTTTTTCTTTTATCAAAGTTCTCACTTCACATTTGAAACTGTATCAAATGCCCTTTTTGAAAAACGAAAAATTTCAGTAAGCATTCCTATTTAGAAAAATTCATAAAAATAACAGCTAATGTGCTGGCAGGTGCACAGAGTTAGCTAGCATGTTAGCTTAGCACACCATCAATACACGACAATTTATGTGATTAAAACCATGTTTGTGCTCCAAACTTAATTTATAACGCAAGTCGAGTGTTTTAAATAACCTTCTGTGATCTGATTTGGCTTCAGATGAAAAAATAAGACAGAAAATATATTAATTTATAGTATTCTGCAATGATAAACTCTATATCGATTAGCATTACATTATAAATATAATCTATTATAATGAAAATACCTGATATGGCTCGAAGAACACAGGTAAATCGAATATCATTGCAATCATGTTTATTGTCTTCAAAACATCTTTATCTGCATGTTACAGCGATCTCTGGAAGCTTTGTTTGTATCAGGGACTTCCTGGAATGTCACATGATTATGCCACTTCTTCGTGTGTTCCATATATGGACTATTACTGTGCATAGAGCGCTCTCAGGCGGCCAGTATGAATTGAAAACACAGTACATCAGAGTATCCAGCGCTCATGATTACATCGACGCATTTGGGTATAAATTCAATAAATATTATTCCTGTCTATAGATATCTGATGTAAACCTATGAGAATATATCAATATTTCTCCAAATCTGCACATGTTTGAGCTAAAAGCCCTGAGGGACGTTGTTTTGTCAAGCTCTGTCATGACGATCGCACAGGAGTTTTTTTCTGAATGGAAGCGGCTGACGCTCATAATTCATATTAAAGGTAACGACTCATTTTTTAATTACATAACTCCTGACACAAATTAAGACATAACTGTCACTATAAGTTTATCAGAATACAATAGTGGTCAAATACTGAAACTTTAGTCTTATATCTTTTTAATGATGTATAGTTTGTCAAGGTAATAACATTAAATCTGATAGTAACTTTGAACTATTTAAAAAAAAAAACGCTTCAGTGCGCCCGCGCTCTGGTGAAGCTTAACAGGTTAATGTGCCACGCCCACGGAGAGCGAGCGGTATTCAAACGCAAATGATCTAAGGCAAGCCATTCAAACATGCCAACACCCACCAGCTGGATTATAAAACACATCATGTTTAGTAAGTATCTTGTACAGCTGTATACACAGCGTATCCTTTCGCTGTGAGGAATAATACTATCTAACCCTGGAAAATGTACCAGAAGTGCTGGTAGTTTAATTTCGAGGAGCAACGGATCCAGCTGATGTAGTAAGTCATTTATTCTTAAGTACTTTGTTCTAATCGCGATATTGAATAGTGTCTGACTGTAAACCGCAAAAAGACTGTTTAAATATGAATTGCGTGTCTGTGTGTAGGCTAAATGATGAGTGAACGGCAAAGGCGCGCGCGCTTTGTTTACTACAGTTATACAGCGCGTGTCTGTGCCTTGTTCATTCACTCTCGCACCTACATTATGTTTACATGAACACATACAAACTATATTGCTATAGCCTACTAAGATGAGTAAAAATAGACTGAAATATGTTGAAATAAAATGTCTGTATAAGCAACAGGCTGCAAATTCACATGTATATACTAATATATCATACACAATATGTTACAGACTAAATATGAATGTTTAGACAAGATTTTGTGATTAGTTTTGGATAGATTATAAAGTTTTGACTGTAAAAAAAGACTACTGTCACATTAAATAGGTACGCTTTTGTTCACCAATTTCTGCTCATAGTTAAATATACTATAGTATGATGTTTTGTCAAAAATAAAGTAGGTATATTGAATTATCAACTAAGATGTTATTATAGTGTTTGTTCCAATATTCAAACTAATGAATCCTTACCTTTTTTAATACGTATGATAAAATGTATACTTTTTACAAAGAAGTACACTTGAAATATTGTTAAAATTGTAATTGTTGTTGTAATTGTAACCTATTTGTAATTGGTTACAATTTCTAATTGTAAAATATGTATATATAGATAATTTCTTTTGTCCTTGCATTCTTTGGGATCCTGTGACACACCTGTGTGAAAGGGCTAATTAATATGCAGCTCATTATGCGGCACATTATCCGGCCTTTGTCTTCTCAGGTGTGAACACGCCTCCACGCATATTGCCTTTCCAAACAAAAGGGGTCTTATAAAATTTAAATCAATGTATTGTTTTGTGTAAATGATTAGGCAGGATGATTTTCAGATCATTTTGAAGCAAAAATTCTAGGCAACAACACTCATTAGTCAAAAGTCTTGTGGACACATATTTAGTACGTGTTTTGTGGCCTAATTTCAGACACTAAGTTTTAGTTTTTTCAATAACCATGCATAAGCAATATTCTCTCAAAAATACAAACATGTACATACATGTTGCTCAGATATTACGGTACCCCCGTTTGTGCTATATTGAGTGAATTTACACCTTTGCCATTAACATGTTTATAAATAACTGAAAAACGCACAAATGTCAGAGCATGTCAGAACACCTCAAGGACCCCAAAAACCCCTTAGACCTCAGAGGGTTAACTGTCGAGAAGAAAGCAGGCAACTTCTCCTTCATTAGCTCTATCCACCTGGGAAAAGCTATCCCGATATTTACCCTCGTTTTGAATTTGCCGGACACGTTTCACTTTAAATGAATTATTTAAGCTTTATCATGGCTACGAGGATTGCATTATGAAGTGCCGTGCAATCTTTAAAATTTGCTCGGGGAGTGACAAGCGCCTCTCACTGACCTCCTTGTGCCCGTTTCAGATGGTTTCAGTCAGCCGGCGCTGAACGAAAACGTGTTGTAGAAACGCGTTGAGGTAGCCTAGTGCTTTTTGTCCTTCTCCGCTATTATAGTTCCCTTTCAAGGGAACTTCGAGCTGCGTTTGAGACGCGGTGGGAACGCTCTGCGTGATTGCGTCATGAAGCACGTGTAAAATCAGTCCAATGGAAGCCCGATACGTCATGGGTGACGTCATAGACCAGGAAACTATAAAGCACCCTTGAAAACAGACCGCGACAGCTTCTGTAGTCTTCAGCAAGCGCTCTCTGTGATTCTGTCCTTGTCTATTTATTGTTGTTTGTCAAGCCCAATATATATATCACTATCTATCATTATGGCGAGCAAAGCAATATTATAGACGTTGTGTTGTTCCCTGCCCTCGTTACATCACGGGTGGGGACACACATCAGCTTTTTGTTGCTGTTTGGGAGTGGAGCATGCAACAGTCATTTCTCGAGGGATCTGACTGTGCATTGCGAGAAGCTGTCCGTGAGGACGCTCCGCTCCCGCCGGGCGTTCTTCGAGGAGGACGGTTCGGTTCGCGTTCCCCGAGCGGGTCTCTCTGTTGCCGAGGCTCGGAGACGGCTCGTATTTCGGGGTTCGAAAACGGATCTGACAGCGGGGGTTGGGACGGGCTCCGCCCTTTCTCAGCTTTCACATGCCAGATCTAGTGTGCTGCGATTTCCAGTTCCGAGGAATTGGTATCGTTAGTGTTTTGTTTTAAAAGAAGGAAAGAAAAAGAACAAAACAAATATAAATCTTTATAAAAAGGCAGATGTTTGAGTTTTCAATGAATACATTTTCCAGCTCATAACTCTGTTGAATAAAGAGGAGCTTTTTTAAAGAAAAAAGGAGGTTTTATCTAGTGCTGTTGCCAGTTAAATATTTACTGGCCAGCTGAACATTATGAGATTGAAAATAAAGAAGAGTTTGTTAAAGATGAACTGTATCTTAAACAGGGAAAACTCTGTATCTCAGCCTCCTCGTCGGGGACTGTGGTTTTTCCCTATCTCCACACTGAGTTGTCGAGATCGTGGAATAAACCGGTTTGTATTTTATGTGTTTAATCCCCAGATGTCTGACTATAGTAATGTTTGGGTATTAAGTATCATAGTATGACATTGCCTCGGGTTAAAGAGACGCTTGCGAGCTTTCTCTCTCCCGAGTCGGCGTTATCGTTATTAACCCCGACGTTACCCACCAGCCATCTTTATAATGAATACATTTTTATTAGGCAGCGCTGGTGGGTAGAGTATATAAGGACATGGATGAATGTGAGGGGCGACTCTCTGAGGAGGGTCGCAGCGCTGCCAGTTCGGTTGTTTCCTGCTGGTGGCCGCAGAGTGATATATATGTATATAAGTTTTTTCTGATATAAAGATAAAGGAAAATAAAGATATAATTATGTCTGTTCTTCTGGACGCTCCACTTTCAAGAAAACTAAGAAATAAACCATTCAGCGGCGTTCCAGAGATTTCTTCCTCACCAATCTAATGTTCCTGAAAAGGTATTAAGCTCCTCTCAGCACAAAGTGCAACACAGAGCGTCGCCATTCGGGCTCCTCCGCAATTGAGGGGTACCTGGGTGGCGGTCGCAGTCTAGCCAGTTAGAGACATGCAAGATCTGAGGACTGTTTTATCTCTAAAATAGCTTTGACAAAGAAGAAGCCCTGACGCCGAGGCGATCAGGCTTCTAAGGGTGGTCCCCTCTGGGGTAGGGACGGTTTTGAGATATCGTTTCTCCTCAGCGCCCTTTGGGGTGCGACTCTCTGAGGAGGGTCGCAGTACTGCCAGTTCGGTTTCCCTGCCGGTTCGCCGTTTCAGGGCACCAAGGTGTCAGTGTCCCCAAACGAGCCTTCAAATAAGAAAAAAGAAGAACAGTCAGTTCGGTTTCCCTGCCGGTTCGCCGTTTCAGGGCGCCGAAGTGCCTGCTTTTTTCAACGATCCTCCGAGGAGGGTCGTAGGAACTAAGCTAGTTAGAGGCAGGCAAGATCTGAGGACTGTCATTATCTCTAATAAAGCTTAGACAAGAAGTCCTGTCGCAAGAAAACGAGGCTATCAGGCTTCTGAGGGCTCCTCCGGGGCAGGGACGGTTTTGAGAAATCGTTTCTCCTCGGCGACCTCTGGGGTGCGACTCTCTGAGGAGGGTCGCAGCGCTGCCAGTTCGGTTGTTCCCTGCCGGTTCGCCGTTCAGGGCACCGAGGTGTCAGCGTCCCCATACGATCCTCCGAGGGGAATCGTAGAGCGGTCAGTTTGGTTGTTCCCTGCCGGTTCGCCGCTTCAGGGCACCGTAGTGACTGTTCAACCAAGGGACGGTTTTGAGAAATCGTTTTTCCTCTGGGGTGCAACTCTCTGAGGAGGGTTGCAGCGCTGCCAGTTCGGTTGTTCCCTGCCGGTTCGCCGTTCAGGGCACCGAGGTGTCAGCATCCCCATACGATCCTCCGAGGAGGGTCGTAGAATGGTCAGTTCGGTTGTTCCCTGCCGGTTCGCCGCTTCAGGGCGCCGTAGTGACTGTTCAAACAAATCCAGAGGCCAGTCTTGAGAGACTGGTTCCCCTAGTAAATTTCTGGCAGCGTGGAAACTACTGCCACATATTTCTCAGTGGGTTCTGCACACTATAGAAAAGGGTTTCAGAATTCAGTTCGGTTCTCGTTCGCCCAGATTTCTAGGGGTCCTCCTTTCATTGGTGGACCCCGAGCAGGCTTTGGTTATGGAGCAGGAAGTACTGTCACTTCTGCAAAAGGAGCTGTAGAAGGGGTTCCTTCTCCCAGCAGACAGCCATTACTTCATTGTTTCCGAAAGAGGATGAGGTGTTTCCCGAGGTTTGCTTTCGGGGGCGAAGCATACCATTATTGGGTTCTTCCATTCGGCCTAGGTTTATTACCCCACACCTTTACAGTATGCGTGGATGCAGCTCTGGCTCTTCTGAGACTCCAGGGCATTCGCGTATTATACTACATCAATGATTGGTTGTTCCTAGCTCAATCTGAGTTTAAGGCAGTTCGGCATCGAGATGTCGTTCTGTCTCATTAAGGATGTTGGGGTTGCCTCTCAACGCCAAGAAGAGTGTGCTCTGAGGACCACTTTTCTAGGTGTAGCAATTCTACAGCCGTAATGGGGTATATCTAGGCCAGTCACTCACTGTGAAACAGTTTCATACGGGTGGGTCTCATGGCAGTTGCGTCCAACGTTTTACTTTTGGCCTTCTGTTCATGAGACCCCTGCAGTGGTGGCTCAGAACCAAGGGGTTTTCTCCGAGGGGAAATACGTTTTCGCATGATCAAGGTCACGCGGCTATGCCTTCGTGCTTCGGTCATGTGGAAGAACCTTGGTTCCTCGCCCAGGCCCAGTGTTGGGGGCTTCTTGTCGACGCATATTGCTATCGACCGATGCTTCCCTCACAAGTGGGGGCGATCATGAGTGGTTGCTCGGCGAATGGCGGACAACACACTGATGGTCTCGTATATCAGAGCAGATATCCTGTTGAGGCAGGGGCTGAGGCCCAGGGGATTGGAGACTTCACCCCGAGGTGGTGGAGCTTCTTAGGGAGAACTTTGGTCTTACTAAAGTCAAGTCGACCTTTCACATCGTTTGTACAACGCATTGCTCTATATGGTTCCCCCTCACGCAGCCAGCTCTTCTCGGACTGGATGCGATGGTGCAGGTGTGGCCGAGGCTGCACCTGTACGCATTTCCCCCGATATCTATGCTCCCGGAGGTTCTGGAGAGGGTTCGCCGGGAAGGGGCTCATCTGCTACTAGTAGCCCCATACTGGCCGACTCGAGTTTGGTTCTCGGACTTTGTCTCTTCTGGACGGCTCTCCCATGGAGATTCCATTCAGGAGGGACCTGCTGTCCCAGGCAGGGGGCACGATATTTCACCCTCGACCGGAGTTGTGGAAACTGTGGGCCTGGCCTCTGAGGGGGCCAGGCTCATAGAATCCAGTCTCTCGACTGAGGTCCTTGAGACATTCTCCATTCCAGAGCTCCTTCCACGAGAAGACTGTATGCACTAAAATGGAAATTATTCTCCACCTGGTGTGGTGAGTGTCAGTTAGATCCTGTTAACTGCCCTGTTGGTTCAGTTCTCGATTTTCTGCAAGACCGTTTCTCTGCTGGATTATCTCCTTCCACCTTAAAAGTTTATGTGGCGGCTATATCGGCCTACCATACCCCTCTGGGGGGTACTTCTATTGGGAGAGATCCTCTGATTACTCGTTTTCTCCGTGGTACATTGAGGTTGAGACCTGCACTGCACTCCAGAGCACCGGCTTGGGATTTAGCCATTGTACTTGAGGGTCTGGCTCTGGCTCCGTTCGAGCCCATTGAAGAGGTTTCAGAAAAATTCCTCACTTTGAAAGCGTTATTTCTCCTTCCTATTTCCTCTATCAAGAGAATTGGAGATTTGCACGCCCTGTCGGTTGCTCCGTCATGTTTGGAATTTGCACCTGGTATGGTGAAAGCATTTCTATACCCTAGACCGGGTTATATTCCTAAGGTCCCATTCAATGTTGGGGGCCCAATAGTGCTGCAGGCCTTTTATCCTCCACCTTTTAATACCCCAGATCAGGAACAATTGAACCTTTTATGTCCAGTTTGGGCATTGGATGCCTACGTTCACAGAGCTGCCCTGTGGCGTAAGTCAGAGCAATTATTTGTATGTTTTGGGTCACTCAGAAGAGGGTGCCCTGCATCTAAACAGGTTATGAGCAAGTGGATAGTCGAGGCTATTTCACTAGCTTATGAAGCGGCCGGTCAGCCTTCACCTATGGCTGTACGGGCCCATTCTACAAGGAGTATGGCGGCCTCTACGGCCTTAATTTCGGGTGTTTCCCTTCTTGACATTTGTAATGCGGCAGGTTGGTCCTCTCCACATACATTTGTCAGGTTTTATGACCTTGACCTCTCCACTCCTGGGGCGAGGTTGCTTGCTTCTTAGTGTGCGCAAGGACTTCACACAGAACGGGCATTTGTCACTATGGCGTAGTGGGTATGGGGTTCCCACCGCGTCTCAAACGCAGCTCGAAGTTCCCTTGAAAGGGAACGTCTCAGGTTACGTATGTAACCCTGGTTCCCTGAGAGGGAACGAGACGCTGCGTTTGGCTGTCATACTTCCTGCATGCCCTGATCGACTTGCTTCAGACTTTTTCAGAAGCTGTCGCAGTCTGTTTTCAAGGGTGCTTTATAGTTTCCTGGTCTATGACGTCACCCATGACGTATCGGGCTTCCATTGGACTGATTTTACACGTGCTTCATGACGCAATCACGCAGAGCGTTCCCACCGCGTCTCAAACGCAGCGTCTCGGCCCCTCTCAGGGAACCAGGGTTACATACGTAACCTGAGACGTTTTTCAAGATGGCGGAACGACATGAAGGCCTCCATGGACTTACCCGTCAGAACATTGGCAGAGCTAATTTTACACCAATGAGATATTATTTTCTATTTCATATTTATCAATAAAGACACTGATTTTAGCTATTAAAATACTTTTAAAATACTAGAGGTCAACTTGCTAAAAAGTAAATTCAGCGTGAGCCATTTAAAAACAAATACGAAAAGCCATTCGTGAGCAGTTTTGAAAGTTTGTAATTGACATCATGTTTCTTTTTGTTTTTGTACAGTTTGCAAAAACTATAGTCTACGAACGTGGTCATAGGAATTTATGAAAAACATAAACCAGATATTTCTACATGAGATATTTCTTTTAGAACATCTACCTGCTACGTCTACGAAACATCGACATGAAAGATGAGTATTGCTGTTACCCATAAAACTTTTACGCTTCAAACTCGTCTAACTATTCCCTATTTCACAGCACAGTCATAGATGCATCGTTATGTTGTGTATGTTGCTAAACAACGGTTAAGCTAATGAATTACCGTTGATAAGCGGTATTTTTACAAGTAGGCCTAGATCTTTTAGGCCTGATCCAGAAAACGACTCGGTTACTAACGTAACCTCGGTTCCCTGAGAGGAGGGAACGAGTATTGCGTAAGTAGCTTACGCTATGGGGAAAACTCCTTTTCTCGAGAAATATTAAAGTCTTTATGTAAAACGCATTGCAGCTGCACAGCATACAGCAGTGAGCGAGGCAGCTCGGTCATTGGCTGTGCTGCGGCAACTGCACGAACCTATGACGGGGCGACTCTGAACCCGCTTCCAATGAGCGTGCTCCGCGCCCGCGCGCGTCAGAGCCCGCCAAGATGGGCGTGGCTAAGGGCTATATATTGGGCGCCCCGTCGTCTGAGTTCTTTAGGTTCAATCGACTGAAGCGAACTGACCAAGCACAAGCACGGCAGCTTACGCAATACTCGTTCCCTCCTCTCAGGGAACCGAGGTTACGTTAGTAACCGAGTCGTTCCCTTTCGAGAGGTCTCTCCTATTGCGTAAGTAGCTTACGCCATGGGAACACCATGTAAAACGCTGTGCATGCTGACTTTGCTCTATTATAGCCAGAGGCAGATGCCTGAGCCTTTAAGCAAAGTAATTATCCAACGAGCCGGCACTATAAGGGACAATGTAGAACGGCCCAATCGTCGCTCGGGCGGTTGCTTCCTGTTGGCGGAGCGCGAGCGGCGTCGGAAGTCAGATTCAGGTCTGGGCTGAGAGACGGGAGGTGCCGTCCTGACTCGCTGCTGCTGAGGCGGCTTTTGGCGGCTCTGCGGCGAGCTGGAGCGCTTGGGCAGGAAGTGACGCATAGCCTGCGAATCCTTCCGGGCTTCGGTGAAGCGCTCAGCGAACTCTCTTACCGCCGGTCCGAACAGGCCGCTTTGGGAGATAGGCGCGTCAAGGAACACCGCCTTATCTGCATCCTTCATCTCTGTTAGCGTCAGCCACAGATGGCGCTCAAGGACAGTCAAGTTAGCCATAGCACGGCCGATGGATTGGGCGGTGGCTTTCGTGGCTCGCAGGGCTATGTCGGTGGCGCTGCGCAGGTCCTTGAACGCCTCAGGATCAGGTCCAGACTCGTCCATGGTGCGGAGAAGTTTGGCCTGATAGACTTGGAGGACAGCCATGGAGTGAAGCGCTGACGCAGCTTGGCCGGCGGCGGCGTATGCGCGACCGGCGAGAGCTGAGGTAGACCGGCAGGGCTTCGAGGGGTGAGAAGCTTTGGCTTTCCATCCCGCGTTGGAGGGTGGACACAGGTGGTTGGCCACAGCCTCCTCGAGGGGCGGGGTTCCCTCGTAGCCTCTTTCTTTTGCGCCGTCCACAGAGGAGAGCGATGAAGAGAAAGAAGGCTTCAGGCGAGCGGAGTGAGGGGCTTTCCACGACTTAGTGAGTTCGTCGTGAACCTCCGGGAAGAAAGGGGAGGGCCTTTGTCGGGGGGCCTGCCGGCGCCCCTGCAGGAACCACTCGTCCAGTCGGCTGCGGGCGGGTTCTTCCGGGGAAGACCAATCGAGCCCGAGGTCTTCAACGGCCTTGGACAGGATGCGGACGATCTCCGAGTCCATGTTGGAGCCCACACTCGTGTCCGCTAGCGTCGATGGCGCGGGGTCGAAGGACGAGCCCGGCCAGTCGTCGGATGCAGCCTCAAGGGAAAGGCTGTCATCCTTTTCGTCATCCCCTGACGCGCCAAACGAGACGAGACCCATCGTTCTGCTGGAGGGGTGCTGGTCCGCCTGCGTGAACTGAACTGGCAGCGGGGAATCCTCGGGTGGCGGTGAAGCACGCGGGGATTGGCCCGGCGTGACGTCACTACATTCCGCGTGCTCTGGCGGCCTCTGTGAGCGGCGCTTCTTCTTGCACGGCTCAACTAGAGGGGATGGTAGCACGGTGGTGGTAGGCTCTCTCGCGGTGAAAGCGGCGAAGCGAGCGCGCAGCTCGGTGAGGCCCAGGGTGTCACACTCGGGGCATCCGCCTCGAGTAAGGGCAGCCTCTGCATGGTCCGGGCCCAGGCAGTGAGAGCAGATAATGTGACGATCCCCGTCAGGAAGAAGGCCTCGACACGAGGCGCAGGAAGGCATTTGGAACAACGCCTTTTAATTTGCTCTATTAGAAAAAGTGTCGCGGGGGCGAACACTTAGAATAATAGCTTTTTGTCAAAGGATATGAGGTGATGCGCACCGGATGGCTTAGCAGAAGGCGTTCGAAGGCGGCTGAAGGCGCCGGCGTCCTCGTAGCAGTCCTGCTGTAGGCTTGTCGACGGCGGCGGCGAAAAGACTCCAAAAATCCGGAGGATCCAGCGAAGAGAAAGGTCTTTGCTGAAGGAGATTAAATTTAAAGAACTCAGACGACGGGGCGCCCAATATATAGCCCTTAGCCACGCCCATCTTGGCGGGCTCTGACGCGCGCGGGGCGCGAAGCACGCTCATTGGAAGCGGGTTCAGAGTTGCCCCGTCATAGGTTCGTGCAGTTGCCGCAGCACAGCCAATGACCGAGCTGCCTCACTCACTGCTGTATGCTGTGCAGCTGCAATGCGTTTTACATAAAGACTTCAATATTTCTCGAGAAAAGGAGTTTTCCCCATAGCGTAAGCTACTTACGCAATAGGAGAGACCTCTCGAAAGGGAACAGACGTTGTGTTTTATGTCTTAATAATTGTTCTTCTTTTTATGAAAACATATCGTAAATATCAATTGTTAGATCAATTATATCTAACTATCAACACTTATTTGTGAAACACGCTCAGTCGCAATAGAGTCGGATTCTTGTTTATATTGAACATTGTTATTGAACCGCTAGTGTTCTTAAATTGTTTACCACAGTTTAATTTTAACAACACTATCGTAACACTTATCGTATTTTGTACGGTGTTTTCTTTACACTTTCACACCATGGATATCCGTTTCCTACAGTTAGCTGTAATGTTAGTGAACTCTAGGCCTTCTCTTTTTTCATATACGACAGTATTTGCATGAATCGGAATGATTTAACCCTCTGGGGTCGGCCGTCGCGCCTAGAGGCCTGCATTTCAGCCCGAGCCCGACGGGCCCCGACTTATTTACGCTTCTAGGGCCGGGCTTCGGGCCAATTTTTACGTCATAGTTCACACGCGGGCCGGGCCTCGGGCCTGTTTTAGGCTTATTTTTTTATAGCCTATTTTAGACATTAATTAAAATAAAATATGAGAAGATGACGATTAAAAAGACGATTGTTTTAAAACCTATCACACCCCATACGGAAATGTAATATATGACATATATGTCCCTATATCGCTAGTGACGCCGTCATATATGCTAAATATAAGACAATATATTGCTATCACATATATACATATCTCTGGATATATGTTGATATAGGTTCATAACATATATAAATTTGCCATATTAAAATGAATATATTGACATATATTATTATGATGTATATGATTATTATTTATATAATACTGTATGTTTTGACCATATATGTCACCGATATGTTTAATTTATATATGCCAGACTATTTAAACAACATACATTTTACATGCCTATGGTTTCCTTATTCCTTGTTTTCCTTATTTGAACTTTTATCAAGTCTACACGTCAAGTCTACACATCAAGTCTACACATCCACGTTTCAATTTCTATCCCATTTTCAAATATTTTATAAAAAAAAATCATTATTTTTCCTCTTCTTAACCAGCTCATAAAAAACAAAACACAATTCTATTTGAAAACAAATTTTATTTTTTTCATCAATAGCCATATATCAATATTTATATGTAAGAAAGTACATACATGCACTACATATTCAGATGCATACAGAACAATATACAGTTGTGTTTGTCTTCAAAAAATCTAGGGTCCTTAATTTAAACACATTCCTCTAACTTATGCAGCCATGTAAACCTGGGTTCTCCACTAGCATTCAAAGAAAATAAACTTTTGGTGCTTTCAACAAACCTTGGCAGAGCTGCAAAAACTGATTCCAGACATAAAAAAAAAATTAAACAGTTACTTCATAATAGTTAAGAAAAGTCATAATGTAATCACATCTGTGCTGTTCTAAAGGCATGTACACACATTTGTGTTCAATTGCTGAGGCATGTACAGCAGTTAGGTGAGACAGCACCTTCTCGACTGGATGAAAGTGTAGAGGATTTTGAACACAAGCAGAAAAGCTGTGCTTCCCCTCCTCAAAAAAGCGACCAATAGCATAACAAGTACTGCCATTTCCTACATCTGTCACAATGAACGTTTTAACCGAGAAGAATGCGTTGTCAGTTTTTAAACGAACTACACTTGAATTCCTCTTCTTTGAACGGTGGTATGCCTGGGAATGAACGATCGCACCATCGACAATCACCCGATCATAATATTCTGCAACCTGCTTCTCTACCCAATCACCAACACTATGCAAAGCAACGTAGTCATCATGTGCCATCATTTTTTTCTTGGGTGGTCCAAAAGCTGTAACTCCCAAACACCTCACTGCATGCTTTCTCTCTTGTTTTCCCCTCAATAACTGACCAAGAACAGCACTACACTCTGAGGAGGGATTTTTCAGTGTTTGACTGGCATACAGTGGAAGTGCTTTTTTCATCCAGAAAACTTTACATATTTGGATGGGCACAGACTGGGTGCTTTTCACCATTTCGATCAACTCCATGTTATAGGCCTCAAATTGAAAGGCAGAATGGGTCCATAATGGCCCCCAATTCTGGACACTTCTAGAGAGATGAAGGCAGAGGTGAACATTGTAGCTGACATTGCCTATACCATAAAGGGGCTCCATCTCAGATACAAACTGATGAAGAAGGTCCTGTGCTTCTAAAAGCTGCTGAGATGAAATCGATGTGGTTAGCAGCAAAGCTATGCCACTCGCAAGTTTCAGCCAATGATTAAGGTATCTCTCAGGTAGAATCCCCTTCAGAATGGAGATACTGTAGTAAAGTAGCCACATCAGCCATTCATGGGCTTTCCAGTAACGTCTTTCTTTTATGGATCTAGGTGTTCTGGAGACATTACTTGGGGGCTTTATTTTTAACAGTAGTTTGTCAATTTGTGGTATGGACCTGCCTAAGTACCAAGGAGATTGGTGGTTTTCAGAGTTACACCACAGCGAAGTGATAGATCTTGTAACTCCAAGGAGGACACTGTGCATGTAATCAGGGACACATCCCTCAATTATATCAAATCCAGGTAAAAGGGACAACACCGAAGGTCCTTTCACACCTGCTAAAGGTGTGCCTGTCTCAACAGCTCTCATAACTAGCTCCAAAGTCTGACTTTGACATCTAAGTTCTGTGTTTTCCTCAAATGGGTAAACCCTGGCCTTTCCCCGACCACGTTCGACAAGTGTTCCCTTCTGAAGACAAAAAGAACATCCAAACTCCCCATTGAACTGCTTAAAGTTCTGTAGGAGTGGACGGGCAACAGAATCACTTACAAGTATTAAAGCATAAACTTTGCTGGTACCATGTACACCATCAGATGTGACCCAATCAAAGCCACGCTCATGTAGATCAGTGCACTCATTCACAAATGGGTCAAGATAGATGTTCATCAGGGGCTTTTTAGCTCCAAACCACAATGCTGTTAACATAATATGGTCAGATCTCAGATCGGGAGGTAGTTCATTTAAAGTGCACAACAGGGGCCATATGGACTGTGAAGAGGATTTGAATAAAGGTACACCATCACAACTAAAGGTGATTGAAAAGTTGGGGCAATCATTTAAATTTGGGAAGATTTTCATGGTCTTTTTATAGAGCACACCATCACATACATCAACCAAATGACCATTTACGTCATCCTTGTTATTGACGGTCAACTGCGAAAACTTGTGTTGCTCAATAATATTTTGTAGTTGTGCTTCTAGAGGGAGAACAATAAAAAAGTTTCCCGATTTCACGTGCTCCTTTGCATCAACTTGTTTGCCGCAAATTCTGCAACCTACTTTTTCATCTTTTGTTTCCATTAAGACCATGCAATCTGAACAGAAATGCTTGATAATAATATAGTCCTTATAATCAGTCATGTTTTTGTAGAAGTGATGTTTAGTAGTTGACACTGAGTGTTTACCGGTGATGGCATTTATGACTTGAAGCATGTCTTCTAGTGCTTCATCGGTCAAACCATGTTTTAATTTTAGAGCTAGGAGGAGCAACTCATGCTCTTTTCTTTTTTGTTCATGTAGTGCTTTCTCACTGTATTCTGACACTGTCCAAAAAGGAGATACATGGCTTTCATTGCTGGGTGTTTTCTCCACAATTTCATTCTCTGTAGTGTCTTTTCCATGTTGAATGTCATCATTACCATCACTTGATTCTTCTTGGTAGTCAGCCGTTTTCTGTTTCTCATGGAAGAGTACCTATACAAAAGGGATTTATTTAAAAACATCAGTTAAAACCTGAAAGCATAACAGAAAATGTAATGTTTGTATGGCCCTTTATCCTTACCTGCACATTGACTTCCACTTTATTGTGTAGGATGCTTGAACCATGAGGTGTAGTTGACTCATTTGCAACTTGTTGCTGAAAGTTAAAGTCAACAAATCAATTCTCAAACATAAAATACAAGAAGTCCTGCCATGATACTACACACAGCATGCATGTTAATCAAAGAGTGCATTCACACCGGGAGCAGGAAAAAGCGTCAAGCAGGAACGTCGCGTGCGCAGCAGTGAAGCGGGGGTTTCGGCACAGAGTCTTTTGCTGCGCTGCTTACGCTCAATAAAAGTGAAAGCACATTTTTGTTGGACAAAATAAATATGATTTCAAACAGAAAGTGCCCAAACTGCACATAATTTAGTGTGTTTTAACAAGAACTTGAGTAGCTTTATGTCAGAAAAGAAAATAAAGACTCAAAAATATTTATAGAAAATTTACCCATTTAAACTCTTTACATTCGATTATCATGAAAACAAATCTCAGAGAACGGTTGACTAGGTACCAATGTGTTATTATACCAAAGGTTCATTTTGCGCCGGAGTTCTCCTTTAATTTGATTATTCAGTTTGGGTGAAAGTAGCTTATATGCCGTTTTATAAAAATAAACAAAACAAGTAAAATAGTCAGAATGAAAATATATATATATGAAATATATATATGAAATATATATATATATATATAAAAAAAACACACTACACAATATATAATATAGATTTATTTTCATTCTGACTATTTTACTTTTGTTTATTTTTATAAAACATCAAATAGGCTACTTTCACCCAAATTGAATAAAACAAATTAAGTTTAAATGGCTAAATTTTCTAGAAATATTTTTGAGTCTTCATTTTCTTTTCTGACATAGCTTCTATCTATCTATCTATCTATCTATCTATCTATCTATCTATCTATCTATCTATCTATCTATCTATCTATCTATCTACACAAATCTACTCTTGTTTAATGGAAATCATTATAATTATATATATATATATATATATATATATATATATTTTATACCAAGAAAACAGCTCTGATCTTGTATTTTCAGTCATACTTCGATATGTTTAAAAGAGGGGGACACTTTTTTTTTTTTTTTTTTTAAGTACACTCGATCGGGTTTGATTTGGGCATGTAGGCCTACCTGTCTGTAGCTATTACATAAACTAAAATAAAGCGCATATATATATATATATATATAACGCCCCACGCCACTCAAGCGGTGTGAAACGGCCGTAACACTTGAGGGCAGCATCACCAGAGCCACTCAGTTTTACGAAAGTATTTGGTAGCACTGGGGGCTGACGATAAAGTATTGAGCAATTGTAGATAAAATTAACTTTATCATCATTTATAATTGTCTTCATATTAATTTAAATCAAAATGATTGAATATGTAAATTAGGGAGTGGAAATACCTAATAAGCGCTCCTCTGTAGCCATTGTTACAACTGTAATTTCCTGTGTTTTTTATTTTTAAATAAGTGTAAGTTTTCCTACATCTTGAAACTTTTAGTTTTATAAATCGGGACTATCTTTGAAGGATGAACAAATAATGTTTTGGTCATTACATTAAAGATAACATTTAAATATGACAATATTAGAGTTTTGAAGTGCTGGAAAATATGTGTAGTACTTGTAAGTGTTTGACTAACTGTTACCATGGTATTGTTGCAGAAATAGTGTTACTACAGTAAATCCATGATGAATGTTGCTGATTTGTGGGCTTAAATCCTTCTATAACTTCATTCATGGTACATGTTTCTCTTGGTTTGCACATCAGCGCTGTTTGATTTGATATCTATATTTTATCACAGAACTCTGTGCCGAATCTGAATGCTCCTCACTAGCAGCGATATTTTTAATTCTGTGGCGAATTCAATGTATTTCTTCACTGAATCTCATAGCACTGTGTTGTAACGGTGTCGCGTGATTGAAACGGCTCACGACTCAAGTAGCTTGCGGCGTTGCACTGTCCATTATTGGTCCGAATTTATAATTGGTCCATGAAGCACAAATGAGGAACGCAGTTGTGTTCGCTTTAATTTCGTTTGTTGATATTGGGAAAAGCTGTAGTCGTGCTACGACTTAGCACGACCTTAACAAAAATGTGGTCGCATTGGCAGGAATGGTGGCAAAATTTGATAATTTGGTTGTAGTCTGGACCCCTGACATAAGTTAATATGAAAATCAACTTTTTTCAACAGTACTTTTTTTTTAATGTATACTCATGCATACACACTACACAAACATGTACTGTATGTATATTATGTATATCATTCTCCTTACATTCAAGGACTCATCAGGTGCATCCAGATCATCTTGTCTGTCATCAACTTCTGCAAAAACCTGAAAAGAAAAATATTTACAAGAATAAATAAAAACCTTTACAGATCATTTACAGGTTATAAGAAAATTATGTAGCTGTAGGAAGAAAAAAGCTGTAGTGCTGTAATAATGAAAATGAAAAAAAAAACTACTTTTCAAAATATTATATATTCTTAGAAATAAGCCAGAGTTTTGATAATATAACTGATGATTTGTGTTTTTTTGGCAAAGAACACATCACTTCACATTGACAGGCTAGATCAACTTCCTTCACAGTGCAGCATCAACATTCTCAAAAAGTATATGTTAATTCACATTCTTTGTTTTACACCATTTTAATCCATTGTGTCATTATAACACATTGTGCGTCACTTTGTGTTAATTGTGCATTCAAATTAATAATAGCGACAACACAAGTTGAGTTTAAAGTAACATAAAATGTGTTGTCTATAACAGTGTTGATAATGGGGCACTAATATGCACTTTTTGCCCCTGTGACAAAAGGGTCCATATGTTGATCATTTGTTCTGACAGTGCATGTATAATATGCATTTTCCTTGCCTGCACGGACTCATCAGGTGCATCCAGATCATCTTGCTTTTCATCAACATCTGCTAAAACCTGGAAAAAAAAATATTTAAAAAGAATAAATAAAAACCTTTACAGATAATTTACAGGTTATAAAGATATTATGTAGCTGTAGGAAGGGGGTAATATTTTATCTCAATGTCAGAAGACTGTCTCCTCTAAATCTATGGAAAGTTTTGAAGCATTTGACGAGATAGTGGACTTTCCCCAAAGTCTTTTGGGAAATTAAATAACGTTTTTTTTGTTTGTTTTTTTTGTGTTTAAGTCACCAAAACCAACCTTATATTCTCTTAATCATTGATTTGTTGTCTAAAACATAGCATCACTTTGAAACATCAGAAACTCCTAACTGTTATTTGGGCTTGAAAAACATTTTCCACCAGCTGAGTTAGTTAGTTACAGTAACAGTGTTACAACCAAGCCTTCAAATGTATAAATTAAACTAAAACCATAGAAATTCCATTAATCAAAATAACTTAAGTACAATATGAAGGGAACTATATGAAATTTATGATTGTCATAACTGTGCTGCACTTTCTCTGTACATGTATCCAACCACACTAGAAGGATGGTAACATGTAGATGAGATATGGATGGATGGATAAATGTGTGGGTATCTATCTACTGTATCTTTTATAGACAGTTGCTTAACCATCTTCAGTAAATATCTATATATTTGTCTTTTACAATTAATCCCACCCACAGGGTAAGTTGTACAGTACTGTTTGCACTCCTGTCACTTTCAGTGTAATTGAATGAGAATAGTAGGTTCTGGAAACAAGCTTTAAATGTTAATTTGTAACAGATTTGTATGTTGCCTGTTAAAAAAAATCTGTTTATAAAATGGTCAGTTCTTGTTTTTGATTTAGTTTGGTTGAGCCGTGTTCTAAGCAGTAATAAAACACCCTGTAAACCACTGCTGACTGCATTTCACAAGTATCACTGCTCCACTGTATGTGTATGTGTTGCTTGGCAACAGCTTTGTTGTTTCTGAGGAACTACTTTGTTTGTCAGAGCACTAATATTTTTTATTAATATAATTTCGTTAATTTTATTTGCATTTCATTTCATGAAACCTTGCTAAGTATATTAAATAATCATAAAAAATACAACAACAAAAAACAAGCAGCCCTGTGAAGCCTTAGTTTACAGCAATTTTATAACAGCTAAGGATGTTTTACTCTTCTTCACGTCATGCCTAACACATCTTAGCTTTTATATTATCACTGTAAACCACACCCTCACTGGGCTTACTGCTTTATTAATCAAACTCAAATATCTTTTGTGTAATTGAGCCGAACCCAAAAGCGTTTGTGCCCCACTCTCCCCCTACAGACAACAGTAGAAAGCACTTAATCCAGGATCAAGCTCATTGGACATAATTTGTTTGGAACATTGTGTTCATTGTTTTTCCTCACCTGACTGGATGTCTGTACAGGGCTGATGGTCACAACCAGATTCTGGTCTCCTGAAGTCTGATTCTGCTGTGTTGCAATATACATATTTTGTTTTATTGAAAATGTATTGCAATGTTTTAGGGGGATAAATTAATGAAGTTTTAGTTCAAGCAATACTTTGTAACATTTATGACTAACGACAGATGTAAAACCTACAACACATTAGAGAGTAATTTGAAATTAAAATTCTCCATACCTGCGAAGTATCGCTCATGTGCTTGATACGCATGTCAAACAAAGCTGGGTCTTGCTGAAAGGCAAATGAAAATAAAATGGTGACTAAAGTAATACCCAATACAACAAAAATGGTTTTCCAAATAGAAAAAAAAAAAATTGGACAACCATTAGAGTAATTGAAGTTTAAATGTTAAAAAGCTTATTGTGGCAATAGAGCATTCAAAAATAATCTAAAGTTGGAAATAGAATTCAAACAACTAGACATACGAGTTAAAACAATAGCATGTTGATACCTGTGAAGCGTTTGCATTCAAGTATGTGCAAGTATGTGCAGTGAGTTACTCTATTCAAGTCTAAAATCATTCATTAAGGGAGAGT
The DNA here is from genome assembly GCA_030578255.1 of Tiaroga cobitis. Classification (NCBI taxonomy): domain Eukaryota; kingdom Metazoa; phylum Chordata; class Actinopteri; order Cypriniformes; family Leuciscidae; genus Tiaroga; species Tiaroga cobitis. The sequence goes on from CM060597.1 coordinate 51,306,773, forward strand.
ATTGTTTCATTTAAAAGTGTCAAAGTTAATAACTACACAACATGAACAAGTGTATAATGTGAACCTGTGAAACCCCATCTTAAAGGGATACTCCACCGTTTTTTCATATTAAACGATGTTATTCCCTTAACTAAGATGAGTTGATGCATACCTCTGTCGTCTCAGTGCGTGCACTCAATCGCTCTGGCGCGCGAGACACTTTGATAGCACAGTTCATTCAATACGGGCCAAGCAGAGAAGCGACCAAACACCTCCATGTTTTCCCTATTTAAATACAGTTACTCGAGCAGTGTAACTCGACCTAGGACAGTGACACAAAATAAAACATTGCGCTTTTCTAAGCGTGTAAAATGGATAACTATATTCTATGGCGGAATATCACAGCAAGTGCTTGGGAGCACTTCGACTCGGCGGAGTAATATCATCACTCGTGAAAAGTCCTCTCCCCCCTCTCACTCTCCGGAGTGATGATATTACTGCGCCGAGTCCATAGATATCATAGATATGCGCCGAGTCGAAGTGCTCCCAAGCACTTGCTATGGTATTCCGCCATACAATATAGTTATCCACTTTACACGCTTAGAAAAGCGCAACGTTTTATTTTGTGTCACCGTCCTAGGTCGAGTTACACTACTCGTGTAACTGTATTTAAATAGGGAAAACGTGGAGGTGTTTGGTCGCTTCTCTGCTTGGCCCCTATTGAATGAACTGGGCTAAGCTAAGTGCTATCAAAGTGTCTCGCGCGCCAGAGCGATTGAGTGCACGCACTGAGACGAGAGAGGTATGCATCAACTCGTCTTAGTTAAGGGAATAACATAGTTTAATATGAAATAACGGTGGAGTATCCCTTTAAGTAATTTTTTGTGTCTTGCTGTTTACATGAATTCATCTGACAATGGTATAAAACACACAAATAATGACTAAAACACACAAGTGTTTTTGGGCATGCTTGTTTAGGACAAGTGCAACAGTTAACTGCAAATTACATATACAAAACCCAAATACCTATCTCCATATGTGTCTGGGACTGGGAAGGCATTGTCTTTTTATCTTAATTAAGAAGCTAATATAAACCCATTTTTTCATACACAGTTTTTAAACTCTTATTTAATAAGTACATGCAGTGTCCATTAAGCAAATTTAAGTGTGGTATTGTAATTAAATACATAAGCTTTGGTTAAATCAACTTCAAAAGCGGTCTTGAAAAACAATATGGTGCTAAAATAATGTGTGCCAGAATGCAGCATAGTCTAACAATCTGATCCTCAACGTTACCTGAGGTCTTTAATCCTTACCTGTAACACATCAACAACAGCATTTTGAGGTCCACGGACTCCAACATGGCGGGTTCGTCTACAAAGCATAAATCAAGAAAAATGTTTGAGCATAAAGCATATATATATATATATATATATATATATATATATACATATAGATAAAAAATAGTGTTGTATTAGTTACATGGATGATGCTTAATAATTTTGACACTCATTGACACTTCATTAAAATCACTTAAATTATTAAGGTGTGATTTTCCCAAATTCCTGATATGATGGCATCGACCATGCAATTAACGTACAGAGGAAAAAACGTAGCTTTAGCCTAACAGTTCTAATTGTTCAAACTGTTTGTGTTAATATTAGGCTACTTTGCAATATGATTTCATTGTGACACATTTCTCTAAAATTCTGTAGATTGTAATTAAAAAAATATTAGGCTATCCATTTGCCCCATCAAGCAGTACTATCCGCCATTTGACCCATCAAGTCCCTCTGCTATCCGCATTGGGTAATAGTATTAATACAATTTAACATCAGGCCTACATACCTTCTCCAGCGATGCTGTGTTGTTCGTGGAATGTCTTTGTTCTCCAAGAGATACTTCTTGTACTTCATTTCATCACTGTGGCAAAAGATGAACGGGCGCGAACCGACGTCTAGTCAGAAGCTTGGGTTCAAATTCATCGAGCAATCATGGCAGAACAACACACGTGTGTTTGACCTGTAGCGCTCAAGCGCTGCGGGAATCAAAGTACCGCGATTGCAGACTGACTCTCGTGATACTTTGATGTCATAAATCGATTGGATTGGTTTGCGCGGCTCTGGGTTTGCGTAACAACGCGAGAACTCAAACTTGACTCTATGTTCTAAATTCACCTCTTGTATTAATTATTTAGCTACTGGAATAACCACCCACGCCAGAAGTGTTTTGTTGTTTATTATAAATGAGCATTATTCTTTGACAATAATCAATTATGCCCATCCAGACTAGATAAACATTTTTTTTTTTTAGATTTGTTATACCGTCAAACAAATAATATAAGACGTTACGTTACAATATACATTTCAACATGTATACTTAGCTAGCATAACTGAAGTAAAAAAGGAGCATTGTGTGAAATTACATTATTAGGAAAAGCATTGTAGGCCTATAGGCCTATCTTATTTTTGCAACACTTCCTTTTAATTTTGGGGAAAAATGTATTAACCTCAAACCTTATCAGTGCATTACATTGTTTGTATTGCATATATCTCTCTCTCTCTCTCTCTCTCTCTCTCTCTCTCTCTCTCTCTCTCTCTCTCTCTCTTTCTCTCTCTCTGCATGACATAGGCTACTTCTAGCATGTAAATAAGTCTTTGAGTCATAGAGGTTTATGGTAATAGAATATCTGGAGGTCGAATGATGCAGTGGGCCTTTACAAATCACTTTCTATTTTGTAATACAGTATTTTTCAAATGTCTACAATGCTATCCATGTATCAGACACAACCCCATACATCTGATCTACGGTGACCGGGAGGGAACATGTTCGGTTCACTTATTTTTGTCGTGGCCACAACATATAAACTCGTGGGAACGTGATATTAAGTCGTGGAAACGTGATAATATCTCATGGGAACGTCATATTAAGTCGTGGGAACGTGATTATAAGTCGTGGCCACGAGATAATTTTGTTGAGGGAACGATATATTTTTCTCGTGGCCACGACTTCATATTTTGAGAGAACGACATCTATTTGTCGTGATAAATATATAGCGCGGTCTTTGGCATTAAGACATGGGTACGTTATAAGTGAAAGACACCTGAAGCGCATTCTTAAATTGAATGGGCTTTTTGCGACAAAAAGCCCATTCAACGACTTTGCATCGCGTGGCCACGACATAATTATGTCGTTACCTCAACAAAATGATCTCGTGCCCACGACTTATAATCACGTTCCCACGACTTAATATGACGTTCCCACGAGATATTATCACGTTTCCACGACTTAATATCACGTTCCCACGAGTTTATATGTTGTGGCCACGACAAAAATAAGTGAACCGAACATGTCCCCTCCCGGTCACCGTACTGATCAGCTTCTATACCGCTGCACAATAAATAAATAAAAACATCATTATAACTTATTGCTGTGTAGTATTCTGGCTGCACTGCTGCAGACAAAATAGAGGGTTGTGAAGATGAAAGTATTGTCGGCACCCCTGTCAAATCTGTGTGACATCTATTCAGACGTCTCTCTTCTCACATGGGCCACAAACATCCAGCACTCATATCCTGCAGCCCCTTTTGCACCCTCTGCTCAGGTAGACCCCAGGAACACAGACTAGGTTACGGAACAGCTTTTCCCTCAGAGCTGTGGACAGGCTGCAGAAGCAGCTTGATCCAGCTCCATACATCAATCCAGCTTCCCTCATACACATGTACACACATACATATATGCCCAAATGGTCACTGTGATTTTGCCAAATAAGACATGTTCCTGGATCAGCATCCCTGTCCCAAAATGTAGTCCTTACCCAATCCCTTCCCCTAAACCTAACCCCATAACTTTTCCCTAAAATCAGAGGGTAATGATATTAATAAAACTGATGTTTATATAGCTTACCCTGGTTCTAAGCCTAAACTTGACATAAACTGTAAACTTCTGATTGGTTGATTGGAAGTTGTTCCAGGATCATTGATCCAGGAACATGGTACTTGGTGAAATCACATTCACCTTGCAGAAACACACACATAATAGACATTACATATGTATGTAGATAATGCTGTAAATACAGGGTTTATGTAATAACAGAGTCTCTGTGCAATAATGATTTTTAATCTATTGTAATGTAATGCATTGTAAAGTATTTGTTATGTGCTTCACATTGGATTGCTTTCACAGAATTTCGTTGTGTAAACATATGCAATGAAAAAAGACCTAACCTAACTTTAAATAATTTTCATCAAATTACTTATTGCATAACTTTGTAGGTTCAAATATTTTTTTGTTTTAGTTTTGTTATTTTATATTATTACTGTGACCTAAACCAAAACTTACATAATGAACACAGTATGCTAGCTGATTTTTGAAAAGTGAAATTTGACCAAAAAAACACAGAAGTAGAAATACTTTCAGTCTGCATTTCAGGCCATGCATTTAGCATGCGTTTCTGCGTTTCACCCCAATACTTTACGTCATTGCCTAATGCCAATCTTTATTAGGCGCGCCAAAATTCAAACGCAGTCAAAAGACCGCCAAATTACGCGCATTCACATTCAGGAGGATAGACCAACGGATGAAGAAGAATGTTCGCCCTTGTTGAGTGGAAAGATGAAACTGAAAAGGAAAGTTGGAGCATTGTTCCAACGTCACATATAAAAAAATTCAATTTTAATAATTTCTTAGACGGACTTGATGAAAGTTCTGTATATTTAATTGAGTGGAGAGGTGGACTGAAAAAAAAACCTAAAGGCGGATGGCCTTTGTACGAGGCAACGGTGCATAAAGTTGCAGGTAAGTTAATTTCTGACATTTTATTATAATTAACACATTGTTATTGCACAGATAATACATAATTTAAATAATCGCTGAACTGCATGAGCTATTTAAAAGCTAACTTAACAGTTACAGATCGAACTTCGAAGCTAGTAACTTACATATCATATAATTGAGCAGATATTCACCGTGTTTAACTGTAGGTTTTTTTATTAGTAGTATATATTTTTTACTACATCGTGTAACGTTACTATTAATACTGCTTTATTGTGTGCGTTCTATTTTAATGTTCATGTTTAAGAGCTAACTACGAGTAGCCCCAGAATATAACAGTGCATTATTTTAATATCTTTACATTTTTGCTGTGAGAATAATATCTTTAAAAAAGTAAGATTTCAGCAGTCAGACACATTATTTGTCTTTAGAGTCTAGAACTAACACAATAATACTCAAGGTAAGTTAAACATATTTCAAATGTATGCCAATATAAACTTGCAGGATATTAAATCCCTTTCAGAATGTGTGCTAATATTTTGAACAGTGTCCCCATTATGACATCAATACTTATTGTGGGTGCATACATGTGGTCAGCCTATATGTTTTTATTGTCATAGCCCTAGTTGTATCTTTTGTTTTAGATTCTACAATTTGTATTCCCATTTTTTCCCAACAGAGAGACAGTCCACCCTAGAAAAATTACAACACCAGAGGACACAACACCAGTTCAGTTTAAAACCTCTGAACAAACGAAAATGCAAGCCAAACCCTAAGTTTGTTGAAGAGACCAGTAATGATGGACCATCTAGCCCCAAAAAGGTAAACAAGATATATTTTATTACTGAGGCCCAAAACTAGCATCTGCATTTATGTAAAAAAATGGCTGCCCACTATGAAGTTGTTGCTTAAGATAAAATAAAACAAAATCATTATTACTTATAACTTTGCAAATTAATTACTACATTTAGAAATTAAAAATGAATCATCCAAAGTTATGAGTATCTAAAAATCTAAAATTTTCCCTAGATCTTGACAGGATTAGTCCCTTTTCACAGCCAAGTACAAGCAGTCTGTCAGAGTTGTTTATGTTGCTCTGCCTGTTTTTATTTATGGTAAAGCATATACTTATATCCCATAATTAAAAAAAAAAGCCTTTCTGTATTTGTACACCATTATACAAAAAGGTCCAGTGTATGTTCTGCCTCTCAAAGGTTAGATTGTTGTCTATCATAATAGTAAAAGTTTCCCTTAGTTCAAAAATACTTACAGTAAATAATTATGTTCCTGGTTGTTACCCCTTTATTCAATGGATGGGCATTTTTCAAAAATATTATATTAGAATATTCTGCTTCATAAAAATCTAATATTTGTTTATTTTAATGTAATTTAACGAGAAATAAGTTATTTTTTTTTAAGTTTAAGTTATTTTTTTAATTTTTTTAACATTTCTGAACAAGCTTATATTAGGCAATATACACAACAAGCTTACTATATATCTTAATATTTTCTTTTAGTTGAAAACATTTAACAATGTGTAAACAAAAATATAAAGAACAAAAGCATTTAAAGGGTTAGTTCACCCAAAAATGAAAATTAAGTCATTAATTACTCACCCCCATGCTGTACCAACCCCGTAAGACGTTCGTTCGTCTTCGGAACACAAATGAAGATATTTATGATTAAATCTGAGAGGTTTATGACTGCTACATAGGCTGCCTAAGGGAATGACACCGGACGGCCCAGAGAGTCATTAAAGAAAATGTTTAAATATTCCATGTCGCAACAGTGGCTCAACTATAAGTTTATCAAGCAACGAGAATACTTTTTGTGCGAAAAAACAAACAAAAATAACGACTTTATTCGACTATTCCTTTTCTTCCTTGTAGGCCTGAAACGAGACTTCAAGAGATTTCCACGACGCATGCGCGAGAACTGAACTGAAGTAGTTGAAGGAGATCGCAATTCTCGCGCATGCGTCGTGGAAATCTCTTTAAGTCTCGTTTCAGGCCTACAAGGAAGAAAAGGAATAGTCGAATAAAGTCGTTATTTTTGTTTGTTTTTTCGCACAAAAAGTATTCTCGTCGCTTGATAAACTTATAGTTGAGCCACTGTTGCTAATATAGCAGACTGCGCAGTTATTGTACAGAACGTACATGCAGTCGAGTCAGCATTATCGTCTTTATATTGTGTCACGTTCATGTTGAGAAAAACAATTATATCCACATGTTCGGGCGATCGCTGCGCTGACAGACGTTGCAGAGACAGAATGTGCAAAGGGAAGTCACTAATAGCACTTTGCGTTTTCTGTTCTTAAACCTGTCTCCCTCAACTAAAATTTAAGGAAGCATATGTCTCAAAGTCATTTTGCTATCTGATAAGTTGTCTTCTTAGTGAACACTCTGGGTTCATCTGCGCTTACTGTGCGCTTTGTGAATGCAGTGATGGACAGCTGCTTCCTCAGTCGACAGCTGTTTGGATTTTATGTGATTTCTCATTGTGGTGGTAATATTATAATAGTTCAGTTTCATTAATAATTGATTAAAAGTAATTCCATTTTGTAATATAATTTCCATATAAGTTATTCCAAACTTCGCAATGCAGACGACAACATTGTGTGATCAAATACAATCCATTTGTTAAACACGCTCCACAGCGCCACCCATTGGATTTAATTATAATTGTGGGGAAAAAATTAAAGAGAAAAAAACAGTAAAATTAAAATAGTATTTTATTTTTTGAATAATAATTACAGATCGAATATTCGTCCAAATCCCTACTTTATTCCTAAAACTTTACATATTGTTTTCCTATACTTATAAGTGCATACTTTATAAAAGTACACTAATTACTGAAAGTTACACTGTAAATTTGTTTTAATTACTTTGTATTTACCGGGCCTTAATCTAAAATGTTACAGAAAACTCATCAGTCTGTAATTGACCCTTCACTAAGCCCCGCCCTCCTTAGTTTCTTCAAGCTTTCGCGCCTGTTACAGTATATTACAGTATGTATCCACCAGTTTCAGACATCCCCAAGGAGATAATTAGTCATTTTTGGCTAAATCTGAAAGAGCAAGACAAAAGGGACTGCAGCATTCGAGGGATATATCCATATCCAACATAATATGCAACCGATTAGAGAATAATTTCATCAAAATTGAAGCTAAAGCCTATAGGTCCCAGCGCAAGCAGAAGCCGTCTCGTATATACGCCGATCATTCAAATTTGAAACACACAAATTGAGGAACAGCAATGTTCATGAACAGCAGGGTAAGTGAAATTAGAACATAATCTAATAATTATAAATTAAACAGTTTATCCATAAGTATTGTGGAATAAACACAAGACATTAGCCTGACCACTTTGCAATGACAGACCTCCCCTGCTTAGTTACGGTTGCTAAGTCACGGTTGGCCTGTGGCGGTTTTTGGGTGTGGCTTAGCGAAGGGTCAATTCCTCAAATAAAGGTGAATAATTATACAGCTTGAAATTGCCCGAACTGTAGTACATACTCTGCCCCTGTTAATTTGGAAAAGAGGCCCGGCGAGGAGTGATGTCACCTGGTTCTTGTCTGTAGAGGCATCTTATTATGTAGAGGTTCTTATTCTTGTTCTTGGTTGTGAAAAGCAGCTGATCTATCATGGTAATGGAGGCAATTAAGAGATAGTGTGATAACATCATTTTATTTTTTCCAGCTCTTTGTTTTTAATGTTTTGTACTAATATTTTTGTCATGTTTTATAAAGAGGCAAACTAGTGATGGAAATTTGGACAGGGAGATTTTGGAGAAAATAAAATTACACCATGGACCTCGATTCCCTTCTGCTACAACTTCAGTTGCTCCATCTTCACCTACCTCACCATCTTCTACCTCGCCTTCTTCTGCACCACCGGTTCCTAACTGTCCACCTCCACCACCCTCAGCTCCACCTTCACCTGCCTCAGCATCTTCTGCCTCACCTTCTCCTGATCCTCCTTTGCCAGACATCATAGCACAATTAAAGGCAGAAAATGAAGCCCTCAAAATGGAATTAGAGAACCTAAAAACAAATGTTGTCAGTCGTAAGTGTTAATTAAGAAAAAAACAAATATTTTATAAACTAGTTGATGATAAATATTATCATTTAGAAATTCATACAAGTTTGCCCTACTGAAAATCTCTTTTTTTTCTTTACTGTTTTGCTTCCTAGAAATGCCAAAACTCCTTAGCACGATGGGCAAGCTGGGGAAATGGCTTGACGCGAAGGAGCAGAGCCCACAAGAACTGGCATCACCTTCCTGCATACAGGAAACTGTGAGTATGCTGTTATCCAAACCACTACTGTAGTAACAGCTATAACAGCAAGGGGTGAACGTGATTTCACCAAGTACCACATGTTCCTGGATCAACATCTTTGTTGATCCTGGATAAACTTTCCAATCAACCAATCAGACTTGAGGGACAAGTTTACAGTTTATATCAAGTTTAGGCTTAGAACTAGGGGTGGGAGAAAAAATCGATCCATCGATGCATCGCGATTCTCTCTCCAACGATTCTGGATCGATTCTGAGCTTAGTTTTTAACCAGATGTGCGATGACGTTGAGTTTGCTTTAGAAACACCCGTATTCTGCTTGCTTCCAATTCCTCACACACATACACCACTCGAACCTTCCGTAAAATAATCTTTCATAAAGTTCGGAAAGGTTGAAGCGAATTACAAGGACATTCACAGGCTTCATTGCACAGCATACGCTGTGAGAGACGCGCGCTTTCTTTGATGTTACACTTGAAGTGTGCTGTCTCGCCCGTCGGTATTTTCCTTACAAATGCTCTACGAAGTCATAATTTATGTGGTTTGGAATGCAGTGGACTTATATATTTAAAATATGAACCTCACTAACAGAAGGCTGCTTTCAATTTAAAATGCTGACGCGCGCTTTGTTTGTGAGACTGCTCGCGCATGCGGCTGTGCGACTCCGTGTAGTGGTTTAATGTACTTGTATAAAGTTAACGTAAACACAGCCAGTTATGTCTTAAGGGATTAAACGGACAGGACACACCGCATTACTTCTTTTATTTCAAAAGAGATGCGTGCGTGAATGCAGCTTAATAGATCTCCCGCAGTCTATGATGTCATAGTAAAAAACTACAGTAAAGATGAAGAATAATCACTCACAGTTCTTGAATGGAAAACGTTCAGATAATCTAGGCCTATAGGCTACTGAAAGCACTTTTTGTTTGTTGTTTGTTATATTTTTCTATGCTCCTCTTTATTATTTGTTATATTAGTTATATTAGTTTAAAATTCTTAACATACAACTGTTTTAATTAAAACAAATTAATTTGTAATTATTTTTTAAAAAGTACTTAATTACTTATATAAACTAATGAATTAATAAGGGGGGGAAGGTAGATAAAGAATCGTTCTGGAATCGGATCGTGACTCCCAGAATCGGAATCGGATCGGATCGTGAGGTGACCAAAGATTCCCACCCCTACTTAGAACCAGAGTGAAGTACTTAAACATCAGTGCTATTCACCTTTCATTACCCTCTGATTTTAGGGAAAAGTTATGGGTAGGGTTAGGTTTAGGGGTAGGGATTGGGTAAGGACTACATTTTGGGACAGGAATGTTGATCCAGGATCAACTAAATATGTTGATCCAGGACCATGTCTTACAGCAAGGCACGGCAGTAAAGACTTATTAAAACCAATTCAAATACCAAATAAAACACAAAAAAGAACCGCTTAAGCCTAGTTCACACTACATGATTTTAAAACGTCGGGCTGAACTGTCCGGTTCACACTAATAATAATAATAATAATAATTCATTACATTTATATAGCGCTTTTCTAGGCACTCAAAGCGCTTCACATGGAAGGGGGGAATCTCCTCCACCACCACCAATGTGCAGCATCCACTTGGATGATGCGACGGCAGCCATAGTGCGCCAGAACGCTCACCACACACCAGCTTACTGGTGGAGAGGAGACAGAGTGATGAAGCTAGGGCTGCAACTAACGATTATTTTGATAATCGATTAATCGGACGATTATTTTTTCGATTAATCGATTAATCGGATAGAAATTAAATTAGATTTTTTTTTTTTTATAACTAAATAAACCCGTAAATCAGGGTATTTATGTGTAAAAGTGTACTTTAAAAAGTGCAAAAGCCACACATTGAGTTTTACTAATATCAATATTTGCATTGTTTTTAATGATAATTGCTGATGGCAAGTTGACAAACATGATTATTGTTAAAAAAATGATATCCAACATATTATGTTTTAACACAATTTTTGTTAAAACAAATTTACACAGACATGTTGTTCAGATGTGAATATCTGAACTAAAAACAAACTAAAAACATCTAAAATATATAATTCATTTAATTTTTATTTAAAATTAATTATATATAAGGAATATAAGGATAAAGAATATAATATATATTATATATAATATATAAAAGAATATAATATAAGGATAAATTGATTAAATAAATATAGAAAGACTGAAAACAATTGTGTAAACGTAGAGCCGCAGTAGATCGCGTTTGACAAACAATTAAAACTTAGTAGACTAATGCTATAAAAAGAGAACGGAATGGAGGTAACGTTACCCAGCAAGCTAACAGGCTTGAGTAAAGGACAGGAGAAATTATGCATTAGTGCACAAGCATTCGCTGAAAACCACTGAGTACAGTGACTAAAAAACAATATTTTACTGCTGCTGTTATTAACTGCCTTTGTATTTAGTGCTTCACTTTGTAAACACCATTTTAATTTAACCTATTTCTGCGGTAGCGCTATTTTAATCCATCACTTACGTTGCGAGCGAACTGATTGCGCAACCTGATGCTCGAGACAAAATACAGACATCCCAAGATCCCGGAAGTCCCGGGAGTCTCCCTCATATTGATTGCGGCTCCCTGATGCCCGCGAATTAGTTCAAACTCCCGAAATCTAGAGCGCGCATGCGAGACAGAAGAGACTGCTCCAAACCGTGTAGCGCGCGCGCTCGGCAGAGAGAGACCTTGCGTGTGTGTGCGTACCAGTAAACGCTCCCCGTGACGTAAGCAGACCAACTAATCGATAATGACATTCGTTGACAACGATTTTCATAATCGATTATAATCGATTTTATCGATTAGTTGTTGCAGCCCTAGATGAAGCCAATCAATGTATATATATATATATATATATATATATACACCGCGTTCCAAATTATTATGCAAATTGGAATTAAGTGTCATAAAAAAAAATTATTTTGTTTTTCAATCAAACTCATGCATGGTATTGTGTCTCCTGGCTCTTTGGATCACTGAAATCAATCTCAGACACCTGTGATAATTAGTTTGCCAGGTGAGCCCAATTAAAGGAAAACTACTTAAGAAGGATGTTCCACATTATTAAGCAGGCCACAGGTTTCAAGCAATTTGGGAAAGAAAAAGGATCTCTCTGTTGCGGAAAAGCGTCAAATAGTGCAATGCCTTGGACAAGGTATGAAAACATTAGATATTTCACGAAAACTTAAGCGTGATCATCGTACTGTGAAGATATTTCAGAGCACAGACGGGTTCGTGCAGATAAAGGCATAATGAGGAAGGTTACTGCCAGACAAATTCATCGGATTAAGAGAGAAGCTGCTAAAATGTTATTACAAAGCAGCAAACAGGTATTTGAAGCTGCTAGTACCTCTGGAGTCCCGCGAAACTCAAGGTGTAGGATCCTCCAAAGGCTTGCAGTTGTACATAAACCTACTATTCGGCCACCCCTAACCAATACTCACAAGCAGAAACGGTTGCAGTGGGCCCAGAAATACATGAAGACAAATTTTCAAACAGTCTTGTTTACTGATGAGTGCCGTGCAACCCTGGATGGTGCAGATGGATGGAGTAGTGGATGGTTGGTGGATGGCCACCATGTCCCAATAAGGCTGCGACGTCAGCAAGGAGGTGGCGGAGTCATGTTTTGGGCTGGAATCATGGGGAGAGAGCTGGTAGGCCCCTTTAGGGTCCCTGAAGGTGTGAAAATCACCTCGGCAAAGTACATAGAGTTTCTGACTTTCTTCTTCTCACTTTCTTCCATGGTACAAAAAGAAGAACCATGCCTTGCGTAGCAAAATCATCTTCATTCATGACAATGCACCATCTCAAGCTGCAAAGAATACTTCTGTGTCATTGGCTGCTAAGGGCAAAAAAGGAGAGAAACTCATGGTGTGGCCCCCATCCTCAACCCTATTGAGAACCTTTGGAGCATCCTCAAGCAAAAGATCTATGAGGGTGGGAGGCAGTTCGCGTCAAAACAGCAACTCTGGGAGGCTATTCTGACATCCTGCAAAGAAATTCAAGCAGAAACTCACAACTTCAATGGATGCAAGAATTGTGAAGGTGATATCAAAGAAGGGGTCCTATGTTAACATGTAACTTGCCCTGTTAAGATGAGTTTGATTGAAATAGCTTTTGATTTCAGTAAATATGACCTCCTAATGCTGCAAATTCAACAAATGACCATTTTTAGTTCTTTACAACCTATAAAATGTTTTCAAACTCTGTTGTGCATAATAATTTGGAACAGTGCATTTTGAGTTTTCTATTTTTGAAAAAAATACTGTTTTCGTTGGGTGGTTTGTTCAATGAAATTTGACTTAAACCCTAACGGTTGGTGACTGGAAAATTATACTGACTGTCATTTGCATCGACTATTTAGGAAAATCAGTGTAAAATATCATTTGCATAATAATTTGGAACGCGCTGTATATAGGGGGATTATTAGGAGGCCATGATGGACAGAGGCCACTGGGCAAATTTGGCCAGGATGCCGGGGTTACACCCCTACTCTTTCGAAAGACATCCTGGGATTTTTAATGACCACAGAGAGTCAGGACCTCGGTTTAACGTCTCATCCGAAGGCACTACATGACTTGCTCTCTGTGAAATCAGGAGTGTTCAAGTTGTTGAGCTGTTCACACCACACGACACAACGTGATTGATCCGCAACAGGAGGTAACGCACTACACGAGTTGACAACAACTCTGTCACCCAACGATTCAATCTTGTCTACAAACCACGTTTTGTCACAAAAAATCACGCGATAAAACGAACCGGAAATGACGCGAAACATCACGCGCGCTAATACCCAGCGAAGAAGACGAAGACCCATGCCTTGCTCTGATTGGAGCAACCCATGCCTTGCTCTGATTGGCTGTAGCTCATGACATCACTGAGGTTGAGTCGGGCGACAGCTCTGGATATCTAGCATGCTAGATATTTTTCTGGGCTCGGCGACGCGTCTGCGAGGCGTCAGCGAGCGTCTTTGATGCGTTGTTGGCTCTTTCATACTAACAGATTGGCGAGCGCCATCGTCCGCTAATCCCCCGCGATTTGCACGCGATAACACCCTGACCTGTCGGCGAGCTCAACGGCACGCGATAACACCCTGACCTGTCGGCGAGCTCAACGATTTGCAAATCGGGCTTAAATCGGGCTTATAATCCTGTAGTGTGAACTAGGCTATACATGCACAAAATGGCGGCTAGCACAACACAACATTCTGAAGCCTTTGTTTTTATAATGGGTTGTCTGAAAAAAATAATAGAAAAAAACAATGGCGGCGTGTGAGGAGCACCTGGTGTGGAGCACCTGGCTCTCCAACATGTTCCCTGTGTTGGTCTGTTGTTGTCATTGTTGCTGTAATTGTGTCATCTAGTTCTGTGCTCCTATTGGTTCTTGATTTGACAATCGTCTTATAAGTCGTCACACTGCAGGACAGTGGCTCAAAATTTCGGACACTGCCAGAATTTTATCGAAGGACAAATTTTATCGTAATGATCATTAATTGGCTGTTGGCGAATACAGAATATCACACATCCCAAAGCAATTATCGGCCGATTATGATTGGCGGCCGATCAATCGGAGCACCCTTACAAAGATGTTAATATGTATTATTAAATCTATAAATATAAATTTTTTGCACGTTGCATCAATGCATTGTTACACCACTTATAGAAAGTATGTGATGCATAGCTACATTGTATCAGGCCCCCTAAAAACTTTTTGTTAAAGCAATGTTTTATTTAGTAATTTGTCCTCTCCCCACAGCTTGAAATTCACCCGGGCTCAGGAGTTTATGTGCCAAAAAATGTGTTGTGGTCAGCTAGCCATGCAAACAGCCCCACTACCATGGCACGGATGCTTCTCATTGGAGTATTTGATATTGAGACACTTCTAAAGAGCAATCTCAGAGGTACGTAATTGGTCATAGTGTGTGCAAGTGTCTGTATAATTATTATCATTTTTTGGTAATTATGTAGATCGAACATCATATCTGAAGTCTTTGGGTAAGGGGTCAAAGGCAAAAAAATAAAACTGCTCTATTATAGTAATTCTTGCATATTTACAGACATATGTACACTCATTCACATTTACATTGAAATATGATACTTAATAAATAATTTGAGTTGGACTATTTACATTATCCCTATTTTCCTGAAGCAGAATGAAAAATGTAATGTATGGTTGAGTAGTTAGATAGGAGTTAATTTTCTGATTTCATTCTAATCTCTATTATGTTGCTCTTTCTTAGGTGGCAAGTCCAAAAATGCAAGCCCAGGGGAAACAAAAGAGCCATTGGACAGAATAAAAATTGATGCAATAATGAGTATGTATATTACTTGGTTAATTGGGCTTGAATTGTGTAAAACCAAATGTGAAAGTAAAACCATCAGAATTGATCAGTTTCAGCTTGGTGTGAGACTGGGTTCTGAATAATGCTTAAATTTCGAGATGGTCCTCACTGCAGAACACAAAATCCAGGGGGGGGGGGGGGGGGGTTTGGATCTCCCACCTTACATATACCTAAACCTACCATCTACACCCCCTGATCCCTAACCCCACCCCTAATCCTACCCATCTCCACCCCTTAGATCTGGATCCAACTCCGCCCCCTGGATCTCGTGTACTGCAATGAGGTGCTACTGTAAATTTCAATAACATGAAGTTTGTTATCTACCAAACAATGTATGTACTGTGTTAATTTAGTGTTTTAGGTGATTATAATTTGGCTGTCTTTAGATAAATGTTATAAAACTAAAATGCTTTTCTTTGTCTTTTATACAGATGCAGTGATCCAGAAATTTCCTGGAACCACCAGGGGCCAACTAGGGGTGGCTATTAATCAGAAGGTCACTGAGCTGCGGACATCCAAAAAGATTCAAACTTAAAAAAAATGAACAGGCTGTATCGTACCTGTTGCTGGATTTTGTTCTAATATTGTATTTGTATAATAACGTTGTGTGTTGAGCGTTCAGTAGTTTTCTAATTTTGCACAGCGTAACAATTTTTCTTTTTAAATTACTGTTTTAATAAAAAAAAATATGTTTTAACTGTTTTACTGTATTACTTATTTGTTGCTAACTGCACCATTTAACATTTAACTAGGCTTAGGCATGTCATGTTAATTGCATTGCAAGTAAGTACACGTCCATAAACTATATTTAAAAATATGTACGAAATTAATGAAAGCATGTTTTTTTTACATTTGTTTAGTTTACATCATACATTAATTAAAAATATTTTGCAATTAATATACATAATATTAGAACATAACATATATTCAAAATATATGTGCACACTGTTTTTATATATGCCATTTATATATTCCATATACATTTATAAAAAATATACTATATATATATATATCATTTTAAATGTAAAATATATACTAAGACTATATAAAACATATAAGGGATATATATATATGTCACATGTATGTAAGCAATATGCAATGCATATATGTGTAGTTTGTATATTGAACATATATACAAATAAATATATGTCATGTATATTGATAATTATATATGTGACATATATGTATAAACCACTATTATACATACATAAAATATATGGGCAAGTTTTATATGTCAATATATGAAATTGTTCCATTTTCTAATAGGTTTTATATATGGGCAGATATATATGTACATATATTTTTTCACTTTCTATGTGGATATATTTAATATATGTATATTTCATATGTGTACATATATTACATTTCCGTATGGGACTGACATGACTGACACATGACAGTCTGCTCACGCACACGCACACAGGTTTCCCGGCGGCGCGATCTGAGATTCGCGCGACCGGCTCGTTCTGTGTTTAGTGTCCCGGTAGCGAGCGTGACTTCAGCGCAGCTGGAAAAAGTACGACTGGATTAAAACCTTCCAGTGTGGATGCTGTGCTTTTTCTTTACGATGCTCTGAGACTGTTCTTAGCCATGTTAGGAGGTTGTTTTTTGTTTGATTGGACTTTATCTTCACGAGTCTGTTGGATACTATTGGAAATAAGAATGGCCATGTTCTGTAGTGAAGACTTGATTTTTTAGGTAAGATAACCTGCATGTTTGTTTTTAATGTAATTTATTTGATTTGTTTAGATTGCATTCTATGTATTGTATTGTATAAACTCATTTAGTTTGCGAGCGCTGTTGCGACTGAGCTGCAGACCAGTTTGCCTCAGCTTTTCAAAAATGACAATAAACGTTTAAACAAACATTAACTGTCTGTGTGATATGCTTAAGTTGTTTTATATATATGGATTTTATTGTAGCCAAGTAAAGTGTTGATTTGAGAGGCTATAAATGGATCAAACATGTTTAACTCACTGTCCGCTGCTTCGTCATAAAAAAAAACATTTTTCTAAATGAACTTTATAAAGAAATGAAAATAAATGTAGGCTACCAGTAAATACTTTGCCATTGAGAACAAAACATATCTGTTTTACTGACTGCAACATAGGGCAGGCTGTGTATCTTTTTTTTTTTCTTTCTTTTTTTTTAACGGGCTCGGGTCGGACTCGGGCTGATCATTCTGATGAGCTGTCGGACACGGGCCAGGCTAGGGCCTGAGCGTCTCGGGCCAGGGCCGGGCTAGGGCCTAGATTTGAGGCCCGTGCAGGGCTCTAGTCGCACCGGCGCGACGAGCTCGATTTTTTCCTTATCAGTGCAAAAGAGAATCAAATTACTCTGTTGATTTTGATCTTACATATAAGTGTTGTACATCATTAGATCATGTTAAGTCTCTATTATTTTTGTGGGTACTCACAATAAAAACAAAGTGTTGTGCTTTTCGTCAAATAAAGAAAAATTAACATGATGCGCGTTTTGCCTTCTCTCTGTCAGTGAGGTCCATTCTGAAACGCGTCCGTAAAATTAACTGTAATTCAGTCAATACTTGTCACAGAGATACGAGACATTTCTCTTTATGAAGCTGAAATTCTCTTCTTTTAAATTAAGTAAACTATTTTAAAATATATATATTTCCAGTTTATGTAATCCGTTTGAAACCAAGGAGAGGTACAGTTTTTTCGTTCTCCCTTCATTATCTTTAATGAGCCGAGGCCACCACGCCCCCAGAACTTTTCACATGGTAAATAGGCGATCTAACGTTACGCATCGCACACGCCCCCCGATCAATGCCATAACAACACAAAGTTTCTTCATCAGATTCACTAATAGTTCATGCGTTTTGAGAATGGCACGCTACTCCTTCAGATGATTCTGGACAGCGGGGAAGAATTCACCTTTTCCTCAGAGGAATTTGAAACTCGGACGACCAACGACTGCATTTTGAAGAACGAAATGACCCCGCCGAGGATACAAGCTCTGAGTAAGTTGTTTAGTTTTATATAATTCCTTTTCTGATCATAGAGCTCAAATGAATTTTCAGACTATATTTTGCCTAGTTTTGGCTAGCTTTTGACATAGGAAAGATTACCTCACAATCCCTAACATTCGTGTAGGCCTATACAACATGACATCATGACTTTTGCGTAAACAGACACGCCACTTTTAAGTCAAGTGGCGTGTTATCTATACGCATTTTGAGATATCCGCGTGTATGCGTGTATGTCTACGCCATTAATGTCCAAGTGATTCCGCGTATATGTACACGCCATTAAATTTCCGAGCGAAACGAAGCAAAATGTAGATCTACATCTGGGGAGCGATATTTTTTTTTCCCTAGGATGGTAGGGGAAGACTCATAAATGCTATTAACCCCAGTGACGGGTAGGTTTAGGGACGGGGTGGAGGTAGGTCATATATTTATATATACAGTAATAACGTTAAGTCAACTGCGTTCATAAACACGCTGAAAAGCGATTGTGCGTGTTGATAGCACGCCAAAAATGGAAATACGAATTGGCGTGTCATACACACGCAATTTTATGAGATCAGTCTGGCCTATACGCTCGTGTAAACTTTTTAAATGTGATATTAGCCTACTACATATATTTCTCTCAGTTTTGAGATTAGTCTATGACACTACTTATGCGTAAATACTGCCTTATGTGTTTGCATTTTGTTTGCGAATAACTGCTTAGGTTATAATGATTTAGTGAAATATATTTCAGACTCCGGTAAAATATGTGATACTGTCTAAATACAATATATTTTTTATATATAAATGTTCAGTTTTGGTTAGCCTATGACACTACTTATCATGCGTAAATACTGCCTGCCTTATGCACATATGTTTGTGAATAGATGTGTAAATATTTGAAATGTAGTGATTTATCGTTCGCGAACGATCCGTTCATTGAGTGTATCAGTAAATGCGTGCGTCTGGGCACAGATACTCGCGGTGACGCGGTCTACGGCCCATCAATAGATGTTTCTCCGTCCATCAACAGATATATACATACATTGTGCATCCATACCCATTAATTGTCCATCAGTTTACTTTGGACAATGTGCTAGCAGTATTTTTGTTTTGTTTTTTAGGAATGTGGCTGCATCACGTTCTCCTTCTCCAGCACGGGTCGTTCAGTTCTCAGTGCGATCGAGAATCATACTGAGTAAGTGCATAGATGTAATATTTTACAGATGTAATGTAGCCTAATTGTGTTTACATTGTCATAATGTAAAAGTTCATATTCTTGTGTGAAATTACAAAAAAAAAAAAAAAAAAATTATCCATGGCAATTAGTGATTGATAATGATAATAATACAGTTTCTTTGCTTGTGTTATCAGCATGCTCACACTTTTTCTTTCTTCTTTTTTATAACAGATGTGACAATGAACAAGCACCAGTTCCAAAGAGATCCAAGGCAAACAAGCAGACGAGCAACAGGCAGTCACTCTGTCATGGAAAACAGAGACCAATGTTGACATGGTTCCACAGACATTGCGATTCCTTCCTGCACGGGAAACTAGACCGCAACTGAGCTCTGTAGACTCGCATTCGCCCATGAGTCTATTCAAACTATTTTTTTCAGAAAGTGCTGTGTCAACTCTGTGCCACAACACCAATGCTCAGGCTGCCAAGGCAACTGCAAAAGGCTGCAAATATAAATGGACAGATGTCAGCATCAGTGAGATGTACCACTACCTACCCAGATAGCACAAGTCTATGTGATGTGATATTTACATCTGGAAGACGTATTTTAAAGAGTGTTTGCTCATCTGCAAGACGTCTATTGGACGTTTCCTGTCAGATGTCAAATAGACGTTTAGAAGATGTCAGTTTAACATGCATTCTAAATCATTACATCTTAAAGACATCTTCTAAACATCTATTTGACATCTGACAGGAAACGTCCAATAGACGTCTTGCAGATGAGCAAACACTCTTTAAAATACGTCTTCCAGATGTAAATATCAAATCAAATAGACTTGTGCTATCTGGGTAACTAACCATCAGCCTTCAGAAATCATTCTGATATGATTTTTTTTAAATCAATGTTGGAAACAGTTTAATTTTTTTCAACCTGTGATAGTTTTTTTTAGGATTCTTTGAATAATTTTTTTTTGTTTATTAACCCTCTGAGGTCTAAGGGTTTTTGGGGTCCTTGAGGTGTTCTGACATGCTCTGACATTTGTGCTTTTTTCAGTTATCTATAAACATGTTAATGGCAAAGGTGTAAATTCACTCAATATAGCACAAACTGGGCTACCGGAATTTCTGAGCAACAATTATGAAACATGTTTGTATTTTTGAGAGAATATTGCTTATGCATGGTTATTGAAAAAACTAAAACTTAAAGTGTCTGAAATAAGGCCACAAAACACATACTAAATATGTGTCCACAAGACTTTTGACTAATGAGTGTTGTTGCCTAAAATTTTTGCTTCAAAATGATCTGAAAATCATCCTGCCTAATCATTTTGTAACGAAGAGGCAGAGTCGAGCGGATCCATTCGCAGTAACTTTTAGGGGTGTGACGAGACGCTTATCTCACGAGACGAGAGGAGACACGAGATTAGGTTCACGAGAACGAGACGAGACGAGATTTTTGCACAATTTATCAGAAATCCTCAATGACAAAATTCATGACTGGAAAAATAGTATGCAGGTGCATTTTGCAATGTTTAACTAATAATCTTCTAATGCATGTCATTTCAGGTCTACTTTATGAGTATGAATGATCAAATGCATTAAAATAAAACAATATACAAGCACTGTAAAAGGTTTTTATTGACTGGCTTTTCTCCTGTATGATTTCAAATTAGTCTCTTCAGCCCTTACTGTACATTACGCGCTTTCAGAACTTTGATTGAGGCTGTGTGTAACCTCCTAACTGAACTCCTTGAAGTCTTAAGTGCAAACAATAAGTGCAAGTGCAACCATAATCAAAGTTAGCACACAGACTCTTTATAATTGTTTTGAAATTGCTGTTTTATTTTGCACCGGCAGTTATAGGGTTAATGCGGTGAGTTCGGAAAAGGCCGGGTAGAGAGAAACGAGGCTGGTGGCTGGTGTGTTTGTCTCTACAGTTGTTCTTGCGTTCCGATTATAAGTTCAGAAACAGAGCCTTCCTTGTCTGTTGTCATTAAGACATTATTACACTACTCTCTCAATATTCGAAGTGCAAACAGAGACCATAGCCGCAAATAAACAGTCCAGAGATGGGTATTGGGAGACGGACTATTGTATGTATGCGGCCTAATTTGTGCGCAATGCACATCAGGGAGCTTTTGTTTTACTTTCACTTTCGTGATCGCGCGTACTCTGTGTATAGGGATCAGCGGTGCTGAGCGTGCATTCTACAAGATAAGACATTTATCAGATGTTTAGTCTATGTTGCGCAACGAATCCTCCGCCATCGTCACGCGATCAGTGAACTGTGATTCGTGCTGCACTGATTGCAACGGCAACTCGTGGGTGAGCAGAGCAGACTTTTACATTAGTTTATGGTTTTAATTTTTTTATAAAAACAGCAAAACGGTAGTTTAGGCGAATATGAGTGTCGCGGTGGAATATTCTATGGTAATCTCACCCTCACGCTCAGTCATGGCGATATCGCGAGACAGCTTTTCACTCGACGGGAAATCTCGTCATGTTTTAGTCTCGCGAGATCTCGTGGCACGAGGCTCTGGAAGCTCGGCTGAGACGCGACGAGGCTCTGGAAGCTCGGCTGAGACGCGACGAGGCTCTGGAAGCTCGGCTGAGACGCGACGAGGCTCTGGAAGCTCGGCTGAGACGCGACGAGGCTCTGGAAGCTCGGCTGAGACGCGACGAGGCTCTGGAAGCTCGGCTGAGACGCGACGAGGCTCTGGAAGCTCGGCTGAGACGCGACGAGGCTCTGGAAGCTCGGCTGAGACGCGACGAGGCTCTGGAAGCTCGGCTGAGACGCGACGAGGCTCTGGAAGCTCGGATGAGACGCGACGAGGCTCTGGCTGGACAGCCTCTGGAATGACGGTCTTCTTGGCCTTCCGCACTGAATTCAGCGGGGGCTGTGCCACGGCGGACATCATTCCTGGACGCCCATAGACCGAAGCCATGGCCAGCTTGATGGTTGAAGTGACGAGAAGATTCTCGGGCAGTGCGGTCGTGGTAACATCCTCCACCACCCTCCCTATAGTGAAGGGGGATCCACAACACTCCAGGACAAAGTCAATATACTGTGCCAGGGTCCAGCTGGGGTCTTCCTCTGGTAAATTTGAGCTAATGTCCTGGTCTAGTCCACTCCAGAAACAGTCCTTTAGCATAGCCTCATCACCAGGATAGAGGTGACTATAAAAAAGAAACTCCTTCACATAATCCTCAATGATGCGATTGAATTGATAAATAGAACACAGTTTACTCAGCGGGCTCTGGATGGTACCTGTTAGATCCATATTGGTCAGTTGTGCTGCTGGATCCTGAGGTGGCGAAGTCTTCTGTAACGAAGAGGCAGAGTCGAGCGGATCCATTCGCAGTAACTTTTATTGACAGACAGCAAACAGAGAGCAAAAAGTGACTAGCTGTAGTGAAGGGCAAATCCAAACTCAGAGACGATACCAGGCAGGGGTCGGGGCAGGCAGCAGACAAATACTCAGTAGACCAGGCAAGGATCAGGAAACCAGGATAAACAATGGACCGTAGAATGCTCAGAAGTGTAGGCAGTAGATGATACAAGACTCCGCACTGGTGTAGTGAGTGGAAGGGGTTTATATGTGTGTGTGAATGAGATGCAGGTGTGTGTGTAATCAGCACAGTGCAGGTGTATGGTGTAATCTGTCCAGGGAGATGTATGATGGGAAATGTAGTTCAGTAAAACCAAGAAGTGCGTGGCTAATCGTGACACATTTACACAAACACATACACTGATTTAAATTTTATTAGAGACCTTTGGTTTTGGAAAGGCAATATGCGTGGAGGCGTGTTCACACCTGAGAAGACAAAGGCCGGATAAGGTGCCGCATAATGAGCTGCATATTAATTAGCCCTTTCACACAGATGTGTCACAGGATCCCAAAGAATGCAAGGACAAAAGAAATGATCTATATAGCCTATACATATTTTACAATTAGAAATTGTAACCAATTACAAATAGGTTACAATTACAACAACAATTACAATTTTAACAATATTTCAAGTGTATTTCTTTGTAAAAAGTATACATTTTATCATACGTATTAAAAAAAGGTAAGGATTCATTAGTTTGAATATTGGAACAAACACTATAATAACATCTTAGTTGATAATTCAATATACCTACTTTATTTTTGACAAAACATCATACTATAGTATATTTAACTATGAGCAGAAATTGGTGAACAAAAGCGTACCTATTTAATGTGACAGTAGTCTTTTTTTACAGTCAAAACTTTATAATGTATCCAAAACTAATCACAAAATCGTGTCTAAACATTCATATTTAGTCTGTAATATATTGTGTATGATATATTAGTATATACATGTGAATTTGCAGCTTGTTGCTTATACAGACATTTTATTTCAACATATTTCAGTCTATTTTTACTCATCTTAGTAGGCTATAGCAATATAGTTTGTATGTGTTGTTCATGTAAACATAACGTTTACTAATGTAGGTGCGAGAGTGAATGAACAAGGCACAGACACGCGCTGTATAACTGTAGTAAACAAAGCGCGCGCGCCTTTGCCGTTCACTCATCATTTAGCCTACACACAGACACGCAATTCATATTTAAACAGTCTTTTTGCGGTTTACAGTCCGACAAATTCAATATCACGATTAGAACAAAGCACTAGAAGATAAATGACTTACTACATCAGCTGGATCCGTTGCTCCTCGAAATGAAACTACCAGCACTTCTGGTACATTTTCCAGGGTTAGATTTCCAGGGTTAGTATTATTCCTCACAGCGAAAGGATACGCTGTGTACACAGCTGTACAAGATACTTACAAAACACGATGTGTTTTATAATACAGCTGGTGGGCGTTGGCATGTTTGAACGGCTTGTCTAAGATAATTTGTGTTTGAATAGCGCGCACTCTCCGTGGGCGTGGCACATTAACGCGTAATTAGGTGTAATGAGCTGGAAAGAAAAATACTGACATCTCTCTCTTTTCATACAGATTACATAAGCTGAGAATATTTGTTTTTTTATATAAATTCATTCATTTAAAAGAAGAGAGTTCAAGCTTCATTATGGAAAAACACTCGTGCCTGTATGACAAGTATTCGCGGAATCAAATTTAATCTTAGGACGCGTTTCAGAATGGACTTCACTGACAGAGAGAAGGCAGAACGCGCATCATGTTTGTTTTTCTTTATTTGGCGAAAAGCACAACACTTTGTTTTTATTGTGAGTATCCACAAAAAAAATAGACACTTATCAGGATCTAATGATGTACAACACTTAATATGTAAGATCAAAATCAACAGAGTATTTTGAGTTTCTTTTGCACTGATAAGAAAAAAGCGCCGACCTCAGAGGGTTAAATACAAAAAAAAAGTTTGGTCTTTTTATGTTTGTTTTTTTGAAAGGATGTGTTAAGTGATAGTAATGACTTTAAGTCTTTACGTTCTTAGGAAAGATTTCTATTTTGAAAAAATGCTGTTCTTTTTAACTTTTTATTCATCAGTGAATCATTCTTAGTTCAGGCTGCCTCACAGCACCTTGATGGGCCATTGGGGGAGTGTTTTTAGTCTCCCCAGGTGTAAATCACATTAATATTCATGGCCATTCACACTCCCACGCATACAGCAGTGCTGACCCAAAAACTGACGTAAGAAATTTAAATCGTTATATTGTTGTTTGTGAACGAGTGGTCAGAATGATTTTCACTTCATTTTGAAGTAAAAATTCTAGCCTACAAGAATAGTAACTCAAAAGTGTTGTGGACAACTATTCAGTATGTGTTAAATGGCCTTATTGCGGTGACATTTTTTTCCCAAAACGTACTAACCACACATAATATTTTTTTTTCTATAAAATGCAAACATGTACATCCATTTTGCTCACATATTATTGTAGCAGAGTTTGTGCTGAATACAGCAAATTTATGTGTTGGCAAATGGTATGTTTTAAGTAGCTGAAATAAGCACAAATGTCAGGGCATGTCAAAACAGCTCAAGGACCCCAAAAACACCTCAGACCCCAGAGGGTTAAGCACCAATACTTCAAAATAAGTATATTTAAAGCTAGATTTCTTAGTGGTTTTGAAAATATTACTATAAATTACAGCAACACCTCCCCCTTTGCCTTTCAGACGAGGTTCATGTTTATAACTGTAATCTTGTGGGGTTGACTCATTTAAAATAATGTAATCGTTTGGTTTTAGCCAGGTTTCTGTCAAACACACCATATCAAGATTATAATCTGAAATCATATCATTAACTATGAGAGATTTTGAAGTAAGGGATCAAATATTCAGCAACCCAAGTTTTATCATTTGCTCATCTGTATTATATCTGTTTTTTATTTGTTGAACATCAATTAAATTTTAAACCCGACGTTTTTTGGATTTCCAAGTTCGGGGAACAGACACAGTCTCTATATGATGACATCTAGGTGAAAGAGGCTCTATGTGATGGGATTTATCTGACCTTGGTGACGTGAGGCCGCTAGCAGACGGTCGGTTTAGCCAGTCTGTCTGCTTCCTGACCTGAGCCCCAGATTGTCATGTTTTATCTCTAAGACTATGAGCCAAATTACTAAAGAGAAGAGCAGCACCAGCCCAGGAGGGATGGATACCATCTCTTTTCAACAGATCAGGCTTGCCCCAAAAACTTTTCCAATTGTCTATGAATTTTATATTATTCTGCGGACACCACTTCGACAGCCAACCGTTCAGTGAGGCCAATCGGCTAACTATCTCATCACTCCTGCGTACAGGAAGGGGGCCAGAGCAAATTACAGTGCTTGACATCGTACTTGCGAGTTCACACACCTCCTTAATATTAATTTTGGTGATCTCCGACTGGCGGAGTCGAACATCATTAGTGCCGACATGAATAATGATCTTAGAGAATTTACGATTAGCATTAGCCAGCACTTTTAAATTTGCTTTGATGTCAGGCGCTCTGGCTCCCGGCAAACATGTGACTATGGTGGCTGGTGTCTCTATTTTCACGTTCCGTGTGATCGAATCACCAATTACCAGGGCACAATCAACAGAATTCTCAGTGGGTGTTTCACTGAGTGGGGCAAATTGGTTTGTTATGGGAATCGGAACGGAAGAGTGGTTCTTTGATCCGTGACTAGAACGATCTCTCACGGTCACCCATCTGCCCTGCTGCACGGGCTCTACTTCAGCCGGAACCGAATCATGTAAAGAGTTCACTATGCTAGGTGCATCCTAGGTCTAGGTGCTATGTATTTACCTTCTAAGTGTCTACACTGACGATTGTCAGACAGACGCACAATCTAAAACAGATTTAGAAACTGCCTGAAAACGAGCCGTTTTGAATTCCTGCATTTTGAGATGTCACAAATGCCTAAGCTCCTCCTTCAGTCACTGCACACACACTACAGCTTGTTCCCTGTGGCTGCCTGCTTGTGCGTCTTTCAAATCGGCAAATCAGAAGAAAGGCTCGTGAACATTAATTAGACAGACCAAAATTGACCTGTTTTTAGCAGAGCTACTGAGAAAAGAGCTTGCAAAACGCTATTTACTTGGTGTTTGATACTTATAACTGCAAATATAACTTCATAAGTACATAAAAACATAAACAATTTATTAAAAAAAGGTTACAATCTTAGACCTTTTATTAGGGACTTCCCAAAACTTGTGAACTCAGAAAATGAACTAAAATTAACTTTTCAAGAACTTGACCCAACACTGTTTTCATTATAAGTATAACTTCATGTACGTTACAGACATTACAGAGAACAGCTGAGGTGGCAGGGGAGATTGAGATGACCAAATCCCACCTGAACAAAACTAGTGAAGATCTTCAGCAGTAGGTCACAGATGTTCAATTGTGGGCAGCATCAAGTAAGTTTGTTCTAAAGAAATCATGTCATGTGTGCAAGGGTGTAGGAATGAGTTTGATATTGAGGGGGACTCATTTTATTCAACAACCGTTTTTTTTATTGGGTGGGACCACATTAACTGCCACTAGGGATCATGTCCCCCCTTCCCCACCCGCTCCTACGCCCTTCCATTTGTGAAATTTGAATGTTATAACTTTTTGAATATTATGTTTGTACGCGTATCGTTTTATTTGCAAACAGCTCCGAGTACCATCAGTTCACATGATCCACAGGGGCTGCAGCATCTAATGGAAGGCTTGGTCCTTAAAATCCACCAAAAGAAAATGGAGTTGTACAGAGAGACAGGTTTGTCATTGAGTTTTTTTTTTATTCATTTTGTAGGATCCTACACATTCTTGTGAAAGTAATCTATGAATCTGAATGGAAATGTCATAATGTGTGTACTTTATTAAAATTATATTTTTCTGAAATCTGTGTTCATGTGTTACCTCTTTGTAGACAGCAACAAAGACAGGCGACGCAAGCGATCTACCATTGCTAAAGAGAAGAGCAAACTAGAAGATGCCATAACATCATACAATGCTCTGGTCTCAAATGCAGAGGCTGTGGATCCAGCAGACACCCTTTTAGCACAAGACTTTTCAATATGGCCTTGGGAAACAGGAAAGAAAAACAGCTACGTTGAGTTGTTCAAAACATTTATTTTTAGTAAACTCTGTGTACACAAACAATGTTCTCAATGCTTTAGTTCATGTCTAGAGCCCCTGGTGATACTTAGGACACCATTAGGTCACTGGATGGAGTTTTTCGGTTCCTTGCCACTGTTGCCTTTGACTTGCTCAGTTGGGGATATTCAAATTAATTAACCAATCATACCATTGATCAGCTCTACCAAACTTGGATGCCTTTTTTCCAGTAATAAACAAACATTGTTAAGTTGTTTTGATTGATACTGTGAAGCAGCTTTGATACAATCTGTATTGTGAAAAGCGCTATATAAATATATTTGACTTGACTTGACTTGACTTAAAGGAACCAAAGCATCAATCTTGAGTTCTCTCTGTAAATCATTCCTAGTGTGAGGGGCATGGTAGACAATAGTTTTTCTTAAATAACTCGTTTTATTTGCTTTTTTTATTATTGAGAATATAGTGATCCTAGTTTTTTTTTTTTCAATTCAAATGTGCTGACACAGTTTGTAACAGAACTAGTTCAACACAACCACAAACAATTACATAGCAACCTGTAGATAATTAAACAACTTCACAAAATAACTTCAAATGCTTTTTAGAGTGATACATCACTTTTGTGACATAAGCATTTAAAATGCTAAATGGCTTGGGACAAATGACTTGTAGTGCATCTGTTTACCGCTATTACCGTATTTTACGGACTATTAGTCTCAGTTTTTTTACTCGTCTGGCTGGTCTATTCTATATTGGCACTTGGGAAAACACTAATTTTAACTACTTTGTAAATATCAATGAACATATTTAAACATCTAAGTTGTAAGTAGACAAGCATAAAATTATAACCATGCCTTTGGTGACCAGTAAAGTGTTTATTTAAAGGGCCTTGAAATATAAGTGTTACTTATACTCCGGTGCGACTTATAGTCCGGAAAATACGGTATATAGTTTATCACATTGCAAGGCCTTTTACTGTCGGTCAATCTTTTTTGTCTTTTTTGCTATTACCAGTATTTATCTTTACAGAATCCACTGTGCCCTTGAGACAAAAGAATATTGTGTTTGACAAGATAATGCTGTTGTCTCGTTTAAAAGAAGAAAAGACTATTCTCATTAAAGAGATGAAACAACACTGGCAGTTCCTGGCTGGTGTCTCCAAGACATTAGGTGATGATATAAAGTTGGTCAGACGTGACTTGAAAGAAGGGAGTAAGTATTCATTACTGTTTCTGAGATACTGTATAATTTGGTTTGTGAAGTAAACACTAACAGGTCTTTATTTTTTATGCCATTTGGTCTAAAAAAAATATATAATATATGCATATAATTACTTGTTAGGTAAGATATATGTAGACATATTCAATGGATGAGCTAATGACTGGTATTAAGGCTTATACATTAACTTAGCAAAGATCATCAGGACAGAAATATGGACATTGTATGTTTCTGTAAAAAGCTGCAGTAGGATACATTTGCCCCTAACCAATCTTAAAACGTTTTAAGTCTGTCCTACTAACATGTCTGTGGAGGCATACGAGGGACTGTGCTGCATTATGTTGGCAAGATTGAGTGACGTACAACATCAAATGAGTGAGGTGGAGTCAAAATATAGGTGGGTGCTTATCTGTGGTTTAAATTTGTAATTGTGCATAGGTGTTTTATATTGTATGCACATGGACTTGCAGGTGGGTATATGTACCAGTACATGTACAGTATATTGCATGTTCGGTCCCTGTCTTGTACTGTAGCTTGTAAAATAGCTTAATCTTTCTTTGTAGACATACTTTTGATATTGCATTGTGTGAAAGTTACAAGGTAAAATATTTTGTTACTAAAATGGTGTCATTTTATGAGCTCAACAGGACTGAGAAAGTGAGGATGCAAGATATTGATCATTTCAATTAACCTGTGTTCTCTTTATCACAGGCAGATTGTGGTGGATCCAAGTCTTCTCTCAATTGATGAGGAAGATGGAGAAGCAGTTTGTGAGGAATTTCCTTACCTCCATGATGACAGTGATTCATCCGATGAAGACTGAGTGAGGATAAATAATGTACTAGATCACTAACCATAAAAATCTGCAAGCTTCTCCTAATGCTCAGGTACTTTCTTACTAGCTCCTGGCTGACTAAAGTTGTGATTAACAATACTCAGCAGTCAGTACTTTTTTTATTTCCTAAGGAGTCTATTAGAGCTTCTGCCTGTTCATTGTATATGCCATTTGCACTACATTCGACTTGTATAATTACGCCCAGTGTTAATTTACTACTAAGGTAGTTGCCTTGCCACAAGCTCTGGAATACATCTAATACAGGGGTGGGGCAACCTGTTCCATGGAGGGCCTTAGTGTATGCTGGTTTTTGGTCTTTCCCTTCAATTAGAGCATAATTAGGACCTAGACTGCCAGGTGAGGGGAGATCCTAACCAATTAGTGAGCTTCTCCATCAGTCTGGTACAAGGGAAAAGAGAAAACCTGCATACACTTGGCCTTCCTAGGACCGGTTTGACACCCCTGGTCTAATATATTGCATGGCTGGGGGTTCCTTCTAGAGGTTTTGAGAACCATTGGTTTTGATGTTTTCAAGACCAGTTTTTGGTTGCTCTGTATAGTTTTAACCCAAGGCTACAGTAAAGTGATACAGATTCGACCATCTTGCACCCAAGTGAGGTTACTGATGAGACAAAGCTTAGAGAGGAATTGTACATGAGAATTGTGTGGGAATACAAACAGAGGGAACAATGGTCATTATTAAAGACAAAACTATGCAACGATATGAATCTAACCATATCTTTTATAGGTGAAATATTATACCTGTTAACTTGGACAGCTATTAGAACAAGGCTTACATGACATAATATACATTTTCTTATTATTGCAGTCCTATCTATAGTAAAAAAATGTCTATGTTAGTTATATTATTGAAATATGGACACTCAGTCATGTGTATATAAAACTGTGTACATGCTGAATGGTAGTACAGTATTTTCTCTTTCGTTACATAAACAGTAGCCCCTACTGTACTTAAGTTAAATAGGATAGTGAATTAGACAGATTAAAACAGTTGCTGCATTTTCTCATATGATTTCTCACTCTTTTGAAACAGTGGGACCAAGTGGAAGGACAGTTGGGAGCCTTTGTCCTGCCTTTGCCACTGAAATGGTTTATAGCAGCTGTGAAAGTTACATTGAATATGCAGTGAGATGTTGGAGTTGGTAAAACTATAGCTAGAACCAACTGTAATCAATTTGCCTTTGTAATTTTAATCAGTGTAAATAAAAAGAATATCATTAATTTGTTCATTTTGCATTTTTTAATGAGCGTAATATGGTTCATTATACTGGACATTTACTCTGTATAGCCATTAATAAATATATCTTTCTGCATAAGTGTTGAGGTCATAATATAAGTATCAAAAGAACAAAGGTCCGTATACTGTATTATGCTCTATTGGACAATGTTTTAACTTAAGTCAAATCTAAATGTCTAACAAAAGGTCAGATTTGGAAGCATTATTATGTGTACTTTTTAATTTATTTGTAGAATCAAATCACCTGGGGTTTTCAATGATGTAATTAATTAGTCAAACACATTACATAATGTTTCTCTATTTTTTTAAATTGCAGTCTAGGTTTAGAGTAATATAATACAGTTTTTAAATGGGTTTACTTTAGTCATGTATTTATTTCGGACAATCTGTATCTGCACAACATTCTAGTAGTGACAAAAGTGACAGAAAAAATACGCATTGGTTGTAGACACAGCAGGGGACGCTGTTTGTCGGAGGGCTGTCTGGACTATTGTAATCAACAAATGAAGAAGAGTAAGTGCGCACACAAGCACACACTTAATAACTCATTAACACGCGTTAGTTGGATCCAATGACAGTAAAGGTTGAATCAGGGATGCATGTGTGCTCCGCAAATTCATGTCCTAAATACTGTATATTAGCTGATCAAAAATTTATGAAAAATTATATATTTGGATGCAATTATATCCTAAAGTTGCAGAACGTAATCAAACGTTGCATATAGGTCCCATGAATAGATCTAAAAGAATAGCCTATTCAAAATCTCACATCTAACATGAAATGAAACATATTCTTTATTATAACTTTAAAAACACGGAATTTACCGTTTTTATCCATATTGTCTTAATATAGTTTTGGGTTTACATCCAAGCTGTTGAATGAATGCAAGTAGTTAGCCTAAAGTTTAATGCTATTTGCTACACGTACGTCAAGGGGGAAATGAACTTGTTTCCACAACTGCATCACTACGTGTTGCCATGACATCAATTCTTGTCGGAGTTTAGAAAATATTATATATATAGAGAGAGAGAGAGAGAGAGAGAGAGAGAGAGAGAGAGAGACTGACTGATAAGTACAGAGTAACAAGATGGGCGTGGCTTTTAAAAGTGCCTTTGTGTAGTCTGTAGTGCTTTGAAGCTGCCAAATTTGAGGGACCTAAAGAAGAAAAGAGGAAAATAACAAAATTGAACATTTCACACCAGTATTCTCTTAATCTGTGTTGCCAGAATGGGCTAGATTGAACGTGATATTCGTTTTATACAGTCAAAAAACAAGTTCATATTGTTAATTACATTTTATAACAAAATTCATGGGCGTAGGTTTGGTCTCAGCTTTGGTGGGGACATCCCCCCACCCCCCGGAAATTATTTTGTTGTAAGATAAGTAACAGTGCTTTAATGGCGATTCCCTTTGTCATTTCAGACTGCTGGCAATGACACATATAACACCTTCACAAGATGTCTGAGTTTCCTATGTAATTAAATAAACTTATGAATAAAATACACACATAACATAGTATGCATTCAACACACCATGTTTATATTTCAAAGCAATTTAAATATGAAGGGGACATGGTTGTGTGGATTAACAAATCCATTATTATTATTATCCATTATTACAGTATTCTATTAATACTAAAATTGTATCTTCTCTTCTATATCAAATTCTATTGATATATTCGATTCTTAAAAAAAAAAGAAAAAAAAGAAAAAGAAGTGCATTAGATTAAACTGGGAAGGGTAAAAAAACCTTGCATATTCTTATCCTAGGTTTACTGCTTCTATTGTTCTCAATTGTAAGTCGCTTTGGATAAAAAGTGTCTGCTAAATGAATAAATGTAAATCTGTTGTGGTTTGATGCTGTCTTTCCTGCATACAAAATGGTTAATTAATTTTGTAGTCCATCCTATGGCTAGCAAGTTTAACCCTCCTACCAGATATTGTTATTTGGATATTATCAATCAAATAATGATTCATTATATTTGAATAACAAACAGTGTTAACTTTTGCCTTTTTAACATTGCCAACATGTTTTTTCAGCACATGTGTCTAGCAAGTAGGCTACACTCACAAATACATTACATAAACAAAATGTAGAAACGAAAAATGTCTCAGATGATCCACTGGTTATGACTGCAAGATTCTAAGTTAAGGTAGGCTAATTAACATTCAGTGACTTGCTAACGTAGCATTCTATCATGTTAGCGCGACTTCTATGAGTCTATCCGTGCTGCACACCCCTAATTAATGCTCCTAACCTTGAAAGATTGCAGAAGCTAGGTTTAACTGTAACAATATCCTGGGTAACCAGGATCACCAGTTAATACTATTTTCCACAGTAGAATCTGCATTTGAAAGCCTGGTCAGTCACTACTACTGCTAGTTATTTGTGTGGCTAGTTATTTTTGCCTACTCTGCTTTATGAAAAAGCTTCATATGTCCCCTTTCTTCTACTTGGGTGACATAGCTGATCTACAAAGTACAAAAAGGGGCAAAAAACGGAATATTAAAATGTTTTACTCTGGCCTTTGTATATGGCAGGCAGAGAGACAGCCCTGGTAACTTACCGTCAGCGTCGTCACGCGCGCGCGCGCACACACACACACACACACACACACACACACACACACACACACACACACACACACCACCCGCTCACTGCAAGTGAGTGCAAGCACAAAAAGTAGCCTGCCTGTCAGATACCCCGCCACCAATCAAATTACGGCGTATCTTGTACTGTCGTCGTCCTGGCCGTTGGAATCGATCCAAATAGGCTACGTGCACAAGCGTAGTTTCGGACTTCCGCTATTGTCAGAAGTCGGCATATCAGTTTCCGGTTTACGACTGTTCATCCGCATCTGCTATAAACAAACAAGATGAGTGCTGCTGTTGTACGAAAAAAGAGTTCTTAAACAGATCTAAGTTTATAAGAACTGTAGGTGGATCTATCATCTAACGCCCGTTTCACACATACCCCGTTTGCAGTGCAGGAGCAACGCGTGCTATCACATGCGTTTGCAGTGAATAACTCTGATCCGCGGCTGTACCACAAACACATACTTACTATTTATAAAAACGTGATCCATGACAGTGACCGCTGTCTCCTTGGGCTAATTTGGGCAAGGGAATGAAATGTGCCGCCTTCGAGAACCGGTCCACTACGGTTAAAACAACCGTCATGCCATTGGAGGGCGGGAGGGCGGTGACAAAATCTAGAGCGATGTGGGACCAGGGTCTCGAAGGGACAGCGGTCGAAGTAACCCGTCTGGGGGTTGGTTAGATGTCTTACTAGTGGCACAGACTGAGCAAGCCAAAACAAAATCGTGACTGCTACAAACTGATAACGGTCAGATAAGTATGATTTAAACCATGCTAGTGCAATTCCACTAATGCCAACATAGTTTTCTAGTCTATTTAAAAGAATGTTGTGGTCAATTGTGTCAAATGCAGCACTAAGATCAAGTAACACTAATAGAGAGATACAACCACGATCGGATGATAAGAGCAAATCATTTGTGACTCTAATGAGAGCAGTCTCAGTGCTATGGTACGTTCTAAATCCGGACTGAAAATCCTCGCAGATATCATTTCTTTCTAGAAAGGAACACAGTTGTGAAGATACTGCTTTTTCTAATATCTTTGACAGAAAAGGCAGATTCGAGATCGGCCTGTAATTAAGTTTTTGGTACCTATCCTAGAGACAAAGATGAATTAATGATATTAAGAAGAGGATATATGACCTCTGGAAACATCTCTTTCAGTAGCTTAGTCGGTATAGGATCTAACATACAAGTTGTCGATTTAGATGAATTAACGAGTTTGCAGAATTCTTCCTCTCCTATAGCAACAAATGAATCAAATTTTTCCTCAGGGAGACTACAATGCACTCCCTGATGCGATACTGTAGTAGACAGTTGCATAGTTATAATTTTGTCCCTGATATTATCAATCTTATAAGTGAAGAAGTTCATAAAGTCATCACTGCTGTGTTGCTTGGACACTTCTGAGCTTGAAGCTTTCTTTTTCGTTAGTTTAGCCACTGTTTCAAATAAATACCTTGGATTATGTTTATTTTTTTCTAATAGGTTTGAAAAATAAGCAGATCTAGCAGCTTTTAAAGCCTCACTGTAAGCAATCGAGCTCTCTTTCCATGAAATCCAAAATACCTCTAGTTTAGTTTTCTTCCAGTTGCGCTCCATTTTTCTGGCTGCTCTCTTAAGGGCCCGGGTGTGCTCGATGTACCACGGCGTTGGACTATTTTCTTTAATCTTCTTTAAGCGCAACGGAGCAACTGCGTCTAAAGTGCTGGAAAAGAGAGAGTTAAACGTTTCTGTTGCAATATCAAGTTCTTCTAAGCTATCCGGGATGCTGAGATGATGAAACTGATTAGGAAGATTATTGATAAAGCAATCTTTAGTGGCAGAAGTTATAGGTCTAACGTATTTATAACACGGAGTCGGCTTTGCAGCCTTGGGTAAATATAATTTACATGAGACTAGATAATGATCTGAGATGTCATCGCTCTGCTGCAGAATTTCAACGGTATCAACATCTATTCCATGTGATAATATTAGATCTAGAGTATGATTACGACAATGAGTAGGTCCTGACATGTGTTGACTAACTCCAATTGAGTTTACAATATCTTTAAATGCCAATCCCAATGCATCTTTTTCATTATCTACATGTATTTTAAAATCACCAACAATTAGTACTTTATCGGCAGCCGATATTAACTCTGATAGAAAGTCAACAAATTCTTTGATGAAATCTTTGTGGTGCCCTGGTGGCCTGTATACAGTAGCCAGCATAATTCTCAAATGTGATTTATCGTTTACACTATATATTTTTACATTAAGCACCAATTCTTCAAAATAAATATATTTAAAACTAGATTTCTTAGTGGTTTTGAAAATATTACTATAAATTACAGCAACACCTCCCCCTTTGCCTCTCAGACGAGGTTCATGTTTATAACTGTAATCTTGTGGGGTTGACTCAATTAGAGTAATGTAATCGTTTAGTTTTAGCCAGGTTTCTGTCAAACACAGGACATCTAGATTATAATCTAAAATCATATCATTAACTATGAGTGATTTTGGAGTAAGGGATTGAATATTCAGCAACCCAAGCTTTATCATTTGCTCATCTGTATTATATCTGTTTTTTATTTGTTGAACATCAATTACATTTTTAACCTGATGTTTTTTGGATTTCCAAATTCGGGGAACAGACACAGTCTCTATATGATGATATCTAGGTGAAAGAGGCTCTATGTGATGGGATTTATCTGACCTAGGTGACGTGAGGGCGCTAGCAGACGGTCGGTTTAGCCAGTCTGTCTGCTTCCTGACCTGAGCCCCAGATTGTCATGTTTTATCTCTAAGACTATGAGCGAAATTACTAGAGAGAAGAGCAGTAACAGCCCAGGAGGGATGGATACCATCTCTTTTCAACAGGTCAGGCTTGCCCCAAAAACTTTTCCAGTTGTCTATGAATTCTACACTATTATGCGGACACCGCTCAGACAGCCAGCGATTCAGTGAGGCCAATCTGCTAACTATCTCATCACTCCTGCGTACAGGAAAGGGGCCAGAGCAAATTACAGTGCCTGACATCGTACTTGCGATTTTACACACCTCTTTAATAATTAATTTTGGTCGAACATCATTAGTGCCGACATGAATAATGATCTTAGAGAATTTACGATTAGCATTAGCCAGCACTTTTAAATTTGCTTTGATGTCAGGCGCTCTGGCTCCCGGCAAACATGTGACTATGGTGGCTGGTGTCTCTATTTTCACGTTCCGTGTGATTGAATCACCAATTACCAGGGCACAATCAACAGAATTCTCAGTGGGTGTTTCACTGAGTGGGGCAAATCGGTTTGTTATGAGAATCGGAACGGAAGAGTGGTTCTTTGATCCGCGACTAGAACGATCTCTGACAGTCACCCATCTTCCCTGCTGCACGGGCTCTACTTCAGCCGGAACCGAATCATGTAAAGAGTTAACTATGCTAGGCGCATCCAAAACAGTATCTAAAGATCTAGCATTCTTACCATCCTCAATTAAAGTTTGGATGCGTGTCTCTAGTTCTGAAATCTTCTCCATCAGCCTGACTGTCTCCTTGCATTTATCACATATAAATCCTATATTGCCATCGGAGAAGGCTATACTAAACATATGACATGTGACACAGGTGACAATAAGAGGACAAGACATTACTCACCGTGTTTGTTGACTGATTCTTACTTACCTGGACTTTATGAACTCAAAGGCGCGGGCGCGCGAGAGAAAATAAATAAATAAATGAGCACGGGTGGCGCGTCAGCAGGCTAACAGTAACGGAAGCTAGAGATGTAAGGTTAATTTGAGATGTTGGGTAAGCTGTATTTAGTAGTATAAACAACTAGATAGTAGATGATGGCTCAAAAACATAAAGAAATACGAGGCTCAGGCGGAGCTTACAGCCTCGAAGCAAACAAACACACAGCAGGCAGCGAGGCAGACAGGAGCAATCGATCAGTGATCAGCGATCAGCGATGGGGAGACAAGAGTCAAAAGACAAGTGTGTGTGTGTGAGGTAAATGAAATCACGCGTCTGCACCATTCATTTAGAGACACGCAGGATTCATATTTAAATAGTCTTTTTGCAGTTTGATTTGTACTGACCTGCTTTTTATTAATTCATCAAAAAGTTGACAAATTCCGTGATATTCCGCTTTATACAGTAAATTCCGTTTTTATGACTGGGTTCCGCGATTCCGTCTGTTTTCTTCACTTCCTGCTCTGCTACTGTTTGGACGCTCTTGCTTACCGCTCCGCGCTTTGCTCTATCGCTTTTATATTTTTATATTTCATCTCTTTTTATCACCTAATTTTAACTTCAGCTAATCAACACAGTGCTCAAACGCTTGGATTACTACAAAAAAAGCAGAATACTTTTATTCAACCAGCCTCCCACTGCTTACATTCCGGGGAGTTAAACACAACTGCCTACATTCTAAAGGATAAGAGAAAATGCCTCTTCTGGAATCTACTTGCTGCACTAACTGCCACAGACTTTTACAAAGGATTGTAGCTCTTGAAACAAAGTTATTTGTGGGACCACCAAACCAGACGGAACACACAACAGAGCTTCGTCATGGACGGCCTCAGCCTACAGCCGGTGAGTCCCATGAATCTAGTCCTCCTCGACAGGCCATACTGAGTGTAGGGAAACAAGCCGATCGACTTACAAATCGGTGGCACAAACAGGGAGCGAGACCCAAAGGCACTCAAGACATCAGATTGCCACGAGCATCACATATTGCCGCAGTAGCCTCCTCTACCCCAGATACGGCTCTGACAAGGATTGCAAATACTGGTCTCCTACCACCGCCATCTTGAGAACAGATTTGCAGTATTAGTGAATGTAAATGAGGAATCCCCAAACGTGATGAATGTGTTTGAACAAAGACTGAATCAGCCAGTAGTTAACACTGATGCTAACTGGCGCTCAAGGTCAAGCAGACAGCGGCACTCAGCTCAGAGTGCAGCCGAGCACAGGACTCTGATAGTGGGTGACTCCATAATCAGAAATATTATTAGCAGGGATACAACTACGTGCTGCCTACCACAAGCAACGACTTCTGATGTAAACAGGGAACTTGAGAACATTCTGATAAAACATAAGACTGCAAATCGACTCATCATTCATGTGGGGAAAAATGATATTCATAAAGAGCAGTCAGAACTCCTTAAGAAGCATTTAAATGAACTTTTTGAAACACTCAAAAGACTGAAAGTACAAACATTCATCAGTGGACCACTCCCAGCAAGAGGAACAAACAGATTTTCACGGTTGCTTGGGCTTAATACATGGCTCCAAAAAACCTGCAATATAAAAGGAGTAAACTTCATTGATAACTTCAATCTTTTCTGGAGTCAGAGGCAACTGTTTCAACAGGATGGGCTCCACCCAAACAAACTTGGTTCAAGAGTGCTAAAGGACAATATCTACTTCTCCCTCAATCATCCTTCTGCAGTGTGTGCCAATACACTCAACCTGAATGGCACACACACACCTGGACACAGTATGAATGACCACAGGACATCACTTCAGCACCTGGATGGACATGCGGCTGACACGTCAAGCAAGGACAATGATAATACCACTCAGCCAAAACAACCTCTGCTCACGGACATAATCTCAGCAGAGCCCTGCCCACAGAGCTCACCACAGACAGACTGTGACATACTAGAACTGCTCCAACATTCAGCACCCAAGGACGACTTGCTGGAAAACCAGGACAGCATTTTACAGCCTCCAATAACACCAGAGAAACAGCCCCCTCCCGCCTCTACCCTATCGCCAGATACGTTATCCCTATCTCCAGCATCTCCACAGCATCTTCTGTGTTTCTCAGAGAAAATGGAAAAACTGGTGTTTGCTGGAACCAAACTATCTGCATCAACCAAAAAAAGTCAGGCCCCAAAACCACGAAAGCCTGCGGGCCCAGCTCGCTCTCCGCTTGTGAGAGCTCTTCGGCCTCTGCAAAAACGCCAGGGCCCACACCCTCCTCCATCGGCTCGAGGTGAACCAAAAACAACTGATACCAGCTCTCAGTGATATGTGCCGGGTCCTCGCCATGATAACAGTAACTTTCTCAAATGTTTACAGAACAAGCGTAAACCCAGTGTGCCTGTATCTTTCCCTTTTGCTGTTCGATTACATGATAGAAAGTCTAAGGCCCTCAAAAGCCGTACAGCAAACCCATCTAATCTGGTGCCTATTGCACGCCAAACTAAGACAAAAGTAACAAAAAGTAAGACTGTTAAGTTAGCACTTTTAAACATCCGCTCACTTAAAAATAAATCACTTCTAGTCAATGTCTTAATAACCACATACAACCTGGATTTTATGCTTCTAAATGAAACTTGGCTAGAAGACAGCTGCAGTGCAACAGTCCTAAATGAAACATCCCCTCCTAACTTTACTTTTATGAGTGTCTGCAGAGCTGCTAGGAGAGGAGGGGGAGTCGCTGCTCTTTTTAAAGATGTCTATCAATGTAAGCAAACATCATTTGGTAACTACCCCTCTTTTGAATATCTGGGTATTGTGTTAAAAGGTGCCCCACGTATTTTACTTACCATTATTTACAGGCCTCCAAAATACTCTCCAGCCTTTGCTGAGGACTTTACAGAACTGTTATCAACAATTTCCTCAGAGTTTGACTGTTTTGCTATTACTGGAGATTTTAACATTCACATAGATAATGCAGAAAACAATATGGCAAAAGAAATCAAAACTGTTTTAAAAACTTTTGATCTGACTCAGCATGTACATGGTCCCACACACAATCGTGGACACACTCTAGATTTACTTATCAGTAAGGGTTTAAACATCTCATCGATTGTTATTAAGGATGTAGCACTGTCTGATCATTTCTGTATTTTCTTTGATATATTGATCTCTCCTGCCATTGAAGCTAGATCTGTGTCTGTCAAGAAGAGATGCTTAAATGAGAACACTAGTGTGCTATTTACGAAGGCTATATCTTTAAAACCAAGCATATCTGCTGACTCTGTTGATTTTCTCCTTGATTCCTTTAACTCAAAAGTCAAAAGTGTAATTGATGATATTGCTCCTGTGAAAGTCAGGAAGAGTGTTAGACAAAAAGCACCTTGGAGAAACACAACAGCTGTGCAAAATATGAAAAGAACATGCAGAAAAGCAGAGCGCATGTGGCAGAAGACAAAACTTGTAGTCCATTATAACATCTACAAAGACAGCATCCATGCTTTCAATATGGAACTAGGCAAAGCTAGACAGACTTTCTTCTCAAATATTATAAACAGCAACTTAAACAACACACGCACTCTTTTTGCTACTGTAGAGAGACTGACAAACCCCCCAAGCCAGATTCCCAGTGAAATGCTCTCAGACAGCAAGTGCAGTGAGTTTGCCTCTTTGTTCTCTGAGAAAATTAATAATATCAGAAAGGTGATCAGCACATCATTGAGCCGCACTGGGGTCAGACAGTTCAGACCACAACCTGAGAATGTAGTTACTATGTCTAATTTCAAAGAAATTGATGGCAAAATTTTGGAAGAAACCATACAGCACCTTAAAACATCAACCTGCGCCCTTGACGCACTCCCCACATCTTTCTTCAAAAGTGTGTTAAACAGTTTAGAAGCAGATCTCCTAAAAGTGGTTAATGCCTCACTTCTTTCTGGTAGTTTTCCAAACTCCCTGAAAACTGCAGTTGTCAAGCCCCTCTTGAAAAAGAGCAATCTGGATAAGACTATATTAAGCAATTATAGACCGATCTCAAATCTTCCTTTCATAGGCAAGATCATTGAAAAAGTTGTCCTCAATCAGCTGAACAAATTCTTAAGCTTGAATGGATACTTTGACAATTTTCAATCTGGATTCCGATCGCATCACAGCACAGAGACAGCTCTCATAAAGATAATAAACGATATTCGCTTAAATACTGATACAGGCAAATTATCAGTACTGGTACTACTCGACCTCAGTGCTGCATTTGACACTGCTAGATCACGACATACTTCTTGACAGGCTGGAAAACTGGGTGGGGCTTTCTGGGATAGTCCTAAAATGGTTCAGGTCATACTTAGAAGGGAGAGGTTATTATGTGAGTATAGGAGACCATAAGTCTGAGTGGACATCCATGACATGCGGAGTCCCTCAAGGCTCAATTCTTGCACCACTCCTATTCAACCTGTATATGCTCCCAATGAGCCAAATAATGAGAAAGAACCTTATCTCTTACCACAGCTATGCAGACGACACACAGCTCTACTTAGCCCTATCGCCTAACGACTACAGCCCCATTGACTCCTTGTGCCAATGCATTGATGAAGTAAACAGTTGGATGTGCCAAAACTTTCTTCAGTTAAACAAAGACAAAACTGAAGTCATTGCGTTTGGAAACAAAGAGGAAGTTCTTAAGGTGAATGCATACCTTGACGCTAGGGGTCTAACAACTAAAAATCAAGTCCGGAATCTTGGTGTATCTCTAGAGTCAGACCTTAGTTTCAGTAGTCATGTCAAAGCAATAACTAAATCAGCATACTATCATCTGAAAAATATTGCAAGAATTAGATGCTTTGTGTCAAGTCAATACTTAGAGAAACTTGTGCATGCTTTCATCACCAGCAGGGTGGATTATTGTAATGGACTCCTCACTGGCCTTCCTAAAAAGACCATGAGACAGTTGCAGCTCATACAGAACGCTGCTGCTAGGATTCTGAGTAGAAGCAGAAAATATGAACATATCACACCAGTCCTCAAGTCTTTACACTGGCTCCCAGTTACATTTAGGATTGACTTTAAAGTATTATTACTGGTATATAAATCATTCAATGGGTTAGGACCTCAATATATTGCAGATATGCTCACTGAATATAAACCCAACAGATCACTCAGATCATTAGGATCACATCAGCTAGAAATACCAAGGGTTCACTCTAAGCACGGAGAGTCTGCTTTTAGCTATTATGCCAGCCGCAGCTGGAACCAGCTTCCAGAGGAGATCAGATGTGCTCCTACAGTAGTCACATTCAAATCCAGACTCAAAACACATCTGTTTAGCTGTGCATTTACTGAATGAGCACTGTGCCACTGTTCGTCCGACTGTTTTTACTGTACTTTATTTTGTTTTTTAATCTAAACTGTTTTAATTATTCTTATTTGTTTTGATTATTTTAATTTCTTTATTCTAAACTGTTTTAATTATGGTTATTTCTTTTTATTTTTTATTTTTATTTTTTATTTTTATTTCTTCTATGTAAAGCACTTTGAATTACCATTGTGTATGAAATGTGCTATATAAATAAACTTGCCTTGCCTTGCCTTCTGCATCGCGTAAATCACAGGGTTCTATTATATTGAGGTATTTTGCAACTTCAGTGTAGTAATCTATTGCTTCTTCAGCAAAGTCTGCTGCTGCCTTAACTTTGAGAGACAAAACTGATGCATGATCAGTGAAGCAGCTTCAGTCAGTCAGCGAGTGCACTCGGTGTGAGAGTGCAAAACTTTCAGTGCCTTCAGCTTCCCGCGCTGATTGGCCGGACTTGTGACTCCCAACAAATCAGATGTGCGGGGACATTAGTCTAGTCTACAGAGTGGTGAGTTCCGAGCGACAGAGGTGGCTGCGTAAGAGCCAAATATAGCGCATTTCAAAAGAAAATTATTTTATCGGCAAATCGGTTTTGAAAATGGCCGATACCGATAACCATAAAAAGGCCAGGCCGATAATCGGTCGAC
The DNA here is from genome assembly GCA_030578255.1 of Tiaroga cobitis. Classification (NCBI taxonomy): domain Eukaryota; kingdom Metazoa; phylum Chordata; class Actinopteri; order Cypriniformes; family Leuciscidae; genus Tiaroga; species Tiaroga cobitis. The sequence continues at coordinate 51,350,472 of CM060597.1, forward strand.
CCCTAGTTAAAACATATATACCTCAATGCCAAAGGTGCAACAGGCCAGATTTCATATGAATACTTTATTAAATTTCCCCTTTCATGCAGTTTCCTAATTTTGTTTTTAAGGTCTCTGTAGACTTGGAATTAAAGCCTCTTTTGTTTCCCCGTTATTATTTGATTTACAGGACCAGACACCAGTTATCTTGCCAAGAAAGATTTTATTCTTATATGTCAGTAGAGAAACTTCAAGATGTTGTATTCATGCCAGGTCTATGCGTTTCCGTGTTTCTCTGAGGTAGTACAGTAAGATTGAGCTTTTATACATCACAGAGAGTCTTACAGCTTCCTTGTAAGGTAACAAAACATGCTGCTCTGAGCTTCTTAAAATTAGAACGTATGTCATACGTACACGTTATGTTTAACATGTTACAATTCACTTCCATATTGAGAACTATCCTTGTTGTTTACATCTGTGATGCACTTACATCAGTCGAACATGTTACATTGTACACACCCCATAGCAAAATATAGCTTCCCCCTGTCTGACATATGATCATCCCATGGATCCATGCTATCTATAGTTCCCTCATGGATTCAAACTCATGCTTTTGAAACTTCATAAGATGATACAACTGATTATGAGTATTAATAAAGAATAATAATACAGATACATAATATTTAATAATAAAATAATATTAAAAGATGAAATTTTGAATCTTCATCTCCCTCCACTGGAACTACGGCCGTCAGTTCCACACCATCATTCCCAGGTGGCCAACCTATAGAAGTGATAGTGAGGAGAAGAAATAGCAGACCAAGAAAATAGACAGAAAGAATAGAAGAATGGAAACAGAGAAAGGAAAAGAAAAACAAAACAAAGAACAAAACCCCAACCCCAAAACTAATAAGTCTTCTGCCCGTGCCTGAACTCATTAATTAATTAACTCGTTAATTAATTAAATCCTTCAGTTCCGAACCAAAACAAGAAATTAAAATAAACGTTGACGTTAAAGGATCCTATCCCTTGGGGTTGAAAATCAGTAAGCGGATGTTCATTGTTTGTGAGGTAGTGTTTTGCATAAAATCTCTCATTTCATGCTGTATGTCCCATTCTTAGCAACCATCTCTAATCAATGTCAATGGAACTGATTCCTGAAATGGAAGCAGAGAAATAATTAACATCACTTCTTTGTTCCCAATCTTTAACACTAATGGATGCACATTGCTCAATCTCAGGCCATAAGCCATCATTATCATCTTGTTCATTCACTAAGCAAGGTTTAACTTGTGACCAATGATACCATCTATCTGTTCTTACACCCTTCCCTTTGAGACAAACACTTGTATCAGTAGTTAGGAGTATCTCATATGGTCCTTTCCATCTAGGCTCTAAACCTTCCCTAGCAATTTGTTTGATCATAACAAAACTACCTAACTCGGGAATGTGTGGAATGTCAGTAGTGGTGTGTTTTTCATCCCATTGCTGTTGAGCTTCTCGCACTTTCTTATTATTGTCTTTAGTAGCTTTGTCTAGCATTGCGAGATAGCGTCGTAACTTTTTTTGGAACAAAGTAGAGTCTCCTCCTGTTCCCGCTGGTGGCGGAGCATCAGGAGGTAGAACCATTGCTCTTTCAGTCATTAAATGAGTTCCATTGTCAGAATCAAGTTCATATGGAAGACCCCAGCGAGGAAAAACTTCTTCCACCATTACTCGTACTGCCGCTTCAGCAGTGCAAGATTTTGTAGGGTATGCTTCCACCCAGCTAGTAAATCTGTCCATGATTACAAGTATGTATTGATACCCTCCACTGGGTGATAAAGGTCCTGTGAAATCAATTTGGAGGTGTGTCCATGGACCTGTTGGTCTGGGTGCATGTGACATTCGCACCTTTACAGATTTTCCTACATTTGCTTTGAGTTATATCAAGCATCTCCTAAAGTAATCATCAATGTCTCTCATCATTCTTGGCCACCACCAAGTCTCACTGATTTGAGATTTCATTGCTTTTGCTCCAGCATGTACCTTTCCATGATACAGCTGCATTAGTTCTCTTCTTGTTCCGATAGGCATCACCACTTGTCCTGTTGGAATTCTCCAGATACCTTGATCATCCTCTTTCGCTCCCGCTTTCATCCATTGTTCTTTCTCTTCATCTGTCTCCAATTGATATGACAGAAGATGGAGCTCATGATTATCCTTGCTGTTTTCCTTTACCAAGGTAACAGGAGTAAAAGGAAGTAGAGCTGCTTCTCTAGCTGCTGCATCTGCTGCCGTGTTTCCTTGACTTTCTTTGGACTTGTCAGATTGATGTGATTTTACTTTGATCACGGCTGCTTCTCTGGGTAAGTAACATGCTGTAATCAAACGACGAATTATGGAAGCATGTTGTATTTCGCTCCCACTGCTAGTGATAAGTCCACGTCTTTTCCACAGAGCAAGGTAGTCATGGACCACACCAAAAGCATAACGACTATCTGTATAGATGTTGACTCGATCTCCTTCTGATAGTTCAAAGGCTTCTGTAAGTGCTATAAGTTCAGCTACTTGTGCTGAAAATTTCCCAGAAAGGGCTCCTTTCTTTACAACAGTTCCATCTCCTTTCACTACAGCCCATCCAGTATGTCGTTTTCCATCAACATAATAACTGGATCCATCAACCCATAACTCTTTGTCTGGGTTTTCAAGAGGGATTGGATTAACTGGTCCAAGACTATCTTCTTCTACTTGTTTTTCATACTCATGTGGTATTCCCTCATGTGGTTCCAGCATCATTGTTGCAGGATTAAGAGACGTGTCCCTGATGATTTCCACTCTTAAATCCTTGTTCAACAAAGTTGCTTCCCATTTTGCTCTTCTTGCATCAGTTATGGTTTTGATGTTCGTGTTGTTCAACAGTGTCACTATACTGTGTGGAGTGTGCAATATGATAGTTTGTGCTCCTATCAGATTCTCAACAGCATCCACTGCCCATGTGGCACCATCAAGGGCTTGTATACATCGTGGTTGCCCAATCATAGTGACAGAAATCTTTGTGGAAAAGTATCCAACTGGTCTGTATCGATCACCTGGTTTTTGACATAGTACTGCTGAATACATCTCATCTCCTACCCTGGTCCACAAATGAAAATGCAACCGTCCGTCAGGAAGTCCCAATGCTGGGGCTGAAGTTAGTTTTTCTTTCATAGAAGTAAACGCTTCCTCAGCTTCTGGTGTCCAGTTTATCTGTTTCACTCCAGGCTTTCCTCCCTTGTACAGGTCGATGAGGGGGCTGGTGATGCTAGCAAAATCAGGTATATACGACAATAGTTGAAAAGTCCCATCACCTTCCGCATTCCTGTAACTGTTAGAGGTTTTGGAAGTTGTCGTAATGCCTCTACACGCTCTGTTGTCATTCTCCTTCCCTCCACAGATATTTCTTGGCCCAAATAGATAACCTTGATTTGGCCAGCTGTGCTTTGTCGGGGTTAACTTTGAATCCCCCTTTCCTAAGGGCTTTCTAAGACATGTAGAGATTCTGGAGTCTTCCAGGTGGGCAGCTTCAACTGCACAGTTGGAAAGCCCCCCCCACACACACACACGCACACACACGAGCAACCCCCCCCCCCCCCCCCATACACCCCAAGTGGTGTCCAGTTACAATCAATTCTACACCCATTGGAATGTCCCAAAGAAAATGATTCTTGATAAGGAGGTTTTTACGACCACATTCCTTTGGCCACATGCCAAAGAGAGAGACAATGGGAAGACAGAATCCTCCTTTAAAACAGACTTTTCTGCATTAATCATAGACTAACGGATCTATAAATGAACATGCTTCATAACATTGGGTAAATGATTTACTGTCTTGTGTACTATTATGTATATATTATGGTATGTACCTGGGTATACAACCAACTAACGGTCAATGTAACCTCACCTGTATCATGCCTCCTACCTAACAAATCCTCATTTAATGACACACACTTTGATGTACATCACCTTCTTCTAGAATGCAGTGTGGATGTGTTATATCTATCTGAGCATTAATGAAGGTATAATCACGCTCGGGACAAAGACTCATAAATTATTTGAAAGTAACCTTCCCCTCTCAGACCTGTCACCTCTCTCATTGGTCCATTCAAACGTTAGGGGTTGGTTCTTTTCTAAGACTATATCAGGCAGGCAACAGTGACCGCCCCTTCTTCTTGATAGTTTTCATCCTTGCAAACACTACCTCGGGTGATCCGGGGGAACCCCCTCCCCCCTCCATGGGACCCAGAGGCCTCCCAGCAGGCCTGGACCAGATCCGGCCTCATGGAAGAGAGAGGACACTCTCTCACAAAACACCAAGGACAATCTCGCGAGTTTGTAAAAGGACTCTAACCCACCATGCAAGTTCATCATATCTTCTTCATCCAACAAAGAAGAAAATGATTGAGACTTCAAAATCTGACACTCGCAGAATCCTCAACAACTTCAGTTTTCAACAACTTTGATAATAGTGTACGCTACCCAGGCATGCAAGTATACTTTTGATTTGATGCTTTGAAAATGAAATGCTGATGTTCTTCTCATATAGTTACATGGAACTTCTCAATAGTTCCGTTTTCGGTTTCGTTCTACCACTCACCTATTTATGTATTCATGTGTGTATGTTGTTTTGTTTATTTATATTCATATAAATATCTATTTTTAGTTAATAAAACTTGTACATAGTATGTATTTGGTTCGGTTTTGTTTGCAATACAAAGTCACTTTTACGATCACGGTTTTTGCTACTTGCTCAAAGTGCTGTACATGCTAAGAAATAATTATTCTTCTGTGGCCATGGAAGATACCCTTTTCTTAGAATAAATTAATAATCAAAAGTTCGTTGGACGAACTGATTAATTGATTGTAATCTTAATTCAGCCACATCAAGTTTATCCAATTAACTGACTCAAATATTCATAATTAATAATAATAAGTTATTATTGATTATTAATATTTCCAAGCTGAGGTTCCTTACAGACAACATTCAGAGCAAATACGTGGCTGTTTTCATCTGGGCTTGCAATTAACAAGTCATCAACATATTGGAGGCAGACACTTCCTGATTTCTCAATTTCAGCTTTTTGCTCCGTTAACCCTCTGAGGTCGGCTATCGCGCCTCGATTTTTTCCTTATCAGTGCAAAAGAGAATCAAATTACACTGTTGATTTTGATCGTACATATAAGTGTTGTACATCATTAGATCATGTTAAGTCTCTATTATTTTTGTGGGTACTCACAATAAAAACAAAGTGTTGTGCTTTTCGTCAAATAAAGAAAAATAAACATGATGCGCGTTTTGCCTTCTCTCTGTCAGTGAGGTCCATTCTGAAACGCGTCCGTAAAATTAACTGTAATTCAGTCAATACTTGTCACAGAGATACGAGAGATTTCTCTTTATGAAGCTTGCATTCTCTTCTTTTAAATGAAGTAATTTATGAAAAAAAAAAATATATTTTCAGTTCATGTAATCCGTTTGAAACCAAGGAGAGGTACAGTTTTTCGTTCTCCCTTCATTATTTTTAATGAGCTGAGGCTGCCACGCCCCCGGCACTTTTCACATGGTAAATACGTGATATATGCATCGCACACACGGACACGCCCCCCGATCAATGCCACAAAAACACGAAGTTTCTTCATCAGATTCACTGATAGTTCATCACGTTTTGAGGATGGCACGCTACTCCGGTAAAGATGCCCTTCAGATGATTCTGGAAAGCGAGGAAGAATTCACCTTTTCCTCAGAGGAAGATTGCAACTCAGACGACGAACGGCTGCATTTTCAAGAACGGATTGATCCCGCCGAGGATGCAAGTTCGGAGTAAGTTGTTTAGTATATATATAATATATACACCATATATTTTTATATGTTCTGTTTTGGTTAGCCTATGATACTAAATATCATGCGTAAATACTTATCCGTAATATATCCGTCTTATCCGTAATATATCTTGTTTGCGAATATCTGCTTAGGTTATACAATGTGATTTAGAGCAAATATATTCAGCCTCCGGTAAAATATGCAATACTGTCTAAATACAATATATTTTTATATATAAATGTTCTGTTTTGGTTAGCCTATGACTACATATCATGCATAAATACCGTCTTATCCGTAATATATATTGTTTGCGAATATCTGCTTAGGTTATACAATGTGATTTAGTGCAAATATATTTCAGCCTCCGGTAAAATATGCAATACTGTCTAAATACAATATATTTTTATATATAAATGTTCAGTTTATTACTTATCATGCGTAAATAATGTTTGAAATTTAGTGATGTGTCGTTCGCTAAATACGTGCGGTCTATATGGCCCATCAACAGATACTTGCGGCATCAACAGATACTCGCGGTGACGCGGTCAACGGCCCATCAATAGATATTTCTCCGTCCCATGGCCCATCAACAGATATATACTTACATTGTGCATCCATACCCATTAAATGTCTAGCAGTTTACTTTGGATAATGTATGCTAACAGTTTTTTTGTTTGTTTTTTAGGAATGCGGCTGCATCACACTCTTCTTCTCCAGCACCTCGCAGAGGGACACGCAGGTGTCGTTCAGTTCTCAGTGCGATCGAGAATCATACTGAGTAAGTGCACAGATGTAATATTTTACTGATGAAATGTAATTGTGTTAACAACGTCATAATATACAAGTACCTATTCTTGTGTGAAATGTTGTCTTTTTTTATCTATGGCCATTATTGATTGATAATGATAATAATTTCTTTGATTGTTTTATCAGCATGCTCACACTTTTTATTTTTTTTATTTTTTTTTACAGATGTGACAATGAACATGTCCAAGCACCTGTTCTGAAGAGAGCTAAGGCAAACAAGCAGGCGAGCAACAGGCAGTCCACTCTGTCATGGAAAACAGAGACTGATGTTGACATTGATCCACAGACACTGCGATTCCTTCCTGCACGGGAAACTGGACCGCAACTGAGCTCTGTAGACTCACATTCCCCCATGAGTCTTTTCAAACTACTTTTTTCAGAAAGTGCTGTGTCAACTCTGTGCCACAACACCAATGCTCAGGCTGCCAAGGCAACTGCAAAGGGCTGCAAATATAAATGGACAGATGTCAGCATTAGTGAGATGTACCGCTACATTGGGCTGCTGTTTTACATAGCGATCTTCCTTTACTTTTGTTTATTTTGCTCACATTTGATTTGCTTAGAGCCCGCATCAACGGGGCATAAGCATTTACTGTGAGATACCTGACTTTACTTTTGTTTATTTATCGCTCACAATTGCTTTGTTTATAGCCGACTGATTATTTTTTTATTTTGCTCACATTTGATTTGCTTAGAGCAAATTTAGAACATTGAGTTCCTCCACATAGAGGAATTACAATAAAACAGATTGAAAAACAAAACCTTTGAATCTCCTCTCATTCAGTATTCAGGCTGCCACACTTGATGGGCCATTAACCATTGGGGGAGTGTCTGTCACACCCCTGGTCTGAATCTCATTCATATTGATCGGCCATTACCACTCCCACGCATAAACCTCTTCTGACAAAAAAATTTATTTTCAAAGTTTGAATCAATGTTTTGTTTTATGTGAACGATTAGGCAGGATGATGTTCACATCATTTTGAAGCCAGAACCCGAAGCGACAACATCCATTAGTCAGAAGTCTTGTGGACGCATATTTAGTATGTGTTTTGTGGTCTTATTTCAGCAACTTTCATTTTTATTTTTTTCAATAACCACGCATAAACATTATTCTCTTAAAAATACAAACATGTACATACATGTTGTTTACAAATTACAATAGCCCTGTTTGTGCTATATAGAGTGAATTTACACCTTTGCCATTAACATGTTTATAAATAACTGAAAAAAGCACAAATGTCAGAGCATGTCAGAACACCTCCAGGACCCAGAAAACACATCAGACCTCAGAGGGTTAAGAACTGGTCCAAAGCTCTATGAAATACAACAGGAGAAAGATTAAGACCTTGTGGGAGTCTGTTCCAAACATACTGTTTTGCGCCCACTGTGAAGGCTAATTTGTCTTGAGATCGTTTGTCTATAGGTATAGACCAGAAAGCCGACAGTACATCCAGTACCGTAAAAATTGTAGCATTTCCTGGAATATCATTCAGAATGGTGGCCGGATTGGCCACAATAGGATGCGGTTTTGGTGTTACACTGTTAAGTCTTGTGTAATCAATGGTTAGTCGCCATGAGTTATCAGATTTCTTGACAGGCCAGACAGGACTATTAGTGGAAGATGAAGTTTGTCTGATGATTCCTTCAGCTTCCAAGTCTGCCACTATCTCCTCCACGGCTCGTCTTGCTTCAGGTCGGATGGGGTATTGTTTATGAGGGGCATGTATCGGTCCCTCAATAACAATGGGATCAATGTTGGCTTTACCACAATCCAATTTGTGTTTAGCCCAAACATCTGAATATAAACTGCACAGAAGACCCCACACACCATCTTTTTTCCAGTTTCTGATAATTGGTTTTTCTGTACCAACAGACCTTAGATTACATGTGCGATCTTCGTGTGGTATTATCCCAGCTGTTGTAGCGATTTGACGACTGTCAGTGAATATGATCATGTTTAACAATGGAAGAATGTCCATGCCAATAAGGCTTCCTTGTGAATTCGGCCCAACCCAGAAAGATGTCCATAAGACTTCATCTTCATGTATTTGCAGTGGAACTTGAATACTTTTGCGAAATTTTGTGATACCTCCTCCAACTCCTTCAACTTCCATAGTTTCCTCTGTTGTAGGTAGGTTCAGATCTGTTATTGAAATGGCTGCGCCTGTGTCAACAAGGATGTCACATGGGTGGCCCCCTATTAATGCATTGACGAAAAGGCGATTGTCTCTTTTCTTACTAATACAGGGGGCCGCTGATTCCTATTGGGGACGCATAATTCCCTCAATGAGCTGACGGACTTGTGCTTCAGTCCACGTTTTCCCTTGAGGAGTTTCATTATGTTTTTTTGCACTGATCTGTCTAAATGATGGACCTTGACCTTCTGCTCCACCTCCTTTAGCCCAACAATCTATTTTGGAGTGTCCACGCTTTCCACAGTTGCTGCAGAAAATCACCCTATTCTTTGTGTCCTTGTTGTATTGAGCTGTTGCCACTCCCCTTCGATATGGCTTGTTTCCTTCTTCTTTATTTGATCTCATAGCCATCTCTAAGCGGCCAGCCCATTGCATAATTTGGTCAAATGTCTCACCTGGGTTGACTCCAAGTGATAAGGCTTGTTGGTATTTTGTGCTAAGTCCATCCACAAGTGTGTCAGTGAACTGTACATCATCTCTGTCAGGTTGTTTCTTAGCACAGAGAGCCCATCTCTCATAAGTATTCCACTTACGTAGAGCATATTCATCTGGAGATTCATCATCCTTTTGCTTAATCAATGTCACTAATGTGAAAGGAATTTTACCACTGCCCAAGATTTCCTGGATTTCTTTTCGGAACACATCTAATGCTTGCCAAAGACCCAGGGGTCGTCCCTGGCCATCAACCCACAAATCTATTCATTGGGCGGTTGTTATCGAAGCTGGCAAGCGTTCCCATCTGTCTCTTGGGATTTTATCTTTCACAATGGTGTGTATGTCTCTTAATGTCATTTGATGTGCTTCAATCAATGAGTCTAATTCTCGCCAAAACTCTGTGTTTGGATCTTGTCTCTTCAGAGGAGGCAAGGCTGTGAGAATGGCTTGACGTTCTCCTGGTGTGAATGGTCTCTCTTCTGTCATCATTTCAGATCCTTCCCTTTTAATCACAGGTGAAGAAAATTCAGGACCGATCTTATCAATTGTGATCATGTCGTCATCTCTTGTCTCATCACCCCAGTCAGAATCATAATTCCGAACTGGTGTACATCGCAGCATGTCTCTGTTTGGCTGAACTGTTTTAGATCTTGTTATTACCGGAGCTGCTTGTGCAGATGCAATATACATTTTGTCAACCGGACCTCCATTTGATCTCGAAGCTTGAGGCTGTGTCAGAGGTTTAGATGAATTTGTATATTGTTCAGGCAAAATTGGATAAATTGGGTTGTAAGGAGGAGGCGTTACAGTTGTTACAGATTTCACTGGTGGTTGTGAATATTTCTTTTCAGCTTCAGTTATTATATTTGTCCAATCTGGATCAAATGAATCATCATTGGTTGTATTTTCTCCATCTGAACTTTTAATAGACATAATTTTGTTCAATTTGTTATATGCCTCATTTTGAGGCTTCATTGCTTCAACAAGTGGGACTGGGCACCCATTGATACCACAACAAATTCCACCTTGTTTCAAAATCCAATGTGCGCGAGGATTGGAAATACTTTTGACTTGATAGAGTCCTTCTGGGACTCAAGCCAGCTTAACTGCACATCCATAGATGTGTTAATGTCCAGTCCTTTTTTCAAAAACTTAGCTTGCTTTTTCTGTTTTCTTTCTAAGTACCAAGCAGATATTGTTCTGCTGTTAAATCCACTTTCTGCCATTGCAAATTATTTGTCACTCTGTGTCTGTGTGCTCAAACAGCAGGGCTATTTTTGTGAGGGAGTGTGTGTGTGAATTCCAGGAGAGGCCCTCTGCTTTTCTCACTCTGCTTAGCTCCCTCTGCTTTTCTCCCTTTCCACCTCTTCTAATTTCTCAAGAACAAAGAAGGGATTGGGAAACAAAAAAAACAAAAAAACAACTGTTTTTCTTTTTTGTTTGTCTTAACTCAGATTAATTTATATATGTATATATATATATATATATAAGTTGCTATCAGATCAGTCTTTTCCTCCAAACACTGAACAGCTTTATTGTCAAAATCAGAATGCATGCAATTCTAGCATCTATTCCATTGATACCCTTCTTCTAAGGGTTCAATCCTCTGTGTATTTACGTTTTAGGGTTTATTTGTATTTTTTTATACTGCACTGTACTAACTTCAAGCACAGACCCGCCACTGTAAACCGCTATAAATCACTGCTTGTCACACTATCCTCGTCTTCCTCTGAAACGATTCTTCGTGTATTGGATATATTTTAGAGATAAATCTGCCCTTTATCACAATCTCGCCATATTCCAACCACCTTACAAGCTAATTGCTAAATCGCCTTACAGCTATTTCCAAAATTTGACTAAGATGGTCTTTTTTCTAAAAAAGATCCACTTTCTACAGTTTTTTCAAAAATGAAAAAGACTTCCCCACCATCATTCAATATTCAGAGGTTTACTGACCAGAGCAACTCAAATAAGCCACATCAAATTCTAATTATTTAAATTATTTTTCTTTTTCTGACACATATATTCATTGGCAAAACAACTGGTACTTTAAATAACACAGTTCTTTTAAGCAGTTTCAGTCAATGTCCAATCATCAGGCAGACTTAGAAATATTTAGAATAGAAAAAGTCTTACCTTGAATGATTGAGACAAATGCCTGAAGATGCAATCCTGTTCTTCGTGACGCCAAATGTAGACTTGGAATTAAAGCCTCTTTTGTTTCCCCGTTATTATTTGATTTACGGGACCAGACACCAGTTATCTTGCCAAGAAAGATTTAGTAGGTAGTACAGTAAGATTGAGCTTTTATACATCACAGAGAGTCTTACAGCTTCCTTGTAAGGTAACAAAACATGTTGCTCTGAGCTTCTTGAAATTAGAACGTATGTCATACGTACACGTTATGTTTAACATGTCACAATTCACTTCCATATTGAGAACTATCCTTGTTGTTTACATCTGTGATGCACTTACATCAGTCGAACATGTCACATTGTACACACCCCATAGCAAAATATAGCTTCCCCCTGTCTGACATATGATCATCCCATGGATCCATGCTATCTATAGTTCCCTCATGCATTTAAACTCATGCTTTTGAAACTTCATAAGATGATACAACTGATTATGAGTATTAATAAAGAATAATAATACAGATACATAATATTTAATAATAAAATAATATTAAAAGATGAAATTTTTAATCTTCAGTCTCCCACAATCGATTTACTGCAACCAAGTTCAACTCTTTAATTTTCCCATAATATACATTGTACATCACCTCATATCAACCAAACTCTTTAACTCTTTTTTTTCTGTAACATTTTATGTTATAATATACTATAACTATATACAAATTATTACAAAATTAATTAAATATTGTCTGGGCTACATTAGTTGCACACCATTTCTCAGGTTGAATTTGACATAACCATCTGACATTGGTAAAGGTGAACCGAGGTGCTTTAAGATACCTTGTTATTTATTAAACAGTCAATGAGAGTGAGCAGGTCAAAACGATAAAACAACCTTTATCATGTTCAACAATAAAATGCCTGAATACACACACACACACACACACACACACACACAGGTCAGTGATCCAGTCTGAAGTGTTCGTATTGATCCAGAGAAACGATGATGGATTTGGTTTGAGATCAAGTCTGATTTGGTTACAGCAGCGTTTACAGATGCTTCTTTTGACCTTAAGAATGAAACACACTGATGTCCTCTTACTGTCTCTTTGCTCTCTGCTTACTGTGTCCCAAATAAATAAAGATTATTTAATAAAATAGCACATATCAGGGTCAAACATTATCCAGGGCTTTGGGCAAAAATGCTCAGAAAAATAATTGTTTTCTCTTTGAATTAAGTTACTTATTCTGACCCTACTGGAAGATATTTGTTCTTGTTTTGAACGGGACTTGTAATATAAGTCTCAGGTGTCCCCAGAATGTGTCTGTGAAGTTTCAGCTCAAAATATCCCACAGATCATTTACTATAGCATGCCCTAAATGGTCCTATTTGGGTGGTACCAAAAAATGCTGTTTTCGTGTGTATCTTTAAATGCAAATTGTAGTATTTGGGGTCTATACGGTAGTATTCGAATGCATAGGAAATGTGAGGAACATATTGAGGGTCTTACAGTACCAATGTTCATTATAATAATCATGAGAGTTATCAAAGTTATGGCATCATTTCGTATTGCGTCAGGACTGGAGACGCAGTCGGATAAAAATCAAGTGAATGTCTTGATCTACGTGATGGATGAGGGAGCAGAAGACATACTAACTTCCCTGCAATTAAGTCCTGAAGAAGCGAGTGAAGAAGCGAGCGACCTGCATTGTCTAGCCGAGCACTGTGGAAAAGGAGATTTGCAATATGAGATGGTGAGAAATAGATTTGTCAGGGTCTGACAGAAAAAAGCCTGTCAGAACAGTTACAACTCGACCCTGAAGTAACATTTGAGAAGGCTGTTGTTCAAGTTCAATAGTAGTAGTTCAGAATAGTAATTTGAAATCAAAACAAGAGAAGCCACAATATTGACAGTTGGCAAAGAAAACACATTGGGAAAGACCTCAAAATGGGACATGGTGTACAAGATGCGGAGACACAAAAGGCCATAATCTGTAGCAATGCCCAGCAAGAGATGAAATATGCAATCGTTGTCAAAAAAAGGGACATAATGCAAGTCAAAAAAAGTATATGAGGTGAATATTGCACACTAACTGAGGGTACAAATGAGGACATTGCATTCCTTGGCTCAGTAACGACTAATGTGACAAAGTCCATGGATGACTGACATAAAAATTTACAATTTCGATGCAGTGTTGAAAATTTACACTGGAGCAGATGTTACAGTTGTTCCTGTGATGCTGTACAACCAAGGCCAGTTTAACAAACTGAAACATCCATGGAAAATCCTCCAGGGGCCAGGGAGAATATCACTGAAGGTAAAAGGGAAAGTACAGCCACTCTCAGCAAGCACAATAAAAGTAAAAAGCAGGACATTTATGTTGTTGACAGATTGTACATGCCATTACTAGGCCGACCAGCAGTCACCGCACTTCAGCTGGTAGCCAGGCTGGATGATGTCAGCTTAAGCTCAAAAGAAAGAGTGGAAAAGGAGTTTCCAAAACTCTTTGGTGGCTTAGGCAAAATGGAGGGTGAGGACAGCATAGTTCTGAAGCCAGGAGCAAAACCCTTTTCTCTTTCAACAACTAGGCACATTTCCCTCCCTCTCTTACCAAAGGTGAAGGAAGAATTAAATTGAATGGAACAGCAGGGGGTAATTTCAAAAGTTGGAGGAGCCGACGGAATGGTGTGCTCCCATGTTTGTAGTGCCTTCGTGGATCTCACTGAACTGAACAAATGAGTTATGAAGGAAAAACTTTTTGGCTTTTTTCAGATTCCAATTTCAAAGGAATCATCTTTACTCACCACCTTTAAAACTCCATTTGGCCGATACAGTTATAACCATCTATGCTTTAGAATCTCTTCTGCACCAGAGCACTTCTAAAAATGCATGTAAAGAATTCTTGAGGGACTGGAAGGTGTTGTGTGTCAAATGGATGATGTGCTCGTTTGGTGGTCCACTCAGAGTGAACACGAAGAGAGGCTGCGACGGGCGCTCTCACGACTAGCAGGAGTCACACTCAAAGACAAATGTGAATTTTCCAAGACAAAAATCAAGTTTCTTGGACAAAGAGTCACACTCAACGACAAATGTGAATTTTCCAAGACAAAAATCAAGTTTCTTGGACAAATCATCGAGCCGTCAGGGGTGAGTGCAGACCCAGAGAAAGTGGAAGCAATAAGAGCCATGAAACAACCACGTATTGTCAGTGAAATGAGGCAGTTTTTGGGAAAGGTCAACCACCTTGGTAAATCCTTACCACAAATGACAGAGAAAACAACAGCTCAGAGATTTATTGAGAAAGGCCAACATGTGGGTCTGGGGATCACATCAGCAAGAGGCCTTTGAGAAAATCAAAGAGGAACTGACAACACCCCCAGGTTTGGTGCTGTATGATACAAAAAAGGATACTGTTGTTTCTGCAGATGCCTCTTCATATGGGCTCGGGGCTGTTCTCCATCACAAGCAAGCAGACAATGTATGGAAACCCGTGGCATATGCTTCAAAGGCTCTCAGTTATACAGAGCAGTGTTATGCTTAAATAGAGAAGGAGATGCTGGCCTCCACATGGAGAGGTTTGCTGAGTTTCTCATTGGGAAAAATGTCCACATCGAAACTGACCATAAACCTCTAGTTCCTCTGCTTAGCTCAAAGAAATTGGATAAACTCCCTCCACGCATTCAGCGGCTTTGCATGCATTTTTTGAGATTCTCATAAACCATATCGCATGTGGCCGGCAAAAACATCACAACAGCAGATGTGTTGCCTAGAGCAGGGGTTTTCAAACTGTGGGTCACAGATTGGGAAGAGGTGGGTCGCACAATCACTATATTGGCTGCAGCTGAATTTACGTTTCATGAGTGACACATACAAACAGGTTGTCCAATGAACCAACGTTAAATAGAAATCGCTATATTGCTTAGAGCGATTTAACCCTCTGGGGTCGGCAATCACGCTTTCTGCTCGCTTTTTTTCTTATCAGTGCAAAAGAGACTCAAAATACTCGGTTGATTTTGATCTTACATATAAGTGTTATACATCAGTAGATCCTGTTAAGTTTCTTTTTTTTTGTGGATACTCACAATAAAAACAAAGTCTTGTGCTTTTCACCAAATAAAGAAAAACAAACATGATGCGAGTTCTGCGTTCTCTCTGTCAGTGAAGTCCATTCTGAAACGAGTCCTAAGATTAACTGTAACTCCGCGATTACTTGTCACACAGGCACAAGAGATTTTTCTTTATGAAGCTTAAATTCTCTTCTTTTAAATGAATGTAATTTATATAAAAAACAAATATTCTCAGTTTATGCAATCCATTTGAAACCAAGGAGAGGTCCAGTTTTTTCTTTCTCCCCTCATTATTTTTAATGAGTTAAGGCCGCCACGCCCCCGGCGCTATTCACATGTAAATAGTTTAGGTGATCGCGCACACGCCCCCGATCAATGCCATAAAAACACAAAGATTCTTCATGAGATTCACTGATATTTCATCGCGTTTTGAGGATGGCACGCTACTCCGGTGAAGAAGCCCTTCGGATGATTCTGGACAGCGAGGATTCACCTTTTCCTCAGAGAAATTTGAAACTCGGACGACCAACGGCTGCATTTTGAAGAACGAATTGACCCCGCCGAGGATACAAGTTCGGAGTAAGTTGTTTAGTGTTATATAATTCCTTTTCTGATTATAGAGCTCAAATGAATTTTCAGACTATATTTTTGCCTAGTTTTGGCTAGCTTTTGACATAGGAAAGATTACCTCACAGTCACAATATCCCTATACGCTTGTGTAAGCTTTTTAAATGTGATATTAAATTAAAATAAATTAAATCGCAATTTTTTCTACAATGCATGCCCAAAGTTGTGCAGCCATATAGTTTCTCTTGATATCAGCATGTTCAAAGGTGTTTCTTTTTTTATTTCATTTTTTACAGGGAGAGATGCCACTGATGAGTCCTGCTGACTTCAACATTCAACAGTCTCTGTACATGAACATGGTAAAATGAAAAATCAAACACCTTGGGAATGACAGGTATGTACTATGTTTCAATGGCACAAAGTTGTGTGACTGTTCAAGCCTCTGTCTATAGATCAGTGTGTTTACTAATGTGCTTTTTTGTCCTTTGTTGTGTATCTTTGGATTATGTTGTGTTGTTAATAAATCCAAACAATCTAAAAGGCATTATTTTTTAAATCTCCTCATTCTTTGTGCAAGGCTCCTTATAATGATATGGGCTGATAGCACCTAATAGGGCCATTATGGGAGGGTCTTTGTCTTTCTCAGGTGTGAAATGCATACATATTAATGAGAGATCATGCCTCCTCGCATAAAGCTTTCTGACACAAAACACGTCATTAAAAATGTAAAAATACTTTATTGTCTTATCTGAATGAGTAGTCAGGATGATTCTCACATAGTTTTAGAGCAAATACTCTAGCCTATGTGATACAATTTTCAAAAGTCTTGTGAAGAAATAATCAATATGTGTTTTGTGGCCTTATTTCAACAACTTTCATTTTTATTTTTTTTCAATAACCACGCATAAACATTATTCTCTTAAAAATACAAACATGTACATACATGTTGCTTAGATATTATGGTAGCCCAGTTTGTGCTATATAGAGTGAATTTACACCTTTGCCATTAACATGTTTATAAATAACTGAAAAAGCACAAATGTAAGGGCATATCAGAACATCCCAATGGCCCCAAAAACACCTCAGACCCCAGAGGGTTAAAGTTAGATAAATTTGTCAGTATTGTGTTTCATGAAGCGCGCGCGTGCGACTTGTGATAACAATTTTCACCGTCTCAAAGCGAGAAGAAACTTGTTTACTCCAATCACTGCACTGCATTCTGTATGAGGTCGCATTACACCAGAGAATTCAAATGTCACGAAAGACTGATTCAGGTCTGGGCTGCGTGTCCAAGAAGCATCATGAGCTAACTTGATTGTAGAGACCATTGGTGGCAATGGTTCTACGATCTACTTAGGCATACGATGCTTTTGGGAAACGCAGTAATCTCTGTCCTCTGTTCAACACAGCGCTGTTGTCTTTCAGAGATGTGGTCGTCGTAAGAGTGCGTTGTTTTGTGTTCCCTCGCATGCATTTTGATACCTACCAACGCATAAGGAAATATATATATATGTTAAAAGTATTTAAAATGTATACACACGAGCACGAAAGAGTTTTCTGCGCTGAACAACGCAGTGCATACAGTATATATACAGTCTTCTAGGTTAGTAAAGGTTTTTTGTCCAATCATTAGGAACTCTGTTTTTTTTTATTAAGTCATCCACATTTGGTAACACTTTACTTTAAGGGGTGTGCATAAGACTGACATTATACCTTCATAATCATGACATGACACATGTCATGAATATGAAGTAGGTTTCATGCATGTTTATGACAACTGTCATTAAGTGTCATTCTCTCAATTATGACATTTCCCTTTCAAGGGAACTCGAGCTGCGTCGAACGCTGCGGGAACGCCTCTGCATTGTGCGTCATGAAGCACGTATGGAATCAGCCCAATGGAGAGATGAAACGTCATAGGCGGGTGACGTCATCGACCAGGAAACTATAAAGCACCCCAAAAACATAAGCGCAGCAGCTTCTGTGCCTTCAGTCGCGCTACATGTGAATCTGTCCCTGTCTGATATTGTTTGTCTTACATACCCTGCACCACACAAACAATTTATCCTATATATATATATATTGAGAGATTATGGCGGACGAACAGCAGTTTAGAAAGTGTGTTCCTCCCTGCTCGCGTTATTTAACGAGCGGGGATACACATGATCTTTGTGTTGTTTGTTTGGGAGTTCAGCATGCCCAGTTTGCTCTCGAGGGAGCAGACTGTGAGCATTGCGAGCGTTTGCCGTTAAGGACGCTCCGCTCCCGCCGATCGCTCTTTGAGGAGAGCGGTTCGGTGCGCGCTCCCCGCGGTTCGGGTCCCGCTTCTGCCGAGGCAGAGCGGCGGCGCTTATCGTGGGGATCGCAGATGGATCTCTCAGCGGGGGTTGAGACGGGCGCTGCCTTATCTCTCCCTTCACCTGTGAGATCCAGTGCCTCATTCCTGGGTTCGGAAGCACGCGCTGCGGTTTCTTCCGCTCAGGATGAGGCACCCGTACTACAGCTATCCAGTTCTGAGGAGCTGGATGTTGTTAGTGTGGAGGGAGAGACTGAGGATTCGCCACCTCACTCTCCCGAAAGTGATGAGCTTATGGAGGTTTTAACACGAGCTGTTGAAAAACTCAGTATTGAATGGCCAGTGATTAGACAGGAGTCTGTGTCAAAATCGAAACTGGATGAAAGATTTTTGCCCTCACGTGTTCAGCCTCCACGCCGGTGTCTGCCGTTCTTTCACGATCTCCACACTGAGGTGTCGAGATCGTGGAAGAAACCGGTTTCATATAGAATATTTAGTCCCCAGACATCAACCTATTCAAATATAATGGGGGCTAGATCATATGGTTATGGCGCTTTGCCTCGCGTGGAAGAGACGCTCGCGAGCTATCTCTCCCCCGAGGCGGCGTCATCTTTTAAAACACCGGTATTACCCACCAAGCCCCTCAGAAATACATCTGCTTTGGTGGGTAAAGCGTATTCGGCTGCAGGTCAGGCTGCGTCATGTCTGCATACAATGTCAATCTTGCAGGCATACCAGGCTGACCTGCTGAGGGACGTGAGTGAGAGTGAGGCAGTCAGTACTGACGTAGTTCGAGAACTGCGTCAGGCTGCTGATTTATCCCTGCGCGCCACCAGAGAATCGGCCAAGCTAGTGGGTCGATCTATGGCAGCTCTGGTGGCCGCAGAAAGACACCTCTGGTTAAATCAGACAAATATGAAAGAGAAAGAAAAAGCTTTTCTTTTAGATGCTCCTCTCTCTCCATCGGGGTTATTTGGCGAAGCTGTTAATTCTGTTATAGACAAATTCCAGGAAGAGAAAAAACAAGCTGCAGCTTTCAAAAAATTTCTCCCGTTAAAAATTCACGTCCCTGGGGCTGCTGGGCGGGAGCAGCCCCGGCCGTCTACAAGCTCATCCCATAGGGCGCAGCAGAAGCAGAGTGTCGCGTCTCGTGCTCCCCCTGCTGGACAGTGGGCTCAGGCGCGGCACTCTCAGCCGAAGTCTTCTAGCAATAGACCTGATCTGAGGACAGTGATATTGTCTAAGAAGGCTTCAGCTAAGAAGAGGTCCTGACGCCGAGGCGTTCAGGATGCTGAGGGTGGTCCCCACCGAGGCGGAAAGGAGTTCACCTCTCTTTACGGTGCCCATTCTTCCTCGGTGCCCTCAGGGGGCCGTTCTGCCAACCCCGCCTTCATGCCGGGGCGTAGGCGGGTCCCAGCGAGCGTTTTCCCGAGGGACGCTCGCTCCCTCTGAGGAGGGTCTCACAGCAGTCAAACCAGTTGTTCCCTGCCGGTGCGCCGTTACAGGGCGCTGTGTTTGCTGCTCAAGTTACACCAGAGGCCAGTCTCGAGAGACTGGTACCCTTAGTAGATTTTCTGGCAGAGTGGAAAAGCCTTCCAAGAATATCTCATTGGGTCCTGCAGACAGTAGAAAAAGGATATGCTATCCAGTTCAGGTGTCGTCCACCAAAATTCAGAGGGGTTCTGCACACAGTGGTGGGCCCCGAGCAGGCTCTGGTAATGGAACAAGAGGTGAAAACGCTCCTCCAAAAGGAGGCTATAGAACGGGTTCCTCCTCCCAGTTTGGAGTCAGGTTATTACAGCCGATATTTCATCGTTCCAAAGAAGGATGGGGGGTTGCGTCCATTTTTAGACCTGCGCCTATTGAATCGCTCGGTAGGGAAGCTAAAATTCAAGATGCTCACTATCAAGCAGATCGTGTCTCAAATCAGATCCGAGGACTGGTTTGTCACGATAGATCTAAAGGACGCATACTTCCACATTTCCATCCTTCCACAACACAGGAAGTTCCTGAGGTTCGCCTTCGGGGGCGAGGCGTACCAGTACAGGGTTCTTCCGTTTGGCCTAGCTTTATCACCCCGCACTTTCACGAAATGCATGGATGCAGCACTAGTGCCTCTGAGGCTTCAGGGCATTCGTATTCTCAATTACATCGACGATTGGTTGATTTTGGCTCAGACGGAGCAGATGGCGGTTCGGCATCGAGATGTCGTCCTCGCTCATATCAGAAAGTTGGGGTTGAGGCTGAACGCAAAGAAAAGTGTACTATCTCCTTCTCAGAAGACCACTTTTCTGGGTGTCGTTTGGGATTCGGTCTCGATGCGGGCGCGGCTCTCTCCGACCCGCATCGCTTCGATTCTCTCAGCTGTGAAACAAGTAAAGCTAGGCCAGCTACTCACTGTGAAGCAGTTTCAGAGACTGTTGGGTCTGATGGCAGCAGCGTCCAACGTTATACCTTGCGGCCTGTTGTACATGAGACCGTTACAGTGGTGGCTCAGGACCAAGGGATTCTCCCCGAGGGGAAATCCGCTCCGCACGTTCAAAGTCACGCGGCGCTGCCTTCGTGCTCTGGTCATGTGGAGAGAAACTTGGTTCCTATCCAAAGGTCCTGTGCTGGGGGCTCTTTGTCGTCGCATAACGCTAACGACGGATGCTTCCCTCACAGGGTGGGGGGCGGTCATGAGTGGCCGCCCAGCCCAAGGTCTGTGGCAGGACCATCATCTATCGTGGCATATAAATTGTCTAGAGATGTTGGCTGTGTTTCAGGCTCTGAAACACTTCTTAACAGACCTGAGGGGCCATCATGTGTTAGTTCAATCAGACAACACGTCGGTGGTCTCTTATATAAATCATCAGGGGGGCCTGCGGTCTCGCCGGCTTTACAAGTTGGCCCGTCAGATCCTCCTGTGGTCCCAGGGGAAGCTACTATCACTGAGAGCAATGTATCTTCCCGGGTATTTAAATGTGGTAGCGGACTCCCTGTCGAGGCAGGGGCCGAGGCCAGGGGAATGGAGACTCCACCCCGAGGTGGTGGAGCTCCTTTGGTTGAGTTTCGGTCGCGCCGAGGTGGACCTATTCGCTTCCAGGGAGACCACGCATTGTCATCTGTGGTTCTCCATCAGTCATCCAGCCCCCCTGGGGTTGGATGCTATGGTGCAGCCGTGGCCGAGGTCACGCCTGTACGCCTTTCCCCCGATTGCTCTGCTACCAGGAGTTCTGGAGAGGGTTCGCCGGGACGGGGTCAGCCTACTATTAGTAGCCCCGTTTTGGCCGGCCCGAGTATGGTTTGCGGACCTGATTTCTCTCCTGGACGGTTCTCCCTTGGAGCTCCCGGTCAGGAGGGATCTACTCTCTCAGGCGGGCGGCACGATATGTCACCCCCGCCCAGAATTGTGGAAACTGTGGGCTTGGCCTCTGAGGGGGCCCAGCTCATAGAGTCTGGTCTCTCAACCGAGGTTGTTGAGACCATTCTTCACTCCAGAGCTCCATCCACGAGGAAGCTTTATGCCTTGAAGTGGAAGCTTTTCACTTCTTGGTGTGGAGAACACCTGCAGGACCCAGTTAACTGCCCAGTGGGTGCAGTGCTGGAGTTCCTGCAGGAGCGCTTCTCCACAGGGTTATCCCCCTCCACACTAAAGGTGTATGTGGCGGCACTAGCTGCTTACCACGTCCCTTTCAGTGGAGTTTCTCTTGGGAGACACCCGCTTGTAACTCGTTTCCTCCGTGGCACTTTGAGGCTGAGGCCAGCAGTTCGTACGAGGGTGCCGACCTGGGATCTGGCCATTGTATTGAAAGGTCTTTCCCTAGCTCCTTTTGAACCTATCGAAGAAGTTCCTGAGAAGTTTCTCACTTTTAAAACTATCTTTTTACTTGCTATCTCCTCATTAAAAAGAATCGGAGATTTGCAGGCTCTGTCGGTGTCACCCTCGTGCCTGGAATTTTCGCCTGGCATGGTTAAGGCTTTTCTGCATCCTAGACCAGGTTACGTTCCCAAGGTCCCTACTAATGTTGTTAGACCTACGGTTCTGCAGGCTTTCTGTCCTCCTCCATTTATGTCATCGGACCAGGAGAAACTGAATTTACTCTGCCCTGTTAGGGCGTTAGACGCTTATGTCCACAGAGCTGCCCTGTGGAGGAAATCAGAACAACTATTTGTATGTTTCGGGCCATCCAGGAAAGGGTGCCCTGCGTCTAAACAGAGAATGAGCAAGTGGGTGGTCGAGGCTATCTCACTTGCTTATGAGTCGGCTGGTCAGCCTTCACCTTTGGCTGTTCGAGCCCACTCTACTAGGAGTATGGCTGCTTCCAAAGCTCTATTGTCGGGGGTTTCCCTGAGTGACGTTTGTGATGCGGCTGGATGGTCTTCACCGCATACTTTTATTAAGTTCTATGACCTAGACTTAAGTTCTACCCCTGGGGCACAAGTGCTCTCGTCCTCTGTGCGCTAGTTCTCACATGGCGGTCATTTGGTCCTATGGCGACGTGGGTATTCGCGTTCCCGCAGCGTTCGACGCAGCTCGAGTTCCCTTGAAAGGGAACGTCTCGGTTACGTATGTAACCCTAGTTCCCTGATAGGGAACGAGACGCTGCGTCGTTCCGCCATACTCCCGGCACTCCCGTTAGCGCTTCCTTCAGGCCTATCAGAAGCTACTGCGCTTATGTTTTTGGGGTGCTTTATAGTTTCCTGGTCGATGACGTCACCCGCCTATGACGTTTCATCTCTCCATTGGGCTGATTCCATACGTGCTTCATGACGCACAACGCAGAGGCGTTCCCGCAGCGTTCGACGCAGCGTCTCGTTCCCTATCAGGGAACTAGGGTTACATACGTAACCGAGACGTTTTAATGCAAATATGACATTGTTTGAGATGTCTTGGTAATGACACCTTGACATAAATAATACATCATAACCTGTCAGTGTCTTTCTCATGACAACTTGACATAAACCAATACATAACCTGCAGTGTCTTTGTCATAACAACTTGACACAACTAAGACAACACAACCTGTCATAAATATGTCAGAAACATGACATAGCAGATTAATTCTCAAACTTAAGAAACCACTTAGCTTTATGGGTTAACATTACATTAAACTGTCAGGTGGTTGGTTTTGTCATTGGCTGTCATGAGGCCATTATTACATTTTAATGACAAATTCAATTTGTAGCACTGTAGTTGAGGTCAAGAAAAATATTCATGACACAGTTATAATGGCCTCATGTCAGCCAATGTCAAAACCAACCACATGACAGTTTAATGTAATGTTAACCCATAAAGCTAAGTGGTTTCTTAAGTTTGATAATTAATCTGCTATGTCATGTTTATGACATATTTATGACAATTTATGTTGTCTTGGTAATGTCAAGTTGTCATTACCAAGACACTGTGACAGGTTATGATGTATTGGTTTATGTCAAGTTGTCATAACAAAGACATGTTCAAATATGACATGTCATAAATATGACACGTCATATTTGGATTCAAAATGTCATAATTGAGCGAATGACACTTAATGACAGTTTTCATAAACATGCATAAAACCTCCTTCATATTCATGACATGTGTCATGTCATGATTATGAAGGTGTCATGTCAGTCTTATTCACACTCCTTCAAGTAAAGTCTTACCCCACATTTTTATATCAGCTATGCATTCCGTTAATTACTTGAATTGGAAAGTTCCGTCGGGGCGTGAAGAGATATAGAGCTGAGTATCATCGGCATAACAGTGAAAACTAATCCCATGCTTCCTAATGATATCCCCCAAGGGTAGCATGTACAGAGTGAACAGCAACGGTCGTAGTACTGAGCCTTGTGGTACTCCATACTGAACTTGTGATCGATAAGACATCTCTTCATTTACTGCTATAAACTGATAACGGTCAGATAGGTATGATTTAAACCATGCTAATGGAATTCCACAAATGCCAACATAATTTTTGAGTCTATTTAAAAGAATGTTGTGGTCAATGGTATCAAATGCAGCACTAAGTTCGAGTAACACTAATAGAGAGATACAACCACGATCGGATGATAAGAGCAAATCATTTGTAACTCTAATGAGAGCAGTCTCAGTACTATGGTATGGTCTAAATCCTGACCGGAAATCCTCGCAGATTCCATTTCTTTCTAAAAAGGAACATAGTTGTGAGGATACTGCCTTTTCTAGTATCTTTGACAGAAAAGGTAGATTCAAAATCGGGCTGTAATTGACTAATTCTGTAGGATCAAGTTGCGTTTTGTTAACAAGCGGTTTAAATATGTGTTTATAAATATGGTTCATGATTGTCAGCAGGAACAAGAGTCAACTATGTAATTTTCGAGGTTTTGCTTAAAGGTGGAGATTGGGATCAAAGATGTAAGTTTCAGGGTATTTTGTAGTATGTTCCAGTCATTTACTGATGCAAAGCAGAAGGCAATTACGTCCAAAGGTAGTAGAAGTAGGGTGGGTACTAAATTTAATCAAATTACTTGATTACTTGTGTGATAGGTGTTATGAGCGGCATGAAGTAGGGATGACAAATAGAGAGGTGCCTTGCCCAGAATTGTCTTGTATATGAAGAGAAACCAATGATGGAGCCGCCGGGTATAAAGGGAGGGCCAACCCACCAGTTTATACAGGTCACAGTGATGAGTGTGAAAGGGTGCATTAGTGGCAAAACGGATGGCTGAATGATAGATTATGTCAAGTTTTTTTAGAGCTGTGTTTGATAATATCGCCGTAATCCAAAATTGGCAGTACTGTCGTCTTAACGAGGGTGCATTTGGAAGCATGGGTAAAAGAGGCTTTATTACGGAAAAGAAAGGCTAGTCTAGCTTTGACTTTTGTTTGAAGGTTATTGATGTGTGTAATGAATGACAGGGATGAATCCAACCAGATACCTAGATATTTGTATTCTTTGACATACTCCAGAGCCATACCGTTCATGCAGGTGATTGTAGGTGGAGTCTCTGTAACCTGTTTTCGGCTAAAAAGGATACATTTTGTCTTACTGGCGTTAATACGGAGGTGAAGACTGTCAAAGAACTTCTCAGGTTACGACTGTAACCATAGTTCCCTGAGAAAGGGAACGAGACGATGCGTCAATGACGCTTTGGGAACGCCCCCAGCGTGAATGCGTCTGAAGCATCTATGTCAACTAGTCCAATGGAAAGAATGAGCGTCACGGGCGGGTGACGTCATGACTAGGAAGGGATAAAAGAACATCCGGTGCAAACCGGCATTAGCTTCGAAAAATTGCCGAAGCAAGCCGATCACAGGGATGCAGGAAGTATGGCAGGGTGACGCATCGTCTCGTTCCCTTTCTCAGGGAACTATGGTTACAGTCGTAACCTGAGACGTTCCCTTTCGAGGGAACTCGCGATGCATCAATGACGCTTTGGGAACGAGAATACCCAAAACGCCAGACTTTCAAATGCCTGAGTGTCAGCCTGTTGTCACACTGCACCAAGCACCTGGGACCCTGGGGCAGCATCCAGGTCCAAGCTGTAAAACCTCACGAATGTGAGCGGTAAGGCCCAGCCCGCCGCATCACAAACGTCTTGGAGAGAACTCCAGATAATAAAGCTGAGAAGCCATACTCCTGGTGGAATGAGCCCTGACCACCAAATGGTTGGCCAGAGGAATCACAAGCAAGAAGAATAGTCACAACTATCTATTGCTCAATAGGTTGGATTTTCCCGAAGAGAAGTCCAATGAACATAAGTGTCCAGTGCTCGCACTGGGCACAAGAGGTTCAGCTTTTCCTGGTCCGAAAAACGAGGGAGGACAGAAACCTGCAGCACTATAGGCCTCGGAATAATGGTAGGCACCTTAGGAACATATCTATGTTTGGGGTAAGATTGCCTTGGCCATCCCCGGTGCACTCAAGGCCGTGTCCAGATCTGACGAAGGAGATCCGCCTGGACCCGATGACAATGCAGTGCTGAAGTGTCCACTATCCTCTCCCTATGGAGGATTCCTTTCCCACCCTACAGATGAAGCGTTGTGAATTCTGGCTCGCGTACCCCGAAGTGATAAAATAAAACAAAATTCTGTATCAAAATTTATAGGCAAGAAAAGTAGTTTGTTTAGGCTGGGTTGTATGAATTATAAACCTGCGCACATATTTTAGAAAGCACATAACTATAGAATCAATTCTGAATGAGCATGTGAACGCCGTCAGCGTTAATCATAGGTTCGCGTTTAAAAGTCTGATCATTTCGACGGAGGTGAATCAATCAAAGTTAACTTTAGCTGGAAATAACATTATTCAAGAACCGCTATAATGCCAAAACAATCTGTTACCTTAAATTATATGTTTATCTCTGTAAAGCTGCTTTGAAACAATCCATTGTTAAAAGCGCTATATAAATGAAGATGACTTGACTTGACTTGACTCAAGGCAGGTGGGGACCGAAAGGGCCTGAAGGTCTCGACTCTTAGAGGGACGAAATAGCTAGCAGAAAAAGGACTTAAAAGAAAGGAACTTCTCTGAGACCAAATCTAAGGGCTCGAAGGGAGCCCCAGATAGGCCTTCTAGAACTATTGCAAGGTTCCAAGCCGGCACCTTAGTGCAAGTTGCAGGCCTCAGCCTCAAAGTGCCACGAAGGAAACGAGTGATCAGGGGGTCTCAACCCAAAAATGTACTACCCACCAGGGAGTGGAAAGCCGCAATGGCCGCCATGTATACCTTAAGCGTGGAAGGACATAGACCTGATACAAAGCGTTCTTGCAGAAACTCGAATACTGTGTTTACTGAACAGTTAACCGGATCCCACTGACGCTGGTACCACCAAGAAGTGAAACACTCTCGAAATAGTGAATATAGTTTCCTCGTAGCGGGAGCTCTGGAGCTTAGAATGGTCTCAACAACCTCAGTTGAGAGACCACTCTCTATGAGTTGGGCCCCTTCAGAGGCCAAACCCACAGTTTCCAAATCTCCTGCCGAGGGTGCAATATTGCATCCCCTGCCTGAGACAGAAGGTCTCTCCTGATCGGGCCCTCCAAGGGAGGGCCGTCGAGGAGAAGAATTAGGTCCGCAAACCAAATTCGGCTCAGCCAGGGTGGTGCTACTAGCAATAGGCTTATTCCATCCTGGCGGATTCACTCCAGAACTCCTGGGAGCAGAACAACAGGGGAAATGCGTACAGACGTAGCCTCGGATACGTCTGCACCATAGCATCCAGCCCCGAGGGGGCTGGTTGAGTGAGGGATAACCAGAGTGGACAGTGTGTCATATGCTGAGACGAGAACAGATCCACTTTGCCTGGCCGTAAAACTCCCATATTTGCTCCACCGCCTCGGGGTGGAGTCCCCTGGCCTCAGCCCCTGCCTCGACAGGGTGTCTGCTCCAATATTCTGGCCCCCTGGAATATATACTGCCCTCAGACAGCGTAATTTCCTGAGGGACCAAAATAAGAGGCCATCAACGTGTTGTCTGTGGGACAAGAACCAGATTTTCCTCCATATAACCAAGGCGCGGGGATACTGCCACGTGATCTTGATCGTACGGAGTGGGTTTCCCCTCAGGGAGAACCCTCTGGTCCTGAGCCACCACTGTACCAGAGCAACACATGATGGCCTCTCAGGTCTGGGAGGAGATGTCCCAACGCATTGAAGACGACCATCATCTCTAGGCAATTCACGTGCCAAGAGAGATGATGACTCCTCCACAGACCCTAAACCGAGCGGCCTTCCATTACCGCTCCCCAGCCTGTGAGGGAAGCATCTGTCAAGATCGCAACTCGATGGCAAAGAGCTCCCAACACCGGACCCTGGGTTAAGAACCAGTGTTTCCTCCATATAACCAAGGCGCGGAGACACCGCCGCGTGATCTTGATTATACGAAGTGGGTTTCCCCTCGGGGAGAAC
Organism: Tiaroga cobitis; assembly: GCA_030578255.1. Lineage (NCBI taxonomy): Eukaryota > Metazoa > Chordata > Actinopteri > Cypriniformes > Leuciscidae > Tiaroga > Tiaroga cobitis. The sequence continues at coordinate 51,378,647 of CM060597.1, forward strand.
CCTCTGGTCCTGAGCCACCACTGCAAAGGTCCCAAACAAAATTCTGTATCAAAATTTATAGGCAAGACAAGTAGTTTGTTTAGGCTGGGTTGTATGAATTATAAACCTGCGCACACATTTTAAAAAGCACATAACTATAGAATCAATTCTGAATGAGCATGTGAACGCCGTCAGCGTTAATCACAGGTTCGCGTTTAAAAGTCTGATCATTTCGACGGAGGTGAATCAATCAAAGTTAACTTTAGCTGAAAATAACATTATTCAAGAACCGCTATAATGCCAAAACAATCTGTTACCTTAAATTATATGTTTATCTCTGTAAAGCTGCTTTGAAACAATCCATTGTTAAAAGCGCTATATAAATGAAGATGACTTGACTTGACATGTACAGCAGGCCAAAAGGAATCCCGTTGGACGCCGCTGCCAAAAGACCCAACAGTCTCTCGAACTGTTTTACAGTGCGTGACTGGCCTAGCCTCAGCTCTTTTGTGGCTGTCAGGAAAGCAGCTACACGAACGGGCGACAGAGTGGCCCGCATCGTCACTGAATCCCATACCACACCAAGGAAAGTGGTTCTCTGTACTGGAGAAAGCACACTCTTCTTGGCATTGAGCCTCAACCCCAACATCTGCATATGAGCGAGAACGACACCTCGGTGCCGAACCCGACGCAACGTCGAGTGAGTACACCTGCTCTATAGCTTTTTTTGCTAACAGGGCCTTTACCTCTTGCTCCATTACCAGAGCCTGCTCGGAATGCACTAACGTGAGCAACACCCCGTTGTAGCCTGGAGGACGAGAACCAAATCTGCCACTTACTACTAACTGCAGGACCCATAGAGATATATTTGGCAGTAGCTTCCACGCTGCCCGAAAATCTATCAAGGGAACCAGCCCCTCGAGGCTGGCCTCTGGTGTAATCAAGACCTGAAGCATACTGGCAGGAACCTCCCGAACTGACTGTTTTCGAACCCCCCTCAGAGGGCGCAAGTCCGACGCAATGTCGAGTTGACGCTGCGCCAGAAGCTCGCTCGGAGACCGCTGCACCCCAAGCACCAAGGGTGGCGGGGTTGGCAGAACGGTCCCCTGAAGGCACCGAGATGGAAAGGGCACCGTATAATGAGGTGTAGACCGTTCCACCCCGGTTGGGGCTGCCCTCACCGGTCTGACGCCGGTGGCGCCAGACCTTTTCCTTTGAGCCGAAGCCTTCTCAGCATGAAGAACGGTCCTCGGATCCGGCTTCTGCTTTGAAGGCTTTGGCTGCTGTGTTGTGTATGAGAAACTAGACGGCTGGAGCTGCTCACGCCCAGCAGCCCCAGGGGGTTGGACATAGCGAGGGAGAGATAATATTGTATCTTTCTCCATGATTCCCATCAAATTGAGCCAGAGGTGTCTCTCAGAGACCACAAGGGCTGCTCCATCCCTGAGAGATAAATCTGTGTTCCGACGAAGTTCTCAAACCCCATCGGGCCAAACTCCCTCACTTCTGTCCAAATACCACAGCAGATCAGTCTGATATGCTTGTAGCACTGCTATAGTGTGCAAGCAGGCTCCTGCTAGACCCACTGCCGTAAATGCTTTTCCCACTAGATTAAAAATAGTTTTCTTTAATAGTTTAGTGAGAGAAACCGACGCCTTCAGGGTCGATACTGAACCGGGAGACAGATAGCTCGCAAGCGTCTGTTCTAACCGGGGTATTGCCCCATAGCCATACTCTCTTAACCCCCTAATATCTGAATATACATGAATGTGGGGGCTAAAAGACAAGATGAGTGAGGCTTTTTCCATGATCTAGACAGCTCGCTGTGCAGATCGGGAAAAATGAAAGGCCCCGTGATGGAGGTGAAAAAATAGAGGGAAGGAAACTCGTTTAATTTATTTTATTTTTTAAAACGAGTGCCCCCTTATTACTGCTGGCCATTAAATATTTAATTTATATACAGCCTTAGTAAACACCTCCCCCAGCTTTTATTATTATTATATATATATATATATATATATATATATATATATATATATATATATATATATATATTTCTCATAACCGCGGCGCGGGCTACGAGACCGGAGAGAGAGCAATGGATCCCTCGGGAAAGGGAGGAGAAAAGATCCTCGGACCCGTCTCCACCCCTGTAAAGAGATCCATTTGCGATCCCCAGGAATGCATTCTCCGCGCTGCCTCGGCAACGCGGGTCCTGCAGCCTGAGAACCGCAAACCTGAACACTTTCCTCAAAAAGTGACAGGCGGGAGCGGAGCATGCGAAGCGAGAGCTTCTCACAATGTTGGCAATCAGCCCCCTCGAAGGCTGATACCGCATGCTCTACTCCCAAACACATCACACAAAGCTCGTGTGTGTTAAATAGCGCGAGCAGGGAGAACACAGAGTTTGTGCAAATGTTTAGTTTCCATAGTGTTTAAATATATATATCAGACAGAGAACAGTAAATATAACAGAGAGTATGACACAGATCGCTTGCTGAGGCAACAGAAGCAAATGCCGGTTTGCACCGGATGTGCTTTTATCCCTTTCTGGTCATGACGTCACCCGCCCGTGACGCTCATTCTTTCCATTGGACTAGTTGACATAGATGCTTCAAACACATTCACGCTGGGGGCGTTCCCAAAGCGTCATTGATGCATCGCGAGTTCCCTCGAAAGGGAACTGCTCTATATAGGTGAAGCGGAGTTTAAAGTCCCTGTAAAGGCAATTCTAAAAAAAAATTCTAAACCCATTATAAATATTAGAAATGTATTGCTAAAACATATTACAACGACTGTGAACTGTGAAGTACTGAATTGTGGAGTTAGACCGTTAAACAGTTTTTCACCATTGCTATTTTCCGGATTTTTTGGGCGGGGCTAAAACGGGGCTCGATGACGCACTGGACAAAGCGTATGAGCAGAGTGGAGCGGTGAGAATCTCCGCTCCTCGCTCACGGAACTGTTCACCCCTCCGCTCCGCCGCTCAAAGCCACATCAGGCCGCTCGGCTCATTATCGCTCAGCGCTCAACGCAGTTTGCTTCACGCTCCACTCAAATCGCCCCCCGGTCGCTCCAAAAAAGGAAAAAAATCTGCACGTAGGCCACTTCACTTGTAGCTTAGACCACACGGCTTACCTCCCAAAGAACTAAAGACCAACAACAACATTTTCCAAATAGAAATGTTTTATTTCAAATTGTAAATTAGGCCAAATTGTAAATTGCAAAAAGTCCTGTAAAATTAAACAAATAAATTGACCTAATAATATGAATAAAAATGATATAAACAAAAATATACATAAAAGCTTAAAAGTAAATTAACTATTAGGCCAGAATTTTGATAACTGAATTTTTGCGCAACGCGCACGATTAAAATTTTAATTATAGCCTATCCATTGTACACACAAACTGCTGTAAAATTAAATGAATAAATGGGCCTAATAATATAAATAAAAATTATATAAACAAAAATATAAAAAAATATAGGCCTACATTAGGCCAACATTTTGATAACTAAACTTTTGCACAGAACGCACGATTAAAATTTAAATTGGCTTATGTCAATTGTACAAAAAAATTGCTGCAAAATTAAACGAATCACTGGGCCTAATTATATAAATAAAACATACAGGCTATAGGCCTACTGTAGGCTAGCCTACATCGAAGTTTTAAAAGTAGGCTAAATGAACTATTAGGCCAAAATTCGTATAACTTAACTTTTGCGCAGAGTGCACGTGGATTACAATTTAATTTGGCTTATGTTGTCAAACTTAAAAAAAAAGAAAAAAGAAAATGAATTGCTTTCCTTATCTACAGTTCTTTTGAGTTCACCTTCAAGAACACAAGTTTGGACAATTTCTGCGGCTTCATACTCATGCGGTGGTTGCGGAGAAAACCCTCTCTGCGCTCGCAGACCTTGGGATGCTGAACACAATGCGAGCTTCTTTTAGCCAGGCGGGGAAAAGACGTGGAGTCAGACTTGTGGTGTGAGCGGAGCGGAGCGAAATTGGAGCGGGAAATAGGGCGACGCTCCGTCCTTTTAAAAATGCCGCTCTGCGCTCCGTCCAAGATTCGCCCGCTCGCGCTCCCCGCTCCACTCCGCTCACATGCTCTGGCACTGGAGCCCCTGAGCTCCTGGACACGCCCCTACTTAATGACGCACTGAGGCCACTAAGGCTGGCCCCTCCCCTAACAATAGAGAACATTCGCATCAGTTTGCCGCTCAATCGCGAGTTACTGTCTGTACTATTAGTAACTACAGCCTACAGTATGCAAGCTAGCTATGCCTTCGACACGGAAATGCGTAGGCTGCTACCTGGATGCGATCATGTACTAAACAGATCGGTGTCTTTATTTAAATTTCCTAAAAACGATCACATCAAGAAGAGGTGGATTAGTTTTGTGAAGAGCCAACCTTGATGGAGAGCTGAGGATCACCCCCAGCACCCGCCTCTGTAGTGATCATTTTACACGGGATAGTTTCATAAACTTTTGTCGGAGACAACTGGGATTCACTGATAATCCGCTGTTACTGGTAAATGGGCCGAACCGACTATCTCCCGCCTCGGCCTTCATCCTCCCGTCCCGAAAGCAGAATCACCTAATATTACCATCGGCAGCTTTCCCGCGAGTGGGCGTGGTTTCAGCGCAGCCAGCGGACACGCCCCCAGCGTTTGAGAGCAGAGAGAGCTGCTAAATTTTTCAAGATTTTGATAGCTTATTTAATGTACTTGCCGGCTTTTTTATCATTCAAATTTGGCTGGGTGGCTAATAACACATTTTTCTGTTGTGTGACAAACTCAGAACACATACTTAATTTTGACTTTACAGGGACTTTAAGACTGGAAGCCGCAGAATTGGGAGAGGAACCAACTGAGTACAAAATGGTATCATCTGCATAAAGATGAATCCGAGAGGTACCAACAGCTCTGGCTATATCATTGATGTAGATAGAAAAAAGGATTGGACCCAGGATGGAGCCTTGAGGCACACCTTTAACAATTTTGGTCAGATTCAGAACCCCCGTTGAAGAGGGGGCCAATTGTGGCTGATTTCCAATCAATAGGGAACTCAGAGAACTGTGTGGACATGTTAAATAGTCTAGTGACGGGAGCGGCAATAATGCGGGATGCACATCCAGGGCACGAAGCTCCCGTTCAACCACATCCCAAAGATGCTCTATTGGGTTGAGATCTGGTGACTGTGGGTGCCATTTTAGTACAGTGAACTCATTGTCATGTTCAAGAAACCAATTTGAAATGATTCGAGCTTTGTGAAATTGTGCATTATCCTGCTGGATGTAGCCATCAGAGGGATGGACATGGTCGGAAACAATGCTCAGGTAGGGCGTGGCATTTAAACGATGCCCAATTGGCACTAAGGGGCCTAAAGTGTGCCAAGAAAACATCCCCAACACCATTACACCACCACCACCAGCCTGTACAGTGGTAACAAGGCATGATGGATCCATGTTCTCATTCTGTTTACGCCAAATTCTGACTCTACCATCTGAATGTCTGAACAGAAATCGAGACTCATCAGACCAGGCAACATTTTTCCAGTTTTCAACTGTCCAATTTTGGTGAGCTCTTGCAAATTTTAGCCTCTTTTTCCTATTTGTAATGGAGATGAGTGGTACCCGTTGGGGTCTTCTGCTGTTGTAGCCCATCCGCCTCAAGGTTGCACGTGTTTTTGGCTTCACAAATGCTTTGCTGCATACCTCGGTTGTAACGAGTGGTTATTTCAGTCAAAGTTGCTCTTCTATCAGCTTGAATCAGTCGGCCCATTCTCCTCTGACCTCTAGCATCAACAAGGCATTTTCGCCCACAGGACTGCCGCATACTGGATGTTTTTCCCTTTTCACACCATTCTTTGTAAACCCTAGAAATGGTTGTGCGTGAAAATCCCAGTAACTGAGCAGATTGTGAAATACACAGACCAGCCCGTCTGGCACCAACCACCATGCCACGCTCAAAATTGCTTAAATCACCTTTCTTTCCCATTCTGACATTTAGTTTGGAGTTCAGGAGATTGTCTTGACCAGGACCACACCCCTAAATGCATTGAAGCAATTGCCATGTGATTGGTTGATTAGATAATTGCATTAATGAGAAATTGAACAGATGTTCCTAAAAATCCTTTAGGTGAGTGTATATAGGATACCACCGACATGTTGTCCATGCAGACCCAGACGTGGTGTCCCCTGGGGTCTGGCAGAAAGGCATTCAGGGCTAACCAAACTGCTCTCATTTCCAGGCAGTTGATATGTAAGCTCTTCTCCAGGCTCAGCCAGAGGCCGGAGGCAGGCTTGCCCTCGTGCAGCGCTCCCCAACCTTGGTTGGAGGCGTCTGTGAAAATTACTTTTCTCCTGGAGGCCACACCCATAATTACACCCGACTGATACCAGTTCTGGGCTTTCCAATGGACCAGAGCTTTCACACAGCGCTGGCTCACCATAATGTGCAGGCGGCCTGACCGCCATGCATGGGCTGGAACACGGCGCTTTAGCCAGTGCTCAAGGGGGCGCATATGCAGTAACCCTAGTTGGAGTTCTGACGATGCGGCAGTCATGAGACCGAGAAGCCTTTGAAACTTCCTGAGGGGTGCGCGCACACCTACCCCGAAGGAGGCTATCAGCTGTTGGATAGAGACACTCAGCCACATTCCAAATGGCTGAGTATCATGGATCTGTGTGTCAATAATTCGGTCCTCGACTGAGACATAATGAGCCAATCGTCAAATTAATTCAGCACGTGCACTCCCTGTTGCCTCAGGCGAGAAAGGAGTCGCCTAATACATGGGGACCGGTTACCCGGGTGTTGTGTGTTTGAAACATACTATTTTTGCGCATTAGTTGGGTCGCTGTAAAAAGTGCAATGTTGTTTAGGGGCGCGTGCAGTGCAATTGACTACATTGTGAAAAATCCAGCCGCCTGCTGAACAGGGAGCTGTGAGTTCTAGACTAACTCTTTTGAAGGGTGGTCCGGCTAGCGCGAGACTCAGACCCTCTCTTTTTTCCTCCCGCAAATAGGAGGGCGGCTCAGGGTCCAACACAATGCGGGGTCGGGGGCCCTGGCGCCGGGTTGCGCTTAGCAGACCTTGAGCAACTTCGGGTGTCAGCCGCAGCGCAGGGCTGGGAAACCCGAGGCGTTGGTGTCGCTGGCTGTGGAGGCGGCGTGTTCTTGTGACCACTTAGCCAGGAAGTGTCTCATAGCCTGAGAAGATTTCTGTGCCTCAGTAACCTCTCAGAGAATCCTTTCACCGTCGGGCCAAAGAGACCGGTGCTGGAGATAGGAGAGTCGAGGAACGCCGTTCTGTCCGCCTCCCCGATGTCAGTGAGGTTTAACCAGAGGTGGCGCTCGAGCACAACGAGGTTAGCCATGCCTCTACTGATGGCCTGGGTGGTAGCCTTTGTAGCGTGTAGCGCTAAATCTGTGGCGCTGCGCAGGTCACGGGATGTCTCAGGCTTCGGCCCAGACTCGTCCATTGACTGGAGAAGTATTGCCTGATACACTTGTAACACCGCCATGGTGTGTAGAGCCGAAGCAGCCTGACCGGAAGCGGAGAAAGCGCGTCCAGCGAGGGCTGAAGTGTTCCGGCAGGGCTTCGAGGGGTGCACCGCTCTCGATCTCCATCCAGCAGAAGTGGGTGGACACAGGTGGGCGGCGACTGCTTCCTCGAGCGGCGGCAATTTCTCATAACCTTTCTCCGCTGCACGGTCGACAGATGAGAGCGTAGCGGAAGCGGAAGAGCTTGTGCGAGCTGAGAATGGCGCGCGCCATGACTTCGCGAGTTCATTGTGAACTTCCGAGAAGAAGGGCGCTCGTTTGTAGTGGCAGAAACCATCCATCCAGCTGACTCCTGGGCGGCTCCTCGGGCTGGCCCAGTCGAGGCCGAGGTCTGCAACGGCTGCAGTGAGGATGCGCAGCATTTCACCGTCCGAATTAGTCCTGGTCACGTTAGCTGTAGCACTAGCACAGGACTGTGAGAGGGCGGGGTCAATTGAGCCCAACCATTCCTCATCAGACGCGGAAATGGAAAGGCTGTTCTTCATCCGATCCGCCGAAGGAGACGAGGCCCATCGCATGAGGGGAGGGGCGCTGGTCTGCCTGGGTGAACAGGACCGGAGAAGACTGTGAAGGAGAAAGCGAAGCACGCGGGGTGATGTGGGCGGCGTGGGCTCGCTTAACTCCATGTGTTCGAGCTGCCGATGGCTGCGGCACTTCTTTTTCTATGGCTGGAGTAGCGCCGGGAAAGGAAGAATAATAAGAGTGGTGTCGCCATCTTGTAAGAGAGCTAACCACATCCGCAGTGTTGAGATGGGAAGGCTCTCGCAGTGAGAACAGCCCGCGGCAGAGAGAGCAGCGTGGGCGAGTTCCAAGCACGTGGCACACTCCGCGTGCACATCATCCTCGTGTAGACGAGCTCCGCACGAGGTATCCGCTGATCCTGCGCCAGAGCCCGCTGATCCTGCGCCAGAGCCCGCTGATCCTGCGCCAGAGCCCGCTGATCCTGCGCCAGAGCCCGCTGATCCTGCGCCAGAGCCCGCTGATCCTGCGCCAGAGCCCGCTGATCCTGCGCCAGAGCCCGCTGATCCTGCGCCAGAGCCCGCTGATCCTGTGCCAGAGCCCGCTGATCCTGCGCCAGAGCCCGCTGATCCTGCGCCAGTCCTGTTCAGCCCAGAGTTTCCTTCACCGCTGGTCCTGCCCAGCCTAAAGCCCTCTTCACCGCTGGTCCTGCCCAGCCTAAAGCCCTCTTCACCGCTGGTCCTGCCCAGCCTAAAGCCCTCTTCACCGCTGGTCCTGCCCAGCCTAAAGCCCTCTTCACCGCTGGTCCTGCCCAGCCTAAAGCCCTCTTCACCGCTGGTTCTGCCTTTTCCTCTTGAGCCGGGGTTCGATCCTGAGCCAGTGCCTTCTCCAGGCTACGACCCCGTAGCTACCCCCAAGAATTTTTTGGGGGGGGGCAGTAGGCCACCGCCATGGCCCACCCGAAGGGTCTTCCCCGCCGTGGCCACCCGAAGGGTCCTCTCCACCGTGGCCGCCCGAAGGGTCTTCCCCGCCGTGGCCGCCCGAGGGGTCCTCTCCGCCGTGGCCGCCCGAGGGGTCCTCTCCGCCGTGGCCGCCCGAGGGGTCCTCTCCGCCGTGGCCGCCCGAGGGGTCCTCGCCGCCGTGGCCGCCCGAGGGGTCCTCGCCGCCGTGGACGCCCGAGGGTCCACAGCCTGCCCCGCCCATGTTCCATGGCCCAGGTCCGCCCACGTTCCATGGCCCAGGCCCGCCATCGCAAGAGTCCGGTCCCGTTCCCTGCACGGACCTGGCCCTCCATCCCTCCCCCAGGACCGCCTCCGCTCCACCACCCTCCCGAACTATGTTTCTAGTTTTGATGGGCGTCGGGAGCCGCCCATAGAGGGGGGGCTATGTTGTGATGTCTGTCTGTGTTCCCCCTGTCTTTGTGCACTTGGTTCAGTCCTGTTCCCTGTTTTCCCGCTCCCCGTTATCTCTATTAGTCTTCCCAGGTGTCCCTGATTAACCACGCCCCCTTGTCATCTTGTTTAGCTTGTTTGCCCTTGTATTTAAGCCCTGTGTTTCAGTCCAGTCCTTGTGAGTTCTTGTTGTTGCAACCTTGATGTTGGTGGTTCTGTTCCTGAGTCTTGTGCCCTAGCCTGAATCTTTATGTAGTTTGAGTTTATTGAATAAAGTGTGCTGCAATTGGATCCTGCTTCCTCCTTGCTTCCACCTCATCATAACAAGTTCTCACTATGCTCTCAAAATACTTCAATATATGGATGCATACTTTGCAATAAATTTAATGTATTGTTTCTAATATGTATTGATATATTGAACAATTTTAAATGAATAGTTTTATATTTCACTGTTATTTTTATAATGTAATTTGCAATGCTTCAGGGAATGTAGTTCTTTCTCTCATTAACTACAATGCTTCACTTGAATTCATCTGCTACCAGCTTTCAATCGCTCTGAATGAGCCACGGCGCGGCGGCAGATTACACAATAGCGAGAATAAACTGACACACAAGTCTGTGATTCTAGCACCTCTTAGTGGTTAAAGGCAGCAAATACACACCCGAATTTTACCGCCGCTGGAATGCCGGCGGTAAAAGTATTATTCTGGTTGAGTACCAACTGTATGTTGTTGTACTGTGTTTATGTCCATTGCACGTTAAAGATAACAATATGCTCCGGTAGATCTAAGCAGTTTAGTTAACTAATAAAGATAACGCTGTGCTCCAAAGTTATAAGTTGACGAGGTGGCGTAGCCGTGGGACATAAAGCTAACATTTAGACTTACTTATAACATTGCTATACCATATGTGTCCATTCGTGTTTACTTTCTTTAGCTTTATAAATGTTTGATGAAGTATGAATGACCGGTATTTAATGTAAGTGACGTTGTTCTTCCTGGTTTGCCGCGGGGAATTCTGGGAACTGTAGTTTCCAGCTGTAGTTTCCTGCTTGCATAGGTTTTGGTAGGACTTGAGTATGGTGCATAATGTTTGAAGTGTGAAGCGTGTACATGAAAATTATTAAATGATTATTATTATTATTATATTATATTAATATTATTACATAATATGTATTTTGATTAATGTTATTTATTGTTGCTTATTGTTATTGGGCTATTGAGGTAAAGAAATGGGACTGTTTGTAGTATGCACATGAAAATTGAAACGTTGTATTTCTTATTATTTTAGGTTTATTACCTTGTTATCCTTTGAGAAAAAAAAATAAAATAAAAATAAACAAACAAGTGTGGAATACCGAGTAATATCCTTTTGTACACTGGGTTGCCCTTTCCGTGGGAAGAAACGGAACACACATCCTGAGAACAATGGAGATTTGGCAAATGTCCTGTCACAACAACTGATTATGAAAGCTCCTGTCAACAAGTGTATAGGTGTCTCTGGCGGTATTACAGATGAGGAGAGGGTGGAGTCCTCTGACCCGACGTTGATTACAGAAAACCTTAGAGCTCTCCATGAAGAAGCAGACACAATAATTGTTCTTCATTGTATGGAAAACCAATCCTCAAGCATTGTGGTTGCTGCAAGAGATACCCATTTTCCTAAGATGCCCATTTTCCTAAGATACCCTGTTCAAAGATTTGGATGAATCCTGCGCCAGAGCCCGCTGATCCTGCGCCAGAGCCCGCTGATCCTGCGCCAGAGCCCGCTGATCCTGCGCCAGAGCCCGCTGATCCTGCGCCAGAGCCCGCTGATCCTGCGCCAGAGCCCGCTGATCCTGCGCCAGAGCCCGCTGATCCTGTGCCAGAGCCCGCTGATCCTGCGCCAGAGCCCGCTGATCCTGCGCCAGTCCTGTTCAGCCCAGAGTTTCCTTCACCGCTGGTCCTGCCCAGCCTAAAGCCCTCTTCACCGCTGGTCCTGCCCAGCCTAAAGCCCTCTTCACCGCTGGTCCTGCCCAGCCTAAAGCCCTCTTCACCGCTGGTCCTGCCCAGCCTAAAGCCCTCTTCACCGCTGGTCCTGCCCAGCCTAAAGCCCTCTTCACCGCTGGTTCTGCCTTTTCCTCTTGAGCCGGGGTTCGATCCTGAGCCAGTGCCTTCTCCAGGCTACGACCCCGTAGCTACCCCCAAGAATTTTTTGGGGGGGGGCAGTAGGCCACCGCCATGGCCCACCCGAAGGGTCTTCCCCGCCGTGGCCACCCGAAGGGTCCTCTCCACCGTGGCCGCCCGAGGGGTCCTCTCCGCCGTGGCCGCCCGAGGGGTCCTCTCCACCGTGGCCGCCCGAGGGGTCCTCTCCGCCGTGGCCGCCCGAGGGGTCCTCTCCGCCGTGGCCGCCCGAGGGGTCCTCTCCGCCGTGGCCGCCCGAGGGGTCCTCGCCGCCGTGGCCGCCCGAGGGGTCCTCGCCGCCGTGGCCGCCCGAGGGGTCCTCGCCGCCGTGGCCGCCCGCGGGGTCCTCGCCGCTGTGGCGCCCGAGGGGTCCTCGCCGCCGTGGACGCCCGAGGGTCCACAGCCTGCCCCGCCCATGTTCCATGGCCCAGGTCCGCCCACGTTCCATGGCCCAGGCCCGCCATCGCAAGAGTCCGGTCCCGTTCCCTGCACGGACCTGGCCCTCCATCCCTCCCCCAGGACCGTCTCCGCTCCACCACCCTCCCGAACTATGTTTCTAGTTTTGATGGGCGTCGGGAGCCGCCCATAGAGGGGGGGCTATGTTGTGATGTCTGTCTGTGTTCCCCCTGTCTTTGTGCACTTGGTTCAGTCCTGTTCCCTGTTTTCCCGCTCCCTGTTATCTCTATTAGTCTTCCCAGGTGTCCCTGATTAACCACGCCCCCTTGTCATCTTGTTTAGCTTGTTTGCCCTTGTATTTAAGCCCTGTGTTTCAGTCCAGTCCTTGTGAGTTCTTGTTGTTGCAACCTTGATGTTGGTGGTTCTGTTCCTGAGTCTTGTGCCCTAGCCTGAATCTTTATGTAGTTTGAGTTTATTGAATAAAGTGTGCTGCAATTGGATCCTGCTTCCTCCTTGCTTCCACCTCATCATAACAAGTTCTCACTATGCTCTCAAAATACTTCAATATATGGATGCATACTTTGCAATAAATTTAATGTATTGTTTCTAATATGTATTGATACATTGAACAATTTTAAATGAATAGTTTTATATTTCACTGTTATTTTTATAATGTAATTTGCAATGCTTCAGGGAATGTAGTTCTTTCTCTCATTAACTACAATGCTTCACTTGAATTCATCTGCTACCAGCTTTCAATCGCTCTGAATGAGCCACGGCGCGGCGGCAGATTACACAATAGCGAGAATAAACTGACACACAAGTCTGTGATTCTAGCACCTCTTAGTGGTTAAAGGCAGCAAATACACACCCGAATTTTACCGCCGCTGGAATGCCGGCGGTAAAAGTATTATTCTGGTTGAGTACCAACTGTATGTTGTTGTACTGTGTTTATGTCCATTGCACGTTAAAGATAACAATATGCTCCGGTAGATCTAAGCAGTTTAGTTAACTAATAAAGATAACGCTGTGCTCCAAAGTTATAAGTTGACGAGGTGGCGTAGCCGTGGGACATAAAGCTAACATTTAGACTTACTTATAACATTGCTATACCATATGTGTCCATTCGTGTTTACTTTCTTTAGCTTTATAAATGTTTGATGAAGTATGAATCGCGGACCGGTATTTAATGTAAGTGACGTTGTTCTTCCTGGTTTGCCGCGGGGAATTCTGGGAACTGTAGTTTCCAGCTGTAGTTTCCTGCTTGCATAGGTTTTGGTAGGACTTGAGTGTGGTGCATAATGTTTGAAGTGTGAAGCGTGTACATGAAAATTATTAAATGATTATTATTATTATTATATTATATTAATATTATTACATAATATGTATTTTGATTAATGTTATTTATTGTTGCTTATTGTTATTGGGCTATTGAGGTAAAGAACTGGGACTGTTTGTAGTATGCACATGAAAATTGAAACGTTGTATTTCTTATTATTTTAGGTTTATTACCTTGTTATCCTTTGAGAAAAAAAATAAAATAAAAATAAACAAACAAGTGTGGAATACCGAGTAATATCCTTTTGTACACTGGGTTGCCCTTTCCGTGGGAAGAAACGGAACACACATCCTGAGAACAATGGAGATTTGGCAAATGTCCTGTCACAACAACTTTATTATGATTATGAAAGCTCCTGTCAACAAGTGTATAGGTGTCTCTGGCGGTATTACAGATGAGGAGAGGGTGGAGTCCTCTGACCCGACGTTGATTACAGAAAACCTTAGAGCTCTCCATGAAGAAGCAGACACAATAATTGTTCTTCATTGTATGGAAAACCAATCCTCAAGCATTGTGGTTGCTGCAAGAGATACCCATTTTCCTAAGATGCCCATTTTCCTAAGATACCCTGTTCAAAGATTTGGATGAAGGCAGGTACAGCTACAAAAAGGAAATATATCCCAATTCACTCAATTGTGGAACAACTTTCGCTTGATGACAGTGCAGTGGAAGACATCATTGCATTTCACACCTTGACTGGTTGTGATACAACATCATACCTACTAGGAGATGGAAAGAAAACATGCTAGAAAGTTTTCAAAGAACATCATCATCTGCTCACAGGCATAGGTCAAGGTGAACTGGATGACCAAACTGTGAAAGACGCTAAATTATTTGTGTGTATGGTATATCGCGCACCCAATGTAACCAGCAATGTGAACAAGGCAAGGGAACACCTGTTTGTACAGTTCCAAGCTCCAGAAAGTCATATGTGATCATATTGGAGAATCTTGTCGTACCATTTTTTAAATAACATTCACTTTTATATGCCAGGCAGTTCATGTTTTAGTTATTATTCAGCTAATGTTATGTCCAATTTCATAAGGTAATTTTAGGCCAAGTTATTCCCTTTATCTGTTCAAAGCTAATGTTAGTGGTGTGACACATTACCGTGATATGCGTTTGTAATTTGTTAATTTGTCTCAATTCTTAATATTTATCAAAAAAAATATTTCTGGGAATATCTTTTGCATTAACAGACCAAAAGAAAATTTAGTTTGGTGAAATTTCAGTCCTTAAACTTGTTTACATGTACATGTAAATGCTGAAAAGTAATAAACACTCTTAACACTCTGGGGTCTAAGGTGTTTTTGGGGTCCTTGAGATGTTTTGACATGCCCTGACATTTGTGCTTTTTTCAGTTGCTTATAAACATATTAATGGCACAGGTGAAATTACACTCTATTTAGCACAAACAGGGCTACCATAATATGTGAGCAACATGTATGTACATGTTTGTATTTTTGAGAGAATATTGTTTATGCATGGTTATTGAAAAAACTAAAAATTAAAGTTCCCTTTCTTAGTCACTCCGAGTTACGTCGGATGACAGAGAATGGGGGTTTCGCCAGAAAGCCTATCATCTTCGAGTATTATAAAACGAGCCAATGGCAATGAAATACCATGGGTCTGCGGAATTTGCATAGCGTATCTCCGCCCCACCGCGTGGGTATTTAAGGAGAGACACCTGCAACGGCAGATCATGTTTTCGCTTCAGAGCCAAGAGCATCTCTTCACTCCACAAGCCAAATCCTGAGTTTTCTATCAGTGACTTCATCTCTTCGAGACGAGCGAACTCTCCGGTGTTGGTGTGACGGCGGTATCCAGCGAGTTTCACATTGCCTGCGATCTGAGCAGTGGTCTGCCAGTGTGTGTGTTTCTCCCTGGTCGCCTCAGCATCGCAGAGTTTTTCCTCTCATAAAAGAGCTGCACGTGGCACGTCTTTTTAAAGATGTCTCGCCCGTGTTCTTCTGGGTGCGGTCGATATCTGTCTTCTTTTGATGGGCACAATCGATGCTTTGCGTGTCTGGGCTTAGAGCACGCTAAAACAGCGCTTGTGGATGACTCATGTTCCTTCTGTGGGAACATGACCATCGCAACACTGAGGTCGAGACTCAATGATCTCATTCGAGAGAGAGTCCCCTCATCCACACCCCGATCTACCCCCTCCACGAGAGGTGGTACCTCGGGTGGTGGACAGGGTGACTTGAGGGTGACAGTTTGGAGCGAACCAACGATGCGTCCTCGGACCACGCCCCCCTCTACAGTGTTGCAACCCGCGAGTGCTGCGGTGATTCAGGCGGGTCCATCTACCGATGCCCTGCGTGTTTCATTCGGAGCTCGGAGGACTCGATGTCGATCGCGCCATCACAAGGCGGGCATGAGCCATCGGGAAGTGATGATGCGGCTGCGTTGCCCGTGTCAGATCCCGAGATGACAGCCATGCTTTCCCGGGCTGCCGCGAGCATCGGGCTAGAGTGGAATCCTCCGCCCTGCCCCGAGCGCTCGCGGTTGGATGATTGGTTTTTGGCTGCGGCTTCCCATTCTTCCCAATCCCATTCTTCCCGGAAGTGCATGAGGAGCTGTCGAAGTCATGGAAGGCTCCTTTGACCTCCCGTGCGCGTTCGACAGCTTTATCCGCCTTTCCTCCCCTCGATGGCGCAGTCGCCCATGGGTACACTGGGATTCCCCCGGTTGAGCGGTCTGTTGCGATGCAAACTGTGTCCTCAGAGTGCTTCTTCTCACAGTACTCCTAAGCACCCGTCCAAGGCCTGTAGATTTTCGTCTACCCTGGTGGCGAGATCTCACAGAGCTGCAGGACAGGCGGCCGCCGCTCTGCATGCGATGAGCACCTTGCAGGTCTACCAGGCTCAGCTGCTCAGGGATATGCACGAGGGAAGGACTGACCCCGGGCTCTTTGATGAGCTGCGTGCCGCCACTGACCTCACTCTCCGAGCGACGAAAGTGGCCTCACGCTCCCTGGGTCAGGTGATGGCCACCTCTGTGGTCCAGGTGCGTCACCTGTGGCTGAACCTGGCCAATATGTGGGACGTTGAGCGGACTCGTCTGCTCGACGCCCCCATATCCCAGGCCGGCCTCTTCGGCGGAGCGGTTGAGGACTTCGCCCAGCAGTTCTCGACCGCACAGATGCAGTCTGAGGCGATAAAAGATATTCTGCCCCGACGGCCCGCTGCTGCCTCCACCCAGCCGTCGGTTCAGACGCCTCAGCATGCCTGCCGCCGAGGGGGCCCTCCTGCGGCTCCCGCCCCTCCCGCACGGCCCCAGCAGCAGCCTTCACCCGGGCCGCGTCATGGAGGAAGCCGCAGGAAGGCACCACAGCCCTCTCCAGCCCCGCGCCCCGCTAAACGCCAGGCTAAGTGGCGCTCCTGAGACGGGCTGCTCAGTGATGGATCCGTTTTTTTCCCAGGAGGCGGTTGCAGGCCCCCTCCTTCCCCCGGTGGAGGGTCGGGGGAGAATCTTTTGTTCTCCACTCCCCGCTGCTCATCCACGGGTGGGCAGCACCCTATTGTGGTCAAAGAAAAAAACAAAAATTCCATCACTGAGCACACAGAGCCGGACGACAGTGTGCGACGCCCCCGGGCCTCGCCGCTCTCGTCCCCCTCTGTCTCTGAGGGCGCGGATGACAGTGTGTGCCGTCTCCGGACCTCACCACTCTTGTCCCCCTCTATCGCCAGACCCCTGGCAGAGCAGACCCCCGTGGAACGCTGGTCCTTCCCTGGTCTCCTCTGTCAGGACGCGGAGCATGACCGTGCCCCCGCTCAGGGCCGCTATGCCACCCTTGCCAGGGCTGGTCACTCCGCTTCGCTGCCCCTCCGGGGGGACGTCTGTGGTTCGGATGATTCCGCTGGTTCAGTTTTTGGGAGCTTGGTTAGAGCTCCCCAACCTGTCCCGCTGGGTCGCCCGAACTATCAGGCTCGGCTATGCGATTCAGTTTGCACGGTCTCCTCCCCGCTTCAGGGGAGTCCGCTTTACTGTGGTCGGTGGCAATGCCCCGATCATGAGAGCAGAGGTTGCCACCCTGCTGGCGAAGGGTGCAATCGAGACTGTCCCTCCAGCCGAGATGGAGTCAGGGTTTTACAGCCCGTACTTCATTGTCCCCAAGAAAACCGGTGGGTTACGGCCAATCCTGGATCTGCACGTCTTGACCCGCTCCCTTCACAGGCTGCCGTTCAAGATGCTCACGGCCAAACGTATTTTCGAATGCGTATGGCCACAGGATTGGTTTGCAGCGATAGACCTGAAGGACGCCTACTTTCATGTCTCCATTTTACCTCGACACAGACCGTTTCTTCTGTTTGCTTTCGAGGGGCAGGCATACCAGTACGCGGTTCTCCAATTCGGGCTGGCTCTTTCTCCTCGCGTCTTTACGAAGGTCGTCGAGGCAGCCCTTGTTCCCCTACGCGAACACGGGGTTCGCATCCTGAATTATCTGGACGACTGGCTAATATTAGCTCACTCTCGAGATCAGGTTTGCGAACACAGAGACCTAGTGCTCCGGCACCTAGCCCGTCTGGGCCATCGGGTCAACTGGGAAAAGAGCAAACTCTGCCCCGTGCAGAGGATCTCTTTTCTCGGTATGGAGATCGACTCGGTCGCCATGTCCGCGCAGCTTACGAGCGAGTGCCCACACTCACTGCTGACTTGTCTTTGACAGTTCGAGGGCAAGAGCGCGGTCCCACTGAAATTATTTCAGAGGCTCCTGGGGCATATGGCATCTGCAGCCGCGGCAACGCCACTCGGATTGCTTCATATGAGACCGATTCAGCTGTGGCTTCACGATTGAGTCCTGAGGTGGGCATGGCATCATGGCACGCTCCGAGCCCCAGTGACTCCGACCTGCCATCAAACCTTCACCCCATGGCGGAACCTGAGCTTTCTACGGGCCGGAGTTCCCCTAGAACAAGTTTCCAGGCATGTTGTTGTCTCCACAGATGCCTCTGCCACGGGCTGGGGCGCCATGTGCAATGGACCTGCGCCCACGGGCTCCTGGACAGGACCCTAGCGCCAACTGCATGTCAATTGCCTCGAGTTGCTGGCAGTACGCCTTGCCCTGCACCGTTTCCACACGTTGCTCAAGGGTCAACACATACTAGTCCGTTCAGACAATACCGCGACAGTAGCGTACATCAACCGTAAGGGTGGTCTACGCTCCCGCCGTATGACGCAACTCGCACGCCACCTCCTCTTATGGAGTCAGAAGCACCTGAGGTCCCTTCGTGCTATTTACATTCCGGGAGATCGGAACTTTGCAGCCGATGAGCTGTCACGGTTTCGGCACATCTCCGGCGAATGGCGACTCCATCCCCAGTCGGTCCAGCTGATTTGGGACCAGTTCAGGGACGCACAGGTAGACGAGTTTGAATCCCACAACCCATCCCACTGCGCCCAGTATTACTCCCTGACCGAGGGCACGTTCGCCACGGATGCAGTGGCGCACAGCTGGCCGCGGGGCCTCCGCTTATATGCGTTTCCCCCAGTGAGCCTTCTCGCACGGACACTGTGCAAGATCAAGGAGGACGAGGAGCAGGTCATTCTGGTTGCGCCGTACTGGCCCACCCGGACCTGGTTCTCCGAACTGATACTCCTCGCGACACCACCAGCTGCCATACTAGCCAGCAGCCATATCACCCTGTAGCCCAAGACTAGTTGCCCACTGAAGCTAAGCAGGGCTGAGCCTGGTTAGTACCTGGATGGGAGACCTCCTGAGAAAACCAGGTTGCTGCTGGAAGAGGTGTTAGTGAGGCCAGCAGGGGGCGCTCACCCTGTGGCCTGTGTGGGTCCTAACGCCCCAGTATAGTGACGGGGACACTATACTATTAAAGAGCACCGTCCTTCGGATGAGACGTTAAACCGAGGTCCTGACTCTCTGTGGTCAGTAAAAATCCCAGGACATCTTTCGAAAGAGCAGGGGTGTAGCCCCGGCATCCTGGCCAAATTTGCCCTGTGGCCTCTGTCCATCATGGCCTCCTAATCATCCCCATTTATATATATATATATATATATATATATATATATATATATATATATATATATATATATATATATATATATATAGACTGATTGGCTTCATTACTCTGTCTCCTCTCCACCAGTAAGCTGGTGTGTGGTGGGGGTTCTGGCGCACTATGGCTGCCGTCGCATCATCCAAGTGGATGCTGCACATTGGTGGTGGTTGAGGAGATTTCCCCTTCCATGTGAAGCGCTTTGAGTGCCTAGAAAAGCGCTATAGAAATGTAATGAATTATTATTTTTATTATTACCACCTCCTTGGCCAATTCCTCTGAGGAAGGTCCTCCTTTCTCAGAGACGGGGCACCCTATGGCACCCTCGTCCTGATCTTTGGAACCTCCACGTGTGGCTCCTGGACAGGACGAGGCAGGTTTGAGTACCCTGCCACCAGCCACATCACTACCATCACTTCCGCTAGAGCATCGTCCACGAGACATGCCAATGCGTTGAAGTGGAACCTCTTCGTCAACTGGTGCTCTTCTCACCGAGAAGACCCAAGGAGATGCCCGATCAGTGTCATGCTTTCCTTCCTGCAAGATGGGTTGGAGCGAAAGCTGTCTCCCTCCACCCTGAAGGTGTATGTGGCTGCCTTCACCGCATATCACAAAGCAGTTGAAGGTAAGTCTCTTGGAAAGCACGATCTGATCATCAGGTTCCTGAGAGGAGCAAGGAGACTGAATCCTCCTCGCCTGTCTATTAATATCTGTCTCTTAAGACGGCGCTCCTGGTTGCACTGGCCTCCATCAAGAGGGTAGGGGACCTGCACGCATTCTCTGTTGACAAAGTGTGCCTGGAATTCGGGCCGGCCTACTCTCACGTGATCCTGAGACCCCGACCTGGATAAGAGCCCAAGGTTCCTACCACTCCCTTCCGGGACCAGGTGGCGGGGACCAAGCGCTGCCCCAGGAGGAGGCAGACCCAGCCTTGGCTCTGCTCTGTCCAGTAGGCGCACTCCGTGCTTACGTAGACAGAACATGGTATTTCAGGACCTCAGACCAGCTCTTTGTCTGTTATGGTGGGAGACTGAAGGGAAAGGCTCTCTCAAAGCAGAGGTTGTCTCACTGGATAGTGGACGCCATTGCTTTTGCTTACCAACAGCAAGGTCGACTGTGCCCCCTTGGTGTGACAGCACACTCCACTCTGTCCACGTAGAGATGTTGGAAGACATGATGATTGATGCATTCATCAATGCTCTACGATATTTCATAGCCATCCGTGGAGCTGTCAGACATATTAGATCAGACCAAGGAACTACCTCCATGGGGGCAAAGAGTGAGTTGAAGAATGCCTTAAAAGAAGTGAGTAAGGAGAGACAGCCAGCATATCTGGCAACTAAGCAGTGTGATTTCTGTCTGAATGCACCCAGTTCGCATCATGCTGGAGCCCCAGATAGCAAAATTGTTGTGGCCCAGATCCGGCCCACAGTTGACACTTTAATCTGGCCCACATACCGCGTGGAATGATGGCACTTGGGCAGTCCGCTCCTGTTTGTCAGATTTGGGCCACAATTAAGCCATAGTAATGCGCATGTCAGCCATAAAAAAAACAACAACAAATGAAGCAGAACTGGCCCAGACACCAAAATTGCTGTGGCCCAGATCCGGCCCACAGCTGACACTTTCATCTGGCCCACATACTGCGTGGAATGATGGCACTTGGGCGGTCCGCTCCTGTTTGCCAGATTTGGGCCACAATTAAGCCATAGCAATGCCGCATGTCAGCCGTAAACAAAAAAAAAAATGAAGCAGAACTGGCCCACATCTGGCCCACAGTTTAAAGTTCAAAGGGTATGTGGGCCAGATGAAAGTGTCAACTGTGGGCCGGATCTGGGCCACAGCAATTTTGGTGTCTGGGCCAGATGTGGGCCAGTTCTGCTTCATTTGTTTTGTTTATGGCTGACATGCGGCATTGCTATGGCTTAATTGTGGCCCAAATCTGGCAAACAGGAGAGGATAGCCCAAGTGCCATCATTCCACGAGGTATGTGGGCCAGATGAAAGTGTCAGCTGTGAGCCGGATCTGGGCCACAGCAATGTTGGTGTCTGGGCCAGATGTGGGCCAGTCCTGCTTCATTTGGGGTTTTTTATGGCTGACATGCGGCATTGCTATGGCTTAATTGTGGCCCAAATCTGGCAAACAGGAGCGGACCGCCCAAGTGCCATCATTCCATGCGTTATGTGGGCCAGATCAAAGTGTCAGCTGTGGGCCGGATCTGGGCCGGATCTGGGCCACAGCAATTTTGGTGTCTGGGCCAGATGTGGGCCAGTTCTGCTTCATTTGTTTTGTTTTTTATGGCTGACATGCGGCATTGCTATGGCTTAATTTTGGCCCAAATCTGGCAAACAGGAGCGGGCCGCCCAAGTGCCATCATTCCACGCGGTATGTGGGCCAGATGAAAGTGTCAAGTGTGGGCCAGATCTGGGCCACAGCAATTTTGGTGTCTGGGCCAGATGTGGGCCAGTTCTGCGTCATTTGTTTTGTTTACGGCTGACATGCGGCATTGCTTTGGCCTAATTGTGGCCCAAATTTGGCAAAGAGGAACGGACCGTTCAAGTGCCACCATTTCACGTGGTATGTGGGACAGATGAAAATTATGGCACTTAAGACAGTCCCCTCCTGTTTGCCAGATTTGGGCCACAATTAAGCCATAGCAATGCCACATGTAACCCAAACACAAACCAAATAAACCACACCTGGCCACAGTTGATTTTTATACAAATACTGGTCTTTCCCAACATTCCTCATGCAGCATGTGATGTGATGTCATACAGCAGCGCTGTGATTGGTCTGCTACAACCGCTCCCCGGGTTTCACATGCTCCCTCTACAAGTGTAATTGCGCATCAACGCGGACAATGACGCAGAAGTATAAATGAAAACCAACGCGTTGCCTACAGCGTAGAGGCTCCGGCGTAGGTCCGACGCAGAAGTATAATGAGGCCTCAAGGCCTTAATTGTTAACATTAATTAATGTATTAACTAACATGAACTGCATTATTTGTTAACCTTTTTTAATGTTACAGTCATTCACTGTTTGTTCATGTTAGTTCACAGTGCATTAACTAATGTTAACAATTACAACTTTTGATATGAATAATGCATTAGGGAGCATCACAATGAACATTAACTAAGATTAATAAATGCTGTAAAAGAATTGTTCATGCCTCATGTCAACTAAAGTAGTTAAAGGGATAGTTCACCCAAAAATGAAAATTCTGTCAGTAATTACTCGCCCTCATGTTGTTCCAACCCCGTAAGGCTTTCGTTCATCTTCGGAACACAAATTTAGATATTTATGATGAAATCTGAGACCTGTGTCACTCCTCCAAAGGCATTTGAGGGATTGAAACTTGCCAGCCCATAAAACGTATTAAAAACATCGTTAAAATAGTCCAAGTGACTACAGTGGCTCAACCATAAGTTTATCAAGCGACGAGAATACTTTTCGTGCGCAAAAAACAAACAAAAATAACGAATTTATTCCACTATTCATTTTCGGCTGCTTCTTATTCTAATTCATTTTTTTAACGATATTTAAAACACACAGCGTATTCTTTCAGTTGCATTTCCTTTCCCTGCTCTCCCTCCCTCCGTCTCACTCACTCACGCACCATCGCCTCCGTGCACACCGCGTCTGTCTATGAGGCACCGGACTGGACAAAAGCGAAGCGACACTGCGCGAGAGTGTGAGAGAGACAGAGTGTGACTTTTTAACTTATATATAGGAGGTCTATTCTTAATCCTTCTTCAATTAATGTTGAAACTTATAAGAAATGTAAAAACCATTTTACATTTTTAGTAAGAAAAGCAAAGAAAATATATTATTCAAATCAATTTGCACAAGCTTCTAAAAATATTAAGACAACATGGCACCTCATTAATCATTTATTGAATCACACTAAATCCTCATTTACTGCCCCTGTAGTAATGAACAGTGAGAAGGGGGTTCTCTCTAACCCGGTTGATATTGCTAATGGCTTTAATGATTTCTTTATATCGGTTGGTTCTGATCTAGCATCTAACATTAATGATTCGGATATACATCCATGTTCTTTAATCAAAGGTCAATATCCTCCATTTTATCATTTTGACCCACCAACTGTTCAAGAGGTTCGGAATATTACTTTATCACTTAAAAATGCAGCCCATGGTCATGACGGCATTAAAAGTGTTCTTATTAAAGAGACAATTGACTACATTATTAAACCTCTCACTCATATTCTTGCACTGTCTCTGAGAACTGGAATTGTCCCTCAGGATTTGAAAGTTGCTAGGGTTATACCAATTTTCAAGACCGGTGACTCCAAGGAATTTGGCAGAGGTGGAAAGAGTAATAAAATATTCTACTCAAGTAAAAGTACTACTACCTCAGTGAAATTTTACTTAAGTACAAGTAAAATTACCGGTCAAAAAATCGACTCAAGTAAAAGTAAAAAGTAGCTCATTTAAAATTTACTCAGAGTAAAAGTTACTGAGTTACTTTTTTAACAGCGGGGGTGGGGGACTCTCCCGTGTATGGTGGTAATGGTAGGAGATTTTCACAGTATGATAACGTCTAAGAAAATATCACGGCTTACAGTATTAATCAATTATTAAATAAATAAACTGTATTATTAAATTATGGTTATTATTATTGTTACGGCCCCCAGCTCTAGAGTCTGTACTACACGTGTTGGCATGCGGAATCTCCTCCCTTTGTTTAATCTGATTACAGATGAGCTACACCTGAGCGCACCCTGCTTGCACTATAAAGGGCTGAAGGAACCATTCCTGCGGGCGCACACAGAGAGAGAACATGGTCGTTGCACAGCCGTGTTCTATCTACCTTTAAAGAGTCTACCGACTAGCCGTCCACCCGACACTAAGAAGGGTTCCGCTTCTGCAGTTGGACTTTGTTGCTGCGTACCACTATTTAAAAACCATAACAACTTTCTGTTAAATAAAAATACCCCTATTACTTTTTTTTTCTACGAGCCGATCTGTGTGCGTCTCTCCTTTGTGTTAAGGGTGGTGTCCGACCGCCCGTAACATATTGGGGGCTCGTCCGGGATCAATAGTTTGATTAAATCGGACTTTAGTGTTTAGTGTGAACTGCGGAACTTTTGAAGGCTACAACGTTTTGGTGAGTATTCTGGTGCGCAATTATGATTGTCTGTTCATTTGTTTAGTCGACTGTTTATTTTATTTTGGTGGATATCTCAGGAGGGGGCTCGGTGGGAAGCCTCGAGCTGAGTAAGCCACTGAAGAGTGCGTAGGTATTTAGGATTTTGTTTTGGTTTTGTGTATAGTTAGCTAGAGCAGTCACAGACAACATTTTTGCCTATCAGAATACCTTTAGTTAAGTTGTATAGCTTGTAATATATTGTGGCAAATCGCCTATTTTGTGAGCGCTGGTAATTTGATTGTGCTAGCATTTTGTTCGTGGGTGGACATTAAAAATTCGTGGTCGTTTGTAGCCTATATTGTGCTTTTTGTTTGACCACTTCGATAATCGCTACTTTGTAGCTTTGTCGCAGTTAAAACTGCTTTAGTGAGGTTTTTTTTTAAATCATTATTGATTTTGTTTGCACTTTAAAGCATCTTTACGCATTAAAATGGCAACAGAGGAAGCATTTGTTAAAGAACCCTCTATTGAATTATTTTTGAAATTTTCAAAAGAGCAGTTGCTAAATTTGGCTGCAACTTATGAAGTTGAGCTCACTTCTGCTGAAAAGCGCACCAAAGACACAATTAAAACCGTCTTACAAGCTGCTTTGGTTAGTAAAGGCATTCTGCCTATAGAGAAACAATCTCCCGTGTCTACAGAAGCATTACAGCTGCAAATTCGGTTGAGGGAGTTAAGTATCAGAGAGAAGGAAATTGAGTACGACCGTGAGCGCATGCAAGCGCAGGCCCGTGAGCATGAACTTGAAAACCGATTGGCGTTGAGAAAATTGGAAGTTGAGGCTCAGAGGGAAGGTGTCGTTCCGCCTGACCCTAATTATTTTGATGTTACTCGCCACATTCGACTTGTGCCACCTTTTGTGGAGAAGGATGTAGAAAAATATTTTCCACACTTTGAACGTGTCGCGACCAATTTGAAATGGCCGAGAACTGCGTGGGCGTTCCTTCTGCAATGCGTTTTGGTGGGTAGAGCACAGGAAGCCTACTCGTCGTTAATAGTGGAGCAGAGTAGTGATTATGATATTGTGAAAGCGTCAGTGTTGAGGTGCTATCAACTTATCCCTGAAGCATATCGACAAAAGTTTAGGAACTTAAAAAAAACGGAGCGGCAGACTTTTGTTGAATTTGGTCGGGACAAAGCAGCCCTGTTTGATCGTTGGTGCTCATCGCAGCAGGTTGATAGTCAGGAGAAGCTGCGTGAATTAATTCTTTTAGAAGAATTTAAGAACTGCCTGCCAACTGCTGTGGCAACCTATGTAACCGAGCAGAAGGTCGAGTCTATTGCAGAAGCTGCTGTGCTTGCAGACGAATACTGCTTAACGCATAGCATCTCTAGAGAACGTTATCGTTTAAGAGTTAATCCATCTACGACCCCTGATGTAGACACGAAAAAGAATGCAGTAAAACAAGAAGACAGACACTGTTTTTATTGTAAAAAGCCAGGGCACATTGTGGCAGAATGTTTGATATTGAAAAAAAAACAGTCCACGAAACCAATGGGTCTCGTTGGTTCTTCTTCGAGTAGAATATCGCCTATCCTTTTTGCAGAGTTAAAGTCAGAGAAAACTCGGTCCTTGTACGAGCCCTTTCTGACGAATGGGACCGTGTCTGTACCTGGTGAGAAGGCTGTGGCTGTGCGCATCTTGCGAGATACGGGCGCCGCGCAGTCTTTCCTCCTTCACGGTTTGTTGCCGTTGTCTGAGAAAACTGCAACTGGAAGTAGTGTCCTTGTTCGTGGAATCGAGATGGGTTTCCTCGAGGTCCCTTTACATCACGTGTGTCTTGAATCTGAGTTGGTGTGTGGGGATGTGATTGTTGGTGTTCAAGACTCTTTACCAATCCCCGGTGTCACGTTTCTCCTTGGCAATGACCTAGCCGGTGGAAACGTGTGGAGCCGTAGTGATGTCCCACCCGAGGTTGTGTCTGTGCCGCTCAATCAAGACTTTCCCGATGAGTGCGCACAAAAATTCCCAGACGTTTTTCCCGCTAGTGTCGTTACTAGGTCGCAGACCCGGAGGTTGACGGATGCAGTACCTCCCAATGACGTCGACCTGAGTGACAGTTTCATCGCTCACCCTGCAGAGTGTGGGAGGCTCTTCGAACCTGCTTTCATGCAGAGTCTGGGTAGTCCTAATCCTAAATTGAACAGTAAGAAAAGAGAAATAAAACCATCAGATGTCTCATTGTCATTAGAGAAACTTGTTAATGCTCAACAAAAAGACACCTCACTTGTTTCATGCTTTAATGCAGTGCATTCTGTTTCAGGCTGTACAGATGAAAATCCAGTCTATTTCCTCAGAGACGGGTTACTGATGCGGAGGTGGAGACCTCAGAAAAATGAGTGGAATGAGATTGAGCAAATAGTTATGCCAGTTGAAAATAGACACGCTATTATGAATGTCGCACATGATTGTGTTTCTGGTCATTTAGGTGTGACTAAGACCTACAACCGCGTTCTTCGTCATTTTTTTTGGCCTGGGCTGAAACGTGATGTGCGACGATATTGTAAAACGTGTCATATTTGTCAAGTTGCTGGTAAACCAAACCAGAAAATTCCCCCTGCGCCGTTGTATCCCATACCAGCCGTCGGTGAACCTTTTGAAAAGGTAATCATTGACTGTGTTGGCCCTCTTCCTAGGTCAAAAAGCGGGTATCAGTATTTATTAACCATTATGTGTACGGCTACTCGCTATCCAGAGGCGGTGCCTTTGAGAAAGATCACCGCCAGAATCGTGTCCAGAGCGTTATTAAAATTTTTCTCTTTTGTGGGGCTACCAAAAATAGTGCAAAGTGACCAAGGAACGAATTTTACTTCGCGTGTTTTCTCCCAAGTTCTAAAATCGCTCCACATTAAGCACCACATCTCAAGCGCATACCATCCGGAAAGTCAGGGGGCGCTCGAGCGCTACCATCAGACATTAAAATCAATGTTACGTGCGTATTGTTTGGAGGTAGGAGCAGACTGGGAAGATGCAGTTCCTTGGATGCTTATGGCTTCTAGAGAGGTTGTACAAGAGTCGATTGGGTTTAGTCCTGCGGAGCTAGTGTTTGCTCACGACGTTCGCACACCTTTAAGCGTCATTAAAGATCAGTGGTTAAGCAAACCTACTTCCCGTAGTGCACTACAGTTTGTTAGCGACGTTCACGCCCGGCTACACAGAGCACGTGAACTCGCTAGAGAAAATTTAGAAAAGACTCAAACTAACATGAAAACTTGGTATGATCGAAAGTCAAGAGCCCGTTCGTTCAAACCTGGAGATCAAGTGTTAGTTCTTCTACCCGTGCCCGGTTCGGTATTTCAGGCACGATTCAGAGGGCCATATACTGTTGAAAAGAGAATATCTGATCTAGATTATATAATTTTAACCCCTGATAAGCGTCGACATTCGCGCGTTTGTCATGTAAACATGCTCAAACCGTATTATACGCGTGAATGTGTTAAACCTAACTTGTGTAATTTTGACTTACCAGATCCAGTCGAGTCCTCTGTCTTGCTCTCTTCGCTGATAGAGGATGAGGATGCGGTAATCCCACCGTCGCGGTGCGTGATTGAAGGTCGACTCAACAATTCGGCTATGCTTTCGGTCATTGCAAATCGTTTGCCACATTTAACTCCCTCTCAAACAGCTGACATATTGTCTGTAATAGGTGATTTCCCTGAATTGTTTGGAGATGTCCCGACTGTAACTACAGTCCTGGAACATGACATAGACGTGGGTGATAATGGCCCGATAAAACAGCACCCATATAGGGTAAATCCAGAAAAGCGAGCAATCCTACAACGGGAGGTTGAGTACATGTTAGAGAATAATATTGCTGAGCCTAGCTCTAGCCCTTGGAGCTCCCCGTGCCTTTTGGTTGGCAAACCTGATGGCACTTTCAGGTTTTGTACGGACTACAGGCGTGTTAATGCAATCACTCTGCCAGACTGTTATCCATTACCGCGGATAGATGACTGTGTAGACCGTGTTGGCTCGGCCATGTTTGTCACTAAAATCGACCTCCTAAAAGGTTACTGGCAAGTGCCCCTCACACCAAGAGCTAGACAAATATCAGCTTTTGTGACCCCAGATGCATCTATGCATTATAAGGTTATGGCGTTCAGAATGCTTAACGCACCCGCCTCCTTCCAGCGTTTAGTGAATGTTGTTTTAGCTGGAATGTCAAATTGCGAGGCGTATATAGACGACATAGTCCTATATAGTATACATTGGTCCGAACATATCACGCAACTCCGAGAGCTGTGCCGTAGATTATCTAGTGCCAATCTCACCATTAATTTAGCAAAATGTGAATTCGGAAAAGCCACTGTTACTTACTTAGGACGAATAGTAGGTAGAGGACATGTGTTGCCAGTAATGGCTAAAGTGGCTGCTGTACAAGAATTCCCTGTACCTTGTGATCGGCGTGCACTAAGGCGATTCTTAGGAATGGTGGGCTACTATCGCAGTTTTTGTAAGAACTTTTCAACTGTGGTTTGTCCTTTGACTAACCTACTGAGTCCAAAAACTAAGTTTGAGTGGACAGAGTCCTGTAATAAAGCATTTGAAAATGTCAAGGCTCTCTTACAATCTGCTCCCGTGCTCGCTGCGCCAGATTTTAATAGACCGTTCCAGCTTGCTGTGGACGCCAGCATCGTAGGCGCCGGTGCTGTACTTTCGCAATCTGGTGCAGACGACATAATCCACCCTGTAAGTTTCTTCTCGAAGAAATTTACTTCTGCCCAGCAAAAGTATTCCACTATTGAACAGGAAACTCTGGCTTTAGTCTTAGCCATTCAACACTTCGAAGTGTACCTAAGTTCAACAATACATCCAGTCAAAGTATATACTGACCATGACCCGCTCAAATTCCTCAACCGCATGTACAACTCGAACCGTAGGTTAATGCGCTGGAGTCTATTACTTCAGCCCTTTAATCTCCAAATTGTGCATGTGCGGGGAAAAGACAACATTGTTGCGGATGCATTGTCTAGAATGGATGCTTAATAGTATTCATTTGTTTTGCGTATATATGTGTATATATATATATAAAAAAAAAAAAAAACTCTTGTTTATTGTGAGTCTCATGTATATTACTGATTAAAATGCCCTATACCACTAGGTAACGGTTAAAGTTAAAGTAATTTTGTGTTTTTTTTTTATTTATTTTTTTAATTTTGTTGAATTACATGTGAAGATGAACAAAGAAGTCGTGAGTAAGTATGAACATTCTCATGATTATAGTATGGCGACAAGTCACCATTTTGGGGTGGGGGTGTTACGGCCCCCAGCTCTAGAGTCTGTACTACACGTGTTGGCATGCGGAATCTCCTCCCTTTGTTTAATCTGATTACAGATGAGCTACACCTGAGCGCACCCTGCTTGCACTATAAAGGGCTGAAGGAACCATTCCTGCGGGCGCACACAGAGAGAGAACATGGTCGTTGCACAGCCGTGTTCTATCTACCTTTAAAGAGTCTACCGACTAGCCGTCCACCCGACACTAAGAAGGGTTCCGCTTCTGCAGTTGGACTTTGTTGCTGCGTACCACTATTTAAAAACCATAACAACTTTCTGTTAAATAAAAATACCCCTATTACTTTTTTTTTCTACGAGCCGATCTGTGTGCGTCTCTCCTTTGTGTTAAGGGTGGTGTCCGACCGCCCGTAACAATTATTATTATCATCAGTTAAAATGACAGTTAAATTAATGAAAACAGTTTTTTTATATTTACATGCAGTATTAAATTAATGAAAACAGTTTTTTTTTGTTTTTTTCCCCTTTCATTATAACAAACTTGAAACCATTTGTTTGTTTTGTTAATTAAAAAATTCGAATTTTAATAAAACATGTCTAATCAATTCAATTTGATAATTGATAATGAATTACATTAACAACTTATTTTTTACGTTAATAACTTATTAAAATGTTTAAGAATAATATTGTCCTATGAAATGTATTTATTCAGAAAATTAATGTTTCTTTTTATGATTTAATCCAAATCTATTATCAAAAACGGTGGTAATCCAATTAAAATTTAAACTTGTGTCCTTTTATTTTTTGGGGAAGCGATGCAAAAACGTATTTACTAAATTAAACCATGGACAAAAAATATATTCCTTTAATGTTTAAATAAAATGTATTATTATTGTTGTTATTATGTCAACACATCGTGTCTACGGGTGTTGGACTGTGAGCCCCAGACAGCAAAAAACGTCTCAGGTTACGTATGTAACCCTGGTTCCCTGAGAGGGAACGAGACGCTGCGTTTGAGACGCGGTGGGAACGCTCTGCGTGATTGCGTCATGAAGCACGTGTAAAATCAGTCCAATGGAAGCCCGATACGTCATGGGTGACGTCATAGACCAGGAAACTATAAAGCACCCTTGAAAACAGACCGCGACAGCTTCTGAAAAAGTCTGAAGCAAGTCGATCAGGGCATGCAGGAAGTATGGCAGGCAAACGCAGCGTCTCGTTCCCTCTCAGGGAACCAGGGTTACATACGTAACCTGAGACGTTCCCTTTCAAGGGAACTTCGAGCTGCGTTTGAGACGCGGTGGGAACCCCATACCCACTACGCCATAGTGACAAATGCCCGTTCTGTGTGAAGTCCTTGCGCACACTAGAAGCAAGCAACCTCACCCCAGGAGTGGAGAGGTCAAGGTCATAAAACCTGACAAATGTATGTGGAGAGGACCAACCTGCCGCATTACAAATGTCAAGAAGGGAAACACCCGAAATTAAGGCCGTAGAGGCCGCCATACTCCTTGTAGAAAGGGCCCGTACAGCCATAGGTGAAGGCTGACCGGCCGCTTCATAAGCTAGTGAAATAGCCTCGACTATCCACTTGCTCATAACCTGTTTAGATGCAGGGCACCCTCTTCTGAGTGACCCAAAACATACAAATAATTGCTCTGACTTACGCCACAGGGCAGCTCTGTGAACGTAGGCATCCAATGCCCGAACTGGACATAACAGGTTCAATTGTTCCTGATCTGGGGTATTAAAAGGTGGAGGAAAAAGGCCTGCAGCACTATTGGGCCCCCAACATTGAATGGGACCTTAGGAATATAACCTGGTCTAGGGTATAGAAATGCTTTCACCATACCAGGTGCAAATTCCAAACATGACGGAGCAACCGACAGGGCGTGTAAATCTCCAATTCTCTTGATAGATGAAATAGCAAGGAGAAATAAAGCTTTCAAAGTGAGGATTTTTTCTGAAACCTCTTCAATGGGCTCGAACGGAGCCAGAGCCAGACCCTCAAGTACAATGGCTAAATCCCAAGCCGGTGCTCTGGAGTGCAGTGCAGGTCTCAACCTCAATGTACCACGGAGAAAACGAGTAATCAGAGGATCTCTCCCAATAGAAGTACCCCCCAGAGGGGTAGGAGATAATCCAGCAGAGAAACGGTCTTGCAGAAAATCGAGAACTGAACCAACAGGGCAGTTAACAGGATCTAACTGACGCTCACCACTCCAGGTTGAGAATAATTTCCATTTCAGCGCATACAGTTTTCTCGTGGAAGGGGCTCTGGAATGGAGAATGGTCTCAACGACCTCAGTCGAGAGACCGGATTCTATGAGCCTGGCCCCCTCAGAGGCCAGGCCCACAGTTTCCACAACTCCGGTCGAGGGTGAAATATCGTGCCCTCTACCTGGGACAGCAGGTCCCTCCTGATTGGAATCTCCATAGGAGAGCCGCTCAGAAGAGACACCAAGTCCGAGAACCAAACTCGAGTCGGCCAGAAAGGGGCTACTAGTAACAGACGGGCCCCTTCCCGGCGAACCCTTTCCAGAACCTCCGGGAGCATAGATATCGGGGGAAATGCGTACAGGTGCAGCCTGTGAAGAGCTGGCTGCGTGAGGGGGAACCATATAGAGCAATGCGTTGTACAAACGATGTGAAAGGTCGACTTGACTTTAGTTAGACCAAAGTTCTCCCTAAGAAGCTCCACCACCTCGGGGTGAAGTCTCCAATCCCCTGGGCCTCAGCCCCTGCCTCAACAGGATATCTGCTCTGATATACGAGACCATCAGTGTGTTGTCCGCCATTCGCCGAGCAACCACTCATGATCGCCCCTTGTCACTTGTGAGGGAAGCATCCGTCGATAGCAATATGCGTCGACAAGAAGCCCCCAACACTGGGCCTGGGCGAGGAACCAAGGTTCTTCCACATGACCGAAGCACGAAGGCATAGCCGCGTGACCTTGATCATGCGAAAACGTATTTCCCCTCGGAGAAAACCCCTTGGTCCTGAGCCACCACTGCAGGGGTCTCATGAACAGAAGGCCAAAAGTAAAACGTTGGACGCAACTGCCATGAGACCCACCCGTCTGAAACTGTTTCACAGTGAGTGACTGGCCTAGATATACCCCATTACGTTTGCTGTAGAATTGCTACACCTAGAAAAGTGGTCCTCAGAGCACACTCTTCTTGGCGTTGAGAGGCAACCCCAACATCCTTAATGAGACAGAACGACATCTCGATGCCGAACTGCCATAAACTCAGATTGAGCTAGGAACAACCAATCATTGATGTAGTATAATACGCGAATGCCCTGGAGTCTCAGAAGAGCCAGAGCTGCATCCACGCATACTGTAAAGGTGTGGGGTAATAAACCTAGGCCGAATGGAAGAACCCAATAATGGTATGCTTCGCCCCCGAAAGCAAACCTCGGGAAACACCTTATCCTCTTTCGGAAACAATGAAGTAATGGCTGTCTGCTGGGAGGAGGAACCCCTTCTACAGCTCCTTTTGCAGAAGTGATAGTACTTCCTGCTCCATAACCAAAGCCTGCTCGGGGTCCACCAATGAAAGGAGGACCCCTAGAAATCTGTGCGAACGAGAACCGAACTGAATTCTGAAACCCTTTTCTATAGTGTGCAGGACCCACTGAGAAATATGTGGCAGTAGTTTCCACGCTGCCAGAAATTTACTAGGGGAACCAGTCTCTCAAGACTGGCCTCTGGATTTATTTGAACAGTCACTACGGCGCCCTGAAGCGGCGAACCGGCAGGGAACAACCGAACTGACCATTCTACGACCCTCCTCGGAGGATCGTATGGGGATGCTGACACCTCGGTGCCCTGAACGGCGAACCGGCAGGGAACAACCGAACTGGCAGCGCTGCAACCCTCCTCAGAGAGTTGCACCCCAGAGGAAAAACGATTTCTCAAAACCGTCCCTTGGTTGAACAGTCACTACGGTGCCCTGAAGCGGCAAACCGGCAGGGAACAACCGAACTGACCGCTCTACGATCCTCCTCGAAGGATCGTATGGGGACGCTGACACCTCGGTGCCCTGAACGGCGAACCGGCAGGGAACAACCGAACTGGCAGCGCTGCGACCCTCCTCAGAGAGTCGCACCCCAGAGGTCGCCGAGGAGAAACGATTTCTCAAAACCGTCCCTGCCCCGGAGGAGCCCTCAGAAGCCTGATAGCCTCGTTTTCTTGCGACAGGACTTCTTGTCTAAGCTTTATTAGAGATGATGACAGTCTGAAGATCTTGCCTACCTCTAACTAGCTTAGTTCCTACGACCCTCCTCGGAGGATCGTTGAAAAAAGCAGGCACTTCGGCGCCCTGAAACGGCGAACCGGCAGGGAAACCGAACTGACTCCTCTTCTTTTTTCTTATTTGAAGGCTCGTTTGGGGACACTGACACCTTGGTGCCCTGAACCGGCGAACCGGCAGGGAAACCGAACTGGCAGTACTGCGACCCTCCTCAGAGAGTCGCACCCCAAAGGGCGCTGAGGAGAAACGATTTCTCAAAACCGTCCCTACCCCAGAGGGGACCACCCTTAGAAGCCTGATCGCCTCGGCGTCAGGGCTTCTTCTTTGTCAAAGCTATCTTAGAGATAAAACAGTCCTCAGATCTTGCATGTCTCTATCTGGCTAGACTGCGACCGCCACCCAGGTACCCCTCAATTGCGGAGGAGCCCGAATGGCGGCGCTCTGTTTTGCACTTTGTGCTGAGAGGAGCTTAATAGGCCGTCTCAGGAACATTAGATTGGTGAGGAAGAATGATGAAAGGTTTATATCTCAGTTTTCTTGAAAGCGGAGCGTCCAGAAGAACAGACATAATTATATCTTTATTTTCCTTTATCTTTATATCAGAAAAACTTATATATATATATATATATATATATATATACATACATATATCACTCTGTGGCCACCAGCAGGAAACAACCGAACTGGCAGCGCTGCGACCCTCCTCAGAGAGTCGCCACTCACATTCATCCATGTCCTTACATACTTTACCCACCAGCGCTGCCTAATAAAAAATGTATTCATTATTTAAGATGGCTGGTGGGTAACGTCGGGGTTAATAACGATGACGCCGACTCGGGAGAGAGAAAGCTCGTAAGCGTCTCTTTAACCCGAGGCAATGTCTTACTATGATACTTAATACCCAAACATTACTATAGTCAGACATCTGGGGATTAAACACATAAAATACAAACTGGTTTATTCCACGATCTCGACACCTCAGTGTGGAGATAGGGAAAAACCACAGTCCCCGACGAGGAGGCTGAGATACAGAGTTTTCCCTGTTTAAGATACATTTCATCTAACAAACTCTTCTTTATTTTCAATCTCATAATGTTCAGCTGGCCAGTAAATATTTAACTGGCAACAGCACTAGATAAAACCTCCTTTTTTCTTTAAAAAAGCTCCTCTTTATTCAACAGAGTTATGAGCTGGAAAATGTATTCATTGAAAACTCAAACATCTGCCTTTTTATAAAGATTTGAATTTGTTTTGTTCTCCTTCTTTTAAAACAAAACACTAACGATACCAATTCCTCGGAACTGGAAATCGCAGCACACTAGATCTGGCATGTGAAAGCTGAGAAAGGGCGGAGCCCGTCCCAACCCCCGCTGTCAGATCCGTTTACGAACCCCGAAATACGAGCCGTCTCCGAGCCTCGGCAACAGAGAGACCCGCTCGGGGAACGCGAACCGAACCGTCCTCCTCGAAGAACGCCCGGCGGGAGCGGAGCGTCCTCACGGACAGCTTCTCGCAATGCACAGTCAAATCCCTCGAGAAATGACTGTTGCATGCTCCACTCCCAAACAGCAACAAAAAGCTGATGTGTGTCCCCACCCGTGATGTAACGAGGGCAGGGAACAACACAACGTCTATAATATTGCTTTGCTCGCCATAATGATAGATAGTGATATATATATTGGGCTTGACAAACAACAATAAATAGACAAGGACAGAATCACAGAGAGCGCTTGCTGAAGACTACAGAAGCTGTCGCGGTCTGTTTTCAAGGGTGCTTTATAGTTTCCTGGTCTATGACGTCACCCATGACGTATCGGGCTTCCATTGGACTGATTTTACACGTGCTTCATGACGCAATCACGCAGAGCGTTCCCACCGCGTCTCAAACGCAGCTCGAAGTTCCCTTGAAAGGGAACCCTGCTCCGGCCAGGATTGCCCTGGTAAATGCCAGGTCGCTGGTAAACAAAACTTTTATCTTAAATTATTTTTTTACCTCAAATAACCTTGATCTACTGTGCGTGACTGAAACCTGGATGAACGAGGGTGAGTTGAGCCCCTTTTCTGAGATTTTACCCCTGACCTGTGACTTTTTTAACTCTCCACGACTTAGAGGACGGGGTGGAGGAATTGCGATTATTTTTAAGAAAAAATTAAACTGTCGACGTGTGATGTGTAACTTCTACTCAAGCTTTGAGCTGACTGTATTTGAGCTGAATCAATCTGACCCAGTCCTATGCGCTGTGATTTATCGTCCTCCCAAATACCATAAAGACTTCATAAATGACTTTGCCGATTTTCTGGCAGAAATCATGCCGAAGTATGACAGAGTTTTAATTGTTGGAGATATTAACATCCATATCTGTTGTCCCTCCAAGCCATTGGTTAAAGACTTCTTAAATCTCACGGAGTCGTTCAACTTGATGCAGTTTGTGGGTGGCTCTACACATGAGCATGGACACACATTAGACCTGGTTTTATCGTGTGGTCTACCTGTTATCAATATTAATGTTTATGCTGCTACTTTTTCTGACCACATGCCGGTGTTATTCGAGATTCCTTGTTTCTGTAGTCCTAAACCTTGTGCTCCTGCTCGTCGCTGTCGGTCATTTAACTCTTTAACTGGAGAACGGTTTACTGATGTTTTTAATAGCACAAACATGGCATTCTCAGTGAACACTCAGCATTATAATATTGATGAGTTAACATCATTGTTTTATACTTCTTGTCAGAATGCACTGGACACTGTTGCCCCTTTCAGGACTGTTCGTGCAAAGCCAAAATCTGAACCGTGGCTAAATGACATTACCCGTGCTGCCAGGCACGAGTGCAGGAGAGCGGAACGTCAGTGGAAAAAAGATAGGCTAAGGGTTTCGTCTGAGATCTTGAAAAACAGCTTGTCTATATATAAAAAAACTGTACAAATGGAAAAGTCAAGGTACTTTTCAAATGTCATCGCAAATAATTCCCATAAACCTTGTGTTTTGTTTAACACTATAAATTCTGTTTTAAATACTTCTCAACAAATGACTTTGGAATTTTCCAAAGAAACATGTGAAAACTTTTTGCAGTTTTTTATTGACAAGATTAGGACTGTTAGAGCTAATATTGTTCACCCTTCTGCTGATATGTCTTCTTTTTCTGTATGTTCCTTTGTTTTTAATCAGTTTGAGCCAGTGTCTCTTGCTTGTTTAAAAGACATCATTGCCAAAATGAATCCATCTGTTTGTCCCACAGACATTGTTTCCCCAGATTTCCTAAAAAAGGTGTTTGAAACCCTTGGCCCTACAATACTTTTGATTGTAAATAGTAGTCTCATTCATGGAGTTGTACCTCTACATTTTAAACACGCAATAGTGGAACCACTGATAAAAAAAACAAACCTGGATTCATCGGTTCTTGCTAATTTTAGGCCCATTTCGAAACTTCTGTTTCTTTCTAAAGTATTGGAAAAAGTGGTTTTTAAACAATTACTGTCCTTTCTAGACTTGCATGGTTTGCAAGAAATTTATCAATCTGGTTTTAAATCACTTCACAGCACAGAAACTGCCCTATTAAAAGTCTATAATGATTTATTGTTGGCCACTGACACAGGTAACTATGCTGTTCTTATGCTATTGGATCTTACTGCTGCTTTTGACACCTTAGATCACAATGTATTGCTCTCTCGTCTTGAGCATTGTGTTGGTGTAAAGGGTGCCGCATTACAATGGTTTAGATCTTATCTGGGCGAAAGAACTTTCTCGGTACGTCTTGGGGAATTCGTGTCTTCCACTGCATCTCTTGCTTGTGGATTCCCTCAGGGTTCCATTCTTGGACCCATTTTATTTTCTTTATATATATTACCTTTAGGGTCCATTTTTAGGAAACATGGCATCTCGTTTCACTTTTATGCAGATGATTCGCAACTCTATCTGCCTTTGAAACGAAACAATGCAAATTCTATAGCATCTTTGTTGGGATGTCTTGAGGATATTAAAGCCTGGATGGCCTCCAATTTCTTAATGTTAAATGAAGATAAAACTGAAATCATTTTGTTTCGACCTGGCGGTACCATTAATACCCCTGATGTAGATCTTGGTGACTTAAGTCCATATGTGAAGCCCGTTGTAAAAAACCTAGGTGTTTTAATGGACGGTGACTTTAAACTAGATAAACAGATTAATTTGGTAATTAAATCGTGTTTTTATCAGTTAAGGCAATTATCTAAAGTCAAGTCATTTGTATCTATTACTGATTTTGAGAAGGTCATCCACGCTTTTATATCATCCCGCCTGGACTATTGTAATAGTCTATATGTGGGCATTGGTGAGGCATCTCTAACACGTTTGCAGAGGGTACAAAATGCGGCGGCGCGTCTACTAACAGGGACACGTAAACAGGATCATATTACTCCTACATTAGCTAACCTCCACTGGCTGCCAGTTCGTTTTAGAATTGATTTTAAGATTTTACTCTTTGTTTTTAAATCATTAAATAATACTGCTCCAAAATACCTCTCAGAGCTATTACAGCCATATGTTCCATCCAGAGCACTTAGGTCTGCTGGGCAACTGCTTTTGGTTTCTCCCAATGCAAGATTAAAGAGCAGAGGTGATCGTGCCTTTGCAGTGGTGGCACCGAAACTCTGGAATAATTTACCTCTGTACAGTAGGCAGGCACCTTCACTTGCAGTTTTTAAATCACATTTAAAAACATATTTGTATAGTACTGCATACAACACAGTATGAGAGTTACTTGTTTTTCTTTTGCTTTGTTGTCTGTTATTTGT
Source organism: Tiaroga cobitis (assembly GCA_030578255.1). Taxonomy (NCBI): domain Eukaryota; kingdom Metazoa; phylum Chordata; class Actinopteri; order Cypriniformes; family Leuciscidae; genus Tiaroga; species Tiaroga cobitis. The sequence continues at coordinate 51,417,392 of CM060597.1, forward strand.
ATGTACAGCACTTTGGTAAACACCTGTTGTTGTAAAAAGGTGCTTTATAAATAAACTTTGATTTGATTTGATTATTATTATTTTGAGAAGTAGAATAGTAATATATTTCTGTCATAATTTCTCCTAGTAAAACCGAACTTTTATTTTGACGGGTTGTAGTGAAGACCAAAAATGTAGAAAAGTGTTTCAAAGTGTAGTTGACAATGGTTTTGTTTTTCTCAAATAAAATGATGAAAATGCTCATTAGGCGTTCTCTCAGAGCAGCTCTGGAAATGTTCATGTATTCATATCCTCAAATTGTTTGTGAGACGCTGAAAACACCATGAACGTCACGCGTACTTGAGTATGTAGTAGACAAAGCGGCGCAGCTCAGCAGAACAAATAGGGATATATTTACATGCAGTATTTTTGTGCTTAAATGTTCACAGACCACGATTGGATTTATTGCACAGTTCTACTTTCCATCTATTCATGCATCCATTATTTTGCGTGTTTTATGTGACATCTGCGTTATGTGAATTCCATTTTCATGACTGGATTCCGGGATTCCCTCTGCATCACGTAAGTCATTCGGCCTTGTTGTGGAAAAATTTATATTTGAGTTCATATCAGCCTTAAGTTATAATCAGGACATTGCCTACCTTTATCTGCAGGAGGGATGGTGTGTCCTATGTATCCTCCTTTTGCAGCCACTTTGCGTCCACATTTTTTGCAAATTGGATATTTATCCTCGAGGACAAACACGTTCTTTTTCTACAAAGTATTTTCATACTGGCCATAATCCGCTTCATAAGAATTCGAGGGCGCTTCGCTTTCAGCTTCAGCTGGGTCTGCGTCACCTTTGCGCGTTTGTTCTCCCGCCCTTCAACCAATGCAGTAGTTTCCGGAGTGTGATTTTTTTTTTCTCCCTTGTATTATTATTTTTTACTCAGTAACGGATATGATTTCAAATGTAGCAAAGTAAAATACTTAAAACAAAACGTACTTAACCCTCTGAGGTCTAAGGATTTTTGGGGTCCTTGAGGTGTTCTGACATGCTCTGACATTTGTGCTTTTTTCAGTTATTTATAAACATGTTAATGGCAAAGGTGTAAATTCACTCAATAAAGCACAAACTGGACTACCGTAATTTCTCAGCAACAATTATGAAACATGTTTGTATTTTTGAGAGAATATTGCTTATGCATGGTTATTGAAAAAACTAAAACTTAAAGTGTCTGAAATAAGGCCACAAAACACATACTAAATATGTGTCCACAAGACTTGTGACTAATCAGTGTTGTTGCCTAGAATTTTTGCTTCAAAATGATCTGAAAATCATCCTGCCTAATCATTTACACAAACACATACACTGATTTAAATTTTATTAGACACCTTTTGTTTGGAAAGGCAATATGCGTGGAGGCGTGTTCACACCTGAGAAGACAAAGGCCGGATAATGTGCCGCATAATGAGCTGCATATTAATTAGCCCTTTCACACAGGTGTGTCACAGGATCCCAAAGAATGCAAGGACAAAAGAAATGATCTATATAGCCTATACATATTTTACAATTAGAAATTGTAACCAATTACAAATAGGTTACAATTACAACAACAATTACAATTTTAACAATATTTCAAGTGTATTTCTTTGTAAAAACTATACATTTTATCATACGTATTAAAAAAGGTAAGGATTCACTAGTTTGAATATTGGAACAAACACTATAATAACATCTTAGTTGATAATTCAATATACCTACTTTATTTTTGACAAAACATCATACTATAGTATATTTAACTATGAGCAGAAATTGGTGAACAAAAGCGTACCTATTTAATGTGACAGTAGTCTTTTTTTACAGTCAAAACTTTATAAGCTATCCAAAACTAATCACAAAATCGTGTCTAAACATTCATATTTAGTCTGTAATATATTGTGTATGATATATTAGTATATACATGTGAATTTGCAGCTTGTTGCTTATACAGACATTTTATTTCAACATATTTCAGTCTATTTTTACTCATACAAACTATATTGCTATAGCCTACTAAGATGTGTTTATGTAAACATAACGTTTACTAATGTAGGTGCGAGAGTGAATGAACAAGGCACAGACACGCGCTGTATAACTGTAAACAAAGCGCGCGCGCCTTTGCCGTTCACTCATCATTTAGCCTACACACATACACGCAATTCATATTTAAACAGTCTTTTTGCGGTTTACAGTCCGACACTTCAATATCACGATTAGAACAAAGCACTAGAATAAATGACTTACTACATCAGCTGGATCCGTTGCTCCTCGAAATGAAACTATCAGCACTTCTGGTACATTTTCCAGGGTTAGATATTCCTCACAGTGAAAGGATACGCTGTGTACACAGCTGTACAAGATAGCCTACTTACTAAACACGATGTGTTTTATAATCCAGCTGGTGGGCGTTGGCATGTTTGAACGGCTTGTCTAAAATCATTTGCGTTTGAATAGCGCGCGCTCTCCGTGGGCGTGGCACATTAACGCGTAATTAGGTATAATGAGCTGGAAAGAAAAATACTGACATCTCTCTCTTTTCATACAGATTACATAAGCTAAGAATATTTGTTTTTTTATATAAATTAATTCATTTAAAAGAAGAGAGTTCAAGCTTCATTATGGAAAAACACTCGTGCCTGTATGAAAAGTATTCGCGGAATTAAAAATATTCTTAGGACGCGTTTCAGAATGGACTTCACTGACAGAGAGAAGGCAGAACGCGCATCATGTTTGTTTTTCTTTATTTGGCGAAAAGCACAACACTTTGTTTTTATTGTGAGTATCCACAAAAAAAATAGACACTTATCAGGATCTAATGATGTACAACACTTAATATGTAAGATCAAAATCAACAGAGTATTTTGAGTTTCTTTTGCACTGATAAGAAAAAAGCGAGACTATAGCCGACCTCAGAGGGTTAAGTAAAAGTAAAAGTACAGATTTAAAAAACTACTTAAAAAAGTAGAAGTACACAAAAAAACTACTCAATTACGTAACGCGAGTAAATGTAATTCGTTACTTTCCACCTCTGGAATTTGGTAATTATAGGCCAATATCAATTCTCCCGTGCATATCGAAATCTTAGAAAGACTTGTCTATTCGAGATTATTTAATCACTTGGATGCCAATAATATTTTATACAAACATCAATATGGTTTTCGGAAGCGACACTCTACTGAGCATGCCCTTATTCAACTTGTGAACTATATTTCTTCAGCTCTTGATAATAAAAAATTTGCTCTTGGAGTCTTCCTGGACTTGAGTAAGGCATTTGATACGGTCAGTCACAATATTTTGATTGCCAAACTTAGTAGATACGGAGTGGAGGATGTTGCCTTGAGATGGTTTAGAAGCTACTTAGCTAATAGAGAGCAATATGTTTACCTGGAAGGTTATACCTCAATGAAGTCACACATTATGATTGGGGTCCCTCAAGGATCAATTTTGGGGCCTCTTTTATTTTTAATTTATATTAATGATATGGCTACGATTTGTACCAAACGCCTCCCAGTACTATTCGCAGATGATACAAATCTCGTAGCTTCTCACCAAGACTTCAATATTTTAATAAAAACGGTCAATGAGGAACTATCATATATTGTGGAATGGTTCCAATGGAACAAACTTACGCTTAATATAAAAAAATGCAACTTTATGATTTTTTGTAATACTAATAAACATTACCCTATAGAATTATCTAAGATCTTTATAAATAATACTCAAATCGAATTGGTTCAGCATACCAGATTTTTGGGAGTCATTATAGATAGTGGTCTTAAATGGTCTAACCATATCAACTTCGTATCTAAGAGGTCAGCTAAAATGTTGGGTATATTGAGGAGGGTTTGTCCTTTAGTTCATCCTTCAGCATTTTTAACCTTATATTATAGTTTTTTGTTTCCATTTATTAATTATTGCAATATTGTCTGGGCAGCTACCTATCCTACCTACCTGAAGAAATTAATAGTCATACAGAAGAAACCTATTCTAATAGATATGCACCCTATTTATATATAGGAAACAAGATCTACCAGACTCTTTTCAGAGTTTGTTTATCCCTATTTCACATGTACACTCATTTCAAACATGACATAGCAATAATAATTTAGTCACACGAACCATTCACACGAACTACAAGACATCAATTTAATATTTCTTTTAGAGGTCCTAAGCTTTGGAGTGATTTAAGTCCATCGTTGTGATCAATGTCCTCTTATTCAGCTTTTAAAAAGCATTTGAAGAGACTACTATTGCTAGCCTGACGCCTTTATGTAGTTTTTTTTTCTAGGTGTTGTTTGCTTATATTGAATTACTTTGTATCGTTTGTTGTTGTTTTTTTTTTTTATTGTGAGTTTTGTTTATTCTTCTTTTTTGATGTTTAGTCTGTATGTCTCATGAGTTAACCCTCTGAGGTCTAAGGGTTTTTGGGGTCCTTGAGGTGTTCTGACATGCTCTGACATTTGTGCTTTTTTCAGATATTTATAAACATGTTAATGGCAAAGGTGTAAATTCACTCAATATAGCACAAACTGGGCTACCGGAATTTCTGAGCAACAATTATGAAACATGTTTGTATTTTTGAGAGAATATTGCTTATGCATGGTTATTGAAAAAAACTAAAACTTAAAGTGTCTGAAATAAGGCCACAAAACACATGCTAAATATGTGTCCACAAGACTTTTGACTAATCAGTGTTGTTGCCTAGAATTTTTGCTTCAAAATGATCTGAAAATCATCCTGCCTAATCATTTACACAAACACATACACTGATTTAAATTTTATTAGAGACCTTTGGTTTGGAAAGGCAATATGCGTGGAGGCGTTCACACCTGAGAAGACAAAGGCCGGATAATGTGCCGCATAATGAGCTGCATATTAATTAGCCCTTTCACACAGGTGTGTCACAGGATCCCAAAGAATGCAAGCACAAAAGAAATGATCTATATAGCCTATACATATTTTACAATTAGAAATTGTAACCAATTACAAATAGGTTACAATTACAACAACAATTACAATTTTAACAATATTTCAAGTGTATTTCTTTGTAAAAAGTATACATTTTATCATACGTATTAAAAAAAGGTAAGGATTCATTAGTTTGAATATTGGAACAAACACTATAATAACATCTTAGTTGATAATTCAATATACCTACTTTATTTTTGACAAAACATCATACTATAGTATATTTAACTATGAGCAGAAATTGGTGAACAAAAGCGTACCTATTTAATGTGACAGTAGTGTTTTTATACAGTCAAAACTTTATAATCTATCCAAAACTAATCACAAAATCGTGTCTAAACATTCATATTTAGTCTGTAATATATTGTGTATGATATATTAGTATATACATGTGAATTTGCAGCTTGTTGCTTATACAGACATTTTATTTCAACATATTTCAGTCTATTTTTACTCATCTTAGTAGGCTATAGCAATATAGTTTGTATGTGTTGTTCATGTAAACATAACGTTTACTAATATAGGTGCGAGAGTGAATGAACAAGGCACGCGCTGTATAAATGTAGTAAACAAAGCGCGCGCGCCTATGCCGTTCACTCATCATTTAGCCTACACACAGACACGCAATTCATATTTAAACAGTCTTTTTGCGGTTTACAGTCCGACAAATTCAATATCACGATTAGAACAAAGCACTAGAATAAATGACTTACTACATCAGCTGGATCCGTTGCTCCTCGAAATGAAACTACCAGCACTTCTGGTACATTTTCCAGGGTTAGATATTCCTCACAGCGAAAGGATACGCTGTGTACACAGCTGTACAAGATACTTACTAAACACGATGTGTTTTATAATCCAGCTGGTGGGCGTTGGCATGTTTGAACGGCTTGTCTAAGATCATTTGCGTTTGAATAGCGCGCGCTCTCCGTGGGCGTGGCACATTAACGCGTAATTAGGTGTAATGAGCTGGAAAGAAAAATACTGACATCTCTCACTTTTCATACAGATTACATAAGATGAGAATATTTGTTTTTTTATATAAATTCATTCATTTAAAAGAAGAGAGTTCAAGCTTCATTATGGAAAAACACTCGTGCCTGTATGACAAGTATTCGCAGAATTAAAAAATAATCTTAGGACGCGTTTCAGAATGGACTTCACTGACAGAGAGAAGGCAGAACGCGCATCATGTTTGTTTTTCTTTATTTGGCGAAGAGCACAACACTTTGTTTTTATTGTGAGTATCCACAAAAAAAGACACTTATCAGGATCTAATGATGTACAACACTTAATATGTAAGATCAAAATCAACAGAGTATTTTGAGTTTCTTTTGCACTGATAAGAAAAAAGCGAGACTATCGCGCCGACCTCAGAGGGTTAATAGGAGCAGGAGTGGAACTCTGTACAAGCCTAGAGTGGCTTCGTTCCCTCCTTGCATTGTTCTGTATTTGTACTAAACGTGCTAAACAAATAAACTAAGCTAAACTAAACGTCTCGGGTTATGACTATAACCCTTGTTCCCTGAGAAGGGAACGAGACACTGAGTCGAGAATCGACACTTTGGGGACGCTCCCTAAGCGTGCGCCTCTGAAGTATGAATGAAACTAATCCAATCCTGATTGGTGTTGCGTCGTGACGTAACATGTGACGGCATACCCGGAAGTATAAAACCGACGCCGGAACAAACACAAACTAGCCTAGCGATGAAGCAAGCCGCTCTCAGGCCTCAAGGGGCGTGGTAGAACGACGCAGTGTCTCGTTCCCTTCTCAGGGAACAAGGGTTATAGTCATAACCCGAGACATTCCCTTTCGAGGGAACTCTACACTGCGTCGAGAATCGACACTTTGGGGAACGAGTGCCCACCAGGCCACGCACCGAATAGGCCTGTCCTGGAGTGAAACTGTCTAGGCACTCAGCAAGAACTGAGCACGTGTGCGCCTGGCGTACTAGGAAGATGGAGACTGTAGAACCTAATAAAAGTATGTGGAGTAGCCCAACCGGCTACCTCACAGATCTCCTGTAGAGGTACTCCCGAAAGAAGGGCCCTAGAAGAAGCCATGCCTCTATGTGGAGTAGCCCAACGGCTACCTCACAGATCTCCTGTAGAGGTACTCCCGAAAAAGGGCCCTAGAAGAAGCCATGCCTCTAGTTGAGTGAGCCCTTACGGCTAAAGGTGAAGGCAAGTCGCGCACCTTGTAAGCCTCAGTAATAGCCTGAACAATCCAATTACTGATAGTTTGCTTGGACGCCGGGAGTCCCTTCTTAGGTGACCCAAAACATACTAATAACTGGTCCGACCTTCTCCAAGAAGAGGACCTCTCAAGGTACACGCTCAAAGCTCTGAAGGGGCAGAGCAAATTAAGCTTCTCTTCTTCTGCCGACACATGAGGTGGAGGATGGAATGCCTGAAGAACTGTAGACCGAGCCGTATTCGATGGAACTTTAGGCACGGAGCCCGGACTCGGGTGCAAAAAAGCTTTTACTCTGCCAGGGGCAAACTCCAAGCAAGCTGGAGTTACTGCCAGGGCTTGGAGATCTCCCACCCTCTTAAGCGAGGTAATAGCTAAGAGAAAAAACATTTTCAGCGTTAAGTCCTTAGGCGAAGCCGACTGTAGAGGTTCGAAGGGGGCCAGGGACAACCCTTCCAGAACTATTGCCAGGTCCCAGGCAGGAACCCTGGACCTGGTTGCCGGTCTCATCCTCCAAGTACCATGGAGAAAACGAATGACCAACTGGTGCCTCCCCAGGGGCCCATCTCTTAAAGGTGAGTGGAAAGCCGCAATGGCAGCCACGTACACCTTAAGCGTGGAAGGGGAGAGACCCGCAGAGAAACTATCTTGAAGGAACTCCAGAACTGAAGCCAACGGGCAGTTAACTGGGTCCAACTCATGTTCTCTACACCAAGTGAAAAACATATTCCACTTGAGGCCATATAATCTCCTAGTAGATGGAGCCCTAGAGCAAAATATGGTTTCAACTACTCCAGCTGATAGACCAGCATTTAGGTACTGAACCCCCTCAGAGGCCAGACCCACAGCTTCCACAGCTCTGGGTGAGGGTGGAAGATTGTGCCCTCCGCCTGGGACAACAGATCCCTCCTCAGAGGAATCTGCCATGGCGGAGAAATCAGGAGTGATATTATGTCTGAAAACCATACTCGGGTCGGCCACCTCGGGGCAACCAGAAGTAGACTGATGCCCTCTTGACGGACCCTCTCCAGGACTCCCGGGAGCAAAGTGATCGAGGGAAATGTGTACAGGCGAAGCCTCGGCCAGGCCTGTACCATGGCATCCAACCCCAGCGGGGCTGGATGTGTGAGGGAGAACCAAAGTGGACAGTGGGACGTCTCTCGAGACGCAAACAGATCCACTTCCAATGGTCCAAAGCTCTCCCATATTGACTTCACCACATCTGGATGAAGTCTCAATTCCCCGGGCCTCAGCCCCTGCCTCGACAGGATGTCTGCTCCCTGATTCTGAACCCCCGGAATATACATTGCTCTGATAGAGAGTATTTTCCCCTGGGACCAAAGAATAATCTGATGCGCCAATCTGCACAGAGGGTGCGATCTGAGTCCCCCTTGTCGGTTCAGATAAGCTACCACAGACGTATTGTCTGATCGTACTAATACATGGTAACCTTTGATGTCTGGGAGGAAGCTCCTCAAAGCCCTGAACACAGCCAACATCTCTAGGCAGTTTATATGCCAAGAATGATGATGGTCCTGCCACAGACCCCTGGCAAAGCGGCCGTCCCTGACCGCGCCCCAGCCAGTGAGGGAGGCGTCCGTCGAAACGGTTTTCCGGCGACATGATGCTCCCAGCACTGGCCTTTGGGATAGGAACCAAGGTTTCTTCCAAATTACCAGAGAACGAAGGCATCTGCGCGTAACTCTGATTATACGGAACAGATTCCCCTTGAGGGAAAAACCCCTGGCTCTCAGCCACCACTGAAGGGGGCCTCATGTGTAGAAGCCCCAAATGTATAATGTTGGATGCCGCTATCATGAGGCCCAGCAGTCTTTGAAACTGCTTTACAGTGATGCCCTGGCCTAGCTTTATCCCGGACACCATGGCCAGGATGGATTCGATACGAGCGGGAGACATACGTGCCTGCGTTGTAACCGAATTCCATTTCATGCCCAGAAGAGCAGTCTTCTGAGCTGGTTCCAACACATTTTTCTTAGTGTTGAGTCTCAACCCCCGATTCTAATTTTGGCCAAGGACGACATCTCAATGCCGAACTGCCATTCCTCGAGACTGGGCCAATAAGAGCCAGTCGTCGAAGTACTTCAGTATACGGATGCCATGAAGCCTCAGTGGAGCCAGAGTCGCATCCATAAACCTACACATGAACATACGGGGAGAGAGTGCTAGGCCGAACGAAAGAACCCGATCTAACAGAACCAGCCTCACGAGACTGGCCACTGGTGGTTTCCGAGCACCCTTCTCGACTGCCTGAAGCGGAAGACCGGCAGGCTGTATTCGATACGGTTTTCGTAACCATAACTGATGCTCGTTTTTTTATTTTTCGAGGAAAAACGACGCAGAGTGCGTTCGCTGGAAAATGATGCGGCCCGAAGCGTCATAGACGGCGGGCAATACACACCGTTTCCGGGCCCCGCTGCAAGAACCACATCCGATCCAGCCTCTCGAGACTGGTCTCTGGTGGTTTCCGAGCACCCTTCTCGACTGCCTGAAGCGGAAAACCGGCAGGCTGTAGTCGATACGGTTTTCGTGACCATAACTGATGCTCGTTTTTTATTTTTCGAGGACAGACGACGCAGAGTGCGTTCCCTGGAAAATGATGCCGCCAGAAGCATCATAGACGTTGCCATTCTACAAAATCTACTAAGGGAACCAGCCCCTTGGGACCGGCCTCAGGTGTTTCTCGAGCAGTATTCTCGACTTCCTGAAGCAGGAAAAAGTCTAGAAAAATTTTGTGACCATAGTCAGTGCCCGGTTGCAAGCTCTTAGGGTGAACGCCACGGTGTGCGTTCGCTGGAAATCGATGTAGCCCGAAACGTTCAAAAACGGCGGGAAAACATATATAGTTTTATATATATATTTATTTTTATATATTTTTTTTTTTTTTTTTTTTATTTATTCATAAAACCTGTCGACAATTGAAGTTACAGTGTCGGAGAACAGGCCAGAAGGTGATAGTGGAGCGTTCAGCAGAAAATATTTGTCTTCCATTTTTTTATACCAGACAAATTAATCCACTGATGTCTCTCAACCATCATAACTGCTACAATAAGCTATGGTACGTTTAGTGCCATGGTACGCCTGTAAAATCGTCTTAGAGTACAGGAACGTACCAGCCTGACCAACCGCCATATAAGCCCAGCCAACCAGTGCAGAGGTGTCCCTGCACGATTGTTGGGCAGGGCCGCGACTTTAAGCGAAGATGCCACATCAGGAGAAAGATAGCTCACTAAAGCTTCCTCCATTTACAGCTTCTTGCCATAACCCGCCCATCTCACACCCACCACATTCAAATAATCATTTAATGAATGTGATTAGATATGAAAAAGAGTGGGGTTTTTCCCAGGAGAGTTTCTATCTCTTTATTTGAAGATTTGGGGAAAACAGTTAGCCCGGCGCTGAGGTTGTGACCTGTGCTGCAGGAAACACTCATCAAGCTTGCTTTTCACTTGCGTTCCCTACTCATCATGTGGCTAGTTGATGTTAAGTCTGGCCACAGCACGAGTCACAACCTCTACCAGCTCCTCATAGCTTTGGCCGTGAACTGGCACGCCCAAATCACGGTCATCCGCATCAATACTGAGCACATCCACTTCCTCGGAAGCAGAGAGTTCAAGCATTGGGACCTGATCGTGGGCAGGAGAAGCCGCGATGCGGGCTCCTGTACCACTCTCAGGGGCTACGGGATCCTCAGACGAAGAATGAGAAAGTGCCGCAGCAGTCTCATTCTCATCTGCAAGATCCCGCTGCGGACCCCGCTATCTAAATCGCCGCGCCGCCTCAACGGACGCGGGACCAGAACCGTGGGGAACGAGAGCCTGACCGTGCTCATCAAAGCACGCCAGCCGAGAGCGCAGCACTCTAATAGGAAGTGCTTCACAGTCTGCACAAACAGCTCCCTCAAGAGCTGCTTGTGCATGCTGCGCTCCCAAACAATTCATACACAAAGCATGTGTGTCCCCACCCGTAATAAAACGAGGGCAAGGATGCACACATCTTTTAAATTGTTCGCTGGCCATTCTGATCAACTGATTGACAAACAACACCAAATAAGACAGACAGTTTCAACACAGAGCGCTTGCTGAAGAGCGAAAGCTAGTTTGTGTTTGTTCCGGCGTCGATTTTATACTTCCGGGTATGCCGTCACATGTTACGTCACGACGCAACACCAATCAGGATTGGATTAGTTTCATTCATACTTCAGAGGCACACGCTTAGGGAGCGTCCCCAAAGTGTCGATTCTCGACGCAGTGTAGAGTTCCCTCGAAAGGGAACTATATAAACTAATATAATTTATTTTACTGGACAGTTTAAAGCTCATAACCATATTTTATTGTTACTTGAAGAACTTAGAGAGCAGTGTTATGTTGCATCATGCAGTATTTGTGCTGAAAAGTAAATGTCTGTTACCTCAATAAATGTAAGGTCATTCCTATTTTATTTGTGTACATTTTAATCATTAACATTAAAAGCACACTCTTTTTACGACTAAAATAACAGTAAAGGGTAAAAAAAACTGAATTCCCAAACGGAAAACGGAAAAAAACGGAATTAGCAAAAATAAAAACTGATAAAACAGATTTTGGGAAAAAATAAAACGGATTTTCTAGGGTCCTAATCAAGTATTCAGACAGACCATGGTATTATACACATATAGCAAAAACACAATGTAACTGACTTACAGGTGTCTTGGGACCTCCTCCGTTTCTCCCTTTCTCTTCTCCCTCCGTCTCGGTCACTTGACATGAAGCCATTTTTTGATAAATGTTTCAATTTCTTGATCGGTGGCCGCAGCTGTCAGTCTATTGTTTCTGACAGTTCCTAAAAATATATAACATTGTAAATGCAAGGATTGATAAGACAACTTTTAAAATCTTCGGACACAATTAGCAGGAAGACAAGCATTAGCCAAGTGCATACTTTGCCAGCGCCACTGTAAAGAACATTTTCGCCACGGACAAGGACACTCTTTGTTTCCGGATGCCCACAAGTTACAAGTTTAACCTTTTTTTTAGCAAACCAGGGTGACTAGGAACATGTAATTGTATAGCTATGATTTCTTGTTTCAGAGGAGTTTAAATATGAGTAAACACAAAGGCCAAATTCCCTTAATCATCCATCACAATGAGTAAAACCAAAGAATATAGTTCTGATGTGCAGCAAAAGATTGTTGAGCATCACAAAATAGAAACTGGCTGTAAGTCAAGTCATCTTCATTTATATAGCGCTTGCAACAATGGATTGTTTCAAAGCAGCTTTACAGAGATAAACATATAATTTAAGGTAACAGAGATTGTTTTGGCTTTATAGCCAATAATAATGAAAAATTGAATAATGTTATTTCCAGCTAAAGTTAGTTTTGATTGATTCACCTCCGTCGAAATGATCAGACTTTAAACGCGAACCTGTGATTAACGCTGACGGCATTCACATGCGCATTAAGAATTGATTCTATAGTTATGTGCTTTTGAAAATATGTGCGCAGGTTTGTAATTCCATACAACCCATGCCTAAACAAACTACTTGTCTTGCCTATAAATTTTGATACAGAATTTTGTTTTATTTTATCACTTCGGGGTACGCGAACTGAAATTCACAACGCTTTATCTGTAGAGTGGGAAAGGGATCCTCCATAGGGAGAGGATAGTTGACACTTCAGCACTGCATTGTCATCGGGTCCAGGCAAAGCTCCCTCGTCAGATCTGGACACGGCCTGGATCCGGCAGGCTGCGGGAAAACCTCGGGATAAACAAAGATACTAATATTAGCTTAGATGCCATTCTTCTTATGATGTAACGAGTACATCTGTAAGAAAATAGCTAAATTATTTGAAAATAATTCAGAAGTTTCAATCAATTAAAGATGTAACAAAAATTCTGCCAGGAAGAGGACGTGTCTATATTGTCTTAAATGAAGACAATATAGACACAGTGAGGAGGAAAGTTTGATCGACCAAAAGACTCTCCAAGGATTAGTTGAGTCTTGGGGGTCAGAATGAAATCATAAAATATATCAAACAACCCCTACATTAAATTGAAACTGCTGCATCTGTGTAGATGAGAGAAGGAAAGTGCACGCACGTTGTGGTAGGGATGGGTATTGTTAAGGTTTTAATGGTATTACCACTCTTACCGATACTGCTTATCGATTCGGTACTTTAACAGTATTTTTATCTGTTATTTTTGTTATCTATCTATAAATTACAGAAACGTCTGTCTGTCTGTTAACCGCATCTCTCGAACCGTTAGTCTGATGGATTTCAAATTTGACTGGTGTCTTTATCACACCACCACTAAACAGCGCTGTGAGATCCAGTGAGAAGCGCTTGAATTCAGCGAAGAACACAAATGTTTCAGTAATTTAAACCAGTTTAAAGGCAGATGAAACAGCACTGACAAACAGGAGAAACACTGTGCGCAACGATACAGTCAGAAGGCTTTTCCGTCTACAAATTCTCATCATTTACCACGGATTTACTGCAACGTTAGTCTACTAATATTAAAGGGATAGTTCACTTTGAAATAAATTTTTGGTATGTTTTAGCTTACCTCAAGGGCATCCGAGATGTAGGTGATGTAACCTCATCATTCAAAGATTTCATAAACTGGGTGACTCTTTTAACAGCCCTTTTCCTTAAATTGCTGCGAGTGATTCCACTTTTCTCTCTCCATGACACAGTAACACCTAAAATTACACGAAGTGCAGTCAAGAACAAGGTACGCTGAAAGAAAAAAAAAAAAATATTACATTGATACTTTTTTATTTTGTACCACATGAAATGTATCAGGAGCTTACCTTAATAGTGGCAGTGAATTCTAAACTGTAGGCGATTTTATTCCCACCAGCAGTTTTCTGTAGCAAATCACAGTGACGTGTTATTAAGGTGAAAAACATCCTGACTCAAAACAGTAAATGAAAAAAAAACAAGAAAAAAAAAACAAACAAAGCAGGCAAACTAATTTTAAAATGACTAGGGTATACTAAAAATGTGAAATACATAGAGTAATAATACCTGAGCCAACTTGCTCAATAATATCTATTAGGCTATTATTACTTTGTAATCATCTCATAAAAGCTTTTATTGTAAGAAAAAGCATGTAGTAATTTGTGCATTATTGCTAGTTAACAAAAAATGCTGTCACAGAGTAATAAAACTAGTGCAGTTACTGCAGTATTACTGTATGCCCAATGTATACACATGCATGAAATATTACACTATAGGGAATTATACATTTTTCATTGTTGTGCCAAAATAAGACAAGAGTTAAATACTTCACCGTGCAGAACTGACTGAATAAGGTTGGCAAGATCGGAGCAACATGAGCAAATCTAAATGTATTGGCACGCCCGTTCAATCGATACTTGTTCATTTCGCATTCGACAACCATAATAGATCTAGCTTAGAGTTAAAACTGCCAAAATAATGTTACTTCGAAATTAGAAGTTATTCCATTAACTCACACAACATGGATATAACGAACCAATCGCTAAGAAAATATAAATGTATTGATATCTTACATTGATTGTTTGCAGTATTCGTCTTCCCTCCATCTGACAATCCTCTGACCTTTTGGTTTCGAGCGCCCATTTTCGCGCTTTACGGCTACGTTTAAATTTAAAGGGCTGAATCGTCAGTTTAATTTTTTTTTCAATGACAACTTCAAATGCAGTAAATATTTTGTTATAAACAAAATAGAGATATTATCTCTAATAAAGAAGTAAGCTGAAGCAAAAAAAAAAAGAAAAGTTAATTATCAAAATAATAATATTTTCTCACAAGAGCTTCTGCTAATTTGTCGTTCATTTAATCGTATTTCATCAATTATAATGTCAATTATTTTTTATCTTTAAGAAAGATCATTTATAGCCTAAAAATGACAGTTGTATAAATGTAAATTATATTAAGCCAGAAATGTAAAAAAAATTAATCTTTATTTATTTATTTAAAATATGTTTATTTTATTTTAAAATATTACAATATTTTTTTTTTTATATTTTCAATATTGAAAATATTTGAATTTGAATATTTGAAACACACGGCAGATGTAGACCTGTGAAAAGATTATTGATATCTTAGATACTGTTGCTGTGGCAACGCATCAAACTTTAATATTCTGGTTTGATGCTTTTGAGACTCTTAGCGTGCTGGAAATTGCATGAAACTCAACAGACACATCTCATTTATTAGCCAGTAGACATGTGCAAAGTTTCAGAAACGGGCGTGGTGAGGGCTCAGTAGCGACACCTTTTGAAAAAAGTGGGGGGATTAGTTTTATCTACAGTAACAAAACTCAATACGAATATTGTACTCATCGAGCCGGATAACTTTCTAATTTACAGTCATTAGCTCCGACCAACAGGGAGTCAGATATTTTGGTTTGAATTTGATTTTCAGGGAGAATTTTCTCCCTCCCTCTCTCTCTGTCTCTGCATCTCTCTGTGTGTGGGGGATTTTTCTATTGCTTTTATAATGTTTTTCAAGGGTTCAGGGGCTTTTGGGGCCCTTAACGTGGTCAAAAACTCTTGAAACTTTGCACTCAGGTCAGAACCCAAGGCCATTAGGGCCAGGCTGAAGCTGGTACCCGGGCGTGGCAGGGGGCTCAACAGCGGCCCCTTGAACAGGGTCCGAAAACTTGGTCAATAGATCAAACACGCTTGCATGAATTAATATAAAACTCAGTACACATATAGATCTCATCGGGGCGAACAACTATTCCTTCGGTCTTACGCCCGCCCAACAAGAACAGGAAGTCGGCTATTATGGGTTGTTTGGAGAACGCTTGCTCTGGAATTTGAAATACTTCTCCAAGGCAATTCATTCAATTGCCAACAAACTCGGTCAGCATGAAGTCAAGACATTGAGGATGCTAAATTGCGGAAGGATTTTTGATATCTCAAACGGTTTGGCCATGGCGAGGAAACAAATTTATGGCGAGAAAAGAGAAACACAAAGTATTATAACTTCTGCATACATTATCTGATCTTGATGAAACTTCAGCAGTGTGTTCGTTGTACGAGGCCGATCACATGGATATGACTATTTTGAGTCAAAGTTAAAGCGCCACCAACTGGCAGAGGGAAGTGTGTCACTTTCAAAATGCTTTGAAATCACCCTCTTATTTTTACCTGATTTGCTTCAAACTTTATGTGTATAATGTAAACACACGCCAGATGTAGACCTGTGAAATAATTATTTAATATTTAAGATAATGTTGCCATGGCAACGCATCAAACTTTAATATTCTTTTTTGACGCTTTTGAGACTCTTAAAATGCTTGAAATTGCATGAAACTCGACTGACACTTCTCATTTATTAGCCAGTAGACGTAGCCTGGGAAAACCCAGACAATTTCCGGCAAATTTAGATTTGCTCTGAAAGTTAGTCTGGCAAAGAGCTCAATTAAGCCCATTTCCAATCCGTCGAAATCGAGGCACCAATCAGAAACGTTGGGGCAGGCTTTACACGATGACGTTAGCGCTGGGATTTTGAAGCAGATTTTGTAGCCTTCATTACAAAGATGGATGCCGCCGTCGAACTTCACTCGTTCGAATCAGCTATCGCATCTGTTTTAAGCGATTTGAACGTTTCCTTTTTGTTAAAAACCGAGCAACACTCTGAGATTTTTCTCCGCCGCTCTGCATATGTCATCTCCTTCATCGCTCTGATTGGTTTTAGGTCTATCCGTGACGTCCGTTGGTGACGCCCCTCTGGAAATGATTTATCTACGACGCTTTGCCAGACCATAAATCAGTTACAACTGAGAATGGTCTGGTTTTAACCAGGCTACAGTAGACTCGCCAAGTTTCAGAAACGGGCGTGGTGAGGGGCTCAGTAGTGCCATCTTTAGTCAAAAATGGGGTATTAGTTTTACTTACAGTAACACAAATCGGGATGTATATTGTTCTCCTCGAGCCGGACAACTTTCTCATTTACAGTCATTAGCTCCGACCAACAAGAAGTCAGATATTTTGGTTTGAATCTGATTTTCAGGAGAATTTTCTCCCTCCCTCTCTAACTGTCTCCCTGTGTGTGTGGGCGAAATTTGCTTTTATAATTGATTTTCAATGTTTTGGGGGCTTTTGGGGCCCTTAACGTGGTCAAAAACTCTTGAAACGTTGCACGCAGGTCAGAACCCGCTGCCATCACGGCCGGGCTGAAGCTGGTACACGGGCGTGGCAGGGGGGCTCAACAGCGCCCCCTTGAACGGGGTCGGAAAATTTGATCCATATATCAAACACGCTTGCATGAATTAGTATGAAACTCAGTACACATATAGATCTCATCGGGCTGAACAACTTCCACACTCTGTTATTAGCTCCGCCCAACAGGAAGTCAGCTATTATGGGTTGTTTGGAAAATGCATGCTTTGGAATTTAATATACTCCTCCTAGAGATTGCATCCAATCACCACCAAACTTGGTCAGCATGACGTCAAGACATTGAGGATGCTAAATTGCTGACGTATTTTTGATATCTCGAACGGTTTGGCCGTGGCGAGGAAATGAATTTATAGCGAGAAAAGAGAAACAAGAAGTATTATAACTTCTGCATACATTAACTCAGCGTTTCTCAAAGTGTGGGGTGCGCCCCACTGGTGGGGAATAGAAACATGACAAGTGGGGCGCGACAAATGGGAGAAAATGTGGTAATTTTTGTGCCCATCTCTATTAATTCCTTTATTTATTGAGCATAAGCGCTCAAAAAAAAAAAAAAAACACATTTAAATGTAAGCCTTACTTAACCTTTTCACACGTAAGTTTAAAAGTTTTTAGAGGCGCCCATTATTTAGATCATATCCCTTTATGGTTTCCTTGGTGACGCGTCATTGCTTGTCACACCGCAGCCAGAATAGCGCTGAATGACTGATTATCTGCTTTTATTTCACAAATTTGTTGGCTATAGCAGGAAATATCTGATATTCCGATTGTCAAATATGAGCAAGTGGATGTGTTTAGTTGTTTAAACACCTTAGTTGAGCTATACGCGATGGGCGTTAGTTTATACTGGATTTTAGAGAATCGGATCTGTTGGATTTAACAAACGTCAATTTATCCAATAAATGTTTTATTTCTCCCGAAATGAAAGTATGAAAGTAAGTGGCTGGTGAACTGAGAGAAGCACAGAGTAAACTTGAAAGTTACTTACACGATGTGTACTATTTGATATGAATAATACATGTCATCTAATTATAATGGAAATAATTATTATTCCCGCTTCCATAGACATAAGTGTGTATTTGACAAACTCTAAATGTATTGCTTTTTTAGTACTTATGTGAATTTAAATGTCTGAAACCTAAAATAAACATTATGTGGTTGAAAACACTGAATAGTTGTGATGTCAAGCGGTGAGCGCTCTCCGTCTCTGGTTCAGAAAATATGTGTAGCCTACTAAAAAACAGGCTCATTGCAGACATTAAATTAGTTAATCACTTAATTTTGAACTTTCAAAGTGCACCATATTTATGAATTTATCTTTAAAATGTACAAACTTTTCTTCCGGGGGCATGACCCCCCTAGGGGTGCAGAGGTCCACACCACACACAAAATACTGTGGGAAACACAGTAGCTTATATGATAGTCTTCGAAAAATACAAAATACAATTATTATTATAAAAATACCTAAAATACGTGCATTATTAGGATTTTACCACCTCTGAAAAACCCTGAGATTATTATTATTCTTTTTCAATTTTGTTTGTTCTTCTTGCATGCAGTTTGCGAAGTGACAAAATAAAGCAAAGCACATTTACTCCACACTTTTATTTTCTACGTTTCTAAATTTGATGTTATCAGAGGCAAAATACAAACACAATTGCATTATTATGCAACATTATTAAACATGTTTATTTTTTTAAAATGTCATGTTAACAAAATACATTTTAACTTAAAGCCTAGTTTATTAACATGTTGTTGGGGCGATTGCATGAGGACATGTGGGGCACGAACCCTTCCCTACCTTCAAAGTGGGGAATGGCAGAAAAAGTTTGAGAAACACTGATATACAACCACTGATTAACATAATCGGTTTTAATGAAGAAAAAAAAAAAGAACTATACGACTAGTGCGGATTAGAACCCAGAACCTCTGACATGCTTGGCAAAAATTCTGCCACTGGACCATTTAATGAGATATCAGATCTCATTAAACGACAAATTAAACACAATGTACTATTTAAATCGATTGCTGGACATCGGTATGTTATTGTACATAGGTACATCTGATTTATGATTTAGCATTGTATTAGCCCCACACCTCACCTCAACCTTAACTAGTTCTCAAAATTAAAATTAAACAATTTTTTTTTACTTAGGAATACCATTTTTTATTATTGTATGAGTGTTAAAAACACCCCTTCAAGTTATCAGAACAGTATCTATACAGTTTTTAAAATAACAATAGGCCAAAGTATGTACAAAAGTCCAGGTACTGTAGACCTGGGGCCTATATCATGAAGCCGGTTTAGGTGGCTAGCCAGCTATGTTTCAGCTTAGTTTCCGCCAACCCTGGGTTTTAGGTACTATGAAAGTAGCTCGGCTCTAATCGGTGTTCGTTGCCATGGTACCTTACGCTGCACGGCTAACCTGCTCCGGGGCAGGTTAAGTTCTGGATTCGAGATCTCAGACTGAAGTTTGACCAATCAGCTGTGAGCAAAGAAAGATATAGGTGACGTAACTAATTCCCAGTGTTTGTTGCAATGGCTTTACATTTTCTTTCAAATCCTGTGGACATCTCAGCGCAAATTGTTAGACGAGCACATCGTAGAGAAAGAGTTTTTAGCCGGACTAATTCCCCTTGCCTTTCCTGATAGTGTATGAAAGATACAGATTTTCTGCGGAAGGAATATCTTATCTTTGCGAACTTCTTGAGCCGCACATAAATAATTGAACACATCCAATTCATTGCATTGCGTTTTTGTTTTTTTTTGCAAGTGGTAGCCTACATACTTGCACGATCGGTGATGCACAGAATCTAGGGGAAAACACGGTTTGTCGAACCATTCGCAAGGTGGTCCTCGCTCTGCAGGAGTACATTAATAGTTTAATAGTGTTCCCCAGACATTTATTGACCATGTCCATAAGAGAGGGTTTTTATAAAATTGGCGGTAAAATATATTGATAGGGTGACATCACTAGCCTGCAATAGCCTGCACACATGTTGCAATCTCCACTTCTCTAGGAGAACATGAGGCAAATTATGTTAATAGAAAGTCTTTTCACAGCCTTAATGTTCAGGTAGAGATTATGTGAACATGTGAAATTATTATTTTCTGTGAGATGAATCTTTAAATTAATAGTAAAATTAACAGATAAATGGAAGCTTTAGCTTAAGTTCTGTCAGGAAGACTCAATCAGCGTGTCATGTATTACTTCATCCCTATCCAATCAGGTGTTAACAGCCACAGTATAAAAGATTGGTACTTACACTTATCTGAGTCCGCAGATGCTGACGCTGCCATTCACCTCCATCCTCCCCAACCACCACCAAGATGGTACCTTCCCCTCCATCCTCCCCATCACCACCACCAGGATGGTCCCTTCCTTACCTCCAGGGGGTCGGCTGCGCCCCCGCCTTCATCTCAGGCGGGACATGCAGATTCGGCTAACCTCGCTTTGCTTGCTAAGGACTGGGCCTACGCCAAAGAACTCATACATTTATGCTTGCTGAGCTGTCAATAAATGTATAAAGCCTTCAATTTATCTCCCGAGTCTTTCTGGTAGAACAATCTTTCCGTGAGTATGTGGTGTCAGCGCTAGAGAAAGCAATAGAAAGTTGCATTAATAAATATTCATGCTAAAGTATTACTTGGTTAAATAAGTTCACATGCTGAGATCCGTTTAATCTAGCTGTTACATATATTTTTTAAATGTGGAGCCTCCTCAGCTCACAGTCAGGCTCCTTTAGTGTGCAGTCTATCTCTATAGGCTCCTTTAGTGTGCAGTCTAGCTCTATAGGCTCCTTTTGTAAAGGGCCCTGACTGAGTCTGTTTCCACCTGAAACATAATTCCACCACAAACATGATCATTAGAAGTTTTTGGGAGGCTAATCAACTCACAAAAAGTTCCTTGAAAGTTCCTTGACAAACAACTGTAATATATGTCAAGGGTTTTAAATCCTTACCTTGTTCACATTTCTTTTGAAGCCTGTTGAGGTAGAGGCTTCAGTTTCTGGGACAGGTTGTGAAAAATCCTACAATAAAAGAGATGTGTAACTTGGGCCAGTCCCTGTTTTATGCCACACATTCAAATGTTTGCCTTAATAAAAAGCCCAGTGCATTCACCTCAGCAACTGTCCCAGAACACAGACAGAGTGTCTTCATCATTTCCTCCTCCCTGATAAATAAAAGTAGGCCAATATGTTTCTGGTGTTCTGTCTGCTGCATACTGACCTCTGTGAAGGAGACTGTGTGTGTGTGCTGGCTTCAACAAGGACACTCCATTTCCCTGTACTGCAGAACATACAGTCAGCCATATTTAAAACTTAAAATAGTAATGTATCGCACACGTACCCAGTGTTACTTGCTTAGAGGAGCCGGAACCAGGGTCAGATTGTACAGCACCTGTAATCCCATCCATAATCGGCCGTCCCTTATTCCTATCAGAGCCAACTCAGTGTATTCTGGAGGAGTGGCCCTCCACTGGTTTTCTGAATTTCACTCTTTTTTCGGTTTGCCTCAAACAAGTGTTAATAAAAAAATAATAAAAGGTTGTGTGTAAATACTTACTAGGGTACTTTGAATTATATTTTTATATTTTGTCTTTATCAGCTGCCAAGAACGTTTGGAGTTGCATCTAAAAATCAATGAATATTAATCTTTATTAGTACATGCACATTTTTTTATATATTATAAAAATATAGGCTATATTTCACACACACATACATTCATAGCCTATATATACATCACAATCAGCAATCTTTCTCCAACAGTCTTCTCTTGCTTTGGCAGCAGAGACCGTATTGTTTCGAGCTTGTAATACATATTTAAATTCATCGTAATTCTGAATGATTATCTCTTGCTCCTCCGCGGAAAGAAAATATCGCTCTCGCTCTATCCATATCGAACGCGATTGGTTGTTCGGTGCCAACGTCACTTTGGTATGTGCACGCGCTCGTGGAGTAATCATATCTTAAGATCAAAGCCTGAGTTGACAGAGAAAGTTGATGAGCTGCGTCATGGTACCAATAAAGCCTGATTGCATCGGTTTGGTTTTGTCAACTCAAAACTAATCCTGTAACTCCGAGTTTGTTTAGCTACCTTCATGGTACAGGCCCCAGGTGTGCTCACTCCTGCTCCTGGAGAGCTACCATCCTATAGGTTTTCATTCCAACCCTAATTTTGCACACCTGATTCTATTAATTAGTTGGATGAACAACTTGATCAGGTTAGTGTCAACTGGGGTTGGAGAGAAGACCTACAGGACAGTAGTTCTCCAGGAGTAGGACTGGGCACCCCTGCTATAGACCTTTAAAGGAGTATTGTCTAACTTAAACACATAATGGACCACAGTGGTCTGTCTTCTCTCTTATTCTTTGCTTCCTTCCCTGCCTTATTTGCAGTAGATGGACAGTGCCCCTCTTTAAGCCAGGACAGCACAAAAGGCTTAGGGTTGAACATCTCCAACGGGGGTGCATTAATGTCGACGAACAAGCCAGCTGAGAGACTTCTGACCCTTAGGCGATTTCTTGTCTTACTGGCTGTATCATTCATGGCAGAAAACCCTTGTTCACACTCTGCTGAAGTTGCTAGATATGTTTGGCTTGCAACTATCAATCTTCTTAAGGTCTTCCCACTTTGATCCTCTTGCAGTTTCCAGGAACGGAAATCTTCAACAGCCTCTCTGGTTGGTTCACCCAGATCCTTTGCAAGTTCATGTATCTCCTTCTCCCCATACAAGAACAGTTCATCCCTTGTTTTGGGCCAGTTGCGAGGGTCTAAAGGTTTTAATGACTTTGTGAGTTCAGAATCTGGAAGACGACTTGACAGGTTGTCGATCACTCCCTGAAAGAACTGAAGCTGATTGACCTTTTCTGTGCTTTCCTTCAGGGCTACTCCCTTAAATGTTCCCTCCATCAAAGATTCTTTTGCTTCTCTCATTGACATTCCCCCATGTCTCTTCATGGCATCCAAAACCTCCATTGTCAGTCTAATGTCCTGGCTGGCATCTGTTAGGGAGGGACTCCTCTTCTGAAATGTATATATAAAGGAGATTGTTAGATTTGTGTGACATGAAGTATCAATCTAACCATAACTGCATGCTACAATCTATTGCTTTGTTAAACCACCATATAACCCATGTTATACTGTACAAAAGATGAATAGGTACTCACTTGCAGTGTCAGTGAAAGGCTTTTAAGTTCCTGAAGCACATCTCTCATGGTGGCTAGGTCCGTAACAAAGCCTGTGCTGGTCAGTCTGTTCAGCATCCCAGTGTACTTCTTTTGCTCAGTGTCAGTGTACGTGCGATCTTCGGATGCTGCTCTCATCTGCTGTGCGAGAGCTGGGAAATCCTTCCAGACTGCCTGCACTGTGCTGTAACTGCTGGCAACGCAGCGGATGGTAAATATTTTTCCGATTTTTAGCAGGCTGATATGGACCGCAGAGGCAGCTTCAGACAGGAGCCGTGCATTCTTGGTAGATTGGTGATACATTGTGTATAACTTTGATATAAAATGTTCAAACTGGTTACATCCTGTCACACATTTTAGGGAATCGTGAACTGCCAGCTCAAGTTTATGTGCAAGGCAATGCACACTCTTAAGTGAAGGGACATCTTTCTTTAACCTTACAACCACTGTCTTTTCCTGTCATTACTGCTGCCCCATCTGTGGCAATGCTAATGAGATGATTCTTTAAATACTCATCATCCAGTTTTGCCATCATCAGACTGTTCTTAAGTGCCTTATATACATTTTCTGCTGTTGTTCCCTCATCAAGTGCAACAAGGTCAAGGAATATGTTCTCCACATCCCCTCTACCTGTGACATCTGCTCTTATATAAATGACCAGATAACTAATGCCATATGCGCTGCTTTCATCTTCTGTAATACTAAGGAGAGACCCGTTGTTCTTTATTTTAGATATCACAGTTTTTTTCATCTTAACAGCCACATGTTCTATCATGTTAATGCATGCGTGATCTGACCTGTGCAATTGACCCATTTTTGCACCATTTGTTTCCTGCAAAGAAACCAAGCAGCTCATTTTTGTAAATGCCAGCCTCTCCATCGCCACAAAATATGCAGTTCTTAAAGCATTGGCAGTTTCTTCAAATAGAGAAGCAGTAAATGTTGCAGCCATGTTCGGAAGGACTTCTTTCTCTCTCTGTTTCTCTATACCTAAAGCCTTTTGATGGGCTAAACTGTCTCTATGTTTATAGATATTTTTGCGTATAGCCTGAATATTAGATCCTCTCACACCACCACTAATCCATTCCTCTGCCATCTGAACACCCCTCTGTGTTGTAAATAGCCGCCTTGCCTCCTTGCAGGCTGTGCATCCTAATTTGTTATCTTACACTAATAACCAAGGATACTGATCCATCCATTGTTTAAACTGCGCTGGGCGATGCTGGGCTGGGCTGGGCTGGGCTGGGCTGCACTGCGCTGGGCTGTGCTTGGCTGAGCTGTGCTGAGCTGTGCTGTGCTTGGCTGCGCTGAGCTGCGATGTGCTGGGCTGTGCTTGGCTGTGCTTGGCTGAGCTGTGCTGTGCTTGGCTGCGCTGAGCTGGGCTGAGATGCACTGCGGTGAGCTGGGCTGTGCTTGGCTGCGCTGAGCTGTGCTGTGCTGTGCTTGGCTGCGCTGAGCTGGGCTGAGATGCACTGCGCTGAGCTGGGCTGGGCTTGGCTGCGCTGAGCTGTGCTGTGCTTGGCTGCGCTGAGCTGGGCTGTGCTTGGCTGCGCTGAGCTGGGCTGAGATGCACTGCGCTGCGCTGAGCTGGGCTGTGCTTGGCTGCGCTGAGCTGTGCTGTGCTTGGCTGCGCTGAGCTGGGCTGTGCTGTGCTGGGCTGATATGCACTGCGCTGGGCTGAGCTGTGCCTGGCTGCACTGCGCTGAGCTCGGCTGTACTTGGCTGGGCTGGGGATTACTTGACTGCCCTAAACTGAGCTGTATTTGGCTGGGCTGGGCTGAGCTGCTGTGAGCTGGCCTTTTTAACTGTATTCTATAGTGCAAAATATTGTTTTAATTAATATTATTATGGTAAAACATTTGGCTATATTAAATTAATTTTAAAGACGACATCTGTGAATAATAAGTGTTGACCAATATATCTACAATTTCCCCTAAAAACAACCATAAGCACAATTTACCCTTGAAAAAGAGTCGCTGATCTTTCTTTTTCCTCTTTTTCTGTCCATGATGCAGGATTCTAAATTAAGAAAAATAATATTAGCTTTCTAGATAGCTTACCAAGCTCTCATGTACATACAGGGATGCAAACACATGTATGGTGAAAAAAGAGAGGGGTAATCGAAGCCCTCCTCCCGCAGCAAATATCCAGATACCGGTATTTACATTGCCACCAACCTCTGGCCACCCCTATAAAATGAAATTTAAATAAAGTTTTTGTCAAAAAAAGGTTTTATAAAAAGATAAACCTCACATATTTCAGCCTTTAAATCATTTTATAGCATACTGCTGTTTTGTCACGCAGTGTTCTGATTTGCTTATTTCCTATTTACTTGTTTGGTGGAGCCTCCACCGTGGAGGCAATCCAGAATTACTGTTGGTGAAATTAAAAATTATTCGGATCTGCACGATTCACATAAGTCACCCAAACTGACGTGAAAAAATGCGGGAGGCTCCGAAAAGCGCGCTGTTTGCATCCCTGTACTCATTCATGCTCAAATCACATTCACTTTAATCAACTCACAGACTTGAATTAAGTCCTGATTATCTTTCGTAATCACTGACTGGACAATTAGGTTGTTAAGCTAGCTTTGAATAACTAGTTTAGCTGCTAGGTCTGCTGTTAGCTGGCAGATCATTTGGCTTCATACACATAACAGTTACAGCTAGCAAGAAACGTTGACAAACGTACTCCTCTACATAGCCTATCTAGTTAATGCAACTTTTGATATAGGAACTCGAACTCATAATATTTTACTATAAGCAATTATTATGGAAATATAAACATAATCGAAGCACTTACAGGATTTTATTCAGGATTTCACTCTGTGAGGTTTCGTTTTGCCGCGTTCAGTGACGTGTATGCGCGAGCATCACAACCAGTGTTGCCAGATTGGGACGGTGATTTCCAGCCCAAAAGCTCACCAAACCCGCCCACTCAAAAAAAAAAACGCCCAAAATTTTACTGCCAAAATCAAGGGCGAAGGTTTGGTTTTGAGATTGGTGGGGACATTCCCAGAAGCTGACGAATCAGGAAATTAATAGGATTAAAAGGATAATATTAAGGTTTTTAGACTATATTGACCTTAACAATACGTTAATGAATTCTGTAATGTTATGGTAACTATTAAAGACAAGAAGGGAGTTTAACAGAGACTTAACTTTACTCCGTTCATAGTGCAATGCAGTAGTGCAATACGGACTTGTTCCTTGCTTTTTGAAGGAGCCAAACACATGTCAGTCTCACAGTCTGCATCTGTCATTAAAGGGATAGTTAAGGGGATAGTTCACCCAAAAATAAATATTCTGTCTCTCCCATGAGTTGTTTCAAACCCTTATGAATTTCCTTCTTCTACTGAACACAAAGGAAGATATTTTGAAGGATGCTGGTAACCAGACAGTTGATGGACCCCAGTGACTTCCATAGTAAGAAAAAAAAAATACAATGGAAGTCAGTGGGGCCCATCAACTGTCTAGTTACCACCAACATTCTTCAAAATAACTTCTTTAGTGGTCAGCAGAAGAAAGAAACTGGTTTGAAACAACTTAATGATAACAGAATTTTCATTTTTTAAGGAAACTATCTCGTTAACAGAAATGAACTTTTGGCATATTTGTTTCACATCATTACTGTTCAGTTTATCCTGTTGGACATGACACACAGCAACTCGTGCCATTGTTCTGAGCCATGTATTCAGTGTCCTAAGAGCAATGAAACTTTTTTCAGCCTCAGCTGATCAGACGGGGATGACAAGGGTTTCAACTTCATCAAACAGACCTCTCATTTCAACAGACCAAGCAATTTTGTGTTTTCATGTTTAATGTGGACTTTCCATAGGCATAATGATTTTTATACAGTACAAACTGTGTATTCTATCCCTCTACACTATCCCTATCACATTTAACTGTATGCATTTTCAAAAAAACGTCACTTAGTATGATTTATAAGCTGTTTAAAAAAAAAAAAAAAAAATCCCTACAAGGATTTCGGAAATTGCCCTCTTTGTGGGGACATATTGTCTTTGTCCCTACAAAAATGGCAATATACGAAAATCTTGTCCTTATAGTTATTTTCTTTGTTTCCTTTTTTTGGAAACCGGCTTATAAATCATACTAAGTGATGTTTTTACTAAGTTTCAGTGCTCTTTGCGCACACACACACACACACACACACACACACACACTAACGATTATGTTTGCCACTTATCCCGCGATTGTCATACATTATATTGTAAAAACTGAGCTGTCCCTGAATCATTATTTGACGCGATTTGCCCCGTATTTTTGTGCACTGAACTGTAGATTAGGCCTACTCCCTAGTTTACCGCATCTAGGTTTCCTTCGAATGAGCTTTGCCGCTTCGCACAACCAGCCTCTCACAAGTTAGAAAGAAAACACGGTAACACTTTAGAATACTGTATCTTACTTACTGCATAACTAATAAGGAATTATTGAAGAACTAGTACAATATAAACCCAGATTTTGATTCAACTCAAAGAGATTGAGTTCATATTACTTAAATGTACCTAATTTATTGACATTACTTGTTAATTCTGATTAAGCTGAACTTTTTCATGCCCTTTCTTAGTGTAATTTTTGTTTCAAGTCCAATCAGTAGTTTCTACTCAAACAAACTCAGTTTGTATTACTTAAACATGTGTCATGTATTTACATTAATTATAAATTCTAAGTAAACTGTACTTTTTAATTACCTATCTTATTGTAATTATGTGTTTGAGCTCAAACAACTCAATGTCATCAAGTTTTGCCTATTACCAACAAGACTGCTGCAGCCTGGCGCTTCCCGTGTCATGCCGAGGCGTGTCCAACGACAAGTTCAGAGGCTCAAAAACAAAATCGCAAATTATTTTCCAGATGGAGTCACGGGTAAGTTCGCGATTTCTTGATGTTATTGTTGTGTCCCTGATGTTAACGTACAATTGATGAATCCTCATTTAAAACTGCATTAGCGTTGATTGACATTTGTTAGTGAATATTAGCTAACAATTTTAGCCATACATATAGTTTGCTGATTTCTGGATGTTGTTGTTGTGTCCATGATGTTAACATACATTTGATCAAACCTCATTTAAAATTTAGTCTGTATTTATTTTATAGACGGACATATATAAAAGTATTTTATTAATCAGCATGATAGTCTGCATTTATCTTGATGACAGATATTTTTAAAGTATATTTGTTTGTATGATTGCCGTTACTGTTTAGTTTAAAAAAAACACCAAATATATTTTAAAGTATTTTATTCATTAGCATGAAAGTCTGCATTTACACTGCAGCCATGCCCCGCCTCTTAGCAACGCACTGACGTCATCCATGCAACCGCCAAAAATCTAGTTGTTATATCAGTTTTGAGTTGACCGAGTGGTATTGATGACTTTGAATTTTTTTTAGACAGAGCAAGACAAAGAATTCAGCTGTATTTTCGTCAACTGACGTTCTAGCAAGGAAGTTGAAGCCTTCGGTGAATGAACCGATTTCAGACACAAAACGGTAAGTTGATTAAATTTTTAAAAACTGCACTGGTTGCAATCCCGACTGCTAACGTTAGCTGCTTAGCTAGCAGTAAGTTATATCTCTAAAGTGATTTACACCCCTCACATTTTTACAAATAATTTATTATATCTTTTCATGGGGACAACACTATAGAAATGACACTTGGATATAATTCAAAGTAATGTTAGTCTATCTATCAGATATAACGTTAACGTTATATCTGTATATCAAGTTTCATTTCTATAGTACTGTAAGTTAACTTAGTTATAAAAAAAAAAACGGGGAAAAAATAACTTCGCTAACTTAGCTAGTTATTGACAAGGAAGCTAACCAGCTAACTCCCACAGTCTCTTAGCTAATGTAACGTTATATGTTCACTATTAACTTTAGTTAGCTAGCGCCAATAACGGCAATTGTACGTTCCCCCCAGACAGCTAACGTTAATGCAAGTAGAGCTGAGCCGGACACCTGAAGCATCACGGACCAGCGAACTTCCCGGTAAGTTGGCGCAGATCCCAGCTGCCTTTTTAAAGCGGATTCTATTGTGTGACACCGAGTACGGAGTCCGCCCGGACATAGAAATTGAGCTTTGCGCCGACGTGACCGTCCGCTTTGGGTAAGTTACACTTTGAGTCCGCCGCGGTGTTTGGGTACGTTTACTCGGTCACACAATAGACTGCTCTACTATGGCAAGGTGTTTTAACTTTTATTCATTTCCAGGATATGAATCCTTGATATCAACAATTCAATTTTCACTAGTTAAAATTATAATTATTGATATCAGGAATAACATTTCTACTAGTAACAATGGCAATTTTTGATATCAGGAATTACATTTTCACTAGTAACAATGATAATTCTTGATATCAACATTTACATTTTCACTAGTTAAAATTATAAATCTTGATATCAACAATTGAATTGCAACTAGTAAAAACTATAATTCTTAATATCTGTAATTGTATGTTCACTAGTGAAATGTCACCATAGGCTGCCATTCAAAATCAATTGTTGATATCAATAATTTATTTCTTACTACTCACAAATCAGAAATACAATTCTTACTAGTAAAAATCTTTATTTTTGATATCAATAATTCAATTTTCACTAGTGACAATGTTCATTTCTGATATCATGAATGTGATTGTTACTAGTAAGAAAGCCATTTCACATATCTGAAATAATATTGATATCAGAATTAAAATGATATCAGATAGTAGCAATTAGTATTGCTACTAGTAGCAATTCATTTGTTATCAAGAATAGACATTTAGATTAGTGACAATTTAATTCTCTCCCCTGAACTAGCTACAACATCCTTACTTTACAGTGTGTAAAGTATGATGTAAACAGTAAACAATAAGTACCCCACATCATCTCCAGACTCCATCTGGAACTTGTAAACAAAATAAGACAATCAGCTATAAAACTGGAAATACAGCATCTCTGTGTTTGTAGCACTATGTTGTCATGTTGATGTGATCATGCCCTGTTCCTTTTTTCAGGACAATGATTATGAGGAAGGTTCGTACAGTGATGTGCCAGTGGGGATCCTCTGCCATGAACAGGAAACATCACTCCACACACGCAGTCCCTTCACCACACTGCAGTGGGAAACATTATGATGGATGTTGAGAGCCTGTCCCAGGCCATGTACATTATCTTCGGACTTACCCATGCACTGCATCTCAACTACCCAAAGTACATGGAGAACACTTTAGATTTTATTCAACAGGTACTTCTGAACTTAGGTAAGACTGATCTGAAACCTAAACTTCAAACACTCAAGAATCAGCTTGCAATGTAAGATCCAGCATATCCTCTATGGTCATCTACTGTTTTATTTAAGTTTATGTAAGTTTTATTTTTTTCTCCCTTATTGTGTCTCACACATGCTTTTTTATTTTATCCAGAGAAACGTCTCGGGTTACGTCTGTAACCCTCGTTCCCTGAGAAGGGAACGAACGCTGCGTCGAAATCGACACTACGGGGAATGCCCTTAGCATGACGCGTCTGAAGCCTGAATAGAACTAGTCCAATCCTGATTGGTGCTGCGTGATGACGTCAGCCGTGACGTCGTAGGTGACGGTGAGCGGAACTATAAAACGGGCGCCGGAACCCGGAAGCGGCAGCTTTAAATAGTCCGAAGCAAATCGTCTCCAGGGGCGCGAAGAGTGTGGCCGAGGGACGCAGCGTTCGTTCCCTTCTCAGGCAACGAGGGTTACAGACGTAACCCGAGACGTTCCCTTCCGAGGGAACTCCGCTGCGTCGAAATCGACACTACGGGGAACGCAATGCCCACTGCGCCACACTAAGAGAGTACGCCCTGGTGTGAAGCAATCTGGCACACTCAAGACGAGAGAACCTGTGAACCCGGTGTAGAGGTCAGATCCAGACTGTAATGTCTTATAAACGTGTGAGGGGAGGCCCAGCCCGCGGCATCACAGACCTCCTGAAGGGAAACACCCTGAAGAAGGGCTTTAGAGGAAGCCACTCCTCTCGTGGAGTGGGCCTTAAGCAGAAGAGGTGAAGGCAGGTTGCGCACCTCGTAAGCTGCCGAAATAGCCTCTACAATCCATCTACTTATAGTCAGTTTGGAAGCAGGAGAACCCTTTTTAGGCGCCCCAAAGCACACAAAGAGCTGGTCCGACCTTCTCCAGCCTGAGGATCTTTGCATATAGACCTCCAGGGCTCGGACCGGGCACAGTACATGAAGGTTAGCTTGCTCAACCGACACATGGGGTGGAGGATGAAAAGCCTGGAGGATAATAGACCGTGCCACATTTGAGGGCACTTTAGGGACATAGCCCGGTCTAGGATGGAGAATAACCTTTACCTTGCCGGGAGAGAACTCGAGGCAAGAAGGAGCGACCGATAGAGCCTGTAAGTCCCCAACTCTTTTAAGAGACGTGATTGCAAGCAGGAATGCTACCTTAAAAGACAAAAATTTCTCCGACACCTCACCCAGAGGTTCGAAGGGCGCCAGGGATAACCCTTCGAGGACCACTGTTAAGTCCCACGAAGGAACTTTGGACTGGGTGACAGGCCTCATCCTCCTTGCTCCACGAAGGAAACGAACAATAAGAGGGTGCCTCCCCAAGGTGCCCACCCCTAAAGGCGTGTGGAAGGCAGCCAAGGCCGCCACATAGACCTTAAGCGTGGACGGGGAGAGCCCGTCAGAGAAGCGGTTTTGAAGGAACTCCAGCACTGAAGCCACTGGGCAGTTAACTGGGTCCAAAGAGTGATCTTTACACCATAAAGAGAACACATTCCACTTCAAAGCATATAGTTTCCTCGTGGAGGGGGCTCTAGAGTTTAGAATGGTCTCAACAACCTCGGTTGAGAGACCTGCATTTATGAGCTGGTTCCCCTCAGGGGCCAGACCCACAGCTTCCATAGCTCTGGACGAGGGTGAAAAATTGTGCCCTCTGCTTGGGAAAGAAGGTCCCTCCTGATCGGGATTTGCCACGGAGGACCTACTAGGAGGACCATGATGTCCGAGAACCATACTCGGGCCGGCCAGTACGGGGCTACTAGAAGTAGGCTGACTCCGTACCGCCGGACCCTCTCTAGAACCCCTGGGAGCAGAGCGATCGGGGGAAAAGCATACAGACGTAGCCTCGGCCACGTCTGTACCATGGCATCCAATCCCAGAGGAGCTGGATGGGTAAGGGAGTACCATAGCGGGCAGTGAGAGTTCTCTCGGGAGGCAAACAGGTCCACCTCCGCCTGACCGAACTTCTTCCATATTAGCTCCACCGACTCGGGGTGGAGTCTCCACTCCCCGGGCCTCAGCCCCTGCCTCGACAGGATGTCTGCTCCCAAATTGCTGTCCCCCGGGATAAACATTGCTCTGATTGACAGAAGTTTTCCCTGGGACCATAGGAGAACTTGATGCGCCAGTCTGCACAGAGGGCGCGACCTCAAGCCCCCCTGACGGTTTAAATATGAGACCACCGACATATTGTCTGTTCGCACTAGAACATGATGACCTCTGAGGTCCGAGAGGAAATGCCTGAGAGCCAGAAACACTGCCATCATCTCCAGGCAATTGATGTGCCAAGAAAGATGATGGTCCCTCCAGAGACCTCTGGTGTAGCGGCCTTCCATTACCGCACCCCAGCCTGTGAGGGATGCATCCGTGGTCAAAATTTTCCTCTGACACGGTGCTCCCAACACAGGACCCAGGGACAGGAACCACGGTTTCTTCCACATGATCAAAGAACGAAGGCATCTGCGCGTTACTTTGATCGTGCGAAAAGGGTTCCCCCTCGGGGAGAACCCACTGGTCCTGAGCCACCACTGCAGGGCCCTCATGTACAGCAGGCCAAAAGGAATAACGTTGGACGCTGCTGCAAGAAGAACCAGAACCCTTTGGAAATGTTTGACATTGACAGCCTGGCCTAGTTTGATACTCGTTACTGTGGTCAGGATGGAGTCTATACGAGCGGGAGACAGCTGTGCCCGCATCGTAACTGAGTTCCAAACTACCCCCAGAAAAGTTGTTTTCTGTAGGGGAATTAACGAACTTTTCTTGACATTGAGCCTTAACCCCAAGCACTTCAGGAGATGCAGAACAACATCTCGATGTTGAACCGCCAACTCCAGTGACTGCGCCAGTATCAGCCAGTCGTCGATGTAGTTGAGGATGCGAATGCCTTGAAGTCTCAAAGG
This sequence comes from Tiaroga cobitis, assembly GCA_030578255.1. NCBI lineage: Eukaryota > Metazoa > Chordata > Actinopteri > Cypriniformes > Leuciscidae > Tiaroga > Tiaroga cobitis. Next base: position 51,451,128 of record CM060597.1, read on the forward strand.
AGCAAGAGCAGCATCCATGCACTTCGTGAAGGTGCGAGGGGACAGGGCTAGGCCGAATGGAAGAACCCTGTATTGATACACTACTCCCCTGAAAGCGAATCTCAGGAACTTCCTGTGCTGAGGAAGGATGGAGATATGGAAGTAAGCATCCTTTAGATCTATGGTGACAAACCAGTCCTCGGACCTGATTTGACTCACAATTAGAGGTATAGTTAACATTTTGAACCTGTATCTCCTCAGAGACCGATTCAATACCCTGAGATCTATAATCGGGCGCAACCCCCCATCCTTCTTGGGAACTATGAAGTACCGACTGTAGAACCCGGTTTCCCAATCTTGAGGAGGAACACATTCTATGGCCTCCTTTGCCAAGAGGGACTGAACTTCCTGTTCCATGACCTGACCCTGCTCTGATTTGACCAGCGTGTGAACTACTCCGCTGAATGGAGGTGGACGATATTCGAACTGAAATCTGTACCCCTTCTCTACCGTGAGCAGGACCCATTGAGATATATTTTGAAGACCCTTCCAGGTGTCTAAATAATCCACTAAGGGGATCAGCCTTTCGGGACTGACCTCTGGTCTTAAAATAGAGATATCGGTGACCTGAAGCGTCTGACTGGCAGGAACTAACCGACTTAATTTTTCTGCAGACCTCGTGAGAGGGAACACAATACGTGGGGCCGCAAATTTTACGGGCGGACACTGCACCTTGCATTCGCTGGAAACCGATGCGTCCCGAAGCGCATGTGGCGGCGGGCAACATACATCGATTTCCTGAGGGCTCCGTGAAGGAGCGAGCTGTTGTTGCTCGATCACGGAGGGGACCCCCCTCAGAGGCCTGCGCAACGCATCAGGACCTCTTTGACGAAGCCTTCCTAGCCTGAATGACAGTCCTCAGATCTGCCCTCGGTTTGGAAGACTTCGTTTGAGAGTGTTGCCCCTGGCTCCAGGCCTTTTTCGGGGGAGCACGAGAGGCAACACTCTCCTTCTGCTGCTGCAGGCGTGAGGAGCTGGCGGCTGCCTCATGGGACTGCCCCCTGGCAGCAGACCCATGAGACTTAGAACGACGGCGGGGGATAAGGTGTTTGAGTGCGGCTGACTGTCGTTTCGCTTCCTGGTACCTCTCGACGACAGTATTGACTGCGTCGCCGAAGAGGCCAGTAGGCGAAATCGGGGCATCGAGGAGGAAAGCCCTGTCTTTATCCCCGATGCCCGACAGATTCAGCCACAAGTGTCTCTCCGTAGCTACCAATGCTGCTAGAGAACGGCCGATAGCACGGGCCGTCTCTTTGGTAGCACGGAGAGACAAGTCCACCGTACGACGCATCTCACGAATATCGTCGTAGGCGACCTCCCCGCCGTCGTCCACCTCTTTGAGGAGGTCGGCCTGGTACGCCTGCAAAAGCCCCATAGTATGCAGGCATGCACCAGCCCGACCTGCCGCCATATAAGCTTTCCCAACCAAGGCCGAAGTGGTACGGCAGGGCTTGGAGGGAAGCGCCGGAGCTCTCAGGGACGATGCAGCATCGGGCGAGAGATGGTTTGCAAAAGCCTCTTCGACCCGCGGCATCGTCCCGTAGCCTTTCTCTCTCGACCCCATAATTGAAGAATATAAATGAACATCGGGACTGGAAAGTCGAGAAGAGAAAGGCTTATTCCACGATCTCGACACCTCGGTGTGGAGATCAGTGAAAAACGGGAGACTCCGGCGCGAAGGCTGTGACCGGGCTTGCAGGAAGCGCTCATCAAGTTTACTTTTTCTAGTCGCTTCCTGGACTTCTGGGGGCCAATCGATGTTTAACCCCCTGAGGTCTAAGGATTTTTGGGGTCCTTGAGGTGTTCTGACATGCTCTGACATTTGTGCTTTTTTCAGTTATTTATAAACATGTTAATGGCAAAGGTGTAAATTCACTCAATAAAGCACAAACTGGACTACCGTAATTTCTCAGCAACAATTATGAAACATGTTTGTATTTTTGAGAGAATATTGCTTATGCATGGTTATTGAAAAAACTAAAACTTAAAGTGTCTGAAATAAGGCCACAAAACACATACTAAATATGTGTCCACAAGACTTGTGACTAATCAGTGTTGTTGCCTAGAATTTTTGCTTCAAAATGATCTGAAAATCATCCTGCCTAATCATTTACACAAACACATACACTGATTTAAATTTTATTAGAGACCTTTGGTTTGGAAAGGCAATATGCGTGGAGGCGTGTTCACACCTGAGAAGACAAAGGCCGGATAATGTGCCGCATAATGAGCTGCATATTAATTAGCCCTTTCACACAGGTGTGTCACAGGATCCCAAAGAATGCAAGGACAAAAGAAATGATCTATATAGCCTATACATATTTTACAATTAGAAATTGTAACCAATTACAAATAGGTTACAATTACAACAACAATTACAATTTTAACAATATTTCAAGTGTATTTCTTTGTAAAAACTATACATTTTATCATACGTATTAAAAAAAAGGTAAGGATTCATTAGTTTGAATATTGGAACAAACACTATAATAACATCTTAGTTGATAATTCAATATACCTACTTTATTTTTGACAAAACATCATACTATAGTATATTTAACTATGAGCAGAAATTGGTGAACAAAAGCGTACCTATTTAATGTGACAGTAGTCTTTTTTTACAGTCAAAACTTTATAAGCTATCCAAAACTAATCACAAAATCGTGTCTAAACATTCATATTTAGTCTGTAATATATTGTGTAGGATATATTAGTATATACATGTGAATTTGCAGCTTGTTGCTTATACAGACATTTTATTTCAACATATTTCAGTCTATTTTTACTCATACAAACTATATTGCTATAGCCTACAAAGATGTGTTTATGTAAACATAACGTTTACTAATGTAGGTGCGAGAGTGAATGAAGAAGGCACAGACACGCGCTGTATAACTGTAAACAAAGCGCGCGCGCCTTTGCCGTTCACTCATCATTTAGCCTACACACATACACGCAATTCATATTTAAACAGTCTTTTTGCGGTTTACAGTCCGACACTTCAATATCACGATTAGAACAAAGCACTAGAATAAATGACTTACTACATCAGCTGGATCCGTTGCTCCTCGAAATGAAACTACCAGCACTTCTGGTACATTTTCCAGGGTTAGATATTCCTCACAGTGAAAGGATACGCTGTGTACACAGCTGTACAATATACTTACTAAACACGATGTGTTTTATAATCCAGCTGGTGGGCGTTGGCATGTTTGAACGGCTTGTCTAAAATCATTTGCGTTTGAATAGCGCGCGCTCTCCGTGGGCGTGGCACATTAACGCGTAATTAGGTGTAATGAGCTGGAAAGAAAAATACTGACATCTCTCTCTTTTCATACAGATTACATAAGCTAAGAATATTTGTTTTTTTATATAAATTAACTCATTTAAAAGAAGAGAGTTCAAGCTTCATTATGGAAAAACACTCGTGCCTGTATGACAAGTATTCGCGGAATTAAAAATAATCTTAGGACGCGTTTCAGAATGGACTTCACTGACAGAGAGAAGGCAGAACGCGCATCATGTTTGTTTTTCTTTATTTGGCGAAAAGCACAACACTTTGTTTTTATTGTGAGTATCCACACAAAAAATAGACACTTATCAGGATCTAATGATGTACAACACTTAATATGTAAGATCAAAATCAACAGAGTATTTTGAGTTTCTTTTGCACTGATAAGAAAAAAGCGAGACTATCGCGCCGGCGCGATAGCCGACCTCAGAGGGTTAATTTAGCCACAGCCCTGGTCACAACCTCCAGCAGCTCCTCAAAGGCAGGGGAATGTGGTGATGGAATCTCACAATCCCCTGCCTCGATGCTGAGAACATCTAAATCCTCGGATTCAGACAGTTCTAGCATCGGTTCCTCTCTGCGGTCGGGAGAAGCCGCAGAGCGGGCTCCCGAACCGTGAGCGGGAACATGAGAACTGGCTGATGAATGCTGAGAAAGAGCCGAAGCTGTCTCAACATTATCAGCCAGATCCCTTTGCGATCCCCATGAATGCAAGCGCCGCGCTGCCTCGACAGACACGGGACCTGATCCATGGGGAGCGCGAGCCTGGCCTGATTCATCGAACAGGCTCAGGCGGGAGCGGAGTGTTCTTAAGGGCAATGTTTCACAGTTTGCACAGGCAGCGCCCTCAAGCGCTGCCCGAGCATGCTCCACACCCAAACAAACAACACAGAGCGAGTGTGTGTCACCCTCACTTAAATAGCGTGGGCAAGGGGACGCACACTGTCTGAACTGTTTCACAGTCTTCTCCATCACAATACCTTGTTTTACCGAACAAACAACACCAAATAAGACAGACAGATTCACATATAACGCTTTGCTGAAGGAAAAAAAGCTGCCGCTTCCGGGTTCCGGCGCCCGTTTTATAGTTCCGCTCACCGTCACCTACGACGTCACGGCTGACGTCATCACGCAGCACCAATCAGGATTGGACTAGTTCTATTCAGGCTTCAGACGCGTCATGCTAAGGGCATTCCCCGTAGTGTCGATTTTGACGCAGCGGAGTTCCCTCGGAAGGGAACATTTTTTGTTAAAGGAACTTGCCAATTTTTTGGGACTTTAGCTTATTCACTGTATCCCCCAGAGTTAGATAAGTCCATACATACCTTTTTCATCTCCGTGCGTGCTGTAACTCTGTCTGACGCACCCACCGCTAGCCTAGCTTAGCACAAAGACTGAATGTCAATGGCTGCAGCTAGCATACTGCTCCCAATAAGTGACAAAATAACGCCAACATTTTCCTATTTATATGTTGTGATTTGTATAGTCACAGTGTGTACAAATAACAAGGTCATATGATACACAGCACCCTTATAACCGTATACATACTGGGAACTATATTCTCAGAAGGCAAAGCATTGCTACTTGGGCGGAGTGATTTGCTTGCAGCACCTGAGAAGCCCCGTGGTGAGGAGCAGAGAGTTCTCTCAGAGTGTTGCGCTAATCACTCAACCCAAGTAGCCGTGCTTCGCCTTCTGAGAATATAGTTCCCAGTATTTATACGGTTAAAAGATGGCTGTGTCTCATATGACCTTGATATTTGTACACTCTGTGACTATACAAATCACAATATATAAATAGGAAAATGTTGGCGTTATTTTGTCACTTATTGGGAGCAGTATGCTAGCTGGAGCCATTTACTTCCAGTCTTTGTGCTAAGCTAGCGGTGGGTGCATCAGACAGAGTTACAGCACGCACGGAGATGAAAAAGGTATGTATGGACTTATCTAACTCTGGGGGATACGGTGAATAAGCTAAAGTCCCAGAAAGTCGGCGTGTTCCTTTAATGATCGAGTTCACAATTGCCAAGATGGAGGAGTGTGGTAGAGAGAGGAGAGGAGAGGAGAGGAGAGGAGGGGAGGGGGGGAAGAGAGAAAGGGAGGTGGAGGGGAGAGTATGGGCTCTCCATACAGGTATCTGCTCTCTTATTTTTTTTCACCCTCCCGTTCTCTTTCATTCTCATACACTTTTTTGTTTTACCATGGACACATGACATTTGTTAGCCTATTTGTAAATGTTAAAGGGTTAGTTCACCCAAAAATGAAAATTATGTCATTAATGACTCACCCTCATGTCGCTCCAAGCCCGTCAGACCTCCGTTCATCTTCGTGACACAGTTTAAGATATTTTAGATTTAGTCCGAGAGCTTTCTGTCCCTCCATTGTAAATGTATGTACGGTATACTTTCCTTGTCCAGAAAGGAAATAAATACATCATCAAAGTAGTCCATGTGACATCAGTGGGTTAGTTAGAATGTTTTTAAGCATCAAAAATACATTTTGGTCCAAAAATAACAAAAACTAGGACTTTATTCAGCATTGTATTCTCTTCCGGTTCTATTGTGGATCCGCGTTCACGACTCCGCAGTGACGCCGCTGACGTAAGACGCTGCTGACGAGTGTCTGGTGCGTCCGTGTGTTCGGGTTCAAATACATATGGCTGGGCAAAAAAATGCAAGTCTTCCTCTGTGTCGAAATCCTTAGACATGTTTGCGAAGATTGTTTTGTTTACAGCGTGCGTCTTATTAGTTACCAGACACACGTCAGCAGCGTCTTACGTCAGCGGCGTCACTGAACGCGGATCCACAACGGAACCGGAAGACAATACAATGCTCAAAGTCGTAGTTTTTGTTATTTTTGGACCAAAATGTATTTTCGATGCTTCAAAACATTCTAACTAACCCACTGATGTCACATGGACTACTTTGATGATGTCTTTATTTCCTCTCTGGACAAGGACAGTATACCGTACATACATTTTCAATGGAGGGACAGAAAGCTCTCGGACTAAATCTAAAATATCTTAAACTGTGTTCCGAAGATGAACGGAGGTCTTACGGGCTTGGGACGACATGAGGGAGAGTCATTAATGACATCATTTTCATTTTTGGGTGAACTAACCCTTTAAGCTGCCAGTGTTCAGCAGGGCTGAGTTTTATCTTGCCAGTTTGTCAACCAAATGTAAATGTTAAGTGTTAAAGTATAAATGTTAAGATGCCAGACAGTGTTCAGAAGTGCCGAGTTTTATCTTGCCAGTTTGTCAACCAAATATGAAAAGGTGCAGTACAATATTGTAATGATTGGAGGTAAAGACGAAGAGAATTTTTTTTTCATGCCATCACTGAGGAAACTGCACATTAGAAACCTATTAGGCCATGGCTTTGTTTCTGTTGTTGCTGAAAAAAGACATGTTCAATAAAAATTTTTTGAACCAGTGTAACGTTGCAGTTGTATGTATGTATTTTACATGGCTCTATCGATTGAAAGATATTTTGAGTTTCAGGAATTTAAAAGTTAAGTTGGGTCAGTTAGAATATACAATTTAGTTGAATTGGTAATGGAGTAATGCTTACTTAACAAGCTGAATTAAATAAATGGGTGGGGAATGATTGTTTAAACTAAGTATCTTCAGTTACTGTAACTTGGTTATTAGTACATTCAACTTAAATGTTCTATTATATTCCATTATGGACTTAAGTACATTGAACGTAATCCACTTCACTTATTCAACTAATGCTTCATTACTTAAAAATTTTAAGCAACGAGTTACCTTGGTTTTTTAAAGTAGATTCTACTTATCCGGGTTTACAGTGTAGGCAATTCTTCATTAACTACTTCTTCACTGCTGTTAACTACTAAGGAAGATGTGTTAACTAATCAGTATGTAATAGAATTTTATGATTGTGTTAAGTTACAGTTAGTTAATCAATAACTAATGAATTCTGTCATACCTCCTGAAGAACTACAATTAATTATCTATTAATTAAGGTTCAAGAAAAATAACTATGAAGTAACTACTAATGAACAGTCATACACAGTAGTCACTACAATAATCCAGTTTTTTTTTAGCATTGTAGTGGTGGAAGTACACAAATCAAGTGCTTGAGTAAAAGTACAGATACCCCAATAAAATATTACTCCAGTAAAACTATAATTAGGCCATTTTCAAAATTATCTTAGTAAAAATACAAAGGTAATTAATTTTTAAAGTACTTATAAAGTAAAAAACATATTATTATACTTAGTTCTTATACATTTTAAACGTATTTGGCACCATTCAAGTTCCGGCAATATCGCGGTGGTCTACATTTTACAGTGATTTGGTGATGCAAGAGCACGGGCAGTTGCATCCTCTTCTGGAGAGTTCTCAGCGCCGCCGATTTGGTGCATTTCTTCTGCAAAATACAGGTTTGTGTTCGTTTTATTTAATCTATAAAATCATTACTGTGCTGTAAATCATTTTATTTTATGCAAGGCAACATACAAGGACGCGATGTCAGTTAGCCTATAGCTGAGTCTGTCTTTTTTGCGTGATGGAAACGTCTGATCCCTTGCATAAAACAAATGATTTTATTCATAAAGATCATCAGATGTTAAAATGTGTTCTTAGAGCTGTGCACTGTTTGTTTATGGGCAGGTTATGGAGTCAGTCACAGCATATTTCGGCTATGAGTGAAACGCAGGGCGGCAGTCTGAAGTTAAGCAGTTTCCCCGCTGAACACGAGCCCAGCTCCCGCAAGAGATCCAGCACCACTACCGTGAACACTAGCCCAGCTCCCGCAGGAGATCCAGCACCACTACCGTGAACACTAGCCCAGCTCCCGCAAGAGATCCAGCACCACTACCGTGAACACTAGCCCAGCTCCCGCAGGAGATCCAGCACCACTACCGTGAACACGAGCCCAGCTCCCGCAGGAGATCCAGCACCAGTACCGTGAACACGAGCCCAGATCCAGCACCACTACCGTGAACACGCAAGAGATCCAGCACCACTACCTTGAACACGAGCCCAGCTTCTGCAAGAGATCCAGCACCACTACCGTGAACACGAGCCCAGCTCCTGCAGGAGATCCAGCACCACTAACATGAACACGAGCCCAGCTCCCGCAAGAGATCCAGCACCACTACCGTGAACACGAGCCCGGCTCCCGCAGGAGATCCAGCACCACTACCGTGAACACGAGCCCAGCTCCCGCAGGAGATCCAGCACCACTACCGTGAACACGAGCCCAGCTCCCGCAAGAGATCCAGCACCACTACTGTGAACACGAGCCCAGCTCCCGCAGGAGATCCAGCACCACTACCGTGAACACGAGCCCAGCTCCCGCAAGAGATCCAGCAACACTACCGTGAACACGAGCCCAGCTCCCGCAAGAGATCCAGCACCACTACCGTGAACACGAGCCCAGCTCCCGCAAGAGATCCAGCACCACTACCGTGGAAACTAGACCAGTTGATTACTTGAATTAATTTTAAAAGTTTAACTTTTGATTTTAAAATGTTTGTTAAACGAGTTTAAATGTAGGCAGTATACATGATAAAACAAAATATCATCTGAAATAAAGGAAGATATCATGTAGCTTAAACGAGTCATTGTAGTGTATTTTACAAAGGTCATAGATGATTATAATACGTTAATAGTGTTTTTTTTACAGTAAGTTTTATTTGAGTCAGAAGTATGTGGTAATTCTTTATTAATTACTAATGGGTTCCCTATATTTTCACTTTAGAATACTGTTTCAGGTTATAAGTAATTCCTGAAGAATTATCTAATAATTCTTTATTAATTACTAATAAGTTCCCTATATTTTCACTTTAGAATACCGTTTCAGGTTATAAGTAGCCTAATTCCTGGATAGTTATTTGATAATTATGTATTAATTACTAATGGGTTCCCTATTTTTTCACTTTAGAATACTGTTCCAGGCTCTAAGTAATTCCTGAAGAATTATCTAGTAATTCTTTATTAATTACTAATAAGTTCCCTATATTTTCACTTTAGAATATGGTTTCAGGTTATAAGTAGCCTAATTCCTGGATAGTTATTTGATAATTATGTATTGATTACTAATGGGTTCCCTGTATTTTTACTTTAGAATACTGTTCCAGGTTATAAATAATTCCTGAAGAATTATCTAATAATTCTTTATTAATTACTAATAAGTTCCCTATATTTTCAGTTCTCCTCAGTTGTTGCCTCAAATACATGAATTTACTCAATGGCATTCTATGCTGAGGAAAACAGACACACACAGTATTGTACATAAAACATAAAAACTAATCTGAGGTTAGTTTTGTATGACTGTTCATTAGTTACTTCTTAGTTATTTTTCTTGAACCTTAATTAGTAGATAATTAGTAGTAGTTCTTCAGGAGGTATGACAGAATTCATTAGTTATTGATTAACTAACTGTAACTTAACACAATCATACAATTCTATTACATACTGAGTAGTTAACACATCTTCCTTAGTAGTTAACAGCAGTGAATAAGTAGTTAATGAAGAATTACCTACTAGTTCTTCAATAATTCCTTATTAGTTATGCAGTAAGTAAGATACAGTATTCTAAAGTGTTACCGAAAACACAAAGCCAATCAGTTGTTTAGCGATGTGTGTTAAGCAGGCGGGACCTAGATCTATTAACCGTTTGTGTTCCAGGATTTGCGCATTTTTCTCAGAACGCTCTTGTAAGATATTTTAATTTAAATTAGATGTTTCCTGGTTAAATAAAATAAGAAATACATCAAACCCACAAGACATACCCGGCAACAGTGCTTATATATAAATATATTTAAATTTTTTATCGAAATTATTGCTAGGGACAAATCAGTGTCACTGGATATTGGTAGGGACATGTTCCTAGCGTCCCTACTAAATTCTACGCCCCTGGCCAAAATAATGTGATATAATTGTATTGCCATGTCATTCAAGGTTGATAAGCACCATTTAGATCTCCTTAAAGCAAAATAAAATATCAAATAAATAAATTTCCCAGGTAAACGGATCAAAACAGGGCAATAATTAAGGAGAATTAGCAAATATGACTAAAATGCGACCACACACACAATGCACTTTCACAGTGTAACGTTAGATTTCAAATGTTTTGCGATCATTTAAATACCAAATGTTTATTTTGTTAAATTTAATAAATTATATAGGCTATGTATTTAAATTATATTATATATTTAAATTATTATTATTAATAGTGCTACTGCATTTTACTCCTGATGATAAACGGGTGTATGTGTGTGAAAGAGAGAGTGAGATATCTTACCTTTAAATGCAAAACAGTAACAGGCTGTCAGTTGTAACTTGACAGGATGCTGAAGAACACAGCTGATCTGAATGCAACGTTTTAGAACTATTTACAGTCTGGCTGAGCTGTCTAGTACATGGATGCGTCAAACTTCCCCAACAACTGTTGGGAAGGACGGAATGTAGCCGATGTCCATCCATTCCGTGCCAGCCCTGAGCGCACATCCATTAAACCAGAAAGGAGCGGCAATCCCATTCTATTTCTAGTGTCATCTTTAAGCAGAGTGACTTCCGAAAATGCTTTCAACCGGAGCGTTGGATATGGGGAGAGTGAGGATTTTAATTGCACCTAGTGCTAAATCATGAAAGCAGTGGTTTCCTCCAGCATCTTGAAAAGAGTCTACCTCTAACCAAAACGCATCAATGGTTAAATTAGGTGAGAACCCTGCTGAGGCAACGTTTCTCCACTGAGTGTCAAGTACATCTGGTGAGCCTGAAAATAATTCCTTTGGCAGATCGCGGAAGGATGATTTGTTTGACACAACAGAAGCGGGACACAGGAGTTCCAGCTTCCACAGCAACTCCAAGGATGCAGGCAAACGCATTTGAGTTCTTTTAAGAGGTCTACACAGCGTGTTAAGACCACCTGCTTTTTCTCAGGTGACAGAGTGCTCGCCTCCAACTTCTGACTGAATGTGGTCCCCAGGTCAGCATCTTTAGGTGAGAGGTATATACTGGAAGATTTTAGGTCCAAGTCCATGAGTTGTTGTTCGTTATTCATACGGAAAATGCTCGGCTTAATTATACGTCTCAGTGTTGACATGTACAGCCGTTTGAGGTCCCGGAAAACTGCAAGGCTATCAGCGGTCTCTAACTGAAAACACTTGTTGACAGCTTTAATTTCCAGGAGTAAAGGACGGAGAAAATGCAGGTAAATGCTGTTGGTCTTGTCTTTGTACATTTCACTCAGAAGCCGCGCTGCATAGCAGTGTTCAGAGCTTGCTGCTACACTGAAATGTAAAGTAAGTGGATCTTCTTGATCAAGGATTCTGTCAATGCAATCTGCTGTCACTAACCAGCGGGTGGAACTTGGAGAAAGCATTTTCAAAGGACATCCTCCACTGTTAACCGTCTCATAAAGAGTTCGGTAGTCATTCTGACGCTTAGATGAATGTGCAAACCAGTTGTAAGTCTCCCTGATCATGTAGTCAATATGGCTAGGGAGCTGCTGCATTGCCTTGTGAGCTACAATGTCCAGGGAATGGCATACACATTTGATTAGTTGTAAGTTAGGCTGTTTCTGTTTGAGCAGCTTATACACGGAATGATGTCTCCCCACCATTACGCTTGCTCCATCTGTTGCTATGCCAACCATGTTTGCTACATCCAGCGCGTTAGCTTGCAGAAAGCAGATGATAGCATCCACAATCTCATTTGCATCAGCATCCAAAAGTTCGACAAGTCCCAGGTAAGTGCTCACAAACTGATTGAGTGTCTTAGAACGATATTTTACACATATGCAAAGTAACTTGTTTACGGTAATGTCGGTTGTTTCGTCCAAGTAAAGAGAGTAAGGCGAGTCACCAATGTCCTGTCAAAGTTGTTCTCTAAAATATGGCGCAAGAACTGACTTAATGACAGCCGTACATTTGGTTCTGTGCATCTGGAATGCTCCGATCTCATCCTTCAGTATGTCCGATAAGTCGTCCACGGCATTAACTGACGTGTGGCAAGCAACGTATGTTGCTATCCGCAGTTCACGGCGCTTCTGGTCATCACAGATGGCCGCCGAGTTACTTAAACTAGCTTTACTCACTGTGAAAGCCTTAATTGTGGGCAGGCACCGCATCTTGTGCTTCTTGGATTCGGCATGTTACTTCAAATCCTTAAAGTGAGCCCATATGTCGGTGTTGCAGAATTTGCAGTGAGCTTTGCTATCATCCGATTTAGACTGCGTTATCCATGGCTTTAGCTCCGAATGACGCTCCCACTCCTTTCGGTACGTTTTTTTATATTTTGCCCACTTCGTCATCTTTTTAATTTGTATTTCCCGCTGAGTGCTGCTGACTGAGTCCTGACGCAGCTTCTGCTATCATTCATTTGGCTCTTGAGTGTGATTCGTGACGTTGACGTCAAGCCGCCCGTCAACTGTCAACATCAACAACACAGCCGAGTATGCAGTGGGTGTGTTTAGTTACATTACAATGACTGATTGGATGGAGTACATGTATGCACACTTGGGTTGTGTTAGTTGTGTTAAATAATTAGCCTATAATTTTTTGGAAAACCACCAAACTGATCCCAAACCCGCCCAAATTTTGTCCACCCGGCCAAACCAATGTTTACCCGCACAATCAAATGCAAAACCGCCCAATTGGGCGGGAAACCGCCCAATCTGGCAACACTGATCACAACAACAATCTGTGACGCTGTATTGAAAGTCACTCGGCTTATAGCTGCCCTGATTGCTGCCTTGCGCTAGGAAATAAATTAATTACTGTTATAAATATAAAACGTCACTAAAGACCTATCATTTTCACAATAATTTTTAATGTTAAAATACATTTGTCGGGGACCCCCCAAAATCCAAAAATAAATTCTTATGGGGGGTCCCTAATGACTTATGAAGGGTCCTGGACCCCCCCAGACCCCCCTCATTTCGAACCCTGCTATGAATACATAAAAAAAAATGAAGAATCGAATCGAATTAATCGAATCGCATCGAATTTTAATGTGAATCGCATTGAATCGAATCTTTCTGAATTTGCAAAAATCATTCTTGAATCGAATCGAAAACCGATGAATCGTGAATCGAATCGATTTGCTGCCTACCCAAAGATTCACAGCCCTAGTAGCAATTATTGAAGTGAAGAACTTCTGATCTACATTTAAAAAAATACATAGGTCTATAAGATGAACACTGTATGGGGTTGTGGCGAGCAGGACGAGGCCGAGAGACGTGAGAGAACGGCTCGAGGCCGGGGGAGTGATTGCTGATGAGCACCACCTGTGCGACGCACTGGTCTCGTATCTCTCATGGAGGAGCGGAAGCATAAAAGGAGGAGCAACGACGTTGAAGTACGAGAGAGGACCAGACCTGGACTGTTTTACTTTATGTTTTGTATATATGTGCCGGCAGATGTCAGTGAGGGGCTGTCGTCTTTACTATCGTCTTGTTCATTTTATTATTAAAGTTGTTGAATGTTCGCCAGTTTATTTCTAAGTTTAACATCTCTATTTGACTTTGTTTTAGTAAACAGTTCTTTATCCATAGCACCCTTAATCACAGACAGGTGTGGTGATTGAGGAGTGAGTGCAGGTGATGACCAAGGAGGATTGTGGGAGAGAGAGGTGATAGACTGATGATGTGACAGTAGGCATGGCAAATGAAGACTCAGGCATGGCGTGATGTGACAGTAGGCATGGCGAATGAAGACTCAGGCGTGGCGGCCATGATAGGAAGAGGCCCAGGCCTGGCGGCTATGACGTGAAGAGGATCTGGCTTGGCAGACATGACGTGAAGAGCCTCTAGCTCAGGGATAGGCAACGTCGATCCTGGAGTGCCACTGTCCTGCAGAGTTTAGCTCCAACCCTAATCAAACACACCTGAGCAAGCTAATCAATGTCTTCAGGATTACTAATGCTAAGGGCAGGCAAGTTTATATCAGGGTTGGAGCTAAACTCTGCAGGACAGCGGCACTCAAGGATCGACGTTGCCTATCCCTGCTCTCGCTTGACAGGCACAACCTAAAAAGGCTCTGGCTTGGCAGGCATGACATGACATGAATAGACTCTGGCTTGGCTGGGATGATGTGAACAGGCTCTAAAATTTCATTATTGGAACAGAATGATGGCTGAATCCAGGAGCGGGTTCAGTGACTGGAATGGACTCTGGAGCGGCTGAGATGATCCCGTTGTTAAGGGATGTAGAGGGTTTGGTTGCTGGCTTGGGGTGAGTTGGAGTGCCCAAACACTTCCAGGATGGGACTGGTAATAGCGTCTCAGGGCGCAGTGCGAGTTCCCTTTCGAAAGGGAACTGGTTTTTCAGCTTTTTAGAGTAGCTTCTCTTAGCTACTCTTATCTCCCTATTCAGTGTGTTTTGGGCCTGTTTGTACAAGGCTTTGTCCCCTTTGTCCTGTAGGCATCCTCTTTGGCCTAAGTTTTGCTGTGAACCAAGTTTGACGTTGTTATATAGTAAAAAAAAGTCCTGGTGGGAACATACATGTCCTCACAGAAGCTGATGTAGGATGTCACAGTGTCAGTGAGTTCATCCAGATAAGTGGCTGCCGCCTTAGCTTAGTCAAAACAGGCTTGTAAATCCTGCTCTGTTTCATTGGCCCATATCTTTACAATTCTTACTACAGGCTTAGCAGATTTAAGTTTCTGCTTATAGGCTGGTAGAAGATGAACCACATAATGTTTTTGTGTTAATGGTTTGGGAATATTATTAAAAACCAGATAACTTTAAACAAACATTCTGTTAACGTTATTAGAACAACGTTTGCTCCTTTTTGAATTAACTAAATGCTGCATCAGGATGTGGACACTATGGTAACGCTTCTTTGTGATTGCAACCCCATAGGTTCAACATTCTGATGCAAACTCTTGTTTCCTTCTCAGGGAACCAGGGTTACAGTCGTAACCGAGACGTTCATAACTTTGAGAGAACCTTGTCAGAACGTTAGACGAAGTTCCTAGAACCTTCCCTGAAGTTCCTTGACTTCCCTGAAGATGTGATTTTGTGTGTGGAACAGATTTAAATTTAACTCATTACTCACTGATGATCTTCCCCTCCACTGATGCCAGTTTCGAAGTGTGAAACAGTCACGTGAGTGGGCCGGGACTTTGTGTCCGCGCATGTGTGTTTGTGGGGGGGGTTATAGCTCTCCTCCAAAACGGGAGTGTGTGAGATGTTTTACATCAGCGATTCCCAAACTAGTGGTCCTTGAGGGTACTGCAGGTGGTCCGTGGAAAGGCAAAATAAAATATCTAAATATCAAAAAAATATTTTTTACCTTCATTTTACCAGGAAATTCCCATAAAAAAAGTAAAAATAATACCGGTATGTAGGCCTATATTGATATAAAACTTAAATTAAATTGTCAAGTCATTGTGTGATTACTAAAATAGACTAGTGGCACTCGGCAGTGACGTTCAAGTTCAGTGCCGTTAAACCCACAACATGCGTCGGTGGATAGCAACAGGTTCTCTGAAGAGAAAAGAGGCAGACTCAGAGGCAAATATGTCCTTATTATCACATCACACGCACAGCCTTTATATGCAGTTTATATGAAACTAAATGTTTATAAATGGAATGAATAAGGCCTGTTATTATTTTAATTTCCAGTTAGTTTCTTGATCTCGCGTTTCTGAAATGTTTTGCGGATGTGCTGGAAGTGGGCAAACTCAACCCTACTTTTTGAGGACTTGTAAAACTCTGAAGATTAATAATCCCCTAAAATCGCCAAAGGTTTTGAAATGTTGACTATTTCCAAGTGTTCTTATTACCGTATAGATTTCATACTCCATTGCTATGGAAATAAGCCTGTTGTTCAAATTAACCTGATTAGCCCCTCGGGCGCTTGAGTAAATAAATATGTGGCAGCCGCTGTGTGCAGTAAACTTTCTTTTAACAAGCCTGTTGTACTGATGCGATGACCAGTTATAGTTTTAATGCTAGTAAGTCTATTTAGAGGTGCGGATTAATTCAGGTAGGACTGTGTAGGCATATTTTATTATGTGTATTATGAGGTGGTCCGCAAAAATTCTTGATTACAAATAGTGGTCCACACACACAAAAAGTTTGAAAATCCCTGTTTTACATAAACATCGTCAGGCTGAACTTTAATGTGAAAAGCATAATTCATGGGCCGACCTTAATTGAGCAGATTCTCTGGTGGATATTCAATCATACGGCTCACTCTCAGGGCTGACATTTGGAGAGACACACTTATATTTTATTTGAAGATAAATGAGAGAGAGAGAGAGAGAGAGAGCGCAGCCCGTTTTTCTCACAGTGGTGGTGAGAGATGGAGTGCACAGTGTAATCTGGCAGCTGTAGTATTTGCAAGTCAAACATTCTATAATTAAGAACATGAGGGTATTCAGAGACAGGCCAAGTGGAAGCAGCTGTATATCAAGGTAAAGGGATGAGACGCTGTCAAAAGAATCAGCAGAAACTTGCAGAAGAATGTTGGGCAGGAGTCAGGTTTAATGGCCACTGTGTTTTTACTCAGAACAAACGAGTGACAGATTTTATCATTCGTTCAAACCCGACACAGTGCGTTTCCTTGACGACTACCGGCTGGATGGGCTCCGGACTGCGTAGAGAGATGCGTGCATCTGGTGTGTATGTGTGGGTGATGTGTTAAATTCATCTAAGCGTCCTGATGGCACATAAACCTACACGCCAATCTCAACTGACTCTCACAAATATCAAATCCTCACTGTCTCTGCTCTGTGACAATGGGAGTGTGCCGTTAATGAGACATTTCTAGCTGACCTGACCCTTAAACATCGCTTCCGCTGGTTTAACATGATCTATAATCAGGCTGATTTACTCATATTACATAATATGCTTGACTTGATTTTATAGGTTACAAAATAACTCTATACATCACCCAGCTATCAGGGAACATTCTCAGAACTGTGGCTAACGTTCTGGCAAGGTTCTCTTAAAGTTATAAGTAAATGTTCTCAGTAACGTTAATCAGGGCTCCAGACTAACTTTTTGCCTTGGTTGCACTGGTGCGCCTAATTTTTTATTTAGGTGCACCAGCACAAAATTTAGGTGAACCCAAGTTTTTCCTCGGCTCGCGTCGCCTTTAACGCCACAATCTCAAGGTCACCTTTTTATCACGCTCCATATACATTCATATATATTATGTAAATGATTTTAAACAAGAATAAGGTGTAGGTAAATACTTTTTTTTTTTTTTTGAAGCACAATTATACTGTATATAAAAATAAAAATATTTTATAAAAATAAAAAATGTTTAAAGTGCTTTACTGATCTGCCAAACTAAAACATTTTAAGCAAAATAAACATTTCAAATTCAAAATAGAAATAGAAAGTGCTACTGTTTAAAAGTGCTTCTCTGAACTGATGGCTGAAGTACCTCTATGTCTAACACAGTCTCATCCCAAGACGTCAACTAACTGACGCTTTTGACCATACGTCAACATCCGACGTTTTAGGGTACCCTTTAACGTTAGTTAGATGACGATCCTGGGGCGTCATCAAACTGACGCTTTACCTTTAACGTCAGGTAGATGACGCGGGTAGGTTTAGGTCTGGGGTAGGGTTAGGATTAGATAGCGTCATCTAACTGACGTTAAAGGGTACCCTAAAACGTCAGATGTTGACGTATGGTCAAAAGCGTCAGTTGGTTGACGTCTTGGGATGAGACTGCGCTGCTATGTCTGGGCTGTTGTCGGAGCATTGACCAGGGAGAGTGTTGGGGGGAACAGGGCTACTTTTCTTAAACGACGTACAGCTATTAGCACTTAGGGTGTACTTATTTTTGTTGCCAGCTATTTTGACAATGGCTGTATGTTGAGTTGTTTTCAGAGGACAGTAAATATATACTATATATAGACTTCGCTTGATTCACCGGAAGTGAACACTGGCGTGACTCACTGCCGCTGCTTTCCGATTGTTTGTTTAATTTTGGGCTTTTTAACCTCGGCTTTTATTGAACTTTTAATAGTCTATTGCCCTTGCTGATATACTGTCACCGATTGCTGTGTTCATACCAGCCATATTTGGCTCTTTTGCTTTTCTACCTGACTTTCCTGTGTGAGCCAAAATGTGGAAAAGCAAGTCGGTGATACTCATGTGGACTGCTGCGCTTTTCCTCACAAGTTCCTCGTCGTTTCTTTTTCAATACTCGACTGCTGAGCTTCTCAAACTCTGCTTCAATCCGACTGCCTCAGCAGTGTTAAAATCGACGCTGCACCCTGGCTCGGAAAACGCTTGCTTACCTCATCGGAGATATCTTCATCGTGGGTCCCGACGGAGTTTCAACATCGATGCCTCCACTTCAATCGACTCCTTCTGGTCCTCATCTCGCTGTCAACCGAGATCATCCAGCAGGAGGGTGGACCAGTGTGCTAACCAGTCTACCCAGGTCTGCTAATGCTAGCTCTGTCTCCCACAAGAACAACCTTAGTGATCTCCACTTTGGATTATACAACATCCGATCACTTTCGGCCAAAGGAATTTTTCTCCAGGATTTCATCAATGAGCGTAAATATGACTTCTTTAGTCTGACAGAGACTTGGCAGCAGCCAAATGACTTTTCCCAGTTGAATGAAGCAACTCCCCCCGGGTTTGTTTACAGCTCTCTGTGCCACTTTATCAGTCATTTGAGTCTCTTGTCATTAAACTAAATGGTCCATTCCCTATAATTGTAGCCACCGTGTATCATCCACCTAAGCTGTGACGAGTCTCTTCTCTTCCTGTTACGGCGAGCTAGTGGGTGTGGCTAGGAGACTCATCAATGGAACAATGTCCACCTGTTCATCCCTCTATAAATGTTTAGACTGACTGGTGTACAGAAAAGTCTTTCCTCCGGTTTACTTTGTGTTCGATTTATGTTTGATTTGGGCTTGGTTAGTTTCTTTGGTTACTATTTTGTTTGCTCTGGCTGATACATTTACACCCATGCCCTTTGTCAGGCACTACAGACAACCACGTTTTATTGTTTTATACATTTTTCTAATTATGTGAATAAAAGTTATTTTCTTAGGCAATCCAATCACTGTGTCCTCCATTTCATTTGCTACGGCTTTGAGCCGGTTGTGTGACAAATGTGGGGGCTCGTCCAAAACTTGGTTTGGTTAAGAACTTTGGTTAAGTAGTTTATTTCGTTAATCTGATGATTAATTCGTTAGATGTGTATTTTTTTTTCTTAGTAATATTTGTTGAATATTGAATTTTGAAATTTCGTGGAGGATTATAGTGATTGGTTTTTTTTTTGTTTTTTTTTGGTTAGGCTTAGCCTACTTCATGGAAGTTGACTTCGGTAAGTATTGACTATTTCTTTTTGTATGTTTGAGGGGAGTTTTTGTGGATATGCTTTCCCTAGTTAGGTTTAGCGGGATATCCTTAACGGGATAATCCGAATTTTTTTTATTTTAGTTAGTTTTTTTCTGTATGGTGAAAGCAGCTAGAGCAGTTGTCTCGGGAACACGTCCGTGTTTTGTGATGGTAACGTGTTAATCGGTTGCCATTTCAAACACTGGTTTACAGTGTATAAAAACCCGCTGCAAGTAACTGTACGAAGATTAGGGATATGTTTAGATAATTTAGAAATTTAGTTAGAGGGATTGTGTATCCACTTTCTAACCAATTTTTTGTAAATTGGTTAACCGTAGGCTACTCTTGTTATATCATAGATTCAAAGTTTGAGGAATTTATTAGTGCTCCGTCTGAAGTTCTCTTGGATGATTTTTCTAAAGATCAGTTAGTAGAACTTTCAACTCATTATAAAATGAGTTTGTCAAGTCAAGATAAACGTCTAAAGGATAGTATTAAAACTGTGATTAAGACTGAGTTATTTGAACGCAGAGTTTTGGAATGTCAATCTTTGGAAGATGCGTCAGGTTTTGTTAGTGCTGCACCAGTGTCTCATCTGACATTTGAACAACAAAAACAATTGTTGTTAATTCAAACAGATAGTAAAAAAAGAAATGCTAGAGGCACAAAATCGCCTTGAGATATCTAAATTACAGTTACAACAACAACAGCTTGAACTGGAACGTTACCGGTTAGATCTGATCAAATCCGGTCATTTAACAGATGTAAAACGTGATTTGGTTTTGTGCAAATTTGATGTAGTGACTAATATGAGGTTGATACCTAAATTTGACGAGAAAGATGTTGAACGTTTCTTTTTGTTGTTTGAACGCGTGTCAGAAGCACGAAAATGGCCAGATGAGGAATGCACGCTTATGTTACAGTCGGTTTTTACAGGGAAAGCTCAAGAAGCATACTTGTCTCTGAATGTGGAAAATGCTAAGGACTATTTGACTGTTAAGAATGCCGTATTAAGGGCATACGAGTTGGTCCCAGAGGCATATAGGCAAAAATTTAGGTCCTGGAAGAAAACCGATAGTCAAACGCATGTTGAGTTTGTACATATTTCACTTCACTTCAATCGTTGGTGTGCAGCTTCTGACGTAAAAACGTTAGATGATTTAAAAGAGTTGATTTTGCTTGAACAATTTAAAAACTCTGTGTCACAGAGTGTAGCAACATATATTAGTGAGCGTAAACCCGACACCGCAAATGAGGGGGCTTTTATAGCCGATGAATTTTCATTGATTCACAAAACCTCTTTTGGCTACAAAAATGTTGGAGAACATTTTAAGAGAGAGTCATGGCATGACTTTAATAGACCTCCAAAACCTTTTGGTGGTATATTGGACAAACAGCGTCTTGGCTTTGTTGGAGGAAACGATAGAGAAAAAGTCTGCAATTATTGTCACGAGTTTGGTCACTGGAAGAATGAGTGTCCATTGTTGAAATCTAAGTCATCTTCAGTAAAACCTGTTGTTTTGGCTATTTCAGAAGTAAATAATGTACAGAAGAGTTCCTTGTTACGTTGTTCAACATTTTCTCCATTTATCACAGATGGTTCTGTTGGTAAATTCGATGGAAGATATACCGGTCAAAATTCTCCGTGACATGGGTTCATCAGAGACATTTGTCCTAGAGTCTATATTATCCTTTTCAAATTACTCTTACACTGGGAACAATGTGTTGATTAGGGGTATTGGGTTGAATGTGATATCTGTTCCATTACATAAAATTGTTTTACATTCTGACTTAATCTAGGGAGAGGTGGAAATTGCTGTGCGTTCCTGCTTGCCTGTGGACGGAGTGCAGGTGATCTTGGGAAATGATTTGGCTGGTGAACGAGTTTGGCAGAATATTTCACCGAATTTGGTGTTCACACCATCTGTGTCGACAGTTGACGCGAGTGATGATGTTTTTACCTGTTCTTTGGATGGCTTTCCGTCGTGAGTGATAACCAGGTCTATGAGTAAAATCCCCGCTGGTGTTACATCTGAAACTAGAGAGAAGTTAAGTACACCTCTAGAAGTCCCTTCTTTCTTGTCTGTGTCACACGATGAGTTGATTAAAGAGCAAAAGGCTGACATTATGCTTGTTGAACTGTTTGACCGAGTTGTCTCTTATGATGAAATCGTAAATCTTCCCTCTGGGTATTATATTTCAGAAGTAAATAATGTACAGAAGAGTTCCTTGTTACGTTGTTCAACATTTTCTCCATTTATCAGAGATGGTTCTGTCAGATTGGTAAATTCGATGGAAGATATACCGGTCAAAATTGGAGGCAAAATTCTCCGTGACACGGGTTCATCAGAGACATTTGTCCTAGAGTCTATATTATCCTTTTCAAATGACTCTTACACTGGGAACAATGTGTTGATTAGGGGTAAGATGTGTTGGTCCGAAAGTGGGTGCCGCACGGAGAATTTGTGATTGGTGATCCGGTTCTACAAATTGTAGTCCCTCAGTCTCTTCGGAAACTTGTTTTAAAAGCGGCTCATGACAGCTCTGGACATTTGGGAGTGAAAAAAATGTATAAGTTGCTTTTGAGACATTTTTTCTGGCCAAAGTTGAAGTGTGATGTGTCGAACTATATGAAGTTATGTCAAACATGTCAACTTACAGGAAAACCGAATCAGTGTATGAAACCTGCCCCTTTGAATCCAATTCCTACTATTAGTCAACCTTTTGACCATCTTATTATGGATTGTGTTGGGCCATTACCTCGGTCAAAGGCAGGGAATGAATATTTGCTTACGGTTATGTGCCAAGTGACTAGATATCCAGCTGTGTACCCGTTACGTTCGATAACCGCAAGGTTAGTTGTAAAAGCACTGACCCAGTTTAAATCAGTGTTCGGAGTACCACGAGTTATTCAGTCTGATCAGGAGAGTAATTTTACTTCCAATTTGTTTGGTCAAGTTTTGAAACAGCTTAATATTCAACTTAATCTTTCCAGTGCCTATCAAGCTCAAAGTCAGGGAGCACTGAAAAGGTTTCACCAAACATTAAAGTCTTTATTGAGATCTTACTGTGTTCAGATGAATCAGGATTGGGAAGTGGGTTTTCCTTGGTTAATGATGTCAGCTCGACAAGCCGCTCAGGAGAGTACCGGATTTAGTCCGAATGACCTTGTTTTTGGTCATGAGGTGCGGGGCCCCTTGTCTATTTTGACTGCAGATTGGAAAAAAGCTGATCCACCAAAAAACCTTTTAGCGTATGTAAGTGATTTTCACAGACGAATTTTCAAAGCCTGTCAATTGGCAAAAGCATCTTTGAGTAAAGCACAGGATCGGATGAAAGAACTTTTTGATCGTCGTACAGAATTGCGTTCATTCCAATTCCGTGATCAAGTTCTTCCTTTGTTACCTATTGTGGGATCACCATTTCAGGCTAAATTTGTGGGTCCTTATTCTGTTGCTCGTAAAATTTCGGATCTTAATTATGTGATTAATACGCCAGATCGGAAAAAGAAGACTAGAGTGTGTCATGTAAATTTGTTAAAGCCTTTTTATGGTTCTGAAGAATTTGTTGACACTGAAATAAGTCCAGACGACATTGATATTACTAATCCTAGTATTAAATCTGTGTTGCTTACAGATTCTTTTTGCGGTGAAGCTGAGTTGTCAACCACTTCCATTATGATAGGTGGGGATATTGGCATATGGGCATATTGATCCTGGAGATTCTCTTCTTCAGGGTCGTTTACACAATTCAGAAGCGTTACGTTCTTTGCCTGAACGGTTTAGTCATTTAACAGAGGGGCAGCGTACCGATTTGATTAATCTGATTTTTGAGTATATTGCACTATTTCCTGATACTCCATCTCGTACAAGTCTTATTGAACACGACATTGATGTAGGAAATTTGGCTCCAATTCATCAGCGCTATTACCGAGTTTCTGCAAATAAAAAGCAACAATTAGAGAAGGAAGTTGAATATATGTTGGAAAATCATATTGCTGAACCTTCTTTTTCGAGTTGGGCTTCTCCATCATTGCTGGTGAATAAATCTGATGGATCATTCAGATTTTGTACGGATTACCGAAAGGTGAATGCCGTAACGAAACCTGATTAATTTCCATTGCCTCGAATTGAGGACTGTATTGACCAGGTGGGAAATGCTAAATTTGTTAGCAAGTTTGATCTATTAAAAGGTTACTGGCAGGTGCCTTTAACTGAAAGAGCTCGGGAAATTTCTGCTTTCATTATTCCATCAGGATTATTTTCGTACAATGTTATGAGTTTCGGGTTGCGAAATGCTCCCGCAACTTTCCAGCGTTTAATGAACCGAGTGATTTCTGGCTTGATGGGATGCGCTGTGTACTTGGACGATGTCATTGTGTATAGTCAAACTTGGGAAGAACATGTTATACAAATTAGAGCACTATTTGATCGACTTGTGAAGGCAAATTTGACGGTTAATTTGTTAAAATGTGAGTTTGCAAAGGCTACCGTAGTTTACTTGGGGAAAGTGGTTGGCCAAGTGCGCCCTGTCCGTGCAAAAGTGGAAACGATTGATAACTACCCTACACCTACCACAAAGAAAGAACTTATGCGATTTCTTGGAATGGTGGGATTTTATCGTTGTTTTTGTAGAAACTTTTCTACTGTGGTGGCCCCCCTGACAAGTTTTTTGCGGGGTGGAGTAGACTTTTGTTGGACAGGGGTCTGTCAGCAAGCCTTTGAAAAAGTTAAAATCCTTCTTACAGAGGATCCTGTTTTGAAAGCTCCAAAGTTTGATCGGGCATTTCGATTGCAAGTGGATGCCAGCAATGTGGGTGCTGGTGCCGTTCTGTTACAGACTTATGAAGATGGAGTTGATCATCCAGTTGGATTCTTTTCTAGGAAGTTTAATTCTTATCAACTGAATTATTCGGTGATTGAAAAGGAGGCGCTTGCTCTGATTTGGGCTTTACAACACTTTGAAGTGTACGTGGGTTCGTCTGAGGGACCCCTGGTGGTTTTTACTGATCACAACCCTTTAGTTTTCCTTCACTCGTTACAAAACCCAAACCAGAGGTTAATGAGGTGGTGCTTATTTTTACAGGGATACCTGCTAGATATTCGCCACATTAAAGGTTCAGAGAATGTAACTGCTGATACCTTATCTCGTATTCATATAGTCTAGTGTTATAGGATTTGTTCCATTTCCCTGTTTTGTGTCTCTGTTCTTTTCTTAATTTGCTTCCTAGGTGCTGGGGTTGCTAGAAGGACTTGGAGAGCTGTTAAGACTGGGAAGAATCTAGAGTTGGAATAAGTTCGCTTACTTGGACTGTTTGAATTCTGAGTGGTGGGTTTTGTTTGGGTTTTGGACAAGTTTAAGTCGCTGTGTTTTTATTTTATTTTTTTTTGTTTGTTTTTTTATGGGGAGTGTGTGATGAGTCTCTTCTCTTCCTGTTACGGCGAGCTAGT
This sequence comes from Tiaroga cobitis, assembly GCA_030578255.1. NCBI lineage: Eukaryota > Metazoa > Chordata > Actinopteri > Cypriniformes > Leuciscidae > Tiaroga > Tiaroga cobitis. The sequence goes on from CM060597.1 coordinate 51,476,203, forward strand.
GGGTGTGGCTAGGAGACTCATCAACGGAACGATGTCCACCTGTTCATCCCTCTATAAATGTTTAGACTGACTGGTGTACAGAAAAGTCTTTCCTCCGGTTTACTTTGTGTTCGATTTATGTTTGAGTTGGGCTTGGTTAGTTTCTTTGGTTAGTATTTTGTTTGCTCTGGCTGATACATTTACACCCATGCCTTTTGTCAGGCATTACAGACGACCACGTTTTATTGTTTTATACATTTTTCTAATTATGTGAATAAAAGTTATTTTCTTTTGCAATCCAATCACTGTGTCCTCCATTTCATTTGCCACGGCTTTGAGCCGGTCGTGACAAAGCCCAATTCAGAATTCATTAATGAATTTTTGCATTTCTTACACTTATATGACCTATTTCCCCTAATGTTATTCTCCTTGGTGATTTTAACATCCATATTCATAAAGACAATAACTACCTCACAAAGACTTTATATCATGCTGTAGCAACATTGAGGTTTGCCTTAATTAGCTCAAATTATTTATAGGGAATTTTCATAATTAATCATGAATATGATTAATATCTTGCATGTTGCAGTTAAATTATCGAAATTGAAAATAGATCGATCGAATATATGAATGATAAATCATAACGAATTATAATTCCTCATTCATACATCAATGGTCTCATTACAGATCGATTATATGAGATAACTTTAAGGGAGTTAATTTAGTTATCAAACAATCGGTTTGTCCAGCAAACAGCCGTAAGATTAACTTACCAACTTCTCAACAAAGTTATCCCTTTTTATAAACTCCAAGAAATCTCAATGTTCCGGCCGTGAACATTAATTTTCTTGTGTTTATAAAATTTAGGTTACTGAAATAGTAACAACTTGTAAAGCTTGTAGCTAGACCAATCATTTCATTGACTTGCTCTTAGACAGAAAGCAATCAAGAATATGGTTTTAATAATTGAAACTACGGATACAGAATTCTACATTTAAACCCGGGATACATATATGTACATTAACAGTAAAACTAACGAAACAAACAAATAACAACGAGAGAGAGAGAGAGAGAGAGAGAGAGAGAGAGAGAGAGAGAGTGGTCTGATCGAAAGATCATGTGAGCTAGACAGAGAGGGAGAGATAAAGAAGACCTGGAAAGATCATGAGTTTTTTAAAATTCATCACAGACACAGAACCTTTGAGACAACAGATCTTAAACCTTGAAAGCATAGTAAAACGGGTACTTGCACCGGTAAAGCTCTTTTGGGTGGGTGATGTGAAGCAGGCGTGTGTCTCTCTCGGTCATGTGGATGCCGAGTGTTCGGGTTCGTCCAGCGCGCATGAGCGCAGCATGTTTGAATGTCCTTGGAGGTGAAGCTTGCCAGCTGAGGTCGGGCTGGGTTCATTTTCCTCGCGAGAAGAAATGAAACAGGGACCGATGCAGGGATAGGAGAGTGAGAGTTCCACAATGGTTCTCTTTGTGTTGCCGAGGAGAACCGCGTCTTGCGTGTGTGTCCTTAAGAGCGGGTGCATGCTTTGTCAGCTCTTCCGGGCGAACGTGGTCGCTGAAGGTTCAAAGAGTCTCTTTAAAGTTGAAGTTGCCGATTACGTTCATTTCACTGAAACTAAACGTAAGAAAAGGTCCGAAGACGAAAATAAAGAAACATTAAAGAAAACGGAGAAAGCTCCCTAAGGAGCCATGGAACCGGAAACCTCTCACAGGGAAAAGCTCTCTAGCAACGTAAGTACTCACTCGTGGTGCTCTGTGTCAGTCTTTTATGGAGAGGAGGGGTTCACCCTGCTTCGCGTACGTGAACCAGGGGCGTAGCCAGAATTTTATTTTTGGGGGGTCCCGTCTTTAAATGAGGGGGCAACATATATATATATATATATATATATATATATATATATATATATATATATATATATATATAGCCAGAATTTTATATACATGCCTATTCTGGTGATGCGGTGGCGACCCACTGTAAAAAATTATCGTGATTTTAACGGTAAAAGAAAAAGCTACAGTGCAAAACTGTTAATTGGTTAACAGAAAGTTTCCTTACTATATACGGTAAATAACTGTGATAGATCTAAAGGTACATTTAATGTAATTTTACTGTAAAATACCGTTAACCCTCTGAGGTCTAAGGATTTTTGGGGTCCTTGAGGTGTTCTGACATGCTCTGACATTTGTGCTTTTTTCAGTTATTTATAAACATGTTAATGGCAAAGGTGTAAATTCACTCAATATAGCACAAACGGGGCTACCGGAATTTCTCAGCAACAATTATGAAACATGTTTGTATTTTTGAGAGAATATTGCTTATGCATGGTTACTGAAAAAAACTAAAACTTAAAGTGTCTGAAATAAGGCCACAAAACACATACTAAATATGTGTCCACAAGACTTTTGACTAATCAGTGTTGTTGCCTAGAATTTTTGCTTCAAAATGATCTGAAAATCATCCTGCCTAATCATTTACACAAACACATACACTGATTTAAATTTTATTAGAGACCTTTGGTTTGGAAAGGCAATATGCGTGGAGGCGTGTTCACACCTGAGAAGACAAAGGCCGGATAATGTGCCGCATAATGAGCTGCATATTAATTAGCCCTTTCACACAGGTGTGTCACAGGATCCCAAAGAATGCAAGGACAAAATAAATGATCTATATAGCCTATACATATTTTACAATTAGAAATTGTAACCAATTACAAATAGGTTACAATTACAACAATAATTACAATTTTAACAATATTTCAAGTGTATTTCTTTGTAAAAACTATACATTTTATCATACGTATTAAAAAAGGGTAAGGATTCATTAGTTTGAATATTGGAACAAACACTATAATAACATCTTAGTTGATAATTCAATATACCTACTTTATTTTTGACAAAACATCACACTATAGTATATTCAACTATGAGCAGGAATTGGTGAACAAAAGCGTACCTATTTAATGTGACAGTAGTCTTTTTTTTTACAGTCAAAACTTTATAATCTATCCAAAACTAATCACAAAATCTTGTCTAAACATTCATATTTAGTCTGTAATATATTGTGTATGATATATTAGTATATACATGTGAATTTGCAGCTTGTTGCTTATTCAGATATTTTATTTCAACATATTTCAGTCTATTTTTACTCATCTTAGTAGGCTATAGCAATATAGTTTGTATGTGTTGTTCATGTAAACATAACGTTTACTAATGTAGGTGCGAGAGTGAATGAACGGCACAGACACGCGCTGTATAACTGTAGTAAACAAAGCGCGCGCGCCTTTGCCGTTCACTCATCATTTAGCCTACACACAGACACGCAATTCATATTTAAACAGTCTTTTTGCGGTTTACAGTCCGACAAATTCAATATCACGATTAGAACAAAGCACTAGAATAAATGACTTACTACATCAGCTGGATCCGTTGGTCCTCGAAATGAAACTACCAGCACTTCTGGTACATTTTCCAAGATTAGATAGTATTCCTCACAGCGAAAGGATACGCTGTGTCCACAGCTGTACAAGATACTTACTAAACACGATGTGTTTTATAATCCAGCTGGTGGGCGTTGGCATGCTCGAACGGCTTGTCTAAGATCATTTGCGTTTGAATAGCGCGCGCTCTCCGTGGGCGTGGCACATTAACGCGTAATTAGGTATAATGAGCTGGAAAGAAAAATACTGACATCTCTCTCTTTTCATACAGATTACATAAGCTGAGAATATTTGTTTTTTTATATAAATTCATTCATTTAAAAGAAGAGAGTTCAAGCTTCATTATGGAAAAACACTCGTGCCTGTATGACAAGTATTCGCGGAATTAAAAATAATCTTAGGACGCGTTTCAGAATGGACTTCACTGACAGAGAGAAGGCAGAACGCGCATCATGTTTGTTTTTCTTTATTTGGCGAAAAGCACAACACTTTGTTTTTATTGTGAGTATCCACAAAAAAAATAGACACTTATCAGGATCTAATGATGTACAACACTTAATATGTTAGATCAAAATCATCAGAGTGTTTTGAGTTTCTTTTGCACTGATAAGAAAAAAGCGAGACTATCGCGCCGGCGCGATAGCCGACCTCAGAGGGTTAAATTTACAGTTTTTGAAAGTGAAAAGAACTCATTGTATAATTTACAGTGAAAAACCGTAAATTGAAATTCCCACAATTCGTTATTGAAATAACTGTTTCTTCTTAGTTCTTTTCTTATCAGTTATGTACATTAGGGGTTTATGTTACATTTAATATTGTTAAATTAATGTTTATTGCATTTTTTAAATTTCATGTGTGTTACCATGATGGTGTTTAACCCTCTGAGGTCTAAGGGTTTTTGGGGTCCTTGAGGTGTTCTGACATGCTCTGACATTTGTGCTTTTTTCAATTATTTATAAACATGTTAATGGCAAAGGTGTAAATTCACTCAATATAGCACAAACTGGGCTACCGTAATTTCTGAGCAACAATTATGAAACATGTTTGTATTTTTGAGAGAATATTGCTTATGCATGGTTATTGGAAAAACTAAAACTTAAAGTGTCTGAAATAAGGCCACAAAACACATACTAAATATGTGTCCACAAGACTTTTGACTAATGAGTGTTGTTGCCTAGAATTTTTGCTTCAAAATGATCTGAAAATCATCCTGCCTAATCATTTACACAAACACATACACTGATTTAAATTTTATTAGAGACCTTTGGTTTGGAAAGGCAATATGCGTGGAGGCGTGTTCACACCTGAGAAGACAAAGGCCGGATAATGTGCCGCATAATGAGCTGCATATTAATTAGCCCTTTCACACAGGTGTGTCACAGGATCCCAAAGAATGCAAGCACAAAAGAAATGATCTATATAGCCTATACATATTTTACAATTAGAAATTGTAACCAATTACAAATAGGTTACAATTACAACAACAATTACAATTTTAACAATATTTCAAGTGTATTTCTTTGTAAAAAGTATACATTTTATCATACGTATTAAAAAAAGGTAAGGATTCATGAATATTGGAACAAACACTATAATAACATCTTAGTTGATAATTCAATATACCTACTTTATTTTTGACAAAACATCATACTATAGTATATTTAACTATGAGCAGAAATTGGTGAACAAAAGCGTACCTATTTAATGTGACAGTAGTCTTTTTTTACAGTCAAAACTTTATAATCTATCCAAAACTAATCACAAAATCGTGTCTAAACATTCATATTTAGTCTGTAATATATTGTGTATGATATATTAGTATATACATGTGAATTTGCAGCTTGTTGCTTATACAGATATTTTATTTCAACATATTTCAGTCTATTTTTACTCATACAAACTATATTGCTATAGCCTACTAAGATGTGTTCATGTAAACATAACGTTTACTAATGTAGGTGCGAGAGTGAATGAACAAAATGAGCGCTGTATAACTGTAACTATAGTAAACAAAGCGCGCGCGCCTATGCCGTTCACTCATCATTTAGCCTACACACAGACACGCAATTCATATTTAAACAGTCTTTTTGCGGTTTACAGTCCGACACTTCAATATCACGATTAGAACAAAGCACTAGAATAAATGACTTACTACATCAGCTGGATCCGTTGCTCCTCGAAATGAAACTACCAGCACTTCAGGTACATTTTCCAGGATTAGATATTAGATATATACAACAGAGTATTTTGAGTTTCTTTTGCACTGATAAGAAAAAAGCGAGAGGCGCGATAGCCGACCTCAGAGGGTTAATGCTTCAATATAACAGGATTAATTTTCTTGTGGCAGATTGCTTGTGATGAGCTTTGATTTATCATGTGACTCTCATCACTGCTGTGATGGTTGTTGGATGTCAGTGTATTACAAGATATTAATACTTCAATAGGATTGGTAAATTATCATTATATCAGATAATGAATTACGGTTTATTACTGTAAATTTTAAGTTAAGTCTGTAAAACCAAAAACATCGATACCGTTTTTGACGGTAAAGTACTGGCAACCACAGCTGCCAGTTTTTTTCCGTAAAAACAACGGGATTTTTTACAGTTGGGTGGCGCTGCCAATAAAGCACCTACAAGCTGTCACAAAGAACCGGCAAAAGTAATGATATGAATATGTAAAATATAGCAATGAGTTATTGTAATTGTTTATTAATAAACAAGTGTTTTCTTTGTCGGCTAAGATGAAGTTGACGATGCTGACTCGCGATCTTCAGTCGGCCTAGTGAACGCGCCAGAGAGAAATGCAGATTTCATAAGGATTACATAAGCAGAGAGCAGTCTGTAGTCTGTTTTCTTTCGTTTTGAATTGTTCTGTTTAAAAGTAGACATGTGAGGCAAGTAGGCTACCTTATATGCTGAGTTTGTTCATTCATGAGACGAGCTCCAGTTCACGCGCCGGCGCCTCCGATTCTTATATATCGTCTGCTATTTTTACTTCTTATTTATTAAATCAGACAATTGGTTGATGAAACATTGATTAAAATGAAGATACAATTAATACAAAACGAAATTCAGGTTAAAGAAAGGTTTTGTGCTTTCTGTTTGAGGTGTCTGTGAAAGTTTTAAAGCATCTTTTAGTGCCGCTTTCAGAGCTTTTTTTTTGTTTTCCACTAAAACACGTCCATAACAGTGTTTTTTTTCCCTCATAAATGCGAACACGAAAAATAAAATAAAATAAATATTTTATGTACTGTGGAGACCTGTCATGAAACTGCTCCGAGACTTGGAGGTAAAGATCCAAATGCAGCTTTATTTGAGGGCAATCCAGAGGCGTAATCCAATGTACAGGCAAGGGTCATACACAGACAGGCAGTCCAAAACAGATAAACAAAGAAACAAACAAAACAGGCAGGGACCAGAGGCAAGAGAGTAATCCAGGGAACAGGGCAAGATATCCAAAACCAAGAGACAAGAAAACCATAGAATGCTCAGAAATGCAGTGTAACACTTAAACAAGACTTCGCGGTGAGTGAATGAATGAACATGGTATAAATGGACAGACCAACAGGATGAGACACAGGTGAATGCAATCAGTGAATGAGGTACAGGTGAATGTGATCAGTGATAAGTGATGGTGAGTCCGGGCAGTGAGTTATAGGTAATGTAGTTTGTGAGTGATAATAGTCTTATCTGGAGTGCCCTCTGGTGGCTCTCAAGGGCACTCCAGCTGGTGACCGTTACATAGGCCCCCCTTTAAGGAGCAGATTCCAGACGCTCCTCAAATTGTCCAGGAGGGAGGTGGAGCGGAGGCGGACCTGGGGGAGGGATGGAGGGCCAGACCCGTGGAGCGGAAGAGGACCTGGAGACTGCGGTGGAGCAGGCTGTGCAGGCGAACAGGGCGGAGCAGGCTGTGCAGGCGAACAGGGCGGAGCAGGCTGTGCAGGCGGCCAGGGCGGAGCAGGCTGTGCAGGCGGCCAGGGCGGAGCAGGCTGTGCAGGCGGCCAGGGCGGAGCAGGCTGTGCAGGCGGCCAGGGCGGAGCAGGCTGTGCAGGCGGCCAGGGCGGAGCAGGCGGCCAGGGCGGAGCAGGCTGTGCACGGGACCAGGGCGGAGACGACCCCTCGGACGGCCAGGGCGGAGACGACCCCTCGGGTGACCAGGGCGGTGAAGACCCTTCGGGCGACCACGGCGGTGAAGACCCCTCGGGCGGCCACGGTGGTGAAGACCCTTCGGGCGGCCACGGCGGTGAAGACCCTTCGGGCGGCCACGGCTCAGGAGCAGCAGACACCGGCTCAGGAACAGACAACACACATTGGCTCGGGAACAGGAACAGACTCGGGAACAGGAACAGGACTCGGGCTCGGAGGCTGCCATCTTGTCCGTAGACACTGGCTCGGAGGCAGCCATCTTGTCCGTAGACACTGGTTCGGAGGCGGCCATCTTGTCCGTAGACACTGGCTCTGAGGCGGCCATCTTGTCCGTAGACACTGGCTCGGAGGCGGCCATCTTGTCCGTAGACACTGGCTCGGAGGCGGCCATCTTGTCCGTAGACACTGGCTCGGAGGCGGCCATCTTGTCCGTAGACACTGGCTCGGAGGCGGCCATCTTGTCCGTAGACACTGGCTCGGAGGCGGCCATCTTGTCCGTAGACACTGGCTCGGAGGCGGCCATCTTGTCCGTAGACACTGGCTCGGAGGCGGCCATCTTGTCCGTAGACACTGGCTCGGAGGTGGCTATCTTGTCCATAGACGCTGGCTCGGAGGAAGTGACGTGAACAGTTTCTGGATCAGCAGAAGTGATGTGAACAGTCTCTTGTTCGGCCATCTTGTCCATAGACACTGGCTCGGAGGAAGTGACATGAACAGTCTCTGGTTCGGCCATCGGCTCGGCAGAAGTGACGTGAAGCGTCTCTGGCTCGGCAGAATTGACGTGAAGCGTCTTTGGCTCGGCAGAAGTGGCGTGAAGCGTCTCTGGCTCGGCAGAAGTGACGTGAAGCGTCTCTGGCTCGGCAGAAATGGCGTGAAGCGTCTTTGGCTCGGCAGAAGTGACGTGAAGCGTCTCTGGCTCGGCAGAAGTGACGTGAAGCGTCTCTGGATCGGCAGAAGTGACGTGAAGCTCAGTCTCTGGATCGGCAGAAGTGACGTGAAGCGCCTCTGGCTCGGCAGAAGTGACGTGAAGCGCCTCTGGCTCGGCAGAAGTGACGTGAAGCGTCTCTGGCTCGGCAGAAGTGACGTGAAGCTCAGTCTCTGGATCGGGAGAAGTGACGTGAAGCTCAGTCTCTGGATCGGCAGAAGTGACGTGAAGCTCAGTCTCTGGATCGGCAGAAGTGACGTGAAGCTCAGTCTCTGGATCGGCAGAAGTGACGTGAAGCTCAGTCTCTGGATCGGCAGAAGTGACGTGAAGCTCAGTCTCTGGATCGGGAGAAGTGACGTGAAGCTCAGTCTCTGGATCGGCAGAAGTGACGTGAAGCTCAGTCTCTGGATCGGCAGAAGTGACGTGAAGCTCAGTCTCTGGATCGGCAGAAGTGACGTGAAGCTCAGTCTCTGGATCGGGAGAAGTGACGTGAAGCTCAGACCTCCTTAGCCCCTAGCCGGTAACACAGCTTAATCCCCTCATCACCGAGAGAGCAGGAGGCAGCGAGAGGGGCAAACCCCCAGGTATACTGGAACAGGTCGCGGCTATCCAGGGCCAAGGCCGCGATCTGACCGGCGAACTCCCGGCTCATGCTGGGAAGATCAGGTGAGATCTGTGCTGCTGGATCTGGGTGTGGCGAAGTCTTCTGTCATGAAACTGCTCCGAGACTTGGAGGTAAAGATCCAAATGCAGCTTTATTTGAGGGCAATCCAGAGGCGTAATCCAATGTACAGGCAAGGGTCATACACAGACAGGCAGTCCAAAACAGATAAACAAAGAAACAAACAAAACAGGCAGGGACCAGAGGCAAGAGAGTAATCCAGGGAACAGGGCAAGATATCCAAAACCAAGAGACAAGAAAACCATAGAATGCTCAGAAATGCAGTGTAACACTTAAACAAGACTTCGCGGTGAGTGAATGAATGAACATGGTATAAATGGACAGACCAACAGGATGAGACACAGGTGAATGCAATCAGTGAATGAGGTACAGGTGAATGTGATCAGTGATAAGTGATGGTGAGTCCGGGCAGTGAGTTATGGGTAATGTAGTTTGTGAGTGATAATAGTCTTATCTGGAGTGCCCTCTGGTGGCTCTCAAGGGCACTCCAGCTGGTGACCGTTACAAAACCCTTCTTCATTCGGTGGGTATTACTTTGGTTTGCGCAGTGTAGGCTAATTCACAATCACTAAAAAAATATTTTGCCCTTATTTTTTTTTTTAAGCAATCAGAAATCTGAGGGGGCCGGACATGTAAATGAGGGGGCCTAGGCCCACCCAGGCCCCCTCGTGGCTACGCCACTGACGTGAACCAATTATCTTAGAGTGTCTCGAGCGGGAAAAGTTCTTCTTTGTCTTGTGGGGGATTCCCACTTGACTGAGTCATGAGGAGACTGTATTTGAGCCGTTCGGCTCCTGAAATATGAAATGTGTAAAATAATGCACCTTCCTTCATTATGCTATCTGAATTCGGCTCCGTTAGGTTGAGAGAATTACAGACATATCAGACACGTCACATGAAGATTATCGGAATACAGAGTTACATAAGATATGCATTTATAAGTGGTTATACTTATAGACAATATAAGATTGCAGAGTCTAATCATCTTTCTTTTAGAAATAAACTTAAGATTCGAAGTTACAGAACAGTCTCAGATTGCATCTATAGAATAAGACAAAACTAATTAGATATGCATGCATACAGGGAGGTCGGATACAATTCCGTGTTATATACATTAAGGGCATTTCTATCCTAAGTTACACACAAAGGAGGTTTGTGTGTGTGTGTGGGTTGGAATGGGTAATTGTCCGTCAGCATTCAGGCAGCATTGTGAATTGACTCATCATTACACAGTGCTCTGTTTGTGAGGTGATCAAATCAGGGGAGACCCTAAGGGGCTGTTGTCTTCCGTGATCTTCGGCCAGACTCATGAGATCTCATCTCGAGTCACATGTCCAGAGCTGTCTCAACTCGTAAGCAAAGCATTCCGTTGTTCATTCATTAGAGAAGAATGCTGCATGTGCGAATCAGAGTCAATGATTTAATCAATTCAAAACACTATTCCCTTTCTTTCACCGAATGGAACTTTAGTAAATTAGAATCTAGTTAATTTACTCCACATACCAGAGCTGGCTCGACTACCTATCTGATTATCACTACAATGCCTTGATAGTTTTGAATTGCAGCAGTTTATTAATTTCCCCACCCATTCAAAGGACCATATCATGGATCTACTTTGCTGCTTTGGTGTCACTCCTTTTAACTGTACTGCATTTGACCTTCCCATCTGTTATGGGTGTGTTTTGTTTCTCTTTTATCTCTTGTTTTGTAGGTCGCGGTGGAGATGAGGAACATCTGATTCAAATTAGGAGGTGGAGATATAGGTTCCGGTTTCGTGCATGGAGGGAGGCGTATACGGGGAAATGACATCATCCACTGTTCGCCTCTTGTTCTCCTGGTGATAGCGGGATTTGGGCGTCTGTCGGCACTTCGGAAGATTTCAAATGGCAACAGCTATTATTGCATTTTGTGAAACCCCTAGATTTATACAATAAAGTACGTTGGTTATATTGATCGCTCGTGTTGGTTTTCCTATATTGTTGCGGCCACGAGTCGGCCATAACAAATGGGGGCTCGTCCGATGTGTTTGTTTGATTTTGTAGTCGTTGTAAAACGCGTTGGTAATTAGGAACGCCTGTTGGTGTTTTCAGCAGCTCAGCTGTTTGCAAGTGAATGTGCCGACAGCCCGACGTGTAAGTTGGATAGTCACTGTTTTTTTTTCAGTAGTTGATCACAAATGTTCGTCACTTATCCATGAGAGGAAAGGGAGGTAGGTGAGTTTTTTTTTTTTTTTTATTGAACTACATTTGGTAGGTGATATAGAAATGCTGATAAGAGAAATGTATGTTTTACTCTTGTTTGGCATTTGATTAGTAGACTGATAAGAGCAGTTGAGATCTGGCATTGACGTAAAAGTTGTTTACCTTTTTTGGCATGGTATGTAGCCTACGTTGTTTGTAGTGAGATGTGCGTGAGATTATATTCGTTAAATTTGCGTGAGATTATAGCGAGGTCAAATTGATGTTTGTCTTCTCATATTGGTGACGTTTCCCTTGTTAGGCTGAAGCAAAGTTTCCGTTGACTCCTTATTATTTTAGTTTTTTTTTTTTTTTTTGTGCTGACGCTGGGTTAAGGGCACTGCTGCTGTGTAGTCCCTCTCTGGGTTGTCCGAGAGGGGTCTGTACTGTCGGTATTAGAGTGCTTAAAGTCACTTAGCCCTTGGTGGAAGCATGAAGTCTAGGGTTGAGGTAGTCTTGTGTGTAGGTAGTGGGGAAGGTCACTAAAAGTGAGGTTTAAAAAAAAATGGAAAAAAATTAAGATGACTACCTTGTTAGATGAGTTTTTTGAGGATCCTACTGAGGCGAGCTTTAATAAGCTTTCTAAAAAACAGTTATTAGAAGTAGCAGAAAAATATAAGATCAGCCTTACCACTAAAGAAAAGAGTTCGAAGGAGGGAGTGGGATTTGTTGTTAAAACTGCTCTTATTGATTTGGGTATTCTTGTATCTGAATTAGGGAAACTTGTAAGTGTTACTGGAGAAAGTAATGTTCTGTTCGTATTCCTTCATCCCTGTCGTTTGAGGAGCAGAAGGAGCTGTTGCTCTTGGAAATGGAGAAGAGTCGAATGAATCAAGAAGTTGAGTTGCAAAAGTTGGACATTGAAGCTCAAAGGTTTGCTCTAATTAGAGAAGGTAAGCTGGGATACCACTCTGAGGTTTTGCAGTCCCAAGTAGTTAGTCCAGCTCCAAAAATGTTTGATGTTGCTCGTTCTCTTAACCTCGTCCCAAAATTTGATGAGGATGATTTGGATACTTTCTTTACTTTGTTTGAGCGGTTGGCAGATCTTATGGGGTGGGAAGATTGTGAGCAGACGCTAATTTTACAGTGTGTGCTTCATGGAAAAGCTCAAAAAGCTTACTCCACTAGGGCTGGGTACCGAGTTCGGTACTTTTTAGGTACCGACCGAATTGCCTCGGTACTACCGAGTATCGAAACATGTCTTGTTTTTCGGTACCAAATTTCGGTACCTAAGTGGTTAATCTCGTCAACGTCAGTGAAACATGCATGCAGCATGATTGGCTGTGGAGGAAAAACACTAGTTTACGCGGCTGCCCAGAGACTTGGCTTGTCGCATGTGAGGCTGTAGTGTGTGTGTGTGTTTGCCAGAAGCACGCGATGCAATATTTTCGACAAGATAATTGCTGCCAAGACCGGTAACACGGTAAATCTGATAAGGCAAAGCGGTGTGTCATACAAAGCACACCGAACGCGAATAGAGCGTCAAATAGGCGTCTATCGCGTCTAGTTAGACGCTTCAATCTTCCGCTCGAGTTCAAAACGCGTCGCCCAATTCGCATCATTCGCGACGCCCGGCGCGAATGATGCGTCTATCCGCGTCTTTGACTTTGTATCTAATCTACTAGCGCAAATAATTAAATTCGCGTTCGGTGTGAACAGTGAACACACCATTAGTAAACACTTGTTCATTAATAAACAATTAAAATATCTCCTTGCTGTTGTTTCCCGACACATCCATAATCATTAGGCTACTTTTGCCAGTGCTTTGCGGCAAGCTTGATGTGTGCGGAGCGCGAGGCATATATCCCGCCCCCCAGTAGCCTATATTTAATTTAATTCACATTTATTTGTATAGCATTTTTCACAATACATATCGTTTCAAAGCAGCTTTACAGAAAATGAATGTGTCTAAATTACAATTTAGAGTGATCTGTTATCAGAGGTGACAGTGTAATGCATTTCTATTAATTTTCATTCAATTTCATTGTTAAACAATGCATTAAGTTAAGGAAGAAACAATGAGCTCATTGAAGTAAAGAATACATGTTAAATGATTAGGAAACATAGAAAACTTCAGCATTGGTGCTTTTTTACATACTTAAAATATGAGTGTAAAAAAGTCAACAAACTGAACAAAAAAAATAAAAATTAGGTAATGTTATATTGTTAAACAAAATTGGTATCGAAAAAAGTATCGTTCAGGAACCGGTATCGAAGTCAAGGTATCGGTATCGGTATCGAACATTTTGTTACGATACCCAGCCCTATACTCCACTCTAAGTGTCCATGACAGTCAAGTTTACAGTAAGGTAAAAGACTTGGTGCTGAAGGCATACGAGTTAGTTCCGGAAGCTTACAGGCAACGGTTTCGGACTTTACAGAAAGGTATGCAGCAGTCGTTTACTGAGTTCGCAAGAGAGCTAAGGATTCTGTTTGATCGTTGGTGCTCGGCTTCACAAGCCGGTGATTTTGATTCTCTCTATGAGTTGTTACTGTGGGAACAATTTAAAAACACCTTACCTGAAGATGTGGCTGTTTTCATAACAGACCGTAATATTCAGAATGCAGAGGCCGCTGCTGTCCTTGCTGATGAATATGTTTTGACTCATAGAGATCTAAAAAAAAAAAAAATTGGCGTCGTTTAAGTAGCTCTGCGGAAAGTGCTCCTATGAAGACTCGTTTTTCTTTGCCTGGTAATATGAAGTTTGAGAAAGAGCCAAGAAGTCCGGTTGACAAAAGTGACCAGTGTGCTTACTGTTCGAATAAAGGACACTGGAAAAAAGATTGTCCAGCTCTTAAAGCAAAAATTAACCGTTCTAAATTCGAACCAAAATCTGGTCTTGCTGCGTCTTCCATCATTGAAGGGTCTGCTGTACCTGGGGTTGATGTAAACTCTGTTCAGGAAAGTGAGTTGTTAGGTAAGGTAGAAAAGTTGAGCTATGCTCCTTTCATTACCAACGGCTTTGTATCTCTGGTCGGAAGTGATGAGAGAGTCCCAGTTAAGATTCTCAGAGATACTGGAGCTTCAGAGACCTTTATTTTAGAGTCCGTTCTAAGTTTTTCTGAAAGTTCCACTACAGGAAATGAGATGTTAATAAAAAGAATTGGGTTACAAGTTCTGCCTGTTCCATTACACAATGTTGTACTTGAATCAGATTTGGTCACGGGTCAGGTCACTGTGGGGATGAGACCTTCTCTGCCAGTGGAGGGTATTTCTGTTATTCTGGATAATAATTTGGCTGGAGGGCGTGTTTGGAGGGATGTGTCACCCCCTCCCATTGTAAAAAAAATGTCCTTCCTTACTAGAACAAGCTGATGTTGATAAACAGTTTCCTGATGTGTTTGTGACTTGTGCTGTTACTCGTGCAATGAGCAAAATAGTGTCTGAAATTCAGAGTACAGAGTTTAAATCTGGTTGTGGAAAAAAAGAAAAAGATTCCTGGTCTTTCGTATATTTTCCCTTCCGTTTCTCACCAGGAGTTGGTGGTGGCGCAACGGGAGGATTCTACCCTGAAGGAAATGTTTTCTGCCACACTGTCCACTAAAGAGGTGGAGAGTGCAGCAAGTGGCTGTTTTATTGAGGATGGGATCCTGCTAAGGAAATGTCTGTCTGGTAGTGATGTACCCTTGGGTGAGGCCTGTATTCAAGTGGTTGTGCCAATATCTTTTCGAGATACTGTGTTACGTACTGCACATGGAGATGTTGTGGGTAATTTTGGGGTCAATAAGACTTATAATCATCTGTTGCATTATTTTTATTGGCCTCGTATAAAAAAAGATGTGAGAGAGTATATCAAAACCTGCACGACCTGCCAGTTCACGGGAAAGCCGAACCAGGGTTTAAAACCTCTCTAGTGCTTACCATCCACAAAGCCAGGGGGCTTTGGAACGCTTCTACCAGACTTTGAAGTCGCTGCTGCGGGCCTATTGTGTGGAGTTAAAGCGTGACTGGGAGGAAGGTTTGCCTTGGTTATTGTTGGCGGCTCGTGAAGTGGTTCAGGACAGCCTAGGGTTTAGTCCAAACGAGTTGGTCTTTGGTCATAGAGTGCGTGGACCACTGGCTGTCCTCTATGATGGACTAAAGGGGGGGCCCGATCCACCTCAGAGTTTGCTACAATACGTTGATGGTTTTAGACGTCGGTTATTCTTAGCTGGTCAATTTGTTGAATAAACAAAAAAAGATTAAGCGGTTGTTTGATCGAAACACAGAGTTTCGTGTGTTTTGCCCTGGTGATCAGGTGTTGGCTCTGTTGCCTCTTCCAGCTTCTCCATTCTGTGCAAAGTTCTCGGGTCCGTATACAGTGGTACGTCAAGTTTCCAACCAAAATTACTTGATTTCAACGCCTGAGTGGAAAAATGCACACAGTTGTGCCATGTTAACTTGTTGAAACCTTTTTATCCTCGTCCTTTGGCGTCAGATAAGGCTCCTGTGGCAGTGGCTGTTGCTTCATCTGTAATGGAAGTGGCTGTGGATGTTAAAGCACCTGAAGATGGCATGCTCCTACCTCGTCTTAACTCTGAAACGCTTAACAACTTGGAGGATTTTGTACAACATTTGCCTCTTCATCAGAGAACTGAATTGTTAGCTTTGATTTCAGTTTTCCCTATGTTGTTTTCAGATTCTCCTTCACGCACTCATTTGATAGAGCACGGTATAGCGTTTTTATCGTGTTTCTTTGGATAAACAACGTCACCTTGATTCTGAGATTAAATATATGGTGGAAAAGAACATCGCTAAACCTTCCTTTTCAAGCTGGGCATCACCATTGTTTACTGGTGGGAAAGTCGGATGGGTCATACCGTTTCTGTACTGATTACAGGAAGGTAAATAACATAACAAAACCGGATTCTTTCCCATTGCCCCGAATGGAAGATTGTGTAGATTCTGTCGGTTCTGCAAAGTATGTCAGTAAATTTGATTTATTGAAAGGATATTGGCAAGTGCCTTTGACCACTCGTGCACAGGAGATTGTGTCATTCATTACCCCCTCTGGGGTATACTCTTATTCGGTAATGAGTTTTGGTCTTAGAAATGCACCCGCTACTTTCCAACGGTTGATGAACGGTGTGACCTCTGGGTTGAAGGGTTGTGCTGTTTATTTAGATGATGTGGTTGTATACAGTGACACGTGGGAGCATCATCTTTTACTTATCAGAGCACTTTTTGAGCATTTGGCAGAAGCTAGGCTCACGGTCAACTTGGCAAAGTGTGAGTTTGCCAAGGCGACTGTGACCTATTTGGGGAAGGTAGTTGGGCAGGGTCAAGTGCGTGCTAAGGTCTTGACCATTGATAGTTTTCCTCCACCTAACACAACACGAGAGCTTATGCGGTTTCTTGGTATGGTGGGCTATTACAGAAACTTTTGCTCACATTTTTCTTCAGTGGTAGCTCCTTTAACTGATTTGTTGAAGAAAAACGTCAAGTTTGAGTGGACTTTGCAGTGTAAACAAGCTTTTGAGAATGTGAAGCTGTTGCTTAGCACTGCCCCTGTGCTGGGTGCCCCATGCATTGGACAGCCTTTTCAGATCCAGGTTGACGCCAGTCAAGTTGGGGCTGGAGCGGTACTTTTACAAACGGATGAACAGAGTATAGAAAGACCAGTCTCTTATTTCTCTAGAAAATTTAAGTCCCACCAGCTGCATTATTCCACTATTGAAAAGGAGGCATTAGCATTGATTTGGGCTTTGCAGTTTTTTTAAGTTTGTGACAAGTGGCATTTTTCCAATTGTGGTATTTTCAGACCACAATCCACTTACCTTTTTGCACTCTTTGCAGAGCCCAAACCAGCGTCTTATTCGGTGGTCTCTCTTTTTGCAACCCTATCCTTTGGAGATTAGACACATAAGAGGTGTGGAAAATGTTCTGGCTGATGCCTTGTCTCGTGCCTCGTGTGAGAGTTCTTGCGACTGATTCAATTGATTAGTTTTTTTGTTTGTTTTCTCTCATCTGTGACTGGTTTTTCCTAGGTGCCAGGAGTTGCTGTATTCAAGTTGCAAGGGAGGGGAGGGGAGGGGAGGGGGAGGGGGAGGGGAGGGGGAGGGGGAGGGGGGGGGGGGGGACCAGATTAAGAAGGCCATGTGCAGGGTTAGTTATAAGGATTTTGAGTTAAGTGGTAGTATTTATTTTTGTTAATTAAGAATTAACAGCTTGGTCCGTTCTTTTTTTTTAGAGGTCCTTTGCAAGGATCCTCTCTTTTAACCCTCTGGGGACCAAAGGTTTTTTGGGGCCCTTGGGATGTTTTGACATGCACTGACATTTGTGCTTTTTCAGTTATTTATAAACATGTTAATGGCAAAGGTGTAAATTCACTCTGCACACACGGGGCTGCCATAATATGTTAGCAACATGCATGTACATGTTTGTATTTTTGAGAAAATATTATTTATGCGTGGTTATTGAAAAAAATTAAAATAAAAGTTTCTGAAATAAGGCCACAAAACACATATTGATTATTTCTTCACAAGACTTTTGAAAATTGTATCACATAGTCTAGAATATTTGCTCCAAAACTATGTGAGAAACATCCTGACTACTCATTCAGATAAGTCAATAAAGTCGTTTAGAATGTGTATGACGTGTTTTGTTTGAGAAAGCTTTATGCGAGGAGGCTTGATCTCTCATTAGTATGTATCCATTTCACACCTGAGAAAGACAAAGACCCTCCCATAATGGCCCTATTAGGTGCTATCAGGCCATATCATTATGAAGAGCCTTGCAGAAAGAATGAGGAGATTTAAAAAAGAATGGCTTTTAGATTGTTTGGATTTATTTACAACACACACACACACACACTGCTTAGAATAAGTGAACACACCCATGCTAAAGTTGACTAAAAAGAGGAATAAAAAATCGTAATGCCTTAATTAAAAAAATGAGGAAAACTCCAACCTTTAGGGACATGAATAATGTCCTTGAATTCTTTGTGAATGAAAAATTTATCACAAATAATTAAATGTTCTTCTTTAAAATACAGGGTGCATACGTCTGGACACATCTATCACACACCCTTCACCATATAGACAAGGTTTTATTTCAGTTCAAAGTTAGAGTTGGAAAAATCTTGAAAAGAAAATTGTCTTTTCCATAAATGTCTTAGTTGGATCATACATATTTCAAAGTTGAGGATTCATTATTTTGATTTAGCTTGGATTGGAACAAATACTAGACTATAACATCTTAGTTGATTAGTTTATTGACAAAACATACTATATGTTTAGCACATGAGCAGAAACTCCTAACAAAGCTTATTTGATGTCTATTTTAGAGTAAAAACTTTATACTCTATCCAAAACTAGTCAACAAAATGTCTTTTATTTCGTCTATAACAGTGCGTATCTGTGCGTTCATTCATTCATTCATTCATTCATTCACACACACACACACACACACACACACACACACACACACACACACACACACACACACACAGAAACATGATTCCCATTTAAATAGTATGCTATTTTTCCGTTTACAGACACTAACGTTATTCTATATCGCGATTAGAACAAAGCACAAGCATAAAACACTTACACACTTCTCAGCTGAATCTGTTGCTCCTCCTCGTGGTGAAAATAAACCAGCACTTGTTCTGAGGTAGGTAAATGTCCCAGGATTGTTCCTCATAGCCGCTCAAGATGACAGTAGATTAATCTGACTAAAAAATATAGTGCGTTTTCAGAGTTTATGGGCGTTAATGCGTCTCAATGTGGTGCTTCACGTATTTGCGTTTGAATAGCGCGTGCTCTCCGTGGGCGTGTCACATTACCGGAGATAATGAGCTGAGAGAAAGATAATTAGAATGGCTGACACGTCTCTCTTTTTATATAGATTACATAAACGGAGAATATTTATTTTAGTTTTGAATCGGATCATTTAAAAGTACAAACTCAAATGATTTAAAAGATATATTGCTCATGTCTGGGCGAATAGTATTTGCAGAGTTTTGTTGAAGATTAGAGACGTGCTCCAGGAAAAAAGTTCACGGTGACTGAGAGGCAGAACGCACACCCTGTTTATATTCTTTATTTTACAAAAGCACAATATTTTATTTCGATTGTATGTGGGCACATAAAAAAGTAGACATTTAACAGATTATTTTCTCATATTTCTTAACTCTATATGAACAGAAATGATGGTAGTACTTTAAGTCTATTTTTCTGCTATGTGAAAAAACGAGCAAGTCCCCAGAGGGTTAAGAGGGGAGGTGTTATGGGTGTGTGTTTTGTTTCTCTTTCTCTTGTTTTGTAGGAGGTGTTATGGGTGTGTGTTTTGTTTCTCTTTTAGCTCTTGTTTTGTAGGTCGTGGTGGAGATGAGGAACATCTGATTCAAATTAGGAGGTGGAGAGTTCCGGTTTCGTGCATGGAGGGAGGCGTATATGGGGAAATGACATCATCCACTGTTCGCCTCTTGTTCTCCTGGTGATAGCGGGATTTGGGCGTCTGTCGGCACTTCGGAAGATTTCATATGGCAACAGCTATTATTGCACTTTGTGAAACCCCTAGATTTATTTAATAAACTACGTTGGTTATATTGATCGCTCGTGTTGGTTTTCCTATATTGTTGTGGCCACGAGTCGGCCGTAACACCATCTCTGATCATAAACTTATTTCATTCAATGCTAAGGCAACACTGTTCAAAACGAAACTGTGACGTACAATCACTTTCCGTAACATCAAGTCCATTAACCCAGCAGCTCTAGACTCTGGTATTGCCAATCTTCCCAATATTGACTTCACATCCACCCCTGATTAACTGCTCAGTCACTACGATTGTGGCCTACACCATCTCCTCGATACCCTGGCTCCAATAAAAACAAGGACTGTTTCCTTTTCCCAATCTGCACCGTGGTTTACTTCTGAACATCGCCAACTGAAAGCTAGAGGTCGCCAACTGGAATGCCTCTATAGAAAAACTGGTTTGCCCATTCACAAACAAATGTTTTATACCCATCTACTTTCCTATAAAGATTATCTTTCCACTGCAAAGTCCAACTACTATACAGATTTAATCAGTTCAGGCTCTGGTAACTCTCAAGCACTTTTTTCACTGGTGCATAAAACACTTCGTCCACCTGATTCTCTACCACTACATTTTTACTCCACTGACTTCTGTAATTCTATTATGACATTTTTTTCTACTAAAATTGATTGTATACATCAACAGTTACCCCCTCAGATCTCAACCTTCAAACTATCATCTGATTTTCAAATATATTCTTGTCATCTTTTATCTGCCTTCACCCTCCCCTCTGATGCTGAAATAACCAACCTTGTTCGCAAATCTAAACCATCAACTTGTCAACTTGATCCTCTTCCGACTATATTGGTTAAAACGTGCATTCACTCCCTGACCCCTCTTATAACTGCAATTATCCATTCCTCGTTTATCACTGGTATTGTTCCGTCAGCCCTTAAATCAGCGGCAATAACCCACATTCTTAAGAAACCTGGAGCTGACCCCAGCAACTTACAATAACCATAACCAACCTAAAATAACCAGCCTAAAATAACCAATGACCTACTCACGGCTGCGGACTCTGGATTACTAACAATCCTCATCCTCCTGGATCTGAGTGCGGCTTTTGACGCCATCTCCCACACCATCCTTATCAACTGATTAGCTTCTCTTGGATTATCTGATCTCTCTGGCCGTACTCAGTTTGTACAACTTAAAAATGTCAGATCCCACTCTGCCCCCCTTTCCTCTGGTGTTCCCCAAGGCTCTGTCCTTGGACCCCTTTTGTTCATTATTTACCTTCTCCCTCTTGGCCATATTTTTCGTAAACATAACATCCAGTTCCATTGCTACGCAGATGACATCCAGCTCTAATTATCCACCAAATCCACTACAAAACCCCTTCCTCCCGCCTCCCTATCTGATTGCCTTCAGGAAATCAGATCCTGGTTCTCGCTAACTTTTCTCAAGCTTAATAGTGACAAAACTGAACTCCTCCTTATTGGACCAAATCCATCCTCTCCAAAATAAATGACTTCTCCATCTCCATCTCCATCTCCATCGATAATTCATCTGTGTTTCCCTCTCCTCATGTTAAGAGTCTGGGTGTCATCCTAGATAGCACTTTGTCATTTCAGTCCCACATTAATAATATCACCCTGTCAGCATATTTCCATTTACGTAACATCTCTCGCTTACGCCCAGTGGTGTAAAGTAACGAATTACAAATACTCTCGTTACTGTAATTGAGTAGTTTTTTTTAGGAATTGTACTTTTTTAAGTAGTTTAAAAACAGTGTACTTTTACTTTTACTTGAGTAAATTTTAAGTGCTGTATCGGTACTTTTACTGCGCTATTTTCCATGAACCTGCCGTCGCTACATTTATATTAATATTTATTTTTATAATAAGTCATCATGTGACTCCATGCGTGATTCCTGTCAAATCAAATCGCGCGCGGAAAACTTTGCATCAAACCAGCATCAACAGACTTCGAGACACCTGGCGCCAATTTATTTTGTTCACGAAGTGACTTTCGGAGTGGATCTTGAGCCTGGAGGAAGTTCATGCATTTGTGTCTTCATATAGGCAAAAAAACAGCGCAAGCGTCACACCTCACACGTGCTTCAGTGTGTGTGTGTGTGTGGTAAATGAAACTGCGCGTCGGCTGCACCATTCATTCACACAGAACATGCAGGATTCGTATTTAAATTGTCTTTGTGGTTTAATATTCACACTATATCGCGATTTGATTTCAAGTGTACTGAACTGCTTTCTATTTTTCCTCAAAAAATTTACAAATTCCGTGAAATTCCGAGTTATAAATTCCTTTTTTTATGACTGGATTTTGTCAGCATTTTAGGGGGGGTGGGGGTCGTCCAAAACAATGGAAGGGGAAACGCTGTATTTTTAGTGCTAGCAGTCAAAAATAAAACTGTTGGAGAAATATTGAAATACTGTTTCTTTTTTTCTATGAATCTGTGATAAAAGAGTAAGCTACATTTTCAATTTGCAGGGTATAAGGTGGACTAACATTCATAGCATACTACTCACTACTCACTACTCTTGAGTACTTTTAAAAGGGCTACTTTTTACTCCTACTTTGAGTAGTTTTTAGGACCGGTACTTTTACTCTACTCTCACTACATTTTTTGACAAGTAACAGTACTTTTACTTGAGTATGCTTTTTCAGTACTCTTTCCACCACTGCTTACGCCCAACTCTCTCTGCCAACAGTGCTGAAATTCTGGTTCACACCCTGGTCACCTCCCGCCTAGATTATTGCAACTCTCTCCTATATGGTCTACCTGACAAATCCATTCATAAATTACAACTAGTCCAAAACTCTGCTGCCTGTATCATTACCAGAACCCCATTCATCAGTCACATAACACCTGTCCTGCAGCAACTTCATTGGCTTCCCTTCAAATATTGCATAATTTATCAAATTCTTCTCCTTACATTTAAAGCTATCAATAATCTTGCCCCTAAGTATCTCACTGAGCTCCTCCATATCAAGATACCCACCTGCTATCTCAGGTCCTCTTCTTCCATTCAGCTTTTTAGACAGGTGTGGCGAGTGGGTGCAGTTTCGAGACACAAGCTCAAGTTGATTTAATAAAGAAGTCCGACTACGCCACCCTAGGAGTTAACCCCAGGGAAAATACTCCAACATTGAGTAAAGCACACAGGTTCGGTTCCCTCATAAAGATAGACAAGTACAATACGATGAGTACAATACAAAAATACAAATGTTTATTAATACAAGGATTAAAAATGTTGGACACCAAGACCCCGATCAAACACTAACAACCCCACTTCAGTTTAAAGAAACAAACACAATCCAATATAACAATGTATATCTGCAAAGCAAATACCAAATTATAACGGCAGGGCTGAGGCTCCCAACGAAGAGGAATCACTGTGAACTTCGGTTTTACGGGGCACACGTTCACGCGCACACACACACGTGAAGTCTAATCACACTATCACACTCGAAGTGTACACTGCACATGATAAAGAAGAACCACCACCACAAGGAAAAAGAGCACTCCGGCCGTGGGACCCCAGCTCCTGCAGTAGAAAATAAGAACAAAAAGAAACTATACAAATGAACATAGAAATAGTAATAAAGACATTACCAATAAAGCAAAAATAAGAAAAAGGAAAACCAATAACCTAAAAGGATCAAAGAGTTGGTCTTGAGATTATTACAAAGCAATGTCAACTCAGTACATGTTCACACACAAATGGGATGACATTAACCCTCTGGGGTCTAAGGTGTTTTTGGGGTCCTTGAGATGTTCTGACATGCTGTGACATTTGTGCTTTTTTTCAGTTGCTTATAAACATATTAATGGCACAGGTGAAATAACACTATATTTAGCACAAACAGGGCTACCATAATATGTGAGCAACATGTATTTACATGTTTGTATTTTTGAGAGAATATTGTTTATGCGTGGTTATTGAAAAAACTAAAAATGAAAGTTTCTGAAATAAGGCTACAAAACACATAATAAATATGTGTCCACATTACTTTTGACTAATGGATGTTGTTGCCTAGTGTTTTTTCTTCAAAATGATCTGAAAAACATCCTGCCTAATCATTCACATAAAACTGTGAATTGGGTTTGATTGTGAAAAAACATTTTTTTGTTTGCCAAGGCAATATGCGAATGGGCGTGAACAGTCCAAACCCCATCATGAATAATTAGGTGATTCTCACCTGACCGGCATAATAATGAGCCTTTCATTCAGGTGTCACACAAGGAAAAATTGAAAGGACAACATACATATACACACATATATATAATCAAAATATAAATGAAAGTCAAAAACCCATTTTTAGTCATACCTGGAAACAAATCCTGGTCAAATAGGTTATATGGGTCATTGTATTTTTCCATATAAAGTATTATAAGCTTGCATTGGATAACAGTTGATTAGTTTATTTTTGACAAAACATACTATATATTTAACATACGAGCAGAAACTGTCTAACTAAAGCTTATTTGATGTCTATTTTATAGTAAAAACTTTCTAATCTATTTCGTCTGTAACACTAGGCTATGCATCTGTGCGTTTGTTCGTTTACACACCCAAACACCCGATTCATATTTAAACAGTCTTTTTGGTTTTACAGATACTATTCTATATCGCGATTAGAACAAATCTCAGTATTCTTACTAATGTAGGAGCGAGAGTGAATGAACGCACAGCGCGCGCGCGTCTGTGAATTCGTCCATTCATTCGCACACAGACACCCATTTAATATTTAAACAGTCTTTGTGCAGTTTACAGACACTATTCAAATATCGCGATTAGAACAAAGCACTTAAGAATAAATGACTTACTACATCAGCTGAATCCGTGCTCCTCGAAATGAAACAGGTAACTGAGTTAACTTTTCCAGGAATTATTCCTCACTGCGCAGCAAGACGAGATAAAGGTTAGGGCGTTCTGATGTGGGCGTTTTCATGGCTTGCCTCAACATTAACGTTTGAATAGCGCGCGCTCTCAGTGGGCGTGTCACATTAACAAGTCATACGCTATAATTAAGTGAAAGGAAAAAGACCAACATCTCTCTCTTTTCATACAGATTACATCAACTGAGAATAGTTGCTTTTTTACATAAATTACTTCATTTAAAAGAAGAGAATTTCAGCTTCATAAAGATAAATCTTTCGTGTCTCTGTGACAAGTATTTACTGAGTTACAGTTCGTTTTTCGGACGCGTTTCAGAAATATTTTTGCGGAGACAGAGTGAGCTGAATGCGCATCCTGTTTATTTGATTTATTTTACATAAACACAAGGTTTTGATGTTAATAAGAGTGTACACAAAAAAAAGAAGACATTTAACAGTATTGAATGATGTGTAACACTTATATGTATGATCAAAATCAACAAAGTATTTTGAGTTTGTTTTGCACTGATAAGAAAAAAAGCGAGCAGATCACGCCGGCGTGATTTCCGACCGGGGTTAATGGATGTCAATCACATGTATCCAGAGCTTTAACCACTTCATTGGTTTTTAAATAAAGCAATGGAAAAGAAAAAAAAGAATTAAATCAAAAGGAACAAAACAAGAAAATATGAAGCAGGGCACTAAAACGACATGATAAGAGAATCAAACGAGCAGTCCCCTTGTTATAGTGATGATCGCGTCAGCGTGGCTGTATCAACCGCAGCGCTTTAACAGCGTGAACAGCAACAAACGAATCACGGCAGAGAACGAGCAGTCCCCTTCTTGTTATAGTGATGATCGCATCGGTGCGGCTGTATCAACAACAAATGAATCACGGTAGAGAACGAGAGGGAGAATCCTAAAACGACATAAAAGAAGATGTTACCAATCATCGTACTATCACAGTCCCAGTCATGGTTGTGTTTAAACACTTACCATCAGGATATCACGTCAGATAGCACACTAAATAGCCACGGATTGGTCACAGTCATGCCCATCAATAGCACAATGGGATACAGGGAATCACGCCTATTTAGTGCGCGAAAAGAGTCTTAAACCCACACAGCCACACCAGCACTATATAACGAGCGGTTAACAATAAACATACCTGCAAGGCGATCAATAAGTAGATCCACTAGACAGCGCGAATGGGCAACAGCACCAACACATAAAGCTGCACTATGATTAACAGAGGCGATTCAACGTTATACACACCACAACAATCCCCAGAAATCATCAACTATTACAGCATAGCGCGCTTACCTACAGCCACCATCGACACGAGTAAACAAACGGGGGAAACGGACGTGACGCATCCCGGGTGACAACCAATCAGCCTTTAAATGGAAAGTACCGTTTGCTGATAGGCCAATATTGCTGTCAATTACCTAATCCTGTTACATTCCACCACCAGTTTCTGCAACGTCACCCTGACAGTGAACCAGACAAACTACCAACCAGGAACACTCAGTTCCAAGGCCAAAACAGGGTACCATCTGTACTACTCACTATTCGGGACACTGAACCAGTAAACACTGTTCGAGGAAGGTGATGCCTATTAGAGTGCTGACCTGCAGTTCTCCGCCCAGTCCTTCTCACCACAACCTCACCATCCTCTAGTGAGTTAGAAGGCACTACCAATGATGGTAAACCCTTCTCAACCATAGTACCCTCTGTTACCCCGCAGGTCTCCACAACTTGCAGAGCACCAGATGTCTGAGGGGGAGGAGGAACAATGTCCTGTAACCTCGCCCTACCTCTGACTTGTGGTGTCTCGGTCACCAAGACAAACAAATCTTCATCACACCCCTCTTCCGGGGACTGCACAAACTCAGCCATTGAACTATCCGGACTATCAGACAACCCAATCGGCAGGTGAAGATTCAAAATTTCATCTTTTAATATTATTTTATTATTAAATATTATGTATCTGTATTATTATTCTTTATTAATATTCATAATCAGTTGTATCATCTTATGAAGTTTCAAAAGCATGAGTTTGAATGCATGAGGGAACTATAGATAGCATGGATCCATGGGATGATCATATGTCAGACAGGGGGAAGCTATATTTTGCTATGGGGTGTGTACAATGTAACATGTTCGACTGATGTAAGCGCATCACAGATGTAAACAACAAGGATAGTTCTTAATATGGAAGTGAATTTTGACATGTTAAACATAACGTGTACGTATGACATACGTTCTAATTTTAAGAAGCTCAGAGCAACATGTTTTGTTACCTTACAAGGAAGCTTGTAAGACTCTCTGTGATGTATAAAAGCTCAATCTTACTGTACTACCTCAGAGAAACACGGAAACGCATAGACCTGGCATGAATACAACATCTTGAAGTTTCTCTCCTGACATATAAGAATATAATCTTTCTTGGCAAGATAACTGGTGTCCGGTAAATCAACTAATAACAGGGAAACAAAAGAGGCTTTAATTCCAAGTCTCCAGCAGGTCCTTGCAGATCTGAGCCTTTAACAAGATCGGTGCACATTCTTGACTTTTCCCAGATCTGTAATGGGAGCAATGGTATATACTGCGCCACCTGCTTTAGGTGCCCTCATTACCTGGTAGACCACTGAGCTCCACAGATCCTGGATTTTACATCTACCCCTCACACTGTGATTGTGGAGGTATACCAGCTGACCCTCCTTCAGTGGTGCTTCCTTCACCTGTAGGTCATGCCGGGCCTTTGGCCGACCGGCTACAACACCCAACCGTTCACCAGCACCCTTAACCCTCTGGGGTCGGCAAACGCGCCGGCGTTTTTTTTTTTTTCACATAGCAGCAACTTAGACTTAAAATACTTCGTCATTTTTGGTCAAATAAATAAAATCAATACGTGATTATAAACTATAGAGGGTCTTCTTTTATTTGTATACACTCACATTAACATCAAAACCTTATGTTTTTGTAAAATAAATAAAAAAACAGGATGCGCTTTCAGCTCACTCTGTCTCCGCAAAAATCTTTCTGAAACAAGTCTGGAAAATCAACTGAAACTCAGCTAATACTTATCACACAAACACGAAACATACATTTAAATAAAGCTTTAAATTTCTAAATAAAACAATTCACATTTAAAAGAAATATTCTCATGCAATGTAATCTGTATGAAACTAAAGAGAAGTACAGTTTCTCCTGTCTCACCTAATTATCGTCAATGTGTTCACACCCACTCGCAGAGCGCGCTATTCATAAGATAATGTGTGAGGTGATCTATGCAAAATAGATAAACGCCCCCAGGCAAATGCCTTACAAGCAGTAAGTTTCATCATTTTCATTCACTTTCCTGCGCGTTTGTATGATGGCACGCTTCACAGATCAGGAAGCTCTTCAGCTCGTCCTGGATAGTGACGAGGAGTTCACAGTTTCCTCAGAAGAAGAGCGGGACTCGATTGTATTTTGAAGAGCGACTTGATCCAGCCGTGGATACAATTTCGGATGAGCAAGTCTTTTAAACTTACATTAGTTGACAAGCTATTTTATATAAACATGTACATATATTACTGGTTGGACTATTTCCAGACTTGTCATCCAGTATTCAGATTATTGAAATGTAGAATATATCTTGGTTTTAGTTACGTTTAAATTGTCTAGCCTATAGGCTATGCTGTATGATATGTAAAATTACGTTTAAATTGTCTAGCCTATATGCTGTATGCAGGGCTGGACTGGGGCTAAAAATCGGCCCGGGCATTTTGGCCC
Organism: Tiaroga cobitis; assembly: GCA_030578255.1. Taxonomy (NCBI): domain Eukaryota; kingdom Metazoa; phylum Chordata; class Actinopteri; order Cypriniformes; family Leuciscidae; genus Tiaroga; species Tiaroga cobitis. Next base: position 51,504,768 of record CM060597.1, read on the forward strand.
AGACTGGCCCACTACATATAATCATAAACACAACCGATCTTTTCATGCCCCTGAATATGTATACTAACTTCTATTAAAACCACTAATGCCATGTAGCCTAATGAGTGAGTAGGAATGAGTAATAGATCATTAATAGTTAATAGATGAAATAACTACTAATTGTAAAATACAATCGAACTACTCCACAATGATGAATCCTAAAACAAGCTATAAGCTGCATTGGCATAGCAATACCAGTGTTCGACAAAGGATTTTTGGTAAATCTGTGATGAGTGGACCTCTGTCCCTTTAGGGGGGGTTCGGGGGAGCCCCCCTTAAGAAAAAATTGTGCTTTTTAATGTTAAATTCATCAATCTGCTGCACTTTGAGAGTTTTAAAATATGATAATAATAGTTTTCAACTTTTTTAGAAAGGAATGTAGGTTGCTTACTCTCACCTTCAACTCTTCAACTGCATCTCGCACTAGGAGGACATGCAGCAACACAGGTGGAAATCAGAAAAAGTAAGTACATATTTACCCACTATTTTACAGATGTTAGTTCAATTTTGTTTATATACTTAGTGATGATACAATATGTATATGTGCCTGTGTGGCTTTGCAAAAAATGTGTTGTTGTTGTTATGCATGCACAATATTACAGTTATTACTGTTAGTTATTGGTAATGTTAATATAAAATAGCTTATTTTCTGTTGTTTTATCAACATCGGTTGATAATCGGTTATGCATGTGCTGGTATATTACTTTTGTAAACCTTCATTAATATTATAATTTTTATAGGAATGTGGTAACATCTGTAACAACATTCAGTATTACATTAAATTAGCTCAAATTATATATAGGGAATTTTAATAATTAATCATGAATATGATTAATATATTGCATATTACAGTTAAATTATCGAAGTTGAAAATAGATCGATTGTACATATGAATGATCAATCACAACGAATTATAATTTAACTGTAATATGCAATATATTAATCATATTCATGATTAATTATTAAAATCCCCTATATATAATTTGAGCAAATTTAATGTAATACTGAATGTTGTTACAGTTTGGTGGAGAACGCGACGCATTTCAAACTTTGTTTTATGAGCAATCCGGTTTCAATCTGTGTATATGGTTATTAATAATTTTTGCGCGCTATGAAATTGTGAGATAAGTCGCAACGCGAACTCACTCCTAACTGACCGAGGCAAAAAGCTGAAGTCAGTGTTATATTGAAGGATGAATGTATATAAACCAGACAGACGCGAGTAGTAGCTTAGCATTTCTTTTACTTTTTTACAACGAAATAACTGGTTTTAACTTTTCGTGTCTTTTTCATTCAAATATCACCCCTGCTATCTCAAGTTCTTCATTTCCTTACATATCTAAAACATAGTCCTTGGTCCAGACGGGTTGTTGTCGAACTCTAACAGACCTATTCAACGGACTTGTTGTTGTTCCATGTTGCGCCTCAGTAGGAGTAACACTTTCGCTAGATTTCGGCATTTCAGAAAGACGTGAGGCATTCCATACCTTACCATCATCAAGCAGGTAAGAATCTTCACCTTTCTTCTGTACCACAGCTTTTGGTTGTGTGAACTTCCGGTCACCCTTCTTTACCATCCAAGGTTTCTTAACTCGAACTAGATCACCAGGTCGGAATCTTGAAGTTTTTGCATTTCTCCTGGCATCAGTGTAAAGCTTAATCTTGCTTTGTTTCATTTTCACATGTTCTCGTATCGCGTTTCTGTCAGTTTCTCTTACCGGAAAGTCCATGATTTGTAACCTGGTTCTCATACATCTACCATGGAGTAACTCAGATGGTGTAACTCCTGTAGTAGCATGAGGAGTACTTCGATAGTCCATCAAAAATGTTTGAGTGAACATCTTCCAAGGTTCTCGTTGGATTGAAGCAGTTTGTAGGCAATCTTTCAGAACTCTGTTGAACCTCTCGACTTCTCCATTCGCACGTGGATAATAAACAGCAGATCTGAAATTATGTATGTTTCTCTCTCTCAGAAACTCAGAAAACTCAGCCGAGATAAACTGAGGCTCATTGTCTGAGACCAACTCCTTTGGATTTCCTTCTCTAGTAAAAACAGTAATCAAGAACTGTTTAACAGTAGACATGTCAACTCTAGACGCAAAAGCGACTTCTGGCCATTTGCTGAAGTAATCCACAAGCGTAGTTGCATATCTGCAGTCTAACGGTGCAGTTTCGAATGGTCCGACAATGTCAATAGCGACCTTTTCCCATGCAGCAGAAGGCAATTCAATAGGGTTGAAAGGAGCATCATGAGTCACAGCAGACTTGTCGTTTTGTTTGCACGTCTGACAGTTTCGTATCAGGGCTTCCGTCTGGCTGTCCATCTTTGGCCACCAGTACAATTGCCTAAGTCTTTGCTTTGTACGGACCATGCCTTGATGTGATTCATGTGCCAGTTCTATAAGTTTCTTCTGTAGTGACTCGGGTACCAAGAGACGGTATGTTCCTCTGACAATACATCCATCCACGACAGCGAGCTCATGTCGGACAGGAAAGTATCCCTGTACGTCCGGATCAACATTCTTCATGTTCTTTGGCCAATGTGTCTGTAGATATGTACACAGTTTAGAGAACACTGGGCAGTTGTCGCATGCAAACTGGAAATCTTCCTTGGTGATTGTGCTGGAAGCAAATGAAATCAGAGCAACAGACTCAATGGTTTCCGCAAAGTCATGTTCATTGTTAGTGAGCGGCAATCTTGATAAGCAATCAGCAACACTGTTCAATGGACCAGGCCTGTATTCAACATTGTAGTCAAACTCCATTAACCGTGCAGACCATCTAGCAACACGTAACCCAGCTCGACTATTCCCTTTACTCGTGAGCAGAGTAGTTAGAGCTTGATGATCTGTGCGTAGTAGGAACTTTCTTCCCCACAGCCATGTACGCCATTTCTCTGCAGCCCAGACACATGACAATGCTTCCTTCTCGACGATGGAATATTTTCGTTCAGCCTCGGACAAGGAACGTGAGGCAAAAGCAATGGTTCTTTCTGTTCCAGTGTCATCCAGCTGAGTCAAGACAGCACCCACACCATAGTCTGAGGCGTCACATGAGAGAATTGTGCTGCGATTGGGGTTGAATAAAGAAAGAGCAGGACTATCCACTATTGCCTGTTTAACTCGATCAAAACTTTCTTGTGCTGCAGTAGTCCAGTGGAATTCACAGTCTTTACGAAGTAATGCTCTCATTGGGTCAACCAGAGTAGCATAGGCAGGCACGAACTTACTGTACCAGGCACTAAGGCCCAGAAACGACCGTAGTTTAGCTGCATCAGTAGGAGGGGGTGCATTTGTTATTGCAGTAACATGAGTATCATCTGCGTGCAGGCCATCAGCTGAGAGTCTGTATCCAAGAAAGCTAAGTGTCGTCAAGTTGAACTTACACTTTTCTGTATTCATTTTCAACCCAGCTTCACTAATCCTGTGCAGAACAGTTTTGAGATTCGCATTATGAATGAATTCGGATGCACCATGGACAATCACATCGTCCAAGTAACACTGTACACCGTCAAGGCCTGTTAAGATAATGGTCATCATTCGTTGAAAAGCTGATGGTGCCGAACACAGTCCATATGGTACTCTACAAAACTGATATAGGCCTTCATGGGTAATGAAAGCAGTGAGTCCTCTACTCTCCTCGTGTAATTGTACTTGGTGGTATGCATTTTTGAGGTCAAGAGAAGAGAACATCACTGATCCATGCAATTCCGACAGTATGTCTTCGATCAGTGGTAGAGGATGACTGTCTTGTACCACAGCCTTGTTAGGTTCTCGTAAATCAACACACATGCGAATTGTGTTGTTCTTTCGTTTTGTTACCACGATAGGAGAAACCCACTCAGATGAATCAATCTTCTCAATTATGCTATTCTCCTCCAGCATCTTGAGTTCGTCTGACACTGCTGCTCGCACTGATAAAGGTAAGTGACGGAGTTTTTGTTGTACAGGTTTAACTCCAGCGCGGATCTTCACTTTGTGTGTGAACTTTTTAGCACATCCAAATCCAGCGACAGTTGGTATGGAAACAGGACTATCAGCAGAAACAAGTGAAATGTTGGATGGTTGAAGCATTGCACAGTGAGTAGCAGGTTCAATCAAGGTACCACCCTTAATCTCAATGTCCAGTGCTTTACATAAGTCATGTCCAATGAGAGGAGTTCCTGCTTTGACAATGTTAAACTCACCAGCAACAGTCTTTCCGTAATATGTCACATTCAGTCTCAGGGAACCACACACCGGTATGTTTTCCTTTGAATACGTCAAAAGCTGCACTTTCGGTGGTGTCAGAACACATGAGCTGAAGTATTCTTTGAATATGTGTTGCGGTAGAATTGATGCACCAGACCCTGTATCCACCATCATCCTAATGGTACAGGTCTGTGTAGGAGATGTGGGCGTAACTATGGTAAAAGTACCCACTGGAGCTCCATCATCTGTATGGCAATCATTCACACACAGCACTGTCACTTCAGGCAAACATACTTCATTAACTGACTTTGATGCTGTCTTGCACACCTTTGAGAAATGTCCGAATTTTCCACATGTTCTACATTTGCAGTCTTTAGCAGGACAGGACTTATCATTTGCAAGGTGGTTAGCAGAACCACAGCGGTAACACTGCTGCTGTCCCTTCACACGCTTATCCTCCTTCGACTTAATCCTCGTTTTATTTTTGTGCATTCGCGTCTTTTCTTGCCTCTGAATCGCTGCAACTTGTTTTGATTCCCCTTCAGCTATGACTTTGGCGTCTGCTACTGCCGCTTCAATTTGTCTTGCAATAGCTATCGTCTTGTCAAGGGTTAACTCTGGCTCTAGTAACGAGCCAGAGTTAACGAATTCGAGGTTTTTTCCACAATCTGATCACGGATCATTTCATGCTCAATATTACCAAAAGCGCATGTTTTCACTAGTTCACGAAGTGCTGCAACGTAATGATCAGTGGACTCACCCACGGCTTGAGCGCGTTGTCTGAAGCGATATCTCTCTGAAACCACATTCAGTTTAGGAGAAAAAAACTGTTTCAGTGATTGTAACGATCCATCGTAGGTATCAGCGGTAAGAGACAATGTATTGTAGATTCGTTGCCCTTCTGTTCCTAAACAGTGTATCAACAGTGCTCTCTTTCTCTCGGCAGAAAACTCTTCTCCGCCGATCGCAAGCAGGTAATTCTGAAATAACTTCTCCCACGCATCAAAGGACAGTTTCGGTTCACCTGGGCATTCCAGGAATGCTACTGGGGGTTGTAGAGAGAGCAGGGCCATCTTAACATCCTCGTCGCCACTTGTTATATTGAAGGATGAATGTATATAAACCAGACAGACGCGAGTAGTAGCTTAGCATTTCTTTTACTTTTTTCTCCTTCTCCCCTTTCATCAGTTTAATATGTCAACATCTCAGTGCCACCTAGTGGACATGAACATTATAGCAATGCAATAGAGAACACAACAGTCAGTAACGTTACACTTGAACAAGTTGCTAAAATATGCCTAGACAATTTTAGCACTGTTAAATGCTAAGTACACTACAGTATTTAATATTACAAATGTCCTGTTAAGAGATGAAGAAATACCTCTGCAGTTGATACATTTCTAATATTTGTTTTAAATCGCTGTGAATAAAGGATTCTCACGTGCGTATTACCAGTTCGAATAAATATGTTTTTAAGCGAGACTCCTTTTAAACATGGGCCTTGCATGCAAATGTCGTTATTGAATTCTGGGTAACCCAGTGATATTCAACGAAAAACGATAAACTCCTGGTCAAAAATTGGCGTAGCTACCCAATTGAAGATCTAATACATTTAAATCATAAGTGTTATTGTGAAAAATGTTTATTGGAGTTCGAACCAACAGACGCAAATTCCTGTTGTCCACATTTGTGTATGTACTAGAGGTCTTCACAGTGCACCCGAGACCCGTCGACCCGGGACCCGACCCGGGACCCGTACGGGTTCGGGTCTATATTTTAAATGATCAGCCGGGTCCGGGTCGGGTCCGAATCTATTACTTCGGGTCCCGGGTCTGTTTAACATTGTGTGTAATACCCGTGCGATCGGAGTCATCGGACTCGATCAGAGTCAGAATGAGTCAGTCAGCACTGCTTGTGTTTTTTTGCAACTTGTAAAATTAGGTAAAGAAAAGTGTGAGCCAAAAAATAAAGAGCGATCTCACTCTCTCTCTGCCGTTAGAAGCAGTCTCAAGCGCGTGTCATGTTTCTATGGCAACCAGAGCTTCCGCCAAACCGCGCTTTACATTTTTTTCCATTTTTATAATAATATAAATGAACCGTCTTGTTTAATCTTAAAGTTTTGGTGGTCAGATTCAGACTCAATGCAGAGCAGAGAGCACAGATATGATAGCAAATAAATAACGTCAGCGGCCATGGCACTGAACGAGCAATCGTTATTATAGTTCAAAAGGGCAAACAGTTAAAGTTATTATGTGAGTTAACTCGAGTCAGAATGTACATGTGCAACGTTGCATTTGTCATCCATCACCGTGACATCAAGTGGACTTTTAAAGCTGAAATAATGAGTGGATTAAGCTTGGAATAACGAGAGAAATAACATGGATAGAACTTTCTTGTCGGTGGATTAACTTAATGCATCACAGTCAGTCAGGTAACGTTAACGTTACAAGGAAGTGAGACGACGGCTACTAAAATTAGGTAAGACAAAAAGTTTCATTTTTCGCAACTTGTGTGAAATAATATGTGACAATCGGGTCCAGTCGGGTTTGTGTCTTCCCGTGGGGTTCGGGTCCAGTTTTCAAATAATAGACGGGTCCAGGTCGGGTCCGGGCAGTAGATTTATGGCATTTCTCGGATCTGCACGGGTCCGGGTCCAACTTTTGAAATAATAGACGGGTCCGGGTCGGTTCGGTGTAGCACATTACGGGTCTCTTCCAGTTCAGGCATGAATTTTTGGACCCGTGAAGACCTCTAGTATGTACGGCGAAGAAATCCCGCCATATACTCTTGTGCAGTATAGCACCGAAAAGATCCGCAGAGATCTGAATTGTATACTTGTGATTTATTCCAGAAAATCAGCGCGTGACGCGAGCTGAAAAGCTCTTAGCTCTTGAATCACATTGAAAAGTGGTTGTAATTTCGCTGACTAAACACTAGAGTTTAGAAGTCTCAAATTACACCCCGCCTTCTGACTTCAGCCATGAGCACAATTACGCCATCTCGCGGCCGTTTCAGATAATGCTCTCTTGCTGCTGAAGTCCACCACCTAGTGGCCGGCTTCTAAGTCGGCTCACTCAACTCTCCTTTTCTCTCTTTTCAAATTCTGTTTTGAATAGCCTATTTCTACTTTTCTCTTTTGATTGTTTTACAGTTATTGATGATACTTTACTGTTATCGTTAATTATTATAAAATATTATCCTGATTTTTCAATTCCCTTACACGTTTAATTAAATTAGGTTTTAAACCAGTTTGAATTTAAATTTACATCGTGTTTGCCTGTCACTGATACCCACTTAGAGGGACACTCATCCTTGTGGCATCCCCTGCTAAGTCGGTCTATCACTTCTTTTTCCTTTTTTTTCTCTTTTTCCTCCTTTCATTCTGTTTTGAAGTGGTATGTTTTACAATGTTTTGTTGGCTTTATCTAATTTATCACTCATACCTTACAGTAATCGTGATTACCATCAGATATAATTCTGATCTTTAACTCTTCTTACACTTATTCAAATTTGGTTTGAAACAAACAAATTTCTAATTTAAATTTGAATTAAGTTTATTTCAATTTCTTTCCTTTTTCATTCTTCGTACTGATACGTTATCACGACTGTGTCCTTACTATCTTAGATGCTACTTAACATCTCTTTATTACGCTTATTTAAATTGAGTTTAAACTTGTTTAAATTGCTATTTAAATTAAGTGCCTCTTTTAACCAGGGTGACCACTGTGAGGAAGTACTCATCCTTGTGGCCCAAACCCGCCACCACAGCTTACCTCCTCCTGTGTCATCCTATTTTACTTATTAATACTTCTTCTTCTGGGGTTAGGTTATTCCGATCAATTAACATCATTGTTATAATTCCTTTTAGTTTTTACCATTATTTAGTAAAGCCTTTGCTTTTTTATTTTCTACATACATAAGTACTCAATTTGGTTTAAGCAAAGAAAGCCTTAATTCACTTTAAGTTCCACTTGCTCTTCACCCTTTTTGGTATTTATGTGTAGAACACTCTCTCGTGCTGTGGTGGTTTGATAGGCATCCCTGGTTGGTTTCCGGCGAGCGGGGTCGTCTGACCGGCGTTACCGACGCTTGCCGCGCGTGAGTCTCTGACCTTTTCTGTCTCTTTTCATTGGTGCGGCACGCAACACGACTCAACAATTTGGCACTCCGAAGGGAAGTCCACCACGTTGTTTGAGAGTGCGCACCTTGGTGTAGATAAACAGAAGGGCCCGGGGACACTACGGTCAGGTGTTTAGCGGCGACGGAAAGATTGACCACAATCTCGGCTCCAATCAGAGACGACCTCAATTCACCCCTGGCAAGCTAAAAATATGGTAAAACCCATTCATTTAGTATAGGCCACCGAATATTAGATATTCCCCCGGTCATTTAAGTTTTTGGCCCATCTCCTCTTCTCTAAGCTACACATATCAGGCTCAGGCCTCCGTATCCCCTGTAACACTTTCTGTGTTATTATTCACTCCTATTCATTTTTATTGTTTCAATTTACTTCGATCTTTTCCATCCTGCTATTTTTCTGTTCTCTTGTGATCTATCCCTTTCAGTTCACCTAGAGACAGAACCTACGAGAGACACCAAGGAAAGCTAAATAACAGATTGACAACCAATCCGTTAACGTCAACAGATGACCCACTAGGCTACCGCCCTGTCAAAATGTTTATTTAGGCCCCGCACTGACCTGCGCAAATTGTCCCCACATAACTGTCTAACTGTCTGCATCAGTTAGCCGAAATTCTCGTAGACGGCATCGCCCGTATTAATATTATAGCTCGTAAACGAACTTGCATTGGTCTCTTTGTGTGTGCTGTGTTCCTCTCGCCCACAGTGAGCCAGTATGTTCCGGTCCTACAGTCCCACAACCCGCTGGGACAACCTGGAGACATGGCTGAGATCCATGACACCTCAATTCCTGCCCCAGATCGCCAGTGACTCAGAGCCCCCGAGCCAAGAGCAGCTGGACTCCGACTTGGACAAGCTGATGGCTCACGAACCGAGCCAAAGCTACAACGACAAAGACTGGGCCCGACACGTCAGAAACCTCGCTCACAAGCTCATCGCACAAGCACGCCTCCACGAAAGGAGCCGCATCGCCCTGGAGCATGAAGTAGCAAAGCTAAAGATGCAAGTGGAGGAGGCCCAGATCCACAGTTGTCTAGATCAACTACTCCTCGAAACCGAGGAAGAGGATGACACCGACCCCGAGCTACAAAAGGAATTGAAAAGACTTTAAACTGCCATGTCTGATCTTCGTCTAGACACAGATCGAAGAGAGCAGTCAGAGAAAGAAACCAGAGAGGAACTCAACAAGAAACTCCGACACGGTGAAGCTCTCCTTGCAAGAGCAGAGACTGAACTAAAAGAAAGAGACACTAAAGCCAAGGCCTGCGAAAAACACGTGCAAGCGGCCCAAGCTAAAATTCACGAGCTTGTTCAGCAGAGACACGATCTCGAATACGAACTTGCCATTGTTCACACAGAGCTGAAACACTCGTATAGACTGCAGAGTGACCGGGAAGGGGAAACGCACACCACAAAGTTTCCCCTGACCAGCCGGTCCGCATCTTTCAGCCAACAACCCAGAGCTGAAAAAGGGGGCGAAAGCCCGCTGTTTACAACATCACCAGCCAGCCCACAAGAAACCCCGTCAGCAGCGAGCGGGGAGCCTTCCCAGAGAACCCCTGCCACGAACCACGGCATGGCTCCCAAAGAACTTGACAAGCTGGCCAGAAACATCCCAACGTTCACTCCGAACCCAGTCTGAAGACATTGACTTTCACTTACTAACTGTTACCAACGCGACCGCATGGAACAGATTTTACCTGCTAAGAATTACTTCCAGTCGTGATGTGCGCAGCTTCCTTGACCGTCAACCAGAGACTATCAAAACGGACAACCAGCAGCTGCAACAAGCTTTGATCCGTGAATTCTCTGATCCAGAATCAGACCAAGGGTTATTCACCGCCATGGACCTCAAGCAGGCCCGACTCGAAACCCCACAGACCTACTACGGCCGACTCCGACAAGCCTACGTCGGAGCACGGAACCAGCCAGGTATGGAAGAGGATGTCAATTTCAGAACTCTGTTCCTTCGAAATCTGCATCCCACAGTGAGTCATCACTTAGGCATCCTTGCCTGTCCCCATAGCATGTCTACCCAACAGCTACGAGACTTGGCCAATAAAGCTTACACCAAGCAAAAGACTGTGTTTGAAAAGACTGTGAAAGACCCCACAATCTACTCTGTCTCTGAGCACTACTCAGAGCTGCCTCTAGAGGTCGCCCCACAATACAACAGCCCTTTTTACAGAGAGTCAAGACCATTCCAGACCAGCAGAGGGCAGCACAGCCGTGATGGTGCACGTCCAAGGCACCAGAGCGAGCACTCTGAAAGATTCTGGGAGGCCTGCCGGGGACCCAGAAACAGCTGACCCCCATAACCAAGAGACTCAAGCCCAGACAGCCCGGAGCGGTAACCATCTCAACATGCCACTGGTAAGCACAAGTCTGAGCACACATCAGATAAAAACAGTGCACCCATGTCAGAGACGGTAGAGATCCTGAAGGTGCCGAAAGAGCTTCTGCACATGAGATCTCACAAGAGAAACAAGAGGGACGAGCCAGACGTCCTATGTCTAAGCGTAAGACCTGAAACAGGCAACCAGAACACTGCTCGTCAGCATCAGACCACAGAGCTGCCTGTCACATCACAAAGTGATAGCAACACCCAGCCGCCACAGCTGACAGCTGCACAGCCCGAGCATGACAGCACAGTTTCCCACAACTGGGACCAAAGTCCCAAAAGACCAAGAAATGCTGTTTTGGCTACCTGCCTCCGCAGCGACCCACACGAGACCGGCCCTAACCGCCCATCGATCACCACACCAGCCCTGACGCCAAGACTTCTGGGAAACCTGATCAAAAAGGGGGTGGCCCGAAAACTCTACCTAAAAAACACTATAGACGATGATTTGAGCCTTGAAGCCCTGCTAGACAGTGGCTCAGACATCACGCTAATGTCAGCTCAACTCTTTGAAAGACTCAGTGCTAAAGCTAAGAGCCAAGATCAAACTCTTACATCTCAAACATGTGAGCTGAATGTGCAATCCTACAGCCAGAACAACATCCGGCTCAAACAGGTAGCTCCCATTTACCTAACAATTGGTCCTATGAGCCTGGTACACCCAGTGTACATCTCACAGGTGAACACTTACCCACTTCTGATTGGTCAAGATCTGCTAGATAGATTTGAGCCTTTAATAGACTTCAAACAACTGCAAGTTTGGGCTCAAGTGCGAGAACCCCTCCCCCTCACACAGGTCACCAGAGCCAGACTGGCAGGGCACAGAGGTCACGGTAACTCCCACAGCCAGCCATGACAACACAGCCTCAGCACCAATTGGAGGTTCGAATTCGCTACGCTGCACCTTACAGCTTACCAAAGACTATGACAAGCCTATGAACACTGTGAGACACCACCTCTCATACCCCTCCAACCACCCACACACGCCGTCTGCACCAACCGATAACCGGTGCCACAGACAACTGCAGTTCACCAAGCACATGATGCGTGCACGGGACAACATTCCACATTGTGCACCTTGTGACATCACTGCACCAAGGCTTGTGGTGCCACAGTGCAAAAGGGGGGTCAGGCCAGTGTATGCCCATGACGCACCATGCGCTACACAGCGCAGCACCAGAACACCGAAGCAAGTGGCATACCTGCGTTCTCGAAGCGAAAAGACGGTCCTAGCCAACCAAGGACAACACTCGCTGAGATCTTTCCTCCCTTTCTCTCTTCCTCTCCCCTTTGTCTTTTCCAGGATGCTGCTGTGGTTCGTCATCCTGTGCCTCCAGCCAACCAGAGGACAGCCGCAATCGGACATCTCACCAGGTCCGGCAGCAGGCATCGTCCTGAGAGAACAACCGGGACTCCTGATCACCAACTGCAGGACCCACACCCAGAAAGAGTAGGTTCGACTCGACCCCCCGCATTGTCGAGCACATGCTCAACCAACTTGAGAAAATGACTGTCACACAAGCGGACTTAGGTGGACACAACCGCCGCCCCAAACGGTTCCTGGGAGCGTTGCTCGGAGCCGCCGCTGCCGTCGGAACTCTGTTTAACCCTCTGGGGGCCAAAGGTTTTTTGGGGCCCTTGGGATGTTTTGACATGCACTGACATTTGTGCTTTTTTCAGTTATTTATAAACATGTTAATGGCAAAGGTGTAAATTCACTCTATATAGCACACACGGGGCTACCATAATATGTTAGCAACATGCATGTACATGTTTGTATTTTTGAGAGAATATTATTTATGCGTGGTTATTGAAAAAACTAAAAATAAAAGTTTCTGAAATAAGGCCACAAAACACATATTGATTATTTCTTCACAAGACTTTTGAAAATTGTATCACATAGTCTAGAATATTTGCTCCAAAACTATGTGAGAAACATCCTGACTACTCATTCAGATAAGTCAATAAAGTCTTTTAGAATGTGTATGACGTGTTTTGTTTGAGAAAGCTTTATGCGAGGAGGCTTGATCTCTCATTAGTATTTCACACCTGAGAAAGACAAAGACCCTCCCATAATGGCCCTATTAGGTGCGATCAGGCCATATCATTATGAAGAGCCTTGCAGAAAGAATGAGGAGATTTAAAAAAGAATGGCTTTTAGATTGATTGGATTTATTTACAACACACACACACACACTGCTTAGAATAAGTGAACACACCCATGCTAAAGTTGACTAAAAAGAGGAATAAAAAATCGTAATGCCTTAATTAAAAAAATGAGGAAAACTCCAACCTTTAGGGACATGAATAATGTCCTTGAATTCTTTGTGAATGAAAAGTTTATCACAAATAATTAAATGTTCTTCTTTAAAATACAGGGTGCATACGTCTGGACACATCTATCACACACCCTTCACCATATAGACAAGGTTTTATTTCAGTTCAAAGTTAGAGTTGGAAAAATCTTGAAAAGAAAATTGTCTTTTCCATAAATGTCTTAGTTTGATCATACATATTTCAAAGTTGAGGATTCATTATTTTGATTTAGCTTGGATTGGAACAAACACTAGACTATAACATCTTAGTTGATTAGTTTATTGACAAAACATACTATATATTTAACATATGAGCAGAAACTCCTAACAAAGTTTATTTGATGTCTATTTTAGAGTAAAAACTTTATACTCTATCCAAAACTAGTCAAAAAAATGTCTTTTATTTCGTCTATAACAGTGCGTATATGTGCGTTCATTCATTCATTCATTCACACACACACACACACACAGAAACATGATTCACATTTAAACAGTATGCTATTTTTCCGTTTACAGACACTAACGTTATTCTATATCGCGATTAGAACAAAGCACAAGCATAAAACACTTACACACTTCTCAGCTGAATCTGTTGCTCCTCCTCGTGGTGAAAATAAACCAGCACTTGTTCTGAGGTAGGTAAATGTCCCAGGATTGTTCCTCATAGCCGCTCAAGATGACAGTAGATTAATCTGACTAAAAAATATAGTGTGTTTTCAGAGTTTATGGGCGTTAACGCGTCTCAATGTGGTGCTTCACTTATTTGCGTTTGAATAGCGCGTGCTCTCCGCGGGCGTGTCACATTACCGGAGATAATGAGGTGAGAGAAAGATAATGAGAATGGCTGACACGTCTCTCTTTTTATATAGATTACATAAACGGAGAATATTTATTTTAGTTTTGAATCGGATCATTTAAAAGTACAAACTCAAATGATTTAAAAGATATATTGCTCATGTCTGGGTGAATAGTATTCGCTGAGTTTTGTTGAAGATTAGAGACGTGCTCCAGGAAAAAAGTTCACGGTGACTGAGAGGCAGAACGCACACCCTGTTTATATTCTTTATTTTACAAAAGCACAATATTTTATTTCGATTGTATGTGGGCACATAAAAAAGTAGACATTTAACAGATTATTTTCTCATATTTCTTAACTCTATATGAACAGAAATGATGGTAGTACTTTAAGTCTATTTTTCTGCTATGTGAAAAAAAACGAGCAAAACGCGCCGGCGCGTTTCTGGTCCCCAGAGGGTTAACATTGGCATGTCCAGTGTCCACGCAGTGAACCTAGCCACCGTGAGACGGCATGTGACTGAAATTCAAGCTGAGATTCCACTGCTAAAAGAGCAACTCACAACCTGCAGCTCCCTGCAGACCAGGTGCAAGACATTCAAGGGAACTGTGGTAATTCTCAACTCCCACAGGGCTCTGCAGAACCAGACAGTGAACTCCATGAAACAGCCGTTTACTGTTGTCCAGAATGACTTTGCCCAAACTCAGCTGGTCACAGTCCTGATGACAGACATGGTGAGGAAGGTGAGCTCCTCCATTGACAGCCTAGCCCTTGGTAGAATTCCACCGTAACTGATTCCCTTAAGCCTTGTAGAAACCATGCTGGCTTCCGCCATCACCATACCAACTGACCCTCTACAAATGCACCTGGGCCCGAACCTGCACATGTTCACCTTGACTAAAGACATTCATTATCTCTGCCCTAGCAAACCCTTCCTCAGAGACAACACTGATGGAATCTGCGGGTTGCGACTCATGGCCAGCTACACACACTGCCCTGCTGAGGCCAAACCTCACACTCAAGTCACCGAGACACAAGCAGAGATTGTAGGCGACAGGTGGCTCGTTAATACTCCTGTGCGCACAGCTACACTCACCTACGACCAACATGACACTGCCACCCGTGTCACCTTGCTCAACCAGAGCATGTGGATTCGAGTACCGAAAGGTGCCATTCTCCACCTGGATGACCTGGCATTGTACCATCTTCCAAGCAACAAATACAAATCAGAACTGGAAATCCCATCCTTCTTCAAGAACCACAATTTCACCCTAAATCCATAACTGGAAAATGGATTCAGGAAGGGGGGTCACAGATCAGCGACATCGGTCCCCTTGACACAGCCCTCCAAGCATTGTCCAGAATGCCCATCCTGAACGCTTCACCTGTCGTCCTGTCGTTCCGTGGACCGCCTCTGACACTGCCGTATGCATTCCGATGAATCAACGAGATGCGAGCCTCTACAGTCAAGCTCACAAAAGCCGTGTCTGGAGAGTTCCAGAGGGCCCTCGGAAAGAAGATTCCCCGCCAGAGAACGCGGAGAACCTCATCGAGCTGAGCCCTCAGTCCTAACAACCACCTGCAATATCCTGCCTGCGTGATTCACCTGCCATCTGTGATCGTGATGGGTCGACGAGGCCCACCCACACAGGTCCTGCCGACTCATCAAGGGGGGACTGTAGCACCAACCAGTTGATCACATCGGACATTTGATTAAATTGCTGGTTTTTCATTCAGAGACTGGGACAAAAAGCAGATGTCATGGGACTTTTAATTAAGTTACTGATGCAGAAACAGCCCCTCTCTTCATGAACTGCGACACAAAGCAAATGGTGCTTGGACTTAATTGAATTACCGATACTGATGTGCCCAGGCGGCGTTTTTCTCTTATAAGTAAACAAAGAAATGCCTATTGCACCAACATGTGACAAATGAGCGCCTGTCGGTCACGAGATCCCGTGGAGGAACCTCCTATGGCTCCTCTTATGGTCCTCTTCCCATGACACCTCACAAACACAGACTGTTAGGATTCTGCAAGATATTGGACCCAGACGCAAATGAGCAGACAAGGTTTTTATTAACAGCACTGAAGACTTGAGACAGCAGGGAGTGAAGCGTGAATCACAGTAAAAACAGTAGGGCAAGGCAGACGACAACGACAGGCAGGATGGATGACCACTGAGACCGTCAGTAAGATGGCGATGACGTGAGTGCAATAGAGGCAGCTCTGAAGGAGAGACCAGGCAGGGACACTAGGAACATGCAGCTTGATGTAGATCTCAGAGTAGCTCCAGTCTTGCCACCAGGTAGAGGCTCACAGAACCAGAGGCTCGACACAGGGAATAGCTGCACCAGTCAGGCAGCTGAGAGTCAGTGGCCAGGGAACTCAGGATACAGGACAGAAACACACAGAACAACATTCAAGACGAGACTCAAGACAAGACAGACAAGATAAGGCAACGATTAAGATAAACTAAACTAAACTGACAAGATCAATGAAAAGAGAAACAAAAAGTAGAGAAATAAATATAAAAAAAGCAAACTAATGAAAACTACTAAGACAAAAAAACTGGAGTAACTAAAGAGAAGCAAGACTTCCACTTGACAGGGAAAAGAAGAACTAACCAGAATAACTAAAATATATAATTCTAAACAAAAGAAAACTCTAACTAGATTACCAAGCATAAGTGCTAAAGCTTAAGCAAAACAGTAACAATGATAACAAACCAGAGTAAGCACTAGGATTAATTTCAATATTACAAACTAGAAAACACTGCAATGTGCATACTCACAACACACAACGAACCAGCACAGACATGAGGGAAAGAGGCACAATATGAAGGGACCAGAGCACATGAGGATCAGGTGAGCACAATTAACGAAAGGAGGACAAGACGTGGACAAAACAAGGGGGCGTGGTAACAGGAAACAAGGAGTCGGGACATGACGAGCACATGGCAAACACAGACTAAGACAGAGCCATGTGCTCAAACACAAGACAAACACAGAAACATGAAACCACAACAAAACAGACAAGGCTGCCAGGGCAGAACCCTGACACAGACGAACACTGTGTGACCAGATAATTAGCCACTATTTCAATGATTAAGCTCATCAATACAGAGAAGGCACGCACACACACAGAATTCCCCAGAGGAAACGCTGACTGAACTCTGATACAGACACACACACACACACACACATAAGGACTTTTCTTCAACATCCTCATTGAAAGACTTGTACTATGATATATTCTATATATTTTTATGTTTGCCCATGTTCCATTGGGGTTAGATGTGATCGTATTGTAATTCTAAATGAACAGAGGTGCCTTTAGGTGCATTTTTAATGTAACTGTTTTCCTATAATGTTTATATGTCGTTCTTCATACCTTTAGAATCCTCTTGATCTGACCAAACCATATATATATATGGGTACAAACCATAAAATGTATGTTACTATGTTTTATCATCTCTGGAGTAAAATTGAACGCATTTTTACATCAGTGTCATGAAACATGCAAAGTCGCCCCTACAAAAAATAACTGCAGTACAATGAAGTACAACTGCAGTAAAACTGCAGTTTAAAGCAGTATAACTGCAGTTTAAAGCAGTATAACTGCAGTACAATGAAGTACAACTGTAGATTTGCAGTATTAACGAAGTATAGATACAATATAACTGCAGTACATTGAAGTACAACTGCAGTAAAACTGCAGTACAAAAAGTACAACTTCAGAATAGTGAAGTAAAACTGCAGTACAACTGTAGATTTGCAGTAAAATGAAGTAGCCTGTAGATACAGTAACTGCAGTTCAGTGATACACTTTAAAAAGTGATAGACTTTAAAAAAAAAAACCTCAAAGTTAGGCTCTCAGTAATTTCACTTTAATGGCAACAAGATAATTTTTGTTGCCATTAAAATGTGAAATTACTGAACCTAAATAAAGAAGCTTTATGAAAAAAAAAATCAGATGAACTTTTTGTTTTTTGCATGAAGTCTTGGCCTACCATTAATATTACACTGTACTGACTGTCAGAGGTGGGCACACATACATCAAAAACTTTTTTGTTCCAAAATACAAATACTGTCTCATGAAATGTAACAAAATAAAATACAAAATACTGATGTGAAAAATGTATTTAAATAAAATATAAGTAATTAGTATTTTGAAAATACAAAAATACTCCCACAATAATCTTAAGTCTTTTTTTTTATTATTGAAAGGTCAATAACACAAATAGTAGCAATAACACAAATATGATAAATGTGTAAATTCAAAATGGCGAAGTAGCAAAATAAAAAAGTATGGACATTTCACTAAATCTCTACAGGGCCTGAAATAGCTCCCTCTGACGTAAATGGCATGTATAGCTAAGTTCACATCAATGGTGTGGTAGTTTTATACAAAATCAATATCAATATTTCTCATATGTAATACGTTTATATTGTGAACGCTTGCTTAGCATGAAGATTTCAGTGGAGTTACGACAGACGCGCTGTTTCATTATAGGTAGAGCATATGATGTCTTTTTATGAATGATAACACAGTGCATTGATCTCATAAGGCACAATTATTTTCTCAATAATGCCATTCAGTGTGCAATATGTGTGTGTGTAGACTGTATATTTTTGACAAAACACTTTACCTTAAAGGTGCAATCAGCGATTTCAGGCCCAAAAAAGGTCGAAACATAAATGATCATATTCATCTAATTTTTCCTAGGGGGAAATCACCGACAGGGGGTGGGTGTTGTGAGGTTTTGCTCCGACTTCGCAACACTGTCGCAACACTCCTCACAACACTCCTCACAACACTGTCGGTGATTGGTTGGAACACTGTTTATTTAGGTTTTGGTGGTTGGTGAAACCCATTGTTTTTGTGTGCAGATCTCAGAGCGTAGGCTGCCTACAGAGACACGGTTTTTGGAGCTTATGGGGCGGGCAGCTAGCGGATCGCTAGGAAAAATTAGATGAATGTGATAATTTATGTTTCGGCCTTTTTTGGGCCTGAAATTGCTGATAGCACCTTTAATGCCGTTTTTAAGAGGAGCCACTTCTTCTCCTGTGTTCAAAACTCATTCACTTCTTGGAGGGAGCCCGGTCTACAGGGTGTCACGTGATTTTCGTGCATCTAAGCTGGACATTGCCATTGCCAACATCAGACCGAAAATATGGCAAAATCTTTTACTATGGTGATTTTTCTTAAGTATTTAAGTATTTTAAATACTCTAAATACACTCCCTCAAAATATTTTGTTACAAACTACATTTTATTTTTTCCACACCTGCAAAATACAAATTACAAAATACACTAAAGTAATTAAATACGTATTTAAAATACAATTAATTGAAATATTGCCCATGTCTGCTGACTGTACTGTTATGCTGTATTGTATGGCGCTTACTCCGTATGGCGTTCCGATAGGCTCAAAAAAGTAACTTTGTAGCACGCGCTCGTCTCAATGAACTTAAGTCTGCGTCTACCGAACGTGACGTCTGCGTCTGCAGAACGTCTCGTCTGCGTCTGCCACATCACTCGTTCGTGTGCCGAACGTGACGTCTGCGTCTGCAGAACGTCTCGTCTGCGTCTGCCACATCACTCGTTCGTGTGCTGAACGAGACGTTTGCGTCAAGGGGGTTTCCAGCACATTCCACACACTTATTCGTTCTTTATTATTTTCCCCCATGATCTTCAATTCTATTTTATTAGCAATGAAGTGATATTACCTTGCTTAAACATAGCTTTTTTATTATATAGTAAATATTAATTTACACAAATTATCATGTTAAAATTTGTGTTTGCCATTTTTTCTTGTCAACATGTCCATATATAAAAAGATTAACCATAAAAAGCATGTAGGCCTATGTACTATTCACCACTAGGAGTCTCTTGACCAACACAAAATAACGTAGCCTAGTTGTAAACATTTGGGCTGATTTAAACTAACAAATAAAATGTGTTATTTGTAATGTTTAATTTTAAAGTTGTAATATTTGGTTTTTAGAGTTTCATCGAAGTTTGATTGACACAGGCGATCTGACAGAATTATAATTAAAAACAGTTTCACCTCAAAAGAGAAAGGTGAGCACAGTTTATTATTATTAGGCTATTATTGTTATTTTTATTATTTAGCCTAAATATCTTTGTTGGTGCATACAAATATTTAGATTTGTATCAACAGGTACAGAAATATTTTGGCACAATAGTCATAAAAGCCGGAAGAGAATTAACATAGAGCCCAGAGTTTCTCTTTCAATTCTCCCATGATTTTTAACATCACACTTAAACTACATCCTGATATGGAGGCGTGGGGTTATACAGAGGCGTGTTTATTAAGTCCGTTGTCATTTGCGGAGATGAGGGGAAAATAGTGTAGTACCTGCAGGATAAGCAAGGATTATGTAGCCTACAATTAATTTGTTGTGATTAGAACATTACTAAATCAAATAAATACGTTCTGAAATTGTTCTAAAATATAAAGTTAATATTTTTAAATTAAAACGAATGCATTACAAGTTTTTCTGACATGTTGAATTACTGAATGTACCATTTACTGCGTTTTTATCAGTTACATTTCACGAATCATCCATTTCAGTTCTCATTCTACTGGACCTGTCTGCTGCTTTCGACACAGTGAATCATCAGATCCTCTTGTCCGCCCTCTCATCACTGGGCATCACTGGAACCTCCCTCAACTGGTTTGAGTCCTATCTCACAGGTAGGTCCTTCAAGGTCGCATGGAGAGGTGAGGTATCCAAAGCACATCAGCTGACCACAGGGGTTCCCCAGGGTTCAGTTCTTGGACCGCTCCTCTTCTCCATTTACACCACATCACTGGGACCCATCATACAGGCACATGGTTTCTCTTACCATTGCTATGCTGATGACACCCAACTCTACCTCTCATTTCAACCAGATGATCCCACAGTAGCTGTACGGATCTCAAGCTGTCTGGCGGACATCTCGGCATGGATGAAGGATCATCACCTGCAGCTCAACCTGGCAAAGACTGAGCTTCTCGTCCTCCCTGCCAATCAGTCTCTGCAGCACGACCTCACTATCCAGCTAGATTCATCCTCAATCACTCCATCAAGGTCGGTCAGAAATCTTGGAGTAATCTTTGATGATCAGCTGACCTTCACTGACCACATTACAAAGACAACTCGATCATGCAGGTTTGCTATGCACAACATCAGGAAGATCAGGCCTTTCCTAACTGATCATGCAACACAACTTCTCGTCAAGGCCCTGGTCATTTCTAGGCTTGATTACTGCAATGCTCTTCTGGCTGGACTTCCATCATGTGCAACTAAACCTCTACAAATGATCCAGAATGCTGCAGCTCGTCTCGTCTTCAACGAGCCCAAAAGGGCCCACGTCACTCCTCTGTTCATCTCTCTGCACTGGCTACCACTCGCTGCTCGCATTAAGTTCAAGGCTTTGACGCTTGCTTACAGATTGACCACAGGTTCAGCTCCCTCCTACTTCCACTCACTACTACAAGTGTACATCCCTACCAGAAGCCTACGATCGGTCAATGAGCGACGGCTCGTGGTACCATCACAGCGGGGCACAAAATCACTCTCCAGAACATTCTCATTCACGGTTCCATGCTGGTGGAATGATCTCCCCACCGTCATCCGGGATGCAGAATCCCTGACAGCATTCAAAAGGCAACTGAAAACTCATCTCTTCCGGGAGTACTTAACCCTCTGGGGACCAGAAACGCGCCGGCGCGTTTTGCTCGTTTTTTTCACATAGCAGAAAAATAGACTTAAAGTACTACCATCATTTCTGTTCATATAGAGTTAAGAAATATGAGAAAATAATCTGTTAAATGTCTACTTTTTTATGTGCCCACATACAATTGAAATAAAATATTGTGCTTTTGTAAAATAAAGAATATAAACAGGGTGTGCGTTCTGCCTCTCAGTCACCGTGAACTTTTTTCCTGGAGCACGTCTCTAATCTTCAACAAAACTCAGCAAATACTATTCACTCAGACATGAGCAATATATCTTTTAAATCATTTGAGTTTGTACTTTTAAATGATCCGATTCAAAACTAAAATAAATATTCTCCGTTTATGTAATCTATATAAAAAGAGAGACGTGTCAGCCATTCTAATTATCTTTCTCTCAGCTCATTATCTCCGGTAATGTGACACGCCCACGGAGAGCACGCGCTATTCAAACGCAAATACGTGAAGCACCACATTGAGACGCGTTAACGCCCATAAACTCTGAAAACACACTTTATTTTTTAGTCAGATTAATCTACTGTCATCTTGAGCGGCTATGAGGAACAATCCTGGGACATTTACCTACCTCAGAACAGGTGCTGTTTTATTTTCACCACGAGGAGGAGCAACAGATTCAGCTGAGAAGTGTGTAAGTGTTTTATGCTTGTGCTTTGTTCTAATCGCGATATAGAATAACGTTAGTGTCTGTAAACAGAAAAATAGCATACTGTTTAAATGTGAATCGTGTTTCTGTGTGTGTGTGTGTGTGTGTGTGTGTGTGTGTGTGTGTGTGTGTGTGTGTGTGTGTGTGTGTGTGAGTGTGTGTGTGTGTGTGTGTGTGTGTGAATGAATGAATGAATGAACGCACAGATACGCACTGTTATAGACGAAATAAAAGACATTTTGTTGACTAGTTTTGGATAGAGTATAAAGTTGTTACTCTAAAATAGACATCAAATAAGCTTTGTTAGGAGTTTCTGCTCATATGTTAAATATATAGTATGTTTTGTCAATAAACTAATCAACTAAGATGTTATAGTCTAGTGTTTGTTCCAATTCAAGCTAAATCAAAATAATGAATCCTCAACTTTGAAATATGTATGATCAAACTAAGACATTTATGGAAAAGACAATTTTCTTTTCAAGATTTTTCCAACTCTAACTTTGAACTGAAATAAAACCTTGTCTATATGGTGAAGGGTGTGTGATAGATGTGTCCAGACGTATGCACCCTGTATTTTAAAGAAGAACATTTAATTATTTGTGATACATTTTTCATTCACAAAGAATTCAAGGACATTATTCATGTCCCTAAAGGTTGGAGTTTTTCTCATTTTTTTAATTAAGGCATTACGATTTTTTATTCCTCTTTTTAGTCAACTTTAGCATGGGTGTGTTCACTTATTCTAAGCAGTGTGTGTGTGTGTGTGTTGTAAATAAATCCAAACAATCTAAAAGCCATTCTTTTTTAAATCTCCTCATTCTTTCTGCAAGGCTCTTCATAATGATATGGCCTGATAGCACCTAATAGGGCCATTATGGGAGGGTCTTTGTCTTTCTCAGGTGTGAAATGGATACATACTAATGAGAGATCAAGCCTCCTCGCATAAAGCTTTCTCAAACAAAACACGTCATACACATTCTAAAAGACTTTATTGACTTATCTGAATGAGTAGTCAGGATGTTTCTCACATAGTTTTGGAGCAAATATTCTAGACTATGTGATACAATTTTCAAAAGTCTTGTGAAGAAATAATCAATATGTGTTTTGTGGCCTTATTTCAGAAACTTTTATTTTTAGTTTTTTCAATAACCACGCATAAATAATATTCTCTCAAAAATACAAACATGTACATGCATGTTGCTAACATATTATGGTAGCCCCGTGTGTGCTATATAGAGTGAATTTACACCTTTGCCATTAACATGTTTATAAATAACTGAAAAAAGCACAAATGTCAGTGCATGTCAAAACATCCCAAGGGCCCCAAAAAACCTTTGGTCCCCAGAGGGTTAACATAAAAAAAAAAAAAAAAAAAAAAAAAAAATTCCTTTCCTTTAAATCCTCGCTTGCCTGGCTTATGCTACTCCGAGCAATGTCTGAACTTTGTATTTTGAGCACTTCTTGCGTTGTTTTTGCCTCTTCACGATGACTCGCTTGGTTTAGTCCTCAATTGTAAGTCGCTTTGGATAAAAGCGTCTGCTAAATGACTAAATGTAAATGTAAATAGTATATTCCTACCAGTAACTGCAGTTCTCAAAACAATTAATACAAACAGCAGTACACAATGGATTACCTGTAAAAGCCTTAGTTAATCTCAAAAGTATTTGTAAATGAACATATCAGTGCCATCCCAATGGCAGGTCCTTGTGTCATTGTTCACAAAATGGTACAAATATTTAGCCACGTTGTCAATATAACACTACTCTCAGTATTACCTGATGTAAACTGACAATCATTAAAAACGCACACGACTGGACTTTACTATATGGTTTATATCAATTTTAACTTCACAAATTGAATCATTTTGAGTGAGTGGAATGAGTACTTAAACACAAGAGATCTTATTTTATTTTGTGTACACAAACATACAGCTGGTGCTATGAACAAATAATTGTATTAATCAAGTATTATGACAAGTAAAGACTGAAAAATTACTAAACTTATTCTAAGGAAAACATAAACCAACACAAATGGCCATTAAATAAAAAATAATAATCAAAAAATATTTCTTAAAACTCGTTCTGATCAAAAGACTTTGAATTTCTTGAAGACTTTGAAACAAATCACAGACGCAGACGTGACGTTATAAGACAGACCCAAGTGTCACGTTCATTGAGACGAGTGCATGTTGCAAAGTCATATTAAAGATTTGATTTAAACAGTCTTTTCATTTTAAAATATCTAATTTAAACTTTTAAGATTATGCTTTTAAATGGATTTAATATGAATAAACCTCTGAAAAGCAGACTAGCATTGCATACGCTGTGACATTGTGCCCCAGAGGCTCATCTGGCCTGTAACTTTCTGTGCGGGTCTGAAGCTTCATCTCACCCGGTAGCTTATCACTGAAGGATCTGGGAGGGCTTTGTTTATTTATCACAACTTAAACTATTTGCTTTTTGAATTGTTTTTTATCATTGCATAGATCTAGATTCTACTACTTCTTCAGTTCTATGAAAATGTAAATAAATAAATAAATATATTAATTTAGATAAAACTATGTTTAATTTGTATGAATACATGTTAGTAACATATGTGTTATTATTAATTGCGCTATATACTTTATTTATAATAATTTAATTTTAAAATAGAGATTTTATGGAGCCGCAAAACACCTTAGAAATTATATTAAATTACTTATTTTTATTTATTTGTTTTGAAAATGTAAAAATGCAGTTTTCTGTGATGTTCGTGTTTTAGGTGTACGGTAGAATATGCTGTTTGTAACGGTCACCAGCTGGAGTGCCCTTGAGAGCCACCAGAGGGCACTCTAGATAGGACTATTATCACTCACAAACTACATTTCCCATAACTCACTGCCCGGACTCACCATCACTTATCACTGATCACATTCACCTGTACCTCATTCACTGATTGCATTCACCTGTCTCATCATCCTGTTAGTCTGTCTATTTATACCATGTTCATTCATTCAGTCACCGCGAAGTCTTGTTTAAGTGTTACACTGCATTT
Source organism: Tiaroga cobitis (assembly GCA_030578255.1). Classification (NCBI taxonomy): domain Eukaryota; kingdom Metazoa; phylum Chordata; class Actinopteri; order Cypriniformes; family Leuciscidae; genus Tiaroga; species Tiaroga cobitis. The sequence goes on from CM060597.1 coordinate 51,530,090, forward strand.
CTGAGCATTATCCACCTGAGTTTGATTCCTGTGTTTGACCTGTGGATCGTTTATCGTTGCTGACCCTTCTCTGCCTGCCCTGACCCTGGACTGTTTCACTGGACTCTGATTCTCTCTGCCTGCCTCGACCCTTTGCTTGTATCTGGTTTGTCTCTGCCTTGTCTCCGTTGCCCTGTTTTGCTGTTGTTGATCCCTGCCTGTTTGACTACTCTTATTAAACGCTGCGAATGGATCCCCTTGTGTCTGCTGCATCGTAACACTGTTACAGTACAAAAAATCATAATGGCTATATTAATAAAAATTATACTTTAGGTCACCGTTAAACAAAATCCTTACAGTAATCTTCTAAAAGATAAATAGAAGATATGAATGTATTAAAACTATAAAGATTTAATTTAAACAATCTTTTAAAAGGTGATATTTAAACTTTTACGATTATGTTTTGAAATAAATTCTTAAATCTAGACTAATGTCATATAGCCACCAAATGTAGAAACATGTATAGACTTTATGTTCTCTTAGCAAAACAGGGGTGACAATGATGTGATGCACCCCTTGTAAGACTTTTGTGTAAGGCAGAGACCTCCTCATGAAACTGACGCTCATACTGAACACACACACACACACACACACTCTCCCCCTCACCTCTGACTCAGAGACTGTCAAACGCTGGGTGTTTGAGAGAGAGATAAATATTGTTTTATTTTATATTTAATTTATATAATTTTTAAAGAACATCATGTTTTTTCAACTTTAGTTAGTGTGAAATATTATATTTGTAAATGACTAAATGTACATTTAACATCAATTTAATTTATATACTTTTAAAGAACAGAATGTTTTTCAACTCTAGTTAGTGTAAATATTATATTTTGTAAATTACTAGATGTAAATTTTATAACCATTTCATTTATAGAACATAATGTTTTGTGTGACATATATGATATTGTCCTCACTTCCACAGTGTCCTCAGGAATTCGGAGGGTATCGTTTAACACACAGACACAAACACAACCACACACACAGAAAATAAGTGCGAGCGGCTCTTTTGACTTAGATAGGAGGATGAGCGGATTTGACTCGCTGTATTTTTAAGAGGCCTATCAAAGTAATTTATTATGGGTGGTATCGCAAAAACAACGGATGATATCACCCATTTCTTACACACACACACACACACACACACACACACACACACACACACACACACACACACACACAGAAGACCAAAGGACGCTGACCTGCCATACACTGACTGTGAGAGAGAAAACAATCTGGGATCTTTAAACTCATTGCAATTGTGTACCCATTCATGTATTGTATGTTTTCTTCAGTACTCTGAAACAGTAAGATGATTTTATTTTTTGTCATCCCATTCGTAGTATGAATATATATGATATGATTTTATTTTTGGTCATCTATTCATAACTGTATGTTTTCTGCTAATCTATAAAACATGCGGGATGATTTTTATCTAAATTAATTGGATCAGTAGGCTACAATTTAGTTAGTTATTTTACAATGAATGAGAAAAGCATTTTATTTATATACTTTTAAATGAACAATGTTGTTCAACTTTAGTTAGTGCAAGATATTTTCTCACTTTCACAGTCCCCCCATTTATACACCCTGCTTCAGGAACAGATAAACTTCCACAATTTTTTTCTTATCACTTTCACAGCTGCCCGTGATAAGCTCAGGGTTATGGTGGGAATGCGGTAACAAAACACCAACTTCAAACGATCAAACTGTCATCATCAAATCCAATACATCCTATACGACCCTTTTTCTTGATCAAACTAACTTCAAATGATCAAACTTACTGTCACACATCCTATACACCCCTTTTTCTTGATCAAACTAACTTCAAACGATCAAACTAACCCGGAAGGGGCGGGGTAAGATCAAAGGATAGCCACACCATGGATGGTTACAACTAAATCAGAATATACTGTCTATGAATATGTTGCCCATACCTCTCTATCATTTATCATATCACTTCTCACTAATTTAGTCTTTTGTTTCCACAGGTGGGAATGCTGGCCTCCATTGGTGGAAGAGATACCAAAAACATCATAACCAACCAAGGCCATTATGGCTCGTAAGTATTATATATAGATGCCTTTCACTTTACTTAATCACCACTCTCTCATTCATTCACTCACTACTCTATGAAGGTAAAAAGAGTATCAACACTCTAGAACATGTAGATGTGAATTTGAGAACTTGTACAATACATATTCATACGTGTACGTGATCATTTACACTCACAGCTCCAATGTAAAAACCTGTAAAATTAAAATCTGAAGTTAAATGTTGAAATTTTCACTCGCAGACATAGTCACAAACCTGTATTCTGAATTTGAAGCTGCAGACAAGTAGTCACAAATGTGTAAAATGCCATTCACAGAAATACAATGACAGACACAAACTTGTAATGTATATTTACATTTAAATGCAGTACAACCTCAATTAGGCACTTGCAACTCAGTGGCGGTGAGAGAGAAAGGGTGGCAGGGTGTTCAAAGCAACGCATTTTAATTGTACGTTAAGCATCTCCCTCCCATAGAAAACGCTTAAAGGGTAACTAAACCCCTGGTCAGAGCCTGACTCCACCCACTGGCAATATTTGAAAAATACTGGAAAAGTGGGCAGAGCCCAGCGGAGATAGAGGGGACGAACCGAGGGCGGGGCTGAGTGGGGGTTGTGCACCTGAGACCCGCAGTGACAGCTGCTGTCAGACTCGCTAAAATGGAGTGACGCAAGTAGCTTTGCAACAGAGCGGTCATTTGAACTTTTCTCCCTCACCTTCACCTGAAATGGAGGAGGGTGAATTGTCAGTGGACACAGGGCCAGAGCCATATCAAGTCGAGTCGCTGGCTCAAACTTAACTCCCGCATCGCGATCGGCATCCGATTATTCTTATATTCAGTCATTTTGAGATAATTTTTTCCAGGATTATTATTACTATTACATGCAGTATATTTTGCTGCTATGTGAAAAAAATATCCAGCAAATCGCGCCGGCGCGTTTGTCGACACCAGAGGATTAACTTTAGCCTAACATGAAGGAATGTAAATTGTGATTAAAAACATATGCTCACTCACATCATGACGCCGCTGCGGTGGTGGAGTACATGCAGGAAGAGCAGCGTTTGGCGTGTGGAGAAGCCCATTTCCACCTCCATTGCGTTGGAGCAATCCCTTGTAAAATGCAGGTTGCACATTCAAGCGATAGGCGAGAATTAACTACCTAGGCTACACGAAATAATCTAAATAACTATATAAATGCTATGCTAACTAGATGCTAATATATATCTGTCGTCCTGATCATTTTCAATACTCGTAATTCCAACTCCTGACTCGCTGCAGTAGTTTTGACGGAACCAGATGCTTTTATACCAGGGGGTGCCAAGGGCGTGGAGCTCGCACCAAGGGCGTGACAGAGTAGCGTCAGAGAGTACCCTACGTCACAGAGTACCCCTACTGCAGGAGCTTTCCGTTTAACCTGAAGAGGGCAGCACTCAGACGTTTTTACACCATATATTTGAAAATTAAAACACTTTATACCCAAATGTCAAAAACTGTACTCGAATCAATGAACAGCATTTATGAAGGTCCATTCTTACAGATAATTAACTAAAAAAAGTTGTTTTAGTGTTTAGTTACCCTTTAAAGGTTTAATGGACCAACAGTTATAAAAAATAAAACACAATTTGTTATACATTATTAATAAAACACAGGCAGCAGGTTTATTTGCACTGAACACAAATTAGCTTTCTTTCGTCATATTCTGTGCTCATCTGCTTCTCTGTAGAATGCATTATTAGTATGGTGTTTACTGAGTTTGATAATATCATTTATTTCTTTAAATATCAGTCTAATGCATTAAGCCATGTTAGAATTTCAGAGCGTCCCCCTTTCTTTCTCATCGCCACTGAGTTGCAAGTGCACAAGTTAGTTTCGCAACTTGCGCGAAAAGAGTAGCAAAATTCAAGGCGCGAAATTTTAAATTGCAGTGACAGATTTGAGAAGTTGCAAGTGCCTATTTGAGGTTGTACTGCGATTAAATGCAAATACATGTATATATTAAAAGTTTGTGTCTGTCATTGTATTTCTGTGAATGGCATTTTACACATTTGTGACTACTTGTCTGCAGCTTCAAATTCAGAATACATTTTGTGACTATTGTCTGCAAATGCAAATTTCAACATTCAACTTCAGATTTTAATTTTACAGGTTTTCACATTGGAGCTGTGAGTGTAAATGTTCACGTACACGTATGAATATTTATTGTACTAGTTCTCAAAATCACATCTACGTGCTCTCGGGTTTTGATACTCTTTTACCTTAAAGGAGAACTCCGGCGCAAAATGAACCTTTGGTCTAATAAAACATTGGTACCTAGTCAACCGTTCTCTGAGATTTGTTTTCATGATAATCGAATGTAAAGAGTTTTATCTCTAAAAACTGTTTAGTGTATAACGCTAGTAATGGGGGCATTTAATAAGTAAAAAGAAATCGCTAGTTAATACCACTAACAAGGCTCAAAATAGCCCCACACGAACACAGTAACATAATGAGGGTCCCTACATACAAAACGATGCATTGAGAACTTTGTAAGTGTACAGACCGTTTAATAAGAAGATAAAGATAAAGACAGTCCACTTCGTGTATACAGACAGGAGCCATCTTTGGAAAACAGTCTCGACTAGTCAAACCACGAACGACGTGCTAAGTGAGCTGAACTGTATGAAGTTCAGTGAACTTCTGAACTGTATGAATGGCGTTCGTGGTTTGACTAGTCGAGACTGTTTTCCAAAGATAGCTCCTGTCTGTATACACGAAGTGGACTGTCTTTATAAAATATCTTCTTATTAAACGGTCTGTACACTTACAAAGTTCTCAATGCTTCGTTTTGCATGTAGGGACCCTCATTATGTTACTGTGTTCGTGTGGGGCTATTTTGAGCCTTGTTAGTGGTATAAACTAGCGATTTCTTTTTACTTATTATATGCCCCCATTACTAGCGTTATACGCTAAACAGTTTTTAGAGATAAAACTCTTTACATTCGATTATCATGAAAACAAATCTCAGATAACGGTTGACTAGGTACTAATGTTTTATTAGACCAAAGGTTCATTTTGCGCCGGAGTTCTCCTTTAATACTACTCACTCCACACCACTTTAGTCACATTTATTATTATTTATTGGTGCAAGCATTTTACTATAATTTCATGTAATAAAGAATCTTTGAATATTGAATCTAATATTTACTCTTTGTTTCTTTGCTTTGTGTGCTTTTTATACGTCTTATAGGAGCAGTGAGGAAGAATCGCATGTCTGACAAAGCCACCGACACCGAGATAAACCAGTATACCATCAGGTGGTTTAATCTGGCATGCGACCGTGGGGGTGGCCGCCGTGCCCGGTCACACCCAAATAATCAGCAATAAATGAGTTTAAAATAAAAAAGTTTTTTGAAAATGACAAATTGTCTGGGTGTTTGTGCCTTAATTGTCTGATAGCCTAAATATGAATCACAGACCAGGGCCAGATGAGCCCCAGATGTAAAATATGAGTCACGGATCTGGGCCAGATCTGCACCACATGTCATGGCATTAATAACTGTACTAGGCCAGTGCTGGCCCAGATCTGTCTCTGATCCGTGATTCCAACCTGTTCCGGTATTGGGCCGTTGGAAAGAATGAGCCCGGCCCAGGTCCGTTTAGCGGATCTGCGCCAAATGCTAATGAAGACCTGGCCCAAATCTGGCCCAAATACATTTTGCTGTCTGGGTTCACCTTCAATGTGCCAGATGTGTGCCAGATCAGAGCCATACCATATTCTCAGGTTGCCGGCCAGATATAGGCCAAAAGACTTAATCACAGCTTCCCCTTAAATGTGCCAGATGTCAGACATATAATGGGCCAGATGTGTGCCAGATCAGAGCCATACCATACTCTCACTTATGTTGCCGGCCAGATGCGGGCCAGGTATGGGCCAAAGGAATTAATCACAGCGTCCCCTTAAATGTGCCAGATGTCAGACATATAATGGCCCAGATGTGTGCCAGATCAGAGCCATACCATACTCTCACCTATGTTGCCGGCCAGATGTGGGCCAGGTATGGGCCAAAAGACTTAATCACAGCTTCCCCTTAAATGTGCCAGATGTCAGACATATAATGGGCCAGATGTGTGCCAGACTTCCCCTTAAATGTGCCAGACGTCAGGCATCTAAAGGGCCAGATGTGTGCCAGATCAGGGCCATACCATCCCGTCACCTATGTTGCGGGTAGGGGTGGAGCCGAACCCGAATACGGTATTCGGAAAGGCACAAATAACGTGTTTTTTACGAATAATTATTTCGAACAAATACTTTAAAAAATATTTGTATTCGGGAAAAAGAAAAACTTTATATCAGAAAGCTGCGTTTCCTCACGAGACCGCAGTGCATGAGTTAGTGAGTTAGAGTGAGTGAGTGAGTGACGTTCAGGAAGAGGTGACTGACACAGGCTGCTCCACACAGCAACAGAGAGGGCTCGGCTGAGCGAAAAAAACACTTAACTATTTTTGTTGAATAGATTTGTGTACCTTAACTGGTTTCCGGAGGCAGTTTATAACTTTCGGGAAGCGGAGTTTGATCGGGAGATTATTCCATTACGCTGCATTATTAACGTCTGCAGTCGGATGCTCTCATGTTCGCTCTGTTTACATAGCTCTGTTAGCTCGGTAATTTAGACAATAGGCTGTTGACAGGTTAACGTTCGGTTTAAAAGGCAAAAAATATGCCTGTGTAGTTTTGTCGAATTGTATGCACTTGTGGGAGTTAAATGGTACGCAGACATCCCAAGTCTGCCGGAAGTTCAGGGAATCTCCCGCATATTGATGCCCGCAAATTAGTTCAAATCTCCCGTAATCTAGAGCGCGCATGAGATACAGAACTGCTTCAAACCGTGTAGCGCGCGCACGGGCAGAGAGGGAGAGAGCGAGAGACCTTGCGTGTGTGCGTCATGAAAGCTAGTCACCCCCCCCCCCCCCCCCCCCCCCTGGAATTTTACGCCTATTTTAAATTTTCCTCAAATACAAATACAAATACTTTTCCACCCTCAACAAATACAAATACAGATACAAATACCGGCTGCTTTGCACACCCCTAGATGCGGGCCAGGTATGGGCCAGAGGAATTAATCACAACCCTAATTTACATGAGCCATATGTCAGTTATGTACCAGCCGTGTTCCAGGGGAATCATGCTGGGAGTCAGCTCAGAACCTAGAAAATGGACATCAATTATGTATGGAAGAGGACAAGTTACCACAGGTCCACAATCAGGTAAGGACCAAAAACAATTTTGCATTACCATCTCACAACGTTCAAACCTCTTCCTGATCCTCAATCCACCTTGTAATAGAGCACAATGACTGCTTTTGTTATTCATTTCCATTTATTAAAATTAAAGGACAGTGAGCTAAATAGAAAATGTTAGATTTTCTGAAGGTTTCTTCACAACAATGTCATCCACTCTAACTCACGCAAAAAAACACCCATTGTAATGGGAGGGAAAAATTGTTAAAGGCACACTATGCAAGAATTGTACCTTAATATAACAGCTTCAAAGTCATTTCGGTGGTAAACAAACTCATATTAGGGCGAACCATCCTGGTAGTAAAGCTTGGGGGGGACGCCGCTGGAAAAACCAGCAATGCAAGTTTGAGAGGAGCGCCCCCGACAAATCTCGCGAGAATGACGACATGCTTTACGGCAACGATGTCACACACATCAACAACAACATTTGAAGCACGAAGCCACTTGCGCGCATTTCAGACGTGATACTTGACGATGGAAAAAGCAAAGAAAACGCGGTCGGAAGAGACTAGGAAAAGGAAAAGAGAATCTGACCGCGTGAGCAACCGGACAAGAGTGAGTCCCTCTCGGTCGGGCTTTCACTCGTTGGCGCGAGCTAAAAAGCAGCACTGGATGCAACAGTGGTGCTGACCTGGCGATCTTGTTGATGGCCTAGTAAGTAAATCTTTCTAAGTTTGTGTGCATTTTATTTTGTGATTTCACCGGAATAAATAGAGTCTCCGCAACGGCGATAGATTGAAGAGCGCGTCCGAGTGAAGACTGCGCGCACGCCGCCACAAGAGACACAATGACTAACGTTATGTATCTATGACACTGATAGCAGCGGACACGAGCGCTCAGGTTGAGTTCAAAAACACATTTTAGCGCTAGATCTCTTATTTAAAGGCACACTATGCAAGATGTGTACCTTAATATAACAGCTTCAAAGGAGTATCAGGCCATGAGTGCAGAGACCAGTCTATGGCAGACGCTCTCCGTGAGTGGCATTTACGACAGTAACGTTAAATACAAGTTCTCCACAGCGACTCTAGGGGTCGCTGTTTGACAAAAACGGAATTCCAGCATAGTGTGCCTTTAAATAGCAAATTACAAAATATTACTGTTTCACTGGGCCAATAAACAAAAAATGCCTGTGGGCACATCTGCAGTCCGTGAGCTCCTGTGGAACAACGTTTGCATTCCCCCTTGTAAGTTTTGGGAAAAAATAGTTTGGGTGTCTAATGTCCTCTGTCACAATCAACTTGTGTTCACGAAATGACAGCACCTCTGCCTAGCGTTAAATATATTTTTTGATAGTTGCTCCACTCTAACTCAATGCAAAAAACACCCATTATAATGGCTGAAAACAGAATAAAACTAAGCCACATTGAACAAAGTTAACAAAACTAATTAAACTTTAAATTTGTCACAACAATTAAAGTATGTAGCTGAAAGTATGCTGAACTATAGCATTGTTCCTAACAAGTAGACTGTCTCAGTTACATTAGTTATCAGTTCGCTGCCTGGCACGGCGTCCTCCATCTCTGTCTCCAGCCAGATGGAGCCACCTTTTAATCAACAGTTCAGTTTCTTGATCTGTTGATGTTGCTGTAAGTCGGTTTCTTCGTACAGCCTGAAAATGAGGTAGTTGGTTGTGTAAGTTATAGTAAAATATTATCAGTAAGACAAGAATTTATAACTTTTGACATCAGTTGAAAACAAGACATTAGTAATATTGTATATATAGTCAGAGATTCTAGTACGTAATTTTAAAGCAATGTGACACTGAAAGTCAATATAACATACATACAATACATATGATGCCACTGTCAAGCTCAGATATGTCATGCATTTACCAGTCAACGTTCAGTACAGGCATGCAAAGTGGTTAGGTGGTAAGGTGAGAATGTGTGAGCTGAAAAAACCAAAGACTTGCAATAGGGCTCTGAAAAATAATACTCTGACTTTTAGGATTACTCTGGTGCTGGTCTCAGGCGAACTAAATTACAGGATTGAGCAAAATAAAGTAAAGAAAGAGTATTTATTTAAAAGTATTTATTTAGTGAGTGCAAATGTACATGTGACACAGGGACACTGGATTGGGTGTGGGGAATTAATAGAAGGCCAATTTATATAATAAAGTCATGCTAAATGTTGAGCAATATTTATGTTTTTGTACACATTTTATGGCCAGGATAACCTATATCCAACAACAGTCTGAGAAAGCTTTATTATTAGAGTGGTTTTTTATTGTTATCTCTCCAGTTTGATGTGAAAACTGAATATTGTCAGTTGTTGACTAAAAACATATGTTGATACAACTATACGTTAGGGTACTGAATGATAACGCAAGTTAGTCGTTTTGATGTTCCGGACCTTTTGGGAAATTTTCTCTTACTGGACCTTTGTATTCTAATTGAATACCCCTGCTGTAAAGGGATGCAGCTGAATTACGTCACTTCTGACAAACTGTTCCCCACTTTCCCTTACACACCAGTCACGTTCTGAAATCTAGAGTATAACAATACAGGCTCAGAGTTAAGAACTTGCTTTCTGAAACAGGGCCAGAGGTGTAGGTGTATGCATGTTTGTGGGTGAGGTAAGCAGCAAATTCCAACAAATGCACAAATGTCAGTGAAAGCTGTGGCAACAACACCTACACCACTGCGACTCACCATTTATTATCCCTCTTAGAATGGTTCTTGAAGGCTGCCTTGCCATTCGCTCCTTTCCAATTCATCTGTCTGGCAAGTTCATTGGTGAAGAGGTATCCCATCATTCTCCAAACAGTGTCCTTAACGGCTGTACCTCCTCTTTGTGCCAAGGTAATCGTCTGTTAAAGGGACACTATGCAGCTTTTTTAGCTTAACTGAACAGCTTCAGAGTTATTAAAATGGTTATATAACTTCTTTCGGGTTGAATGGTGGGCGTCTCGACCCCCCCTGGTGCCTGTGAGCGCAAAAATCTCACTTGCAACTTCGGTGCGGCGGGCCGCCGTGCTCAGTGTCAGGAAGTATCGCGTGATATCAGCTCTCGCGATGTAACATATTCCTTTACGGCAACTGCACACATACACACAGGAACAAGGTATAGAGGGATGGAGTTTGTCACGCTATCGTCCTGGCTGAGCCGGCATATAAGATGCAGAAAGCTAGGAAAGCATTGTCGGAGGAACAGAGAAAGAGGAAACGGCAGACTGACCGAGCGAGGAGTCGGACACGAGCATAGGCATAATTTGCGGGTGTGTTATGTCCCCATTGAAACCTCTCGCGGCACGGATGTACCATTACAAACAAATAAAACATCTCCAGGTAACTCTAGTAGAGTATTCATTTCGTTTGAGGCGATCTGAAATGTGTTATTTTTTAAATCAAGTGACCAAAGTGCTCATTGCCTCTGCGATCAGTGGTGCAGATAAGTTACAGTGTTCTGTTGTGACGCGCGCACTGTCTTCACCATAGACTGCACACGGAGGCGATGGTGAAATCACAAAACCTAATGCACAAAAAACATGTCCCTGCTTGAAATTCAACCACTAATAAACAATCGGTTTTGATGAGGAAAATAAACTATACTACTAGTACCGATTAGAACCCAGAACCTCTGACACACTTGGCAAAAGTTCTGCCTCTGGACCATTAAAGTTCATGGGATAATTGTCGGATCTATGTATTTAATCACGTGAAAATTCTCACCACTAACAACATATATTATATCTCATTAAACGACAAATTAAACACAATGTACTATTGTATACTATGTAATAGGCCATGTCACGCTCTGAGTGATTGGTATTTACGACAGTAACGTTAAATTCAAGTACTCCACAGCAACTCTAGGGGTCGCTGTTTGACAAAAACGGGATTCCTGCATAATGCCCCTTTAAACACGGGGAAAAGACAGCAAGCATTAAGTGTCACATGTAGCTAATTTGACTTAGATGACAGAGGAGAGAGACGTTAAAGTAGAATCAAACTCTGTCAGAGACAAAATATGTTCCACCTGGAGTGGAAGCATCCAAGCCAAACATCTGACCACATTTCAGTGCATATAAAAACCCATTGATTCTTGATATCGTATCAGAGTCATTTTAGATTGAGCCACTTTGTTGCCTATTTTGTTTTTCTAATTGTAAAAATAACCCCTCACCACAGTAATACTGTAATTCTGTGGGAAACACTGAGCACCGTTAATCTGCAGTTAATTTTCATTTAGAGTTTATTTAATAGTCAGTGTTTTATAATGTACAGTTGAATGGAACCACAATCAGAGAAGCCAGTGCTAATGGGGATTCTAGTAAAGAGATTTTTCCAATTAAGGATAGTTAAAAAAACATGTCTGCTGTCATTTATGGTTCTTTGTGAGAGAGATAATTGTATTGGATTGAATTACTTTATACATAATCTCTTATAATGGTATTGTACCAATATATATTACCAGAGTTCTATTACGAGAGGTTCTCTCGTATTGCGTAAGTTTAGCTTACGCTACGGGAAAGATTAATCTTCTCGAGATATTGAAGCAAAAAAATTATCCTTAATTTGTATATGTTGTCAACACAGTGCAGCAGCTAGCAGACCTAGAGCGGGCATTCTAGCGCGCTCATAGGCTGCTCTGCGGGAACTGCGCAGCCTTCCAGTGAGCCCGGCGTGACGTCACGTCCAATAGCCCGCCAGAATGGGCGTGGCTTAGCGTATATAAACGAGGCTTGGAGGCTGATTCTCTGATTTTCATCTCTTCAGCGAAGCTGCTCGCATCGCTGGACCTTGAGAAGCCGTCGGGGAGATGCATGGCCTCGTTGACTGTGTCTGAGAGGCACCTTTGGCTGACGCTGGCTGACATGAGGGACTCCGAGCAGTCCGTTTTCCTCTACGCCCCTCTCTCTCCCTCCGGTCTCTTTGGCCCAGCAGTGAACAGCATCGTCGACCACTTTTCTGCGGTGCAGAAAACGTCGCAGGCCATGAACCTGTTCCTGCCTCGTCGCGCTAGCTCCGCTGCAGGTCGCTCACGTGACCAGCTGCCTGCACGAGCCGCCACGCAGCGCCCAGATAGAACAGCCAGTCTTCGCAGCGACAGGGCGGCCGCCCTAGATCGCGCTCGGCTAACCGCAGCAGGCCGCACCCCCCACGAGGGCCTCGGCCGAAGATCACGTTAAAGCCTGAGCACGCGAAGCCCTCCTAGCACCATCAGGAGGGAAAAGACGGTTGTGTCTCGCCGCGGCCGGACCACCGTAGAAGCTTCTAGCCCTGTCAGTCCCCTCGTCTCAGGTTACTGCAGTGGATCATCTAGCAGTCAACGAGTCGGTTACACAACCCGCTCGCCTGCACACAAACGCCGTTTTTACGGCGACCTAGAGAACCTTATAAAGAGCAAGTTATCTGGTTATCCGGCTCATGCCAAAGGTGTTTTATGTGTAGTAAAAGTGCCCACAACTCAGTGCTCACCCCTACATGTAAACACAACACTTCCCATGTCCCACATTGAGCCCACTCTCATGAAGCAGGCAAATGCTGCTCGAGTGTTGCCCATATCAGATGTGCCCACGTGCACACATCTTCTATCTGCCCGCTCTGTCACGCGGCCAAGTCGCGCGCTTCACACAAAGCCGCACGCGCACCACAGTGCGCAGTCCCACATGAGTCACAATATAAACGTAAGTCTCGTGCCCGCTCACAAGCGCTCACGCTTACTGACACATGCTTCGCCAGTGCTGTTAAACACACGCCACAAAGCGCAAGCTCATGCCGGTCAATCTATGGTTGTAAGTCACGCGCCTGCCCACGAGCGCCCGCGCTTACAAACCTGCACGCCTCTCGAGGCGCCGCTCGCGCATCACAATGTGATCAAAAAGCTCCCCCCATTCACAGTAATCGGGAAGCTGCATACAAAACAGCCTGTCACTGTTTTCAGCGAGCCGCCCCATATAAGCACACAGAGCGCGCGCGCTGCGCCCGCCCCTCCGGTTCAGTCTCTCAGACCCGCACAGCGTGGCGACCAGAGCCCGGAGTCCATTCTACCCTTAGCTGCACACATAAAAGCATGGGAAAACATCCCAGGGGTATCGAAATGGGTGCTGAGCACTATAAAGCGTTACAGTTCACTCGCCGTCCGCCTCGATTTCGAGCACGGACCGCGACGACAGTGAAAGCAGAAGTAGCACACCTACTCCGCTCAGAAATAACAAAGCTGCTGTGCAAAGGGGCCATAGAACCTAGGGGTGGGGGAAAAAATCGATTCTTAGATGCATCGCGATGCGGACGTGGACGATTATGAATCGATTCACAAATGTCAAAAATCGATTTTCAAAAAACAATTTTTTTTTTTAGATATATATTTATAATAACTTAATATTGACGGAACACAAAAGACGGAACTCTGAAGCGCGGAAGTGCAGTGCCCGCCGGACCGTCTGTGGCGTGCACATAACAGAGATGCGATGGCGCGCGAGATCCAAACACACTCGTTAAAAGCTGACGTGTGGAAATATTTTGGCTTCTGAAGTTGAAGGGGGAAAGGAGCTGGACAGTCAAGAGTCACACTAGTTGTAAGCTTTGTAGAATAAAACTAAAATATTTCGGAAACAATACAAATATGAGAAGCCATATGACGCGTTTCCACCCAGAGGAGGAAAAACACTCGGCTGTACCGGTCGTTGTTATACTATTAATTTACTACAAGTATGCTGCTAGTTCAGGCACACATTTATTTTCCTTTTGGTTCTTTGCAATGTTAATAAAATCTATTGTACGTTAATTCTTTATGGGTCATTACTTACTTTTAAAGCAAAGTATTTATAGTCACACAAAAAGATTCAGATAATCGATTTAGCATCGAATCGCAGCCCTCTGAATCGTAATCGAATCGAATCGTGGGGTGCCTAGAGATTCCCACCCCTAATAGAACCGGTACCCGCCTTCTCTGAGCGAGTCAGGCTTTTACAGCCTTTATTTTCTCGTGCCCAAGAAGGACGGGGGACTCAGACCCATACTGGATTTGAGGCTTGTGAACAAAGCTCTTATGAAAAGACCGTTCAAAATGCTTACAACCAGACAACTCCTCGCGCACATTCGCCAGGGGGACTGGTTTATATCTCTCCATCTGAAAGATGCCGATTCAGATAATACCCCGTCACAGGCCATTCTTGAGATTCGCCTTCGACGATCGGGTTTATCAATACACAGTCCTGCCGTTCGGCCTGTCCTTAGCACCCCGTACATTCACGAAGTGCATGGACGCGGCTCTCGCCCCCTTGAGAACTCAGGGCGTGCGAATTTTGAACTATCTGGACAATTGGTTGATTCTAGCACAGTCAGAGACAGAGCTGCTATCTCACAAGACTGCGCTTCTTAGCCATCTGGAATGCCTAGGTCTCACGGTCAACTGGACCAAGAGCTCATTACTGCCCAGTCAGTCAATATCCTTTTTAGGAATAGAACTGGACTCCGTTACCATGACGGCTCGCCTGTCTACACAGCGCGCGCGCTGTGTCCGGCAGCAGGCCATGTCATTCACAGCGGGCAGCGTTTTCCCTCTGAAAAAATTCCAGAGGATGCTAGGCTTGATGGCTTCAGCCTCGGCGGTACTCCAGCTAGGTTTACTACGCATCCGCCCACTACAGCACTAGCTGCCCGCGCGTGTGCCGCACCGAGCTTGGAGGTCGGGTCGCGAGCGGATCAGAGTGACTCAGAGCTGTATCACAGCTCTGCAGCCCTGGTCAGCGGCCGACTGGTACCAGAGGGGAGTGACTATGGGGGCGGTCTCTTACAGGAAGGTCATCTCGACGGACGCGTCCAACTCAGGTTGGGGCGCCACCCTCGAGGGCAGACCAGTCTTCGGCCTGTGGTCAGACCGGGAAAAACTCCTCCATATAAACTGTCTGGAAATGATAGCGGTCGAGAATGCGCTGAAACGCTTCCTCCCGCTCATTCAGGGCCCCCATGTTCTAGTCCACTCGGACAACATGTCTGTGGTGTCCTATTTAAATCGCAAGGGGGGCGTCAGATCCAGGAACCTCTGCAATCTGGCGGAACGCCTCCTCGTTTGGTCTCAGCACCATCTGCGCTCACTGAGAGCTGCACATGTGCCGGGTCACCTGAACGATGGCCCAGACAGACTGTCCAGGGACAACGTTCCCCCGGGAGAATGGTCCCTGCACCCCCAAACAGTCCAGTTATTATGGCGCCTTTTCGGCAAAGAGGAAGTCGACCTTTTTGCGTCACAAGACAACGCTCACTGCCCGACGTTCTTTTTGAAGGACAGGGACGCGCTCGCCCGGATGTGGCCCAGCCGCCCGCTATATGCATTTCCTCCGGTATCTCTGTTACCACAGGTGATCGAGAGAAGCAGGGAAACGCGCCATTCAGTACTCCTCATAGCCCCACGATGGGAGAACTAGACTTGTTTCCCAGAGCTAATGCAGCTGTCACAGACAGCCCCATGGCCTGTCCCGCTGAGAGCAGACCTCCTCTCTCAAGCGCGCGGCTCGATCTGGCATCCCCACCCGGAGCGTTGGTCGCTACACGTGTGGGTGATCAACGGGTATCCCTGCCAGACACAGTAATGAACACAATCTCGCAGTCTAGAACACCTTCTACCAGAAGGCTCTACGCGTCCAAATGGTCTATGTTCTGTAAGTGGTGCACTAACAAAAACCTTGATCCGCAAACGTGTGGGCTCCCGCGGCTGCTTAGTTTCCTCCAAGAGCTGCTGGATAGGGGCAGATCCCCCTCCACGCTCAAGGTCTATGTGGCAGCTGTCGCAGCATTCTCTGAATCAATGCACGGCCAGTCAATAGGCAGAAACGAGCTTATCATCCGCTTCCTCAGAGGAGCCAGAAGGGTGAACCCCCCGCGCCCCCCCTCGGTTCCTATGTGGGACCTTTCACTGGTCCTAGAGGCCCTGAAAGCATTCCCCTTCGAACCCCTGGACACAGCGGACCTGAAATACCTGTCGCTCAAAGCTGTTTTTCTGATCGCACTGTCATCAGTCAAACGCGTGGGGGATTTACACGCGCTGTCTGTAAGCGCGTCGTGTCTTGAGTTTGGCCCGAATGACTCTAAAGTCATCCTCAAGCCTAGACATGGTTACGTTCCCAAAGTGGTTGGGACCCCATTCAGAGCACAGGTCATTTCTCTATCGGCTCTGCCAGCATCCGATAGCGAAAGTGATGTTAATCTCCTCTGCCCAGTCAGAGCTCTGAGGTTGTACATTTTACGCTCCCCCCCATTCAGGCGCTCTGAGCAGCTGTTCATTTCGTTCGGTGGGCGCACTAAAGGTCTCGCCTCCTCGAAACAGAGCCTGTCCAGGTGGATAGTAGACGCAATTGCAGCCGCTTATACGGCAAAAGGTCTGCAGTGCCCCTTGGGCATCAGGGCACATTCCACTAGAGGCGTGGCCTCGTCGTGGGCATGGTCAAGTGGAATTTCCATTCAAGACATATGTGTGGCGGCGGGCTGGTCCTCTCCGTCCACCTTTGTCAGGTTTTATAACCTAGAAGTTCCCGCCCTGCATGCGAAACTGCTGTCTGTTTAAGTGAGAGGCTAGCCCTCCCCAGATACTGTCATGCGCAGGCTACCCTCACGTGAATTCAGCTCTTCTGGTTGAGCTGCACTGTTTCAGGTTATGTGCTGTATATGCTTAAATACACCAGCCTCACAAGGCCGCTCTGTATTGCCTGTCAGTGCTGGTTTACACACGCTTATACGCTCATGGTACTCGCGCTTATCCTCGCGCTTATGTACAATGCGTGTGGTTCCCACTTTCTGGGTTCACAGAAGTGTTGTGACTCATGAGGTGGATGCGGGCACGCATGGCGTGGACAATGGGTTCCCGTAGCGTAAGCTAAACTTACGCAATACGAGAGAACCTCTCGTAAGAGAACGATACTGGTTACTAACGTAACCTCGGTTCTCTCTAGAAGAGGGAACGAGTATTGCATAACCTGCCGTGCTAAACGCCACAAGCGCTTTTTCGCTTCAGTCGATGAAAACCAGAGAATCAGCCTCCGAGCCCCGTTTCTATACGCTAAGCCACGCCCATTCTGGCAGGCTAGGACGCCGATTGGACGTGACGTTACGCCGGGCTCACTGTTAGGCTGCGCAGTTCCCGCAAAGCAGCCTATGAGCGCGCTGGAATGCCCGCTCTAGGTCTGCTAGCTGCTGCACTGCGTTGACAACATATACAAATTAAGGATCATTTTTTGGCTTCGATATCGACTCGGTTACTAACGTAACCTCGGTTCCCTGAGAGGAGGGAACGAGTATTGCGTAAGTAGCTTGCGCTATGGGAAAACTCTGTTTCTCGAGAAATATTGTCTTTATGTAAAACGCATTGCAGCTGCACAGCAGACAGCAATAAGCGAGGCAGCTCGGTCATTGGCTGTGCTGTGGCAACTTGCTCGAACCAATGACGGGGCGGCTCTGAACGCGCGACCAATGAGCGCGCTTCGCGCCCGCGCGCTCAGAGCCCGCCAAGATGGGCGTGGCTAAGGCTATATATAGGCGCCCCGTCATGAGAGTTCTTTAGGTTTAATCGACTGAAGCGAACTGACCAAGCACAAGTACGGCAGCTTACGCAATACTCGTTCCCTCCTCTCAGGGAACCGAGGTTACGTTAGTAACCGAGTCGTTCCCTTTCGAGAGGTCTCTCCTATTGCATAAGTAGCTTACACTATGGGAACACCATGCAAAACGCTGTGCGTGCTGACTTCGCTCTATAAAGCCAGAGGCAGATGCCTGAGCCTTAAAGCAAAGTGATTATTCAACGAGCCGGCCAACGGCGGGCTATAATGGATAATACAGAGCGCCTTTGCCCCAAGGTGGCCCATGGTGGGGCGCTCATTGTAAAAACACAAGCACATTTCTATGTACTGATATTTCTATTTACTGATATGCATAAAAACCCTCTAAGTCAGTCAGAGACGGACCTTATAAGGGAGGAGATAATGCTCAGCATATACCTACTCCAGTCCATACTACAGTCAGGCTGATAGAATGTTGGAATTTAATGAGGGGACCTGTAGGTTATAAAACCTGATAAATGTCGAAGGGGAGGCCCAGCCTGCCGCCGCACAAATATCTTCAATGGGTATCCCCCTCGACCACGCACACGAGGAGGCCATGCTCATCGTAGAGTGAGCTCTGACGCCTAAGGGGCATTGAAGGCCCTTGGCTTCATAAGCCAGCGCTATAGCATCCACTATCCAGCGCAATATTCTTTGCTTTGAAACAGCAAGACCTTTAGTGCGGCCGCCAAAGCATACAAATAATTGTTCCGTCCTTCTGAACGGGGCAGAACGTTCCAAGTATACTCTGAACGCCCTGCGAGTGCCAGCAAGAGCGCAGTTTTGAGCGAGAGCTGTTTAAGGTGCACGGTTCGGAGAAGTTCGAACGGGGCACTCTTGACTGCGTCCAGGACCGTGGCCAGGTCCCAGATCGGTACCGAGGGGGGGCGAGGAGGGTTCATCCTCCTAGCGCCTCTCAGGAAAGGAATGATTAGGTCGTTTTTCCCTAATGAGCGTCCTTAATCAGGATCGTGTGACGCCGCTATGGCAGCCACATAGACTTTGAGCGTGGAGGGTGTGCGGCCCGCCTCCAGCAGCTCTTGCAAAAAAACGAGTACAATTGGTATCTCGCACAATTTGGGGTTCAGGCTCTTGTTGTCACACCAGTCACTGAACAGTTTCCGCTTTTGGGCATATAAGCACCTCGTAGAGGGCGCTCGCGCCTCAGTGATGGTTCTCAACACTCCGCTGGGGAGGTTCTCGGGAACCCGTTGAGGGGCCATGCATGGAGGGCCCACAGATCGGGGCGGGGATGAAGAATCATCCCGTTGGCCTGCCTGAGGAGGTCCAGCCTCAACGGAATCGGCCATGGGGCAGATTGCATCATCTGCATCAGTTCTGGAAACCACGTCTGGTTCTTCCAGAGTGGGGCTACCAGAAGCACTGCACATGGCACCTCCCTGATCCGACTGATGACCTGAGGTAGCATCGCGATCGTGATTAAAAAATGGGCCGAGCGCCACGCGTGAGTGGGGACACGGCTCTTGAGCCAGCGTTGGAGAGGACGCATGTGCAACAATCCTAGCTGGAGTACAGCTGATGCCGAGGCCATGAGACCGAGCATCCTTTGAAATCGTTTGACGGGGCGCGCGCGCGCCCGCTCTGAACGATGTTGCAAGGCGCCGAATAGCGAGCGCGTGCTCTGATGAGAGGCGCGCCGTCATCCGCACTGAGTCTAGCACTATACCCAGAAAAGAGATATTCTGGCTGGGGGATAGCACGCTCTTTGCAAAATTGATTCTCAGACCCAGGCATTCTAGATGTCTGATAATCCAAGATCTGTGCGTCGTTTACTGTGCGTCGTTAGCACCAAAACTTTGGAACAGTCTTCCTACCATTGTCCGGGAAGCAGACACACTCTGTCAGTTCAAAGCTAGACTAAAAACACATCTCTTTGACCTAGCATACACATAACACACTATAGACTTCTATAAATTCAATGTTAGGCTGCATAGATTAGGTCAGCCGGAACTGGGAACACTTCCCTTAAATCTTGATGTACTCGCTACATCATAAGAAGAATGGCATCTACGCTAATATTAGTGTCTTTGTTTATCCCGAGGTTTTCCCGCAGCCTGCCGGATCTAGGCCGTGTCCAGATCTGACGAAGGAGATTCGCCTGGACCCGATGACAATGCAGTGCTGAAGTGCCCACTATCCTCTACCTATGGAGGATCCCTTCCCCACTCTACAGATGAAGCGTTGTGAATTCTGGCTCGCGTACCCCGAAGTGATAAAATAAAACAAAATTCTGTATAAAAATTTATAGGCAAGAAAAGTAGTTTGTTTAGGCTGGGTTGTATGAATTATAAACCTGCGCACATATTTTAAAAGCACATAACTATAGAATCAATTCTGAATGAGCATGTGAACGCCGTCAGCGTTAATCACAGGTTCGCGTTTAAAAGTCTGATCATTTCGACGGAGGTGAATCAATCAAAGTTAACTTTAGCTGGAAATAACATTATTCAAGAACCGCTATAATGCCAAAACAATCTGTTACCTTAAATTATATGTTTATCTCTGTAAAGCTGCTTTGAAACAATCCATTGTTAAAAGCGCTATATAAATGAAGATGACTTGACTTGACTTGACTTACTGACTCTCTGATTGTGCTAGGATTAGCCAATCGTCGAGGTAATTCAGTATTCGCACTCCCCTCTGTCTCAGGGGGGAAAGTGCTGCGTCAATACATTTTGTGAATGTACGGGGGGCCAATGACAAGCCGAATAGTAGTACTGTGTACTGGTATGACTGCCCCTCGAAAGCGAATCTCAGAAATGGCCTGTGATGAGGCGCTATCGGAATGTGAAAGTAAGCGTCTTTCAAATCCACTGATAGAAACCAATCCCCGGGCGAACTTGCGCGAGGATATGTTTAGTCGTTAACATTCTGAACGAGCGAATCATTAAAGCTTTGTTCAGATGTCTGAGATCTAGGATGGGGCGGAGACCACCATCCTTTTTCGGGACGAGAATATAGCGGCTGTAAAAACCCGCCTCGCTCATAGAGGGAGGAACAGTTTCTATAGCGCCCTTCTCTATCAGTTTGAGCACTTCGGTGCGTAGAACATGTGAAAAATCTTTCCTCACTTTCGTCTCGACCACCGCTGTAAAGCGGGGTGGTCTGCGAGCGAATTGAAGCGAGTAACCGTGTTTTATTATGTTCAAAACCCATTTCGGCATGTCGGGGATTTTTTCCCAAGCCTTTGCTCGCACAGATATGGGCTGAATGCTGGCTAGGGGCGTGTCCCAGTGACGTATGAGCCCCGCCTGCGAATCGCCTTGTGCTAATACTGAGCTTACAGCTCTCAGAGGCGCGGGCACGCGCCGAGCAGCTTTGTTGAGTGCCGAGCGCAGGGGTGCGTGTGAGATTACAGGCACGCGCGCTATCTCCGTAATGCTCACAGCTTGAGCTGGAGAAATGTTTGAAGCTGTATAGACAGTGCTTACGGGTGGGGGTGCATACATTGTAATAGGCACGCGCGCCACTTTCATAAAGCTTTCCGCTCTTAGGGGGGAGTTTTTGGGCTCGCGCGTCGCATCTGTGATGCTCGCGGCATGAGCTAGAGAACTGTTTGAAACTGTATGGGCAGCGCTTATGGGTGGGGGTGCATATACTGTAGTAGGCATGCGCGCTACTTTCATAAAGCCTCCCGTCCGCGGCGGGGGGTTTTTGGCCATGCATACAGTGTTTGTGTGTAGGGGTGCATGCATGACAGCAGGCACGCGCGCTACCTTTATAGTATTTCCCGCTTTTACCGGAGAAGTGTTTATAACTGTGGGAACAGTGCTTGTGTGTAGTGGTGCATACATGACAATAGGCACACGATCTACATTTATGGGGCGTCCAGCTTGAGCTTGGGAAGTATTCGGCACTGTTTGGACAATAGTGGTATGTGGGAATGCGCACTTTAGTGTGGACACGTGACCCCTTAGTGACACAGGCAGAAAATGACTCTTTTTGTGATTTCTGTGTGTCGCCGTTAAAACGGCGTTTGATTGCAGGTGAGCGAGTTCTGTGACTGGCCCATTGACTGCTGTACAGACATTTCCAGCCGCCTGTAAGGGGACTGGGTAATGTTTTACACGTTTTGGAGAGAGTGGTCCGGCTTTTGCGAGACACGCACTCTCTCTTTTTCTTCCTATGGCTAGGAAGACTTACGAGGCTCCGGGTTCAGCACGATCTTGGGCCGAGGTCCCCGTCGCTCAGGCGGCTGCTTTCGGTTAGCGGAACGCGAGTGGCGTCGAGCGTCCGGGTCTGGGCTGGGAGACGGGAGGCGCCGCCCTGGCTCGCTGCTGCTGCTGAGGCGGTCTCTGGCGGCTCTGTGACGAGCTAAAAGCGCTTGGGCAGGAAGTGACGCATAGCCTGCGAATCCTTCCGAGCTTCAGTGAAGCGTTCAGCGAACTCTCTTACCGCCGGTCCGAACAGGCCGCTTGGAGCGATAGGCGGGTCGAGGAATGGCGCCTTATCCGCGTCCTTCATTTCTGTTAGCGTCAGCAACAGATGGCGCTCAAGGACAGTCAGGTTAGCCATGGCCCGGCCGATGGATTAAGCGGTGGCCTTTGTGGCTCGCAGGGCTACATCAGTGGCGCTGCGCAGGTCCTTGAAAGCCTCAGGTTCAGGTCCAGACTCGTCCATGGTGCAGAGAAGTTTGGCCTGATAAACTTGCAAAACCGCCATGGAATGAAGCGCTGACGCAGCTTGGCCGGTGGCGGCGTATGCGTGACTGGCGAGAGCTGAGGTAGATCGGCAGGGCTTCGAGGGATGGGAAGCTTTGGCTTTCCATCCAGCGGTGGAGGGTGGGCACAGATGGTTGGCCACAGCCTCCTCGAGGGGCGGGGTTCCCTCGTAGCCTCTTTCTCTCGCGCTGTCCACCGAGGAGAGCGAGGAAGAGAAAGAGGCTTCAGGCGAGCAGAGGCAGGCTTTCTACAACTTTGTGAGTTCGTCGTGAACTTCGGGGAAGAAAGGGGAGGGTCTCTGTCGAGGGGCCTGCCGGCGCCCCTGCAGGAACCACTCGTCCAGCCGGCTGCGGGCGGGTTCTTCCGGAGAAGACCAGTTGAGCCCGAGGTCTTCCACGGCTTTGGACAGGATGCGGATCTCTGAGTCCATGCTGGTGCCCGTGCTCGTATCCGGTAATGTCGACGGCGTGGGGTCGAAGGCCGAGCCCGACCAGTCTTCGGATGCAGCGTCAATGGAAAGGCTGTCATCCTTTTCACCGTCGTCCCCTGACGTGCCGAACGAGACGAGACCCACCTCTCTGTTGGAGGGGTGCTGGTCCGCCTGCGTGAATTGGACTGGCGGCGGGGAGTCCTCGGGTGGTGGTGAAGCACGCGGGGACTGGCCCGGCGTGACGTCACTGAAGTCCGCGTGCTCTGGCGGCCTCCGTGAGCAGCGCTTCTTCTTGCAGAGGGGACGGCAGCACGGTGGTAGCAGGCTCGTTCGCGGCGAAGGCGGTGAGGCCCAGGGAGTCACATTCGGGGCATCCACCTCGAGTAAAACAGGTTCTGCGTGGTCGGGTCCCGGGCAGCGAGTGCAGATAATGTGACGGTCCCCGTCAGGAAGAGGGCCTCTGCACGAGGCGCAGGTCGAAGGCATTTGAAACAACGCCTCGAATTTGCTCTTTCACTAAAAGACAAGCGTCGCAGAGGCGAACACTCGCAAAATAGCTTAGTAAAAGGATATGAAAGATGATGTGCGCCGGAAGGCGTAGCAGAAGGCTTTGAAGGCGGCTGAAGGCGCCGGCGTCCTCGTAACAGTCCTGCTGTAGGCTTGTCGACGGCGGGTGAAAGACTCCAATAATCCGGAGGATTCAGCGAAGAGAAGGTCTTTGCTGAAGGAGATTAAATCTGAAGAACTCTCATGACGGGGCGCCTATATATAGGCTTAGCCACGCCCATCTTGGCGGGCTCTGAGCGCGCGGGCGCGAAGCGCGCTCATTGGTCGCGCGTTCAGAGCCGCCCTGTCATTGGTTCGAGCAAGTTGCCGCAGCACAGCCAATGACCGAGCTGCCTCGCTCATTGCTGTCTGCTGTGCAGCTGCAATGCGTTTTTCATAAAGACTTCAATATTTCTCGAGAAACTGAGTTTTCCCATAGCGTAAGCTACTTACGCAATAGGAGAGACCTCTCGAAAGGGAACTCGAGAAGATGAATCTTTCCCGTAGCATAAGCTAAACTTACGCAATACTCATTCCCTCTTCTAGAGAGAACCGAGGTTACGTTAGTAACCAGTATCGTTTTCTTGAATTCTTGATCAAGCAGCTGTCCCTCCAAAACCAGAAGCTCTTGAAGGGTTGCAACCGGAAGTGTTTCCGGTGGTATTGATGGGCTCTCTTCTACAGTCCCCTTTAACTGATGAACTAGCTTCACCAAAATGCCCATCTGATCTTTGATGACTTCTTGATTGGTCAGGATGGTTCGTCTCACAGCTAAAACAGTGATCAGAAGATACAGTCTATTTAGTTGAAGTATATGCATTAAAAAAACGATAACTTTATGTTTCTAGCCTGCCAATTTCATTTCACTTGTGGAATAATAATGCTTATAATTTTTTAAAGGTCTGACCTGCTGATTCCAATTTTCTTTCTTTTTAAGAATTATAATTGACAGCATACACAAAGATATTTTTTACTTTCCTAATCCTTCTTAATGGAAAGTTATTTAAAAAAAATCATGGCATTGTAATTGCATTAGTCCAACTCTGCAAAGGCTCTGTAAATTTTCATTGGATGCTTTAAAGACTGTCTAATAGCAAACACTACGCTCACGAAATTTAGGATGGCCATGCAAGGGTAGTTTCTCTCACATTCACTGAAGTCTGCATTTTGGGCATGAGTTGGTGTAGCTGTGGTTCTTCTATTAATCACTGCAAACAAGAGACCAAAACATCAAAGTTCACATTTCAAAATGTACAACACTTTCAAAAGGCGAAGGCTCGTTTCTGTCTGTAGATAACAACAATGAAAACATGAATAAATGCACATTTTAGTTTTTTATGCTATACTTCATTTAGAATTCATAAACTGATCATTAACAAAGTATGAAAATACAATTATTAAACACATTATAGATATGCTTATAAATCAAGAATAAAGCATTTATAGCTGTATTTATAAGCTGCTTATTAATGTCTATTAAAGGGGTCATGACATGAGAAACTGAATTTGCCTTGATCTTCTGGTATATAAGAGATCTATGTACTATTAAAACTTCCTGCAAGTTTCATAGCTGAAGACGTCCTCCCCATTATAAACAAAGAATTTATTTAATCAAGCTCTAAATACAGCTCGTTCTAGATCCTTTGAACTTAGTGACGTACCAGTCGTTTGCATATGACCGCCTCCAGCGCAAGACAACTACGCCTCATTTCGCACGATGGTGTTTTTAGCCCCCAATGGGTCCTTCCAGGCAGCTAACTCTAACCTCATCCCTAAACCTACCCATCCCCTCGCTGCCTGGAAGGCGCCGTTGGGGGCTACAAACACCCCTCAGCTCACATCATCGCATGCGTTGAAGTGCAGCGAGTGGGTCTTTTTACAAGATGACTTCGATGCCACGCAGATGTGCTGTTCCTGGCTGTGGACAAACAACATGTTTGAATACGCTGCCGAACGATCCGGACGTCAGGGAAAGCAGTTGGATGTAGTTTATTTGCAGCATATGCAGCGCGCCAAAGCCTTATTTGTTCGGTGAGTGATGTAGATGAGTGTGACAGGGCGCATGTTACTGAAAGAACGACAAGAGAGAGAGCCCCGACCGCGCGCGCGCCTTCAAACTCTCTTGCTCTCCCTTCTCTCTCTCACACGCATATGAATCAAAATCAATAGAGAATTGACACGATGGTAAAAGATCGGAAGACCGAAGTTTCACGTGGCGGAGCATTGTGTACATGTGATACAAAATGATTAACGTTAATAATTTATGCATAAGCAGAACTGACGTTAGCCAATCATAACAATGGCCGTTAACACTGAACTCTTAAAGGGGAAACACCTCCAAAACAGACTGTTTGAATCAGAAGGGGAGAAACAGGGTGGGAAAAGGTTATAAATCACTAAATTAAAAAAAAAAATTGCACAAAAAACTATATTAATACTATAATTGCACCTAAGGGAACATAATAAAACAAAACAAAAAACCATGTCATGACCCCTTTAACTTAAGCCATAGAAAATATCTAACAAATCAGGCTATGTAGTCTAAAAACATTCAGATTACTATAAAAGTGGTGAAAATCTAAGATATATATCGCACTTTAAACGTTTATTAGATTGTTATTATTATAATTAATCCAGAATGTATGCCTGTCTGCAGTGCACAAAAAACATATCTAAATAAATCTGCACATGTCGGTTCAACATACGTGCAACTTCAGTGTCCTAAAATGGCGTCTGGCGCTAATTTTAGCAAGCTAACATTACGTGGTTCTCAAGTCCAGTCCTCGGGACCCGCTGCTCTGCTCATTTTGTATGTCTCTCTTATCGGACACACTCAGTTCAGTTCATTGAGTCTCTTCTAACGAGCTGATGATCTGAATCAGGTGCGTTACATACGGAGACATACAAAATGTGCAGAGCAGTGGGTCCTGAGGACTGGAGTTGAGAACCTAGCTTATATAACTTTAGCTAGCTAACGTTAGCTTATTTAACAGAGTCAGCTAACATACCTAAACGTCATTTCAGTCATGCTTCTAACGTCTACTAGCAAACCAACACTCTTAGTATCTCATTACAATTTGTATTGTAGAGTTACATGTTTTTTAACAGTATAATAATTATTTACCAGTAAGCCCAAAGACTGCAGAGACGGCCACCGGACTTTTTAACCGCGAAGCAGAGAGCGTGCCCGCGAATACACGCGCAAATGCGCATGCGCGTACCGTTTCAGTTTCATGCCTGCTGTAACCTGACACTTAGGGACCTTCTTAGTTTTATATTTAGGGCCCAAGCCCTGAAAGGGCGCAGAGCCCTATTGTTTTCCTTAGGATTATTTTTTTATTTTATTTTTTTCTCTTTTATGTTTCTTACGACTATTCGGGCACTTTTGGGGCCCTTAACATGCTCGAAAACTCTTGAAACTTTGCACACATGTCAGAAACCACGGCCATCAGGGCCAGGCTAAAGCTGGTTCCCGGGTGTGGCCGGGGGGCTCGACAGCGCCCCCTGGAACGGGGTCCGAAAACTTGGTCTATAAATCAAACACGCTTGCATGTAATATTAGAAACTCAGTACACATACATGAATGTCAGTCACGTGACCTCTTACGTCATTCGTCATTGACTGCCGGCATCTTGAGTACCTGATAAGCATTAGCTATCTAGCTTGCTACGATTTAGAGCTTCATATGGATACAGTAAATGGCTACGAAAGACAACATTTCGCACCTAGATTACCAGGAAAAGAAACGCTACTTTAAAAAAAAAAAATCGTGCTATCGCACACCCCTAAGCTAGCGTTAGCTTATTAACAATATATTTACATCCACTCGCCACAGACAAAATGAACATTGCACAGGGAGTTTGCACACACAAACCACTGTAACATAAAAGCAAGCAGGCTACTGGTTTGGCATGATATGACTGAAGGAATTTGACTGAATGCGCGCAAAGTGCGCTCCCTTAATAATTCCTAAAAAGCTGACATCAGTTCATCGTGATCTCACACATCTCTGTTATTATCAATGAAGCTGACTGCACAATAAATCTTTCATAATATATACACTTATATTTGCCAGCATACAGAATTCAGCTCTGAACAAAAAGTCCATTTTGAGCGATGAGGGGAGTCTATCTTGAATGCTTCTGATTGCCCATTGTGTTCAAGAAATCAACACATATGTCTGTGATTGGCTAAAGCGCTCAACGCTGCAAACATGTTAGAAAAAGAAACTCTGTAAATCGTTTCTATTTTGTAATGTACAAAAATGTATTCGTTTTTATGTTTTATTCATAGATATTTCTATTTTAAAACATATTAAAACCCGCAAATCGTTTTATTCTCCGCAACCCGCACACAGAGAGTGAGTGCATTACCGCCCGCGCTTGCACTCGGCCTGCCATTGGGCCATCAAATCTAGTTCCGCGCCACACTCGTTTGCATTGGGAGTGCACGTCTCTAGATCAAGAGCCCGGCCCGAGGATAGTAACGGGAAATGTCGGGTCAAGTTCGGGCTCGCTAAGCTCTAGTTCCTTTGCGACTGACGAATCGATCTGGCCGAATCAGGTACTCAAGATGGCGGAAGACAAGTTTTAGAAGTGAGTGACGTCAGTGAGGAGACGTTGGTGACATCATCTGATATTCATGTATAGATCTCATCGGTTCATATATACTTCATACTCTTACTTTTTACCCCAGCCCAACAGGAAGTCGACTATTTAGGGTTGTTTGTAAAACGCATGCAATGGAATTTAAAGTACTTCTCCTAGAGAATTCAAAGAAATGCCACGAAACTTGGTCAGTGTGAAGTCAAGACATTGAGGATGAAAAATTGTGAGGGGATTTTTGATATCTCGAACGGTTTGGCCGTGGCGAGGAAACGAAATTATGGCGAGAAACGTGAAACAGGAAGTGTGTTATAACTTCAGCATACATTAATTGATCATGATGAAACTTCAGCAGTGTGTTCGTTAAAGAGGACGATCACATGGATGTGACTATTGTGAGTCAAAGTTATGGCGCCACCAACTGGCAGCAGGAAGTGTGTCACTTTCAAAATGCTTTGAAATCACCCTCTTATTTTTACCCGATTTGCTTCAAACTTCATCTGTATAATGTAAATCCACGGCAGATGTAGACCTGTGAATGGATTCTTGATATCTTTGATACTGTTGCCGTGACAACCTATCAAACTTTAAAATTATTTTAGGATGCTTTTGAGACTCTTAGCATGCTTAAAATTGCATGAAAATCGACAGACATGTCACATTTATTAGCCAGTGTGCAAAGTTACAGAAACAGGCGTTGTGCAGGGGCTAAGTAGCGCCACTTTTTGACAAAAGTGAGAGGGTTAGTTTCATAGTTTTATCTACAATCATAAAACTCGGTAGGCATATTGTTCGGATTGTGACGTCTCAGCCTAGGCTGTACGTATGTGCGTGTGTGTGGTTTGGGTGTGTGTGCTTTTAGGTGCCGTCTGGAGGGGGCGTGGCCAACACACCTGACACTTGTTGGATGCAGTATGAAATGCGGTGGAGACTGCTCGTGGCGGCGGTTTTTCGGCGTTGGCTTCTGGGATGGATTCGTTTGTTCTGCGCTTCGCTAAGCGTCCTGGCCGACCTTGACACATGTCCGTTATTTATAATATGTTTATGTCTGTTTTACCTTGTGATAATAAATGTTTTGCTAGCAATTGACGCATCCGGTCTCCTTTTTGTTGCAGCCTTAGAGCCGGCTGTAACTAATGGGGGCTCGTCCGAGAATTTAAAGCGAATGCGTTAATCACGTGGATTATGATTTTTCGTTTGATTTGTTTGAGGAAATGTTTTGGGAGACGGACGTGATTCCAACAAAAGAAAATTTTTCACACTTTTATGGGTAAGTGACTTTTTGTGGTAGAAATGACAAGATGAGATTGATTTCATTCCCCAAGCCGGACAACTTTCTAGTTTACAGTCATTAGCTCCAAACAACAGGAAGTCAGATATTTTGGTTTGAATGTGGATGTTTTGGAGTAATCTCTGTCCCTCTTTCCCTCTCTCTGTGTCTGTTGAGTGAGAATGCTTTTAATTATTGTTGTTCAAGATTTCGGGGGCTTTTGGGGCCCTTAACATGCTCTAAAACTCTTGAAACTTTGCACACGGGTGAGAACCCACGGCCATCAGGGCCGGGCTGAAGCTGGTACCCGGGCGTGGCAGGGCGGCTCGACAGCGCCCCCTGGACTGGGATTCGAACACTTGTCCATAAATCAAACACACTTGCATGTAATAATTTGAAACTCGGTACACATATAGATCTCATTGGGTTGAATAACTTTCGTACTCTAAGTTTTACGACAGCCCAACAGGAAGTCGGCTATTATGGTTTGTTTGGAAATGCATGCCCCTGAAATTCGATTTACTTCTCCTTGGGAATTGATTGGATTGCAACCAAACTCGGTCAGCAGGAAGTCAAGACATTGAGGGTTATAAATTGCTAGCGGATTTTTGATATCTCGAACGGTTTGGCCGTGGCGAGGAACTTAATTTATGACTAAAAAAGTGTGTTATAACTTAGTTCGTTTTACCTACAGTTATAAAACTTGCTGTGTATATTGTTCTCGTCAAGCCGAACAACTTTCTAGATTACAGTCATTAGCTCGGACCAACAGAAAGTCAGATATTTTGGTTTGAATGTGGTCATTCTCTCCCTGAGCCTACGTCTCTGTTTCTGTGCCTGTCTGTGTGTGTGTGTGTGTTTGTAGGGGGAGACGGGGGGGAGGGGGGCTAGATTAACCATTTCACTGCTGTGTTGTTTGGCCTGCATTAAAAAAATAAAATAAATGTCTATTTTATAAATAATTTTTTTTCTTTTTTATAAAGTAAAGGCCCTCTTGTGTCCAAAAGAAAGAGCCCCCCGGGGTGGGGGGGCTAGATTAACCATTTCACTGCTGTGTTGTTTGGCCTGCATTAAAAAAATAAAATAAATGTCTATTTTATAAATAAGTTTTTTTTTTTTTTATAAAGTAAAGGCCCTCTTGTGTCCAAAAGAAAGAGCCCCCCGCAGACGTTGAGGGACTATCCACCGCAACAGATGAGCCAGAGCCTGAGGTCCAAAGGACAGAGTTCACCATCGTGTCGGAAGTAGAGCCCCCGAGTGAGTCTGACCAGGGGTTTGAGTCCGTGATATCAAGAGATGAGGGAAGGGGAACCGAGGACTGGTTGCTGGCCGTCAGTACAGAAGGATTGTTTCCCACCCTAACCCACTTGGTATTATACACTTGGCTAAAGTCTGATTACACGGTATTCAGCACAAATTCTGCTACAATAATATGTCATGCAGCATGTATGCATCCTGCCTACTCATTCAGATAAAACAATATACTGATTTAAAATGTGTTAAACATGTTTTGTGTAAGATAGCTCTATGCAAGGAGGTGTGAATAATCATGCATACTGATGTGTTTCACACCTGGAAAGATAAAGACCCTCCCATAATGGCCCTATCAGGTGGGACTGTGAGGGAACTAGAACAAACTGAGGAGAAATTTAAAAAAAGAATGGCTTTTTGATTGTTTGGATTTATTTACAATACAACATAATCCAAAGATGCATAACAAAGGACAAAAAAGCACATTATTGAACACACTGATCTAAAGATAGAGACTTGAACAGTGACACACCTTTGTGCCATTCCTGAAACATACCTGTCATTTCCAAGGTGTTTGATTTTTCATTTTACCATGTTCATGTACAGAGACTCATGTAAATGTCATGTAAAAGTCAGCAGGACTCATCAGTGGCATCTAGTCCCTGTAAAAATAAATAAATAAACAACTGTGAACATGCTGATATCAAGATGAAGTAATGGGGCTGTAAGATTTTGGGAAGACACTTTAGATTTTTTTGGTTAAAATTGTGATTTAAAATTTACAAATATATATATATATATATATATATATATATATATATATATATATATATATATATATATATATATATATAATGAACACCAGGTTTGTTGTGCCTTGCAGGCCTATACATTTATGACTGCATAAAATAATAACAATAACTTAATAATCATTTGTACTTTGTAAAAAAATGCAGGCGGCCATAACGATAAATCGTTAAAAAGGAACACTTCAGTACAATACACTAGAGAAAAACATATGGATTATCATTATCATGTTACTTCAAATGTTTCCATTCATTATGACACGAGATTGTAGTAAAAACTTGAAGCCTAATGTTTGGCACGTTTTGCTTTTCAAACACACAGCGCGAGTGATTCAAACTCACAGCGCGTGCAGAGAACATTTACTGAAGCGATCGAGTCACTCCAAACTATGAAACATTATTGTTCCTACATTATACATATCAACATTTAAGCAGATATCCACGAACACAGTAAACACAGGTCCAAACATTATAATAGTCACCATATTAGTGTAAACACTCCCAGACAGCAGGCGACTCCGAGCCGGATCCGTCTCTAAACCGGCAAATCCGCGTTACATTAACGTCCGTTTCACTGCTCTAAAACGGATCCAGCCCGGGCCGTATCCGTGATACGAGCGCGCGCTTTTTCTTTCTGCAGAACGAAGAGGAGGCAGCCACAGTCGGTACTCGGGTATCCTACCTCAAAAACTTCACCAAGGTAAGCCACATAATGTGCTCAAACTCCTATTAATGAATTAATTTCTTGATTGTGTTGTGTACTCGTTATCTTAAAAGTTTTTTTTGCTCCTTTGATCGGTTTTGAATAGTATTAGCTGACTCTATCAGAGGAGAGCATGCTAACATAAAGACGGTCCAAAAGACTGTAATTATATATTGACGAATTTAACTGCTTCTATTTATTATTATGAACTATTATACATTTTTGTTTTTTTAAATGTGCTGCGTTGTGGTAATGTCAGTGATAGGGTTGTGTTACGTTAACGTTATGTCAACCCAGCTAGCTAAGGTCTCCCGCAGACACTCGTTTTAAAAGTGATTTCATGAATCACTTTGGCCTACCTGCCAAACGTCTACATTTTTTCAAGTTTTTGAAAGAATGGCAGTTTTTAAGTCTGCTCTCCAAGACTGCATTTGATTACAACAGCTGTCCGTAACTTTTTTTTCCGTAAGATTTTTTTTGTGTTCAAAATGTACAAAATTTAATGAGCGAGTACATCATGCATCCATTTTCCAAACCGTTTCTTTTTTTTGTCTTATCCTGAATCTCTACGTGTAATAAGTGTTTATATTGGGACTATTTTAGAATAGTTCGTGTCGCAGCACCTGCGTGGTCTCAAAAACGAGACGACCGGACTGCAGCTTTAATCAAAAATACATATTTTCGGCACCTTAGTTGTATGTGCAACTCTGCCTAAGCTTTTTACAGGGGGCAGGTTTTTTTGTCTCCACATTATACTACACGTTTTATTTTATTATTATTTTTATTAAGCAAACAATACAATACAAATAAATTGATAAAAAAAGCAACAGCAGAAAACAAATACAAATAAAAACAAGTATCAGACCAAAAAAATTGTTGATGACAAACAAGAAAAGAGTGCATAATACAAAAAACAAATGAGAAAACAAATATACAAACAACATAAGACAGAAGGCAATATGGATGAACCTATCTCTACTACATACACTTTGAATATATATCTCTGATTGTCTACAATGATCAACGTTTTAAAAACATGTCGTCTTCATCGAGTGCTTACACAGCGTTTGAAAGCAGGCGTCTATCAGCGGATCCATCTATCATCTATCTCGGTGAAGACAACATGTTTTTGAAACGTTGATCAATGTAGCCAATCAGAGACATAATGTTGAGCCTCATAGCAGTCAGATTTCTCATTTAATGGTAATTACATGACTATCTACTGTTTTCGTCTTAAAGACTAGTTTACAAATAAAAAACAGCAGTTTCATAATATTATATTATTAGCCCAAATACAGACAATACAACTCAACTTAGCCTATATAGGTCCATTTATAGTCAATCAATAGTCTGTCTCTGAACGGTGCTTCAATAGATCTCAACAAAACTAACAGCTTTTGTCTTTGTCTTTTGTTTGCAGATGCCTCATGGGAATTAAACTGCATGTGTGAAGGGGTTTGTAGTTCCGTGGCTTTCCTACCCGTTCTGTTTGGTTGATGTATTTGCAGTTCATGATATGAACATGTTTGGGATGCTGTTTTTTGCTGCCTCTTTGCTACTCAAGAAGACCTTGTTTTTTGGGACAAATAAATTCACAAGGCTTATGTTACTACACTGTTTCTGCATTTTGTGTATTCAAATAAATTGAAGATGGATCAAAAGAAAGCCCTTGAATATGTCATTTACTGTGCAATTTTTTTTAATGCATGATTATTGTGAAGTAGTGGCTGTGAATTAGTGCTAACACAGGTGGTGTTTTAGTGTAAAGTGTAAATTTTATAGTGTAAACTTCTAAAGCAGTACTTTCAACTTTTTATTGCCTAAGCAATTTGATGTTAAAACCTAACAAAAAAAATATCAGTGGCATAAGACTATAAGATATTAGATCATGTGAGAAGATTCTTGAAATTCTAGATATGTATTCTTCTTAGAGAGAGAGCGAGTGTGTGTGTACTGTCTACAAAATGAGCTGGCCCTGATCCGGCATGATTCTGGACCAGATCCAAAACAGAGCTGGACCAGATCTGGTCCACATTTGGGCCAAATCGCCATAAAGGAATCCGGAGCTGGCCCAGTTCTGGTCCAGATGAGGAAAAAACGGAACCGTGCCGGTATTGGCCCGTTGTGCCAAAAGACACCGGCCCAGGTTCGTTGTGCGGATCTGGCCCAGAACTTACGACGTGTCTGGGCCAGTACTGGGCCAAATGATTTTTGCTATCTGGGCTCATAGCCTACTTTTATATAATGCTGTGTTTTATTATCGAACATAAAAAAATCCTCGTGTCGTACATGTATATAAATTTAGCATTGAAAGGTTGCCTACCTGTCTACAGTTCATATTTCAACATGCTTCTATTTCATACATTTTAGTCTGGCACCAGTTTAACTAGTTGCTACAATGTAAAGTTTATGCAACAATAACACGCTTACTATTATGAGTGGGAATTTCTTACCTTAAAAATCTTTTTCGTCTTCAAATTGCATTCTTTTAATTCTTCTGGGGTAAATCCAAGGTAAACAGCATAGCACATCACGTGTCTTCCAAACTCGATGAAAACCAGAGGACTGATGAAGTCTAATGCTTTTTTTGAGGTGATGGACGATGTGCATGTGAATTGCTCTTGCAAGCGTAAAAGTGGATGTTACTGTTGGTCATACTTCCAAAAAGTAGAATCTGTGATTCCGAATGACAGTATCCACACCGGCTGTGGTGACTGACAGCCGCATATTCTCCTCAAAACATTGGATGTATCCGTGCTGTGCCGTGCCGAGGCACAACCCACGTAAAGTTGATAATTCCGCGAATAACTGCAATTGCAGATTTCGAGCAGAGATGGCGACAGAGGAAAAACTACGGACTGCAGCTTTAAGAATTATGATATTTTTCTTACTGCTTGAGGTGTCATTGTTATTTCTCTGTATTTCTCTTTTCTTTCTCTTTCCTTTTCATTTTATGTTAATGTATTCAATGCAGTGATGTTTCTTTTCTTGAAAAAAAAAAGGATGGTGTATGTATAGGTCACCTTATCCTGCACTCTTGGTCCGATATCGTTAACATTATGGTGTGTGTTTGTTTTCTTCGTATGTTTCACTACCTGGTGGATTATTGTACGTAAAGTTACCCATTTGAATCTTTATCTTCTGTTTCTACGTCTTCCTATCTGCATGCACCCGTTTACAGAATAATTCTCACTTGCCATTGTTAATCTGTAACCCTTTTCTAACCTGACCACTCGCCACACTTGGTTTCCTCCGAACCTGAGATCGTTACTCATTAGTGTCATTAGGGTTCAAACCATCGTACTAACAGGCTGCTGTGTTTTTGTTAATAATCTTTGTTTTTAAAACTTTGAAAAATGTATAGTTTTTACAGTGTACAATTACAATCTACTTAAGCTTACAATGCTTTTAGCAAATAATCTAAGCTGTTTTTCATAAGGATTTTCATATAAGAATTCATTTTTTCTATTCCAATAACTCACTGGCCTAACATCAGAGTCGCTCAGAGACACGCAGAACATTCAGCAATACGTATGACGGCAGTGAGTGAGCAATGTTATCTGCGCAAAAAGAGATACACAGCATGAAAACTGGGAAAACAAGACAGACTCCCGAAGGAAAAGCACCATCTCACTATCTGGCGTCTCTGTTTGCCTTCCAGCCTGGAACTAATTGGTGTAAGATGAAGTTTCTATAGGTATTATAACCGCGAGCGTAGAGAGAGAGAGAGATGTAGGAGAGAA
Organism: Tiaroga cobitis; assembly: GCA_030578255.1. Classification (NCBI taxonomy): domain Eukaryota; kingdom Metazoa; phylum Chordata; class Actinopteri; order Cypriniformes; family Leuciscidae; genus Tiaroga; species Tiaroga cobitis. The sequence goes on from CM060597.1 coordinate 51,566,035, forward strand.
TGAGAGAGCAGAACAGTGAGATCTACTACCATACTAAATATAGCTATTATAATGTAATGGAGTCAGCTTGATTCAGTGATGCTAAATCAGTTCAATAAAACCACTTGAAGCACATTTATTTTGCAGTGCATTCAAATGTGCTTAACCTGACCTGTCATTTTCACTGTGACTAGTGAATCAGGAGACAAAGCAACTGTTTCACTACACTGAAAAAATAAAACTGCAGTAGGATTTAATTTGAAACAATTTTTTCTAAGAAATTGCTAGTAAATTTCACAAAAATTACAAAGAAATGTCCAGTAACACATTTAATTAAATGATCAGAAAATCGAGTCAGTGGCTTGTAGCCTACATTCATACGCCTGTTTGCAGAACATGTTGTTCCTCACTTTAATGTACAGAATCAGATCTATGCTATAACATCCCTGCACACAGTATTTTGTAACACTTTATTTTGATGGTCCCTTTTGAAACATTCTACTAACTATTAGTACATTTGCAACTACATGTCAAGTAACTCTCATTAGGGTATTAGTAGACTGTCTGCTTAATTTCTGGTAACTCTTTATTGTGATGGTCCTCCAACAGACACGACTATAAGTAACTCCGCAACTACATGTCAACTTATTCTAAACCTACCAGTCTACTAATACTCTACTAACACTCTAATGAGAGTTAGGGGGCTTTTACACTGGGCTCGTTTGCTGCGGTCCGAGCGCGTTTGTTCCCGGCGCCCCCCGCAGCGTTGGTCTGGTTTCACACTCAACTTGTTTCTATCGAACCCTGGTGCGTTTGCGTGCATATTACATCATCGCAAACGTGCACGGCGCATGATAGAAAACAGAACGCGGGTCAATATTGTGTTTTTTTATTAATTCGCTGCTATTATGCGCAGTTGAGTGAACAATACAGGTTTACTGTGCGTGTGTCACATAAGGTGGCCTTCTGCTACTTGCAAACAGACTCTTTTGAGGAGACAGTGGATTTCCAAATTTGGTGCCCTCACTGCCCTGATTCCACACGCAATGCACGAATACACTGCAGGCTCACTCTCGCTCGTATCCAAGGTAAATCGCGGCACGGTTCGGGTCTTCAGCAGCAACCGAACTCAGACCACCTCCTCCAGGTAGTCTCGGGTTCGGTACCCCAGTGCGCACCCGGGTCCCATGACAGCGTTCACATTAACTAATTAATTTGAATTAATTTTTCATGTGAACCGTGCCCCGTTCCGAACTAAACTGCCAGTGTGAAAGCCCCCTAAGTAGACATGTAAGTGCAACGTTACTTAAAGTCAACACAAAATGTGTTAAAGGGACCATCAAAATAAAGTGAAACAATATTTCTCTTTCGGACAGATCTGTGAGTGTTGTTCTCCCAGCGGTTTTTCAATCGGTCGGATTAATTCATTTATCAGAACGCAAACACTCGACAGTCTGTCTCTGAATTGATCGCATGATGTCAGCATTATTGCCAAATCAGATGTCTCCACAGAATGACATTGAGTGTGTTTGACTAATGGCAGTGTGTTTGACTCTCTGAGATCGAATAAATGACCTTTGGAGAGTCATACGGTTCAACCAATCAGCAGCTGGGACATCTTGTCATGTGATCACAAGTCTGACTTTGCCACAAATACATGCTAGATGCACAAATGTCAACTTGTCGAATAGTCAATATCAGGGTTTGATGTATAAAACACTTGAGTTTGTGACATTTAAAATTGCAGAAGTCAATTTGATATCTTCATTTAATAAGACTGAACGTCTCCATGTGCTCTGAAGATAAACTAAATTACACCAGAATCACAAATGATGACACTAAAGTCAGACACTATGTGTCTCTCTGATATATTTTAAGGTAATGAACTTCTGTGGTGAAAACAGCAGGTTTTATTGAGCACAAAAAATACACTGCAAAAAATATTTTATTAGTTTTATTTTTGTCTTGTTTTCCAGTAACACTTTAGAATACTGTTCCTTCATTAATGAATAACAAATGAGTAACGCATTAATAACGCGCTTGTAACTACTATTTACTAACAAGAAACTCTGATTTACAAATTAGTAGTGCTTAGTGGAATGTAGTTGTTCACTATTAGCTAATCAATAACTACTTTTTTTCATACATCCCAGAGAACTACTAAGAAATACTATGTACAGGTTATTAACATGAATAATGCATAATGTATAATTAATTCTAAAATTAAGATCATGGTACTAATAATGACTAGTGTTACCAAATCCTTCAGAATAAATGACTAATTATTTGGATCAGTATTCTAAAGTGAAAAAAAAAGATTACTCTCTTACATGATATGATAACTAACTAGTGGGTAACCATGATCTTCACTTTAAAATCAATTATACATTATGCATTATTCACAATAAAAATTAAGCTGTAAATAGTAGTTCTTAGTAGTCCTCTGGGAGGTATGACAAAATAGTAGTTACTGATTAGCTAATAGTGTACTTATTAGCTAATAACTACCACATTCAACTGAGCGCTGTTACTTACTAATTTGTAAAACAGAGATTATTTTTAGTTAATAGTAGTTACCAGAATGTTAATTGTGTGTTAGTCATTTTGAAAAGACTCCTGCCCTTCTATTCCCTTTCAACTCCATTTCGCTCTTTCAATGATACTTTGCCACCTGTCACCTGGCCACACCCACCTCACCTGTTGCCTATAAATTGATTGTGAACCTTTTGGCTCATTCTTTGCACTCTCTCCTGGCACTCTGATGCATAACTGTGCGCGTCTTCATGAATTACGTGAGTCCATCTATTAATTTGATTGTGTTTTTCTCTCTTTATGCCTTTTTTATGATTTACTGTCGCTCTGTCAACATGTGCACTGCTGATTGATTAATTTGTTTGCTAGACATGTGCCTTGAGCCATGTGGAAAGATTGTTTGTTTGAATTATGTTTTACAGTTTGTTTTATTGTGATTAGTACACTCACATCTTTGTTGTTCATTTATATAATTGTTCAATTTGTGTTGATTGATCACTGTCACCAATTGTATCATTTCTTTGTTGTCCCTTATGCAGCACACAGACAATGCATTGACCCAAAGTCAACCTGCATGATGCAATAAAAAAACTACTGGTGTTGAAAAAAGCCCTTGCCTTCTCTCTGCCTCATTCATCGTTCCAGACTCTGTTTGCTCACCAAACCTCACTTTACCTGAACCATTTCCATAACCCTACAGTTCCTACAATGGTCCTTCGAGCCGGAGACTGAGTGAGGGTTACCATGGCAGGCATTGGTATGGATGAAAAAGATGAAAGAGAGTTGGAGTTGGAGAGGGCTCTCCCAGTCACAACCCGTAGCACCTTATCCAGGCGGGAGAGGCACCAACCTGACCGCTATGGCTTCCCGGCTCCGGTTGGAAAAGCCTCTAGTAAGCCCAAGAGCCTCCGTATTTTTCTTTCCAGCTCATTATACCTAATTACGCGTTAATGTGCCACGCCCACGGAGAGCGCGCGCTATTCAAACGCAAATGATTTTAGACAAGCCGTTCAAACATGCCAACGCCCACCAGCTGGATTATAAAACACATCGTGTTTAGTAAGTATCTTGTACAGCTGTGTACACAGCGTATCCTTTCACTGTGAGGAATATCTAACCCTGGAAAATGTACCAGAAGTGCTGGTAGTTTCATTTCGAGGAGCAACGGATCCAGCTGATGTAGTAAGTCATTTATTCTAGTGCTTTGTTCTAATCGTGATATTGAAGTGTCGGACTGTAAACCACAAAAAGACTGTTTAAATATGAATTGCGTGTCTGTGTGTAGGCTAAATGATGAGTGAACGGCAAAGGCGCGCGCGCTTTGTTTACAGTTATACAGCGCGTGTCTGTGCCTTGTTCATTCACTCTCTCTTTTAATACGTATGATAAAATGTATAGTTTTTACAAAGAAATACACTTGAAATATTGTTAAAATTGTAATTATTGTTGTAATTGTAACCTATTTGTAATTGGTTACAATTTCTAATTGTAAAATATGTATAGGCTATATAGATCATTTCTTTTGTCCTTGCATTCTTTGGGATCCTGTGACACACCTGTGTGAAAGGGCTAATTAATATGCAGCTCATTATGCGGCACATTATCCGGCCTTTGTCTTCTCAGGTGTGAACACGCCTCCACGCATATTGCCTTTCCAAACCAAAGGTCTCTAATAAAATTTAAATCAGTGTATGTGTTTGTGTAAATGATTAGGCAGGATGATTTTCAGATCATTTTGAAGCAAAAATTCTAGGCAACAACACTGATTAGTCACAAGTCTTGTGGACACATATTTAGTATGTGTTTTGTGGCCTTATTTCAGACACTTTAAGTTTTAGTTTTTTCAATAACCATGCATAAGCAATATTCTCTCAAAAATACAAACATGTTTCATAATTGTTACTGAGAAATTACGGTAGTCCAGTTTGTGCTTTATTGAGTGAATTTACACCTTTGCCATTAACATGTTTATAAATAACTGAAAAAAGCACAAATGTCAGAGCATGTCAGAACACCTCAAGGACCCCAAAAATCCTTAGACCTCAGAGGGTTAAGGACACACACGCAAGACGCGGTTCTCTTCAGGAACACAAAGAGAACCATTGTGCAACTCTCACTCTCCTATCCCTGCATTGGTCCCTGGCCATTTCTGCTCGCGAGGAAAATGAACCCAGCCCGATCTCAGCTGGCAAGCTTCACCTCCAAGGACATTCAAACATGCCGCGCTCACGCGCGCTGGACGAACCCGAACACTCGGCATCCACATGACAGAGAGAGACACACCCACCCATCCAACGGAGCTTTACCGGTGCAAGTACCTGTTTTACTATGCTTTCAAGGGTTAAGATCTGTTGATTTTGTTGTCTCAAAGGTTCTGTGTCTGTGATGAATTTTGCAAAACTCATGATCTTTCCAGGTCTGCTTTATTTCTCCCTCTCTGTCTAGCTCACATGATCTTTCGATCAGACCACTCTCTCTCTCTCCCTCTCTCAATCTCTCTCTCTCTCTCTCTCTCGTCGTTATTTGTTTGTTTCGTTAGTTTTACTGTTAATGTACATATATGTATCCCGGGGTTTGTAATGTAGAATTCTGTATCCGTAGTTTCAATTATTAAAACCATATTCTTGATTGCTTTCTGTCTAAGAGCTTATATTACAAGTCAATGAAATTCTGATCTCATAGCTACAAAGCTTTACAAGTTGTTACTATTTCAGTAACCTAAATTTTATAAACACAAGAAAATTAATGTTCACGGCCGGAACATTGAGATTTCTTGGAGTTTATAAAAAGGGATAACTTTGTTGAGAAGTTGGTAAGTTAATCTTACGGCTGTTTGCTGGACAAACCGAGTGTTTGATAACTAAATTAATTCCCTTAAAGTTATCTCATATAATCGATCTGTAATGAGACCATTGATGTATGAATGAGGAATTGTAATTCGTAATGATGTATCATTCATATATTCGATCACTCTATTTTCAATTTCGATAATTGAACTGCAACATGCAAGATAATGATCATATCCATGATTAATTATGAAAATTCCCTATGAATAATTTGAGCTAATTAAGGCAAAAGTCATTGTTGCTACAGTTATTTGGTGGAGAATGCGGGCACATTTCAAACGTTGTTTTATGAGCAAATTCAGTTTCAATCTGTTTATATGGTTATTAATAATTTTGTGCACGCACGCTATGGAATTTTGAAATTGTGAGATAAGTCGTAACGCGAACTCACTCCTAACTGACTGAGGCAAAAACCCGACGTCAGTCAGTAACATTACATTTTAACAGCTGCTAAAATATGCATAGACATGTTTCTTTTGTCACTGTTAAATGCTGAGTACACTGCAGTATTAATATTACAAATGTCCTGTTAAGAGATGAAGAAAACTCTCTGCAGGTGATACATTTTAATATTTTTAAAAACCGCCTATTAAGACGAAGAAATCTCTTTTTAGTGCGAGACGTAAATCTGATCAGAGCGAGATTCCTTTGACTCAGTAGTAAAAAGGCCTGATATATAATCATTAGATTAATGATAACTCCTGGTAAAAATTGGCTTAGCTAACCAATTGTAAACCTAACACATTTTAATCATAAGTGCTATATTGATTGTGTGTACGGGAGTCGAACAGCAGACGTACATTCCTGTTGTCCACAATTTACGTGTAGTGCAGCGAAGAAATCCTGCCACACACTTTTGTGAAACATAGCACCAAAGATCCACCGAGATCTGTTTGTTTATTTGTGATTCATTGCAGGAAATCAGCGCACGACGCGAGCTGAACGCTCTTAGTTCGAATCACATTAAAGTCGGTTGTAATTCCGCCTGCTAAACACCCGATGGCGTCCTTTAGGTATTTAGAAGTCTCAAATTACGCCCCGCCTTCTGACTTCAGCATGCATGAGGACAATTACGCCATCTCGTGGCCGTTTCAGATAATGCTCTCTTTACTGCTGAATTCATTTCCCTGTGAATTAGCCTGTCTAAATTCTCAATAATTATTTGCATTTATAGCTTTGCTTGTGCGAATATTATTTTGTGGTAGACAATTTTTCTGCTTTTGACTGGTACATTTACTTTGAGTTTGGTTCAAAACAAGATTTGAATTAAAACTTAAACTAAATCCCAGCACAGCCAGAGAGAGCCCACTTAGAAGTCCCCCACCTAGTGGCCGCCCCCTTCTAAGTCCGCTCACTCAACTCTCCTTGTCTCTCTTTTCAATTCTGTTTTGAATTGCCTATTTCTACTTCTCTCTTTGGACTTTTATAGTTATTGATGATACTTCACTGTTATCGTTAAAAATTTATAAAATTTTATCCTGATTTCTCAATCCCCCTTCACGCTTATTTTAATTTGGTTTTGAACCAGTGTAAATTTATGTCGTGTTTGCCTGTCAGCCACTGATATCCATGTGGAGGAAACAGCGCCACCCTGTGGCCTTCCTCGAATTGGGCATCTATCTCATCCTCCCCTTTTGATTATTTTATAGGCATTAATGATACTTTACGATGTTATTAGCTATTATAGGATATCATTCTAATTTCCCTTTTAATTCTTTCCTGCTTGTTTTAAATTTTAAATTCAAACAAGATTTGAGTTTTGAATTTGAATCAAGTGTTCTGTTTACCCAGGAAGAGCACGAAGAAGGAGTACGCCCCCTTGTGGTGAAAACCCACTACTGCGGCCTGCTTCTCCTACTGTGTTTCAATCCTGTCTCTTCATATTTAGATTTTTATTATTTTCCCTCTCTTTTGGGTTAGGTTATTTTGATAATTACCAAACATTATCATAATTCCCTCCTTTTTATTATTATTTAGTAAAACCTTCAACTTTTATTTGCTACATAAATAATCAATCCATTTGGTTTAAACAAGCAAGCCTTAAATCCACTTTAGGTTTCACTTGTTTAACCTTTGTGTATTTAGAGGTGGCATTCACCAGAACACTGTGGTGAGGTGCGGCACTCTCTGATTGGTATCCCGCAAGTGAGGTTACTCGACCGGCGGTACCGACGCTGGCCGTGTGTGAGTTTCGGGCACTTCCAAATCCCGTACCATCGTTGCGGCACGCAACACGACTCAGCAATTTGGCACGCGAAAGGGAAGTCAACCACGCTAGCTGACACACAAGGCAATGTTGGAACAAGTACCTGCACCGGGGCCTGAGAAGGGGCCACTCCTTCGGGAGGGTTCTGGGGAAAATCCACTTTGCTGTGCCGTCTGGCGGTTGACACCCTGGTATTGCCGGTTGTGTTTAAAGTCAGTTGTTTGAGAGGGCGCAGCAAGGTACAGGGAGACAACGAAGTTGCCCGAGAACACTGCGGTCAGGTGTTGGGAACCGTCGGAGGGGTTGACTGAGCCACGGGCTCCAATCAGAGATGACCTCAATTCACCCAGGCAAACTAAATAAGGTAAAATCCATCCACTTAGTATAGGCCACAGAATATTAGATATTCCCCCAGTCATTTAAGTGTTGAGCCCATCTTTTCTTCTCTAAGCCACACCCCTTTTTCCTAGGTTTTCCGCCGGTAAACCCACTAGCTTGTGGGCCCGGCTATAAAATCCAGCTGGATAGCAGGCTCAGGCCTCCTTATCCCCTGTAACACTCTCTGTGTTAGTATATCTCCCATTTTATTACAGACCTATTAATTTGTTTTGTTTCATTTTACTGCAATCTTTTCTATCTCGCTATTTTTCCGTTCTGTTGTGATTTGTTTCTTTCAGTTCACCTAGAGACAGAACCTATGACACAAAGGACAGCTAAATAACAGATCGACCACTGAGCAGCTAGCGTCAAAATCTTTATTTAGGCTCTGCGCTGACCTACGCAAATTGGCCCAATCTAACTGTCTGCATCAGTTAGCCAAAATTCTCATAGACGGCCTAGGCCGTATTAGCATAATTCATTAGCTCGTAAACGAACTTGCACTGGTTTTGTTCCTTTGTATGTGTGCTGTGCTCTTTTCGCCCGCAGAGAGCCAACCTGTTCCTGTCTTCCAGTCCCGCAGCCCGCTGGGACAACCTGGAGATATGGCTGAGATCCACAACACCTCCATTCCTGCCCAAGGTCGCCAGTGACTCAGAGCCCCCGAGCCAAGAGCAGCTGGACGCCGACTTGGACAAGCTGATGGCTCACGAACCGAGCCAAAGCCACAACGACAAAGACTGGGTCCGACACGTCGGAAACCTCGCTCACAAGCTCATCGCACCAGCACGGCTCCACGAAAGGAGCCGCATCGCCCTGGAGCACAAAGTAGCAACGCTAAAGCTGCAAGCGGAGGAAGCCCAGATCCACAGTCGTCTAGATCAACTGCTCCTTGAAACCGAGGAAGAGGATGACACCGACCCCGAGCTACAGGAGAAATTGGAAAGACTTCAAACTGCCCTGTCTGATCTTCGTCTACACACAGACCGAAAAGAGCAGTCAGAGAAAGAAACCAGAGAGGAACTCAACGAGAAACTCCGACAAAAGTGAAGCCCCTTGCAAAGAGCAGAGACTGAACTTAAAGAGACTCGAAAGCCAAGGCCTGCGAAAAACACTTGCAAGCGGCCCAAGCTAGAATTCACTAGAACTTGTTCAGCAGAGACACTATCTCGAATGCGGACTTGACATTGTTCGCACAGAGCTGAAACACTCGTATAGACTGCAGAGTGACCGGGAAGGGGAAACACACACCACAAAGTTTCCCTTGTCCAGCCGGTCCGCACCTTTCAGCCAACAACCCAGAGCTGAAAAGAAGGGCGAAAGCCCGCTGTTCAAAACACCACCAGCCAGCCCACAAGAACCCCCGCCAGCAGCAAGGGGGGGGGAGAGCCTTTCCAAAGACCCCCTGCCACTAACCACGGCATGGCTCCCAAAAGACTTAACAAGCTGCCCAGGAACATCCCGACGTTCACTCCTACCTGCAGGACATTGACTTTCACTTACAAACTGTTACCAACGTCATCGCGTGGGACAGATTGTACCTGCTCAGAACCACGTCCCGTCGTGATGTGCGCAGATTCCTCGACCGCCAACCAGAGACAGTCAAGTCGGACCACCAGCCGCTGCGGCAGGCCTTCAGTAAAGAATTCTCTGACCCAGAATCAGACCAACGACTACTCAATAGCTAAGATAAGCTTACACCAAGCAAAAGACTGTGTACGAAAAGACTTTGAAAAACCCCACAATCTACTCTGTCTCTGAACACTACTCAGAGCTGCCTCTAGAGGGCGCCCCACAACACCCAGCCACGTCAGAGACGGCAGAGATCCTGAAGGTGCTGAAACAGCTTCTTCACGGGAGATCTCACAAGAGAAACAAGTGGTACGAGCCCGACATCCTGTGTCTAAGCGTAAGACCAAGCACCCTGAACACTGCTCGTCGGCCACAGAGCCAGCTGTCACACCACAAAGTGACAGCATCACCCAGCCACCACAGCTGACCGCTGCACAGCCTGAGCATGACAGGAAAGTGTCACACAACTGGGACCAAAGTCCCGAAAGACCAAGAAATGCTGTTTTGGCTACATGCCTCTGCAGCGACCCACACAAGACCGGCCCTAACCGCCCATCGATCAACACACCAGCCCCGACGCCAAGACTTCTGGGAAACCTGATCCAAAAGGGGGGTGGCCCGAAAACTCTACCTAGCCATCACCACAGACAATGATTTGAGCATTAAAGCCCTGCTAGACACCGGCTCAGGCCTCATTTTGATATCAGCTGAACATTCTGAAAGACTCAGTACTAAAGCTAAGAGCCAAGATCGAACTCTTACACCCCAAACGTGTGAGCTGAACGTGCAGTCGTACAGCCAAAACAACATCCGGCTAGAACAGGTAGCTCACATCCACCTGACACTTGGTCCTTTGAGTCTAGTCCATCCCACGCTCATCTCACAAATGAACACCTTTCCACTTCTAATTGGCAAAGATCTGCTAGATCGATTTGAGCCTTTAATAGACTTCAAACAACTGCAAGTTTAGCCTCAAGTGCGAGAACCCCTCCCCCTCCAGTCACACAGGTCACCAGAGCCAGACTGGCAGGCCACACAGGTCACGGGAACTCCCACATCCAGCCATGAAAAGACACAGACTCAACACCAGGTCCAGGTTCAACTGGGCTACCCTGCACCTTACAGCTCACTAAAGACTTTGACACCTGCTGCCCAAAGGTCATGACTGACCTGCAGCTATATGATCAAACACATGCCCTTGCCAAACCTGGCACATCAAACAACAAGCTGGGGCCACCTTCAACCCATCCATCCACCCTCAAGGTCGAGGTGAATACACACTGCTTGGCAACTTTACGAACTAAACTGCCTGCCTCAGAGCCACTTCCGCTGGCTCCGCTGTTTACAACAACCAACATAGCGGACATGCAGGCTTCTGACATAATAAAGACTTTGCTTAACCAACTCTTGACCCCCTCCCTCTTGGTTTCACTTTCACTTTCAAATTGAAACCCAGATACTACATGCAGATACTTATTACTGCATGTCATTGTACGTATTGTGTTGTGTGTGATTGATGTTGTGCACTGGCCGTGTCATGCTGTCCAAGACAAATTTCCCAGGAATGGGACAATAAAAGAATAATAATAATAATAATAATAAAATAATAATAATACTTTTGTTTTCATTTTTTTTTTATTTTTTTTTTTTTTATCTTGACTTAAGGCAACCCCTATTTTATTTGTGTGTGTTTACACCTGTTGAGCCTGAATATTCCCATTCAGTTCAGTTGAATTAAATTAAATTCGGGATTTAATTAAATCATTTTGCTTAGTCGATATTCCATTCTAGTCACTAGAGCTATGAGAACACTCGATGTTTACCCATTTATTTTGATTTTATTTCAATTTATTTACTATAAGGTTTCCACCTGAATCCTTATTCAGCTAAATAAAGCTTAACTAGATTTGAAATTTAATTACATTGCCTGATACGCTCTCCCTTTAGTCTCCTAGAGCTATAAGGACGTTCTAACTTTACCTTTACTTTATCTTAGATCTTAGTCTCTATCCTCATCTTCTCTCTCTCTATAGGATTACAATATCTAGCAACTGTTGTTTCCTTAGCGAGTTACGCAGGTCAGTAATATTCTATTCCTGTCTGTGTTTCACCCCTCCTCACTCCTTAGCACCAAGCTAAGTACATGAAGTATGGCTAACACAAATGCACAGTAGGCCCCAGACAGAACTGCAAACACTTCCCGTTGTTTCTTCCTCTGTTGACCTTGATGTTTGATGTGTCCCTGCCAGTTTAGTCTAAACAGCAGCTTACCCGTAAGGAACACCAGTGTACTTATGTCTCCTAGCTAAACTTAAAGGGGTAAAACACTCCTTTCTTACTCTTCATTCCTGGTTTCATCCTATCTCTTATTTTTGGTTTTACTCTATTTGTTACTATCGAAGTATAACATCTGAAAAGAACCAACAGCATTTTTGAGTAATAGGTTATGACATGTAAGAGCCCAGTCATCAGTCAACACTGCTTAATGCATCAACTACGATACTCAAAACCTTTTGTTGTGTGTGTGTTCACCAACACCCAAATTTTAGCTGCATCTAAAAGCAGAGAGCTACCTAGCGATCAAAACTGTTCACTCGCTGGAAAGTCTGCATTTATGCATAAGAGGGACGTAACTATATAGGCTTAGACAAGCTTCGACTTACAGCAAATCTATTTCCTTACTCTGTAAACAAATAGATTAAGTTGTGTAAAGTAAAGAGAAGAGTTCCATAGGTAAAATTGACAGATGCCAGAACACATTTGCATTTTACTGAATGTAACATCAAGTTCTTGAAAGACTTAAAGTATAGGCGTCCCCCTTTTAACCCGTTTAAACATGCATAACTCAGTAAAATGTGCAGACATTCTTCAGGTACTGTTGAATTGTTCTGACATGCTCTGGTTCCCATGACAACAACTGGTCACAGGAAGTGCTAACTTGTGATGTCACTTTGTAAACAAACCTGCCTAGGTGGCTAAGCTAACCTAACCTAGCATCCATCCAGCTTAGGCTAAGCTAACCTAACCTAGCATTCATCCAGCTTAGGCTAAGCTAAATAATAACTTCTACAGTTAGCAGTTAGCATCATTCACTTGAAGCCTTAATTGCAGCTTTTGTTTACACAGTTCAAAGTATTTTAGAATACTTTCTTTTACCCCAGTTAGGGTTTCTGATTCTTCACTTTCCGTACTTTCAATCCTTCTCAGCTAACTTTCACCTTCAATAGTTAGCCATAGTCCTGGCTGAGCGCTGTAGGCTAAATTTGCAGAGACCCTGTCAATTAAACTTAAGTTTAACTACATGTAAACTGTGTAGCTAGAGAAGAATTCGTATAGTAATGAGAATTTCCATCAGTATGTTGACTTAACATTTGGAGGCACACACAGTGTGGTCTTGAACACGCAACCGCTCTAACCCACTGTGGAGTGTTGGTCCAGGCAAATCCAAAGTTTAGTCACTAGTGCTACGGATTATTCTCACATTCAGATCATTACCGCTGTTTTGATTACTTACTTTATGTTTATTTACTTACTTATCTATTTATTTATTAATTTTAATTTTATTTTATTTAAATTGTCACTTTGATAATAATAGCAGTCAGCCATTCCCTTGTCTATTCGGCCATCTATATGATTTAATTCAATTTCCTCTCTTGTTCGAATGAGGTCCCATTTCCCATTGGGCCCAGAAAGGAAACAGAGACACCTTTATTTGTGATTGTGTTTACTTTCAACAAGTGCACTCATTTTTTTTTTTTTTTGTGACCCTGCAACACAAGTAATTTCAACAATTTACTAGGGCACAACTATAGTCCAAAGGATTGATAATAAGCATAATTTGAATAGGAAATAGTCCTATTCAATAGGACTATAGAATAGGAATAGAAATATAAATTACATAAGAACCATCTTAAGTAATTTATTTCATCTCGGCTATGCCCTTTCCAGGAAATACTCTCGGAACCACACAAGTCTTAGCCTCCTAACATTCACAGCTAAGATGATAAAGATACAAGAGACACATCACTAGCTAGATATACATGTAACACTTAACTTTATGCTACATATCTAGCGAACCCATTACACAGTGGTTCTGAACTTTTAGGGTCAGGCATTAGTCTCTCACCACAAGTGTGCCAACATGTCACAGAGCCCCTGCTTCACCTGACCTTAACCTTCCAGCTTACCAAAGACGATGACACAAACAATGGACACTATGAGAAACCACCTTTCATACCCCTCCAACCACCCAAGAACGCCGTCTGCACACAGCGACAACCGGTGCCCCAGACAACCTACGTCAACAAGCACATGCTACATGCACAGGACAACATTCAGCGTTCTGCACCTGATGCCATCACTGCGCCACAGCTTGTGGTGCCACAGTGCAAAAGGGGGGTCATGCCAATGTACGCCCTGGACGCACCATGTGCTGCACACCGCAGCACCAGAGACACTTGCAAGACACCGAAGCGAGTGGCATACCGGCGTCCTCAAAGCGAAAAGACTGTCCTAGCCAACCGAGGACGACACTCGCTGAAATTTTTCCTCCCTTTCTCTTTCTCTCTCCCTTTCACTTTTACCAGGATGCTGCTGTGGTTCGCGATGCCTGTGCCTCCAGCCAACCAGAGGACAGCCGCAATCGGAATCTCACCAGGTCCAACAGCAGGCATCGTCCGGAGAGGACAACAACTCCTGATCACCAACTGCAGGACCCACACCCAGAAAGTGTGTGTTCGACGCAACCCCCGCAACGTCTACAGAGCACCTCACCTCAGCACAGTAGCCCAATACAGCTGGACCCGTGCCGATGGACAGAGGACTCCCTTGCTCACGCCAAGGCCAATGCCGAGCACATGCTCAACCACGTTGATAAAAGGACTGCCACACAAGCGGATTTAGGTAGACACAACCACCATTTCAAACGGCTCCTGGGAGCTTTGCTCGGAGCCGCCGCTGCTGTCAGAACTCTGTTTAGCATTGGTATGCACAGTGCCAACGCAGTGAACCATGTGACTGAAATTCGGACTGAGGTCCCACAGCTAAGACTGCAACTCACAACACAGAGTGCATCCCGGCAGACCATCGAAAAGACATTTATGGGAACCGGTGTAATTCTCAACACCCACAGCGGTCTGCTGAACCAGACAGTGAACTCCATGAAACAGCCGTTTACTGTCTACCAGAAGACTTTGCTCAAACTCCGCTGGTCACTGCCCCGGACGGGGTGGCCTACCGCATGACCAGCGACACACCGCTGCACCTGGCCCCACATGTGCAGCCCACGACCAAAGACATTCACTATCTCTGCCCTAGCAAACCCTTCCACAGAGACAACACTGACGGAACCTGCGGGTTGCAACCCATGATTAGCGACACACGCTGCCTTGCAGAAGCCAAGCCTCGCACGCAAGTCACCGAGATACAAGCAGAGACTGTAGGTGACAGATGGCTCGTCAACACTCCCGTGCGAACAGCTACTCGCACTTACAACCAACATGACACTGCCACCCGTGTCACCTTGCTCAAACAGAGCGTGTGGATTCAAGTACCGAAAGGTGCCATCCTTCACCTGGATGACCTGACATTATTCCATCTTCCAAGCAAAGAGTACAAATTAGAACTGGAAATCCCATCCTTCTTCAGGACATTGCTCCTATTGACACAGCCCTCCGAGCTTCGTCTCGACTGCCAACTCAGAGACCACGCCAAACCCCATCGAGCTGAGCCCTCAGTCCTAACAACCACCTGCCATCCTACCATCATGATCCACCTGCTATCCTACCATCATGATCCACCTGCTATCCTACCATCAGGCTCCACCTGCCATTCTACCTTCATGACTGACCTACCATCTGACCAATGTGATGGTTTAAGAGGCCGCCCACACGGGTCCTGCCAAACCACCAAAGGGGGGAATGTAGTGATAATCAGATAGGTAGTCGAGCCAGCTCTGGTATGTGGAGTAAATTAACTAGATTTAATTTACTAAAGTTCCCCTTCCTTTCTTCCATTCGGTGAAAGAAAGGGAATAGTGTTTTGAATTGATTAAATCATTTACTCTGATTCGCACATGCAGCGTTTTTCTCTAATGAATAAAGAAATGCTTTGTTAGGACATGTGACCCAAAAGGACATGTGACTCGAGACGACGGAAGAGAACAGGCCCCTAGTGTCTCCCCTGATTCGATCACCTCACAAACAGAACATTGTGTAGTGAGGAGCTCCGGCTCACTCATTACACAAAGCAGCCTGAACTCTGAAGAACAATCACATACACACACACACATGCTTTAACGTACACTCATACACAAACTTTGAATATTAAAACTTAGCATATAAGCATGTCATATTTCATGTGTGTTTCCCAGTTTATAGTCACTTTGTGTATGACGTGTGTTTGAAGGAATGGACTTGCATTGAACTAAATGCTTATAATATGCATATCTCTGTATTCCGATAATCTTCATGTGACGTGTTTGATATGTCTGTAATTCCCTCAATCTAACGGAGCCGAATTCCGATAGCATAATGAAGTAAGGTGCATTATTTTACACATTTCATATTTCAGGAGCCGAACGGCTCAAATACCATCTCCTCATGACCCAAGCGGGCATTCCCCCACAAGACAAAGAAGAACTTTTCCCGCTCGAGACACTCTAAGATAATTGGTTCACGTACGTGAAGCAGAGTGAACCCCTCCTCTCCATAAAAGACTGACACAGAGCGCTTACATGGCTAGAGAGCTTTTTCCCTGTGAGAGGTTTCTGGTTCCATGGCTCCTTAGGGAGCTTTCTCCGTTTTCTTTATTTTCGTCTTCTGACCTTTTCTTACGTTTAGTTTCAGTGAAATGAACGTAATCGGCAACTTCAACTTTAAAGAGACTCTTTGAACCTTCAGCGACCACGCTCGCCTGGAAGAGCTGACAAAGCACGCACCCGCTCTTAAGGACACACACGCAAGACGCGGTTCTCCTCAGGAACACAAAGAGAACCATTGTGCAACTCTCACTCTCCTATCCCTGCATTGGTCCCTGGCCATTTCTGCTCGCGAGGAAAATGAACCCAGCCCGATCTCAGCTGGCAAGCTTCACCTCCAAGGACATTCAAACATGCCGCGCTCACGCGCGCTGGACGAACCCGAACACTCGGCATCCACATGACCGAGAGAGACACACCCACCCATCCAACGGAGCTTTACCGGTGCAAGTACCTGTTTTACTATGCTTTCAAGGGTTAAGATCTGTTGATTTTGTTGTCTCAAAGGTTCTGTGTCTGTGATGAATTTTGCAAAACTCATGATCTTTCCAGGTCTGCTTTATTTCTCCCTCTCTGTCTAGCTCACATGATCTTTCGATCAGACCACTCTCTCTCTCTCCCTCTCTCAATCTCTCTCTCTCTCTCTCTCTCGTCGTTATTTGTTTGTTTCGTTAGTTTTACTGTTAATGTACATATATGTATCCCGGGGTTTGTAATGTAGAATTCTGTATCCGTAGTTTCAATTATTAAAACCATATTCTTGATTGCTTTCTGTCTAAGAGCTTATATTACAAGTCAATGAAATTCTGATCTCATAGCTACAAAGCTTTACAAGTTGTTACTATTTCAGTAACCTAAATTTTATAAACACAAGAAAATTAATGTTCACGGCCGGAACATTGAGATTTCTTGGAGTTTATAAAAAGGGATAACTTTGTTGAGAAGTTGGTAAGTTAATCTTACGGCTGTTTGCTGGACAAACCGAGTGTTTGATAACTAAATTAATTCCCTTAAAGTTATCTCATATAATCGATCTGTAATGAGACCATTGATGTATGAATGAGGAATTATAATTCGTTATGATGTATCATTCATATATTCGATCGCTCTATTTTCAATTTCGATAATTGAACTGCAACATGCAAGATAATGATCATATCCATGATTAATTATGAAAATTCCCTATGAATAATTTGAGCTAATTAAGGCAAAAGTCATTGTTGCTACACACTTATGGCAGTGGAAGTTCCCGAAGCTCATGTAAGAGGAACCAGGTGGAACTCACCCCTCTACAGGCAGCCATGATTGAGGAGAGGAGGAAACGTGGAGAATTGCAAGAGATCCAAATTCAAATCCAGGAGGAACAAGCCCTAGATGGCCGGACTCTAGAACTGGACAGGCAAGCACAAGCAGCTTTGACGGAGAGAGAGAGGATGTCCCGATCTCTGACTCTACAGCGACGGCTGCGGAGAGTTCAACGAGAATTGGAAGAGGCTCGGCTGATAACCTCATTCACCGGAGAAGTGACCATAGAACATCCAACTACTCTGTCACCACCTCAAGAGTTGGCTCCTTTTTCAATGAGCTCCAAAGTTTAGGATTCAGGTGAACCTGTCGACCTGGTTTCGGAGCAGCAAGCTCCCTGTGTTAGTCCTCAAATATCTGTCTCCAATTCCGTTCCAGTGAATCACCCAACCACTTCGTTCCAATCTTTACCTCAGCACGTGAATCCGGTGAGTCAGGCTGAGACTCTCCCGGCTGTTCAAGGGATCCACCCCGCAGTTCCGACGTCTAGTCCAGGGCAGACAACTCCTTCACCTCCTTCGTTCCTCCATTTAGTGCGGACCGTACCTCGTCCTGCCCAGATTCAAAGACCCTCAGATCCAGTTCCTAAATTGCCTGCACCTCCTTCCTTGCTTAAGCCCAATGAAAGGACCTCAGAGGGAGCTAGTATCATGGAGCTGTTAGTAGCCACTGCTTTTGGCATTCCCAAGCCTAAACTGCCTTATTTTGAGAGTGGAAGAGAAAGTGACTTTGTTTTGCTTAAAATGGCATTGGAGAATCTGTTAGATATTCATGCTCACCTCTCTGAACAATATAAGTTCCAGGTTCTAATGGACCACTTGAGACTGCCTACTGCGTACAAGCTAGCAAAGTCTTACATGCACGCCTCAACTCCCTATACATCTGCTCTTGCTGCCCTTAAGGCAAAGTATGGCCAGCCACGGCAGTTGGTCCAAAGTGAACTAGCCGACATCCTTCATTCACCACCTGTCAGATTCGGAGATAGCCATACATTCCAAGATTTTGCTCTTTCTGTACAATCATTGATCGGCATGCTGCGGTCAGTGGACGGTGCAGGTGGAAGTGAGTTGCGGTGTGGCTCTCATGTTGACAGGCTACTAACCAAGCTTCCTCTTCATTACCGGGACAGTTTCGTTGAGCACTGTTTGAATCGTGGCATCCTGAAAGATGGCACAGAACAAACATATACCTTAGAAGACTTCTCTGCCTGGCTCAAGGTGAAAGCCAGGGCCAAGAGTATTGCCCAACAAGTTTCAGTCCCTGCTTCAATGGAGAAACGAGAGCCAGTCCAGAAGAGTCAAGGGAGAAGGGTGACGCCTACCACTATGTGTCATATGGAGAGACTATGGTCTATTTTATTTTGTGTGTTCTTGTGTGTATTTGGCACTGTTTCTTTTTTTCTTTTGATTTGGTGTTCTTTTGTGATTTTTGTTTTATGCACGTTTTATTTTTGTGACACTTGATCATGATTTAGAGTGTGGGGTAACGCCCCTGTAGTTTTCGGAAGCCCGGATCACAGCTGATTATTAGATGGACAGCTGTTGGTAATTGCCATGTCAAATCATAGGCGGTTTAAAAAAGGCGAAGGAACTGACAACAGGGCGTGACCGGTGAACTCTGTTGTGCAGTCCTGTTCTCCACATTTTTATTGCTGGACGTAGTCGCGATTGTGTTTTATTTTTTATTTCATTGCCCCGACCGTTGTATGGACCATTGTCTGCTCGCGTTGAAGCTGAAGTTGTTGAAGCGACGGTCCCGCTGTTAATCCGGTGGCTGTTGGATTTCTGCTGTGCTGAATTGCTGCTGTTCTCTGCTGTGCTGGATCGCTACTGTTCCCTTCTCTGCTGTGCTGGATTTCTACTGTGCTGGATTCCTGTTGTTCTCTGCGGTGCTGGATTGCTGCCGTTCTCTGCTCTGCTGGGATCGTTGCTGTTCTCTCAGCTGCGCTGGATTGTTGCCGCCTCTGCTGCGCTACGGATCGTTGCTGTTTCCCGCTGTGCTGCTCGGGGCCCTGCTTTGTCTGTCCTGGCGTTGTGGAGCATCGTCCAACAAGACTGGGAGCTAGATTCGTCTACTCCCAGTTTATTGGTGAGTGACGCCCTGTTAAATTGTGTGCCTTGTCTCGTCCAGAATTAAGATCCACGTCTCGCCTGAATTGGAGAGTTCCAGTCTGTTTACTGTCGTTCCACCACTATCTATATTGTCTATGCATATTCACGAATTGCAGTGATCTAATTGAGTGTTGCACGATTAATAGTTATTCTATCGTGGTGTTGTGTTATGCTGTGTTTTTCTACTGTGGAGATACTGGCGGCTCTTCTTTTCTGTTTGTGTGCGTGTTGTGTTGATGTGCACGAGTGAGTGACAGGTGGGCTGCTGTATAGACGCCGCTGTTCGGTGCGAGACGGACTTTGTAAGAGCAACCGCTTACGGACTGTGGGTGCCTACGGAATTCCAGTGAATTTGCAAATGTATTTTTCCGATGTCCAGCTTTTTTAAAGTTTGATTGAGAGTGCACGGTGTGCTCCTTCCTTTTATCATTGAAATTAGATTGTAATAAATATATTTTTATATCTAAACTGTTGTTTGGGTAATTCTGTTGTGTTGCTCCCGCCAAACTAAAAGAACTTGCAAGCTAAAGTATTTATTTAATAGAGTCCCAGCTCTTCAATTGGGTGGCGTAGTCGGCTACATTACTGTTTCACATTTGGCAGTAGTCGGCAGGGTTTGGTTTGGAGCTTCACATACAGGTTATCCGAATTGCATAGTTTTTTATAACTTTTAGATATAGATTTTTTGTTGTTGTTTTGAATATGATGATGATGCCGATTTATGCAGGTGCACCTTGGATCCCTAAATTTAAAGGGGCGGGGGGTGATTTAAAAATTGGTGAGTGGAAAGAACAAATTCAGAGTTTGTTGCAGACACGGGAGTTTAATGAACAGCAGAAAGTCAGTATAGTGTTGGGGGCATTAACAGATGAAGCTAAGCGGGAGGTTTGTGTTTTGGGGGATACAGACCGTGATACTGTAGCAAAGATTGAGTTATTTAGACACCCTGTATGGAGATCAGGTCCCTGTGGCAAATTTGAGATTACAATTTTTTAGCTGCACACAAACTGTCAGTGAAAGTTTAAGAGCTTATGTTCTCAGGCTGCGGGAATTGTTCTGTAGACTAAGGAAGCGAGACCCAGATGGCCCTCTTGATGAAAGTCACCTGCTGGACCAGCTCTTGATGGGACTCCGTAACGCAGAACTGAGGAGTACCATCAGAACCTATGCACGACGTAATCCAGATGCCACTTTCAACACTGTATTGGAGGAGATCTTGTTGCTGGAATGTGAACAGCGGCCTGGGGCTGGGCATGAAACTTTAGCGCAAGCTGTTGGTGAGTCCTCTGTTCTTAAATCAGTAACAGGGAAGGATGACTGGGCTGAGACGTTTCGGCGGGAGCTCCTCCAGGAGGTGAGGGGGCAGATGAATGCATTAAGACAAGAAATGACCCGGCAGTTACAACCCGCTGCAGGTGAGCCTACACGGTCCCCACAATTTCCTAATCAGCCGCCACTCAGGAAGAGGTTCCAGTCTTACACACCTAACACCTGGGCTGCAGACGGTAAGCCTATCTGCCGCCAGTGTGGCCGCACTGGACATATTGCCAGGTTCTGTAGACCCCCATCCGAGTCCAATGCTGATTTAAACTAGTTTGTCCTGCTACTGAGGTCCAAGTAGCAGGGAAATTGGGGGAGGCAGGACAAAGGGCCATATTTGTAGGTGACTGCCCTAAGGTTGAGGTTAAAGTAAATGGTGTGCCCCTAATTGGACTAATTGACACCGGTTCACAAGTGACATTAATGCGACAGAGTGTATTCGATCAACACTATCCAGCAGATGCCCTATCACATGGTGCAGCCCCCAACAAATTGACACTTAGAGCGGCTAATGGGTTATCCATCCCTTATCAAGGCTATGTGGTGATGGATTTTGAGATCGGAGGTGCTAATATTTCAGGGAGGGGGGTTGTTATTGTAGCCGATCATTGTCTAACTGCCCCATTACTGATTGGCATGAATGTTATCACAACCTGTTGGCATGACCTACTTGCTCGACCAGAGGGTTTGAAGACCGTTTTCCAGGATCAAGGGACAAGGAAAGCCTGGACGGGTGCGTTTGCTGTGTGCCAGCGAACAGCTGTAGTTGGGGGAGAAGATGGATACATGGGGTTTGTGCGTCCAGCAAAGTCGCAGGGGCCTAACCGTTCCAGCCAGAAGCGAGGTGGTGGTCTGGGGCCGTGCGCGGATGGGTCCGAAGGGACAGGATTATTGTGGCCTGATTGAAGCACTGCCTGAGCTGGGGGCTTTCTCTGTGGCGAAGACTGTTGCATTTGTCAAACATGGCCAACTCCCTATCTGTATCCAAAATATAACCTCTTGTCCTGTCTTTATAGGCCGCTACCAGAAGCTCGCGAAGGTGTTTCGTGTTGACCGTGCTGATGTCCATGGCCAGACAGATCTAAGCCTGACGGTGCAGTACGATGGAACCGTCGCAGTAGATATTGTGGAGGCTGGAAAGGGAGAACAGGTGGAACCACCCGTCGAGATGCTAAGAGATTTACAAGGCAGAGATGACTTGACTGAACGACAGAAGCAAGATTTTAAAGCTCTCCTACAAGCTGAGGGTGGATAAGTGCCAGCTGCTACGTAGGGAAGTAAGGTTCCTGGGCCATGTGGTTACTGGAGAGGGAGTAAAGCCAGACCCTACGAAGGTCACTGCTGTGACTGAATGGCGGGCTCCGACCACAATTAAGGAGGTACGTGCTTTCCTGGGCTTAGCAGGTTACTATCGCCGCTTTATTATTAATTTTGCTAAGATAGCACGCCCCTTGAATACCCTCTTAAGTGGGGCCCCTGCAGATAAAAGAACAGGATCTCGGCAGATCTCTTGGTCTGACGAGTGTCAACGAGCTTTTGACCACCTGAAAACTGCTTTGACCGAGGCCCCTATCTTAGCCTATGCTAATTATGCAGAACCTTTTGTGTTATACACGGATGTGAGCCATGCTGGTTTGGGAGCGGTCTTAGCCCAGCTACAGGATGGGCGTGAGCGAGTTGTGGCCTATGCTAGTAGGAGCCTGCATCCTAGCGAGAAAAATGATGCCAATTACAGCTCCTTCAAATTGGAATTGCTAGCGTTAAAGTAGGCCATCGTAGAAAAATTTAAAGACTACTTGATGGGGGCTAAAGTGATTGTTTATACTGACAATAATCCTGTAGCTCACTTGCAGACCGCCCGCCTGGGGGCCACGGAACAGAGGTGGGTAGCCCAACTGGCTGCCTTTGACTACCAGGTGAAGTATCGCTCTGGTAGGGAAAATGCTAACGCGGATGCCCTTTCCAGAGTACCTGTGGAAACCTCTTTAGGCACCGAGGTGATTAATGTGGTGGCTGTGGCGGATGCACAATCGACAGAAGGCCAGTCGATGGACGGCTGGCGAGCCAAGCAGCTTGAGGACAAAGACTTGGACCAAGTGCGGGGGTATGTGGAAAGTGGGAAGTTTCCAGTGGGACAAGAGTGGCGAGCTGCTTCGCTCGGGGTGAAACGGCTGTTGCAACAGAGGGCAAGGCTGGTGATGTGGGATGGGGTTCTGTGTCGTCGGGTTACTGACTATAATACTCATGAAGCTCGCCTCCAGATTGTCTGCCCTATTCAACAGCGCGAAGAGGTGTGGGAGAAACATCATGATGCTGTTGGACACTTGGGAGTGGAGAGAACCATAAGTTGTCTACGTCGACACTTCTTCTGGCCAGGTATGCAGACTCAGGTCCAACAATTTCACTCCCTGTGTCC
The DNA here is from genome assembly GCA_030578255.1 of Tiaroga cobitis. Lineage (NCBI taxonomy): Eukaryota > Metazoa > Chordata > Actinopteri > Cypriniformes > Leuciscidae > Tiaroga > Tiaroga cobitis. Next base: position 51,589,457 of record CM060597.1, read on the forward strand.
CCGTTGTCAGATGAAAAAAATTGATGCTGTGCCTAAAGCGCCCCTGAAGCCCTTTACTGTGTCCTTTCCCCTTGAAGTCATCGAGCTAGATTTCCTTTCCCTAGGAAGGCCCCAGGACCCATATCAAAATATTCTAGTGATGACGGATATGTTCAGCCGCTATGCTTGGGCTATCCCCACAAGAGATCAGACAGCAAAGACTACTGCTAGGGTCCTGTGGCAATCAGTTATACAGACCTTTGGGTGTCCGATGAGGTTTCATTCAGACCAAGGCCCAAATTTTGAATCCCAGCTGGTGGCTGAACTATGTAGCCTTTATGGCATCTCGAAGAGTAGGACAACTCCGTACCACCCTCAGGGAAACGGCATGTGTGAACGACTTAACCAGACCCTCCTGAGCATGTTGCGGACTTTAGAGGATGAAAAGCAAAGTCGCTGGCCTGAACATCTCCCTGCTCTTGTTCAAGCTTACAATGCTACCTTACACAGCTCAACAGGGTATGCACCTTCGTATTTGATGTTTGGGCGCCATGTCAGATTGCCTGTGGATGTAGCCCTGGGTGTAGAGAACCAACACACTCGATATAGCTGGGACAGTTGGGTGGGTGAACACCATCAACATCTGTTGTATGCCTACTCTCTAGCGGCTAAGTCTATGGGCCAGGCGGCAGAGCAGTATAAAAAGCAATATGACCACAAGACCAAGTCACTTCCTTTAGCTCCTGGGGAACGTGTGTGGCGAAGGAATAGGCGAGATGGGGGAAGGGGTAAGCTTTGTGGCAAGTGGGATCCAGAGCCTTATGTAGTGGTAGAACAGTTGGATAAAGAGGGTCTAACCTATCGTGTTAAATCTGAGCGCACAGGGAAAGAGAGGGTTCTGCATAGAAATGCTCTTAAACCTTGTATCAATCCACCCCAAGGTGCCCTCGCATTGCATCCTGAGCTGCCAGTACCTCCTGATTGTGAACCCCAACCTCTGATGTATATTCCATGGGTGGACCCTTTTGGTCTAGACGACCCAGGTAATGAGGTGGCCCCGAGGAGGTCTGTCCGTTCCAATATGGGACAGCCCCCTGTGAGATATAGAGACATTTATATATGTGGATACCTATGGTTGTCAGGGACTGCCAACGTTAAAGAGTGGGGGGATGTCATATGGAGAGACTATGGTCTATTTTATTTTGTGTGCTCTTGTGTGTATTTGGCACTGTTTCTTTTTTTCTTTTGATTTGGTGTTCTTTTGTGATTTTTGTTTTATGCACGTTTTATTTTTGTGACACTTGATCATGATTTAGAGTGTGGGGTAACGCCCCTGTAGTTTTCGGAAGCCCGGATCACAGCTGATTAGTAGATGGACAGCTGTTGGTAATTGCCATGTCAAATCATAGACGGTTTAAAAAAGGCGAAGGAACTGACAACAGGGCGTGACCGGTGAACTCTGTTGTGCAGTCCTGTTCTCCACATTTTTATTGCTGGACGTAGTCGCGATTGTGTTTTATTTTTTATTTCATTGCCCCGACCGTTGTATGGACCATTGTCTGCTCGCGTTGAAGCTGAAGTTGTTGAAGCGACGGTCCCGCTGTTAATCCGGTGGCTGTTGGATTTCTGCTGTGCTGAATTGCTGGTGTTCTCTGCTGTGCTGGATCGCTACTGTTCCCTTCTCTGCTGTGCTGGATTTCTACTGTGCTGGATTCCTGTTGTTCTCTGCGGTGCTGGATTGCTGCCGTTCTCTGCTCTGCTGGGATCGTTGCTGTTCTCTCAGCTGCGCTGGATTGTTGCCGCCTCTGCTGCGCTACGGATCGTTGCTGTTTCCCGCTGTGCTGCTCGGGGCCCTGCTTTGTCTGTCCTGGCGTTGTGGAGCATCGTCCAACAAGACTGGGAGCTAGATTCGTCTACTCCCAGTTTATTGGTGAGTGACGCCCTGTTAAATTGTGTGCCTTGTCTCGTCCAGAATTAAGATCCACGTCTCGCCTGAATTGGAGAGTTCCAGTCTGTTTACTGTCGTTCCACCACTATCTATATTGTCTATGCATATTCACGAATTGCAGTGATCTAATTGAGTGTTGCACGGTTAATAGTTATTCTATCGTGGTGTTGTGTTATGCTGTGTTTTTCTACTGTGGAGATACTGGCGGCTCTTCTTTTCTGTTTGTGTGCGTGTTGTGTTGATGTGCACGAGTGAGTGACAGGTGGGCTGCTGTATAGACGCCGCTGTTCGGTGCGAGACGGACTTTGTAAGAGCAACCGCTTACGGACTGTGGGTGCCTACGGACTTCCAGTGAATTTGCAAATGTATTTTTCCGATGTCCAGCTTTTTTAAAGTTTGATTGAGAGTGCACGGTGTGCTCCTTCCTTTTATCATTGAAATTAGATTGTAATAAATATATTTTTATATCTAAACTGTTGTTTGGGTAATTCTGTTGTGTTGCTCCCGCCAAACTAAAAGAACTTGCAAGCTAAAGTATTTATTTAATAGAGTCCCAGCTCTTTAATTGGGTGGCGTAGTCGGCTACATTACTGTTTCACATATGTACCTAAGCAACACAGCCACTGTGGAAAGTCAGCCAAGTGTTCGAGGAGGCCGTGGGATGACCATCCTTGGTAAACCCAAGTTCCAACCTTTCTGTCCATACTGTAACAACAACGACCACTTCCTGGGAACCTGTCCAAGAGTGAAAGAGTTTAGCCCATTGGAACTGAGAACTTGGATAGAGAAGAATGATCGTTGCTACAGATTTGCCCGCTGCCATAAGCCGGATAAATGCACTCTAAAAAAGCCTTGCAACACCTGCAGAGGACTGCATCTCACCATCCTGCATGGCATTGCACATCAACTGGCCACACACCCACAACGCCCAGAGACCTCGGCTACAGCAGACATTCTCAATGTGCTCGTCCGGGAACCCTGTGTTGAGGACACACTGTACATTGATCAGCCAAACCGATCTCCTCGGGTGATGTTGAAGGTAGTTCCGGTCTTACTGATCAATGGCCGGCAGAGGCTGCAGACGTATGCCGTACTTGATGATGGTTCAGAACGAACAATCATTCTAACCTCGGCAGCGTCCCAGCTACAACTTAAAGGGCCAAAAGAGAGCCTTAATCTCAGAACCGTGCGGCACGAAGTAATTCCCATGAGTGGTGAGACCATCTCCTGTCATATCTCCCCAGTAAGCCAGAGGAAGAAGATTAGGTTTCCTATAACCAATGCCTTTACTGCCCCAGTCCTCAACCTGGCTGAGCATTCTTGTTGTGCCTCTGACCTGCAGAGGGAATATTCCCACCTGCGAGGCTTACCCTTACCGGACTTTGTCCACGATCAGCCATTAATCTTAATAGGCTCAGATCATTCCCACTTGTTGGTGCCCAATGAGCCTGTCCGTATTGGACCTTATGGAGGACCCATCGCTGTTCATACTGCCCTGGGATGGGCTGTTCAAGGCCCATCCAATGCCGTACCTCGATCTCCTCCTTCGACTGCACAAGCCTTGTTCACTCTTTGTGATCGTGTATCCTGCCCAGCTACTGTGGAGTTGATGGAGAATGTGGAGAGACTGTGGAGACTGGATTCCTGCCCACACCATAGAGAGAAGGAAGTAACCCGATCCAAACAAGATAATTTTTGCCTGGAACTGCTTGAGACTAAGACTGCCATCAAAGAAGTAGGCGAGGTATTGCGGTATGCTACCCCACTGCTCAGAGCACCCAACAGTCCGAAGTTATTCTCCACAGTTCATACCTTGTTGCCATGGCTCCGGGGAACCGAGCGTAGACCAAGGTTATTTTCGTAAACGAAAACTGAAACTAAGACTAAAACTATTGGTCAAAAATCATCTTCGTAAACTGAAATAAAATAAAAAATTCATAATAAATGAAAAACTAAAACTAAACGAAACTAACAACAGTTACTGAAAAACTAACTGAAATAAAATAATAATTAGCAAAAATAAATAATCGTTTTCGTGATTAATAAACTCTTTACTTCAGCGGAAAAATCTGACCTGTGGCTGTTTAGGGAAATGCCTGATTTGACGCTTCATACGCGTGAAGTTGCTGAGGCGATTAACCGCTGTCCTGTGATGCGCTCAGTACCGCTGCTAGCCATTTTGGTGCCCTAAGCATAATTCCTTTATGATTTACCCCCCCCAAACCCCCCCCCCCCCCCCCCCCCGCCGCCGAGAAAAAAAAAAGTATAATTTTGCCAGTTTAACTTTTTAACGCGCAATCCAACGGATCACTGAGGCGGCGGCGCCATCGTTACTTTCTAGAGCAATTAAATACTCTTGTTCCACCTGTTTTGTTATATACATCCCTAAAAAGTGCCTAATAATATTTATATACTGAAATAATATCGGCATTATAATTATCATGACTACGCGATATGATGATTGATTTTTCATTAGGCTATTTTTGGTGCCCCCTCAGCATTGGTGCCCTACGCACAGCGTGTGATGCGCGTGGTGGGAGCGGCGGCGCTGGACGCGCTCAATGAAGGACCGTAACGTAGAACACATCGCTAGTCCTAAGCGGCTGTTCATTAAGGATTCATCTTTTGCGGTGGAATGGGAAATAACACGAGGTAATAAGACGCAAGTTGGACTTCTTTTAACTTGAGCGCAGCATTTTTAGAATGCCATTTCATTTTCGAGACGCGTGTGCAACACTAAAACAAGTTCGTCAAGCACAAAACAACTTATTGTTCTAGGCTAATGTATGTTTGAGATGTCATGTTTTCATGAAGGTTGAAAGGCTGAAAAGTGCTGTTATTATCTGTACAAAACATTTACTGCTAGTGCTAATACTAATATTATCCTTGTGGATACATTTCCCTGCAATGTAGGCTATGAAATACCAGGACACGTCACACAACACACACAAACACTCCCTCACTCTGATCAAGAAATAACATTTTCTTGTATACTTTTAAGTTCCATTTGGTGCTTTGTTCAATCTCAAACCATTGTTTTGTTTTTATTATTAAGATGTCTGCACAAGAGTTAACTATCTGTGCAAACATTAAACTTAAATTAAACTTCTTTCTTTGGTCTACACTGGAAGTGTACTGCTTGCTCTGCTAAACTATAATTACTAAAACTAAAACTGAAACTAAATAAAATAAAAACTAAATAGAAATGTGTTTGCAAAATAAAAACTAAACTAAAACGAACAAAACCATTAATGAAACGAACTAAAACTAAACTGAAATTTTAAGCAAAATTGAAAACGATATTAAAACTATACTAATTTAAAAAAGCAAAACTATAATAACCTTGGCGTAGACTGAAGAAGGACCAAGAGTTAATTGAGATCTACAAGCAGGAGATCCAGAAGCTTATTGATATGGAGTATGTGAAAGAGGTGGATCCCAAAGACGACCAGTCAGGGTCGGAATCTTGGCTAGTACCACATCATGTTATCAAACAAGCCAGTGGGAAACACCGACTGGTGTTCAACTGCTCTTTCCAGCTTCATGGGCTCAGCCTGAATTGTAGCCTTTTGTAATTGTAGGAACATAAAATCTATGTTCCACCAAGTTCACCTACTCCCAGCTGACAGGCCATTACTCCGGTTTCTCTGGCGGACTATGGCTCCAGCAACTCACCCAAAGACCTACGAGTGGAAAGTGTTACCTTTTGGCACAACTTGTAGTCCTTGTTGTGCCATTTATGCCTTGCAGCGTCATGTAAAGGAGCACCCTGATAGTGATCATGAAGTGTTGAACTCAGTGCTCAGAGCTTTCTATGTCGACAATTGCCTGCAGAGCTTTAACACATCAGCTACCGCCAAAGCCCTGTTGGACAAACTTCGTGCCACACTGTCCCAAAGAGGATTCGAGATCCGTCAGTGGGCGAGTAATGACTCCAGTGTGGTAGAACACCTCCCCTCTGAGGCAAGATCTGTGAGCACTGACTTGTGGCTCTCTCAAGCGGGTGTTGATCCTGAAGAATCCACCTTGGGCTTACGTTGGAGCTGCCTTCCTGATAGTCTGGGATACAAACACCGGGTGACTCCCCTTAGGATTCCCACACTCCGCCTCATATACCGTACTCTTGCCAGTCAATATGACCCATTAGGGTACCTTTTACCTTATACCACCCGGGCCAAAGTGCTGGTGCAGGACTTGTGGAAAACCAAACAAGGCTGGGATGACCCCATCACTCCGTCTGAACTGGCAGATCAGTGGCTGAGGTGGGAACATGAACTGTCTGAGCTCCCCAGCATCAGACTGCCCCACTGTTATGTGCCCCCTTGTGCGGACCAGTCAGGTATACACAGAGAGCTCCATGTCTTCTGTGATGCCGCGGAACGGGCCTATGGTGCTGTGGCTTATTTGCGTGTCCATGACAATTACAATCACATGCATGTGGCCTTCATCATGGCCCGTTCCAGAGTGTCACCAAAGAGACAGTTGTCAATACCCCGACTAGAACTGAGTGTTAGCCACCACCTTGAGGTCTGAACTTACCTTGTCATTGGCTCAAACTATCCTTTGGAGTGACTCCACAACGGTGTTGACCTGGTTGAAATCTGAGTTGTGCCACTACAAGGTCTTTGTTGGCAACCGGATCGCAGAAATCCAGGAACTCACAGACAGTGATGACTGGAGATATGTAGACAGTTTAAATAACCCAGCGGATGTCCTGACCCGAGGCAAGAAACTATGTGATTTGGCTCGACCCAACTGCTGGACGACCGGGCCTCTCTTCCTGCAGAAGCCTGAAAATTGCTGGCCTGTTGCTCCTGATGTTGCCCATCCATCACCATTCGCAGACTGCAATGAAGTGAAGAAAGCTGCTTTGTGTCTAAATGTTTCTGCTGCTACCAGTACATTGCCAGACGTCTCTCAGTATCAAAACTGGAGTGACTTCATCATCGCCACTGAGCAGGCACGAACTCAGGCCGACAAAGTCTCCACAGGGGCAGCAGCCGAAACTCTCATTTTACAGCAAGCCCAGGCGTCATGTTTCCCAGAAGAACTCGATGCTCTCCAGAAAGGGAAACCTCTCCATAGGCAAAGTCGTCTCCTCTCATTGTCTCCTGAACTGGATCAAGATGTGGGGTTGATGAGAGTGGGAGGAAGACTACGTCGATCCCAGGACCTGGACCCCGACATCATTCACCCAATTATTCTGGACCCGAAGCATCCTATTACGCAGCTCATCATTAAGGACTATGATGAGTCCCTGCTGCATCCAGGCCCAGAGAGGGTCTTTGGAGAATTGAGACGCAAGTATTGGATCGTAGGAGGAAGACCAGCCATCCGTAAACATCAGCACAGTTGCAGGGAGTGTCAGAGATGGAAATCCTCTCCTGAAGTGCCGAAGATGGCTGATCTGCCCCCGGCGAGGCTGCGTCTTTTCAAACCACCATTCTGGTCCACCGGGGTGGATTGTTTTGGACCCTTTGTTATCTACCAGGGCCGTAGAACAGAAAAGCGCTGGGGAATCATCTTTAAGTGTTTAACTACTCGTTGCTTACATCTTGACTTGCTAGGAAGTTTGGATGTTGACGCCTTTCTCTTAGCTCTCCGTCGCTTCATATCACGCCGTGGCAAGCCCATGGAGATCTGGGCAGACAGAAGAACAAACTTCCGGGCTGGGGACAGAGAACTGAGTAAATGCTTCCAGGCGATGGAACCCCAGCTCCAAGAACACTTGGCCAATCAGCAGATTTCATTTAACTTCAATCCACCAGGAGCTCCACACTTCGGTGGAGCCTGGGAGCGTGAAATCAGATCAGTTAAGAATGCCCTGCGAGTGATTCTGGGAAAGCAGACCACCTCTGAAGTTGTCCTTCAAACTGTCCTGATAGAGGTAGAAGGCATCATGAATTCAAAGGCTCTAGGTTATCTTTCCTCAAACGCAGCGGATCCTGATCCGATCACTCCCAATTTGCTCCTGATGGGGCGGCGGGATGCCTCTCTGCCACAAGCCATGTTTGTCAGTAGTAAGCTCCTTGGGCGAAGGAAGTGGCGTCATAGCCAGATTTTGGCTGACCACTTCTGGACCCGGTTCATTCGTGACTATTTGCCTAACCTACAACCCAGAGGAAAGTGGCTGAGGGAAGTCCAGAATCTCGAAGTAGGGAAGACTGTTCTGATCTTTGACCAACAACTGCCTCGGGCCTCTTGGCCAACAGGGCGTGTCACCACCGTCACGACCGGGAGGGATGGGCGTGTCCGGTCAGTGGACGTCCAGGTTGGCAGTCGGATTTACTCAAGACCAGTGTCACGTTTGATGGTACTTCTGGAGCTGGTAGAGGAATGAGTCTTTTTCCCAGGAGGAATTGATCCCAATTCCGGGGCGGCTATGAAAAGACTCCTGCCCTTCTATTCCCTTTCAACTCCATTTCGCTCTTTCAATGATACTTTGCCACCTGTCACCTGGCCACACCCACCTCACCTGTTGCCTATAAATTGATTGTGAACCTTTTGGCTCATTCTTTGCACTCTCTCCTGGCACTCTGATGCATAACTGTGCGCGTCTTCATGAATTACGTGAGTCCATCTATTAATTTGATTGTGTTTTTCTCTCTTTATGCCTTTTTTTATGATTTACTGTCGCTCTGTCAACATGTGCACTGCTGATTGATTAATTTGTTTGCTAGACATGTGCCTTGAGCCATGTGGAAAGATTGTTTGTTTGAATTATGTTTTACAGTTTGTTTTATTGTGATTAGTACACTCACATCTTTGTTGTTCATTTATATAATTGTTCAATTTGTGTTGATTGATCACTGTCACCAATTGTATCATTTCTTTGTTGTCCCTTATGCAGCACACAGACAATGCATTGACCCAAAGTCAACCTGCATGATGCAATAAAAAAACTACTGGTGTTGAAAAAAGCCCTTGCCTTCTCTCTGCCTCATTCATCGTTCCATATCAGTTGCTCACCAAACCTCACTTTACCTGAACCATTTCCATAACCCTACAGTTCCTACACATTTGTTCCTGTGTAGTTACAGTATTCATTAATGACAGAACAGTATTCGGTAACACTTTAGAATACGGTTCCTTCGTTAAAGAATAACTACACAGGAACCAATGAGTAACACAATATTTTCAATCTAGTAACTATTATTAACTAACAAGAAACTCTGATTAACGAACTAGTAAGTAATAGCGCACAGATGAAAGTGGTAGTTCACTATTAACTAATCAATAACTACTATTTTTTTAATGCTTCCCAGAGAACTACTGAAAAAGTTTATTAACAATCTAGTAACTACTATTAACTAAAAAGAAACTCTGATTAAAGCTACACTGTGTGATTTTTACCCCCATCTAGCGGTGAAAATGTATATGACCATCCAGTGAATATTAGTTCCCTTTCGTTGTCACTCCGAGTTCCGTCGGATGACGACGAATGGGGGTTTCGCTTAGAAAGCCAATCGACTTCGAGTACTACAAAACGAGCCAATGGCAAAGAAATGCCATGGGTCTGCGGAATTTGCATAGCGTAACATGCATAGCATGTTTTCGCTTCGGAGCCAAGAGTATCTCTTCGCTCCACAGCCATTTCTGACTTCACTCTACGAGACGAGCCACTCTCTCCGGTGTTGGTGTGACGGCGATCTGCAGCGAGTTCACATTGCCTGCTGATCTGTGCAGTGATCTGCCAATGAGTGTGTTTCTCCCTGCTCGCTTCAACATCGCGGAGTTTCTTCCTCCTCTCACAAAAGAGCTCGCACGCGGCACGTCTTTTCAAAGACGGCTCGCCCGTGCATTTCTGGTTGCGGTCGACTCATTTCCGATTTTGATGGGCACATTCTCTGCTCTGCGTGCTTGGGCTTCATCACGCTAGAGCAGCATTTGTGGATGACTCACGTTCTCCCCGCGGGAACGTGATCATCGCGTCATTACGGTCGAGACTCAATGATCTCGTTAGAGAGAGAGTCCCCTCATCCACACCCCGATCTAACACTCTCCACGTGAGGTGCTACTTCGGCTGGTGGCCAGGGTGACCTGAGGGTGTGTGTGTGGAACAAATCCGCCGACTCTTTGTCCGTGGACCACGCCCCCCTCTTCAGTGACGCAACCCGCGAGTGTTCAGGGGATTCCCCGGGTCTATTTTCGGATGCCCCGCGGGTTTCCCTTGACGCTCCAGAATCGGATCTGTTGTCCATCGCAGCATCACAGGGTGGGCTAGAATTTTCAGGAAGTGAAGATTTGACAGTGCTGCCACTTTCGGGTGTGCATATGGCATTTGTCGAGTCAGATCCTGAGATGACGGCCATGCTTTCCCGGGCGATTGGTTTTTGGGTGTGGCTGCTGACTCCTGTCAGCGTCCACTCCAATACCTTTTTTCCCGGATGTGCATTAGGAGATCTCGAAATCCTCGAAGACCCCCATGTCTTCCAGCGATCCCTCGTTGATGTCCTTCGCCCTTCCTTCCCTTGATGGGGCCGCTGCCCATGGGTACACTGGGGTCCCCCGGTTGAACGCTCTGTTGCGATGCTACTGTGTCCTCAGAGTGCTTCCTCTCGGCGCGATCCTAAGCACCCGTCCTAAGCCTGTAGTTTTTCGTCTACACTTGTGGCGAATTCCTATAGCGCTACAGGACAGGCAGCCGCCTCACTGCATGCCATGGCCATTCTGCTGGTCTACCAGACCCAGATGCTCACGGACATGCACGAGGGCGGGACTGACCCAGGGCTCTTCAATGAGCTGCGCGCCGCCACTGACCTTGCTCTCCGAGCGACGAAAGTGGCCGTACGTTCCCTGGGTCAGGTGATGTACACCATTCTGTGGCTGAACCTGTCCGATGTGCAGGATGTCGGGCGGACCCATCTGCTTGACACCCCCATATCCCAGGTCGGCCTCTTCGGCGGTGCGGTTGAGGGCTTTGCCCAACAGTTCTCAACCGCCCACGAACAGACTGAGGCTTATTCTGCGGCGACGGCCCCGCCGTCCGAGCTGATCCCTCAGTCTGCCCACCGCCGAAGGGGGACGCCACAGCCCTCTCCAGCCCCGCCCCCCGCTATACGCCGGGTTAAGCGGCACTCTTGAGATGGGCTCCTCAGAGATGGGACTCAGTTCTTTCCAGGAGCTGGTAGCAGGGCCACTCCTTTCCCTGGTGGAGGGCCGGGGAAGAATCCTTATTCAGAAAGAACTGACTCTCCCGTTTCTGAGCACACAGAGTTCTCGGACGACACGGTGCGCCGCCCCCGGGCCGTGCACCCCTCGTCCTCCTCTGTCCCAGAGCCGGATGACAGTGCGCGCCGTCCCCGGACCATACCACTCTCATCCTCCTCTGACGCCAGACCCCTGGCAGAGCAGACCCCCGTGGAACGTTCGTCCTTCCCTGGTCTGCTCTGTCAGGACGCGGTCCATGGCTGCACCCCCACACCGGGCCGCAATGCCGTCCACGTCTTGGTCAGCCATACCGCCTCGCTGCCCCACCGACGGGAAGTCTGTAGTTCGCGTGACCCCGCTGGTTCAGTCGTTGGGAGCCTGACTAGAGCTTCCCAACCTGTCCTGCTGGGTCGCACGAACGATCAGGCTCGGCTACGCGATTCAGTTCCCGCGGTCTCCTCCCCGCTTCAGGGGAGTCCGCTCCACTATGGTCGGTGGCAATGCCCCTATCATGAGAGCGGAGGTTGCAACCTTGCTGGCGAAGGGTGCGATCGAGACTGTCCCTCCAGCCGAAATGAAGACCGGCTTCTACAGCCCGTATTTCATTGTCCCGAAGAAAACCGTGGGTTACGGCCAATCCTGGACCTGCGCGTTCTGAACCGCTCCCTTCACAGGCTGCCGTTCAAGATGCTCACCGCCAAACGCGTTTTCGAATGTGTGCGGCACCAGGATTGGTTTGCAGCGATCGACCTAAAGGACGCCTACTTTCATGTCTCCATCCTCCCTCGACACAGACCGTTCCTGCGGTTTGCTTTCGAGGGGCAGGCATATCAGTACGCAGTTCTCCCATTCGGGCTAGCCCTGTCTCCTCGCGTCTTTACGAAGGTCGTCGAGGCAGCCCTTGTTCCCCTTCGAGAACACGGGGTTCGCATTCTGAACTACCTCGACGACTGGCTATCCTAGCTCACTCTCGAGATCAGCTTTGCGAACACAGGGATTTGGTGCTCCGCCATGTAGCCCGTCTGGGCCTTCGGGTCAACTGGGAGAAGAGCAAACTTTGCCCCGTGCAGAGGATCTCTTTTCTCGGTATGGAGATTGACTCGGTCGCCATGTCCGCGCAGCTTACGAGCGAGCGCGCGCAGTCACTGCTGACTTGCCTGACACAGTTCGAGGGCAAGAGTGCGGTTCCACTGAAACTTTTTCAGAGGCTCCTGGGGCATATGGCATCCGCAGCCGTGGCAACGCCGCTCGGATTACTTCATATGAGACCGCTTCAGCTTTGGCTTCGCGACCGAGTCCCGAGGTGGGCATGGCAACACGGCACTCTCCGAGTACCAGTTACTCCGACCTGCCGTCAGACCTTCACCCCGTGGTCGAACCTCAGTTTCCTACGGGCCGGAGTGCCCCTGGAACGAGCTTCCCGACATATTGTCGTAACGACAGATGCCTCTACCATGGGCTGGGGTGCCATGTGCAATGGACGTGCTGCCGCGGGCTCCTGGACAGGACCCCATCGCTTATGGCACATCAATTGCCTAGAGTTGCTGGCTGTACAGCTCGCCTTGCGCCGCTTCCGAGCCGTGCTAGGGACCAGCATGTACTAGTCCGTTCAGACAATACCGCGACCGTAGCGTACATCAACCGTCAAGGTGGTCTGCGCTCCCGCCGTATGTCGCAACTCGCCCGCCACCTCCTCTTATGGAGTCAGAAGCATCTGAGGTCGCTTCGTGCCATTTATATCCCCGGAGCCCTGAACTGTGCAGCCGACGAGCTCTCACGGTTTCAGCCCCTCCCTGGAGAATGGCGACTCCATCCCCAGTCGGTCCAGCTGATTTGGGACCAGTTCGGGGACGCACAGATAGATCTGTTTGCCTCTCACGACTCGACCCATTGCGCCCAGTATTATTCCCTGACCGAGGGCACGCTCGGCACGGATGCTCTGGCGCACAGCTGGCCACAGGGCCGCAAATATGCGTTTCCCCCAGTGAGCCTTCTTGCGCAGACCCTGCGCAAGGTCAGGGAGGACGAGGAGCAGGTCATTTTGGTCGCGCCGTACTGGCCCGCCAGGACCTGGTTCCCCGAACTTGTACTCCTCGCGACAGCACCTCCTTGGCCGATTCCTCTGAGGAAGGACCTCCTTTCTCAGGGACGGGGCACCCTATGGCACCCTTGTCCCGATCTTGGAACCTCCACGTGTGGCTCCTGGACGGGACGAGGCAGGTTTGAGTACCCTACCACCAGCGGTGGTGGCTACCATCACTTCCGCTAGAGCGTCGTCCACGAGACACGTCTATGCGTTGAAGTGGAATCTCTTCGTCAACTGGTGCTCTTCTCACCGAGAAGACCCCAGGAGATGTTCGGTCAGTGTCCTGCTTTCCTTTCTTCAAGAGGCGTTGGAGCGAAGGCTGTCTCCCTCCACCCTCAAGGTCTATGTCGCCGCTATTGCCGCACATCATGACCCGATAGAAGGTAAGTCCGTGGGGAAGCATGACCTGATCATCAGGTTCCTGAGGGGAGCGAGGAGACTGAATCCTCCTCGCCCTCCTCTCGTACCCTCTTGGGACCTCGCAGTGGTCTTAACTGCCCTGCGCAGCGCTCCCTTTGAGCCTTTGCAGTCAGTCGAGCTTAACTTCCTGTCAATGAAGACAGCGCTTCTGACTGCATTGGCCTCCATCAAGAGGGTAGGGGACCTGCACGCATTCTCCGTTGACGAAGCGTGCTTGGAATTCGGGCCGGGTCACTCTCACGTGATCCTGAGACCCCGGCCTGGATATGTGCCCAAGGTTCCTACCACTCCCTTTCGGGACCAGGTGGTGAACCTGCAAGCGCTGCCCCCGGAGGAGGCAGACCCAGCCTTGGCACTGCTCTGTCCAGTACGTGCTCTTCGCATCTATGTAGACAGAACGCAGTGTTTCAGGACCTCAGACCAGCTCTTTGTCTGTTATGGTGGGAAGCTGAAGGGAAAGGCTCTCTCCAAACAAAGGTTGTCTCACTGGATAGTGGACGCCATTGCTTTGGCATACCAGCAGGAAGGTCGACCGTGCCCCCTTGGTGTGACCGCCCACTCCACCCGGAGTGTGGCATCCTCTTGGGCTTTAGCGCATGGCGCCTCGCTAACAGACATCTGCAGAGCTGCAGGCTGGGCGACACCTAACACATTCGCCAGATTTTACAATCTCCGAGTGGAGCCAGTCTCCTCCCATGTACTGTCTTTTTCAAGCTAACATGGGACCCGTTAGGTGTCTTCGCTTGCTCGCCATTCCACTCCACGGACTGGATACGTGCGATATTCTCCTCAGGTGAGCTTCCCCAAAAGCCCTGAGTTCCTCCAGCACTCCTGATGCTGGCGCCAGTGTCTTTTGCCTGCGCGTCGGCTAGGTGCCTTCCGTGTGCATGGTACCTCCTCTGAGCTACCCCCACATGTGTATTCCACTGTAAGCCTCTTTGAGCATGTGTCTTTCCCTTGGCAAGCCACCTTGCCACCCCTGGGGTTGAAATATTCCACCTGCGGCTGGACACCCCAGTGATTCCCCATATGCATCCCTCGGGTCATATGTGTATTCTCTAAGTCCCCCCCTCTGGGTTGGCAGTAATTGCATATTTCCCTTAAAGACCTTGGGATATGCTCCCCAGTGTACCTTGGTATTCCTGTGCTAATAGGAGTCCTTCGTCCGTGCTATCTCACGACAGGGATCTCAGATTACGCAGGGCACTGGAAGACAGCTGAGAAGGTGGCGTGATTAGACTGGTATCCCCATTCGTCGTCATCCGACGGAACTCGGAGTGACAACGAAAGGGAACGTCTCGGTTACGGATGTAACCCTCGTTCCCTGAGTAGGGAACGGAGACGTTCCGTCTTCCTGCCACTTTCCGCTGTACCGCGGGGATCGCCTGAGCTCAGTCTTGGCTCCTCAGCGAGAAAAACATGCCTATTTGCTATGAGCGTTCTCCTTAAATACCCACGAGGTGAGGCGGAGTTACGCTATGCAAATTCCGCAGACCCATGGCATTTCTTTGCCATTGGCTCGTTTTGTAGTACTCGAAGTCGATTGGCTTTCTAAGCGAAACCCCCATTCGTCGTCATCCGACGGAACGTCTCCGTTCCCTACTCAGGGAACGAGGGTTACATCCGTAACCGAGACGTTTCTGTTCCTCTCAATTCCGATTTCGTTTTAACTCCTACGGTGGCCAATGTAGTCCAAGATTAACATCGCTTCCAGTTCGACCTCGTCCATGAGTGTTCCTTCAAGTGATGAGGTTATTTTAGAAAACTATTATAATTTGCAGTAATTTAATTTGTCAGGTAACATATAGGTTATGACATCTATGTAAAATGAATAATAGTTTTATGTTTTCGTAATTTTTTTTACCATTTCATTGCTAACATCAGTTATCAGGTTCCCAGACGAATGCAAGCTAATCTTAGTAAAGTAATTTTTATTTTTAACTTTTAACTCTTTTTCGCTTCCTTGGCGACTCTGATACGTATCCTCGAGAATAAGAGTG
This sequence comes from Tiaroga cobitis, assembly GCA_030578255.1. Classification (NCBI taxonomy): domain Eukaryota; kingdom Metazoa; phylum Chordata; class Actinopteri; order Cypriniformes; family Leuciscidae; genus Tiaroga; species Tiaroga cobitis. The sequence goes on from CM060597.1 coordinate 51,605,040, forward strand.
ATCCTCCATTTGAGGGACCGAGAAGTCAGGAACAAGGAACACAAGCTTTGGACTGAAAATGGGTCTTTATTTGAGCCCAAAAGAAATCAACTTTACAAACTCATAAATTTCTTGCAACAAAAATCAAACAAACAAACAGACAGACAGACAATCAGGTCAAAAAACAGTTAAACAAAATGAAACCAACAAACTAAAACTGACCTTTCAAATGAACAAAGCAACAGCTTATAAAGGAAAGGCCCATTACAAATTACGAGGGGAAACATTTTAACTACACATTCAACATATAACATTAAGTAAATCAAAAATCAAACCAAACAAAGATATATAGTAAATAAAGATAAAGCAAGCAAAATGTAGTCAATACCATAAATGTACAACTAAAGTAATCAATTAATAAAAGACATTAACGTTTCTTCCTCCCCCGGCAACTCCCAGCGAATGGTATGTCCGGGCGGAACCAATAACACCTAAATACCCTGCTCCTACTCTAATTTTCGTCACACCAGGATGCGGCTGCTGGGGACTATATCTGAAGTTCATCACCGGTAAACTTAAACTCAAAAGAGAAACAAATATAAATAGCAGATACAACATAACTAATTTGTGTGCACTTCAAATCAGCAACAATGTATAACAAATGTGTTGAAATGTAAACATAAGCAAAACTAACAATAAAGAATGAATGAATATTGTTTATACTAACACAAATGTGAATGACAAAAGAAAGAAGTTTAAATAAAGATTATTCTTAAATGAATGTCCTTCGTCTAAATGTGTGTTGGTGTGCAAGAGGTGATACATCAACATTACCACTCTTGTGCGGCCACTACTCGGGCCGTCACATTTCCCCCCCCCTTCAGGAATCTCGCCAGTAGAGCGGGAGAGATAGTCAGCAGTAGCGTTGACTTTACCAGAAACATGTTGTATCTTAAATCTGAAGGGCTGCATGGCGAGATACCATCTTGTAATCCTTCCATTAGAATCCTTCATTTTCTCCAACCACTGCAACGCTTTATGATCAGTCTCCAGGGTAAACTCACGGCCTAGTAGATAGTATCGTAGGGAATCCAACGCCCACTTTATGGCTAAACACTCCTTTTCCACCGTTGAATAACGTACTTCCCTCGGAAACAGTTTACGACTGATGTAGGCCACTGGCTGTCGGCTCTCTGGTGGCCCTTGCAATAGGACGGCTCCTACTCCCCTCTCAGAGGCATCAGTCTGTACAACGAAAGGTCGACTAAAGTCAGGATTGTGTAGCACAGCGCTAGTTGTCAAAGCTCCCTGGATGTCCCGGAAGGCCTTTGATCTCTCCTCAGTCCACTGCAGTTGGTTCGGGCAACGTGCTCCCACCATGTCCGTTAGTGGAGCAGCCCTGCTGGAGAAGTTAGGGACGAAGCGATGGTAAAATCCAGCCATACCCAAGAAAGATCTCAGATCCTTACGTGTCTGGGGCACCACACACTTCTCCAAGGCTTGAACTTTCTTCACCTGCGGTCGCACAACACCCTGGCCAATGACATAGCCCAGGTATTCAGTCTCTTGTTTAGCTACAGCACACTTGGTGGGGTTGACAGTTAGGCCGGCATTCCGAAGACGCTGCAAGACTTCTCTGAGATGCTGCACATGTTCCTCCCAGGTGTTACTGTAAATGACGATATCATCAAGATATGCAGCAGCAAAAGCTAAACCACGTAATACTTGGTCTATTAATCTCTGAAACGTCGCCACGGCCCCATGAAGGCCAAAAGGTAACACCTTGAAATGGATAAGGCCCCTTGGTGTTCTGAATGCAGTCAAGGGCCGCGAGGATTGATTCAGTGGAATTTGCCAATAGCCTTTAGAAAGGTCCATTGTTGTCAGATATTTGGATTGGCCCAAGCGATCAATTAGGTCACTTATGCGAGGTGTAGGGTAGGAATCAAACTGTGATACTGAGTTCAGATATCTGAAATCAATACAGAACCGTATACTCCCGTCCTTCTTTGGCACAAGGACTATGGGGTGACACCATTCACTATTCGAAGGCTCAATAATGCCCAAGCGGAGCATAAGGTCTACCTCTTCCTGCAAGGTCACCTGGAATCTTTCAGGTATCCTATAGCTCTGCCGTTTCATGACCGCATCAGGTTTCAGTACTACACCGTGCTCAATCCAGTTGGTAAACCCAGGATATTCAGAAAATACACTCGAAGTGAAAAGAACTTGTACCTGTGACCGCTGGGAATCTGTTAGATGATCTAACCCGATGTCCCCAGGAACTGGCTGTGGCAGATACTGCTCATCGGATTCTTCCTCTTCAATACTGCGAATCAACAGTGACTGTGACCTTTCAGGACGGGGAACCCACTCCTTCAACAAGTTAACGTGCAAAACCCGACTAGATCGATCTCGACCTGGCATACTGATTTCATAAGTCGTAGGACCTAGGCGTTTCTTGATCTCGTAAGGACCCTGCCATTTTGCAAGCAGTTTACTCTCTCGACTGGGCAACATGACAAGTACCTTTTTACCGATCTCTAGATCTCGCTCTCGAGCACGAGGGTCATACCAAGTCTTCTGCTTTTCCCTGGCTTCCGCCAAATGATTCTGAGCCAAAACAGTCATCTTCTGCAAACGTTCCCTCATTTGTAGAACATGGGAGACAACACTAGTGGGTTCTTTCTTTTCAGGACTCCCTTCCCACATCTCCTGAAGCAGAGCCAATGGACCCCTGACATCATGGCCATACAACAGCTCGAAAGGAGAAAAACCTGTGGAAGCCTGAGGGACTTCTCGATAAGCGAATAGAAGATAGGGCAACCATTGATCCCAGTCTTGACCAGTCTCACTGACAAACTTCCTTAACATCTGTTTCAAAGTCTGGTTAAATCGCTCAGTCAACCCATCCGTTTGGGGATGATAGGGAGCAGTGCGCAGACTCTTAATTCCTAAGAGATGGTAGACCTGTTTCAACAAGGTAGACATGAAATTAGTGCCCTGGTCGGTTAAAATTTCTGCTGGAAATCCAACCATGGAAAATAACTGGACCAAGGAAGTAGCTACAGGTTTCGCCTTCACAGATCTTAACGAAAATACCTCTGGGTATCTGGTGGAATAGTCCGTTATTACCAACATGAAATGGTTCCCCGAGCGACTCCTCTCCACTGGACCAACGACATCCATTCCAAGCCTCTCAAACGGAGTACCAATGATAGGAAGTGGTTGTAGTGGTGCTTTTGACGGACGTCTGAGGGACACCTTCTGGCAAACAGGACAGCTTTTACAAAATTGGGCCACATCTACTTTCAAACCGGGCCAGAAAAAATACTTGTTGATTCTTGCAGTGGTCTTGTTTTTTCCCAGGTGGCCAGCCCAAGGAACAGAGTGACTCAGATGTAACACCATCTCTCGAACACACTGTGGAAGTCAAGTCAAGTCAAGTCATCTTCATTTATATAGCGCTTTTAACAATGGATTGTTTCAAAGCAGCTTTACAGAGATAAACATATAATTTAAGGTAACAGATTGTTTTGGCATTATAGCGGTTCTTGAATAATGTTATTTCCAGCTAAAGTTAACTTTGATTGATTCACCTCCGTCGAAATGATCGGACTTTTAAACGCGAACCTGTGATTAACGCTGACGGCGTTCACATGCTCATTCAGAATTGATTCTATAGTTATGTGCTTTTTAAAATATGTGCGCAGGTTTATAATTCATACAACCCAGCCTAAACAAACTACTTTTCTTGCCTATAAATTTTGATACAGAATTTTATTTTATTTTATCACTTCGGGGTACGCGAGCCGGAATTCACAACGCTTTATCTGTAGAGTGGGAAAGGATCCTCCATAGGGAGTGGATAGTGGACACTTCAGCACTGCATTGTCATCGGGTCCAGGCGGATCTCCTTCGTCAGATCTGGACACGGCCTGGATCTGGCAGGCTGCGGGAAAACCTCGGGATAAACAAAGACACTAATATTAGCGTAGATGCCATTCTTCTTATGATGTAGCGAGTACATCAAGATTTAAGGGAAGTGTTCCCAGTTCCGGCTGACCTAATCTTTGCAGCCTAACATTGAATTTATAGAAGTCTATAGTGTGTTATGTGTATGCTAGGTCAAAGAGATGTGTTTTTAGTCTAGCTTTGAACTGACAGAGTGTGTCTGCTTCCCGGACAATGGTAGGAAGACTGTTCCAAAGTTTTGGTGCTAAATAGGAAAAGGATCTACCGCCTGCAGTCGATTTAGATATTCTAGGTATTATCAACTGGCCGGAATTTTGAGATCGCAATAGACGTGAAGGACTATAATACGTTAAGAGCTCGCTCAAGTACTGCGGAGCTAAACCATTTAGTGCTTTGTAGGTAATCAACAATATTTCAAAATTTATACGATGTTTAATAGGGAGCCAATGCAGTGTTGACAGAACCGGGCTAATATGGTCATATTTCCTGGTTCTGGTAAGAACTCGAGCTGCGGCGTTTTGAACTAGCTGTAGTTTATTTATTAAGCGTGCAGGGCAACCACCCAGTAGAGCATTACAATAATCTAGCCTTGAGGTCATGAACGCATGGACTAATTGTTCCGCATTTCCCAATGAGAGCATATGGCGTATTTTAGATATATTTTTAAGATGGAAAAATGCAGTTTTACAGATACTAGACACGTGGCTTTCAAAAGAAAGGTTGGTATCAAAGAGCACACCCAGGTTCCTAACCGACGACGAAGACTTGACAGAGCAGCCATCAAGTGTTAGACAGTATTCTGGGTTATTACGTGTGGAAGTTTTTTGTCCAATAATTAGAATCTCTGTCTTTTCAGAATTTAGTAGTAGGAAATTACTAGTCATCCAATTTTTCCGTTAATTTTGTGAATTGGTAAGTTTCGTTGGGTTTTGAAGAAATATACAGCTGAGTATCATCGGCATAACAGTGAAAGCTAACTCCATGTTTCCTAATGATATCTCCTAATGGTAGCATGTACAGAGTGAACAGCAGCGGTCCTAGTACTGAGCCTTGTGGTACGCCATGCTGAACTTGTGATCGATAAGACATCTCTTCATTTACTGCTACAAACTGATAACGGTCAGATAAGTATGATTTAAACCATGCTAGTGCAATTCCACTAATGTCCACATAGTTTTCTAGTCTATTTAAAAGAATGTTGTGGTCAATTGTGTCAAATGCAGCACTAAGATCGAGTAACACTAATAGAGAGATACAACCACGATCGGATGATAAGAGCAAATCATTTGTGACTCTAATGAGAGCGGTCTCAGTACTATGGTACGGTCTAAATCCGGACTGAAAATCCTCGCAGATATCATTTCTTTCTAGAAATGAACACAGTTGTGAAGATACTGCTTTTTCTAATATCTTTGACAGAAAAGGCAGATTCGAGATCGGCCTGTAATTGACTAATTCTGTAGGATCAAGTTGTGTTTTTTTAACAAGCGGTTTTATCATAGCCAGTTTAACCCTCTGGGGACCAGAAACGCGCCGGCGCGTTTTGCTCGTTTTTTTTCACATAGCAGAAAAATAGACTTAAAGTACTACCATCATTTCTGTTCATATAGAGTTAAGAAATATGATAAAATAATCTGTTAAATGTCTACTTTTTTATGTGCCCACATACAATCGAAATAAAATATTGTGCTTTTGTAAAATAAAGAATATAAACAGGGTGTGCGTTCTGCCTCTCAGTCACCGTGAACTTTTTTCCTGGAGCACGTCTCTAATCTTCAACACAACTCAGCTAATACTATTCACCCAGCCATAAGCAATATATCTTTTAAATCATTTGAGTTTGTACTTTTAAATGATCCGATTCAAAACTAAAATTATTATTCTCCGTTTATGTCATCTATATAAAAAGAGAGACGTGTCAGCCCGTCTCATTATTGTTCTCTCAGCTGATTATCTCCGGTAATGTGACACGCCCACGGAGAGCACGCGCTATTCAATCGCAAATACGTGAAGCACCACATTGAGACGCGTTAACGCCCATAAACTCTGAAAACACACTATATTTTTTAGTCAGATTAATCTACTGTCGTCTTGCGCGGCTATGAGGAACAATCCTGGGACATTTACCACTGGGTTTATTTTCACTTCGAGGATGAACAGATTCAGCTGAGAAGTAAGTGTTTTATGCTTGTGCTTTGTTCTAATCGCGATATAGAATAACGTTAGTGTCTGTAAACGGAAAAATAGCATACTGTTAAATGTGAATCATGTTTGTGTGTGTGTGTGTGTGTGTGTGTGTGTGTGTGTGTGTGTGTGTGAATGAATGAGTGAACGCACAGATACGCACTGTTACAGACTAAATAACAGACAACATTTCGTTGACTCGTTTTGGATAAAGTTTTTACTCTAAAATAGACATCAAATAAGCTTTTTTAGGAGTTTCTGCTCATATGTTACATATATAGTATTTTTTGTCAATAAACTAATCAACTAAGATGTTATAGTGTTTGTTCAAGCTATATCAAAATAATGAATCCTCAACTTTGAAATATGTATGATCAAACTAAGACATTTATGGAGAAAGACAATTTTCTTTTCAAGATGTTTCCAACTCTAACTTTGAACTTTGAACTGAAATAAAACCATGTCTATATGGTGAAGGGTGTGTGATAGAAGTGTCCAGACGTATGCACCCTGTATTTTCCTTATATAAATCCAAACAATCTAAAAGCCATTCTTTTTTAAATCTCCTCATTCTTTGTGCAAGGCTCCTGTAATGATATGGCCTGATAGCACCTAATAGGGCCATTATGGGGAGGGTCTTTGTCTTTCTCAGGTGTGGAATGCCACACATATTAATGAGAGATCAAGCCTCCTGCATAAAGCTTTCTCAAACAAAACAGGTCATTAAAAATGTAAAAGACTTTATTGACTTATCTGAATGAGTAGTCAGGATGATTCTCACATTGTTTTGGAGCAAATATTCTAGGCTATGTGATACAATTTTCAAAAGTCTTGTGAAGAAATAATCAATATGTGTTTTGTGGTCTTATTTCAGCAAGTTTAATTTTTATTTTTTTCAATAACCACGCATAAACATTATTCTATTAAAAATACAAACATGTACATACATGTTGCTCAGATCTCATGGTAGCCAAGTTTGTGCTATATAGAGTGAATTTACACCTTTGCCATTAACATGTTTATAAATAACTGAAAAAAGCACAAATGTCAGTGCATGTCAAAACATCCCAAGGGCCCCAAAAACACTCTGGTCCCCAGAGGGTTAAAGGTTTTTGGTACGTATCCTAGAGACAAAGATGAATTAATGATATTAAGAAGAGGATATATGACCTCTGGAAACATCTCTTTCAGTAGCTTAGTCGGTATAGGATCTAACATACAAGTTGTCGATTTAGATGAATTAACGAGTTTGCAGAATTCTTCCTCTCCTATAGCAACAAATGATTTAAATTTTTCCTCAGGGAGACTACAATGCACTTCCTGATGCGATACTGTGGTAGACGGTTGCATAGTTATAATTTTGTCCCTGATATTATCAATCTTATAAGTGAAGAAGTTCATAAAGTCATCACTGCTGTGTTGCTTGGACACTTCTGAGCTTGAAGCTTTCTTTTTCGTTAGTTTAGCCACTGTTTCAAATAAATACCTTGGATTATGTTTATTTCTTCTAATAGGTTTGAAAAATAAGCAGATCTAGCAGCTTTTAAAGCCTCTCTGTAAGCAATCGAGCTCTCTTTCCACGAAATCCGAAATACCTCTAGTTTAGTTTTCTTCCAGTTGCGCTCCATTTTTCTGGCTGCTCTCTTAAGGGCCCGGGTGTGCTCGCTGTACCACGGCGTTGGGCTATTTTCTTTAATCTTCTTTAAGCGCAACGGAGCAACTGCGTCTAAAGTGCTGGAAAAGAGAGAGTTAAACGTTTCTGTTGCAATATCAAGTTCTTCTAAGCTATCCGGGATGCTGAGATGATGAAACTGATTAGGAAGATTATTGATAAAGCAATCTTTAGTGGCAGAAGTTATAGGTCTAACGTATTTATAACACGGAGTCGGCTTTGCAGCCTTGGCTAAATGTAATTTACATGAGACTAGATAATGATCTGAGATGTCATCGCTCTGCTGCAGAATTTCAACGGCATCAACATCTATTCCATGTGATAATATTAGATTTAGAGTATGATTACGACAATGAGTAGGTCCTGACACGTGTTGTCTAACTCCAATTGAGTTTACAATGTCTTTAAATGCCAATCCCAATGCATCTTTTTCATTATCTACATGTATATTAAAATCACCAACAATTAGTACTTTATCTGCAGCCAATACTAATTCTGATAGAAAGTCCGCAAATTCTTTGATAAAATCTTTATGGTGCCCTGGTGGCCTGTATACAGTAGCCAGCATAATTCTCAAATGTGATTTATCGTTTACACTATATATTTTTACATTAAGCACCAATACTTCAAAAGAAGTATATTTAAAGCTAGATTTCTTAGTGGTTTTGAAAATATTACTATAAATTACAGCAACACCTCCCCCTTTGCTTTTCAGACGAGGTTCATGTTTATAACTGTAATCTTGTGGGGTTGACTCATTTAAAATAATGTAATCGTTTGGTTTTAGCCAGGTTTCTGTCAAACACAGCATATCAAGATTATAATCTGAAATCATATCATTAACTATGAGAGATTTTGAAGTAAGGGATCGAATATTCAGCAACCCAAGCTTTATCATTTGCTCATCTGTATTATATCTGTTTTTTATTTGTTGAACATCAATTCAATTTTTAACCTGACGTTTTTTGGATTTCCAAATTCGGGGAACAGACACAGTCTCTATATGATGACATCTAGGTGAAAGAGACTCTATGTGATGGGATTTATCTGACCTTGGTGACGTGAGGCCGCTAGTAGACGGTCGGTTTAGACGGTCGGTTTAGCCAGTCTGTCTGCTTCCTGACCTGAGCCCCAGATTGTCATGTTTTATCTCTAAGACTATGAGCCAAATTACTAGAGAGAAGAGCAGCACCAGCCCAGGAGGGATGGATACCATCTCTTTTCAACAGATCAGGCTTGCCCCAAAAACTTTTCCAATTGTCTATGAATTTTATATTATTCTGCGGACACCACTTCGACAGCCAACCGTTCAGTGAGGCCAATCGGCTAACTATCTCATCACTCCTGCGTACAGGAAGGGGGCCAGAGTAAATTACAGTGCCTGACATCGTACTTGCGAGTTCACACACCTCTTTAATATTAATTTTGGTGATCTCCGACTGGCGGAGTCGAACATCATTAGTGCCGACATGAATAATGATCTTAGAGAATTTACGATTAGCATTAGCCAGCACTTTTAAATTTGCTTTGATGTCAGGCGCTCTGGCTCCCGGGAAACATGTGACTATGGTGGCTGGTGGCTCTATTTTCACGTTCCGTGTGATCGAATCACCAATTACCAGGGCACAATCAACAGAATTCTCAGTGGGTGTTTCACTGAGTGGGGCAAATCGGTTTGTTATGGGAATCGGAACGGAAGAGTGGTTCTTTGATCCGCGACTAGAACGATCTCTCACGGTCACCCATCTGCCCTGCTGCACGGGCTCTACTTCAGCCGGAACCGAATCATGTAAAGAGTTCACTATGCTAGGCGCATCCAAAACACTATCTAAAGATCTAGCATTCTTACCATCCTCAATTAAAGTTTGGATGCGTGTCTCTAGTTCTGAAATCTTCTCCGTCAGCCTAACTGTCTCCTTGCATTTATCACATATAAATCCTATATTGCCATCGGAGAAGGCTATACTAAACATATGACATGTGACACAGGTGACAATAACAGGACAAGACATTACTCACCGTGTTTGTTGACTGATTTCTTACTTACCTGGACTTTATGAACTCAAAGGCGCGGGTGCGCGAGAGAAAATAAATAAATAAATGAGCGCACGGGTGGCGCGTTAGCAGGCTAACGTTAGCGAGTTACTAGCGTGCTGTGTTAACAATAACGGAAGCTAGAGATGTAAGGTTAATCTGAGATGTTGGGTAAGCTGTATTTAGTAGTATAAACAACTAGATAGTAAATGATGGCTCAAAACATAAAGAAATACGAGGCTCAGGCGAAGCTTACAGCCTCGAAGCAAACAAACACACAGCAGGCAGCGAGGCAGACAGGAGCAATCGATCAGCGATCAGGAACCACAAGTTGTTTCTGGACCCCGATCTCTCAATAGAGTATTCCATTCGTTATCACATATCTGGCTGTACTGTCATCTAAAGGCTTCTTGCTTACCTCTGCAGCTCTAGTAAAGCACTCCATGAGACTAGCATCGTACTGCTGCATCTGAACGATGTTTGGTGGGCATCTGGAAGTTAACCCTCTGGGGACCAGAAACGCGCCGGCGCGTTTTGCTCGTTTTTTTTCACATAGCAGAAAAATAGACTTAAAGTACTACCATCATTTCTGTTCATATAGAGTTAAGAAATATGAGAAAATAATCTGTTAAATGTCTACTTTTTTATGTGCCCACATACAATCGAAATAAAATATTGTGCTTTTGTAAAATAAAGAATATAAACAGGGTGTGCGTTCTGCCTCTCAGTCACCGTGAACTTTTTTCCTGGAGCACGTCTCTAATCTTCAACAAAACTCAGCAAATACTATTCACCCAGACATGAGCAATATATCTTTTAAATCATTTGAGTTTGTACTTTTAAATGATCCGATTCAAAACTAAAATAAATATTCTCCGTTTATGTAATCTATATAAAAAGAGAGACGTGTCAGCCATTCTAATTATCTTTCTCTCAGCTCATTATCTCCGGTAATGTGAAACGCCCACCGAGAGCACGCGCTATTCAAAGGCAAATACGTGAGGCACCACATTGAGACGCGTTAACGCCCATAAACTCTGAAAACACACTATATTTTTTTAGTCAGATTAATCTACTGTCATCTTGAGCGGCTATGAGGAACAATCCTGGGACATTTACCTACCTCAGAACAAGTGCTGGTTTATTTTCACCACGAGGAGGAGCAACAGATTCAGCTGAGAAGTGTGTAAGTGTTTTATGCTTGTGCTTTGTTCTAATCGCGATATAGAATAACGTTAGTGTCTGTAAACGGAAAAATAGCATACTGTTTAAATGTGAATCATGTTTCTGTGTGTGTGTGTGTGTGTGTGTGTGTGTGTGTGTGTGAATGAATGAATGAATGAACGCACAGATACGCACTGTTATAGACGAAATAAAATACATTTTGTTGACTAGTCTTGGATAGAGTATAAAGTTTTTACACCAAAATAGACATCAAATAAGCTTTGTTAGGAGTTTCTGCTCATATGTTAACCCTCTGGGGACCAGAAACGCGCCGGCGAGTTTTGCTCGTTTTTTTCACATAGCAGAACAATAGACTTAAAGTACTACCATCATTTCTGTTCATATAGAGTTAAGAAATATGACAAAATAATCTGTTAAATGTCTACTTTTTTATGTGCCCACATACAATCGAAATAAAATATTGTGCTTTTGTAAAATAAAGAATATAAACAGGGTGTGCGTTCTGCCTCTCAGTCACCGTGAACTTTTTTCCTGGAGCACATCTCTAATCTTCAACAAAACTCAGCAAATACTATTCACCCAGACATGAGCAATATATCTTTTAAATCATTTGAGTTTGTACTTTTAAATGATCCGATTCAAAACTAAAATAAATATTCTCCGTTTATGTAATCTATATAAAAAGAGAGACGTGTCAGCCTTTCTAATTATCTTTCTCTCAGCTCATTATCTCCGGTAATGTGACACGCCCACGGAGAGCACGCGCTATTCAAACGCAAATACGTGAAGCACCACATTGAGACGCGTTAACGCCCATAAACTCTGAAAACACACTATATTTTTTAGTCAGATTAATCTACTGTCATCTTGAGCGGCTATGAGGAACAATCCTGGGACATTTACCTACCTCAGAACAAGTGCTGGTTTATTTTCACCACGAGGAGGAGCAACAGATTCAGCTGAGAAGTGTGTAAGTGTTTTATGCTTGTGCTTTGTTCTAATCGCGATATAGAATAACGTTAGTGTCTGTTAACGGAAAAATAGCATACTGTTTAAATGTGAATCATGTTTCTGTGTGTGTGTGTGTGTGTGTGAATGAATGAATGAATGAACGCACAGATACGCACTGTTATAGACGAAATAAAATACATTTTGTTGACTAGTTTTGGATAGAGTATTAAGCTTTTACTCTAAAATAGACATCAAATAAGCTTTGTTAGGAGTTTCTGCTCATATGTTAAATATATAGTATGTTTTGTCAATAAACTAATCAACTAAGATGTTATAGTCTAGTGTTTGTTCCAATCCAAGCTAAATCAAAATAATGAATCCTCAACTTTGAAATATGTATGATCAAACTAAGACATTTATGGAAAAGACAATTTTCTTTTCAAGATTTTTCCAACTCTAACTTTGAACTGAAATAAAACCTTGTCTATATGGTGAAGGGTGTGTGATAGATGTGTCCAGACGTATGCACCCTGTATTTTAAAGAAGAACATTTAATTATTTGTGATAAATTTTTCATTCACAAAGAATTCAAGGACATTATTCATGTCCCTAAAGGTTGGAGTTTTCCTCATTTTTTTAATTAAGGCATTAAGATTTTTTATTCCTCTTTTTAGTCAACTTTAGCATGGGTGTGTTCACTTATTCTAAGCAGTGTGTGTGTGTGTGTGTGTTGTAAATAAATCCAAACAATCTAAAAGCCATTCTTTTTTAAATCTCCTCATTCTTTCTGCAAGGCTCTTCATAATGATATGGCCTGATAGCACCTAATAGGGCCATTATGGGAGGGTCTTTGTCTTTCTCAGGTGTGAAATGGATACGTACTAATGAGAGATCAAGCCTCCTCGCATAAAGCTTTCTCAAACAAAACACGTCATACACATTCTAAAAGACTTTATTGACTTATCTGAATGAGTAGTCAGGATGTTTCTCACATAGTTTTGGAGCAAATATTCTAGACTATGTGATACAATTTTCAAAAGTCTTGTGAAGAAATAATCAATATGTGTTTTGTGGCCTTATTTCAGAAACTTTTATTTTTAGTTTTTTCAATAACCACGCATAAATAATATTCTCTCAAAAATACAAACATGTACATGCATGTTGCTAACATATTATGGTAGCCCCGTGTGTGCTACACTCTAAAAATTGCTGGGTTAATAACAACCCAATTGGTAACCCAGCGCTGGGTAAATATTGGACAGAACACATGCTGGGTTAAATTAACCCAGTGACATTTTAACCCAGCAGGCTGGGTTGTTGAGAAAACCCAAGATGTAGTCATTTTTTTTTACCATTAATAGATTTGCTATTCTGGGTTATTTTTGCTGGGTTATTCTTATAATTTCACCTGTGCTTTACTGTAAAACTATGAATTAAGAAATAATGAAGAACATGTTTAGACTGTCAAAATAATATTTTTTAATGCTTGTCAACTGACATTCACAAACGTGTTAAAATTGGAAGCACAAAAAACAGCACTAATCAAATTTAAATGCAAAAATCATTTAGTGCTGCAAAGTTAAATATTGTCAGTTTTAATAAATAAATAAGATTAGTTCTAAAACCATTAATGGTTTAAATACAGTGACATTGATCATAATATTTTAAAGTCAGCTAATGCAAATCAAGTCAAGTACAATTAAAGAAAGAAGATTAGTTCTGAACAATGACATTGATACATTTAACGGTTTAAATACGCAGTGAAATTGACAGACAATTCAATTTTAAAGTCAGCGAATGCAAACAAATTTTTAAAATATGCTAAAATTTACATAGGTATAGTTAAATAAATTAAAATACAGCTAATGAAGAAAGAAAATGAGTGTTGAACAATGGAATTTATACCATTTAATTCTGTAGAAGCAAAATGGGGTGCATTTCCAGAAAGCATCGTTAGCCAATTATGGTCGCAAGTTCCGTCGTTATCAGCACAGTTCAACAAATCGATGTTTCCCGAAACCATAGTTCCAACGAACATTCACAAACAGCATCGCAAAGTTGTGTGTTTGGAACGACAGCTCTCGAGAGCATAGTTTCAAGATTGCATGACATGTGGACTCAATAAATCCTTAACTTGACCAAAATAAGCAAGCTGACATTCAGTGCAACCTGTGTCTTTTATTTAGAATCCATACAAATGTCATTTACGTCTTTGAGTTTGTCAAGAGATTTAAAGCACCGTTTTTGAAGACTGCGCATGTGCGAACGTGCTCTACTATGTAAGTACGAGCCTATGATTGAATCTGGAAATAAAGCAAAATTACTGGGAAAATTTGAAATAGTCATTTACATTTTTACATTTACATTTATTCATTTAGCTGACGCTTTTATCCAAAGCGACTTACAATTGCTATATGTCAGAGGTCGCATGCCTCTGGAGCAACTAGGGGTTAAGTGTCTTGCTCAGGAACACATTGGCGTCTCACAGTGGATTCGAACCCGGGTCTCTTACACCAAAGGCATGTGTCTTATCCACTGCGCCATCACCACCCCACAGTCCTCAGATGCCATGTCTGTAATTTATATCAAAATATCTAGCATTAATTCGATCTCAAACAGTTTCATTAAAATAAGTTATTACTCCTCCACGTGCGTGACGTCATAAAGCAATGTGGTTGAATGACCACTTTGCGACAATATGGTTTCGGGAAACAGTCGTGATTAGCTACATTGATGATGAAGGATTGCGATATCTGCTGGCCGTTTCCCATGGCCATGACAATGGGATGGGCTTTTGTGGACTCCAACCTATAAAAGAAAGTAAATACAATTGTTTCAATGGCAATGGTGTCATTATTCGGTTGAAGTCAGTTCAGTGTTGATTCAATTCAGTTCAATTACTGTGTAAAGTTCATCATGATTTCAACAATCAATATTTTTATTTGGCGAAAAGCCATATAATAAGTGGTATACTTTACATTATTCCTTAAATGTCTTGTTTGATCTTTTTTTTTGTCAAGGATCAAAGCTGCTTAATAGGAATTGTTTTGAGGTAATAAAGTTAAATGTACATCCAGGCAGTTTTCATCACAAAATAAACTCCTTCGGGGTGATACGAGATCCCTCCACTTTGTGTTGATTACCCTGTTGAAGTTTATTCTGCAATATCAACTGGCGGGATGTACAGTATCCCGTGCTTAAAGGGTTAGTTCACCAAAAAACGAAAATGATGTCATGAATGACTCGCCCTCATGTCGTCCCAAGCCCGTAAGACCTCCGTTCATCTTTGGAACACAGTTTAAGATATTTTAGATTTAGTCCGAGAGCTTTCTGTTCCTCCATTGAAAATGTATACACGGTATACTGTCCTTGTCCAGAAAGGAAATAAAGACATCATCAAAGTTGTCCATGTGACATCAGTGGGTTAGTTAGAATGTTTTGAAGCATCGAAAATACATTTTGGTCCAAAAATAACAAAAACTACGACTTTATTCAGCATTGTATTGTCTTCCGGTTCTGTTGTGGATCTGTTCAGTGACGCCGCTGACGTAAGACGCTGCTGACGTGTATCTGGTGCGCCCGAGCTTCGTTTACAGTCTGAGGGAGACGCACGCTGTAAAAAAACAATCTTCGCAAACAATTCTAAGGATTTCCACACAGAGGAAGACTTGCATTTTTTTGCCCAGCCATATTTATTTGAGCCCGAATACACGGATGCACCAGATAACACGGAAGACAATACAATGCTGAATAAAGTCGTAGTTTTTGTTATTTTTGGACCAAAATGTATTTTCGATGCTTCAACACATTCTAACTAACCCACTGATGTCACATGGACTACTTTGATGATGTCTTTATTTCCTTTCTGGACAAGGACAGTATACCGTACATTTTCAATGGAGGGGCAGAAAGCTCTCGGACTAAATCTAAAATATCTTAAACTGTGTCCCGAAGATGAACGGAGGTCTTACGGGCTTGGAACGGCATGAGGGTGTGAGTCATTAATGACATCATTTTCATTTTTGGGTGAACTAAGCCTTTAATGCACAGGCAGGTCACAATGCAATTTAAATAGCAGTTATGCAGTTGTATACTTACTGGTTGAAGATCAATAAAAGCCTTTCTAGCTTCGTCAGAGAGACAAATTCTGTACACCATGGCAGGAAGAAGGGGAAGGACCAAAAGAGCAACATCACCTCTATTCTCTGCAGAAAAGAGACATAACATCTCAGAAACAGGACCAGCTACAACAAATATATATTAAGTTAGTGCAATAAGCTACAGACAAAGAAATAAATATGCAATAATGATACTACATACCTAAAGTTGCCTTTTATGTTGTATAATTTTGAAGATCTAAAACAACTAACCTTGCAGATTTTTTATGCACAAATAGCAACATAACACACTAACTAAAGTTGAAAAATGAAATAGATTAATAAAGTAATTCTCCACCCACAAATTTAAATCTCTCATCATTTATTCGCCCTCATTCCACCCCAGATGTGATGTATGACTTTCTTTCTTCTGTGTAACACAAATGGAGATTAACCATATAACATAGTCCATCCTATACCAGCTGACAGTGCTCCCTTTATGTTTTTAGCATTAGTTGAGAGATTTTTTCCTTTAAATGTTTTTACATGAATCTACTACATCTGATATTTATCCAAATGAATCGACATTGAATCAAGATTGGAATCGAATCACAAGCTTATAAATAGCTAAACTCAGAAGTTGGCAGCCTTGTGCGATACCTATAACTATTGAACGGATCAAATGTATACATATAGGCTACGTTAAGTTACGCAGTTGATTTGAGTTGATTATCACAGGCAGTCAATTATGTAAAAGCTGCAAAAGTGTATAAACATGAACTTACCTTTAAACGTTAGCACTACTTGTCGATAAGACTGGCTAACTGCCACTCGGAGAGTTTTCCCTCACAGATGTATCCATGCTTTTCTGACTAGAAAAAAAAAAACGACATTTTGAATTACATCACTTACCAAAAACAAATTTATGTATGTAAAAATACTTTTTGTACCACACATGCATCACCTCACTGGTCCAACCCAAGGCACTGAGCAGTGAGCATGCACGCGCTTTGAACGTTTTCGCGGTGCTGATAATAAGTCGATTCATTTCTTGGAATCATTTGTTTCAAAATTGGTGAACCGGTTTATTTGAACCGGATGGACGGTTCTTTTCGACCTGCGGTCCCACAACATTTTACGCACTTGTTATGTCTTTTACATGTCGGTATGGACAATTGCAGGCATTTTACATAAGAGCAGTTAGTGATATTACTCACATGTTTTGTTTTGAGTGACTCGACTCACTTTGTTCAATTCGCTTGTCAGTGACAGAAACGACTCTTTCCTCTGTTTCAGATATTCACATTTTTAATGGGTTCCGTGAGGTACATAATCATGAATTGTATATTTAAAATAATTATTAATTAGAAAAAAAACATTAAATAAACTTACCTCAAAACAGTTTCACCCAGCTGCTTTGCCCCTTTGTCCCCTCAAAATGACAGCTTGGGAGCGAATTTGAACATCTCCAAGGCGCATTTGAACATCTCCAAGGCGCGAAACTCGTAAAACAACCCAGCTGGGCAGAAACAACCCAGCGTTGCGACCCAGCAGATTTAACCCAACCACTGGAAAATTAAAAATACCCAAAGGTGTTTAAAATATGGTAAAATAACCCAACAAAATTACCCAACAGACTCAACCCAGCATTCTGGGTTAAAAAACAACCCAGCATTTTTTAGAGTGTATATAGAGTGAATTTACACCTTTGCCATTAACATGTTTATAAATAACTGAAAAAAGCACAAATGTCAGTGCATGTCAAAACATCCCAAGGGCCCCAAAAAACCTTTGGTCCCCAGAGGGTTAAATATATAGTATGTTTTGTCAATAAACTAATCAACTAAGATGTTATAGTCTAGTGTTTGTTCCAATCCAAGCTAAATCAAAATAATGAATCCTCAACTTTGAAATATGTATGATCAAACTAAGACATTTATGGAAAAGACAATTTTCTTTTCAAGATTTTTCCAACTCTAACTTTGAACTGAAATAAAACCTTGTCTATATGGTGAAGGGTGTGTGATAGATGTGTCCAGACGTATGCACCCTGTATTTTAAAGAAGAACATTTAATTATTTGTGATAAATTTTTCATTCACAAAGAATTCAAGGACATTATTCATGTCCCTAAAGGTTTGAGTTTTCCTCATTTTTTATTCCTCTTTTTAGTCAACTTTAGCATGGGTGTGTTCACTTATTCTAAGCAGTGTGTGTGTGTGTGTTGGAAATAAATCCAAACAATCTAAAAGCCATTCTTTTTTAAATCTCCTCATTCTTTCTGCAAGGCTCTTCATAATGATATGGCCTGATAGCACCTAATAGGGCCATTATGGGAGGGTCTTTGTCTTTCTCAGGTGTGAAATGGATACATACTAATGAGAGATCAAGCCTCCTCGCATAAAGCTTTCTCAAACAAAACACATCATACACATTCTAAAAGACTTTATTGACTTATCTGAATGAATAGTCAGGATGTTTCTCACATAGTTTTGGAGCAAATATTCTAGACTATGTGATACAATTTTCAAAAGTCTTGTGAAGAAATAATCAATATGTGTTTTGTGGCCTTATTTCAGAAACTTTTATTTTTAGTTTTTTCAATAACCACGCATAAATAATATTCTCTCAAAAATACAAACATGTACATGCATGTTGCTAACATATTATGGTAGCCCCGTGTGTGCTATATAGAGTGAATTTACACCTTTGCCATTAACATGTTTATAAATAACTTAAAAAAGCACAAATGTCAGTGCATGTCAAAACATCCCAAGGGCCCCAAAAAACCTTTGGTCCCCAGAGGGTTAACAGGTAAGTCACAGGCCATATTTTCAGACTCTGTATGAGCAGCATATTTTATCTTTTCTTGTCTTTTTTCTCCTCTAGTCTTTCTCCTCTTCGACACCATGGTCTCAATCTCTGCATTGAAGAAAGGTAAAGTACTCAGTGTGTGTTCAATCCCCTCTGACTGGTTCGCCTTTGCTCTGGTCACCACAACATGACACTGTCGAGTCGGGTGCAACAACTCCAGCAGCACTGGTATATCTCGACCCAGAATCACAGGGAAAGACAAGTTATCAGCCACCCCCACCTTCACCAGGTAAGTCTGCTCTTTTATTTTGACATACACATTGGCAGTAGGTAACAATCTCTCATCTCCATGTACACACCAAATAGGCAATTTGTTGACTGTGCTGATCAAAGAGGGTGATATGAACTTTCGTCTTACCAGCGTCTGATCACTGCCGGTGTCAATCAAAGCAGTCAATTTTTCACCGTTTATCTCCACATTTGTAGTTCTCAAAGAGCTTGGAGATCTGGTTACATCCCCACTTGGTACAAAA
This sequence comes from Tiaroga cobitis, assembly GCA_030578255.1. Classification (NCBI taxonomy): domain Eukaryota; kingdom Metazoa; phylum Chordata; class Actinopteri; order Cypriniformes; family Leuciscidae; genus Tiaroga; species Tiaroga cobitis. The sequence goes on from CM060597.1 coordinate 51,624,463, forward strand.
CATAGCTGTGTAAGCTGAGCTGAGAACTTTGGACAATTTGGTTTAGTGTGCCCTTCTTGACCACACAGGTAACATATGGGAGGTCGTTTAGGAGCAAAATTTATTTTGGCTGAAGTAGGTTTCCCCATGTAGGGCTTACCAGACCCCTCCACCTTCCTTTGCTGAAAGTGAGGCATGTCGAGAGAATGGCGGTCATTACCAGGTTTCCAAGCCCACGGCTTACTCTTTCCTCTAGCTGCAACAAACACATCTGCCAAAGACGCTGCTTCCGCTGCGGTGCTGGGATCCCTCTCTCGAATCCACACCTGCAGTTCAGGGGACAGCATTCTAAGATATTGCTCCATAATGATGATTTCACTCACCTCCTCCACTTGTTTCCTCTTAGGCTGGATCCACTTTCCAAAGAGTTCTTTGAGCCGATTATAAAGCTCCATTGGACCCTCCGTTGGATCCACTGATAACGAACGGAACTTTTGTCGGTAAGTTTTAACATTGACATCATATTTCTTTAGAATAGCACACTTCACTTTGTCATAGTCAGTAGACTCGTTCACGTCCATAAGGACGTAGGCTGCTCTTGCTTTACCAGTCAGCAAAGGGATTAAATGCCAAACCCAATCAGTTTTAGTCCACCTACAAGCAACACCAATCCTTTCAAAAGTAACAAGAAAGTGTTCTATATCATCAGTGTCACTCAGTTTCTCCAATCGAGGCATCTAAGATAATGGTGGGCCTACATGGTTCCCAACCTGATCAAAACTCTGCTGACGAGCTGAAGCCACTGAGTTTCCATCAGAATCTAAATGATCCGCATCGGGCCTTTCCCGGGACTCCTGGTCAACATCAGGTAAATGAAGATTAGGAGAGGTGCGTGCTTGGACCTCCATTTGCAAAAGACCGAACTGGTGCTGGAGAGCCTTAAACCGTCGCTCCTGATCCACCTGCTCCTGCTGTCTTGCAGTCTCTCGGCCTTCTGTCCTGGCCATATGGGCTCGAAGCAGATTCGCCAACTCAGTCACCGAAACTTCCCTGTCTCCCATTGCCTCGCCTCCTTCAGCTCCTTCTACTATGTCCTGGTCCTCCTCACCCCTTTCTTCCTCTTGCTGCAAGGGAGGAGCCTTAGGGACACCTTTCTTTAAGGTACGACTCATGTTAACAGGGGGAAAAAACACAGCCACGAGGGACAGAAAGAAATCAAACACTGCTTGGTGTCCTTGACCGACTGAAAGATCCCACCGCTGCCACCATATGTGAGGGACCGAGATGTCAGGAACAAGGAACACAAGCTTTGGACTGAAAATGGGTCTTTATTTGAACCCAAAAGAAATCAACTTTACAAACTCATAAATTTCTTGCAACAAAAATCAAACAAACAAACAGACAGACAGACAATAAGGTCAAAAAACAGTTAAACAAAATGAAACCAACTAACTAAAACTGACCTTTCAAATGAACAAAGCAACAGCTTATAAAGGAAAGGATGGGCCCATTACAAATTACGAGGGGAAACATTTTAACTACACATTCAACATATAACATTAAGTAAAGCAAAAATCAAACCAAACAAAGATATATAGTAAATAAAGATAAAGCAAGCAAAATTTAGTCAATACCATAAATGTACAACTAAAGTAATCAATTAATAAAAGACATTAACGTTTCTTCCTCCCCCGGCAACTCCCAGCGAATGGTATGTCCGGGCGGAACCAATAACACCTAAATACCCTGCTCCTGCCCGGACTCTAATTTTCGTCACACCAGGATGCGGCTGCTGTGGACCATATCTGAAGTTCATCACCGGTAAACTTAAACTCAAAAGAGAAACAAATAAATAGCAGATACAACGTAACTAATTTGTGTGCACTTCAAATCAGCAACAATGTATAACAAATGTGTTGAAATGTAAACATAAGCAAAACTAACAATAAAGAATGAATGAATATTGTTTATACTAACACAAATGTGAATGACAAAAAAAGAAGTTTAAATAAAGATTATTCTTAAATGAATGTCCTTCGTCTAAATGTGTGTTGGTGTGCAAGAGGTGATACATCAACATTACCACTCTTGTGCGGCCACTACTCGGGCTCACACTCCATCAGCAACAGACTTTCAAAAAGGCTTTCAGGTTTTTATATATCAGTCTCAAGCAATCCCCCTCTTCACATTCGACACGGTGCCATCGAGTGTTAAAACGTGAAAGGCGAAGCTTGAATTATAACGGGTATGTCCCTCTTTGGCTAATGTACTTTCAAGATGAAGGGGCAACATGGCGACCGACATTAGAACCCCTTACCCATATTATTTTTGAAAGAACTAAGTGTTTTTAGCTAAGAATAAACTAAAAAAGTTACACAGTTTAGCTTAAACGAATTAGTAAGTAATAGCGCACAGATGAAAGTGGTACTTCACTATTAACTAATCAATAACTACTTTTTTTTTTTTATGCTTCCCAGAGAACTACTGAAAATTTTCATAATTCATGCAAAACTAATCAATAACCAATGCAGGACAAATGACTAGCACTACATTAACATTTTAACTGCTACTGGAAACAATACACAAGGTTGTGTGTGTGTGTGTGTGTATTTCTTGTGAGTGAGAAGATTCTACACTTTATTGGATTATCATTAGTAACTACTGTAAGAATCTTGGGAACAAACTAACTAATGACTCAAGTGTTACTACATACTTCTAAAGAAATTTTCTAAAAGTATACTAAAGTTAACCAAAAATCTCAAACGCTTGAAACGACTTTTGTGTTTGGTTGCACAAATCATGACTAGATCATGTAGTAACACTTAAATCTTTACTAGTTACTTCCCATGATCTTCACTTTAGAATACAGATCCAAATAATTAGTAATTCTCATAGAAGTATGAAGTAGCCTAGGCCTACCACTTTCATCTGTGCACTATTACTTACTAATTCGTTAATCAGAGTTTCTTTTTAGTTAATAGTAGTTACTAGATTGTTAATACACATTTTCAGTAGTTCTCTGGGAAGCATAAAAAAAAGTAGTTATTGATTAGTTAATAGTGAAATACCACTTTTATCTGTGCGCTATCACTTACTAGATCGTTAATCAGAGTTTCTTGTTAGTTAATAATAGTTACTAGATTGTTAATATTGTGTTACTCATTGGTTCTTGTGTAGTTATTCATTAACGAAGGAACCGTATTCTAAAGTGTTACCCAGTATTCTAAAGTGTTCCCAAAATATCTAAACCTTCTTAAATCAAGATACATTTCCTTGCTAATTTCCTTGTACTATTAGTTAATGAATTAACAAATAATTTAATGTTAATATTTCAAGAGCTCAACTATTTCAATGTCTCTGATTCTTTAGATGTTCTCCATGCAGGAATTGACATGTACTGTGAAGTGTTCGACAGAAGTGCTCAATGTGAAGATCACAGCCGAAATGGTAGTGAAGATTGGGCTCTTTATAGGTTGAGGTTTCTGTCTTATGATATGATGTGGTTGCACACAAAAGATAAAATCCATATGCGTGGCGTCTTGAATGCTTTTAAATGAGCCATAGATTCCAGGCAGCTCTGATACATTGATTTATGCAGGACGGCAAGCTGATGGTTTCTTTGTCCAGCACTTTTCATCTTTTTGTGAGCTGAGAAAGACTAATTATTTAATCTTTATATGGCTAACCTCAGAAGGTCAAACTGCATCATGTGAGCCAGTTTATTTTACATGGGGCCATTTTTCCCCCAGATATGTTACCAACATTTTTGACAAATACAATTGTTAAATTGATTTTCAAACAAATAAATACATAAATAAATAAGAAAGTTTTATTTTATATAAATAAATATTGTATTTAATAAATATTGTATTAAAGGTGCAGTTTATTACAATAAATAAATAATAAATAGTTACATATTTATTATCACCAATAAAATAACAAACAGTTTTAACAGTTGTATTTGTGTCTAAAATCTTGGTAACAGGTTTAACAATCATGTTAAAACTGCTATTTTTATTTTATAGATAGATGGATCTGTTCTTGATAAATCACTCAACACTAGAATTTGTGTACAAATGGATGCAGTAACAGGGTTTTTGTGCACAGCTGAATATGTGGTGACTTTCTGTGGAGAAATACAGACAGACAGAGACAGATATATCTGTGTGCGAGCCTGTGAGGAGGTAAAGGTCACTAACAGGTCGAGATTGAATCCAGCCTTTGAAAAGCGACCTTTAGCAGCAGAAACGCTTTCAAACAGACGTGAGTTTCGCTGCTGCTCAAACACTCCCAATGACATTTCAAACACTCTCACATGTGATTTTATTCATCTTTTTGAACATTAAGACAATGCTGTCATTGCGAGTAAAGATTTGCATGTAATAAACTATTAAGGCCAATCTCTCAAATACTCACCAATGCTCAGAGATGGGCACTATTTGAATTAAATGTATTGAAAATACTTATTTAATTACTTTTGAGTATTTTGTATTTGGCATTTTGTTGGACAAAAACATATTCAGATGAAATTTGTAATTAAATACTTTAACCCCTTAATGCCTGAAGGCATTTTAGAGATGTTTTATTTTGTAAATGACATACACAAAAGACTCATAACTCCAAAACTGTAACAAGGAAAGTCAAAAAGTAGGTATCATTTTACATTTCTAGAAAAAAAAAAGCATTACATTTGGATATTCTTATGCTGAGAAACTCCTAAAAGACAAAAAAGTTTTTTAAATTTTACATATCCCCGTCACTATACTGGGGCGTTAGGACCCACACAGACCACAGGGTGAGCATCCCCTGCTGGCCACAGTAACACCACTTCCAGCAGCAACCTGGTTTTCTCAGCAGGTCTCCCATCCAGGTACTAACCAAGCTCAGCCCTGCTTAGCTTCAGTGGGCAACCAGTCTTGGGCTACAGGGTGATATGATCACACTGTGATCCAAAATCGATTTAGGCCAGAATAATTTTCTGCTATGTCCAATTTTGTCCAAAACCTACTTTCGCGAACTAGTCCCTGGTTTTTCGCCCGATCGGAGCCAGACCAGTCTAGGACAATTCTCTGGACTCTCTCGATCAATAATTATCAAAAAAAAGTTGAACTTTGCCCTTTGGTTCGCTGTAACAGGGTCATTTAGAAAAGGCGTGTCAAAATACACTCAAAAGCCTATAAATCATAAATAAAAACTCAGAACTTCACAAAAATTGATAAGCACATGTGTCATAACATGGTGAAGAAGCATGCAAAGTTTCATGGAGATCGGACCATAGGTGGCGCTATAACTGACAAAAAGGTCGCCCATTATTAGGTGTTCAAGCACGAAGTGCTGAAAACGTCTCAGGTTACGTATGTAACCCTGGTTCCCTGATAGGGAACGAGACGCTGCGTTTGAGACGCGGTGGGAACGCTCTGCGTGATTGCGTCATGAAGCACGTGTAAAATCAGTCCAATGGAAGCCCGATACGTCATAGGTGACGTCATAGACCAGGAAACTATAAAGCACCCTTGCAAACAGACCGCGCCAGCTTCTGAAAAGTCTGAAGCAAGTCGATCAGGGTGTGCAGGAAGTATGGCAGGCAAACGCAGCGTCTCGTTCCCTATCAGGGAACCAGGGTTACATACGTAACCTGAGACGTTCCCTTTCAAGGGAACTCGAGCTGCGTTTGAGACGCGGTGGGAACCCCATACCCACTACGCCATAGTGACAAATGCCCGTTCTGTGTGAAGTCCTTGCGCACACTAAGAAGCAAGCAACCTAGCCCCTGGAGTAGAGAGGTCAAGGTCATAAAACCTGACAAATGCATGCGGAGAGGACCATCCTGCCGCATTACAAATATCAGGAAGGGAAACCCCCGAAATTAAGGCCGTAGAGGCCGCCATACTCCTAGTAGAATGGGCCCGTACAGCCATAGGTGAAGGCTGACCGGCCGCTTCATAAGCTAGTAAAATAACCTCGACTATCCACTTGCTCATAACCTGTTTAGATGCAGGGCACCCTCTTCTGAGTGACCCAAAACATACAAATAATTGCTCTGACTTACGCCACAGGGCAGCTCTGTGAACGTAGGCATCCAATGCCCGAACTGGACATAACAGGTTCAATTGTTCCTGATCTGGGGTATTAAAAGGTGGAGGATAAAAGGCCCGCAGCACTATTGGGCCCCCAACATTGAATGGGACCTTAGGAATATAACCCGGTCTAGGGTATAGAAATGCTTTCACCATACCAGGTGCAAATTCCAAACATGACGGAGCAACCGACAGGGCGTGCAAATCTCCAATTCTCTTGATAGATGAAATAGCAAGGAGAAATAACGCTTTCAAAGTGAGGAATTTTTCTGAAACCTCTTCAATGGGCTCGAACGGAGCCAGAGCCAGACCCTCAAGTACAATGGCTAAATCCCAAGCCGGTGCTCTGGAGTGCAGTGCAGGTCTCAACCTCAATGTACCACGGAGAAAACGAGTAATCAGAGGATCTCTCCCAATAGAAGTACCCCCCAGAGGGGTATGGTAGGCCGATATAGCCGCCACATAAACTTTTAAGGTGGAAGGAGATAATCCAGCAGAGAAACGGTCTTGCAGAAAATCGAGAACTGAACCAACAGGGCAGTTAACAGGATCTAACTGACGCTCCCCACACCAGGTGGAGAATAATTTCCATTTCAGCGCATACAGTTTTCTCGTGGAAGGGGCTCTGGAATGGAGAATGGTCTCAACGACCTCAGTCGAGAGACCGGATTCTATGAGCCTGGCCCCCTCAGAGGCCAGGCCCACAGTTTCCACAACTCCGGTCGAGGGTGAAATATCGTGCCCTCTACCTGGGACAGCAGGTCCCTCCTGATTGGAATCTCCATGGGAGAGCCGCTCAGAAGAGACACCAAGTCCGAGAACCAAACTCGAGTCGGCCAGTAAGGGGCTATTAGTAGCAGACGGGCCCCTTCCCGGCGAACCCTCTCCAGAACCCCCGGGAGCAACGATATCGGGGGGAAAGCATACAGGTACAGCCTCGGCCAAACCTGCACCATCGCATCCAGTCCGAGAGGAGCTGGGTGCGTGAGAGAGAACCACATGGGACAATGGGTTGTATCTGGGGATGCGAAAAGGTCTATCTGAGCACGACCAAATTTCTCCCAAAGGAGCTCCACCACCTCGGGGTGAAGTCTACACTCCCCGGGCCTCAGCCCCTGCCTTGACAGTATATCTGCTCCCACATTCTGACGCCCCGGAATGTAAACTGCTCTGAGAGATAGCAACTTTCCCTGGGCCCATAGGAGGATCTGATGGGCCTGCTTGCAAAGGTGACGTGACCTCAAACCCCCCTGATGGTTGATATATGACATCACCGACGTGTTGTCCGTACGGACCAACACATGATGGCCTCTCAGGTCTGGCAGGAAATATTTGAGAGCTCGAAATACCGCCATCATCTCCAAGCGATTTATGTGCCATGACAGATGATGGTCCTGCCAAAGACCTTGCGCCGAGCGGCCACTCATGACCGCCCCCCATCCCGTGAGGGAAGCATCCGTCGAAAGCGTGATGCGTCGACAAGAAGCCCCCAGCACTGGGCCCTGGGCGAGGAACCAAGGTTTCTTCCACATGACCAAGGCACGAAGGCATAGCCGTGTGACCTTGATCTTGCGGAACGGATTTCCCCTCGGAGAAAACCCCTTGGTTCTGAGCCACCACTGCAGGGGTCTCATGTACAGCAGGCCAAAAGTAATCACGTTGGACGCTGCTGCCATGAGCCCCAACAGTCTCTGAAACTGTTTCACAGTGAGTGACTGGCCTAGTTTTACATTTTTTACGGCTGTGAGAATCGCAGAAATCCGAGCAGGAGATAGACGTGCCTGCATTGTGGTCGAATCCCAAATTACACCTAAAAAAGTGGTCCTCTGAGCAGGGAGGAGAACACTCTTCTTGATGTTGAGCCGCAACCCCAACTCCTTTATGTGAGACAGAACGACTTCTCGATGCCGAACTGCCAACTGCTCTGACTGAGCTAAAATCAACCAATCGTCGATATAATTTAATACGCGAATGCCCTGGAGTCTCAAAGGAGCCAGAGCTGCATCCACGCATTTTGTAAAGGTGCGGGGTGATAAACCTAGGCCAAACGGTAGAACCCGATACTGGTAAGCTTCGCCCCCGAAAGCGAACCTCAGGAACTTCCTGTGATGAGGATGGATGGATACATGAAAGTAAGCGTCTTTCAGGTCTATTGTGACAAACCAGTCCTCGGACTGAATCTGTGATACAATTTGCTTGAGTGTGAGCATCTTGAACTTGAGTTTCTGAACTCTGCTGTTTAACTGGCGCAGATCTAGAATAGGATGCAACCCTCCATCCTTTTTCGGAACAATGAAGTAACGGCTGTAAAACCCTGACTCTCTGCTGGGAGGAGGCACCCCCTCTATCGCTCCTTTTTGAAGAAGTGTCAGAACTTCCTGCTCCATAACCAGAGCCTGCTGTGAGTCCACCACTGTGGGAAGGACCCCTTGAAATCTGGGCGGCCGATAACCGAACTGAATTCTGTAACCCTTTTCTACTATATGCAGGACCCATAAAGAAATATTTGGCAGAAGTTTCCACGCTGCCAGAAATTCTGATAAGGGAACCAGTCTCTCGAGACTGGCCTCTGGATTTGATTGAACAATCATTTCGGCGCCCTGAAGCGGCGAACCGGCAGGGAACAACCGAACTGACCGTTCTACAATCCTCCTCAGAGGATTGCATGGGGACGCTGACACCTCAGTGCCCTGAAACGGCGAACCGGCAGGGAACAACCGATGTGGCAACGCTGCGACTCTCCTCGGAGAACCGCCCCCCGGAGGGCGCCAAAGAGAAACGGTTCCTCGGAATCGTTCCTCCCTGGAGGGGACCACCCTCAGAAGCCTGGCACACTCGGCGTCAGGATTTCTTCTTAGTCCAGGTTCTTTTAGACATGACAGTCCTCAGATCCTGTCTACCCCCAGCAGGCCTGGACTGCGAACGCCACTCGGGGACCCCAGATTGTGGAGGAGCCCGAGCAGCAACGCTCTGTTTCTGCTGGTATCTGTGTGAGGAGCTCGTAGACGGACGAGGCTGCTCAACTTTTATATTGCGTGCAGCCTCGGGGACATTAGGCCGGCGAGGAAGAAACCTCTGAAACACAGCCGCTTGTTTTTTATTTTCTTGAAACCTATCGACAACACAATTTATAGCATCGCCGAACAGACTTGTAGGAGAAACCGGTGCGTCCAGAAGAACAGATCTATCTTTGTCTTTTATCTCAGAAAGATTCAACCATAAATGACGTTCCGTGGCCACCAGGGCTGCCATAGAACGGCCCACAGATTTGGCCGTCTCCTTGGTGGCCCGGAGAGATAAATCTGTCGTGCGACGTAATTCTCGAATTGCATCAGCACTAACTTCCTCACATTCATCTATGTCCCTCAGCAGGTCAGCCTGATAAGCTTGTAATATCGACATTGTATGTAGGCATGCCGCCGCCTGACCTGCTGCCAAATACGCTTTACCCACCAGCACTGATGTATTTTTTAATGGTCTGGTGGGTAACGTCGGGGCTTTCAGTGATGACGCTGACTCGGGGGAGAGATAGCTCGCAAGTGTCTCTTCCGCACGAGGCATCGTCAAATAACCGTAATCATCAATACCTCTAACTTTACTGTAATTACTAGTTTGAGGATTATGAACTCTGAAAGACGCCGGTTTATTCCATGATCTGGACACCTCAGTGTGAAGATCAGGAAAAAACAGGAGTTCCCGACGAGGAGGTCGTGATCTAGATGGTAAATAACGAACATCTAGAAGACTCTTTTTTGATTCAACATCAATATCATCAGCTGGCCACTCAATATTTAATTTAGTAACAGCACAAGATAAAACCTCCATCAACTCCTCATCATCGGGGATATGAGCTGGCGAAAACTCAAAATCCCCCATATCAACGACATCCAGTTCCTCAGAACTGGATAGCCGCAACATTGGTGCCTCAACCTGGGGAGGAGAAACCGCAGAGCGGGCTCCTTCCTGGGCTGGGACACCGGAACCAGCAGGTAAGGGCTGAGAAAGGGCTGGGCCCGTCTCAAACCCCGCTACTAGATCCATCTGTGAACCCCACGATGCACGCCGCCGCTGTGCCTCAGCAGCAGCGGGACCCGCACCACGGGGAACACGAACCGAACCATCCTCCTCAAAGAATGCCCGGCGGGAGCGGAGAGTTTTCATGGACAAACTCATACAATGCTCACAATCAGCCCCCTCGAGGACTGACTGGGCATGCTCTACTCCCAAACAAGCAACACACATCTGATGTGTGTCCCCACCCGTAATGAAACGAGGGCAGGGAACAACACAACGTTTGTAATCTTGCTTGCTCGCCATCATGAGATATATAGCAATATGATCGGACAGACAACAATAAATAGACAAGGACAGAATCACAAAGAGCGCTTGCTGAAGACAACAGAAGCTGGCGCGGTCTGTTTGCAAGGGTGCTTTATAGTTTCCTGGTCTATGACGTCACCTATGACGTATCGGGCTTCCATTGGACTGATTTTACACGTGCTTCATGACGCAATCACGCAGAGCGTTCCCACCGCGTCTCAAACGCAGCTCGAGTTCCCTTGAAAGGGAACCTATTGTAATTGCTATTTGAAAAAAAAAAAAAACCTGAAACGCATCGTGCAGCCCAAACCGTAAGGCCTAGAGACTTAAAACCTGGCCAGGTGGTAGGGCCTCAGTTTGGGGAGAATCTATCAGAGTATGACCCCTATTGGCCCATAGGTGGCGCTACAGCAACCAAAAGGACTAAATTGCTCATAACTCCTAGACCGTTTGACTTAGAATCAAGCTTTTTACACCACTGTGATCATTGGCTCAAGGCGGTCAACATGTATATCTCCAAAATCGATCTAGGCCAGAAAAATTTTCTGCTATGTCCAATTTTGTCCAAAACCTACTTTCGCGAACTAGTCCCTGGTTTTTCGCCCGATCGGAGCCAGACCAGTCTAGGACAATTCTCTGGACTCTCTAGATCAATAATTATCAAAAAAAGTTGAACTTTGCCCTTTGGTTCACTGTAAAAGGGTCATTTAGAAAAGGGGGCGTGTCAAAATACACTCAAAAGCCTATAAATCATAAATAAAAAACTCAGAACTTCACAATAATTGATAAGCACGTGTCATAACATGGTGAAGAAGCATGCAAAGTTTCATGGAGATCGGACCATAGGTGGCGCTATAACTGTTAAAAAGCTTTAAAACCATACATTTATATGGTAAATTGACTGTATTGGCTGTAAATGCTTTTTGATGCTTTTGTGCTTAACGGCCTTCACTGCTTTAATAGCTTGAACACCGCTAAATGCTGCTTGCAGCTTTAATTATTATTATTATTATTATTATTTATTACTCTTATTTTAAGAGGCCGATCACATGGATGTGACTATTGTGAGTCAAAGTTATAGCGCCACCAACTGGCAGCAGGAAGTGTGTCACTTTCTAAATGCTTTTGACAAAAGTGGGGGGGTTAGGTTTATCTACAGTAACAAAACTCGGTTTGTATATTGAACTCTTCGAGCCCGACAACTTTCTAATTTACACTTATTAGCTACAACCAACAGGAAGTTAGATATTTTGGTTTGAATGTGGATTTCAGATTCTGAGTTTTTAGCTACTCCTCCTAAGTAGTTTATTTTATTCACGCCAAACTTTTTCAACATGATGAAAATACATTAAAGATGCTAAATTGTGAACGGATATTGAATATCTCAAACGGTTTTGCTATGGTGAGGGATTAAATTAATGTCAAAAAAACTAATCAGGAAATGTCTCATATCTTTCTAAAATGTAATTATACACCATTTATTTTTATATAAAATTATACAAATATTAGAACTAAACCCATTTTATTCCTTTTTTTCAATTAAAGAATTATGTTTAAGTTTAAAAGTAACCAGAATGGTTGTTTAGTCAAAAAAAAAATTCTCCAAATCATACATAGTGCTATACTGCCCTCTTGTGTTCAAAATCAGGTAGGCCTATTGAATTTATATATAAATATTATGGATTTTACTATGGGAATATTTTTCCACCGGTCAATCAACGTGTGACACCGCTGGGGGCTTTAAAATCGCTAACTTGGAAGCGAAAGTTAAATAAGGACGTCTGCACAATACATTAATAATGGTGCAGAGTAGAGCGAGCTTTTTCAATTAATTCCTATGGAAGTAGGAATGAACTAAACAACGTTCACTCTGTTCTGCTCGTCGCTCACCTTGGGCGGGCACAGTTATGAATGCCCGTGCAGCCGTGAGCATTTTAGTTTAATTTTAAAATTAGTGCCATTTCGGGGGACGTATTACTTTAATTTATTTAACAAAAACACACTGTTGTGTTTTATTGCGAGTGTACACAAATATAAGTGAACACTTTGAAGTTTGAATGATGTCCTGTTTGAAGAAAATGACGGAGTATGTTTTTTCGTGTAACACACTGTTCAATCGCGCTGAGCCACCCACACACACACATTCCAGCATTGCAATCTTGACATCGCAAGCCTGTTCATTTATACATATATGTATACATATATGTATATATTCCTCTTCTCCAGCGGGGGCGGGGTTCTTTTTTTGTGGGGAAGAAAGATGGATCGTTGCGACCTTGTATTGATTACCGGGGGTTGAACAACATCACGGTAAAGAATACTTATCCTTTGCCGTTGATGTCTTCAGCCTTCGAGAGGTTGCAAGGAGCATCTATCTTCACGAAACTGGATTTAAGGAATGCTTATCATTTGGTCCGCATCAGGGAGGGGGATGAGTGGAAGACCACTTTTAACACCCCTAGGGGGCACTTTGAATATTTGGTTATGCCGTTCGGCCTTTCCAACTCCCCAGCGGTCTTCCAAGCACTTGTCAATGACGTGTTGCGGGATATGGTCGATCAATTCATATATGTCTACCTGGATGATATATTGATTTTTTTTCATCGTCTCTCCAGGAACACGTGCAACACGTTCGACAAGTGCTTCAGAGGTTGCTAGAGAATGGGCTTTTTGTCAAGGCTGAGAAAGAAATTTTCATGCACAGTCTGTTCCTTTTCTAGGTCACATCATCTCGGTTGAGGGAATGCGCATGGATCCTGACATGGTTAAGGCTGTGGTGAATTGGCCAAGTCCAGATTCCCGTAAGGCCCTACTGAGGTTTCTGGGGTTCGCCAATTTTTACCGACATTTCATTCGCAATTTCAGCCGACTAGCCGCGCCTCTGACCGCCTTGACCTCCCCCAGAACGACGTTCAGGTGGTCAGACTAAAGGCCAAACTGAAGGGTTGCTTCGTTTCAGCCCCCATCCTGATAACCCCTGATCCATCACGTCAGTTCGTGGTGGAGGTCGATGCGTCAGAGGTGGGGGTAGGTGCAGTGTTATCCCAGCGCTCTCCTTCAGACGACAAGATGCACCCTTGCGCGTTTTTTTCGTATCGTTTATCCCCTGCAGAAAGCAATTATGACATTGGCAACAGAGAGTTGTTGGCGGTCAAGCTAGCATTGGAGGAGTGGCGCCACTGGTTAGAAGGGTCTGGGGTACCTTTTATCGTCTGGACTGACCACAAGAATCTGGAATACATTCGTACTGCTAAAAGACTTAATTCCAGGCAGGCTCGGTGGGCTCTTTTTTTCGGACGTTTTGACTTTACTCTCTCGTACCGCCCGGGTTCCAAGAACATCAAACCCGATTCTTTATCGCGCATTTTTGACCGTTCCGATCGCCCGTCTACTCCCGAGTGCATTTTACCAGAGAATCTATTCATCTCTACACTCACATGGGAGGTCGAATCGAAGGTCAAGAAGGCCTTAGAAGGGGTAACGCCTCCGACTCGTTGCCCACCGAACCGTTTGTTTGTGCCGGAGGGTTTACGGTCCAGCGTCATTCAGTGGGGACACTGTTCCAATGTGGCTTGTCATCCAGGAGTCAATCGTACTATGTTTTTGGTTAAGCAACGATTCTGGTGGCCTCTCATGGCTCGTGACGTTCGCAGTTTTGTATTGGCTTGCTCAGTTTGTGCCACGGGTAAGACTTCCAATCAACCTCCAGATGGGTTACTCCAACCGCTGCCGGTGCCTTCGAGACCCTGGTCCCATATCGCGCTAGATTTTATCACCGCCCTCCCACCCTCCCAGGGTCACACGGTAGTTTTGACCGTGGTGGACCGGTTCTCGAAGGCAGCCCATTTCATTCCCTTGCCCAAATTACCTTCAGCCAAGGAGACAGCGTTGATTGTCGTTGACCACGTCTTTCGGCTTCATGGCCTCCCGACAGACGTGGTTTCTGACAGAGGACCCCAATTTGTGTCCAAATTTTGGCGAGAGTTTTGTAAATTTCTGGGGGCGACTGTCAGTCTGTCCTCTGGGTTCCATCCCCAGAGCAATGGTCAATCTGAGCGAGCCAACCAAGATTTGGAGCGAACGGTGCGATGTTTAGTGTCCAAGAATCCTTCCTCCTGGAGTCAGCAACTGTCTATGGTGGAGTACGCCCACAACATGTTGCCAGTGTCATCCACGGGCCTATCACCATTTGAGTGTAGTGTAGGTTACCAGCCACCAATTTTTCCTAGTCTGGAATCCGAAGTCGCGGTCCCCTCCGCCCACGCCTTTGTCCAGAGGTGTCGCCGCACTTGGACTAGAGCCCGTGAGACTCTACTCCAAGTGGGGGCGCGCACCAAGGCCAAAGCCGATCGCCACCGGCGGAGGCCTCCCGTTTACGTCGTCGGTTCTAAAGTGTGGCTTTCTACCAAGGACATTTCTCTCTGCTCCGTTTCTAATAAGCTCGCACCTAAATTTATTGGCCCGTTCTCAGTCACCAAGATCATTAGTCCGGTGACAGTCCGCCTTAATCTTCCTCCAGTGTACAGGAGGATTCATCCCGTCTTTCACGTATCCAAAATCAAACCCGTATTTTTTGCTCATATTAATCCGCCTGTCCCGGTTCCCCCCCCCCCCCCCCGCCGCGTCTCGTAGACGGGGAACCTACTTATTCGGTCAATCGTGTTCTGGACTCGAGACGGAGGGGGCGCGGATTCCAGTACTTGGTGGACTGGGAAGGTTACGGTCCGGAGGAGAGAAGTTGAGTACCGGCTAGAGACATCCTGGATCACTCCCTTATCGATGATTATAATCTGCAGGGAAGGGGGTACTGTCACGGTTGGTAAATCCTATGTCTGCTTCTTGTCTCGTGTGTCTGTTGTTGGGTGTGTGCGCTGATTAGATGGGTGTGGCCGCTCATCAGTGTTCATCAGCCATCCCCTCATTACCCCATCACCAGCTGCAGCTTATCTGATCATGTGTATTTATACTCATCACCTTCTCATCTTCCTTGTCAGATCGTTGTATGTGGTTTCCCCGGTGTGTCTGTGTTCCAGTCGTGTTCTAGTCTCTACCCTTCCTGTTCCGGTTCTTGTGTCTTTGGATTATCTGGATTTCATTCATCATTGGACTCTCATTACTGCACCACCGTTTCTGCATCTTCATCTGACCATCGGAGTCCCTGCGCCACTTACCTGTTTTCTGTGTTGGACTTCCTACCTGTGATTACTTTAATAAAGAGTTTATCTGCACTTGCTTCCGTCAAATCTATCATGACAATTCGGTGTCGCCAGGCGACCGTCTTAATGAGCGAGTCATTGATTCATTCGTTCAAACGATTCTTTCGAACGATGGAGTCATTCATGAATGAGACAGGTGCTGCGTCCCAATTCGCCTACTTATACTACGCCCTAAAAGTATGTACTCTTTTTGAGAAGAAAAAGTACATACTTTTGAGTGTGTAGCAAAAGAGTAGGCAAGCTTTGGGACATACTGCTTCGTCATCTTTAACGGACAGCTCAGTCGCGAGCATCTGTCACCGTAAACTGCCGCCCTGTCAATCATCTTGTCACAGTTAAAATCCTCCATTCAATCTAATTTAATTTCTTACCGTTTCGGAGAGAAATGTTGTCGCACGTTCATCTGCCAATCGTGAGTCTTTCATGTGGAGACTCTCCTCATGTGTTTGCAATTTGAATATAATGGTGAATTTAAAAGTTGGCTAAAAAAATAAACGTTTTGTAAAGCGTTTAGCCATAAAAAATGGCTAAACGCTTTACAAACGTTCACAATGCTGCTGCAGATGCAATATAATGTAGCCAACATTGAATAAATACATTTTCGTCAGGTTAGATACTGATAATTAATCACTCAAACCCCTTTATCTAAACCACTCTACATAACCGCCGGACTCACGCGTCCTCCATGTCTGTAGTTTTTTTTTAACACTTTTCACTCGTGTTTGTAGTTCTAACCGAATCCTCGTCCAACGCGCGATGGGTTGTGGGCAATAACAGCCGTTAGAGTGTGCATCGATCTGCACTTCGGATTCTGACCGGATATAGTAGACCATCCAGGTCTCTTTGGAACACTCATTTCAACATACTACGATTTGGGACGTACTAATTCTATTTTCGAATACTATTTAGGACGGATAGTATGCGAATTGGGACGCAGCTTATGGATTGGTCATTGAATCCTTGAGTCAACCGATTCGTTCAAAATGCTGAATCATTGTGTCTGTTACAGTGACAAGAGTTTAACCCTTGTTCAAGTTTAAGGCCTTGTCTTTTTGGATATATATATTTTTTTTTAATTACAAAATATGCATACGACCCATATATTTTAAATGTATTGTTTGCTTTAAATTAAATTAAGATTGTATGTTTGGTAATTGAACCAAAATAAATTTAAAATGAATGTGCTATATTTCAGATTAATATATTTGTTTTCCTTTATTTTAATCAACACTAACTTTATTCTCATCTGAATTATAAATAAACAATTTCTGTATAAAATAAAAAAATCACGAATACTCCAGACCAACCGTGCACTATTCCTACAACATCATCAGTCCTGAAGCGGAACTACCAGAGCCGTTCGGCAGATGGCGAGCAGATGCAGCATATGTGTTGTAACGAGGCAGGGTCAGGCCAGGGGAATCCATTTGCAGGTTTTTGTTAAGAATGGTGAAAACAGGAAGGGTGAGGAATGGCAAACAGGGCAGAACAGAAAAGGCAGAGACCAACCAGGTTGACAGGCAAAGGGCCGAGGCAGGCAGCAAGAATCAGAGTCTAATAAACAATCCAGATCGGGGCAGGCAGAAAGTAGTCAGCAACGGTAAACAATCGGTCAAATACAGAAATCAAACATGGGAAATGATGGCCGGGCAAAATCCATGTAAGTGGCTATTGTGGTTCACGATCATAGGCCCTGTCCTAAATGGCACACTATGAATTTTCAGTCGTGTACTTATTTCATGTGTCCGTTGAATCCATGATTTAGGGTAGGGTGTCTCATTTTTCATTTTAGGTTTCAGAAGGTTGCTCACACATACTTTGTAGTTGATATGTGCCCTCGATGCACACTTTTGCAGAGCCCACACTGATGCAAGCTCTACAGCACACTTCTTTTCGACAGTCAAAGCAGGGTTACGTTTTTGCACGTCGTGCACAATAACCATAAAGGCGCCAGGGTGGCGGTGTCACCGGCTTTTTATATCTATATATATATATATATATATATATATATATATATAAATATAGCTGCGAGCAGCGATGAAGGGCCAAAGCCGGCGGTACCGCCACCCTGGTGCACCAGGGTTGCGGTGCCACCGACTTGGGCCCGTAATCGCTGCTCGCAGCTATATTTATTATTATTTTACTACCGTTTTGGCACTTTTGGGGGCCTTAACGTGCTCAAAAACTCTTGAAACTTTGCACACGGGTCAGAAGCCGCGGCCATCAGGGCCGGGCTGAAGCTGGTACCCGGGCGTGGCAGGGGGGCTCGACAGCGCCACCTGGAACGGGGTTTGAACACTTGTCCATATATCAAACACGCTTGCATGTAATAATCTGAAACTCGCTACACTTATATATCTCATCGGGCCGAACAACTTTCGTGCTCTAAGTTTTACGCCAGCCCAACAGGAAGTCGGCTATTTAGGGTTGTTTGGAAACGCATGCTCAGGAATTTGAAACACTTCTCCTAGGGAATTCCGCTGTTCGTCTCCAAACTCGGTGTGCATGAAGTCAAGACATTGAGGATGAAAAATTGCCAGGGGATTTTTGATATCTCGAACGGTTTGGCCGTGGTGAGGAAACGAATTTATGGCGAATAATGGAAACAGGAAGTGTGTTATAACTTCTACATACATTAACTGATCTTGATGAAACTTCAGCAGTGTGTTCGCTGTAAGAGGCCGATCACATGGATGTAACTATTGTGAGTCAAAGTTATAGCGCCACCAACTGGCAGCAGGAAGTGTGTCACTTTCTAAATGCTTTTGACAAAAGTGGGGGGGTTAGTTTTATCTACAGTAACAAAACTCGATATGTATATTGTACTCTTCGAGCCGGACAACTTTCTAATTTACCGTAATTAGCAACGACCAACAGGAAGTCAGATAATTTGGTTTGAATATGGTGAGCCTCTCTCTGAGCTCTGTATGGCAAGCCCTTTTAACATTTAAAAGCTAAGTTTGACTATCCGGAATTAACATTGTTGATACCAACAACGTCTTTCTGACAAGTCGTAATTATATTTTGGATAGTTTGTATTATCATTTAAGATATCTGTAACGTAATTGGCCTATGGCTAAGCCACGCCCCCAACCGCGATGAGCCAATCACAGTGTGCATAGCTAACCCAATAAAATGAAAGTTACAGATATCAAATTTCAGATATCTCTAATCAAAATGAATTTCAAGATATCTTTCACTTGATAATAGATATCTAATATCTATTATCAAAATTATGACTATCCCTAACTCCAGTTTGAGATATCTACAATGCCGTTCTGACTAGTCATAATTTAAATGTATTTAAATGTATTGTTTGCTTTAAATTAAATTAAGATGGTATGTTTGGTTATTTAATCTAAATTAATTTAAAATTTATGCACTATATTTCAGATCGATATATTTGTTTTCCATCATTTTAATCAACACTAATTTTATTCTCATCTAAATTATAAATAACTTATTTCTGTATAAAATAAAAAATCCCGAATAATCCAGACCAACCAGAGCGCACTATTCCTACAACATCATCAGTGCTGAAGCGGAACTACCAGAGCCGTTCGGCAGATAGCGAGCAGATGCAGCATATGTGTTTTAACGAGGCAGGGTCAGGCCAGGGGGTCCATTTGCAGCTTTTTATTAAGAAAGGTCAAGACAGGCAGGGTGAGCAATGGCAAACAGGGCAGAACAGAAAAGGCAGAGACAAACCAGGTTGACAGGCAAAGGGCAAATACCTCCAGATAAATACTGGGCTTCTGGATTTACACATTTAAGTGCTGCAAAACAGATTGACTTATGACATCCTATGACAGGGGTGGGCAACAGTTTTAGTCTGAGGGCCACAGTTACTTTGGCAAAGTAAACGGAGGGCCTCACTTTGGGCAATTGCAATTAAACAGTTACATGATTAAATGGTACAAATTAATATGTATAAGGCTACTCTACAGTTACTTTGACTTTGCCAGCCTATTTCAAGGCCTGATATTTATTTTTGCTATAGGCCAGTCTGTCCTAGGCCACTCTAATGTTACAATAACTGGATTTACTTTCCTACACTACCCTGCACATTGTTCATGTCATTCATACCAGCTGTAACTATTCAAGATGGAAAAGCTATTAACAAAACTGCAAATGTATGTGTGCAGGTTACATTAACATTGGGGATGTGCACGAATATTCGAATTTTCGATCTGTAATTATTATTAGTAAAATAAAATACTATTCGAATTTTACTACGTTGCTTTGCTGGCCGTAAATGCAGTGAATCCATGATAAATCCCAAGCACTAACTCGCAATTATAATTAAATGCACTGGGTGGCGCTGTGGAGTGTGTTAACAAGTTGTGTGTATTTGATCACATAATGTTGTCGTCTGCCTCACGAAGTTTGGAATTACTTGAAAATGATCTTACTAAATGGAATTACTTTTGATCAAATTAATTAATTAATCTGAGTTATAATATCATCATCACCACAATGAGAAATCACATGAAATCCAAACAGTCGACTGAGGAAAGACAGCTGACCAACACTGCATTCACGACTGCAGGTAAGCGCAGCTGGACCCCGCGTGATCCGAGCTTAGATGATAACTTATCTTATAGCAAAATTATTTTGAGACATATACTTCCTTTAAGTTTCGTTGAGGGAGACCGGTTTAAGAGCAGAAAACGCAAAGTGCTGTTAGAAACTTAGAACACCGTTATCTTTGTGTCTCTGAAACGTCTGTCAGCGCAGCGCCTTTTCTCACTCGATCATAAATTGCTGGCGGCGCCCCTGCATGTGGATATTGTTTTCTCTATATAAACATGAAACAATATAAACACGATAATCATATGCTGACTCGAGTGTGTGTACGTTCTGTACGATATCTGGCGCAACCGCTTTATTAGGCGTTTTTTTTCCCGTTCGCGCTGCTTGAGCATTCTTTTATTAATGCTTTTGTTTTTTATATTTTTTGTTTACACATAGGCCTAATGTTTAATGTTTTCAACAAAAAGAAATGGTGACAAAAACGTAAAAAAAAAAAATAAAAAAAAATATAACATATTTTTCGTAAAATGTCATTTAAATAAACGAATATTCGATTTTTATGAGCCCAAATATTTAAATGCAATATTTTTGAAAAATGCCCATCCCTAATTAACATACAGACTTCCAGTGTTGGGAAGGATACTTTCAAAACATATTTCGTTGCAGAATACATGACTGGCAAAACCAGCAAAAGTAATGATTATGAATATGTAAAATATAGCAAGGAGATATTTTAATTGTTTATTAATAAATAAGTGTTTTCTTTGTCATTGTCGGCTAAGATGAAGTTGACGATGCTGACTCGCGATCTTCAGTAGCCTAGTGAACGCGCCAGAGAGAAATGCACATTTCATAAGGATTACATAAGCAGAGAGCAGTCTGTAGTCTGTTTTCTTTCGTTTTGAATTGTTCAGTTTAAACGTAGACATGTGAGGCAAGTAGACTACCTTATATGCTTCGGTTCATTTATGAGACGAGCTCCAGTTCACGCGCCGGCGTGATTATCTCGTTATTCATGTTTCGTGATTATCTCTATATTGTCTGCTATATTTACTTCTTATTTATTAAATACAGGCAATTGGTTGATGAAACATTGATTAAAATTAAGATACAATTAATACAAAACAAAATTCACTTTAAAGAAAGGTTTTGTGCTTTCTGTTTGATGTCTTTGTGAAAGTTTTAAAGCATCTTTTAGTGCCGCTTTCAGAGCGCTCACGTCCGTAACTGAGAACACGTCCGTAACATTGTTTTTCCTCATAAATGCGAACACGAAAAATAAAATAAAATGAATATTTTATGTTATGTGGAGACAGAGACAACCCTTCATCCGGTGGGTAGTATTAATTTTGGTTTGCGCAGTGTAATTCACAGAATTACTAAAACATATTTGCCACCTAAGTTAAAGATTGTTTTGTGTCAGGCATGTTTATTTCGGCGTGTGTTTCATCCAAATTGCGATCGCATCGCGGGGGCCGGATTGAAGCACTATGCAGGCCGGATCCGGCCCCCGGGCCGTATATTGCCCATGTATGTCCTATGACATTAAAAATGATTCTAAATTTAAATGATCTCATATATGTGGCTATTTTGATTCACGATCATAGGCCCTGTCCAAAATGGTACACTTCATATGAATTTTCGGTCTTGTGTACTTATTTCATGTGTCCTTTAAATCCATGGGACCGTAGGGCGACAGTGAAAGCGGGGTTACGTTTTTGCACGTCGTGCACAGTAACCCTAAAGGCACCGGGGTGGCAGTGCCACTGGCTTGTTTATATATATATATATATATATATATATATAGCTGTGAGCAGCGATGAAGGGCCAAAGCCGGCGGAACCGCCACTCCGGTCCCTTTAGGTAACTAAAGGCACCGGGGTTGCGGTGCCACCGGCTTGTGCCCGCAATCGCTGCTCGCAGCTATATTTATTATTATTATTATTATTATTTTACTATTTTTTGGGCACTTTTGGGGGCCTTAACGTGCTCAAAAACTCTTGAAACTTTGCACACGGGTCAGAACCCGCGGCCATCAGGGCCGGGCTTAAGCTGGTACCCGGGCGTGGCAGGGGGGCTCGACAGCGCCACCTGGAACGGGGTTTGAACACTTGTCCATATATCAAACACGCTTGCATGTAATAATCTGAAACTCGGTACACATATAGATGTCATCAGACCGAACAACTTTCGTGCTCTAAGTTTTACGCCAGCCCAATAGGAAGTCGGCCATTTAGGGTTGTTTGGAAACGCATGCTCAGGAATTTGAAACACTTCTCCTAGGGAATTCTGCCGTTCGTCTCCAAACTCGGTGTGCATGAAGTCAAGACATTGAGGATGAAAAATTGCCTGGGGATTTTGATATCTCGAACGGTTTGGCCGTGGCGAGGAAACAAATTTATGGCGAATAATGGAAACAGGAAGTGTGTTATAACTTCTACATACATTAACTGATCTTGTTGAAACTTCAGCAGTGTGTTCGCTGTAAGAGGCCGATCACATGGATGTGACTATTGTGAGTCAAAGTTATAGCGCCACCAACTGGCAGCAGGAAGTGTGTCACTTTCTAAATGCTTTTGACAAAAGTGGGGGGGTTAGTTTTATCTACAGTAACAAAACTCGATATGTATATTGTCCTCTTCGAGCCGGACAACTTTCTAATTTCGCGTAATTAGCTACGACCACAAGAAGTCAGATATTTTGGTCTGAATGTGGATTTTGGGCAAAATCAGCCTCTGATTTTTTACCCACTCCTCTTAAGTGGTTTATTTAATTCCCACCAAACTTTTTCAACATGATGAAAATACATTAAAGAAGCTAAATTGTGAATGGCTATTGAATATCTCAAATTGTTTTGCTATGGCGAGGGATTAAAGTCATGTCAAAAAAGTAAACACTAAAAGCCTCATATCTTCTAAAAAATTAATTATACACGATTTATTTCTAGATAAAATTATACAAATATCAGAACTAAACCCATTTTATTCTTGTTTTCAATTTAAGAATAATGTACAAGTTTAAAAATAGCCAGAATGCGCTATTCAGTTAAAAAATAAATACATCAAGTAATACATAGGGCTATACTGCCCTCTTGTGTCCAAAATGATATCAACTCAGTACATAAAACTCTTTATCAGGTATGGCTATTGTAATTAAATATAAATATATTAGGTATGTGGCTGTGAGGATCTTTTCCCACCGGTTGATCGACGTGTGACACCAGCGAGGGCTTTTATATCGCAAATATAAAAGTGAAAGTAAAGGACGTCCGCACGGACATTTATAGTGGTGGCGCTCGCAGTGCTGTCGAATGAATTTCTATGGAAGTAGAAATGAAAAAACGTTCGCTCTTTTTTGCTCGCTCGTCGCCATGGACGCGCACGGTTATGAATGCCAGTGCAGCCGTGAGCATTTTAGTTTAATTTTAAAATTAGTGCCATTTCGGGGGACGTATTACTTTAATTTATTTAACAAAAACACAATGTTGTGTTTTATTGCGAGTGTACACAAATATAAGTAAACGCTTTGCAGTTTGAATGATGTCCTGTATGAAGAAAATGACGGAGTATGTTTTTATGTGTAACACACCGTTCAATTGCGCTGAGCCACCCACACACACACATTCCAGCATTGCAATCTTGACATCGCAAGCCTGTTCATTTATACATATATGCTATATACACTCAACTAAAGGATTATTAGGAACACCATAATAATACTGTGTTTGACCCCCTCTCACCTTCAGAACTGCCTTAATTCTACGTGGCATTGATTCAACAAGGTGCTGAAAGCATTCTTTAGAAATGTTGGCCCATATTGATAGGATAGCATCTAGCAGTTGATGGAGATTTGTGGGATGCACATCCAGGGCACGAGGCTCCCGTTCCACCACATCCCAAAGATGCTCTATTGGGTTGACATCTGGTGACTGTGGGGGCCATTTTAGTACAGTGAACTCATTGTCATGTTCAAGAAACCAATTTGAACTGATTCGAGCTTTGTGACATGGTGCATTATCCTGCTGGAAGTAGCCATCAGAGGATGGGTACATGGTGGCCATAAAGGGATGGACATGGTCAGAAACAATGCTTAGGTAGGCCGTGGCATTTAAACGATGCCCAATTGGCACTAAGGGGCCTAAAGTGTGCCAAGAAAACATCCCCCACACCATTACACCACCACCACCAGCCTGCACAGTGGTAACAAGGCATGATGGATCCATGTTCTCATTCTGTTTACGCCAAATTCTGACTCTACCATCTGAATGTCTCAACAGAAATCGAGACTCATCAGACCAGGCAACATTTTTCCAGTCTTCAACTGTCCAATTTTGGTGAGCTCTTGCAAATTGTAGCCTCTTTTTCCTATTTGTAGTGGAGATGAGTGGTACCCGGTAGGGTCTTCTGCTGTTGTAGCCCATCCGCCTCAAGGTTGTGCGTGTTGTGGCTTCACAAATGCTTTGCTGCATACCTCGGTTGTAACGAGTGGTTATTTCAGTCAAAGTTGCTCTTCTATCAGCTTGAATCAGTCGGCCCATTCTCCTCTAACCTCTAGCATCAACAAGGCATTTTCGTCCACAGGACTGCCACATACTGGATGTTTTTCCCTTCTCACACCATTCTTTGTAAACCCTAGAAACGGTTGTGCGTGAAAATCCCAGTAACTGAGCAGATTGTGAAATACTCAGACCGGCCCGTCTGGCACCAACAACCATGCCACGCTCAAAATTGCTTAAATCACCTTTCTTTCCCATTCTGACATTCAGTTTGGAGTTCAGGAGATTATCTTGACCAGGACCACACCCCTAAATGCATTGAAGCAACTGCCATGTGATTGGTTGATTAGATAATTGCATTAATGAGAAATTGAACAGGTGTTCCTAATAATCCTTTAGGGGAGTGTATATATATATATATATATATATATATATATATATATATATATATATATATATATATATATATTAGATCAATATATATGTTTTCCTTAAAAAATTTTAAAACCTATGCAATATGGTGGATGTCCAAAAGATGGCAGTCACAGACTGTTTTTAAATGGGGTTGGATAAATATCTTTTTGCTTTTAAATTGTGTGTGTGTGTGTGTGTGTGTGTGTGTTTGTGCCTTGGTGTCTGTTAGTGACAAGAGTTCAAGCTTAAGTTTAAGGCCTTGTCTTTTTGTATATATATATATATATAATTTTTTCTCCAAAATATTCATATAACCCATATATGTATTTAAATTTATTTACATGTATTGTTTGCTTTAAATTAAATTAAGATTGTATATTTGGTAATTGAACCTAAATGAATTTAAAATTTATGTGCTATATTTCAGATGAATACAATCAATGTTTTCCTTCATTTTAACCCTCTGGGGACCAGAAACGCGTCGGCGCGTTTTGCCGTTTTTTTTTTTCACATAGCAGAAAAATAGACTTAAAATACTCTGTTGATTTTGATCGTACATATAAGTGTTATACATCATTCGATCCTGTTAAGTGTCTATTATTTTTCTGTATACTCACAATAAAAACAAAGTTTTGTGCTTTTTGTCAAATAAAGAAAAATAACATGATGCGAGTTTTGCCTTCTCTCTGTCAGTGCAGTCCATTCTGAAACGCGTCCTAAGATTAACTATAACTCCGCAAATACTTGTCATACAGGCACAAGAGATTTTTCTTTATGAAGCTTGAATTCTCTTCTTTTCAATGAAGTAATTTATATTAAAAAAAAAACAAATATTCTCAGTTTATGTAATCTGTATGAAAAGAGAGTGCTGTCAGAATTTTTTTCCCCAGCTCATTACACTTCATTACGCGTTAATCTGACACGCCCACGGAGGACGCGCGCTATTCAGATGCAAATGTTGAGGCAAGCCATGACAACGCCCACATCAGCCGTTCCACCGTGGCGGTAAAATGTGGGGTGTATTTGCTGCATTTTACCGCTAAGAGGCGCTACAATCAGAGACTGCATTCCAAACCGCATACTTCCCTACTATTTAGTATGGGAAAAAGAGTAGGCGAGCGAAAAAGTATGTATGAATCCAAAAGAGTAGGCGAGAATTACCTGGGTGACGTAGTAATTATCGCGAGATTCGGACTTAAGTGCGTTCGAATATGCCTACTTTCCTACTATATAGTAGGCGAAAACAGTACGTGAAGGAAGCAGTACGTTCGAAACATCAGTATTCATAAAAGAGTAGGCGGGGAGTTCCCGGATGGCTTACTGCTTGTGCCCAGATTTTTGAGTGCTCGTCCGATGGATACTCTTCTATCCCAGGAGGCCACGCGAGAGGATACGTCATTATCAAACATCACGGAGATCAGCGACGCGGGGGTTTTCAAATGTGAGTAAACACGGTTCCTTGTGTCGTATGTGTTAAACTACTAAAGAGTAAACGTTTTAACTGTTCAAGGTGTAAAGGAGTTAGACAGTATAGTATAGTTGTGATTTAGCTGTGAAAACATGTTTTATTATGTATAGCTAACAGGGGAGCTCCAGTAAGCACACGTAACGTTATAAGTTACGTCTCTAAACTGAATTTAAATAACCATATACATCTTAAACAAGCTTATTTAAAATGTCTATTTACATCTGAAAGAAAAATATTGTATAAGTATTGCAGATGAGCACATCCCAACATGAATAAGACATCTGAGCGATGAATATGTGCTATTATGTAGGATAATTCACTGTTGTCAACACTGTTTACATTAGACAAATGTGCAATAAATAAGGTAAATAAACAAATCTATAAAGTAACTAAACATGTTATATATTTTATTTGTCCCTTATTACTGTTGATAAATTGAGGAACATTTAAGTTGGATAAAAAGTGAGTTAACACATCAGCTACAACCTCAGCATGTAAATGCAGTATTGAGCTCATAAATCACAGAGGTAACGTTAATGTGAATCTTGTCTGTATGTTACAGGGACGGAAGAACACGCATGTGTTTATCCGGTGGAGAGAGGCTCATGATGCTGAATGCTGTCATCAAAGGCTTTGAGTGAGTATACTACAGAAATGGATAACAAAATCTATTAAATCTTAAGTTGTAGTTTATTTGAATTATTGTAATTTCATGGAGAAATTACAGCACTTTTCTGATTCTTGATTTCTGTTCATTTGCTGCAGAGCTTTTGTGGTGGAGCAGGACCTGCAAGGAAAGATGGCAGCATTTGTTGGGAAAAAAAGGTTTTAGGGATTTTACTCAAATATAAAGGTAATTTTTGTTATTTCGAATACATAAATCAAATGACATTGTGCTGTTAGAATTTTTGTAGGATCTGAAGTCTCCAGACTGGTGTGAGCACTGAGGATGAGGATCCCAGAGCTGAATCCTGGAAGTGGTGCCATGGATGAGACGCTCCATCTCTCCATCTGCCCTTATGAGACCCTCCATCACTCCACCTGCCCTTATGAGACCCTCCATCACTCCACCTGCCCTTACGAGACCCTCCATCACTCCACCTGCCCTTACGAGACCCTCCATCACTCCACCTGCCCTTATGAGACCCTCCATCACTCCACCTGCCCTTATGAGACCCTCCATCACTCCACCTGCCCTTGTGAGAGCCTCCATCCCTCCACCTGCTCCACAAGCTCCGGCACGAAGGCACGGTCACCTCTGGTGAATTCATCAGAATAAAGCTGCAGAATGGGAACCGCTGTGTTGAGATGGCAGTAGGATTTGGGGTTCAGCGCCTGTAAATACATGCTTGTAGTTTGAATAAAGCTTTGTTCCATGTGTTGTTGACTTGTATATGCATTTGTTTATTGTGATGGTTACTTTTATTTGTTCTTTTACTCATTTATTCATGTTTTTTATTGTTGTCAGTATATAAAATATAATTATTTAATTGATGTATGCATTAATTCATTGCTTGACTGACAATTGAGATGTTTCACTGCATATATCAATATAAATGTATTCATGCATAAGTATGTCAAATGACAAAACAAATAACATTTAGCTTGTTTTATTCAATTATATCATTTTTAGTATGTAAAAAAAGTAATATAATTAAGTATTGGTCAGCATTTAATATTATTATTTTGTTTATGTTTTGAGGTGGGCTAACAATGCAGTTCATTCTTAGGTAATATTAATTTTTAAGGAGTAATACTTACATTTTTCGAGTATAAAATCAACAGTTTTCTCCAAAGGAGAGATCTTCGAGCAGCTGCCCGTCTCCTTTGTGCAGACATTACAAACGCAGAGGGAAACTGTTCTAGGTTGTGCTGTCGAGTTACTGATGTTATGAAGTGTTAGTGCACCTGTCACTCATATAATTTAAAATTATTACGTACAAGATCATGGAAAGATACCATAGTTGTATCTAACAATGAACAATCATGATGACAAAACAGAAAACATAAAGATCATTGGTTTGTGTACATTATAATATGATATTTATACACAGGAAAAAAGAACAATAACAAGGCTAAATATCTTTAAATAGTTCTTTAATACATTAAAAAAAATGTTGTTATAAGTCTGAGGGATGAAACGTCTCTGGTTACGAATGTAACCTTAGTTCCCTGAGAACAGGGAACGAGACAATACGTCATCGACGTTATGGGGAACGCCTCAGGCGTGACAGGTGTCTGAAATCAAATACCAACTCACAGCAATCATGTTGACCGGCGACAGCCCGTGCATCATCAGCTCGAATGATGAGCGCGTCAATCTGGATGTATAAAAAGGGTGCCTTGAAACCGTGACAACATCCTATCGTCTGAAGGGACTGTTGCAGGCAGGCCCCGAGGTATGGCTGGGAGACGTATTGTCTCGTTCCCTGTTCTCAGGGAACTAAGGTTACATTCGTAACCAGAGACGTTCCCTTTCGAAGGGAACTCAACAATACGTCATCGACGTTATGGGGAACGAAATACCCACACCGCCATACTGAAGGGAGTGCATGCCCAATGGCAGTGACAACTGTCAGAACCAGTAATACAAAGGACACACTCACCCTAGGTCACGTTGGGCTGTCAGTGACAGCACTCCCTACCGGTCATAGCCCAAGCTAATGAACCGAGAAACTGCCAGAACAAAGTTAATGGGAGGTATATCTGGGCCAGCTCAAAGGCTTAGGACCACAACTTCCAAATAGAAGGGGTCCCTTCTAGGGAGTGTGGCTAGGGGACTCAAGGGAATCCCAGCCAGTCACTATTCAGGAGAGCATGCCTCCTGACATGCCACCAGGCTGGCCTGGTGATCTAAGCACAGTCTGGCCATAGGCTGTCTGTCCGAGACAGAGCCTCTGGAAACTGCCTTGAAAAAGGCATTCAAAACTGAAAGCCTGCAAAGCTGGCAGAAATCATTCAGTTCCGGATCACAGAGACGGGATTACCCGGAGAGTGTAACTCAACCTCAAGAAAAGACGGAAGTCGTCCACTCAATCCATGGGTCTACCCAGTGCTCCTCCTGCTGAGGCCAAGGACCTGATTACCCTCTATGTAGGGAGCTCCAGTTCTTACCTGAGAGCTCACATCAGGAAGGCCGGTGAGGCCTGTAACCTGTCGAGCACAGAAGGTGAGAGCTCACATCAGGAAGGCCGGTGAGGCCTGTAACCTGGCGACCACAATGTGTGGGAGCTCTTACCAGGAAGGCCGGGTGAGGCCTGTAACCTGGCGACCACAGTATGTGGGAGCTCATAACCAGGAAGGCCTGGCGAGGCCTGTAACCTGGCGACCACAGTATGTGGGAGCTCATAACCAGGAAGGCCGGTGAGGCCTGTAACCTGGCGACCACAGTGTGTGGGAGGTCATATCAGGAAGGCCGGTGAGGCCTATAACCTGATACCCAGAATATGGGAGCTCATAACCAGGAAGGCCTGATAAGGCCTGCAACCTGACAACCACACCACGTGGGGCTACATTAGAAAATACATGAAACAAAAGTGCATGTACTTAATTATTCTGAGTCCAGAAAAGGCCTGGATCAGAATTAAGAAGTTAGCCAGAAAGGCGTCTGTCGTACAAATTTTTGGCGACAGGACGCATCTAGAGTGGGACCCAAAGTGAAAGACTTGGGTCTGGCCACATAGAAAGGGACTGAAGCATACAGCGCATGACCCTTACCATAAAAATGGATTTTTAGAAAGTACACAAGATGCTCCATCATGTGACTTACCATAAGTATGGTTCTGACATGACCAGGAAGGCCAGATGAGGCCTATAACCTGATAGTCAAAATGTGTGGGAGCTCACATTCAGGAAGGCCTGATGAGGCCTGCAACCTGACATGTGAAAGCTCACAACCACACCCTAGCGACCACAGTGAGTGGGAGTTCACATTCAGGAAGGCCTAGTGAGGCCTGAAACCTGACATGTGACAACTCATACCAGGAAGGCCGAGGAGGCCTGAAACCTGGTGACCACTGAATGTGGGAGCTCAAAACCAGGAAGGCCGGCGAGGCCTATAACCTGACAACCACAGTAGGAGGGAGCTCATATCAGAGGGAGCTCATATCAGGAAGGCCTGACAAGGCCTGTAACCTGACAACCACACCATGTGGGGCTAGTTCCAGAAAGGCCATAAATATGGATTTTAGAAAGTACATGAAACAAAAGTGCATGTACTTAGTAAATCTGAATCCAGGAAGACCTGGATCAAAAAAAGGCGTCTGTCGTACAAACTTTGGCGACAGGACGCATCTAGAGTGGGACCCGAAGTGAAAGACTTGAGTCTGGGCCACATAAAAAGGGACTGAAGCGTACAGCGCATGACCCTTACCATAAAAATGGATTTTAGAAAGTACATGAAACAAAAGTGCATGTACTTAGTAATTCCGAATCCAGGAAGACCTGGATCAGAAAAAGGCATCTGTCGTAACAAACTTTGGCGACAGAACGCATCTAGAGTGGGACCCGAAGTGAAAGACTTGAGTCTGGGCCACATAAAAAGGGACTGAAGCGTACAGCGCATGACCCTTACCATAAAAATGGATTTTAGAAAGTACATGAAACAAAAGTGCATGTACTTAGTAATTCCGAATCCAGGAAGACCTGGATCAGAAAAAGGCATCTGTCGTAACAAACTTTGGCGACAGAACGCATCTAGAGTGGGACCCGAAGTGAAAGACTTGGGTCTGGCCACATAGAAAGGGACCGAAGCGTACAGCGCGTGACCCTTACCATAAAAAATGGATTTTAGAAAGTACACAAGACGTACCGTCAAGTGACTTACCATAAGTATGGTTTTAACATAATCAGGAAGGCCAGATGAGGCCTGTAACCTGATAGTCAAAATGTGTGGGAGCTCACATTCAGGAAGGCCTAATGAGGCCTACAACCTGGCAGGTGACAGCTCACAACCACACCCAAGCGACCACAGTGAGTGGGAGTTCACATTCAGGAAGGCCTGGTGAAGCCTGAAACCTGACATGTGACAACTCATAACCAGGAAGGCCGGTGAGGCCTGTAACCTGGCGACCACAGTATGTGGGAGCTCTTACCAGGAAGGCCTGGCAAGGCCTGTAACCTGGCGACCACCGTGTGTGGGAGCTCATATTCAGGAAGGCCTAGTAAGGCCTGTAACCTGAAACCCAGTATGTGGGAGCTCATAACCAGGAAGGCTGGTGAGGCCTGTAACCTGGCGACCACAGTATGTGGGAGCTCTTACCAGGAAGGCCGGTGAGGCCTGTAACCTGACTACCACAATATGTGGGAGCTCTTACCAGGAAGGCCTGGCAAGGCCTGTAACCTGGCGACCACCGTGTGTGGGAGCTCATATTCAGGAAGGCCTAGTAAGGCCTGTAACCTGCCTACCACAGTATGTGGGAGCTCTTACCAGGAAGGCCGGTGAGGCCTGTAACCTGACTACCACAATATGTGGGAGCTCTTACCAGGAAGGCCTAGTAAGGCCTGTAACCTGCCTACCACAGTATGTGGGAGCTCTTATCAGGAAGGCCGGTGAGGCCTGTAACCTGGCGACCACAGTATGTGGGAGCTTATATCAGGAAGGCCGGTGAGGCCTGTAACCTGGCGACCACAGTATGTGGGAGCTCATAACCAGGAAGGCCGGTGAGGCCTGTAACCTGGCGACCACAATATGTGGGAGCTCTTACCAGGAAGGCCGGGTGAGGCCTGTAACCTGGCGACCACAGTATGTGGGAGCTCATAACCAGGAAGGCCGGTGAGGCCTGTAACCTGGCGACCACAGCATGTGGGAGCTCATAACCAGGAAGGCCGGTGAGGCCTGTAACCTGGCGACCACAGTATGTGGGAGCTCATATCAGGAAGGCCGGTGAGGCCTGTAACCTGGCGACCACAGTATGTGGGAGCTCATAACCAGGAAGGCCTGGCGAGGCCTGTAACCTGGCGACCACAGCATGTGGGAGCTCATAACCAGGAAGGCCGGTGAGGCCTGTAACCTGGCGACCACCGTGTGTGGGAGCTCATATTCAGGAAGGCTGGATAAGGCCTGTGACCTGACATATGGAAGCTCATAGCCTGGAAGGCCTGGTGAGGCCTGTAACCAAGCAACCACCACATGTGGGAGCTCAACTCACTTTACAATACATTATCTTCGTTTGTTTTCCCAAACATGAACCAGGCAAGGCACTCCTAACAACCAAGCTGAAGCGGGCCATCAGAGAATTCTTGAACTCATCATGGGCCCCGCCCCAGGCCTGATGTAGGAGGAGCCTGGGAGCGATGGTGGTCAGGAGACAAGATCCAGGGAGGTGATGTCTAACGTTCAGTCCGAGAACGTTTACTCTGGATCACCTCCCTGAGATCCTGCCTCCCGCGGGAGTTACGCCTCCTGCGCACCCTGCTCCCCCTGCTAGGAGGAGGGGGTGCACGGGAAGCGACACTGGCCTTCTGGGTTCGTCTGTGATCCTCAGACCACGACGGACCAGGCCCTCCCGCCTGCCTGGGCTGGGCCGAGGACCTCCGCGGTATGCAGCTCTTAAACGCCGCAGAGCGCGCCCTCGCCTCCCTGAACTTATCGACCACTGTCTCGACAGAAGGTCCGAAAAGCTCAGAAGGCGAAACCGGCGAATCGAGGAGAAAGGTCTTTTCTTTCTCCCCGATGTCAGCCTGGTTGAGCCACAGATGCCTCTCCGTGGCCACCATAGCAGCCATCGCACGACCGATGGAAACCGCAGACTGCTTGGTGGCCCGGAGAGTCAAATCCGTGGTGCGGCGCAGCTCCGCGACCGCGTCAGGGGACAGGCCGGCCCCCTGATCGAGGTCCCGCAGCAGGTCGGCTTGGTAGGCCTGAAGGACCGCGAGGGTGTGTAGAACCGCACCCGCCTGACCTGCTGCCGTGTACGCTCTGCCATTCAAGCGCGAAGGTGTCTTGAGCGGCTTGGATGGCAGGGTCGGAGCTTCTAGTGAAGATGACCGACCAGAGGCGAGATAGTTAGCCAACGTCTCGTCCACTGGCGGCATCGACACATACCCGTGCTCCGCGGCTCCCTCCACAGCAGCGAAACTAGCCCGCTGATGCAGATAGAGACGCGCGGAGAACGGGTTCTTCCATGCCTTCTCGATCTCAGAGTGAAGATCGGGAAGAAATGGAAGGCTCAACCGAGCTGGTGGCTTACGGGTGGGGAGGAACCGGTCATCCAAGATACCACGAGCGGGTTCCTCCCGGACGCGCCTCCACTGCAGCTCCAATCTTTCCGTGGCGCGCCCCTTAACATCCACCAGCTCAGCGTACACTGGGCAGGAGGGCTGAGATGGTTCGGTCTCGACCAAACTGACATCATCAACACCCACCTCCTGCCCGGCCCGAAGAGAACCAGTTACAGATCCATCAGAGAGAGAAAGAACATCCTCAACATCGACCTGTAACTCACCCTCGTCAGCTGGCAGATCATCCGAGAGGTTAACACCCCTCTCCAGATGATCTGCCAGCTCCATCTGAGAACCCCACGAGATCAACCGCCGCTGAGCCTCAGCCCGAGCGGGACCGGAACCGCGGGGTTCAGATGCCGCGCCCACTTCCCTCGAGAAGTGGGACAGACGAGAGCGGAGAGTTTTGATCGTAAAACTCTCACAGTTCGCGCAGAAAGCTCCCTCGAGAGCTTCCCGCGCATGCTCTTCCCCCAGGCAAAACACGCACAGATCGTGTGAATCTCCCGGTGTCAAATATCTAGGACACGGGTCAGCACACTTGCGGAAGGTATTACGCCGCTTCTCTGTACGCTTCATCTTGCACGTTGATTATTTTTCAAACAGACAAACAGTCCCTGAAGACGAAAGGATGTTGTCACGGTTTCAAGGCACCCTTTTTATACATCCAGATTGACGCGCTCATCATTCGAGCTGATGATGCACGGGCTGTCGCCGGTCAACATGATTGCTGTGAGTTGGTATTTGATTTCAGACACCTGTCACGCCTGAGGCGTTCCCCATAACGTCGATGACGTATTGTTGAGTTCCCTTCGAAAGGGAACGAGAGGTTTCATCAAAAAGAAGAGGAAAACTTAAAGGAGAAACTTTTTGGGTATAAAATAAAGAAATTAACAACATATTCAAGAGATGACGATTTGGGGGGTTTCTTAATAAATAAATATATCGTTATAGCCTAAGGATAAAACTGGGTCACATTAGTAGGGTTTAAAATATAACAACTTAATTCAACTATTCACCAAATAAATGGGCAGCTGTTTCTTCAACAATACTACCACAAAATGAGCAAGTTTCATCAATATCAAGATATTTACAGATAGATCAGATGAATTAAACGTGTCGTTCATATATTTTAAGTTGTCGTGCTTGTGATAACGCGTCGTAGGTCACATGATAACGTCAACATAGCAGATGTCCGGATCGCATTCATACTCAACGAGATTTGGCTATAAAGTACCTACTCTTTTCGAGCTCGTTAAGTAAGTACTTATTGAAATTAAGTACCTACTCATTGAGTATGCGGTTTGGAACGCAGCCATATACTCTGATCATAGACTCTGAAAAGTGTTCGTTTATTCTTTCTAATGCGTAATCTGCCGCTGCGCCATTGAAAGCTGGTAGCAGATGAATTCAACAAGTGAAGCGTAGTTAAAATAATTCATAATCACAATACTGAAATCAGGCTACTGAAA
This sequence comes from Tiaroga cobitis, assembly GCA_030578255.1. Classification (NCBI taxonomy): domain Eukaryota; kingdom Metazoa; phylum Chordata; class Actinopteri; order Cypriniformes; family Leuciscidae; genus Tiaroga; species Tiaroga cobitis. The sequence goes on from CM060597.1 coordinate 51,659,658, forward strand.
TGAAATTGAATAAATAATGAAAACATAAAAGATTGCAATATAACTACAGACGTACAGACGGTAGCTCAGTGGTTAACGCAACAACACAAGCTTCAAGGAGCTTCAATCGACCCGAGATCGAATCTCAATGTAGCATACATGATGTTAACCGATGTTGGCCAACAGCATATGTTACCTTCTTGATGCTTAAACAGCTAACTGTTTATAACTTTTTGCTTATTTAAAGTCAAGAGTTTTGTTTAATTATCATTACAACATTTCCTACATTCCTGTAGCTACCGCAGCCGCTGCATAAAGGACACAAACTGATGAAGGAAGATTGTCAGCCGATTGCATCAGAAAATGAAAATGAAGAAGCTCGTCTTTAGTCTGCTAAATTATTGTGTAATGTAAAAGAACACTAAAATTACTTAGCCTAAGTTTGAAACCAAGTTCGAACATTTCAAGGTTTAAATAAAGTGTCGGGACAGTTTTTTTAAATTTATTTAAAACAGGGTTGCATCGGGTTTAGAGTTTATTTCTTTTGCGATGCAAAATAAGAAACACTAGGCTTATCTTATTCTTGCGACATTTTAAATTTGTATTGCCAAAGAAATGACAGCTATATTAAACAGTTAAAACAGTAGGCCTACAAAACGAAAATTGTCCAAAGCAACATAATTAAATTAAAAACATGCGTTTTTCTTTGCCTCTCTCGCGCTGGATCTCTTTTTAACACGTTTATTTAGTCTCCCTGCGGCTGCGCGCGCCGGGTCTCTCTCTAAATTAAACATTTCAGGGTAAAAACACATCATACAGATGATAATACTGTCGCTGCGTTATCCGACACTCTCCATATGAAAGAGGAACATTAACACCTAGGCCTATTGTCCTGCGCGCACGATACAGCACTGAACTGTCCCTCCAACCCCCCAACAGGCTATCGGAGTCTGAGGCTGACTTAACACAAAGAGAAGTCGCAATTCACACTTAAATCGCTATTCTAGACAGTGTTGATAATGAAGGAATTAAATGTTTTAAGTTACATATAGCCTAGTGATATTTATGTCATAAAAGTTTATTACTAAATATTTCATTATTTCAATAATTGATGAAATAAAACTGGTTTGGGCCAGCCTTTTCCAAGCAAAACTAAATATAATCTGAAAAAACGCATGTTAATTTGTTGTCATGAACAGAATGTTCAACTCAATATTAAATTCTACAGGGATCTTTGGATCCTTACAACCAGGCATGCAATTTGTGAATTAAGAATCTAAATTAAGAATTAAGTTAAGTTTTTTATTTTTTTATTATTCAAATAAATATCGAACCACGGTGCTTCGTGGTAATGCTGTGAAATTAAATAACATGTATAGAATAATTATGAACTTAAATGAAACAATATCGCAACATTTCGACAAATACATCATTTGATCTGTTTTTACATTTTAATTCAGGGCGATTTAGCCTGCTACATTTAATCAGAGCGAGATTTTCACCCTTGTCTTGCCATTTTCTCATTGGGAAGCGCTTACATGTTTGAGTAGATCCTCTGTACCTCTCGTTTTCACATGGATTACATAATCAGATAACATTTATTAGCCTGAATATTTAGACATTTAAAGGCTATAGACGATTTCTTATAGTGACTGAGCGGAAGTGGCTTTCGGTTCATTTTTGTGACGCGAAGTTCCCGGAGACAGAGATGACAGATATAAACGTTTGTCGTTAGCAAAAGTTCGAATAAAACCCGACTTTAGAAATATGCATAGGGCCACTCGGCGTGGTCTGCCAAAACACTTACTTATAAACTTCAATATTTCATTCAAAATAATCTCAAAACGCTTTGTGAAATTTTAAAATCCGTGCATGCATTAAGGCCACTTGAACTAATGAACAACTGAAACGCTGGTTTTGATTTTATTGTTTGTCGTTTAAACGTGCTTGTTGCATATCTCTATTTTATATTTGATATGGTCTATTGGTGAAGTAGCCTAGCATTGATTACTGTGGAGGGAGGGGTGTGGGGATTCAAATAATTCAGCAGAAGCAGGGATGTTTAGACCAGAAGGAAATCCCCGTCCCCCCTGGCAAATCACACTTTACTTAAAACCATGTTTTTTAAAAACTCTAGGTTGTAGGGAATCAAAAAATAAAATAAATAAATAAATAATAGGCCTAATTAAAAAAATATATATATATAGGCTATATATAATTACTTATTTTACAGAACTTCTTTTGAAATTACGATTGGTAGCCTATTATTATACAGATGCAAAGTCGTTCTGTTGGATACTATTGTTAGTGTAAAATGGAAATGCATGGTAATTTTATTTTATAAATATAAGCAAAAAACTGTACATATGGTGTAACAGAGTTTTAGAGCTAGACAAATCTCTCTGCATTAATAAATATAAAATTTACAGTAGACCATGTTTGATCGGGATTTGAACCCGTGTCATCTTGATGATCGAACTGTAAGTTCTACCGCTCGACTATGAATTTTCTCACTGAGAAATGGCCAAACGTTTGTTTCTCACATGAGCGAGAAAACGTTTTGTCGTTAGCCTCTGAGTGTAGGCCTACTTTTAGCCTATATGAATAAAAGAAGACCTTTTACAGTTTTAAAAGATGATATCTTATCTGTATGATCAACAATTACGCAGTAAGTTCTTTTAGCTGTTATGAGAAAAATAAATTCAAATGAACGCGCCGCCGCGTTTGTCAAACTCTAATTCAACATGCCAGAATAAAGCCAGATTTTAGAATAATGCATAGCACCACTCCGTGATGTGCCAAAATATCCTAATTATAAACTTCAATATTTCATTCAAAACCATCTCAAAACGCTTTGTGACATTTTAAAAAGCCGTGAATATATTAAGGCCACTGGAACCAGGATTGTAACTGAAACGCGCTGCATGTCTCAATACAGGAGCAGAAGCGCTGGTTCAGATTGTATTGTTTGTTGTTTAAACGTGCATGTTGCATATTTAAAAATATTTGTTTAAAAATAAATGTTAGTTGTAGGCTTATTTGCAAATTACCATAACTTGTAGAATTTCATCCTTACTGTTAATTGACATTAGCCCCACTTACGTTTTGATAAATGTCCCTTTGCGCCACCTGGCGGTCATTTCGCGAACGACTTTGAAATGCGACTGGTTTATTTTTATTGTATTGGTCTACTTTAAAAAATAATACTTTCTAAGACATTTATGGGAAAAGACTTTTTTCTTTTCAAGATGTTTCCAACTGTAACTTTGAACCAATTCTGTAGAATGGCCCATATAGCATTTGACCAGGATTTGTTTCCAGGTATGACTAAAAATGTGCTTTTGGCTTTCATTTATATTTTGATTGTTTGTATATATATATATATATATATGTGTGTGTGTGTGTATATATATATATATATATGTAGGCTATATATATACAAGAAAGAATGCAATGACAATAAATATATATATTGTCCTTGCATTCTTTCTTGTGTGACACCCCTGAATGAAAGGTTCATTATTATGCAGGGTCACTGTCTGAGAACCACTTAATTATTCACGATAGGGGTTGGGCCGTTCCGCCCATCCGCATATTGCCTTGGCAAACAAAAAAATGTTTTTCACAATTTAAAACAATCTATTGTTTTATGTGAATGATTAGGAAGGATGCTTTTCAGATCATTTTGAAGCAAAAACTCTAGGCGACAACCTTCATTAGTCAAAAGACTTGTGGACACATATTTAGTATGTTTTTTTGTGTCCTTATTTCAAAAACTTTATTTTTTAGTTTTTTCAATAACCACGCATAAACAATATTATCTCAAAAATACAAACATGTACATACATGTTGCTAACACATTATGGTAGCCCTGTTTGTGTTAAATAGAGTGTAATTTCACCTGTGCCATTAATATGTTTATAAGCAACTGAAAAAAGCACAATTGTCAGAGCATGTCAAAACATCTCAAGAACCCCAAAAACACCTTGGTCCCCAGAGGGTTAATCAACACTAACTTTATTCTCATCAGAGTTATACTACCATTAAAAAAACACATTTGATTTTCTATTTTAATCAATGTAGAATGTGTAATTTAAAAATAAACAAATCAGTGCTCTGTTTGAGGACACCCATACAGAAATGTAATATATTCACATATATGTGGTACACTGTTAAATATATTGAAATATATTTTGAAAATATATTTTGAAAATGCCTATAACTTAAAGCTTAAATTGTTCTTCGTTTAAATATGTGTACATATATGTGAAAATATATTTGTGCCTTATATCATGTGAAGTTTTTAATTAGTGTGTTTTTCAAATATGTTGCCTACTTTTTTTCTACACCATGTTTATGCTATTGTAGTATGGCTATACTGCTTTCATATTCTCATTCCATTTAAAAGCCTACTATCCACTTTAAAAAAAATTCAACTAAAAAAAAAAAGTTTCCGGACATTTTATCTTTTTTTCTTATGATTCACTCCATCAGTATTTTTAATGTTTTAATTCTAGATGTATATTCATGTAAATTCTCCATATGGTAACTTAACGATGCGTTTTAATGGGCGCGCGTGCTGAACATTCGAGTCGCATTTGATTTTACTGGAGCGGAGGGAGTTGCCACGGAAACGCCAAACGGAGCGGGGACTCAACTGAGGACAAGCTGTAAAACTGTCTCACTGTTGTTTTCACGGATTTCAGGTAAGTTTATTCCCCAAAGTTACACAAATAATACACACACTCTTCCTGACACTTTCCTACATGTAATTGATACGCTCCTGGTGAATATTTAGTTTACAGAAATGGTTTAGTGTCTTCGTAAAAGACCGTTAGCATCTTAGCCGTCAGGCTAACGTTAACTATAAGAGCTATAGACTTGAGCTCATTTTTAATAGAAGTTTGTGCTTTGAATCACATCTTATGTGTAAATGAGAATTATTTTATATATAGTTTTGTAAAGGTTGTGCTGGTAATTTGTCAATGGATGAATGTAAAGCTAATTAATCATCTCTACATGGACTGTAAGTTAGCGTTGGAGCGGGAAAACGGACTGACACTATTTCAAACACGTTTTGATCTTTCATGTTAAGCACATAATGATAAAAAAACTGTTCTTTGATTTCAGGAGCATCAGAAAATTTACAAGGAAACACGGGTGAGCTGAGCAAGCTCTTTAAATAACTTAATATGCATTTTCACAATATGTTTCACCTATATCACCATGGATATATATATATATATATATATATATATATATATATATATATATATATATATATATACACACATATACATATATTTAAGAAGGTTTTACATCCAAATATAAGTGAAATTGTATAAATAAGTAAACCTAAAAATGTAAATTCTGTTTTGTTGTATATTCTGTATATTGTTCTTTCTCTTTTCTGCATTTCACCTCTGCTCTAGTTTGTTTATTTCTAATAAATGTGACATTTCATGCTAAATATTCTGTGACAGACTTTTCATGTTCCTAGATTCATGCATGCTGATGGCCGTGCAGCAGAGTTTAGCAGACCTGACGAAGAACATCTCCAAGGCGCTAAGAACCATATGACAAAAAGTAAGTAAAACCTCACAACCGTTCAAAAGTTTTGTGTCGGTAAGATTTGAAATATTTTTGAAAGATGTCTCTTATGCCCACCACAGCTGCATTTATTTAAAAATATAGTAAAACAGTACAATTAATGATATTTTTTAAATATATTTTAAAAAGTAATTCATTCTTGTGATCAAAGCTGAATTTTCAGCATCATTACTCCAGTCTTCAGTGTCACATGATCCTTGATCCATGATGCTGAAAGTTCAGCAGCTTTACCAAAACCGAAATAAATGACATTTTACAATATATTCACATAGAAAAAAAGTTATTTTAAAGTGTAATATTTCACAATATTACAGTTTTTACTTTATTTTTGATCAAATAAATGCAGTCTTCTTGGTGAACATTAGAGATTTCTTTCAAAGAGGAAACATCTTACTGACCCCTAACTTTTATTATGGTTAGGGATGGGTACCGAAACCCGGTATTAAACTGGCACCGGGGCTGAATTTTGAAAGACCGCTGGATCAATAAGCTCTGACGTTATCGGTTCTGCTGTCGGTACTGGAGAAATTAAGAAAATACACATACTATTTATTATTGCTATAAAGACAATTCGAGAGAGATCTCTCTCACGCGGGGCCACAGCAACACGAGCCCTGCTTAATGAGTGACGATGGAGGACAGAACTAAACATTCAACTTTACGTTCGACTGTCACTTTACGTTCGAAAATCGATTGCACAATCGATCGGACCAACCAACACAAGTTTCAAAAACGAAAATAGGGAATCGATTTCACCTGCCTTTTTTTTTTTTTACCAAAAATGTGTTTTAGGTGGACAGATGTTGGAAAATAACAATGTATTTTCTGTTAACCAAATGCTTTTTAATATTCGCTATTACTTAAATGTAAGTGAACAAGCGCGCCGTTATTTGTTGCTTAGTGATGTGTGTGCTCAAGTAAGCCAGAAATGCGTAGATTCTGCGCAATATGCTGTATTTAATATATCATGAGGACTCACGAGTTGCGTATTTGCGCTAAATCCGCGAAGATTTGGCTTACACGAACTTACCCAGCAAAGTGAGTAAACATAGAAACATGCCAAATTGGCTTGTGATTTGACAGCGTTACCTGCCAAAGTTAATTTTTACCCTTATTTGGCGGGTTGGAGGGTGTTAATTTCAATACCTGAATGTTGCACTCTTGTTTGTCATTGTGCACGAAACTTCACGCCAAACGCGGTCTTATTCTTAAATGACAATGATTCAGTTAACTCTATTACACCGGTTTCACATCACGTGTATTTTGCACCATAGGTCCAGTAGTCCCTATTTTTGCTTACTTAGGTTTATGTGGTATAAAATTACAACCAGATTTTTTTCAAGATCCCTTAGTAAATTCAAGAGATTTCCACGAAGCATGCGCGAGAATTGCGATCTCCTTCAACTACTTCAGTTCAGTTCTCGCGCGTGCGCGTCGTGGAAATCTCTTGAAGTCTCGTTTCAGGCCTACAAGGAAGAAGAGGAATAGTCGAATAAAGTCGTTATTTTTGTTTGTTTTTTCGCACAAAAAGTATTCTCGTCGCTTGATAAACTTATAGTTGAGCCACTGTTGTGACATGGAATATTTAAACATTTTCTTTATTGACTCTCTGGGCCGTCAAGTGTCATTCCCTTAGGGAGCCTATATGTAGCAGTCATAAACCTCTCAGATTTAATCATAAACATCTTCATTTGTGTTCCGAAGACGAACGAAGGCCTTACGGGGTTGGTACAGCATAGGGGGTGAGTAATTAATGACTTAATTTTCATTTTTGGGTGAACTAACCCTTTAAATGATACTGTATAGGGCTGTGAATCTTTTGGTAGGCAGCGAATCGATTCGATTCACGATTCATATGTTTTCGATTCAAGAACGATTTTTGCAAATTCAGAAAGATTCGATTCAATGCGATTCACATTAAAATTCGATGTGATTCGATTAATTCGTTTCGATTCTTCATTTTTTATATGCATTAATAGGATTATTTAAACGCTTCCCCCAATGGGTCTTAGTCAGGGTGTGAATTACACAGCGGCCATCGGGGGGTCAGAGAGTGGGGACAAAAAAAAACCCAACGACATTTTGCCTATTGTTAATGTTAGTTCATGTTAGTTTTTAATGAATCTATTATTATAAAAAATATTTCCAAAGCCTATAAATTAGCATTTGTAGAAATGTAAGCCGAGATTTAAAAAGGCTTTAAAAGTATTGTTAGTTCATCATGGTAACTATTTTGTAGGATAGTGTTAATGGATACACAACCTTAAAGTGTTCCTGGTACATTAAACATCCTTTCATTGTGAGACTAAAATGAACTTTCCCAACTAAACCTTAACTAACTTTTCCTCATGGAATAGTAAGTATTCCTCACGGAATACTCTTTGTTTTGTCTTTATACTGAACATTTTCCTTATGATTCTGAAAGAAAACGCGCCGGGTGTCTACTTGTGCTATAGTAACGATTACGAATGCAATTTTAATGCGCATCTGACTGATGGATAAACCACGCGCTCTTATTTCAGTGTAATTAATATTGTAGTTATTTCAGCAGTTTCCTTCGTACATTAAGTTTAACAACATTAAGTTAAATTTCATTCATCATTCATCGGAAGCGTGTGCATTTTAGACACCTATTATGCGTTTGCTCTTTCCGTAATAAATGCGCACCCTTGAATAAGTGGGGTTTTACTTCAGCTGCTCAGGATGGGTATGACCCATTTCCGTAAAACTTCAGTATCTTATCTTAAAGAAAATAACGGCGTTGTTTCATAGCAGTGCCCGCGCAATGACATGACAGCTTTATCAATGGCTTAATCGGTTTGACTCAAGTCTTGCTTTCTCGATAGAGAGCTGTCATTTGCTCATGTGAACATCAGTGGCTGTCCTGAGGAGAGCTCAAACATGGACTGCTCAAAAGAAAGATGGTAAACAGTGCAGCGAGTATCTGTGAAGGAGAGCTGGGAGGACGCCAAATGACGCCGCACAACGCCTCATTAATTCGCGCATGTAGTCATTTAATGTTTATATATTTTAAAGCACTGAATCTCTATAGAATCGCAAATTATTCGATTCTTAGCATTTTAAATCGAATATTGACCGAAATAAACGATTCACGATTCAAAATACACGTTTCAAGATCGATGCATATGCATCGTCAGGATTTGTAATCGATGCATCGAGAAAACGAGTAAACCGTTACACCCCTAATACTGTAGCATATGTAGTCTATTCCAAAGAGACTCTCTGTTCTCTGAGTAGTGAGGACAAATAATACATTTACTAAGGGATCTTGAAAAAAATCTGGTTGTAATTTTATACCACATAAACCTAAGTAAGCAAAAATAGGGACTACTGGACCTATGGTGCAAAATACACGTGATGTGAAACCGGTGTAATAGAGTTAACTGAATCATTGTCATTTAAGAATAAGACCGCGTGTGTGAGTGAATCAAAATCGTGATATTCTAATGATTAATTGTGTAGCTCTCCAGCTATGCTAATCTTTCTTCTTTTGATTTCCTGTTTTTATCTTGGTATGCCCATCCCAAAGTTATTATGGCGCTTTTCCACTACACAGTACCAGCTCGCCTCGGCTCGGCTCGACTCGACTCGACTCGCCTTTGTTTGCTTTTCCACTGTGTAAAAGTTGTACCTGTACCTGCTTTCGGGTACTTTTTTTCGTACCACCTCCGGCGAGGTTCTAAGCGAGCTAAAGCGATACTAAAATGTGACGTGAAAACAATGCTGACTGCTGATTGGTCACAGAGAATCTGCGTCATCATTGCACGCGCCAGATGGAGTATCCAGAATAAATAACCCCGCCATTTTTAAATAGTTTGGCCAGAGTTACTAAACTTACTACTATTATTATGGCAACTCGGAAGAATACGCCGTGGTCAAACGAGGAGGTGCAGACTTTCTTTTGTTTGGTTGCCGAAGAGAGGATCCAGCGAGAGCTTGATGGGGCAACGAGGAACGAAAGGCGTCGCTATGACGACCGGGTACTATTTGTGGCAGTACTTTCTGCAATGGAAAACGGAGCGAAAAGCGAGCCGTGTCGAGGCGAGCCAAGGCGAGTCGAGTCGAGCTGGTACTGGTAATGGAAAAGCGCCATTAGATATTAAGCCACTTCCAGTTTGGATTCAGCCTAACTTGTGAAGACTTCCTATGACACCAACACTAGATGGACATACAGAACTGCCCAAATACCAACCCTATATAATATAATCATTGCCTTTAGGGTAAGGTGTAACCCGCAGCTACCCGTTTTATGGCGTAATAACTTGGGTACATGTGATCTATTCTAGGACCAGATTACAGAAGGTGGGTTCGACTCACTGGAGTATAGAGAATTTATAACAGACACTAAAGAAAGAAAGCAACTCAGACTCAAAGGTAAATGTTAATTACTAGGAAATTAAATGTATTGTTGTTAAGAAAATAAATAAATAAATGAATGGAATCTTTTGACAAATAAAACAATATGAATAAACAAATAGACAGCAGTAATAAACAGTAGTTCAGTCCACAATTGACACTTCAGTTCAATTTGTAAATTTAGATTTCAAAATCAAGATTTCAAACCAGATTTCACAATTCAAAATCAGCATCCAGAGAGAAAAACAAAAAAACAACTTCAAGTATCAGATTCAATGTTCAGATGTCACTGAATATTTTTAGTTCAGTTCCGGTTCAATAAGAAAAATCAAACGATTGATCCAGGGGAAATCCAGAAGGAAAAAAAACAAATATCACAGTTCAGGGTGAGTATATTTTGTCCTACCAGTTCAGCAAAATAATAGCTGTTCTAATTTCCAGGTACGATGAAGCAGATGGTTGGCTCGCCATGTCCAAACCACAGACAGAACATCCACGGCAGGGACAGATCAGGATTCAATAGGGTGATTTCGATGAAATCAGAAATAGAAGAAAAACAAGAGAAACAAACAAAAAAAACCCGGCCAAGGAAAAAGTAAGTGAAAGAGAAAAATAAAATAAAGTTTTCTTTTGGTTTGGCCTCAATCTAGATGGTTTCAGTCTTCTTTTTTAATGTGTGTTTCTAACTTTTCCTGTTCGTCTCGATCTCTTGTTCTGTCGGCTCCTTTTACGTTTAAAGTGTGACTTCTAAGAATATTTGTCACTAAAATAATCTAAAAATAGATTATTTCAATTCTCTTTTAAGAGTTATGAACACAATGCACTGTCTAGCGTCAATCTGCGTTATTTTCCTTCGTCATACTCTCTGCTGCTCTCGTTTCTGTTTCTTCGCGCTGTAATCCGAACTCACTTCCCGGAGGCGGGACTAACCTCCGACCTCATCCAATCGAAACTTTCTTTGGCCAATTTCTTTTCCTAGATAAATTTTTGTAATATAATATAAAACTTCAATTAACTTATCTGCGTTCTTTTGTTATTAATACTAAACAGATATTAATAAAAATAAAATGATTATAATTACTATTGATCTAGTCAGTGACCTGGGTTACAAAGGTCACAGATTTTTAACTCTCTTTGAATTGTTACAATGTTGGTAATTAAATGCATACATTAAATGTGTTGTACTAAATGTGTTAAACTTATGTTTTAGACAAATGGATTCGTTTGTGAAGGAAAGACTACATCATTTCACGGTAAGCTATTATTGTTTTTTTACATTAAAACTTTAAAAAAATGCATTAGGCTGCAATTTACCTCTGATGTCTCATTCAAGACCATCATACACTCTTCCTAGAGTTGTCCTTCATATACATTTACAGCTGAAACTTTACAGAAATACCCTGTATACCCTGAAATAGCCTGTCACATGAACACCTATAATGTTAATAATTTACTTATTTTTTATTATATTATTACTTATAATCTACTTAATAATTTTCTTAATTTACTACAGTCGCTGCTTCTTTTAACAACGATTTCTTTGTGAACTTTCCATTACACTGTGCCTTACTAAACAAAATGCTCTGAACAAACATAAAATCCTCCAAAGCTATTTGGGACGCCATTTAAATAAACCATCCACTTGTTTCTGATGCTGTTGTCAGAAACAATGGAACGTAGTATGTCTGAAGCAATCTAACCAGAACCACCTCAAGTAACCACTGACAAACATTCTTTCTTGTTTTCTTTTACAGATGCTGCCATAAATCGGCATGAGAAGGCAACTGTTGTACAGTTGGGCCAGGCCATGAATAATAATTTGTCAGACCTGAGGTTCCAGAATAAGAGGGTATGCACTTGAGAGCTGTGTGTTCGACTGTACAAATAGATTTAACAAGAACTATCTTTTTACAGACTGCTAAAAGTTACAGAAAAGAGAAGCGAATAGATTGCTGCAATTCGCAGAAACAGCTGGGATCCAGGCAGCAAAACATGGAGTGAATGGGTTAAAATTATGTTGAATTTAGGGGTAAAATCATATCCTGGGTCATATATTGTATTGGCAACTCATCAATTAAATATTTACCATCTAATATTCTGGATAACTGTAAAGTTCTTGTCAGTCTTTATTAACCCGATTCCTGGGCACATGTCAATGTCCATGGACCACAGTCTTTTTGGTAAATTGTATAAGTGTCGAGTCCAACTGCAACAATTTGTGTTGCTTGTTTTACTCCTGTTTTTGCAATTTCCCTTATTAAAGCCAGTAATGCTTAAGGATGTTTTGCCCCTCCGACTGAGGGGACGTGTCCCAGCAGGAAAGTAGCCTGAGAAAAAGTCTTCATTTTTATTTATTTATTTATTATTTATTTTTTGGTATACTTTTAATCATTTTGTTATTGTGCAGATAATTGTATATATGCTGTGTACTTTTACCTTTTGTTAACATAAATAAAAAATCCACATTATGTTTGTGTTGTAGGTGTTCTCTGTAACCCCTTAATGCATTGTCCAATAACTAGCACATTTTGATTATGTCCACTGGGTCAACATCTTTGCATTCCTGGAAAATAGCATTTTGACTGTTTGATTTACAGGGAAGGGTAACATTTTATATATAAATATATATATGAAAATATTTACATATGGAGACACTCATACTATGGGGCATTACTTAAATATTTGAACAGTACATTTCTAAATATATGTACATATACAGATAACTAATATATTAACATATATTATAAATTAATATATTTACATATACAGATAACTAATATATTAACATATATTATAAATTAATATATTTACATATACAGATAACTAATATATTAACATATATTATAAATTAATATATTTACATATACAGATAACTAATATATTAACATATATTATAAATTAATATATGCACATATATTGAACATTAATGTATTTACATAGATGGATATCTAAACATATTAACATATTAAGAAAATAAATATATTTAAATATTTGCAATAAAAATATATTTAGATATGCTTAATATATGTGAAAAATATTAAAAAGGGGCCAAAATCAAATATTTAAATATATTTTTAACATATATTTCAAAATGTATTTAAATACAAGTAACAAGTATACAAATATATTTTCTTCTATTTAGAATTAATAGATTTAAATACATGGAAATGTATTTATTACTAATATATTTCAATATATGTGACTTCCGTATGGGCAAGAAATGAAAACCTATGCAATATGATGAATGTCCAAAAGATGGCTATCAGACTGTTTTTAAATGAGATTGGATAAATATTGTTTTGCTTTTAAACTGTGTGTGTTTGTGTGTGTGTGTGTGTGTGTGTGTGTGTGTGTGTGTGTGTGTGTGTGTGTGTGTGTGTGTGTGTGTGTGTGTGTGTGTGATTGTGCCTTGGTGTCTGTTCGTGACAAGAGTTCAAGCTTAAGTTTAAGGCCTTGTCTTTTTGTATATATATATATATATATATATATATATATATATATATATATATATATATATATATATATATATATATATATTATATTATTATTTTTTCTCCAAAATATTCATATAATCCATATATGTATTTACATGTATTGTTTGCTTTAAATTAAATTAAGATTGTATATTTGGTAATTGAACCTAAATGAATTAAAAATGTATGTGCTATATTTCAGATCAATACAATCAATGTTTTCCTTCATTTTAATCAACACTAACTTTATTCTCATCAGAGTTATACTACCATTAAAAAAACACATTTGATTTTCTATTTTAATCAATGTAGAATGTGTAACTTAAAAATAAACAAATCAGTGCTCTGTTTGAGGACAATAAATGAAAACCTATGCAATATGATGAATGTCCAAAAGATGGCACTCAGACTGTTTTTAAATGGGATTGGATAAATATTGTTTTGCTTTTAAACTGTGCGTGTGCATGTGCGTGTGTGCGTGTGTGTGTGTGTGTGTGTGTCTGTGTGTGTGATTGTGCCTTGGTGTCTGTTCGTGACAAGAGTTTAACCCTTGTTCAATTTAAGTTTAAGGCCTTGTATTTTTGGATTATATATATATATATTAGGGGTGTAACGGTTCACAAAATTCACGGTTCGGTTCGATACGATACACTTGTGTCACAGTTCGGTACGGTTCGGTACGTTTTCGATACAGCAAAAAGAAAGAAATGCCAGAGAAATTTCCTTGATTTAATTTTTTTAATTATACTTTTATTAAAACTAACATCATAAAGTATGATATTTTTTTACTTTGAGCAATGATGGAGCTATACTTGACTTTTCTTAGGAGCATATAAAACAAAACAGCTCCTTGGACAAAATGAAATGTGATAGTACTTATAAACAAAGGTTTATTTTAGTTCAGATTAACATTTGAGGGCAGCAATTGTATTCATAATGTCAAAATAAAACCGACGTAATGTTACTTGAAAGCATAATAGCCTACTATTCCTGCCAAACTCCCATGGTTACAGTTAGTAGTGTTACTACAGTACATCCATGGTGAATGTTGCTGTTAAAATCAAATGAATAATTAACAGGCATGGCCTTCGTGTCCTGCATGTACTACGTGCAATCTCAAAGTAAGATTGGAATGCACCTAAAAGAAACTGGTTACTTACATCATGCATTTAAGAAAATATAATTTCACAAGCACAAAGAATATAAAAATGAGTATGTGATAATGAATATATTTGATTATTGATTTTTATAAAGGAAGTATATAAGCATTCAAAAGGATTTATGATTATAGATGTATTTGAAGAGGCAAGGGATTTTTACCAACCCTTCATTGCTGATCTGTGGACACTGGATAGTTCATTCATGGCACAATGTTTTGATGTTGGGCAATGTTGTGGTCACGCCAGCGTCTCTTACATTATGAGCGCGCTTGCCCACGCACGACGTGCTTACATTTGAAATAACGACATTTTGATCGGCAGGAAAAATGGTCCAACGAACCGTTCGGTTTAAAAATGCGTACCGAAAACCGAACCGAAAGCCTCGTACCGAACGGTTCAATACGAATACGTGTATCGTTACAACCCTAATATATAATAATATAATAATATATATATATTAATATATATATATATATATATATATATATATATATATATATATATATATATATATATATATTTATTATTATATATTTAGGGCCCAAGCCTTGAAAAGGCGAAGGCCCTATTGTTTTCCTTAGGATTATTATTTATTATTATTAGGGCCCAAGCCCTGAAAGGGCGAAGGCCCTATTGTTTTCCTTAGGATTATTTTTTTTTTTTTTCTCTTTTATTTTTCTTACGACTATTCGGGCACTTTTGGGGCTCTTAACGTGCACGAAAACTCTTGAAACTTTGCACACGGGTCAGAACCCGCGGCCATCAGGGCCGGGCTGAAGATGGTACCCGGGCGTGGCAGGGGGGCTCGACAGCGCCCCCTGGAACGGGGTCCGAAAACTTGGTCCATAAATCAAACACGCTTGCATGTAAGAATATGAAACTCAGTACACATATAGATCTCATCGGTTCATATATACTTCATGCTCTTACTTTTTACCCCAGCCCAACAGGAAGTCGGCTATTTAGGGTTGTTTGTTAAACGCATGCAATGGAATTTAAAGTACTTCTCCTAGAGAATTCAAAGAAATGCCACGAAACTCGGTCAGCATGAAGTCAAGACATTGAGGATGAAAAATTGCCAGGGGATTTTTGATATCTCGAACGGTTTGGCCGTGGCGAGGAAACGAATTTATGGCGAGAAACGTGAAACAGGAAGTGTGTTATAACTTCAGCATACATTAGCTGATCTTAACGAAACTTCACCAGTGTGTTCGTTGTAAGAGGCCGATCACATGGATGTGACTATTGTGAGTCAAAGTTATAGCGCCACCAACTGGCAGCAGGAAGTGTGTCACTTTCAAAATGCTTTGAAATCACCCTCTTATTTTAACCCGATTTGCTTCAAACTTCATCTGTATAATGTAAATACACGGCAGATGTAGACCTGTGAAAGGATTATTGATATATTAGATACTGTTGCCGTGGCAACGCATCAAACTTTAATATTCTTTGTTGATGCTTTTGAGACTCTTAACATACTTGAAATAACATGAAACTCGACAGACACATCACATTTATTAGCCAGTAGACATGTGCAAAGTTTCAGAAACGGGCGTGGTGCAGGGGCTCAGTAGCGCCACCTTTTGACAAAAGTGGGGGTGTTAGTTCTATAGTTTTACCTACAATCATAAAACTCGGTACGCATATTGTTCAGATCAAGCCGGACAACTT
This sequence comes from Tiaroga cobitis, assembly GCA_030578255.1. Lineage (NCBI taxonomy): Eukaryota > Metazoa > Chordata > Actinopteri > Cypriniformes > Leuciscidae > Tiaroga > Tiaroga cobitis. The sequence goes on from CM060597.1 coordinate 51,675,928, forward strand.
TCTAATTTACTGTCATTAGCTCAGACCAAGAGGGAGTCAGATATTTTAGTTTGAATGTGGATGTTTCTGAGAATTTTCTCTCCCTCTCTTTCCGTCTCTGTGTGTGAGGGATTTGTCTATTGATTTTAATGCATTTCAAGGTTTCAGGGGATTTTGGGACTCTTAACGTGCTCAAAAACTTTTGAAATTTTGCACACAGGTCAGAACCCACGGCCATCAGGGCCGGGCTGAAGCTGGTACCCGGGCGTGGCAGGGGGGCTCAACAGCGCCCCCTTGAACGGGGTCCGACAATTTGGTCCATATATTCAACACGCTTGCATGAATTAATATGAAACTCAGTACACATATAGATCTCATCGGGCCAAACATTTTACCCCTGGTCAAGTTTTACGCCAGCCCAACAGGAAGTCGGCTATTATGGGTTGTTTGGAAAACGCTTGCTGTGGAATTTGAAGTACTACTCCTAGGCAATTCATTCAATCATCGCCAAACTAGGCGTGCATGAAGTCAAGACATTGAGGATGCTAAATTGCTGACGGATTTTTGATATCTCGAACGGTTTGGCCGTGGCGAGGAAATGAATTTTCATGACTAAAAAAGGACATATAAAGTGTGTTATAACTTAGTTAGATTTACCTACAGTTACAAAACTCAGCTTGTATATTCTTCTCCTCAAGCCAAACAACTTTCTAATTTACAGTCAATAGCTCCAACCCTCAGAAAGTCAGATATTGTGGTTTGAATGTGGATTTCATGAAATGGTATCTCTCTCTGTCACTCTTTGACAGAGAGAGGGCCCCCTCCCATTCTATGTGTGTGTGTGTGTGTGGCTGTCTGTGTGGGGAGGGAGGGGGAGGGAGGGCTGGTGTCTGTGTTTATATGTGTGTGTGTGGCTGGCTGGCTGTTACAGTGACATGATATTAAGCCTTTCATTGCTGTGTGATTTTTCCTGCATTAAAGGATAAAGAAATCTCTAAGGCCTTGTCTTTTTGCATAACAATTTTGTATTTTTTTTAAATTACAAAATATGCACAGAACCAAGATCTTTTAAATGTATAGTTTGCTTTAAATAAAATTAAGATTGTATTGGTAATTGAAGCTGAATGAATTTAAAATGAATGTGCTATATTTCAGAACAATATATTTGTTTTCCTTTAAATTGTAAAACACTAACTTTATTCTCATCTGAATTATAAATAATTTATTCCTGTATAAAATAAAAACACATTTGAATTTTTCTTTTTTAATCAATGTAGAATGTGTAATTGAAAAATAAACAGATTAGGGCTCTGAGGACAATAAATGAAAATCAATGCGATGTGGTGAATGTCCAAAAGATGGCACCCACAGACTGTTTTAAATGGGGTTGGATAAATATTTTTTGCTTTTAGACAGTGTGTGCGTGTGATTTTAGTTTGGTGACAGTTGTAGGTTACAGTTTGACAAGAGTTTATAGTTTGAAAAAAGGACTTTGTTGTGTTTTATTGGACGGAGTATGTTTTTATGTGTAACAGTTCAATCGCACCCGCACCTCACACACACACACACACACACACACACACACACACACACACACACACACACACATATTGAAACCTGAGTGAAGTACAAAGCCCATAATAAAGAATAGTTTAGCATCCAAATACATCGCAAATGTTGAAACAGTTTGATTCTAATGAGAGAGTTACGTGAGCCAAACACCACTTACTTTCACTTTCGCTTTCAATTATTTCGGTTAATTCTTAATTATAGTTTTTTTGAATTCTTGTTCTGTTCTGAATATCATTAAATTTAAAGAATTGCTTGTGTAATATTTTGAGTGTATCATCAAAACAGAATAATTCTCTCGGTTTAGTGATTCCCTAGTTTTTTTTATTGTTTTCATTGTTCTCAGGTAAGGCAAGTGAGATATATATATATATATATATATATATATATATATATATATATATATATATATATATATATATATATAAAAATATATATATATATATATATATATATATATATGTATTTTTTATATATATATATATAATTTATATATATATATATATATATATATATATATATATATATATATATATATATATATATATAAATATAGCTGCGAGCAGCGATTAGGGGCCCAAGCCGGTGGCACCGCCACCCCGGTGCCTTTATTAGGGCCCAAGCCTTGAAAAGGCGAAGGCCCTATTGTTTTCCTAAGGATTATTATTTATTATTATTATTATTATTATTATTATTATTTTACTACCTTTTGGGCACTTTTGGGGGCCTTAACGTGCTCAAAAACTCTTGAAACTTTGCACACGGGTCAGAACCCGCGGCCATCAGGGCCGGGCTGAAGCTGGTACCCGGGCGTGGCAGGGGGGCTCGACAGCGCCCCCTGGAACGGGGTTTGAACACTTGTCCATATATCAAACACGCTTGCATGTAATAATCTGAAACTCGGTACACTTATAGATCTCATCGGGCCAAACAACTTTCGTGCTCTAAGTTTTACGTCAGCCCAACAGGAAGTCGGTTATTATGGGTTGTTTGGAAACTCATTTTCTATATTTTTCTTACGACTATTCGGGCACTTTTGGGGCCCTTAAAGTGCTCGAAAACTCTTGAAACTTTGCACACAGGTCAGAACCCGCGGCCATCAGGGCCGGGCTGAAGATGGTACCCGGGCGTGGCAGGGGGGCTCGACAGCGCCCCCTGGAACGGGGTCCGAAAACTTGGTCCATAAATCAAACACACTTGCATGTAATAATATGAAACTCGGTACACATATAGATCTCATCGGTTCATATATACTTCATGCTCTTACTTTTTACCCCATCCCAACAGGAAGTCGGCTATTTAGGGTTGTTTGTTAAACGCATGCAATGGAATTTAAAGTACTTCTCCTAGAGAATTCAAAGAAATGCCACGAAACTCGGTCAGCATGAAGTCAAGACATTGAGGATGAAAAATTGCCAGGGGATTTTTGATATCTCGAACGGTTTGGCCGTGGCGAGGAAACGAATTTATGGCGAGAAACGTGAAACAGGAAGTGTGTTATAACTTCAGCATACATTAGCTGATCTTAACGAAACTTCACCAGTGTGTTCGCTTTAAGAGGCCGATCACATGGATGTGACTATTGTGAGTCAAAGTTATAGCGCCACCAACTGGCAGCAGGAAGTGTGTCACTTTCAAAATGCTTTGAAATCACCCTCTTATTTTAACCCGATTTGCTTCAAACTTCATCTGTATAATGTAAATACACGGCAGATGTAGACCTGTGAAAGGATTATTGATATATTAGATACTGTTGCCGTGGCAACGCATCAAACTTTAATATTCTTTGTTGATGCTTTTGAGACTCTTAACATACTTGAAATAACATGAAACTCGACAGACACATCACATTTATTAGCCAGTAGACATGTGCAAAGTTTCAGAAACGGGCGTGGTGCAGGGGCTCAGTAGCGCCACCTTTTGACAAAAGTGGGGGTGTTAGTTCTATAGTTTTACCTACAATCATAAAACTCGGTACGCATATTGTTCAGATCAAGCCGGACAACTTTCTAATTTACTGTCATTAGCTCAGACCAAGAGGGAGTCAGATATTTTAGTTTGAATGTGGATGTTTCTGAGAATTTTCTCTCCCTCTCTTTCCGTCTCTGTGTGTGAGGGATTTGTCTATTGATTTTAATGCATTTCAAGGTTTCAGGGGATTTTGGGACTCTTAACGTGCTCAAAAACTTTTGAAATTTTGCACACAGGTCAGAACCCACGGCCATCAGGGCCGGGCTGAAGCTGGTACCCGGGCGTGGCAGGGGGGCTCAACAGCGCCCCCTTGAACGGGGTCCGACAATTTGGTCCATATATTCAACACGCTTGCATGAATTAATATGAAACTCAGTACACATATAGATCTCATCGGGCCAAACATTTTACCCCTGGTCAAGTTTTACGCCAGCCCAACAGGAAGTCGGCTATTATGGGTTGTTTGGAAAACGCTTGCTGTGGAATTTGAAGTACTACTCCTAGGCAATTCATTCAATCATCGCCAAACTAGGCGTGCATGAAGTCAAGACATTGAGGATGCTAAATTGCTGACGGATTTTTGATATCTCGAACGGTTTGGCCGTGGCGAGGAAATGAATTTTCATGACTAAAAAAGGACATATAAAGTGTGTTATAACTTAGTTAGATTTACCTACAGTTACAAAACTCAGCTTGTATATTCTTCTCCTCAAGCCAAACAACTTTCTAATTTACAGTCAATAGCTCCAACCCTCAGAAAGTCAGATATTGTGGTTTGAATGTGGATTTCATGAAATGGTATCTCTCTCTGTCACTCTTTGACAGAGAGAGGGCCCCCTCCCATTCTATGTGTGTGTGTGTGTGTGGCTGTCTGTGTGGGGAGGGAGGGGGAGGGAGGGCTGGTGTCTGTGTTTATATGTGTGTGTGTGGCTGGCTGGCTGTTACAGTGACATGATATTAAGCCTTTCATTGCTGTGTGATTTTTCCTGCATTAAAGGATAAAGAAATCTCTAAGGCCTTGTCTTTTTGCATAACAATTTTGTATTTTTTTTAAATTACAAAATATGCACAGAACCAAGATCTTTTAAATGTATAGTTTGCTTTAAATAAAATTAAGATTGTATTGGTAATTGAAGCTGAATGAATTTAAAATGAATGTGCTATATTTCAGAACAATATATTTGTTTTCCTTTAAATTGTAAAACACTAACTTTATTCTCATCTGAATTATAAATAATTTATTCCTGTATAAAATAAAAACACATTTGAATTTTTCTTTTTTAATCAATGTAGAATGTGTAATTGAAAAATAAACAGATTAGGGCTCTGAGGACAATAAATGAAAATCAATGCGATGTGGTGAATGTCCAAAAGATGGCACCCACAGACTGTTTTAAATGGGGTTGGATAAATATTTTTTGCTTTTAGACAGTGTGTGCGTGTGATTTTAGTTTGGTGACAGTTGTAGGTTACAGTTTGACAAGAGTTTATAGTTTGAAAAAAGCACTTTGTTGTGTTTTATTGGACGGAGTATGTTTTTATGTGTAACAGTTCAATCGCACCCGCACCTCACACACACACACACACACACACACACACACATATTGAAACCTGAGTGAAGTACAAAGCCCATAATAAAGAATAGTTTAGCATCCAAATACATCGCAAATGTTGAAACAGTTTGATTCTAATGAGAGAGTTACGTGGCCAAACACCACTTACTTTCACTTTCGCTTTCAATTATTTCGGTTAATTCTTAATTATAGTTTTTTTGAATTCTTGTTCTGTTCTGAATATCATTAAATTTAAAGAATTGCTTGTGTAATATTTTGAGTGTATCATCAAAACAGAATAATTCTCTCGGTTTAGTGATTCCCTAGTTTTTTTTATTGTTTTCATTGTTCTCAGGTAAGGCAAGTGAGATATATATATATATATATATATGTATATAAAAAAAAAAAAATATATATATATATATGTATTTTTTATATATATATATATAATTTATATATATATATATATATATATATATATATATATATATATATATATATATATATATATAAATATAGCTGCGAGCAGCGATGAAGGGCCAAAGCCGGCGGCACCGCCACCCCGGTGCCTTTAGGTAACTAAAGGAACCAGGGTTGCGGTGCCACCGGCTTGGGCCCGTAATCGCTGCTCGCAGCTATATTTATTATTATTATTATTATTTTACTACCTTTTGGGCACTTTTGGGGGCCTTAACGTGCTCGAAAACTCTTGAAACTTTGCACACATCTCAGAACCCGCGGCCATCAGGGCCGGGCTGAAGCTGGTACCCGGGCGTGGCAGGGGGGCTCGACAGCGCCCCCTGGAACGGGATTTGAACACTTGTCCATATATCAAACACGCTTGCATGTAATAATCTGAAACTCGGTACACTTATAGATCTCATCGGGCCAAACAACTTTCGTGCTCTAAGTTTTACGTCAGCCCAACAGGAAGTCGGTTATTATGGGTTGTTTGGAAACTCATTTTCTATATTTTTCTTACGACTATTCGGGCACTTTTGGGGCCCTTAACGTGCTCGAAAACTCTTGAAACTTTGCACACGGGTCACAACCCGCGGCCATCAGGGCCGGGCTGAAGATGGTACCCGGGCGTGGCAGGGGGGCTCGACAGCGCCCCCTGGAACGGGGTCCGAAAACTCGGTCCATAAATCAAACACACTTGCATGTAATAATATGAAACTCGGTACACATATAGATCTCATCGGTTCATATATACTTCATGCTCTTACTTTTTACCCCATCCCAACAGGAAGTCGGCTATTTAGGGTTGTTTGTTAAACGCATGCAATGGAATTTAAAGTACTTCTCCTAGAGAATTCAAAGAAATGCCACGAAACTCGGTCAGCATGAAGTCAAGACATTGAGGATGAAAAATTGCCAGGGGATTTTTGATATCTCGAACGGTTTGGCCGTGGCGACGAAACGAATTTATGGCGAGAAACGTGAAACAGGAAGTGTGTTATAACTTCAGCATACATTAGCTGATCTTAATGAAACTTCACCAGTGTGTTCGCTGTAAGAGGCCGATCACATGGATGTAACTATTGTGAGTCAAAGTTATAGCGCCACCAACTGGCAGCAGGAAGTGTGTCACTTTCAAAATGCTTTGAAATCACCCTCTTATTTTAACCCGATTTGCTTCAAACTTCATCTGTATAATGTAAATACACGGCAGATGTAGACCTGTGAAAGGATTATTGATATATTAGATACTGTTGCCGTGGCAACGCATCAAACTTTAATATTCTTTGTTGATGCTTTTGAGACTCTTAACATACTTGAAATAACATGAAACTCGACAGACACATCACATTTATTAGCCAGTAGACATGTGCAAAGTTTCAGAAACGGGCGTGGTGCAGGGGCTCAGTAGCGCCACCTTTTGACAAAAGTGGGGGTGTTAGTTCTATAGTTTTACCTACAATCATAAAACTCGGTACGCATATTGTTCAGATCAAGCCGGACAACTTTCTAATTTACTGTCATTAGCTCAGACCAAGAGGGAGTCAGATATTTTAGTTTGAATGTGGATGTTTCTGAGAATTTTCTCTCCCTCTCTTTCCGTCTCTGTGTGTGAGGGATTTGTCTATTGAGTTTAATGCATTTCAAGGTTTCAGGGGATTTTGGGACTCTTAACGTGCTCAAAAACTTTTGAAATTTTGCACACAGGTCAGAACCCACGGCCATCAGGGCCGGGCTGAAGCTGGTACCCGGGCGTGGCAGGGGGGCTCAACAGCGCCCCCTTGAACGGGGTCCGACAATTTGGTCCATATATTCAACACGCTTGCATGAATTAATATGAAACTCAGTACACATATAGATCTCATCGGGCCAAACATTTTACCCCTGGTCAAGTTTTACGCCAGCCCAACAGGAAGTCGGCTATTATGGGTTGTTTGGAAAACGCTTGCTGTGGAATTTGAAGTACTACTCCTAGGCAATTCATTCAATCATCGCCAAACTAGGCGTGCATGAAGTCAAGACATTGAGGATGCTAAATTGCTGACGGATTTTTGATATCTCGAACGGTTTGGCCGTGGCGAGGAAATGAATTTTCATGACTAAAAAAGGACATATAAAGTGTGTTATAACTTAGTTAGATTTACCTACAGTTACAAAACTCAGCTTGTATATTCTTCTCCTCAAGCCAAACAACTTTCTAATTTACAGTCAATAGCTCCAACCCTCAGAAGGTCAGATATTGTGGTTTGAATGTGGATTTCATGAAATGGTATCTCTCTCTGTCACTCTTTGACAGAGAGAGGGCCCCCTCCCATTCTATGTGTGTGTGTGTGTGTGGCTGTCTGTGTGGGGAGGGAGGGGGAGGGAGGGCTGGTGTCTGTGTTTATATGTGTGTGTGTGGCTGGCTGGCTGTTACAGTGACATGATATTAAGCCTTTCATTGCTGTGTGATTTTTCCTGCATTAAAGGATAAAGAAATCTCTAAGGCCTTGTCTTTTTGCATAACAATTTTGTATTTTTTTTAAATTACAAAATATGCACAGAACCAAGATCTTTTAAATGTATAGTTTGCTTTAAATAAAATTAAGATTGTATTGGTAATTGAAGCTGAATGAATTTAAAATGAATGTGCTATATTTCAGAACAATATATTTGTTTTCCTTAAAATTGTAAAACACTAACTTTATTCTCATCTGAATTATAAATAATTTATTCCTGTATAAAATAAAAACACATTTGAATTTTTCTTTTTTAATCAATGTAGAATGTGTAATTGAAAAATAAACAGATTAGGGCTCTGAGGACAATAAATGAAAATCAATGCGATGTGGTGAATGTCCAAAAGATGGCACCCACAGACTGTTTTAAATGGGGTTGGATAAATATTTTTTGCTTTTAGACAGTGTGTGCGTGTGATTTTAGTTTGGTGACAGTTGTAGGTTACAGTTTGACAAGAGTTTATAGTTTGAAAAAAGCACTTTGTTGTGTTTTATTGGACGGAGTATGTTTTTATGTGTAACAGTTCAATCGCACCCGCACCTCACACACACACACACACACACACACACACACATATTGAAACCTGAGTGAAGTACAAAGCCCATAATAAAGAATAGTTTAGCATCCAAATACATCGCAAATGTTGAAACAGTTTGATTCTAATGAGAGAGTTACGTGAGCCAAACACCACTTACTTTCACTTTCGCTTTCAATTATTTCGGTTAATTCTTAATTATAGTTTTTTTGAATTCTTGTTCTGTTCTGAATATCATTAAATTTAAAGAATTGCTTGTGTAATATTTTGAGTGTATCATCAAAACAGAATAATTCTCTCGGTTTAGTGATTCCCTAGTTTTTTTTATTGTTTTCATTGTTCTCAGGTAAGGCAAGTGATATATATATATATATATATATATATATATATATATGTATATAAAAAAAAAAAATATATATATATATATATATATATGTATTTTTTATATATATATATATAATTTATATATATATATATATATATATATATATATATATATATATAAATAAATGTAGCTGCGAGCAGCGATGAAGGGCCAAAGCCGGCGGCACCGCCACCCCGGTGCCTTTAGGTAACTAAAGGAACCGGGGTTGCGGTGCCACCGGCTTGGGCCCGTAATCGCTGCTCGCAGCTATATTATTATTTAATTTTTTTCTACAAAATAATCATATAACCCATATATTTTAAGTGTATTGTTTGCTTTAAATTAAATTAAGATTGTATGTTTGGCAATTGAACCTAAATGAATTTAAAATTAATGTGCTATATTTCAGATCAATAAAATCAATGTTTTCCTTAATTTTAATCAACACTAACTTTATTCTCATCTGAATTATAAATAACTTATTTCTGTATAAAATAAAAAATCCCGAATAATCCAGACCAACCAGAGTGCACTATTCCTACAACATGCCGTTCGGCAGATTTTCAGTCTTGTGTGCTTATTTCATGTGTCCGTTAAATCCATGAGACCGTCTGTAGGGTGTCTCATTTTTCATTTTAGGTTTCAGAAGGTAGCTCATGCATACTTTGTGGTTGATATGTGCCCTCGATGCACACTTTTGCAGAGCCCACACTGATGCAAGCTCTACAGCACACTTCTTTTCGACAGTCAAAGCAGGGTTACGTTTTTGCATGACGTGTACAATAACCCTAAAGGCACCGGGGTGGCGGTGCCGTCGGCTTCTTTTATATATATATATATATATATATATATATATATATATATATATATATATATATATATATATATATATATAAATATAGCTGCGAGCAGCGATGAAGGGCCAAAGCCGGCGGCACCGCCACCCCGGTGCCTTTAGGTAACTAAAGGCACCTGGGTTGCGGTGCCACCGGCTTGGGCCCGTAATCGCTGCTCGCAGCTATATTTATTATTATTTTACTAACTTTTGGGCACTTTTGGGGCCCTTAACGTGCTCAAAAACTCTTGAAACTTTGCACACGGGTCAGAACCCGCGGCCATCAGGGCCGGGCTGAAGCTGGTACCCGGGCGTGGCAGGGGGGCTCGACAGCGCCACCTGGAACGGGGTTTGAACACTTGTCCATATATCAAACACGCTTGCATGTAATAATCTGAAACTCGGTACACATATAGATGTCATCAGGCCGAACAACTTTCGTGCTCTAAGCTTTAAGCCAGCCCAACAGGAAGTCGGCTATTTAGGGTTGTTTGGAAACGCATGCTCAGGAATTTGAAACACTTCTCCTAGGGAATTCCCCCGTTCGTCTCCAAACTCTGTGTGCATGAAGTCAAGACATTGAGGATGAAAAATTGCCAGGGGATTTTTGATATCTCGAACGGTTTGGCCATGGCGAGGAAACGAATTTATGGCGAATAATGGAAACAGGAAGTGTGTTATAACTTCTACATACATTAACTGATCTTGATGAAACTTCAGCAGTGTGTTCGCTGTAAGAGGCCGGTCACATGGATGTGACTATTGTGAGTCAAAATTATAGCGCCACCAACTGGCAGCAGGAAGTGTGTCACTTTCTAAATGCTTTTGACAAAAGTGGGGGGGTTAGTTTTATTCTACAGTAACAAAACTCGATATGTATATTGTACTCTTCGAGCCGGACAACTTTCTAATTTAGCGTAATTAGCTACGACCAAAAAGAAGTCAGATATTTTGGTCTGAATGTGGATTTTTGGCAAAATCAGCCTCTGATTTTTTACCCACTCCTCTTAAGTGGTTTATTTAATTCCAACCAAACTTTTTCAACATGATGAAAATACATTAAAGAAGCTAAATTGTGATTGGCTATTGAATATCTCAAATTGTTTTGCTATGGCGAGGGATTAAATTCATGTCAAAAAAGTAAACACTAAAAGCCTCAGATCTTATAAAAAAATAATTATACACCATCTATTTCTAGATAAATTTATACAAATATCAGAACTAAACCCATTTTATTCTTGTTTACAATTTAAGAATAATGTACAAGTTTAAAAACAGCCATAATGCGCTATTCAGTTAAAAAATAAATACATCAAGTAATACATAGGGCTATACTGCCCTCTTGTGTCCTAAATGATATCAACTCAGTAGCCTACATAAAACTTTGTATTAGGTATGGCTATTGTAATTAAATATAAATATATTAGGTATGTGGCTGTGAGGATCTTTTCCCACCCGTTGATCGACGTGTGACACCAGCGAGGGCTTTTAAATCGCTAATATAAAAGTGAAAGTAAAGGACGTCCGCACGGACATTTATAGTGGTGGCGCTCGCAGTGCGCTCGAATGAATTTCTATGGAAGTAGAAATGAAAAAACGTTCGCTCTGTTTTGCTTGCTCATCGCCATGGACGCGCACCGTTATGAATGCCAGTGCAGCCGCAGACTTTTTAGTGTCACTTTAAAATTAGCGCCATATCGGGGGCCGATTGTTTCCGGTTTTCAGGGAAAACACAACAACAAAAGAGTAAATGACAGATTCGCTTAAATAGGCGCTTTTACACAAAATATTCCGTCATCATTTTTTTCAGTCAGCTCTTCACTCTAGTGATTAATGAATTTTGACTCCTGTTGCTGATCTTTGCTGCAACTTCCGTTTTGCTCACAATTTAGTAAGCAAACACGTTCAAGTTTTAATTGTAGTGACTAAATGATTTTATTATACACACACACATCAAATTGACGGTGGGGGGCCATGGTATATTTAAATCTGCATATTGTAATATCTGCAGGGCACCCCTAGTCTAGTCTTATTAAATGTATGCTTCATCTTTCATTTTTAATTTGTAAATTTGATCAACAAATTCAATTATTTAGAATAATAAGACACTAAATGGCTGTTACTCTAGGTAGGGGTGATCAAATTAAATCGTTTACACTGAAAAATAACAATGCATTAAATAATGTTATGAGATTGTTTTAAATATGAGTTAATTAACAATCGTTGGAAAGAATGATACTTTTAAACAACACTAAACCGTCATTAGGTGTCGCCAGGCGACCGTCTTAATGAGCGAGTCATTGATTCATTCGTTCAAACGATTCGTTCGAACGACGGAGTCAATCATGAATGAGACAGGTGCTGCGTCCCAATTCGCCTACTTATACTACGCCCTAAAAGTATGTACTCTTTTTGAGAAGAAAAAGTACATACTTTTGAGTGTGTAGCAAAAGAGTATAGGCAAGCTTTGGGACATACTACTTCGTCATCTTTAACGGACAGCTCAGTCGCGAGCATCTGTCACCGTAAACTGCCGCCCTGTCAATCATCTGATCTTGTCACATTTAAAATCCTCAATTCAATCTAATTTCATTTCTTACCGTTTCGGAGAGAAATGTTGTCGCACGTTCATCTGCCAGTCGTGAGTCTTTCATGTGGAGACTCTCCTCATGTGTTTGCAATTTGAATATAATGATGCATTTAAAAGTTAATGGCTAAACGCTTTACAAACGTTCACAATGCTACTGCAGATGCAATATAATGTAGCCAACATTGAATAAATACATTTTCGTCAGGTTAGATACTGATAATTAATCACTCAAACCCCATTATCTAAACCACTCTACATAACCGCCGGACTCGCGCGTCCTCCATGTCTGTAGTTTTTTTTAACACTTTTCATTCATGTTTGTAGTTCTAACCGAATCCTCGCCCAACGCGCGATGGGTTGTGGGCAATAACAGCCGTTAGAGTGTGCATCAATCTGCACTTCGGATTCTGACCGGATATAGTAGACCATCCAGGTCTCTTTGGAACACTCATTTCAACATACTACGATTTGGGACGTACTAATTCTATTTTCGAATACTATTTAGGACGGATAGTATGCGAATTGGGACGCAGCTTATGGATTGGTCATTGAATCTTTGAGTCAACCGATTCGTTCAAAATGCTGAATCATTGTGTCTGTTACAGTGACAAGAGTTTAACCCTTGTTCAAGTTTAAGGCCTTGTCTTTTTGGATATATATATTTTTTAATGACAAAATATGCATACGACCCATATATTTTAAATGTATTGTTTGCTTTAAATTAAATTAAGATTGTATGTTTGGTAATTGAACCTAAATAAATTTAAAATGAATGTGCTATATTTCAGATTAATATATTTGTTTTCCTTTATTTTAATCAACACTAACTTTATTCTCATCTGAATTATAAATAAATTATTTCTGTATAAAATAAAAAATCCTGAATACTCCAGACCAATCGTGCACTATTCCTACAACATCATCAGTGCTGAAGTGGAACTACCAGAGCCGTTCGGCAGATAGCGAGCAGATGCAGCATATGTGTTGTAACGAGGCAGGGTCAGGCCAGGGGAATCCATTTGCAGCTTTTTATTAAGAATGGTGAAAACAGGAAGGGTGAGCAATGGCAAACAGGGCAGAACAGAAAAGGCAGAGACAAACCAGGTTGACAGGCAAAGGGCCGAGGCAGGCAGCAAGAATCAGAGTCCAATAAACAATCCAGATCGGGGCAGGCAGAAAGTAGTCAGCAACGGTAAACAATCGGTCAAATACAGAAATCGAACATGGGAAATGATGGCCGGGCAAAATCAATGTAAGTGGCTATTGTGGTTCACGATCATAGGCCCTGCCCCAAATGGCACACTATGAATTTTCAGTCTTGTGTACTTATTTCATGTGTCCGTTAAATCCATGATTTAGGGTAGGGTGTCTCATTTTTCATTTTAGGTTTCAGAAGGTTGCTCACACATACTTTGTAGTTGATATGTGCCCTCGATGTGCACTTTTGCAAAGCCCACACTGATGCAAGCTCTACAGCACACTTCTTTTCGACAGTCAAAGCAGGGTTACGTTTTTGCACGTCGTGCACAATAACCATAAAGGCACCAGGGTGGCGGTGCCACCGGCTTTACATATATATATATATATATATATATATATATAAATATATATATATATAAATATAGCTGCGTGCAGCGATGAAGGGCCGAAGCCGGTGGTACCGCCACCCTGGTGCACCAGGGTTGCGGTGCCACCGGCTTCGGCCCTTCATCGCTGCTCGCAGCTATATTTATTATTATTTTACTACCTTTTGGGCACTTTTGGGGGCCTTAACGTGCTCAAAAACTCTTGAAACTTTGCACACGGGTCAGAACCCGCGGCCATCAGCCGTGCCCTGATATGTGCCCTCGATGTGCACTTTTGCAGAGCCCACACTGATGCAAGCTCTACAGCACACTTCTTTTCGACAGTCAAAGCAGGGTTACGTTTTTGCACGTCGTGCACAATAACCATAAAGGCACCAGGGTGGCGGTGCCACCGGCTTTACATATATATATATATATATATATATAAATATATATATATATATATATATATATATATATATATATATATATATATATATATATATATATATATATAAATATAGCTGCGAGCAGCGATGAAGGGCCGAAGCCGGTGGTACCGCCACCCTGGTGCACCAGGGTTGCGGTGCCACCGGCTTGGGCCCGTAATCGCTGCTCGCAGCTATATTTATTATTATTTTACTACCTTTTGGGCACTTTTGGGGGCCTTAACGTGCTCAAAAACTCTTGAAACTTTGCACACGGGTCAGAACCCGCGGCCATCAGGGCCGGGCTGAAGCTGGTACCCGGGCGTGGCAGGGGGGCTCGACAGCGCCACCTGGAACGGGGTTTGAACACTTGTCCATATATCAAACACGCTTGCATGTAATAGTCTGAAACTCGCTACACTTATATATCTCATCGGGCCGAACAACTTTCGTGCTCTAAGTTTTACGCCAGCCCAACAGGAAGTCGGCTATTTAGGGTTGTTTGGAAACGCATGCTCAGGAATTTGAAACACTTCTCCAAGGGAATTCCCCCGTTCGTCTCCAAACTCTGTGTGCATGAAGTCAAGACATTGAGGATGAAAAATTGCCAGGGGATTTTTGATATCTCGAACTGTTTGGCCGTGGCGAGGAAACGAATTTAAGGCGAATAACGGAAACAGAAAGTGTGTTATAACTTCTACATACATTAACTGGTCTTGATGAAACTTCAGCAGGTTGTTCGCTGTAAGAGGCCGATCACATGGATGTGACTATTGTGAGTCAAAGTTATAGCGCCACCAACTGGCAGCAGGAAGTGTGTCACTTTCTAAATGCTTTTGACAAAAGTGGGGGGGTTAGTTTTATCTACAGTAACAAAACTCGATATGTATATTGCACTCTTCGAGCCGGACAACTTTCTAATTTACCGTAATTAGCAACGACCAACAGGAAGTCAGATAATTTGGTTTGAATATGGTGAGTCTCTCTCTGAGCTCTGTATGGCAAGCCCTTTTAACATTTAAAAGCTAAGTTTGACTATCCGGAATTAACATTGTAGATATCAACAACGTCTTTCTGACAAGTCGTAATTATATTTTGGATAGTTTGTATTATCATTTAAGATATCTGTAACGTAATTGACCTATGGCTAAGCAACACCCCCAAACGAGATGAGCCAATCACAGTTCGCATAGCTAACCCAATAAAATGAAAGTTACAGATATCAAATTTCAGATATCTCTAATTAAAATGAATTTCAAGATATCTATAACTTGATAATAGATATCTACAATTAAATTATGACTATCCCTAACTTCAGTTTGAGATATCTACAACGCCATTCTGACTAGTCATAATTTAAATGTATTTAAATGTATTGTTTGCTTTAAATTAAATTAAGATTGTATGTTTGGTACTTTAACATAAATTAATTTATAATTTATGTGCTATATTTCAGATCAATATATTTGTTTTCCATCATTTTAATCAACACTAACTTTATTCTCATCTAAATTATAAATAACTTATTTCTGTATAAAATAAAAAATCTCGAATAATCCAGACCAACCAGAGCGCACTATTCCTACAACATCATCAGTGCTGAAGCGGAACTACCAGAGCCGTTCGGCAGATAGCGAGCAGATGCAGCATATGTGTTGTAGCGAGGCAGGGTCAGGCCAGGGGGGTCCATTTGCAGCTTTTTATTAAGAAAGGTCAAGACAGGCAGGGTGAGCAATGGCAAACAGGGCAGAACAGAAAAGGCAGAGACAAACCAGGTTGACAGCCAAAGGGCAAAGACCTCCAGATAAATACTGGGCTTCTGGATTTACACATTTAAGTGCTGCAAAACAGATTGACTTATGACATCCTATGACAGGGGTGGGCAACAGTTTTAGTCTGAGGGCCACAGTTACTTTGGCAAAGTAAACGGAGGGCCACACTTTGGACAATTGCAATTAAACAGTTACATGATTAAATGGTACAAATTAATTCAATGCAAATATGTATAAGGCTACTCTACAGTTACTTTGACTTTGCCAGCTTATTTCAAGGCCTGATATTTATTGTTGCTATAGGCCAGTCTGACCTAGGCCACTCTAATGTTACAATAACTTGATTTACTTTCCTACACTACCCTGCACATTGTTCATGTCATTCATACCAGCTGTAACTATTCAAGATGGAAAGCTATTTACAAAACTGCAAATGTATGTGTGCAGGTTACATTAACATTAGGGATGTGCACGAATATTCGAATTTTCGATCTGTAATTATTATTAGTAAAATAAAATACTATTCGAATTTTACTACGTTGCTTTGCTGGCCGTAAATGCAGTGAATCCATGATAAATCTCAAGCACTAACTCGTAATTATAATTAAATGCACTGGGTGGCGCTGTGGAGTGTGTTAACAAGTTGTGTGTATTTGATCACATAATGTTGTCATCTGCCTCGCGAAGTTTGGAATTACTTGAAAATGATCTTACTAAATGGAATTACTTTTGATCAAATTAATTAATTAATCTGAGTCATAATATCATCATCACCACAATGAGAAATCACATGAAATCCAAACAGTCGACTGAGAAAAGACAGCTGACCAACACTGCATTCACGACTGCAGGTAAGCGCAGCTGGACCCCGCGTGATCCGAGCTTAGATGATAACTTATCTTATAGCAAAATTATTTTGAGACATATACTTCCTTTAAGTTTCGTTGAGGGAGACCGGTTTAAGAACAGAAAACGCAAAGTGCTGTTAGATACTTAGAACACCGTTATCTTTGTGTCTCTGAAACGTCTGTCAGCGCAGCGCCTTTTCTCACTCGATCATAAATTGCTGGCGGCGCCCCTGCATGTGGATATTGTTTTTCTCTATATAAACGTGAAACAATATAAACACGATAATCATATGCTGACTCGAGTGTGTGTACGTTATGTACGATATCTGGCGCAACCGCTTTATTAGGCGTTTTTTTCCCGTTCGAGCTGCTTGAGCATTCTTTTATTAATGCTTTTGTTTTTTATATTTTTTGTTTACACATAGGCCTAATGTTTAATGTTTTCAACTAAAAGAAATGGTGACAAAAACGTAAAAAAAAAATAAAAATAAAAAAACTTAAAAAATAACATCTTTTTCGTTAAATGTCATTTAAATAAACGAATATTCGAGTATTCGATTTTTATGAGCCCAAATATTCGAGTGCAATATTTTTGAAAAATGCCCATTCCTAATTAACATACAGACTTCCAGTTTTGGGAAGGATACTTTCAAAACATATTTTGTTGCAGAATACATGACTGGCAAAACCAGCAAAAGTAATGATTATGAATATGTAAAATATAGCAAGGAGATATTTTAATTGTTTATTAATAAATAAGTGTTTTCTTTGTCATTGTCGGCTAAGATGAAGTTGACGATGCTGACTCGCGATCTTCAGTAGCCTAGTGAACGTGCCAGAGAGAAATGCACATTTCATAAGGATTACATAAGCAGAGAGAAGTCTGTAGTCTGTTTTCTTTCATTTTGAATTGTT
Organism: Tiaroga cobitis; assembly: GCA_030578255.1. Classification (NCBI taxonomy): domain Eukaryota; kingdom Metazoa; phylum Chordata; class Actinopteri; order Cypriniformes; family Leuciscidae; genus Tiaroga; species Tiaroga cobitis. The sequence continues at coordinate 51,693,813 of CM060597.1, forward strand.
CAGTTTAAAAGTAGACATGTGAGGCAAGTAGGCTACTTTATGCTGAGTTTCGGTTAATTTATGAGACGAGCTCCAGTTCACGCGCCGGCGTGATTATCTCCTTATTAATGTTTTGTGATTATCTCTATATTGTCTGCTATATTTGGCCAGCAGGGAGTGCTCACCCTGTGGTCTGTGTGGGTCCTAACGCCCCAGTGTAGTGACGGGGAGACTATACTGTCAAAGAGCACCGTCCTTCTGATGAGACGTTAAACCGAGGTCCTGACTCTCTGTGGTCATTAAAAATCCCATGATGTCCTTCGAAAAAGAGTAGGGGTGTAACCCCGGCATCCTGGCCAAATTTGCCCCTTGGCCTCTGTCCATCATGGCCTCCTAATCATCCCTATATACTAATTGGCTTCATCACTCTGTCTCCTCTCCACCAATAAGCTGGTGTGTGGTGGGCGTTCTGGCGCAATATGGCTGCCGTCGCATCATCCAGGTGGATGCTGCACATTGGTGGTGGTTGAGGAGATTCCCCCCTACCATATGTGAAGCGCTTTGAGGTCCCAGAAAAAGCGCTATATAAATGTAACGAATTATTATTTTTATTATTATTATATTTACTTCTTATTTATTAAATACAGGCAATTGGTTGATGAAACATTGATTAAAATTAAGATACAATTAATACAAAACGAAATTCACTTTAAAGAAAGGTTTTGTGCTTTCTGTTTGATGTCTTTGTGAAAGTTTTAAAGCATCTTTTAGTGCCGCTTTCAGAGCGCTCACGTCCGTAACGGAGAACACGTCCGTAACATTGTTTTTCCTCATAAATGCGAACACGAAAAATAAAATAAATGAATATTTTATGTAATGTGGAGACAGAGACAACCCTTCATCCGGTGGGTAGTATTAATTTTGGTTTGCGCAGTGTAATTCACAGAATTACTAAAACATATTTGCCACCTAAGTTAAAGATTGTTTTGTGTCACGCATGTTTATTTCGGCGTGTGTTTCATCCAAATTGCGATCGCATCGCGGGGGCCGGATTGAAGCACTATGCAGGCCGGATCCGGCCCCCGGGCCGTATATTGCCCATGTATGTCCTATGACATTAAAAATGATTCTAAATTTAAATGATCTCATATATGTGGCTATTGTGATTCACGATTATAGGCCCTGTCCAAAATGGTACACTTCATATGAATTTTCGGTCTTGTGTACTTATTTCATGTGTCCGTTAAATCCATGGGACCGTAGGGCGACAGTGAAAGCGGGGTTACGTTTTTGCACGTCGTGCACAGTAACCCTAAAGGCACCGGGGTGGCAGTGCCACTGGCTTGTTTATATATATATATATATATATATATATATATATAGCTGTGAGCAGCGATGAAGGGCCAAAGCCGGCGGAACCGCCACTCCGGCCCCTTTAGGTAACTAAAGGCACCGGGGTTGCGGTGCCACCGGCTTGTGCCCGCAATCGCTGCTCGCAGCTATATTTATTATTATTATTATTATTATTTTACTATTTTTTGGGCACTTTTGGGGGCCTTAACGTGCTCAAAAACTCTTGAAACTTTGCACACGGGTCAGAACCCGCGGCCATCAGGGCCGGGCTGAAGCTGGTACCCGGGCGTAGCAGGGGGGCTCGACAGCGCCACCTGGAACGGGGTTTGAACACTTGTCCATATATCAAACACGCTTGCATGTAATAATCTGAAACTCGCTACAAATATAGATGTCATCACCCCGAACAACTTTCGTGCTCTAAGTTTTACGCCAGCCCAACAGGAAGTCGGCTATTTAGGGTTGTTTGAAAACGCATGCTCAGGAATTTGAAACACTTCTCCTAGGGAATTCCGCCGTTCGTCTCCAAACTCGGTGTGCATGAAGTCAAGACATTGAGGATGAAAAATTGCCAGGGGATTTTTGATATCTCGAACGGTTTGGCCGTGGCGAGGAAACGAATTTATGGCGAATAATGGAAACAGGAAGTGTTTTATAACTTCTACATACATTAACTGATCTTGATGAAACTTCAGCAGTGTGTTCGCTGTAAGAGGCCGATCACATGGATGTGACTATTGTGAGTCAAAGTTACAGCGCCACCAACTGGCAGCAGGAAGTGTGTCACTTTCTAAATGCTTTTGACAAAAGTGGGGGGGTTAGTTTTATCGACAGTAACAAAACTCGATATGTATATTGTACTCTTCGAGCCGGACAACTTTCTAATTTAGCGTAATTAGCTACGACCAACAAGAAGTCAGATATTTTGGTCTGAATGTGGATTTTTGGCAAAATCAGCCTCTGATTTTTTACCCACTCCTCTTAAGTGGTTTATTTAATTCCCACCAAAGATTTTCAACATGATGAAAATACATTAAAGAAGCTAAATTGTGAATGGCTATTGAATATCTCAAATTGTTTTGCTATGGCGAGGGATTAAAGTCATGTCAAAAAAGTAAACACTAAAAGCCTCACATATTCTAAAAAAATAATTATACAACATTTATTTCTAGATAAAATTATACAAATATCAGAACTAAACCCATTTTATTCTTGTTTTCAATTTAAGAATAATGTACAAGTTTAAAAACAGCCAGAATGTGCTATTCAGTTAAAAAATAAATCCATCAAGTAATACAAAGGGCTATACTGCCCTCTTGTGTCCAAAATCATATCAACTCAGTACATAAAACTTTTTATCAGGTATGGCTATTGTAATTAAATATAAATATATTTGGTATGTGGCTGTGAGGATCTTTTCCCACCGGTTAATCGACGTTAGACACCAGCGAGGGCTTTTAAATCGCTAATATAAAAGTGAAAGTAAAGTAAGGACGTCCGCACGGACATTTATAGTGGTGGCGCTCGCAGTGCGCTCGAATGAATTTCTATGGAAGTAGAAATGAAAAAACGTTCGCTCTGTTCTGTTTGCTCGTCGCCTTGGACGCGCACCGTTATGAATGCCAGTGCAGCCGCATACTTTTTAGTGTCACTTTAAAATTAATGCCATATGCCGATTGCTTCCGGTTTTCAGGGAAAACACAACAACAAATGAGTAAATGAAAGATTCGCTGAAATCGGCGCTTTTACACAAAATATTCCGTCATAATTTTTTTCAGTCAGCTCTTCACTCTTGTGATTAATGAATTTTGACTCCTGTTGCTGATCTTTGCTGCAACTTTCGTTTTGCTCACAATTTAGTAAGCAAACACATTCAAGTTTTAATTACAGTGACTAAATGATTTTATTATACACACACACCAAATTGACGGTGGGGGGCCATGGTATATTTAAATCTGCATATTGTAATATCTGCTGGGCACCCCTAGTCTAGTCTTATTAAATGTATGCTTCATCTTTCATTTTTAATTTGTAAATTTGATCAATAAATTTAATTATTTAGAATAATAAGACACTATATGGCTGTTACTCTAGGTAGGGGTGATCAAATTAAATCGTTTACACTGAAAAATAACAATGCATTAAATAATGTTATGAGATTGTTTTAAATATGAGTTAATTAACAATCGTTGGAAAGAATAATACTTTTAAACAACACTAAACCGTCATTAGGTGTCGCCAGGCGACCGTCTTAATGAGCGAGTCATTGATTCATTCGTTCAAACGATTCGTTCGAACGACGGAGTCATTCATGAATGAGACAGGATGTTTATGGATTGGTCATTGAAACTTTGAGTCAATCGATTCGTTCAAAATGCTGAATCATTGTGTCTCTTACAGCGAGAAGAGTTTAACCCTTGTTCAAGTTTAAGGCCTTGTCTTTTTGGATATATATCTTTTTTTTAAATTCCAAAATATGCATACAACCCATATATTTTAAATGTATTGTTTGCTTTAAATTAAATTAAGATTGTATGTTTGGTAATTTAACCTGAATGAATTTAAAATGAATGTGCTATATTTCAGATTAATATATTTGTTTTCCTTAAAATTTTAACTAACACTAACTTTATTCTCATCTGAATTATAAATAAGTTATTTCTGTATAAAATAAAAATACATTTGAATTTTCTTTCTTAATCAATGTAGAATGTGTAATTGAAAAATAAACAGATTAGGGCTCTGAGGACAATAAATGAAAATCAATGCGATATGGTGAATGTCCAAAAGATGGCACGCACAGACTGTTTTTAAATGGGGTTGGATAAATATTTTATGCTTTTAAACAGTGTGTGTGGGTGTGTGTGGGTGAGATTTTGGTTGGGGGACAGTTGTAGGATACAGTTTGACAAGAGTTTATAGTTTGACAAAAGCACTTTGTTGTGTTTTATTGCGAGTGTACACAAATATAAGTAAACACTTCGCAGTTTGAATGATGTCCTCTATGAACAAAATGACAGAGTATGTTTTTATGTGTAACAATTCAATTGCACCCGCACCTCACCCACACACACACATACACACACACACACAAACACATATTTGAACGTAAGTGAAGTACAAAGCCTATAATAAAGAATAGATTAGCATCCAAATACATCGCAAATGTTGAAACAGTTTTATTCTAATGAGAGAGTTACGTGAGCCCAACACCACTTACTTTCACTTTCGCTTTAAATTATTTCGGTTATTTATTAATTATACATTTTTTTATTCTTGTTCTGTTCTGAATATCATTAAATTTAAAGGATTGCTTGTGGAATATTTTGAGTGTATCATCAAATCAGAATAATTCTCTCGGGTTAGTGATTTCCTAGTTATTTTTTTATTTTTTTTTCATTGTTCTAATCAGGCAAGGCAAATAATATATATATATATTTGTTTATATATATATATATATATATATATATATATATATATATATATATATATATATATATAGCTGCGAGCAGCGATGAAGGGCCAAAGCCGGCGGCACCGCCACCCCGGTGCCTTTAGGTAACTAAAGGAACCGGGGTTGCGGTGCCACCGGCTTGGGCCCGTAATCGCTGCTCGCAGCTATATTTATTATTATTTTACTAACTTTTGGGCACTTTTGGGGCCCTTAACGTGCTCGAAAACTCTTGAAACTTTGCACACGGGTCTGAACCCGCGGCCATCAGGGCCGGGCTGAAGACGGTACCCGGGCGTGGCAGGGGGGCTCGACAGCGCCCCCTGGAACGGGGTTTGAACACTTGTCCATATATCAAACACGCTTGCATGTAATAATCTGAAACTCGGTACACATATAGATCTCATCGGGCCGAACAACTTTCGTGCCCTAAGTTTTACGCCAGCCCAACAGGAAGTCGGCTATTTAGGGTTGTTTGGAAACGAATGCTCAGGAATTTGAAACACTTCTCCTAGGGAATTTATTCGATCGTCGCCAAACTCGGTGTGCATGAAGTCAAGACATTGAGGATGAAAAATTGCCAGGGGATTTTTGATATCTCGAACGGTTTGGCCGTGGCGAGGAAACAACATTATGGTGAGAAACGTGAAACAGGAAGTGTGTTATAACTTCAGCATACATTAACTGATCTTGATGAAACTTCAGCAGTGTGTTCGCTGTAAGAGGCCGATCACACAGATGTGACTATTGTGAGTCAAAGTCATAGAGCCACCAACTGGCAGCAGGAAGTGTGTCACTTTCAAAATGCTTTGAAATCACCCTGTTATTTTAACCCGATTTGCTTCAAACTTCATCTGTATAATGTAAACACATGCCAGATGTAGACCTGTGAAAGGATCATTTAATATCTAAGATAATGTTGCCTTGGCGACGCATCAAACTTTAATATTCTTGTTTTATGCTTTTGAGACTCTTAGCATGCTTGAAATTGCATGAAACTCGATAGACACATCACATTTATTAGCCAGTAGACATGTGCAAAGTTTCAGAAACGGGTGTGGTGAGGGGCTCAGTAGCGCCACCTTTAGTCAAAAATGGGGTATTAGTTTTACCTACAGTAACAAAAATTGGTATGTATATTGTTCTCCTCGAGCCGGACAACTTTCTAATTTACAGTCATTAGCTCCGAACAACACAAAGTCAGATATTTTGGTTTGAATGTGATTTTCAGGAGAATTTTCTCCCTCCCTCTCCCTCTGTATCTGTGTGTGTGGGGGGTTTGGGGAATTTTTCTATTATTTTAATGGTGTTCAAGGTTTCAGGGGCTTTTGGGGCCCTTAACTTGCTTGAAAACTCTTAAAACCTTGCACACAGGTCAGAGACCACGGCCATCAGGGCCGGGCTGAAGCTGGTACCCGGGCGTGGCAGGGGGGCTCAACAGCGCCCCCTTGAACGGGGTCCCCAAAACTTGGTCCATAGATCAAACACGCTTGCATGAATTAATATGAAACTCAGTACACATATAAATCTCATCGGGCCGAACAACTTTCCCTCGGTCAAGTTTTACGCCAGCCCAACAGGAAGTCGGCTATAATGGGTTGTTTGGAGAACGCTTGCTCTGGAATTTGAAGTACTTCTCCTAGAGATTGCATCCGTTTACCACCAAACTCGGTTAGCTTGAGGTCAACACATTGAGGATGCTAAATTGCGGACGGATTTTTGATATCACGAACAGTTTGGCCGTGGTGAGGAAACGAATTTATGGCGAGAAAAGAGAAACACGAAGTGTTATAACTTCTGCATACATTAACTGGTCTTGATGAAACTTCAGCAGTGTGTTCGTGGTAAGAGGCCGATCAGATGGATGTAACTATTGTGAGTCAAAGTTATAGCGCCACCAACTGGCAGCAGGAAGTGTGTCACTTTCTAAATGCTTTTGACAAAAGTGGGGGGGTTAGTTTATTCTACAGTAACAAAGCTTGGTAAGTATATTGTTCTCATCGAGCCGGACAACTTTCTAATTTACAGTCATTAGCTACGACCAACAGGAAGTCAGATATTTTGGTTTGAATGTGGATTTCAGATTGAGTTTTTAGCTACTCCTCCTAAGTAGTTTATTTTATTCACGTCATACTTTTTCAACATGATGAAAATACATTAAAGATGCTAAATTGTGAACGGATATTGAATATCTCAAACGGTTTTGCTATGGTGAGGGATGAAAGTAATGTAGTAGGGTGAACAATGGCAAACAGGGCAGAACGTTCCGGGTTACTTGACTCTAACCCTGTTCCCTGAAAAGGCGGAAAGAAAGACCTAGACATTAGCTTGTGATGTCGACTCAATGACGTGAGAGCCCGGAGTGAACATCTAAACTATAAAACCTTATGAACGTGTGCAGAGAGGACCAGCCTGCCGCATCACAAACATGCTGTAAGGGGGCACCCCTTGCCAAAGCAGTAGAGGAGGCGACCCCTCTGGTGGAGTGAGCCCTTAGACCCGTTGGCGAAGCTTGGCCGCGTGCCTCATAGGCAAGAGCAATAGCATCCCTGACCCAATGTGACATGGTCTGTTTAGAGGCGGCAGCACCCCTGTTACTGCCCCCATAACAAACAAATAGTTGCTCTGACTTACGCCACTGGCTAGTGCGGTGAACGTAGGCCTGAAGAGCACGGACTGGACACAGTCTGTGAGATCTCTCCTGCTCCGGCGTTGTGAACGGCGGACGGCAGAAGGCCTCAAGAGTGACCGGATGTACAGCCAAAAACGGTACTTTAGGCAGGTAATCAGGATGAGGATGCAAAATCACTTTCACCATTCCTGGGGCAAAGTCTAATCAGGATGGTGATATTGACAGAGCCTGCATGTCCCCGATTCTTTTTAGAGAGGTTATAGCATAAGAAAAAACATCTTTAGGGTCAGAAGTTTGCCAGACGCTGACTCTATAGGTTCGAATGGGGTCTCAACCAGACCCTCTAGGACTATAGCTAAGTCCCATGAAGGGATCTTGGTTCTTACGGGAGGCCTCAGTCGTCTGGCCCCACGAATGAAGCGAGTGAGCAGAGGATATCTCCCGAGTGGCACCCCATCAACCAAGGCGTGGCAAGCCGAAAGAGCGGCCTCATAAACCCTGAGAGTGGCGGGGCATGTGCCGGTATAAAATTTTTCCTGCAGGAAATCCAGAACTGAAGCAATCTGGCAGTTGACCGGATCTGCATTATGTACAACACACCACCTTTCAAAAACACCCCATTTATTGGCATAACTCTTTCTAGTGGAGGAAGCCCTAGCACTAAGAATGGTCTCAATAACGGCAGGCGAAAGCCCAGGGTCCCTCAGTTGGTACCCATCAGGGGCCAAACATGAAGGTTCCACAGGTCGGGCCTGGGATGGAATATCGTGCCCTCCGCCTGGGACAGAAGGTCCCTCCTCTCCGGAATCGCCCATGGCGAGCCGTTGAGGAGAGATATTATCTCTGTTCGGCCAACGCGGCGCTATCAATAAGAGGCAAGACCCTTGCTGGCGAACTCTGGCTAGAACTCCCGGGAGCAGAGCCACTGGAGGAAACGCATACAGGCACATTTTGGGCCATGTGTGTGCCATCGCATCCAGACCCAGGGGGGATGGGTGACTCAGAGAAAAGTAGAGGGGACATTTCGCTGTCTGATAGGAGGCGAAGAGGTCCACTTCTGCTTTGTAAAATCTGGTCCAGATCTGATTGACTACTTCTGGGTTTCCATTCCTCTTTCAGCAGTTTCTGTCTGGACAGTAAATCTGCTCCCACATTCAGGTGCCCAGGGATGTACACTGCCCTGAGTGACAGGAACTTCTCCTGGGCCCAGAGAAAATCTGCCTCGCTGTTCTGTTCAGATTGCATGAGTGCAGACCTCCCTGGTGATTATGTAAGAGACTGCCGCTATGTTGTCTCCCACACACTAGGACAGCCTCTCAATTGAGGGAGAAAGTATTTCAGTGCCAGAAATACATATTCCATCAACTTGAGACAATTGATTTGCCAATCAAGATGATGCCTACCCAGATCCCCTGGGCTGGACGACCACTTAAGACCGCTACCCAGCCCAACAGGGAGGCGTCTGTCGTTAGCATTCTGCGACAACAAGACGCACCTAGAGTGGGACCCAAGGTGAGGAACCGGGGTCTGAACCACGTAGAAAGGGCATAGTCACAGCGCATAACCCTTACAATAAACATGGATTTTTGAAAGTACACGAAGCGTTCAGCGCGTGACTTACCATAAACATGGATTTTTAAAAAAGACACGAAGCACTCAGCGCATGCTCTTGCCTTTATTTGCCCTTGGGGATTGTATAGTTATTTGAGCCACAACTGAAGTGGTCTCATGTGCAAAAGGCCCAGAGGGATCCCTGTGAACGCATCTGCCATGAGACCTATGTAATGTCCTGACCTAGCCAAATGCTCCCCCCGATGGTGACAGAGTCCCATTTAACCTGCAAGCACGTTACCCACTGGGGAGGAGAGTGAACGCTTTTCTTGGCGTTGCAACTCAGCCCCATATAGAGAAGATGAGCGGAGATCGATCTAGATGTCGAAACGCAAGCTCTTGAGACTGGGCCAGTATCAGCCAATCGTCTATGTAACATGGCTAGGTCGAATGGAAGGACCCGGAATTGGTAAGCTTCGCCCCCCAAAGCAAACATCAGGAACTTTCAGTGTTGTGGCAATATTTCTAAATAAAATTTAAGATCGACCGTGAAGATCCAAATGTCACCGATGTTAAGGCCAAGGGTTATTTACCACACTCCGGAGGAGCAGACACCAGAGGCAGACAACCAAGGTAAGTTTAAAAGGTAAGTTTCTATTAATCAAGGGCGACCTGTGGTCGATGGGATTCCAGGGGGCAGTTCGTCAGACTCAGATACCAAGACAAGTGGCTTAGTAAAATGTAGGTGTACCATATTAATACTTATGATTTATTGATGTTTTCACTGTTTTTGTCAGTGTTTTAATAAAGAAAATCAACACTGTCACCATTTTAAAAAGGCATTTTGAATCCATTTTACAGTCATTGATTCACTTGTGCAGTATGCATGCTCTTTGGTTCTTATTGGATTATCTTATTGGTTTAATTATCTTGCAGTTGCTGATGGCCACATTGTATTATTGGATCCTCCTGCAACAACACACTCTGTCACAGTTGTAAGTGATTATTGTCTTTAAGTTTCTGTTTTCTAGACCAAGCATCCTTCCTTATTTTCACTGTAGGATGACGATGAAGAGACCACTTCTGCTGTGACAGAGAAATGAGAAACAACAGAAAATGTAGGAAGGCCCATAGAGGTATGACGCATAGAATGCATTACCCCCTTTTTACATAAGAGAATAAATAAATTGTCATTGTCATTTGACAGAATATGGCAGGAGATTTTAATACAGATGAGGGTCCATCTACCTCCACACAGAACCTTAGCCGTGTAAAAAATGTTCTGCCGTTCTCCTTCCTCATTTAAATATTTGGTCTGTGTTTGTATTACAGACTTTTTCAGTCATGTTTAATTATTCTGTCTTCCTAGTTGCCTGCCAAAGAGCTGTATAAGGTCCACCTTCAAAAGCAAATCAGAAAAAGTGACATGGAGATGGAACTTATACAGCTTCAAATGGAGGAGAATAACCTAAAAAGGCCAGACTTAAAATTGAATTGCTGGAGCACCAGCTTAAGGTGGGAAACAGTATGTGAACATTAATCTGTCATTTGTTGTTGAATGAAATCTAAAGCAATAAATACAAATGTCTTTTGTTACAGGAAATAAAGAAAGAAATGAACAACACTTGACTGTTAACTGGTTTCAATTAAAGTGATTTTGGCAAATCATGTCTCGTACCACCCTGCCATCTCTTTAGTCTACTGGGTTCACTGGGGGTTCCTCTTGGCCATCTTCATCTCACCTCTTAGTGGGGCAATGAATAACAGCACAAGCAGCTGTGATGTCAAATGACCTTTGTAGCGACAATGAGTTTGTTTTGGGGAATTATAAACTCAAATGGGGGTAATATTCATAAAATAATGAATATGTAATAACGCATAAACACCAATTAAAATTATCTCAATAGGGAACAGGTTAAACCTCACAATATATGAATAATTAACACGATTTCTCGTGGTAATTATTACAATAGCTCGATAAAACCGGATCAATTATAAAGGTAAATTTTCATGTGATTCAAATTTAGTTTGTCACGCAATCTGTCCGTCCGCCGGACTGGAGACGCGACTAACTATCACAATTTACCAGCCTTTAAACAACAAATAACCTTCCTTTGCCCAAAAGGAAAGATATTTTCGTGTAAGGCACTTGAGATATCTCAAAAGTTTAACAAGGTAGAGCTTGGCAGCTTAAAATCGACATTTGCCGGGACTTCAAGTTATGGGACAATGAGACAGATTCACTTCAAAGGATTATGGAATTTAATAAACACAAACTAAAGATTACATAGACTACTCAAGTAAATATGCATAGCAAAAACAAACAATTACACAAAATGATTGCAATACGAAGTATTAGAGAGAGAGAGACAGAGAGAGAGAGAGAGAGAGAGAGAGAGGGGGGGAGAGAGAGAGAGAGAGAGAGAGAGAGAGAGAGAGAGAGAGAGAAAGAGAGAGAGAGAGAGAGAGAGAGATAGATCTTCTCAGGACAGAACAGTTCAAAACAGTTACTTCACAATGAGACCCCACAGGTTCGCTCTAGAGTCTAGACAACCTTAAATAGTATTTCTGTAAATTGTACTTGCTTTGATAATAGCTCTTTTTGTGAAGTTGGTTTGAAAAGAAGCGTGAGCTGATGTCCGAGATTTCTTCCGGGGGGAGGTAGATGTTGCGATCGCGGAATATGATTATTCTTAAATTCGTTTCGTTCGTGAATACACTGAACGAAGGCAAACTCTCAACTGAGGTAGATCAAAATAGAAAGAAAAACTTAGATTTAAAACGAAACTTAGAAAGTAAACGAAGAACTCCGGTAGGAGTTCTCATTGAAGAAGACTCTCTCTGGCGTAGGAAACGTCTCAGGTTACGTATGTAACCCTGGTTCCCTGAGAGGGAACGAGACGCTGCGTTTGAGACGCGGTGGGAACGCTCTGCGTGATTACGTCGTGAAGCACATGTAAAATCAGTCCAATGGAAGCCCGAAACGTCATAGGCGGGTGACGTCATAGACCAGGAAACTATAAAGCACCCCTGAATTCAGACCGCGCCAGCTTCTGAAAAAACCTGAAGCAAGTCGATCAGGGCATGCAGGAAGTATGGCAGGTAAACGCAGCGTCTCGTTCCCTCTCAGGGAACCAGGGTTACATACGTAACCTGAGACGTTCCCTTTCAAGGGAACTTCGAGCTGCGTTTGAGACGCGGTGGGAACCCCATACCCACTACGCCATAGTGACAAATGCCCGTTCTGTGTGAAGTCCTTGCGCACACTAAGAAGCAAGCAACCTTGCCCCTGGAGTGGAGAGGTCAAGGTCAGTGTTCGAATTACGGGGGAGCTAAGGGGAGCTCGGCTCCCCTGAAAAGGACCTGGGCTCCCCTGAAAGCCTACTTTGAGACATTTAGGGGGAGCTCTAAAACACTGTCCATTTTTTGTGTCGCATAGATTTTGATTTTCTGTACATTAAGGTTCCTGAAATAAATGATGATATTAAAAATGTGTCAGTGTTTATTCGATCCTTACATTACTATTTCCGAACATCTGTCTCCACTAATAAATGCAATGGGCGTGGTTCAGCGAAGTCTGTAGCGGGAGAGTGGGGACGGAGCCGAGCGGTGAATAAGTGGGTCAAGTTCAAATGACAAACACCTGTCTGTGATTTCAGTAATTGGCGTGAGGAGACCGCATATAAGCGGGCCGTGCTGATATTAGTGTGAGAGAGAGACTTGGAACTCGTGCACGTATCCTGAGAGAAAGTGACTTCTGAAAGCTGTAGGCTATCCACCGGAAAGAGTGGGTCTACAAACTGTATCCAGTGAAGCTGTGTTCAGCGGGAAGAGGATTGCTACATCTGTATCCAGAAAGCTGTGTCCAGCGGAAAGAGTAGCCTATTAATTATCGTCTGTTTCTGTTGCCTTTTTGATATTTTGAGTTAACGTTATTTGAGCGCGATCACGCGCTGTAAAAGAGCCTTGTAGATCCCTGTGTCTCCTTCCATCACCTACACACAACGAACCTGTTTTGCATCACACTATTGTTTTAAATGCCCGAACATGCACCAAAAGCGTTAAAGTCAGTCAGGGTCAGGGAGGATCGGAAAATAGGGCTCCCCCGAAAGCCACGTTGTAATTCGAACCCTGGTCAAGGTCATAAAACCTGACAAATGTATGTGGAGAGGACCAACCTGCCGCATTACAGATATCAAGAAGGGAAACACCCGAAATTAAGGCCGTAGAGGCCGCCATACTCCTTGTAGAATGGGCCCGTACAGCCATAGGTGAAGGCTGACCGGCTGCTTCATAAGCCAATGATATAGCCTCAACTATCCATTTGCTCATTACCTGTTTAGATGCAGGGCACCCTCTCTTGAGTGACCCAAAGCAGACAAACAATTGTTCAGACTTACACCACAGGGCAGCCCTGTGAACGTAGGCATCTAATGCCCGAACTGGACATAACAGGTTCAGTTGTTCCTGATCTGGGGTATTAAAAGGTGGAGGATAAAATGCCTGCAGCACTATAAGGCCCCCAACATTAACTGGGACCTTAGGAATATAACCTGGTCTAGGGTAGAGAAATGCCTTCACCATACCAGGTGCAAATTCCAGACATGGAGCAGCAACCGACAGGGCATGCAAATCTCCAAATCTCTTGATAGACGAAATAGAAAGGAGAAATAAAGTTTTTAGAGAGGAATTTCTCTGAAACCTCTTCAATGGGCTCGAAGGTAGCCAAAGCCAGACCCTCAAGTTCAATGGCCAAATCCCAAGCCGGTGCTCTAGAGTGCAGTGCAGGTCTCAACCTCAGTGTACCACAGAGAAAACGAGTAAAAAGAGGATCTCTCCCGATAGAAGTACCCCCCCGAGGGGTGTGGTAGGCAGATATAGCCGCCACGTAAACCTCTAGGGTAGAAGGAGATAACCTAGCAGAGAAACGGTCTTGCAAGAAATCAAGAACTGAACCAACAGGGCAGTCAACAGGATCTAAATGACGTTCACCACATCAGGTGGAGAATAATTTCCATTTCAATGCATATAGTTTTCTCGTGGAAGGAGCTCTGGATTGGAGAATGGTCTCAACGACCTCAGTCGAGAGACCGGATTCTATGAGCCGGGCCCCCTCAGAGGCCGAGCCCACAGTATCCAAACTCCAAAAGAGGGTGAACTCCGGGGAGCAAAGATATCAGGAAATGCGTACTGGTGTAGCGTCAACCACACCTAATACATCACATCCAGTCCAAGCGGAGCTGTATGCGTGAGGGAGAACCAAAAAGAGCAATGCTTTGTACAAACGATGTGAAAGGTCGACTTGACTTTAGTTTGACCAAAGTTCTCCCTAAGAAGCTCCACCACCTCGGGGTGAAGTCTCCAATCCCTGGGCCTCAGCCCCTGCCTCAACAGGATATCTGCTCTGATATACGAGACCATCAGTGTGTTGTCCACCATCTGCGAGCGCCCACTCATGATCGCCCCCACTTGTGAGGGAAGCATCCGTCGATAGCAATATGCGTCGACAAGAAGCCCCCAACACTGGGCCTGGGCGAGGAACCAAGGTTCTTCCACATGACCGAGGCACGAAGGCATAGCCGCGTGACCTTGATCATGCGAAAACATATTTCCCCTCAGAGAAAACCCCTTGGTCCCGAGCCACCACTGCAGGGGTCTCATGTGCAGAAGGCCAAAAGTAATTACGTTGGACGCAGCTGCCATGAGACCCACCAGTCTGAAACTGTTTCACAGTGAGTGACTGGCCTAGATATACCCCAATACGAGAATCGCTACACCTAGAAAAGTGGTCCTCAGAGCACACTCTTCTTGGCGTTGAGAGGCAACCCCAACATCCTTAATGAGACAGAACGACATCTCGATGCTGAACTGCCATAAACTCAGATTGGGTCAGGATCAACCAATCATTGATGTAGTATAATACGCGAATGCCCTGGAGTCTCAGAAGAGCCAGAGCTGCATCCACGCATACTGTAAAGGTGTGGGGTAAAAAACCTAGGCCGAATGGAAGAACCCGATAATGGTATGTTTCGCCCCCGAAAGCAAACCTCGGGAACCTCCCTCATCCTCTTTCGGAAACAATGAAGTAATGGCTGTCTGCTGGGAGGAGGAACCCCTTCTACGGCTCCTTTTGCAGAAGTGACAGTACTTCCTGCTCCATAACCAAAGCCTGCTCGGGGTCCACCAATGAGAGGAGGACCCCTAGAAATCTGTACGAACGAGAACCGAACTGAATTCTGAAACCTTTTTCTATAGTGTGCAGGACCCACTGAAAAATATGTGGCAGTAGTTTCCACGCTGCCAGAAATTCTACTAGGGGAACCAGTCTCTCAAGACTGGCCTCTAGGTTTGTTTGAACAGTCACTACGGCGCCCTGAAGCGGCGAACCGGCAGGGAACAACCAAACTGACCATTCTACGACCCTCCTTGGAGGATCGCATGGGGACGCTGACACCTCGGTGCCCTGAACGGCGAACCGGCAGGGAACAACCGAACTGGCAGCGCTGCAACCCTCCTCAGAGAGTTGCACCCCAGAGGGCGCAGAGGAAAAACGATTTCTCAAAGCCATCCCTTGGTTGAACAGTCACTACGGTGCCCTGAAGCGGCGAACCGGCAGGGAACAACCGAACTGACCGTTCTACGATCCTCCTCGGAGGATCGTATGGGGACGCTGACACCTCGGTGCCCTGAACGGCGAACCGGCAGGGAACAACCGAACTGGCAGCGCTGCGACTCTCTCCTCAGAGAGTCGCACCCCAGAGGTCGCCGAGGAGAAACGATTTCTCAAAACCGTCCCTGCCCCGGAGGAGCCCTCAGAAGCCTGATAGCCTCGTTTTTTTTTTGCGACAGGACTTCTTGTCTAAGCTTTATTAGAGATGATGACAGTCCTCAGACCTTGCCTACCTCTAACTAGCATAGTTCCTACGACCCTCCTCGGAGGATCGTTGGAAAAAGCAGGCACTTCGGCGCCCTGAAACGGCGAACCGGCAGGGAAACCGAACTGACTGCTCTTCTTTTTTCTTATTTGAAGGCTCGTTTGGGGACACTGACACCTTGGTGCCCTGAAACGGCGAACCGGCAGGGAAACCGAACTGGCAGTGCTGCAACCCTCCTCAGAGAGTCGCACCCCAAAGGGCGCTGAGGAGAAACGATTTCTCAAAACCGTCCCTATCCCAGGGGGGACCACCCTTAGTAGCCTGATCGCCTCGGCGTCAGGGCTTCTTCTTTGTCCAAGTTATTTTAGAGATAAAACAGTCCTCAGATCTTGCATGTCTCTAACTAGCTAGACTGCGACCGCCACCCAAGTACCCCTCAATTGTGGAGGAGCCCGAATGGCGACGCTCTGTTTTGCACTTTGTGCTGAGAGGAGCTTAATAGGCCGAGACTGCTCCCGCCCAGCAGTCTCAGGAACATTAGATTGGTGAGGAAGAAACCTCTGGAACGCCGCTGAATGGTTTATATCTCAGTTTTCTTGAAAGCGGAGCGTCCAGAAGAACAGACATAATTATATCTTTATTTTCCTTTATCTTTATATCAGAAAAACGTATATATATATATATACATACATATATCACTCTGTGGCCACCAGCAGGAAACAACCGAACTGGCAGCGCTGCGACCCTCCTCAGAGAGTCGCCCCTCACATTCATCCATGTCCTTACATACTTTACCCACCAGCGCTGCCTAATAAAAAATGTATTCATTATTTAAGATGGCTGGTGGGTAACGTCGACTCGGGAGAGAGAAAGCTTGCAAGCGTCTCTTTAACCCGAGGCACTGTCATACTATGATACTAAATACCCAAAAATTACTATAGTTAGACATCTGGGGATTAAACACATAAAATACAAACCGGTTTATTCCACGATCCCGACACCTCAGTGTGGAGATAGGGAAAAAAACGCAGTCCCCGACGAGGAGGCTGAGATACAGATTTTTCCTGTTTTAAGATACATTTCATCTAACAAACTCTTCTTTATTTTCAATCTCATAATGTTCAGCTGGCCAGTAAATATTTAACTGGCAACAGCACTATAAAACCTCCTTTTTTTAAAAAGCTCCTCTTTATTCAGCAGAGTTATGAGCTGACTATTTATTTATTCATTGAAAACTCAAACATCTGCCTTTTTCTTAATATTTGTATTTGTTTTGTTATCTTTCTTTTTAAAACAAAACACTAACGATGGAAATCGCTGCACACTAGATCTGGCATGTGAAAGCTGAGATAGGGCGGAGCCCGTCCCAACCCCCGCTGTCAGATCCGTTTGCGAACCCCGAAAATTATGCGAGTCGTCTCCGTGCCTCGGCAACAGAGAGACCCGCGCGGGGAACGTGAACCGAACCGTCCTCCTCGAAGAACGCCCGGCGGGAGCGGAGCGTCCTCACGGACAGCTTCTCACAATGCTCACAGTCAGCTCCCTCGAGAACTGACTGTTGGCATGCTCCACTCCCAAACAGCAACAAAAAGCTTATGTGTGTCCCCACCCGTGATGTAACGAGGGCAGGGAACAACACAACGTCTATAATCTTGCTTGCTCGCCATAATGATAGATAGTGATATATATTGGGCTTTGACAAACAACAATAAATAGACAAGGACAGATTTCACAGAGAGCGCTTGCTGAAGGTACAGAAGCTGGCGCGGTCTGAATTCAGGGGTGCTTTATAGTTTCCTGGTCTATGACGTCACCCGCCTATGACGTTTCGGGCTTCCATTGGACTGATTATACATGTGCTTCACGACGTAATCACGGAGAGCGTTCCCACCACGTCTCAAACGCAGCTCGAAGTTCCCTTGAAAGGGAACTGCAAAGAGGCGAAGTGGCGCTCCATGTTTTGAAGGGAGCTGTGTCACGCCTTCCCCCCATGCCTGATCCAATCGTTTGGGAGGAGGCGTGTGGCAAGCGCGAAGTACACGCCCTCCGGGCAATGTGCAGAGGAGTCAGAAACTGAGTCATAATACACTTATAAACTGGTATTAATAAAAGAATGCATCATGTTGCACTTGGGGTTAAGTATTTGATATCACTGAATTTTTCTGATCACAATGATACCGCACACGGTGTGATTGTGAGTTAGTAAGATAAAGATACATGATTCTTTGTGATTAGACGCATATCACATCTGATTACATGCCACAAAGCTTATAGTTATACCCCTCGGTCACATGGGAATCATGAACAAACAAGAAGAACATTTTTATACATTTAAAAAGGTGATTTTTGACCACACGTGTTCAGAATGAGTGTTTCTTGTGTGTGTGTGTGTGGAGAGTTCAATCGGTGTTCGATCATGCGGTGAACTTTTGGTCATCTTCTCCTCGGGGAATTCCATGTATATGTGTGTGCGTTCTTTCAAATTGGATGAGGTTAAAATCTGCTACAATGGCCGCTTGTGTTGGAGATCTTTATCTCAAGAGACCTAGCGGATCTCCAGCAGGAGTAGCTTAATGGTTAATGAGTCACATGTCGGTGCAATAGTGCAGTTCTTTGTTCAATTAAAGAGAAAACGCCGCATGGGCATCTCAGTATCGGTAATTCAATTAAGTCCACGCGCTATTTGCTTCGTGTGCAGCTCATGAAGAGAGGGGGGCTTTGTGTGAATCCGTAACTTGGTTACGAGTCCCGTGACATCTGCTTTTTGTCCCAGTCCCTGAATCGAAAGAATGAAAAACCAGCAATTTAATCCAATGTCCGATGTGATCAACTGGTTGGTGCTACACCTTTCTGGGCTGACCCTGAGCCCACGCAGGCACTGAAACCTAGCCTTCAGGATGCCTATGGTCATTTCCACCTTGCCCCGTGTTCTGCTGTGGTCCAGGTTGAATTGTGTCTGTGGTCCTGGCTCAGGTTCAGGGTAGGGTGTCATCATATAGGGCAGACAAGGGTACGCTCTGTCCCCCAAGTAACCATTAAAGTTTCCTATAAAGGTAGTTAAAGTGTATAATTGCATAAACAAAAACATAAAAAAACAGTGTGTAAGGCAAAACATACCCTGTTGAAATTTGTGGCATTGATGCTATGGATTGACTTCCTATTAAAGGTGCAATGTTTAAAAATTTTGAGTATCTATTAACAGAAATGCAATATGACATCCATAACTATGGTTTCAGTGGTGTATAAAGAACTTACTTAATAAACCGTAATGTTTTTATTACCTTTGTAGTGATAATCAGATAGGTAGTCGAGCCAGCTCTGGTATGTGGAGTAAATTAACTAGATTTAATTTACTAAAGTTCCCCTCCCTTTCTTCTATTCGGTGAAAGAAAGGGAATAGTGTTTTGAATTGATTAAATCATTGACTCCGATTCGCACATGCAGCGTTTTTCTCTAATGAATAAAGAAATGCTTTGTTAGGACATGTGACCCAAAAGGACATGTGACTCGAGACGACGGAAGAGAACAGGCCTTTAGGGGTCTCCCCTGATTTGATCACCTCACAAACAGAACATTGTGTAGTGAGGAGCTCCGGCTCACTCATTACACAAAGCAGCCTGAACTCTGAAGAACAATCACATACACACACACACATGCTTTAACGTACACTCATACACGAACTTTGAATATTAAAACTTAGCATATAAGCATGTCATATTTCATGTGTGTTTCCCAGTTTATAGTCACTTTGTGTATGACGTGTGTTTGAAGGAATGGACTTGCATTGAAGGAACTAAATGCTTATAATATGCATATCTCTGTATTCCGATAATCTTCATGTGACGTGTTTGATATGTCTGTAATTCGCTCAGTCTAACGGAGCCGAATTCCGATAGCATAATGAAGTAAGGTGCATTATTTTATACATTTCATATTTCAGGAGCCGAACGGCTCAAGTGTAATCTCCTCATGACTCAGTGGGCAATTCCCCACAGGACAAAGAGAACTGTGTCCGCTTCAGATCCGCGGACGGTCATGTGTCAAACAGGGGCGTGAACCCTCCTCTCCATAAGAGACACAGAAGAGCGCTTACGTTGCTAGAGAGCTTTTTCCCTGTGAGAGGTTTCCGGTTCCATGGCTCCTTAGGGAGCTTTCTCCGTTTTTCTTTAATCGTTCTTTATTTTTGTCTTCGGACCTTTTCTTACGTTTAGTTTCAGTGAAATGAACGTAATCGGCAACTTCAACTTTAAAGAGACTCTTTGAACCTTCAGCGACCACGTTCGCCCGGAAGAGCTGACAAAGCACGCACCCGCTCTTAAGGACACACACGCAAGACGCGGTTCTCCTCGGCAACACAAAGAGAACCATTGTGCAACTCTCACTCTCCTATCCCTGCATCGGTCCCCGGTTCATTTCTTCTCGCGAGGAAAATGAACCTAGCCCTACCTCAGCTGGCAAGCTTCACCTCCAAGGACATTCAAACATGCCGCGCTCACGCGCGCTGGACGAACCCGAACCTCGGCATCCACATGACCGAGAGAGACACACCCACCCATCCAAAGGAGCTTTACCGGTGCAAGTGTCACGGGTGACAAAATCGCTCGGCAAGCGGAACCCCCTTGAGAGTCCTAAGTTTCCCGGGGGAAGGTATTGTGTGCAGCACGCCCCACTCCGGTGATGTAAACATGCCCGCACTGATTAGCGCTAATGCATTGCAGGTGTGAGAGAGAGAGAAGCGGCGCTCACACAGGCTTCCTGTTACGTAAGCCAGGATAAAAAGGGACCATTCAGAGAGTGTTGGTCGTTGTTCAGTGTGTTCACGTTGTTCACGTTGTTCAGTGGGCTCTCGTTGTTCAGTGGGTTCGCGGTGTTGAAGAGCCTAAAGGGTTGACTTGGAGCAGTGTTGGATACAAGCTTCCTCAGGAAAACCGTTGGGGTGTGGAGATCGCCCATTTGAGTTTGCTGGATCTCAGCGATCGTTTGTGGGAAGTCTGCGGGACTGAGCTATCGTCTGGATTGGTGCTGTGGAAGGAGAGAGAAGAGATAAGTGAACTGATTCCATCTTATGAGTATTTAAATTGCTGGAAGAGGATGCAGTAGATGTGGATCTGATTGTCAGAGGAGCTATGTGTTTCAGAGTGTGTTGAGGAGAAATAGAGAGCGAAATCCCTCGTGGAGCGAGCGTAACAAACTGAGTGGGGCCTCTGCCCAGCCTTAACGTGTGAGTGAATTGCAGTGCTTTTGCCTTATTGATACACATTGATTTGTGGCTGTGAAATTGAAGTGAACACAAGTGTGCTGTGCTTTTTGCTGAGAAGTGGCCCTAGCCCCATCTACACGTTTGTGGAAAGTTACTATATCTGCTCCCCATTGAAAGTCCAGTGTGATACAGCTGCACTGAAGAGGGTACCCTGTACTGTGAAGGCCCTTAATTGTTATTTTACTGTTTTGAGCCCAGAAGCCTACCGCATCACTGGAGAAACGATCTTTTAACCCACTGTCTCCTTACTGTGAATTGAAGAAGAGTACTGTGCAGATCCTTACCTGTTCCACTTACTGTTGAGTCCAGACGCATGCAGCACCACTGGTAACGTACCCTTTTTATCCATTGCCTCCTTGCTGTGCACTGAAGAGAGTACATTGTACCGTGAAGATTTTTACCCGTTTTACTTACTGTTTGAGCTCAGCAGCCTACAGCATCACTGGTAATGTACCATTTTAATTCATTGTCCTCCTGCTGTGTACCGAAGAGAGTACGTTGTACTGCGAAGATCCCTATCCGCGCTACCTGCCGTTGAGTCCAGAAGCACACTGCATCATTTGGGAAGCAACCTTTTAATTCACTGTCTCCTTACTGCGAGCTGAAGAGAGTACTGTGTACTGTGAGAATCCTTACCTGTTCTACTTACTGTCCGAGTCCAGAGGTATACATCATCACTGGTAAAGTACCCTGTTTAATCCATTGTCTCACTGCTGTACATTGAAGAGAGTATTTTGTACTGTGAAGATCCTCACCTGTTCTACTTACCGTTTGAGTCCAGGAGCACACTGCATCATTCGGGAAGCAACCTTTTAATTCACTGACTCCTTACTGCGAGCTGAAGAGAGTACTGTGTGCTGTGAGGATCCTTACCTGTTCTACTTATTGTCCGAGTCCAGAGGTATACATCATCACTGGTAAAGTACCCTGTTTAATCCATTGTCTCACTGCTGTACATTGAAGAGAGTATTTTGCACTGTGAAGATCCTCACCTGTTCTACTTACCGTTTGAGTCCAGAAGGACGCAGCATCATGGGCGAAGTAAATCTTTAACTCACTGTCTCTCTCCTGTGGACCGAAGAGTACCGCGCACTGCGAGGGATCCTTACCTGCTATACTTACTGCCCAAGTTCGGAAGTCTGCAGCACTGCTGGGAAAAAGTAAGCTTCCAAACCATTGTTCCATTATGGTGTGCCGATGAGAGTTCTCGGTACTGTGAATATCCTTACCTGTTCTACTTACTGTTTGAGTCCAGAAGCATGCAGCACCGCTGGTGAACGGAGCCCCTAAATTGTCGCCCAGGGGACACCGTGACAGTTGCGACACGCCCGCCCGTGACAGAGGGATATCTAGAGAACAGTGAAGGCTATCCAATTGATGCCCCTTGTTTTATCGTTCAATAAAGATTGTTCCTCCTTTGAAACTTACCTGTGTCTCCGTAGTCCTCTGTTGCGTGCCTGTGGTGTCGGCTCCCCATGGTGGTGGCTCAGTAAGAGAGGG
The DNA here is from genome assembly GCA_030578255.1 of Tiaroga cobitis. Taxonomy (NCBI): domain Eukaryota; kingdom Metazoa; phylum Chordata; class Actinopteri; order Cypriniformes; family Leuciscidae; genus Tiaroga; species Tiaroga cobitis. Next base: position 51,716,414 of record CM060597.1, read on the forward strand.
GGGGTGGTTGGTCATCCGAGCATTCCTCCCCTCGACCTGTGTGACACAAGTACCTGTTTTACTATGCTTTCAAGGGTTAAGATCTGTTGATTTTTGTTGTCTCAAAGATTCTGTGTCTGTGATGAATTTTGCAAAACTCATGATCTTTCCAGGTCTGCTTTATTTCTCCCTCTCTGTCTAGCTCACATGATCTTTCGATCAGACCACTCTCTCTCTCTCTCTCTCTCTCTCTCTCTCTCTCTCTCGTTGTTATTTGTTTGTTTCGTTAGTTTTACTGTTAATGTACATATATGTATCCCGGGGTTTTTAATGTAGAATTCTGTATCCGTAGTTTCAATTATTAAAACCATATTCTTGATTGCTTTCTGTCTAAGAGCTTATATTACAAGTCAATGAAATTATGGTCTTATAGCTACAAAGCTTTACAAGTTGTTACGATTTCAGTAACGTAAATTTTATAAGCACAAGAAAATTAATGTTCACGGCCGGAACATTGAGATTTCTTGGAGTTTATAAAAAGGGATAACTTTGTTGAGAAGTTGGTAAGTTAATCTTACGGCTGTTTGCTAGACAAACCGAGTGTTTGATAACTAAATTAATCCCCTTAAAGTTATCTCATATAATCGATCTGTAATGAGACCATTGATGTATGAATGAGGAATTATAATTCATTATGATGTATCATTCATATATTCGATCGCTCTATTTTCAATTTCGATAATTTAACTGCAACATGCAAGATAATAATCATATCCATGATTAATTATGAAAATTCCCTATGAATAATTTGAGCTAATTAAGGCAAAAGTCATTGTTGCTACACCTTAGAATGAGACATTTATATCTACATAACTGCGGGCACCCCCTTCTATGAAGGTCGACATATTGTGACGTCATGTTTCTATCGTAGCCGACAGTGAACAAACAGCGCTACAGAGCGCGTTCCGTCACTACCTTGAAAGAGAAGCAGCAGAAAGCTAGAAGCCATAGACACCGTGAGTAGTGACTTTTCCCTTGTCAGTGGTGTAAAATATGTAGTTGGATTGTTTCATGTAACTTAGTTCTTCTCCCTCGCTGTGTTATGGCTTTGCTATGTGGGGATAAATGTGCTGGTTACTTCATGAGACAGCTGATTAGTACTCTTGTCATTTTTTTGTAAAACAGTATGTTACAGGAATCACCAACCCGTTGATCGCGGTCGACAAGTCGATATTGGAAGCATTTGAAGTCGATCGCGAAGAGTTTTCAAAACCAGAGAAAAAAAGCCTATTGTGTGTAGTAAACGGTGTCTAAGGGATGCGGAGGTGCACGCGCTGTTACAATCATGCTCATGCGGATGCGTCGAGTTTAAACAAGGCTTTACGCTTTAACCAGCTCAGCCACAGTAACAGCTCATATTAGCCATATTAGCAGCTAAACTTTTACTACCCTGTTAGAAAAAATATATAGTTGCAGTTTCATGTGGTTCTTCTCCCTCGCTGTATTATGGGTTTGCTATGTGGGGAGAAATGTGCTGGTTACGTTTGTGAGACAATCAGCTGATTACTATTATTATATTATATATTAAGACCCTTGATCCTCACCTGACTATGGCTTTGTAAACTTTATCCATGATGTGGTTTATACTGGACTGTGTCTGTGGTACAGAAACAGTGACAATGTTACACACTCTTGGCTTACTCTGGCTATTCTCTGCTGTCTCAGATGACGATATGTTTGTCCTGTTTTAGCCACGTAGCTTCTTCGAAAGGGAGGGGTGAGCAGTGGGCTGAGCCCTTAGTGCAACTTGCAACCGTACCGCTAGATGTCGCTAAAAATTACACACTGCACCTTTAACATATGCTGCGTCCCAATTCGCATACTATCCGTCCTAAATAGTATTCGAAAATAGAATTAGTACGTCCCAAATCGTAGTATGTTGAAATGAGTGTCCCAAAGAGACCCAGATGGTCTACTATATCCGGTCAGAATCCGAAGTGCAGATCGTTGCACACTCTAACGGCTGATATTGCCCACAACCCATCGCGCTTTGGACGAGGATTCGATTAGAACTACAAACACGACTGAAAAGTGTTCAAAAACTACAGACATGGAGGACGCGCGAGTCCGGCGGTTATGTAGAGAGGTTTAGATAAAGGGGTTTGAGTAATTAATTATCAGTATCTAACCTCACGAAAATGTATTTATTCAATGTTGTCCACATTATATTGCATCTGCAGTATTGTGAACTTTTGCAAAGATACGTTTAGCCATTAACTTTTAAAAGCATTATTATTCAAATTCCAAACACATGAGTTGAGTCTCGGCATGAAAGCCCCATGACTGGCAGATGAACGTGCGACAACAATTCTCTCCGAAATGGTAAGAAGTTATGTTAGATTGAATGGAGGATTTTAACTGTGAGGAGATGATTGACAGGGCAGTTTACGGTGACAGGATGCAGGCGACAGATCTGTCCGTTAAAGATGGCGAAGTAGTATGTCCCAAAGCTTGCCTACTCTTTTGCTACACACTCAAAAGTATGTACTTTTTCTTCACAAAAAGAGTACATACTTTTAGGGCGTAGTATAAGTAGGCGAATTGGGACGCAGCAATAGTCTCCTTCATTGACTGAAGGAGCTTTAATGGGAATGTGGGTTCCATCAATGCACCCAATCACATTTGGGAACCCTGAAATTGAAAGTTATATAATTAGAAACATTTAAAATTATTGTGACTGTATACAGTATGGATAGATTAAGTAGTGCTATGTAACTAAAATGGTCTGTCATAGAATATCATAGAACGGACAAACCTGCCACTCTGTGGAATTCCTCTTTAACCCTCTGGGGTCTAAGGTGATTTTGGGGTCCTTGAGATGTTTTGACATGCCCTGACATTTGTGTTTTTTTCAGTTGCTTATAAACATATTAATGGCACAGCTGAAATTACACTCTATTAAGCACAAACAGGGCTACCATAATATGTGAGCAACATGTATGTACATGTTTGTATTTTTGAGAGAATACTGTTTATGCATGGTTATTGAAAAAACTAAAAATGAAAGTTTCTGAAATAAGGCCACAAAATACATACTAAATATGTGTCCACAAGACTTTTGACTAATGGATGTTGTCGCCTAGAGTTTTTGCTTAAAAATTGTATGAAAATCATCCTGCCTAATCATTCACATAAAACAATACATTGGTTTAAATTGTAAAAAAAACATTTATTTGTTGTTCATAAACACACACACACACACACACACATATATATATATATATATATATATATATATATATATATATATATATATAATCAAAATATAAATGAAAGTCAATAGCACATTTTTAGTCATACCTGGAAACAAATCCTGGTCAAATAGGTTATATGGGCCATTCTATAGAATTGGTTCAAAGTTAGAGTTGGAAACATCTTGAAAAGAAAATTGTCTTTTTCTATAAATGTATTATAAAGTATTATTTTTTAAAGTAGGCCAATACATTTTATCATACATATTTCAAAGTTAAGGATTCATTATTTTGAAATAGCTTGCATTGGAACAAACACTATAACAGTTGATTAGTTTATTTTTGACAAAACATACTATATATTTAACATATGAGCAGACACTGTCTAACAAAACCCTATTTGATGTCTATTTTATAGTAAAAAATGTATAATCCATCCAAAACTAGTCAACGAAATATTGTCTTTTATTTCGTCTGTAACAGTGCGCATCTGTGCGTTCGTTCATTCACACACACACACACACACACACACACACACACAGACACACAGACACCCGATTCATTTAAACAGTCTTTTTGGTTCTACAGATACTATTCTATATCGCGATTAGAACAGATCTCAGTAGGCTATAGCAATATAGTTTGGATGTGTTAATGTAAAATAATGTAGGAGCGAGAGTGAATGAACGGCACAGATATTGTAGTAACATTGCGCGCGCGTCTGTGCCATTCATTCATTCATTCACACACAGACACGCAATTCATATTTAAACAGTCTTTGTGCAGTTTAACGTTACAGACACTTTTTAATAACGCGATTAGAACAAAGCACTTAAGGATAAAGAACTTACTACATCAGCTGGATCCTCAAAATGAAACTACCAGCACTTCAAGGTAACTTTTCCAGGATTATTGTGAAAGTATTATTCCTCACAGCGCAGCAAGACGAGGTAAAGTACATGATTCTTATTAAACTGGATGTTTTATCCAGCTGATGTGGGCATTGGCATGGCTTGCCTCAACATTTGCGTTTGAATAGCACGCGCTCTCAGTGGGCGTGGTCACATTAACACGTCATACGCTATAATTATGTGAAAGGAACAAGACTGACATCTCTCTCTTTTCATACAGATAACATAAACTGAGAATATTTGTTTTTTATATAAATCACTTAAAAGAAGAGAATTTCAGCTTCATAAAGAGAAATCGCTCGTGTCTCTGTGACAAGTATTGACTGAGTTACAGTTCTACAGACACGTTTTAGAATGGACTTCACTCACAGAGAGAAGGTAAAACGCGCATAATGTTTATTTTTCTTTATTTGACAAAAAGCACAACACTTTGTTTTTACTGTAAGTATACACAAAAAAATAGACACTTAACAAGATCGAATGATGTATAACACTTGTCTGTAAGATCAAAATCAGCAGAGTATTTTGAGTCTCTTTTGCACTTATAAGAAAAAAGTGAGCTGATCACGCCAGCGTGATTGCCAACCCCAGAGGGTTAATGACCCTCAGTGGTTTATGGCCAGGGAACTGCACAAAACTGTGTAGGATCCGTTTGAGAGCAATGCATACTCTACGAACAGCCCTACACACAGTTGCCTTTCCCACATGCTCTGCATCACCTATTATACACAAAAAACTCCCGGTCGCAAAAAAGTGAAGGCCAATGCACAAAATGTGCTGCGTGTTAAGCGCTAATCCGCGATGTGTCACGTTTGCTATGTATGGTTTCAAAATCTTCGTTTAATAAATTAACGATTCTTTTGAAAAACGGTAACGCTTCCGCAAATATTAATTTGGATACAAAAACACATCGATACGTGGTCGCATCACCCTCTCACGGCGGAAAACATTTCATATTATATGTGCTTCCACATCCACTGGATCGTCTTCAAAAGGGCACGCTCTGTCACCTCTCTGAAACAAACTAACCCTGGAACATAATCTGCTCCGGAGCAGGTTAAGTTCAGAGAGTGAGTTGCTATGACTACTAACATACCCTGAAAGTTACCTCCGTTTTTGGAACCGAAAGTTGAGGTTATCCGCTTACTTACTCTTAAACATACCCGGGTATGTCACATAACCTGCTTTCTGGAATACACTCCTGTCCTAGACATTTAGCCCAGATTGTTAGATCAGTAGCCATTGGTGTGCTGTTCTTTAAGTGAGTTTTCCCTGTGTGGGGTTTTCACGGTTGAACCATGAGGACACCTTTTCTTTACTTGTGTGTCTTAAGATTCTCTTTTATATTTCTCTTTATTTATCTTGTCGCTGACTTATGTCATTAGACTAATGTTTATTTAATTATTTTGGAAGCCGTAGGGAGGAGGTTGCCATTCTTTATTTTACTAATAATTTTCACTTGTTTACTGGTCAGTTAGGGAGTAAGGGAAGGCTGTTGTACTTTCTTTGGGATTTTTCTTTTGTTATGTAATTTAAACTTAATTCCTCTTTAGTTAGAACCACTTTTGTTTGTTATTTTGGCCTGAAACCCCTCCTGAAGATTCACGCTTCCTGTTATTTCTGTGTAAATAAAAAAAAAGCTTATTTTTGACATTATCTCATTCTGTGGTACTTGTGTGTGAGCTGGGTCAGGAGCAGGGATGTTTCAATCCAATTGTTGTTGTTTTTTGTCATCGGCATTCCTAACCCTAGACGGGGAGGTCGTGACACCCTGTTGGGACTGTTAAAGCTCCCCATAGGAGGTATGTTGAGGCAATCTCCTTATTAACTTGTTTGTGGTCCGGTATTCTGTAACCCTTAGGTACATATAATGAAGAGAAAGATGAAAAAGTTTTAAAGCAAAAGTATTTATTAATTAAAACAAACTCAAGTAATCCTTAGTTAAGAAGCAGGCAACGCGTTTAATGACACAAACAGCTGTGATGATAAATGAGTGACAAAAGACTGGCGGTAATCTAACAAAGGAACTGGCGAATACAAAATAAAAGTTAAATTAAACACAGTTCATGAGAAATACATGATACTCGCAAAGACAGGCATTTTTACATAATTTTGTGTGAATTTGTCAGTTCAAGCGCAAGAAGATGTGAAAGAGAATTCAAGTGCCGTCCGAGACCTGGCTTTCTGGGCGTGAGCTTTGGATGTTTGCGCACAATAAACTTCTTGTCGTGTAAACATCCTGTAATAATGTAGGTATAGGTAACCATTTGTTAAACATCAAGTTTATACTTAGATATACGATTTAGTTTTAATCCAAATTACGCATGTGTGCTGAGTGAGCGATCAGCAATCAAGAGCATGCAATAGAGGTGCGCGCTCTCTCTCTTTTTACCCTCATTTAACATTAGTAATATGTGCCTCGTTTTACTGTTGCTATTGATATATCCGACCGAACTACAAACTTTCCAGCAATGTCTGTGAAAAAGTCAGCACGGCGAGTACCACTGAATGTATAGAGAGACATATCATAAATTACAGGAATCTAAAATGAGCTTCTCCTTCATCTTGCTTCGGCACTAAAGAGCGGCATATCATGTGCGCTCCACTGGCTTCACTCCTATTAGTTGTTGTTCCGGAAAGTGTCTCTGGTCACGCCTAAATCCCGTTTACAACAGTCACTGTCATATCGTCTCGCTTTGTCGCTGCGTGTCGCTGGTAGTGTGAATGCAGCTTTAGTGTTGCTTTGTGCAATTAACGCTAAAAGGGATGGTTGAGTTAGCAAACAACTGATCAACTGAGCACACAAGCTTTTGTTTTTGTATTGACTGCAGTAAACGGCAGACGCACCTGGTTGCATGCTCGGTGGTTGGGATATAACTTGCACAATGTTTATAAGAGATGGAAATAGTTAGTGAGCGGTTTGTGGGCTACATTGATATATCAGCAGTGGGTTATTCTGGAGGGGTTTATTTCTGGAGATGTTGGTTTTTGTGTGGGAAGAGTTGAATTCTCACTCCTCCTCGCATTCACTCTGTCTCTAATGCATGTCAGCCTGAGGGAGGCCAGCCTTTATTTTTAACACACAGATACAGATACAGGTGAGGAGGTGTTTTGCAGAAGTTGAAGCCTCAAACACACTTTACTCAGACACTTCTATCTACACAAGTTTGTTTTGCATGGCATTGTTTTCCCAAAAAGTGTCGCATCACAGTTCATTATGTGATGAAAGTACGGTCAGTTTTCACTTTTAGCTCAAATGCTCATTGTGGAGGTGCAATGGTGAAATCACTGCATTCATGAATCTCATCAGCTACAATGCTCAGCGCTGCAACATTTCATGCAACGGGAGTAGATCTAAATATAATTCTGTAATCAAAATGTTTTACAATTAGTTCATTTCAGAAGCTGTAATAGTTAAAACAGTAACAGTTCCCTTTCGTAGTCACTCCGAGTTACGTCGGATGACGGAGAATGGGGGTTTCGCCAGAAAGCCTATCATCTTCGAGTATTATAAAACGAGCCAATGGCAATGAAATGCCATGGGTCTGCGGAATTTGCATAGCGTATCTCCGCCCCACCGCGTGGGTATATAAGGAGAGACACCTGCAAAGGCAGATCATGTTTTCGCTTCGGAGCCAAGAGCATCTCTTCACTCCACAAGCCAAAATCCTGAGTTCTATCAGTGACTTCATCTCTTCGAGACGAGCAACTCTCTGGTGTTGGTGTGACGGCGGTATCCAGCGAGCTTCACATTGCCTGCGATCTGAGCAGTGGTCTGTCGGTCTGTGTGTTCCTCCCTGGTCGCCTCAGCATCGCAGAGTTTTTCCTCTCATAAAAGAGCTGCACGTGGCACGTCTTTTTAAAGATGTCTCGCCCGTGTTCTTCTGGGTGCGATCGATATCTGTCTCCCTTTGAGGGGCACAATTGCTGCTTTGCGTATCTGGGCTTAGAGCACGCTAAAGCAGCGCTTGTGGATGACTCATGTTCCTTCTGTGGGAACATGACCATCGCAACACTGAGGTCGAGACTCAATGATCTCATTCGAGAGAGAGTCCCCTCATCCACACCCCGATCTACCCCCTCCACGAGAGGTGGTACTTCGGCTGGTGGACAGGGTGACTTGAGGGTGACGGTGTGGAGCAATCCGACGATGCGTGCTCGGACCACGCCCCCCTCTACAGTGTTGCAACCCCGCGAGTGCCGTGGTGATTCAGGCGGGTCCGTCTACGGATGCCCCGCGTGTTTCATTCGGCACTCCAGAGGAGGACTCGATGTCGATCGCGGCATCACAAGGCGGGCATGAGTCATCGGGAAGTGATGCCTCCCTCGGGAGTGCCAGCATTGCCCGTGTCAGATCCCGAGATGACGGCCATGCTTTCCCGGGCCGCCGCGAGCATCGAGCTAGAGTGGAACCCTCCACCCTGCCCCGAGTGCTCGCGGTTGGATAATTGGTTTTTGGGTGCGGCTGCGGCTTCACGGCCGCAGCCAACCCCAATCCCATTCTTCCCGGAGGTGCATGAGGAGCTGTCGAAGTCATGGAAGGCTCCATTGACCTCCCGTGAACGTTCGACAGCTTTCTCCGCCTTTCCTTCCCTCGACGGCACGGTCGCCCATGGGTACACTGGGATTCCCCCGGTTGAACGCTCTGTTGCGATGCAACTGTGTCCTCACAGTGCTTCTTCTTGCGGTACTCCTAAGCATCCGTCCAGCAGCAGCCTTCACCCGGGCCGCGTCGTGGAGGAAGCCACAGGAAGGCGCCACAGCCCTCTCCAGCCCCACGCCCCGCTAAACGCCAGGCTAAGCGGCGCTCCTGAGACGGGCTGCTCAGTGATGGTATCGTTTTTTTCCCAGGAGGTGGTTGCAGGCCCCCTCCTTCCCCCGGTAGAGGGCCGGGGGAGAATCTTTTGTTCTCCACTCCCTGCTGCTCACCCACGGGTGGGCAGCACCCTATTGTGGTTAAAGAAAGAACCAAAATATCCATCACTGAGCACACAGAGTTGGACGACAGTGCGCGACGCCCCCGGGCCTCGCCGCTCTCGTCCCCCTCTGTCTCTGAGGGCGCGGATGACAGTGTGTGCCGTCTCCGGACCTCACCACTCTCGTCCCCCTCTATCGCCAGACCCCTGGCAGAGCAGACCCTCGTGGAACGCTGGTCCTTCCCTGGTCTCCTCTGTCAGGACGCGGAGCATGGCCGCGCCCCCGCACAGGGCCGCTACGCCACCGTTGCCTGGGCCGGTCACTCCGCTTCGCTGCCCCTCCAGGGGGACGTCTGTGGTTCGGATGATTCCACTGGTTCAGTTCTTGGGAGCTTGGTTAGAGCTTCCCAATCTGTCCCCCTGGGTCGCCCGAGCTATCAGGCTCGGCAATGCGATTCAGTTCGCACGGTCTCCTCCCCGCTTCAGGGGGAGTCCGCTTTACTGTGGTCAGTGGCAATGCCCCGATAATGAGAACGGAGGTTGCCACCCTGCTGGATAAGGGTGCAATCGAGACTGTCCCTCCAGCCGAGATGGAGTCAGGGTTTTACAGCCCGTACTTTATTGTCCCCAAGAAAAGCGGTGGGTTACGGCCAATCATGGATTTGCGCGTCTTGAACCACTCCCTTCACAGGCTGCTGTTCAAGATGCCCACGGCCAAACGCATTTTCGAATGCGTGCGGCCACAGGATTGGTTTGCAGCGATAGACCTGAAGGACGCCTACTTTCATGTCTCCATTTTACCTCGACACAGACCGTTTCTTCGGTTTGCTTTCGAGGGGCAGGCATACCAGTACGCGGTTCTCCCATTCGGGCTGGCTCTGTCTCCTCGCGTCTTTACGAAGGTCATCGAGGCAGCCCTTGTTCCCCTACGCGAACACGGGGTTCGCATCCTGAATTATCTCGACGACTGGGTAATATTAGCTCACTCTCGAGATCAGGTTTGCTAACACAGAGACCTTGTTCTCCGGCACCTAGCCCTAGCACCTAGCAAACTCTGCCCCGTGCAGAGGATCTCTTTTCTCGGTATGGAGATCGACTCGGTCGCCATGTCTGCACAGCTTACGAGCGAGCGTGCACACTCACTGCTGACTTGTCTTCGACAGTTCGAGGGCAAGAGCGCGGTCCCACTGAAATTATTTCAGAGGCTCCTGGGGCATATGGCATCTGCAGCCGCGGCAACACCACTCGGATTGCTTCATATCAGACCGCTTCAGCTGTGGATTCGCGATCGAGTCCCGAGGTGGGCATGGCATCATGGCATGTTCTGAGTCCCAGTGACTCCGACCTGCCGTCAGGGTGGTCTCCGTTCCCGCCGTATGTCGCAACTCGCACGCCACCTCCTCTTATGGAGTCAGAAGCACCTTAGGTCCCTTCGTGCTATTTACATTCCGGGAGATCAGAACTTTGCAGCCGACGAGCTGTCACGGTTTCGCCCAATCTCCGGCGAATGCCGACTCCATCCCCAGTCGATCCAGCTGATTTGGGACCAGTTCGGGGACGCACAGGTAGACCTGTTTGCCTCCCATGACTCATCCCACTGCGCCCTGTATTGCTCCCTGACCGAGGGCACGCTCGGCACGGATGCACTGGCGCACAGCTGGCCGCGGGGCCTCCGCTTATATGCGTTTCCCCAGTGAGCCTTCTCGCACATACCCTGTGCAAGATCAAGGAGGACGAGGAGCAGGTCATTCTGGTAGCGCCGTACTGGCCCACTCGGACGTGGTTCTCCGAACTGATACTCCTCGCGACAGCACCTCCTTGGCCAATTCCTCTGAGGAAGAACCTCCTTTCTCAGAGACGGGGCACCCTATGGCACCCTCGTCCCGATCTTTGGAACCTCCACGTGTGGCTCCTAGATGGGACGAGGCAGGTTTGAGTACCATCACTTCCGCTAGAGCATCGTCCACGAGACATGTCTACGCGTTGAAGTGGAACCTCTTAGTCAACTGGTGCTCTTCTCACCGAGAAGACCCCAGGAGATGCTCGATCAGTGTCGTGCTTTCCTTCCTGCAAGATGGGTTGGAGCGAAGGCTGTCTCCCTCCACCCTAAAGGTGTATGTGGCCGCTATCGCCGCATATCATGAAGCAGTTGAAGGTAAGTCTCTGGGAAAGCATGACCTGATCATCAGGTTCCTGAGAGGAGCAAGGAGACTGAATCATCCTCGCCCTCCTCTCGTTCCCTCTTGGGACCTCTCAGTGGTGTTAAATGCCCTGCAGAGGGCTCCCTTTGAGCCTCTGCAATCGGTTGAGCTTAAGTTCCTGTCAATGAAGACAGCGCTCCTGGTTGTATTGACCTCCATCAAGAGGGTAGGGGACCTGCACTTATTCTCCGTTGACGAAGCGTGCCTGGAATTCGGGCCGGGTCACTCTCACGTGATCCTGAGACCCCGGCCTGGATATGTGCCCAAGGTTCCCACCACTCCCTTCCGGGACCAGGTGGTGAACCTGCAAGCGCTGCCCCTGGAGGAGGCAGACCCAGCCTTGGCACTGCTCTGTCCAGTACGCGCTCTCCGTGCTTACGTAGACAGGACGCAGTGTTTCAGGACCTCAGACCAGCTCTTTGTCTGTTATGGTGGGAGACTGAAGGGAAAGGCTCTCTCAAAGCAGAGGTTGTCTCACTGGATAGTGGACGCCATTGCTTTGGCTTACCAACAGCAAGGCCGACTGTGCCCCCTTGGTGTGACAGCGCACTCCACACGGAGCGTGGCTTCCTCTTGGGCTCTAAGGGCTCTTGGGCGCCTTGCTGGCAGACATCTGCAGATCTGCAGGCTGGGCGACACCCAACACATTCGCCGGATTTTATAATCTCCGAGTGGAGCCTGTGTCCTCTCGTGTACTCACTTCAGTCAGCAAGTACTGGTGTCTTGGCTTGCTCGCCATTCCACTCCATGGACTGGATACGTGCGATATTTCCTCAGGTGAGCCTTTCTCTCTGAAGCCCTGAGTTCCTCCAGCACTGTTGACGCTGGCGCCAGTGTCGATTGCCTGTCACTCTGGTGTTCCTCCATATGAAGCCCCCCTCGAGCCATATGTGTATTTTTAAGTCCTCCCTACGGGTAGGCGTGCTGCGGCATATTTCCCCTGAGATATGCCTCCCAGTGTACTTTGGTATTCATGTGTTAAGTAGGATTCCTTCGTCCGTGCCTATATCACGACAGGGAGGTCAGACTTTCGCAGGGCACTGGAAGACAGCTGTGAAGGTGGCGTGATTTCACGGGGACCCCCATTCTCCGTCATCCGACGTAACTCGGAGTGACTACGAAAGGGAACTTCTCGGTAATGGATGTAACCCTCGTTCCCTGAGTAGGGAATGGAGACGTTACGTCTCCCTGCCACTTCCGCTGTACCGCTGGGTAGACACCTGAGTTCAGTCTCGGCTCCTCAGCGAAGACATGATCTGCCTTTGCAGGTGTCTCTCCTTATATACCCACGCGGTGGGGCGGAGATATGCTATGCAGATTCCGCAGACCCATGGCATTTCATTGCCATTGGCTCGTTTTATAATACTCGAAGATGATAGGCTTGATAGTATCCATGTTTGAATCGTTGTGTATTATAATTAGCATTCATATGCATTAGAATTTCGCTGACTTCTCAGTTTACCTTTCAAAGCTGTGACTACATCACGCTAGACATGAGTGTCCAATTTTATCCTCTTGTCTCCCGTCACTATACAGCACTCTATGGGCCCTATCTTGCACCCAGCGCAATTGACTTTGTACACCAAGACATGTATCATTCCTATTTTGTTCCCGACACACAGCGGTCTTTTCCCTCCACAGACGCACGTCGTTAAATTAGGGAATGAACTTGCGCTCCCGGGGGTGGTTCAGCGAAAAGAGGAGGCGTGTTCCAGCGCAAACGTTCCCTGGTGCTATTTTGCAGTTCCAGAAAACAATTCCGCCACAGACCAGGAAAAACCTAGTCTAAAGTCAGTGGCGCGTTTTTCAGATGTTATTTTAACCCTCTGGGGTCGGCAATCACGCTGGCGTGATCTGCTCACTTTTTTTCTTATCAGTGCAAAACAAACTCAAAATACTGATTTTGATCTTACATATAAGTGTTACACATCATTCAATACTGTTAATGTATTCTTTTTTTGTGTACACTCTTATTAACATCAAAACCTTGTGTTTTTGTAAAATAAATAAAATAAACAGGGTGCACTTTCAGCTCACACTGTCTCCGCAAAAATCTTTCTGAAACGTGTCCGAAAAATGAACTGTAACTCAATAAATACTTGTCACAGAGACACGAAAGATTTCTCTTTATGAAGCTGAAATTCTCTTCTTTTAAATGAATTTTTATATTTAAAAAAGCAACTATTCTCAGTTGATGTAATCTGTATGAAAAGAGAGAGATGTCGGTCTTTTTCCTTTCACCTAATTATAGCGTATGGCGTGTTAATGTGACCACGCCCACTGAGAGCGTGCGCTATTCAAACGTTAATGTTGAGGCAAGCCATGAAAACTCCCACATCAGAACGCCCTAACCTTTATATATATATATATATGTATGTATGTTGTCCTTTCAATTTTTGCTTGTGTGACACCTGAATGAAAGGCTCATTATTATGAGGGTCAGGTGAGAATCACCTAATTATTCATGATGGGGCTTGGACTGTTCAAGCCCATTCGCATATTGTCTTGGCAAACAAAAAAAAGTTTTTCACAATAAAACCCAATTCACAGTTTTATGTGAATGATTAGGCAGGACGTTTTTCAGATCATTTTGAAGAAAAAACACTAGGCAACAACATCCATTAGTCAAAAGTCGTGTGGACACATATGTATTATGTGTTTTGTAGCCTTATTTCAGAAACTTTCATTTTTAGTTTTTTCAATAACCACGCATAAACAATATTCTCTCAAATATACAAACATGTACATACATATTATATCACATATTATCGTAGCCATGTTTGTGCTAAATATAGTGTAATTTCACCTGTGCCATTAATATGTTTATAAGCAACTGAAAAAAACACAAATGTCACAGCATGTCAGAACATCTCAAGGAGCCCAAAAACACCTTAGACCCCAGAGGGTTAAGGGCGCATGATTGGCCATTATGTAGCGTGTGCACAACTCGCATACACTTTGCTTCTCTCATCTACACAGAAGCAGCAGTTGCCATTTTTTGCAAATCATACATTATTAAAAAGAAAAATATTAACACATGAGGGAAATCATTGTGGTGTCCATGAAGATGTGAAAAAAAATAGGCATAAACGTACTCGGTTACTAACCTAACCTCGGTTCTCTCTAGAAGAGGGAACGAGTACTGCGTACTATCTTACGCTTGGGGAAAACCTCTTTTCCACGAGATATTGAAGCCAAAAATTATCCTTAATTTTGAATTAATGTAAAACGTGTTGCGGCAGCTGTAGACATAGGCAAGACGGCTCGCGTGCCTATTGGCTGTCCTGCGGCAACTGCAGCAGCCTATCGAGAAAGACCCTTGGTGACGCCAGATCCAATGGGGGCGCTTCGCGCCCACTACGTCATGTCCCGCCGAGACGGGGATGGCCTGGGCCTATAAATACAGCTCGATGGGCTGATATAATCTGTTTTTTCATCGCCGAAGCGAACCAGAGCATGTTGCAGGCATGGCAAAGATACGCAGTACTCGTTCCCTCTTCTAGAGAGAACCGAGGTTACGTTAGTCACCGAGTACGTTCTCTTACGAGAGGCTCTCTCGTACTGCGTAATATCTTACGCTAGGGGAACACAATGTAAAACGACATGCGTACCAAAGTCCCAAGGGCAGGTGCCCAGGGCTCATATAGTGCTTAATCCCCATGGACTCACACAGAGTCTGGGAAGAGAGGCTAGAAGCGTCATTCCCAATAAGTATCATCCTAAGGGAGCTAATCAGTGTTCCAAACAGTCAGGGTGAAAATGTTTGGCCTGGACTGGGTAATGGTATGGGTCTTACTTATTGCCCATGGAGTTTTTTTTTTTTTTTTGTTTTTTTTTTGATCAGCGAACGGTGCTCAAGCGGTTTCAGTATTCTGAGCCGAAGCAACGGAGCAGACAGTACTGTTCTTTAGACCGAAAGTAGTTTAGCCTGTAAGGCGGGAACCTCTAGGTTATAAAACCTTATAAATGTAGACTGGGAGGCCCAGCCTGCCACCATACAGATATCCTGTAAGGTAATCCCGCTAGACCAAGCCCACGACGAGGCCATGCCTCTTGTGGAGTGTGCTCTGACACCCAAAGGACACGGCAAGTCTTTAGAAGTGTACGCCAGCACTATGGCATCAACTATCCATCTGGATAGGCTCTGTTTCGATGCGGCTAGTCCCTTAGCACGTCTGCTGAACGAAACAAAGAGCTGCTCAGTCTGTCTGAAAACAGACGAGCGAGACACATAAACTCTTAACCCTCTGGGGTCTGAGGTGTTTTCTGGGTCCTGGAGGTGTTCTGACATGCTCTGACATTTTCATGGCTAAAGTCTTATTACACTGTATTCAGCACAAACTCTGCTACAATAATATGTCAGCAGCATGTATGTAAAAGTTTTGAGATAGTTTTGCGATAATGATATTTATGCGTGGTTTGTGAAAAAAACAAAAAAATTGTCATATAAGGTCATGAAAACCCATACTAATTATTTCATCACAAGACTTTTGAAAATTGTATCACATAGCATAGAGTATTTGCTCCAAAACTATGTGAAAATCATCCTGACTACTCATTCAGATAAGACAATAAAGTCTTTTAAAATTTGTATTACGTGTTTTGTATAAGATAGCTTTATGAGAAGGGGCGTGATCTCATTAATATTACTGCTTTTCACACCTGAGGAAGACAAAGACCCTCCCCTAATGGCCCTGATAGGTGCTATTAGGCCCTATCATTATGAGGAGCCTTGCACAAAGAATGAGGATATTTAAAAAAGAATGGCTTTTAGATTGTTTGGATTTATTTACAACACTACATAATCCAAAGATACACAACAAAGGACAAATCTAAAGACAGAGCCTTGAACAGTCATAGTACATACCTGTCATTTCCAAGGTGTTTGATTGATCATTTTACCATGTTCATGTACAGAGTCTCCTGTGAATGTTAAAGTCAGCAGGACTTATCAGTGGGGCATCTGGTCCCTGTAAAAAAACAAATAAAAAAATAAACACCTGTGAACATGCTGATATCAAGAGAAACTATAGGGCTGCACGATTTTGGGAATACATTTTAGATTTTTCTGGTTAAAATTATTATTAAATATATATGAACACCAAGTTTGTTGTGCATTGTTATAGCCTATGTGTAGGGCTGCATAAAATAATAACAGATAGATAGCAGGCAGCCTATACATCGTTAAAAAAGAACACTTTAGTAACACTACACTAGACAATTTTTCTAGGATTATCATATGTTACCTCAAATGTTTCCATTTGTTATGTGCCTTACCTTAAAAATCGTTCTCATAATCAAATCGTGTTCTTCTAATTCTTCTGAGGTAAATCCAAGGTGCACAGACCAAACACTTCCAAACTCGACGAAAAGCAGAGCAGTACTGAAGTCGTTGATTCTTTGTTTAGAGGTGATGATCGAGGGCGGTAACAGGTTTGCATTCCTTCACGTGGATCATTTGAATTTGAACAGCTCGCGCGCGTGTGGGCGTGGTCATATTAGAGTTAATGAGCTCGGGCTGAAGAAACCTGTACATGTTGCTTTCATACGAATTACTTAAACAGAGAATATTTGTTTTTGATATGATTTACATCATTTAAAAATGGAGACTTCAAGCTTTGTAAAGACATGTTTCATGTCACAGTGACAAGCATTTTCTGAGTTATAGGTCATTTTCTGTCTCGTTTCAGAATGAACTTCACATTGAGAGAGACGGGAGAACGCGCATCATGTTTATTTTCTTTATTTTACGAAAAACACAAAATTTTGTTTTTATTATGTGTACACAAAGGAAAGAAGACATTTAACAGTTTTTCATGATGTGTGACACATATGTAAGATCAAAATCAACAGAGTATTTTGAGTTTGTTTTGCACTGATAAGAAAATAAGCGAGCAGATCACGCTGGCGTGATTGCCGACCCCAGAGGGTTAATGCCCTGACTGGGCAAAGTTGTAATCCGGCAGGGCAGACAGGGAAATAACCTGGGCCCTGAACGGTGTGTTGAGGGATTTAGGCACGTATCCGTGTCTTGGTTTGAGTATGACTTTCGAGTCATTTGGCCCGAATTCCATACACGTCGCGCTTACTGAGAGCGCTTGTAAGTCCCCTATGCGCTTCACTGAAGCAAGAGCCATAAGAAACACTGTCTTGAACGACAAATGTTTCATGTCTGATAAACGGATTGGCACGAACTGGGTACCTTTCATGGCTTCCAAAACCGTAGAAAGGTCCCACATGGGAACTGAAGGGGGTCTGGGAGGATTCAGCCTCTTAGCTCCCTTAACCCTCTGGGGACCAGAAACGCGCTGGCGCGTTTTGCTCGTTTTTTTTCACATAGCAGAAAAATAGACTTAAAGTACTACCATCATTTCTGTTCATATAGAGTTAAGAAATATGAGAAAATAATCTATTAAATGTCTACTTTTTTATGTGCCCACATACAATCGAAATAAAATATTGTGCTTTTGTAAAATAAAGAAAATAAACAGGGTGTGCGTTCTGCCTCTCGGTCACCGTGAACTTTTTTTCTGGAGCACGTCTCTAATCTTCAACACAACTCAGCTAATACTATTCACCCAGCCATAAGCAATATATCTTTTAAATCATTTGAGTTTGTACTTTTAAATGATCCGATTCAAAACTAAAATTATCATTCTCCGTTTATGTCATCTATATAAAAAGAGAGACGTGTCAGCCCGTCTCATTATTGTTCTCTCAGCTGATTATCTCTGGTAATGTGACACGCCCACGGAGAGCACGCGCTATTCAAAGGCAAATATGTGAAGCAACACATTGAGACGCGTTAACGCCCATAAACTCTGAAAACACACTATATTTTTTAGTCAGATTAATCTACTGTCGTCTTGCGCGGCTATATGAGGAACAATCCTGGGACATTTACCACTGGGTTTATTTTCACTTCGAGGATGAACAGATTCAGCTGAGAAGTAAGTGTTTTTTGCAAGTGCTTTGTTCTAATCGCGATATAGAATAACGTAGTGTCTGTAAACGGAAAAATAGCATACTGTTAAATGTGAATCATGTTTGTGTGTGTGTGTGTGTGTGTGAATGAATGAATGAATGAATGAACGCACAGATACGCACTGTTACAGACTAAATAACAGACAACATTTCGTTGACTCGTTTTGGATAAAGTTTTTACTCTAAAATAGACATCAAATAAGCTTTTTTTAGGAGTTTCTGCTCATATGTTAAATATATAGTATGTTTTGTCAATAAACTAATCAACTAAGATGTTATAGTGTTTGTTCAAGCTATATCAAAATAATGAATCCTCAACTTTGAAATATGTATGATCAAACTAAGACATTTATGGAGAAAGACAATTTTCGTTTCAAGATGTTTCCAACTCTAACTTTGAACTTTGAACTGAAATAAAACCATGTCTATATGGTGAAGGGTGTGTGATAGAAGTGTCCAGACGTATGCACCCTGTATTTTCCTTATATAAATCCAAACAATCTAAAAGCCATTCTTTTTTAAATCTCCTCATTCTTTGTGCAAGGCTCCTGTAATGATATGGCCTGATAGCTCCTAATAGGGCCATACTGCCCTACAAAGGCAAAATACCTTAAATCGCTAGAGTGTGGAACTGAGAAAAATGACTTTAAAGAATTTTAGTTGTCCCGCCAAATTAATTATAGGTAGGACACTGAAAATCTGGCAATTAGATGTTTAAGTAATGAAAATTATCTACATAACAAATTGTTTAGCTCAAACTTGACTTTTGACCACTATTTTAAAGTTACTGTACTCTGCCTTTGTATTGTCAGCAAAAAGTGAGAAGTCATGCCAAGGCAAAAGGCAGTAACTTCCACATTATCAATATTTGGTTGCTGATCACCATTAACAAAATCATTATAGTAACACCTGTATAAAATCTAGTGATAATGGCATTTATTTTGTATGATTTACAAGTACCTAGCTAGCCTTCTAGTTATTGTGCTTTGGTTGCCCTATTAATACATTAGACATGACAAAATAAAAAAACTGGTGTTACGGTGTTCTGCCTTGGTTTCTCATGGGCTTTTGGAAGTTACGGTTAAGACAAAACATTATTTTCTCGAAAAAACAACGGAATTGACTCAAGATACTTATCCACATGATAAAGGAGGTCTTGAATGTGCCAAAAATATAAATAACTCATTTTCGACCAAAAACGAAGTTACGGTCTTTTGCCTTTGCACGGCAGCATTATGGGAGGGTCTTTGTCTTTCTCAGGTGTGGAATGCCACACATATTAATGAGAGATCACGCCTCCTGCATAAAGCTTTCTCAAACAAAACACGTCATTAAAAATGTAAAAGACTTTATTGACTTATCTGAATGAGTAGTCAGGATGATTCTCACATTTTTTTGGAGCAAATATTCTAGGCTATGTGATACAATTTTCAAAAGTCTTGTGAAGAAATAATCAATATGTGTTTTGTGGTCTTATTTCAGCAACTTTCATTTTTATTTTTTTCAATAACCACGCATAAACATTATTCTATTAACCTGTTAAGCTTCAAGCCCATTTTTGAAAAATCCCCAGATATGGCATTCCCAAACTGAAACAGATACAGTTCATGAACCCTTTGTACTAAAAGCACAAGTAAGATCTCATTTGAAAGCTGACACCTGGAAGTTTATTGTAAATGTAGAATTAATTATTGTCATAATGAAAAAAAATAGTTATAAAAAGCTTCAAAGTTTTGTAAAGTTATTATACATTTATTTTTATGAAACATCTTCATGAAAATAAAATTGAAGTTGGCCCTGGAGCAATCTAGAAATGCACTGCAGCTAAAGCCACATGTCTGGCCATGTTATATTTAAAATCTGAAGATGATAAGTCTAAAACTCTGTATTTAGTTCAATGTTTTTCAAGATCATGTCATATGACTTTATTTTGATTAGACTGGTGTTTATTGTCATCTTATAAGCATCTATTCAGTCTATTGCCTCTATTGTTTTGTGATGCAAAAACGAGCCCCATTCAGTCTCAGTCTCCCCTGCACATATTCACACCTCTCCAGCCTGTTTATTGCTCTAAATATGCTTTTCTTTTGTCTGCATTATAATCACTAACGACTAGCAATTCACACTGTTTCAATCCCTCATTTATTTTATAAAAGTTCTCACTTCACAGTGAAACTGTATCAAATGCCCTTTTTGAAAAACGAAACAGTTTGAAACAGTAAGCATTCTTATTTAGAAAAAAATCATAAAAATTACACCGAAGTTAGGTAGCAGGTGCTCAGTACTAGCTAGCATGTTAGCTTAGCACACCATCAATACACGACAATTTATGAGAATAAAACTATGTTTGTGCTCAACTTACTTTATAGCGCAAGTCGAGTGTTTTAAATAACTTTCTGTAATCTGATTTGGCTTCAGATAAAAAAATCAGATAGAAAATATATTATTTTATTGTATTCTGCACAATTTGAAAGTCTATCTCGATTAGCATTACTTTATACATATAATCTATTATTATGAAAATACCTGACATGACTCGAAGAACACAGGTAAATCAAATATCATTGCAATCATGTTTATTGTCTTCAAAACATCTTTATCTGCACTTTACAGCGATCTCGGATAGCTTTGTTGTGCTAGGACTTCCTGAATGTCACATGATTATAGTTCTTCTTCATGTGATCCATATATGGACTTTACTGTTCAAACAGCGCCCCAGACCGTTAGTATGAATTGATAACACAGTACATCAGAGTATACAGCGCTCAAAATGATTACATCGACGCATTTGGGTATAAATTCAATAAATATTATTCCTGTCTATAGAAGTCTGATGTAAACCTATGAGAATCTATCAATATTTCTCCAAATCTGCACATGTTTGAGCTAAAAGCCCTGAGGGACGTTGTTTTGTCAAGAGCTGTCATGACGATCGCACGGGAGTTTTTTTCTGAATGAGACCGGCTGACGCTCATAATTCATATTAAAGGTAACGACTCATTTTTTAATTTCATAACTCCTGACACAAATTAAGACATAACTGTCACTATAAGTTTCACAGAATACAATAGTGGTCAAATACTGAAACTTGAGTCTTATATCTTTTTAATGATGTATAGTTTGTCAAGGTAATAACATTAAATCTGATAGTAACTTTGAACTATTTAAAAAAAAAAACGCTTCAGTGCGCCCGCGCTCTGGTGAAGCTTAACAGGTTAAAAATACAAACATGTACATACATGTTGCTCAGATCTCATGGTAGCCAAGTTTGTGCTATATAGAGTGAATTTACACCTTTGCCATTAACATGTTTATAAATAACTGAAAAAAGCACAAATGTCAGTGCATGTCAAAACATCCCAAGGGCCCCAAAACACTCTGGTCCCCAGAGGGTTAACCCTCTGGGGTCTGAGGTGTTTTCTTGGCCCTGGAGGTGTTCTGACATGCTCTGACATTTATGCTTTTTTCTGTTACCTGTGACATTTTCATGGCTAGAGTCTGACTCACTGTATTCAGCACAAACTCTGCTACAGTAATATGTCAGCAGCATGTATGTAAAAGTTTTTAGTTTTGAGATAATGACGTTTATGCATGATTTGTGAAAAAACTAAAAAACATTGTCACTGAAATAAGGTCATGAAACCCATGCTAATTATTTCTTCACAAGACTTTTGAAAATTGTATCACATAGCCTAGAATATTTGCTTCAAAACTATGTGAAAATCATCCTGATTACCCATTCAGATAAGTCAATAAAGTATTTTAACATTTGTATGACGTGTTTTGTGTAAGAAAGCTTTATGCGGGGAGGCGTTAACCATCCATTATTTTGATGGGTTTGACACCTGAGAAACACAAAGACCCTCCCCTAATGGCCCTATTAGGTGCTATCAGGACCTATCATTATGAGGAGCCTAGCACAAAGAAGGAGATTTAAAAAAATAATTGCTTTTAGATTGTGTGGATTTATTTACAACACAACATAATCCAAAGGACAAATCTAAAGACTGAGGCTTGAACAGTCACACAACTTTGTGCCATTCCTGAAACATATACATACCTGTCATTTCCAAGGTGTTTGATTTTTCATTTTACCATGTTCATGTACAGAGTCTCCTGTGAATGTTGAAGTCAGCAGGACTCATCAGTGGGGCATCTTGTCCCTGTAAAAAATAAAATAAAAAAATAAACACATGTGAACAGGCTGATATCAAGAGAAACTTTTCTGGTTAAAATTATTATTAAATACATATATATAAAACACCAAGTTTGTTGTGCATTGTTATAGCCTATGTATAGGGCTGCATAACAGATAGATAGCAGGCAGCCTATATATCGTTATAAAGGAACACTTCAGTAACACTACACTAGACAAAAATATTATTTGTAGGGTTATCATATGTTATCATATGTTACTTCAAACGTTTCCATTCGTTATGAAATGAGATTGGAGAAAAACATGAAGCCTAATGTTTGGCATGTTTTGCTTTTCAAACCCACAGCGCGAGTGACTCAAACTCAGCGCGTGCAGAGGACATTTACTGAAGCGATCAAACCGCTCCAAACTATGAAACATTATTGTTACATTATAGATATCTACGTGTGAGCAGATATCCACAAACACAGTATTTAACAGTAAACACGGGTCCAAACATTATAATATTCACCATTGAAGAATAAGCATACTTTATATCATGCTGTGTTTAATTATCGAAGATAAAAACATTCTTGTGTGTACATGTATATTCACTCCAACATTTTAGTCTGGCACCAGTTTAACCCTCTGGGGTCGGCAATCACGCCGGCGTGATTTGCTCGATTTTTTTCACATAGCAGCAACATAGACTTAAAATACTCCGTCATTTATGGTCATACAGAAAAAAGAAACATGAAAAAAGAATCTGTGAGATGTCTATTTTTGTATGTGTCCACTTACAATAAAAACAAACCATTGTGCTTTTGTAAAATAAAGAAAATAAACGGGGTATGCGTTCTGTCTCTCCGTCTCGGTGAACTTTTTTTTTTCTTGAGCACGTCTATAAACTGAAACAACTCCGCGAATACACGTCTCACATTTATGAGCCATGTATCTTTATAAACATGTAAGTGTGTACTTTTAAATTATCTGATTCAAAACAAAAACAAATATTCTCTGTTTAAGTAATTTGTATAAAACCAACAAGATTTCCAGTTTCTCAAACGCTTGCTCATTATTTTCAATTCGACCACGCCCATGCGCGCAAAAGAGATTGATATGCAAATATCCACGTGAAGGAACGCAAACGCCCTCATTACCTCAAAAACAACGCACCAAACTTCATCAGTCCAATGCTTTTCGCCGAGGTTGGAAAACACGCTGTGATTTTACATTGGATTTTACTTACCTCAGAAGAAGAAGAAGATCGCGATTTGAAGACAAGAAAGATGTAAGGTATGAAATGTATTATGAATAATATTAGTTAGTGTTATTGTTGAATTGCAGTTAAGCTGTTGCTAGACTAAAATGTATGAAATCGACAGAAACATGTTGAAATATGAACTATAGACAGGCAGGCATACCTTTCAATGCGAAATTTATATTCATGTACGACACAAGGTTGTTCTTATGTTTGATAATAAAACACAGCATGATATAGTAGGCTAGTAGCCTATAGTGTTTACTTTACTATGGTGAATATTATAATGTTTAGATCTGGGTTTACTGTTAAATACAGTGTTTGTGGATATCTGCTCAAACGTAACGTTAGATATGTATAATATGTTAACAATAATGTTTCATAGTTGCTCAATCCAGTACATTTTCTCTGCGTGCGCTCTGAGTTTGAAAAGCAAAACGCACCAAACATTAGGTTTCATGGTTTACATTTGAAGTAACATATAAATAAATTTGTCTCTAGTGTAGTGTTACTAGGCCGACCTGCTATAGACTATTGTTATTATTTTATGCAGCCATACACGTTGGCTATATGCATTGCACAACACACCTGGTGTTCATTATATATGTGTGTGTGTGTATTTTATAAATTGTAAAAAGATATTTTAACCAGAAAAATCTCAAATGTATTCCCAAAATTGTGCAGCCTTTCTCTTGATATCAGCATTCACAGTTGTTTTTTTGTTTGCTGTTGTTTTGTTTTTTTACAGGGACCACTGAGCCACTGAGTCCTGCTGACATTCACATGAGTCTCTGTAGTCTGTACATGAACATGGTAAATGGAACATGGACAGGTATGTACTATGTTTCAGGAATGTCACAAAGGTCTCTGTTGAACAGAGTGTGTGTGATCTAAAGATCAGTGTGTTCAATAATGTGCTTTTTTGTCATTTGTTGTGTATCTTTGGATTGTGTTGTGTTGTAAATAAATCTAAACAATCAAAAAGCCATTCTTTTTAAGGCTCTCCTCATTCTTTGTGCAAGGCTCCTAATGATAGGGCCTGATAGCACCTTAATAGGGCCATTATGGGAGGGGTCTTTGTCTTCCTCAGGTGTGAAAAGCATACATAATAATGAGAGATTCACAGTGGTTTACGCCTTCTCGCATAAAGCTTTCTTACCCCAAACACGTCATACACATTCTAAAAGACTTTATTGACTTATCTGAATGAGTAGTCAGGATGATTTTCACATAGTTTTGAAGCAAATATTCTAGGCTACGTGATACAATTTTCAAAAGTCTTGTGAAGAAATAATTAGCAAGGGTTTTATGATCTTATTTCAGTGATATTTGTTTTTTGTTTTTTTCACAAACTACGCATAAACGTCATTATCTCAAAACTAAAAACTTTTACATACATGCTGCTGACATATTACTGTATCAGAGTTTGTGCTGAATACAGTGTAATCAGACTTTAGCCATGAAAATGTCACAAGTATCAGAAATAAACACAAATGTCAGAGCATGTCAGAACACCTCCAGGACCCAGAAAACACATCAGACCCCAGAGGGTTAACTAGTAGCTTCAATGTAAAGTATATACAACCATAAGACGCTTATTATGTGTCTTACCTTAAAAATCGTTCTCATAATCAAATCGTGTTCTTCTAATTCTTCTGCGGTTAATCTAAGGTGCAAAGACCAAACACTTCCAAACTCGACAAAAAGCAGAGCAGGACTGAAGACGCTGATGAGTCTTTGTTTAGATGTGATGAGGGCGTTTGCGTTCCTTCACGTGGATCATTTAAATTTGAATAGCTCGCGTGCGTGTGGGCGTGGTCACATTAGAGTCAATGCAGAGCATTTGAGGAAAGGCTCTTGAAGAGAGAAAGAGCATTCTAAAGGAGAATGGAATTTGTTTCAGGTGCTGTACATCAGCTAGTCATCTTGCAAGAGACTGTAGGACAACAGTAAAGTGCCTGGAGTGCGACAGCGACCGGCATCATGCTGCTATGCATCCAGGTCCACTAACTCAAGTCTACAGAAGGCCTACAACCCCACCAGCCAATGGCGGGGAGGAAGAGGAACATGCTAGCGACAGTACAGCCATCTCCTCACACTGCACCCAGGTATGTGATCCAGACTGAACCGCAAGATCCTGCTCGAAGATCTGTCTGGTACGAATATACCCTCAAGGTCAACGTGAGAAGGTAACCAACATGTACGTCATTTTGGATGATCAAAGTAACGCTCACTGGTGCGATCAGATTTCTTCAAGCTTTTCAACATCAAAGGCCAACCATTCCCCTACGCACTTAAAACCTGTGCTGGATTAGTTGAGACGTCAGGCAGAAAGGCAGAGGGTTTCCAGGTCGAATCGTTTGATGGGCAGACTAGCCTACCGCTACCATCGCTAATTGAGTGTAATGACATTCTCATTGATCGCTCTGAAATACCGACGCCTGATGCAGCCCGCCACCATCCTTATCTACGAAGTGTAGCAGCACACATACCAGAACTCGACCCCAATGCAGAAATCCTCCTCTTGCTAGGCAGAGACATTGTGAGAGTCCATAAAGTCCGACAGTAATTGAGCGGACCAAACAACGCCCCATTTGCACAATGACTGGATTTGGGATGGGTCCTGGTACGAGACGTGTGCCTAGGAAATGCACACAAACGAGCTGTGAGCGCGTTTAAGACAAGTGTGCAAGAGAATGGTCGACCCTCTATTCTAAGACCATGTGAAGGCTTCATGAAGCTGATTGAAGATGTGTCCCATAGCAGGGAGCAGAAGAACAAAACACACAAGACATCGTTGGAGGCCCTTGGACTACAGGTCTTCAGCGAGACTGAGTCCGACAACAAAGCCGCTCCGTCAATGGAGGACACAATCTTTTTGGAAATCATGGAACAAGAAATGTATAGAGACAAGTAAAACAACTGGGTCGCTCCTCTCCCCTTTAGAGTTCCCCGTCAACGTTTGTCCAACAACCGTGAACAGGTGTTCACTCGCTTCATCGCCCTGGAGAAAACGCTGCGGAGAAAAACTGAGATGAGAGACCAGTTTCTAGAATTCATGAAGAAAATATTTGACAACAGACATGCAGAAGTGGCTCCTCCACTGGAGGATAATGAAGAGTGTTGGTACCTGCCTACTTTCGGAGTCTTCCACCCGCAAAAGCCTGGAAGCATCCGCGTGGTGTTTGACTCCAGTGCAAAGTACTTTGGCACATCTTTAAATGGTGTTCTTCTGTCAGGCCCAGATGTTCCACTGCTTTCTTGTCCGCAGAGACCATAGAGACTACCTGAGGTTTTTGTGGTACAGAGACAATGACATGTCTAAGGACATTATCGACTACAGGATGAGGGTCCATGTTTTCAGCAACAGTCCGTCACCATCCGTAGCCATCTACGGATTAAGGAGAGCCATCCATGAAGGTGCACATAAACATGGAAAAGACACGGTCCAGTTTGTCGAACATCATTTTTATGTAGGTGATGGGCTCATCAGTGTGCCAACTGAAGCCGAAGCCATCAGTCTGCTACAGAGAACACAGACCTCTCTCAGAGAATCGAACCTGAGGCTTCACAAGTTGGCCTCAAACAGTGAAGCCGTCCTTCAGGCCTTTGCACCAGAGGATAAAGCAGTTCAGAAAGACCTTGACCTTAGCGGTGAAGTTACACCAGTCCAACGCAGTTTGGGACTGCTGTAGGAGACAACGATAGACACTTTCACATTCACAGTCTCAGAGCACAAGAAACCTTTCACTCGCAGGGGAGTCCTGTCAACAGTGAATAGCGTTTTCAATCCTTTAGGCATGGTTGCACCGGTGACTATTGAAGGGAAAATCCTCTTGAGGGAACTCAGTGTCAACACATGTGACTGGGATGCTCCTCTTCCAGACCAAAAGTTGAAGCAATGGGAAGCATGGCATGAGTCACTGCATGACTTAAGCAAGCTGCATGTCCTACGTTCACACACAGCAACGTCACTTTCCAAAGCTGTACACACAGAGCTCTGCGTGTTCTCCGATGCGTCCACAAAGGCAATTGGAGTTGTGGCGTATCTCAGGACCATTCAAGCTGAAGGACAAGTCGAAGTAGGATTCATCTAGGGGAAGGCTAAGCTGGCCCCACAGTCCGAACCTACCATTCCTCGGTTGGAATTGTGTGCTGCAGTATTAGCCGTGGAAGTGGCCAAACTTATCCAAGATGAATTGGACCTGCAGCTGGATGAAATCAAGTTCTATTGTGACAGCAAGGTAGTGCTTGGATATATTCACAATCAGACAAAATGCTTCTACGTCTACGTTCACAATAGAGTCAGACGAATTCGTCAATCCAAAAGACCTAACCAATGGTTCTACGTCAACACAGAGGACAACCCGGCTGACCACGCATCCAGGTCAGTTCCTGCGTCTCAATTAACAAAGACTATGTGGTTCACTGGACCAGCGTTTTTACACAAACCAAATCCATCTGACATAATACAAGCCAGATGTTTGAACTTGTTAACCCAGAATCAGACATGGAAATACGACCTGAAGTGAGTAGTTTTCTTACTGAGACTCAAAACCAAGGCCTTACCGCCACACGGTTACAACGCTTTTCATGCATGCGGTCCCTCACCAGGGTTATTGCACTACTCGTCCACATAGCCAGCACTTACAAACACGACAAGTCCAGAGAATGTAAAGGATGGCATCACTGCAACCTCCCACGCACTGCGGATGAGTTGTCTCAGGCGAGAAACATCATCATCAGAGCAGCACAGGAAGATGTTTATGCAAAAGAGCTCACAGTTCTTGAGCTCGGACAAGCTGTAACCAAGAACAGTTCTCTTCACAAGCTCAGACCTGTTCTTGAAGGTGATTTGATTTGTGTTGGTGGCAGATTAAAGCACGCCGACTTGAGCACTCAGGAAAAAAAACACATCATCTTGCCTAAGACCAGCCACTTTTCTCTACTGTTGGTGCGACAATATCATGAAGAGGTAAAGCATCAAGGCCGCCACTTCACAGAAGGCGCCCTGAGAGCAGCGGGCTTCTGGGTCATGGGTGGAAAACGACTTATTGCCTCTGTCTTGCACAAATGTGTAGTGTGCCGAAAGTTACGCCGAAGAACAGAGGAACAACTTATGGCAGACTTGCCTCCAGAACGCTTGCACACATGTCCACCCTTCAGCTATGTAGGAGTGGATGTGTTCGGACCGTGGCAAATCGTCTCCAGGCGTACACGAGGTGGACAGGCCCAAAGCAAACGATGGGCCATGCTCTTCTGCTGCATGGGCTCCCGAGGCGTGCACATCGAGCTCATCGACTCCCTAGACACGTCCAGTTGCATCAATGCATTGAGACGTTTCTTTGCCATACGGGGACCTGCGAAGCAGATAAGATCGGACTGCGGAAACAAACTTTGTAGCCACTGCAAAGGAACTGGGATTAAGCCGACAACAACCTGACTTCACAGTTCAGAACTTCTTGAGTCAACAGGGTTGCTCATGGGGGTTCAATCCTCCTCATGCGTCCCAAGTGGGAGGATTATGGGAACGTATGATAGGCCTATCAAGACGGATCCTTGATGCAATCCTGCTTCAAGAGAACATCCAACTCACCCACGACGTCCTTTGCACACTCATGATGGAAGTGACTGCAATAATCAATGCCAGGCCTCTCGTTCCAGTCTCCACTGACCCAGAGTCACCGTTCATATTGTCTCCTGCAATGATACTTACCCAGAAGGTTGGGGTGGCCCCACCGCACAGAGATTTCACAGATAAGGATCTTCTCAGCAGACAATGGAAACAAGTCCAAGCTCTCGCTGACAGATTCTGGTTTCGCTGGCGTCAAGAGTTCCTTCCCACTCTACAAGTCCGCCGAAAATGGAAAGATTCTCAACGTGACCTGAAAGAAGGGGACATTGTGCTCCTGAAGGACAGTCAAGCTCCACGTAACACGTGGCCTATGGCAAGGATCACAGCTGTCTTCCCTGGTAGAGACAGCAAAGTAAGGACGGTGGAGCTCAGGACATCAGATCAAGGTTCTGCAAAGGTGTTCTTGAGACCAGTGTCAGAAGTAATTCTTCTTCTGCCCAAAGACTGAAGGTTCAGAGACATTTGATAGTTAATAGTGACCTTTAAGGTCAGACGGGGAGTGTTCTACCCTTCAGGCATTTAAGTTTAATTTTAGGCTTTTATTTGGTATACTTTCAGTTTCTTTCAGACTCTTATTTTGACATTTGTTTACTGAGCTAAAAACGGGAAGTAGAAAGCCACATTAGAAATGCATTAGAAAACGGCAGACTGGTTAAAAAATGTAGACGGTCATTGCGCCAGAGAAAATTCATCCTGCCCGTTGACTTCCCAGTAGAAGCATCGCTTTTTCACTCTCTCATCACTCATCTCTAATGTATGGATTCAGTATAATGTGAAGAAAATAAAACTGCATACAAAGAATTCAGGATTTCTTCATGTTCATGAATAGAGAGAGTTTAGCTCACTGTTTAGTTAGAGTTGGTACACCTCAGTGAGAACAGTATAATATCTGTAATTCCAGTTTGAGATATCTTCAATTTGATTCTGAATAGTCATAACTCTCATAACTTCAAGATATCTTTAATTAATCTCCATGTTCCTTTTCAGATATCTTAAATTAAGTTTTGACTAGGCGAAATGACCTTGTAGATATCTGTAACTGAAATTGTGACTAGTCAAAATGGCGTTGTAGATATTTTAAACTAGAGTTAGGGATAGTCATAATTTAATTGTAGATCTTTATTATCAAGTTATAGATATCTTAAAATTAATTTGGATTAGAGAGATCTGAAATTTGAGATATCTGTAACTTTCATTCTGCCTAGCCAAAATGTAATTACAGATATCTTGAATTAGAGCTTTGACTAGGCGAAATGACGTTGCAGATATCTGAATGCAAATTAGGCCCGCATCCCACTTTAGGCGGGATCAGTGCCTTTTTAATTATATTAGCTACTGTTTTAACCTGAAATCAATACCTACAGGCTATCAGGGGTTTTTACTGTTAAAAAATTAAATAAAAAACAAGAACTAATCTGAACTAAGATTTGTTTTTTCTCATGTAAGGAAGTTATTGTTATTGCACCGCCATGCCAAGAATAGCATGCATGTTGTAACGGTTATCAGCTGGAGTGCCCTTGAGAGCCACCTGAGGGCACTCCACATCAGACTATCATGGTTCACTCACAACTACATTCCCCATAATTCACTGCCCGGACTCATCATCCCTGATTTTCACATTCACCTGTGTCTCATTATATTGTTTAGTTCACCCCATAAGAGCCTGGTTCACCTCATCATTCCCTGTGAAGTCTTGTACGTTATTCCACTGCAATTCTAAGCGTTTCCTTCCCGAGTTTGATTCCTGTGTTTGACCTGTGGATTGTTTATCGTTGCTGACCCTTCTCTGCCTGCCCTGACCCTGGACTCTGATTCTCTCTGCCTGCCCTGACCCTTTGCTTGAAATCTGGTTTGTCTCTGCCTTGTCTCCGTTGCCCAGTTTGCTGTTGCCTGACCCTTGCCTGTTTTGACGTTCCTTTATTAAAAGCTGCAAATGGATCTCCTTGTGTCTGCTGCATCGTAACAGAATACTTCGCCACACCAAGATCCAGCAGCGATGCCAACCAGGGATACAGCAATACAAATCATGCGTCTCAAGCAGGGGAATCGGCTGATTGAGGAGTATGTCGAGGACTTTATTGATCTGGCACATCTCACCTCAATGGACACGGTATGTCTTATGATCTTTTTCCGGGGAGGACTATCTGAACCGCTCGGTTCATTCATGCCCTTGCATGATCCTCACTGGTCGCTTGAACAGTATATCGACCTGGCCCTTTCCTTGAGCGGATCGGCACTTACTGTGGGGTTGGCGGACGAAGAACTCTGCAAGCTCACAGTACCCCCTGAGCCTGAGTCAGTTCACGTCCCACCAACCATCAAGCCTGCCACCGGATCGGTCTATGGCCGCCCAGGACTGGTTTCCAGCGTGACAGATTCCCCGCTGATGTCTGCACGTGGTGCCAAGAGGGTCATCGTTTCAGGGTCTCGTCCCGCCGAGACCGTCCAGCCAGAGTCTCTTCCCGCCGAGGCCTTTCAGCCTTGTCCGGCTCGAGCCTGTCCCAGAGCCAGTCCAGCCGAGCCTGCACTTCACGTCAGCACAGCCGATCCAGAGACTGTTCACATCAGCACAGCCGAGCCAGAGACTGTTCACGTCCAGTCTGCCCAGCCAGAGACTGTTCACGTCCCGTCTGCCCAGCCAGAGACTGTTCACGTCCCGTCTGCCCAGCCAGAGACTGTTCACATCACGTCTGACCAGCCAGAGACTGTTCACGTCCCGTCTGCCCAGCCAGAGACTGTTCACGTCACGTCTGACCAGCCAGAGACTGTTCACGTCACGTCTGACCAGCCAGAGACTGTTCACGTCCGGTCTGCCCAGCCAGAGACTCTTCACGTCACGTCTGACCAGCCAGAGACTGTTCACGTCACGTCTGACCAGCCAGAGACTGTTCACGTCACGTCTGACCAGCCAGAGACTGTTCACGTCACGTCTGACAAGATGGCCACCGCCGAGCCAGTGTCTTCGGACAAGATGGTCGCCGCCGAGCCAGTGTCTCCGGACAAGATGGCCGCCGCCGAGCCAGTGTCTCCGGACAAGATGGCCGCCGCCGAGCCAGTGTCTCCGGACAAGATGGCCGCCGCCGAGCCAGTGTCTCCGGACAAGATGGCCGCCGCCGAGCCAGTGTCTCCGGACAAGATGGCCGCCGCCGAGCCAGTGTCACCGGACAAGATGGCCGCCGCCATGTCACCTGAGCCCTCAGCAAAGATGGCTGCTGCCACGCTGTCTGTTCCTGTTCCCGAGTCGGTGTCTAGGTCTGTTCCTGAGCCGGTGTCTGTTCCTGAGCCGGTGTCTGTTCCTGAGCCGGGTTCTGTTCCTGTGCCGTGGCCGCCAGAGTGGTCGTCTCCGCCGTGGCCGCCCGAGTGGTCGTCTCCGCCCTGGTCATCTCCGCCATGGCCGCCCGAAGGACCTGCCCTGTCCCGGCAGCCTGCACAGCCGGATCCGCCCTGGCCGCCTGCACACCCGGATCCGCCCTGGCCACCTGAGGGAAGGTCTCCGCCGTGGCTGCCTGAGTGGTCGTCTCCACCATGGCCGCCCGAAGGGCCTGCACAGTCCCAGCCGTTTGCACAGCCAGATCCGCCCTGGCCGCCTGAGGGAAGTTCTCCGCCCTGGCCGCCCGATGGGTTGTCTGCGCCGCCCTGGTGGCCTGCACTGCCTCCTCCGCCCTGGTCGCCTGCTCCGCCCTGGTCGCCTGCACTGCCTGCTCCGCCCTGGTTGCCTGCACTGCCTGCTCCGCCCTGGTCGCCTGCACTGCTTGCTCCACCCTGGTTGCCTGCACTGCCTGCTCCGCCCTGGCCTTCCGTTCTGCTGCAGTTTCCAGGTCCTCTTCCGGTCCACGGGCCTGGCCCTCCATCCAACCCCCGGGTCCACCTCCGCTCCACCTCCCTCCTGGAGAATTTTAGGAGCATCTGGAAGCTGCTCCTTTGAGGGGGGGCTATGTAATGGTTATCAGCTGGAGTGCCCTTGAGAGCCACCTGAGGGCACTCCACATCAGACTATCATTGTTCACTCACAACTACATTTCCCATAATTCACTGCCCGGACTCATCATCCCTGATTTTCACATTCACCTGTGTCTCATTATATTGTTTAGTTCACCCCATAAGAGCCTGGTTCACCTCATCATTCCCTGTGAAGTCTTGTACGTTATTCCACTGCAATTCTGAGCGTTTCCTTCCCGAGTTTGATTCCTGTGTTTGACCTGTGGATTGTTTATCGTTGCTGACCCTTCTCTGCCTGCCCTGACCCTGGACTGTTTACTGGACTCTGATTCTCTCTGCCTGCCCTGACCCTTTGCTTGAAATCTGGTTTGTCTCTGCCTTGTCTCCGTTGCCCTGTTTGCTGTTGCCTGACCCTTGCCTGTTTTGACGTTCCTTTATTAAAAGCTGCAAATGGATCCCCTTGTGTCTGCTGCATCGTAACACATGTAAGCATCTTTATTAAAGTGAATTAGTGTGAATCTCTCTCGCGTAAATCCTACATCAACAATAACCTACGGTAATTTTAAGCATGATCATATACATATAAATGCATGTTGCCAATATTTTTGAGAAACCCGCAGGTTAATACTAATGAATACAATTTGTGTCATGCTGGAAACATTTTCTGGTGTTTTTCGATTACAGCCAATGCCATGACTGCTTCTTTCTTCTTCCATTCATTGAAATAAGGAAATTAACCCACTTCTTCTTTGATTATGGTGGGGAGGGGAAATTACGCATTCATGGATATCTAAAATAGAGCACCCTCATTCAAAATAATTTGCTCTAGTCATAATGACGTTTGAGATATCTTTTTCAACTTTCATTCTGTCTAGTCAAAACTGAATTACAGATATCTGCAATTGTCATTTAAGATGTGTGACGAATTGAATGTCGTTTTCAATGACGTCATTGCAGATATCTGTAATTCAGTTTTGCCTAGTCAAAACTGAATTACAGAAATCTCTATCTGTCGTTTCGACTAGTCACAATTACGTTACAGATATCTTAAATGACAATACAAACTATCCAAAATGAAATTACGACTAGTCAGACAGACGTTGTTGATATCTACAATGTTAATTCCGGATAGTCCTGATAATGATATTCCGGATAGTTAGCTTTTAAATGTTAAAAGGGCTTGCCATACATGGACGTAGGCTCAGAAAGAGGCTCACCATATTCAAACCAAAATATCTGACTTTCTGCCCCTGGCAATTTTTCATCTTCAATGTCTTGACTTCATGCTGACCGAGTTTCGTGCTGTGTGTTTGAATTCTCTAGGAGGAGTATTTCAAATTCCATTGCATGCGTTTTCCAAACAACCCTAAATAGCCGACTTCCTGTTGGGCTGGGGTAAAAAGTAAGAGTATGAAGGATATATGAACCGATGAGATCTATATGTGTACTGAGTTTCATATTATTACATGCAAACGTGTTTGATTTATGGACCAAGTTTTCGGAGCCCGTTCCAGGGGGCGCTGTCGACCCCCCCTGCCACGCCCGGGTACTAGCTT
This sequence comes from Tiaroga cobitis, assembly GCA_030578255.1. NCBI lineage: Eukaryota > Metazoa > Chordata > Actinopteri > Cypriniformes > Leuciscidae > Tiaroga > Tiaroga cobitis. Next base: position 51,751,182 of record CM060597.1, read on the forward strand.
CAGCCTGGCCCTGAGGGCCGTGGACTCTGACCTGTGTGCAAATTTTCAAGAGTTTTTGAGCATGTTCAGGGCCCCAAAAGTGCCCAAAAGGTAGTAAAATAATAATAAAAAGAAGAAATTATATATATATATATATATATATATATATATATATATATATATATATATATATATATATATATATATATAAAAAGAAGCCAGCGGCACCGCCACCCTGGTGCCTTTAGGGTTATTGTGCACGACGTACAAAAATGTTACCCTGCTTTGACTGTCAAAAAGAAGTCTGCTGTAGAGCTTGCATCAGTGTGGGCTCTGCAAAATTGCGCATCGATGGCACATTTCAACCACAAAGTATGCGTGAGCAACCTTCTGAAACCTAAAATGAAAAATGAGACACCCTACTCTCATGGATTTAACGGACACATGAAATAAGTACACAAGACTGAAAATTCATATGAAGTGTGCCATTTGGGACAGGGCCTATGATCGTGAACCACAATAGCCACTTATATGGATTTTGTCCGGCCATCATTTCCCATGTTTGATTTCTGTATTTGACCGATTGTTTACCGTTGCTGACTACTTTCTGCCTGCCCCAATCTGGATTGTTTATTGGACTCTGATTCTTGCTGCCTGCCTCGGCCCTTCGCCTGTCAACCTGATTTGTCTCTGCCTTTTCTGTTCCCTTTCAAAAGCTACAATTGATGCTGCGCTTCTTAGCGCATTGGGAACGTCTTTAATCGTGACCCGCTGTGAATATAGTGTGTAAACACGTCAATTTAATCGACCGGAAGTAATATAGCCTCGGTCGGTGACGTCGTCGGCGCGCACCCGCGACACGAGGCTATAATTAGATGAGCCGCAGGTGCATCGTCAGGTCTTTTGTCTTCAGAGACCTCTCTGTTTTTGGTGTGCAAGCATTTATCTCCTCTCTATCTACTACAGATCTTTGTTAGGAGTCATTTAGTTTATCACTGAACAGTGTGCAGATTTTCTCTTTCTCATCTCTCAACGATCTAAAAAGAGTTTAGAAAAAGTAAAAAGAGAAATGAGTCAACAGGGTAAGCGCTGTGTCCTTCCATGTTCATGTTCTATGTCAGAACTGGATACACACACTTACTGCTTTGTTTGTTTGGGGAATGAGCATGCAGCCCTTGCGTTTGAGCATGGTGAATTGCGAGGACAGTGGAATGTTCACAGTTAAGTCCTTCGCGTTCGCTTTGCTTAATTCAAAGGGGTAGCACCCGCAATGCGATTGTGGGGCTCGCGTGTCGATCTGGCTGAGGAGCGAGAGATGGGTGCATCCTTTTCGCTCGCTCTCTCTCTAGAACGCGATGTCCTTTTGCCTGACTACGGAAGCGTGCCTTGGCGCTTCTTCGGCTTGGGCGGAGGACACTGAATCTCATGAGTTCGTCGCCTCCAAGCTTTCCTCCCGCGATGATAAAAGGAGAACTGCTCGGGGCGATCGTTCGTGCAGTGGCCAGACTACACTGATCACAGCCAAAAGAGTCCCATAAAACACTCAAAGCTAATAAAGATTAATATATATATATTAGGGGTGGGCATAGATTAAATTTTTTAATCTAGATTAATCTAGATTAATCTTGGAATTAATCTAGATTAATCTAGATTAAAATGGCTCATTTGAATTTTGCCGAAGGCATGCAGAATATGTGTGCTACCCACTAAAAGTAAGTCCTTAACAATGGGTTTCTCAAGCCAGGTGGCGCATTAGACCAGGGGCTCGTCTCCTGTTTCCAAAATGCATCACAAACTGCTTGAGAAAGCTGTTCTACTATGATAATTGGTGATGAAAATAAATCATGCTCAATCAGATGTACTTGTTTACTAACTGTTTATTCAGTTAAACATGAATTTTGAACTGTAAGGCCTACATAAGAGGTCGTGATGAACTGTTTTACAGTCAGTAGCTTTGTGTCAATCAGTCCAAGCTCTATTTCTCCTTCTTCCACCAGTCACTCAGACAGACCAGCTTGTTCACATTTCCTGGTGACAAACTAGATCTCCTCTTCTGCACAATATGGCCTGCTAAAGAAAAAAGTCTCTCGCATGGAACAGTTGTGGCAGGAGTCCCCAAGTATTTACGGGCAATGTGGGCCATCTTACCATAGACAGCAGTGTGCTCCGACCACCACTTCAGTGGACACTGATCTAGACTGGCACTGGGCTCTACCTTGTACCTCTCCACAGTATTGTTTTCTGGCATCTCCTCATCTGATTCTGAGTCTGATCCCATCAGTAGCAGGGCTGTTTTCTTCTTGGGTGGCTCAGGGTTCTCCTCCCCGAGTGGCTGCAGAGCAGGTTGTTCTCCCTTCACCAACTCACTTAGCTTTGCCCACACTGATTCTCTCTCTGCTCTGGGCAAGCACTTGAGGTCCTTAAATCGTGGATCTAGAGCAGTCGCCACCTTTGATGAATAAAAAATAATAATTATTGATTGATGAATATTTCACTTTCCAAATCCAACCTCCATATTTCTTCATGACTCATCTATCCAATGACCGATCTACTGGCTTAACAGTCTATAATGGTCAAACAATGCAGTTATCTTCTGGTCAGTCTGACATACCTTAAGCCATTCCAGGTTTATTTTCTCGCTCCGCTGGTTAAGGTCCTTGGTGAAGGCAGCCTTGAATCGCACAATATAGGCAGGATCATCATCTGAGATCTTCATCGCGTGCTGGAGGTGGCACAGGGCAGGTAGAACCACAGAGCAGGATACATATTTATCCCCACCAAGGAGCTCAGTGATGTACCTACACAGACACACGCACACACACACACACACACACACAGACACAGACACACACACACAGAAACAGAGCAATAAATAATTGATGACTGATTCATTTAACTCAGATTAAACATTTTTAAAGTTCTTAATCACATTACATTTAAGGGCATGTGTTTCTTAAATACAAAGTGACATTTGAAATAACTTGTATGTCAATTCATGAACATGCTATCTTTGTAGACCATACCTGCATGGCTCCAGCAGTTTCTCTAGCTTTGCCAACTTCTCATATTCAGCATTTGTTGGGAGGGCCAGATTGTGCTTCTGCTGAGACAGTGTTGTGTGCAGTGCGTCTCTGTTGCGAATCACACGCTTGATCATCTCAAGGGTGGAATTCCACCGTGTTGGAACATCTTGCACGAGTTGCTCCTGAACTTGTCCAAGGGAGGCTTGCTGGACATTCAGCTCGTCTGAGTTGGCCGGACTATGTTTGAAATGTCCGACCACTTTACGGCACTTGGCCAGTGCACCATCAAAACCACCTTCCCGAAGTGACATTACAATAGCTCTCTGTACGACATGCGCAACACAGGGCAAATGCTCGAATCGCAGTATCCTCCCTGCTGCCACCATATTGGGAGCGCTGTCTGTTCCGAGAGTGCTGATTTTGTCAGCTATCCCCCACTGATTAGCGACGTCGAGAAACTGCCTGGCACACGCTTCTGCAAAGTGACGCGTCTCTGTTTTAATCACACCTAACGGACAGACAAAGTAAATCAGAATAAGTTCACTACTAGTAAACAACTAGCAATCATCAAGAAGCAAACATAATGTGGTGGTACTTCGGGGTGTCGTGGTAATTAATATGCTAAGTAATTAAATTAAATGATGTAATTTAAAATTTTTAAATTACATAACGTAGCCTACCTAAAGCGAAGGAATGAAGTTCCCAGCTGGCATCGATGATGTGTACAGTAACGCCGAGGTAGTTATCGTTGTTGACAGATGTCCAATGGTCCCCAGTCAGTGCTACAGACCTCGCCTCTACCATCTTCTCATATTTTGCGGCTTTCTCTGTGGCGTGCTGGTCATGTATTCTCCTCATGATAGTTCGCCTCGCAGGTAGTTTGTAAGATGGGTCACCTGTGGCCGTCTGGAGAACAAGCTCGAGCCCATCATCTTCAACCACGCTGATGGGCCGGCAGCTGGTGGCAATCCACTGAGCGAGGAGATTAGTTAGCTTGGCTGATAGAGCTGTGCTGACGGGCTTGCCTCGGTTGCACTCAAACAAAGTAGTTTGACGACGACTCTTCCCCTGCGCTACATCAGTGCTTGGCCCGGCATCAACCGCATTAGCTAAGGGATGCTTTGCGTTTAGGTGGTACTTGAGACTGGAAGAACTCCTACAGTAAACTAATTCCGCATTGCATAAGGTGCAAACAACCTTAGTTTTGTCGATGTTTCCATTGGGAAGCTTCTTAAAAATAAATTTTCCCTGAAGCAAACCTGGCGGCTTCATAGCTGCATCCATGTTAGCACGTTTGATGTGGTAATTTCACAGTAGGCATACACACACACACAGATTCGAAGACTCGTTCTCGCCCCCTACAGTGCAATTCGGCTAGGTATACATCCGCGCTAAACTATCAAGGTGAAAGTCATCATAGCTTGCGTAGTATAGACTCAGCTCCCAACCCAACTTTGAGAATAGATTAACGGCGATATTTTTTTTATCGCCCGATAAGAGTCTCACGTTAACGCAGCACGTTAACGCCGATAACGGCCCAGCACTAATATATATATATATATATATATATATATATATATATATATATATATATATATATACATGACGTGTCTTTGTGCTCCTGACGTCGACCAATTCGACTATCGCGGGTGCAAAGGCACGCGATTATATGATGCTGCCTCAGATCGGAGAGACGCTCACGAGCTTTCTCTCCCCTGGGATCGCATTATCACATATATATTTCAGCGGGTCAGGCTGGTACTGCGCTGTACACCATGGCTGTGTTACAGGCATACTAGGCTGATCTAATGAAAGATTTTTACAGCCTGTCATTCAGACCGTGTTTGCTTGTCTGATTGATATTTGGCTGTATTTATTGCTGATGAATTAAATGATAATATATGAGAAATCAGATATTCAATGCAATATATCAGATGCTTGTATTAATATATTGTCTGGCTGTTCTTTGGTCACATTTAATTCTGAGGAATTAAATATTGAAAAATCCATCTAAAATGTACCTTGTAGGCCTGAAACGAGACTTCAAGAGATTTCCACGACGCGCACGCGCGAGAACTTAACTGAAGTAGTTGAAGGAGATCGCAATTCTCGCGAATGCGTCGTGGAAATCTCTCAAAGTCTCGTTTCAGGCCTACAAGGAAGAAAAGGAATAGTCGAATAAAGTCGTTATTTTTGTTTGTTTTTTCGCACAAAAAGTATTCTCGTCGCTTGATAAACTTATAGTTGAGCCACTATTGCGACACGGAATATTTAAACATTTTCTTTAATGACTCTCTGGGCCGTCAAGTTTCAATCCCTTAGGGAGCCTATGTAGCAGTCATGAACCTCTCAGATTTAATCATAAATATCTTCATTTGTGTTCCGAAGACGAACGAAGGCCTTACGGGGTTGGTACAGCATGGGGGTGAGTAATTAATGACTTAATTTTCATTTTTGGGTGAACTAACCCTTTAACCCCCGGGCCACCTCGACGGCCTGACACTCCCAGTGGGGCTCGACAAGGACACACGCTTCAGGACCATAGGCCCGCTCAGGGAGACGGACCCAGACCACAGCCTCACTCCGGGCAGGAATGGAGACCGCGTATCGACATACCACTCGACCAGCATCTTCCCGATCGTGCTGGGAGCTGGCGACCTGTACTCGTCGACAGTCGGTGATGACACGTTCCCATTCTCGCTTCTCGGCTACAGAAGTAGAACGAAGAGGACCAGTCCGAAACAGCTCTTCCCAACAGTCCATGATTACATTCATCCCCAACAAGGCTCGATGTTCCCCCAGACAGGAGTCCCGCACAATCACTACCCCCTTCCGTGGGATCGTGGTGCCATGGATCTCGAAATCGGTCACCTGATATCCGATGTAGGGGATGTTCAGGCCATTCGCTCCCCGCAGGTTGAGCCAGGGGACTTCAGCCTCCGGTAAGTGATGGGCATCGAACAGATCTCTGGACAGGCTCTCGGCAAACATGGTAACCTGGGACCCTATATCTACCAGGCACCGAACAGTAACTCCATTGACTTTGATCTCCACGAGGGGGCAACGTCCCACCAGGCCGTCTCGTGGGGCTGAGCTTACAAAGGGGTCCATCCGGGGGGTCCCGACCACTTGACCCACAGTGGCCGGTCATCCTAAAAAAAAACCCTGCGAGTTACGTCGGGAGCCGCATTGGCGGATATAGTGTCCGGGCTCCCCGCAGGTGTTACAGATCGGGCGCCCTTGTCCATCCCACTGGAACCTGGAACTGAATGGTCGGCCGGTACGTCTTCCCGGATCCCTCCCTCCGTCAGAATACGACCGGTCCCGGGGCAAAGGCGGAGGCTCTGGCCGTCCACGACGGAACTCTCCCAGAATAGTCTTTGAGAGCTCAGTCATTTCTTCTCGAACATCCTTCATCAACTCTGTACGTAAGGCTTGTTTCCAATCCGTCAGTTCAGGCAGTCCTGGGGCACTAGTTCCACTTGCAGCCATGCACACCGGCGACTCCACGGTCTGGTTGTGATCCTGTCCCAGGGCTAGAGCCTCTTTACGTAGGTCTTCGAAAGTCAGGGCAGCGTTCCGTCGAAGCTGTAATCTCAGACTCTGTCGCACTGGGCCTTCTCGTAACCCCAACAGGAACTGGTCTCTTAATAATGTCTTTTCATCTCCTAGACCATGATGCTCCCGACTCTTCAACCTGGAGTACTGTTCTCGCAGTCGCAGAGCGAATGCTTGCAGAGTCTGCCCAGGTCCCTGCTTACAGTTAAAAAACTGAGCCCACAACACTGCCACGGGAGTGGAATCACCATACTGCCTGGATAGGAACTCAAAGATCGCTTGTGTAGTGGCTCGGACGACTTCAGGTGCGGCTCAAACTTCTCTCTTCGTCTCCCCCTCGAGCGAATTCAGCACAAATTGTATCTTCTGGGCTTCTCGGAGCCCTTGCAGTCCGGACAGGTACTCCACTTGCGTTCTCCAGTCTGTCAAGCTCAACTCCGAGCCAGGCCCACCGTACTTCTGGGCCCACGGGGCCCCCATAAACATAGCTGCCATCGGCTGCCGGGTGGCTGGCAAATCCTCATCCGCCATCTTGGGTCCTCTGGCCGCTCAACTCCGAGTGGTACCCTGCCGACTTCGCCAAAAGTTATGTCACCGATGTTAAGGCCAAGGGTTATTTACCACACTCCGGAGGAGCAGACACCAGAGGCAGACAACCCAGGTTAGTTTAAAAGGTAAGTTTTTATTAAAATTAAAAAGGGATAAAAGCAGGGGCAGGGACGTTCGTGGCTGTGGCTTTGTTGCGATACGGCCAGGGGAGTGCTGGTAGGTACTCTTCCGTTCTTCAAGTAAGTATATCCCTCTCCTGGTGGCTCATGACACGGGCAATGGCTCTTCTCGTCGTCAGGCTCGTTGAATAAGCTCGTGGGACAGACAGTGACTTCACTCGTCAGCAGACTCGTTGCATAAGCTCGTGGAACAGGCAGTGGCTCCTCTCGTCGTCAGACTCGTTGCATAAGCTCGTGGAACAGACAATGGCTTCCCTCGTCGTCAGACTCGTTGCATAAGCTCGATGGACATTTATAGGCAAGACAAGTAGTTTGTTTAGGCTGGGTTGTATGAATTACAAACCTGCGCACATATTTTAAAAAGCACATAACTATAGAATCAATTCTGAATGAGCATGTGAACGCCGTCAGCGTTAATCACAGGTTCGCGTTAAAGTCTGATCATTTCGACGGAGGTGAATCAATCAAAGTTAACTTTAGCTGGAAATAACATTATTCAAGAACCGCTTTAACGCCAAAACAATCTGTTACCTTAAATTATATGTTTATCTCTGTAAAGCTGCTTTGAAACAATCCATTGGTAAAAGCGCTATATAAATGAAGATGACAGACAGTGACTTCGAAGACAGAAACGGGGTACTTTACCAGCCTTCGCTCTCGTTCTGGGTGGGTTAGAACGGCGCCGTTGGGAGAAATAGGGAGGCTTGACCTTCTTTGTCGTGGGGTACAGTGCTCGTGAACGGTGGAAATAGAGGTGCGTTGAGCTGTTCTCCTCTGCACCATACACACAATCCCAGAGACCTGGACACAGCTGAGGGGACGGATCAATTCGAAAGAATCTTCAAAGTTATGGGCCAATTTCATCCGTCAGAAACTCAGAGAGAACACAGTTGTTTGATCTCACCGCACTCGTGCATAAATCACTCTTGTAAATCTCCACACGTGTTTAGTTCACTCTTTCAGACACTGCAAACTCACTCTATCTTCACAGCAATTAACCCTCTGAGGTCGGCTATCGAGCCGGCACGACAAGCTCGATTTTTTCCTTATCAGTGCAAAAGAGAATCAAATTACTCTGTTGATTTTGATCTTACATATAAGTGTTGTACATCATTAGATCATGTTAAGTCTCTATTATGTTTGTGGGTACTCACAATAAAAACAAAGTGTTGTGCTTTTCGTCAAATAAAGAAAAATAAACATGATGCGCGTTTTGCCTTCTCTCTGTCAGTGAGGTCCATTCTGAAACGCGCCCGTAAAATTAACTGTAATTCAGTCAATACTTGTCACAGAGATACGAGAGATTTCTCTTTATGAAGCTGAAATTCTCTTCTTTTAAATGAAGTAATTTATTTAAAAATATATATTTCCAGTTTATCTAATCCGTTTGAAACCAAGGAGAGGTACAGTTTTTTTCGTTCTCCCTTCTTTAATGAGCCGAGGCCGCCACGCCCCCAGAGCTTTTCACATGGTAAATAGGTGATCTAACGTTACGCATCGCACACGCCCCCTGATCAATACCATAACAACACAAAGTTTCTTCATCAGATTCACTGATAGTTCATCGCGTTTTGAGAATGGCACGCTACTCCTTCAGATGATTCTTGGACAGCGGGGAAGAATTCACCTTTTCCCCAGAGGAATTTGAAACTGCATTTTGAAGAACGAATTGACCCCGCCGAGGATACAAGCTCGGAGTAAGTTGTTTAGTTTTATATAAATCCTTTTCTGATCATTGAGCTCAAATGAATTTCCAGACTATATTTTGCCTAGTTTTGGCTAGCTTTTGACATAGGAAAGATTACCTCACAATATCCCTAACATTTGTGTAGGCCTATACGCTCGTGTAAACTTTTTAAATGTGATATTAGCCTACTACATATATTTCACTCAGTTTTGAGATTAGTCTATGACACTACTTATGCGTAAATAAATACTGCCTTATGTGTTTGCATTTTGTGAATAACTGCTTAGGTTATAATGATTTAGTGAAATATATTTCAGACTCCGGTAAAATATGTGATACTGTCTAAATACAATATATTTTTTATATATAAATGTTCAGTTTTGGTTAGCCTATGACACTCCTTCTCCAGCAGGTGTCGTTCAGTTCTACGTGTGATTGAGAATCATACTGAGTAAGTACATAGATGTAATATTTTACAGATGTAATGTAGCCTAATTGTGTTTACATCGTCATAATGTAAAAGTTCATATTCTTGTGTGAAATTACAAAAAAACGTATTTTTTTATCCATGGCAATTAGTGATTGATAATGATAATAATACAGTTTCTTTGCTTGTGTTATCAGCATGCTCACACTTTTTCTTTCTTCTTTTTTATAACAGATGTGACAATGAACATGTCCAAGTTCCGAAGATAGCCAAGGCAAACAAGCAGACGAGCAACAGGCAGTCACTCTGTCATGGAAAACAGAGACTGATGTTGACATGGTTCCACAGACACTGCGATTCCTTCTTGCACGGGAAACTGGACCGCAACTGAGCTCTGTAGAATCGCATTCGCCCAGTCTATTCAAACTATTTTTTTCAGAAAGTCCTGTGTCAACTCTGTGCCACAACACCAATGCTCAGGCTGCCAAGGCAACTGCAAAAGGCAGCAAATATAAATGGACAGATGTCAGCATCAGTGAGATGGTGATGCTAACTAACCATCAGCCTTCAGAAATCATTCTGATATGATTTTTTTTAAATCAATGTTGGAAACAGTTGTGCTGCTTAATTTTTTTTAACCTGTGATAGTTTTTTTTAGGATTCTTTGAATACATTTTTTTTGTTTATTAAAAAAAAACAAGTTTGGTCTTTTTATGTTTGTTTTTTTGAAAGGATGTGTTAAGGGACTGTTCGTTATTTATTTAAGGGGCCACCGGAGGAGATTTGAAATCTGTAGTCAAAAAAGACTTGACCCTCCCTTCGCCAGCAATATTTTTTTCTATGACCCTCCAAAATGATTGTGAAAAAAGGCATGACCCTCCCCGATAATTTATTGATTACTTCTGTACTGGTTTGCGCTTGGCAAAGATGTTCAGATAGCCATTCCACGATAAACGACTAAACTCTTGCTTTCTCATCTTGCTAGGGCTGTAACGATAGACCAAACCTACAATTCGGTTCGTATCACGATTTTTGATAAAAAAAATAAAATAAAATAAAATGTTTTCGGTGCTGATGCAGTGGTGACGCGTTCATGTAAAATGTAAGGGTGGCGCTGCCAATACAGTATCTTAAAGCTGCCACAAAGAACCGGTAAAAGTAATGATTATGAATAATTTCAAGGGGACATTTTAATTGTTTATTAATAAACAAGTCTTTGTCAGTGTGGCTGCAAATATAAAGGTGATGATGCTGACTCGCGATCTTCGCAGTGAACTCGCCAGAGAGAAATGCACATTTCTTACGGATTACAGAAGCAGAGTTTGTAGTCTGTTTTCTTTCGTTTTGAATTATTCTGTTAAAAAGTAGACATGTCAAGCTTTCTATATATTTATCAGGTCTGTGAGGCAAGCCTATAGGCTATATGCTTGCTGAGTTTCGGTTCATTTATTAGACGAGAGTCCAGTTCACGCGCAGGCGCCTCGGTGTCATGATGATTTTCTACTATATTTACTTAAATCCAGGCAATTGGTTGATGAAACATTGATTAAAATTAAGATACAATTAATAAAAAACGAAATTCACTTTAAAGAAAGGCGTTGTGCTGTTTAAGGTCTCTGTAAAAGTTTTAAAGTCACTTTCAGAGCGGTCATGTCCAACGGAGAACTGTCACGTCCATAAAAAAATGTTCCCTCAAATGCGAACACGAAAAAAATAAAAAGAATATTTTTGTGTTGACAATGACAATGACAATTTATTTCTATAGCACTATTAAAAACAACAGCTGTTGACCAATGTGCTTTCCACATAGAACAGGGGTGCCCAAACATTTTCCTATGAAGGGCCAAAAATCAAACTTGATTGAGGGCTGTGGGCCAAAAGTAAATTTTGCATCATAAATCAAACTGTATTACAATAAAGTTGCTATGGGTTTATTTATTTAATAATATTTAAAATAAATATAAAACAGCTTTAATCTGATTAACTAATGCAGTTTTATTTGTGAAGTTTTGCATTTTAATGAACTTATTACAATAAAACCAACAATCCTCAAGTGTTCAATGTACAATACAGTTCAATGCCAAATACACAAGCAATAATAAAACCATGTGGTTGCAATGTCAGTGACCTAATGAGAGATATTAAGCTGGTCCTTACTTTTCAGAAGTTTTTCAAGATTGGGCTGTAGCTGACTTACAGACAAAGACAAGATATTATGTAGGTGAGAGTCAGTTATTTTGCTTCTGAGTTTACTCTTGTTCAAGTTCATCAGACTGAAAGTCTGCTCGCAGAGGTAGGTACTGCCAAACAGAGACAGCATCACTTGTGCCTGCTTACACATCTTTGGGTACCTGTTTGCTGGGACACATTTGTAGAAGTCTGTCAAGGGAAGGGATGTGAACTTGTGTTTCAGTTCTGAATCACACTGAAGCTCAATTAGTTCCATCTGAAGATCATCTCTGACTGCATCCACACTGATGGTGAAGGGTTGAGCAAACAACTCAAAGTCAGCAGTGTTGTGTCTGAAGTCCTCAAAGCGACTGTCAAACTCCTGGATAAGGTTGCTGAGAACAGCATCATACTCATGGACCTTCTCTTTCACCATGCCTACCTCTCCAAGACAGGGAAAATGGGCTAAATTTCCTACATGTGGGATGAGAAACAGAAAGAACAGTGTGATACTGGGACAGGCATGTAAAACAGAGGGAGAAAAAAATAGAATAAATAACTGAAAAAAGAAGGAAATTATTATTTCATGACAATTTAAGAAACATGCAAATTTTAAGCAAATTTTATCAGCTTGATGTACAACAAAAATACAAATGCTGACATGACTGAATATAAATGTAAACTCCACATATAATTCTAAATATAATTAGAAATAATATAATTATAATTGCACAAAATATCCTGAATATTATAAATGTAAATATTACTGTTACCTGCTGAGAGATGTCTTCTGAGCAGCAGTAGTTTTTGTTTGAAGGCTCTGACGTGATCAAAAAGCTGGGTGATAATCTGGTCCTTTCCCTGGAGCTGAACATTCAAAATATTGAGCATCTCTGTTACATCCACAAGGAAAGCCAGGTCAGAGAGCCATTTCTTATTAGTGGGCACTTGGATATTACCATCCTTGCTTTCCTGAAAAACTCTGATCTCATCACGCAGATCAAAAAATCTCCTGAGAACTTTTCCACGGCTGAGCCATCTGACCTCCTGATGGTACAACACATCACCATATTGCGCATCCATCTCATCCATCAGTGCCTTGAACAGTCGGTGAGAAAGCGCCTTGGAGCGTATATTGTTGACAATTTTGACGACGTCACGCATCACATCCACAAGCCCGACAGATTTAGCACATAGTTGTTCTTGATGTAAAATGCAGTGGTACCTAACAATTTTTCCTCCACATTCACTGACTTTCTGAGACACAAATGTAGCAAGGGCAGATTTCCTCCCTACCATTGCGGGCGCTCCGTCAGTTGTAATGCCGGCCATCTTCTCCCACTTTAATTCATTTTTTGCCAACACTCTCTCAACAGCAAAAAAGAGATCTTCTCCTTTAGTAGTACCAGAAAGGGTCTCAATGCCAGCCAGCTCTTGTGTCACATCAAACGTTTCATTTACTCCACGCAAAAATACCAACAGCTGTGCGGAATCGGATATGTCGGTGCTCTCGTCGAAGGCTATTGAATAGGCAGAGAACGCACTTGCCTTTGTCTTGATTTGCTCGCCGATGTCTTGAGCCATGTCCTCTATGCGTCGGGTAACAGTATTTCTTGACAGGCTAATTTGTGAGAACATTCGTACCTGAGAAGGACAACTGCTTCTGCAGCCACTGCAAGACATTCCTTGACAAACTCTCCAGTAGCGAAGGCACTTCCACTTTTAGCAATTAGAGCGGAAATCTGATAACTGGCTCGTGTGCTGCTTTCTTGTGCTGATGAAGGACGTAGCAGCGCGCTCTGTTCATATCGAAGTTCAGCAAGCAGCTCGTTAGCCTTCTGTTTTCGTGCCTCGCCGCTGTACTTTGAGAAAGCTGCAGAATGTTTTGTTTCATAATGACAACGGATATTGTACTCTTTTAAAACAGCAACAGACTGTTTGCAAACTAGACATACTGCCTTTGATTTGACTTCCGTGAATAAAAACTCATCTTGCCAAACTTTTTTAAAATTTCTCTTGTCTGTGTGCCACTGCCTTGATTTCTCCATTATTGCGTTTAATTTGTTGACGTTAAATGACGTCAAGTGTCGCAAAGCACACGGTGCTGCACCTTGAATTGCCCATTTACAGGAAAAAAAATCGAATTCATTTACATTTAATTTAAACATTTAATTTAAGTTTATTCTGTTGTAGTTCAACAATAAAACAAACAAAAATGTTATGTCAAATTAGAAATGACGATCTGTGTCGAAGGTATCACCCCCTCCCCCCATCTCCCCCCTCTCCCCCCTCTCCCCATCTCCCCCCTCTCCCCATCTCCCTCCTCTCCCCGGACGGTATGGTGGGCCAAATCAAAGGTTACCACGGGCCAACTTTGGCCCGCGGGCCCTAGTTTGGGCATCTCTGACATAGAATCACAAATCAATAAGGAACTTTATATTTAAGAAACATGTAGGCACATATAAATAAATACACAGTTTTTAATCAAAAGCTTTTGAAAATAAATATGTTTTAAGTTTGGATTTAAAAATAGTTAGAGATGGAGCCTGTCTTAAGCTAATTGGGAGAGCATTCCAAAGTTTAGGTGCAGCGATGCAAAACGCTCGATCTCCTCTTCGCTTTAGCCGCGATTTTGGGGTAGACAGTAAGGCCAGATTTGAAGAGCGCAGAGACCTTGCAGGCTTTTGTTCTATTAATAATTCCACTAGATACGTTGGTGCTAATCCATTCAAAGATTTATAAACTAAAAGTAATACTTTAAATTCTACTCTGTAACACACCGGTAACCAGTGCAATGATCTTAGAATTGGTGTAATATGCTCTCGCTTTTTTTTTTTCGCACAGAAAACGGACCGTAGCATTTTGGACAAATTGTAAACGAGATAGTGTTTGCTGACAAATTCCCAGACATAATGAGTTACAATAGTCCAATCTCGTCGAAATAAATACATGAATTCATTTTTCAAGATCTTTGAATGAGAGAAACGGTTTTGCTTTAACGAGCAGACGTAGCTGATAGAAACACGATTTTACCACAGAGTTTATTTGACGATCAAATTTTAGATTGTCGTCTAAAACAAAACCCAAATCTTTCACCCAGGGTTTTAAATACACGGACATCTCACCCAGATTTAAGTTTACAGGTTTTGATTGCTCAGATGGGCTGAACATAATGATTTCGGTTTTCTTTTCGTTAAAAATTAAAAAAATTTAAAGAAAGCCATGCCTTTACCTCCACTAGGCATGCTGTAAGAGACGTTAGGCTTAAAAAAATCTCGTTTCACGGGCAAATAAACCTGTGTGTCGTCTGCGTAGCAGTGAAATGACATCCCGTGTTTTTTAAAAATGGACCCAAGAGGAAGCATATATAAAGAAAATAATAATGGAGCTAAAATAGAGCCCTGCGGAACTCCATAGTGTAGGTGTGCTGCACTCATATAACGTTCGCCCATCTTAACTGAAAAACTCCTATTTGTTAAAAATGATATTAACCATTTCAAAGCTGTACCTCCTATACCAACATAATGCCTTAACCCCCTGGGGACCAAAGGTTTTTTGGGGCCCTTGGGATGTTTTGACATGCACTGACATTTGTGCTTTTTTCAGTTATTTATAAACATGTTAATGGCAAAGGTGTAAATTCACTCTATATAGCACACACGGGGCTACCATAATATGTTAGCAACATGCATGTACATGTTTGTATTTTGATTTAGCTTGGATTGGAACAAACACTAGACTATAACATCTTAGTTGATTAGTTTATTGACAAAACATACTATATATTTAACATATGAGCAGAAACTCCTAACAAAGCTTATTTGATGTCTATTTTAGAGTAAAAACTTTATACTCTATCCAAAACTAGTCAACAAAATGTCTTTTATTTCGTCTATAACAGTGCGTATCTGTGCGTTCATTCATTCATTCATTCACACATTCATTCATTCATTCATTCGCCTAAAAATAAAAGTTTCTGAAATAAGGCCACAAAACACATATTGATTATTTCTTCACAAGACTTTTGAAAATTGTATCACATAGTCTAGAATATTTGCTCCAAAACTATGTGAGAAACATCCTGACTACTCATTCAGATAAGTCAATAAAGTCTTTTAGAATGTGTATGAGTGTTTTGTTTGAGAAAGCTTTATGCGAGGAGGCTTGATCGCTCATTAGTATGTATCCATTTCACACCTGAGAAAGACAAAGACCCTCCCATAATGGCCCTATTAGGTGCTATCAGGCCATATCATTATGAAGAGCCTTGCAGAAAGAATGAGGAGATTTAAAAAAGAATGGCTTTTAGATTGTTTGGATTTATTTACAACACACACACACACACACACACACTGCTTAGAATAAGTGAACACACCCATGCTAAAGTTGACTAAAAAGAGGAATAAAAAATCGTAATGCCTTAATTAAAAAAATGAGGAAAACTCCAACCTTTAGGGACATGAATAATGTCCTTGAATTCTTTGTGAATGAAAAATTTATCACAAATAATTAAATGTTCTTCTTTAAAATACAGGGTGCATACGTCTGGACACATCTATCACACACCCTTCACCATATAGACAAGGTTTTATTTCAGTTCAAAGTTAGAGTTGGAAAAATCTTGAAAAGAAAATTGTCTTTTCCATAAATGTCTTAGTTTGATCATACATATTTCAAAGTTGAGGATTCATTATTTTGATTTAGCTTGGATTGGAACAAACACTAGACTATAACATCTTAGTTGATTAGTTTATTGACAAAACATATGAGCAGAAACTCCTAACAAAGCTTATTTGATGTCTATTTTAGAGTAAAAACTTTATACTCTATCCAAAACTAGTCAACAAAATGTCTTTTATTTCGTCTATAACAGTGCGTATCTGTGCGTTCATTCATTCATTCATTCACACACACACACACACACACACACAGAAACATGATTCACATTTAAACAGTATGCTATTTTTCCGTTTACAGACACTAACGTTATTCTATATCGCGATTAGAACAAAGCACAAGCATAAAACACTTACACACTTCTCAGCTGAATCTGTTGCTCCTCCTCATGGTGAAAATAAACCAGCACTTGTTCTGAGGTAGGTAAATGTCCCAGGATTGTTCCTCATAGCCGCTCAAGATGACAGTAGATTAATCTGACTAAAAAATATAGTGTGTTTTCAGAGTTTATGGGCGTTAACGCGTCTCAATGTGGTGCTTCACGTATTTGCGTTTGAATAGCGCGTGCTCTCCGTGGGCGTGTCACATTACCGGAGAAAATGAGCTGAGAGAAAGATAATTAGAATGGCTGACACGTCTCTCTTTTTATATAGATTACATAAACAGAGAATGTTTATTTTAGTTTTGAATCGGATCATTTAAAAGTACAAACTCAAATGATTTAAAAGATATATTGCTCATGTCTGGGTGAATAGTATTTGCTGAGTTTTGTTGAAGATTAGAGACGTGCTCCAGGAAAAAAGTTCACGGTGACTGAGAGGCAGAACGCACACCCTGTTTATATTCTTTATTTTACGAAAGCACAATATTTTATTTCGATTGTATGTGGGCACATAAAAAGTAGACATTTAACAGATTATTTTCTCATATTTCTTAACTCTATATGAACAGAAATGATGGTAATACTTTAAGTCTATTTTTCTGCTATGTGAAAAAAACTAGCAAAACGCGCCGGCGCGTTTCTGGTCCCCAGAGGGTTAAACGGTCAATTAGGATGGTATGATCAATAGTATCAAACGCTGCTGTTAAATCAAGAACAGCAAGTACTGTAAAATCACCAGAGTCGCAAGTAATTAAAATATCATTAAGAACTCTGACCAATGCAGTGTAGCGACAATAATTTTTGTTTTGGGGAAATTATTAACTCAAATGGGGAATATTATTCATTAGATCATGAGTATGTAATCGCATACATAAATTAAATTATCCCAAATAGGGAATGGACTAAACCTCACCATATATGAATAATTAACACGATCGCTCGTAGTAATTATTAATATCTAGGTCAGTTAAGTCAGGTTAATTATTAGGGTAAATTTACATGTGTTTCCAATTCAGTTATCCGTCTAGCTGTCCGTCCAGCGGACTGGAGCCGAAAACTTCCTTATATCACAATATTACCTGCCTGTAAACAGAGTGAATATTTCCTGTGGCCACAAGAAAATATTTTCTCGTATACGGCACTTTCAGATGTTTTAAAAAGAGTTACAACAGGTAGAGCTGGGTAGAACTTAAATCTTTGACATTCACAGAGACTTCAAAGCAGGACCATGAGACAGATTCACTTCAAAAGATTATGGAATTTAATAACACAACTAATGGTTACAAAAGCTACTTAAATCACGCAGGAGTAAATATGCATATCAAACAAACAGTTAACAAAAGATTGCAATACGACGTATTTGGAGAGAGAAAGTTAGAGTGTGAGAGAGAGAGAGAGAGAGAGAGAGAGAGAGAGAGAATGGGTGAGAGAGAGAGTGAGTGAGAGAGAGAGAGCGAGAGAGCAGTTCAAAAACAGCAGTTCAACACGAGACCCCAAAGGCTTCTAGAATTAATCTAAACAACCTAAAATCAGCAGTTTATCTTTAGATTTACTTGCTTTTACGGCCCCCTTTGTGTGCGGCTGTGTGACAAAGGCTGGTCGCGGAGTTGGAGTGTCTGGAGCGTCTTCCGATAGGAGGCAGATGTTTGCGATCGCTTCAGCTGCGGCCCGTACGAGAAACGATAAATCTTAGCCTTGTTTCGTTCATGAGTATACTGACCGAAGTCAACTATCAAACTGAGGTAGATCAAATAAAAGAAAACTTAGATTAAAACAGAGTAGGAAAACGACGATGAAGAATAGTGCAGAACTCCGGCTGGAGTTTGCAGGAAATTTGGAAACTCTCCCTGGCTTAGAAAAACTTTCTTTTGCACAGAAGAGAGCGTGGCGGTGTGTTTTGAAGGCGCTCGAGACACGCCTCTCTTACATGTCTAGTCCAATCGTTTTGGAGGAGGAGTGTCGGCAAACCTTGTGGTCCGCGAAGTACACGCCTATGGGTCATGTGCATAGCAGATAAAACTTTCAGCAACAATACACTTCTAAACTGGTATTAATAAAAAAATGCATCATATTACATTTTGGGTTAATGATTCAAACTTCTTTGGTTTCTCTGATTATAACCGTCCCAAATATGGCGCGATTGTGAGTTAGTGAGAGTAAGATACATGATTCTTCGTGATTAAATGAATATCCAATTGGTCACATATTATAAAACTTACAGTTATACAGATTTGGTCACGAGGGACCCATGAGGCACAACCAGAAAACATTTTATACATTTGAAACGTTACTTTTCACCACACGTGGTCACAAATGATTGTCTCTTTGTGTGTGCGTGTGTATGTATGTGTGTGTATTCAGAGTTCATTGAACGATGGTGGCCGGATGAACTCCTGGTCATCTGCAGTCCCGTGTCTTGGGTGTGTGTGTGCTTCGAATTTGATGAGTTTAATATCTGCGACAACTGCCAATTGTCCGATTGCACAATTCTCTTCTGTGTGTGTAAGCGAAAAGACCCCAGGGGGAAATCACCGGACTTTTAGCTTAATGGTGATGAGTCACATGTGCCATAGTAGTTCTTTTGTTTACTAATCAGAGAAAAACGCCTCGTGGCGCATCAGTATCGGTAATTCAATCAAATCCAGGCACCATTCGCTTAGTGTGGCAAATTACAAAACAGAGGGGCTTTGTGAGTGACTCAGTAATCTAATCAACAGTCACAGGAACCCTACTCTGTCACAGTCTCTGAATTAAAAGGATGCAAAACCAGCAATTTAAGAAAATGGCAGATCTGACCATCTGATCATGGCTACATTCCCCCCTTGATGGTTTGGCAGGACCCGTATGGGTGGGCCTGTTGAGCCATCACGATCACATGGGTCAGATGGTAGGTGACTCATGAGAGTCGGGGATTGCAGATGGGGTTAGGACTGGGTGCTCAGCTCAATGAGGTTCTCCGCGTTCTCTAGCGGAGAGTCTTCTTTCCGGGGGCCCTTACGGAACCCCACGGACATGGCCTGGGTGAGCCTGGCTGCAGAGGCTCGCATCTCGTTGACTCGTCGGTACAGGACGTAGGCCAGGCCCAAGGTTAGTGTGTGTCCGATGATCGTTGAAATGCACACAGCAGTGTCAGCGGCGGTCCATGCTTGGACGACTGGTGAGGCGTTCAGGATAGGCATCCTGGACAAGGCTTGGAGGGCTGTGTCCAGGGCAGCGATGTCAATGATCTGTGGCCCCCCTTTCAGAATCCATTGCTCTAGCTCTGGATCGAGAGTGAAGTTGCGCTCCCGGAAGAAGGGAGGAATCTCTAGTTCAGCTTGGTATTCTTCACTCGGGAGGTAGTACAAGGCTAAGTCGTCCAGGTGGAGGATGGCTCCTCGTGGAACTTGGATCCACATGGTCTGGTTCAGCAGGTTGACACGTGTAGCGGTGTCGTGTTGGTCATAGGTCAGTGTCGCCGACCGTACTGGGGTATTAACGAGCCATCGGTCCCCCACGATCTCGGCTTGCGTCTCAGTGACTTGGCTGCGAGGTTTAGCATCCGCCGGGCAGCGTGAGTCGCTGGCCAGATGTTGCAGGCCGCAGATCCCATCCGTGTTGTCTCTGAGGAACGGCTTGCTAGGGCAGAGATAGTGGATATCTTTGGTGCGGATGCACATGTGCAGGTTCGGGGCTAGGTACAGCTGAGGGTCGCTGTCGTGGTAGGCTACCACGTCAGGTGTCCGTACCTTAAAGTAGGTATTGCTCTGCCAAAATCCCACGTTGACAATGTCTTTGAGTCGGTAGATTCAGCTTGATTCTATGATGGGTAAATTTAAGAGGAAGCCTACCTCTCGCTGTGCGGGGTCAACATACAAAGGGATGGCACTGCCCAAGGAATAGGCAAGGTGGGTTTGGATCGGGTCAATGGGGGTTGTTATGGCAGAAGCCAGCACGGTTTGCACCAGGCTTAGGGGTATCAGGTATGGCGGGATCCTACCCATGGCTAAGCTGTCCATGGAGGAACTTACTTCTCGGAGCATGTCGGTCATCAGTGCTGTGACCAATGGGTGTTTGAGCAAAGTCATTTTGGAAGACCGTGAACATCTGCTTCATGGAGCTCACAGTCTGATTCAGCATGACGCTATGAGTGTTGAGGATTGTCACGGTTCCTCTCAGTGTCTTGCCAATGGTTCGCAGGGATTCGCTCTGGGTGGTGAGTTGTTCTTTTAGCTGTGGGAGCTCCGTCTGGATTTCAGCCACGTGTCGTCGCACCGTAGCTATGTTCACGGCGTTGACACTGGACATACCAATGTTGAACAGCGTGCCCACGGCTGCAGCGGCCCCGAGCAGCGCTCCCAGGAACCGTTTGGAGCGTTTGTTGTGTCCTCCCAATTCCGCTTGGGTGACGGTCATCTTCTCGAGTTGGTTCAGCATGTGCTCGACGTCGGCTTTGGCGTGGTTGAGCGCGGCTTCTGTCCATCGCGCACCTGCCCAACTGTACTGTGCCACCGAGCTTGGGTAGTGCGCCCGGTACACATTTCGGGGGTCAAGTCGCACATACACTTTCTGTGTGTGTGCGTTCGGCAGTTAGTAATCAGAAGTCCTGGCTGATCTCTCAACACAATGCCTGATGCCGGTCCTGGTGAGATGACGTCGGCTGGCGGCTGGCCTCTGATCGACTGAAGGCACATGACGGCAATCCACAGCAGCATCCTGTTACAGGCAAGAGAGAGAGGTGTGGAGGTGAAGGAGGGAGAGAGAGAAGGCACAGGTCAGCGAGGTTGGTCCCGGGTTGTATGGGACAGTCTTTCGCTGCGATGACGGCGGTTGAGTTTTAGCTTGCATTGGCCCCTCCCTGTCTGTCCCTGCTAGGGGCCGCATGTCTTTTGATCTGATTGCGATGGACCCATTTGAGAACTGGTTCTCTCTGTCCCCGTTTTAGCTGGATTTGGTATGCAACGGGGGAGAGTTTGTTCACAATCTCGTGAGGTCCCGTCCAGTGGGGCAGGAACTTCTTTGACAGCCCCCGGGGTGGCGGGGCGAAAATGTAATACAGGACCTTGTCGCCCACATTGAACTCTTGGTGTGATGCCTTTTGGTCATAATATGCTTTCTGGCCTTCAGCGCTGCTTTTCAGGTGTTGCTGGGCGAAAGCGAAAGTTGTTTTCAGGTGCTTGTGGAGCTCATCCAGATACTGGAACGTGGTGTAGGCGGTGATGAGGTTGTGGTCTCCTGGTTGGTATAACAGGTGTAGTGGCAGAGTCATCTGCCGCCTGGTCATTAGTTCGAACGGGGACACCCGTGTTGATTCCTGCGGTGTGGCTCGGAGGGCCATCAGTACAAGGGGGAGTTTCACATCCCAGTCTTTCTGGTTTCACATCCCAGTCTTTCTGCCGATACGTACTTTCTTAGCATGTGGACCACTGTCTGATTAGATCTCTCGACATGCCCCGATGAGATCGGATTTTGACTGATGTGGAGTCTAGCTTGTACCCCTAGACATCTCCAGATCTTTTGCATGATCTCGGCAGTGAAGTGGGTACCTCTGTCTGAGTTGACTCTTAGTGGCAATCCGAACCGGGAGAAGACGTGATTCATCAGGAGGTATGCCGTTGTTTGGGCAGTGTCGTTAGGTGCTGGCAGACACTCTACCCACTTGGTAAACTGACACACCACCGTGAGAAAGTACTTGTTGCCTCTTGTCGACCTGGGCAGGGGTCCTACCCAGTCGATTTGGAGGTCTGACCATGGGAACGTGATTCCTCTGCGTTGCAGTGGGGCTCTGTGATTTGGGTTTGCTGGTTGGAATTGACAGCAGACCAAGCATTCTCTCACATACTCTGCCACATCTTGCTGCATGCCTGGCCAGTATGCCACCTGTCTGAGTGTGTCATACGTGGCTCTGGTATCGTGGTGTCCAGCATAGGGTGTGTTGTGGGCGTGCATTAGCATCACCCCTCTTTGGCACAGTGGTACCACGAGCCTAGGCGGTGAGGTGCCATCAGGGTCAAACCATAGAATGTCGTCCCTCACACGCAGCATATGTCTGGAGTTGTGTAGATGTCTGAGGTATGAGTCGTCCGCCAAGGCTGAAGTTGAGATAGGGTGGCAGGCGGGGTCAGAGAGGTGGTCAAGAATTGTCTTTATAGCAGTGTCTGTGGCTTGCATATCCGCAATATCGTTGTTAGAAATTTGCGGCGTTAGCAATAGCGGCTGTGAAGCTGGTGCTGTCGCAGGCAAGGGCCGTTTGCTGCGGGTTAGTACCGCCACATCGGGTGTTGGTGTGGTTTTTGGGGAAGACCACAGCTCACCGTGGAGGGCGCCCGCTTTGGCAAGGGCGTCAGTGTGGTCATTAAAGTTTTTGTCTAGGCCTGGCAGTTTCGAATGTCCCTTTACCTTCTTCCAGTACACGGTGACATCGTGTGTTGTTGTGATGTTATCACATTCCTGGAACAGGTGTTGGTGTTTGACAGGCTTGTTGTTTGCTGTTTTGAAACCATTTTGTTGCCATATCGGGAGATGGCACACAAAACTGAGTCTGGCATAGTTAGAGTCTGTGCAGATGAGAAGTTCTCTGATGTTATGAGCTGATGCGATTTGCAGAGTTATGAGAATGGCTGCCACCTCTGCATACTGGGATGACTGGGGGCCCAGTTTGAAGCGTTGTGGTGGGCATGGGTGGTTGTCAACCCACAGTACCCCTGCACCTGCCTTGAGGATGCCCTCGTGGTTGTAGGAGCATCCGTCGACGTAAGCTGTGGGCATGCCTTCGCACACATTCTTGTCAAAGTACCTGTGACAGGTCAGTTGTGGCTGTTGGGGTTCTGGTGTGTCTAGCATCGCAGCAGGTGAGTCGTCGGAGCAGCTCTGACATGCAGCCAGGCCGTTTCCCAATGCCGACTTGTGATTCTGTGCATATCGGGCCTCGATGTCTCGTCCTTGTAGAGCCATTAACCACGTGGCTATGCGTGCATTGGTGACCACGCCGTTTCGGATGCGTTGGCTGTTGAGGAACATCACGGGTTGGTGGCAAGTGTCAATGATAACTTTCTGTGCTCCAATGTAGTTGGAGAAACGCTGTATGGCCCATACCGTACAGAGCAAAGCTTTTTCGCAGTCTGAGAATTTACACTCTGGAGGGAGAAGCGTCTTGCTGGCATATGCGACCACTTTTTTGTCTTGATCGTGCCGTTGGTATAGGCCAGCACTGAGACATTGGTCAGAAAATCCTGCTTCCAGGTAGAATTCCTTTTGAGGATCAGGGTAAGCGAGACAGGGGGCTGAGCATAAATGTCTTTTTAGTGCCGCCATGGCGTGTTCTTGAGCGTTTGACCAGACGAAAGGGCAGTCCTTTTTCAGCAGCGCTGTGAGGGGCCTGGCGATGTCCGAATAGTTTTCGATGAACTGTCAGGAGTAATTGCATACCCCTAGAAAGCTTCGCAGTTCAGAGACGTTAGTGGGAGGCTTGATGTTTTGAATGGCGTGGATACGGGTTGATTGTGGTTCGATGCCATGGGATCCGATGAGCAGGCCCACGTAGTTGACCTTGGTGCGGCACCACTGTCCCTTGTGTAGGGCTATTTTGGCGCCGGCAGCGGATAATTGGTTCAAAACATAGTCTATTTCTTTCAGGTGGTCTGCCACCGTCGTGCTCTTCATGAGGACATCGTCCACGTAAATCAGGTTACCTCTCATTCTGGCGTCTGGGCAGGCTTTGTTCAGGAAGATGTTAAACTCAGCTGGTGAGTTGGCATACCCGAACGGGCATCTGTTGAAGGTGAACTGTCGGTTGCCAAATGTGAATGCCAGCTTGTGTTGGTCTTCTGGGTGTACTGGAGTGGTCCAGAAACCAGAGGCCACGTCGAGCGTAGAGAAGATGGTGGCTCCTCTGATTCGGGGTATTTCCTGTTCCAGTTGGGTCATGGGCCATCGTGATAACGGCACCTGTTGATTCAGCTTTCGATAGTCAATGGTGGGCCGCCATTTCCCATTCGGTTTGAGAACAGGCCAGATGGGGGCAGAGTAGGTGCTGTTACATGGACGGATGACACCTTTCTCAAGCATGGATTCGATGATTTCCTGCACTGGTTCATGCGAGGCGATGGGAATTTTGTACTGCTTGACGAAAGTGGGAGGAGCCTTGGGATGCGTGGGTATGCGCACCGTGTGGAGGTGGTAAGGCCAAAGTCTAACGAGTCTTTGGCAAAGGATTCTTTGAACTTGTAAAGGACTTGTCTTAGCCTTTGGCGGTCGGCGCCGTTCTGAAGCGCATCAGCATCTTGTAGAATTTGCTGCACTTGAGATTCAAAACCTTGATACGGCTCCTCTGTTGGTGTGTCATCAGTCGGGTTGGATATAAGAGGCGTAGCAGGTGCGGTAGTCTCACTGACCGGCTGGTGGGAGACTGTGTACACTGCGAGGTGTTGGTCCTCTGTCAGCTCAGTTCTGCACACATGGTCTTTGGCCACCGACATGACAGATGTGATGGCAATGAGTTGGAAGGGTACTGTGAACACTGTGTTGTCAGTGTGCCCTTCAGGTATCAGTGCAGGTGGGATGGGCCCGATGATGGGTAATACAAGTTCAAAGTCATGAAAGTCGTGGCTCACTAGCCATCCTAGCCTGTAGGATCTGGGGATGTTGATGTCCGTTGCTGTGCAGTTATTGAACAGAATGTAGACTACTCGAGATGTCACTTCTGTGAGGGGTGTGGCTTCGAGTGTGAGTCCGAGGTCCCCACATTCAGGTGAAGGTTGGAAGAAACCCAGCGTGTGGTTTAAGGTTTGGCCACGTCGCATGTTGAGTCGCACTGTGACCCCTTTTGTGTAAGCAGGTACTACTGTTGCTTGTTCATTGATTAGAGTGCAGACCTCTGGGATGGTCTGCCCCGAAATGAGATTGTCATAATTGCTGGGAGCAGGTGGCTGTAAAGTCAATGGGGCCCATACCACTTCATTAAACATGTCCACATGAGCTTTGAGGCGAATCAAAACGTCTGCTCCGATGTAGACATCGTGGACCGGATCCGGTAGGATCAGGAAGTAATGGGTCAGGCACCGGTTATTTCACTTTAATTGCAAAGCGCAGATCCCTTTTGGAGCTATCATGGAAGATGGATGTGCGTTGAGAGGGAAACGTGTGCGTTTGTTGGTATAAGGCAGGTCCGGTGTTTTGTCAATGATTGCATTGAATAGTGAGAGACTTATGGCTGAGTTATCTGCCCATAGTGCTATGATAATGTCTGTTGTGGTTATATCTTGCAGTTGCAGGTCAGTCCTGACCTGGGGGCAGTAGGTATCAGAGCCTTGGCTGGTTTTGAAAGTACAGAGTAGTGAACTTGACCCCTGATCAGCTGTTGTGACTGGGTCGTCATGTCTGGCTGAGGGAATTCCCGTGAACTCGGTGACCTGACAGTCTGGCTCAGCAGATGTGTTTGGCGAAAGGGGGAGGGGTTCACGCACTTGAGCCCAAACTTGCAGGTGTTTGAAGTCCAGTAACGGCTCGAATCGATCCAGCAGGTCTTTGCCTATTAGAAATGGATAAATGTTCATTGGTGAAACGTAGACCGGATGTACTAGACTCATAGGGCCGATTGCCAGGTGGATGGGGGCAACGTTTCTCAGCTGGATGTCGTTTTGGCTGTACGACTGCACATTCAGCTCACAGGTGTGGAAGTTAAGAGTTCGATTCTGTCTTTGAGCTTCAAATTTGAGTTTTTCAAAAAGTTCAGTCGATATGAGTGTGAGATCGGAGCCCGTGTCCACGAGCGCTTCGAGTCTCACCTCCTTTTCCAAAGTGATGGTTAGGTAGAGTTTGCGTGCCACACCTCTCTCGATCAGATTTCCCAGGAGTCTTGGTGTGGGGTCTTGTGTGTTGATCGATAAACAGTGTGGTTGCGTTAGGTGTGGCTCGCTGTGAGTGCAGATCACCAAGACAGCACTGTCTGGTACCTTTGGGTGAGCGCTGCTACAGTCTTGTTCAGGGAGTGCAGTGTTTTGTTCAGGGAGCGGGTGAGAGGTGTTGTCAGTTGGTGCTGCCGCAGTGAGTCCAGTGGTCCGTGACTGACAAGCAGTGTTCTGTGCTGTCAGTTGGAGGGAGTGAGTGGCGCTGTCACTTAGTGATGTGACAGTGAGCTCCATAGTCTGTGGTTTGACAGTGTCTGTGGGGCCGTCGTTGGGAGAAGCGTTGGGAGTGGAGTTGGCTTCAGGCCTCAGGTTTAGTCATGCGGTGTCTGGTTTGTCCTTGTCTTTCTTGTGAGGTTTCTTTTGAAGAAATTCTCTCAGCATGCTCAGAAGTTCTGCAGCGTCAGACGCGGCGGCATTGTCTATGTTGGATTTGAGTTCCAACTTCAGTTTACTAGTGTCATTTTGAGAGGGATCTTTCCGCCGGCTCTCTGGGCTGGTTGTCCGGGGAGATGGAGGTTGGTTCCTTCTGGGTTGCCGGCCGGTTTCCCAGGTGCCCCCTCCCCTTTGGTTGTGGGAGGTGCGAGGCCGGTCCCAGAATTCCCCAGTGCGGCTGTTCTGCTGCCTGGGGCGGACACCCCCACGACCGCGCTGACCTCTGCTGGGTTGGAATGGTCGTAGCTCTCTGTTGGCAGGCTTGTAACTGGGGTGCTGTGCGCCCTCTAGGGCCAGCTCTGGACGGTGCTCAGAGACAGAGCAGATTGTGGGGTTTCTCACAGTCTTTTCAGAGATAGTCTTTTGTTTGGTGTATGCTTTGTGAGCCAAGTCACGCAGTTGTTGGATTGACATAGTCCGTGGCTCAGCTAAAACCTCGAGGTGGTGCGATAGGGTTGGATGGAGATTCCGCATGAACAAAGTTTTGAAGTTACAGTCCTCCTCCATTCCGGACTCATTGCGAGATCCGAAGTAGGCTTGTCGGAGACGGCCGTAGTAAGCTTGTGGGGTTTCTAGTCGGGCCTGCTTGAGGTCCATTGCGGTTATGAATCCACTTTCTGAGTCGGGGTCTGAGAATTCACGGATCAGGGCTTGTCGGAGCTGCTGGTAGTCTGTTTTGGCAGTCTCAGGTTGTCGATCTAGACAACTTCGCACGTCACGGCTTGAAGTGATCCTGAGAAGATACAACTTATCCCAATTAGTGACGTTGGCCACAGTTTGTAGGTGAAAGTCAATGTCTTGTAAGTAAGAGTGAACATCGTGGCCTCCCGCTGGATTGGGAGTGAAGGTCGGGATGTTTCTCGCCAGCTTGTCCAGTCCTTTATGGGCCGTGTGGTGACCGATGGCCTGACCCCACCCCTCTTCAGCTGGTGGGGGCACGTGGCGGCTGGGTAGTGATGTCTTTAGCAATGGGCTTTCGCCCCCCTTTTCAGGTCTGGGTTCTTGGCTGAAAAGTGCAGGCTCGCTGGTGAGGGGAAATGGAGTGATGGGTATTTCCCCCTCCAGCTCGCCTTGCAGTTTGTAAGAGTGTTTGAGTTCTTTGTGGACCAAGCCCAGTTCATACTTTAGATCCTGTCTCTGTTGGGCAAGCTCGTTAATTTCAGTTCGAGCTGCGTGCAAATGTTTTTCACAGGCCTTGGCTCTGGCCTCTTTGTCTTGTATTTTACTCTCTGCTCTTTCTAAAAGGGCCTCGGCGCACTGCAGTCTGTCCTGGAGCTTCTCCGTGGTGCGTTTTTCCGACTGCACCCTCCTGTCTGTGTCCGTGCGCAGATCCTCCAGGGCCTTTTGCAGTCTTTCCACTTCCTCTTGTAATTCTGGGGGCGTTTCGTCCTTGTCTTTCTCCTCCAGTAGTAGCTGATCCAGACGCTCCTGCGTGTGGTCCTTTTGTTTGCGGGCCTCCTCCAGTTGGGTCTTTAGTCCTGCGATTTCCTTTTCCAGATTGGCGTTGTCCTCCTCCGCCGAGCATGCTTGGGCCACTAAGTTGTGAGCTAGACGTCCGATGATCCGACTCCATTCCTTTGAGCTGTAGGTCTGCGTTGGGTCGTTGGACATTATCTGGTCCACCTCGTCGTCCAGTTCCAGCCGGGTCAGAGATTTTGGGTCGGCAGAGTCCCTGGGCAGACAGCCGGTTGTCATGGCTCGTAACCAAGCATCCAGATTGCTCCAGTGATCTGTGGGACTGGAAGCGCGTGACATCCTGGCTCCCTGAGGGCGATAGAAACACAACACACACACAAGGGCCAATACAAGCTTGTTTTGAGGCTAACGAGCTGTAGTACAGCCGTGCCGTTTATAGAAATTTGGCTAACTGATGTAGACAGTTAGGCGGGCCAATTTTACGCGGGTCAGCGTGGGACCCGAAATAGAAGCTGCTCGGTTGTCACTCTATTCTTTAATTTCCTTGGGGTCTCTGGGTGAACTGAAAGAAACAAATCACAACAGACCAAAACAAAACAAAGGAAAAGAAGATCGAGAGGGGAAAGCAAAATCAAAATATCGCAGTGAAAATAACACCTAAGTGAATTGACCTGCTCTGTAGCGTAGCCTCTAAGAACTAAGAAGGTGTGTCTTAGGGGGAAAGAGGTAAACCAGACGCTTAGAAAATCTATCCGGGGGAATGTCTGATATCCTATGGCTTATGCTAAGTGGTAAGGGTTTTTTATTTATTTTATTTTTTTTATCAAAATCCAGTCTTACCTGAGGTGAATTGAGGTCGAACCCAGCTGGACCCAGCAAGCGTGGTCAACTTTCCGGTGCCCCCAAACACTTGACCGTCGTGACCTCGGGCTGTTCATTGCTCTGGTCACGGTTACGCCCCCTCAAACAGCACGTGACATGTAAACACAACCTGGTAATCTTCGAGGTATCAGCCGGCCGACCGCACTGCAAAGGTGGGCAGTGCCCAGAACCCCGCCAGCAAGTTGCACCCAAGCTGCTGGCGTAGACAGTGGTTTGTGCACCGGTCCCAACAATTGACTTGTGCGTCGGCTTGGTGGTTGAACCTTTGAAGCACCAGATTGCTGATGTCACTTACTGCGTGCCGTAAACCGTGGCAGAGATAGAACAACTCGAGAGTCACCGCACAGTCAGTGTCGGCGACGCCAGTCAGCAGACCCGCCCACCGAGATCAACCAGGACTCCCACAATCCACCACAGATGCTGAGGTTTTTACCTACACTGTAAAACCTGATGAGTTAGTTCAACTCAAACCGTTTGAGGAAACCGATTGCCTTAAATCATTTAAGTTTATTAACTCAAACAATTTAAGCATAAAAAAAATATTTGATTTGTGTCCAAGTAACTCAATAACTTATTGTTAAGATAACTTGGGTAAATAAAGTTAACAGTACTAATTCCATTCAGTTAATATAACTTAAATCTATGAAGTACACTGTAAACCCAAATAAGTTAGCAGAATTCAAAACACTTTTATTAGTATAAACTTAGTTAGCTTTAAAAAGCTAATCTGCTAACATAGTAAATGCTAACATATTAGCAATAGTATGTTATACAGAAGCACTTGTTGTATGAGCGCAGCAATATAAAGGGATAATTTGCTCTCAAATCAAGCTGCATGCACCACTGTCACCATGATGGTAACTATCCTAAAGCCTACATTAACAGAAATTCTTCTAAATTAGCATAACAAAACATTAATCACTACTAAATCTCACACATAACATTAATCTTACACAAAAAAACACATTATATTACACTTAATTTTAGCATTTACTCTCCCTTTCGGGTGCCATCGGCAAAGCATGCTGGGAAATAGACATCCCAGCTGTTTCAGTTAAACTTAAGTTCGTCTAAATTAAAATAAATAATTTCATAAAACTTAAAACAACGAAACAGTTCAGTTTACTTAAAATATATTAGTTCTGTGAACTTGAAAGAAAAAGAAAGTGCTAAATACTCATAAAAGTTAATTTGACTGAACTAATTTGTTTAATTTAAGTTTGTCCTACTCAAACCAATTAATTATTTTGAGCGTTAGGGTTTACAGTGTATACAACAAGCAAAATGCAATGGACAAGGGGGCTTAAAGTGAATTAAGATTGTCCTGCTTAAGGCAAATTTAACTTGGAAAGAAACAAAAACAAATTTGTTATTATTATTTCCTTTTTATACTTGAAGTACTGTAAGGAAAAATAAAAACAAACAGAAGCTACAATAAACCTACAAAGGTATGGGTTGTAACAAAATGGTTTTGAAGAGACAATTTATTTAACCTGGGAAGGAAAAAACAAATTAAAGGATGGTAATCATTAAACTAACCTAACCCGATAGGAGTTAGCAATAGCCCAATGCAGGTGGAGGCCAGGAAAGGGGAGCAGTGGGCCGCTGTAGTGGGTCTTGGAGCCTCAAGGGGGCGCACTTCCTTTCTGCGGCTCACCTTGACTGTTTGGCACAATTTAAAGTTTTAATTCAAATTGTTTTAAACTCAAATCAAAATAAGCCTGGGGGAGATTGACAGAATTAGAATGATCTCTTACAATAATCACAACAACACTGAAGTTGTTAGTAATGATTGTAAAATATTCATCAGGAAAACATGAATGAAAAATGATTCCATACAAAGTTCAGTGGAAGGCTGATAGCTGGCTTGAGAAGGTTGTCTGCCACTAGGTGGCCTCTGGCTTTTCAGGGGGGGCTATCAATGACTGAAATGTGAGAAATTTATAGTGGAGGGGAAAAAATAAATTATAATAAAAGCAAAATCAAAAGAAATGAAATATTGTTCCAATTCACATCAAATCTAGATATAGTGGGGAAGGAGGAACACAGTTTGGCCATACATCAGAATGATTTCCGATAATAAATCACCAGCCCATTGGAGTTATTAGCAGTGATTATACAACAAAATAAAATAAAACAGAGACGGGTAGAGCTAGAAACAGGGTAGAGGCAGAAATGAATTGCAGGAGAATGATAGCTGATCTGGAGGGGTGCCGCCGCTAGGGGGCTTCGGGCTCCCTCCAAATGAACTATCAGTGGTTTGAACTGAGTAATTCTATGACTTGAGCTCTACTTCACTTCTGTGAATTGAACTCAAAATAAAATGTCTCAGTCCAAAACAGGAGGATTGTTTTACGAACTAGCAAGCTGTAAATGCAAATATGTATTTTAGACAGCTCAAACAATAATCAACGCGGTGAATTGGGAGGAAATACAACGTGGCAGAAAAGCGGAGAGTATGGGTTGCGGGTCTTTCCCTGCTATTGCCACGCGGTGGCAGTGTCGCGCTCACGCGGCCCGAACTCACAAGCGTGGTACTGTGAAACTGATACGCGCTTGTGAACCTGGTTAAGGAACACAGAAGTTTTCATGCGCACAGATTTCTTTTAAACATGAAACAAGTATACACACATTTCCTTAGTATACTTTTGCAGATCGCGGCGGATCTCTTTGTGCTTTATCTGCACAGAAAATGAAACAGGATTTTTACCGGGTAGCTAAGCCAGTTTTGAAACCCGAAGCTATCGTTGCTAACGACATCAACTAAAGATCTTTTACTGACGGGAGGATTCTCGCTCCCGCAGTACACAAAATATACCGGTAATGTGCCTGTGTTTGAAGATTTCTTCGTTCAAAACAGGGCTTCGGACAGTCATGTCACAGTCAAGCAAAGAGAAAAACAAAGAGTTTCCTTTTCTCTAAGCTGGGCCGTGCAATACTGTCTGTGACTGCAGTTTTCCTCTCACATCCAGTCGAGCTAGAAAGAAATGCCCTCAGGCTTCTTTTCAGCACAATACTGGTGTGTTACTGAAACGGCTTTTGCCTTGCTCAGCTTTTCGAGTCGTCTTAACTACACAATGCAAACGCGCATACACTATTAAATTCCCAAAACACACATGAACATGAATCTGAATCTTGATCCCAAAATGAAGTTTGAAAATGCCCGCATTCTCCACCATATAAATGTAGCGACAATAACTTTTGTTTTGGGGAAATTATTAACTCAAATGGGGAATATTATTCATTAGATCATGAGTATGTAATCGCATACATAAATTAAATTATCCCAAATAGGGAATGGACTAAACCTCACCATATATGAATAATTAACACGATCGCTCGTAGTAATTATTAATATCTAGGTCAGTTAAGTCAGGTTAATTATTAGGGTAAATTTACATGTGTTTTCAATTCAGTTATCCGTCTAGCTGTCCGTCCAGCGGACTGGAGCCGAAAACTTCCTTATATCACAATATTACCTGCCTGTAAACAGAGTGAATATTTCCTGTGGCCACAAGAAAATATTTTCTCGTATACGGCACTTTCAGATGTTTTAAAAAGAGTTACAACAGGTAGAGCTGGGTAGAACTTAAATCTTTGACATTCACAGAGACTTCAAAGCAGGACCATGAGACAGATTCACTTCAAAAGATTATGGAATTTAATAACACAACTAATGGTTACAAAAGCTACTTAAATCACGCAGGAGTAAATATGCATATCAAACAAACAGTTAACAAAAGATTGCAATACGACGTATTTGGAGAGACAAAGTTAGAGTGTGTGAGAGAGAGAGAGAGAGAGAGAGAATGGGTGAGAGAGAGAGTGAGAGAGAGAGAGAGAGAGAGAGAGAACAGTTCAAAAACAGCAGTTCAACACGAGACCCCAAAGGCTTCTAGAATTAATCTAAACAACCTAAAAGCAGCAGTTTATCTTTAGATTTACTTGCTTTTACGGTCCCCTTTGTGTGCGGCTGTGTGACAAAGGCTGGTCGCGGAGTTGGAGTGTCTGGAGCGTCTTCCGATAGGAGGCAGATGTTTGCGATCGCTTCAGCTGCGGCCCGTACGAGAAAAGATAAATCTTAGCCTTGTTTCGTTCTTGAGTATACTGACCGAAGTCAACTATCAAACTGAGGTAGATCAAATAAAAGAAAACTTAGATTAAAACAGAGTAGGAAAACGACGATGAAGAATAGTGCAGAACTCCGGCTGGAGTTTGCAGGAAATTTGGAAACTCTCCCTGGCTTAGAAAAACTTTCTTTTGCACAGAAGAGAGCGTGGCGGTGTGTTTTGAAGGCGCTCGAGACACGCCTCTCTTACATGTCTAGTCCAATCGTTTTGGAGGAGGAGTGTCGGCAAACCTTGTGGTCCACAAAGTACACGCCTATGGGTCATGTGCATAGCAGATAAAACTTTCAGCAACAATACACTTCTAAACTGGTATTAATAAAAAAATGCATCATATTACATTTTGGGTTAATGATTCAATCTTCTTTGGTTTCTCTGATTATAACCGTCCCAAATACGGCGCGATTGTGAGTTAGTGAGAGTAAGATACATGATTCTTCGTGATTAAATGAATATCCAATTGGTCACATATTATAAAACTTACAGTTATACAGATTTGGTCACGAGGGACCCATGAGGCACAACCAGAAAACATTTTATACATTTGAAACGTTACTTTTCACCACACGTGGTCACAAATGATTGTCTCTTTGTGTGTGCGTGTGTATGTATGTGTGTGTCCCGTGTCTTGGGTGTGTGTGTGCTTCGAATTTGATGAGTTTAATATCTGCGACAACTGCCAATTGTCCTATTGCACAATTCTCTTCTGTGTGTGTAACGCGAAAAGACCCCAGGGGGAAATCACCGGACTTTTAGCTTAATGGTGATGAGTCACATGTGCCATAGTAGTTCTTTTGTTTACTAATCAGAGAAAAACGCCTCGTGGCGCATCAGTATCGGTAATTCAATCAAATCCAGGCACCATTCGCTTAGTGTGGCAAATTACAAAACAGAGGGGCTTTGTGAGTGACTCAGTAATCTAATCAACAGTCACAGGAACCCTACTCTGTCACAGTCTCTGAATTAAAAGGATGCAAAACCAGCAATTTAAGAAAATGGCAGATCTGACCATCTGATCATGGCTACAGCAGTCTCTGTGGAGTGACATTTTCGAAAGCCAGACTGAAATATTTCAAATAATGAGTTCTCAGCTAAATAACTCTGTAACTGTAATAGAATAATTTTTTCAAGAAATTTAGAAACAAATGGCAAATTAGAAATTGGCCTAAAATTTGTCAGAACAGATGAATCCAGGACAGGTTCGATTTTTTAATCATTGGACGGATCACTGCATGCTTTAAGCAGTCAGGCATAATCCCGGATTCTAGACTGCGATTTATTATAATCAGTCAATATGGAGCCATATCTGCAATGAGTTGTTTGAATAAAAAAGGAGGAAGACTATCCAGTGGTGTTATGTGTATTAACAGTCTCAAACCAGGACAATTCGATGATTGTTGTTTTTATGTCGTTATTTCGACATATGTGTGCACTGTGCATGCAACAATCAAGATGTGCATTTGTAAATCCAGCTATATTCGCTTCTTATTAATTAAATCCAGGCAATTGGTTGATGAAAAATTTATTAAAATTAAGATACAATTTATACAAAACGAAATTCACTTTAAAGAAAGGCTTTCTACAAAACAACACTTAATGAAGTGGTCAAAATCATGCCTGGCCATGTCTCCCGATATATTGGCTATACTTTTCATAATCAACATAGATGGAAAAAAAAACATTATAATAAATATGAAACTAAATGCGCTTATTATGGCTACAACACATATAGGCTACAGACTCTATTTGTACAAATTGCTGCACATTCATTTAATTCAGAATTTTGCACACAAGTTGAAAGGCATTAGTTTGTGCATAGTAAAACATATCATTTATGCAACATTTATCAAGTTCACTGATAATTGTGCATGCATTTATTAATCAATATGATACTAAAATCATAAGTAGGCTAGTAGGCTTCCCTTTCAATTAGGGTTGCCAACCGTTCCGTATAATACGGAATCGTTCCGTATTTGACACATAAAAGGCTTGTTCCGTATTGAACTGATACGGAACGCACTTTGTTCCGTATTTTTGAGAATCAATTCAGTGCAAATCCATGACAGACGCATAGCTTCTAATATATATGCCAGACAGACTATGATGAATGAACGAAGACCCGCTGTTATAATGGCAAATTCGGGGACTTGGCGCCACCTTGACGGGCTGACATGTAATGACGTAGAGTTGGCTCATTGGTCGCACGTCAGAGGCGCCCGCGCCATTGGATGTGCAGTTGCCGCAGCGCAGCCTGAGCGAGCCAGACGCTCAATGTGCAAGCTGTGCAGCTGCAAATGCGTTTTACAGGTTTCAGTAAATCGAGTAAAATGTGTTTCCGAAGACATTTGTAGGCTATGATAAGAAAAACTCCAAAAAAAATTTTTTTTTAATTTTTTGCACCGGAAAGAACATTCTAGAAGTCTAATTCTTGAATAAGTTCGCACAAGGCTACAGAAAACTGTTGTGTTTATTTTTCTTCAAATGCAGTCTAAGCCGATGAGTTTCGAATGTTATATGTTGTATTTGTTTAAGTTAAAAAAGAAAACGTATTATAATCTAAACAAATACATGGTTCATTTTTGGCAAAATGATCATGATAGCCTTTATATATCTGTGTGGTTAAGTCTTGTATATTGATTAAGCCTACTTTGCTATTCTATAAATATATAGGCCTAATAAGTTGCATTATAATATGATATAAAATGTATGAATTTCAGGGAGCATGTCACTACCACTTATCCACCCCCCCCCCCCCCCCCCCGTTCCTTATTTTCATTTCAGAAAGTTGGCAACCCTACTTCCAATAGTCCAAATTCCTGCGCTGCCATTTTCGTCTTTCTTCTGTGGATTTCTTCAACTCCTGATTGGTCAAATTCAGATACATCGACAAATCGGCTCATTCAACTGCACAGCGCACACACCTCACGAATTCAAGCCTACAGCTTTTAAACAACTTTTTAGACATGTTTAAACATTATCGTGAGGTCCAGAGGCTCGGCTCGGCTCGTATCTTCCTAGCACACGACACGAGCCGCAACAAAACAGCAAAAAAAATCGCACCGTAAGCCCGCAAGGGAGTATGCATATATAAACAGACGTTTCAGTATTAAATGCATTTTCGGAGAATTTATATTTCAAGTTTTGACTGTCACGTCACGTCACGTCCATAACGCTGGAATTGCCCAATTTTAAAGAATTTATCCACAAGTTTTTTTGGGGTGTATGTCTGCGTATTTTATTATGTTAACTTCAAATAATACGAATAGTAATTTAAAAATGTGGTAGCCCTATGTCCAACATATCACACTCCACTGTTATTGTGGCAATTTCAGTAGATTTGCTCACTAACATTGTTGTGGAGACACAATAAGAATGGAAACTAAAATAGTATCGTGCTACAGCGCACATCAGCTGCAGTTCTGGCGCCTCAGTCCCAATACTGTAAAACGATACTCGGTTACTAACATAACCTCGGTTCTCTCTAGAGAGGGAACGAGTATTGCTTAAGTTTAGCTTACGCTACGGGAAAGATTCATCTTCTCGAGATATTGAAGCCAAAAAATTATCCTTAATTTTGTATTCATTGTCAACGCAGTGCAGCAGCTAGCAGACCTAGAGCAGGCCATCTCGCGTGCTTATTGGCTGCCCTGCTGGCATCTGCTGCAGCCTACCAGTGAGCCCCGCGTGACGTCACGCCCAATGAAGGGCGCTCGCGCCTTCATAGCGTCACAGCCCGCCAGAATGGGTGTGGCTTAGCGTATAAAAGAAGGGGCTGTAGGCTGACTTCCCTGGTTTTTCGACAACTGAAGCGAAGTCGCTCGTGGCGCGAGCACGGCCGGTTACGCAATACTCGTTCCCTCTCTAGAGAGAACCGAGGTTACGTTAGTAACCGAGTATCGTTCTCTTACGAGAGGTTCTCTCGTATTGCGTAAGTTTAGCTTACGCTACGGGAACACTTTGTCAACGCCGTGCGCGCCAAGCATCCACCATGAGACCCCGAACTTTCAGGGGAACCCTGTAAGGTGGAGAATAAGGTGGCCAGCCACGCGTACCATCACTTGTACATACGCACACATAGGGAATACAGAGCAGCGCGCCGGTCTGTATAGGCACATGGCACATACCCTACTTAGTGCAGCTCAACCAGGAGAGCTGAGTCATGTGAGAGTGATCTGAGCAGGATGTCTGGGCAGAATACACCTCCCTTTTAACTGACAACAGTTTAGCCTGCAAGGCAGGAACTTCTAGGTTATAAAACCTGACAGAGGTAGACGGGGAGCTCCAGCCCGCCGCTACACAAATGTCATGGATAGAAAGTCCACAGGACCATGCCCACAAAGCGGCCACGCCTCTCGTGGAATGAGCCCTGATGCCCAGAGGGCATTGCAGACCTTTTGACGCGTAAGCGGCTGCTATAGCGTCCACTATCCATCTGGACAGGCTCTGTTTCGAGGAGGCGAGACCCTTGGTGCGCCCACCGAACGAAACAAGCAGCTGTTCCGAACGCCTGAATAAGGCGGAGCGCGTAATGTAAAACCTCAGTACTCTGACAGGGCAGAGGAGGTTCACATCACTTTCGCTGTCAGATGCTGGCAGAGCTGACAACGAGATAACTTGCGCTCTGAACGGAGTGCCCATCACTTTAGGAACGTAGCCATGTCTAGGTCTGAGGATGACTTTAGAGTCATACGGCCCGAACTCAAGACACGATGCGCTGACAGACAGCGCATGCAGGTCCCCCACACGTTTTACTGACGACAGTGCAGTCAGAAAGACGGTTTCAGTGATAGATATTTCAACCCCACGGAGTTTAGTGGTTCGAAGGGAAAAGCTTTCAGGGCCTCTAGGACCAGTGAAAGATCCCACATGGGAACCGACGGGGGGCGCGGCGGGTTCATCCTCCTAGCTCCTCTAAGGAAGCGGATGACCAACTCATGTCTTCCTAATGACTGGCCGTGCGTCGATTCTGCGAACGCTGCCACGGCCGCCACGTATACTTCGAGTGTGGATGGGGACCTTCCCTTATCCAACAGCTCTTGTAGGAAGGAGAACAGATGCGCCACCCCGCATGTCCGCGGGTCCAGACCTCTGTCGGTGCACCATCCAGAGAACACCGACCATTTAGACGCGTAGAGCCTTCTCGTGGAAGGGGCTCTAGACTGCGCGATCGTGTTCATTACTCCTTCTGGCAGGGTAACGAGTACCCGTTGATCAACCATGCGTGCAGAGACCAGCGCTCTGGATGGGGATGCCAGATCGTGCCGCGAGCCTGAGAGAGGAGATCTGCCCTCACCGGAATAGGCCACAGAGCTGTATGTGACAGCCGTGCTAGCTCCGGGAACCAAATCTGATTCTCCCAACGCGGGGCTATGAGGAGCACCGAGTGGCGCGTTTCCCTGATTCTCTTGATCACCTGTGGTAACAGAGAGACCAGAGGGAAAGCATATAGCCGGAGGCTGGGCCAAACCTGGGCCAGCGCGTCCTCGTCCTTCGAGAAGAACGTCGGGCATTGAGCGTTGTCTTTTGACGCAAATAGGTCGACTTCCGCCCTGCCGAATAGGCGCCACAGCTTCTGGACCGCTTGGGGGCCCAGGGACCATTCCCCTGGGGGAACGTTGTCCCTGGACAGTTTGTCTGGGCCGTCGTTCAAATGGCTAGGCACATGCGCCGCCCTCAGCGAGGGCAGGTGCATCTGAGACCAAATAAGGAGGCGTTCCGTCAGATTGCAGAGATTTCTGGATCTGACACCGCCCTGACGGTTTACATAGGATACCACAGACATGTTGTCCGAGCGGACAATAACATGTTGGTCCTGTATGAACGGGAGGAAGCGCTTCAGCGCATTCTCGACCGCTATCATCTCCAGACAGTTTATGTGAAAACACCTCTCTTGGTCTGACCACTGGCCGAAGACCGGTCTGCCCTCGAAAAGCGCGCCCCAACCCCAGTTGGACGCGTCTGTCGAAATGACTTTCCGATAAGAGATGGTTCCCATCCTCACTCCCAGCTGGTACCAGTCGGCCACTAACCAGGGCTGCAGAGCCGCTATGCAGGTCTGAGTCACTCCGATTTTCTGACCGCCAGAAACCCAAGCTCGGTGGGACGGGCGAGCATTCAACCAGCGTTGGAGCGGGCGCATGCGCAGTAGGCCCAGCTGGAGCACCGCTGCAGCTGATGCCATACAGCCCAGCATCCTTTAAAATGTTTCCAAAGGGAGAAAGCTGTCCTTCTGGAAAAACGCAGCTAGGTGGCGAACACGGAGCGCGCGCCGTGCCGATAGACGAGCCGACATAGGTCACCGAGTCCAGTTCTATTCCTAAAAAGGAAATTGACTGGCTGGGTTGCAATGAGCTCTTGGTCCAGTTGACCATGAGACCCAAGCTTTCCAGGTGACTGCGAAGCACTGTTCTGTGAGATAGCAGCTCTGTCTCTGACTGTGCCAAAATCAGCCAATTGTCCAGATAGTTCATTATTCGCAGCCCCTGACTTCTCAGGGGGGCGAGCGCCGCGTCCATGCACTTCGTAAATGCACGGGGTGCTAGAGACAGGCCGAACGGCAGGACGGTTTATTGATATACCTGACCGTCGAAGGCAAATCTCAAAAATTGCCTGTGACGGGGTATTATCTGAACCCGAAAATAGGCATCCTTCAGATCTAGAGAATTAAACCAGTCCCTCGGGCGAACGTGCGCGAGGTTTTTCCTGGTCGTAAGCATTTTGAACAGTCTTTTCACAAGCGCTTTGTTCAAATGTCTCAGATCTAGGATAGGTCTGAAGGCTCCGTCCTTCTTGGGTACGAGAAAATAACGGCTGTAAAAGCCTGACTCGCTCAGAGAAGGCGGCACCTTTTCTATAGCCCCTTTGCACAGCAGCTTTGCTATTTCTGCGTGAAGTAGGTGTGCTACTTCCGCATTCACTATCGTCGCGGTCCGGGCTTGAAAGCGCTGGGGACGGCAAATGAATTGAAGTGTATAGCCCTGCTTATTGTGCTCAGAACCCATTCTGAAATCCCTGGGATAGTTTCCCACGCAGCTATGTGAGCCGCTAGGGGGCGAATGGCCTCCGGGTTCAGATCGCCGCCATTTGCGGGCTTGTGAAACTGAGCCGGAGCCGAAAGCGCGGCGCGCGCGCTCTCGGTTCTGGGCAATGGCTTCTCGCTGAAAGCCGAGACCGTCTGATTTATGTGAGGTGTCCCAATCATAAGGGATGGGGAGCATT
Organism: Tiaroga cobitis; assembly: GCA_030578255.1. NCBI lineage: Eukaryota > Metazoa > Chordata > Actinopteri > Cypriniformes > Leuciscidae > Tiaroga > Tiaroga cobitis. The sequence goes on from CM060597.1 coordinate 51,791,774, forward strand.
TTATTCTCACTTTTTGACGCGCCAGCAGCGCTTCGGGTGGAAAAGCTTTCTGTAAGCGTGAGCGCGTGTGCGCGGGCACGAGACTTACAAGTGTATTTGACGCCCCGATCATAACGGATGGGGAGCGTCTTATCAATGCCCTGCGTTTTGTGATAACTTTTAAACGCGCGGGCGGCGCCCGGGGGGAGGTGTGTGTCAGTAAGCGTGAACGCTCTCCGGCGGGCACGAGACTTACATTCATAACCGGTTTTATTGACAGTGTAACAGAGCGGGCAGATAGTGGGCACAGACCTGTGGACACACTCCTTATATTCAACACTCGAGCGGCCTTTCTGCGCTTTCTGAGAGTGTGCTCTGTGAGTGACACGAGATTTGATGTGCTTGTGTGTAGGGGTGAACACTGGGGCGTGGGCACTTTCACTACACTTAAAACACCAACGGCGTGAGCCGGACCAGACATTATACTCTTTTGAGATTTTCTCTGGGTCGCCGTGAAGACGGCGTATATGTGTGCAGGCGAGAGGGCAAATGAGCCGGCTCGTTGGCTGCTAAATGGACCACTGCAGTAGCCTGATTGAAGGGGACTGACAGGGAAATAAACTTGAATACGGCGGCTCGCTGAGGAGAGCCGCGTAAATTTTTTATCTGCTGCGGGAGCCGGAATCGAACACGGGTCTCCGGGGCAACAGCTTAAGGTTTAGCCCCTGAGCCACAGGGGAAACAACATAAGCTTTAGTTGGCGCGATCAGATAAAAGAGAGAGCGTCATCACAGTTTTCGTGTGCGTGTCGGCATTGTCTGCAGGCGTGCGTGTTATAACAGGCTCTCTACTGCAGTATAGACATTACCAGCCGCTCGAAGTAGGAGGAGCTGGAAAATGTTTGAGAAAAAAGAGGGGGTTTGTCAGGCCTCGGCGGGACAAAAAACCACACTCTCTCCTTCTTTCGCCGGTGACGCATCCGCTGGGGGGCGCGTGCTCGCTCTCTGTACGTAAGAAAGCTGGTCGCGAGCACAGGGAGGGGAGCTGCAAAAAATTTTTTTTTTTTTTTTTTTTTTTCTGCGAGAGCCGGGAATCGAACACGGGTCTCTGGCGCGAGAGCTTAGGGTTTAACCAGTGAGCCACAGGGGAAACCTAGTAAGATTTAGTTGGCGCGAGCAGATAAGAGAGAGAGCGTCATCACAGTTTTCGTGTGCGTGTCGGCATTGTCTGCAGGCATGCGTGTTATAACAGGCTCTCTACTGCAGTATAGACATTACCAGCCGCTCGAACTAGGAGGAGCTGGAAAATGTTTGAGAAAAAGAGGGGGTTTGTCAGGCCTCGGCGAGACAAAAAACCACACTCTCTCCTTCCTTCGCCGGTGACGCATGCGCTCGGGGGCGCGCGCTCGCTTTCTGTTCGTAAGGAAGCTGGTTGCGAGCTCATAGGGGAGAGCTGCATAAATTTTTTCTGCTGCGAGAGCCGGGATCAAACACGGGTCTCTGGCGCGAATGCTTTGAGTTTAGCCACTGAGCCATGGGGGAAACTAAGAGCATGCGCGGCAGCTTCCTTGTAACGTAAAGGAAGCTAGCCGCGGTTAGAACAGCAGTCCATAGCGTGTCCCTCGACCTCATCCTCAGACGCGACGGCAGTGAGGCTCGTGAGCGGCAGCTGCGCGTCGGTGAAGGGAGGCGGGGAAGGTGAAAAGCGAGGCTCGAGGGAGGCTTTCCGGCGAGCGCGTCGCTGTGGCTACAGGCTCCGGCTGCCTTTGAGAACGGCGCTTATCACTGCGCGGCCCCACAAAGGGCGGAGTGACTGCTTCTATGGTGGGCGCGGTAGCTTCCTTGTAACGTAAAGGAAGCTAGCCGCAGTTAGAACAGCAGTCCCTTGTGGCGTGTCCCTCAACCTCATCCTCAGACGCGACGGCAGTGAGGCTCGTGAGCGGCAGCTGCGCGTCGGTGAAGAGAGGCGGGGAAGGCGAGAACGAGGCTCGAGGGAGATTCTCCGGCGAGCGCGTCGCAGTGGCCACAGGTTCCGGCTGTCTCCGGGGCCCTACACGAGCCGCAGGAAATGCGAGGCATCTTTAAAAAGACACTCGCGCTCTTTTAGGAGTAAGCTAGAAGAGAATACAACAGTGTAAAAAGGATACGTCGCCGGATAGCGTAGCTCGCACGGATGGCTGAAGGTGGCGAAGGCGGCCGGCTTCCTCAGCGCTGTCCTAAGCTGGCTGTTCGCTGTTCGACGGCGGCGGTGGCGGTGGCTTCTCTCTGATCCAGCGATGCGGAGAGCTCGCTGAAGAGTCGAAAAATCGGGGAAGTCAGCCTACAGCCCCTTCTTTTATACGCTAAGCCACGCCCATTCTGGCGGGCTGTGACGCTATGAAGGCGCGAGCGCCCTTCATTGGGCGTGACGTCACGCGGGGCTCACTGGTAGGCTGCAGCAGATGCCAGCAGGGCAGCCAATAAGCACGCGAGATGGCCTGCTCTAGGTCTGCTAGCTGCTGCACTGCGTTGACAATGAATACAAAATTAAGGATAATTTTTTGGCTTCAATATCTCGAGAAGATGAATCTTTCCCGTAGCGTAAGCTAAGCTTACGCAATACGAGAGAACCTCTCGTAAGAGAACTCGATGTACATTCACATCACATAATGCAGCGGTAGAGTTACACTCACAGGACACTGCACTTATTCGCAATCACAAAAGTTAATTATTTGCTCGTGCTTTAACCCTCTGGGGACCAGAGTGTTTTTGGGGCCCTTGGGATGTTTTGACATGCACTGACATTTGTGCTTTTTTCAGTTATTTATAAACATGTTAATGGCAAAGGTGTAAATTCACTCTATATAGCACAAACTTGGCTACCATGAGATCTGAGCAACATGTATGTACATGTTTGTATTTTTAATAGAATAATGTTTATGCGTGGTTATTGAAAAAAAATAAAAATGAAAGTTGCTGAAATAAGACCACAAAACACATATTGATTATTTCTTCACAAGACTTTTGAAAATTGTATCACATAGCCTAGAATATTTGCTCCAAAACAATGTGAGAATCATCCTGACTACTCATTCAGATAAGTCAATAAAGTCTTTTACATTTTTAATGACGTGTTTTGTTTGAGAAAGCTTTATGCAGGAGGCTTGATCTCTCATTAATATGTGTGGCATTCCACACCTGAGAAAGACAAAGACCCTCCCATAATGGCCCTATTAGGTGCTATCAGGCCATATCATTACAGGAGCCTTGCACAAAGAATGAGGAGATTTAAAAAAGAATGGCTTTTAGATTGTTTGGATTTATATAAGGAAAATACAGGGTGCATACGTCTGGACACTTCTATCACACACCCTTCACCATATAGACATGGTTTTATTTCAGTTCAAAGTTCAAAGTTAGAGTTGGAAACATCTTGAAAAGAAAATTGTCTTTCTCCATAAATGTCTTAGTTTGATCATACATATTTCAAAGTTGAGGATTCATTATTTTGATATAGCTTGAACAAACACTATAACATCTTAGTTGATTAGTTTATTGACAAAACATGCTATATATTTAACATATGAGCAGAAACTCCTAAAAAAGCTTATTTGATGTCTATTTTAGAGTAAAAACTTTATCCAAAACGAGTCAACGAAATGTTGTCTGTTATTTAGTCTGTAACAGTGCGTATCTGTGCGTTCATTCATTCATTCATTCATTCATTCACACACACACACACACACACACAAACATGATTCACATTTAACAGTATGCTATTTTTCCGTTTACAGACACTAACGTTATTCTATATCGCGATTAGAACAAAGCACAAGCATAAAACACTTACTTCTCAGCTGAATCTGTTCATCCTCGAAGTGAAAATAAACCCAGTGGTAAATGTTCCAGGATTGTTCCTCATAGCCGCGCAAGACGACAGTAGATTAATCTGACTAAAAAATATAGTGTGTTTTCAGAGTTTATGGGCGTTAACGCGTCTCAATGTGTTGCTTCACATATTTGCGTTTGAATAGCGCGTGCTCTCCGTGGGCGTGTCACATTACCGGAGATAATCAGCTGAGAGAACAATAATGAGACGGGCTGACACGTCTCTCTTTTTATATAGATGACATAAACGGAGAATAATAATTTTAGTTTTGAATCAGATCATTTAAAAGTACAAACTCAAATGATTTAAAAGATATATTGCTCATGGCTGGGTGAATAGTATTAGCTGAGTTGTGTTGAAGATTAGAGACGTGCTCCAGGAAAAAAGTTCACGGTGACCGAGAGGCAGAACGCACACCCTGTTTATATTCTTTATTTTACAAAAGCACAATATTTTATTTCGATTGTATGTGGGCACATAAAAAAGTAGACATTTAACAGATTATTTTCTCATATTTCTTAACTCTATATGAACAGAAATGATGGTAGTACTTTAAGTCTATTTTTCTGCTATGTGAAAAAAAACGAGCAAAACGCACCGGCGCGTTTCTGGTCCCCAGAGGGTTAAAGCTTTGCCGGGTAAACATTTCATTGGCGTTCTGCTCTAATGCACTTTTTCTGAGCGCGTACTGAAGCGCGTGCGCACTGTCAGACAGCGCCAAACTGGATTTTTGTTGGGTCAGACCCATCTGATAGCGATGGGGGGCCGAGACCGAGAGAGCTGTAGCTACATGGAAAAAAATATGCACCAAGCAAGCCACTTTTAAATTTAGTTGTTTTGATGAATACAAAAGTTGGGTGACCCTCTCCTATAGACTAAAAAAAGTTGGATGACCCTCCCCTCAACAAAGAATAAAAAGACATGACCCTCCCCTATTTTCCTCCGGTGGCCCTTTCCATAAATTCCGAACGGTCCCTAAGTGATAGTAATGACTTTAAGTCTTTACGTTCTTAGGAAAGATTTCTATTTTGAATAAATGCTGTTCTTTATTTAACTTTTTATTCATCAGTGAATCATTCTTAGTTCAGGCTGCCTCACAGCACCTTGATGGGCCATTGGGGGAGTGTCTTTAGTCTTCCCAGGTGTAAATCACATTAATATTAATGGCCATTCACACTCCCACGCATACAGCAGTGCTGACCCAAAAACTGACGTAAGAAATTTAAATCGTTATATTGTTGTTTGTGAAAGAGTGGTCAGAATGATTTTCACTTCATTTTGAAGTAAAAATTCTAGCCTACAGGAATAGTAACTCAAAAGTCTTGTGGACAACTATTCAGTATGTGTTAAATGGCCTTATTGCGGTGACATTTTTTTCCCAAAACGTACTAACCACGCATAATAGTTTTTTTCTATAAAATGCAAACATGTACATCCATTTTGCTTACATATTATTGTAGCAGTTTGTGCTGAATACAGCAAATTTATATGTTGGCAAATGGTATATTTTAAGTGTGAAATAAGCACAAATGTCAGGGCATGTCAAAACAGCTCATGGACCCCAAAAACACCTCAGACCCCAGAGGGTTAATCAACTCGTTTCTCTTTTCTTCATAGGATGGATGAACCAAAGAATAGTGGACTCAGAAGATGAACATGGATTCAGCGATCTTCCCAGCCGCTATTTTTACTGTCAGCAGGATAACACACACTGTCCACAAACGCAGGTTAGTCGTACACTGGTGATGGCAATCTTCACATGTGTCTTTCTCTAAAAGGTGAATCATAAAAGGGGAGCACTTAACTTTTCCTCGGTGAATCGCGTGAATCCTGCAGCGGTTTTCCACTCTCTTTTCTGCCAGTCACTCTCCTTCTTCCTCTGTGAAGTTTTCTCACTTACTTTGTTGCGTTGCTGTTCGTGGTTTCTTTAAAAAGACTCACTTAATGAGCATGTCTCGGGGGACTCAACATAGAACACCGATCAGGTCTTAAACCTCTGCTTTCTGCACTTGTCACCGCTCACTGCCGCTACTACAATCCACTCGAGCACTCCTGTAGAGCTTCCCTACTGCCAGAGCATTCTTTCGCGCCCTACTGTGCTTCAAGCCCCTCTCTTTATACTCCTTTTTCCCAGGCACATGCTTCAATGAAGCGCTTGTTATGGTCGGCGGCCATGACAGGTAAACCCAGAGCCGGCCCGGTGTTACACCGGCATTTCTTCCCCCTGGAAACGAGTCAACAATTTTTTGGTTCCCGGGTTTGTTCACCCGGTGACACCAACATGATGTTGAATTACAACACGATCTTCTTGATAGTTAGCACCTTGAATTTGAGCGTTCTAACAGAACGGTTCAAGTCTAAAAGATCTAAAAATGGACGCAGTCCTCCATTTTTTTGTGACAGCAGATGCGCCTATTCCTGTTTCACGGAAGTGGGAACCACACCGTTAAAACAAGGAGGACAACATTCCTTTTCACTGTCTTTAAGACACAAACAGAGATACCCGGCAGTAGCTTTTACGCTGCCAAAGTCCCTTTAGTACTTCCTGTTAGGGGAATGTTGAATGTTATTTGTCCTGGGCGATAACAGGAAACAAAAGAACATTCAACCTTTCGCTGGAAACCGCTGCCCCCTGAATCACCAGAGGTGGCAAGGATGTTACAGTGGTTTCGAAAGGGCTGCTGAGCGCGACGAGCCAGTCCCCAGTCTTTACGAGGGGGAACACAACTTGCCATACTCTGCTTTGAGCCCCCCTTTTTTTTTCTTTTTTTTTTTATCATATCAGCCTGATATGCCTGCATCACTGCCATAGTAGCCAGTCTGACCCCCACCAGCGTGGTTGCTATTATGCACAACTTGGTGGGGGTTGGAATTAAATAATGAGCCCCAGAGAATATGAGCACCAGGTGTTACACCTGGAGCAAGTCTTCCGGGCTATGGAGCGGTATGGACTGAAGCTCCAGCCAGGGAAATGCCAGCTCCTTAAGAGGGAGGTCCAGTTCTTGGGGCATCGGGTGAGCGCTGCGGGAGTGGCTGTCGACCCGGAGAAGGTGTCCGCAGTGCAGGGCTGGGTTCCACCAAAAACCGTCAGGCAGGTGCGGTCCTTCCTACTTCATAAAAGACTTTTAAAAAATTGCGAGACCCCTGAACCAGCTGCTGGCCGGATCTGGCTCTCCACGGAGTCGGAGTTCCCCCACGATTACTTGGAGTCCAAAGTGTGAGATCGCCTTTCAGAGGCTGAAGCAGGAGTTGTTGCAGGCCCCCATTCTGGCTTATGCCGATTTCACCCGACCCTTTGTACTGTATACCGACGCTAGCAATAGCGGACTGGGAGCCGTACTGGCCCAGCGACAGGACGGAACAGAGAGGGTCATCGCCTACGCCAGCCGGAGTCTTCATCCAGCAGAGCGGAATGACGCCAACTACAGCTCTTTTAAAATCGAGCTGCTGGCCCTGAAGTGGGCTTTGTGTGAGAAGTTTAAGGACTACTTGTGGAGAGCTGAAGTCTTGGTGGTGACCGACAACAGCCCATTGGTCCACCTCCAAACCGCAAAGCTAGGGGCGGTGGAGCAGAGGCGGGTGGCTCAGCTAGCCAATTTCGACTATCGACTGCAGTACCGACCAGGCCGCGAACACATAAATGCGGATGTCCTGTCACGATTACCACCGGCGGGGGAAGAGGGAACCCCAGGACCAGAATCAGAGGAAGGGCTGATGGTAGGAATAGTGGAGGCACCCGGAACGCAATCGGAGGGAGTACCGGCAAGTTGGGGATGGGACCCCCACCGATGGAGAGAGCGGCAGGAGCAGGATGAAGGGTTGGCTATCCTGTGGATTTGCCTGGAGCGGAACAAACTCCCTGGGGCGGATGAACGACGGGAGCATCCTGTGGGATTGAAGAAGCTTCTGGGGCATTGGAAGCGATTAAAGTTGCGGGAGGGAGTAATTTGTAGGACTGTCTTGGACTCAAGGACCCACGAGATGGCATATCAGGTGGTGGTGCCTGAAGCCCAAATCCAGTCGTTGCTCCAGGCCTACCACGATCGGCTAGGACATCAGGACCAAGAACGAACGGTGTCACTGCCGCGCCGGCACTTTTTCTGGAGCGGGATGGAAGATTCCGTAGGGAAGTATGTGCAAGGATGCCCTCACTGTACGCTGTTCAAGTCCCGACGAAACGTGAGGGCCCCCATGGTTCCGGTGAGGCCCAGAGCCCCGTTGCATATGGTGGCTATGGACTTCTTGACCTTAAGTCGCCCAACGGATGGCTAACAGAACATCCTGGTAATCACTGACTTGTTCACTTAGTATGCCTGGGCCATACCGACCGTAGATCAGACCGCTACCACTACTGCCAACGCTCTGTGGAGGCATGTTTTCCAGCCCTTTGGATGTCCCGAAACACTCCACTCGGACCAAGGGCCGAACTTCGAGTCCCGTGTCATTCAAGAACTATGCCAACTGTACGGATGCAGGAAGACCCACACCACCCCATACCATCCACAGGGAAACGGGGGGTGCGACCGTTTCAATCAGACGCTTCTGAGTCTACTGGGGACTCTGGATGTGGATCACCAGGGGTACTGGACGGATAGCCTCCCGGCCCTGGTGCAGGCCTACAATAACAGCGTCCATAGCACTACGGGTTATGCCCCTGCTTACTTGATGTTTGGGAGACATGTGCGTCTACCCACAGATCTGCTACTCGGGGCAACAGTGGCTGAGGCCCCCGCTACTACCACAAAATGGGTACACCGACACCATCGCCAATTCCACTCTGCGTATGAGAAAGTGTCCAAGCACCTCGACGTGGCCGCCAAGCAGAACAAACGTCTGTATGACCGCACTGCCCGAGAGGCCCCCCTGTTACCCGAAGAACGGGTGCTGGTGCGAGATAACCGGCGCCAGGGGAAGGGGAAGCTTAGTGACCGGTGGGAAACCGTGCCGTATGTGATAGAGCAACGACAGAGGCCGGACCAGCCCGTCTATACCATTCAGCCAGAGGGGAAGACTGGCCCCGTGAGAATCCTGCACCGAAACTTGCTTCGCCCTTGCCCCAACTATCCGCAGCAAGAGACGGAGGTGCCGCCTGTGGCCCCTGCACCACCCTGGGTGGGTTGGGCTGTGGTCCCTAGAGCCCCTACTCCTGAACCAAGGGAGGAAGAGCCCATTATCCCAACTCGACACTCCCAACGGGAGACTCGAGGAGTACCTCCTACCAGGTACAGAGAATGGGTGTCTAGATCCCATTCTCGGGACTAGAACGGATCCGGTGGGGGAGGGTGTCACCGGGTGAACAAACCGGGAACCAAAAAATTGTTAACTCGTTTCCAGCGGGAAGAAATGCCGGTGTAACACCGGGCCAGCTCTGGGTTTACCTTTCATGGCCGCCGACCATTACAAGCGCCAGCTGAAGCCAATGAGTAGCGCTTCATTGAAGCATGTGCCCGGGAAAAAGGAGTATAAAGAGAGGGGCTTGAAGCACAGTAGGGCGCGAAAGAATGCTCTGGCAGTAGGAAAGCTCTACAGGAGTGCTCGAGTGGATTGTAGCAGCGGCAGTGAGCGGTGACAAGTGCAGAAAGCAGAGGTTTAAGACCTGATCGGTGTTCAATGTTGAGTCCCCCAAGACATGCTCATTAAGTGAGTCTTTTTAAAGAAACCACGAACAGCAACGCAACGAAATAAATGAGAAAACTTCACAGAGGAAGAAGGAGAGTGACTGTCAGAAAAGAGAGTGGAAAACCGCTGCAGGATTCACGCGATTCACCGTTGAAAAGTTAAGTGCACCCCTTTTATGATTCACCTTCTAGAGAAAGACACATGTGAAGATTGCCATCACCAGTGTACAATTAACCTGCGTTTGTGGGCAGTGTGTGTTATCCTGTTGACAGTAACAGTAGTGGCTGGGAAGATCGCTGAATCCATGTTCATCTTCTGAATCCACTATTCTATGGTTCATCCATCCTATGAAGAAAAGAGAAACGAGTTGATTAATCGCTGTGAAGATAGAGTGAGTTTGCAGTGTCTGAAAGAGTGAACTAAACACGTGTGGAGATTTACAAGAACGATTTATGCACAAGTGCGGTGAGATCAAACAACTGTGTTCTCTCTGAGTTTCTGACGGATGAAATTGACCCATAACTTTGAAGATTCTTCCGAATTGATCTGTCCCCTCAGCTGTGTCCAGGTCTCTGGGATTGTGTGTATGGTGCCGAGGAGAACAGCTCAACGCACCTCTATTGCCACCGTTCACAAGCACTGTACCCCACGCCAAAGAAGGTCCAGCCTCCCTATTTCTCCCAACGGCCGTTCTAACCCACCCAGAACGAGAGCGAAGGCTGGTAAAGTACCCCGTTTCTGTCTTCGAAGTCACTGTCTGTCCCACGAGCTTATGTAACGAGTCTAATGACGAGGGAAGCCATTGTCTGTCCTACGAGCTTATGCAACGAGTCTGACGACGAGAGGAGCCACTGCCTGTTCCACGAGCTTATGCAACGAGTCTGTTGACGAGAGGTGCCACTGCCTGTTCCACGAGCTTATGCAACGAGTCTGCTGATGAGAGAAGTCACTGTCTGTCCCACGAGCTTATTCAACGAGCCTGACGACGAGAAGAGCCATTGCCCGTCCCATGAGCCACCAGGAGAGGTATATACTTACTTGAAGAATGGAAGAGTACCTACAACCAGCACTCCCCTCCCCGTATCGCAACAAAGCCACAGCCACGAACGTCCCTGCCCCTGCTTTTATCCCTTTTTAATTTTAACCTCTTAACCGTTGCCAGAGCGCCGGCGCACTGAAGCGTTTTTTTTTTTTTTTTAATAGTTCAAAGTTACTATCATATTTAATGTTATTACCTTGACAAACTATACATCATTAAAAGATATAATACTCAAGTTTCAGTATTTGACCACTATTGTATTCTGAGAAACTTGCAATGACAGTTATGTCTTAATTTGTGCCAGGAGTTATGTAATTAAAAAATGAGTCGATACCTTTAATATGAATTATGAGTGTCAGCCGCTTCCATTCAGAAAAAAACTCCTGTGTCGTCGTCATGACAGCGCTTGACAAAACAACGTCCCTCAGGGCTTTTAGCTCAACAATGTGCAGATGTGGAGAAATATTGATAGATTCTCATAGGTTTACATCATATTTCTATTGACAGGAATAATGTTTATTGAATTTATACCCAAATGCGTCGATGTAAACATTATGAGTGCTGGATACTCTGATGTACTGTGTTTTCAATCCATACTGGAAGCCTGAGGGCGCCGGCGCTCTATGCACAGTAATAGTCCGAAGAAGCACACGAAGAAGTGCCATAACCATGTGACATTCCAGGAAGTCCCTGACACAAACAAAGCTTCCAGAGATTGCTGTAACATGCAGATAAAGATGTTTTGAAGACAATAAACATGATTGCAATGATATTTGATTTACCTGTGTTCTTCAAGCCATGTCAGGTATTTTCATAATAATAGATTATATTTATAATGTAATGCTAATCGATATAGACTTTATCATTGTGCAGAATACTATAAAATAATATATTTTCTGTCTTATTTTTTCATCTGAAGCCAAATCAGATCACAGAAGGTTATTTAAAACACTCGACTTGCATATAAAGTAAGTTTGGAGCACAAACATGGTTTTAATCTCATAAATTGTTGTGTATTGATGGTGTGCTAAGCTAACATGCTAGCTAGCTCTGTGCACCTGCCAGCACATTAGCTGTTATTTTTATGAATTTTTCTAAATAAGAATGCTTACTGAAATGTTTCTTTTTTCAAAAAGGGCATTTGATACAGTTTGAAATGTGAAGTGAGAACTTTGATAAAAGAAAAACGGGATTGAAACAGTGTGAATAGCCAGTCGTTAGTGATTATAATGCAGACAAAAGAAAAGCATATTTAGAGCCATAACCAGGCCGGAGAGGTGTGAATGTGTGCAGGGGAGACTGACACTGAATGGGGCTCGTTTGCACCACAAAACAATAGAGACAATAGACTGAATAGATGCTAGAAGATGACAATAAACACCAGTTTGCATTTTAGAGTCTAATCAAAATAAATTCATATGACATGATCTTGAAAAACATTTAACTAAATGCAGAGTTTTAGACTTATCTTCTTCAAATTTTAAATATAACATGGTCAGACATGTGGCTTTAGTTGCAGTGCATTTCTAGATTGATACAATGCCAACTTCAATTTTATTTTCATGAAGATGTTTCATAAAAATACATTTATAATAACTTTACAAAATTTTGAAGACATTTTTAATTTTTTTTTTTTCATTATGACTAATTAATTCCACATTTACAATAAACTGCCAGGTGTCAGCTTTCAAATGAGATCTTACTTGTGCTTTTAGTACAAAGGCTTCATGAACTGCATCTGTTTCAGTTTGGGTATGCCATTTCTGGGGATTTTTCAAAAGTGGGGTTGAAGCTTAACAGTTAACCTGTTAAGTGTCACGGGCCCACCGGTGGGCCCAAATCCATTTCATTTTTAAAACAGTAATTTCCTATACTAAACCTAAACTAATCTTGACAAACTATATATCATTTGAAAGCTTACAATCTCTAGTTTCCATATTTGATTGATTTTAATAGAGGAGCCGAGGAGCCGTAATTTATCAATTTGCAACAAGAATATTTTCATACTCCTAAGGAGTATGGCCACTATTTCCTTTTTTTGAAATAGTGATGAACATGAAAAATCATGAAAGAAGGGTAAACCTCAGTTTGTTTTCATGCCAAGAGTTCAAAAGATAGCATCCATTCAATTATTTTAGAAAAAAAGGTCTGAATTTTTTTTTTTTAAAAATAAAAAAATGATAGATTCACCATTTGTGATGTGGGAGCAAGCTATAATGCACATACTTGTTATTTTCATGTGTTTCTTAGAGGTTGAATTCATATCAAAATCTGCCAAACTTCTCATATTACTTCTAAATTGGATGTCTACTTAATAAATTGTATGAAAAGTGTGTAAATAATGGTTCATATCACTCAAAACACATATGGAAATGGAGGTGCCCTTATATGGGCAGTAATGGAGTCTGGTTGTCATTTAGTGAAAAAGTTTGGTACTGCGCCCAAACAAAATCTTACTGAAAGCTCTTTTTTTGAGATATCAACCTAAAATTTTAAACACAACTTGTTCAAATTTTTGGCTTTGATTTTTTTTTGCAGTTTTAGAGTCACCCAGGTTTTGAAAATATATATTTTATATAAAATATGAATAATTAAATATTTTACATTTTACATTTTCATAAACTTAAACTTCTATAACTTTTTTTCTGTTTCACTTTCTTCATTTATTTCACTTCTACAAAAATCTGGCAAATCTTCTTTAAAACGAGACCAATCTTACGTCTATATTCCAAAGCATTCTTGAATTACAACCATTTAAGTTTGAAATGTGCATTTTCATGTATATTCATAATGGGGGGTTAAGGGTTAAGGGACAGTGCCATCTCCTCAGCTGGGGTGAGGGAAGGTGGAGGTGGACCCCCACCTGTTTTATGGGCCTCAGCCTTCTTTCTATTGGCTACATAGAAAACGAAATTACATTAACCCTTGTATGGTGTTCAGGTCTGTTGGACCCGTTTTCATTTTGTATCAATAGAAAAAATATACGATTAGTTATTTTTTCTAACTCAGACTCATTGGCGTTGGCTCATTTTCTGTGAAGAACATATATCAGAACACATTTTCAATGAAAACACACTGTACACCCCCCCTACACATTTACATTACACACAGGATGTTCGGGTCCACTGGACCCGAGGCTAATAAAAGTGTGGAAACTGTAGGTCCTGTGTACCTTTACTCTGTCCTCCTCCTGTCAGTGTGTGTGTGTGTGTGTGTGAGAGTGAGTGAGTGAGTGAGTGAGTGAGTGAGTGAGTGTGTGTGTGTGTGCAGAGCCGGATTAACGCAAAGGCAAACTAGGCACGTGCCTAGGGCCCGATTGGTGGGATGGGGCCCAGACAGAGGGACAAAAATAAAAAAATGTACAAATGTCCTATCTCGTTCATGCGGCGATAATACACTCGTGTTTCGGAGTCGGGATAGACGGAATTGTCATTTGCATGGGCCAGCATTGCATCATGAGTAACTACAGTTTACCATTTGCACGTCTTAAGTCTTACCAGTTTAAACATTCACGCGATCTTGAACTATTCGGTAGGCAACTTGCGCGCTGTCTGAGAGATGTTTTTGCGCGCTGTCTGAAAGATGTTTTTTTCTGCACACATACAAGCCGCCTCACAAGCTCGCGGGTAACAACAGTTATATTTCGTGGATTATATCGCTTTAACAGTCAAAAACATGCGACAATTATGTCAATTTCGGTCTTGGTGAGTATCCTCCAAACACAGTCGGTTATGTCTTCAATAAGCATCCATCGCACGTGACCGTATAATGTTAGTGGCTACAGGATCTGTGCACGAGCTCTTACAGTGACAGCAGCCATGGTCTGTCATTAATTTGGTTGTCAAAACAACAAAACATAGCTTTCATTTTAAGGAATCAGGATTAATATCCTATGTATTTAATTTAGTTCTCAGGACTAAAACACAGTGTTATTTTGCATTTGATTAGGCCTACTTTATTCAGTCCATGTAGTACTATTTCTGAATACTGGTGTCAGACCTAAGCAAAAACTTTTCTCTTTAGGTATCTTTATTCTATTGTACTTTTGTGCTACTTTTTTCAATTTAATTCAAAGATTGAAATCAAGCTTCCCTGTGTTGCGTAAATTCTTAAGAACAAAATTACCCCATTGTAAAAATGCAATGAGTGCATACATTTTAGGAGATAAAATGTAATTTAAAAAAAAGTCTAAACTCCCCCCTCAAATTAAAGAATCACCTAAGGGGGGATTTCCCCCCCATTTTCCAAAACGAAATGCAGGCCCTGCTGACAAACCGTTCATGACATCCTTCCAGAACTTCTGTATATCAGAACATTCTCATAGACAGTGAATTAGAGTTCCTTTATAATTTTGGCATTTTGTACATATATCAGGAATATTGCTAGACATATGATTGAGTTTTTCAGGTGTTATATAAACCCTTGTCAACCATTTATTCTGTAATAATTTAAGCTGCCTGTTTATGATTTGTTTTTGCGCCTTTGAACATGCTTCAGTCCATTCAAATTCCTCTATTTCTTCTTGAATGTCTTTCCTCCATGCGTTTAATTTGTCTACAGCAGACTCTTTAGAGTTAAACATTATTAAATTATAATATTTTGACAATTGGCCCTTTTCACCTCTTTTTCCAATTATTTCCTCTATTAATGACAGTTTGGGAATGTACATAATATCTGTAGACCTGGAAGACATAAAACTTTTAAGCTGTGAATATTAAAAAAAAAAATGTTTTGAGCTGTTTACATAGTTTACTGACACTTATTGGTTATTTACTGGCACTACTGCCTTAACAATGACACTCCCAATGGACAAGATGAGGATAATTTAATAGCATTTAATAGAGCCGTGTAATGACGTATAAATAATGAATATCAAAAAATAGTCTGATAGACTGTTTAATATACAACACATGACTTATTTTGGCATACAAACAACCAATTTGTAACCAAAGACTAGGCTATGTAAAATGTGAATTAACTTGTATTAGTAATTTTGGTAAGTTTCAGATTTCAATTAATAAATAACATAGGTGGAGGGGGGCCCAAAACAACAGCCTGCCTAGTGTAGTCCATTTATTTAATCCGGCTCTGTGTGTGTGTGTGTGTGTGTGTGTGTGTGTGTGTGTGTGAGTTTTGTGTTTCTGCACCTGCCGTTCCCACACAAGGTCACAACATTGTTGCAAAATTCAAGCACGGCCACCGTCTGCTCTCACATTCCCGCACATTTTACCCTCTGTCTTGCGGGAACCAATCTTTCTTTTCTCATACTCTATCCCAGCTGCGAATTGGGCACGGGACACAATAAATAATAATAAATAATAAGCTTTGCCAGTGTGGTGAAAATTGTAGGTTCTGTGTACCTTCACTCTGTCCGGGCCTGTTGTTTGTGTGTGTGTGTGTGTGTGTGTGTGTTCTTTTATAAGGTTTATGAGGACACAAGTGTGTATAATGGGTATTACAACATAAACATGGTTTATGAGGACATCTGTGTCCGCATAAAACAAACGGCTTAAAAAAACATACTACATGGTGTTTTTTGTAATTCAAAAAATGCCAACGTTTTCTGTGATTGGTAGGTTTAGGGGTGGGGTTAGTGTAGGGAGTAGATTATACAGTTTGTACATTAGAAAAACTATTACAGGTTCAGGTTCGGGTTCAGGTTCCTACGCATATGGAGTCACCATAAACCACATATGGATTCAGGAGGAGAATGGTGGTGCCCCATCCACCCGACCTACAGAAGTACCATTTGCAGAGCCTGAAGTAAGTGTGTTATGCTGTTGCAGTATAGCCCTTACAAAAAATAACTGCAGTACAATGAAGTACAACTGCAGTAAAACTGCAGTTTAAAGCAGTATAACTGCAGTACAATGAAGTACAACTGTAGATTTGCAGTATTAACGAAGTATAGATACAATATAACTGCAGTACATTGAAGTACAACTGCAGTACAACTGCAGTAAAACTGCAGTACAAAAAGTACAACTTCAGAATAGTGAAGTAAAACTGCAGTACAACTGTAGATTTGCAGTAAAATGAAGTAGCCAATAGATACAATAACTGCAGTTCAGTGATACACTTTAAAAAGTGATAGACTTAAAAAAAAAAAACTCAAAGTCAGGGTCTCAGTAATGGCAATGAGATAATTTTTGTTGCCATTAAAAAGTGAAATTACTGAACCTAAATAAAGGAGCTTTATGAAAAAAAAATCAGATGAACCTTTTGGTTTTTGCATCCGAAGTCTTGGTCTACCATTAATATTACACTGTTGCCTACTGCAGTTATGCTGTATTGTGCGACACTAACTTTTTCACCCGCGTATAGCCCACGTGACCAGAGCTTCCTTCGCGCGAGCGCACCGCGGTCGTTGGCCTGACAACGAGTCTCGAGAGCAGCTGATGCTCGTTACGGCCAGCCTGCGTCTTTTCTCGTGGTGTCTGCTCCTTAAAATACGGTTTGGTTCATTTCCTTACTGAAAATATCGTTCATATTTATGGACTATCACAATTAAAACACAAAGACATTACAGCATTACAACCCGTGGTGACGGTCATTCACAAGTGTGACGGAAGAGAAGCGTTTTCTGGAAGAAAAGAAGTTCATTAGCTACGCGAGGTGGAGTGTTGGCCTTGTCAAGTCATTCAGTTTAGAGGTGAGTATAACGTATAATGTCCTCATATCTGTTTATTTTAATTTTAGATTAGTGTAAAAAAGACTTTATATGTTATTCAAACCGGTGAGCAAATAAGAGGAAACGCCGCTTCCGTACTGTAGCGTAGTTCTCTTACGAGAGGTTCTCTCGTATTGCGTAAGCTAGCTTACTGTGTAGACGGGAGCGAACGTCGCTGACAAATTGCACTGCGCTACGAGAGGTAGGCTTGCTCATCCACTGATCTTTAATGACGCTTAAAGGCTGGTGAACATCATGAGCAAACACTAGTTCTGCAGGGCTGAAACCAAGTGACTCTTGCACGACCACCCTAGAGGCCATAAGCATCCAAGGAATCGCATCTTCCCAGTTCGTACCCATCTCCAAACAGTTTGTACGCTGCATCAATTTAAGTGTTTGATGGTAGTGCTCGAGAGCCCCCTGACTCTCCGGATGGTACGCGCTAGAAATGTTGTACTTAATTTGGAGCGATTTTAGAACTTGGGAGAAGACACGCGAAGTAAAATTTGTTACTTGGTCCGTTTGAACGATTTTCGGTAGCCCCACAAAAGCAAATAATTTTAATAGAGCCCTGGACACAATTCTAGCAGTGATTTTCCTCAGAGGCAGATTTGCCTCTGGGAAGCAGGTAGCAGTACACATGATTGTTAATAGATACTGATATCCACTTTTCAACCGTGGAAGAGGACCAACACAGTCAATAATTATTCTCTCAAAAGGCTCACCCACGGGAGATATTGGGTACAACGGTGCAGGTGGAATTATCTGATTTGGTTTTCCAGTAACCTGGCAGACATGGCACGTCTTACAATACTGGCGCACATCACGCTTCAGCCCCGGCCAGAAAAAGTGACGAAGAACGCGGTTGAACGTTTTAGTCACACCTAAATGACCAGAAACACCATCATGCGCAATACTCAGAATTGCACGTCTATTTTCAGTCGGCATACCGATTTGCTCAATGTCACCCCATTCATTACTTTTGTGAGGCGTCCACCTCCGCATAAGTAATCCGTCTCGGACAAAAAAAAACTGAACTTTGGCTGGCACGGTCTGAAACAGATTGAATTGTATTATAACATGAAACAAGAGTAGGGTCTTTTTGTTGAGCACTAATAAGTTTCTCTAAAGACAACGATATATCTGGTTCTTTTGTTTTTCCCCTGTTCCTCACATGTACAGGACTACTGCGGCATGGAGTGGAAGTGGGTTCCAGGAGCCTCTCACACTCTGCAGGGTGAGCAACGAAACTGTCACTTAGGTCGACGCCAAGAGGAGGTACTGTATCCCTCATCCTTCGAGTCTGCGACCTAGTGACAACACTGGCGGGAAAAACCTTTCGGAATTTTTGTGCGCACTTATCGGGACACTCTTGACTGAGCGGCACAGACACAACCTCGAAGGCAACATCACCACGGCACCACACATTTCCACCGGCTAGGTCATTGCCAAGGAGAAACGTGACACCGGGGACTGGCAAAAAGTCTTGAACGCCAACAACCACGTCACCACACACCAAATCTGAATCAAGATGCACGTAATGCAAGGGAACATCGAGAAAACCCATCTCGATTCCTCGAACCAGGACACTACTACCTGTTGCAGTCTTGTCAGATAACGGCAACAAACCACGGAGGAGGAAAGACTGCGCAGCGCCCGTATCCCGCAAGATGCGCACAGCGACAGCTCCCTCGCCAGACACAGATACGGTCCCATTCGTCAGAAAGGGCTTGCACATGGACTGAGTTTTCTCTGATTTTAACTCAGCACGGAGGATAGGTGAAACCTTCGGAGAAGAGTTAACGAGACCCATTGGCTTCGTGGATTGTTTTTTCTTTAATACTAAACAGTCTGCGATGATATGCCCCGGTTTTTTACAATAAAAACAGTGTCTATCCTCTTGTTTTATTGCACTCTTTTTCATGTCTATATCAGAGGTCACAGAGGGATTAACTTTTAAGCGAAAACGTTCTCTGCCAACATTATGCATCAAAACGTATTCGTCAGCAAGGATTGCGGCTTCAGATATCGACTCCGCCTTCTGCTCAGCTAGATAGGTGGCGACTGCGGTTGGCAGACAGTTCTTAAATTCTTCCAAAAGAATTATTTCACGCAACTTCTCCTGACTATCAACCTGTTGTAATGAGCACCAACGATCAAAAAGGGCTGCCTTATCTCGACCAAATTCAACAAAAGTTTGACGCTCAGTTTTTTTTTAAATTCCTAAACTTCTGTCGGTATGCTTCAGGGATCAGCTGATAGCGCCTCAGAACTGACGCTTTCACCACATCATAGTCACCGCTCTGTTAACGATGAGTAAGCCTCCTGCGCCTTTCCCACTAAAACGCATTGCAGGAGGAATGCCCACGCAGTTCTCGGCCAATTTAAATTGGTCGCAACACGCTCAAAGTGTGGAAAATATTTTTACACATCTCTTTCCACAAAAGGTGGCACAAGACGGATCTGGCGAGTGATATCAAATAAATTAGGGTCAGATGGAGCGATACCTTCCCTCTGGGCCTAAATTTCTAACTTCCTCAAGTTCGATTTTCAAGTTCATGCTCACGGACTTGTGCTTGCATGCGCTCACGGTCATACTCAATTTCTTTCTCTTTAATATCTAACTCCCTCAAACGAATCTGCAGCTGTAATGCTTCCATCGACACGGGAGATTTCTCTATAGGAAAAATGCCCTTACCCTGCAAAGCAGTTTGTAAAGCGGTTCTGACTGTCTCTTTGCTGCGTTTCTCAGTAGAAGTGAGCTCAACCTCATAAGTTGCAGCCAAATTTAACAACTGCTCTTTCGAAAGTTTTAAAAATAATTCAGTAGAGGGTTCTTTAACAAATGCTTCCTCTGTTGCCATTCTAAATGCGAAAAAACAAAAAACTGTAATAAATAAATAAAAAACTCACTAAAGCAGGTTAAACTGCGACTAACTACAATGTAGCAAGTGTCTAAAGTGGTCAAACGAAAAGCACAATACAGGCTACAAACGACCACGAATTTTAATGTCCACCCCTAAATTTACCTAATACGCTAGTACAATCTGAGTAGGCTACACCAGCGCTTACTCAAATATGTTTATTTAGTAGGTCAGTTAACAAGAACCGGGTAGGTTCACGAAATACAGACAGAGTTACAAAGGCGGAACGCTTCTGATTCCCGGGGTGGACTGCAAAAGCTCCTACGACAGGTAAGGATGGCTGGCGCGAAACAGACGTTCCGAAGCTTTGCGAGATCCCGAAGCAAAGATGATTCGAAACGCTGATCCGAAGCGTGATTCAAAACACCCACGTCACGTGACAACGGCTAAATGAAGCGTCTAAGTGTTTCATCAGGTGGAGTGCTCCGCCGAATCAGGGTTTCATTGATTGGTCGGTTCGGGAACAAATCACACAATCACACAGTATAAAAGTTTTGTCAACGCATTTTCATATCGTGGGTTTTTGTGAGAGGAGTTTGGTTTTGAGATAACAGATTTTTGGTGATATAGTGGCATTTATAGTGCGATTTGTTTAGTTATATTTAGGATTTAATTTACATTTACACATTGACTAAGAGACACACAGAGTACATATAGTGACACATTAATAGATGCATTGATAGAAATATATATATACATATATATATATATATATATATAGAGATTAATAGATAGATACATATATTACAGAAACATATAGATTATCAGATAGATAGGCTACATATAAAATAGATAGATAGATAGATAGATAGATAGATAGATAGATAGATAGATAGATAGATAGAAATGGAGGCTCCACAGAAGAGATGCCGTACATCTGTGGTGTGGGAGCATTTCCATTTGGAAACCCAAAATAAAGTGAGATGTGTGTATTGTGATCGGCAGCTAGCCTACTGCAACAATACATCATCCATGATGCACCATTTGAGGAGCATTCATCCTGCCATTCTGCAGGGTGCAGAGACTACAGGTTACAAGCTTCATATATTACAAAAATACAATAATAAAAAAAAAAACCAACACATTTTTTTATTAGCTCTTTGTAAAGGTTGTTTCAGATCAACACCTGCAAGTGACCACTAGGTGTCACCGTGAAGACGGGTTTCGGATTGATTCGAAGCCTCGAAACAAAATGGCACATTTGCTTCGACTGTTACAAGCCTCGATCTGCCCATCACTAACGACAGGCAGCACGGTAGTGCATCGATCCCGTTCTCAGGCTCTGTGTGTGCCCCCAGGTGTGGTTCCGGAAAGCTTTTGTAGCTCAAGTATACGGCTGCGCTCAGGTGTGGCTCATCTGTAATTAAGAGCAAGGGAAAGTGTCACGGGCACTTGTACAGGCCCTCCTGTTTATATACCACCTCGAGGAGTTTACCCAGGGACACCACAGACGGACAACAAGGTAAGTACAAAAGTTAAATTTTATTGAATTAAAATCCTATTTACTAAAACACTTGGTGGAGGAGTTCCAGCTGGATTCCCCTCTGTGAAGCAAGGGTGGGGAGGACTTGATGCCACAGTCGCGACCCAACGGGTAATGAAGCAGGGGAGTCAGTGCAATCGTTCGTCTTCCGTGAGGACTGGTAAGTAGCCTTTTAGGCAACAGTGAGGAGGAGAAGGGGGATGTCCCACAATGGTCCTCCTCGGAGCAGCCGATGGTACGGAGTGGGACGGTTAGTGCTACGAGGTCTCCGCAATTCCTTCCTAGAGGCGGTCGATGATGGGTATGGTGGTTCCTCTGCCGACCCGCCAGTGGTCAACACCTGCAGCAACGACAGCACGGGGTTCTCACAGCAATTCCTCCTCCGAACAGACAGCGACAGACTGTGGTAAGGACCTTCGTTCAGCCACTTAACGTCAGAGCAGGCCAGCGGCTCCTCCTCAGAACAGACAGCGACAGGCGGTGATAAGGACTTTCATACAGCAGCTTAACATCAAGGCAGGCTGGAGAACAGACAGCAGACAATGGAACAGACTGTGGCAAGCCACTTTTGTACAGCAGCTTAACTTCAGAGCAGGCCAACGGCTCCTCCTCAGAACAAACAGCGACAGGCGGTGGTAAGGGCCTTCGTACAGCAACTTAACGTCAAAGCAGGCTGGAGAACAGAGAGCAGAGGATGGAACGGACGTGGTCGGAGATCCTCACCCAGCCGCTTCTCTTCAGAGCAGACAGCGACAGACACTGGAACAGACTGTGGTAAGACACTTGCATACAGCGGCTTAACGTCAGAGCAGGCTGGAGGACAGAGTGCAGATAATGGAACAGACCGTGGTAAGACGCTTTTATACAGCAGCTTAACTTCAGAGCAGGCCAGCGGCTCCTCCTCAGAACAGACAGCGACAGGCGGTGGTAAGGGCCTTCGTACAGCAACTTAACGTCAGAGCAGGCTGGAGAACAGAGAGCAGAGGATGGAACAGACGTGGTCGGAGATCCTCACCCAGCCGCTTCTCTTCGGAGCAGATAGCGACAGACACTGGGACAGACTGTGGTAAGACACTTGCATACAGCGGCTTAACGTCAGAGCAGGCTGGAGGACAGAGAGCAGATAATGGAACAGACTGTGGTAAGACACTTTTATACAGCAGCTTAACTTCAGAGCAGGCCAGCGGCTCCTCCTCAGAACAGACAGCGACAGGCGGTGGTAAGGGCCTTCGTACAGCAACTTAACGTCAGGGCAGGCTGGAAAACAGAGAGCAGATAATGGAACAGACTGTGGTGAGACGCTTTTATACCGCAGCTTAACTTCAGAGCAGGCCAGCGGCTCCTCCTCAGAACAGACAGCGACAGGCGGTGGTAAGGGCCTTCGTACAGCAACTTAACGTCAGGGCAGGCTGGAGAACAGAGAGCAGATAATGGAACAGACTGTGGTGAGACGCTTTTATACCGCAGCTTAACTTCAGAGCAGGCCAGCGGCTCCTCCTCGGAACAGACAGCGACAGGCGGTGGTAAGGGCCTTCGTACAGTAACTTAACGTCAGGGCAGGCTGGAGAACAGAGAGCAGATAATGGAACAGACGTGGTCGAGGATCCTCACCCAGCCGCTTCTCTTCGGAGCAGACAGCGACGGACACTGGAACAGACTGTGGTAAGACACTTTCATACAGCAGCTTAACGTCAGAGCAGGCAGGCGAACAGACAGGATGGAGAAACAGATAATGGTAAACAACTCTTCACCCAGCAGCTTCTCTTTGAAACAGCCACAACGGTGATGTGGTCTTTCTTACAGCAGCTTAACTTCAGAGCAGGCTGGAGAACAGAGGGCAGATAATGGATAGAGAAACAATTAATGGGAACAGACCTTCACTCAACCGCTTCCCTTCGGAACAGACATCAACAGTCGATGACCATAAATCCTTACAGTAGTTCCTACACAACACAAGCTGTATCAACAATGGTTAGATGGGCTCTCCAGCTCCAACCTCGCAGACTTGCCCACTGGGGCTAACGGGTGGGAACATAACCATACACCCACACTTGTGCACGCAATGAGTCACTTCAAAGAGCCAGACGTGTTCACTTCACACTAAGCACTGCAGTACACATCAACTCACAGTGAATAAGGCTCCCACTCGCGGTCCCAGCCGGCGTCCTCTCCCATTGATGGATCCAATATACAGCGCAGTGAAGATTATGATGCTGCTTGGACGATGTGGATGCTCAGCCCTTCTTTTAATCCTTGTCCCTCTTACGTTATGAATCCATCCTTCCAGTCTCCCGAAGCGCCGAGCATAAAGGGCTGCCTTCCCACGTTAATCCTTCCCGTTCTGTACTGCCCTCCTTCACGCCAGAATGGCCTTTTTATAATCCCTGTAAAGGATTCGTGTCCCAATCGCCGTTAGCTTTCCTCCTCTCGCACAGCTGACGCTCGTCTCTTCATTTAGAAGTTACGCCCGGATGCAATACATGGGGAAAACCCCGGAACCAGCCAGGTGTCGCACCAAATCCGCTCCCACTAGGGAACATTTCTGGGAACAATAGTTCCGCTTGGTTCGTCACCCGGTGACATCCTCCCACACTATTTCGGTCTAGTCCCTAGACCGGGGAAGCCGAAACCCAATCTCCATACCTCTCGGGGGGTTGACCCCGCGTCTCTCGTTGGGAGCGTCTAGGGGGCGAGACAGGGTCCACTCTTCCCGCATCCATATCTGGGCCCCTTGGGACCACCGCCCATCCCACCAGGGGTAGTCTCGGAGGCATCGAGACTGCCGGAATGCCTGCCGCGGGCTTCGGGTAATTTGGGCAAGGGCGCAGTAGGTTCCGATGCAACACCCGCTCCGGGCCAGACTTCCCTTCGGGCCGAACGGTGTATACCGGTTGGTGAGGTCTTTGTTGTCGCTCCACCACGTACGGCTGCGCCTCCCACCGATCACTCAGCTTCCCTTTCCCTTGGCGCCGATTGTCCCGTATAAGTACCCGCTCTCCCGGTAACAAGGGAGCCTCTCGAGCTGTCCGGTCATACAGCCTCTTGTTCTTAGCGGCCGCCCTACCGATTTGGTCTGTGACTCGTTGGTAGGCCACGTGGAGCTGCTGATGATGCTGATTCACCCAATCCGTAAGACTCAAACGCTCTCCGGCCGCAGCCGTTCCCCAGAGCAGATCCATAGGTAGGCGCACATGTCTCCCGAACATCAGGTAGGTAGGGGCGTAGCCGGTAGTGCTGTGCACACTGTTATTGTATGCCTGTGTCAGGGTAGGGAGGTTATCTATCCAATGGCTCTGGTGGTCTGCGTCCAGGGTTCCTAATAGGCTCAGAATGGTCTGATTAAACCGTTCGCACCCCCCGTTGCCTTGAGGGTGGTACGGGGTGGTGTGGGTCTTCTTACACCCATAGAGTCGGCACAGTTCCTCCACAACCTTGGACTCGAAATTTGGCCCTTGATCAGAATGTAGGGTTTCCGGACAACCAAACGGTTGAAACACCGTCCTCCAGAAGGCATTCACCGTAGTGATCGCTGTTTGGTCCAGAGTTGGAATCGCCCAGGCATATTTTGTGAATAGATCCGTCACCACCAAGATATTCTGGAAACGATCAGTGGGTCGGCTCAGCGTCAGATAATCCATGGCCACAATATGTAAGGGAGCCCTAGGGCACAATGGAACCAGAGGGGCCCTCACCTCTCTCCGGGCCTTAAAGAGCGTACAGCGAGGACATCCCTGGATGAACAAGTTCACGGACGCCGACATCCCAGGCCAATAGAAACATCTCCGTAGCAGGGCCACCGTCCTCTCCTGCCCTTGGTGTCCCAACTGGGCATGATAAGCTTGCAACAGCGGACGAATCTGCCCTTCCGGTACTACCACCTGAAGCACAGCTTCGTGGGTTACCGGGTCCTGGACAGAGCGACAAACCACTCCATCTTTTAGGCAGAGACGCTCCCGTTGTCCCAGAAGCTTCTTCACCACCCGTGTATGAGTCCGTCTCTCTGCTGCTCCAAGAGGCATCCCCCATTCCAAACAAGACCGCACCACCACCAGGTCGCCATCTTCCTTTTGCCGTTCTTTCCATCGCTGTGGGTCCCAGCCCCAACTAGCAGGGGTTTCCTCCGGATGAACTCCGGACGCCTCTACCACTTCTACCCTCAGTTCTTCCTCATGCTCGGCCAACCGCCTCGGCGGGGGGCCACTGGTATCAGACACCGGGAGTCTGGATAGAACGTCAGCGTTAGTATGCTCTCGGCCCGGTCGAAACTGTAGCTGGTAATCATAATTGGCCAGCTGAGCTACCCACCGCTGTTCGACGGCCCCCAGTTTGGCCGTACGTAAGTGTACCAACGGGCTGTTATCCGTAACCACGAGTACCTGGGCTCCCCACAGGTAATCTCTAAACTTCTCACACATGGCCCATTTCATGGCCAGTAGCTCGATCTTAAAGGAACTATAATTGGAATCGTTCCGCTCCGCGGGATGGAGGCTCCTGCTCGCATAAGCTATAACCC
The DNA here is from genome assembly GCA_030578255.1 of Tiaroga cobitis. Taxonomy (NCBI): domain Eukaryota; kingdom Metazoa; phylum Chordata; class Actinopteri; order Cypriniformes; family Leuciscidae; genus Tiaroga; species Tiaroga cobitis. Next base: position 51,817,868 of record CM060597.1, read on the forward strand.
GTTCCATCCCCTGTTGTCGTTGGGCCAGCACTGCTCCAAGCCCGGTATTACTGGCATCCGTGTAAAGGATAAAGGGCTGGGTGAAATCCGCATAGGCCAGAATAGGGGCCTGCACTAATTCCTGCTTCAGCTGTTGAAAGGCTATTTCACATGCGGGATCCCAAGCAACAGGGGGAGACCCTCGACCACGAGGGCGTCCCGAGCCCGCGAGAAGTTGGTTCAATGGCTTGGCGGTCTTGGAGAAGTCCTTTATGAAGTGCCGATAGTACCCCACGAAACCCAGAAAAGATCTTACTTGTCGCACCGTCTTGGGTGGTTCCCAATCCTGGACAGCCGCCACTTTGTCCGGGTCCACAGAAACTCCAGCAGCACTCACGCAGTGACCCAGGTATTTCACCTCCTTTCGGAACAATTGGCACTTGTCTGGTTGTAACTTTAGACCATATTTCTCCATCGCTTGGAACGCCTGTTCCAGGTGCCGTAGGTGTGAGTTAAAATCCGGGGAATAAACGATCACATCGTCCAAATACACCAGGGTGGAATCCATCAACTGACCGCTCAGACACCGCTGCATCAACCGCTGGAAGGTAGCCGGGGCGTTACAAAGCCCAAACGGCATCCGGTCCCATTCGAAGAGCCCAAAGGGGGTAGTGAACGCAGTCTTCTCCCGATCCTCCTCTTCCACCCGCACCTGCCAATACCCGCTGGCAAGATCTAAGGTGGAATACCAGGCGGCCTGTGTCAGACTGGTGAGGGAGTCCTCTATCCTCGGCAAGGGGAAGGCGTCTTTTTTTGTAACTTGGTTCAGCTTCCGATAATCCACACAGAATCTCCACGCTCCTGTTTTCTTCCGTACCAAGACGATCGGGGCAGCCCACGGGCTGCTACTCTCGCGGATAACCCCCTTCTCCAGCATCCCTCGTAACAAGGTACGGATCTCTGAATACAGAGTTGGTGGCACTGGACGGTATCGCTCTCGACTGGGTGCGGCGTCGCCTGTACAGATCGGATGCTTTACAATGTCCGTACATCCATAATCTTCGTCATGGGCTGAGAAGATGTGCTGCCACTTTGCCAAGAAGTCCTGGAGCTGTTGCGCCTGGCCCTCCTCCAGACCCTCTCCTCGCAGCGACTCCCCTAGGAGATGGCCCGGCATTCCCCCTCCAATGGGGTCCATCGGCGGATCCACTCGCCCAAGGGCCACCTCGACCACTGTGGAACTTACTTGACAAAAGCGTACTTCTCCGCTCTCTTGCACTTGGTAAGGACTCACCGAGGTGACTCGGACCAACCGCTGATGGCGGTAGAGGTTAACGGGGTATGGGTTCACATTCCGCACCCTCACGGAAACACGGCCTCGACGGGCCACCGCGAGTCCTCGAGCCACTTCAACACTTTGACAGTCCCAATGGGGCTCTACTAGGACCCAATCCTCCGGCCCATACGACCGAGCGGGTAACCGGGCCCAGACAACAGCTTCGCTCCTGGCTGGGACAGAAAGGGCATACCGACAAGACACTCGGCCAGTATCTTCCTGGTCCCCCTGAGAACTGGCCATTTGGATCCTACGACAATCAGCCACGATCCGCTCCCAGTCCCTCCTCTCCGCTATCGAAGTGGTTCGAGCTGGTCTAACACTAAACACTTCCTCCCAGCAATCCGTGAGGACATTCATGCCCAGAAGGGCTCGACGCACCCCAAGACAGTGGTCTCGTACAACCACAACCCCTTTCTGGGGCACGGTGACTCCATGAATCTTAAAATCAGTTACCAAGTATCCAACGTAGGGGATGTCCAGGCCATTCGCCCCTCTAAGAGTGAGCCACGGAGCTTCCATTCCCTGCAGTTGACAGGCATCAAAGAGTTCCTGGGCCAGACTTTCAGAAAACAAGGTGACTTGGGAGCCAGTATCTATCAGGCACGGGAACTCAACGCCATGCACTTGGACCTCCACAGTCGGGCAGTGCCCCACCAATCCGCCTCCCGGAACAAACAACGAAGAAGGGTCCGTCGAGGGGGCCCCGACCACTTGACCCACAGTGGCCGGTGACTCTAAAAACCCCCCTGCGAACTACGGCGAGGGCCGCACTGTCGACTAATGTGTCCAGGCTCTCTGCAGCTGTTACATATGGGCCGCCCCTGTTCATCCCACTGGAACCTCGGGCCAGTAGGCCGGGCAGGACGTCGCCCCGGCTCTCGACTCCCGTCCGAGTAGGAACGTTCCCTGGGTAAGGTCGGGGGATGGGGCCGGGGCCAGCCCCGGCGCAACTCCTCCAAGAGGGTTCTAGACAACTCCGTCATCTGTTCTCGGACGTCATTCATAAGCTCCGTCCGTAAGGTCTGCTTCCAATCGGAGACTTCCGAAGGTGCAGGGGCACAAATCCCACTAGTGGCCATACACACAGAAGGATCAACCGCCTCGGCATGGTCCAGTTCTAGGGCCAAGGCCTCTCGTCGCAGATCCTCGAACGTCACTGCAGGGTCCCGGCGAAGCTGTAGGCGTAAACTCTGCCGGATGGGCCCCTCACGGAGTCCCAGGAGGAACTGATCCCGCAACAAAATTTCTTCTTCCCCCAGGCCGTGATCACGTCGGCCCTTCAACCTAGCAAACTGCTCCCGTAGTCGCAAGGCGAAGGCCCGCAGAGTCTGTCTGGGTCCTTGTCTACAATTAAAGAACTGGGCTCTCAGAACAGCCACCGGGGTGGCGTCACCGTATTGTCCGACCAGGAAGTCGAAGATTGCTTGGGCGGTGCTACGGGTGGCTTCGGGCGCGGCTTGTACTTCCCTTTTGGCCTCGCCTTCCAGTGAATTCAACACGAATTGGGTTTTCTGCGAGGCACTCAGCCCCTGTAGTCCCGCCAGGTACTCTACCTGAGCCTTCCACTCCGTCAAACTCAATTCTGATCCTGGTCCTCCATACTTCTGTGCCCAAGGGGCACCAACAAAGACAGGTGTAACCGGAGGCCGGGCTGCCGGCAAGTCTTCGTCCGCCATCATGGCCCTCTGGGCGCTCAACCCAAGGTGGAACCCTGCCGACTACGCCAACTGTCACGGGGCACTTGTACAGGCCCTCCTGTTTATATACCACCTCGAGGAGTTTACCCAGGGACACCACAGACGGACAACAAGGTAAGTACAAAAGTTCAATTTTATTGAATTAAAATCTTATTTACTAAAACACTTGGTGGAGGAGTTCCAGCTGGATTCCCCTCTGTGAAGCAAGGGTGGGGAGGACTTGATGCCACAGTCGCGACCCAACGGGTAATGAAGCAGGGGAGTCAGTGCAATCGTTCGTCTTCCGTGAGGACTGGTAAGTAGCCTTTTAGGCAACAGTGAGGAGGAGAAGGGGGATGTCCCACAATGGTCCTCCTCGGAGCAGCCGATGGTACGGAGTGGGACGGTTAGTGCTACGAGGTCTCCGCAATTCCTTCCTAGAGGCGGTCGATGATGGGTATGGTGGTTCCTCTGCCGACCCGCCAGTGGTCAACACCTGCAGCAACGACAGCACGGGGTTCTCACAGCAATTCCTCCTCCGAACAGACAGCGACAGACTGTGGTAAGGACCTTCGTTCAGCCACTTAACGTCAGAGCAGGCCAGCGGCTCCTCCTCAGAACAGACAGCGACAGGCGGTGATAAGGACTTTCATACAGCAGCTTAACATCAAGGCAGGCTGGAGAACAGACAGCAGACAATGGAACAGACTGTGGCAAGACACTTTTGTACAGCAGCTTAACTTCAGAGCAGGCCAACGGCTCCTCCTCAGAACAAACAGCGACAGGCAGTGGTAAGGGCCTTCGTACAGCAACTTAACGTCAAAGCAGGCTGGAGAACAGAGAGCAGAGGATGGAACGGACGTGGTCGGAGATCCTCACCCAGCCGCTTCTCTTCGGAGCAGACAGCGACAGACACTGGAACAGACTGTGGTAAGACACTTGCATACAGCGGCTTAACGTCAGAGCAGGCTGGAGGACAGAGAGCAGATAATGGAACAGACCGTGGTAAGACGCTTTTATACAGCAGCTTAACTTAAGAGCAGGCCAGCGGCTCCTCCTCAGAACAGACAGCGACAGGCGGTGGTAAGGGCCTTCGTACAGCAACTTAACGTCAGAGCAGGCTGGAGAACAGAGAGCAGAGGATGGAACAGACGTGGTCGGATATCCTCACCCAGCCGCTTCTCTTCGGAGCAGATAGCGACAGACACTGGGACAGACTGTGGTAAGACACTTGCATACAGCGGCTTAACGTCAGAGCAGGCTGGAGGACAGAGAGCAGATAATGGAACAGACTGTGGTAAGACACTTTTATACAGCAGCTTAACTTCAGAGCAGGCCAGCGGCTCCTCCTCAGAACAGACAGCGACAGGCGGTGGTAAGGGCCTTCGTACAGCAACTTAACGTCAGGGCAGGCTGGAGAACAGAGAGCAGATAATGGAACAGACTGTGGTGAGACGCTTTTATACCGCAGCTTAACTTCAGAGCAGGCCAGCGGCTCCTCCTCAGAACAGACAGCGACAGGCGGTGGTAAGGGCCTTCGTACAGCAACTTAACGTCAGGGCAGGCTGGAGAACAGAGAGCAGATAATGGAACAGACTGTGGTGAGACGCTTTTATACCGCAGCTTAACTTCAGAGCAGGCCAGCGGCTCCTCCTCAGAACAGACAGCGACAGGCGGTGGTAAGGGCCTTCGTACAGCAACTTAACGTCAGGGCAGGCTGGAGAACAGAGAGCAGATAATGGAACAGACTGTGGTGAGACGCTTTTATACCGCAGCTTAACTTCAGAGCAGGCCAGCGGCTCCTCCTCGGAACAGACAGCGACAGGCGGTGGTAAGGGCCTTCGTACAGCAACTTAACGTCAGGGCAGGCTGGAGAACAGAGAGCAGATAATGGAACAGACGTGGTCGAGGATCCTCACCCAGCCGCTTCTCTTCGGAGCAGACAGCGACGGACACTGGAACAGACTGTGGTAAGACACTTTCATACAGCAGCTTAACGTCAGAGCAGGCAGGCGAACAGACAGGATGGAGAAACAGATAATGGTAAACAACTCTTCACCCAGCAGCTTCTCTTTGAAACAGCCACAACGGTGATGTGGTCTTTCTTACAGCAGCTTAACTTCAGAGCAGGCTGGAGAACAGAGGGCAGATAATGGATAGAGAAACAATTAATGGGAACAGACCTTCACTCAACCGCTTCCCTTCGGAACAAACATCAACAGTCGATGACCATAAATCCTTACAGTAGTTCCTACACAACACAAGCTGTATCAACAATGGTTAGATGGGCTCTCCAGCTCCAACCTCGCAGACTTGCCCACTGGGGCTAACGGGTGGGAACATAACCATACACCCACACTTGTGCACGCAATGAGTCACTTCAAAGAGCCACACGTGTTCACTTCACACTAAGCACTGCAGTACACATCAACTCACAGTGAATAAGGCTCCCACTCGCGGTCCCAGCCGGCGTCCTCTCCCATTGATGGATCCAATATACAGCGCAGTGAAGATTACGATGCTGCTTGGACGATGTGGATGCTCAGCCCTTCTTTTAATCCTTGTCCCTCTTACGTTATGAATCCATCCTTCCAGTCTCCCGAAGCGCCGAGCATAAAGGGCTGCCTTCCCACGTTAATCCTTCCCGTTCTGTACTGCCCTCCTTCACGCCAGAATTGCCTTTTTATAATCCCTGTAAAGGATTCGTGTCCCAATCGCCGTTAGCTTTCCTCCTCTCGCACAGCTGACGCTCGTCTCTTCATTTAGAAGTTACGCCCGGACGCAATACATGGGGAAAACCCCGGAACCAGCCAGGTGTCGCACCAAATCCGCTCCCACTAGGGAACATTTCCGGGAACAATAGTTCCGCTTGGTTCGTCACCCAGTGACAAAAGTCAAACACAAATGTAGAAACACACAGTACAGCTGGGGAACGTAACAAGTAAAATAAACAAAAATTCATTCTTTAAAATAAATTAAATAAACTTATTAGTAACTTAGGCCTAGTACAAAACAAGGCAAAAAAATAAATAAATAAATAAATACTGTAGCAAAATCGCTGTTTGGTATAAAAATACAGTGGAAAATTAAATTAATATAATTTTTATATCGTTCAAAAGGAAAATTAACAAAAACTAACAATTTAATTGATGTTTTATTAACAAGGTTCGGGAGGAACACGTTCTAATAATCAAACAATCCAGTCATTCCAGCCAGCTGTCAGCAATCAGTAATTAACAGGTCCACTCAATCAGCACGAGTAAAGACTATAAATATACCCAGTCGACTCATATTCCTCGACAGTTTTCAGCATTTGGTTTACCGCTTTGCTACGATGTCCCAAATATAGCTTTCACCATCCGATGACGAGCTTAACCATGCTCCGGTTCCTCCGGCGCCATCAGCTGGCCCCAGGACAACCTCTCCACCTGATACCGCCTCCGAGCCCCACGTTTCATCTCGCGGGCGCTGGTCTGCGCAAGCAACCCCTCTCACGCCAAGACGCCGAGGTTTACCCTCACCTCCACCGGCGAGGACTCCAGCTTCCTCCCCGGCGTCCTCCTATCGTTCGGCCGTACCAACTATTCCGCCTATTGGGAAGTGGACAGTCTTGAGTCTGAGACAAGCGCTGATAAACTCTGATATTCAGCCCTCGCGCAGGAGGACTAAGCGCAACTATACAACTTATACGTTACCTTGCAATCATCAAATCTCTCTCCCAAATCCACCCCAGGTTCCAAGGCGGCCAGCAGGCAGGTAAATTCTCGTGAGGCCCCGAATTCGCCTCGCCCGACTCCGCCACCTTCCCGTGCAAGATTCGGTTTGCCGCGCGCTTCAGCACTTCATAGTTGAGCCACTGTTGTCACATGGAATATTTAAACATTTTCTTCATTGACTTTCTGGGCCGTCAAGTTTCATTCCCTTACGCAGCCTATGTAGCAGTGATCCACCTCTCAAATTTAATCAAAAATATCTTCATTTGTGTTCCGAAGACGAACGAAGGTCTTACGGGGTTGGTACAGCATGGGGGTGAGTAATTAATGACTTAATTTTCATTTTTGGGTGAACTAACCCTTTAATTAAAGGCATCCAACGATCCCAGCCCACCCGCCCGGACACCAGACAACCCATTACGTTAGATATTCTTAGTAAATGCATTCATACCCTCCGCACAGGCTACCGATCCCTTAATACCTCTCGCACACTCGACGCCATGTTTATTCTAGCTTTTTTTGGTTTCCTAAGATGCTCTGAACTGGCTGTCACTTCCAGATTCTACCCAAAAATCCACCCAAAAATCTCAGATCTTTCAGTGCTTGACAGCGAAACTATCTCTTTTCTGATCAAACAAAGCAAAACAGATCAAACCAAAAAAGGCCACTTCATATATATTTTCAACCTCTCGTCACCAATTCAACCTTTCCAAATTATACTAGCATACCTCCAACTGAGAAACTCTCATGCTAAATCCCATCTCGAACCCCTGTTCATAGACGACTCTAACAAGCCTGTGACACGCTTTTGGTTCCAAAAACACCTAAAATCTGTTCTCCAACTATCAGGCATCCCAGCAGAGAATTTCTCCAGCCATTCCTTCCGCATCGGGGCAGCAACCTCAGCAGCCCAAAAGGGCCTCTCCCAGCTACAGATCCAAGCGTTTGGAAGATGGTCCTCAGACGCGTTCCAAACCTATATCAGAACTAATTGTTTCCATATCATAAAAGCCCACCAAATCCTCATTGGTTTAAAAAAAAAAAAAAAAAAAAAAAAAAAAAGAATTCGAGTATCCATGTCTTCTCTTTCTCCATTCAGCGAGTATTGATCTCCCAGCGGACACAGAGAGCCTTCCAGGTCGAGTATCCATGTCTTCTCTTTCTCCGTCCAGCGAGTATTGATCTCCCAGCGGACACAGCGAGAGCCTTCCCGGTCGAGCTTCTATGTCTTCTCTTTCTCCGTCCAGCGAGTATTGATCTCCCAGCGGACACAGCGAGAGCCTTCCGGGTCGAGCATCCATGTCTTCTCTTTCTCCGTCCAGCGAGTATTGATCTCCCAGTGGACCCAGAGACAGCCTTCCCGGTCGAGTATTTATATTTTCTCTTTCTCCGTCCAGCGAGTATTGATCCTCCCAGCGGACCCAGAGACAGCCTTCCCGGTCGAGTATTTATTTCTTCTCTTTCTCCGTCCAGCAAGTATTGATCTCCGAGCGGACCCAGAGACAGCCTTCCCGTTCGAGTATTTATATCTTCTCTTTCTCCGTCCAGCGAGTATTGATCTCCCAGCGGACACAGCGAGAGTTCCCCAGGTCAAGCATCTTCATCTCCTCCTCCTCTGTCTAGCGAGTATTGATCTCCCAGCGGACGTAGCCAAACCCTCCCAGTCAAGCATCTACCCTCCCGTTCGAACATCCATACTTACCCGTCCGACACCGTAAGCATTGAACTCTCGTCGGACACCGCGAGAGTTCTCCCAGCCAAACAACCAGGCTCTCCTTGAAATGCCAGCCCACCAATCTCTGCGCTCTTTTCGGGGGGTCTTTAAGCAGGCGGCTGTCTTTTATTCACTTTGCTTTATGAAGGGGTACTCTGGGTTCGGGCCCAATTCCCGAGCTCGGAGCCCTCCCCCCGGACAGCATGCCAAATACGCATAACCATTTATTCTCTGATCATTTGTAAGTGTGAACTCGTGAATTGATGTTTTATTAACAAGGTTCGAGAGGAACACGTTCTAATGATCAAACAATCAAGTCATTCCAGCCAGCTGTCAGCAATCAGTAATTAAGAGGTCCACTCAATCAGCACGAGTAAAGACTATAAATATACTCAGTCTACTCACCCACATTCCTCGACAGTTTTCAGCATCCCTCCACCACCCCATCTCCTCACACTTGCCTAGTTATCTTCCTAAACAGAGATACGGGGGGAGTACTCTGGGCTCGGAGCCCTCCCCCGGACAGCACGCCAAATACGCATAACCATTTATTCTCTGATCATTTGAAAGTGTAACCTCGTGAATAAATGCACATGGCACATCGCCAAAACTTAGAATAAAAAAGAAGGCGGCAAACAAATCAACAGCCTAAGTATTTGATTAAATTGTTTAGAACAACTTGTCACGGTAGATGTATTCTCTACTTCCTTTTAGTCTCGTGTTTATGTTGTTGTGTGAATGCACGTGTGTAGTGGGCGTGAATGTATGTCATTACCAAATCCACTCCAGCTGATCATCATTATCATCACCAGCTGCAGTCCATTTCACCTCTCTATATATACTCACTGCTGTTTCATCTTCCTTGTCAGATCATTGTTGTTGGATGTACGTCTTGTTGGTTCCAGTTCTGTCTCCCTGCCTGGTGTTTCGGTTCATCGTCGTCATCGTGTTCGTCTACTGGATTGCTTGTCTCACCATCGTCACCCCTGCACTGTTTGTCTGCACCAGCTCTGACCGTCGGAGTCCCTGCGTCACCTGATCACCATCTACTTGTACTGTCCGTATTCTATATTAACCTGTTAAGCTTCAAGCCCATTTTTGAAAAATCCCCAGATATGGCATTCCCAAACTGAAACAGATACAGTTCATGAACCCTTTGTACTAAAAGCACAAGTAAGATCTCATTTGAAAGCTGACACCTGGAAGTTTATTGTAAATGTAGAATTAATTATTGTCATAATGAAAAAAAATAGTTATAAATAGCTTCAAAGTTTTGTAAAGTTATTATACATTTATTTTTATGAAACATCTTCATGAAAATAAAATTGAAGTTGGCCCTGGAGCAATCTAGAAATGCACTGCAGCTAAAGCCACATGTCTGGCCATGTTATATTTAAAATCTGAAGATGATAAGTCTAAAACTCTGTATTTAGTTCAATGTTTTTCAAGATCATGTCATATGACTTTATTTTGATTAGACTGGTGTTTATTGTCATCTTATAAGCATCTATTCAGTCTATTGCCTCTATTGTTTTGTGATGCAAAAACGAGCCCCATTCAGTCTCAGTCTCCCCTGCACATATTCACACCTCTCCAGCCTGTTTATTGCTCTAAATATGCTTTTCTTTTGTCTGCATTATAATCACTAACGACTAGCAATTCACACTGTTTCAATCCCTCATTTATTTTATAAAAGTTCTCACTTCACAGTGAAACTGTATCAAATGCCCTTTTTGAAAAACGAAACAGTTCAGTAAGCATTCTTATTTAGAAAAAAATCATAAAAATTACACCGAAGTTAGGTAGCAGGTGCTCAGTACTAGCTAGCATGTTAGCTTAGCACACCATCAATAGCCTACACGACAATTTATGAGAATAAAACTATGTTTGTGCTCAACTTACTTTATAGCGCAAGTCGAGTGTTTTAAATAACTTTCTGTAATCTGATTTGGCTTCAGATAAAAAAATCAGATAGAAAATATATTATTTTATTGTATTCTGCACAATTTGAAAGTCTATCTCGATTAGCATTACATTATACATATAATCTATTATTATGAAAATACCTGACATGACTCGAAGAACACAGGTAAATCAAATATCATTGCAATCATGTTTATTGTCTTCAAAACATCTTTATCTGCACTTTACAGCGATCTCGGATAGCTTTGTTGTGCCAGGACTTCCTGAATGTCACATGATTATAGTTCTTCTTCGTGTGATCCATATATGGACTTTACTGTTCAAACAGCGCCCCAGACCGTTAGTATGAATTGATAACACAGTACATCAGAGTATACAGCGCTCAAAATGATTACATCGACGCATTTGGGTATAAATTCAATAAATATTATTCCTGTCTATAGAAGTCTGATGTAAACCTATGAGAATCTATCAATATTTCTCCAAATCTGCACATGTTTGAGCTAAAAGCCCTGAGGGACGTTGTTTTGTCAAGCTCTGTCATGACGATCGCACGGGAGTTTTTTTCTGAATGGAAGCGGCTGACGCTCATAATTCATATTAAAGGTAACGACTCATTTTTTAATTTCATAACTCCTGACACAAATTAAGACATAACTGTCACTATAAGTTTCACAGAATACAATAGTGGTCAAATACTGAAACTTGAGTCTTATATCTTTTTAATGATGTATAGTTTGTCAAGGTAATAACATTAAATCTGATAGTAACTTTGAACTATTTAAAAAAAAAAACGCTTCAGTGCGCCCGCGCTCTGGTGAAGCTTAACAGGTTAAACTTGTTGACTCGCTATTGCTTCCTGTCCTTAATACGAATGTGACAGAACGATCTGACCAACTATGGAAGCAGCGAGCGGAGCTTCATCGTCCTTGGAGGAATTTGTCCACAACAGTATACGAAGAATGAATTCGCAGGAGAAGGACATCAGCGACACAGGAGGGGCAGTACAAGCTCTGGTGGCGCAGGTGTCCGAGCTCACCCAGCAGATCCAACGCCTACGTGTTCCCGCTGCGCCGCCCACACCAGCCGTTCCTCCCACACCACCTGAGAACCTCTCCCAGTCAGAACCTCGCCTACCTGTTCCCGAAGCCTATTCAGGTGAACCATCACTCTGCAGATCTTTCTTGACCCGTTGCTCGATGCATTTTGCACTCCAACCACGTACATTCAATACTGAACAAGCCAAGGTGGCTTTTGTCTTGACTTTGCTGACTGGGAGAGCGGCGCTTTGGGGAACGGCGGTGTGGGAGAATCAAGACTCATGCTGCAACTCGTTCCAATCTCTCTCCGTCGCCCTTAAGGAAGTCTTCGATCGTGCCGTCTCCGGGAGAGAAGCAGCTAGAGCGCTTGCGGAATTGAAGCAAGGTGAAAGATCAGTTTCTGATTACTCGATTGAGTTTCGAACCTTGGCGGCGGAGTGCAGATGGAACGAGGCGGCGCAGTGGGACATGTTCCTGCATGGGTTGGCTGACCACGTCCAGAGGGAAATCTACGCCCTGGATCTTCCTACCACCTTGATGGGACTGATCGACCTAGCATTGCGGGTGGACACTCGATTGTCACTGGTCGAGCGTCGAGCCGCATCCACCCGCACACCAGGAGGAGGCGACAGTTCCCGATCCAGCGGCAGGGACGTGGTCAGCCCTGTCTACGATCACGAGCCCATGCAGGTTGGTCGAGCTCGGCTTTCCCGGGAGGAGAGGGAAAGGCGGAGGTCCCAGGGCCTTTGTCTCTACTGCGGAGGATTAGAACACTATGCATACAACTGTCCAGTAAAGGGGCCCAGCCCGATAGTAAACACGTCTTTGAACCCGTCACCACGGACAACGTTGATTGGTCTCATATCAAGCGCAATGAAATCGACAATTTTCTCTGTGATTTCTCACTTTCTTTTCTCACTTAGAGGGGGTCTTAAAACTAATCTCTGCTGCATCATTGTTGACTGCGAAGTCGAAGCGCACGACGCCACATCATCGCTGCTATATTGTGGATGAGCCTAGAGACAAATGCATGTCAAAAACCATGAATATGATTTAACTTCACAGCGCAAATGTGTTTATATCCTTATTGTTAAAACAAGGGGCCATGTGGTGGTTAACGTTACTACTTACATGTTTTAAATGATAAGACATATTCGATGTTGACGAGTGATAGGCAAATGTTTGCCTGCAGAGTTTGCAAACAGCCTTTTTAGGGTCGTCCTTCGACTTTTCAAAATGATCCCACACTTTGGACTTTTTTCCTGACATAATTATTAGCATCAGCCAGACACCTCTCCCACAAGTGCACTTTGGTATACCGCGAGGCACGAGATCTCGTTGATCTTTCGTTGCTTTGATGTCATGTCATACACTGACTGCGCAGCCCCTGATTGCTTAATTTTTTCACGTGAATTTTCTTTTGCGACTAACCGACTAATGAAAATGTATTCGACCAAGCCCTCCTCATATCGACGAACATTTAGTCGACTATTTGGGGGCAGCCCTAGTGGGTACGTCAGGTAATCACATACATATATAGACAAAGGTGAGATTTAGTTTTCTCATGGCATTGTACTGATGTGACCTGTTTGTGTAGGTCACTCCTCTGGAAAGGTATGTTTTGCTAACTTTGAGGCTCATACACGAGAGGGAATTATAAATTTAGAATGTGGGTGTTCGTGGGAATTTAACTTAATTCATATTTTTGATTAATGTGCTTGTTTCGTGTAATTTTAGATTACTCAGTGTTACGTTCACCTGAAGCAAGGTGGAGCAACATAATACTGGGGAGACCACACATGGAACTCAATTTAACAATTAACATTTAATGAACAAAACATACACATGACAGTAACCACAAATCAAAAAAATTAAGAAAAATAAATCATTCTGGAACTGAAGAGGAAAGAACCAACGACCCAGTCCAAATCCCACCAGTCCTTTTGTAATCGCCATCTCCTGACAAAACGCAATCACCCAGTAATCCATCACACCTGATCACCGGAGATTCACCACACCCGTTCCTGACGCTCCTCCAGAACATAGAACAACGCCACCTGGTGGAAAAAATACTAAAGACCATAACAGTCATGTACGTCCAGGCATTGTTAGTGAGCATGTAAGTGTCGTGCACATGAAAGGGTAATTTTATTTTTCCCTTACCCTATTTGTGTGATAAAATGTTTGAGAGAAGAAGAGTGGGGAGGGAGAAGAAAGCAAATGAAAACATGTCTATTTGTTGTTTTGCAGAAGTTTCCACCTGCTGCTTTGCTGTGGCTTAAAGAGCGGTTAAAGTTTTGGGACACGGGATATTTGCTTGCATGCGATTGCATTGAACGTCTTCAGTTCGCTATTGCCTGTACACGGCTTACCTTGGATGCACTGTAAAACCGTGGCCTTTGGTTCTGGCGCCACCTGGTGTTTGCTTGTGCAATTTCATTGATTTGTGTTCGTTCGTTTGTTTGTGTATTTTGTTCAAGTGTGTGTGCATTTGAGTTGGATTGAAGGCCACATATACACATAGCCGGGTATCTTCACATAGCCGGGTATTTAGAGAAACGAATACGAATTTGTCTTGCTTTACATTGATACTGCTCAATTAAGGAGCTGAGAATTTGTGGTTTATTTATTTATTTTTTGGTTGGTGTATTGTGTTGAGTGGGTTTAAATGAATATTGTATCTTTGGGCTTGTTTGGTTGGTTGGTTTGAAGTGTTTTGATTTGTATTTTTTCTGTTTCATAATTTGAGCGGTCTAATATTTTGTGCAAAGACATAACACCAAAGAAAGAAACCACCTTTGGTTAGTTTTGCATCTTCCTTTTTTGTGATCTGTTTTTTTTGTTAGTATATTATTTATTATTGTTGTTGTTTGTTTTGTGTGTGTTAGGCCAGCGTAGGGGCGGCCGGTCCATGTGATCCAACTAAAATGAAGCCCATTGGGCTGATTTACTCACAGTGATTAAAGGCTTGTATTACCGGTGTGTATGTTTGTAGGAACTGGGAACACTTCCCTTAAATCTTGATGTACTCGCTACATCATAAGAAGAATGGCATCTACGCTAATATTAGTGTCTTTGTTTATCCCGAGGTTTTCCCGCAGCCTGCCGGATCTAGGCCGTGTCCAGATCTGACGAAGGAGATCCGCCTGGACCCGATGACAATGCAGTGCTGAAGTGTCCACTATCCTCTCCCTATGGAGGATCCCTTTCCCACTCTACAGATGAAGCGTTGTGAATTCTGGCTCACGTACCCCGAAGTGATAAAATAAAACAAAATTCTGTATCAAAATTTATAGGCAAGAAAAGTAGTTTGTTTAGGCTGGGTTGTATGAATTATAAACCTGCGCACATATTTAAAAAAGCACATAACTATAGAATCAATTCTGAATGAGCATGTGAACGCCGTCAGCGTTAATCACAGGTTCGCGTTTAAAAGTCTGATCATTTCGACGGAGGTGAATCAATCAAAGTTAACTTTAGCTGGAAATAACATTATTCAAGAACCGCTATAATGCCAAAACAATCTGTTACCTTAAATTATATGTTTATCTCTGTAAAGCTGCTTTGAAACAATCCATTGTTAAAAGCGCTATATAAATGAAGATGACTTGACTTGACTAGGCTTGTATGTTTATTTTGTTTTTTTTATTGATGGTGAGCTCAATGTGTTTTAGTAACTATTTGATAAATAAACTTGTGGGCTGTGACATTATGTTTCTGCTTGTCCTTTTCATTTACTTGAAAGCCTGTTATCGAGGAGGTTTGAAAATTTGGGGTCCCGAATACAGGCTTTATTAGTGTAAGTTGATCGGGTCATGATCACACTCAGTTGTAATTTGCTTTGCTATATGAAATCAGCGTTGATACAGCGAATGATAAAATATCAAGGTTTCTGAGATAATGAGCAGAAAAATTTCATTAAACATCTATTAATTTAAATTTATAATGTGGGTGTTCGTGGGAATTTAACTGAATTCATAGCAGAATTAAGAAGCATTGTGAGAAGCAACATTACTGTTTTTCTGCAGAGGTTCGCTTAACACTCCGCTTGTTCAGATGATCATTAAGCGGCTCTTCTGCAGTGAAATATTTGTATGCTAATTGTCTGTTTTCATGCAGCGGGCTAATTAGCGCAGCATTTCTGACATTATGCCGTGGGAAACGTGTCCTGCTGAGGCCCTACAGTACAGAGACACGGATGCACATGAACCCAGTGTGAAGACGCTTTGACCTTTCAGCTTGCCTTCTTTTTATAACTTGTAAGCAAAGGTTAGTGTCGCTGATGTTTAGCATCTGTGCAAACTTTCATTCACTATATCATATGTAAATATGAATTATTTGGGTATATTTAGTGACAACTGAATATGATTGCATAGTAGATTAATATGCAGGTGTCCTGCATGCTGCCATCTTCGCTCATTGGCTCATGTTCCAATGAAATAAACCAAAAATAAATAAATGTTTTGGCATTGCCTTTTACAGTACCATTTACTACAGTATAATGATATTTGGCATTTATATATTACAGTTATTAAAATGCACAGAATGGTTGGCAATAGAGAAAAATGCTTTTTGCCACCACAGTGATATATTTACAACATCTACTAGCCCAGCATTTCCTGAACTTTTTGACACATTCCCATGTTCACTGTTCCCTGATGTTGGTGAATGGTCACATGCCATGCAGGTAAAAGAAAAACATGAAAAAAAAACAAGTTTAAGAAAGTGTTTTATTTTGATTTGTTTTATATAGGCCTATATGGATGCATGACTTGGCCAAAAATATATATTGTGATTGAGATTTTGCCATATATTGTGATTGCGATTTGAACTGATATTATTTGCATTGACTTTGTAGTAGGACTTTAAAGTGACTCAAACCTCTGTATAGTTGTGATTAGTTTCTCAGTGCACATCCCATTCACATTGGTGTTTAAAGGACCAGGTAAAACTGTAATAATAATAATTATTATTATTATTATTATTATTATTGTGCTGGTTAATGATATTATTATTATTATTATTAGTATAGTAGTAGTAGTAGTTGTCACGGTTTGGGTTTTGTTTCTTGTTCCTGGTTCTTGTCTGTCATGTGATCCCCTGTTCTAGTCATGTGATCTTGCCTTGTGTTCCCCTGTCTGTTGTGTCATTGGTTGATTGTTTAACTTCGATGCAAGTGCTTGACGATGAAGCATACAGTGAGTGGCTGTCATCTTTCTTTGGAATTATGGCTTGAATTCGGGTGACAACTCCACTCTTGCGCCCAGTCATTGCTGCCGCACCATCAGTGCAAACAGACACGCATTTTTCCCAGCTCAGATTTTCTTCTACCTTAAAAGTGTCCAACATTTTGAAAATTTCCTCACCTGTAGCTCTCCCCTCGAGTTCTTTTGAAAATAAAAAATCTTGATGACAAGTATTCATGGAATTAAAGTTAATCTTAGGACACGTTTCAGAATGGACTTCACTGACAGAGAGAAGGCAGAACGCGCATCATGTTTGTTTTTCTTTATTTGGCGAAAAGCACAACAC
Organism: Tiaroga cobitis; assembly: GCA_030578255.1. Taxonomy (NCBI): domain Eukaryota; kingdom Metazoa; phylum Chordata; class Actinopteri; order Cypriniformes; family Leuciscidae; genus Tiaroga; species Tiaroga cobitis. Next base: position 51,834,784 of record CM060597.1, read on the forward strand.
TTTGTTTTTATTGTGAGTATCCACAAAAAAATAGACACTTATCAGGATCTAATGATGTACAACAGTTGATATGTATTTTGAGTATTTTGAGTTTCTTTTGCACTGATAAGAAAAAAGCGAGACTATCGCGCCGGCGTGATAGCCGACCTCAGAGGGTTAATGGCACCCGACCTGCATGATGTGTTGGAAGTAGTAGTAGCGGCTGTCAACTTCGTGAAGTCAAGACCGTTAAAGTCACGTCTCTTCGCAAAACTATGCACAGAGATGGGAGCAGCTCATGATCGGCTACTGTTCCATTCAGAGGTGCGGTGGCTCTCGCGTGGAAAAGTTTTACAGCGAGTGTTTGAACTCAGACGTGAGCTTCATGATTTTTTGAAAGAACATAAACCTGATCTAGAAGTGTTTTGTTCTGACCCACAGTGCAAAACTAGCCTACCTTGCAGACATTTTCAGTAGTCTCAATGGACTGAATCTGTCCATTCAGGGATGTTATTCCACAATACTGGAGGCAAGTGACAAAATAAATGCTTTCAGGAGAAAAATTGACCTGTGGGTACACAAACTACAAAGAGGCATCACTGACATGGTTCCAAATCTATCAGAATTTTTGGATACAAACTGCATGGCAGTGGACTTCATGCTCAACACCATTACCAGTCACCTCACCTCACTGAATGAACATTTCAGTCGCTACTTCACAGACATTGACATGGAGAAATATGACTGGGTTCGAGATCCCTTTTCTTGTGATGTGATGGCCAGTGGCCTCAGTGGAAAGGCTGAAGATGAACTTTTGGAACTGTCCAGTGATCGTACTCTCAGGATAAGATTTAATCAGCAGGGCCCAGCAGAATTTTGGCCCACAGTTGAAAAGGAGTACAAGGAGGTTGCTCTTCAGGCCATGAGAATATTGCTGCCTTTCCCAACAACATACCTTTGTGAGACATCTTTTTCAGCCATGATGGCAATAAAGACAAAATACAGGGCACGGCTTAATGTGGAAGATGACTTGAGAGTTTGCCTGTCCCCAATAACACCCAGAATTGATAAGCTCTGCAAAGAAAGACAGTCTCACCCCTCCCACTGAGGTTGTGTGTACTTGAACAGTGGTTACTAAATTGATGGGTCTGCATTGCATGATTTCTTTTATATTGTAAAACTAGTATAATATTGTATGTCTTCTATATCGAAAAACTATTTCTTTAAGTAGAGCAGAATTTTTTTTGTTTCTTGCAGAAAAAAAGATTGCTGAAAAAAACAGATTGCTGTTCAAATTGCAAACCAAACTTGAGCCACTGTCATTTACTACATAACCCTTAATCACTCCTAGAAAAGGACAACACTTAAGGTCTTTGGGGTCATTTTGACCCCAAACTTTTAAAGATCGATTGCATACGGAAATATAATTTTTTTATATGGAAAACTATATATCATTTTTTTTATTCACTCCTCAACTATACAATAATGCTGTTTTTTTGGAAATTTTTAGGTTTTCTACATATTTACTGCACAGTTACATAACTAGGCCATAAATTGGCACATGAAAAATGATTTTTTTTAACAAAAAATCACTTAAATGATGATGATAATTAAATCTAAATAGTTTTTGGACATTGCTCTATGTGTTAGGGATAGAATACTACCATCTGGTGGTTAGTCGAAAAACTGTTTTTCTTATAGTTAAGGAATTAAAGTGCAATGACCACATCTGTCCAATAGAGGTCCATAGAGACTCATTCATTTTCCCTTCATTTGTCTTCATGCTTCAAATTCTCCTAACAACTTGATATATATGATAAAAATATTTTATGCAATTCACAAAATATATATGTCAAAGTTAGAGTTTGTTGTTGTTGTCTGATATATTTTGAATTATTTGTTTCTGCAAATTATTATTCATACATTTGCATAAACATTACAAGTCAGCACTATGACATGACTGTAATCACACACTATTTATTTCACAAAATTATTTATCAACAATTATTTATTTTTTTAGAACAAGAGATTTTAGAACAAAATAAATTAAATAAACCAAGTAAATAAACCAATATAATACAAAACAACAGCACCAATAAACTGTAATGAACAGGATGCATACATATGCATACATGTGTGTGTGTGTTTGTGTGTGTGTGTGAGATAGAAAGCTCATTCCACTTTGTGTTTATGCTCTAGGACCAGACCTTGATTTAAATGTATTTATTTTTTAGATTCATGACAGTTTTGTTTATTTTATTTGCCAATTTCTGTAAAAATGCTCTCTGTTGCAGTCATGACATGTGTGTGTTTGCGTGTGTGTGTGTGTGTATGAGATAGAAAGTTTGTTCTACTTTCTATTTATGCTCTAGGACCAGACCTTGGTTTATATGTAGAACATTTCAGATTTATAATGGATTTACTTTTATTTTTTTGACAAACAAAATAAAAAAAGTCATTTTTTTCATTTTCCCATTCATTTTCAATTGGGGTCATTTTGACCCCAAAGACCTTAAATGGTAAATTTTTTTTTTTACACATCTTTAGAACAACCGAATCGAACCCAGTTTTTTTGTGCATATTTAGATAGATTATGTAGGAAAAGCTACAGAGTTTCATGGCTCTGAGATGATGGGAACATTTTTAAAAAATGAAGGAAAAGTCCAGTGGGGTCTACTAGACCCCAAGGAATGATTAAGGGTTTAAAATGTTAGAAGTTTAATGCACATTTTTACAATCAGTAAATTAATCATCTTTTACTATGAACATCATAAAGTACTGTTCAGTATTCAATACTTTTGTTGCACTTTTCAGACAATATTATTGTTAACTGTCAAAACTATTTTTTTTATAAAAAAATGTTATATTTTATGAAATGTAGATTTTAACTAATTTGGTATATTCAATATCAGAGACATAAAGCTACAAACAGAACTGTTGTTCCAGCATTGTAAAAAATTAATTTGTTTTTGGTACAATCTAAAATTTGTAAGTAAAATTGTACGTTTGAGGATGTTTTCGTCATGAGTTTTCTTTTGGGGGGCCACAAAAGGATTCACCCTACACAAGGGGGCCTCCTCCTGAAAAAGTTTGAGAACCACTGGTATAGGCTATATAGATAATTTCTTTTGTCCTTGCATTCTTTGGGATCCTGTGACACACCTGTGTGAAAGTGCTGTAGCCATGATCAGATGGTCAGATCTGCCATTTTCCTAAACTACTGGTTTTGCATTATTTTAATTCAGAGACTGAGAAAAGTAGATGTCCTGGGGCTGTTAATTAAGTTACTGAGTCACTCACAAAGCCCCTCTGTTTGTAGTTTGCCACTCGAAACGGAGGGTGCCTGGACGTGATTGAATTACTGACAATGATGCGCTCATGAGTTCCTCGTCTCTGATTAGTAAACAAAAAAAGAACTATATGGCACATGTGACTCAGCACCATTAAGCTAAAAGCAGTGACCCCCCCCCCTGGGGGCTTTTCGCTTACACACACAGAAGAGAATTGTGCAATAGGACAATTGGCAGTTGTCGCAGATATTAAACTCATCAAATTCGAAGCACACACACACCCAAGACACGGGACTGCAGATGACCAGGAGTTCATCCGGCCACCATCGTTCAATGAACTCTGAAGAACAATCACATACACACTGTGACGAGCGTCCTCAGAGAAAGCAGCGTCGCCCTGGCAACCAACACAAAACACCTGCACGTCCTCATCGCCGGCTGATCGGTCACAGCTGCTCCCAATCAGCCCACAGCCACATAAGCAGCACATGCCTAGCAAACAGACAGACGCTAGTCTCGAACTGAATGAAAGCGCTGGTCTAACCTTTCTCTCTGTTCTCCCCAGAAAGCAGCGAGTGACCGACAGCCCATCGTTTTGGAACACGTTTTGGACACCCACTTTCGTTTGGATTGAACACTGAAGAGCACTTAAAGCACCAGCCACCACGCACCGGCCTACCTTCTTTCACCAGCCTTTGTTTGATTGTAAATAAATCCACCCTCCGGGGCCTTTTCACAAAGCCTGCCTTGTTGAGTGATTCTTCACCCCGTGACAGTGGTGGAGAATGCGAGCAAGTTCATGAAGAATCACCGACAAGTTCACCGCCCCAACCCCTAATTTTTTCCTTTTTTTTTGTCTGTGCACTACAGGAGGCGGAAAGTGGCGCGCTCGTCCCCGCAATGGAGGAAATGTTACAACGCCTCGCTGAAGTGAGCATCCGCCAGCAACAAATCGTGGAACATCTTGCCACTTGCCAGGGCAGGACGGAGGAAGAACTCACCGCCATTCGTGCCTCCGCCGCCCAGCGTGTTCCGCTACCTGATCCTCGCGCCCAAGCAACCCGTCTGCTGTCGAAGATGACCGCTGATGATGACGTGGAAGCCTTCCTGCAGGTCTTTGAAACCACTGCTCAGTATGAGGCATGGCCCGAGGACGAGTGGGCACGCGCGCTGGCACCCCTTCTCACCGGAGAAGCCCAACGGGCTTATTTCTCACTTCCCCGTGCGGCCACCAAAGACTATAACGAAGTCAAGCGGGAAATTTTGGCTAGGCTTGGCCTCTCATCCATCTGCGCCGCCCAGCAGTTTCAGGAATGGGAGTTCAAGCCCCGCGTGCCAGCCCGTGCCCAAGCAGCCGAGCTCAGCCGCATTGCTCATCACTGGCTCTTGGAAGGGAACCCCACCGCAGCTCAGGTAGCGGAACGAGTGGTGGTCGATCGCCTCCTCCGCGCTCTACCCCGCGCACATCGTCAAGCGGTTGGGATGAGGAATCCTACCAACACCCTGGAACTCGTGGAGGCGATCGAACTGGCGGATGCCATCCATCACCGCGAGGCTGGGGACCGAGCGCCGCCGTTTCCCCGGAGGGTGGTCCAGGAGCGACGCCCACTCGAAAGGACCCCACGACCAGTCAGCAGGCCGACGGTTCCCCCACTGCGAGATGAGCCCATGCCCAGCGCTGAACCACCGTCACCCCCGCGAGCATGGTTGGCAGGTTGCATCGTCCACCAGCATGTACCATCGGGAGCCCCCGAAGCAGATGTGATGGTGGAAGGGAAACGTTTCCGGGCCCTGCTGGACTCAGGCAGTGCGGTCACCCTAATCCAGTCGCGGTTGTGCGCCCCCCGAAGCGGCCAGAAGAACTTCCTGCCGATTATCTGCGTGCACGGAGACACTCGCCAAGTACCGTCCCGTAGAATCACTATCTCGTCACCCCAAGGCACCTGGCCGGTGGAGGCTGGCCTGGTGAAGGACCTGCCGGTAGCCGTACTGCTTGGGAGGGATTGGCCCGGCTTCGACAGACTGCTCACCGCCGCTACTCAGCCTGCCAGCCCAGAGGGGAACCGTCAAAGACGGAGACGGCCTCGTGGACCCCGCCGCCGACCGGCCCTGCTCGCCTCCGACAGCGGGAGAGATGGTGAGTCCCCCTCCCAGATGACTAATCTGTTTTATGATGTATATCAACAGGCTGCTGGAGGGGGCTCCTTTGCTAAGGAACAGCGGGAGGACGATCGGCTCAACCATTGTTGGGCTCAGGTGCGAGTCGTTGATGGAAAAGACGTCCTCCCACGGCCCCATCCTCTCCCGCATTTTGTCGTTGAGAATGGCCTGTTGTACTGTGTCGCTCAGCGGAGGGGGGAGGAGAAGAAATTGCTGGTTGTACCCCGAGCTAAGACCGAAACCATCCTGGAGCTGGCACATTCCCATCCCATGGCAGGTCACCTCGGGGCAGCCAACACCACTCAGCGCATCCGTGACCGCTTCCTCTGGCCGGGCCTAGAGGCCGAAGTGAAGCGGTTCTGCCAAGCCTGCCCGGCCTGCCAGGTCACGTCGCCCAGGACCCCGCCCCCCAGCCCGCTCATCCCGTTGCCGATCATCGAAGTGCCCTTCGAGCGGATTGGAATGGACATAGTGGGGCCGTTGCCAAAGTCTGCCCGGGGACACGAACACATCCTGGTAATCGTCGACTATGCCACCCGGTACCCAGAAGCAGTCCCCCTGCGTAAGGCCACCGCGAAGTCCATCGCCCAGGAGCTGTTTCTGATGGCCAGCCGGGTCGGCCTCCCCTCGGAGATCCTGACTGACCAGGGGACCCCGTTCATGTCCCGGCTGATGGCGGATCTCTGCAGGCTGCTACGGGTGAAGCAGTTGAGGACCACAGTCTACCACCCTCAGACGGACGGACTTGTAGAGAGATTCAACCAGACCCTCAAGCAGATGCTTAGACGAGTGACGGCGGAGGATAAGCGGGATTGGGACCTTATGATCCCCTACGTGCTCTTTGGGATCCGCGAGGTTCCCCAGGCCTCAACTGGCTTCACCCCCTTTGAGCTCCTGTTCGGCCGTCAACCACGTGGGCTCCTAGACGTCGCCAGGGAAGCTTGGGAGCAGCAGCCTGCCCCTCATCGCAATATCATCGAACATGTTCGACAGATGAGAGAACGGATCGATCGAGTGATGCCATTGGTCCGGGAACACCTCAGCAAGGCCCAGCAAGCGCAGCAACGTCACTACAACAGGGCAGCCCAACCACGGGAATTCCAGCCCGGAGACCGCGTCATGGTCCTGGTCCCCAGCTCCGCCTGCAAGTTCCTGGCCTCCTGGAAAGGGCCATATACGGTGGTGGAAAGGATTGGACCAGTCACGTACCGGCTGAGGCAACCTGGTCGACAGCAGGCGGAGCAACTCTACCATGTCAACCTCCTGAAGAAGTGGGTGGGGACGCGGGACCAGATGGCTGCCTTGAGTCTCACCGATCCCGTGGTTGTTGACGTCAACCCTCATCTCTCGGCTGCCCAGAAGGTAGAGCTGCAGCACCTTATCAGTCAGTTCCAGGATGTTATCTTCTCAGCCCGGGCAGACCAGCGTGATCCAGCACGACATCAAGACACCCCCAGGAGTCATCGTCAGGCAACGGCCCTACCGTATTCCGGAAGCTCGTCGGCAGGCTATTGAGGAAGAGATCCAACAAATGCTGAAGTTGGGGGTAATTGAACCATCCCGAAGTCCGTGGTCCAGCCCCATTGTGATGGTCCCAAAGCCGGATGGCACCCTCCGCTTTTGTAACGACTTCCGCCGCCTGAACGAAGTCTCTGAGTTCGACGGGTACCCTATGCCTCGGGTCGACGAACTGCTGGACCGCCTCGGAAGGGCCCGGTACATCAGCACCCTAGACCTCACCAAGGGCTATTGGCAGGTACCACTATCTGAAGCTGCTAAGCCGAAGACTGCCTTCTCGACTCCCAGTGGCCACTGGCAGTACCGGACCCTACCCTTTGGCCTGCACGGGGCCCCTGCGACGTTCCAGAGAATGATGGACATCCTCCTGCGGCCCCACCAGGCATACGCAGCCGCCTACATAGATGATGTGGTGATCCACTCCGAGGCATGGGAGGAACATTTGGATCGTCTGCGGAGGGTGCTCTCAGAGCTCCGGCGGGCTGGACTCACCGCCAATCCCCGAAAATGCCACCTAGCCCTCTCCGAGGCCAAGTACCTGGGCTTCCAAGTCGGACGAGGCCTCATACGGCCGCAGGAAAAGAAAGTAGAGGCCATCCACTCCGCCCCGAGACCCCGGACGAAGACCCAGGTACGAGCCTTCTTGGGGTTGGCGGGTTATTACCGATGTTTTATCCCCAACTTCTCCTCTTTAGCCGCCCCCCTGACAGACCTGACCAAAAAGGGGCAGCCGGAGAAAGTATGCTGGACCCCATCGGTCGAGGAGGCCTTCGCCCAGGTCAAAGCAGCGCTTACGTCCTCACCCGTACTCCGTGCTCCCGACTTCAGCTGCCCCTTTCTGTTGCAGACGGATGCCTCCGACACAGGACTGGGAGCCGTCCTGTCCCAAATTCAGGGAGGTGAGGAGCATCCGATCATTTACATCAGCAGGAAGCTGTCCCCGGCCGAGAGGAAGTACGCCGCCGTGGAGAAGGAAGCCCTGGCTATCAAGTGGGCAGTCGTGGAGCTCCGGTACTACCTTCTAGGCCGCAAGTTCACCCTGGTCACAGACCACGCACCCCTACAATGGATGGCCCGCGCCAAGGACACCAACGCCAGGGTGACTCGCTGGTTCCTAGCGCTTCAGGACTTCCACTTTGAGGTAGGACATCGGGCCGGGGCCGCCAACGCGAACGCCGATGGCCTCTCACGGATCTGGACAGCTTATGCAGGTCTGTCAGGGGTCATTCCCCACCCTCCCCTTACTTCACCCCTGCTATCTCCATTCGTTCACAGGACCAGAACGACGCTTGGGGGGGGGGGAATGTGACGAGCGTCCTCAGAGAAAGCAGCGTCGCCCTGGCAACCAACACAAAACACCTGCACGTCCTCATCGCCGGCTGATCGGTCACAGCTGCTCCCAATCAGCCCACAGCCACATAAGCAGCACATGCTTAGCAAACAGACAGACGCTAGTCTCGAACTGAATGAAAGCGCTGGTCTAACCTTTCTCTCTGTTCTCCCCAGAAAGCAGCGAGTGACCGACAGCCCATCGTTTTGGAACACGTTTTGGACACCCACTTTCGTTTGGATTGAACACTGAAGAGCACTTAAAGCACCAGCCACCACGCACCGGCCTACCTTCTTTCACCAGCCTTTGTTTGATTGTAAATAAATCCACCCTCCGGGGCCTTTTCACAAAGCTTGCCTTGTTGAGTGATTCTTCACCCCGTGACAACACACACATGCTTTAACGTACACTCATACACGAACTTTGAATATTAAAACTTAGCATGTCATATTTCATGTGTGTCTCCCAGTTTATAGTCACTTTGTGTATGAAGTGTGTTTGAAGGAATGGACTTGCATTGAAGGAACTAAATGCTTATGATATGCATATCTCTGTATTCCGATAATCTTCATGTGACGTGTTTGATATGTCTGTAATTCCCTCAATCTAACGGAGCCGAATTCCGATAGCATAATGAAGTAAGGTGCATTATTTTACACATTTCATATTTCAGGAGCCGAACGGCTCAAGTGTAATCTCATGACTCAGTGGGCAAAACCGACACAGGACAAAGAGAACTGTGTCCGCTTCAGATCCGCGGACGGTCATGTGTCAAACAGGGGCGTGAACCCTCCTCTCTATAAGAGACACAGAAGAGCGCTTACGTTGCTAGAGAGTTTTTCCCTGTGAGAGGTTTCCGGTTCCATGGCTCCTTAGGGAGCTTTCTCCGTTTTCTTTATTTTCGTCTTCGGACCTTTTCTTACGTTTAGTTTCAGTGAAATGAACGTAATCGGCAACTTCAACTTTAAAGAGACTCTTTGAACCTTCAGCGACCACGTTCGCCCGGAAGAGCTGACAAAGCACGCACCCGCTCTTAAGGACACACACGCAAGACGCGGTTCTCCTCAGGAACACAAAGAGAACCATTGTGCAACTCTCACTCTCCTCTCCCTGCATTGGTCCCTGGCCATTTCTGCTCGCGAGGAAAATGGACACAGCCCGATCTCAGCTGGCAAGCTTCACCTCCAAGGACATTCAAACATGCCGCCCTCACGCGCGCTGGACGAACCCGAACGCTCGGAATCCACATGACCGAGAGAGACACACGCCGGTTTCTCATCACCCATCCAAAAGAGTTTTACCAGTGCAAGTGCCTGTTTTACTATGCTTTCAAGGGTTAAGATCTGTTGATTTCTGTTGTCTCAAAGGTTCTGTGTCTGTGATGAATTTTGCAAAACTCATGATCTTTCCAGGTCTGCTTTATTTCTCCCTCTCTGTCTAGCTCACATGATCTTTCGATCAGACCACTCTCTCTCTCTCTCTCTCTCTCTCTCTCTCTCTCTCTCTCTCTCTCTCTCTCGTTGTTATTTGTTTGTTTCGTTAGTTTTACTGTTAATGTACATATATGTATCCCGGGGTTTTTAATGTAGAATTCTGTATCCGTAGTTTCAATTATTAAAACCATATTCTTGATTGCTTTCTGTCTAGCTTATATTACAAGTCAATGAAATTCTGAGCTCATAGCTACAAGCTTTACAAGTTGTTACTATTTCAGTAACCTAAATTTTATAAACACAAGAAAATTAATGTTCACGGCCGGAACATTGAGATTTCTTGGAGTTTATAAAAAGGGATAACTTTGTTGAGAAGTTGGTAAGTTAATCTTACGGCTGTTTGCTGGACAAACCGAGTGTTTGATAACTAAATTAATTCCCTTAAAGTTATCTCATATAATCGATCTGTAATGAGACCATTGATGTATGAATGAGGAATTATAATTCGTTATGATGTATCATTCATATATTCGATCGCTCTATTTTCAATTTCGATAATTTGACTGCAACATGCAAGATAATAATCATATCCATGATTAATTATGAAAATTCCCTATGAATAATTTGAGCTAATTAAGGCACATCCCGATGTTGCTACAGGGCTAATTAATATGCAGCTCATTATGCGGCACATTATCCGGCCTTTGTCTTCTCCGGTGTGAACACGCCTCCACGCATATTGCCTTTCCAAACAAAAGGTGTCAAATAAAATTTAAATCAGTGTATGTGTTTGTGTAAATGATTAGGCAGGATGATTTTCAGATCATTTTGAAGCCAAAATTCTAGCTAACAACACTCATGTCAAAAGTCTTGTGGACACATATTTAGTATGTGTTTTTTGGCCTTATTTCAGACACTTTAAGTTTTAGTTTTTTCAATAACCATGCATAAGCAATATTCTCTCAAAAATACAAACATGTTTCATAATTGTTGCTCAGAAATTACGGTAGCCCAGTTTGTGCTATATTGAGTGAATTTACACCTTTGCCATTAACATGTCTATAAATAACTGAAAAAAGCACAAATGTCAGAGCATGTCAGAACACCTCAAGGACCCCAAAAACCCTTAGACCTCAGAGGGTTAAATCTTCACAGGTGTCCCTTGTCTGTTGTTAGTCCAGTATGTATTTAAGCCCTGTGTCTTGTTCAGTCTTTGTGAGTTCTTAATGTTGTAGTGTTGTATGTTGGCTGTCCAGAATCTGGTTATCTTGTCTGTATTTGTTAGTGTCTAGATTATTTAAATAAAACCCCCTGCTGCACTTGGATCCTGCTTTTTGCCTCTGCTTCAACCGCATCGTAACAGTAGTAGTAGTAGTTTGAACTCTTATTAATAAAAATGAAGACAGAAAAAAATACTGTTGTATTGTACTGTTTTATTAATTAATATTTTTATTTTGTTCTGAAATCAAAATAGGCTACTAATCCCTAGTGAAAAAATTTATACTTTTATTTTATTTGAAATATATTCCCTTTTTCAATAGTACATTGCAAATATACTAACAAAAATTTTACTATCTTTAAATATATTAAAAGTATATTACCATCATGCTTTTACCTATTTTCACAATACAACTTTTGACATATTTTAAAAGTTGTATTATGTAAATATATATTTTAAGAAAAATATACTTGGAGTGAAAATTCAGTTTATTTTTTAAAAGTGTATTTATTTGCACTTTATTAAACATATTTTATGTATATTTTAACTGTGTGCTGGAAATGATCATTATAACAATGCTTTGAAAGTAAAATACATTATAGTATACAATATTATTTATTTTGTAAAAAGTATAGCTAAGTTTTATTTGTCTAATAATGTACATTTGTTATTGAAGACAAAGTATGCAATAATAAGCCAAAGGTATTACAATGAGCCTATACTTTTAACTAAAATATATCACACCATGATAGCAAGTCCGCCGACACGTGCTTCCGTGTTTGAGTCCCGCTCGTGGACCTTCTGATCCTCTCTATCTCTCTCTCTCTCTCTCTCTCGCTCTCTCTCACCTCACTCCCTTCCTAGCTACTGTCCTATCTTAATAAGGTGAAAACGCCAAAAATATATATTTTTAAAATAAAATAAATATATAAATACACTTATGGTATATTGCTTGTGTTTCGAAGACAACCAAAATGAATTTGTAATGTACTTGTAACACAAATAAGTATACTAAGTATACTTGAAGCTGGTCCAATTTAGTACACAAAAGTACACTAAATACACTTAAAGTGATCCTTTATTACAATTTAATTACAACTAAAATATACCTAGTACAAAAATGTGTTGTTTCAAAACAGCACACTTCAAGTTAACTAATCATTAACACACTTGACGTATACTGATAATTAGTCTGGCTGCAAGTATACTTAGCATTTTTTTTTTTTCACCAGGGACATTTAGGCTTATGTCTTAAATTAATAAATTATTTCAAACCCATAAGCTTTTATTTTGGTGGAATACTGGTAAAATGCTGTAAACTTCTGTCCACAAACATGTTTGAAAATATGCAAATATGTAAATAAAGTGGACCCAGCTAACATTCCGATGGAGATTACTGAAAACTGAGCTGCAACAGACTATCTACTTAATTAAATCACAACATTTGTTTCTATAATTTAGTAGTGGGAAGTTCGGATCATTTTACTGACTCGGATCTTTAAGTCTCGTTCAGCAAAATGAACGAATCTTTTTTCGAGTCATTTCGTTCATTTCGTTCATTTCAGCATAATATAATTAAAATGGCATGTTAAATATCCCAACACATCTAGTACTTGTGAAAATGTTGATTACATTTGTAAAAAATAATAAAAATAAACTAGGGTAATGCAGCCAAAGCCAAATTATAAGAAACCGAAATTTGTATTAATTGATTAGTTGTTGGGTCTTAAGTTCAGGCTATTGCAGTCTGACTCTGTTAGTTCACCTCACCTCCTGATCCGAGACATTCTTTCCTTTGCAACTTTATATTTATCAGGTTTGTTCTCCTCCTTTCGTGTCTCGAGACGTTGTCGACTCAGTGTCTGACTCTGATCTGTGCTGTCTGCTGGGCCGTGCCGTGTGTGATACAGCAGGGCCGGAAAGATAAATGATTAGTTCATCTTTCGAGTTCGGGTTCGGCCGGGTCCGAGTCTTTCGTTCTTCCTGTCAGTCCCATAGAGACTGTGCTGTCAGTACCGGAAAGAGAAATGATTAGTTCATTTTCTTCGAGTCTTCGGGTTTGAGTCTTTCGTTCTTTTGTCACGTGACGGCTGGTATTTCGCATCAAATACAACATTAGATTCGTATTATTGACTGCGTCTGAATTGTATATTGTTTTATATTTAGGAATTAAAATACAAAATATGTGAAATAAACATTATCTGAAAAATAAAAGTTCCATCTTATTATTGTCCCAGTTCGTCTCTTTTCTAAATGTTTCTTGTGCATCTGTGGTGTGTTTTATTATATATTATACATTAATTAACTACTATTATATTATACATTAACTATGTGCTTGTTTGTAAAAAGGTTGTGAATTAGTAGGCTATTCAATACCGTGACAAGTCACGTGACAAAAGAACGAAGGACTCGCTCAAACCCGAAGACTCAGAAAATGAACTAATCATTACTCTTTCCGGTAAAGACAGCATAGTCTCTATGGGACTGACAGGAAGAACGAAAGACTCGGACCCGGCCGAACCCGAACTCTAGACTCGAAATATGAACTAATCATTTCTCTTTCCGGTACTGACAGCATAGCCTCTATGGGACTGACAGGAAGAACGAAAGACTCGGACCCGGCCGAACTCGAGACTCGAAATATGAACTAATCATTTCTCTTTCTGGTACTGAGAGCATAGCCTCTATGGGACTGACAGGAAAAACGAAAGACTCGGACCCGTCCCGAACCCGAAGACTCGAGAGAGATGAACTAATCATTTCCAGTACAGATTCAGATTCAGAAACCATATGTTGCGCAATGCGCATGCGTGGTCAACACAAAATGAACGAATCACTCTCTGAGACTACTCGGTAGTCCCGAGTCATATTAAAGATTCGTTCAAAATGAACGAATCGTTCATGAACGACACATCACTACTATAATTGCAATATCAATTTCAGGCTTCATAGTCATTAACCCTTCTGGGTCGACATTTCATTCGGTAATTTTTGGCAGTTTTGAACTTATATGCAGTTTAATCTCGTTATTTTATATATAAGCTTAAGCAATCTTCTATCACTTGTTTCTGCCTTTCAATTTTTTCAAGTGCAATTTTAAGTATATTTCTGAGAAGTACATAAAGTATATTTTTGAGAAGTACATAAAATGTTGACTGAAAGTATACTTTCTTATTTTTAGTTTAAAAGAAGTATACTAATATCACACTTGAATAAACTTCTTTTTCGTAAGGGTAGACAATGCCAACCAGCCAATTAAGGAGGTCTATTATACCTAGTGAAAGCTTTCTTTTAGAATTTGGCTATGGGTAGTAGGGATGCATACCAGTATCGGTATCGGGCCCGATACCAAGCTCATGTACTTGTACTCGTACTCGTAAAAATACCCCGATACCAAAGACCGATACCTCACGTGACGCAACTGACAGAACGTTCCAGTGCACACAGAGAGACCAGCCGCATCAGACACAATGTCAGCCTCAGCAGTGTGGAAATATTTCAAAATCAATGATGACAACCCACGCATGGCAATCTGCACGCTTTGTTCTGCATTAATATCGAGAGGAGGTACAAAAGCCAGTACATATAATACAAGTAACTTGATAAAACATCTGAAATTGAAACACAAAAATGAGCACGGCGAATTTGCCACTAGCAGTAGCACTCGGCAACCAACTTTGCAGCAAACCTTAAAGGGATAGTTCGGCCAAAAATGATATTTAAACCATGCATTACTCACCCTCAAGCCGTTTGAGATGCATCTGTCAATCTTGTTTCAGACGAACACATTTTCAGTTATTTTAGAAAATGTCTTAAACCCTTCAGTGGATATAATGTGAAGCAATGGGGTCCACCTCCTTCAAGTCCCAAAATGTGCATATATCCTTCACAAAAGTAATCCATCCGGCTCCAGGGGGATAAACGAAGGCCTTCTGAGGGTAATCCGTGCGGTTTTGTCGTAAAAATATACATATTTAAAACTTTATAAATGAAAATATCTGACTTCCGGCAACGATCGACACGCGTGCGTTCACGCGCTTTCGTGTTTTGTTTTGCTCTGCTCTCTGGCTGCGCTGGCGCGTTCGTTCTACGTCACAACAGTTCCTACTCTACGTCTTACCTCGTCAACCGACTTCCATCACCCGTGAACGCGCGTCGATCGTTGCCGGAAGTCAGATATTTTCATTTATAAAGTTTTAAATATGTATATTTTTAGGACAAAACCGCACGGATTACCCTCAGAAGGCCTTCGTTTATCCCCCTGGAGCCGGATGGATTACTTTTGTGAAGGATGTATTCACATTTTGGGACTTGAAGGAGGTGGACCCCATTGCTTCACATTATATCCACTGAAGGGTCTAAGACATTTTCTAAAATAACTGAAAATGTGTTCGTCTGAAACAAGATTGACAGATGCATCTCAAACGGCTTGAGGGTGAGTAATGCATGGTTTAAATATAATTTTTGGCCGAACTATCCCTTTAACAAGACGCGAGAAAATGTCAAAAGATACTCCAAGAGCGATAAAAATAACAGAGATGCTTACCCAATTCATTGTTCTTGACGATCAACCACTCTCAGTTGTTGATAATGTGGGTTTTCGTCGCCTTGTTAATGTCTTGGAGCCGAAATATGAGATTCCCAGTCGCCGCTATGTCACAGAGGTCGTATTACCACAGATACACGACGACGTGAAAACGCACATCACCAGCTTGTTGCATGACATAAAAGTGATTAGCTTTACCACTGACATATGGAGTTGTAGTGTAAATCCAGTGTCTCTCATCAGCTTAACAGCACAATGGATAGATGGCGATTTCAATCTACAACAAATCATGCTCCATGCAAAACAATTCCGAGGCTCGCACACCGGTCAAGCGATCGCGGGCATATTTGAGGAAATGCTTGCGACTTGGAAAATTCCCAAACGTTCTGTACATGTTGTGGTCCGTGACAATGCCAGAAACATGACAAAGGGCATGGAGGAGGCCAGAGTTTCTAGTCTTCCGTGTGTGGCACATACGCTGCAGCTGGCTGTCACGGAGGGTCTGCTATCACAGCGCAGCATTGCTGATGCCGTGGGAGTCGGGCGCAAAATAGCCGGCCACTTTGAACATTCCAACCTGGCATACTCTCGGCTTCAGGACATCCAGATACAGCTCGGTCAGCCCATTAAAAGACTTGACGTGCCGTGACAAGACGTGCAGACTCGGTGGAATAGCACCTTCTATATGGTGCAGTCTTTGATTGAGCAGAAACGGGCCATTGGTGTGTATGTGTCTGAAAACGAGCTCCCTGCAACACTAACAGCAAACCAGTGGAATATTATGTAGAAGATGCTAAATGTCTTGGCTCCCTTTGAAGAAATAACTCGTCAAGTGAGTTCTTCAGATGCTTTAGCCTCAGATGTAATTCCTGCTGTTACTGTGCTACAGAGACTGTTATTGAAACATATGGATGAGGACCAAGGTATCAAAACGATGAAGATCACTTTGCTTGCTGCTTTGCAGAAGCGCTTCTCCAACATTGAACAAAACCCGTTTTACTGCATCGCAACGTTACTCGATCCAAGGTAAAACATTTTTTTTAAATAATTAAAATAATAAATAAGATTACATTTTTTTATTAAATGTATATATCATTCATTATTATATACTATATTAAGTTTTTATATTGAATAATTTCATCATAATGATAGAATTAAAAAATAAATAAATGTTGGGGTAATCTATTCAAATTAAATTCTAAAATGCAAGAGTTTTTTTATCTTATACTGCATAAAATTAATGCTTATATTGTCATTGTTTTTTTGTTTGTTTTTTTAGGTATAAAGATCGATTCTTCTCCAACACAGACACTGCAAGGCAGGTCAACGAAGTGGTGGTACTGGAGCTGCAAAAAACATCTGTTGGAGAGACAGCCACAGCTGAGGAGCACAGAGAACCAGCTGTCAAAAGGCCTCACATTGACCAGCGAGGTAGCAGTCTGGACAGTGTTTTTGAAGAAATTGCAGATGCATCTACATCTACGAGCAGATCTCCAACAGCTGTTACCATACAGCTGGAAGCATACCCTGGAGAGACCACTGTGCATCGGTCAGACAAACCCTTCAAGTACTGGGCAGTTAATAATCTGCGATTTCCGGCTCTGGCTCAAATGGCACAAAAATATCTTTCAGCCCCTTGCAGTAGCGTGGAAAGTGAAAGATTGTTTAGCTCCGTGTCACACATTCTGAATGAAAGCAGAAGCAGACTTGTTGCTGAACACACAGAGATGCTTCTGTTCCTTAAAAAGAACCTGCCACTTACTTTTGAAAAATAATCCTAATGGATTTGTTTTTTCTTTAAAAACAGAGTGTACAAATGCTGTGAGGAACATCCTTAGCTTATATTTCTTAATTCTATTGAATACTCTTCCTGCAGTTATAGCGTTGCTAGATTTAATAGTACACTCTAATATTTCACTTTACACTTACGGCTGTGATTACATTGTTACTCAGTGTTATGTTATAAACATTTGTTCTGTGATTTCTTTGTCACTTTATGACAAATTTGATTGTCTTGTTGTCTTTGATTTCCTCAGCACTTTGACAACTTTGTGACAGGAAGGTAAAAAATACATTCATTATGTCCTTGATTTTGCCCTTTGGAGGTTATTGGACACTTGTGAGAATGATTTTTTTTTTGTTTATTTAAGTTGTTGTAAATAAAGATGCTGATATGTTCATTAGTCTCATTGTGTTGTTCTTAGAAAATTGCCACAGGAAAATGAAACGAGGCAGCCCCCCCATCCCCCCCCCCCCCCCAGTACAACAGGTATCGGTATCGGCGAGTACCAGGAAAAAGATATCGGTACTCGTACTCGATCCTTAAAAAGTGGTACCGGTGCATCCCTAATGGGTAGACAACATACTAACAACACACTAAAATAATATCCACCCTAGCAACCAAATGGTAATGCACTAACCCAAGGATCGGTCCTGCAGAGTTTAGACTAATCAAACACATCTGAAAAACTGGACCAAAGTCTTAGCTTTAGGCTATTTGAAAATAACCACCAGGTGTGTTTGAGTGATGTAGCTGAACCCTCCAGAACCTCGGTTGAACGTGAAGCTGGAAACTCAAGCTCGATGGCAGCGCTCAGATTCTAGAAGTTTCCAGAGTTTCTCTCTAAACTCCAATCCCTCTCATTTTTCTTCAGCGCAATTGCTTGATTTCTTTCTTCCTAGGGACATACTGCTTTTATTTATTTCTGGGATGGTGATAAAATATCCATGCTGCTCACCGCGGGCCTGGTGGCCGGCAGTCGAGCTGAAATTAGATATCTATAATTCAGTTCACACTTCAGAAGGGAGGCCGCCACACTCAATGTTCAGCGGGGAAAGACGGCTCGTCTCAAACAAGCACTGCATGAAATTCTCATCAGCAAAGCTCTGAATGTTACCACCTGAGGCTGGAAACAACAAATCATAAAATAAAACCACAATGCTCACTTTCCCAAAGAGCAACTTTGCATTCAAACGGGGTTTTTTTTTTTTTTTGAATTCCACATCAGCATAAATCGGGCGTGATAATTAATCCGTTCCACCTTCACTCTTGACACAAGGAAGCGTGATCTTTCACTTAGGATGCAAGCGGTTTTGAAAATTGCCTGCTTCTCCTCTGTGATCGCGGCTCCTTCAAGTTATTGAATTTTGGTGTCCAATATCTCTGAATAGCTCTCGACCGTCTCTCGCACCAATATTTTTACTTATTGCACATGGGCAGAGGAGGATTCTCTGAGGAGATTTATGAGGCATGAACGATCGCCATGGAAGGGAAGAAGAGCTGAACAAGGCTGCTAAGAGCATCTGGACCAGCTCAGACAAGACAGTCTGGATGTTTGGGGACATACTGTAATAGAGCCATGAAATTTATGTGGATAGAAGCTCAGATCACTTGATCTTCAGATAATTTGACTCACGTTTGAGATTTTTCTCAGGATAAAAATCTGACTGAAGTCACATTCATCCCTGTGGCTGTCTAGGAGAAGCAACTGAGATATTATTAAGCTCTCTGATATTAATTTTCTTTCCTACATGAGTCAATGAGTGAAGTGAAGGTAATTTTCTTCTGGTGTTATGGAATTTGCATTGTTTTTAATTTTAGAGCTGTTATTTGTTATTAGTTATTATTGTAGGTCCACACAATGTGGGTAGTCTATTCGCAATTTTTCCGATTTTTTAAATTATGATCTAAAATGTGATTTTTTTAAGCACCTGGGGCCTGATGGATAAACATTGTGCATACACAAAATGGGCAGTGAAATGTGCATAGGGCCTATGCAATATTCCATGCACATTATCGGAATTTATAAAAAATAAAAAAATTAGTGTATATTTGTTCGAACCATCCGCACACTCTTCGCAAATTTTACTAGTAGCTTTTTAATTTAAACGTTTTCTTTTGTTTTTCTTTCGATATACACATTTAGATTAAAAATGCCATTTTCCATACAATGTTAAGATAGCCTATCTGTACAATATATGTGTACAATAACAATTTTCGCAAAATATAACATTACGATGTCCAGAAATCAATTTCAATAGTACATTGGGTTTAATTTGCCATTTAATGAGCCGAGAATTTTCACGCGAATAAATCTATAGATCCGCGAATGTAGCTTGTGTGCTTTAATGGTCTAGTGGGAGAACCTTTTTTTCCTCATCAAAACCGAATAGGTTTAAAAGTGGTTGTATATCAAGCAGGGATACGTTTGTGTGCATTTTGTTTTGTGATATAGAAAGTCTCCGCAGCAGTGATAGACTGAAGTGTGCGTCCGAGTGAAGACTGTGCGCTAGCCACAAGAGAACACTGTTCTCTTGTGGCACATGCTTAAAGGGATAGTTCACTTTGAAATAAATTTTTGGTATGTTTTAGCTTACCTCTAGGGCATCCAAGATGTAGGTGTCTTTGTTTCCGCAGTAGTTAAAATTTTTATATTTTTAGGTCAAACCGTTCTTGTCTGTCAGTCATATAATGCAGGTCTATGGTCACCACCTCAAAGAGCATGCACAGAGAAGTCCAAATTAAGCATGATTTAATGACTTGTAAATGTAAGTACACATTGATGGCCTAAGACACGAAACGAGCGGTTTGTGTGAGAAAACGAACAGTATTTATATCGTTTTTACCTCTTGTAAACACAGCCCCGTCCAAGTGATCTGAGGGCACGGGCGCTTCGGTCTGCGCAAGCGCCGGAAAGCGCCGGAGGTGATCTCTCTCGTGGTTGCGAAAAAAATTCAACGTTGTCTGTTGATATATCGAAATCGTCTTCCATTGCGATTTCCTGTATATCTAAATATGTTTAGATCTTCACAGTGAAAGGTAACACTTCCGAAATCTCTGTGTAAACAATGTGTGACGTACACGCGAGAGATCACTTCCGGCGCTTTCCGGCGCTTGCGCAGACCGAAGTGCCAGCGCCCTCAGATCACTTGCACGTGGCTGTTTTTTACAAGAGGTAAAAACGATATAATACTGTTCGTTTTCTCACACAAACCGCTCGTTTAGTGTCTTAGGCCATAATTGATAAAGCATGGGTTGCTGAATATTCGATCCCTTACTTCAAAATCTCTCATAGTTAATGATATGATTTTAGATTATAATATAGATGTGCTGTGTTTGACAGAAACCTGGCTAAAACCAAACGATTACATTATTTTAAATGAGTCAACCCCACAAGATTACAGTTATAAACATGAACCTCGTCTGAAAGGCAAAGGGGGAGGTGTTGCTGTAATTTATAGTAATATTTTCAAAACCACTAAGAAATCTAGTTTTAAATATACTTCTTTTGACGTATTGGTGCTTAATGTAAAAATATATAGTGTAAACGATAAATCACATTTGAGAATTATGCTGGCTACTGTATACAGGCCACCAGGACACCATAAAGATTTAATCAAAGAATTTGCGGACTTTCTATCAGAATTAGTATTGGCTGCAGATAAAGTACTAATTGTTGGTGATTTTAATATACATAATGAAAAAGATGCATTGGGATTGGCATTTAAAGACATTGTAAACGCAATTGGAGTTAGACAACACGTGTCAGGACCTACTCATTGTCGTAATCATACTCTAGATCTAATATTATCACATGGAAAAGATGTTGATGCCGTTGAAATTCTGCAGCAGAGCGATGACATCTCAGATCATTATCTAGTCTCATGTAAATTACATTTAGCCAAGGCTGCAAAGCCGACTCCGTGTTATAAATACGTTACCTTTAACTTCTGCCACTAAAGATTGCTTTATCAATAATCTTCCTAATCAGTTTCATCATCTCAGCATCCCGGATAGCTTAGAAGAACTTGATATTGCAACAGAAACGTTTAACTCTCTCTTTTCCAGCACTTTAGACGCAGTTGCTCCGTTGCGCTTAAAGAATATTAAAGAAAATAGTCCAACGCCGTGGTACAACGAGCACACCCGGGCCCTTAAGAGAGCAGCCAGAAAAATGGAGCGCAACTGGAAGAAAACTAAACTAGAGGGATTTCGTGGAAAGAGAGCTCGATTGCTTAGAGAGACGCTTTAAAAGCTGCTAGATCTGCTTATTTTTCAACCCTATTAGAAGAAAATAAACATAATCCAAGGTATTTATTTGAAACAGTGGCTAAACTAACGAAAAAGAAAGCTTCAAGCTCAGAAGTGTCAAAGCAACACAGCAGTGATGACTTTATGAACTTCTTCACTTATAAGATTGATAATATCAGGGACAAAATTATAACTATGCAACTGTCTATCACAGTATCGCATCAGGGAGTGCATTGTAGTCTCCCTGAGGAAAATTTTTATTCATTTGTTGCTATAGGAGAGGAAGAATTCTGCAAACTCGTTAATTCATCTAAATCGACAACTTGTATGTTAGATCCTATACCGACTAAGCTACTGAAAGAGATGTTTCCAGAGGTCATATATCCTCTTCTTAATATCATTAATTCATCTTTGTCTCTAGGATACGTACCAAAAACCTTTAAACTGGCTATGATAAAACCGCTTGTTAAAAAACCACAACTTGATCCTACAGAATAAGTCAATTACAGGCCGATCTCGAATCTGCCTTTTCTGTCAAAGATATTAGAAAAAGCAGTATCTTCACAACTATGTTCCTTTCTAGTAAGAAATGATATCTGCAAGGATTTTCAGTCCGGATTTAGACCGTACCATAGTACTGAGACTGCTCTCATTAGAGTCACAAATTATTTCCTCTTATCATTCGATCGTGGTTGTATCTCTCTCTTAGTGTTACTCGATCTTAGTGCTGCATTTGACACCATTGACCACAACATTCTTTTAAATAGACTAGAAAACTATGTTGGCAAAAATGGAATTGCACTAGCATGGTTTAAATCATACTTAACTGACCGTTATCAGTTTGTAGCAGTAAATGTAGAGATGTCTTATCGATCACAAGTTCAG
The DNA here is from genome assembly GCA_030578255.1 of Tiaroga cobitis. Classification (NCBI taxonomy): domain Eukaryota; kingdom Metazoa; phylum Chordata; class Actinopteri; order Cypriniformes; family Leuciscidae; genus Tiaroga; species Tiaroga cobitis. Next base: position 51,857,175 of record CM060597.1, read on the forward strand.
TATGGCGTACCACAAGGCTCAGTACTAGGACCGTTGCTGTTCACTCTGTACACGCTACCATTAGGAGATATCATTAGGAAACATGGAGTTAGCTTTCACTGTTATGATACTCAGCTGTATATTTCTTCAAAACCCAACGAAACTTACCAATTCACAAAATTAACGGAATGCATAGCTGATATAAAAAATTGGATGACTAGTAATTTCCTACTACTAAATTCTGAAAAGACAGAGATTCTAATTATTGGACAAAAAACTTCCACACTTAATAACCTAGAATACTGTCTAACACTTGATGGCTGCTCTGTCAAGTCTACTTCGTCGGTTAGGAACCTGGGTGTGCTCTTTGATACCAACCTTTCTTTTGAAAGCCACGTGTCTAGTATCTGTAAAACTGCATTTTTCTATCTTAAAAATATATCTAAAATAAGCCATATGCTCTCATTGGGAAATGCGGAACAATTAGTTCATGTGTTCATGACCTCAAGGCTAGATTATTGTAATGCTCTACTGGGTGGTTGCCCTGCACGCTGAATAAATAAACTGCAGCTAGTTCAAAACGCCGCAGCTCGAGTTCTTACCAGATCCAGGAAATATGACCATATTAGCCCGGTTCTGTCAACACTACATTGGCTCCCTATTAAACATCGTATACATTTTTAAGTATTGTTGATTACTTACAAAGCACTAAATGGTTTAGCTCCGCAGTACTTGAGCGAGCTCTTAACGCATTATAGTCCTTCACGTCTATTGCGATCTCAAAATTCCGGCCAGTTGATAATACCTAGAATATCTATATCAGTCTTAGATATCAGTCTTCCTACCATTGCCCGGGAAGCAGACACAGTCTGTCAGTTCAAAGCTAGACTAAAAACACATCTCTTTGACCTAGCATACACATAATACATTATAGACTTCTATAATTCAATGTTAGGCTGCATAGATTAGATCAGCCGGAACTGGGAACACTTCCCTTAAATCTTGATGTACTCGTTACATCATAAAAAGAAGAATGGCATCTACACTAATATTAGTGTCTTTGTTTATCCCAAGGTTTTCCCGCAGCCTTCCGGATCTAGGCCGTATCCAGATCTGACGAAGGAGATCCGCCTGGACCCGATGACAATGCAGTGCTGACGTGTCAACTATCCTCTCCCTATGGAGGATCCCTTTCCCACTCTACAGATAAAGCATTGTGAATTTCGGTTCGCGTACCCCGAAGTGATACAATAAAACAAAATTCTGTATCAAAATTTATAGGCAAGACAAGTAGTTTGTTTAGGCATGGGTTGTATGGAATTTACAAACCTGCGCACATATTTTCAAAAGCACATAACTATAGAATCAATTCTGAGCATGTGAACGCCGTCAGCGTTAATCACAGGTTCACGTTTAAAGTCTGATCATTTCGACGGAGGTGAATAAATCAAAATTAACTTTAGCTGGAAATAACATTATTCAAGAACCGTTATAAAGCCAAAACAATCTCAAAGGGATTTATTCTATATGCACTAGTTCAGGTGGGTGCGTGTTCGCACTGGTGTGTCGGTCAGGACATCTGAGTCAGGATTCAGTTTCCAGAATTGACTGAAATTATTCAGACATGACAGCACAGTCAGACCACGGGCATTTATTGTTCAAAAGTCTCATATAGTGGACATTTATAGATGTGTGGTCTGTAAATAACAAAGATAACCATGAGTAAACAATAATCACAATAACTTATTGCCATTGGCTAGAAACAATCATATCTTTAGTATATAACATGTACTGAAATAAACATTATTGCAATACTATGTAGTGCCACTAGGTGGCGCATGAAGCGCGCGGAATAAAGTAGGTAAAAGGTCATTTTGCTACATTAGTAAATGGCACGGTAAATGTGACGAACGACATGAAATCAATAATCCACACATGTAACATACTAAATAGTGTAAATGTATTACCTACAAACATCCATTAAACTACTGAATGAAGAATTAAACTTATTAGGCGGCAATACAGAAGATGAACTTGTACACACGAATCACTATGCTGCTCGTGCGAGTGAACAAGCTGACGATAATAAACCAATAAGTCATACAATCACTTGACTAACAAATAAAGTCACCTAATAAAGTACAGAGAATCGCACTTACGTATTTTCAATGACTCACTAAAAGGAATGTCCACTTTGTGGAGAAGTTTTGCTGTTGTTTCAGCCTCAGGAAACTTAATGCTAATCTCTCTTCAGCAGGCACACACTGGCTGACGTCACGCAGTGGAGAGCGCTCTTATTGGCCGGAGATCGCGCTTATTGATGTAGAGCGCGTTCATTTGCTGTGTCTTCTTAACACTGCCGCCCCCAAATATGCTGAGCGTATTTGTTCTTTATAGGCTTAATCAGTTTTTAGGGGAATAGTCCTGGACAGATAAATCTTCGTCTGAGAAAGAAGGCAAGGGAATCAAGCGAGCAACAGGTCGGGTGTAAATCTTATCATTGATTTGAATCTCAGCTGCTCTAATACATCCATCTGGACCAGGGAAGGTTTTCATAACTTTGCCCAATAACCACAAAGCACGTGGGACCTGTGGGTCTACAACCATAACTACATCTCCAGTGGAAATGTTCCTAACCTCGGAATGCCACTTGCTACGAGACTGTAGTGTAGGTAAGTAGTGATGGATGAAACTCGACCAGAACTGATCAGCCAATACCTGACTTTGCCTCCATCTCCGCCGCCCCATGAGTTCAGTAGCTGGATAGACCACCGGTGGTAAGGAACTATCCGGCCGCCCCATGAGCAGGTAGTTAGGCGTAACAGGATCAACGTCAGCTATGTTACTTGAGGTGTATCCTAATGGTTTACTGTTTAAGATGCCTTCAACTTCAATGAGGACTGTCAGGAGCACCTCTTCGGTCACAACCTGTGCGCCAATGGTGGTGCGTAGGGCATTTTTCACTGACCGAATCTCTCTTTCCCAGGCTCCGCCAAAGTGTGGAGCATTCGGTGGGTTGAAGCGGAAGGATATTTTCTGTTTGGCGAGCTGTTGTTGGAGTTGAGGGCTGAGAGAAGAAAAGGCTTCTTGGAGCTCTCTTTCTCCTCCACGGAAATTGGTGCCCTGGTCCGAAATTAATTCAAATGGTGTGCCACGCCGGGCTACAAACCTCCTTAAGGCCATCAGGAATGAGTCTGTATCAATGGAAGTGAGAAGATCCAGATGTATACTTCTTGTAGTGAGGCACTTAAAGATTACACCCCACCTCTTCTCACAGCGCCTGCCAATTTTAATTTGAAATGGCCCGAAACAGTCCATTCCGGTACTGTAGAATGGTGGCTTATGTAGTCTCAAGCGGGCTGGTGGTAGATCTGCCATTTTGGGGATAACTGGCTTGCTCTTCCACTTTTGACACTCTTTGCATAAATGCTGTTGCTTGCGAATGGCTTCGCGTCCTCTCAATACCCAGAAGTTTCTCCTCATTTCTGCAAAAAACTCTCTCGGATCCCGGGTGGCAGAGCTTGTAATCGTAGTCCTGGATCAGTAATTTAGTGCTGAAATTATGAGGATGTAGAACAACGGGGTGGATTACTGACGATTCCAGTCCTTCAGCCCGTCGCAGACGGCCACCAACTCTGACAAGCTGACTGGACTCGTCAAATTCTGGTGCAAGGGTAAGTAGCCGACTGGTTGACTGTACAGGCTTCCCGGTCTTAAGTAATCTGTAATCATCAGGGAAACTGTCACTCTGGGATTTCTGGAGGATGAGCAATTCTGCAGCTTGATAATCTGCCGCTGAGGGCTGTTCTGTTCCTTTAAGGTTCTGAGCTGTTGCCTCTACTAGCTCCTTCCAGGAACTGTAAGTAACAGGATCAGGAATGCTTGGGAGAATAATTTCTGTTGAAATGCCACAGAAAATTCCCTTACGATGCTCTGCTTTATCCTCCGGAGGTTGTAGACTAGGAGTTATTGGCCATGCTGACTCCGGTTCAAGGAGGAATAATGGGCCTTGACTCCATCTATTGGTCACTGACAGGTCTTTGAGGGTTTTACCCCGGGTCAGGTCATCTGCTGGATTCCTATCAGAGTCCACGTACCGCCAGGTACACCCTGCTGTAAGGTCTTGGATCTCCGCTATCCTTGTTCCAACGAAAACTTTGAATCTGTATGATTCTGAGTTGATCCAGGCGAGTACCGTTGTGGAATCTGTCCACATAAACACTCTGCTGATTTCCACAGTAAGCTCAGTCTTAAGCAGTTTGGCTAGCTGAGCGCCATTCAGGGCGGCGCATAACTCCAATCGAGGTATGGTATGTCTTCGCTTAGGAGCAACTTTAGATCTGGCCATGATGAAGGCAAGCTGAACTTGACCACTATCATTCTCTGTGCGCAGATACGAGACAGACCCATAAGCCTGCTCAGAGGCATCACAAAAGATGTGTATCTGTCGGGTAACCTGGAACTGGTCGGTGTCTGAGGATACGAAACAACGAGGCAGGGACATGCTGGCTAAGGTAGGGAGTTCTTCTTCCCAGTCATTCCAGGATTTCAAAAGGTCATCAGGTAGGTTGGGATCATCCCATTCCCTCTGCTTGTCCCACAACCTTTGTACCAAAACTTTAGCTCGTGTGGTAAAGGGAATAATGAAACCAAGTGGGTCGTACTGAGTTGCGAGCACCCTGTAGATGTGACGAAGGGTACGTGGTCCAGGCTTCACTGGTCGGGTTTTATACCCAAGGGTGTCTAATTGGCAGTACCACTTTAAACCCAGTGTGGATTCCTGTATGTCAGTCCGATCTTGTGACAACCACAATTCTGTGCTGTTGGATCGTGCGTCTGTTGGCAGGTGCTCAACCACACTTGGAACATTACTTGCCCACTGACGAAGATCAAAACCACCACTGGCCAGGATTTGGCGGAGTTTATCCACCAGTTTCCTTGCTTCCTCAGGTGACTGCAGACTCTGCATGCAGTTGTCCACATAGAAGTTTTTCTCTACCGTGTCTCTGACATCATCATTGGGCTTGCTGTGGTCGATGATGTGCCGTTGAAGGGCGTAAATGGCACAGCACGGGCTACAAGTGGTGCCAAAGGGTAAAACCTGCCACTCGTAGACATCAGCAGGTTTGGTTCTGTCAAGGTCCCGCCACACAAAACGGAGGAGATGTTTATCTTCAGGCAGAAGGCGGACCTGATGAAACATCCCCTTGATGTCACCACTGATTGCCACTCTGTGCTCACGAAAGCGTAACAGGACGCCCAATAAGGACGGGCCTAACGCTGGTCCAGGCAGTAAGTAGTCATTCAAGCTGTGGCCTTCAAACTGGAAGGAACAGTTGAAAACCACACGGTTCTTTCCATTATGATGAACCATATGGTGAGGAATAAACCATGACTCACCATCAGTGTTGACTTCTTCAGGAGGAAGTTTGCGTGCATAGCCAGAGACTTCTAGCTTCCCTATCTCTTCCTTATATGCAGCAGCTTTAATGGTGTCCCTTTCTAGACGCTTCTCTGTGCTCCTTAGGTTTGGTAGTACAGAATCTTTAGAAGCTTGAAGAAGAACCATGTCTTTCTTGCGAAGGAGTGGGGTAGCATATCGGCTAACTCCATCAACCAGTATTCTCCTGGTCTGAGTCTGTAAAAGGGTAAGAGCTTCTTGATCTTGTTTTGACCTTGTGAGCAGCCCTTCGGATCTTATGGGGAGGACATCGGCCTGCCAGAGTCTCTCAACATTCTGAAAAAGCTCCATCATTGAAGGTTCAATGGTGATATGCAAACACTGCTGTGACTTCAACTTCTCTTCAAGAACTCGTGCTGGACCTTGCAGAGTCCAACCCAGACGTGTCTTAATGGCAGCCGGACCACCTGGTGGACCAAGGCGGACTGGTTCTATAGGGGTTATTAGGTTAGGATGGTCTGCTCCGATCAACAGCATTGGGCTGGCTTTATGAATTGGCTGAAGTGGTAGACCTCTCAAGTGGCTGAATTTCTGCTGAAGGGCTGCAACCGGATAAGAATGTTCTGCTAGGCTCAAGGGTTCCGCTGTAAAGGCTCTCTCGATGAGATAGCTCTTATTTGGTTGAGAGGGTGTTGAGATCCTGAAGGAAACTGCTGTGCCATGGAGTGTTGTTATGTCCTGCCTTATAGTCCTTAAGGCTAAGTCTTCTGACTTCCCTGTGAGACCTAGTCTTTGAGCTGCAGATGACAGAAGTATTGTGCGCTCTGAACCGTCATCGAGCACGGCATATGTGTCTAAGCTCCTACCTTTGTGTTGCAAGATAACTCTGATGATCTTAAGAAGGACTCGATTGGACCCTTCAGGCCTGTCCATGTACAGCGGTGTATTGGTAGAGCTGACAAGGCAGGTGCCTTCCTTCGTTGGCTTAACATTCACATCATGGAGGATTTGCAAATGTATTCTATTGCACAGACGACATGGCTTCTTCAGAGTGCACTGCGCAGCTCGGTGGGAGCGTCCACACTTCCAACATCTATTATTCGACTTTATCCAGTCAGTCACTTGGTCTTTGGAAAGTGCTTGGAAGGACGTACACTGGCTCAGGTAATGGGTTTTCTCATCACAGTAAGGGCAGAAGGCGTTGCTTTGATTTGTGCTCTTAGCAGGCTGTGGCAACACCGGTAATGATGGTTGATCTGCACCATGGAGTATTGTGGTTGCGTGATATTTCACCTTGGAATTACTACGGAAGTCTGTTCTTTGTCTGACTCTGTGAGCTTTGTCTCCACCAATGCTTTCATGATCTTGACACCATGACTCAAACTTGAGCCACTTAGCGAAGTCAAGCAGTGTGTACACAGTACCTGGTTCGTAACTCATGTGCCTTCTGAAGGATGACCGCAACTCAGGAGGTAGCTTAGTGAGGAGTCGAGCCACATGAGATCCACACCGTAACTCAACTTCTCCTTCTGTGCCCAGTGTCTTCAGTAGACCTACCAGTGCCTGGATTTGTAGAGCAAAGCGTTCAAAACCTGCAGTATCTCCAGACTGGACATCCTGGGAGTCCATAACAGTAGCTATTCTATTTAACGCGAGTTGGTGAGGTCGCCCAAACCTCTCAGTAAGGGCTGCCATGGTGTCTGAATAGGGAGTAAGGGAATTCAAGAATGAATCTGCTATCAGGCGAGCTTCCATTAACTTCAAGTGGTCAACTAGAACCTGGTACTTAAAGAGTTCAGTTGCGTCCTCTGGCAACAAATTATTCAAGGCTAACTTAAGGCGGGCGAATTCACCTGGGTCTCGACGGGAAAAATCAGGTATAGTTGGCTGAGGACCTCTGTAGGTCGTCTCCTGTCTATTCACATTCATCTGTGGTCTCGGTTGGTTTGATGGTAACCAGTAGGGCTGGATGGGATAATGCGCCGCGGGCATTGAGAGAGTAGGGGCTGATCTATCCATCTCTGGCTGTTGTTGACTCAGGTAATGTCTGTAGGGGTCAGGCATACTGGAGGGAACCTGGGCTGCTACTCTACCAGCAGAAAGGGTGCCATCGTTCTGATGTTGAACTGGAGGAGGAACATGATGGGCATTACTGTCTGTACTGTAAGGATTTGTAATCTGTGGAGTGGGAATTCTACGTGGAGCTGGTATCGGATGAGCACGGGGGGATGGTTCCTGCACAGGTGTTTCTGACTCCCTGTAAATCATTCTAGGTGAAGGCACCGGAGTTGTTTGGGATAAATACTGTGGTTTAGCAGTGGGCGATGACCTCTGACTTGACTGGCTTCTCGTTAACATGTCTTGCATGATTTCTGTCAGTCGTCTGATCTCCTCCTTCATTGATAATTGAGATTGACGAAGCTCTCTGTTCTCTTTTTCAATGTCATGCACTGTTTGGTGAAGATCCGGAGGTAAGGAGTGGGTGTAGTCATCTTGTGCACTCCACTGGTCTCTAATGAGAAACCATGGCTCTCTTTGTGGACCTGTTCCCTCTAAAGAATCAGGTGCTCCACTTTTGGCTCCCTCGTCTGAGGTGTAATCTCTGGTGGTTTGCGGACGAGCAATTGGGGTATCGTCCCACTGTTTATCTTCTCGCCCATGTGTCTGCTGTGCTATCTGTATGAAAGGTACCGTAACATGAGCGTTCGTTGGATACTGAACCTCGAAATCTTGGAGGTATGTTGGCTGGCGAACTGAACGTCTAGGCCGTGCACCTTGGATCTGATATTCTATACTCTGGGGTTCTGACATCCTTAGTCCAGTGTAAACACACTATCCGGCTCGAAGGACCAATGTGAAAAAGGGATTTATTCTATATGCACTAGTTCAGGTGGGTGCGTGTTCGCACTGGTGTGTCGGTCAGGACATCTGAGTCAGGATTCAGTTTCCAGAATTGACTGAAATTATTCAGACATGACAGCACAGTCAGACCACGGGCATTTATTGTTCAAAAGTCTCATATAGTGGACATTTATAGATGTGTGGTCTGTAAATAACAAAGATAACCATGAGTAAACAATAATCACAATAACTTATTGCCATTGGCTAGAAACAATCATATCTTTAGTATATAACATGTACTGAAATAAACATTATTGCAATACTATGTAGTGCCACTAGGTGGCGCATGAAGCGCGCGGAATAAAGTAGGTAAAAGGTCATTTTGCTACATTAGTAAATGGCACGGTAAATGTGACGAACGACATGAAATCAATAATCCACACATGTAACATACTAAATAGTGTAAATGTATTACCTACAAACATCCATTAAACTACTGAATGAAGAATTAAACTTATTAGGCGGCAATACAGAAGATGAACTTGTACACACGAATCACTATGCTGCTCGTGCGAGTGAACAAGCTGACGATAATAAACCAATAAGTCATACAATCACTTGACTAACAAATAAAGTCACCTAATAAAGTACAGAGAATCGCACTTACGTATTTTCAATGACTCACTAAAAGGAATGTCCACTTTGTGGAGAAGTTTTGCTGTTGTTTCAGCCTCAGGAAACTTAATGCTAATCTCTCTTCAGCAGGCACACACTGGCTGACGTCACGCAGTGGAGAGCGCTCTTATTGGCCGGAGATCGCGCTTATTGATGTAGAGCGCGTTCATTTGCTGTGTCTTCTTAACAGTTACCTTAAATTATATGTTTATCTCTGTAAAGCTGCTTTGAAACAATCCATTGTTAAAAGCGCTATATAAATGAAGATGACAATGTGTACTTATGATTTAATGACTCGTAAATGTGTTTAATTTGGACTTCTCTGTGCATGCTCTTTGAGGTGGTGACCATAGACCTGCATTATATGACTGACAGACAAGAACGGTTTGACCTAAAAATATCAAAATTGAAACTACTGTGGAAACAAAGACACCTACATCTTGGATGCCCTTGAGGTAAGCTAAAACATACCAAAAATTCATTTCAAAGTGAACTATACCTTAAATTGAGAATTGATGCCATGCACCTAATTTAAATAAAGACTAAAATATAAGTTAAAAAATGTCTTGCAAAAAGGACACTTATCTAGTCAGAGACCAAAAGGGCAGGTGCTTGAGGTACTTGAGGTCTATCTGTGCACATGCCTGACATTAAGAATGTCAGGTTTTGTGCAGGTTGCTGAAGACGAGGGAACAGAATTTCAATGCAGCTGGTTTATTCACAAACTCAGGTTACAGGAACTCAGGAAAGTACAACCATACATGGATGACGGCCCACAAACACTGAGGGAAAACACAGGGCTTAAATGAAATGGGGTTAATGGGAAAATGAACTAGACACAGGTGTTCAACCAGCGGGCTCTGGCGCAGGATCAGCGGGCTCTGGCGCAGGATCAGCGGGCTCTGGGCTGGTTAGGATCAGCACATTATGGGAATTGGAACTGGACAGGATCAGCGTTTCTGGTAACATGGGGCTGGACTCATTGGCCAGAACTGATTCGTGTGTAGCCCACACACACAGAATCGCTTCAGCCATCACCATCAGCGCCATGTCTTCTTGGATGTACTGACGTGCTGCGTGTTCAGTCACTGGCGGACAGGTGACGGGCTCAGCTTCGGATGGGCAGACTATGGATTCTGGTTCTGGCAGATTGACGACGGGCTCGGGCTCTGGCTCTGGCAGATTGACAACGGGCTCAGGACATACCGGACTTGAAATAGGCTGAAGAGGAAGATTCTCTACCACGTAGTTCGATCCACACACCCCTAGCGTTTGATCAACGAACTCCAGAAATTACAGATTGAGATCTTTTACCAGAATCAGCTGGGCAAGCGGGTCCTTTAATCCACCCCAGAAACTTTGCGTCAATTCTTTTTCTTCCAACATCACGCCATTGTAGAGATCAATATATCGCCCGCATAATCTTCAAGTGAGCGCTCACCTTGAAAGAGGATAGGTGTGTTGATTGGTTTCACCTTTTTCCTCCGGTGACATCTCCTCTGGTTCATCTCCGTTTCTTTATAGGTGGGTCATTCTGTCAGGTTTTGTGCAGGTTGCTGAAGACAAGAGAACAGAATTTCAATGCAGCTGGTTAATTCACAAACTCAGGTTTCAGGAAAACACCAGGAACTCAGGAAAACACCAGGAACTCAGGAAAACACCAGGAACTCAGGAAAACATCAGGAACTCAGGAAAACACCAGGAACTCAGGAAAACACCAGGAACTCAGGAAAACACCAGGAACTCAGGAAAACACAACTATACATGGACGACGACCCACAAACACTGAGGGAAAACACAGGGCTTAAATGAACGGGGGTTAATGGGAAAATTAACTAGACACATACCACAGACAGGGAAAAACTAACTGGACTAAACCAAAAACCACAAAGACATGGGGAAACAAGATCACAGCACAGAACGTCTCGGTTACGGATCTAACCCTCGTTCCCTGAGTAGGGAACGGAGACGTTCCGTCGGATGATGACGAATGGGGTTTCGCTTAGAAAGCCTATCCGCTTCGAGTAATACAAAACGAGCCAATGGCAAAGAAATGCCATGGGTCTGCAGAATTTGCATGGAGCAGCTCCGCCCCACCTCGTGGGTATAAAGGGCGGAAATTCCAGCAAAGCAGTATGTTTCCACGCTGAGGAGCCAAGACTGAGCTCAGGCGATCCCCACGGTACAGCGGAAAGTGGCAGGAAGACGGAACGTCTCTGTTCCCTACTCAGGGAACGAGGGTTACATCCGTAACCGAGACGTTCCCTTTCGTTGTCACTCCGAGTTCCGTCGGATGACGACGAATGGGGATACCAGTCTAATCACGCCACCTTCTCGGCTGTCTTCCAGTGCCCTGCGTAATCTGAGATCCCTGTCGTGAGACAGCACGGACGAAGGACTCCTATTAGCACAGGAATACCAAGGTACACTGGGGAGCATATCCCAAGGTTTTTAAGGGAATATGCAATTACTGCCAACCCAGAGGGGGGGGGGACTTAGAAAATACACATATGACCCGAGGGATGCATATGGGGAATCACTGGGGTGTCCAGCCGCAGGTGGAATATTTCAACCCCAGGGGTGGCAAGGTGGCTTGCCAAGGGAAAGACACATGCTCAACAGAGGCTTACAGCGGAAATACACATGTGGGGGTAGCTCGGAGGAGGTACCATGCACACGGGAGGCACCTAGCCGACGCGCAGGCAAATGACACTGGCGCCAGCATCAGGAGTGCTGGAGGAACTCAGGGCTTTCGGGGAAGCTCACCTGAGGAGAATATCGCACATATCCAGTCCGTGGAGTGGAATGGCGAGCAAGCGAAGACACCTAACGGGTCCCATATTAGCTTGAAAAAGACAGTACATGGGAGGAGACTGGCTCCACTCGGAGATTGTAGAATCTGGCGAATGTGTTAGGTGTCCCCCAGCCTGCAGCTCTGCAGATGTCTGTTAGCGAGGTGCCATGCGCTAGAGCCCAAGAGGACGCCACACTCCGGGTGGAGTGGGCAGTCACACCAAGGGGGCACGGTCGACCTTGCTGTTGGTAAGCCAAAGCAATGGCGTCCACTATCCAGTGAGACAACCTTTGCTTGGAGAGAGCCTTTCCCTTCAGTCTCCCACCATAACAGACAAAGAGCTGGTCTGAGGTCCTGGAAAAACTGCGTTCTGTCTACATAGATGCGGAGAGCACGTACTGGACAAAGCAGTGCCAAGGCTGGGTCTGCCTCCTCCGGGGGCAGCGCTTGCAGGTTCACCACCTGGTCCCGGAAGGGAGTGGTAGGAACCTTGGGCACATATCCAGGCCGGGGTCTCAGGATCACGTGAGAGTAAGCCGGCCCGAATTCCAGGCACGCTTCGTCAACGGAAAATGCGTGCAGGTCCCCTACCCTCTTAATGGAGGCCAATGCTGTCACAAGCGCTGTCTTCATTGACAGGAAGTTAAGCTCAAACGACTGCAAAGGCTCGAAGGGAGCACTCCGCAGGGCAGTTACCACCACTGCGAGGTCCCAAGAGGGTACGAGAGGAGGGCGAGGAGGATTCAGTCTCCTTGCTCCTCTCAGGAACCTGACGATCAGGTCGTGCTTCCCTACGGACTTACCTTCTATAAGGTCGTGCTGTGCGGCAATAGCGGCGACATAGACCTTGACGGTGGAGGGAGACAGCCTTCGCTCCAACTCATCTTGAAGAAAGGAAAGCACAACACCGATCGAACATCTCCGGGGGTCTTCTTGGTGAGAAGAACACCAGCTGACGAAGAGGTTCCACTTCAACGCGTAGAGGTGTCTCGTGGACGAAGCTCTAGCGGAAGTGATGGTAGCCACCACCGCTGGTGGTAGGGTACTCAAACCTGCCTCGTCCCGTCCAGGAGCCACACGTGGCGGTTCCAAAGATCAGGACGAGGGTGCCATAGGGTGCCCCGTCCCTGAGAAAGAAGGTCCTTCCTCAGAGGAATCGGCCAAGGAGGTGCTGTCGCGAGGAGTACAAGTTCGGGGAACCAGGTCCTGGCGGGCCAGTAAGTCGCGACCAAAATGACCTGCTCCTCGTCCTCCCTGACCTTGCGCAGGGTCTGCGCAAGAAGGCTCACTGGGGGAAATGCATATTTGCGGCCCCGCGGCCAGCTGTGCGCCAGAGCATCCGTGCCGAGCGTGCCCTCGGTCAGGGAATAAAACTGGGCGCAATGGGTCGAGTCGTGAGAGGCAAACAGATCTATCTGTGCGTCCCCGAACTGGTCCCAAATCAGCTGAACCGACTGGGGATGGAGTCGCCATTCTCCAGGGAGGGGCTGAAGCCGTGAGAGCTCGTCGGCTGCACAGTTCAGAGCTCTGGGGATATAAATGGCACGAAGCGACCTCAGATGCTTCTGACTCCATAGGAGGAGGTGGCGGGCGAGTTGCGACATACGGCGGGAGCGCAGACCACCCTGATGGTTGATGTACACTACAGTCGCGGTATTGTCTGAACGGACTAGTACATGCTGGCCCCTGAGCACGGCTCGGAAGCGGCGCAGGGCAAGCTGTACAGCCAGCAACTCGAGGCAATTGACGTGCCATAAGCGTTGGGGTCCTGTCCAGGAGCCCGCGGCAGCACGTCCGTTGCACATGGCGCCCCAGCCCGTGGCAGAGGCATCTGTCGTTACAACAACATGCCGCGAAGCTCGTTCCAGAGGCACTCCGGCCCGTAGAAAACTGAGGTTCGACCACGGGGTGAAGGTCTGACGGCAGGTCGGAGTAACTGGTACTCGGAAGGTGCCGTGATGCCATGCCCACCTCGGGACTCGGTCGCGAAGCCACAGCTGAAGCGGTCTCATATGAAGCAATCCGAGCGGCGTTGCCACGGCTGCAGATGCCATATGCCCCAGGAGCCTCTGAAAAAGTTTCAGTGGAACCCCACTCTTGCCCTCGAACTGTCTCAGGCAAGTCAGCAGTGATTGTGCGCGCTCGCTCGTAAGCTGTGCGGACATGGCGACCGAGTCGATCTCCATACCGAGAAAAGAGATCCTCTGCACGGGGCAAAGTTTGCTCTTCTCCCAGTTGACCCGAAGGCCCAGACGGGCTACATGGCAGAGCACCAAGTCCCTGTGTTAGCAGAGCTGATCTCGAGAGTGAGCTAGAATCAGCCAGTCGTCGATATAGTTCAGGATGCGAACCCCGTGACTGTACGAGCGACCCAGCGGGACAGGTTGGGAAGCTCTTGCCAAGCTCCCAACGACTGTACCAGCGGGATCAAACGAACTACAGACTTCCCACCGGTGGTGCAGCGAGGCGGAATGACTGGCCCAGACGTGGACGGCATAGCGGCCTGATGTGGGGGCACAGTCATTGACCGCGTCCTGACAGAGCAGACCAGGGAAGGACGAACGTTCCACGGGAGAATGAGAGCGGCACGGTCCGGGGACGGCGCGCACTGTCATCCGGCTCTGGGACAGAGGAGGACGAGGGGTGCACGGCCCGGGGGCGGCGCACCGTGTCGTCCGAGAACTCTGTGTGCTCAGGGATGAATGTGTCACTTCTTTCTTTAACCACATAAGGGTGCTGCCCACCCGTGGGTGAGCAGCGGTGGAACAAAAGATTCTCCCCCGGCCCTCCACCGGGGGAAGGAGTGGTCCTGCTACCATCTCCCGAGAAGTGAACATCATCCCTGAGCAGCCCGTCTCAGGAGCGCCGCTTGGCCCGGCGTTTAGCGGGGGGCGGGGCAGGAGAGGGCTGGGGCGCCTTCTTGCGGCTTCCTCCACGACCGGGCCCAGGTGAAGGCTGCTGCTTGGGCCGGGCGGGAGGGGCGGGAGCCGCAGGAGGGCGCCCTCGGCGGCGAACAGACTGAGTATTCTGCCCGGTCGGCTGGGTGGAGGCAGCAGCGGGCCGTCGGGGCAGAATGTACTTAACCCTCTGATGGTCTTCGGGGTCTATTGGACCCCAAATGACTTTTGCTCAAATTAAAAAAAATGTTCTCTTTGTCCAAATGGTTTGAAACTTTCTACGGCTCTCAACACTTTCTAGATCTACAAAACAAAAAAAAAAATGTATGATATCTGTTTTTATGTTGGCGTGACAAAAATAGTCACACTCGTGGTCTTCGGGGTCTATTGGACCCCGCAATCAAAATAGACAAAATAACATAATCAAAATCAGAAACAACGTAGAACACATAGACAGAAATGACAGAAATAAAGTGGCACAGTTCCAACAATGCAAAAAACACACAAAATTATCCAAAATTATCAATCCACAATCCAAAATTATCATGCTCACCACAGGCGCGCACACACACACAAACACACACATAAAGAGGAATACATTTATACAGGAATACATACGGACTATAAAAACTGTTCTCTTATCATTTGTAAAATAAAATAATCTAAAATGCAGAACCACCAGAAAAATAAATTGGTAACACTTAGACGCATTGAAAATGTGCGCACACACACATACACACACACACACACACACAGAGACACACAAACACACACACAGGAATACATTTGTAAGGCTATAAAAAGTCTTATAATTTGTCAAATAAAATCATACAAAATGAAGAACCACCACAAAAATAAATTGGTGACACTGTACACATAAAAATAAAATGTACACACACACACACACAACAACAACAACAACAGTGAAGTGCCAAACCTGCTCCAACCCTGTCTGCAGAAGTCATGCGGTATACCATGCATGGTGTTTTTTCAGTACAGAAAATGCTAAATTTTGACAAAAATTATTTTATTTTTGTTATAATTGTGAGTTTATAATATTTAGATATGAATCCAACTGAATCCAACTTTAGAAACTATATCTTTCAGTAATTTAAATAGCAAATAGCATATAATGGAGCTCTATAGCCATCTAGTGGTTAAAGTGATTTATTACAAATTTTAACCTGTATTTTCCAAAAAATGGGCAAAAATCTTACATTAAACCTTGTAAAATTATCCATGGTATTCCCAGGAATGAAAGTTAGAAATCTGGGTCTTTTATAAAGTTTATTTAACATAAAATGCTGTTTTTTAGTAAAAATCCTATTTAATTAAATATTTATTTATTTATTTATAGAAATTTTTTAAAAATCATAAATTCTCCAAAAACTGCACAAATGTTGAGTAAAAACATTAATAAACTGAGTAAAATTATATTTGTAAAAAAATATATATATTGTTCAGTTACAAAATTAAATGTTGTTGTCTGGGGTCCAATAGACCCCGAAGACCACGAGTGTGACTTTTTTTTGAAGACCATCAGAGGGTTAATCGCCTCAGTCTGTTTCTGTGCAGTCGAGAACTGTTGGGCGAAGTCCTCGACTGCTCCGCCGAAGAGGCCGTCTTGTGATATGGGGGTGTCAAGCAGCCGAGACTGCTCGGCATCCCGCATATCAGCAAGATTCAGCCACAGGTGTCTCTCCTGGACCACGGCTGTGGACATCACCAAACCCAGGGAGCGTGCGGTCACCTTCGTCACTCGAAGAGCAAGGTCGGTGGTGGCGCGCAGCTCATTGAAGAGCCCTGGGTCTGTCCTACCCTCGTGCATGTCCCTGAGCATCTGGGCCTGGTAGACCTGCAGAATGCCCATGGCATGCAAAGAGGTGGCTGCCTGTCCCGCCGCTCTGTAGGACTTCGCCACAAGCGTAGACGAGTACCTACAGGCTTTGGATGGGTGCTTAGGCTCACCACGAGAAGAAGCGCTCTGAGGACACAGTTGCATCGCAACAGAGCGTTCAATCGGGGGGAGCCCAGTGTACCCACGGGCAGCCGCCTCATCGAGGGGAGGAAAGGCGGATGAGACCAACGAGCGGTCACGGGAAGAGCTGGGGGTCTTCCAGGACTTCGAGATCTCATCATGCACATCCGGGAAGAAAGGTATTGGGGTTTGACGCGGACGGGGGTCCGCGGCCTTACCCAAGTACCAATCATCCAACCGCGAGCGCTCGGGACAGGGTGGAGGGGACCACTCTAACCCGATGCTCGCGGCGGCCTGGGCAAGCATGGCCGTCATCTCCGGATCCGATTCAGGCATAACCGTATGCACACCGGCAGGTGGCAGCTGCGCTGAGTCTTCACTTCCAGAAGATTCAGACCCACCTTGTGATGCTGCAATAGACATCGCGTCCTCCTCTGGAGCGCCAAAGGAAACCCGCGGGGCATCCGAAGATGGTCCCGCGGAAATCCCCTGAGCACTCACGGGTTGCAACACTGGAGAGGGTGCGGCTGGGCACGGACTGATAGTCGGCGCTTTGTTCCAAACCGTCACCCTCAGATCACCCTGGCCACCAGCCGAAGTACCAGCTCTATTTCTAGAACCAGTAGAACGGGGGGTGGATGAGGGGACTCTCACTCTTGCGAGATCACTGAGTCTCGACCGTAATGTTGCGATGGTCATGTTCCCGCAGAGAGAACATGAGTCATCCACGAGCGCTGCTCTAGCGTGATCAATGCCAAAACACACTATGCAACGCTCGTGCCCATCAGAGATGTCAACGAGTCTACCGCAACCAGAAGTGCACGGGCGATGCATCTTTAAAAAGACGTGCCACGTGCAAGCTCTTTTGTGAGAGGAAAGAAACTCTGACTGTGTTGAAGCGCCCGGGGAGACACACACTCGCTGTCGAATCACAGACAGATAGGCAGGAAGCGCGCGCTTGCCGGAGATCGCCGTCACACCAACACCAGAGAATCTCGCTCGTCTGTAGAACTGACAATATCAGGAATGGCTTGTGGAACGAAGGATGAACTTGGCTCCGAAGCGAAAACATACTGCTTTGCTGGAATTTCCGCCCTTTATACCCACGAGGTGGGGCGGAGCTGCTCCATGCAAATTCTGCAGACCCATGGCATTTCTTTGCCATTGGCTCGTTTTGTATTACTCGAAGCGGATAAGCTTTCTAAGCGAAACCCCATTCGTCGTCATCCGACGGAACTCGGAGTGACAACGAAAGGGAACAGAACACATTGACAATGTGACAAAGAACTAATACAGGTTCATAATTAATGTGAATAATGCATAATTAATTCTAAAGTGAAGATCATGGTAACCCACTAGTAATGGCTCAAGTGTAACCAGAACCTTCAGAAGGAATTACTAATTATTTGGATCAGTATTCTAAAGTGAAAAACATGATGACTGAAGTCATTGTCAGCTTTTGAAGTTTTTGTAAGGTTTTAGATAGTAATGACTCAAGTGGTACAACATCCTTCTAAAGGAATTATTAATTTGGAACAGTATTCTAAAGTGAAATTATTAACGTTATGAGCCCTATTACTTACTAATTTGTTCATCAGAGTTTCTTGTTAGTAAATAGTACTAGAATGTTAAAATTGCGTTACTCATTTGCTCCTGTGTAGTTATTAATTAATTATGGAACAGTATTCTAAAGTGTTACCCAAAGTTTAAAACATGAGGCCCAAGGTTTGTTTGTGCTGCTCAATTTGGTCAAATAATTGTGAATATCAATATGACCATACAAATATCAATATTAAATGATTATAATATGTCAAATAAAATATATTATTATTATTATTATTATTATTTACTAAATAAAACATGAATATTATATTTTAGTTTTACATTATTATTATTTTATAAGATCTTATTCATTTGACTTAAAAATATTAAACAAAAGTTTTACTATTGCAATGTTTTAATGTAAATAAAAATAAGTAAAAATAATAAGTATTTAAGACATGATAATAATACTAATAATACTGATGATATTAAATACAATATTTATGGCTGTCTGAATTTCTTCATTTTAAAATAAATTCATAAATTTTGGCAGAAAACTGCAGGGAGCCTGTCACAGTCACACAACCATCTATCAGCCCATCGGCACAAGGGGCACGTTCAAGTTTAAAACGGTGTGCACCGTTTTGCTACGGTTTCCGGGTTGAAAGTCATGTTTCCTGGAAACGGCGTGCACCGGTGTGCAGCGGGGTTTGAGATACGTTTTCTCTTGTTTGGTGGGTGTGTCAGAACTGCAGTCCAATCAGCAGCAACATGTATATAAAGCACAAAGTGAACTCGCACAATGGGTTCAGGGAAAGTAATTTACAAATGTGTTCGATGCAGCTCGGTATACGCAACAACTGAGGATATTAGAAGACATGTTTGTCGTAAGTTTTATTGTAAAAAAAATAGGATATCAACATAAGGATGTAGTTGTTTGTATTTTTAGCTTCATTGTAAGTGTATGACATTTGGTATAGAAATAAATTAAGTGCTTTTCCTAAATATGAGAAAGAAAATACAGGGTATTAACAGTATGAATAAAGTCAGTATGCGAGGCTAAATAGATGTGTTTAAGTCTAAATTAGGTAAGATGTGTGCTTCCATTTCAGTTTCAGCAATCCCTTCACTCGATTGGGATGTTATCTTGTGTTCTGGGCGGCAAGTGCAGTAACTGTAACATCGGGCATATTTTGTAGTATTAACATAGAGAGTATTAAACACGTATTTATACTGACTTCATCAGGCTCCGAAAATTCGTCACAAAGTATTCCTGTATCCTATCAATAAACTTTGTTTATACGATCACCTGTCTGTTCTCTTCCGTTGTGTGACAGAGCCATTAAAGTTGGTTTTAATGGCTCTGTCATTTAATGCCCCCCCCCCCCCCCCCCCCCCCTTATTTATTTATATCACAGCCTTTACAATTTAATAACTGGCCTAAGCTCTATTATGGTTTTATTTCAAATAGTCGTGCAGCCGTACTGTCTTGAGTCTTGTGGGAAAATGGTGAGATTTGACCTGAGGGTGTTTGGATAATGAACTGGTAGCAGTGATAACGCCCAGCTCGTAGGTGTGATGTAGGCTGATCCGCATTTAATCTGCTGAGAAATCCCACTGTGAGAATCACGTGCAAATAGATCCTGTCACATTCATCTGAGAGATTCATCTGAAGTCGACTCGTTCTAGTGTGTGTGTGTGTGTGTGTGTGTGTTGGTCTCGGAGATCAATATGAAGGCAATCATTGAGTGTTTTTGAGCTGTAGCACTTCTGACCTTGACTGGATAAACGCAATCTGTGAGCCGAGTGAAAATAAATGAGCTGGCAGCACTTCAAGTGTGTGTAATGTACAAAATGGGCCTGTCTGCATCTATCCGTTTAATTTAACTAATGAAGGACCAGTATGTAATTTACAGATGCAAATAGTAAACATTATTGTGCACTATTCATCAGTGCATGTTATTCCAAAGAAAAAAAGCATGGAAAAAACAGTATCTGTGTAGTGTCTATTCTTTAGAAAATAGTTTCACGAGTTCGCACTTACAAATAAGTCAGATAGAATAAATGCGTATTTGGCGTGCTGTCCGAGGAGAGGGCTCCGGGTTAGGTATCCGGCCCGAACCCAGAGTACTCCCCCCGTATTCCTGGCTGTGAAAGAATAAGCCAAGAGTGAGGAGTCGGGGTGGTGGAGGGATGCTGAAACTGTCAAGGAATGTTAGGTGAGTCGACAGAGTGAATGTATATATGCTTCCTCTCGTGCTGATGGGATAGACATGATAATTGTTTGATGACGAGTTGATTGCAATGATTGTTTAAACGTGCTCCTCACGAACTTTGTTTATAAAACATCATATGTTAAACAGCATGCATAATACAATGCAAATAATATACAGTTATTTTTAATGCATACATTTTGGTACCTACAGTCTGATCAAATGATGAGTCAAAAGGTAATTTACTGCACTGGAAATGGAAGGTCAAGAAAAGAGTGTTGTATTGTGGGATATGGCATCTCACGCAGCATGTCCTGATGCATCCTAGACATTTTTAATGTAATAGGCCATCTGGGTGTCCATCCATACAGAGTGTGCATACTGTTGACAATATGTAAATGCGAGTGCCATTTGCACAGACCTTCAGTTTGTCTTATACGGTCCATATAAAAGAGAACATAATCTTTTGGTATCTGCAGCTGAGGAACTTTCAGAGGTCCATAACAAGTAATTTAGCCTCAATTATGAGGAGATATTGTAGTTTGTCTTTGTGATTGACACTCATTAAGGCTAATCGGTCTGAAAGAGTGAGCGACAGATCTGAGCTCATATCAAGGCTTAAGACCCATTTTATCTGTCACGCACAATTTGAGAAGCCATTCGTAATTTCGGCAGCGTTTCTAATGCTATGAAAGAGTCATTCTCCCTCGTTCTTTGGCTGTCACGCAGAAAACCGAAGCCAGCACTGCTCCCACACACCGGTCCGTACTTGCTTAGCATCCAGATAATCGTTTTTAACAAGAGATGTCTAAAAATACCATTGCATGTAAGATGAATCCGAGATCCTGCCAGCATTTGCTTAAATGCAGGTACTCTGGGACCAGAGGCCTCGTGCCACACGTCAGGAGCAGCAACGGAGACAAACTTCAATCAGAGAGGAGATGCTTTTCAGGGAATCAGTGTGTGCATTCATAAATCTGAAATGATTCCCATGTGAGCTTATTTGGAAACAGTTTCAAATATCATGACAAGAAAGAACTAAACTGAAGAACTAAATTGTCCATTAATGGTGGTTTATTGATGCAGATGTTCAATCTCACTGTTAAGGATAGCAAGTTTTAAGCAGCCATAACTAACAAAATAACTAAATGTTTTACAGCTCTTGTATATAATTGTATTAAATTATATAAATAATTGTATTAAATGTGTACTTTTAGTGTACTTCAGAATTTTTTGTACACTTTTAAATAAATAGTGCACTATGTAAACTCATGTTAAAAGTTTTTGTGTATATTTTAAATCACTGTTTTAATAATTTTGTACTTTTGTTGTGCTTTAAAGAAGTACACTTATTTTGATGATTTGACTAACATACTAAACACATTTAAAGTACTTTTTATAATTTTATCTGTATAGCATGTTATTCAATATTGCATTACATTAAAGTTAATATATTTTAAATATACTAAACTGCAACTACAAATGTGTAACTACAAATATATTAATACATGACATACAAGTTTCAATATAAATAACATTAAAGTATATTTTAATTTACCATAAATTCTTGTCAGTCCATAAATGTAATAGAAGTACAACAGAAGTAATTATAAAATTACAAATAAATATGTACTTAAGTCCACTTAAGTGGGTCTAAAACACTCTAATGTTCTGCTAATTGCATTTAATATAAATTTGAACTCTAGTCCATTTTCATTTAATTGCAATTAAGTGTTGCACAAAAGTAGGCTAAAATCTTTTAAAGTATATATACTTCATTCTCGGATTTGCGATCAAGCACACTCTGTGTATAGGGAGCGGTGGTACTAACTGCACATTTTACAAGATAAAATATTTGTCAATGACGCTCAGGATCTGTTGCACACCAAATCTGTCGCCATCATCCTGTCAGTCATCTCTTCTTACGCTCGTCACATGATAAGTGATATCTGACTCCTGCTGCACTGTGTTGTGACTCAGTAGTTCATGCTGTATGGGGTAGAGCAGATGCTTTCAGTTTATTATTGTAGCGTCTGTTGTCCAACTAAACTAAATGGTATTTATTTCTATAGAAAAAGCTAAATGACAGTGGGGGCGGTGCCGCGGTGACCAAGTAATGTAATCCGTGTATGGCTGGTATGGGGGGTTGTCACCTTGTTACACTTAAAGTCCCTGTAAAGGCAATTCTACAAACAAATTCTAAACACATTATAAATGTTACAAATGTATTGCTAAAACATATTACAAAGACTGTGAACTGTGAAGTACTGAAATGCGGAGTTAGACCGTTAAACAGTTTTTCACCATTGCTATTTTACGAATTTTTTTGGCGGGGCTAAAACAGGGCTCGATGATGCACTGGAGCCCATGAGCTCGTGGACACGCCCCTACTTGATGACACACCGAGGCCACTGAGGCTGATCTCTCCCGACCCCATTCGCATTCGCCGCTCAAACGCGAGTTACTGTCAGTACTATTAGTTACTACAGCCTACTGTTTGCTAGCTAGCTATGCCTTCAACACGGAAATGCATATAGGCTACTACCTGGATGCGATCATGTACAAAACAGATCGGTGTCTTTATTTAAATTTCCTAAAAACGATCACACAAGAAGAGGTGGATTAATTTTGTGTAGAGCCAACCTTGATGAAGAGCTGAGGATCACCGCCAACACCCACCTCTGTAGTGATCATTTTACACAGGATCATTTTATAAACTTTCCTCAGAGACAACTGGGATTCACTGATAATCCGCTGTTACTGGTGAACGGGGCCAAAACAACTATCCCCCGCCAGCGTTCATCCTCCCGTCCCGAAAGCAGTATCACCTAATATCGCCGTCGACAGCTTTCCCACTAGTGGGCGTGGTTTCAGCGCAGCCAGCAGACACGCCCTCAGCGTTTGAGAGCAGAGAATAATGCTAATTTTTTCAAGATTTTGATAGCTTATTTTATGTACTTGCCGGCTTTTTTTATCATTCAAATTTGGCTGGATGGCTAATAACAAATTTTTCTGTGGTGTGACATACTCAGAACACATACTTAATTTTGACTTTACAGGGACTTTAAGGTGTTCCCGGTCAAAAATGTCCGGCCTACAAAAAATAGCTTAAATCACTTATCCTATTATCACCCAATATTGGATTCAATCTTTTTTTCAACTTGTTTTCTTTCAATTAGGACTGGTTTTATATTTCTATTTGCATCTGATTAATCGTAGGCCTCATTTATCTGAGAGTGGGCATCTATTTTTTTTAGTAAAAAAAGCATTATTTATGAATAATTTTCACAATATTAAATAAAATATGAAAAAATTTGCACTGTTGATAACACTAGTCTACTTTAATGTTTCACCAGGAACACTTTTATTATGTACAAAATGGCACAGAGTTGCACTTGTAATGTTCCAATGGGCCATTGTTTCAATGGGCCATTGAAAGTGAATGGGAGAGACTGAAAATAAGAGAAACATTTAGTTTTCAGGAGCATGTTCATTATGTTCATGTACACACATGTGCATGTGCGCTTGCCCTTGCCCTTGGACCTGTGCATCATGTGTGGATACATGCATACACACACGCATACACACACTAACACTCACACTCACACTCACGCATTAACGCATTCAGCGACTACATCTTCCAAACTACATATTTCACTTAGAAAAAACCACTGCCAAAACTCAGAGCCCATTTTTATACGCTCTTTTCAATACTGATAAACATAATAGAACATTGTGAAGAGTTTTGAGAAGGTGTTCACAGTGATCACAAGATCAGTCTGTGGCTAAACTGTGCTCAAAAAAGGAAATAATTTAGTACATTAATGTAACCATGAACCATGTAACATAAACAGTATTGAATTCTGAACAGCTGAAAATAGTGCATATTGCTGCCTGTTGTTTGTTTTGTATTTTTAATTGTGTTTGTTGGGTGAAATAATTACTAGTGTTCTGGAAGAATGACTTAATTTGAGACATGAATGATGTGTTTTGTGTGATGTTTTTACAGTATCAAATCATGTTACATCAATTTATAATTGTATTAAAATGTATACCTTTTTAAAAAGAACTGTAACGTTCAAAATTGAAATCAAAGGAAGAAAAAAAAGCATTCCGCTGACTTACTGCTGCGATTGCATTTTATTTATCTAGAGTCTAGATCATGTACAGTTTAACTTTTATGGTGACCTGCAATTGTTACCTTAAAAATATATTTCTGCTTGATGTAACCCCCAAAAAATTTATTTTTATTGTATATAGGTTGGTTCATTAATGTTAAGTAATATTTTTTACTTAATTTAATTTACCATTTTTAGGTCACCATTTTTTCGCTATTCCATGCCCATTTCCACACAAGTTAAAGTGTACATGCTAAAGATAAGCAGCAGCAGCATGTGCATGTTATATTCATTTCATTACACAAAATGACTTATTTTGTCCCCTGTTTGATTTTATAAAACGGTTAGTTCCAATCCTTGATTCTGATTGGTCAATAGCTGTGCTTTATTCACAATAAAACAGGGCTATGACCGCGTTACCCAACGGCTCTCTTTATCACTGCGCAACACTGCGGTTCCTGTGTTGTTTTTATTTGAGCTTTCCTGCATATTACACATTGGAACGTTGTTGCTGTTCACGGTCAGGGACTATTTTTTTTCTAGCGGAAGGAAGGCTTTTAGTGATTTTACTTCATGAAAGTTGCACTAATACATATTTGTTTTACTTTAATGTTTTTATTGTGTGGTAACCGTTTCATAAAAGCAATAAGGTACTCGAGGCAAGTGCTGTATGGTGAATAAGTCACGGCTGAAGGGGTTACTCCGCTTCGCGTCAAGCCTAACAACGCCCTTCAGCCATTACTTATTCACCATACAGCACAGCCTCTTGTACCTTATTGCTTACATAAAGAAGGATATGTTTGAGTGCTTTTACATTTAGCAGAATTTCGTATCCGGACTATCTCTGAATGTGATGGCACACCAGTCCCAGACAGCTACATAGTATCGGCCCAGAGTTAGATCTATTATTACAATCAGTAGTTTCAAGTTTAACTAATTTATAAAGCACATTTAAAACAGCCACAAGCATTACCAAAGTGCTGTACAAGACAACTAAATACATATCCTAAATATACACACTCTAATACACAAAACTATAATATAATATACACATTTAAGAAAAAGAAAAAAATCAATACGCCAGAGAAAACAAATACGTTTTTAAAAGAGACTTAAAAGTTTTCAGGGAAGATGCGACTCTAATCTCTAAGGGCATGTTGTTCCATAACCGTGACCCAAGCACAGAAAACGCTCGATCCCCTCTACGTTTGAGTCGTGAGTGTGGGACTAGAAGCAGGTTACGCTCACTTGATCTTAAGCTTCTGGGAGGGGTATAGGAATGCAGCAAGTAGATAGGAGCATGGTTATGCAGACATTTATATACAAATAAAAGAATCTTAAAATCAATTCTATACCGGTTAGGCAGCCAGTGAAGATCTCTTAGAACTGGAGTGATGTGATCATATTTACGACTTTTGCGAATAAATCTTGTGCAGGATTTTGGGCCAGTTGAAGGCGAGCGATTTGTGACTTGGAAATAACGGCAATACAATGAGTTGCAGTAGTCTAAATGGGAATAAATAAAAGCATGAACAGCCATCTCTAGTGTTTTGTCTGGATCCAATTACCGAAGATATTGGTTTGTCCAGTTTTAAAGGCCCATCTAAAAGCACACCCAAATTCCGCACGTGTAGATCTGAATGCAGATAAGCTCCTCAAATCAATGCTGGAGGTCTTAGAATCATCAGTGGGGCCGAAAACTATCACCTCAGTTTTGTCTTCATTTATAGACAAAAAGTTTTGAGCAAGCCAAGATTTAACCTCATCTAAGCATAATGAAAGAGAAATTAATGCAGACGGATCATTTCTCTTGATAGCTATATATATTTGGGTGTCGTCAGCATAAAAATGGAAGGAAACACCATGTCTTATTAAAATAGAACCCAATGGTAGCATGTACAACGAGTAAAGGGAGGGCGCCAAGATCGATCCTTGTGGAGACACAGGAGACGTGAGTGACAGACGAGGAGAAATGACCAATCTTGACCAAAAACTTCTGTTCGATAAATAAGATTATAACCAGTTAACAGTTAAAAAGATAATTTAAGTCATTTTCAAACTAAGTAATACACTACACATATCAGCCAAACCTGTGTGTAAAATATTGTTAAATACAACTACAACATTGTTTACAAACAAACCCTAGAAACACTAAAAGGGCAGTATTATGCAAGCCAGGCCATAGTTGATGTCACTTTGTAAAAAAAAAACCCCGGCGAACACGTAACACTCATGAACATGTGACCATAAGTACGCATGTGAACATGTTAAATGCTTGTGCATGACCAGCCTGATCTCATGAAAATGCATCTTTATAGACCCCTTTTCAGTTAGTAAACATGGTGACGCTTTATGTGGGCGGAGCTTAGGTGGAGGCAGAACAATCCCCCTGGCCGCTTCAATAACGCTAGTTTGCAAGTTTTGCTAGCTTGTTTTTTAACAACGACTGGAGAAAATCAGGTTTTATGTGTTAGGTCACTCACTGTCCAGGACCACGATTGTTATTTGCAAAAGTTAATTTTAACGGACGGAACTACCAGATTGGCCGACCCGTACACGCTCACTCAATGGATGGACGATCTGACAGGATAACGTTAACACTACCTCGGTTGAGTGGCCTGACTTCTACACCAACCTGATAGAGAAACCAAGCATAAAGAGAAACTGAGGGTGTATGTATTTGATTATTCATTCTTACCAGGTTTTTTAAAACGTCTAGTCACAATCAGTCTGGCGCGAGTGATTTCAATGTTAAGTCAATGCAAAGACGCGTTACGCGCGTAAAAAATTCCGGCGCGAATGAGGCGTAGAGCGCGGCGCGGTAGACGCAAATACGCCTCGTTCGCGCATCTGGTGCGTTTCGCACGAATGATTTTATTGAGTGCTTTTTGTGCATTCACACGTTTGACGCGAATTTGCGTCTGCCGCCCGAGTTGAAAAATCTCAAAATAACTTTGGCATCAATTCGCGGTGCGTTAACCAATCAGGAGCCTAGCTGCTGTCACGTGGTGAAGTATCTGGACGCTTCAATACATTTTTATGCAATATGACTAAATGCCTGGTGTGGTTCTAATGCACAACAAAGCAAATATTTTATCACTTAAAACTTGATTTCAATATATGTGACATATTCATTTTGTATTGAATGCTATTTATTCCATTCCATATCTAGATTATATGAAATATTATTCTAATGTAAATCAAATCAAATCAAATCAGGTTTATTTATATAGCACAGTTCATCCATCAAAGCAATTCAATGCGCTTTACAATGAAAAATAATTAAACATCATAATAAAAATACAAGATACAAGCAGACACAAGAAAAATTTAAAACAATAAGATAAAAAGACGTAAGAAACTGTAAGGCTGAGCAGCTAGGTTTAAGACCTCAGTCATAAGCACGTGAAAAAAGAAATGTTTTCAACTTGGATTTAAAAATCAATACGTTTGGAGCACATCTAAGATCTTCTGGTAATTTGTTCCAGTCGTGTACAGCAGATATGCTAAACGCAGCTTCTCCATGCTTTGTTCTAACTCTGTGCTCCACTAGCTGACCTGAGTTCATCGATCTAAGAGCCCTACTTGGTTTATATTTTTGAAACATTTCAGAAATGTACTCAGGACCTAGACAATTCAGTGCTTTATAAACTAAGAGCATCACTTTAAAAACTATTCTATAACTGATTGGGAGCCAATGCAGAGTTTTAGGAACCGGAGTGATGTGCTCTATTCTCTTAGTCCTGGTTAATAATCTAGCAGCAGCATTCTGAACAAGCTGCAGCTGCTTTACAGTCTTCTTCGGAAGTCCGGTTAATAGGCCATTACAGTAGTCAACCCTACTAGAGATAAAAGCATGGATAAGCTTCTCTAGGTCTTTTTGAGGCACCAAGCCTTTGATTCTAGATATATTTTTCAAATGATAAAATGCTGTTTTAGTGACCGCTCTAATATGACTGTTAAATGTGAGATCTGAATCTATCATAACACCAAGATTACGCACTTGATCCCTGGTTTTAAAGGCACGGGAATCTAATTCTTTAATAATACTTGTTCTTTTATTTTTGTTGCCAAACACAATAACCTCAGTTTTGTCTTGGTTCAGTTGTAAAAAATTTAGATGCATCCAGGTTTTTATTTGCTCTATACAGTGGCACAAAGAGTCTATTGAACTGTTGTCGTCTGAATCAAGAGACATATATATTTGAGTATCATCGGCATAACTATGGTAGTTAATGTTATTGTTCTGTAGAATCTGGCCTAAAGGTAACATATAGAGATTGAACAGAAGCGGTCCAAGAACTGATCCCTGTGGAACTCCGCATGTCATGCCCACCCTATCAGATTCAGAATTTCCAATGGTAACAAAGTAACTCCGATCATTCAGGTAAGATCTGAACCAATCAAGGACTGTCCCGGAGACTCCTACCCAATTTTCCAGCCTATCTACAAGAATTCTATGATCTACAGTGTCAAATGCTGCACTGAGATCTAATAGAACCAAAACTGTTACTTTATCAGAATCAGTATTCAGCCGTATATCATTTAAAACTTTAATTAGGACAGTTTCAGTGCTATGCTGTGGTCGAAAACCTGACTGAAATTTATCTAAAAGACCACTTGAAGTCACAAACTCATTTAATTGAATAAATACAGCCTTCTCAATAATCTTGGCTATAAAAGAGAGTTTTGAAATCGGTCTATAGTTATTCATTGTAGAAGCATCCATTGTTCTTTTTTTTAATATAGGCTTAATGGCAGCGATTTTCAAGGACGTTGGAAAAATGCCTGATTGCAAAGAACTATTGACTATTTGCTGCAGATCTGTTACTATAGAGCTAAGAATTGTTTTAAAAAAGTCTGAGGGCAGTATGTCTAGACAGCACGTAGAAGATTTAAGATGTCTAACTATTTCTTCTAGGAATTTTTGATCGATTACATTAAATTGCGACATAGTAACCAAGTTATGTCTTGGTGGATGTAGTAACGGTAGAGAATCAGTGTCAGACTGTGTAGTACTAATAGTCCGTCTAATATTAATAATTTTTTCACTGAAAAAACACGCAAATTCATTACATTTCATAATAGATGCAAATTCTGATGTTGCTTGCTGTATTGGATTTGTAAGCTTGTCAACCATGATAAATAAAGTGCGGGTATTATTAATACTATTATTGATCATTTCCGATATATGTTGCTGTCTGGCCCTGCATAACTCAATATTAAAATTGCCAAGGCTTTGTTTATAGATGTCGTAATGAATTTGTAATTTAGTTTTCCGCCATTTGCGTTCTGCTTTCCTACATTCTCTTTTAAGGGCATTTACCACCATGGTGGTTCTCCATGGTGATTTTTGTTTGCTCATATTTCTCTTTACTTTTACTGGTGCAATACCATCGATGACATTCAATATTTTAGCATTAAAATTATCTAGAAGTGCATCAACTGACTCAGCACTTATTGTTGGAGATCTGGCTATAGCTTCTGTAAACTGAACATGAGTATTTTCACTAATGTACCTTTTCTTGATAAAAACAGAGTTTACTGGCAAATTAAAAGTAGTAGACAATTCAAAAAAGACACAAAAATGATCAGATAGGGCTAAATCCTTAACCATGACAGATACCATATCAAGACCTTTCGAAATAACCAGATCTAAAATGTGACCATGAGTATGTGTACTCTCTTTCACATGTTGAGTGAGGTCAAAGGTGTCTAAAAGTGCAAAAAATTCTTTGACATTATTGTCTGTACTATTATCTATATGAATATTGAAATCCCCTGTAATAATAAACAACTTAAAATCAACCGATATAATAGAGAGTAATTCAGCAAAATCTTCAATACTGAGCAGAATATCGCGGTGGTCTATAAATCGTTACAAACAGAATTTTGGGAGTACCCTTCAATATAAAACAAAGATATTCAAACGAAGTAAAATGACCTAATTTATTTTCTTTACACTGATATGTATCTTTAAATAAGGCAGCCACCCCTCCTCCTTGCCTACCATTTCGACATGTAGTCAAATACGCAAATTTTTCAGGAGCTGTCTCATTAAGGATAGTAGCACTATAGTCCTCTATAAGCCATGTTTCAGTAAGAAACATAAAATCTAAGTTATGGGATGATATAATATCATTTACCAAGAATGATTTGTTGGCAAGGGATCTAATGTTAAGTAAGGCCAATTTAATAGATATAGTGGGGGATCCTAAACTGGTGGGTTGGCGTGGTACAGTTAGCAGATTAGACTGATTTATTTTATTAGTTACACGCTCATCACGATTCATTCTATTTCCAATCATCACAGGAATAGAAATACCGGGTCCTAGCTTATACTCAACACAATCAGCAAAGTTATTTTCACAATGGCAGGGACCCGGAACACATCACTTAGTGTTTTTTTGTGCTCTGTATAGTTAATGGACAAGATGCTTGACGATGTGGCAGTTGTCTAAGCGCTCGTTTTAAAAAAGGCAACGTTGTAAAGGCAACCAACATACTTTAGTGCAGTTCGTGTCTGGAGAGTGTTGTGTGAGAGAGAAAAAAATCACAGGACAGGTTATTTACTTTTGGAGGCTGGCTCAATTTATCATCAAAACAAAAATAAATGACAGATTAGATGGATGAGGCCGAGGGTGAGAGAAAGAGAAAATGTCAGTATTTCATTGAGACTTGAGATTAAATAAACTGCTTAAGTATTCTTGTATTATTAATTTTCACATGCAGTTACACATTGTCGGTTAAAAAGCAAGAAAGTGGCTGGTAAAACATTGAGTGGCTGGTAGATTTTGAAATCCACCAGCCACAGTGGCCGGTGGACAAAAAAGTTAATTTCCATCTCTGCTGATTTGTATTGGCTGCCTCCAGTTTTCCCTTTGTTTTGCCTCCAGCTAACGCAGTGACGTAATTGTGACGTCGGCGCAAAAGGGGTCTATAGCACGGATTGTGTTTATCGTGCAATTTATACGAGAAAATGTTTTTTACGTGCATATGATATGCACTTTATTGCGTATAATACACACACACACACCACACCCGTAATCCTGACCAAACGTATAATACACACGTGCCCCACACCACTACTAAACCTACCCATGTGTATCATTTGCACGTAAAAACTCCTTTTCGCGTATTAATTGCACGATAAACACAATGCGTGCTATAGAGACACATTTAGTGACCGGGTTGGAATGACGTACCATTTTCACAAATTCACGTTTATGTTGTTTACATGCAGATGGTAAAGGCATCGTTTTCAAAACCTTGCACTTTGAAACTTGTTTTCAAAAGCTTGCATTGTCAGACCCCCAAAATGGCATTTTTGTGTTTAAATGAACGGCCAAAACGCAGGGCTCGCACCCCTGGTCAGATTCGTGCTGGAGCTCCTCTTCTGGGGCGATGGTCAGCTCTGTCGTCTTCTCCTCAGGCTCTGGCTGACGTATCGCGGCGTGTGGTTGGTCTCCATCTGCAGGGGGCACACACAAGTTCTCCACGGTCGAAGGTGGTAATCCGGGCTCTGAGTCTGGCTGTGTTCTGGACCGGGGCGTGGCACTCTCCATACACTGGATGAAAGCCTCTCTCCAGCTTAGTCCAGTGGTGTCAGGGAGGTCCACAGGGTGATGGAAGTTAGCCCCGATACAGAACAATGACTTCAGGGTCTCGTTGTTGTAGTGGCAGGTGAGTGCAAGACGAAAAAACTGTGAAAAAGACAAATCGAGGCTCTTCTGAACCACAGCTGCAAATTTAGCTGCGTAGTTCCTATTTTGGTCTGATATTCTGTAACGCTAAGGTTCCAAGGAAGATGAAGACGATGATTCAATAACAGAATTCTTAGAGTAAACAGCCAACATATGAAACAACGTCTAAACACGAACAATACCAGACAATGAGAGCAGGTGAGGGAACCAAAAAAAAAAAGTTTGAAAAAATTAAATAAAACAAATGTAAAAATTGACAAAAGCTTATAAAATATTTAGTTTCAACATCGATAGTTTCTTAAGGTTAAGGAGACACTAAGTTCTCTTTTCACTGACCACTTGTTTAAAAAGAGCTACACACACACACACACCACACACACACATTCTTTTTCACAGAGTTACGTCGGATGACGGAGAATGGGGGTTTCGCTTAGAAGCCAATCCTCTTCGAGTATTGAAAAACGAGCCAATGGCAAGAAATGCCATGGGTCTGCGGAATTTGCATAGCGTATCCCCGCCTCACCACGTGGGTATAAAGGGAGGATGCGGACGCAAACGCAGCTATGTCTTCGCTGAGGAGCCGAGACTGAACTCAGGCGTCTACCCAGCGGTACAGCGGAAGTGGCAGGGAGACGTAACGTCTCCGTTCCCTACTCAGGGAACGAGGGTTACATCCGTAACCGAGACGTTCCCTTTCGTAGTCACTCCGAGTTACGTCGGATGACGGAGAATGGGGGTCCCCGTGTAATCACGCCACCTTCACAGCTGTCTTCCAGTGCCCTGCGAAGTCTGACCTCCCTGTCGTGATATAGGCACGGACGAAGGAGTCCTACTTAACACAGGAATACCAAGGTACACTGGGAAGCATATCTCATGGGAGATATGCCGCAGCATGCCAACCCATAGGGAGGACTTAAGAATACACATATGGCCCAAGGGGGCTACATATGGAGGAACACTGGAGTGACCAGCCCGTAGGGTGGCATCTACTTTCAACTCCAGGAGTGGCAGGTGACTTGCCGAGGGAAAGACACATGCTCAAAGAGGCTTACAGTGGAAAATACACATGTGGGGGTTACTCAGAGGAGGAACCATGCACACGGAGGCACCTAGCCGACGCACAGGCAATAGACACTGGCGCCAGCGTCAACAGTGCTGGAGGAACTCAGGGCTTCAGAGAGGAAGGCTCACCTGAGGAATATCGCACGTATCCAGTCCGTGGAGTGGAATGGCGAGCAAGCGAGACACTTAACAGCTCCCATGTTAGCTTGAAAAAGACAGTACATGGGCGGAGACTGGCTCCACTCGGAGATTGTAGAATCTGGCGAATGTGTTAGGTGTCGCCCAGCCTGCAGCTCTGCAGATGTCTGTTAGCGAGGCGCCACGCGCTAAAGCCCAAGAGGACGCCACACTCCGGGTGGAGTGGGCGGTCACA
The DNA here is from genome assembly GCA_030578255.1 of Tiaroga cobitis. Taxonomy (NCBI): domain Eukaryota; kingdom Metazoa; phylum Chordata; class Actinopteri; order Cypriniformes; family Leuciscidae; genus Tiaroga; species Tiaroga cobitis. The sequence goes on from CM060597.1 coordinate 51,890,751, forward strand.
CCAAGGGGGCATGGTCGACCTTGCTGCTGGTATGCCAAAGCAATGGCGTCCACTATCCAGTGAGACAACCTTTGTTTGGAGAGAGCCTTTCCCTTCAGCTTCCCACCATAACAGACAAAGAGCTGGTCTGATGTCCTTAAAACACTGCGTCCTGTCTACGTAAGCACGGAGGGCGCGTACTGGACAGAGCAGTGCCAAGGCTGGGTCTGCCTCCTCCCGGGGCAGCGCTTGCAGGTTCACCACCTGGTCCCGGAAGGGAGTGGTGGGAACCTTGGGCACATATCCAGGCCGGGGTCTCAGGATCACGTGAGAGTGACCGGGCCCGAACTCCAGGCACGCTTCGTCAACGGAGAATGCGTGCAGGTCCCCTACCCTCTTGATGGAGGCCAACGCAACCAGGAGCGCTGTCTTCATTGACAGGATCTTAAGCTCAGCTGATTGCAGAGGCTCAAAAGGAGCCCTCTGCAGGGCACTTAAGACCACTGAGAGGTCCCAAGAGGGAACGAGAGGAGGGCGAGGAGGATTCAGTCTCCTCGCTCCTCTCAGGAACCTGAGGATCAGGTCGTGTTTTCCAAGAGACTTACCTTCAACTGCTTCGTGATATGCGGCGATAGCGGCCACATAGACCTTCAGGGTGGAGGGAGACAGCCTTCGCTCCAACCCGTCTTGCAGGAAGGAAAGCACAACGCTGATCGAGCATCTCCTGGGGTCTTCTCGGCGAGAAGAGCACCAGTTAACGAAGAGGTTCCACTTCAACGCATAGACATGTCTCGTGGACGATGCTCTAGCGGAAGTGATGGTAGCCGCCACCGCTGGTGGCAGGGTACTCAAACCTGCCTCGTCCCGTCCAGGAGCCACACGTGGAGTCTCCAAAGATCAGGACGAGGGTGCCAAAGGGTGCCCCGTCTCTGAGAAAGGAGGTCCTTCCTCAGAGGAATTGGCCGAGGAGGTGCTGTCGCGAGGAGTATGAGTTCGGAGAACCAGGTCCTGGTGGGCCAGTATGGGGCGACCAAGATAACCTGCTCCTCGTCCTCCCTGATCTTGCACAGAGTCCGTGCGAGAAGGCTCACTGGGGGAAACGCATACTTGCGTAGGCCCTGCGGCCAGCGCTACTGTCGCGGTATTGTCTGAACGGACTAGTACGTGTTGACCCTGTAGCAGCGCATGGAAGCGGTGCAGGGCAAGGCGTACTGCCAGCAACTCGAGGCAATTGACATGCATGAGGCGCTGGGGTCCTGTCCAGGAGCCCGCGGCTGCATGTCCATTGCACATGGCGCCCCAGCCCGTGGCAGAGGCATCTGTGGAGACAACAACATGCCTGGAAACTCGTTCTAGGGGAACTCCGGCCCGTAGAAAGCTGAGGTTCCGCCACGGGGTGAAGGTCTGACGGCAGGTCGGAGTTATTAGAACTCTGAGCGTACCGCGATGCCATGCCCACCTCGGGACTCGATCGCGAAGCCACAGCTGAAGCGGTCTCATATGAAGCAATCCGAGTGGCGTTAAAGCGGCTGCGGTTGCCATATGCCCCAGGAGCCTCTGAAAAAGTTTCAGTGGGACCGCACTCTTGCCCTCGAACTGTCGAAGACAAGTCAGCAGTGAGTGTGCGCGCTCGCTCGTAAGCTGCGCGGATATGGCGACCGAGTCTATCTCCATACCGAGAAAAGAGATCCTCTGCACGGGGCAAAGTTTGCTCTTCTCCCAGTTGACCCGAAGGCCCAGACGGGCTAGGTGCCGGAGCACTAGATCTCTGTGTTCGCAAACCTGAGCTCAAGAGTGAGCTAATATTAGCCAGTCGTCGAGATAATTCAGGATGCGAACCCCGTGTTCGCGCAGGGGAACAAGGGCTGCCTCGACGACTTTCGTGAAGACGCGAGGAGACAGAGCCAACCCAAATGGGAGAACCGCGTACTGGTATGCCTGCCCCTCGAAAGCAAACCGAAGAAACGGTCTGTGTCGAGGTAAAATGGAGACATGAAAGTAGGCGTCCTTCAGGTCTATCGCTGCAAACCAATCCTGTGGCCGCACGCATTCGAAAATGCGTTTGGCCGTGAGCATCTTGAACGGCAGCCTGTGAAGGGAGCGGTTCAAGACGCGCAAGTCCAGGATTGGCCGTAACCCACCGGTTTTCTTGGGGACAATGAAGTACGGGGTGTAAACCCGTAACTCCACCTCGGCTGGAGGGACAGCCTCGATTGCACCCTTCGCCAGCAGGGTGGCAACCTCCGCTCTCATGATCGGGGCATAGCCACCGACCACAGTAAGCGGACTCCCCTGAAGCGGGGAGGAGACCGTGCGAACTGAATCGCATAGCCGAGCCTGATCATTCGGGTGACCCAACAGGACAGATTGGGGAGCTCTAACCAAGCCACCAAACACTGATCCAGTGGAATCATCCGAGCCACAGGCGTCCCCCCGGAGGGGCAGCGGAGCGGAGTGACCGGCACAGGTGAGGGTGGCATAGCGGCCCAGCACGCGTGCACAGTCATGCTCCGCGTCCTGACAGAGGAGACCAGGGAAGGACCAGCGTTCCGCGGGGGTCTGCTCTGCCAGGGGTCTGGCGATAGAGGGGGACGAGAGTGGTGTGGTCTGGAGACGGCACGCACTGTCATCCGCACCCTCAGAGACAGAGGGGAACGAGAGTGGCGAGGCTCGGGGGCGTCGCGCACTGCCGTCCAGCTCTGCGTGCTCAGAGATGGGATGCAGCTCTTTTTTAAAAAGATTCTCCCCCAGCCCTCCACCGAGAGAAGGAGTGGGCCTGCAACCACTCCCTGAGAACTGCAAGCCATAACTGAGCTGCCCGTAATGGGAGCGCCGCATAGCCTGGCGTACAGCGGGGCTGGTACGGGCAGGGGCACCTCCCTGCGACCACCTCCACGGCCCGGCCTGGTGCTGCTGGGGCCGGGCGGGAGGGGGCGGAAGTCGCAGGAGGGCGCATTCGACGGCAAGCGGACTGAAGCGTCTGAGCCGCCGGCTGATTGGCAGCAGAAGCCGCAGGGTCAGAAAAAAGCCACAGTCCACTTCTGGGCGGCCGAGAACTGTTGGGCAGAGTTCTCGACCGCGCCGCCGAAGAGGCCAGCCTGGGATATGGGGAAGTTGAGGAAACTGGTTCACTCAGCCTCGCGCACATCAACCAGGTTAAGCCAGAAATGTCTGACCACACATGTGGACATCACCTGACTCAGGGAGCGTGCGGTCACCTTCGTCGCTCGTAGAGCAAGGTCGGTGACGGCAGGCAGCTCAAGGATGAGCCCTGAATCAGCCCTACCCTCGTGCATGTCACTGAACACCCAGAAGGATGGCAATAACACACAGTGAGGTGGCAGCCTGCCCCGCAGCTCTATAGGTCCCCGCCACCGGAGTAGACAAGAACCTACAGGCATTGGGGGGGTGCTTAGGGTTGCCACGCCAGGTGGAGGCGCTGTGGGGACACCTAAGTGTTGCCACAGAACACTCCACAGGGGGGAACCCCAGTGTACCGTAGACTGCGGCCTCTACGAGGGCAGAGAAGGCGGAAGAGGCCGCAGAGCAGTCGCGAAAAGTCAAAGGAGACTTCCACGATCTCATGGCCTCTTCATGCACATCCGGGTAGAAAGGATTTGGGTTCGCCACCCCCAAAAACCAATCATCATCCTCAAGTGCTCGGGATATGGCAGAATTTTCCACACAAACCCGATACTCGTGGCAGCCCGGGAAAGCATAGCTGTGAATTCTGAATCAAGCTCGCTATGCTAGCACATCCGAGGACAGCAGCACAGACGAGCCATCTCCAGAGGACTCCAGCTCACCTTGTGATGCGGCGATAAACATGATTTCATCAGCTGGTGGACCGAATGAGAACGCGGGCCCGCGGGCGGGCCGGCGAACCCACTCGGGACCACGTGGGTTGCAACGTGAAAGACGGGGTGTGGACCAAGGAATTTTCGTCGGTTAGTTCCAGACCTGACGTCTTAGTCACCCTGGCCACCAGCCGAAGTATTATCTCACGTGGAGAAAAATAGATCGGGTGATGGATGAGGGGACTCTCACTCAAATGAGCTCACAGAGTCTCGACCGTATACATTGCGATGGTCACGTTCCCACTGAGAGAACGTGACACACCCACGAGCGATGTCCGAGCGTGATCAAAGCCCAAACACGCCAAACAGCGCTCGCGCCCAACAGCTTAATCTATCAGAATACCGCACTCAGAAATACACGGGCAGATCGTCTTTAGAAAGACGCGTCTTTAAAAAGACGTGCCGCGTGCACGCTCTTTTAGTGAGAGGAAAAAAACTCTGCGGATGCTGAAGCGACCAGGGAGAGACACACAGACCGGCAGACCACTGCTCAGATCGCAGGCAATATGAAACTCGCTGGATACCGCCGTCACACCAACATCAGAGAGTTCGCTCGTCTCGAAGAGATGTAGTCACTGAGAATACTCAGGATTTGGCTTGTGGAGTGAAGAGATTCTCTTGGCTCCGAAGCGAAAGCATAGCTGCGTTTGCGTCCGCATCCTCCCTTTATACCCACGTGGTGAGGCGGGGATACGCTATGCAAATTCCGCAGACCCATGGCATTTCTTGCCATTGGCTCGTTTTTCAATACTCGAAGAGGATTGGCTTCTAAGCGAAACCCCCATTCTCCGTCATCCGACGTAACTCGGAGTGACTACGAAAGGGAACTTGATCCTACCCGGAACTTTATAATATCCATTCATCTATCTGACATTCTCACACACACACACACACACACACACACACACACACACACACACACACACAGACAGAGAGAGAGAGAGAGAGAGAGATACATGCACAAACTGGATTTAGTCCGCTGTGACCCTGTTTCAAAAGAATCTTTCTTTCATGTTCTTTGTTGCACAGTTTATGACAAAATATTATGACATTTTTTTAGGACTAAAATGTATAAATATAGATGTTATATCACAGACACATATAAATGCTTCACAGTGTCTTGCTTGTCATTCATTTTGTAGCTGCACAATGGCGAAGAAGCTCTCTGTGCATGATGTTCTTCATCAGATCATTGATCAAGATTCTAGTGAGGAGGATGCGATGCAGGATGCAGTGGCGGATCTAGAGATTTTTTCCTGGGGTGGCAAAGGGGTGGCATGAGGTTTCAGGAGGGGGGCCATGGACATTATTCATAATTTAAAATGCTACGGTTTTCATTGAATGTGTTTTGTTCTCTACACTACATTGCACGGAGTGGGAGTCAAATCAGAGATGTAGCTGGGTTTTTGGACGGTGTGGGTCTTAATTTGTGAATTGTGGACCATTTCTCTGTGTAATCACTATCAACAGTCTGTGTAGTCTATACTTAAATTGTACTTTGTGAAAAAGCAATTCTTGGGGGGTTTGGGGGTATGCTTCCCAGGAGATAAAAAAAAAAAAAAAAAGCCGTTTTGTCAAACGTAAAAATAGCATGTTGGTTAAAACCATGTCGTACAATTCCAATTCATCTATCCATGTCAATTGAATCTTAATCCTCCTTAGTAAAATGTAAATACTTTGACTAGATACATACTATTGTGTATTCCCATGAAAAGTTTTTTTTTTTTAACTAACAATGCTGCAGAGCCATGAACAGCTGTTAACAATGTTACTGTTTATGTTTTAGTTGATCATGATTTTTGCAAGTTTGGTCATGGCACTGATACATTATATGAAACACCAGTCTTCAATAAACCGACAGTTTTGTACCAAGTTTGTAGCCAAATTTCTGCTGGTTGGTGTTTTTAACAAAATGTGTTTTCACTCTAAATTCATGTTCACATAGTGTATTTTAATATCATATCATATAATATAGCCTAATAATATATATGTCCAATAAAGCTGTTTTCATTTCCTATTGTCAGGAATCAGTCAGATTCATTCCCATCCACCACTCAAAGGTCACTCTCCCCGGAATATTAACCAGACACACCTGTTCACAATCAGTCACCTCGTTACCCAGCCCTATAAAACACTCACGCACACCCCAGTCATTGTCAAGCCTCCAACAGGAGAAGACCGTTACCCACGATTTCCCGAAGTTTCCAAATCTGCCAACGAAGACCCATCACGTAACTATACTCACCCCTGAATATACTCACCTTTGTCTCCCTGTCTTGCTGTCTCCAGTATTCCTGTCTGGTTCCCTGCTTCCCGAATCCTGCCCGTTGAATCCAAGCGCTCCAAGTGTCCACCGAGATCTCCCTGTTCCTCCCTGGATCTGAAACAGAAAAGTATTCGTATCACTGGACATTATCTACACCCGTCCAATTCTCTGAAGAAGAGTCTGCTCACCTGGGATCCTCTGCACGACGTGATCGTCAACACACCAGCACATGAACTTTGTCTCTGCACATATATCACTGTAAATAAACTCACGTTTGCTTTCACTTACCTCCGCCTCTGTGCCTGTATCCTGACAGAAGGCTTGACCAGAACAGAAAAGTGAAACAGCGCGATGGAAGCTACCCGCCATGGTGATAACCCTGTACAGTCTACAGCCGCTGCTCAAAATTCCGGTCAGTCTCCGCTCAGAACTTCCGCAGACTCCACTTCTTCGGTGATATGCTTCGCTAACCAAGCATCACGACCAGCGCCATTCTCCGGACGGGCGGAGGATTGCAACGGGTTCCTGCTTCAGTGTTCGCTCGCTCTGGAGCAGCAAAATCAGTTATATCCCACAGAAAGATCGAAAATCGCTTTTATCATCCAACAGTTATCCGGGGCTGCTTTGAGATGGGCTGAAACCATATGGTTACAGGAGTCCACGACAACTTCATCTGTACAAGGGTTTGTAGACCGTTTTAAAGAGGTTTTCGGACGACCAGTTGATGATTCTTCCACCAGTGACAAATTACTGCAACTATGCCAAGGTCAAAGATCGGTTTCTGAGTATTCGTTGGAATTTCGCACTTTAGCCGCTGTAAGTGGGTGGAACGACAAGGCACTCATTTCTGTTTATCGACGTGGTCTGAATCCTGCTCTCCGTCTGCAAATGGCGATATATGATGACAGTCTGGGTGTTGAAAAATTTATCCAACAAGCTCTCCGTGTGCATCAACGATCTCAGGGCTGTTATCCAGAAAATCGTCGATCCACTAGTAATTCTCAGTATTCCACAGAAGCTCCTCCCGAAGCAGATGGAGAGAAAATGCAATTGGATACTTACCGGCTGTCCCCAGCGGAACGTGCCCGGCGCCGTGAACTCAGGTTATGTCTGTATTGTGGAATGGCAGGACATTTTCGTCAGTCATGTCCGACTCGACCCCCCAGAATGCTTGTGAGTTCTGTCTTTACGGCCGATTCGGTCTCAGCCCCACTAACTATTTCAGTGATCTTAAAATCCACGACTTTCCATGTTTCAGCCACAGCCATCGTGGACTCCGGGTCGGCAGGGAACTTCATCTCCGGACGGCTCTGCCAAAATCTCCAGCTCGAGAAATCAGCCACCGCCAGACCATACTCCATCCAGGCAGTGACGGGTGAAACCATAAACAAGGGGTATGTCACAGCTCGGATTAAACCCATCATCCTGGGTGTCGTAAAATACACATCACGAACTTTTTGAACCTTTCATATTAGAGAACAGTCAGACTGATCTAATTCTGGGTCGCCCATGGCTTATTCGACACCAACCCAATATCAACTGGTCATCCGGTAAGATCCTAAACTGGGGTTGTAAGTGTGCATCCAGAACTGCTGATTTGGCGACCACATCCATCGGTGATGCACCTAACATTGTCCCAGTAAACTCAACCTCCATCGAAAGCCCCACTGAGAGTCTGTCCGTGTCCATACCTACCTGTTATTCCTCGTTCGCCGATGTGTTCAATCCTGTCGAGGCAGCTAAATTACCCCCTCATCGAGCTTGGGATTGTGCGATCGACCTTGTTCCAGGAGAACCCATTCCTAAGGGACGAATATACTCCCTGTCTATTCCTGAACAGAAAGCCATGCAACAGTACATCGAAGAGGCTCTGAAACAGGGGTATATCCGTTCCTCCACGTCACCTGCTGCTGCCAGCTTTTTCTTTGTTCCTAAGAAGGATGGCGGACTACGTCCTTGTATCGATTATCGAACCCTGAACAGAATAACCGTGAAGTTCAGCTATCCACTACCGTTGGTTCCTTCCTCACTGGAGCAGCTGCGTGAGGCCAAGATGTTCAGTAAACTGGACTTGAGGAGCGCCTATAACCTCATCCGAATTCGAGAAGGCGACGAATGGAAAACCGCGTTCATCACTCCTGCTGGCCACTACGAGTATTTGGTTATGCCGTATGGACTGGTCAACGCTCCTTCCATCTTTCAAAGCTTTATGGATGAGGTATTCCGAGATTATCTGAACCAATTTGTCATAATCTACATCGACGACATCTTAATCTATTCCAAGAATCCAGTGGAACACCAACGACACGTCTCCTTAGTCCTCCAACGGCTACGTGAGTTCTCTTTGTTCCTAAAGGCAGAAAAATGCTCATTTCACCAAACTTCAGTCGAATTCCTAGGCTATCAACTCAGTGAAAGAGGAGTACAGATGGACGATCGCAAGACCAAGGCGATCACTTCCTGGCCAACCCCACAGACGGTAAAAGAATTGCAAAGATTCCTTGGCTTTGCCAACTTTTATCGGAGGTTCGTTCACCAATATAGCCTGCTAACAGCTCCTCTAACGTCACTCCTAAAAGGAAAACCAAAAACGCTGCTCTGGACTGAGGAAGCCGACCATGCATTCCAGTCTTTGAAAACCGCCTTCACCACTGCCCCTCTACTCCAACATCCTAATCCCGAAGAGATGTTCATCGTAGAAGTTGATGCCTCCACCACTGGAGTCGGAGCAGTGTTGTCTCAATATTCCAATTTGTCACCCAAACCTATGCCATGTGCGTTCTTCTCCCACAAGTTATCACCCGCCGAAGTAAACTATGATATCGGCAATCGGGAACTCCTGGCGGTAAAACTTGCGCTTGAAGAATGGCGACACTGGTTGGAGGGCGCCAAACACCCGTTCCTGGTTCTCACCGACCATAAAAACCTCCAGTATCTGAAAGAAGCGAAACGACTCAATCCACGCCAGGCGAGATGGGCGCTTTTCTTCACTCGATTTCACTTTCAGATCTCCTATCATCCCGGCTCCAAGAACGTCCGAGCGGATGCTCTGTCTCGTCTCCATGCCCCTGACACTCCCCATGAAGAACCCGAGAAAATCTTGCCAGAGACAATCTTTGTCAATCCCATTCAGTGGGACTTAAACGAACAACTAACGGAATTGTCTCGAGACCAACCCAGTCCTGCGGAATGCCCAGCCGGGAAAATCTACGTACCCGAGGAATTCCGTATAGCACTCATCTCATCAGCGCACTCCTCTGTGGGTACGGGTCACCCAGGAATCACCAAAACCTGCTCCACTCTCCAAAACTGCTACTGGTGGCCCAATATGCTCCGAGACATCAAATCATTCATCCAGGGGTGCATCCTATGTGCAATGAATAAAAATCCTCGTCATTTGCCCACAGGAAAACTCATGCCTCTACCCGTTCCCCAAAGACCCTGGTCGCATATTGGGGTGGATTTTGTGACTGATCTTCCACCTTCCGAAGAGAACACCTGCATCCTGGTGGCCGTCGACCGCTTTTCGAAAGCGTGTAAGCTGATTCCCCTAAAGAATTTACCCACGGCATTTGCAACCGCAGAACTTTTAATGGAACATGTCTTCCGGAATTTCGGCCTCCCAGAGGACATTGTATCAGATAGGGGGCCTCAGTTCATTTCAAAAGTTTGGCGAGCCTTCTTTGCACTGATGAATGTCACCGTAAGTCTCACTTCAGGGTATCACCCACAGGCGAATGGTCAGGCAGAAAGAAAAATCCAGGATGTCAGCCGTTTCCTCCGAACTTTCTGCCATGCCAATCAGCACCTCTGGAGTCGTTACCTCGTGTGGGCAGAGTATGCCCAAAATTCCCTTAAACAAACCTCCACCAACCTGACTCCGTTCCAGTGCATTCTGGGTTACCAACCTCCACTGTTCCCGTGGTCCGGGGAACCCTCAGAAGTCCCAGCAGTTAATGCCTGGTTCCGGGACAGTGACAGAATATGGAACCAAGCTCACCATCACCTCCAACAAGCCATAAACCGCCACAGTCACTTTGCAGACGCTCACCGAAGCAACACCCCCGAATACCAACCTGGACAATTGGTTTGGCTCTCAACAAAGGATATCCGGTTGAGACTACCCTGTCGCAAGTTAAGTCCAAGATACATCGGTCCGTTTCCCATAACAAGACAAATCAATCCAGTTACCTACCAGCTCCGTCTGCCAAGTCAATACCGCATCCACCCCTCATTCCATGTTTCCCTCCTGAAGCCTCATCACCCATCCGTTCCAGTCCCCTCTACAGATCTAGCACAAGATGAGAATCCTCCGGTACCTCCCATTGAAACAGAATCCATCTTCGCTGTAAGAGAGATCCTGGACTCCCGACGTCGGGGTGGTCTACTCGAGTATCTGGTTGACTGGGAAAATTATGGACCGGAAGAGAGGTGTTGGATACCTCGTAAGGACATCCTTGATCCCACGCTACTCACTGCCTTCCACGAACAACACCCTGGCAAACCTGCTCCTCGACCTCGAGGTAGACCCCCACAACGTCGGGGTCCTAGGTCCGCTGGCGCGGACGCTAGAGGAGGGGGTAGTGTCAGGAATCAGTCAGATTCATTCCCATCCACCACTCAAAGGTCACTCTCCCCGGAATATTAACCAGACACACCTGTTCACAATCAGTCACCTCGTTACCCAGCCCTATAAAACACTCACGCACACCCCAGTCATTGTCAAGCCTCCAACAGGAGAAGACCGTTACCCACGATTTCCCGAAGTTTCCAAATCTGCCAACGAAGACCCATCACGTAACTATACTCACCCCTGAATATACTCACCTTTGTCTCCCTGTCTTGCTGTCTCCAGTATTCCTGTCTGGTTCCCTGCTTCCCGAATCCTGCCCGTTGAATCCAAGCGCTCCAAGTGTCCACCGAGATCTCCCTGTTCCTCCCTGGATCTGAAACAGAAAAGTATTCGTATCACTGGACATTATCTACACCCGTCCAATTCTCTGAAGAAGAGTCTGCTCACCTGGGATCCTCTGCACGACGTGATCGTCAACACACCAGCACATGAACTTTGTCTCTGCACATATATCACTGTAAATAAACTCACGTTTGCTTTCACTTACCTCCGCCTCTGTGCCTGTATCCTGACACCTATATTATTTTTTTCAGACAATAGAACAAGTGGCTATGATATAGTGAATGACACAATTTTGTATGTTAAAAATATCTGAATTGACTGAGAGAGTTCGGGAACAGGATGAAAGCTCTGTGATTACAAGTAATAAGCACAAGAAAAAAAAAGGAAATTAAAATGGTCAAACTAAATTCTTTAAATATAAAACAAAAGAGAAGCAGATAAGTGATAAGTCAGTGAAACTCCTCAGCCATTCACTGAACAGGGGAACTGCAGAGAGAGAGCGACGACAGGGAGAAAGCAAGAGCTTGTGCTCACAGGATAGTACTGGCAACATTTGGAGGTTACTGAGCTTTGTCTAAAAAAGTCGCTAGATTTGTCGCTAGTCGCTTTTTTGAAAAATGTCGCTAATGGGGTCTGAAAAGTGGTTAAATATAGCGACAAAGGCGCTAAGTTGGCAACACTGCGCCTGCTGGCGTGAGTGACTGGTGATGGGTGAAACCATTGTGAGGGGGAGGGGATTCTAAATCGTCGATTTCTGTTTGAGAGGAGTTTGGTGCGGGTCTCCTCTGCCTTCAACGTGTAGGCTATAAACATAAATTATACTTAAAAAATATTATCTGATTTATAAATGGGGTGGCAACAGGGGTGGCAAGACTGTATCCCAGGGGTGGCAGCTGCCACCCTTTGCCACCCAGTAGATCCGCCCCTGGCAGGATGGATCTTGCAGTGTGTTATAACGTGTGTGTGTGTTTGGGTAGCGTGTATATGCATGTATCCACACATGCACAGGTCCAAGGGCTCGATGTTTGCAAGCACACATGCACATATGTGTACATGAGCATAATGAACATGCTTCTGAAACCTAAATGTTTCTCTTATTTTCAGTCTCTCCCATTCACTTTCAATGGCCCTCAATGTGGAACACCACAAGTGTAACTCTGTGCCATTTTGTACAAAATAAAAGTTTTTCAAAACAAACTTCCTGGTAGACTAGTATGATCAACAGTGACCATTTTTTTCATATTTTATTTAATATTGTGAAAATTATTCATAAATAATGCTTTTTTTACTTAAAAAATGAGATGCCCACTCTCAGATAAATGAGGCCTACGATTAATCAGATGCAAATAGAAATATAAAACCAGTCCTAATTGAAAAAGAACAAGTTGACAAAAAAGATTGAATCCAATATTGGGTGATAATATAGCACAACAAATGATTTATAAGCTATTTTTTGTAGGCCATTCATTTTTGACCGGTAACACCACAAGTGTGACTGTGCAATTTTGTACAAAAAAGTTTTTCAAAACAAACTTCCTGGTGAAAAATTAAAGTAGACTAGTGTGATCAACAGTGTAAATTGTCTTCATATTTTATTTAATATTTCTAAAATGAAAGAAAACAAGCTGACAAAAAGATTGAATCCAATATCGGGTGATAATATAGCATAACAAGTGATTTATACGCTATTTTTTATAGGCCGGTCATTTTTGAGAAATGTCGGAGGAGCTTGAGTTTGTTGCCCAGTCGTATTTGTTTAAACTGCGAGAGGCGTCTAGGCCTACTCTCACCAAAGCTTAGGCTACTCCTAGATCCTGCGTCATGCGTTGGGTCAGAGTTCACTCTTCGCCTGGAACTCGACTCTCGTACGGCCGTGACCGCAAGCTAATGATTATAGTTTATAAACTTATACATATGGATAGTTTTCTTACGAAAACGCATCACTTCGCTTCAGAAGCCCTTTATTAACCCCCTGGTGCCGTATGGATTACTTTTATGATGGATGGATGGATGAATGGATATGGGATCATTTTCATTTTTGGGTGAACTAACCCTTTAAAGCTTACGAAAAAGATCCGAATTAAAAATGTCTCTAAAACTGCATTTTCAATTTTGTGGGAATAAAATATCAGATCTTGTAAAATGAAAGGGATGGTGAATGATAATTCTGGGATGTGAGGGAGATCTTTGAGCTCCTGCAGGGCAAGATGATGGAATAAAGTTGGAAAGACTCCATTTGTGTCTCTTGTGGAATCACAATCAGACTGCAGGGAGCTCACGTCAGCGAACATGCGTCCAGATTCATTTTTAACTCCACTTCAGCTGTCTCTAACTGAGCAAACGTTGCTTTAATGTTTGTGAAGGGAGACTTTCTGAATGCTGTATCTATGTGTATACCGGACAGATTTCATGGGATGGGAATAATTTTCCTTTCCCAGACTTGTTATCCACAAAGGTGGGCTTTAATTATTCAACATTAACATGGTTTTCTATGCACATCAGCATTCAGCTCTGTATTGAGTTTCAAAAATATCCCCTCAAATTGATCAGTCTGCAGAAAGCCCGATGTTAGCACAATATCCAGGAAATGTAAAGCATCACTCATCTGGGTTCCAATGCTGACCTTCAGACAGAAAACACCCTCAGAGACTGTCCATGAACTGAACTATAAGCATAGGATGCATTTGTGACACAAATTGTGATGTGAAACTTTTTTAATGTGCTCATAGATATTTCAACATTTTCATTCATTTGTTTGCAGTATTGAACAGTACATACACATATACACACATAAAAAGGTTCAATGGGGCTCTATATAGAACCCTAGGGTTTTTGGCTAAATTTTAAAGAACACTTTACGTTAAAAATGGTTCTATGTAAGTATAAATGTCTTAAATCAATCTATAATATGTATATATTTAATGGTTTATTAAATTAGTTTGTAGTGGTAATGTTTACAAACGGCATAATTCATAAAATCTTATAAAAATAAATATTCATTAAACTAAAATAGATTAAAACTAAAACTTATGGATCACCCTAGCAACTATTAATTTGTTTACTTTTTCTTGAGAGGCAATGAACATTATTTAATGGATTAACCCAAATAGTTAATAGTAATCTATTAGGGGGAAAAAAACTGTGAGTGAGTGTGTATATCTAGTGATTGTGTTCAGTGTCAGGGAAGGTGAGTGTATCGTCTGCCCTCAGAGACGTACCCACTCCATCTGTTCCACGCTCCTCAGAGTTTCACCTGACAGCTAATTAATAATCAGCTCACGAGCAGCAGGAACAATGTCTTCAACACATGCCACCTAATGCCTGCGCATCCCTCTGTCCGGTTAAACTCACACACACAGGCTGATCCTCAGCAAAAGTCTAGAGACAGAACAACACCAAACCGCTGGAGGGTTTTGATTGATCACTTATATTAGAAACATATGGCTACTCGATTCTATTGATGGCCACTCCTTGCTTGGCTCTGAAGAACCAGGAGATGTTCTGATGAATCCAGACACAGCAACACTGTTTGATTTGTGTCCAAAAATGGGGATAAACAAACTTCAGAAAAATCCACCTCTGCTCTTTGTCATCTCTTTAGTATGAAGCCAAGACATTAAGTGCACCCTGAATAAAATTGGTGTAAAACAATGACAATTTTTATTAGTTATCTCCCTGTTTATTAAAGTTCCTTGGTTTATTGATCATTCTGCATCATGTGTTATTCTTTGGATTAAGCACTGTGACAAAAATCACCAGTGGCAGGATTTTTTATTATCCTATTTGAGCAAATGGGAACCCAAAAATTATATGTACTGCACTCTTAAAAATAATGGTTATTTATTGGAATCTGTTATAATCTTTTTCTTGTTTTTATTTGCATACATTACCCAAAATAATGCAAAGGTCACATTGTTTTCATATGGCAGTATTTTGATTAGGTTACTGCCTTAAATGTAGGCAGTAATTAGTTATTTGTCCACGCGAATCTGAATTGAGTTCACACGAATCTGATAAAGACAACATTTTTTGCTGAAATTCTGAAAATGTTGCACCAAATCAGTGCAATACTAACTCTAATCTGACTCTCAACAATAAGTTTTGTAATACGTTTTTTAAGTGTCTTTGTGTTATTTTTGAAGGTTCCTGTGTGTGTGTGTGTGTGTGTGTGTGTGTGTGTGTGTGTGTGTGTGTGTGTGTGTGTGTGGTTTTAGCCCCCATCTGTGCTCCAGGCTGCAGGAGACAGGTGGAGGGTTACAGATTTACCTGAAGGCTCCTCAGAGGAAACACACTGCAAAGAATCACGGCAGAGGAAATTCATTGCATCAGTCTGTCCAAACTCTCAAATAAAGCTCAGAAACTTAGAGCTGAATGACAGATAACGAGGCGTGTAGGTGTTGCAGGAAACTTGGATAAACAGAAGAAATGCAGGGAGCTCAGATTCTTCACAAACATTAAACATTAGGGGATGGATGAGGGCTGGGTTCTCACATGGTGAAAAGAAGGGTCATTGGGCGAAGGGAGCAGAAATGAAATGGGGGAAGTCCAAGGAACTGAAGTTTGGTGTCACAGCGAGTGGTCACAAAGCAAAAGGTAGAAGGGAAAAGGTAGATGTCTAAGTGCTCAGTGGTTCATGTAGGTTGTCTACAAACCGGAAGGTTGGTGGTTCAATCCACGGTTCCACCTGACCAAGTGTCGAGGTGTCCATGAGCAAGACACCAAACCCCAGCTGCTCCCGACGAGCTGGATGGCGCCTTGCTGGTTACAATGCAAAGGGATGGGCCCCACAGGTCAGGAGTCAGAGGGCAAAGGCAGCATTCAAAGGTCAAAAGGAGGTAGCAAAGACAATTTGTATTCAACTGCGAGAGGCATCTACTCTCACCGAAGCTTAGGCTACTCCAACATCCTGCGTCATGCGTTGGGTCAGAGTTCACTCTTCGCCTGGAACTCGACTCTCGTATGGCCATAATCGTAAGCTAGTTATTATAGTTTATAAACTTATAAATATGGATAGTTTTCTTACAAAAACACATCACTTAGCTTCAGAAGGCCTTTATTAAGCCCCTGGAGCCATATGGATTACTTTTATAATGGATGAATGGATAGATGGATATGGGATCATTTTCATTTTTGGGTGAACTAACCCTTTAAGGCTTAGAAAAATATGTGGTCACTGGGTTAAGGGAGGGGCTAAAAAGCAAAGGAACATGACACAGAGCAAGAATAAAGGATGGAGTCATGGGGACAAACAGAACAACAATCTTCTAGGAACTCCCATTTATAACAGGGGTGTGAAATCCTGTTCCTGGAGGACTTCCAAAAGTACTAATTTTGAATATCTTTCTTATCTGACCAGTCCATTTAAGGTCTTTGAGTCTCTATTAATGAGCCGATTAGTTGATGTAGGTGAGTTTGATTAAGGGTTAGGAAATGGGTGATGTCAGGTGTCTCCAGAAACAGAGTTGGGAAACACTGCCCTAGAAAGGGGTGGGCAACTCTGGCCCTTGAGTTCCACTGTCCTGGAAAGTTCAGGTCCAACCTTGATCAAACACACCAGAACCAGTTAATCAAGGTCTTCAGGATTACTAAAACCACATGCAGGTGTGTTTGATTGGGTTGGAGCTAAATTCTGCCATAAAGTAGACCTCGAATGTGCCAAGAGTATAGAAGCCCTGCCATAGAGAGAGAGCTGTGTGATCTTGTGTTGATCCTGTGTTGATCCTGTGTTGATCCTATGTGAGGTTGGAGGACGAAATCCTGTTAGATAGTCCAGTTACAGTTACAGAGCACACTTGGATTGATCGTATTAAAGTGTGAGGTTCTGCTGAGAAGAAATTTCCATCACTGCTCTTCTTTATTTTATGCTTGCTGTGGAGTTTTGAAAATAATCACTCTTCACAGATTTCATTGCATTTCATAATCCCCACAGTAGTGTACTCGGGACTTTCGTGTTAGACACAGAGTTAGATTTAGTTTCATGTTCGCTTTCTTCTTTTTTGCACATTGTGAATAGGGACTATTTTTGTTGACTGCGATGCAGGCTGATCTATTCACTGTTTCCCTAGTGTAACCAGCCTGCAGTTATCCTCGGGAACATAGAGCGGTAACTCTGCAGCTGGATTCATGGACTGAAGACTTCATATTAAAACAAACAAACAAACCGGGAGATTATTGGTATTAATTGTTTAAAAATTTTACTTGGCTTTGGTAATCCTTGTGAAAAATAAGTACACTTTTGCATATTTTTAAGAAGAGTATTTATTATGGAAATAATATGCTTTGAAAATGTATACCGTACTTGAGTACAAAATTACTTAATTACTTAATTGCTATTTCACATTCAAAATTGTATATATATATATATATATACAGTAAAATATTATATACAGCCAAACATGAAATAAGAAGTAAATTATGAATGTAAAAATGTAAAACTGAATAAATAGATACAAATCTGAAAATATAGTTACAAATCTAAAAATATATCTATCAGCCTGAATATATAAATGTAAATCTGAATATATAAATATAAGTTTGAATATATAGTTATTACTCTGAATATATGTAAATCTGAATTTGGAGCACTGAATATTTAAATGTAAATACTGAATATAGTAAAAGCATAAATTGTCTACTTAGGGGCTGAATTTTAGCACAGGAACATTTTAAAAGAAAAAGTTACATGCTTATAATGTGCAAAAAAAATTCCTGCAAACAATTATTCACTATAGCTGTGTGAAAAGTGTGTTCTCAAGTATTTGGGTGCTAATCAAGAAAAACTATTTTGTTATCCTAGGTATTATTAACTGGTCATAATTTTGTGACTGCAATGAATATGAAGGTATGGAAGCTTGTTTCTGCCACAGAAAAAAAAGGTAATTGCGACTCTTTATCTCACAAGTCTGACTTTTTTCTCACAATTGTAAGTTTACATCTCGCAATTTGGACTTTATAACTGACAACTGCAAGTTTATATCTCACAATTGTTAAGAAAGAGAATCAAAATTGAAAGATAAAGTAACAATTACCAGTTAATAATACCTAGGATATCAAAATCAACTGCGGTTGGTAGATCATTTTTCTTAATTAGCACCCAAATATGCGATATTGTGCAGCTGTTTCCTGTTTGCCTGAGTGAATCAAGTTGCAGCTCCGTTAGCCACAGTGCGCGGGCTGCCAATTCCCCTTTACTTATCAGGGAGGCATTCTGGGAATTTACAGTGTGTGAATATTCCAGAGCATTGGAATAATTTGGACAACAGGGCAGTGTGAGATATGGCCAACAGCCTGGGTGTACTTACTACTGAAGAAGGGAACAGACAGAGACACTGAGTCCTGGGCTGTTTTTATGGCAATATATAACGTTTGCAGACGAAGGTTGAATAATGCATAAATTTAAGGTCTCCAGCTACACCACCCTTCTTCCGTAGAGTTTCTGTAAGGTACAGAGTAAGGAAGAAAATAGGGCCTGAAGCTCTTTTTAAACAAGTGGTCAGTGAAAAGAGAACTTAGTGTCTCCTTAACCTTAAGAAACTATCGATGTTGAAACTAAATATTTTATAAGCTTTTGTCAATTTTTACATTTGTTTTATTTAATTTTTTCAAACTTTTTTTTTTGGTTCCCTCACCTGCTCTCATTGTCTGGTATTGTTCGTGTTTAGACGTTGTTTCATATGTTGGCTGTTTACTCTAAGAATTCTGTTATTGAATCATCGTCTTCATCTTCCTTGGAACCTTAGCGTTACAGAATATCAGACCAAAATAGGAACTACGCAGCTAAATTTGCAGCTGTGGTTCAGAAGAGCCTCGATTTGTCTTTTTCACAGTTTTTTCGTCTTGCACTCACCTGCCACTACAACAACGAGACCCTGAAGTCATTGTTCTGTATCGGGGCTAACTTCCATCACCCTGTGGACCTCCCTGACACCACTGGACTAAGCTGGAGAGAGGCTTTCATCCAGTGTATGGAGAGTGCCACGCCCCGGTCCAGAACACAGCCAGACTCAGAGCCCGGATTACCACCTTCGACCGTGGAGAACTTGTGTGTGCCCCCTGCAGATGGAGACCAACCACACGCCGCGATACGTCAGCCAGAGCCTGAGGAGAAGACGACAGAGCTGACCATCGCCCCAGAAGAGGAGCTCCAGCACGAATCTGACCAGGGGTGCGAGCCCACGACATCAGCGGACGAGGGAATCGTATCAACAGAAAATGAGGACTGGCTGATTGACTTCAATGAGGAGACATCCATTCCCACCCTATCCCAACCAGTAACTTCATCTTCGCTGTTTTTGGACAGCACCAATGACTGTGTTATTCTTACCGTCTTAAGTATGGTAGCACTTCAAAGCTCAGCCAGTCCTCCATCCCTGCCGCTGCTGGATATCTACAGCCCTGCGCCGTCTCCGGGGAGTCCCTGTGACGTCGAGCCTGTGACGTCGAAGTCGTGCATCCACCTGCAGCGCCCGTGCGAGAGGATCCTGCAGCTCCGCCTCTGGCCTCGGTTCTCTTTGCTCCATCTCGACCTGTCGGCTCCATCTTGGCTCCTTCCAGCTTCGGCTCCACCGAAGATCTTTTGCATATTTTAGCTAAAGCTCCATCGAGCTCCATCGAGCTCCATCGGGTTCCCTCGTCCTGCTAGTTCCCCCTTGGTCAGTCGTCACACCACTATTGCCACGGACTTACGGGCAATCCGCTGCACTCTGTCCCTCCACCCCTATAGCTGCAGTGGGTTCCTCCTTCCACTTGGCGTTGCCTTTGTCCTCCATCACACCAGCTCCACCTCAGCCCTCGGGTACTCTGGCTTTGCCTTCGGTGTTCATCGTTCGTCTCCAGAACCAGCGATGTCGTTCGATTCCATCAGCCTTATCTCCGTCGGTCATCCCCCAGTTGCGTCAGCCTCCACACTCCTCCATCTACTCCACCGTGGGCTGTGGCTCTGGGGAGCTCTGGGTCTGTGCTAGCGGACTACCTTCAACGCCAGGGGATCGTCCTCCACTCACCACTATCCCATCACCACCGTCTGCACCACCCTGGACCATTCAGTTCCATCTCCTCCCGGTCAGCCGTACTCCGCCTGAACCTCCTCCAGCTTCTTCTGCCAGCATGCCTACCCTTTGCCATCCCTTCGCCATCTCCTGGTTCCTTGCCTGCGGCATCACCTAGGCCACCTCCAAAGCCCCATCCATCACTTATTATGTTATGATGCAAGGTCGCGCCTACTGAGAGGTGGCGTTTTGTCACAGTACATATGAACAGTGTGTTTAGCTTTCATGGACTTTCAGTTTGTTTTCATTTGTCATGTCTTCTTTGTTCAGATTCTCGCCACTCATTTGTTTCCTTGGTTACCGTTATCATTAGTTCATATGTGTTAGTTCATATTAGTTCATATGTGTCAGCTGTGTTCCTTAAGTTGTTCCCTCACCTGCACTCACATATGAAATATTCTGTTATTAAATCATCTTCTTCATCTTTCTTGGAACCTTAGCATTACAACTAGTTAGTTTGGGATTTAATAGCATAGGATTTTCTCCTCTTGTGCCTCATCAAAACTACATTTAAAACAAACTTGAGACAGAGAGGTATTTCCTAAGACTTGCCCCACAGGCAAATATCCAAATCGGAGAGATTCTGATGAATCCTGTAATCAACATTTTATTTAAGCGCACCATGTTGGCCCCTCTTCATCGTTCAATTGATAAACATTTCTGCAAGACATGTGATCAAACCATTTGAGAGGTAAACCTGAATAACCCTCATGCTGTCACCATTAGGCTCTTTTGACTTTCAGTTAGTTTTCAGTTTTCACGTGTGTTCCCCTGTCTGAGTCTCCCGCCACCAATCTGTATCTATGGACACTGATCACCTTCCTCACAGCTGCTTGTCGTTTGTGTTATCATCATTGTGTATTTAAGTTCCTGCCAGTCTTCAGTTCAGTGTTCGGTATTGTTTGTGTTATACACGCTGTCTCACCCATTTGCCTGTTCCTGAGTTTGGTTTATTAAAGAAAGTGTTATTTCTACTTTCATCTCGGTCTTCCTTGAACCACCCCGTGACACATGCATCAGTCAGTGTTAATTATTTACCGATGAGTGTGAGCAGTTTTGGGGTAACAGATTACAATTAACTTGAGTTAAGTTATGTGATCATGCAATTACTCATCACACTTGCACAAAAACAGATTCAGTATTCCTCAAAATTAATAAAAACAGTTAAATACAAACTTTATTTTACGCTAATCTGCAATAATCAAATGTTAAATTAAACAAATTATTTATGTACTGTATTTAATCTCTATTTATTCAGCCATGTCTTAGCTTCTGACCTTCAATGATCCAATTCAACCATACTAAGCTAAAATAACATTAGATAAACATCACATTTGTTTTTCTTTTCTTTTTTATTGCTGAACTGTGTCAAACTTTCTTCTCTGTGATCCAGAATGACAGCACAGCTGAAGGGTTGAGCTGCACCCTCTGCAGGCATGAATTTGCTTAGCTTCAATAGTTTCACTTTTGGTTTGAAAGGGCAATTACATTTGTAAAAAATCTTTTTCTCAAGCCCAGCCCAGATGAGAAAAAGTAATGCAAAACTGAGTGTGAGGTGCTTTAAACAGCTTAGTTCTGGTTTCAGGCATCTTATATTATGTTTCAGACCAGATATGCATATGATGTGTAAACGCAGAGCAATGGGTCAGGACGACCCAGCATTCAAAGCCAAGAGAATGAGCATAACGGCCTCTCAAAGAGAGCAGAAGAAGGTTGGGAATATAAATGTTTAGTTGAGAAGCGCTCAGCATGTGAAGCCTCCACAATTAAGACTCTGTGGAAGCCACTAGAATCCTGATGGTGCTTCTGAGCACAGGTGTTTATTCAGTATTCAAAGAATGCTGCCACATAAAGAGACAGCCTTCTAAGCATTAAGTCATTAGAGATTTTAATTGGCAAATGACTAATAGTTGCTAGACAAACTTCACAGAATGTCACTTAACAATATAGATATTTTCAAATGCAAAGTACATCGGTGCCAGATCAGGTGTTTGTTGGCAACTGTGAGCAAGACTTTGTTTTTTTTCCCAATGATTTGACTTCATTTGAAATGAAAAGAGCTATAGACAAAACAATCATCTACCTCTGATGGTTTTTAAAGTCAGTCTTGAATTCTTTATGTTCCTGGTTATCGATGTGTTATTATTTCTTATAATTTAAATGACTTGCTCCTCTTATGATACAACTTTGGTTCTCTTACGAGAGGTTCTCTCGTATTGCGTAAGCTAGCTTACGCTACGGGAAAGATTAATCTTTGCTGAGATATTGAAGCCAAAAATTATTTCATAATTTGTATCCATACACAACGCAGTTCCTCTGCGGCAGACCTAGAGCGGGCTAGCTAGCAGCTCATTGGTTCGCTCAGAGAGAACTGCTTAAGCCTATGGGAGAGCGGGGCTGAACCCGCTTCCAATGAGAGGCGCCCGCGCGCTCATTGCGTCATGGCCCGCCAGAATGGGCGTGGCCATGGTGTATATAACAGTCTCTCCCAGGCTTATATGTTGATTCATTTCATCTTCAGCGAGCTACACGCTTCTGCTGTCCTGAGAAAAGCCGCCGTCGTGGAAAAGGCACCTTCTAGCGAGCATCTGGGAGTCTGAGGAAGCCGGCCGTCTTCGCCACCTTCAGCCGTCCTGCAAGCTAGCGCCATCCGACGGATTCATATCCTTACCAAAAATCTTCTTGTATTGTGTGTGTGTGTATCTAAAAGAGCAGCGAGCGTCTTTTTTAAGATGCCTCGCACACCTGCGGCTCATGCCGCGTCCCTCTCAGCGCCAGAGCCCGCCTTCTTCTGCGCTCTCTGCCTGGGACTGGGACACGCAGAGCTTTCTCTCGCCAACGGCGGATGTTTCCTCTGCGATTGGGCTTCTGTTGTTGACCCTGCGGGCTCGACTCGAAGCGTTAAGCCGCCTCCCCCTCTCACCGCCTACGAGCGCTGAATGGGGGACGAGCCGCTTACAGCTGTGCCAACCGCGGCTAGCTTTCTTTACTTTACAAGAGAGCTAGCCCGGCCGTCACCGGCAAATGGGTTTATAGTGCGTTAAGTTCCGTCGAGGCCGAACTAGTCACTGCTATCACACCCTCTTATCTGCTCGCGCTATTAAGCCTGTGTCTCCCCCCAGCTCAGTGGTGGAACAAAATGCCTCTCGCGCCAGAGACCCGTGTTCGATTCCGGCTCTCGCAGATAATTTTTTATGCAGCTCTGAGCTCTCGGCTAGCTTTCTTACGTTACAGAAAGCGGCCGCGCTCTCCCGCCTGCATATAACGCTACATAAAGTGCCGATTCCGGCTCTCGCAGATAATCTTTATGCAGCTCTGAGCTCGCGCCCAGCTCTCTTACGTGACAGAAAGCGGCCGCGCTCTCCCGCGCTCATGAGAAACGTTCTCATTTCCGAGCATAAAGCTGGACAAATGGGTTATAGTGTGTTAGTTCCGCTGAGGCCGAACCTGTTACTGCTATCACGCCCTCTTATCTGCTCGCGCTACTGTGCTTGTGTCATTACCCCTGTGAGTGGTGTATCACAAAGCTTTTCGCGCCAGAGACCCGCGTTCGATTCCGGCTCTCGCAGATAATTTTTATGCCGTCACAAGTCCAGCCTCTGCAGGCTAAAAATAGTCTCGTGCCCGCTTGCAGCGCTCACGTTTCTAACACGCACTTGCACGCGACGCGCGTCACAAGTGCAGCCGATTTCAGGCTATATGTATATCCCGCTGCAGGCCGCTCACGTGACCAGCCTCAGCTGAGAAAAGGACGGCTATTTCTCACCATGGCTGAACCGCCATCAAGGTTTCGCCCTCTGTCAGTCCCCGTTCACACGGCTACTGCAGCAGTGTACACCGCCATCAACAAGCCGGTCTCTTTTCCCGCTTGCATGTGCACAAACGCCGTTTTCACCGCGTCCCAGAAGTGCATAAAAGCCTCTTGTGTAGAAAATGTGCCCACAACACTGTGTTCACTCATACACAAAACACTGCAGGTGCACAAACACCGTTTTCACGGCGACCCAGAGATATCTCAAAAAGAGCATAAGAGCCTCACGGGTAGAAAAATCTCCCGCTGTGGCCGGACCGCCGTCAAAGCTTCGCCCTCTGCCAGTCCCCGTTGTTTCGCCGACTGCTGTAGTGTTGACCGCCACAAACAAGCCGGTGTCCCAGCCCGCTTGCGAGCGACAATAAGCCGTTTTTGCGGCTACCCAGAGAAATCTCAAAAAGAGAAAATTTGCCAGTTGTGTAGAAAATGTGCCCGCAATCATGTGCTCACCCATACACACAAGCATAACATATCCCGTGTCTCTATCAGAGCCCCATCACATGAAACGGGCACAGCCCGCTCTAATATCAGAGAACATAAACACGCCCACGAGCTCGTGCGCGTGTCCCCTCTCTGCTTGCTCTGTTTCACGGCCCATAGACTCCTCTCTGAGTGCAAATCCCGTTGCCACACACATTCAAAGCGCGCCCACACACTGTGTCCAGCCCGCTATGTGCAGCAATCAGGGCAATATAGCCATTCGGCCGTTAGCCGCATGCTCCAAAGCGTGGGAAGCCATTCCAGGCTTTTCCCCGTGGGTGTTAAGCATTATAAAGAGCGGCTATCTGCTACAGTTTCGCCGCCGCCTGCCTCGTGCGCGCAGCTCGAATCTATCTAGATCATCATCCCCAATTTTAAACATTAATTATAGCCATTAAATATTACAGTGTAATTGAAACTATCATTTTTTTTCAAACATTTATTAGGCTTCAAAAAATATAACTTTTAGTTTAAGTGAACTTAAAACAATCCTCACATAAACCCGTAATAAATGTCATATTTACCTGTGCTCTTTCTACCTGTCTAACAGGTAGGAAATATACAGAATTTGAATACAATTATCAAACAGTTTGCAGTGCATAAATTATAAATGAAATATTGATGAATCCTTATTAAAGCTCATTAAAAATGAGATAGACCTGTTTGAAGTTGAGAGATTCTGGAAAGTCAATTTAGAGAAAAATCTAATTAAAGATTCTGAAGGTTCCAAAACAAAATCACTTAGCAACCATACCTTAAAATCCCTGGCAATAACACCAAATTTGGCACACACCAAGTCACCAAGATATAATATCATATAATATCATTTTACACATAAGATGTTTTTCCCTAGCCTGACTACGTCAGACTTCCTACTTCCGCTAATTTCATTTCGCTCCTATAGTCAGTCTGAGATAGCAGCCTATCTTTCTGTTTTCCACCGGCCTGAAAACAGCCGGCCAATCAACGAACAGAGGGCGGGCTGAAAGCCGTGACGTAGTCGGTAAGCGCCGTGTTTAAGATTAGGTCAGGGAAATCGAAAACGACCGCTGATATGGAGACGCGGATGCAATTCGCTCTGTTGTGGAGAATATTCCCGGCATTAGCAAACTGAAGCCCGAACACGAAGAGTGTGTATTAAACATTTTGAATGGAGGTGATGTTGTGGCCCTACTCCCTTTGGGAAAAGTTTAATTTATCAACTATTACCGATCGTCAGCGAGAAACTGGGGAGCCTTTTGACAGGTCAGTGTCTCTTTTCTTTTCCAGGTCTTAAATACCGTAAAACTTCAAATAATAGCCCGGGCTTTTATTTGCCCAAATCGTCGAACTGCACCGGCTTGTACTTGAGATAGGCGTCTAACTTATATGAGACAGGCCTTTATAGTTGAGATGTTGTTCATTGAGATGTTGTTCCTAGAGTCTATAATCTCTAAAAATCTCCAAATGCTCCACGTGAAACCGCGGTCTTCCGACCTCTTACTATCTTGTCGATTGATTTTTATGAATATGCGCGAGGGAGAGAGAGCAAGACAGCGCTCGTGTTGTTTGTAGACGTGGGAGTGCGCGCGCGCGGCCGGGGCGCTCTCTCTCTCTCTCTCTCTCTCTCTCTCTCTCTCTCTCTCTCTCAGCAGTCATTCTATACATCACTCACAGATCAAAAAAGTCGTTTACAGCCATGTTCACTCGGGTATTTCGCTCGCATCATCAAGTGTTTACAGTGGAAGTTCGATCATAGATTTGAGTTCGATGCATGATGTCTGTGGTTCGATGCGGCTGTGTCGGCGCATAACATACGTCATAAACAAACTTATCTGATTGGCTTACGGGTAACCAATGATTTTAAACTTCAGTACGCGCCCCCTAGCGAGAGAGAAAACACTTCTCTATTATGCTATCCCAGACTCTGTGTACGAAGCAAAGTGAAGTAGCAGAGTCTGGTATTACCAGGCTAGTTTTTCCCCAACAGTTAACCAAATGTTCACTTAAGACATAACAGATAATGTTTGCGTGAATACTCGCCAAGACAGATATTTTGAAATACTGTATTTCTGTGTATATCGGGATCGATAGCTGTCTGAGGCATCTTTGTGCACACACTTCGAGTCAGTCAGCATGAGTAAGATAATTTTGTATACATCAGCATGAGTTTGAAAATCACATTTCATTGGTTCAGACTCATGCCATCGTGAAAAGCACAAACTGCGCTTTACAACGATACCAAACTTGTGCTGAGGGGAAGCGCCAGTCGTCGAGAAGCGAGCAGAGCAATTTTTCATGGACAAAGGAACTCCTCTCAGAAAACATACAAATAAAGATACTTTTAGATGTTTAATTGCTATTTGGAGCATTGGGATCGCTAGACGATAGCATAATGAACTATCAATGACTACAGTTTTGCCTGTAGCTCGTAATTAGCCCGTGCGTATTCTGACTCATTTTACTATCACAGGTCACACACACACACACACACACACACACACACACACACACACACACACACATAAAACTGAATCCTCTGTTCGAGCTGATGAGTAAGCAGGGGGGGGGGGGTGGGGGGATGGGGGGGGGGGGGGGGGGGGGGGGTTAGAAAAGACCCCCTTCTCAAATAACCATATAGTATCTTATTGTCCAAATTCCAAATTCCTCCAGGAGGCGGGACAAAACATTGGAGTTTAAAACCTTAGACCCGAACAGAACTGTAGAAAAAAATAAGAAGGAAAAATAATGCAGAAGAATAATGCTGTAGAATAATGCGCTAGAAGAATAGAACAAGCCGGGTGGAGCCGACGATGGTTAGGCTATAGTAACCATGTAGACGCAGAGACAAATGACCCAAAGCAAGATATGGGTTAAAACAGATTTATTTCAAGCCATCTCGTCTCACCTTCCTTTCTTTTCCTTTGTTTCTTTTCCGTTAAAAGTCTCGGTTCTAAGTTAAGTTTTGCTGCAAAGTTTCGTTTAAAACGTTTCGACTGCAACACGCTTCCAACTTCAAAGACTTTCATCCATCCGCCAACACACCACGTGACTGGCTCCCCAGATCTGTCAAGCACGAGGAGACCGCCAGCCAAACGAACGGACTGGGAAACCCCCTTTACGACGAAAAAGGAATCCCCAAAAGCAACGCAAGGACAAGCAAGTAGCCTCCAGACTCTTAGCTGAACTGGTGTATATTGATAAAATTGCATAACCCGCCTAAGAAACGATAGAAGGGTTAAATTAATGATTGATGGTTCGTTCAGGTCATGTCTTATAAGTGCATATAGAAACTTGGGATTTCACCATATCACTCTTAAAACTCATTTCTTCCTCACTCTCTTTCTTTCTGCAACTCGTATGAAAGTGTGTGTGTGTGTGTGTGTGCGCGTGTGTGTTAGATATTAGTTTTATGTGTTAGTCTTATCAATAAGGTATTGTTCGTGTGTGTTAGATATTAGTTTTATGTGTTAGGCATGGGCTGATAATCAATAAAGTATTGTTTGTATTTGAAAGGAGAAGCATTACTTGTGTTATGTGCTTACGAATTTATTGTCTTGAACTGCGATCTATAAGCTACTTATGCTTTTACCCTTGAATTATTTCTTAATTTAGCTGTTAGCTGGGAATTAGTCTTTCTTGGCCAGGAAGATATTATATTTCATAGAATTAATTTTTTATGCTTTACGTTCATTGGATGAACTGATAAAATGATCATACTATTGATTCTGCTACAGTAAATTCTGAAAATAATCAAATTATTAATTATTGATCATAACCCGTTATGAATAATAATTAATTATATGTATACGGGCGTATAAACGCTACATTTTATGGTGGAGAAAAATGCGGGCAGTTTAACCTAAATTGTAAGCATATACGAAGTAATTTATCTTTTCATTTTGTGCGGATGAGAGATCCGAACCTCCGAAAGTCTGTGTGTGACGTACGGAGAGCGCGCAGCGCGCGCCCTGTTTGAATGAATCTGCTAGCTGCTTGAGAGAGATGCACCCCTGAGAGAGCTGTTAATCTAGTCTGTCTACCTCCATATGTTATTTTTCAACTGCAGTAAAATAACCCAAGATATAAAATATCACACAACAATAAGGTGAGAATTGAGCGTGTTCCTCAATTTCTGAAATACCTTGATTATAGCTTACTGACGTCTGCGTGTTCCAGCGTCTGTCAAAGCTATACATGTGTGTGTATCAGCCAGAGAGCTTAACAAAATTATACTGCAGTAATTAAAATAACCATATAAGAACGAATATTCTCCTCACAGAGCGATGAGCGTGTTCCTCATCTAACGTTATATATATTTTTTTATCCGATTCACAGTGCGTGTTCCACTGCGATCCGTGATAAACATAGAAGCAGTTATATTTATCTGATTGTCAATGCGTGTTCCATTGCAATCCCAGTAAAAAACAGCTGTTTGTCTATGTTTGCTTGTATGGTTGTCTGTTCAATGAATTATCGTGCAAACACTGCGTGTGTCCGAGTGTAGTTTAATAAGAGTTATTTTAAAGTTGTGTTCAAGTAAAGCTTGACATTGAAACTGAGCCAACAGTTAAGAACCCTGTTGTTCGTGTGCCCAGATAAACTTGCACAGAGACGATCCGCCGAGGTTACCATCGTTCCACCTATTATAACGCAAAGCTGTCGCTTGCTTAAAGTTAATATCACTCTTTACAAATTGAGTGAAGCCCCACGTCGTAAAACCAGCTAAAGCTACGAGTGGTGTATTTTTGGTACAGTTTGAAATGCGCCAACATTTCCCGTAATATGATCGACTGTTACTGCACATGCATATTCTATGAACATTGTTGAAATGCGCCGACATTTCATGTAACATGCGTAACTGTTTCCAAACTGTTGCAATTCACATGTTTACCCACTAGCGTTCGTGCGGTCGCCCTAGTTACGATCGTGACACGGAAGTCTTAACCAACGCTTCCGGGGAACTCTGACCTCTCACAGGCTTGAGCCACAGTGTAAACAAAACCCTTCGGTGGCTAGCTAGGCCAGCTAACCCCTTGCTAAGCTAACCAAAGCAGTTGTTACAGTGAGGCCTATATGCTAAAGCCTCAAGCATTATTTACATCAGTAGTATTAACATCAATGGTTAAATACAGTGTCTGTTTGAACAACGTTAAAGTGATTTAACAATTTAAACACCTTGACTTTACACCTGTTGGTCTTTTCTTCTGTCATATTTTACCTTTCCCATATCTTACTTAACCCATATTTTCCGTGAAAAGGAAGACGTTTGCAATTATTAATTCCTTTACCTGCATTTTACTTGAAAAAGAAAATACTGGTTTATGATTATTAATTGTCAAGGTCGAATTTGATTTTTTAAAGGGAATTATTAAAGTAAAATTTAAATTCTATTTTTCTTAACAGGTAATTTCTAATGACTTCTCGATTTATTTTTAATAAATCTAATTTCATAATCTCTAAATTTCTCTTTTAGATCTAATCACAGGCGAATAAGTCTTAAACTTTGAAAGTTAAGAACTTATTCCACCAACATTTTCCCTATTACCAAAATATTGTTAGACTCATACTTGCTTCTTATTGTTAGTGCGTTGTATCCTCCTTTTCTCATTTATTTCAGTTGTGGTTATAAACTTAACCATTCTATTTTACTTATTCATTTACCCCTTTATTTAATTTCCCTTTCTTATTTTGTCCACTAGCATTATTACTTTCTTTCATCTTCATTACCTCTTCTTTTTTTTTTTTTTGCTTGGAAGTGACAGACCTGAGCCTCAATAGGAGACATTGGTATCTCACAGTGGTGGAAAGAGTACTGAAAAAGCATACTCAAGTAAAAGTACTGTTACTTGAGAGTAGAGTAAAAGTACCGGTCCTAAAAACTACTCAAAGTAGGAGCAATGGCGCCACCAGGGGGTGGCCAGGGGTGGCCGTGGCCACCCCTGGTCGACTCCTGGCCACCCCACTGGCCACCCCAATGGCCAGTACAAATTTTAGTAGCATCAGTTATGCATTTCATAAATAAGTAAAAAATATTCTTTAGTAAAAGAAGTATTTGTGTTTGTATAAAGAAGTAAAAGGAATTATGTGTCGTGACGTGCTTTTTAAGTGCCAAAGGCAAGGCAAGGCAAGTTTATTTATATAGCACATTTCATACACAATGGTAATTCAAAGTGCTTTACATAGGAGGAAATAATTAAAACAGTTTAGAATAAAAAATAAAATAAAGTACAGTAAAAACAGTCAGACGAACATTGACACAGTGCTCATTCAGTAAATGCATAGCTAAACAGATGTGTTTTGAGTCTGGATTTGAATGTGACTACTGTAGGAGCACATCTGATCTCCTCTGGAAGCTGGTTCCAGCTGCGGCTGGCATAATAGCTAAAAGCAGACTCTCCTTGCTTAGAGTGAACCCTTGGTATTTCTAACTGATGTGATCCTAATGATCTGAGTGATCTGTTGGGTTTATATTCAGTGAGCATATCTGCAATATATTGAGGTCCTAGCCCATTGAATGATTTATATACCAGTAATAATACTTTAAAATCAATCCTAAATGTAACTGGGAGCCAGTGTAAAGACCTGAGGACTGGTGTGATATGTTCAAATTTTCTGGTTCTGCTCAGAATCCTGGCAGCAGCGTTCTGTATGAGCTGCAACTGTCTTATGGTCTTTTTAGGAAGGCCAGTGAGGAGTCCATTACAATAATCCACCCTGCTGGTGATAAAAGCATGCACAAGTTTCTCTAAGTCTTGACTGGAAACAAAGCATCTAATTCTTGCAATATTTTTCAAATGATAGTATGCTGATTTAGTTATTGCTTTGACATGACTACTGAAACTAAGGTCTGACTCTAGAGACACACCAAGATTCCTGACTTGATTTTTAGTTGTTAGACCCCTAGCGTCAAGGTATGCATTTACCTTGAGAACTTCATCTTTGTTTCCAAACGCAATGACTTCAGTTTTGTCTTTGTTTAACTGAAGAAAGTTTTGGCACATCCAACCGTTTACTTCATCAATGCATTGGCACAGGGAGTCAATGGGGCTGTAGTCGTTGGGCGATAGGGCTAAGTAGAGCTGTGTGTCGTCTGCATAGCTGTGGTAAGAGATTCGGTTCTTTCTCATTATTTGGCTCATTGGGAGCATGTACAGGTTGAATAGGAGTGGTGCAAGAATTGAGCCTTGAGGGACTCCGCATGTCATGGGAGTCCACTCAGACTTATGGTCTCCTATACTCACATAATAACCTCTCCCTTCTAAGTATGACCTGAACCATTTTAGGACTATACCAGAAAGCCCCACCCAGTTTTCCAGCCTGTCAAGAAGTATGTTGTGATCGACAGTGTCAAATGCAGCACTGAGGTCGAGTAGTACCAGCACTGATAATTTGCCTGTATCAGTATTTAAGCGAATATCGTTTATTATCTTTATGAGAGCTGTCTCTGTGCTGTGATGCGATCGGAAACCAGATTGAAAATTGTCAAAGTATCCATTCAAGCTTAGGAATTTGTTCAGCTGATTGAAGACAACTTTTTCAATGATCTTGCCTATGAAAGGAAGATTTGAGATCGGTCTATAATTGCTTAAGATGGTCTTATCCAGATTGCTCTTTTTCAGGAGGGGCTTGACAACTGCAGTTTTCAGGGAGTTTGGAAAACTCCCAGAAAGAAGTAAGGCATTTACCACTTCTAGGAGATCTGCTTCTAAGCTGTTTAACACACTTTTAAAAAAAGATGTGGGAAGTGTGTCAAGGGCGCAGGTTGATGTTTTAAGGTGCTGTATGGTTTCTTCCAAAATTTTGCCATCAATTTCTTCGAAAACAGACATAGTAACTACTTTCTCAGGTAGTGGTCTGATCTGTTTGACCCCAGCGCAACTCAAGGATGAGCTGATCACCTTTCTGATATTATTGATTTTCTCAGAGAAGAAAGAAGCAAACTCACTGCACTTGATGTCTGAGAGCATTTCACTGGGAATCTGGCTTGGGGGGTTTGTCAGTCTCTCTACAGTAGCAAAAAGAGTGCGTGTGTTGTTTAAGTTGCTGTTTATAATATTCGAGAAGAAAGTCTGTCTAGCTTTGCCTAGTTCCATATTAAAAGCATGGATGCTGTCTTTGTAGATGTTATAATGGACTACAAGTTTTGTCTTCCGCCACATGCGCTCTGCTCTTCTGCATTATCTTTTCATGTTTTGCACAGCTGTTGAGTTTCTCCAAGGTGCTTTTTGTCTACCACTCTTCCTGACTTTCACAGGAGCAATATCATCAATTACACTTTTA
Organism: Tiaroga cobitis; assembly: GCA_030578255.1. Taxonomy (NCBI): domain Eukaryota; kingdom Metazoa; phylum Chordata; class Actinopteri; order Cypriniformes; family Leuciscidae; genus Tiaroga; species Tiaroga cobitis. The sequence goes on from CM060597.1 coordinate 51,923,368, forward strand.
ATTTTTGAGTTAAAAGATTCAAGGAGAAAATCAACAGAGTCAGCAGATATGCTTGGTTTTAAAGATATAGCCTTCATAAATAGGACACTAATGTTCTCATTTAAGCATCTCTTCTTGACAGACACAGATCTAGCTTCAATGGCAGGAGAGATCAGTATATCAAAGAAAATACAGAAATGATCAGACAGTGCTACATCCTTGATAACAATCGATGAGATGTTTAGACCCTTACTGATAAGTAAATCTAGAGTGTGTCCACGATTATGTGTGGGTCCATGTACATGCTGAGTCAGATCAAAAGTTTTGAAAACAGTTTTGATTTCTTTTGCCATATTGGTTTCTGCATTATCTATGTGAATGTTAAAATCTCCAGCAATGGCAAAACAGTCAAACTCAGAGGAAATTGTTGATAACAGTTCTGTAAATTCCTCAGCAAAAGCTGGAGAGTATTTTGGAGGCCTGTAAATAATGATAAGTAAAATACGTGGGGCACCTTTTAACACAATACCCAGATATTCGAAAGACGGGTAATTCCCCAATGATATTTGCTTACATTGATAGACATCTTTAAAAAGAGCAGCTACGCCCCCGCCTCTCTTTACCGCTCTGCAAACACTCATAAAAGTAAAGTTAGGAGGGGATGTTTCATTGAGGACTGTTGCACTGCAGCTGTCTTCTAGCCAAGTTTCATTTAGAAACATAAAGTCCAGGTTGTATGTGGTTATTAAGTCGTTGACTAGAAGTGATTTATTTTTAAGTGAGCGGATGTTTAAAAGTGCTAACTTAACAGTCTTACTTTTTGTCCCCACAGCGATCTTAGTTTGCCGTGTGATAGGCACCAGATTAGATGGGTTTGCTGTATGGCTTTTGAAGGCCTTAGATTTTCTATCATGTAATTGAACAGCAATAGAGAAAGATACAGGCACACTGGGTTCCCGCTTGTTTTGTAAACATTTAAGAAAGTTACTGTTATCATAGCGGGTACCCGACATATATCACTGAGAGCTGGTATCAGTTGTTTTTGGTTCACCGCGAGCCGCTGGAGGATGGTGTGGGCCCTGGCGCTGTGGCAGAGGCCGAAGAGCTCTCACAGGAGGAGGAGGAGGGCGAGCTGGGCCCGCAGGCTTTGGTGGTTGTGGGGCCTGCCGTTTTTTGGTTGACATCTGGGGGCTTGCAGCAAAAGAGTGGGATAGTTTGGTTCCAGCATACACCAGTTGTTCCATTTTCTCTGAGAAGCACAGAAGTGGAGTTGCTGGAGAGAGGGATAACGTGTCTGGTGAGAGGGGCTGTTGTTCTGGTGTTATCGGAGGCTGTAATATGCTGTCCTGTATTCCCTGGCTGTTTTCCAGAAAGTCGTCCTTGGGTGCTGAATCTTCTAGCAGTTCTAATATGTCACAGTCTGTTTGTGGTGAGCTCTGTGGGCAGGGCTCAGCTGAGATTGTGTCCGTGAGCAGAGGTTGTTGTGGCTGAGTGGTGTTATCATTGTCCTTGTGTGATGTGTCGGCCGCATGTCCATTCAGGTGCATAAGTGAAGTCCTGTGGTCATTCATACTGTGTCCAGGTGTGTGTGTGCCATTCAGGTTGAGTGGATTGGCACACACTGCAGAAGGATGATGGAGGGAGAAGTAGATATTGTCCTTTAGCACTCTTGAGCCAAGTTTGTTTGGGTGGAGCCCATCCTGTTGAAACAGTTGCCTCTGACTCCAGAAAAGATTGAAGTTGTCAATGAAGTTCACTCCTTTTATGTTGCAGGTTTTTTGCAGCCATGTGTTAAGCCCAAGCAACCGTGAAAACCTGTTTATTCCTCTTGCTGGGAGTGGTCCACTGATGAATGTCTGAACTTTCAGTCTTTTAAGTGTTTCAAAAAGTTCCTTGAAATCCTTCTTAAGGAGTTCTGACTGCTCTTTATGAATATCATTCTTCCCCACATGAACAATGAGTCGATTTGCAGTCTTATGTTTCATCAGAATGTTCTGAAGTTCCTTGTTTACATCAGAAGTCGTTGCTTGTGGAAGGCAGCATGTAGTTGTGTCCCTGCTAATAATGTTTCTGATTATCGAGTCACCCACTATCAGAGTCCTGGGCTCGGCTGCGCTCTGAGCTGAGTGCCGCTGTCTGCTCGACCTTGAGCGCCAGTTAGCATTAGTGTTAGCTACTGGCTTATTCATTCTGTGTTCGATCACATTCATTACATTCAGGGATTCCTCATTCATTAATACTTCAAATCTGTTCTCAAGATGTATAGGCGGTGGTAGGAGACCAGTGTTTGCAATCCTTGTCAGAGCCGTATCTGGGGTAGAGGATGCTACTGCGGCAATGTGTGATGCTCGTGACAATCTGATGTCTCGAGTGCCTTTGGGTCTCGCTCCCTGTTTGTGCCATCGATTTGTAAGTCGATCGGCTTGTTTCTCTACACTCAGTATAGCCTGTCGAGGAGCACTAGATTCATGGGACTCACCGGCTGTATGCTGAGGGCGTCCATGATGAAGCTCTATTGTGTGTTCCGTCTGGTTTGGTGGTCCCACAAGTAACTTTGTTTCAAGAACTGCAATCCTTTGTAAAAGTCTCTGGCAGTTAGTGCAGCAAGTAGATTCCAGAAGAGGCATTTTCTCTTATCCTTATGAATGTAGGGAGTTGTGTTTTCTCTTCCCCGGAATGTAAGCTTTCAGTGGGAGGCTGGTCGGAGAAAAGAATTCTGCTTTTTTCTAGTAATCAAGCGTTTGAGCACTGTACTGATTTGCTGAAGTTAAAATTAGGTGATAAAAGGAAATAAAATATAAAAATATAAACGATAGAGCAATAAAAAATATAAAAGCGATAGAGCAAAGCGCGGAGCAGTAAGCAAGAGCGTCCGAACAGTAGCTGAGCAGGAAGTAGTGGCTCAGCTACGGTTACACTATACTGTTTCAGCAGCTTTTTGATGTGTCTTTGCCACGTTTTGACAAGCAGGGATGCAAACAGCGCGCTTTTCGGCGCCTCCCGATTTTTTCACTTCAGTTTGGGTGAGAAAGTCATCTGAAGTCATTCCATAGCTTAATGTGAGGGACAGAAGTCTATTTACATTATTAAAGTGTACGGAAACTCGTTTTCCCTCCTCTGCGGCTGTAAATCATTCTCCATTCATATTCAAACAGCGCGCGCGCCTCTTGGATGCACGGTAAAACTCTCTCCAATATGATATATTCACATTATAATGCATTATCTGTAGATAAAAGGCTGTAGATTTGCATAAAATTACTTTATTTTGTTGAAGTTTGTTGCTGTTTTTAAACGACTCACTACCGTGTGCTTGCTAGATCACACACATCACAAGGACTATGAATCGGCATCAAACGCACAATAACTGGAATTCAAAACTGTGAAACAAAGGAACAAATCGCACTAGGATTTGTGCGCTCGACATTTCTTCGCTTTGTGACGTGAACTTTTAAATGCGCACTTATGTAGCGCAGCGCTGCACACTGTGACTCCATGTTGCTTTGAGCACATCATTCTGCACCCGCGAATCCCGCGATGCGCATACACGCTGTGTGCGCTCTGTTTTTCATGTTATCATGGGTTTGCGCACTGAAATATTATTAAAAGCCAATATATTTTGTTATACCTAGCCTGCTCAATACATTTAAAATAAGCATAATTTAATTGCATATTATTTATTTGTAGTGTAGGTTATATATGCACTTCTGAATTCTTGACATTCATATATAAATATAAAATTGTGAAATGTATGATTGCCTGATTGAATTTTATAAGAGAACTAATAGTAATTTGTTTTTATTAACATATTTAGATTTTATAAAATTACTGTGCAGATTTTTTCAAAAATTGCTTTTTGCTGCTGATTTATACACTCATTAAGTTTATTAAAAATTCCTAATACGTTTATGTAATATTTAAAGGTGTTAACTGTAATCTTACACTGCAAAATAATAACTTAAAAAGGATTAAATTCATCACAATTATGTAAGTATCTGGAAATGTGCCGCGGGGCGAGGGCCCTTATATATATCATATCTATATAATATATAATATAATATATATTAGTAGGGCCCTACTAATATCATTAGTAACATTAAATATAACACAATAAACCAAAGTATATCAGTAGGAGTTTCCTTAAGTCTTTCTGATAGTTTTCTACAGGCCGGTTTACTACAACAGTAGAATACAATTCTGAAATTATGGTTTATAGTTTTGGTGTGCCACCCCAAGATTTTAAGTGGCCCCATCTGGCCACCCCTATGAAAAATGTATGGAGGCGCCACTGAGTAGGAGTAAAAAGTAGCCCTTTTAAAAGTACTCAAGAGTAGTGAGTAGTGAGTATTATGCTATGAATGTTAGTCCACCTTATACCCTGCAAATTGAAAATGTAGCTTACTCTTTTATCACAGATTCATAGAAACAGTATTTCAATATTTCTCCAACAGTTTTATTTTTGACTGCTAGCACTAAAAATACAGCGTTTCCCCTACCATTGTTTTGGACGACCCCCGCCCCCCCTAAAATGCTGACAAAATCCAGTCATAAAAAAGGAATTTATAACTCGGAATTTCACGGAATTTGTAAATTTTTTGAGGAATAAATAGAAAGCAGTTCAGTACACTTGAAATCAAATCGCGATATAGTGTGAATATTAAACCACAAAGACAATTTAAATACGAATCCTGCATATTCTGTGTGAATGAATGGTGCAGCCGACGCGCAGTTTCATTTACCACACACACACACACACACACACACACACACTGAAGCACGTGTGAGGTGTGACGCTTGCACTGTTTTTTTGCCTATATGAAGATACAAATGCATGAACTTCCTCCAGGCTCAAGATCCACTCCGAAAGTCACTTCGTGAACAAAATAAATTGGCGCCAGGTGTCTCGAAGTCTGTTGATGCTGGTTTGATGCAAAGTTTTCCGCGCGCGATTTGATTTGACGGGAATCACGCATGGAGTCACATGATGACTTATTATAAAAATAAATATTAATATAAATGTAGCGACGGTAGGTTCAGGGAAAATAGCGCAGTAAAAGTACCGATACAGCACTTAAAATGTACTCAAGTAAAAGTAAAAGTACACTGTTTTTAAACTACTTAAAAAAGTACAATTCCTAAAAAAAACTACTCAATTACAGTAACGAGAGTATTTGTAATTCGTTACTTTACACCACTGGTATCTCACTACGAGTTTCAAATAAATCAGAGATAACCCTCTCTTACAAAAGTTTATTTGTGAATGTTTAGTTGTTTGGCAACTGTCAATTCTATACTCGTAGTTCGACAAAGGCTCCAGCCATTTGTGGATCCAATCTCCTTCCCTCCTTCCCCTCTCACATCTTTCCTGTGCTGTCCTGCTTTATTCCATCCCATTCTTCGCACTTGTAGGGAATACACCTGAGAGAACCATCAATTGATTCAAAAGAAAGAGAAAGACAATCTTTCCAAAGAAATCATTAGGTATTTGATTTTTAATCAAACCCTCTCTGTTCTCCATACTCTCCCTGTATCTGTTTGTACTCAATTTACAATTTGACATCTCATCCAAGATCAATTAACAGAGACAAGTGCTGAGCAACCGTCGCCTTCAAAGCATCCCTGCTGTAATCGGTCCAACTGACGGTGTGTGGTGTCAATCCTGTCAAACTCAGACAAGAGGTATCAGCATTATTATTGTATTATTTTTCGTTGTAAACATAAACAATAATATTGTTAACTTTCTGGAAACAGATTCTTTTTGATAGGAAGCATTTACGAGAAAGATAATATCTCTCCTAGTTAAGAATTTCTTTCTTGTTTTTTTTTTTTTTTTTTTTTTTTTTTTTTTTTTACCTCTCTCTCTTTTATTTTCCTTACTCAGTTGAGTGACACAGTCCTCACGTCACGAGTTGAAACCAGCTTTTCATTGATAGAAAATATTTATAAAAAATATTTCTCCCATTGAAAAAAAAAACCCCTTACAATTGAGATCTGTTTTAACCTTTTTATCTCTCTTTCCCTCACTCAGTTGAGTGACAAAGTTTTCCCCATCACTAGCCTACCTGTCTACACTGAGACCAACACGTAGACATTACAACATTTCACTATTAGTGTATCGTCACTGAAACGACACTTAGCTGTTCAACCACATATAGGCTTATACCCCACACAGATCTGTGTCAGTCTCTTCACCCAGCGTGCCAACATGTCGTGGATGACGAACCCCAGTGCCCAAAGGGACGACGTGGACGCCTGGCTCAGAGGCATTACAGACTGCCTCACACCAAAGACAATTGAACTGTTATTATTTTTAATAATAATCATAATTCTGAGAAGATTCCTGACACATGATTCAAGCCAGAACCACAACCACGTGGAACTAACCAAAATAACCTGTTCCTTAAGCAATGCCTTCACAGCCCAGCTGAAACTAAGCGACAAGCACATCACCCACCTCCAGGAGGAGCTGACACGTGCCCAGAGCCGCATAGACAAGCTGGAAGTGAAAGTCCAGGACAACTTCAAGTGTCAGACCACTGAGTTCCTGAGAGAGCTGATGCACACTCAACACTGCACAGACCAGCTCACAGCAAAAGCTCAAGACAAACTCAAAGCGCCTGATGAAGTGGAGCAAGAAACAAAGAAACAACTTGATAAGCTCCAAGAAGCCCTTGCAGTCACTGAACGTGACAAACTAGAATTAAAGACTGTCCAAAAGCACGTGGTAAACCAACTCCAGTCTGCTGAACATCAGCTAGAGAAAGCCAAAGCTGACATTAAAGATAAGAACTCTGAAATTAATGCTCTGAAAGACCACCTGGAAAGGTGCAGCGCTGAAATGGACCATCTGACCCAACAGCGAGATGACGCCAACGACGAGCTCTACGCGGTCAGAGATGAACTCCAGCACATTTTCCAACAGAAACCAGAGCCAAGAAGGGAGAGACCTCCCTCAGCATCACCCCTGCTGAGCAGAACAGAGTTCTCCGTCCAAGAACTGGCATACAGTGAAAGAAGTGAATGGCCACAACCCAAAACGTCACAGGCCTTCACCCCAGAACTGTTCACTGCCAACAAGCAACGAGAGCTCATCCAGGCAGACTCCAAAGATGCACAGGGGATAACCTTTAAAGATCTCAACCAGCTGGTTAAGAATATCACTCAGTTCAACCCGAACTCCACAGAGGGTCCCGACATCCAGACCTACATCAGAGATATCAACTTCCACCTAGAGGTGAGACCACATATGACTGACAGAGACAGGTTCTACCTCCTCAGATCCACATCCAGTCCAGAGGTACGAAGCTTCCTAGACCGACAACCTGCTCATGTCAAGTCAAACTACCAGCTGCTATGTGAGACACTGATTAAAGAATTCACAGGCCCAGAGGCGGAACACGGTGTGTTAATCGCCATGGAAACCAAACAAGGTCGACAAGAGACTCCCCAAGCCTACTACCACCGCTTTCGGCAAGCCTACTTAGGTGCACATAACAAACCTGAACTTGAAGAGGATGTGAACTTCAAAACCCTCTTCCTGAGAAACCTGCACCCCGTATTGAGTCATCATCTTGGCATCATGGCCTGCCCAGGCACAATGACAATTCAACAGCTACGTGACCTGACACACAAGGCCTACATCAAACAAAAGATGACCTCAAAGAAAGGTTTGAAAACATCCACAGTTTCAAACTCCATCAGCCAAGACACAAGCCTTGCACTGGAGGACACCCAGTGGCATGACAAGAGCACAGTCCTTCGTAAGGAGCACAGAGAACGTGACTCCCATGCCGATGACACCTACCACACTAACCAATGGAAATGCCATGGGACCAGCCACGCTTCTCAAGTAACCCACAAGAAGGAAACTACTGGAAACCTAACTGGACATCCAAAGGCCATCAACCAAGGCATCCAAAAGCACTCCATGTGGGTACTCAACAACGAAACCCACCTTGGCACCACTCAGTTAAACACAGCACTGAGTATGCCCAAGAACCAGGCTGTTTACCCTCAGAAGACATGGAGCAACTAATGAGGCAACTGAAAGTTTTCATCGGAAATGAGGTAAACATGGATGATGAACAGGAAGGCGATGGAACGGAAGACCACCGATTCATCTGATACACCTTCATAACGAACATGACGACCACTTGTTCTACAACAACACAGAACAAAGTGGCCTCTCACAGTCAACCACTGACAAACACCCAGAGGTACCAGAAAACACCATCCTGGTTACCCATCACTCATAAAGAAACCACCAAACGAGCTCCAAACTCAAGAACCATGTGTGTGCTACAGCAACAACAGTAAGCACAGAAGGTCAGAAAGTCTGTCACAACCAGAAGGCATCGTCGGAGGAATGCAACAACGGAGACCAAGTTTCGCACCACATCTCCACACATCCTTGCCAAACGACCTCCAAATGTCTGCCAAAGAACTTCCTGCCTTACTGGATTGACCCCCAGCAGATCACAGAAGATCCCTTTTCCAAGGCAAAGATGCAACAAGCTCATCAAAGCTAAGCCATCAAGCAAAGGGGGGAGCAAGACAGACTGAAACAGATCTGACCATACATACATACATACATGCACTACACGACACCCCTAACATACTCCCTAACACACAGAAGTTAACCACCTCTACCATGCAAAACATTCAACAAATATGTTTTCCCCCACAGGTAGAAACTAACTTCAGATACTAGCTTAACAACTTAGCTACACTTACCATAGGAAACATGGTAACTACCCATCCAACAAGTACACCTGAGAACACCTCTCACTACATCATGATACCTGACACCTTAGCTGTGCAACCGTAGTTATAAGTCATATCGGGAACACTCAACTGCTTTGTTTTGTTTTACTTCTTCCTTCCTTTCCTTCTTTTATTAGGTAAAAGGCCTGTCCACCCCCTAAGGGTCAAGGTCACCATAATAGGATTGACACACCACGCCTAATATTTGTAAGTCACCTTAAAACGAATGTGAGCTAGAGAACTCCCTGCATCATTCGTATCACAAATTGAAAAGTAAATTGGTCTAAACCTAGAACAATTTAGAAGAGAATAAAACAAACAAATCAAATTTAGCCACAACGTTGATCAAACACCGTACCAAAACAAACTAGAATGACGGCCCTGAAATTGAACTAAACTTTATTCACCGTGATTGACTATATTGTGAGAGTGAACCTGTTTAGGCCTAGATAATATAATGCCCTGCACCAGTAAAGTGACCAGTCATGGAGGTGTTGTCTTGTTGTTTATTGTGTGTGTTTGCTTCCTCTACCCGTTTCTCCAGCGTTCACCGATGTCTTCTCCTCAACACATCGTCGAACGAAGGGGGGATATGTAGCGACAACGAGAATGAACCAAACACAATTGAAGCTTTTAGGTGACTGTTAATACATAATCCCACAAAGAGTCTTCACATTCCAGAATCAAATCACCAGACCCAGAGCCATAGGCTCCAGAGAATCTGCAACCGGAAGGACCTTTTATTGTTTAACTAAAGGAAGAACGTTGTCAATGTTTTATAATTTGGCAAGAACAGATCTGTTCAGAAATGGTGAAACAAGAGGCCCTAACAAGAGGTCACCTGACCCCTGCGACTAACAGACTACTCTTTCTCAAGGACCAGAGGTCCCATGAGAGATGAACAAAACAGCCTTCATTAGGAACGACCCCTGTCCTCAGACTGGAATGGCTTAAACCTAAACTTTACACACTAACACTTTACATATCGAAATCCAAAAACTCATTCCAGAACAATTCTCGATGGACTTATAATCACATCACGCAACCACATAATTATATGTTATGTCTATGTATGTCTATTATGCTTAATCACATATAAGTCATCTAATTGTTGTAACTATTACCTGTGTGAATGAAAGTGTATCGTGTCTCCTATCAATGCGACCACATATTCTTAATTCAGACGATGGCTTGATTGAAATCTGTGTAAAAATGTTTATGTTCTTAAAATGGAAATTATGTCTAAACTGAATCCTCTGTTCGAGCTGATGAGTAAGCAGATCACAGATAACACATGATTCACGATGAGGAAAGGGGGGGGGGGATAGAAAAGACCCCCTTCTCAAATAACCATATAGTATCTTATTGTCCGAATTCCAAATTCCTCCAGGAGGCGGGACAAAACATTGGAGTTTAAAACCTTAGACCCGAACAAAACTGTAGAAAAAAATAAGAAGGAAAAATAATGCAGAAGAATAATGCTGTAGAATAATGCGCTAGAAGAATAGAACAAGCCGGGTGGAGCCGACGATGGTTAGGCTATAGTAACCATGTAGACGCAGAGACAAATGACCCAAAGCAAGATATGGGTTAAAACAGATTTATTTCAAGCCATCTCGTCTCACCTTCCTTTCTTTTCCTTTGTTTCTTTTCCGTTAAAAGTCTCGGTTCTAAGTTAAGTTTTGCTGCAAAGTTTCGTTTAAAACGTTTCGACTGCAACACGCTTCCAACTTCAAAGACTTTCATCCATCCGCCAACACACCACGTGACTGGCTCCCCAGATCTGTCAAGCACGAGGAGACCGCCAGCCAAACGAACGGACTGGGAAACCCCCTTTACGACGAAAAAGGAATCCCCAAAAGCAACGCAAGGACAAGCAAGTAGCCTCCAGACTCTTAGCTGAACTGGTGTATATTGATAAAATTGCATAACCCGCCTAAGAAACGATAGAAGGGTTAAATTAATGATTGATGGTTCGTTCAGGTCATGTCTTATAAGTGCATATAGAAACTTGGGATTTCACCATATCACTCTTAAAACTCATTTCTTCCTCACTCTCTTTCTTTCTGCAACTCGTATGAAAGTGTGTGTGTGTGTGCGCGTGTGTGTTAGATATTAGTTTTATGTGTTAGTCTTATAATCAATAAGGTATTGTTCGTGTGTGTTAGATATTAGTTTTATGTGTTAGGCATAGGCTGATAATCAATAAAGTATTGTTTGTATTTGAAAGGAGAAGCATTACTTGTGTTATGTGCTTACGAATTTATTGTCTTGAACTGCGATCTATAAGCTACTTATGCTTTTACCCTTGAATTATTTCTTAATTTAGCTGTTAGCTGGGAATTAGTCTTTCTTGGCCAGGAAGATATTATATTTCATAGAATTAATAATTGTTTATGCTTTACGTTCATTGGATGAACTGATAAAATGATCATACTATTGATTCTGCTACAGTAAATTCTGAAAATAATCAAATTATTAATTATTGATCATAACCCGTTATGAATAATAATTAATTATATTTATACGGGCGTATAAACGTAGCCTGACTACGTCAGACTTCCTACTTCCGCTAATTTCATTTCGCTCCTATAGTCAGTCTGAGATAGCAGCCTATCTTTCTGTTTTCCACCGGCCTGAAAACAGCCGGCCAATCAACGAACAGAGGGCGGGCTGAAAGCCGTGACGTAGTCGGTAAGCGCCGTGTTTAAGATTAGGGCAGGGAAATCGAAAACGACCGCTGATATGGAGACGCGGATGCAATTCGCTCTGTTGTGGAGAATATTCCCGGCATTAGCAAACTGAAGCCCGAACACGAAGAGTGTGTATTAAACATTTTGAATGGAGGTGATGTTGTGGCCCTACTCCCTTTGGGAAAAGTTTAATTTATCAACTATTACCGATCGTCAGCGAGAAACTGGGGAGCCTTTTGACAGGTCAGTGTCTCTTTTCTTTTCCAGGTCTTAAATACCGTAAAACTTCAAATAATAGCCCGGGCTTTTATTTGCCCAAATCGTCGAACTGCACCGGCTTGTACTTGAGATAGGCGTCTAACTTATATGAGACAGGCCTTTATAGTTGAGATGTTGTTCATTGAGATGTTGTTCCTAGAGTCTATAATCTCTAAAAATCTCCAAATGCTCCACGTGAAACCGCGGTCTTCCGACCTCTTACTATCTTGTCGATTGATTTTTATGAATATGCGCGAGGGAGAGAGAGCAAGACAGCGCTCGTGTTGTTTGTAGACGTGGGAGTGCGCGCGCGCGGCCGGGGCGCTCTCTCTCTCTCTCTCTCTCTCTCTCTCTCTCTCTCTCTCTCTCTCTCTCTCTCTCTCTCAGCAGTCATTCTATACATCACTCACAGATCAAAAAAGTCGTTTACAGCCATGTTCACTCGGGTATTTCGCTCGCATCATCAAGTGTTTACAGTGGAAGTTCGATCATAGATTTGAGTTCGATGCATGATGTCTGTGGTTCGATGCGGCTGTGTCGGCGCATAACATACGTCATAAACAAACTTATCTGATTGGCTTACGGGTAACCAATGATTTTAAACTTCAGTACGCGCCCGCTAGCGAGAGAGAAAACACTTCTCTATTATGCTATCCCAGACTCTGTGTACGAAGCAAAGTGAAGTAGCAGAGTCTGGTATTACCAGGCTAGTATAAACGCTACACAGTTGAAATAAATACATGTTGAACAAGAATTAATGTGGTCTTAATTTTATTGACACGATAACTTTGAGTGTGATTGTACACCACCACAACAGAGTAAAAGTATAAAAAATAATAACAAATAATTGTAAGGCATTCATACCATATTCCATTAATATTGTAAGGTATTCACACATTCTGATCTCGCTGTATTGTCATGTTCAGCGCTGTGTAGCAAAATGCCGGGTCAGTGCCTCCCGAACTCTCAGTGGTTGAGTGTCCACAGCAGCCACTGGGTCAACATCCTCACCTGTTGCTTCAGGAGGGACAGCTGCAGGGAGGTCCTCACCATATGTTTCATTGTGCTTCTCACATATGTTATGTAGAGTGCAACATGTAACAATAACACTGGGGACCAAAGCTATGTCAACATCAAGACGTTTGGCTAGACATCTCCATCTACCTTTTAATCGACCAAATGCACATTCGACTGTCATTCTAGCACTGCTTAGCCTCTGGTTGAAGGATCGCTGGTCTTCAGTAAGGTTTCCCGTATCAGGGTAACCCTTCATGAGCCATGGCCGAAGTGGGTAGGCTGGATCTCCCAGTAGCATGATGGGCACCTGTGTGCCTTGGATCTCATCTGTGATCTGAGTGAAAACATTAGAAAATGTGTAACTGCAGTCAATTTACAGATCAAAATTACAGGTCTGGTTCATGAGTATTTACAAATCAGGTCAATGTTTTTAGTATATCGAAGCACATTAACAACAAAATTATATTATGATATCTATAGCATATGAAGATCATGATTCTAAATCCTAATAGCAGAAATGTGAAATGTCATATAAAAATCATAAACATACTCACGTTGGGAAAGAGCACTCCTCTTTCTGCCTTGTCATAAATGTCAGAGTTCCTGAGAACTCTGGAGTCATGTACACTTCCAGGCCATCCAACATTGATGTTTGTAAAACTATTGAGATGAAAAGTCTGTATCATTTCGAGCCTTGTAGTAACTCTTAATGTAATAACTACACATAATGTAAAAACTGCACATAATGTATGAAGTATTTCATATTTTATTCAATCTGTTGCATTTCGCAGTCATTTTTAAACTGGATTTAAAAAGCTAATACAATTATGAAAATATGAAATGTTTTTTTGTGAGTTTATAATGTAATGAATTTATCATAATGTAAAAATTGTTATTACATCATGAGCTCAATATTTGATTAAAATTTAGAAAATGACTACATTATGAACAGTTTATTAAAATAATGTAATTATTATATTATGTACACTTATTACATTATGACTTGCTACTAGCCTTTTAAAGCACAGATTATATACCTGGATATGCTATGCTAAGGATACAATGGAAGTTAGGATGCTTAACAGATGACAATATTGTGCTATTATTTTGCTATTTGTGTCCTTACCAAAATCTGTGGTCCACAACAGCTTGCAAAATCATAGAATGCCATCCCTTTCGATTAAAGTAGTCAGTGTGGTCCTCAGATGGAGCGATGACCGGTATGTGGCTCCCATCGATGGCCCCAGCACACTGAGGAAACCCCCAGCGGGTTTTGAAACCTCTTATGACGTTCTGCAGCTCTCCCAGCTGCGGAAGCTGGATGTACTCACGCCACAGCACGTCTCGCACGGCTTGACAGAATTCGTTGACTATCAGGCACACTGATGAGCTGCTTATTCCAAACAGGTGTGCCAATGTGCGATAGCCCGCTCCTGCCTATAAAATCGGATATAGGCAACAAATCAGAATTGGGCATCAAGACCTGCAGTGTAAACGAGGCCTTAGTCAGGTTGCGAATTACACAGCGACCTTCAGGGGGTCAGAGAGTGGGGGCAAAATAAAACCTTTTGTCCATTGTTAATATTAGTTCTTAATGATGCTACATAACTTTATTTTAATAGCCTATACAAATTGGCATTTGTAGACATTTACATAAGCCAAAATCTCAAAAGGCTTTAAAAATATTGTTAGTTAATAGCATTAACTATATTGTTAATGGCTACACAACCTTATTAAAGTGTTCCAGGTACATTAAACATACAATGCTTCCATGGAGAGACTACGCTTGAATATCATGCACTTTCCCAACTAATCCTAAACTATTTTTTCTTCACGGAATGGTAAGAAAAGCCCTCTTTGTTCTCTTTATACGGAACATTTTCCTTATGATGATTCTGAAAGAAAATGTGCTGGGTGACTACTGTTGCTAGAGTAATGAACACAACTTTAATACACATCTGATTGATAGATAAACCACACAATCTTATTACAGTGTTGTTAATGTTGCAGTTATTTCAGCAGTTTCCTTCGTTCATTCAGTTTAACGACATTAAGTTAAATTTAATTTAGCATTCATCAGAACTGTGCATATGCATTTTAGACACGCACATTATGTGTTTGCTTCGTCCATGCAATAAATGCGCACCATTGAATTAGAGGGGTTTTACTTCAACTGCTCAGGTAATGTCGAAGGTACCCATTCCCATAAAATTTCAGTACTTTATCTTATAGAAATTAACAGTGACGTTTCTGTGCAATGAAAGCATTTAATTTCAACAGTAGTGACCATGCAATGACTTGGCAGCTTTATCAATGGCTTGAGTGGTTTTATTCTTGACAGGGCCGGCCCGAGGCATAAGCGAACTAATCGGCTGCTTGGGGCCCCTTGGCCACCAGGGGGGCCCCCAATCGAGTCGAAAAATTGAAAAAAAAAATGTTTTAGATAACTTAAGTGACATAAATGAATGAATGAATATGAATGAAAGAATAATTCAAGACAAGACAATTCTGATTTCATGATCAACATACCTGCCTACAACTGCTGCTGTGTCTGCCAGCGTTTAAGTCATACTCATGCGCATAATTTAGACACCTCGCGCGTGCATAGACTATTCATGCGCAACCGCGCATAGTCACGGTAATGTTAAGCCATGTCACAAAAAAGATAGAAAGAAGAAAATGACAGAGGAGGAGAAAAAACGAGCAAGATAAAAGTATGTTTGCATGATTATTTACTGTATGTTTTGTACAGCAATTGACCCATTCCTATCTACGGCAAGCCCCGAGGGGAAAAATACATTGCATTCACACACATGTACAACGAGCGCCAGTACATCATTACCGGTATTATAGTAACAGAATTTGTTGGGTTCTGTCATGTACAATCCAACAAAGTCTGTTACAATAATAATAAAAAAAAGATTTTGAGGACAGTTACACTGTATTGAGACAGTTGAGAAATAATAATATTTTTACAGTTTTCAACAATAATTGTCATTGTTGAACCCTTGCTCTTATTATGTTTCTGATTTCTCGGTTTTGTCATTATTTTAGCAAATCATTTATTTATTTAGTTAGTTAGTTAAATTTATTTATAAAGCACTTTCAACTGCACCTGCAGACCAAAGTGCTGTACAATCAGCAGCAAAAAAACAAAACAAAAAACAACACAAAAAAACAAAACAACGTACAACTTACACAAACACTAGCCCAGCCTCTCAAAGGCTAAAGGAAATAATTTTTAACACTGGTTTTAAAAACATTTAAAGAAGTGATCTCTCTTAGTTCAAGAGGCAGACTATTCCAAAGCCTCGGACCCGCAACAGCAAAGGCTTGATCTCCTTTTAACTTTAAATGAGATAGAGGAACGGAGAGCAAAGATTTATTATTTGATCTTAAAGACCTAGGTGCTTGATGAAGAGTAATAAGCTCAGACACATAAGCAGGGGCTAGCCCATGCACTGCTTTAAAAACATACAGCAGGGTTTTATATTTTATCCTGAAATCCACTGGTAGCCACCTGAGAGTAGCTAAAACCGGAGAAATGTGATGACTTTTTCTAGCACCTACCAGCAGCCGTGCCGCCGCATTCTGAACTAACTGCAAGCGTGATATAGTGGTTTGACTGGACCCTACATATTAAACATTACAATAGTCAAGGCGGGACAGAACAAAGGCATTAATAACCTTTTCTAAATCTTTTCTCAACAGAATAGGCTTTAAACGCCCAATAGTCCTAATCTGGAAAAAGCAACTCTTAACCACGGCATTAATCTGCTTATCAAATTTCAGCTCTAGGCGAGACACAACACCTAGGTTTTTTACTTGTTCATGGTAGTAGTCTGACCATGTGCCAAAATTTTTTGCAATATCAAAGCATCCTCTGGCAGGGCCAAAAAGCATGATCTCAGTTTTACTTTGGTTTAACTCAGGGGTGCCCAATTCTGCTCCTGGCGATCGACTGTCCTGCACAGTTCATCTCCAACCCTAATCAAACACACCTGAATATAATTTCCAAGTGATCCTAAAGACCTTAATTGGTTGCTTCTGGTGTGTTTGATTAGGGTTTGAGATGAACTGTGCAGGACAGTCGATCGCCAGGAGCAGGAAAGGGGCACCCCTGGTTTAACTGAACCAAATTATGAGTCATCCAGCTCTTAACCTCCTCCAAACATCCCAACAAAGAGTTAGAACCACAATTCGCTCCTGATTTCAAAGGGAGATAGATTTGTGTATTGTCGGCATACAAATGGTACGACATGCCATATTTTTTAAAAATCAAACCCAGAGGCAACATGTACAAAGAAAATAAAATTGGGCCTACAACAGAACCCTGAGGAACCCCACAAGTGACAGGCGCTGCTGTTGAAACAAAGTTACCATACTTTACTGAGAATGCTCTATCAGTAAGATACGACTTAAACCACTTTAAAACTGTCACTTTAAATCCCAACCAATTGGGATAACCGCTTTATGAGAATCACATGGTCTATCGTATCAAAAGCAGCACTCAAGTCCAATAAAATCAGTGCTGCAGCATTACATTACCTGCATCTCGGATTAAACGGGGGTCATTAACAACTCTCAAGATTTGTTAATGACCTATTTGATATGTTTTGAGACAGTTTGTTTTAAGAAGTTTCAAAGAGTTAGTAAAAGAGTAAAGTAAATGTTAAAACACTTTTATTTAAGTAGGCTATCTATTTTTTATTAAGTATTTATTTAGTATTAAATACATACCCTCACTGTATTAATTTATAATGTATCATTATTGCGTGATATTTGTGTCAATAATCGTCAAGCACAGGTGACTCCGCGTAGTGGGAGGGGGCCCCCAAATCAAATTCTGCTTAGGGCCCCCAAAAGGCTCGGGCCGGCTCTGATTCTTGATGTCTCTATAGAAAGCTGTCATCTGCTCATGTGAAGAGCAGTTGCCGTCCTGAGGAGAGCTCAAACGTGGGCTGCTCAAAAATGTGTCAATGACAGCTACGGATGGAACACGAGCGCAATCCAGTGAAAGGCGGTAAAAAGTGCAGGGTGTATCTGTGAAGGAGCGCTGTGAGGGCGTGAATGACAGTGCACAACGTCTCCATTAATTTGTGCATGTAGTAATTTAATGATTATATATTTTAAAGCACTGAATTGCTATCGAATCGCAATTAATTTGATTCTTAGCATTTTAAATAGATTATTGACCGAAATCAAGAATTCACGATTCAAAAATACGTTTCAAGATCGATGCATATGTAACGGGTATATATTATCTAAAAATAATTATTATTTTTGGCGGACTTTTATTTTGACAGGTGGACTGGTTTTCAGCGTTCAGTGTGTGCTGCGAGAGGAGGAGAAGGGGTATATATTATCTAAAAATAATAATTATTTTTGGCGGACTTTTATTTTGACAGGTGGACTGATTTTCAGCGTTCAGTGTGTGCTGTGAGAGGAGGAGAATGGGTATATATTATCTAAAAATAATAATTATTTTTGGCGGACTTTTATTTTGACAGGTGGACTGGTTTTCAGCGTTCAGTGTGTGCTGTGAGAGGAGGAGAATGGGTATATATTATCTAAAAATAATAATTATTTTTGGCGGACTTTTATTTTGACAGGTGGACTGGTTTTCAGCGTTCAGTGTGTGCTGTGAGAGGAGGAGAATGGGTATATATTATCTAAAAATAATAATTATTTTTGGCGGACTTTTATTTTGACAGGTGGACTGGTTTTCAGCGTTCAGTGTGTGCTGCGAGAGGAGGAGAAGAAGAGCGCGGGGTATGAGAGTGTCGCACACATAGACAGTAAAAGAAATGGACAGAGCGATCTCATTGGAACTCAGTTGAGACAGTTGAAGCCCACTTTTAGCGATTTTTGAGCACTTCCGTTCCTGACCCGCAGACTCAGACCGACTCAAACTAAGCTTGATGACGTGAGCAACCTGTCTGACAGACGTTAATCTTCTAGTAGCTGTGCGTGAAAATTGCCAACGTTAATCTTGCAGAGACGGGGAACTTGAGCAAAGAGTTCTTCGGCGTGAGTGAGCAGGAGTAAGTATTCCGTTGCTTTTATGGACTCATTATCTATGGGCTTCTCCCTTATCGGGACGTCCCCCCGATTGCCTGCGAGCTTCTCCTCCTGTCTGTACGGTAATTTCTGTACAGCGCGACAGAGAGTCGAGTGGTTATGACGCAATCGTTAGCCTATTTTTACCAAAACTGTTTCTACGGGGCCATAATGTAACATAGAAGGTAATGGAGCCCTTTATACATTGTCGTGTTTCTTTAGAAATAAATAATGGACAAATGGAGTCTTTAAACGCCTCAGATGTAAAGTTATTCGCTGTCAAAGTGACGCCAAAATGAATGGGAGTCAATGGAAATGCTAACGCAAGTGAAGTTCTGCTACAAGATGGCGGCACCCGGCCGACTTCAACTTCCGGTCGATGGATTACCCCCTTGGTCGCACAGACAAAAAGTGGGTGCTTCTCATTTCTTATTTGTGCATCCTCGTTTCCTTTCCTCGCTTCCTTTCCTCGCGTCTTAGCTCCACCTCTTCAGGATGCGAGGGAAGGAAGCAAGGAAAAGACGCGAGGACGGATGAATTGAAGCAAGTGAAATGATATATCCTCGCCCCCTTTAGCGTCACTTAAAAGCGTCGTCAAGTAATGATGACTCTACACCGCTGGATTTAGCTTGCATGTCGGGATTCTTGAACATTGGAGATATTTATTTATATTGTTACCGTTTCAACCTCCACAAAACACCACATTTGTTCTTATTTTTTATATATATTACCAGTTATTATTAACAATGAATTATTGCCAGTTATTAACTGCTTTTTATTTGTTGTAGGCTGTATTATTACAGTTTGTTTAATTTTAGTGCTTTGATATAATTTTACACCACAGTGAAGCAGTTTGAAATGTTAATGTGTTGCATATTATGCCCCTGCAGGTATAAACTACAAATATACTGTGAAATCAACACATCAAAACAAATTAACTACAGGCATAAATTAAAATCATTCTCTATTCTCCATTTATCAATATAAGAGGCATTAATGAAACCATTAAAAGCAATAAGCCAGTAAAATCAATAAACATAATTAAAACTGCTGAAAAGTACGTTAAGACACTGTCAAAAAATAACTCACATTTACAATAACTTCATGCTTAATACTCACATTTATGTGTGTTTGAATGTTCTGCCATGGTTATCACTTGGAGCAGATGTGAAGGGGGAGGAGAATTTATACGTGCGTCACATTAAGTCGATAGAACACTTCCGCATAGTGTACACCTGTGTATCCTCGATCATAGCTCCTCTGGAAGCCTCCTCACTCCTCGATCCTCGCCTCCTCGCGGTGCAATTAGAGAATTGAGACGTCCTTCAAGATGGCCGAGCTCGATCGGTTTCCGGGTCATAGGATGGAGGACGGAGGATCGAGGAGACGAGGAGGGATATTGAGAAGCACCCAGTGAGTGTTGTGTCATGTTCGAGAAGCTCGTTCGATAAAGTGACTTGAACAGAATTTGATCGGGGCTTTGGTCGAATAAAGGACGACATCAAGTTATTTTTGTGAACTGTGTCCCGTGTTTTGCAGTTTGTTTTATGTCGTTCTGATCCGTGGATCGCATTGCGTTGGACTGCTCAAGTGACGCTGTAATGTTTTGTGAAGGCTACGAGAACTGTGAGTGCATATAAAGTACAAGTTTTGCTTGATTAGTGATGATTGAAGAAATTTTCCACATTTTTGTTGAGTTTTACACTCCTTACATCTTGATTGAAAACCAGCCTAATGAACTAACGATTCAACGAGACTGGTCACACGTATTTGAGTGTTCTGCACGTGTCGTCGCACGTGAGATGGGAACTGCTGTATTTTCAGTTGGTGCTGAACATAGTTTCGAGAAGATTTGAGTTTCCGACTATTTTGTGTTACACTGCCATCCAACGACATCTCAGTTTGATACATCTCAGTAAATTTCATTTTGATTCATCTCAGTTTGATTCATTTGTTTTTTTGACTCATTTTTATACATTTCATTTTCTGGGACATTTCATTGAGTTTGAGTGATTCAACTAAGCAATCTCCAGTTGATTTCAATGCACGCTACCTCAAGACAACGCATCTCAACTAATTCCTTTTTGATATTTTGATCCGATGAACAGTGAACTGTGAGTGTTCAGTTGAACTACAGAACTTAAAGTGAACTGAGAGTGAACACATAAAGGGACATTTCACGTAAGTGCTCTTCCTACTGTGGAATTCCAATGTGTATGCCATTGTTGTTGTTTTTTTTTCAAATGTGATTGTTTGATCATTTGAAGTTGTCATTTGATAACTGAGAAATCGTCCTAAGTGGTGTTTACACATATGCATCGTCAGGATTAGTAATCTATGCATCGGGAAAATTAGTAAATCGTTACACCCATACTCACCCTTCTTTGTAACAGACTCGGGTCTCTGTCCTGGAATCCATCTGCCATGGAGGCCTTCGAACGCCTGAAAGAAGAATTTTGTCAAGCTCCCACTCTCACTCATTCAAATTGCAACTTACCATTCATCGTCAAAATGGATGCTTCCACCAGTGGAGTGGGAATTATATTATCACAGCGGCAGGGAGATCCATCCAAACTCCATCCATGTGCTGCCTTCTCCAAGAAACTGACCCCCGCGGAGCAAAATTATGACATCGGCAACGTGAACTGCTGGCGATCAAACTAGCGCTGGAAGAGTTAAGACATATACTGTAGGCAGCAAAACATCTGTTCGAGGACATCACTTACCGTCATAACATGGAGTACTTACTAGAAGCCAGAAGACTCAATCTTCAACAGGACTGATGGGCTTTATTCTTCGCAAACTTTCACTTTACAGTCTCCTACTGACCGGGACTCAAGAACATCAAGGCTGATGCTTTATCTCGTTTATATATGCTTCAGACTGAGCCAATCCTCCCTCCAGCCACTATCATTGGTGCGATTCAGTGGACAATCGACGAACAGATCGCCGAAGATATGAAAGTTGAACCAGCTCTGCTGGGAGGTCCTGAGGGGATCTGTTCCATCTGCCTTACGTCTGCCCCTCATGGAGTCAGTTCACTCATCTCTGGGATCAGGGCTCCCAGGCAGCCAGCAAACCCTCTTACTCATCTGCAACCATTACTGGTGGCCCAGTATGACCCAGGATGTAAACCGCTACGTAAGAGGCTGTTCCATCTGTGCAATCTGCTGCCGCCATTACAGGAAAACTGCTGATATTACCCATTCCTCAAAGACCATGTTCCCAACTAGGAGTTGACTTACCTCCATCCGACTCAAACATCTTAAGCATCAAAGTTGCTGTGGATTGTTTCTCGAAGACTTGTCGACTCATACCCCTCAAGGGATTACCCTCTGTTCTGGAGACAGCTGAAGCCTTGTTCCACCATGTGTTCCCTTGCTTTAGATTACCTGAGGACATTGGGTCAGATCGAGGACCACAGCTCATTTCCAGAGTGTGGAAAGCATTCTTTCAACTCCTAGATGTATCATTGAGTTTATCTTCCGGGCACCATCCACAATCAAATGGGCAAACTGAGAGATTGGACACTACCTGAGGTCATACTGCCACAATCATCAGCACGGCTGGAATAAATGCCTTCCTTGGGCAGAGCAGGCACAAAACTCGGTAACACTTTATTTTAAGGTGCTTGTAATAAGCAGTAATTAACAGTTAATAAGACATTTATAAGACCTTATAAGATGCATATAAGATGCATATAAGCATTAACTACTTCATATAAGGGTTAATTAAAGGTCCAGGACCTGAAGAGATCAGGGAAACTACTCCCTCTTGGGAAGGTAAGTTTTTAAGGGACTGGGAGTTTGTGTTGCCATTTATGTTTGTTCGGCTTTCTAAAAGTGGAATGTATTGATACTTGAGAAATGTATTATTTAATTTAATTTATTTTTAATTAGTTAATGCTTATATGCATCTTATAAGGTCTTATAAGTGTCTTATTAACTGTTAATTACTGCTTATTACAAGCACCTTAAAATAAAGTGTTACCCAAAACTCAGTACGTCAAGCCACCACCGGTTTCACACTCTTCCAGTGTATATTCGGTTATCAACCTCCCCTGTTTCCCTGGTCAAGTGAGCCATCAGAAGTTCCAGCTGTGAACCATTGGATGCAGGAGAGCAAGAGGGAATGGTACTCAGCACACAACCACCTGCAGTGGGCCGTAAGGAGGCACAAGAGCCAGGCCAACACCTGTAGAGCTACCACTCCTACTTACCATCCAGGACAGAATGTCTGGCTCTCCACCAGGGACATCAATTTCCGGCTGCCCCTGTCGTAAGCTGAGTCCCTGGTATATTGGACCATTCCCTATCTTAAACTTTAATTGAGGATAGAGAGATTACAAGGGCTTTAGACACTGCTTTGGATGTGACTAGCCTAGTAAACCCCATACATTGTTCAGTTCCGGTTGTAGAGCCGTGCAGCAGGGCAACTGGGTGACTGTGATATGGCATAGTCACGGGACAAAACACAGCTGTTCCAATTAGAACATCAAACAGGTTCTCCCCACTCAGTGATGTACCCCCGCATGCCTATAGACTTAACACGTAATACACATGTGCGTGCCGTCACCGTTTTCTCAGATTCACGTTTTTGAAATTTTCATAAAGATGATAACGGTATCGCTTTCAAAACTCGTTTACAAAAACTTGTACTTTGAAACCTACTTCAAATTTTGCATTCTCAGGCTACCAAAACGCCATTGTTGTGTAAATGAATTGCCAGAACGTTTTCTGTTTTCAGTTGAAAACTATGTTGTGTAAGCGGCCCCTAAGTTCAGGGTGCGAAGTTCAGGGTGCGAAGGGGGAGCTAGGGGGAGCTGGCTCCCCTTAATAAGACATGGGCTCCCCTTAATAAGACATGGGCTCCCCTGAAAACGTGATTTGTGAAATTTTGGGGCGTCTCATAAAAATATTGACAATGTGTTATTTTGACGTGCAATTTCAGTTTTGTGTAATATGATCATCGGGGATTATTATATGTAAAGTAGCAAAAATATCATTAATTCATGCATGACGGCGATTTAAATCTAATTCACTTCAATAAAGATAACTATACATGCTATTCTTGTCATGAGCATCAATGTGTGGTGGCACTGCTGTGAAAAATCCACTCATGTTTAGTAACCATTAACTCAGATTCGTAGAAAAAAAACATAAACATTGGAGGCCATTGATCTGCACGCGAAGTCTTTGAAGTCCATTCGGCAGTTGGCATAAAGCACCACTTCTTGGATTTCTGGACGAACAGCAAAAGAAGCTGTCCCCAGGCCTCTGTTGTCTATTCTGTGTTAAGGTAAGGCATGTTATTCCCAATTATGTGTTGTGGCTGGGTTGTTATAGGCCTGTGTGACTCTCGATGTCTTATGTCTAATTGAACAGAGAAATTATGGTATTCTTCTGTAGCCTGATGAGTAATTTAACCATTGTTCATGTGAACTGAAAGACAGCCTATTTATAGACTATTTGTGTGTGGCTGTTTGACCTATCAATTCGTGTCGATAAAGTATAATAGGTATCCTGTATAGGGATTTATCCTATATACACTGTAAAAAATGATTTTATGGCAAAGTAAATAAAACAGGAAAAATCATGTATCTTTTGCTAAGAATCATTTTGTAAAAATGAAAACTTTAGAATATTAAGTAAATCCTAATTATATACTCAATTTTTACTTGTAAATATTAGACATCCAACAGACAAGTAAATTTGACTTCTGACTCTCTGCCATATTTACACACATTAATCAAGTACTTGAAGCAAATATTAAAAAAATCAAGTAAAATGTACGTCCTTGAAGAAAGGAATCTGCGCGTGCGTGGAAAGAAGAAAACCCGCGATCACTGAGGGATTTCCAATCTCCACTCCATCTGCTCTCGACGGGTAAGCAACAGTAAAAAACTGCATTATTTCGGATTTGTTTTTGTAATTTATTCAGTAAATGTCTTAATCACTTAATTCTATACATTTGAAAAGTTTAATGTTCTTAATGACGAGTTAGCTTCGTAAGACCTTCGTTAGCCATATTGTTTTCCTCAGTTTTAAACTTTACGTTTTACACACAAGTAAGTTACGCCTAAAAACCATGAATACTTAAATCACAATCTTTTTGTTTAAGTACATTTTTTTACTTTTTTTTTTTTTATTCATTTAGCTGACGCTTTTTATCCAAAGCGACTTAGAATTGCTATATATGTCAGAGGTCGCACGCCTCTGAAGCAACTAGGGGTTAAGTGTCTTGCTCAGGGACACATTGGTGTCTCACAGTGGATTCGAACCCGGGTCTCTCACACCAAAGGCATGTGTCTTATCCACTGCGCCATCACCACCCCATCACCACCCCATAGTTATTATGGTCGGGCATTAACCCCCAAGTAAGGGTTAATGCCCGACGAGGTGTCCATTGTCAGGTAACTTTATTAACGTTAATGGACGACGGCGAGGCGTGCGCGGAGGACGGTTGCCTCCGCCGAAGTCAATCAAGTTAATACCTAACTTTAGATGATGGACACCTCGAAGGGCATTGACCCGCTTATACCATGGTCACTTGCCAAATAACACATTTTTAAAACATCAGTTTATATTTTAATTAGTTTTACAATCGAAATCTAAAGTTTTTACAAACAATAACTTGGATTCCCTGGTTACGCCTGACGGTTTATTTAGCAACCGAAGATATAGTCCGCTCAGCTCGTAGAACAGTTTTTTTAAAATTGTTAACGGATACTTTGACTGCCTGTTGCTATGGTTACTCACAGCTGATGTAGCCAGCGCATTTATTTATTAATTTCGAACGGTAAACAGTCAGTTTCACCAGAACTCCTTTACTAGGTGTAACATAATTTAGATAGACGCCCCGTGGGGCCGCCATTTTAGACCGTCACCCGCTCCACGCAGTGTAATCTGTTTAGCAGGTGCAATGAGCTGTCAGGGCATTTAATTAATCATACCGAACTGATTTTCATGCGGGTTTTTTTCTGCAAATGTCATACAGGTAGCTATGATACAGGACACATGGTTCGGCGTATTTTATTATTCATAGTGGGCTTAACAGTAATAGAATATTCTGATATATGATATAAAGTGGCCATTATCCCATAAAAGGGGGAAAAACTGGGACATTTTGACTATCAATCTGATTGAAAAACCTAATGTTGTGTCTTCAAAAACAAAACGGGGACAGAGGTAAGTTAGTTTTTTTCTGTATTTAAACAGGGACAGGCAACCAAAAACGGGGACTGTTCCCTGAAACCGGGGATGTCTGGTCACCCTGTGATATGTGATGTAGGCTATGATAACGTTATGTATTTTGCAAATCACACACTATAAATATGATAGGGAAGTAGAAAGAGATAGTGGCAGTAAAGTCAAATATTTCAATAAGTTGAATAAACAATATAATTATGATTATATTATATTAGAGTCTACTTAAAGCTTTTTATATTTGTCTCTCTCTGTCGCACACACACACACACTGTACTACCGCGTTGTTCTGCATCCATCTCTTCCCAGCCCTTGACATTTAGCAGCCCGCCTCCCGAGTCTCAACACACACACACACACACACACACACGAAATAGTGAAGCTACCACCATAATTCGTTGCCTTATTTAAATCAAGACGAGAACAAAATTAGTACTCTCAAATTCCTAATTCGTTGCCATGATATGTTTATATGCATCCTGTGTGCATTAATGTGAGGAAATGGCTATGAGAGTTAGGTCATGCAGGATGTTTTAATGTTTTTGATATGATTTGGTATGTGTGAAATTAATAATGTGAATGCAAATTAATCAACTTTTAATTTAAAAGTATTTGCTGTTTACTGATTGTTTGTTTTCTCTTTTCTTAATTTCAGAATATTTCTCAAATGCAAACTGCATACTCCTTTGTGGCCTCGTTGCTGTAAACCGGACAAAGAGAGAGACCGAACACACTGAATTGTTCTCCTTAAGTCCACACAGGGGTACAATGTTTTTTTTATATTGATTCAAGCATTTCAGAATGAACTTTCTTCAATCAAATCTTCATTAATTTTCACATGAGGTGGTTGTGCAAAACATGTAACTATACTACATTGAAAAGATCTGACCTTTTAAAACATTACTGACTGAAGCACGGGCACGGCACACAAAACCACTCAATTCCTTGCCCTTACTCAGATTGTCCTTGTTGCTTAAGGACCTGGAGTGCCCTTCACTCTCATTTGTCCAAAAACCACAGAGAGTCATTGGACTTTACACAGGCCCTATCATTTAGGTGTCTTGTTTGTAATTCAGTAAATAACCATTCAGAAAAACAATACTTTGAGCACATTCGAGGGCATCTAAAAAAATATGAAACAGTGACCTGTGTTTTCAATAATTGTGAGTACAGTACAAATATATATTCAACTTTTGCATCTCATAAAACCAGGAAGCATACTCCCCACTCACTTGAACATTTCAAACCATCCATCCTTCAAAATTACAATTGTCAAACACCTGAAGATACTGAATTGATTGTTGATCAAAGTAATTTCTGTGAACCTGTTGTTGAGGAAGAACTAGATTTTGTCAAAATAATCAACAAAAAGTTGGGTTGTCTTTTTATTAAATTAGAAAGTGTTTTTAATGTTTCTAATAAGTGCATTGATGAAATAATAGATGAATTACAATTTATAACATCAACTGCTTCAAGTCCAGTTATCAAACAGATTATTGAGACGACTTTAACCCATTTAGGCCTAAAACGCCTGCTAAAAAAGGCCTTTTTACATCACAGATGTGTGATCCGGTTTTAATGGGTTAAAAAGTAATTGTTGCAATGTTGATGAGTCGGTAGTCTTAGACTTGGTGGAAAATCTTACCTCCCTTAATCCGCTAAATGCAGCTCTTGGGGTTGATGGACCTTTCCACACCTCATACAAAAGAGACAGATTTCTGAAGGAGCAATTCTCTATTGTTGAACCTGTAGAGTACATACTAGATGAAAACTGCAAATTGCAAAATGGGAACATACTGGAATGTGCTATCACAGATTTTAGATAGGAATAATGAGGTGCTTAGGAATACACAGAGCTCTAAAAGTACTTCTGAATCCTTTTGTGATGGTTCGCATTTCAAAGAAAGTATCTTTTTTCTGGAGATGGTGTAAGAATCCCTATTATACTCTACATTGATGATTTTGAGGTGTGTAATCCACTCGGGACGTCTAGAAAAAAACACAAAGTTACTGCCGTTTATTGGGTGTTGGGAAACATTCGAAGTTTCTCACGCTCCTCTTTGACATCCATCTATCTGGCTTTGCTTTGTAAAGCAAATGATGCAAAGAAATAAGGATATTCTCGTGTACTTGAACCATTGTTGACTGATCTCAAGAGCTTGGAGCAAGATGGTGTTTTTGTGCCCTCTTTTGGGAGATTTATCAAGGGCACAGTGTTCTGTATGATTGCTGACAATCTTGGTGCTCATGCAGTTGGAGGTTTTCTTGAAAACTTTACAGGGTCACACATCTGCAGATTTTGTACGGGGACACGTTCCCAATTCCAAGAGTTCGAGGTCAGATCTGGTGCATTTTCTCCAAGAAATAAACAAGAACACAAAACACATGTTCAAACAGCTTTAAGGACTGCAACCCATTGCTTTGGGGTGAAAGCCCAATGTCCAATTAGCAACATACTGAATCACTTTCATGTAGTATCAGGGTATCCTCCAGATGTGCTTCATGACTTGCTTGAGGGAATTGTACCAGTTGAATTGGCGCTGTGTTTGGATGCATTGATCAAGAAAAAGTATTTCACTCTGGCTGAGCTCAACCATCGAATCAAAACATTCCCATACAAATGGAGTGACAGAACAAACTCACCTCAAGTTGTTACACCAAACTTTGTGTCTAAAAGTAAAACCAGCATCGGTGGCAACGCCCACGAAAATTGGTGTTTATTGAGGTTGCGGTCACTAATGATTGGAGATAAAATACCAGAGGATGAAAAGGCATGGCAGTTGATAATGACTCTAAAAGATGTTGTTGATCTTGCTCTGTCACCTGTCTTTTCTGATGCAAGCATCGGTTCTCTTACGAGAGGTTCTCTCGTATTGCGTAAGTTTAGCTTACGCTACGGGAAAGATTCATCTTCTCGAGATATTGAAGCCAAAAAATTATCCTTAATTTTGTATTCATTGTCAACGCAGTGCAGCAGCTAGCAGACCTAGAGCAGGCCATCTCGCGTGCTTATTGGCTGCCCTGCTGGCATCTGCTGCAGCCTACCAGTGAGCCCCGCGTGACGTCACGCCCAATGAAGGGCGCTCGCGCCTTCATAGCGTCACAGCCCGCCAGAATGGGCGTGGCTTAGCGTATAAAAGAAGGGGCTGTAGGCTGACTTCCCTGATTTTTCGACTCTTCAGCGAGCTCTCCGAATCGCTGGATCAGAGAGAAGCCACCGCCGCCGTCGAACAGCGAACAGCCAGCTTAGGACAGCGCTGAGGAAGCCGGCCGCCTTCGCCACCTTCAGCCATCCGTGCGAGCTACGCTATCCGGCGACGTATCCTTTTTACACTGTTGTATTCTCTTCTAGCTTACTCCTAAAAGAGCGCGAGTGTCTTTTTAAAGATGCCTCGCATTTCCTGCGGCTCGTGTAGGGCCCCGGAGACAGCCGGAACCTGTGGCCACTGCGACGCACTCGCCGGAGAATCTCCCTCGAGCCTCGCTCTCGCCTTCCCCGCCTCTCTTCACCGACGCGCAGCTGCCGCTCACGAGCCTCACTGCCGTCGCGTCTGAGGATGAGGTCGAGGGACACGCTATGGACTGCTGTTCTAACCGCGGCTAGCTTCCTTTACGTTACAAGGAAGCTGCCGCGCGCGCTCTTATCTGCTCGCGCTACTTAAGCTTTCGTAGTTTCCCCCATGGCTCAGTGGCTAAACTCAAAGCATTCGCGCCAGAGACCCGTGTTCGATCCCGGCTCTCGCAGCAGAAAAAATTTATGCAGCTCTCCTCTATGAGCTCGCGACCAGCTTACTTACGAACAGAAAGCGAGCGAGCGCGCGCCCCCGAGCGCATGCGTCACCGGCGAAGGAAGGAGAGAGTGTGGTTTTTTGTCCCGCCGAGGCCTGACAAACCCCCTCTTTTTCTCAAACATTTTCCAGCTCCTCCTAGTTCGAGCGGCTGGTAATGTCTATACTGCAGTAGAGAGCCTGTTATAACACGCACGCCTGCAGACAATGCCGACACGCACACGAAAACTGTGATGACGCTCTCTCTCTTATCTGCTCGCGCCAACTAAAGCTTACTAGGTTTCCCCTGTGGCTCACTGGTTAAACCCTAAGCTTTCGCGCCAGAGACCCGTGTTCGATTCCCGGCTCTCGCAGCAAAAAAAAAAAAAAAAAAATTTTGCAGCTCCCCTCTCTGTGCTCGCGACCAGCTTTCTTACGTACAGAGAGCGAGCGCGCGCCCCGAGCGCATGCGTCACCGGCGAAAGAAGGAGAGAGTGTGGTTTTTTGTCCCGCCGAGGCCTGACAAACCCCCTCTTTTTTTCTCAAACATTTTCCAGCTCCTCCTACTTCGAGCGGCTGGTAATGTCTATACTGCAGTAGAGAGCCTGTTATAACACGCACGCCTGCAGACAATGCCGACACGCACACGAAAACTGTGATGACGCTCTCTCTTTTATCTGATCGCGCCAACTAAAGCTTATGTTGTTTCCCCTGTGGCTCAGGGGCTAAACCTTAAGCTTTTGCCCCGGAGACCCGTGTTCGATTCCGGCTCCCGCAGCAGATAAAATTTACGCGGCTCTCCTCAGCGAGCCGCCGTATTCAAGTTTATTTCCCTGTCAGTCCCCTTCAATCAGGCTACTGCAGTGGTCCATTTAGCAGCCAACGAGCCGGCTCATTTGCCCTCTCGCCTGCACACATATACGCCGTCTTCACGGCGACCCAGAGAAAATCTCAAAAGAGTATAATGTCTGGTCCGGCTCACGCCGTTGGTGTTTTAAGTGTAGTGAAAGTGCCCACGCCCCAGTGTTCACTCCTACACACAAGCACATCAAATCTCGTGTCACTCACAGAGCACACTCTCAGAAAGTGCAGAAAGGCTGCTCGAGTGTTGAATATAAGGAGTGTGTCCACAGGTCTGTGCCCACTATCTGCCCGCTCTGTTACACGGTCAATAAAACCGGTTATGAATGTAAGTCTCGTGCCCGCCGGAGAGCGTTCATGCTTACTGACACACACCTCCCCCCGGGCGCCGCCCGCGCGTTTAAATGTTATCACAAAACGCAGGGCATTGATAAGACGCTCCCCATCCGTTATGATCGGGGCGTCAAATACACTTGTAAGTCTCGTGCCCGCGCACACGCGCTCACGCTTACAGAAAGCTTTTCCACCCGAAGCGCTGCTGGCGCGTCAAAAAGTGAGAATAAAATGCTCCCCATCCCTTATGATTGGGACACCTCACATAAATCAGACGGTCTCGGCTTTCAGCGAGAAGCCATTGCCCAGAACCGAGAGCGCGCGCGCCGCGCTTTCGGCTCCGGCTCAGTTTCACAAGCCCGCAAATGGCGGCGATCTGAACCCGGAGGCCATTCGCCCCCTAGCGGCTCACATAGCTGCGTGGGAAACTATCCCAGGGATTTCAGAATGGGTTCTGAGCACAATAAGCAGGGCTATACACTTCAATTCATTTGCCGTCCCCAGCGCTTTCGAGCCCGGACCGCGACGATAGTGAATGCGGAAGTAGCACACCTACTTCACGCAGAAATAGCAAAGCTGCTGTGCAAAGGGGCTATAGAAAAGGTGCCGCCTTCTCTGAGCGAGTCAGGCTTTTACAGCCGTTATTTTCTCGTACCCAAGAAGGACGGAGCCTTCAGACCTATCCTAGATCTGAGACATTTGAACAAAGCCCTTGTGAAAAGACTGTTCAAAATGCTTACGACCAGGAAAAACCTCGCGCACGTTCGCCCGAGGGACTGGTTTATTTCTCTAGATCTGAAGGATGCCTATTTTCAGGTTCAGATAATACCCCGTCACAGGCAATTTTTGAGATTTGCCTTCGACGGTCAGGTATATCAATAAACCGTCCTGCCGTTCGGCCTGTCTCTAGCACCCCGTGCATTTACGAAGTGCATGGACGCGGCGCTCGCCCCCCTGAGAAGTCAGGGGCTGTGAATAATGAACTATCTGGACAATTGGCTGATTTTGGCACAGTCAGAGACAGAGCTGCTATCTCACAGAACAGTGCTTCGCAGTCACCTGGAAAGCTTGGGTCTCATGGTCAACTGGACCAAGAGCTCATTGCAACCCAGCCAGTCAATTTCCTTTTTAGGAATAGAACTGGACTCGGTGACCTATGTCGGCTCGTCTATCGGCACGGCGCGCGCTCCGTGTTCGCCACCTAGCCGCGTTTTTCCAGAAGGACAGCTTTCTCCCTTTGGAAACATTTTAAAGGATGCTGGGCTGTATGGCATCAGCTGCAGCGGTGCTCCAGCTGGGCCTACTGCGCATGCGCCCGCTCCAACGCTGGTTGAATGCTCGCCCGTCCCACCGAGCTTGGGTTTCTGGCGGTCAGAAAATCGGAGTGACTCAGACCTGCATAGCGGCTCTGCAGCCCTGGTTAGTGGCCGACTGGTACCAGCTGGGAGTGAGGATGGGAACCATCTCTTATCGGAAAGTCATTTCGACAGACGCGTCCAACTGGGGTTGGGGCGCGCTGTTCGAGGGCAGACCGGTCTTCGGCCAGTGGTCAGACCAAGAGAGGTGTTTTCACATAAACTGTCTGGAGATGATAGCGGTCGAGAATGCGCTGAAACGCTTCCTCCCGTTCATACAGGACCAACATGTTATTGTCCGCTCGGACAACATGTCTGTGGTATCCTATGTAAACCGTCAGGGCGGTGTCAGATCCAGAAATCTCTGCAATCTGACGGAACGCCTCCTTATTTGGTCGCAGATGCACCTGCCCTCGCTGAGGGCGGCGCATGTGCCTAGCCATTTGAACGACGGCCCAGACAAACTGTCCAGGGACAACGTTCCCCCAGGGGAATGGTCCCTGGGCCCCCAAGTGGTCCAGAAGCTGTGGCGCCTATTCGGCAGGGCGGAAGTCGACCTATTTGCGTCAAAAGACAACGCTCAATGCCCGACGTTCTTCTCGAAGGACGAGGACGCGCTGGCCCAGGTTTGGCCCAGCCTCCGGCTATATGCTTTCCCTCCGGTCTCTCTGTTACCACAGGTGATCAAGAGAATCAGGGAAACGCGCCACTCGGTGCTCCTCATAGCCCCGCGTTGGGAGAATCAGATTTGGTTCCCGGAGCTAGCACGGCTGTCACATACAGCTCCGTGGCCTATTCCGGTGAGGACAGATCTCCTCTCTCAGGCTCGCGGCACGATCTGGCATCCCCATCCAGAGCGCTGGTCTCTGCACGCATGGTTGATCAACGGGTACTCGTTGCCCTGCCAGAAGGAGTAATGAACACGATCGCGCAGTCTAGAGCCCCTTCCACGAGAAGGCTCTACGCGTCTAAATGGTCGGTGTTCTCTGGATGGTGCACGGACAGAGGTCTGGACATGCGGGGTGGCGCATCTGTTCTCCTTCCTACAAGAGCTGTTGGATAAGGGAAGGTCCCCATCCACACTCGAAGTATACGTGGCGGCCGTGGCAGCGTTCGCAGAATCGACGCACGGCCAGTCATTAGGAAGACATGAGTTGGTCATCCGCTTCCTTAGAGGAGCTAGGAGGATGAACCCGCCGCGCCCCCCGTCGGTTCCCATGTGGGATCTTTCACTGGTCCTAGAGGCCCTGAAAGCTTTTCCCTTCGAACCACTAAACTCCGTGGGGTTGAAATATCTATCACTGAAACCGTCTTTCTGACTGCACTGTCGTCAGTAAAACGTGTGGGGGACCTGCATGCGCTGTCTGTCAGCGCATCGTGTCTTGAGTTCGGGCCGTATGACTCTAAAGTCATCCTCAGACCTAGACATGGCTACGTTCCTAAAGTGATGGGCACTCCGTTCAGAGCGCAAGTTATCTCGTTGTCAGCTCTGCCAGCATCTGACAGCGAAAGTGATGTGAACCTCCTCTGCCCTGTCAGAGTACTGAAGTTTTACATTACGCGCTCCGCCTTATTCAGGCGTTCGGAACAGCTGCTTGTTTCGTTCGGTGGGCGCACCAAGGGTCTCGCCTCCTCGAAACAGAGCCTGTCCAGATGGATAGTGGACGCTATAGCAGCCGCTTACGCGTCAAAAGGTCTGCAATGCCCTCTGGGCATCAGGGCTCATTCCACGAGAGGCGTGGCCTCTTCGTGGGCATGGTCCAGTGGACTTTCTATCCATGACATTTGTGTAGCGGCGGGCTGGAGCTCCCCGTCTACCTCTGTCAGGTTTTATAACCTAGAAGTTCCTGCCTTGCAGGCTAAACTGTTGTCAATTAAAAGGGAGGTGTATTCTGCCCAGACATCCTGCTCAGATCACTCTCACATGACTCAGCTCTCCTGGTTGAGCTGCACTAAGTAGGGTATGTGCCATGTGCCTATACAGACCGGCGCGCTGCTCTGTATTCCCTATGTGTGCGTATGTACAAGTGATGGCCCGCGTGGCTGGCCACCTTATTCTCCACCTTACAGGGTTCCCCTGAAAGTTCGGGGTCTCATGGTGGATGCTTGGCGCGCACGGCGTTGACAAAGTGTTCCCGTAGCGTAAGCTAAACTTACGCAATACGAGAGAACCTCTCGTAAGAGAACGATACTCGGTTACTAACGTAACCTCGGTTCTCTCTAGAGAGGGAACGAGTATTGCGTAACCGGCCGTGCTCGCGCCACGAGCGACTTCGCTTCAGTTGTCGAAAAACCAGGGAAGTCAGCCTACAGCCCCTTCTTTTATACGCTAAGCCACGCCCATTCTGGCGGGCTGTGACGCTATGAAGGCGCGAGCGCCCTTCATTGGGCGTGACGTCACGCGGGGCTCACTGGTAGGCTGCAGCAGATGCCAGCAGGGCAGCCAATAAGCACGCGAGATGGCCTGCTCTAGGTCTGCTAGCTGCTGCACTGCGTTGACAATGAATACAAAATTAAGGATAATTTTTTGGCTTCAATATCTCGAGAAGATGAATCTTTCCCGTAGCGTAAGCTAAACTTACGCAATACTCGTTCCCTCTCTAGAGAGAACCGAGGTTACGTTAGTAACCGAGTATCGTTTTCTTGACAGCAAGATATCTGAACATCGACATAGGTTCCTTGAACTTTTTTCCCCAACGAAGGCTGCTTCCCAAACATCACTTTCTTGAGCACTATCCTCAGCTTATTAAAGACTTCGGCCCCCTGGTGGGATTATGGACTATGAGGTTCGAGGCCAAACACCGCTTCTTTAAGAAGGTTCTTCGGCAAACTGGTTGCTTCAGGAATGTTTTGATGTCTCTGGCAAGAAGGCATCAAACAATGATTGCGTTCCATTTGTATGACTCTGATCATGCAAGGCCTGCCATTTCTGTGACAAAAATGTCCAAAGTGCCACTTGAAGTGCTAAATGAAGGAATAAAAGAAACCGTGAGAAAACAATTGCCCAATGCCACTGCAGTACACGTGACAAATAAGGTGGAGTATTTGGGCACAGAGTACACTGTAGGAATGATGTTAGCATTTGGATCAACTGGAGGATTACCGGACTTCGCAGAAATTATTCAAATGGTTGTTGTTCAAGATGACCTCAGTTTTGTTGTCAGGCTGCAAAGTGCCTGGTACAATGAAGATCTCAGGGTTTTTATGTTGGAACCCACTCGTAATATGTTGGAACCCACTCGTAATATTAAAGTCCTCCAACAAGCCCTGCTAACAGACGTTTATCCACTGGCAGCTTACACCATGGAAGGAAAATCGATGGTGTCTCTAAAACACTACATTTGCATTAATTAAAAGGTTATCTACCAACATTTTATATTACCTTATTACAAGTCATTTTCATTATAAAAAAAAACTGCTATGAAATTTTTTTTCCTCAACAAGAGTGCTTGTGTAGTATTTTGTTAATGATGATGATAAGATTGTAGTAATGTAATGAAGCGTGCATGTGTGTGTTAGGGGTTGAACGACTTCAGATTTTTTGAAGTCGACTGTTATGACATCAAAGTCGAGTCGACGTCGACTAGTCGATGACGTCATTCAAAAAAACACAAAAGATGGGACTGTTTTGCAACATGCCACAATTTGCAATTAATTAACAGAAAATTATACAGATGCTGACAGCTCATAATGGGGCCGTTTACACCTGGTCACTTCATGCGTTTTTACTGATCTGATTTATCAAAACGATTCCATTTACACCTGGTCACATAAATATGTTTTCGCAAAACGGATATAAATCCGATCTTCAAACAATGCGCTATATGCAGATTTAACGGAGTTCACGTCACCAAAAGCAACAGTAATGAGCTGCATTTTATTGATTATCAGCTCATTTCAAAATCAAAGACCGCAATGAGAGAGACAGCACTAGTAAGATCATTTTGTTTCTTTACGTTTAACGAAGATGATGTGTTAAACTTGCTGCGACTTACTTTCACTTTGATTTGTGATAGTTTGCACGTTGGCTTGATGAATAGATGCTCATCTGCGGTTCTGCGTGTTGCCATAGCTTCGTCATATAATGAATATATCATGACATATAGGCTAAGACACTCGCGCACGTTTATTTTTAGCATTGTTGGGAGAAGTCCAATTTACATATGTGGTTTCAACAACCAGATGCATTTACACTTGTCCAGTTTCGTCTGGAATGCGGGCGGCCTCCTCCTGAAGTGGTTTGAGCGATCGGATTTAAATCCGTCTCGAATGCGTTTCGGATGGCATTTACACCTGGTCTTTTCATGATCGGATAGCTATCAGATCACAGAAACAAATGAAGTGGCCAGGTGTAAATAGCCCACTGTTTACATCATCATTCAGGATGAAAAGAAAAGAGTAAAGGAAAAAAAGCTATAAATTCACATCTGCACGTTAGTGATGCGCAGATCCAAGTAATACAAAATAATGTTCCAATTAATGCGGGTGAATTAGAGGTACATCATTAATATATTTAAATAAATATAAGAAAAAAATAATATTTTAATAAAGAGACTGAATTTCCTGGTAAAACAGTGAGCGTGTGTCATGCTTTTACTCTCGTTTTCAACAATATCTATTGTTAGGTTAGTAAAGTATTTACACAGACTTGATGTACCAATGCTGCTTTCTTGCTGCAATGACCCTCTGGGCTCTTCATCTGTTGTCGTCTGCAACATGTATCAAAATTAGCACAATCGTAGTGTCACATGATCAACGCGACTAGTCGACGTCAAGCTTAAAGCGTCACGGCACTGCATTAAGGTCGACTAATCTACTAGTTGGTTCAACCCCTAGTGTGTGTGCAGGTGCATGACTGTGTGTAAAATATTTGCGAGAGAAAGTAAGAGAGACACTGTGGTAGCAGTTATGAATTTAAAATTAAGCAGCTAAATCCATTTCTTTTCATTGTTTTCCCTTTTAGATTGAGATTGTTAAAAACATCAACAATGTCCTCACCTAGCCCAGCTGTACTACGAGTAATTCTACAGGACCATGACGTACGGAAATTGTTCCTTCCAACTGGGATTCCAAACACAGTCGATGATCTTCTGACAATTGTAAAAGAGACTTTTCAATTGGAGGAACATTTCAGTCTCATGTACATGGACACTGATTTTGGTCAGTTTTTTACTCTGACCACTACTGATGACATTATGAACAAGGGCTCAATCAAAATCATTAGAAAAGTAGAAGATCCATTCATTATTTCAGTCATTCATCCATTCAGTCATTTTGACACTGACACCTGTTTGTGACTCTGACATCTTTACACCAAGAGATTTGGCCCAGAATTCTACAGATGACCAAGCCTCAACCAGTTCTAGAGAGACTTTGCTATTTGCACCATCTGAGGTTCGCACGGAAAAGTGGCCAGAAAAATTTAAAGTTCCAGAGTTTTCCTTTGATATTGAAAGTGTTCTCCAAACTGGAAATCAAGCACATTTTGAAGATGGTACTCTCCTTCAAAATCATAGTGTGAAATCTGACATCCTGCAAAAGCTTTCTGAATCCATATTTAAATACACAGCATATCCCACAAATCTCCAGATACAGTCAGTCATAGAGGCTTTGATAGAAAAGAATCCATGCCTGAAGGAACCTGGATGTTTTTCAGGGATGTACGGCTGGCAACAAAGTCTGAAATTCAAAATGGGCAACTATCGTTCGAAGTTAAGGAACCGAGAGCTAGCCTAACCAGAGCTTGTGGTTAACACCTTGAAAAGGAAGCATCCAAATGAAAGAGTTCCTAGCAAGAATGTCAAAAAAACAAAAAAACCTGAACTGAACTATCGTCCTCCACACCCTAACGGGGAATCCCTTGAGAGTTTAGAAAATGAACGTCAAGCTTTGCTGGAGGAAATTTAAAAAAAAGACATAACAGTCATTGTAGAGAAAATGTCTAAAACATTCTCATACAGACGACATGAAGTTGTCAATCTCAGCCCACCAATTAAAGATTACCAGGAGAGGATGGCCTGCTTTATACACCGAAGCACAGGTAAGTTACATTATTGTAGGTGTTATATTTTGATTGTTTGATGTCCACATAAGGATTTTTTGTGTATGAATTATTTAACTCTTTAAAATAAGAGTTAAGGAGGGATTCCGAAGAATTACTGCTGTGCCCCTGGAGCAAACCTTTATGTACAAACTAGATGGCTACACACCAAGAATCTTGGAGCTTTTGAAAGCTAAGGGAGGTGTTGCAGGAGTGAAGATACAGTCACGGCTCAGTGCATTGCAAAAAAGTAGCTGTATGAACAGAGGTGTAAAGTCCAGGTTCAGAAAGTAAAAGTCCTCCTTAGTATTTTGTTCCAATCACCTGGATTTGCTAATTAGCACAGTTTTCCAGCCAGGAGAGCTGGCTGAGTTCATGGGTGGAATAAACATATGGCAGGGCTTTTCCTTTTTGACCCCTGGACTTTACACCTCTGTTAATATTCTGTTATGTTGATTTGTGTATTGGCTGCTAAAATGTGGTGGATCATCATTTACAAATGCCGCTCGATAACACCCATTCCGCCACACTCTTCTATCTGTCCCTCCATCTGTTTTTCTGACTATTTTACTTACTGAAACCCTTCAAAACTTTTTTAAAATGTTAACTTTTATTAATCTTAAAAATTGAAAAAAGTTTGTCAAATGACAATTATTTAGTATTGATTATTAGAAATAAATCTCTTCCCAGGGTCACACCATTGAGAAAAGACGAGATGCCGTGATCCACAGTCTCATTGAATATCTTGGTGAGGTGGAGGAGAATCTTTTCAAAGACGGCAGTGTAAGTCCCAGACATGTTATGCTAATAATTTCTATCCAATCTGCCACATAAGATATTCAAAGTGTTAGAAATGAAAGATTCATATTTATAGAGATGGTACACCCAAAAATGAAAAGAGTAAATATTTACAGCTAAAAAGTTCAGATTGTTAGCTCGGTTTTCATCAAAAATATGAGGTTGAGTAAATAATGAAAGAATTTTTTTATTTTTGGGTGAACTAACCCTTTTAAACCATTCTCCTCAAGTGCGTGTTACATGGGGTCAGTGGATATTGGATGTTTATTTGATTAGATGTTGAAACAATACAAGGGTGGGTGAATACGTTCCAAATTTCTATTTTTGGATGAAATTGGTGATGGCTTCTTAAGTAAAAATTACTAATTTCCCAATCACCGAAGCCCAGTCATTCTCATATTGGTGACAGAAGACCGCAAAGCCTGGTAGGCTGCTCCAACTTGTCATGTGGAAAGATGTAAAATTGTCCTAAACTTTTTTTTTATGTTTATACAACATTAAAGCTTATGAGGGTATTAACCTTTTAAATTTGTTTTTTCCCTCATCCTCCTGGATTGCATAAGGATGACGATCAAGAAAACTTCACGGAAGATGTCCTGATGATTCTTGTCCATGGAAACGGAGACGGACAGCCATGGTGTCCATTGTGCTTGAAGGAAGCAAGGTCCTAACTAAATGTGGAAATACTGCAAAAGCTTGTGCTCTCCTGATGGGACTGGTTAGTGTTGTAGTACTCGAGACCGGTCTTGGTCTCGAGACCACTTTTTGATGGTCTCGGTCTCGTCTCGGACTCGACCGCATTTGGTCTCGGTCTTGTCTCGGTCTCGGACATATGAGGACTCAGGATTTTTTTTCAAGACCAGACTAGACCATGACTGTAAAAATATCACTAATTTGCCAGTATATTGACTAATTTTTTTGTTAACATCCTTGCTTTTATTGTATGTAAAACGTACTGATTCAAATCCAAGCAATAACGTGACTCATTGGTCATTGCTAATTATGTATTTTTGTTACTGCTGCCTGTCACCTATCCCCGCCCCCTTTCACTCGCACTCCCAAGAAAGTGATCTGTGGTTCCCTTTCAAGGCGGTCACTTCGACATTACGTCATACTGACGTATATGGGAACTCCTCCCTTCTCCATTTTCACTGAAATCTTATAGGATAACGCCAGCTGGAGACAGCTGGCCAATTGACGCAAAACATGCAAATGCTGACCGGTCCGCGGGGAGTATAAATAGCATGGACGCGACAATTACGTCAGAATCTCTTTCTTCACGCTAGAAGTCTTATCTGAAGTCATCGTGGAAGTTGCAATAGAGGTTACTCACCATGTTTCCTCCCCGCATCCAATGGCTGCTACATGCCAGATATGTGCGGTATTTACTCGCTCTACCCAAACAAGGATCTACCGAGGCCGCACTCATGGACGACAGGCATGTGCCGGTCTACCAGTGCGCGCCCTCATAAACCCGGGCATCAGCTGGGATGAGGCCCACTGCCGCCAGCGGCCGCTGGTGGGCCCTCTCACGCCCAAAGAAGAGTTGAATAGCCCGGTATCTAAAAACAACCAGGCTACTTCAAGAAAGATTCCGTCTTCACGACGTCCTATGGTAAGTCATGCGAAAGATGCATCCAGAGAGACGAGGCAAGGCCATGGCTCTGTGTCTAAAGGCGCAAAATGGGCATTTCCCCCTGTGTCTCAGTGGCGAAACCCAAAGCCGTCGCACGGGAGACCCGTGTTCGATCCCTGCTCTCGCAGCATATAAAATTTAGTCTCGCCGCGGCCAGACTTTACACCGAAACTTTTGATCTCTATACGGTCCAGCCTTCCTCGATGTCTCTCTTCGTCGGCACCTCGTCCCGCCTAATTCGGCTACAGCCGCCAAAACGGTTCGAACCCGAACGAACCGGATCTTCACCGTTGGCAGAGGGCGGGACCGGTAATGTGGCGACACAGGCCACGGAGAGCGCCGCGCCAGGACGCCCCGCTCTGGTAATGGAGGTGCACAGCTACAGCTTATGTCGTCAGGCTGCCCTGTATCCTTCAGTGCAACTGGCCATTCTGATTTAACCACGTATCCACAGTTGTTGTCGCTACGCCACTGACGCTGTGTTTATGTTCACACTGCTCACTGATATGTGCTATAATTTGTGCCGTTATATATTGTTATATCCTTATATATTGCCCTGTATCCCTCAGTGCAACTGGCCATTCTATTAACGACGTATTCACAGTTGTTGTCGCTATGCCACTGACGCTGTGTTTATGTACACACTGCACACTGATATGTGCTATGATTTAACTGTTATGCCCTTATATATTGCCCTGTATCCCTCAGTGCAACTGGCCATTCTGATTTAACCACGTATTCACAGTTGTTGTCGCTACGCCACTGACGCTGTGTTTATGTTCACACTGCACACTGATATGTGCTAAGATTCGCGCCGTTATATGCTGCCCTGTTTCTTCAGTGCAAATGGCTATTCTGATTACCACGTATTCACAGTTGTTGTACGATGAAATGACGCTGTGTTTACGTGCACTCTACAAACTGTTATGTATTCATGATTCATGCCGCTAAAAATTGCCCTGTATCCTTCAGTGCAACTGGCTATTCTGATTCACAGTTGTGCGATGCCACTGACGCTGTGTTTATGTACACTGATATGTGTGTGTGTTATGCTTATGCCACGATATTGCCCTGTACCCTTCAGTGCAACTGGCTATTCTGATTACTACGTATTCACAGTTGTTGCGATGCAACGGACGCTGTGTTACGTACACACTACGCACTGTTATGTGTATGATTTATGCCATTATATAATGCCCTGTTCCTGTATCCTTCAGTGCAAATGGCTATTCCGATTACTACGTATTCACAGCGTGCGATGCAACTGACGCTGTGTTACGTACACACGGTAAACTGCGTTATGAATTTTGCCGTTGTTGTCCTGTATCCTTCAGTGCAAATGGCTATTCTGATTACTACGTATTCACAGTTGTTGTGCGATGCAACTGGCGCTGTTACGTACATACTACACAGCGTTATGCGTTGGGATTTATACCATTATATATTGCCCTGTAATTTTCAGTGCAAATGGCTATTCTGATTACTATGCAGTACGTATTCACAGTTGTTTTGCGATGCAGCTGACGCTGTGTTTATGTACACACTACACACTGTGTTATGAATTTTGCCGTTGTATATTGCCCTGTATCCTTCAGTGCAAATAACTATTCTGATTACTACGTATTCACAGTGTGGCGCGATGCAACTGACACTGTGTTACGTACATACAACTCACTGTTATGTGTAATGGTTTATGCCATTATATATTGCCCTGTGTCCTTCAGTGCAAATGGCTATTCTGATTACTACGCAATGCATATTCACAGTTGTCGTGTGATGCAACTGACGCCGTGTATATGTACACTCTACACACTGAATGTGTTATGATTTATGCCGTTATACATTGCCCTGTATCCTTCAGTGCAAATGGCTATTCTGATTGAGTACACAGTTGTTGTGCGGTGCAACTGACGCTGTGTACACGCTACGCACTGATGTGCTATGTTTACGCCGCTAAATATTGCCCTGTATCATCAGTGCAACCGGCTATTCTGACTTACTATGTATTCACAGTCGATGTCGCGATGCCTCTGACGCTGTGTTTTTGTACACACTAATGTGACTATGCTATCGCGTTGCCCTGTATCCTTCAATGCACCTAGCTATCCTATCTAACTGTGCATAGTCACAGTTTGTCGCTACGGCGACTTGCGCTGCATC
This sequence comes from Tiaroga cobitis, assembly GCA_030578255.1. Classification (NCBI taxonomy): domain Eukaryota; kingdom Metazoa; phylum Chordata; class Actinopteri; order Cypriniformes; family Leuciscidae; genus Tiaroga; species Tiaroga cobitis. Next base: position 51,966,290 of record CM060597.1, read on the forward strand.
TGTGTCCACACTGAAGCGTTATGCAGTTATGTTGCTAACGTAACTGACCATTATGTGAACTGTGCATATTCATGCAGTTTCGGTCGCTTCGTCGACTTGCACCACATTATACACTCAGATGTTTGAAATGTGGACACTGATGGGTAATGCTGTTATGTTGCCCTCTATCCTTCAGTGCAACATCCAGCTATCCTATCTAACTGCATATTCTGTTCTGTCGCTATGGCGACTACACGGCACGTACAAGGACGTGTTTTTGCTATTTTGTTGCCCTGTTTCCTTCAGTGCAAAACTAGTTATCCTAATCTAACCGTGCATATTCGCAGTTCTGGATGTATGTACGTAAACGGATGTGTTATGCTGTAATGCTGCCCTGTTTCCTTCAGTGCTGCTAGCCATCCTAATCTAACTATGCATCTTAGTTTCTGTCTCTACACAGTTTCTGTTGCTACAGCGACTTACGCTGCGTTATGTACATGCAAGGATGCGCTATTCCTTACTTACTTGTGTTATGCTGCCATGTTGCCCTGTATCTTCAGTGCAACTAGCTATCCCAGTCAAACTGTGCATATTCACAGTCTCCGTCGATACGGCGACATGCGCTGCATTTATTTACAAATGGATGTGTTCATGCAGCGGTGTTGCCCCGTATCCTTCAGTGCCTAAATACTGAGCTAACTGCGTGTATTAAGTTGGCGCTACAGCGACCTATGCTGTACGTGCATGTGCTACGCTGTTATATTGCCCCGTTCCTATCAGGGCAACTGGTTTTTCTGTGCTAACTCATATATTCACAGTTGTAGCTACAGTTACGACTGTGTTTGTGTGCTTACTGAGGTGCTATGCTATTATGGGGCTATTTTCTAACTGCGTATATTCACAGTTGTTGTCGCTACGGCCACTGGCACTGTGTTTATGTACATTCAGTTATGTGTTGATGTGCACTTCTGTACATTGGCTATAGAACATCGGCTATGTTCTACAAGGTGGCACCCCAGCCCCAAGCTGTGGAACCTTCTTGTGTGTCCGCTGCTGGGTCCTTAGTTGAGCAAGACACTTCAAACTGACAAGTGCTGAGACGGAGCTCTCCCTGAGATGGCCTTACCACCGGCTCTCGCCCCAACGAAGCACTTGGAGACTTACGCTCATTCTAGTGAATAGTGTCGCATTGTCTCGGACCTGATGACTGCAGCGTCACTCTCAGTCCGATACCAAGCTACGTTCCGAAGTCGCTTACACCGTTCAGAGCACAGGTTGATCCCTGCCCGCCTTATCTGCTGAGTTCAGCCTCGCATGATGCCGATGCTCAGAGTGATGTTGGTGTTACCGGCCTCAGACCTAGGGGAATCTGGGCAGGTACAAAGCCACAGGCTGGATAGCACTGTGGGTTGGAAAGAAGTGGAGATACAGAAATTATGTCTTTCTCAAGCGCTGGATGTTTATTTCTGCTTCTTTGAGTCACATATCTCAATAGTACTATGAGATCATAAACCGTAACTTTAGCCATTACATGGACTATATAATATAGAAATTGTCTATAACTATACTGAATACAATAAACAAACCAACATGTAAAGCATTGGTATATATCAGATAAAATACAAAACCCATTAATAACATATTGTGAAATGGATACCAGTCTTACTGTATAATATATCAAATATACATCAACAAATGACACTATAGATTATATTATATTATGATTTAAACTGTTCACATGACTGTGTGATAATTAATCACCAGCACAACACATTGGTCTGCCGTTTGCGTGTGTCTAGGCACGCGCACTTTAAATGACGGCGGCGCAACCTCCATAGAACATTGAAAGGCGCTGGTTAACAAAATGTATACCGAACGAGCACCGGCAATACAAACAAAATGATACGAAGTCAGAGAGACTTAATAAGCATTACATCTTACTCTTTAAACATACCGATGTTCACTCAACACAACTGTTTACAGTCCGTACCAAAAAGACGAGAACGGAACCTTCACTGACGGTGACAGACAGTGACAGACTAACTTCAACTAGCTCGTTAGCTAAAGCTGCTAACAACAGTATAAACACAGCATAATACCATTTCTACACAGAACATGACAACATACATCACCTAGACAACCGTACTGGTGATATACTATTTCAATACTGTTTAACAGAGATTGGAAAGGTTTAAAAATATACCTGTGGGTTGGAAAGAAGTGGAGATACAGAAATTATGTCTTTCTCAAGCGCTGGATGTTTATTTCTGAGCGCTCTAGCTACCGTCTCCACGGCAACCCACCACGGCGAAGCAGCGCAACAGCGCCATCCACCGGCGCGAAGCGAAACACATGGAAATGCTATCTCCCATGCAACAAAAGCAAAAAAATAGGAGGAGGCAACTGTTTTTTTTAAACCAAACTAATATATGAGACCCTTTTCTCTACCCATTACACTCTCCCCTACTTTAAGAGATGTCTCCTGACATCCAGTACTAAACTGGACTACTGGCTACAGTGGTACTCTCAGACTATCGGTCAAGACGTCAGGTAAGTACGGTCTTCAGGAGTCATTAGTCTGAACAGGAAGTAAGCCTGCAGTATGTCAATCACAGGTAAGTAGTATGAAGGTAAGATTGTATATCGATGTCAATGTCTTTCATGTCCTGGCCAATGTCAATTCTACCGTACGTCCCTACAGCTGGGGGAGGATAGTAGCATCTCTCATGAAACACTGGGTAGGCCAGCATGGAAGAAGGGGTACAGTACATGGCATTAGTTCCCATTTTCCAAGGCTGGTAGGAAGGTTCTCCTGCCTGGTCATACATGAAAATGTTTCTGGGTTTGACTGGTCGAGTGGACCTCCGCAGTTGCTGATCTACTTCTCGTACTGGCTGAGGGACGGGCACAACATCCATCTCAGGATCCTGAGGGCTTCCACTCTCCATAGCATCATCCCTGTGTTGATCCGCTCCTTCCACAGCTGGGGACAGATCTACCCCTCTTGGTACAGGCATTGGCTCTGCTGTCACCAAAGGTTCAGATGGTCCTGGCCACCATACATCCTCAGAATCAGGTGCACGGCTCAACGGTTGATATTCGGGAGCCCCAGCCCTCAGCTCACTGTGTAGCTCGGGTTGAGGTGGGTGGTGTCTTTCAGCCCTCCTCTCATACACAGGCAAGGGTCTAAGGTTGTAGGGGCACTCCCCCTCATCATCTGAGGTGCCGACATCAGACTTAGTTGCTTCTCTAGTTGGCATGTGACGGCTCTCTCCTTGGGGCTTTCGCTCCACACCAGTGTCAAGTTCCTCATGGTTGACTGGCAAGTCACTGACAGGCAAGAGGAGGTTGCGGTGGAGCACCCGGAGAGTCTGGCCACCTGTTACAGCTTGGATTCGATATACAGGTCCATCTCCCAGCCTCTCGATGACACGGTGAATCTTCTGTTCCCAGTAAGATCGAAGTTTGCCTGGGCCACCTCTCTCCGACAGGTTCTTGACAAGCACACGATCACCTGGTTGCAGCAAGGCTCCTCTGGCACCTCGGTCGTAGTGCCTTTTCCCTTTCTTGGAAGACTTCTTGCTGTTCTCAGAGGCAATCCGGTATGCATCCTGCATCCGGGAAGCCCAGGTCTGTACATACTCCTGCCGTGTCTGTACCACCCGATCTGGGTCGAGATTGAATATAAGGTCAATGGGCAGCTGTGGATGTCTTCCAAAGAGGAGGAAGAATGGTGAGTAGCCTGTAGACTCATGCTTCGTGCAGTTGTAGGCATGGACTATGCTGGGAAGATGGTTTTTCCACTCTGCCTTCTTTTCCTCATGGAGCGTTCTGAGCATCTGGAGAAGTGTTCTGTTCAGGCGTTCAACAGGATTCCCCTGCGGATGGTAAGGAGTAGTTCGAGAGTGAGAGATCCCTGCCAGCTGCTGAAGTCTCTGGAACAGGGTGTTCTCGAATTCCCGCCCCTGGTCATGGTGGAGCTTTTGAGGGTACCCGAAGCGTGGAATGAAGTCGTAGAAGATCTTTTCGGCCGCTGTTTTGCCAGACTTGTTCCGAGTAGGGTAGGCCTGAGCAAAACGGGTGAAGTGATCTACTACCACAAGGATGTACTCGTAGCTTCCTTTACTGGGATCAAGGTGAAGGTAATCAACAGAGAGCAGTTCAAAAGGTGCGCTAGTTGTGATTGAGCCCATTGGTGCTTTCTCATGGACAGCAGGTCGTTTTTGTTTGATGCATGGGCACTGGCGGATGACGTAGTCTTCGATGTCGCGCTGCATGAAAGGCCAGTAGAACCGTTGCCTTGCGAGGTGGATGACTTTATCAGCGCCAACATGTCCCATGTCATCGTGTAGGTGTTTGAACACGGTTGACTTGAGTGCTTTGGGAAGGACCAGTTGTTGATTTTGTCCTGCATGCCTGTACAGAATACCATTATCCAGTTTGAGCCTGTTCCACTCATGTATAAGTCGGCGTGTTCCTGGTTGTATTGGACTCCAGTCTTTGTCTCTCGGATTCCATCGGCTCTCTTTCAATCGGATCACCTCGGAAATGGGCTCATCTCCTTTCTGGGCGGCTCTGATGTCTTCTGGGGTGAACATGGGCGTACTCACCGGGGGAGGGTCGTCATCACAGGTGGAGATCTGAAGGGCGGCAGCCCAGGACACATCCTCATCTCTCTGAGCTTTATTCCCCTGCCAGATGGCAGATACAACCTCAGGTGGCATTGTCTCAGTGTACTCCTTCAGGTTGTCTTGGAGTTTCACTGGGAACCTGGACAGGGTATCCGCATCCACATTCACCTTGCCTGGCCTGTACTTGATGTTGAAGTGGAAGTCAGCTAATTCACCAACCCAGCGATGTCCAACAGCGTTCAGCTTGGCCGTGCTCAGGACGTAGGTGAGGGGATTGTTATCTGTATACACAGTGAATGTTGTTGCGTAATACAGATAATCACGGAATTTATCGCATATGGCCCACTTCAGAGCGAGAAACTCAAGCTTACTGGAATGGAGGTGGTAATTCTTTTCAGCAGGCGTGAGTGACCTGGACCCATAAGCAATAACCCGGAGTTTGTTGTTCTGTTCCTGGTAGAGCACCGCCCCCAAACCTTCATTGGATGCATCAGTGTGTAGGATGAATGGCAAATCGAAGTCGGGGTAGGCCAAGATGGGGGGTTTGATCAGCATGTCCACCAGGCGGGACACAACAGCACTGTGTTCGGGGGACCACTGAACTGGTGTCCGGGATGGTAACTGACCACTGCTCTGGCTTTTTTTTGTGGACTTGGCTGCAACAGGGCTCTTATTAGACAAGACAGGATGTTCTTGAAGCTTAAACAGTGGCCGGGCTATTCTGGAAAAGTCCTGGATGAATGAGCGATAGTAGCCCAGGAAACCAAGTAGAGCTCGGACCTCTCCGACATTCTTTGGCTCTCTCTTCTTCATCTGCAACACAGCCTCTAGGTCTTTGGGATCTACCTGAACACCTTCACTCGTAACCAGGCGTCCAACATATCTCACTTGGCGTTTGAACAGCTCACACTTTTTCGGGCGCAGCTTCAGACCATGCTCCCTTAAGCGACACAGAACTTGTCTTAAGTCCTCAACATGGCCCTGGAAAGTCTTGGAAAAGCAGAGCACATCATCCAGGTAAGGAGAACAGCATTCATCTCTTAGACCGGCCAGTACGCCCTCCATACAGCGTTGGAATGCTGCCGGAGCGTTGGTGAGGCCAAATGGGAGGCGTACCCACTCGTAAAACCCCCAGGGTGTGCTAAAAGCTGTCAGGTGCCGGCAGCTCTCTTCCACAAAACCCTGGTGGTAAGCACTGCCCTGGTCAAGTATGGAAAACCATGAGTTGCCTCCTAAATTGTCAAGCAGGTCCTGGATGCGTGGAAGGGGGTGGCGGTCGTGGATGGTTTTGCTGTTCAGCCCCCGGAAGTCAACACAGAGACGTAGGCTCATGTCCTTTTTCCTCACACAGACCACAGGAGAAGAGTATGATGAGGTGGATTTTCTGATCCAACCACGGTCAAGCAAGTTCTGAACATAGTCTTTTACCTCTTGATACAAGGGCTTTGGGATGGAATTGTAAGACTTTTGAACAGGTGTTTCATCTGTAAGGTTGACTCTAAGTTGGAGGTCAGGAATACAACCAATGTCAGCATCGTCTTTGGCAAACACATCAGACTGCTCGAACAACATTTCCTTAACTAACCTCTGTTCATCTTCAGCTAGATGTGATACGTCAACAGGAGGGTGCCATTTGTCTTTAGCTTTAGACCTGATCTGTCTGTCCTGTTCTTTGTTCATGCAAGTCGTTGGATCTGTACTTAACTGGACTGCAAAAGTTTGGACAACGTCATTTGGCGTGTGCTCAAGACTCGGGACAGATTTGACGTCAGCCACTTCCTCAAGAGTGCCGAGAGTGATTCTTTGGTTCAAATAAATGGCATGTCGAGTTGCATTTTGGATGGGAATTTTAATGCATTTTGAGGGCCCACAAGGGATGTCAACTAATGCAGGGAACAGTTCTAGGCCCTCAGGGCAGGTGTTTTCTATAAGAGGCTGGAACAGCATGGTACGATTCCTTGGCCACCCCCTAACCCGGCACCTGACTTCATAGACTCGACCAGCAGGGATAGTGACACCTTTCTTGCCTGTGTGTACAGTACACAGGGCTGTCTCGTCAGTGGTGATTATCTGAAGGGCAGAGACCAAAGCCTCAACTGTGTTCTCAGGGACACTTAAAGCATCGGTCAGAATAGCAGTCACATTTACAGTGCTGTCATGCTCTTTGATAATCTCAGCTATGACGTTACTTCCTAACAGGGGACAGTGACAAGTCTGACTGACCAGTAGGGGCACTCCAATTGTCACCGACCCATGGTGCTCACTACAAATCTGCAGGTCAACCTCTGCCCATCCATCAAGGGGAACTTGCGTACCATTTGCTGCTGATATTTCAAGAGGCTGATCGGCAAAGAGGGACTGAAGTGGTTGGATTTTGACATGGGGTGCTGCTTTGTCTATCCAGGTTTTGCTGACCATGGTCACTTGAGCCCCTGAGTCTAAAAGCATTTCAATTGGCACACCATTGATGTTGCAAATGACGGTACAACGTTTTCCTATGAGCTGGGCGATGCGTTTTTTTGGATCTGCTTGGCATGGTATGAGTAGCGGTTTGATCTTAACAGTGGGCTGAATGCTGTTCACAGTCACTGGCTGCCCTGCTCCAGCGACTTCCTCCCGTTTCCCGACGACTTCCTCTGTAAACAGCCAATAGCTCGGTGTCCTGCCTGGCCACAGACAAAACAATGGGGACAGCTCATGGTTCCACTAACTACGCAGTCGTGGCATCTACCCTTTTTGTCAGCTGACAGTGTCCGTGGAAGACTAACAGATGTGCTAGGGCGGCCAGACTGTACACGTTCTGCAGACTTGTCAACGAGTGTCAGGTGTCTGGTCAGTGAGGACACTTGGGCAGTCAGCTCTCTGATAGCGTCACGGTTAGCCTGTAGCTCAGCGTCAACTGGACTCGGTTTGGTCGTGTCAGGCTGTCCGTCATGGTCATATCGGGCACTGCTTACAGTTACCGGTCTATACTTAGCTACCGCACCCAGGCGTTTTAACCTCCCCTCTTCCTCAGTCATGGACTTGGTCATCTGTTCTAACAGAAAGTCATCGCTGACCTGCATGTCAGAAAGGAAAGGTTTGATGTCATGTCTAACATAAGTGTTTCTCTCATTTAGACCTTGGTAGAGTGTGTGTAGAAAAGTACCCTGTACAAGCCTTCTGTCATAACTAAACTCTACACCAGGTTGCTGTGACTCAAAAATGACTCTCTGCTTTAACCCCATAAGCCTGTACAGAAACTGCTGTGGACTCTCTCTGTCATGTTGTCTAGCATTACTGAGCTCTTGAAAGAGCTCGGTTACACTTTTATCCCTGATGTGAGAGCGGAGAAACCTTTTTAACCCCTTCACTGTTAGATCATCATGGTTAGTGAGCATTTCCCTGAATGTACCTGGCTTAGTAATCTTAAGTACAGCTCTAATAATTTCAGCCTCGCTAAACCCCTCTTGTAAAGCAGCGTCAATCTGCTTACAAAGACCATTAAAGGAAATGTCAGAACCCATGTCAGATACCTGACCACCGTGTATTTTACACTCTCTACGTGGAAGCAGAGCAGTAACATCAGACAGTCTTACTACCTGGTCTGTTACAGTTGAGGACAGGCTTGTCCTACCATGGTGGGCACCACGGGTGCCAGTGACGCTCGGCTGGGCTTGTCTCCCCTTAGTAACAGGTACATGAACTTCTCTGTCCATGAGTGACGTGTGTGTGTGCATGTCCATGGATGACGGGTGGGTGTGAATGTCCACCGTGGAGGGAGATAAGAGTTGATGTGTAGGCGTCAGTGTGCCGTCCATGTGAACAGTGGAAACACAGACCTCACCAGACCCGGAGTCTGTCGATGTCAGTTCCTGCAGCAGGTCCTGGAGGGAGAGGAGTTGAGCCATGCCTTCATCTTCCATCGCCTTCAACCTCTCGCTCCTGGTGTAGTCGATGATGAAGTCATAGAGCTCTGGTTCACAGAGGGTCTCAGTGCTTTCACTGCCATCTTCAATTGACCTTGCAACCAACTGCAATTGGCTGAAACTCAGCGCTGGAAGCTGTTTGATGATCTGGAAGATCAACATTCGCCGTGGGGTTACTGTAGTCATTGTGACGTCTCGCCGGTGACTGTTGCTCTCTGGATGACGCTCAACCCAGCAGCCTTCCCTGAAGCTTGGACCCCTGATCTCACTGTTGCAGTGACTGTTCACCTCGCTTTTCGATTCTAAATCCCGGACGAGCCCCCAATTGTTACCGGCCTCAGACCTAGGGGAATCTGGGCAGGTACAAAGCCACAGGCTGGATAGCACTGTGGGTTGGAAAGAAGTGGAGATACAGAAATTATGTCTTTCTCAAGCGCTGGATGTTTATTTCTGCTTCTTTGAGTCACATATCTCAATAGTACTATGAGATCATAAACCGTAACTTTAGCCATTACATGGACTATATAATATAGAAATTGTCTATAACTATACTGAATACAATAAACAAACCAACATGTAAAGCATTGGTATATATCAGATAAAATACAAAACCCATTAATAACATATTGTGAAATGGATACCAGTCTTACTGTATAATATATCAAATATACATCAACAAATGACACTATAGATTATATTATATTATGATTTAAACTGTTCACATGACTGTGTGATAATTAATCACCAGCACAACACATTGGTCTGCCGTTTGCGTGTGTCTAGGCACGCGCACTTTAAATGACGGCGGCGCAACCTCCATAGAACATTGAAAGGCGCTGGTTAACAAAATGTATACCGAACGAGCACCGGCAATACAAACAAAATGATACGAAGTCAGAGAGACTTAATAAGCATTACATCTTACTCTTTAAACATACCGATGTTCACTCAACACAACTGTTTACAGTCCGTACCAAAAAGACGAGAACGGAACCTTCACTGACGGTGACAGACAGTGACAGACTAACTTCAACTAGCTCGTTAGCTAAAGCTGCTAACAACAGTATAAACACAGCATAATACCATTTCTACACAGAACATGACAACATACATCACCTAGACAACCGTACTGGTGATATACTATTTCAATACTGTTTAACAGAGATTGGAAAGGTTTAAAAATATACCTGTGGGTTGGAAAGAAGTGGAGATACAAAAATTATGTCTTTCTCAAGCGCTGGATGTTTATTTCTGAGCGCTCTAGCTACCGTCTCCACGGCAACCCACCACGGCGAAGCAGCGCAACAGCGCCATCCACCGGCGCGAAGCGAAACACATGGAAATGCTATCTCCCATGCAACAAAAGCAAAAAAATAGGAGGAGGCAACTGTTTTTTTTAAACCAAACTAATATATGAGACCCTTTTCTCTACCCATTACATTGGCCCTGTAAGGGATTTGTGGATGTACATTTGTGGATTGTGTGCTTGGTGGATGGTACTAGGGACGTGATGTTTTATACAGAGACTTTCTCTCTGAATTCGACGCTTTAAATGGTTGCTTAATGCCTACGGGATTTAGGGATGCTGGCTGTCTTCTCAGAACACATTCGCCATGGTTCCAAGTTAGATGCACCACCTTAGCGTCGTGGGTTCGGTGAGTTTTATCAATGTACTCATGAAACTGTTACCACCTGCTGTGCAGTAGTCTGTATTGCAGAGTTACCTTTGCTGCTAACTCTGTGTTATGACTATAAGGTTACATAGCTGTTTCCACATTACGCAGTAGTTTCCAATGTACTGTTAACTCTGCGTGTGGCTTAAGGTTATGCAGCTGTCACCGCTATGCCGTCGACACTGTGTTAGCTCTTGTGCTCGAGTGCTTATGGTGTTGTGCTGCCCTGTCCAGTGCAGCCTTCGCCTCATTGCAGTGGATGCGCAACTTGGTAAAGCCGGAGCAGACGTTGGTCTAGTTTCGCCTATCAGTTTTGAGTGCTCCTAGCGGCGCTGCTGGCTTAGAACTGTGTTTCCTGTGGGAGTGTAGCTTGACCCCGTTCAGGGCTTATCTTCACTGCGCTCACGGCGGGATTCTATACAGTTCCCATATACGTCAGTATGACGTAATGTCGAAGTGACCGCCTTGAAAGGGAACGTCTCTGGTTACTATCGTAACCTCGGTTCCCTGAGAGGCGGGAACGAGACATTACGTCAACCGCCGTGCTCGCCATTTGATCAGCTGTGCTAGCGTTCAGTCTTGATTCTGACGTAATTGTCGCGTCCATGCTATTTATACTGCCCGCGGACCGGTCAGCATTTGCATGTTTTGCGTCAATTGGCCAGCTGTCTCCAGCTGGCGTTATCCTATAAGATTTCAGTGAAAATGGAGAAGGGAGGAGTTCCCATATACGTCAGTATGACGTAATGTCTCGTTCCCGCCTCTCAGGGAACCGAGGTTACGATAGTAACCGGAGACGTTTTCTGGGAGCGGGAGAAGATGTCTGCAAAATCTTCAGTAATAAAATTCGGCTACAAAAATCATAAAGAATATATTTGCAAAACAACATCCAGAAGAAAGCATACAGCTTCTTGTAAATTCTGCAGTGCTTCGCTTTCAGAGACGGTGGGGACTACGTCAAACTTTTATCGTCATTTAGAAAGGAAGCACAAAGAAGGTAAGCTATGTGTAAGTGATGTTAGCAAAGCTGGCTAGCTAACGTTAGCAATCTGCCTCGTACCAAATAAAATTACTCCTCACACAAAGGGATTTTGTCAATATCAGCTAACGTTATACATATTATAGGGATGGGAATTGAAAACCAGTTCCACTCGAGAACCGGTTCTAAGTTTTATGAACCATCGATATTGAATGCCCTCAACGTTAACGAGTCCTCTTATCGATGCTCCTGCTCCAAAGCGATTTTTTGTCCTGCCATAGTCTTATTTGATAGATGAGTAATGTAGACGAACTGCTGCGAGTGTGACAGGGCGCATCAGAAGAACGAGCAGAGAGAACGCCCCGGTCGCGCGCGCGCACTCTCTCTCTCTGTGGAGCCAGGCGAATGTATAAAGGTTTCACCGTCTCCTCCTAAGCGCTATCTTGCTCTCTCTCCCTGGCACATAGTAATCAAAATAAATCGACACGATGTAATGGTAAAAGGTCGGAAGACCACAGTTTCATGTGGAGCATTCGGATATATTTTTTCCTGAATTACTGCTGGGTGAATTGTGCTAAAATACCTTATCTTCTCTGAAAAGCGTTCCACACATTCAGCTGACATAAACCACACTTTAAATAAACGAAAAAAACTATCCAGTGATTAAATGTTTTCTGTGTTGACAGAAATCTTGTGGGATGTCACGAGACAGGCCACAAAGCTGTGTAGCTAATGTTAAGTTACATCGACCTTAGCTAATGTCAGCTGCATACAGCTCCCGACATTAAAGCTACGCGCTGAGGTGATGCTCACTCGTTTGGGTGAGAGAGCTAACCTAGAGATTGGAGTGAGTGGAGACTGAGTAATGCGCATCAACTTATATGAGAAATGACTAAATTAAATTGGTTATTGTATGGCACGTGATACGTTACTTTCAGAGAGCTAATTTTTAAGTTCCAATTTACAGTTGCAGATCAAATATAGGCTATAACTTTTTACCAGCACGCTCTCTCTTGGTCATACCATATCAATCATTTAACTTCCTTGTTTACCTATTAGAAAAATGTGATGGCCAAAATACCATTGATTTATATTGTGTTTACCCACACATGTTCGTATGCAGTATTTACACAGATTTTACATTTATGAAGTTTCTAATTATTTTTAAGATTGTTCTTTTGATGTAATTGATATTCATATGAAGATTTTTTACAGATCAATTTGAGAAGCTCTTTTTGATCATGTTTCACATTTTATTGTGTCATGTAGTGTGGGGCGCTGGTCTTGGTCTTGACTCGGTCTCGCCCTCCCTCGGTCTTGGTCTTGTCTTGGTCTCGGCCCCTAAAAGTCTGGGTCTTGTCTCGGTCTCGATACACTCTGGTCTTGGTCTTGTCTTGGTCTCGGGTTAGGTGGTCTTGACTACAACACTAGGACTGGTATATGCCTTAAATCTTCAGTATCCCTCCAAGCTGAAGTACACTTTTGAGGTTTTCCAGAAACTGTTTCTGGATCTTGATGGTCTGAAGCTCTCTCCTAAAGTACGATCTTTGAAAAATAAGCTGCTTGCTTGAAATATTTCCATGGATGTTCATAGGCATTGATCTGCCTTGTTGACTCTTGCTCCAAAATGTTCTTTGTGTGCAACCTTTACATTTATATTTGTATTTGTTGTTAACATAACAGATGTGCATTCAACTGAGTTGATAATGGTTGCCTCATTTGATAACTGTTTTGTACAAATGTTTTTATATTTACAATTTGCAGGATTTGTATTTCAGATTTTTTATTAGCTTAAAAAGGCTTTCTTAATGCACTTGGGCAAGGACTTTATGAGTTTCCTTTTTAAGGGTAGGGGGGTGGGGGCTTGGTAAGCAAGTTTTACTTGTGACAGCAGTTTGTTAAAGGATTAGTTCACCTCAAAATGAAGATCTCCTAATAATTTACTCACCCCAATGCCATCCAAGATATCCATGTCTTTCTTTCCTCGGTGGAAGATAAATTCATTTTTTTGGGGTGAGTAAATTATTAGGAAATTTTCATTTTGAGGTGAACTAATCCTTTAATGTCATGTTTTGATACTGAGATTTAGAATTAACTTGACTTAAGTTACATGTTTTTGTATCGTATATCTTCATAGGGATTTATCTGCTTTGTTGACTCACTCATTTTGTGACTGCAGACCTGTACCCTTGAGGAAAAACCTGTTTGATGCAACTGCTAATTTTAGCGTTCTATATTATGCATTTAATGTATCATTGAAAATAAAGGTTTAATCAGCTTGAGCGAAGATAAAACTCCAGAGTGATCTTAAGCATTATAGGTTTCTGTAGATGATGCTTATTTCATAATAAATTACTCTTAACTGCACATTGTCACAGTATTATTGTCACATTATAAGAGTAACATTTAATTTAGAATAATTACCAGCACTGCATAAAACAAGTAAAATGCATTTAAAATAGCAAATGGTTTTACTTAATTATATTAATTACATATTAATTACATCAGATTTGTAAGTAAAAAATACTCAATATAATTGAACAGGCCAAGTTATATGTACTTTTTCACTTTGTTAATTTTACTCGGCTTAGTTAAGTAGATTTACTTAATTTACATAAATGTGAAATTTACTTGAAAAATATCAGTGCAAAAACTTGCCTTATTAAAATTGAGTAAATTCTACTTGTTGTTTTTCTCAGTGTAGTGCTTGCATAAAGCAAGTAGTGCATACACTTGTAGCTGTTATGTATCTTTGTAAGTTATTGTAAGTCCTCTTTTGAGGCGCTCGACTGCACAATCCCGCACAGCTACAGTTTTTTCATATACGTCAGCATGACATCAGAGCAAGTTAGACCACTCCCTTGCATCCTCTCTTGAGAAGGTACTTATGTTGAATAAGTAAAAAAACAAAAAGTGTTATATAATGTGTCACGTAATGGCTGTGTAAAGAGCGCACGATGAAGGAGAATAGATCCACCAAACAGAAATATGCAGGAGAAACAACGTTAAACTACCACGTAACTTTGATAAGAACGAAAAAGAACACACACACACACACACACACACAAAAAACAGGTAGTATAAATACACAGACTAAATGAGGGAGCTAAACAGGCACAGCTGAACAGAATGATAATGAGTTACCAAGGAAACAAACTATGAATTCAGGAACTAAACACCATGTTGTCATTATCATGTGGCCCACCAGCATCAGTTGCATCACTTCACTGCCATTCACAAATCCTCTCCCGTGGCCTCATGGGATAGTAAAGTACTTCACTTGCACTATGCACTTCAGAATCTCACCGGAAGTAGTAGGTCATCCGGGTAATTTTTGCTTACTTTGAGTAGTACTGTGAATTATGACATTTTATCACATGCTGTTTTTCGCCTACTATATAGTAGGGAAGTATGCAATTCCAGATACAGTCTTGGACATTTTCCTAACCAGCACGTATCTTGCGCTGATCACCGGCATTGGGTTCTGCACAGAATCTCATCTCAAACGAGCCAATATCCTGCACAAGCGGAGGACCCTTCTGCTATGAGGCCTTTTTCGGGTGAAACATAGCAAAAGCCACTGACCTGCTGTCTAGTTCGAGGTAGCTGATATGCTGCAGTCAGTGACACATGCATCTGAAATATCAAAATTGTGCTGCATACAGGGTGGAAAATGCTGATTTCAGTGTGCTGTTTTTGTGTGTGAACAACTCGAATCATACCAGTTACAATTTCACACAGCAAATAACTCAGACAATGACAGAGGAGAGAGAAAACCAACTTTATTAAGTTCTTGCAGTTGAATATTTCCCTTCTTACATGACCCAGATGTAAGACGCATAGCTTACTACTGTTTTTACAGGTCTGTGTATCCAGACAGCGGGCTAAAATAACGAGAAGGGGAAGAAGTGCTGCTGAAGTGACCATAGAGCATGTTGTAGGCTATGCGATCCGGGTGACTTTGAGCTACTGTTTGTTTAGATGCAGTTGCCCTTTGCCCTGCTGCCGAATACAGCCAATCTTCACAGCATGCCATACACTGTATTTTACCAGGGTTATCTCTTTCTCTGAGCTCTTTGTAAATGTAAACTGGCCCTTGCAGTCATGTGCTTATAGAGCGGCGAATAAAGGCAAACGAGCAGTGCCTAAATCAAATGTTCACTTTCTGTCATTTCTCTCGCTGGACACTCGTTTAAGAACTTTGTCGTCGCTTCTATGAGACCGTGTGCGACTCTGACTCACATTCAAACACGTAAGATCCACACGTCATTAATTGAGAGAAATGTATACCGTCTCTTTTTCTGTCTGACATTATTCTGCTCTCTCTGCAGACACAAACAGTAAGTGACATGTCCGTCTGTGTGTGTGTGTTTTACCGGCTGACGAGTGACGACACTCACAGACACACAGTGCTGAGACTCTTCCTCTGCATGTGTGTGAGGTAAAAACTGCCTTTTCATTCTTTTCTATTTTAGACGCTGCTGAATCTTCACCTCCATCAGTGAAAACACAACGAGAAACGTCACATAGCGCGTTACACTTCTGAATGCACTTTAATCCCAGATAACAGGCAACAATGCATGAGAATGTTCCGCTGGGATGGTAGCCTACAGAATTAACAATAGCTAGGCTACTTCAAGATGTCTACCACCATAGCCTAAAACAATGACCTTTTAGTTAGGCCTAGGCTACTCTGTAGGTTTTACTAATCACAATTTGTTATTTAGGCCTATAGCAGAAGTTTCGAAATAAACAGCTGATTTTCGGTTCAGATAATAGGCTATACAAAAAACAAGGAACTCCCGCACACTATACATTTCCTTGATTTTTGCAGATTTTTTAACCTATTAGCCTATATGGTCTTTTTTCCCACGCCTATCACCTGCCACCTGCAGGTGTGCGACGGTGTTTGCTTGGTTCAGATAATATGAAAACAAAATCAGCCGATTGAGTCATTTACTCGCAGCTGAAGAGATGACTACATTTCATGATCCATATGAACCTGAGTCTTGCATGATCACGGGTGTGTGGCTCGTTTCACCGGCCATCCGGCGGCGCAAGGCGGAATTGCAGGCGCTCGCGCGTCAGTTTAGAGCACACACACATACACACAAGAGTCAGGTATCACCTCTCCGCGTGTGAGTGTTTCTCTGTGATGCTCGCGGGCGTCGGACGAGCGGATGGTCGCAGCTGATTGTCAGTGTGTGGAATAAGACGATCTTCATCTTCATCTTCACCCTTCACCCTTCACATCGCGGCTGTTTCTGGCTGGAGTGACAGAAAGACATAAAACCTTCCTCCGGACCCTCAGCGCACCTCTGAAGGCTTTTGGGTGAGTCTTCGTCCTCTTGATCTTTATCAGCATCTTCATCCTCCTCATCTCCTTCCCCCTGTACTGATGATTGTATGTTTCTCGTGTGTTTCAGTCAGTGGTTTGTGATCTTCAGCGTTTGGAGTAAGTACAGACACTTTCACTCACTAGAAGTGTGTGTGTGTGGATCGGGACATGTGTGCAGAAACTCCCAGTGTGTGTGTAATTTGAGGTCAGACTCTTGTGTGCCGTACCTTCAGGAGTGTAGCCTATGTGTGTGTTATCCAACATGTTTGCAGAAAGTGTGTGTGCTTCAGGTTTGTTGTTGGTTAAATGATTTCCGTGTCTCTTATGATGATGATGAAAATGTCAGAAAGCTACAAACTCACATCTGTCATTCTTTTATTGGCGTATTGGCTTCTTGTGGCTTACACAGTGTGTGTGTGTGTGTGTGTGTGTGTGTGTTCTGGGCTTTGGGGTCAGTGGTGCTTCTGTGGTTCATGGGATTTCTGATGATGATGATGATGAAGAAAATGTCTGATCAGCCAGACAAACCTAGTCCAAGTGTGTGTGTTTAGCTGTTAGTTTGAGGACAATTTTTATTTCTCCAGAAGTGCAATAAATCTGACAAACCTTCATCCGGAGATGTCTTAATTTGGACACTAATCTTACACATACAATATTTATAAATATTTAATTCTAAAAATGCATGACTTTTCTTTTAGTGTTTGTAGTAGCCTATCCATCATGATCTAATGAAAGGTGCTCATTTACATAAATGTGTGTTTGAGTGAGTTTGTTGTCATTCTTAACTCTTGAGGATGTTTTTGCTGATCTCACTCAAATCTCACATTGTTCTCGCCATTGTCTTGTGTGCTTTGTAATGTGAATTCATTATTTGTTCACATTAATGACTCCAGCAGCTCCATCAGCAAAAAACTAGTAGGCTAATTAAAGTCTGCTTCATCATAATCATCATTATCACTTGCACTTTCATTTTGTAAATCTAATTTAAAGAATTTGTTTAATAATGCTAGTTGGCCTTTATTTACTATGTTTTTTTTTTCTGGTCTGTTTTATAGTCAAACTCAGGCTGCTGGTGTTGCTTTGAGTGCCTGCCTGTCTATCAGTCTCGCTGTCTGTCTGTCTGTCTGTCTGTCTGTAGTTGATCCTTTCTCTACGGTGCTCCTGTGGTGGCTTTTGTATCAGTAAAGCAGCGGCTTACAGAACAGTGGGATTTGGGACTGTGTGTGTGTGTGTGTGTGTGTGTGTGCACGCACGCTTATTCATTTGGATTGTGGGAATCCTGTGAGTGCTGTGATTACTGGTGCTTGTGGATCGGGATAAGGCATGTTCTTCTCATGGATAATGCCCATGTCGCTCTGCTCGGCCGCTGGACTGTTTAAAGCTTGAAGCAGAAAGATAAAAACTTAAATGGAAAATTTTTTAGGGAAGAGCTAACAGCTCAAATGTTCATGCAAACAGCGAGATCCTGTACATTTCTCTCACTGAGTTTGAAATGTGCAGCGTTTTTGAAAGTCACGACTGAATCATGTGCTGAATTTTGTGCTGTTATGCCATTCTGTTGAAACGCGCACACACGCACGCACACACGCACGCACACACGCACACACACACACACACACACACACACACACACAGAGAGAGAGAGAGACAGAGTGTTTATATTGGGATGTAGTGACAGGTGATTTGGCCTACTTGCTGTTTGAGGTTTCCGGGAGATTCACTTCCATCATAAATATGTATGTGTGTGTCTCTTTCTGTCTCTCACTCTCTGGGGTGTAAATGATAGTTGATATGAATTACTTTTTTGGTAATTGACACATTGGTGTGACATCTAAACTAAACCCCATCTGAAACTATTTTGCTCTTTTATAATGGTTGTTCATGTTGATTATCTCATATTCGACTGCATGGAATATTTGTACTTTTAAAAATTAATTTGTCACACAGCAGGATTTTGAAAAGAGCAAGTTTAGGCGAAAGGGTAATTAAAACATATATTTAAAACATTTCCCTTACACATTCATTTGGATTTTATGGTAGAAATACTGTTTTCATATTTCACTTTTTTTTTTTTTACTTATAGTATTTAATTATATAGTATTTAATTATCTAAATTGCTATTCGAGAACACTAATGAAAAATGCTGACACAAGCTGTTGAGAAATCTTAGGTTGAATCCTGTGGCAAGGGACATCATGAAAACTTTTTTTTATTACTGCTTTCAATTGAATACAAACTTAAATTATACAAAATGCCTGCTTTAAGTAAACAAATTAATCATGCATATGAATATTTGCTGAAAAAAGCCCATGAAACAAGATTTGTCAAATACATCACTTTATTGTTGCAGAATCAGTGAGTAGACAAAACATGTCTTTAGAAGTCAACATGTTAGTTTTATTTCAAAGCATGATTGAGTTCATTTTTATTAGGGGCCAATCAGCGAAGGTGCATATAGGCAGCTATTAGCCGCTTGCCACTGTTGGCCAGTGCGAGCCAGGGCTAACAACGTGCCGGCCAATAGCCTCGGACCTCAAGCATTCAAGCCCCAAAGCCAAAACTCTCCCGTCTTATAATATACTGTTGTCCTTTCAGCCAGAGTAACAGAGGGAGCTCATGAGAAGAAAACAGGAGTTATGAGTTATACGTGTTAACCGGAGTGCGTGTTTTTTTATTACATATGCGGATGCATTAGTCCGGTATCCAGGGGCGTAGCCACCATTTCAAAAGTGAGGGGGACAGACGGTGAAGTGCAATAGCAGTTTTTTTTCTTCAGACTTTTGTTGAGGTTTTTGCTTAATTAGCTTAATATGCTATTTATATTTAAAGCAATAAAACAGAAAGAAAGTTGTCCAGTTCTTTATATTGCACATGCAGGGTTTTTCCTGGCTTAAAATGAGGCCGAGGTGGTAAAATCGTGATCATGTATTTTAATAAGATAATAAAATGTGTATTTTTCGTAGACCATCATATAGTCTGCTGTGGCACAGTATTTTTGTAGGTGGATCTCGGGACCTCTAGGGGGGTCCGGGGGCATGCCCCCCCGTGAGAAAATGTTGTACATTTACATGTACATCGTAAATTCATTAGTCTGGTGCACTTTGAGTCCCCCGAATCCACTGTTAAAAATAAATAATCCAACCGCCCAAACATATGATATTCTCTGATTTAAATATCTGATCATCGCATTACAATTATTCAAATTATCAGTGTTAAGCATGATAACATGGTTAAATATCACACTGAAGCTGATTTAAAAATAACATTTACTTAAAATTAAAGTTCTTTTTTGGCAAAATTACATTTTCTTACTAGCCTAAAAACAAAGTCTGACTTACTAAACTAAAAGTTTCCAATTGAAAACCTTCAAACTTCAAGCTTTTACAGGGATTAAAGTTCTCCGTCGACGGATTTCCGTTAATTGCAGCAAGTCTATGACGGATTTCCGTCAATTGCAGGGTTCCTGTCTATCCTTAATGTCTTAAATTCACTTTTCATAATTTTAAGACCGTAAATAGGCTTTCATTTCTCAAATAGTGTAATAAATGTCTTAATTTTAGTTTGAATAGTTTGAGGTCTTAAATTAAGGAAAGACGAGGTGTGTTCACCCTGCTGAGGCCTAAGGGGGATGTGATCAAAGCCTGGAGTGGAGCCAAAGCACGTTCCTCTCTCCACTCTAAGCATTCTGTAATCACTTCGCTCATGGTCCACTCCGGGTTTTCAATTCCCGCTCACAAAAAAACTAACATGTAAAAAGACGCTTACAAGTAAACATTTTAGTTGGTTGGGATGAGTAACGGAGTATTTAATTATAGAATATCAAATAGGTTGTGCGATTATTCGAAAAAAAAATCTCCATCTTCATGTTTTCGGTGCTTACGCGTTCATAACATGTATAAGGGTGGCGCTGCCACCTGAAAGCTGTCAAAAAGAACCGGCAAATGTAATGATTATGAATAGGCCTATGTCAAAATAGCAAGGAGACATTTTAATTGTTTATTAATAAACAAGTGTTTTCTGTCAGTGTCGGCTCACTCGGCTGGTAAGATGAAGTTGACAAGCTGACTCGCAATCTTCGCAGTGAACGCGCCAGAGAGAAATGCACTTTTCATACGGATTAGGCCTACACACCGTATCTGTTTTCCTTCGTTTTGAATTGTTCTGTTTAAAAGTAGACATTTCAATATAGATATATTTCTGTGAAGTAGCTACCTTATACGCTGAGTTTCGGTTCATTTATGAGACGAACTCCACTTCACGCGCCGGCGCCTCGTGTCGTGATTATCTAATGTCTGCTATATTTACTTCTTATTTATTAAATGCAGGTAGGCCTAATTGGTTGATGAAACATTGATTAAAATTAATTAATACAATTAATACAAAACGAAATTTACTTTAAAGAAAGGCTGTGTGCTTTCTGTTTGAGGTCTCTGCGTGAAAGTTTTAGTGCTGCTTCCAGAACTGTCACGTCCGTAACATTGTTTTTTCCTCAGAAACGCGAACAGGAAACATAAAATAAAATTATTTTTTTATGTTCTGGGGAGAACCAACCCTTCTTCATTCGGTAGTATTACTTTTGGTTTGTGCAGTGTAATAATTCACAGAATTAGGTAGCCGCTATAAAACAATATTTTGCCACCTAAAAGTTAAAGATGTTTTGTGTCATGTCCGTAACGCATCTTCCCTCATATTAAATATAAAATGCATGTGTAGACTTATATTTTTCTAATGTCTGAACTCCTTTATTAAGGGAGTATTGATATATTTACAGAAGTTTCAATATATTAGTATTGAATGCATTTTCTGAGAATTTATATTTCAAGTTTTGACTGCAAATGTCACGTCCGTAACGCTGAAATTGCCCAATTTTAATTTAGTTTTGTGGTGTAGGTCTATGTATTTTATAATGTTAACTTCAAGTAATACTAATAGTAATTGAAAGATGTGGTAGCATTGGATCTGGACGGAAAGGATAACTCTGGGAGTTGGAAGGGGTGTGTGGCGATTCTGCCTTCTCACACCGCGACACAGGTTCGTGGATATGAGTAGCCTATGGCGACTTCGGTTTTATATCGCGTATCGTTACAGCCCTATTAAAATAGCTTTTAAAATACGCAAACTGGCAATATTAAAGCGGTTTAAAACATCTACACTTAAAACGCTATTGGTCTCGACTATTTAAATAAAGTTACAGGAATAGGCCTATGACTTGGCCTGGGGGAAAAATCCGTCAGAAGATTTTTTTTTCACTTTAATCCCTGTTTTAAAACTACTTCAAACTTTCTAGTTAGGCTTTTTCAAGAGAACTTGTCTACAAACTTTTTTTATCTAATTGTAAAGTGTTACCAAATTATGATAAGCATCATGTACACGTTACCACGCTGCCTGATTAAAGCAGATCGTGGTTGATGCATGAAAATACAAATTCAGCATTAACATTTAGCATGTGTATTCTAATTTGAAGGGCTTTGATAACATATCTGTGAAAATAAAATGCATTACGAATAAAATAGATTGAAAATATTGCATGTTTGTTCGGGTAGTGAATTTACAACAAAACATGTTAATTATTCAACAAGAGAAATAGGCGTTATTCATCATTGTGCAACACAATTCAGATACTACATGACAACTTACAGTGCTTGACTTTTTCGTGAAAAAGGAGTGAAGAGTTTTTTGCCATTTTGAACTCTATGAAACTGATGGATTCGGCGCGGGTATGGGCGTGTCGTAGGCTAATGCACGAGTGACTGATTACCATGGAAACGTGAAAGTCACGTATGTTAGACTATCCTTGACTCTTTGGATTTTAAATCTCGATGTAGGGTATACACACCCGCGAAAACCTCAGCTTGTCGTAGACACACTTGCCCTATGACAAAGTGCGGGAGACGAATTTACATTGTATAAAAAGTGTCCCCCGCGTAATCTACGCCTATGCTGGTATCAACAAAGGCACAGGACATAGACAGATAAAACCTGAAAGCAAATAAATACATGATAAAATATATGATTTGTCTACGTTCTTCAAACAGTCTCTGATATTTTATGAGATATGTGTTTTATTATTGCAATGGTTAGTATAAGTAACCTTTACCATCGTATATAGGGCAAAAAATCCCTGGGCGTTGGCACAGAGGAAGCCCAGATGAGGCCCGATCAAGCCCCGGAAGTGACAGTGGAAACGTGACTGGCCCTAGCTCTCTTTTGGCCTCGGTTATTCTATTCATTAATCATATTCTTCTTCTTCTTCTTCTTCTTCTTCTTCTCTTTCTTCTTCTTCTTCTTCTTCTTATTTAGAGGTCGACCGATTCATCGGTTTTGCTGATTAATCGGCACCGATAGTTGTTTGGTGGAACTATTGTTATCGGCAAAAATCCACACCGATAGTTTTTCCGGGTTGTGCCTGTTGCTGGAGCGGCTGAGAAGTGCGCGCGGTCATTACACAGCACGAGAGCGCTCAGAACAGAAGAGACTGCTGGCATTATACAGAGCGAGAGCGGCCTCTAGAGGACAAATAACAAACTATCACTGGCTGAGTTGTTTACGTTAACACGTGAGGCAGCACGGAGAGAACAGCGAAAGCGCTGACATTTAAAACGCCGACAGCGAAACGGCATGAATACATAACACTAAAGTAGCTACATATTGCCATATCATTACAAAGTAATTCATTTGTTGACTAGATGCTGCATCAGCAGAGAAAGAACAGTAGTTTGCCGTCGAGGCTGTGAGGACTCTAACATTACCTCAGTCAACCGTTAATGCAATGTGACAAAAACACACGCAGACCTGACCCAAATGTTTTATGGCGCAATTGTTACCATCTATTTGCATTATTTTTATCCGGCTGGTCACTTTTATGCATTCATTAGCCGACGAAGTTGCATATTTAAAACTAGTGACGTGATTGCTTTCTCAACATTGATATGTTCATGCAACCGACAGAAACGTAAACTAATCAGAAACGCGTTCGATTTAGGATCTTTTTAATCACTACAATACATCTTGTTATTTTGATTAGATAATCATCAAGTGTTCTAAAATATAGAAGCAAATAAAGTGAGAGACTATAGGCTATATTACGTATACATAATACAGGTCTTTATTACATTTTAATGTTCATCTTTAAGCACGACTCTTTGGAATCATATGAAATGGTAACACTTTACATTAACATTCCATTTTTAGCATTAACTAAGTTTAATACAAGTTGTAGAAGAATTATTCATTGTTACGGTAATTTGTTAATTTAAACATTTGCTAATGCATTTGAAATGGAGTTTTAATTCTTATTTTATCTTTTATTACCTTAGTTAATGTATTATGAATGAACTAACATGAATGATAAAGGTACAATTGTATTGCTCATTTTAATACATGCAGTAAAAAGGTATATTGCATTATGCAAATAGTTCATGAAAGCTAGCTAATACATCCTTGTTTACAAATGGGACTTGCAAAGTGTTACCTATGAAATGTACGTATGTTTCTAGGTTATAGCTAACGAAACCTGTAATATTTTAATGTTTAAATAATTTTCTGTATAAAGTTTTAATATATTCATATTTATATATATTTGATTGAGCACATTTCAGTTCAGCACTGTTTTATCGTGAGTATGATGTTTCTTTTTAATCCAGTATCCATTAAAAAAAATATCGGTTGAATTATCGGTTATCGGCATGTACGGTCAAACCTAGATATCGGTAACGGTAAAATCCACTATCGGTCGACCTCTATTCTTATTCTTATTCTGCTCTTGAGTCTATCGGGGCCCATAAAACTGTATGGTAAAAGTTGTGAAACTTGGCACACAGATAGATCTTAGTCTGGAAATGAACCACAGAAAGTTTGAAGTCTCTAACTCATACCCTCTAGCGCCACCAACTGTCCAAATTTGCACTTATGTTTATGCAAATAACTTTTGAACTGTAAGGGTTAGATACAAAGTCCTATTTTTCTTCTGGCTCCTGTGACACTATGATGTCATTTTCAGGCATGAATTACAATAAAAATGTAATTCAAGTTGATAAATCAAACTGTTTTTGATAACATGTGAATGAATTCAACAAACAGCACTCCAAAATGGACATGAGGCTATATCTCTGCAATGCTTTAGCATATTCAGACCAAACTTGTGTGTCATTATAAGCATGATCTGAGAGTATATCCACAGCACCACCTAGTAATCAGGAGAGACATACAATGGTAACAGTTTGTCCAAAAAAAACTTTCTTTTGTTTCAGTGCAGCATACGAAGTCAAACGATATCCAATTGTGAAATTTATCATAAAATACTATATTTTCCATGTAAAGCTTTGACATATTAACACTAAACTTTGTGTATCCATCCAAGATGAAGTTTCCTTCCACTTTTTGTGCTGTTTTGTAAACGACAAAGCTAATGTGTAAAAAAGAAATTTGCTGTCTCCAGCCTGTATCAAATTGGCCTTTTACTGATAAAATGGTATGCATAATGATGTCTTCCCTAAAAAAAGCTTGTCGGATAACTTTTGTTGTATCGCTAAAAAAATCTCAACCTAGAATCGTTTTCATGCATAATTTCGCGTATATTGCAAATTATATAGTCTCGTTCGCAAAAAAAATGCAGAGAGTAATGAGGATTGAAATTCGCCAGTTTACTGCATATTATTTTCATGAATAATAGGCCTATTACTAAATTAGTAAATATGAGGAAATCAGAAGATCGCAAGCTGTGGTGCAGCTTGTCTGACAGAACTGCATGTCCATGGGTTTGGACACAGGGCAGCTAATTTGTCCTGTATGCAAAATTTTAGGATCCATAAAAAAGATTGGTACAGTGAAATGTTCGGTCATGTAGTCAAGCCAGTCGCGGTATGAAATGGCCGAGAATGCATACAGATCATTGAAAAAAAAGTTATTAGTTCTGGTTTCAATAACATCAAATCGCTCAAAAACATCAAATCGCTGCTCTTTTTCTCAGATACAAATGCAGCTGTAACCTACACATTTTATTTGTGTAGGACTGTGTTAACTTTTTTTCTAAATGGTCTATAGCGGTCTTTTATTACACATTTTGTTTAGAGCTTTTTGGATTCAACCCATTTTATTTTCCTAATGTGTTTGAGATAAAATTATATTAACTATTAATACATTGTATTTATAAAATTAGTTTATTAGCAAGTGTCATGTTTGTGATTTTCATTTGTCAAGTAGCGAGCCTCAGCCCATGAAATTGTGAATTAATTTTATTTATTCAGAATACAGAAGTAACATGTTGTGTATTTTACATTTATCATATTTGTCAGCATTGTTATAAAGACTATTTAGATCAATACTTTCAGCAATATTGTGAAACTGGTGCAATTGTAGCAATCATTTTTCTGATTAACTTTTATTAGATTGTAGATTGAAAATAATTAGTTATATGCTGTTGTAATTTATATTGTTGTAACTAGTTACCACAACTTAAAAATTAGCGTCAGAATAATGTTCCCGGATTTAATTTAAGACAGTGGTTCTCAAAAATTGTAGTCACGCCCCCTCAAACCTTTAAAAAAAATCTGGTGCCCGCCCCCCCCCCATGACTACCAAATAATTTCACAAAATATTATAAAAACGTAAAGATTTTTTAAATTGAAAACCGTGCAATGGCAAACACCTGCAATCGTTTCACTTTGTAATGTCATTGAATCAGTGAAACATATAGCAGTAAGAGAGAATAATAGATCAGAACTAAACTTTTAATTTAAATTTTTTAAATGTTCATGAGCCTCACAAGCTCAGCTTCTTCTACATCTTCTCACTGGAACGTGCAGCAGCAGAGTGGCGCGTTGACAAAAGCAGCTTGTAATTCCGTCCGCTGAAGAGGTGTTTTTCTATGGCGAACAACTTCTATGTCGGGGTTGTTCAGACGGTGACAAGTCAACGGTCTGAAAAAAAAAAACAATTCAGTGGAATTGCAGTTCGTTGCTGCTTTGTAAAGTCAGAACACCAACTTCTATTCACCCACTTGAACAGCGTTTCAATGGCCGTTTTTTTTTCTGCTGATCTCCCTTGCCCCCCTTCAGTACCCACACTTTGAGAACCACTGACTTAAGATAACTCAAATATCCAAGTTGTCGCTGAATACAACCATAAGTTGACTAAGTTACTCAAATGTTCTGTGTAGAGAATGCAATTGTACTTTTTTATTTTCAGAACAAAACAAATACATTTTAACTTGTTATAAAAGGAACATTAAATTAAGATGTGTAATCAAGAAAAAAACATTACAAAATTACAAAAATGATGAATGATGTTTGAGAGGTAACAACATTATCAATATTATATTATCAATAGTATTATTGATTGAGTATTATATTATATTATATTATTAATAGAAATAAAATAATTTAATATGCAGATAGATTATATAGATAGATTATATAGATTTATTGCACCTTTGTTTGAACTACAGAGAAACGGTGCCTTAACGACAGCAACGACACAAACGGCTAATTCTGTCATGTGACACCACATTTATTTGCGTTAAAGGCCCTTTTCTCGACAAGTGTTTCCAAAGTAATTTGTCAGAACATTTGAACATAGAATTATTGACATAAAATTTATGTGCTTAAGTTAAACGGAAAAAGATTGTCAACATTTGCAAATTAATTATCGATAATTGGCATTTCCATCAGCTATATCGGTAAACATTTTGTGCACTAAACCTTATTTCGCAAACAAAAATTATTGGATGGAAACTTGCCTATTCCCACCCAACACTGACCACACCAGATCAATTTGGTGTCAGCGCCACCTATTGTTCAAAAGTAATCAGCAATTATGTCACTTTACATGTGATTGTATATGGGTTTTCAACGATTTTGCTTAAAATCGTCTCCAAATGTCTTTTACTAATTTTTGCATTTGGTCGGATGCTTGCCTCGATTTGTAGCTCCTCATTCTGCCTATGTTGTGCTTGGCCCCTTAATTTCTACTCGCAGCTATAGACCTTATGCGCAAACACCGGAAGTAGCTAACCACAGCCATATTGTTGAAATAACATCTGTCCTGCCTCTAGCCGCGAGCAGATTTGAGTTGAGGGGAGCAGTAGCCTAATGGCTTCATCTCGTCGGTATCAAGAGAAGATACGCTTGATTGGTGTGGACCCACATCAAATAGACCCAATAGCATTAAGTAAAGATCCGTCCTTATTGCCAGCCGTAACTTATCCGGATATTTATAACTATCTCGTTCATACAGTATCCGTATACAAACTACAATTTACCTCAACAAGGCAACATAATGAATGACACTCGTCTCATTCGTGGAGGTGGAAAAACAAGTTATTTGTGACATGCAAGATTTGTTGTATTAAAATGTAAATGCAAAAGAAAAGGCATGAGAGTCGGTTGTTTTTGTCCATTTTAAGTTTTAATTTAAAATGTTTGATATTTTAATATAAGTACATGGTTACATATTTAACCACTTGCTTGAGCAACTTAATATATAGAAGTAAGGCATGGAATAATTGGCTTACGTTGTTAAAATAGTGAGTATGTGTTAAAATAAAAATAGTGAGTACCAGGGTGTTTGTGGTACAGCCGCGGATCTATGGAGGGATTATTGGGTCAGATTGAAAACTAAAAGTCTAAAACTAAAAGTCTTAAAGGGGTCATGACATGAGAAACCAAATTTGCCTTGATCTTTTGGTATTTAAGAGGTCTTTGTACCATTAAAACCTCCTGCAAGTTTCATAGCTTAAGACGTCCTCCCCATTATAAACGAACCATTTATTTAATCAAGCTCTAAATACAGCTCGTTCTAGATCCTCTGAACTTAGTGACGTCACGGTACGAAGTGACGTACAGTCGTTTGCCTATGACCGCCTCCAGCGCAAGACAACTACGCCTCATTTGACATCATCGCATGCGTTGACGTGCAGCGAGGGGGTCTGTTTACGCCACGCAGATGTGCTGTTCCTGGCTGTGGACAAACAACATGTTTGAATGCTGCCGAACGATCCAGACGTCAGGGAAAGCAGTTGGATGCATTTTATTTGCTGCATATGCAGCCTGCCAAAGCCTTATTTGTTCGGTGAGTGATGTAGATGAGTGTGACAGGGCGCATGTTCCTGAAAGAACGACAAGAGGGAGAGAGAGAGCCCCGGCCTTCAAACTCTCTTGCTCTCCCTCTCTCTCTCCCTCGCGCATATGAATCAAAATCAATTGAGAATTGACACGATGGTAAAAGATCGGAAGACCGAAGTTTCACGTGGCGGAGAATTGTGTAGCCTACATGTGATACAAAATGATTAACTATAATAATTTATGCATAAGCAGCACTGACGTTAGCCAGTCATAACAATGGGCGTTACCACTGAACTCTTAAAGGGGAAACACCTCCAAAACAGACTGTTTAAATCAGAGGGGGAGAAACAGGGTGGGAAAAGGTCATAAATCACCACATTTTTAAATTTTTTTGTACAAAAAACTATAGTAATACTATAATTGCACATAAGGGAACATAATAAAACAAAACAAAAAACCATGTCATGACCCCTTTAAACGAAAACCAAAAGTCTAAGTTTGAAACTAAAAGTCTAAGTCGAAAACTAAAAGTCTAAGTCAAAAATGAATTTGGTATTTAGGATTGGGCATTTGGTATTTAGGATAGGGCATTTCGTATTTAGGATTGGGCATTTGGTCATTTAGCCATTTAGGATTTAGGATTGGGCATTTAATCATTTAGCCATTTACGATTGGTCATTTGAGGATTGAGGATTGAGGACTGTATACAAATAAGGAGGCGTGGCCAAAATACTGGAGGCTGGGTTTGAAATGGCTGGTGCAGATTCACCTTATGGACAGCAGAGGGATCTCCAGTGCTAAGGAGGAAACTGTAATGAAACCAAACAGGCGCGGGCGCAGGCGCGATCAAACTAGGTGTGTGTGTGTGATTTTGGTTGGGTGACAGTTGTAGGTTACAGTTTGAAAAGATTTTAGAGTGTGACAAAAGCACAATGTTGTAGTTTATTGCGAGTGTACACAATACACACTTTGCAGTTTGAACTTTGCGCACACACTCCAACATTGCAATCTTGACGTCCCAGCCTGTTTATTATGCTGCGTTCACATCAAACGCGAATAGAGCGAAATGTATCGCTATGTAGAGTTTTATTTATTTTTATACCGTGTATTCTCCGTGTAAATTCGTGCACCGAACCGTGACGCCCGTAGGCTAACGTTTCGGAATGTACCGTTCCAGTACCTCTATACAACGCTGTCATTAAGATGAAGTTATCACATTATAAAGTACAGTCCTCGCTCCAGACCTGCTCACTCGCTCTGTTTGGTTTCATTACAGTGTGCTCCTTAGCACTGGAGCTCCCTCTGCTGTCCATAAGGTGCATCTGCACCAGCCATTTCAAAGCCAGCCTCCAGCCACGCCTACTTATTTGCATACACTCCTCAATCCTCAATCCTCAAATGCCCAATCCTAAATGGCTAAATGATTAAATGCCCAATCCTAAATCCCTAAATGCCCAATCCTAAATCCTAAATGGCTAAATGACCAAATACCCAATCCTAAATCCGAAATGCCCTATACTAAATACCAAATGCCCAATCCTAAATACCAAATGCCCAATCCTAAATACCAAATTCATTTTCGACTTAGACTTTTAGTTTTCGACTTAGACTTTTAGTTTCAAACTTAGACTTTTGGTTTTCGTTTAAGACTTTTAGTTTTAGACTTTAAATTTTCAATCTGACCCAATAATCCCTCCATACGGATCAGCACTGCAAACGCAGCATATAAAGCACTATAGCGCGTCCTGCTTCTGTACCGTATATGCACCGCACACGCATTGCACACGGATTATGTGTGAAACCTGTGGTAAAATGATGGGAACAGACTTTTCTGTGGGGAGTTGGCTGAAAGTTTAGCCTATTTATCCTAGCTAGCCTCTCCTGCGCTGGCTCAACTCTGCCTCCTTCCCTTTACCTGTTCTGACAGTCGGTAACTTATCGCATAAAAACTAACTCCGGGGTTCTTATTGCTGTTGTTAGAACAGCCGTGTATTACACAACACACCATCACGCTGTTTTAAAAAAAAATACAGTGATAATACCATGGATAATACCGACGCTGCCTTGCTTGTCAATTGACAGACTGACAGTTGCCGCGGTTTCTATGTCAACAATATGGCCGCCGCAATCATTGACGCAGATCGAATAACATCTATATTTGCAATTGTATTTGTCAGTTGATTACATCATCCCCAACACTGAAGATCTCTATCACTTAAAAAATGAGCATTATTATTAGTGCTGATTCTTTATATTTTATCCTTTACTTTTGGTTTGAGTTCTTTTCTCCGTGTTAATGTTATTTTTTCTTGTTGGTTTTCATTGTCAGCAGCTAAGCTACATCTGCTGTAGCAATATGAATGTACTGTTATTTGTCATGCTAATAAAGCACATTAAAACTGAAACGATGTGGGGAGGGGGAGGTGGACAGCAGGCTGGTCTCACTGTGTGATCGACCATCTGCTCACCTCAATGCGAGTCACATTCCATGAAATAATGAGGAATGAAAGAATGAAGGAAACAAGGATGAACACTGAGAAAATCAGTCGCTATGAGAGGACGACAGGCACAGATAGTCAAGTTTCCATTCACCTGCTCCACCTTTGCTCTGATGAGACTAATTAAACCAAACCTCTATCTGAATCTCTCTCTGTGTCTCTCTCTCATTTGATCCACTAACATCCTGTCCATATGTTCTTTACACTCCACGCACCACTAATACGCTACCCAACTGAGATGACTCCACCCACTAGGTAAGCTGACTCCACCCTTCCGATGATGTACAGTAACAGTGAGATTACTCAGGCCAATTAGAGTCAGATAATCTTGACAGTAACTAACCCTTTCCCACTAGAGTGCAAGAACCACTGTCCATTACCATATGAATACAGGCAAAAGGTAAATGTGTGTGAAGTTTGTGATTTGAGTGCGTTTAGGATGGATGTCACACATGCTCATTTGGTGTCATCATTCCTTAGAAGGTTTGGGTTAAAAGCAGATCCCATGAGTTTTCTTCATTAGTATCCTCGGGCAGATGTGCCATCAGCACCAATTAGCAGTCCTGTTTTCATTATGGAGGAAATAGACAGTAGAGCAGGGGTGCCCAATCCTGTTCCCGGAGATCTACCTTCCTGCAAAGTTCCTGATTGAATGCATCTGAACTAGTTTATTAACATCTTCAGGAGCTCTTATAATTACAGACAGGTGTGTTGGATCAGGGTTGAATCTAAACTCTGCAGGTATGTAGATCTCTAGGAACAGGATTTGGCACCTAAAAATAGATGTGTGCGAACTGTAAAATGTATTTAGCTGCACGTGTGCGAATACATTTTTTTTTTTTTAACAAAAAAGTTTTTTAAACCACGACGCTGTCTCTGCGCTGAACCAATGTTGTCTGTTGAAAAAAATAATAATCACGTAATCCACACAAACGCCCCTTCTAGAGGCTGTTTACTAGGGCTGGGTATCGTAGCAAAATGTTTGATACCGATACCTTGACTTCGATACCGGTTCCTGAACGATACTTTTTTTCGATACCAATTTTATGTAACCAGTTTTAACAATATAACATTACCTAATTTTTATTTTTATTTTTTCAGTTTGTTGACTTTTTTACACTCATATTTTGAGTATGTAAAAAAGCACCAATGCTGAAGTTTTCTATGTTTCCTAATCATTTAACAACATGTATTCTTTACTTTAATGAGCTCATTGTTTCTGCCTTAACTTAATGCATTGTTTAACAATGAAACTGAATGAAAATTAATTGAAATGCATTACACTGTCACCTCTGATAACAGATCACTCTAAATTGTAATTTAGACACATGCATTTTCTGTAAAGCTGCTTTGAAACGATATGTATTGTGAAAAATGCTATACAAATAAATGTGAATTAAATTAGATATAGGCTACTGGGAGACGGGATATAGCCTATGCCTCGCGCTCAGCACACATGAAGCTTGCCGCAAAGCACTGGGAAAAGTAGCCTAATGATTATGGATGTGTCGGGAAACAATAGCAAGGAGATATTTTAATTGTTTATTAATGAACAAGTGTTTACTACTGGTGTGTTCACACCGAACGCGAATTTAATTATTTGCGCGAGTAGATTACATACAAAATCAATGCAAAGACGCGAGACGCCGGGCGTCGCGAATGACGTGCGCGTTTGCCGCGAACGACTTCCGCGCAAGTTGAAAAATTTGAACTCGAGCGGAAGATTCAAGCGTCTAACTAGACGCGATAGACGCCTATTTGACGCTCTATTCGCATTCGGTGTGAACACACCATTACTCTCAAGTGTATTCTGTGCGCTTCTAAGTGCCTTATCAGATTTACCGTGTTGGTCTTGGCAGCAATTATCTTGTGGAAATTATTGCATCGCGTGCTTCTGACATCGAGTCTGGCACATAGGTACACTTTGAATCATTTCCTTACTGGATTGGGACGCTTACACACACACACACACACACACCTTGTCTCTGGGCAGCCGCGTAAACTAGTGTTATTCCGCCACAGCCAATCATGCTGCATGCTTATTGTTTCACTGTTGTTGACGAGATTAACCACTTAGGTACCAAAATTTGGTACCGAAAAACAAGACATGTTTCGATACTCGGTAGTATCGAAGCAATTCGGTCGGTACCTAAAAAGTACCGAACTCGGTACCCAGCCCTACTGTTTACACCTGGCCACTTCATGCGTTTTCTGTGATCGGATAGCTATCCGATCGTGAAGAGACCAGGTGTAAATGCATTTGAGAAGAATTACAATTTTCGCTTTTTACAATACAGATTGTATCAAAGCAGCTTCACAGTGATAAAATGAAAATAATACAACAAAGTTTGTTTCTAGAAAAAAATTGTGTCATCGTCCCCCTTAAGTAAGGCAGATCAATAATATTGTTGAATATTAAATGTCCCCAACTAAGTGTAATGATTCTAGCTCAAATAAAGGGAATATAATTTTAATAACTGATCATGAATATGATCAGGAATCGCATACACAGATTAAAATTCCCCGTAAAGGGGATACGTTGCCAGTGTATCTGTATGGAAAACTAAATACAACGGATTATAATTAATTATCCATACAGGTAGGCAAAAATAGATCAATTGTATATAGGCATATTGCTTCGGCCACGGCCACCTGAAATTCCTTTCTCGCCAGGGAGGGGGTGTTGAGCAATACGAATCTGTTTGAGGCTCACACGTTCGAGTTTATGGCTGTTTGTTTTCTCTCGCGTATGCCACAAAAGTGTCAATGGGAGCGATTAGATGCAGACTCTTCTGCGCTGGACTGGTGATTTACAGAAATGAGTACAATAGGTTAAAAGCTTTCTGAAGCTCAGAATTGAGTAAGTCATTGTGATTCCGTCCAGACGCTACATAAGCAAGCCAAAAGCCTAGGCAACAGGAGTCAAGTTTCCATCCACTTGTCAATCGAATTATCTGAAGTTCGGTAAAAACGTTCAAGCAAACATTTGCGAACAAAGTTTTGCGAGACAAAATGGATCGCGCCATCTACCAACAAATGACAATATTGCACAAGTTGTAATAGTGTCTATGTGCCAGCTGATAGCGACATATCAAGCTATAATAAGAAAACAACGACGCTATCAACACATTGCTATGATGATGCAGATACACGTAAATGCCCGACGACAACAAGAGGCGGCCTGTGGTGTGGGAACGACAGCACTCCAAACAGTTCTGGGAGATTGTGGTTCAGAGACACTTCACGGAAACCCTTTGGTTGAAGCATTTTCGGATGACTAAGACAAAATTTTTGTAAACAACCTGTTGAGTAATTTTATTGGCCCGTCCCTTTCCCTAGATGTCGCAAGCTCTCGCCCTCCGGTTCCAACCGAGAAGCATATCGCCATTGCGCTCTACAAACTGGCTACATGCGCAGAGTACAGAGTGGTAGGCGAAACGTTTGGAGCAAGCATGCCGCACAAGCCCTGAAAAGTGAAGCCAAAACGTCTCGATCGCCCCCCGGTGGCCGGTCCTAGTATAGGTCATAAACCCCGCCTCCCCATGTTATTCAACGGCACGTGAGACCAACTAAACAATTAAATTCACGAGTTCACATCTACATATAATTATTATAGTAAAGGTCATGCGTACTTGGCGTGCTGTCCGGGTGGAGGGCTCCAAGCAGGGAATTTCTGCCCGAACCCAGAGTACTCCCCCCGTTGGTAAGAGTAGATGGAACTAGAGATGGAACTAAAAGTAAGGAGATGGGGTGGAGGTGGGATGCTGATAAACTGTCAAGGAACAAAGGTGTGTTCTGCTGTTATTTATCTTGTCCTGAGTTGTTTACTGATTGATCTCCACTTGTGCTGATTGGGTTAATTATCTGCACCTGCTCCTCCCGAACCTTGTTAATAAAACATAATTTATACTTAAAATATAATTTTTCCAAAGATGATTTCTGTCATTTACGGTAGTTCTTATCACTCTGATGTAATTTCAAGTGTTTTTTTTTAAATAAGTTCATTTTTAGTTAGTTATTTGATGCGGTGGTGTAACGTCATGATTGACAGCTGTGATTGACAGGTTCTCTGAGCGTAGTAGTCACTGAAGCACCAACAGACTTTTTTTTCGGGATATTCGGAGGACCGAGGAGATTGGAGCTTTAAATTTAATATATACATTTCTATAATCAATTGAAAAAAAAGTGCCAGAGTGTGTGCTTGCAATTGATCGCGACTTTACTTCCTGCACACTACTGCGCATGTCTGGTCCCGAAATCGCTACTGCGCAGACTCAAGTCCCAAGATGTCAGCGCCATATCAGGATACTGGCGGCTTCACTTCTGACCAATGGAATAGAGCGAAGGGGCATCTACCATCTTTTTTACAGTCTATGGTTTGGAGTCAGCAAAATAAGAATGATAACGTGATATCTTACCTGAGCTGTTAATATTAGAAGCCAAGGAAGCTATAATGGGCCTTTGGCCGAGGATCTGATTCACCTCATCAAAAAGGTCGAACTTGCCTTTTATTTTCCCTCCGGCACCGCTGCGAGACAACTCTCTTTTTTGACACATGTATCGCTGTTTGAGCGCCTTCCATTTACTCCGGAGGACGTCCCACGGCTTGTCGTAACCTTTGTTGGCCATTTCCTTCGAGTTCCTGATAAATTATGGCATTTCTTAGATGTTTGCTATCTAAAATAGCCGTTATATTTTTAAATTAAATCCAAAAAGTATCTTGTCTCCTCGTTTGTCCACTTACATCTGTCTTTGTTGACACCCGCCATGTGTGCGCAAACAGAGCGGAAATGAATTAAAACTTCTATGTTTTGTGGCGGGTTGCAACCATAACATAGCCTAAAACTTAATCGCAATTCATTATTTATTCGGCAAATAACGTTTCCTTCAGCGTTTATCGAATAAGCCGTATATCGATCAAGATAAAATCCGATGAGACCGAACGTATTTCATTTGAGTTGATATTCATGAAATTCAATCGAAATTACGGTTTCCATAAGGCATTTTTCATTCGATCACTTAATTCGGATATAAACCTGTGGATGGAAACATAGCTAGCGGGAAGGAACCAAAACTCCATCAGGTGACCGAATGGAGAATAAAACCTTGGGAGAAACCAGGCTCAGTCGGGGAGCCAGTTCTCCTCTGGCCAACGAACAAACAGTGTATGATCATGAGTCAGGCACCATTACTGTCACGGTGTGGTGTGGGTTTAAGAAGACTCAGTCAAAAGGCTTCAATACAAACTTTTACTAATAACAAAACAACAAACAGGTACAGGCAGGCAGAGGGTACACACACAAAGGTAACATTCACAAGAACCGACCAGGACTGACTGAACAGAGGGAAACTAAATACAGATACAAATGAACACTAACGAGGTGAGGACAGGTGACACAGATGATGATGACGATGAACAGGTGGGTAATAAGGGAGTGAGTTCAGGTGTGGAGACAAGGAGGGAAGTGTAGTGAAGACAAAGACAGGATGGTGCAGACGATGACTGTGACATAACGCCCCCCTTCAAAAAGGCACGATCTCGCGCCGTAGAACATCAACAGGGGTGGGGGGGGGGGGGGGCGCCCTGGTCAGCCTATGGGCGTGGCCGCCCTGGTCAGCCTATGGGCGTGGCCTATCCAGGGCAGGAAACCTCCAGGGCGGAGCAGGATGAGGAGGCGGCCATGGCGGAGCAGGATGAGCAGGCTGCCATGGTGGAGACGCCCCCTCGGGTGACCATGGACAGACTGATCTCATAAAATTGCGTGTGTATGACACGCCAATTCGTATTTCCATTTTTGGCGTGCTATCAACACGCATAATCGCTTTTCAGCGTGTTTATGAACGCAGTTGACTTAACGTTATTACTGTATATATAAATATACCACCTACCCCAACCCCGTCCCTAAACCTACCCGTCACTGGGGTTAATACCATTTATGAGTCTTCCCCTACCATCCAAGGAAAAAAAATATCGCTCCCCAGATGTAGATCTACATTTTGCTTCGTTTCGCTCGGACATTTAATGGCGTGTACATATACGCGGAATCACTTGGACATTAATGGCGTAGACATACACGCATACACGCGGATAGCTCAAAATGCGTATAGATAATACGCCACTTGACTTGAAAGTGGCGTGTATGTTTACGCAAAAGTCATGATGTCATGTTGCCATGGAGGAGACGCCCCGTTTGGTGGCCACGGCGGAGAGGACCCTTCGGGTAGCCATGGCGGAGAGGACCCTTCGGGTGGCCATGTGGGAGAGGACCTTTCGGGTGGCCATGGCGGAGAGGACCCTTCGGGTGGCCGTGGCGGAGAGGACCCTTCGGGTGGCCGTGGCGGAGAGGACCCTTCGGGTGGCCGTGGCGGAGAGGACCTTTCGGGTGGCCGTGGCGGAGAGGACCCTTCGGTTGGCCGTGGCGGAGAGGACCCTTCGGTTGGCCGTGGCGGAGAGGACCCTTCGGTTGGCCGTGGCGGAGAGGACCCTTCGGGTGGCCGTGGCGGAGAGTACCCTTCGGGCTGCCGTGGTGGAAAAGACCCTTCAGGCGACCGTGGAGGAAACAGCCCTTCGGGCAGCCGCGGCGAGGACCTATAGACATATAGCTCGGCGTGGCTGACATGGAGCGCGGGCTCTGGGCTGGACGGGACCAGCGGTGAAGGCTCTGTGCTAGACGGGACCAGCGGTGAAGGCTCTATGCTGGACAGGACCAGCGGTGAAGGCTCTGTGCTGGACGGGACCAGCGGTGAAGGCTCTGTGAAAAGGTCAATTAAGTCCTTCTCGTCCGGACTCTGGACGAGGGATGGGACCAGCGGTGACATGGCGTGCCATGGGAGGAAGCTCTCCAGACATCTGGAGAGCGCCTCTCTACAGTCAAGACCGGAGAGATCTGGGAGCTCCCTCGGATCTACCTCCT
The DNA here is from genome assembly GCA_030578255.1 of Tiaroga cobitis. Classification (NCBI taxonomy): domain Eukaryota; kingdom Metazoa; phylum Chordata; class Actinopteri; order Cypriniformes; family Leuciscidae; genus Tiaroga; species Tiaroga cobitis. The sequence continues at coordinate 52,004,269 of CM060597.1, forward strand.
TAGCCCCCAGCCGGTAACACGCCTTAATCCCAGAGAGCATGAGGCAACGAGAGGAACAAACTCCCCAGGTGTAGTGGAACAGATCGCGGCTATCCAGGGCCAAGGCCGCGATCTGTCCAGCAAGCTCCCAGCTCATGATGTGGAAACAAGGAGGATTCTGGGAAGTGTAGTGAAGACGAAGACAGGATGGTGCAGACGATGACTCTGACAATTACAGGTTAGAAGTCAGATTGGATCAGAACATTCAGAATATTTATCCAGTTCCAAACTGAAGTTACGATCGAAACAGTCGACAATGAGGAGGATTTGGAGGAAGATGACAAACTCATTTTTGAGGACAACTTAATGTACTGGAAAGGGCAGAAGCAAGCGGACATTTTTGTTTTTAGCACTTTATACTTTATTGAGGTGTTCATACTTTTTATACATTTTGAAGTACAAAATAATTACATAATTATTAAAGGGATAGTTCACCCAAAACTGAAAATTCTGTCATTTATTACTCTCACTCATGTCGTTCCAAACCCGTAAGACTTTCACTCATCTTCGGAACACAAATGAATCTCTTTTTGATGAAATCTGAGCTATTTTTTTCCCCTCCATTGACAGCCTACACAACTGACACTTGATGCTTCAAAAAGTTCATAAAGAGATCGTAAAACTAATCCATATGAATTGAGCAGTTTAATCCAAATTTTCTAAAGGGACACTTTTGCTTTATATGATAAGCAGATTGAATTTAGGCTTTTGTTCACATATAAATATTGATCAGCGAACAAGTTGATCAAAGCTCAACCAAACCTGCTTGGCATGCGAGAACAAACCTCTTGCAGAAGCTCAAAAGTGCTGCGTAACACGAGAATGAACCTCATTGGTTCTTGCATGTTAAGTGAACATGCTTGTGCTTGCGTTTCCCATAACTGATGTGAGTTGATGAATGTTTATGTGAATAAAAGATTAAATTAAATATGTTCATCATATAAAGCGATCAAGTCTCTTCGGAAAATTTGCACTAAATCACTCTTTATGAACTTTTTGAAGCACCAAACTGGTATTTGCATAACTGTCAATGGAGGGACAGAAAGCTTGCATCAAAAAGATCTTCATTTGTGTTCTGAAGATTATAAATGTCTTCTTGTATCCCTTTATTACGGAAAAACTAATTTTTTAGGAATTTTCCATTCCACATTTTCCATTGCGCCCCTAAAGATCTTACTGTGCTCCTACATTTTTTAACTTATGTGCTCCTTCTGAGAAAAGTTACCGTCAAGCCCTGAGATGAATAGATTGAGGGCTGCAGTTAGAAGGAGATTGTACCCAAACCGATACATATATTATACCCCTTTTCCACCAAGGCAGAGCTAGTGCTGGTTCGGTGCCAGAGCCTAGTTTCAAATCGGTTCTACCAAAGCACCAGCTCCAAACCATAAAAGTGGTTCTTAAGTAGCACCAAATCATTGCTGGTCTAGAAGTAAGAACCGCTTACGTCAGCGGCTGGGGGCGGGGTTACCGTGACCAACAAGACGAACAGAAACTTGTGACCGCCATTTTTTAAATAGCAGCTAATCTTGCTAATAGCAGCTTGATTGTAATCTCCATTAAAGCAAGTTACGGCGAGCTGCACAAATGTGCTGGATTCGCCGTGTTTGGATACCGATGTAGGTTTGCAAAGCCATGAGTAACGCAACGACCGGCATTGTTGATGGAAGGCTTGTTCAAGATGCATCGGAGCGGCGTGGACTGATCGGAGCTGCGGGAGGGTTTGGAGAGCATACGACTCCTTCTGCTTTTGGATCGCTCTTGCAGTTCGAGATTCGCAGTGCCAAACCATCTCGAACAAGCCTGGTGTGTTTGTGTGTGCCGCGCTAGCGTTGCTGGGCAACATGAGATGTATACAGTGACGTAAGATCTGGCTCTGTGATGGCTCTCTAGCCTGTGAAAAGGCAAACCGGTTCTTTGAAAGCTCGTCAGTCGAACCAACTCCAAACCAGCACTAGCTCTAGCTCTGAACCAGCACCTGGTTCTTGTTGGTGGAAAAGGGGTATTAGTGAGGAGTGATCGTCTAGTGCACTGGTTCCCAAACTTTTTGAAAGCATGGCACCCCTTTGTAGCATTTATTTTCCCACGGCACCCCAACCCAATTAAACTAAACGTACATGTGTACATATGCATATGTTTAATATTATTATGAAAATAGCATATAAATTATCAAATTGACTTGTTTGATCTAACAACTTGTTGAGGAAAAATAAGAATATTCAATATTTTTTATTTTATTTTGTGTCATTTAACCACTTTTTACACTCACTGAAGTTAGCTGAGCAGTGTCTGGGACATGTCAAAGTCACATGCATCCAATCAAATAAAATGGTATAAAATGAGAAATACATTTCAAGAGATTTATCATTGTACTTCTATGTGTGTAAATGTTTGTTGATTTATCATAAAACCTCAGAATTTCTATATTTGCATTATGTTCATGATGACTGAGTGATTCTGATGAGGACACCAAGTGACGTAAGCACCAGCACCCTCAGTCGTTGCGTCCCGCGTGAATGGGCGTGGCTTATGCCTATATAAGCCAGAGCTCGATAGGATGCTCCTTGGTTTTCATCAACTGAAGCGAAACCAGATGGTAGCACAAGCACGGCAGGGTTACGCAACACTCGTTCCCTCTTCTAGAGAGAACCGAGGTTACGTTAGTAACCGAGACATTCTCTTACGAGAGTCCTCTTGTGTTACGTAAGCTAGCTTACGCTACAGGAACCCAATTTAAAACGCTGTGCGTGCTAAATCTACCTCAACACTGACCCAAGGGCGAGTGGCCTGAGCTCATATGATATGGGGATATAAAAAACCGAAGGATGGGCTTAATAAGCACAATATAAGGCAAACCTGGTTACCTTAAGTGAACAAGGGTGCTTAACACTGTATAACAGCCAGAGGAGGCATTACCCTGCCTGAACTGAAACTTTGCAGTTTGCGGAAGCGAGTCCGGCAGAACTGAGCAGATTAACTAGACTGATAACAATCTAGCTTGAAGAGTGGGAACTTCCAGGTTATAACCTTATAAATGTAGACGGAGAGGCCCAGCCTGCCGCCATACAGATATCTTGAAGAGAAATACCACTCGACCAGGCCCATGAAGAGGCCACGCCTCTAGTGGAATGAGCTCTGACGCCCAGAGGGCAACAAAGGCCCTTAGATGCATAAGCCAGTGAGATAGCGTCCACTATCCACCTGGAAAGGCTTTTTTTCGAGGCAGCTAGACCTTTAGATCGGCCTCCAAAAGAAACAAAGAGCTGTTCTGACTGTCTGAAAGCAGCCGAACTTTCCACGTAAATTCTGAGGGCCCTAACTGGGCAAAAGAGATTCACGCCAGACTCGCTGTCAGATCCGGAGAGGGCTGGCAGGGAAATGACTTGCGCTCTGAAAGGAGTGGCAAGTACTTTGGGGACATAACCATGTCTCGGTTTGAGGATGACTTTGGAGTCATTAGGCCCAAACTCAAGGCACGACGCGCTAACAGAAAGTGCGTGTAGTCATCCACCCGCTTGACTGAGGTGATAGCCACCAGAAAGGCGGTTTTCAACAAGAGATACTTAAGGTCCACAGACTGTAGAGGTTCAAAAGGGGCACCCTTCATGGCCTCCAGGACCAAGGAAAGGTCCCATACGGGTCGAGGAGGGTTCATCCTTCTAGCTCCCCTCAGGAAGCTCCTGTAGGAAGGAGAGAACCTCCGATACCCCACAATCTTGTGGATCCAGGTTGCGAGCTGAGCACCAACCTGAGCACACTGACCACTTGGAAGCATAAAGCCGTAGAGGGCGCTCTAGCTTGCGTAATTGTGTTTAACACCCTGTTCGGGATATTGACGGGTAGCCATTGATGGCCCACACATGTAGAGCCCAAAGCTTGGGGTGTGGGTGCCAAATCGTGCCCCCGGCCTCTGAGAGGAGATCTCTCCTCAACGGGGACAGGCCATGGAGCCAAACTTGGTTCGGCCAGAACGGAGCTACTAGAAGCACAGAGGAACCGTTCTCCCTGATACGCTTGATTACCTGTGGTAACAGCGTAATCGGCGGGAAAGCATAGAGAGGGCGGCTGGGCCAGTGATGGGCCAGCGCGTCCTTGTTCTTCATAAAGCATATTGGACACTGAGCGTTGTCTTGAGACGCAAAGAGGTCGACCTCCGCTGTGCCAAAGGTGTCCCACAACAGCTTAACTGTCTGAGGGTGGAGAGACCATTCCCCTGGGGGAACGTTGTCCCTGGACAGCCTGTCTGGACCCACGTTCAGATGGCCTGGCACATGCGCCGCTCTCAGCGAGAGCAGGTTGTGCTGAACCCATACAAAGAGGCGTTCTGCCAGTGCATGTAGGCTCCGTGATCTCAGACCGCCCTGGCGATATTTGTAGGAAACCACCGACATGTTGTCCGTGCGGACAAGGATGCCCATGCTCGACGCGGGACCCCGCGTCTTTAGCCAGTGCTGTAAAGGGCGCATGCGAAGGAGGCCTAATGCAGGTCGGCGAGCGGGCGGGCGAACTGCATTGAGTAGCCTCGTTTTATAATGTTCAGGACCCAATCTGACACGCCCGTGATAGCTTTCCATGCTTTTGCATGTATAGCTAGGGGTAGAATGGTATCTGGGCTCTGGTCGCTGTAAGCTAGGGACTGGGAGACCTGATAGGGCTGATAAATTGACACTGTGGTTGCAGTGTTTATCTGAGGCAGCGCGCTGAGACCAGCAGCGGGATGATTTACACATAAAATTCTGGTCACGTGGGACGGGGAATGATTTATGTGTGTGCGCGGCACAGAGTACGCGGTGTTTAACAGTAAGCGTGCGTACAGAGAAGCGGGCACCTTCTTTACACTTAAAACACAATCAGCATGAACCGCCTTTATTGAAACAGGCCCTGAATGAGTGTGTCACTGAGTGGGCCGTGCTTATGTGTAGGGGTGAACAATGGGACGTGGGCACATTTCCTACATTAAAAACACCTTCGGCAAGAGCCGGATAAACAGACATAATGCTCTTTTTGAGATTTATCTGGGTCGCCGTGAAAACGGTGTTTGGTTACAGGGGAGCGGGTTGTGCAGCTGGCTCGTTGGCTGTGGAATACACATCTCCAGTCACCGCAGCCGCGGGAACTGTGAGAGCGACACGTGCTGACTTCAAAGGCGGTCCGGCCGCAGCGGGACTCGACCTTCGCCGTCTTCCTAGAGTCAGGAAGATTGCTCCCCGAGGAGGGGGAGGCCTGTGGCGGCCAGCCGAGCTCGAGCATTGGCGCTCTCTTGGTCGCTGACGCTGAGAAGCTGGCGGCGGGGAAGCTGTTTTCTAGGCAGGCGGCTGTTTCCTAGAGCGTCCTGACGCGGAACTCGAGCGTCGAGGGATGAAGTGCCGCATAGCCTGCAACGTCTTCTGGACCTGTGAAAAACGCTCCACAAAGCCATCGACAGCTTGTCTGAAAAGCCTGGAAGGAGACACAGGCGCGTCGAGGAAGGAGGCTCTGTCAGCGTCCTTCATATCTGGCAGCGTCAGCCACAAATGTCTCTCGACAACGGTGAGGGACAACATGTTCCTCCCGATGGCCTGGGCGGCGGACTTGGTGGCTCGCAGAGCTAGGTCTGTGGCTCTCCTCAAGTCCGTGAAGCTGTCAGGGTCCGTGCCCGCCTCGTCCAAGGAACGGCGAAGGTATATCTGCAGCACTGCCATAGTGTGGAGTGCTGAAGCGGCCTGTCCAGCGGCGGCGTAACCGTGACTGATGAAGGTGGTCAATCCAGGCCGAGGTCCTCCATGGCCTTCGTGAGGAGGCGGAGAAGTTCGGCGTCGACACTTGCTCTAATTCCACTGGACTCCTGAAGAGAAGGGGCGGGGACCGGAACGGAACCCGACCACTTTTCACTCCCCGAGGTGAGAAGAGAACAGCCGGCCTCTTCGTCGTCCGACTCTTCACGGGAGACGGGAGCGACCGAAGTCCGGCGCTGGCCATCCGTGAGTAAAACTTGGGAAAGTGATGCAAGTGGGGATCCCACCGGTGTGCACTCGTCCACCGGAACCTCCTCAGGCGGCTTCTGAGAGCGGCGCTTCTTACGGCGCGGCGCAGAAGGGGAGATGGAGGCGCGGAATCCACGTTGAAGATGGGCAGTTGAGGCCGCAGGGTCGACAAGACCATGGTGTCGCAGTCGGATAGTTATTTTAGGCTGTTTAAGTTGTAAAAAAGCTTAGATTCTGCGGCACCCCTAGCCAGTTGTCTGGGGTGCAGCGGCACCAACATTGGGAACTACTGGTCTATAGAAGACACTGAGTATGAACCTGCTCTTCATTTCAGCAAACCTGTGTATTGGGTAGTGTGAGAAACACTGACACTGTCCATTAGTCTGGACACCTGTCTCCTCCACAGCCGCTTTCTCCAGAGGGTTTAGGTCAAACCCAGCTTGTTCATGGACTTGTTCAGTCTATCTTTAGAACACAGGTGCATTTCCATTATGAAGGATGTCTTAAATTGCAGATATGATATTGTTATGTTGAAAGATTCCATTTTGAAAAGGGAAAAGTTAGTTAGTTCTCTAGTCATCTAATATGAGCAAGCAAGAGTGCTTTTAATAAGTCTTCCTGTAGCCCTAGCAAGGTCATGGGTTTGCTTCCCAGGAAATTCAAGACCTGACAAAACATGTAGCTTGAATGCAATGTACAGTAAGTCACTTTGGATAAATGCATCTGCCAAATGTATGACTTTAAACATAGTCCTACAACTGTCAAGTCAAGTCAAGTCATCTTCATTTATATAGCGCTTTTAACAATGGATTGTTTCAAAGCAGCTTTACAGAGATAAACATATAATTTAAGGTAACAGATTGTTTTGGCATTATAGCGGTTCTTGAATAATGTTATTTCCAGCTAAAGTTAACTTTGATTGATTCACCTCCGTCGAAATGATCAGACTTTTAAACGCGAACCTGTGATTAACGCTGACGGCGTTCACATGCTCATTCAGAATTGATTCTATAGTTATGTGCTTTTTAAAATATGTGCGCAGGTTTATAATTCATACAACCCAGCCTAAACAAACTACTTTTCTTGCCTATAAATTTTGATACAGAATTTGTTTTATTTTATCACTTCGGGGTACGCGAGCCAGAATTCACAACGCTTCATCTGTAGAGTGGGAAGGGGATCCTCCATAGGGAGAGGATAGTGGACACTTTAGCACTGCATTGTCATCGGGTCCAGGCGGATCTCCTTCGTCAGATCTGGACACGGCCTAGATCCGGCAGGCTGCGGGAAAACCTCGGGATAAACAAAGACACTAATATTAGCGTAGATGCCATTCTTCTTATGATGTAGCGAGTTCATCAAGATTTAAGGGAAGTGTTCCCAGTTCCGGCTGACCTAATCTATGCAGCCTAACATTGAATTTATAGAAGTCTATAGTGTGTTATGTGTATGCTAGGTCAAAGAGATGTGTTTTTAGTCTAGCTTTGAACTGACAGAGTGTGTCTGCTTCCCGGACAATGGTAGGAAGACTGTTCCAAAGTTTTGGTGCTAAATAGGAAAATGATCTACCGCCTGCAGTCGATTTAGATATTCTAGGTATTATCAACTGGCCGGAATTTTGAGATCGCAATAGACGTGAAGGACTATAATGCGTTAAGAGCTCGCTCAAGTACTGCGGAGCTAAACCATTTAGTGCTTTGTAGGTAATCAACAATATTTTAAAATTTATTCGATTTTTAATAGGGAGCCAATGCAGTGTTGACAGAACCGGGCTAATATGGTCATATTTCCTGGTTCTGGTAAGAACTCGAGCTGCGGCGTTTTGAACTAGCTGTAGTTTATTTATTAAGCGTGCAGGGCAACCACCCAGTAGAGCATTACAATGATCTAGACTTGAGGTCATGAACGCATGGACTAATTGTTCCGCATTTCCCAATGAGAGCATATGGCGTATTTTAGATATATTTTTAAGATGGAAAAATGCAGTTTTACAGATACTAGACACGTGGCTTTCAAAAGAAAGGTTGGTATCAAAGAGCACACCCAGGTTCCTAACCGACGACGAAGACTTGACAGAGCAGCCATCAAGTGTTAGACAGTATTCTGGGTTATTACGTGTGGAAGTTTTTTGTCCAATAATTAGAATCTCTGTCTTTTCAGAATTTAGTAGTAGGAAATTACTAGTCATCCAATTTTTTATATCAGCTATGCATTCCGTTAATTTTGTGAATTGGTAAGTTTCGTTGGGTTTTGAAGAAATATACAGCTGAGTATCATCGGCATAACAGTGAAAGCTAACTCCATGTTTCCTAATGATAACTCCTAATGGTAGCATGTACAGAGTGAACAGCAGCGGTCCTAGTACTGAGCCTTGTGGTACGCCATACTGAACTTGTGATCGATAAGACATCTCTTCATTTACTGCTACAAACTGATAACGGTCAGTTAAGTATGATTTAAACCATGCTAGTGCAATTCCACTAATGCCCACATAGTTTTCTAGTCTATTTAAAAGAATGTTGTGGTCAATTGTGTCAAATGCAGCACTAAGATCGAGTAACACTAATACAGAGAGACAACCACGATCGGATGATAAGAGCAAATCATTTGTGACTCTAATGAGAGCGGTCTCAGTACTATGGTACGGTCTAAATCCGGACTGAAAATCCTCACAGTTATCATTTCTTTCTAGAAAGGAACACAGTTGTGAAGATACTGCTTTTTCTAATATCTTTGACAGAAAAGGCAGATTCGAGATCGGCCTGTAATTGACTAATTCTGTAGGATCAAGTTGTGTTTTTTTAACAAGCGGTTTTATCATAGCCAGTTTAAAGGTTTTTGGTTCGTATCCTAGAGACAAAGATGAATTAATGATATTAAGAAGAGGATATATGACCTCTGGAAACATCTCTTTCAGTAGCTTAGTCGGTATAGGATCTAACATACAAGTTGTCGATTTAGATGAATTAACGAGTTTGCAGAATTCTTCCTCTCCTATAGCAACAAATGAATCAAATTTTTCCTCAGGGAGACTACAATGCACTTCCTGATGCGATACTGTGGTAGACGGTTGCATAGTTATAATTTTGTCCCTGATATTATCAATCTTATAAGTGAAGAAGTTCATAAAGTCATCACTGCTGTGTTGCTTGGACACTTCTGAGCTTGAAGCTTTCTTTTTCGTTAATTTAGCCACTGTTTCAAATAAATACCTTGGATTATGTTTATTTTCTTCTAATAGGTTTGAAAAATAAGCAGATCTAGTAGCTTTTAAAGCCTCTCTGTAAGCAATCGAGCTCTCTTTCCACGAAATCCGAAATACCTCTAGTTTAGTTTTCTTACAGTTGCGCTCCATTTTTCTGGCTGCTCTCTTAAGGGCCCGGGTGTGCTCGCTGTACCACGGCGTTGGGCTATTTTCTTTAATCTTCTTTAAGCGCAACGGAGCAACTGCGTCTAAAGTGCTGGAAAAGAGAGAGTTAAACGTTTCTGTTGCAATATCAAGTTCTTCTAAGCTATCCGGGATGCTGAGATGATGAAACTGATTAGGAAGATTATTGATAAAGCAATCTTTAGTGGCAGAAGTTAATGGTCTAACGTATTTATAACACGGAGTCGGCTTTGCAGCCTTGGCTAAATGTAATTTACATGAGACTAGATAATGATCTGAGATGTCATCGCTCTGCTGCAGAATTTCAACGGCATCAACATCTATTCTATGTGATAATATTAGATCTAGAGTATGATTACGACAATGAGTAGGTCCTGGCACGTGTTGTCTAACTCCAATTGAGTTTACAATGTCTTTAAATGCCAATCCCAATGCATCTTTTTCATTATCTACATGTATATTAAAATCACCAACAATTAGTACTTTATCTGCATCCAATACTAATTCTGATAGAAAGTCTGCAAATTCTTTGATAAAATTGTGTGTAAGGTTGTGTAAGGTTGCACTGTTTCACTCAATTTGTCAATGTTGCACAATGTTCCAGTCCAGACTACATGTGTGGTGTGGAGTTCTCATTGAAGCAAAGGTTTTTTGTAAGTACGGTAACATATACCAAACAGTTAAAGCGGCATACAAGTGAAAGTCTGGATTGCAAGGGACAGAGTTTCTATAAGTGAGTGGGGAGCATTAAATGGAAAACCTGGAGAGAATCTCGAGTAAGTGATACAGAGTGCTTGATCAAGGAGGCGAAGCCTCTGTGGTCTGTTTGGTGTTTAGTGACACAACACTAGATGCTATTGGATCTCTATATTAATGTTCTCTATATTAATTATGTCTATATAACTTATTTAACAAAAAATTTATAAATGTGTACGTGGGAGGCTACCCAATGGGTGGACCACCAATATTTAATGAAATGGGTGGAAAATGTTGACCGCATGAACATGTTTAAGTTAGCGCAGAATCCACTCAATCAAGATCAAAACAATTGTGTTTATTCACTGACTGAGTTCTGCACGCTTGCGATTCCTCTCATTATAACCAATGAAGTGTAGACATGATGCAAAAAAGAGATGTATAGTGCAATGTAGTCAGGTTAGACTATAACAGGTGTTTTTGTTAGAGTGTAGAAGTTTCGCTGAACTGAAGCTTTTTACAGTTACACAGTGTTTATAAAGGGAGCGCACTTTGCTTTGGCGCGGGCGCGATCGAACTAGGTGTGTGTGTGATTTTGGTTGGGTGACTGTTGTAGGTTACAGTTTGACAAGATTTTAGAGTGTGACAAAAGCACAATGTTGTATTTTATTGCGAGTGTACACAAATATACACACTTTGCAGTTTGAACTTTGCGCACACACTCCAACATTGCAATCTTGACATCGCAGCCAGTTTATTATGCTGGGTTCACACCAAACGTGAATAGAGCGAAATGTATCGCTATTTAGAGTTTTATTTATTTTTATACCGTGTATTCTCCGTGTAAATTCGTGCACCGAACCGTGACGCCCGTAGGCTACCATTTCGGTTCAATAGGAAAACATGTACCGTTCCAGTACCCCTATGCAACGCTGTCATTAACCCTCTGGGGACCAGAAACGCGCCGGCGCGTTTTGCTCGTTTTTTTCACATAGCAGAACAATAGACTTAAAGTACTACCATCATTTCTGTTTATATAGAGTTAAGAAATATGAGAAAATAATCTGTTAAATGTCTACTTTTTTATGTGCCCACATACAATCGAAATAAAATATTGTGCTTTTGTAAAATAAAGAATATAAACAGGGTGTGCGTTCTGCCTCTGTCACCGTGAACTTTTTTCCTGGAGCACGTCTCTAATCTTCAACAAAACTCAGCAAATACTATTCACCCAGACATGAGCAATATATCTTTTAAATCATTTGAGTTTGTACTTTTAAATGATCCGATTCAAAACTAAAATAAATATTCTCCGTTTATGTAATCTATATAAAAAGAGAGACGTGTCAGCCTTTCTAATTATCTTTCTCTCAGCTCATTATCTCCGGTAATGTGACACGCCCACGGAGAGCACGCGCTATTCAAACGCAAATACGTGAAGCACCACATTGAGATGCGTTAACGCCCATAAACTCTGAAAACACACTATATTTTTTAGTCAGATTAATCTACTGTCATCTTGAGCGGCTATGAGGAACAATCCTGGGACATTTACCTACCTCAGAACAAGTGCTGGTTTATTTTCACCACGAGGAGGAGCAACAGATTCAGCTGAGAAGTGTGTAAGTGTTTTATGCTTGTGCTTTGTTCTAATCGCGATATAGAATAACGTTAGTGTCTGTAAACGGAAAAATAGCATACTGTTTAAATGTGAATCATGTTTCTGTGTGTGTGTGTGTGTGTGTGTGTGTGAATGAATGAATGAATGAATGAACGCACAGATACGCACTGTTATAGACGAAATAAAAGACATTTTGTTGACTAGTTTTGGATAGAGTATAAAGCTTTTACTCTAAAATAGACATCAAATAAGCTTTGTTAGGAGTTTCTGCTCATATGTTAAATATATAGTATGTTTTGTCAATAAACTAATCAACTAAGATGTTATAGTCTAGTGTTTGTTCCAATCCAAGCTAAATCAAAATAATGAATCCTCAACTTTGAAATATGTATGATCAAACTAAGACATTTATGGAAAAGACAATTTTCTTTTCAAGATTTTTCCAACTCTAACTTTGAACTTAAATAAAACCTTGTCTATATGGTGAAGGGTGTGTGATAGATGTGTCCAGACGTATGCACCCTGTATTTTAAAGAAGAACATTTAATTATTTGTGATAAATTTTTCATTCACAAAGAATTCAAGGACATTATTCATGTCCCTAAAGGTTGGAGTTTTCCTCATTTTTTTAATTAAGGCATTACGATTTTTTATTCCTCTTTTTAGTCAACTTTAGCATGGGTGTGTTCACTTATTCTAAACAGTGTGTGTGTGTGTGTGTTGTAAATAAATCCAAACAGTCTAAAAGCCATTCTTTTTTAAATCTCCTCATTCTTTCTGCAAGGCTCTTCATAATGATATGGCCTGATAGCACCTAATAGGGCCATTATGGGAGGGTCTTTGTCTTTCTCAGGTGTGAAATGGATACATACTAATGAGAGATCAAGCCTCCTCGCATAAAGCTTTCTCAAACAAAACACGTCATACACATTTTAAAAGACTTTATTGACTTATCTGAATGAGTAGTCAGGATGTTTCTCACATAGTTTTGGAGCAAATATTCTAGACTATGTGATACAATTTTCAAAAGTCTTGTGAAGAAATAATCAATATGTGTTTTGTGGCCTTATTTCAGAAACTTTTATTTTTAGTTTTTTCAATAACCACGCATAAATAATATTCTCTCAAAAATACAAACATGTACATTTACATTTAGTCATTTAGCAGACGCTTTTATCCAAAGCGACTTACAATTGAGGACTAAACCAAGCGAGTCATCGTGAAGAGGCAAAAACAACGCAAGAAGTGTTCAAAATACAAAGTTCAGACATTGCTCGGAGTAGCATAGACCAACGCTACTTTTGCGTCATCGAAGGGTAACGCCCCTTTTTGGGGGAAAACAAACGGATTCCCCTGAGAACAGAACTCGCTCTAGATCTGCTAACTAAGTTTCTTGATAGCAAAAATGGCACAAACATACACACTCTCTTTGCCGGCCGAGGACCGTGAGCGGTATTTAAAGAAGCTACTGGATACAGGGTTACAGAGGTGTCCCTTTGAAATGGTCGAAAACTGGATTAATGACCCCACGCAGTGGCCAAATATAGACTATTCAGACATCTAACGTTACCACTATCTCGTGGAATCACCAAGTAAGTAGCCTATTTTTTTTGCTGTTGTCATTAACACTCACAATATGACAAACTAGACGATGAGGCCATGTCACTTGGATCATATTTAACTTGATTTAAGCTATTGACATAGTTTTGTTGTCGACTAGGCTAGGACTAAAGTGGACTTGGCTGGTTTCCGCTTGTCTAGAAAGTGCTAGGACTTTGAAAGTTGTAAAAAGGTTTACAGTGTACGGCAAAATATGTATAGGACCAATGTATGTATGTATGGGGCTATCAAATTGGATGTTGTGACATTACGCTATCCTATCTAGCCTAGAAGGCTTGATCTACTGCCGTTCGTGTTGTTACATGTAAGTTAGCCAGAGCAGTGGTCGTTGAAAAGTCATATAACAGTTAGGCCTAAAGCACTTTCTAGACACAAGCAGAAACCAGCCAAGTCCACTTTAGTCCTAGCCTGCCACTCTTTCAACAGTAAAATCAGTTAACAGCCAAAGTAGCGTGCCTAGTGAGAGCTAATCACGTAACGTTAGCTGCTAGCAGCTTCGTCTTTCTAACTAGTATAGCTAGTCGACAACAAAACTATGTCAATAGCTTAAATCAAGTTAAATATGATCCAAGTGACATGGCCTCATCGTCTAGTTTGTCATACTGTGAGTGTGTTAATGACAAAAAAATAGGCTAACGTTACTTACTTGGTGATTCCACGAGATAGTGGTAACGTTAGATGCCTAAATAGTCCATATTTGGCCACTGCGTGGGGTCATTAATCCAGTTTTTGACCATTTCAAAGGGACATCTCTGTAACCCCGTATCCAGTAGCTTCTTTAAGTTTGTGCCATTTTTGCTATCAAGAAACTTTACAGATCTAGAGCGAGTTCTGTTCTCAGGGGAATCCGTTTGTTTTCCCCCAAAAGGGGGCGTTACCCTTCGATGACGCAAAAGTAGCGTTGGTCTATAAGCCAGGCAAGCGAGGATTTAAAGAAAAGGATTTTTTTTTTTTAAATTTTTTTTTTTTTATGTTAAGTGCTCCCGGAAGAGATGAGTTTTCAGTTGCCTTTTGAATGCTGTCAGGGATTCTGCATTCCGGATGACGGTGGGGAGATCATTCCACCAGCATGGAACCGTGAATGAGAATGTCCTGGAGAGTGATTTTGTGCCCCGCTGTGATGGTACCACGAGCCGTCGCTCATTGACCGATCGTAGGCTTCTGGTAGGGATGTACACTTGTAGTAGTGAGTGGAAGTAGGAGGGGGCTGAACCTGTGGTCAATCTGTAAGCAAGCGTCAAAGCCTTGAACTTGATGCGAGCAGAGAGTGGTAGCCAGTGCAGAGAGATGAACAGAGGAGTGACGTGGGCCCTTTTGGGCTCGTTGAAGACGAGACGAGCTGCAGCATTCTGGATCATTTGTAGAGGTTTAGTTGCACATGATGGAAGTCCAGCCAGAAGAGCATTGCAGTAATCAAGCCTAGAAATGACCAGGGCCTGGACGAGAAGTTGTGTTGCATGCTCAGTTAGGAAAGGTCTGATCTTCCTGGTGTTGTGCATAGCAAACCTGCATGATCGAGTTGTCTTTGTAATGTGGTCAGTGAAGGTCAGCTGATCATCAAAGATTACTCCAAGATTTCTGACCGACCTTGATGGGGTGATTGAGGATGAATCTAGCTGGATAGTGAGGTCGTGCTGTAGAGACTGATTGGCAGGGAGGACGAGAAGCTCAGTCTTTGACAGGTTGAGCTGCAGGTGATGTTCCTTCATCCACGCTGAGATGTCCGCCAGACAGCTTGAGATCCGTACAGCTACTGTGGGATCATCTGGTTGAAATGAGAGGTAGAGTTGGGTGTCATCAGCATAGCAATGGTAAGAGAAACCATGTGCCTGTATGATGGGTCCCAGTGATGTGGTGTAAATGGAGAAGAGGAGCGGTCCCAGAACTGAACCCTGGGTAACCCCTGTGGTCAGCTGATGTGCTTTGGATACCTCACCTCTCCATGCAACCTTGAAGGACCTACCTGTGAGATAGGACTCAAACCAGTTGAGGGAGGTTCCAGTGATGCCCAGTGATGAGAGGGCGGACAAGAGGATCTGATGATTCACTGTGTCGAAAGCAGCAGACAGGTCCAGTAGAATGAGAACTGATGATTTGGAAGCAGCTTTTGCGATCCGCAGGGCTTCCGTGACTGACAGCAATGCAGTCTCAGTTGAATGTCCTTTCTTGAAGCCAGATTGGTTGACATCCAGCTGGTTGTTCAGAGACAGGAAAGATGATACTTGGTTAAAAGCAACACGTTCAAGTGTTTTCGCAATGAATGGTAGGAGAGAGACAGGTCTGTAGTTCTCTAGAAGTGATGTGTTTAATGTTGTTTTTTTAAGCAGAGGAGTTACCCGAGCCTGCTTAAATGCTGTAGGGAAAATGCCAGTGTGGAGGGATGAGTTGATGATGTGTGTGAGAGCTGGAAGAAGTGTGGGAGAGATGGCTTGTAGAAGGTGTGAGGGTATGGGGTCTAGAGGGCAGGTGGTAGGATGACTGGAGAGGAGAAGTTTAGATACTTCTTCCTCGGTTAGTGGAGTGAAGGAGGAGAGAAGGTTGTTGGCTGTGGGAGAGGTTAATTTGTGTTCCTGTGTGTGTGAAGCTGAGAACTGCCTGCTGATAGTTGTAGTTTTGTTAGTGAAGAAGTTAGCAAAATCATCAGCAGTTAGCGAGGAGGTGGGTGGTGGTGGAGGTGGACAGAGGAGAGAGTTGAATGTCTTGAACAGTGAACGTGTGTTAGTGGCGCTGTTGATCTTGTTGTGGAAATATGAAGATTTTGCAGTGTGAACATCAACAGAGAAGGTAGAGAGCAGAGATTGATACCTACTGAGGTCAGATGTGTCTTTTGATTTGCGCCATTTCCTCTCTGCTGCCCTGAGCTTGGTCCGGTGTTCACGAAGAACCTCAGATAACCAGGGGTTAGAGGGAGTAGCGCGTGCTGGCCTGGAGGAGAGAGGGCAGATGATGTCTAGAGAGGATGTTAGGATGGAGCATAAAGTATCCGTTGCAGTATTCACATCCAGAGATGAAAAATGTGAGGGTGAGGGAAGAGAAGATGACACAGCAGAGGAAAGATGGGACGGAGAAAGTGAGCGCAGGTTTCGTCTGAAAGTAAATGGTGGGGAGGTTGGTGGAGCATGGGTAGTGAGTTGTAGATTGAAAGTAATGAGGAAATGGTCTGAAACTTGGAGAGGTTTCCCCAAAATGTTATCTGTGATACAGTTGCGTGTGTAAACCAGGTCCAGTTGGTTGCCTGACTTGTGAGTACCGGTGGTGATGAGGCGTTTGAGATCGAAAGAGGCTAAGAGAGAGATGAAGTCTGTTGCATACGGTTTCGCTAGGTGGATGTTCAAATCGCCAAAGACTACAAGTGGGATGCCATCCTCAGGGAAAGAGGACAGCAACACATCCAGCTCCTCTACAAAGCTTCCCAGTTGACCTGGGGGGCGATAAATAACTACAATATGGATCTTCACGGGAGTTGTAAGTGTAATAGTATGATATTCAAATGAGTTGTTATTGCATAGAGAAGAGAGAGTTGAAAATTTCCAAGTGTTAGAAATGAGAAGACCAGTGCCCCCACCTCTGCCTGACTGGCGAGGGGTGTGGGAGAAAGAGAAGTTGTTAGAGAGAGCAGCAGGGGTTGCTGAGTCTTCTGGGCGGATCCAGGTCTCAGTCAAGCCCAAGATATTAAGAGTAGAATGAGATGCAAAGGCTGGAATGAAGTCAGCTTTATTGACTGCTGATTGGCAATTCCATAGACCCATAGAAAGAGTGAGAGGTGAGTGTGAAGATGAGAGAATAGGGCGCAGATTAGCAGTATTGCGCTGCCTTCTGTGCGTGGTAAGAGAGCGTTGTCGAGAGACAACAGGAATGTGTTGAAAGCACATAATGATAGTGGGAAATAAGATAAAGGTAGGAAGGGAAAGGGTGAAGAAGATACTTTAAGTGCCTTGCAGGTGTCCTTGCTCGGTGGAGTCGCGCAGGTAGAGTCGCAGGTCTTTACCCGAGTCGGTCTTAACACGAGGAGGTTTAAACACGAGCGCTGACTGCTTCCGCTGACGCTTCCGCGACAGCGCGCACACTACATAGATATAATGCTATCAATCGCCTGAGTGAGGACAGCTGTGGTAGCCCTTGCAATTAGCACAGCGAAAGCAAATATCCCGAGAATGGCCGAAATCGAAACTAGCTGTTATGAACAGCAATACTTAAGTGCTACAATAACAACCAGACTACAACCCTTAAGACGGCAGATATTCAAAATAGGAACGTGTCTAATTAAATTAAAGATATTTAGTGAAAATAAAAATTACAAATAAGCAAAGAATCGAAAAGAGCCCTACTTACTTGACAAATGGTAAACAGAGCAACAGGAGAACTGGATATTAAGAAAAAACAACTTACGCGCTCTAGCCGTTCTCGCAGAGTGACTGCTTGTCCTGGCTTTCTCCTGAATTTACTTCTAATTTATATCAGCTTTAATAGCCCTTGCAATTAGCACAGCGAAAGCAAATATCCCGAGAATACCCGAAATCGAAACTAGCTGTTATGAACAGCAATACTTAAGTGCTACAATAACAACCAGACTACAACCCTTAAGACGGCAGATATTCAAAATAGGAACGTGTCTAATTAAATTAAAGATATTTAGTGAAAATAAAAATTACAAATAAGCAAAGAATCGAAAATAGCCCTACTTACTTGACAAATGGTAAACTGAGCAACAGGAGAACTGGATATTAAGAAAAAACAACTTACGCGCTCTAGCCGTTCTCGCAGAGTGACTGCTTGTCCTGGCTTTCTCCTGAATTTACTTCTAATTTATATCTGCTTTAATAGCCCTTGCAATTAGCACAGCGAAAGCAAATATCCCGAGAATGGCCGAAATCGAAACTAGCTGTTATGAACAGCAATACTTAAGTGCTACAATAACAACCAGACTACAACCCTTAAGACGACAGATATTCAAAATAGGAACGTGTCTAATTAAATTAAAGATATTTAGTGAAAATAAAAATTACAAATAAGCAAAGAATCGAAAATAGCCCTACTTAC
Source organism: Tiaroga cobitis (assembly GCA_030578255.1). Classification (NCBI taxonomy): domain Eukaryota; kingdom Metazoa; phylum Chordata; class Actinopteri; order Cypriniformes; family Leuciscidae; genus Tiaroga; species Tiaroga cobitis. Next base: position 52,022,636 of record CM060597.1, read on the forward strand.
TTGACAAATGGTAAACAGAGCAACAGGAGAACTGGATATTAAGAAAAAACAACTTACGCGCTCTAGCCGTTCTCACAGAGTGACTGCTTGTCCTGGCTTTCTCCTGAATTTACTTCTAATTTATATCTGCTTTAATAGCCCTTGCAATTAGCACAGCGAAAGCAAATATCCCGAGAATACCCGAAATCGAAACTAGCTGTTATGAACAGCAATACTTAAGTGCTACAATAACAACCAGACTACAACCCTTAAGACGGCAGATATTCAAAATAGGAACGTGTCTAATTAAATTAAAGATATTTAGTGAAAATAAAAATTACAAATAAGCAAAGAATCGAAAATAGCCCTACTTACTTGACAAATGGTAAACAGAGCAACAGGAGAACTGGATATTAAAACAGCACTCAGTAGAAATTCTGTTTTTGTCAAACGGCGACCCTTAGAGTCGCTGTGGAGTACTTGTACTGTCGTGAATAGCACTCACGCAGAGATGGCTCGCACTCACGGCCGGATCCCCTCCCCCTGTACACCGGTACCTGTTCAGTAGGATTGACGCTGTAACGAGTGGAAATAAGGTATGGCCCCTTTAAGAGCTGCGCGCGCCCAACACGTATACGGCGCCGGGTTATTTCTGTTTGATGCTCATTTTATCAGATCTGTTTTTTGCCGTAAAGCAATTCGTTACCTCGCGAGACCTGATATCACACGATACTTCCTAACACTGAGGCCGGCGGCTCGCCGGCCCAAAGTTGCAAGGGTGGTTTTGCGGCTCACAGGCACCAGGGGGGTGCGAGACGACCACCATTCAACACGAAATCAGTAATATAAACATTACAATGACTCTAAAGCTGTTCGGTTAAGGTAAAAAAGTTACTTAGTTCACCTTTAAGAAAAAACAACTTACGCGCTCTAGCCGTTCTCGCAGAGTGACTGCTTGTCCTGGCTTTCTCCTGAATTTACTTCTAATTTATATCTGCTTTAATAGCCCTTGCAATTAGCACAGCGAAAGCAAATATCCCGAGAATGGCCGAAATCGAAACTAGCTGTTATGAACAGCAATACTTAAGTGCTACAATAACAACCAGACTACAACCCTTAAGACGGCAGATATTCAAAATAGGAACGTGTCTAATTAAATTAAAGATATTTAGTGAAAATAAAAATTACAAATAAGCAAAGAATCGAAAATAGCCCTACTTACTTGACAAATGGTAAACAGAGCAACAGGAGAACTGGATATTAAGAAAAAACAACTTACGCGCTCTAGCCGTTCTCACAGAGTGACTGCTTGTCCATGTACATGCATGTTGCTAACATATTATGGTAGCCCCGTGTGTGCTATATAGAGTGAATTTACACCTTTGCCATTAACATGTTTATACATAACTGAAAAAAGCACAAATGTCAGTGCATGTCAAAACATCCCAAGGGCCCCAAAAAACCTTTGGTCCCCAGAGGGTTAAGTTGAAGTTATCACATTATAAAGTACAGTCCTCGCTCCAGACCTGCTCACTCGCTCTGTTTGGTTTCATTACAGTTTGCTTCTTAGCACTGGAGCTCCCTCTGCTGTCCATAAGGTGCCTCTGCGCACCAGCCATTTCAAACCCAGCCTCCAGTATTTGGGCCACGCCTCCTTATTTGCATAGACTCCTCAATCCTCAATCCTCAAATGCCCAATCCTAAATGGCTAAATGATTAAATGTCCAATCCTAAATCTAAATGGCTAAATGATCAAATGCCCAATCCTAAATACCAAATGCCCAATCCTAAATACCAAATTCATTTTCGACTTAGACTTTTAGTTTTTGACTTAGACTTTTAGTTTCAAACTAGACTTTTGATTTTCGTTTAAGACTTTTAGTTTTAGAATTTGTTTTCAATCTGACCCAATAATCCCTCCATAGATATCACGATGCGTTGCGATATTACTGCACATGGCTACATTTTCGTCAATGAATACAGGCAGTCAACTATATGAACTCCCTTTTTATTCTATCTGCTCCGAGAAAGTACACTTTCTGAATGTAGACAAAACTTAAGTCTGAACACAGCAGACGACAGGAGCATTTAGAACATTCGTAAACACTAATAAATACTAAAAGCGCATGAAACTGTCAAGAAATACTTAAGTTACAAACACACACACACACACACACAACTGCGCTTCTGTGTTGTACGTCACATGCATCACACACATGACCAGCGTCAGCCGAAAGTGAGCCTACGTGTGACGTACAACACAGAAGCGATGCGTTACACTACGTGAACTCAGTCGAGGCCCACAGAGAAGGAAATGAATAGTTGAATAAAGTCGTTATTTTTGTTTGTTTTTTCGCACAAAAAGTATTCTCGTCGCTTGATAAACTTAAGATTGAGCCACTGTAGTCACTTGGACAATTTTAACGAGGTCTTTAATAACTTTTCTGGGCCGGCAAGTTTCAATCCCTTAGAAGCCTATGGAAGAGTGATCCAGCTCTCAGATTTAATCAAAAATATCTTAATTTGTGTTCTGAAGATGAACGAAAGTCTTACAGGGTTGGAACAACATGAGGGTGAGTTATTACTAATTACTGACAGAATTTTCATTTTTGGGTGAACTATCCCTTTAAAGTTAAAATAGTGGATTCAATTTTTATTTGCTTTTGTTTCTCCTCCTTCCGCCATTTTTAAGCTAGCGAGACAAGTGTGTATGCAACGAACGATGTCAGAGAAACATCTGTAGGCTATGACGTCTATAATCGATTATGGTCTATTACTATATCGATTAGGGCTGCAGCTATCGATTCTTTTTTAAATTGATTAATCAAGCACTTAATCGGTCGATTAATCGATTAATCGGATAAAAATTGTCTGTTTTTAAACAACCAAAACAAATAATGCATAACGAAAATGATGTGGCTGTAAAATGATCAAGCATTTGGCTTTCATTTCTCAAAGTAAAACAGGTATTTATTCCAACTCCAACATTTGGCTCCAAAACTAATCCCATTTATTGCAATCTTTACCCATTTAGTGTTAATAAGTGCCAGTGCCAACAATCCTGTTTTATGTAGATTTTATTTTATTATTTTATTTATCTGTTTTATGTAGATTTCTACACCTGCAGAATTTACCATTAGGCTACTAACAAATAATATATAATTTCTGGGGTGAGCCTGTTTGCTATGGTAACCTAGCAACCTATGTGTGTGTGTGTGCGCACATGTGCCGTTGTTACGGATCAACTGGGGATCATGTTAACTGGGGACGCGCGCGGCACGCAGATAGTTTTACCTGGATTTCCAGCAGATGTTAACAGCGACAGATTCATGCCCTATTTTACGGATCACCGATTAAAAACGAATATTTCACCAGTTGTATACACGGTATGCGAAGCGCTTTGTTTTTGCAGTGTATGATATTCCTTCGTATTTGACGCATTTTCAAAGAAGTTTAACATACTTTAGTGTCAAGCTCAGAAACCACGCCCATGTTAGCAAGAGTCATTCGGTTTCATTGGATGAACAGACTTGTCAGCGTACTTGTGTTGACATGAGTTCTAATCACAAATAACAACAGATGTAGATTTAAGTAGCTAGGCTACCTAAAAGAAACATAAATTGCAAAGTCATTTACATTATTTCAACAAGTTTCATTTATCGATCTGTATATATATATATATATATATATATATATATATATATATATATATATATATATATATACACACTCACCTAAAGGATTATTAGGAACACCATACTAATACTGTGTTTGACCCCCTTTCGCCTTCAGAACTGCCTTAATTCTACGTGGCATTGATTCAACAAGGTGCTGAAAACATTCTTTAGAAATGTTGGCCCATATTGATAGGATAGCATCTTGCAGTTGATGGAGATTTGTGGGATGCACATCCAGGGCACGAAGCTCCCGTTCCACCACATCCCAAAGATGCTCTATTGGGTTGAGATCTGGTGACTGTGGGGGCCATTTTAGTACAGTGAACTCATTGCCATGTTCAAGAAACCAATTTGAAATGATTCAAGCTTTGTGACATGGTGCATTATCCTGCTGGAAGTAGCCATCAGAGGATAGGTACATGGTGGCCATAAAGGGATGGACATGGTCAGAAACAATGCTCAGGTAGGCCATGGCATTTAAACGATGCCCAATTGGCACTAAGGGGCCTAAAGTGTGCCAAGAAAACATCCCCCACACCATTACACCACCACCACCAGCCTGCACAGTGGTAACAAGACATTATGGATCCATGTTCTCATTCTGTTTACGCCAAAATTCAACAGAAATCGAGACTCATCAGACCAGGCAACATTTTTCCAGTCTTCCAACTGTCCAATTTTGTTGTGCTCTTGCAAATTGTAGCCTCTTTTTCCTATTTGTACTGGAGATGAGGGGTACCCGGTGGGGTCTTCTGCTGTTGTAGCCCATCCGCCTCAAGGTTGTGCGTGATGTGGCTTCACAAATGCTTTGCTGCATACCTCGGTTGTAACGAGTGGTTATTTCAGTCAAAGTTGCTCTTCTATCAGCTTGAATCAGTCGGCCCATTCTCCTCTGACCTCTAGCATCAACAAGGCATTTTCGCCCACAGGACTGCCGCATACTGGATGTTTTTCCCTTTTCACACTATACTTTGTAAACCCTAGAAATGGTTGTGCGTGAAAATCCCAGTAACTGAGCAGATTGTGAAATACTCAGACTGGCCCGTCTGGCACCAACAACCATGCCACGCTCAAAATTGCTTAAATCACCTTTCTTTCCCATTCTGACATTCAGTTTGGAGTTCAGGAGATTGTCTTGACCAGGACCACACCCCTAAATGCATTGAAGCAACTGCCATGTGATTGGTTGATTAGATAATTGCATTAATGAGAAATTGTAACAGGTGTTCCTAATAATCCTTTAGGTGAGTGTATATATAGCCTAATTTTATAATGGATCTATTATTTTTATATAAAAACACTTCTCAGCTTATTTTACTCTGCTATGATATTTAGATCTCTTTTTTGAACAACCAGCTCTGACGCGTCCGTATCATTTTCCCTGGATATAAAGCAGCAATGCTTATAGGGTCATGAAGTTAATTATCTCATGAAATTGTAGCATTTTCAAAAGATTTATAAAATAAAAAAGAATTTCTTTGTTTCTTTCAGAACAATTCTGTATTTACTACTGCATCTTCTTAGAAGCATATAATAATTTTATCAACCAAGTGATCAAACCACTGTATCAAGCATTCCTGTAGCTCAAACAGAGCGTTGGTGCTTGCAACACCAAAGTCATGGGTCCGATTCCCAGGGAAAGCAAGAACTGATAAGACTTTAAAATGTGTAGTCCTACCTTGAAATGCAATATAAATCGCTCAAACATTGTACATTATGCTCAGTAGCATGAACTTGAATGTTGTGTATCTAATGTCTTGTATTGGACATTTAGAGAACATTTTGTCTTTAATGATTAAAGTCCTGTGAAAAAACACAGACTGGCAAGTGCAACCACAAATTGTATTACTGAAATAAGCAGAACATATGATATAGTGATGATGAATTATTACAAATATATAGGCCAACTGTACTGATATTCTCTAAGGCTAATTTTCACCGACATCACTAACCTCTTAATCATTTGTCACCGCACATGAATAGCATGACCCTCTCTAAAACAATAGGGAAATGCTTTATTGTTTACTTTTTTGCTGACCTCTTAAACAAAAGAAATATGACACAATGGTCTACGAGTTTTATAAATAAAATCTAATGGGTTTGGGCCTCTTTTTATGTAATATAAATTATGCCAGTTCTCTTCATTTGACTGGTACCATGAAACTCATTAAAGGATTAGTTCACTTTCAAACAATGTTTTGCTGATAATACTCACTCAGGAATGTTTTCCTCAAAAACCTTCATTTCTTTTCGACTGAAGAAAGAAAGACATGGATATCTTGGATGACGTGGGGTTGAGTAAATTATCAGCAAAAATGTTTTTTGAAAGTGAACTAATCCTTGAACATATTCTCTTTACTTGTAATTCATCACATCATGTGCTTTCATTGATGTCGTCTGCTCTCTGTTGGAACAGATTAAAAAAAGGTCTATAAATCAAGTGTCATTATTGTTACTGTTGTCATGGTTGTTAAAGGAGAACTCCGGACAAGTTAATCTTGATCGTTAGACCTTTGTGAGTACTGACTGAGCCCGTTCTCATCCTTTGGTGTCATATATGTGACAATATATATGACAAAACGTCGAAATAATACGCACATGGCACCCTTTAGCGTGAATATAACACGCGAACCCAAGGCGTCATAAAGTTGACTGGCATCCTTTAGCGTGAATATGAGACGCAGACCCTACCCCACACCTAAACCTACCCATCACTTCGCGTGTTATATTCACGCTAAAGGGTGCCATGTGCGTAGTATTTCGACGTTTTGTCATATATATTGTCACCTATATGACACCAAAGGATGAGAACGGGCTCAGTCAGTACTCACAAAGGTCTATATGACGCCAAAGGATGAGAATGCGTTGACTGACTATAGAAAAAAAAACCGAACCGGATTGGTGCTTGCTACGCGGAGCTGTGACCGCGAATGCCCAGAGCTCCCACCCAGCTAAAACGGCAGCTATGGGGGCATGGACATAAAGAGCATTTTTGAGCCTCTTAAAAGACACAAAATGCAATTAAAATGTCTGTCCAACATGAACAGGGACCCTACATGTGAACAAGATTCGTTTAGCAACTTAGCCATTGTTTCAACTTACCTAAATATTCTTTTAGACGGCAAGCTGTAGTCTCGCGCTACAGTCCCGTGCTGTAGCCACGTTGATGAGTGAGGCTATCTCTTCGTTAGTATACTCGGGTTCGAATAAATAAGGACGACCATCAAACTCAAATGCCTCTTCCATGTGTTCAAAATCTTCTAAATTCTCCATAGTTACGTTACTACTTGTTTCTTCACTTGTAAGCAACTCTGATCATAACTCGTCGCACATGATCAACGCTCCTCCCACCTGGACATTGTTTACCTTTTCCGGCTACAGCACGGGACTGCAGCACGAGACTACAGCTTGCCGTCTAAAAGACTATTTAGGTGAGTTGAAACAATGGCTAAGTTGCTAAACGCATCTTGTTCACATGTTGGGTCCCTGTTCATGTTGGACAGACATTTTAATTGCATTTTGTGTCTGTTAAGAGGCTCAAAAATGCTCTTTATGTCCATGCCCCCATAGCTGCCGTTTTAGCTGGGTGGGAGTATGTACATATACATTGCAAAACCAGTAACTGTTCTTCATTAGCTTGTAACTTATATATTCTAACTTATTCTCTAGTTTGTTCGTCCTTGAATGTTCAGAAGGTGAGACTGTGTGGTCAGACCTCCACAGTTGGCAAATACATCTGTCCTGCATGCATGCACATTTGCCTATTTTCTTTCTTTTGTTGCTTTCATACCTGTTAGCTATAATGAATATGTTTGTTGAACATTCCCCTATACAAATGCTGTGGGTAAATCACTGGATCGGAGTGATCAATTATCAATTTTCACCACTCTTTATGAACATTTATGGAGTGTACTGTATGCTTTCTGCTTTAACTCATTCCTCAGCAACATTAAAATACATAAATAATAAATAAATAAATGCTTGACATGTCCCTTTAACCACAGCCGTATTGCTGCTCAATTTAAATTAAGCCACAAATTGGCATCATAACAATAATCTGCGAATACACACGCACTGCAAAGACACAATGTCAATAGCATAATTTATTTAATATATTTACAGTTGTCATCAGATACAAACGAATGTAACAAAGTAATGTGGGCGTGGTCTGTGTGTCGCGAAATTAAAGCACATTAAAACTTCCCTTAAAGGCGTCTGAAACACACAGCGGAGCAGCGCAGAGTAAACAACAGAGTCCTAATATGACACAAACATTTAACAATAACGTGGAAAGCTTTTAAATCTGCTCAGTGAAAAATTAGCTGTGACGAATCTGTCACCGTTTAACATCTGCTGGAAATCCAGGTAAAACTGTCTTCGTGCACACGCACTTCCCCAGTTAACATGATCCCCAGTTGATCAGTAACACCGTGCGTGAGAAAGAGTGACGACCCAGTCCGACCAGTTGCATCATTGCAGTTTGGTACGGCAGAAATACATACATTCATTTTCAATTGAACGCTGCATTTGGCTTGCATCACTTGCATTGCGGTGCATTTTAGGTGAAGCATCCGTTCGATTTAATTGCATGCGTTGGAGACACCTACACGTAGTGTAGCTTTCAAAAGGGGAATGTTTTATTGCAAATATGCATTTTGTGAAATAGAAAAAGAACAGCATTTTCTTTTTCACCTAGCCTAGATGAAGTATATTAGCACGTTTTGTAGTATTATATTTGTGTTAATTGAAAATGTTCTATGCTCAATTACTTTGGTAGCCGATAATGTCTTCCCCAAAAGTACGAGTGGATTTGGAGAAGCAGGCTGGGGCGTTTCATTTTTTGTTTCATTAATACCAAAAATCTCATAAGGAATGAATAATACATTATTCACTCTTTTTTTCATTCATTCTGACCTTCAATTGTTTTTTTTTTCAGCAATTAAGTGTTTTTACCTTACATGTACAGCTTTTTTCTCAAATAGTAAATATTAATTTGCACAAATTATCTTATTAAAATTGTTGTTTCACATTGTTTATAAAGAACAAGTTATAATTTGTAGCGAAAAAAAAAAAAAACTTAGGCTACCCTTCATTCATTTTACTATAATAAACTTTTTTAAATTACATGCTCAATAGGCTAACTAATATCTGCTGAACATTTGGAATACAAAATATGCTGAAAACCCAAACAATATGTGACAAACGAAACACAGCTTAGGGCCTAAGCTGTGTTTCGTTTGTCACAAATTGTTTGGGTTTTCAGCATATTTTGTTTTCCAAATGTTAGGCTATTGGTATGCTTCTGTTACGAAAATTGAACAGCTTAAATAAATAAATAAATAAATAATTAGGGCTGAATAAATAAATAAATAAACAAACAAACAAACAACGAATACAGTAGGCTAAAGTAAGCATATAGGCCTAGGTCATAAACTTATTTCTGTTTATAGCCTAATGGTTATTGTGTTTGCAGATTAGTTGTAGGATATTATTTTGGTTATCAGACAATAGGATATTTTTTTTGTTCTATTCTTCAGAAACAATCTCATACCAGTCGACGAGATCGAGTTGGCGACCACTGGTGTTTAATATAGCGAAGTGCTGCAACCTGCCTATTAAAATGATAAAAGATAAAAACATATCAACCCCAACAATAATAAAAATGCAATAGGCTATATCAAAAATGTATACCCACCCTTACCCATATCCATATTTCTATGTTTTGGCCCTCAAAATGTGGGTTAAACAAGAAAACACAAAAATATAACAGACGCAGACGTCACGCTATAAGACAAGACGCAATTGTCACGTTCAGTGTGAGGAATGAGTGAAGGGAAAGTAAATTGCGCAGGAACAGACACACTGCACTGAGCCATGTTGAGGAGCGTGTTAGAGAAAAAAATTATAAATAACTTCACTGCCACACGTGAATGACGCGTGACGTCTGACTTGACACTTCACCGCCACACGTGATTTACGTGACGTCTGCGTCACGTCTGCGTCTTAAATTGAATGGAATAAATAGCAGAATAAAAAAAAAAAAGACGTTGAGTGAGACGTTCATTGTAACGAGTGCATGTTGCAAAGTTATAATAAAGAGCCGAACGGAACGCCATAGGATTACGTCTTAACGTCTGCACGTCTGCCCGTCTGCACGCCTGCCACGATCTAAGTTTTATATTTATATTTAGTAGTTTCATATTTGTTTGGCCGAGCTCCTTTCATTTCGGCATTTACAACTCGGTTTAAATGAGCTTGCCAGAAGTTAGAACGATTTTTTATAACATAGAAATTCAGAATATAATTCCATCCACTGCCACTCTACTATATATATTTTTTTTTATTATTATTAAATAGCCTATTGCCTATTCCCATGCATGCTCGTGCATAATTGATACAAAACGAAATTCACTTTAAAGAAACTCTTTCTACAAAACAAAACTTAATGAAGTGGTCAAAATCATGTCTGACCCACTTCATGTCTCCCGTCATATTTCGCATCCTATGATGTTGCTCTTACTCATGCTGTTCACTGTTCATAATCAACATAACTGAAATAAAATAACAAAAGCCTATTATAATATTTAAACAAATGTGAAACTGGCAAAGAGCGGATATTGAGCGGACAGCCACGGTGAAAAGTAACTTGAAACTTGTTTTTAAATGGGAAGCGCGTCTTGGTTCACCCTCGCCTGTCAGAAAATTAATAGGCTATATGCTTTATTACACAAAACGAAACGTTGAAACATTATTATATTTATAAATGACTATATGCTACAGATTGGGGCTGCACAATGCGAAATATTATCTTTAAAATAGGCTATTTTTTTAATTATATAACCCATGTAGGCCTACGTGTTTCACAATCTTCTTGTGACAAGAAAACATCGCTACAACTTCTATAAAGTGAACATCAGAGTGTTTTATAAGAAGCGCTATTTTAACATCAATGTAAACCACTGGGTTTGTTCAGGTTATCCTACATTAGGGATATTTAACAACTGAAACTGAATCAAATGTAAAAAAAACAAACAAAAAAAAAAACACACACATTAGTTTTCACTGTATCAATTAAATGTAGCCCTATACTGATTCTTATTAAAGCTACAAAAGTTATTCAGCCAAGAGCAGTGAGTGATTTTCTCGTCTTTTGCTCATGACCAGTTATTGCAAGCCGTTGGGATGCATATTGCGAAATACATTTGCGATATTTCGATAATTTCGATATATTGTGCAGCCATTCTACATATGTAGGCTTCATATTTTATTGCTATTTGGTATTGTTTTAATCATTGTGTTGTTGGAGGAATTGAAACGTTTTTGTTACTCATTTTTATGAAGTAGGCAATATGTAGCAGGCTATGCAAAAGGACTGTGGTCTAGTTTAGATGGACTATCTAGCTAATTCAGTAATAATACGGGATCTGATTGTTTTGGTGAGAGGTCTGTTTCTCAGATCATAATAAAAAAAGTTTGCCCCCCTATATGAAAACGAAATGAGTAGCTATACAACATAGTCTTAACAACGATAGAAAACCAGAACCCTTAAGACGGATCGCCATTCAGATCGACAATCTACTACGTCTTTCCATCTACTTCATAAGATGGGCTGAACTTTGAAGAAAAGGCAGTGGGGCTGATTATAATATTACACAAAACACCACTTTTTACGCTGTCTTTGTCAGACAGAAGCGCCGCAGATTACGCACACTATGGATGGCCTGCGGGGTCAGAAACGGCGTCATTGGCTGGATAAAATAAACGCTGAATGGAGATGGCTCCAGACAGGCAGACGTTAAGACGTGCAGATGGCCAGACGTTAAGACGTGCAGATGGGCAGTTGTTAAGACGTGCAGACGGGTAGACGTTAAGACGGGCAGACGTGCAGACCTATGGCGTTCCGATAGGCTCAAAAATGTAACTTTGCAGCACGCACTCGTCTCAATGAACGTGACGTCTGCGTCTACCGAACGTGACGTCTGCGTCTGCAGAACGTCTCGTCTGCGTCTGCCACATCACTCGTTCGTGTGCCGAACGTGGCGTCTGCGTCTGCCGAACGTCTCGTCTGCGTCCTGCACATCACTCCTTCGTCTGCAGAACGTCACGTCTGCGTCAAGGGGGTTTCCAGCACATTCCACACACTTATTCGTTCTTTATTATTTTCGCCCACTGATCTTCAATTCTATTTTATTAGCAATGAAATGATATTACCTTGCTTATACATAGCTTTTTATTATATAGTAAATATTAATTTACACAAATTATCATGTTAAAATTTGTGTTTTCCATTTTTTCTTGTCAGCATGTCCACATATAGCCTACTTAAAGGGTCACTCTACCCATTTCAACATTAATCTTTATTGAAAGTGGGTTATATATGTAGTCGAAATGTAAAATAAATTTTGAATTTGGTGCCCTCTTGACCGAGAAAAGACAGAAAATAACTTTAGGGCGCATTTGTATGTAAGACAACAACTCCCACAATGCACCACATTGCACAGCTCCGCAAGCCATTCCCACTAATCCAGAACAGCGCGCAAACATCAGAGAAATCACTCTTCCGTCTACAAGGCTAGCTGCCAAAAGAGTTTGAAATTAATTTCACATAAAATGTCGCTCGTCCGCGACAGGCAGCTGCCTCCTGTTCCTCCATCAGCCTCAGCCGCTCTTCACTATATTGCGGCTCGTAAAGATAGCCACGAACAACGGATTCGAGCAGCAGAATTTCAAAATCCTCTTCTTCCATATCATGTTTAGTTTCTTCCATATCGTGTTTAGTTTCTTCCGCCATTGTCATAACTTCCTATCTCCACAGTGCTTGTTAGATTAGCTTATAAACAAGATGGCTGATATTGATTTCAGTATCTACAAGTGAAGTCCCACCCACTGTGATAGCTCTGTTAGCGCATTAGGTCCAACCTATGGGCGGGTTTGAAAGGGTGGGATCAGGGCCGGAGTGGGACTCATTTTCAGCCCTGGAGTTTCATGCCTTAGACCGGCCCACTTTAGTTCCCGTCTGACTATATTATAATGTAATTGAAACCTCAGCATATAAGTCTGCAATAGTGCAGTGTTCTGTACAGCCTTGTTATTCATTGTATTTTAAAACTACATACATTTCTATTCAGTGCAATAGCCGTAGGGTTTTATAAATACAGTGGTCCGAAAAGTGATCTTGGGGGTTCGGGGGCATATGCCCACCCAGACAAGTGAAGTAATACAAACAGTGAAAAGTCCCAGTGCTGATACTGGGGAAATATAAACACATTCGAGGTATATATATATATATATATATATATATATATATATATATATATATATATATATATATATATATATACATTGACAATGGCAATATATTATATAGGTGCTTGCGTTGTTAAATTGAGCTTATTTTTACACTGATGATCATCATTGGCAAAGAATATGTATGTCTGTGTTAAATAGGAATCTATTGTAATAAAAGTTATTCTCAATCTGGGCACAGTATAGGATTCCTCTGCTCTCATTTCTCATCTCCATCTTCTCTCATTCTTCTTTTCTCAGTCTCCTTATCTTTAGGTTACCTGTGAATCTCTTTCGGTCGTTTAAAACTTATTTCGTAATTAAAACAGCTGTTTACCTAGTTTAGCCACTTGCATCTAATCTCGTGAAGTGTCGCGTTGGGATTCGCTTCTGTGAACATAAATCCCGCTTGCTTTGATCAGTCATCTCAAACATTTTGCCATTGCCGACGAGCGGTGTTTTAATACTGAAGCAGCTCAGATTATGAGGTCGGTTATCGTCGCGATATGCAAATCATTGCAGCACCAAATTAGAGTTAATATTAGGCAATTATTTCACAACGATATACACTCAGAAAAATATACACTCAGAAAGCTGTGACTGGAGCCTATGTAAATCATTTTAACCCAGTGCCATGACAACACCGGCCCTCCTGGCCAATAAAACAGACCGGCCCACCGGGATTTCTCCCGGTGCTCCCGATTAGCCAATCCGGGCCTGGGTGGGATCTAGTACTTATAGTCTTAAGAGAAATCCCCCCCTTCTTACACTTCCTCCTACAATGACGTAAAATGACGATTTTTGCGTCATTGTAGGAGGAAGTGAAAAGGGTAAATAGCGGATTTCTCTCGTCTCAGGGGAAAATGAGAGAGTGTTGCACGACCATTCAATAGTATGACTAGGTTTCTAACAATGGAAAGCTTAATGCAAATGGGTGGAGTGTCCCTTTAATCATAAAAAGATTAACCATAAAAAGCATGTAGGCCTATGTACTATTCACCACTAGGAGTCTCTTGACCAACACAAAATAACGTAGCCTAGTTGTAAACATTTGGGTTGATTTAACTAACAAATAAAATGTGTTATTTGTAATGTTTAATTTTAAAGTTGTAATATTTGGTTTTTAGAGTTTCACAAAGTTTGATTGACACAGGCGATCTGACAGAATTATAATTAAAAACAGTTACACCTCAAAAGAGAAAGGCGAGCACAGTTTATTATTATTAGGCAATTATTGTTATTTTTATTATTTAGCCTAAATATCTTTGCTGGTGCATACAAATATTTAGATTTGTGTCAACAGGTACAGAAATATTTTGGCACAATAGTCATAAAAGCCGGAAGAGAATTAACATAGAGCCAGAGTTTCTCTTTCAATTCTCCCATGATTTTTAACATCACACTTAAACTACATCCTGATATGGAGGCGTGGGGTTATACAGAGGCGTGTTTATTAAGTCCGTTGTCATTTGCGGAGATGAGGGGAAAATAGTGTAGTACCTGCAGGATAAGCAAGGATCATGTAGCCTACAATTAATTTGTTGTCATGAGAACATTACTAAATCAAATAAATACGTTCTGAAATTGTTCTAAAATATAAAGTTAATATTTTTAAATTTAAACGAATGCATTACAAGTTTTTATGACACGTTGAATTACTGAATGTACCCTTTACTTCGTTTTTCTCGTTACATTTAATGAATCATCCATAGTATATTCCTACCAGTAACTGCAGTTCTCAAAACAATTAATACAAACAGCAGTACACAATGGATTACCTGTAAAAGCCTTAGTTAACCTCAAAAGTATTTGTAAATGAACATATCAGTGCCATCCCAATGGCAGGTCCTTGTGTCATTGTTCACAAAATGGTACAAATATTTAGCCACGTTGTCAATATAACACTAATCTCAGTATTACCTGATGTAAACTGACAATCATTGAAAACGCACACGGCTGGACTTTACTATATGGTTTATATACATTTTAACTTCACAAATTGAAACATTTTGAGTGAGTGGAATGAGTACTTAAACACAAGAGATCTTATTTGATTTTGTGTACACAAACACACAGCTGGTGCTATGAACAAATAATTGTATTAATCAAGTATTATGACAAATAAAGACTGAAAAAAGACTAAACTTATTCTAAGGAAAACATAAACCAACACAATTGGCCATTAAATAAAAAACAACAATTAAATCAAAAATAGCATGGCCACAACAGATCTGAAAACTTGGATATAGGCTAAGTGGAATATGTATCTCTTTATAAAACATTAAACAAGTTCCAATAGTTAAAACAATTTTTGCAACACAGACAGGCAATATCAAACAAATAATGTTAAGTGTTAAATTAACTCTCCTGGGAGTTTATTTGGCTCCAGACTCAAGAGAGTTAAAGTTTTAAAATAAGAGTGTTAAAGTTAATGAGCTAATTAAGTGATGATTGAGCATTATTGAAGATACCTGATGTTAACTAGCCGAATCACTGAAGGAGAAAATCAAAATTTTTAAGCCACCATTATGGAGATGAGCGTTTGCTTTAGTTGGGCTCTTGACCATTAAACTTACAGTATATTTAGTTTGGATATTGTAATTGATTTATAACTGCCAGATTAACAAAGAGAAAAGGTGATCAAGCGATGTTGGTTATGTTTGGGCATAATCATCATTTGACCTGAATCACTGAACTCATTTTGAGAATTAGGTTTACATTGTTGATTACAGTGATTTGATTCTATAGCATATGACTATCATATTTACACAATAATCAAAAACATTTCTTAAAACTCGTTCTGATCAAAAGACTTTGAATTTCTTGGAGACTTTGAAATAAATCGCAGACGTGACGTTATAAGACAGACGCAAGTGTCACGTTCATTGAGACGAGTGCATGTTGCAAAGTCATATTAAAGAACCGATCGCAACCGCTGGCACACTGCACTGAGCTGTGCTGAGTAGAGTGTTAAACCCGTGTTAGAGAAAAAAACAATTTATAACTTCACTGCTACACGTGAATGACACGTAAACGTCTGACAATACACTTAGCTGCCACACGTGATTTACGTGACGTCTGCGTCACGTCTGCGCCTTAAATTTAATGGAATAAATAGCAGAATAAAAAAAAAAAATCAAGACGTTGAGTGAGACGTTCATTGAGACGAGTGCGTGCTACAAAGTTACATTTTTGAGCCTATCGGAACGCCATACAGACGTTCTTCACACGCACGTTAACATGTCTTTAACCTGTTAAGCTGCAACCCCACTTTTGAAAAATCCCCAGAAATGGCATACCCAAACTGAAACAGAGACAGTTCATGAACCCTTTGTACTAAAAGCACAAGTATGATCTCATTTGAAATCTGACACCTGACAGTTTATTGTAAATGTAGAATTAATTATTGTCATAATGAAAAAAAAAGTTATAAATAGCTTCAAAGTTTTGTAAAGTTTTTAGAAATATATTTTTATGAAACATCTTAATGAAAATAAAATTGAAGTTAGCTTTGTATCAATCTAGAAATGCACTGCAGCTAAAGCCACATGTCTGAACATGTTATATTTAAAATTTGAAGAAGATAATTCTAAAACTCTGCATTTAGTTAAATGTTTTTCAAGATCATGTCATATGACTTTATTTTGATTAGACTCTACAATGCAAACTTATGTTTATTGTCATCTTCTAGCATCTATTCAGACTATTTTCTCCATTGTTTTGTGGTGCAAACGAGCCCCATTCAGTGTCAGTCTTCCCTGCACTGAATGGGGAGACTGACACTGTAAATATGCTTTAAATATGCTTTTCTTTTGTCTGCATTATAATCACTAACGACTGGCTATTCACACCGTTTCAATCCCTAATCTCTTTTATCAAAGTTCTAACTTCACATTTGCAACTGTATCAAATGCCCTTTTTGAAAAAAGAAACATTTCAGTAAGCATTTATATTTAGAAAAATTCATAAAAATAACAGCTAGGTGGCAGGTGCACCTCCTAGAGCTAGCTAGCATGTTAGCTTAGCACATCATCAATACACGACAATTTATGAGATTAAAACCATGTTTGTGCTTCAAACTTACTTTATAGTGCAGGTCGAGTGTTTTAAATAACATTCTGTGATCTGATTTGGCTTCAGATAAAAAATCAGACGGAAAATATATGATTTTATAGTATTCTGCACAATGATAAAGTCTATATCGATTAGCATTACATTATAAATTTAATCTACTATTATGAAAATACCTGACATGGCTCGAAGAAGAACACAGGTAAATCGAATATCATTGCAATCATGTTTATTGTTTTCAAAACATCTTTATCTGCATGTTACAGCGATCTCTGAAAGCTTTGTTTGTCAGGCAGTTCCTGGAATGTCACATGATTATGGCACTTCTTCGTGTGTTCCATATATGGACTATTACTGTGCATAGGGCGCCGGCGCCCTCAGGCTGCCAGTATGGATTGAAAACACAGTACATCAGAGTATCCAGCGCTCATAATTATTACATCGACGCATTTGGGTATAAATTCAATAAATATTTTTCCTGTCTATAGAAATCTGATCTAGACCTATGAGAATCGATCAATATTTCTCCAAATCTGCACATTGTTGAGCTAAAAGCCCTGAGGGACGTTGTTTTGTCAAGCGCTGTCATGACGACACCACAGGAGTTTTTTTTCTGAATGGAAGCGGCTGACGCTCATTTTTAATTACATAACTCCTAAAACCAATTAAGACATAACTGTCACTATAAGTTTCTCAGAATACAATAGTGGTCAAATACTGAAACTTGAGTATTATATCTTTTTAATGATGTATAGTTTGTCAAGGTAATAACATAAATTATGATAGTAACTTTGAACTATTTAAAAAAAAACGCTTCAGTGCGCCGGCACTCTGGCAACGGTTAACAGGTGTGCTTCCTGAACATTGAACAACGGTCTGTGTGAAACAATCGGATCCCTGCGCGTATAGTGCGCGTCATAGGAATTTAACGAGGCTTCGAGGCAGAGTTTTTGCCTCGAGGAATTTTTGTAATCGAGTTAATCGAGTAACTCGATTAATCGTTTCAGCCCCAGTATCGATGCAGAATTGTCCATGTCCGCATCACGATGCATCGTATAAACTATTAATTCCAACACCCCTAGCGGGTGTGGTTCGGATCGAGGTCTTTGTCAATTCGATTAAATTGGTGCTGCTGTCGGATAACAGGTTGGGTCCGTGTACGTTTTGATAGTTTGTTGTCCAATTTGAAACGAAATAAGCAGAAACGAGAAAACGGCGTCTTTTTGTTTTAAAAAAAAAAAAAAAAAAACGAAAAAACGAGATTTCGGCTTGATTTTTCGTTTTTTAGTTCACAGGCAAAAAAACTAATAAATGACTTCAAAATTCGTTTTCCACATGTGGGCGGTCCTGAGACGACCCCTTCCGCCGATTGGTCAAGCAAATCTGAGCAAATGATGTCATCAGTCGTCTCTCAGGTCTGTTCAACAAAATAATAGTCCTCTACTATGGCAGGTCCTATCCTATTTGGCTTTCTTCTGTGCAACTTTACGTATTTCACAGAAATCTTTACATCAGAAATATTAAATATTAGTCTTCTACCAGTTCTCTTACGAGAGGTTCTCTCGTATTGCGTAAGCTAGCTTACGCTACGGGAAAGATTCATCTTTGCTGAGATATTGAAGCCAAAAATTATTTCATAATTTGTATCCAAACACAACGCAGTTCCTCTGCGGCAGACCTAGAGCGGGCTAGCTAGCAGCTCATTGGTTCGCTCAGAGAGAACTGCTTAAGCCTATGGGAGAGCGGGACTGAACCCGCTTCCAATGAGAGGCGCCCGCGCGCTCATTGCGTCATGGCCCGCCAGAGTGGGCGTGGCCATGGGGTATATAACAGTCTCTCCCAGGCTTATATGTTGATTCATTTCATCTTCAGCAAGCTGCACGCTTCTGCTGTTTTCTGGGAAAAGCCGTCGCCGTCGAGAAGGCACCTCTAGCAAGCTCACGGACCCTGAAGAAGCCGGCCGTCTTCGCCACCTTCAGCCGCCCTGCAAGCTAAGCCATCCGACGACTGTATCCTTTTTCTCAATTTATATCTGAAAGAGCCGAGCGTCTTTCTAAAGATGCCTCGTTTTTCCTGCGGCTCCTGCCGCGCTCGTCTCGAGGACGGAGACCGCCATGTCATCTGCGCTCTCTGCCTGGGACTCGAGCATGCAGAACTCGCCCTCGCGGATGGAGGTTGCGACTTCTGTGAAAGCCTGCCGTTATCGTCCCTGCGGGCACGACTTCTGGCAGTGAAATCCGCTCCCGCGCTGCCTGTCTCTTCGCCGCGGAAGAAGAAACGTCGCTCACAAAGGCCGCCGGAGCCACCAGCGGAAACATGCGGGCCGCCGCCGCCGCCGCCGCCTCCCGCTTCCCGCTCTCCCTCCCCGCCCCTGCCGGACATACAGTTGCCGCCGAGTGGCCGCTCTGTTGCTTCCGATTACGCCGCGGAGGAGAAGGACTCCTGCTCACTGCTCGCTTCAGACAGTGAAGACTGGTCTTCTCTCGGTTCCACGAGAGAGTCGACGGGGACCCGCGACTCTCTTCCTCTTCCTCCGATAGAGGAAGAGCTAATGCGCCTCCTCTCACAGGCCGTCGAACGCCTCGGTCTCGAGTGGTCTCCTCCACCCGAGCAGGCCCCGAACCGGATGGACGGCAGCTTTTTTCATCGGCGCTCGACCCCCGCGTGCAACCGGGCCGCTCCATTCCTGCCTGAGCTTCACGCAGAGCTAACAAAGTCCTGGAATGCCCCGCTCTCGGCCAGAAACCGCTCCGATATATCTGCCTCGCTGCGCTCGGTGGACGGAGCCGCCGAAAAAGGCTACTCAGCCATGCCGCCCGTCGAGGACTTGGTCGCCGCGCACCTCTGCCCGCCCTCTGCTAGATGGCGTTCTTCACCCACGCTTCCTTCGAAAGCTTGCAGAGCGACCTCGAGCTTTCATGCTCGCGCATACGCCGCCGCCGGTCAGGCCGCCGCCGCCGCGCTTCATTCTATGTCTGTCCTCCAAGTACTGCAGAGCGATATTCTCCGTGAATGTGCCGAAGGCGGTAGGAACCCCGCCCCCGCTGTCACGGATCTGAGAAGTGCTACGGACCTCGCCCTTCGCGCCACTAAAGCCGCCGCACAAGCTCTGGGGAGATGCATGGCCAGCCTGTGTGTTGCCGAGAGACACTTATGGCTCACGCTCGCCGACATGGGAGACTCTGAGCGCGCCGCGTTTCTCAACGCGCCCCTCTCCCCGACGGGCCTGTTTGGATCTGCTGTCACGGGAATCGTCGATCGCTTCTCTGAGGTACAGAAAGCTACTCAGGCGATGAATTTGTTTCTGCCACACCGCGCTAGCTCTTCCGCGGGCCGCTCTCGCGAGCCTCCCGCCAGAGCTCCGCCACAGCGCCCCCCTCCGCAGACTCAAACAGCCCAGCGCAGACAGGGCGCCCGCCCTCGCTCTCGCTCTGACAGCCGCCGCAGACCGCCGCCCCCACGAGGCCCGCGAACTAAGATCACGCTGAAGCCTGATCATCAGAAGTCTGCCTAGCAAAGTCAAGAAAACGACGGTGCTCTCCCGCTGCGGCCGGACCGCCGTCAAAGCTTCGCCCTCTGCCAGTCCCCGTTATTTCGCCGACTGCTGTAGTGTTGACCGCCACAAACAAGCCGGTGTCCGGGCGCTATAGAGAGAGTCCCGCCATCTATGACCGAGTCGGGGTTTTACGGCCGTTATTTTCTGGTTCCCAAGAAAGACGGCGGCCTCAGACCGATTTTAGATCTCAGGTCTTTGAACAAAGCGCTCATGAAGAGACCGTTCAAGATGCTCACTACCAGGAAACTCCTCGCGCAGGTGCGCCAGGGGGACTGGTTCATCTCTCTAGACCTGAAGGACGCCTATTTTCAGATCCAGATAAATCCCCGTCACAGGCCATTCTTACGTTTAGCCTTCGAGGGTCTTGTTTATCAATACGCCGTTCTCCCGTTCGGCTTATCTCTGGCGCCTCGTACATTCACGAAGTGCATGGACGCGGCGCTCGCCCCCCTGCGCATTCTGAATTATCTGGACGACTGGCTGATTTTGGCCCAATCACAGACGGAGCTTCTGTCGCACCGCGCAGTTCTCCTCAACCATCTGGAAGCGCTGGGTCTCTCTGTCAACTGGTCAAAGAGCTCCCTTCTTCCCAGTCAATCGATTTCCTTCCTAGGAATAGATTTGAACTCGGTCACGATGACGGCTCGCCTGTCTACACAGCGCGCGCGCAGTGTTCAGCGTCTAGCCGCCTCGTTTCAGATGGACGCCCGCACTCCTCTGAAAGCTTTTCAGAGGATGCTGGGTTACATGGCCTCAGCCTCCGCTGTACTTCAGCTGGGCCTTCTGCACATGCGCCCGCTTCAGCTCTGGTTAAACAGCCGTGTACCCCACCGCGCGTGGAACACGGGCCGCCAGCTGATCAAGGTTACGCAGACATGTCTCACGGCGCTGCAGCCATGGACAGTAGCAGAATGGTTTCGCCAGGGCGTCACAATGGGGACCTTTTCCTGCCGAAAAGTCATCTCGACAGATGCATCCAACACGGGTTGGGGTGCAGTCTGCGAGGGCTCACCGGCCTTCGGCCATTGGTCGACTCAGGAAAGCCCCTTACACATAAACTGTCTGGAAATGCTTGCGGTCGAGAACGCGCTCTCGCGCTTTCTCTCGCTCATTCGGGGACACCACGTCCTGATCCGTTCGGACAACAGGGCGGTGGTCTCCTATCTCAACCGTCAGGGCGGTGTCAGATCCAGAAACCTCTGTCTACTGACACATCGCATTCTAGTTTGGTCTCAGAGCCGCCTGCTCTCGCTCAGAGCGACGCACGTGCCGGGCCATCTGAACGACGGTCCAGACATACTGTCCAGGAACCTCATCTCCACAGGAGAATGGTCCCTGAACGCACAAACGGTCCAATCACTGTGGCGGCTATTCGGCAGAGCAGAAGTAGACCTCTTCGCGTCAGAAGAGAACGCTCACTGCCCAATATATTTTTCGAGGAGCGAGGACGCGCTAGCCCAGGAATGGCCTCGCCGCCCGCTCTATGCATTCCCTCCGATCGCTCTGTTACCACAGGTAATTCAGAGGATCAGGGACGCACGCCACTCGGTGCTCCTCATAGCCCCGCGTTGGGAGAGTCAGAATTGGGTTCCGGAGCTCACGCAGCTGTCACAGACAGCCCCGTGGCCCATCCCAGTCAGAGCAGATCTCCTCTCTCAAGCTCGCGGCACGATCTGGCACCCCCATCCACGGCGCTGGGCGCTACATGCATGGGTGATCAACGACTATTCGTCGATTTGCCAGAAGGAGTAAGAAACACTATCATACAGGCTAGAGCACTTTCCACGAGAAGGCTCTATGCGTCTAAATGGTCTGTGTTCTCAAAATGGTGCACCGAAAAACAGCTGGACCCACGGTCATGCGAGGTGCCGTCTTTGCTAATGTTCCTTCAAGAGATGCTGGACAAGGGCAGGTCCCCCTCCACTCTCAAGGTTTACGTGGCAGCCGTCGCAGCGTTCGATGAACCCCGACGCGCTCAGTCCCTGGGCAAAGACGAGTTAGTCATCCGCTTCCTCAGGGGAGCGAAGAGGATGAACCCTCCGCGGCCCCCGTCGGTTCCTATTTGGGATCTTTCTATAGTCCTCGAAGCTATGAAAGCACCCCCGTTCGAACCGCTCGAGTCTGTGGACCTAAAATACCTCTCGCTCAAAACCGTTTTCCTGACGGCTCTGTCCTCAGTAAAACGCGTAGGGGATCTTCACGCGCTCTCATCCAGCGCCGCGTGTCTTGAGTTTGGGCCGAATGACTCGGTTGTCATTCTCAAACCTAGGCATGGCTATGTCCCGAAAGCGATTGGTACCCCGTTCAGGGCGCAGATTATTTCCCTATCGGCTCTGCCTGCATCCGATAGCGAGCGCGACGCCAATCTCCTCTGCCCGGTGCGGGCTCTGAGATTGTACACTACGCGCGCTGCCGCGTTCAGACGCGCTGAGCAGCTTTTCGTGTCGTTTGGGGGGCGCACCAAAGGTCTGGCCGCCTCTAAACAGACACTGTCTAGATGGATAGTGGACGCGATTGCCTCTGCTTACACATCTAAATGCCTGCCCTGCCCTCTGGGCATCAGGGCGCACTCCACTAGAGGCATGGCCTCATCGTGGGCATGGTCCTGTGGAATTTCCATTCATGACATCTGTGTGGCCGCGGGATGGGCCTCCCCATCCACTTTTGTCAGATTTTACAACTTGGAAGTCCCCGCCTTGCAGGCAAAATTACTAGCTGTCTAACGACCAGCTCTCTAAGAAGCTGCATTTCTGAGAGTCCCTCACAACCGGTTCGCCCCTTGTGCTCTCCTTAAATGCTTTTACACTTCATGTGCCCGCTCTGCTGGCCCCATACATGCTTATGTGTACATTTCATGTGCCCGCTCTGCTGGCCTCATAGTACATTCACTCCACGTTAAAAATCCCCCGGTAGATCCCTGGGATTTCATGTGTGGTTTCATAGCGCGCACGGCGTTGACCAGGTGTTCCCGTAGCGTAAGCTAGCTTACGCAATACGAGAGAACCTCTCGTAAGAGAACGAATCGGTTACCTAACGTAACCTCGGTTCTCTCTAGAAGAGGGAACGAGTATTGCGTTCCCGGCCGTGCTTGCGCTACTAGCGTTTCGCTTCACGCTGAAATAAATCAACATATAAGCCTGGGAGAGACTGTTATATACCCCATGGCCACGCCCACTCTGGCGGGCCATGACGCAATGAGCGCGCGGGCGCCTCTCATTGGAAGCGGGTTCAGTCCCGCTCTCCCATAGGCTTAAGCAGTTCTCTCTGAGCGAACCAATGAGCTGCTAGCTAGCCCGCTCTAGGTCTGCCGCAGAGGAACTGCGTTGTGTATGGATACAAATTATGAAATAATTTTTGGCTTCAATATCTCAGCAAAGATGAATCTTTCCCGTAGCGTAAGCTAGCTTACGCAATACTCGTTCCCTCTTCTAGAGAGAACCGAGGTTACGTTAGGTAACCGATTCGTTTTATTTAGCTGTGCGGAGTTAGCTAATTTCTGTGACACAGCCCTAGGATGCTTCTCTCAGATTGGAAGAACTGACAAAGCATCTTGCGAAACACATCAAATGACCTAAGCTGTCACTTGTGCGAGTCCCCACCTGCTCAGACACACACTTCTGCAGTCTCACAATCTGTGGTCTGCCTGTCAGACAGCTGGTTTGGTCAGATCATGGAAGTGTCCAACTGCATCTCTTCCTGCAGTAGGAAAAAAAAAAAAAAATCCTTACAGTTCTGACAGCCATGTCCATTCGACAGCAGAATTTTGGCAGCATTTAGATGACGGACATTTCAACTTGATTCTGGACTCCAATAGAGGATTGGTGGGCCAGAAGTCTTCAAGATGTGAAGTAGTGGTGATACTTGTCTGCAGTCATTAGGGATGGGGGTGAATCCTCTCTTTGGCATCAGGATCGGATGTTTTCTTGAGCACAGGGACTCTCACCAGGCAGAGACTCAGGTTAAATAGGTGATGCTTAACAATTGCACTTTAGTGATAGATGTCACCTGGTCATCAGATCCTGGTGACTTTTTATTTCCTTGTTCACCTGCTCTGCTGTGATGTCCAGTTTTGGGTCAAACTAGGGCTGCACGGCTGCAAGGAAAATGTCATATTGCGATTGTGAAATGCGATTGCGATATAATAAACAAATTGTTTCATGATTCAACTTGCTTGGTTCTCAAATAAAAATGTACACACAGATTAGTGATAATGCTGAAATGTTTATTTTTCAACTCAAACTAGCAACAACAACTAAATGCACTATGCTCATGAAAATAAGATATTTTGAACATTCTGTCCAGACAAAAAGGGACATTTAAGCAGGATGTGTATTGTGATAGTCAAAGCATTTGGTAACTAAACAGAAATTTGTTAAGTTTAATGACAACATGTTACAATATTTACATGGTACAAAAAATACTGTTTTTATTATAGCTTGACACAAATTTCACAATTTCAATTCAAATCTTGTGATTTGAATCCGATCTTGATTCAATATCGATTCATTTGGATAAATATTAGCTACAGTAGATACATGTTCATTTAAAAAAAAAGAAAAAACAATATCTCACCTAATGCTGTAAACATACAGAGAGCCTGTCAGCTGGTATTATTATTAAAGATTAAAAATAACAACTCAAATTAAATATAATGTGTTTTTTACTAGGCTATAATAACAACGTTACAATATTTGAATGACACAAGTAAAAATATAATAAATATTTAATATAGTGCACATATTTAGCAAAATACTCCTCTCTCTATATATAATTTGTCTAGCCAACTAACGTGCTATCAAATGGCTTTCCTGAGGTAAATGTAACGTTATGTGACATATTGTTTTATTGACCTCTTTCTGCTTTTGAAAAACACTGATTGATCGATATTACTGTATCTTTCAACACACCTATTGTTCATTCGTGTTTATTTACTATTAACTAGAGATGATGTTCAGTTCACGACCACGATCTGACTGTCACGTCACATTTACAAGCGAGAAATATTACTCAGATGTCATGTCTGTAATTTATATCAAACCATCTAGCATTAATTCGATCTCAAACAGTTTAATTAAAACAAGTTATTACTCCACCACGTGTGTGACGTCATAAACCAACATGGTTAAACGACCACTTTGCGACAATATGGTTTTGGGAAACAGTCGTGAATAGCTAGTTGATTTCTTCAACGATGCATCGTACTAATGGTAGTGAAGCATCGAGTTACGTCGTTGTATGGGAAACGCACCCCTGATCTGAACTGTCACAATATAGCCTTTAAACACCTTGTCAATACTGGAGCATAAAAAAGACCATCTATATGCTGTTGCCACAAAGTTACACACTTTTTTAACTTCCAGACGTATCTTTGTTGATATTAACAGAATTTTTCTGTGAATGTGCTGTTTTTTGTGATTAATTTGTGCATCTGAACACCCACTGCCTTCCTCACAGTCCCACAACTGAGACTTTTACACTTGATGGATTTCCTTTGTGATTTCTGTTTATTATTTGTTTCTACTGCTCACCAGTAGACAGAGAACAAAGAAGAGAAAATAAAACTATGAAAAAAAAGACACTGTAACACCACACAGTGCCTTTCAGGAGTGCAAATTAAAACAGCATAAATAATAACTTCCTAATAATAATAACTAATTTTTTTTTTACACATCCAATTAACGGATGAGTTCATGTTTTAACTGCTCATAAAGTTGAGTTTTAAAACCAATACAAGTTGGGTGCTGTAGCACCTTCATATCAGTGTCAAAATGCATTTTTATTATTGTGTATTAGTGGGTCTGTGTTCTCTCATCCTGATGTAGTGATAATGCTGTATTAAGTCAGATGCATTTAGATAATGACTTGAGCTCCTACACACACCAGCAATTTTAACACTGAATCACACAATATGCTTGGATAACACCACTTCCATAGCATTCATTGCTCTTAAGTACAATCAAACGTTAACTAGTGCTTCTTTTACCTGTTCACCTTTCAAAAGACATTTGGATATTCATGTGGTTAGGAGTATTTAGCATTTAAAAACTTAAATGACAAATATAAGACCGTTACACACTTTAAAAACCTCTACAAATATCCAGTCACTAAAGCATTCACTATTATATAATTAATTATTAGTGATTCATATGCTGCAAACAAAAAATCAATTTAGTCAGTATAAGATCCAAGTAATACTTCGTTAATTGGTTTACACATGGATAAAATATTTACATTTTAGACAACTTCCTTCATACATGTGTCTATGACAGCTGAAAGGGCACATTTCTATGAATGGAAGCTCACATACAATTTGGAACATTTACATTTATGCATTTGGCAGATTATCCGATGTGACTTCCATTTCGTTCAAGGTTTAAATTTTTTCAGTTTATGCATTCTCTGGGAATCGAACCCATTTTTAACTGCAGCAAGGCAATTTAGAAACAGTAGTTTAAATGTAACTACTTTTGTTAAGAAATTAATTCAGTTTATTTTAGACTAATATTGAACTTTTTGGACTTTTGCATAAACATGCAATAATTAATTGCATTATTGCTTCCTGTATGTGAGGCAATTCACACACATACAGTACATACTACACACACACACACACACACACACACACACACACACATATACACCAAACCTCTGATTGAAACCTTTTCTTCCCTAAGTTCTACACAACTCCTATCATCTGTGTGTTTGCTTATTAAATATATAATTAATTTTCAACTGCCAATAACAGTGTAGTTCACTCAGCTCTGTTTAACATATTTTACCAGATTAAAAACCATTCCACCATATTCTGCAGATTTCCCTCCGAAACCAGAGCAGTAGTGGACTCCATTTGGGCCTACTGGTTAGGAAAACTACTTTTGGCCAGAATGTAATTAAATCGTGCCATATTTCCAATGAAAAATACACAATCAGCATTTTCTGCACATTCTTACTGAAAAAGTCAAACATTTTCTCTGTTAAAACTGAGAGCAGATCTCATAAACACTGCAGCTAGAGTGCATCTCAAAAACGTACTTTCAATAGCGAGATAAAAACATCTGCTGTAAAATCTCTATTGTACACTGGAGAACTCTTAACCCCAGAGGAGCACAGAATGCAGATTCCTGAAAATTCCTGCTTCCGTTTGCAGGATCCTCCTCTCAGCAGAAATACAGGATTATTTAGCAGTTCATTATACGGAGATTCAGCTGAAACACAGACACAAGCAGGTTTATCTGCCCTCTGACATAAGCAGCAAGATATTTTCTTTATCTGGATGCTCTCAACGCATCATTAACCAGTGTTCAGACTTTAAAAGGTTACGGACTCTGAGGTCTGAGCAGATTTAATAATCACACTTTAATGTCTGATGTGACCTTTGACCCCGGAGGTCACACTCACACTGCACCCAGTGCATTATTAAATCAGCCAATCACAGTTTGTGATCAGAGTTTCTGTAATTAAGATTATTTAACTCCCCTTGTGAAAAATAAATTTACTTTAGCATAATTTTAAAAAGAGTACTTGTGGAAATAATATACTAATGTTAAATTGAATGTTTTCTGACACTCAATTGCATGGGTTTTTTTTTTTTTTTTTTTTTTTTTTTTTTTTTGCAAATGAATGAAAATATTACAGTGCATGAATGCATTATAATTTGTTTACATTAAATTAAAATTATCTGGACTTTGCTCCGCAACCACAGAAACCGAAAATTCTCGGGCCAGCAGCACGTGTCCAAATTTCAATCTTAACCATTCTATTTCATCAGAAACGATCTTAAAACAGGGCTTTAAGTGTAAAATATCGAAATTGTCCTTTAATATTCATTTTCAAATGTTTGAATTCATGAAGTTCACAAACTTTGTCAAAATTTTCCCTCAAGTTCTTATTGTATGAGGCCCTGTTTACACGAAAACGATTCCGGGTGAAAACGTAATAATATTTTATCGGATGTGCCTTTCGTTTACACGGCGACGGCGTTTTTGGGGCTTAAAAACGCAAAAAAGTGAAACCACCCTCCAAAGTGGAAATCTTAAAAACGCTCCACCGTCGCGTTTCCGTCTAAACGGGTAAAAACGCAAATCTGCTCATGGCGGCTCTCGTCGTGTACGCATTTACGTCACAGGCATGCGCCAGTACAGGAAAATAACAACCAACATGTCGGATTATTTCCATACGTCGGACCTTCAAGTTGCCCTAGCAGCTCTGATAAACGTCCAAGAGTCTTTTCAGCAGTTGTACAAAATATTCTGAGATATTGGTGTTGTTGTGTGGCAGTGCTTCACATTGCCACCTAGCCGCCTGGAGTGCATACTACATCGCATTTCTAACACTTTTGCGTCTCCATATGCACGCAGATTTCCCCCCCATAACGCTCGTCTAAACGCAGAATAAAAAGTGAAAACGAAACGCCACTTTTGCGTTTTCTCTTCAGATCGTTTCCGTGTAAACATGGCCTGAGACTGATGGTAGGTCTGCTAATCCGATACAAGCTTAATGCTTTAAGAAAGATCTTGGTGTTTTGGTGTGCGATATACATCGGATGGTCAGTGATTGTCTACGGCAGGCATGAGTTCAGTACAGAGTTATTACAGTAACACACATGCATGACAGAGATAATCTGTGTCACACTGTCATTAGGTGTATGTGTGTCACACTGTGAAATGTAATTTTACTTTGACTCCTCTATCTGGTGTTGAAGGGAGTCATTCATCACCAGACTCCATGAATAACACATCACAACACAGCGATCATTACTCTCATAAACACACACTGTCTGTCTCTTTGACTGTCTCGCTCTCTCTGGATGGAGAACAGATCACTGTGTCTTTTGGAGTGAATAAATCATAACAGTTTGCCTCGCGTTGCTCCGAAACTCTCTGCTGCTCTTGTCAGGATAGACCATAGACAGTAAAAGAAATAGACACAGCGACCCCATTGATTTCAACGGAGAAGACTTGAAGCCTGATTATTGCACTTCCTGTCTGATGTCTGAGCGAATGCGCAGGCTCAAACTGAGCGTGACGACAGTCTGACAGTTGAAAATCTTCTAGTAGCTGTGTCAAGACAAATCTGAATCACCTAATTGCTCAAAAATGTTGTTGAAATATTTTGTCCCGTTGCTTTTATGGACTCTCTATTTATGGGCTTCTACCTTGACTTTGTGCCCTCATGTCCCCCCGATTGCCTCATAGACAGTAAAAGATTGCTGCGAGCTTCTCCTCCTGTCTATACGGTAATGTCTCTATTGTGCGACAGAAAGTCCCGTGGTTATGACGCAATCTTTAGGCTATTTTTACAAAAACGGTTTCTATGGGGTCGTAACATAAGATACAAAGTAATGGAGCATTTTATACATTGTCGTGTTTCTTTAGAAATAAATAATCGACAAATTAAGCCTTTGGACCCCTCAGATGTAAAGTTATTCGCTGTCAAAGTGACGCCAAAATGAATGGGAGTCAATAGGATGCTAACAGCAGGTGAAGTTCTGCTACAATGGCGGCTCCCGCGAGGCTTCAACTTCCGGCTGATGGATTACCCCCTTGGGATAGACGTGTGTTTATTCCAGGACCATTTCAGAAACCGTCCAGAATAATTCACGTTTTACTTCCTGTGACTTTCTTAAAGGTATAGTTCACGCAGAACATTCTGTCAGCATTCCTCTGTGATGAAGAAGTGCGCTTGATTGTATTGAATTGTATTGTCATATTTTACAAGTATGTGGGTGTTTGGACATTTTGGAAACATTACTTTTTTTTTATTTCTTTGAAAGAAGTACTATGGAGTGAAAACAGTCTCAAAACCTTCCACAAATGCACGCGAGAGATCCACATGCGCGCGCACCCATCCACAAATGCATGCGAGATCCACATACACGCGCACCCATCCACAAATGCATGCGACAGATCCACACACACACATAGCAATCCACAGATGCACACCATGAGATCCACACATACAAACCAATCCACAAATGCACACCATGAGATCCACACATGCAAACCAATCCACAAATGCACGCGACAGATCCACACACACACAGCAATCCACAGATGCACGCAAGAGATCCACACACAGCGATCCACGAATGCACGCGAGAGATCCACACACACACACACAGCAATCCGTACCTGTAGTTTCATGCACAGCGAATCTCGTGACTTTTGAGACTGTTGTTCCGCGGCCTTGATTCACAAATGCACACAAGCCAATCTGTCCACAAGCCTATCTGTCCACATTACCTGCAAGGATGCGATATGGTGTATTCCTCCAGAGGGCGCTAACCGGCCTTCGAGCTGAGTCTTTCAAAGGGCTGGATTCATTTAATTTTCTGATTTGCGAGAAAACTGAAGTCTAAACATTTTTCACTAAATATCATATACATAAATGCAAATATAGAGTAAAACCAAACCTCTTTGTTTATTCTTCAACGTATAATCAAAATATATAGCCTATTAAGAAAACCATTCGGATAACAGGACAGCTTTAAAGTCTTTAAATTATTTCTATAACTGTTATCCAACTACTAGGCTGTACTACGTTTTCTTTTGTTTATATTATTGTAATTCTGAATGTACTTTGTGATAATGTACAAATGTACCCCTCCCCCCACACACACATTCATTGGAGAATAATATATTTTCAGCAATTACCTATATGTTTGCTTTCCTTATTTTTAAAGAAAGGATGAATGCTTGCACATAACTTAACCAACAAAGTAAAATATTTCTTTCAAAAGAATTCACAAGTATTACCCTCAAGTAAACAATTCTCAAGCAAACCATTACCTACAAAAGTTTGAGATTTGCCTCAGTTGCTCTTTTTGCGATGAATCAGATTAACCAATTGTTCATGAGCTCATGAACATTCAGAATAAGAAATAATTTAAAGACTTTAAAGCTGTCCTGTTATCCGAATGGTTTTCTTAATAGGCTATATATTCTGATTATACGTTGAAGAATAAACAAAGAGGTTTGGTTTTACTCTATATTTGCATTTATGTATATGATATTTAGTGAAAAATGTTTAGACTTCAGTTTTCTCGCAAAGCAGAAAATTAAATGAATCCAGCCCTTTGAAAGACTCAGCTCGAAGGCCGGTTAGCGCCCTCTGGAGGAAGACACCATATCGCATCCTTGCAGGTAATGTGGAC
Source organism: Tiaroga cobitis (assembly GCA_030578255.1). Taxonomy (NCBI): domain Eukaryota; kingdom Metazoa; phylum Chordata; class Actinopteri; order Cypriniformes; family Leuciscidae; genus Tiaroga; species Tiaroga cobitis. The sequence continues at coordinate 52,054,356 of CM060597.1, forward strand.
AGATAGGCTTGTGGACAGATTGGCTTGTGTGCATTTGTGAATCAAGGCCGCGGAACAACAGTCTCAAAAGTCACGTGATTCGCTGTGCATGAAACTACAGGTACGGATTGCTGTGTGTGTGGATCTCTCGCGTGCATTCGTGGATCGCTGTGTGTGTGGATCTCTTGCGTGCATCTGTGGATTGCTATGTGTGCGTGGATCTGTCGCGTGCATTTGTGGATTGATTTGCATGTGTGGATCTCATGGTGTGTATCTGTGGATTGGTTTGCATGTGTGGATCTCATGGTGTGCATTTGTGGATTGTTTTGCGTGTGTGGATCTCTCGCGTGCATTTGTGGATGGGTGCGCGCGCATGTGGATCTCTCGCGTGCATTTGTGGATGGGTGCGCGCGCATGTGAATCTCTCGCGTGCATTTCTGGAAGGTTTTGAGACTGTTTTCGCTCCATAAAGTACCTTCTGCAAGATTCAGCAAGGGAATAAATTAGATTTTAAAATATATTTAGCCTTGGTGAACAGAAGAGATTACTTTCAAAAACATTAAGAAATTGTAACGTTTCAAAACGTTTGACTGGCACTGTATATACACTCACACACTTATAAGATTACATGACAATACAATTCAATACAATTAAGCACACATCTTTATCACAAAGGAATGATGGCAGAATGTTCTGGGTGAACTATAAGGAAGCCTTATTTTACTATAAGTAAAAATACATTTTGATGAAATAAAGGCCACTTAAGTGCTCTTAAAGAGAGTACACTTTCATGACTTTCTTAACACACTTTTAAAAGTGTGTCAAATTAAAAGTTTTACTTGAAAGTATATTTTAAATCATTGTTTTAATAATATTTTGTCATGCTTTAAAGCAGTACACTAATGTGCTGTCTAACGTATACAAGCACATGTAAAGTACTTGATTATAATTTTAACTGTAGGGCGTTATTCAATATTACCTTTAATGTTAATATATTGTAAATGCACTAAAACCTAACATGTTTCAACAGAAATTACATTAAAGTATATAAATATATTTTTTTCGTTCTTTAAAGAAGTATGATTGTTTTGATGTTTAATGTGTTCAGATTTAAAATTTTATTGCAACGCAGTTAAAAAAACATTACATTCAGTTTGCACTTAAGTGTATTATTTCCATAAAGTACTCTTTTTGAAAGCATGCTAAAGTGTACTTCTTTTTCACTAGGCTTTACTCACTCTCATGACATGAAAAAGGTTGTTTTCATGCAATGACAGTTCAGAGTGACCACGACAAGATAGAAATAGATCGAAACAGCTCCAGTATAAATGCTTCACTGCATTTATGATTTGCTTGTTTTTACAGTCCGGGGGACGAGATGAAATGATTTTCTGTGGTAATCGGCAGCAGAACGCAGAGCTGATGTTATGTTGAACCTGGAACTTTCCTTAAACTCCTGTGATCTGTTTTCTGTTCGAGACGATAGAGCTGCAAGTTCCACCACAACTCTATTTTTGCTTTCTCTCTCTTGAGACAGAGCATGAAAAATGTATCAGTTTTCTATGGCATTTTATCATCAGATCTGAAGAGCCATAGAGATACACACGACATTCAGACATGAGACTGAACACATGAAGCTGTTCTAAGTTCATCTGACCGGTAGAAAGAGAACTGACCTTAACTACTAAATCGTACTGAATATTAGTGTGTACTAACTACTTAATAGTTCAAATGTCGACAAATTTTAACAGAAACCAATGGGCAATTTGACAAACAAAATTTTTATTTTATTTTCTGTTTTATGAGAACCAGTTTTATAAATACAGTATCAATTGTGGATACTTTTTTTACGGGGAGTGAACCTAATGTGCCATAAACATGACAGAAATTTTTAGTTTATCAGCATATGTTTGTCATTTTACACTTTATTTGGAGCCAATCAAAATTTGAGTTCTTTGTGATCATGCTGTTCTGTGACAAATACATCACCATAAATACAGACATTAAAGTAAAGATTACATTACATTTATTGAATTTGCTTTAACTTTTTATACTTTTTAATTTAAATTTTATGTGTTTTAGTAATTTTATTTGTTTTAGAGTTTTAGTAATTTTATGTACTTTTGACATTTGTATTAGTTTTTTTTATCTATTATTATTTATTTATTTCCAAGTTGCCAAGACAACATTTCTAATATATATATATATAAATCCCGTCCCGATTTCCCGACGGGATCGGGAAAAGTCCACAAGCCAGGACTCAAACTCGTGTCGCAAAAAGCAAAGCAAAATGGTACTACATGTCGGCGCACTTGCCCATGAGGCACCGACCCCAAAATTGATTTGTAATAGTTTGTTTTAGTTAATGATGACAAAACTAATTTCTAGAAAGCTAAAAGACGTATATTTACTTGAATCCAGAGATGTGTCTATGATGTCCTATGTCATGAACTACTCTGAGGATTTGAATAGGGTTTAAATAGGCAAACATAAATGAGATAATGATAAACAGGTTTTAGTAACCATAACATGATGAGTCCAGGCAGTGGGTTATGGGAAATGTAGTTCATGAAGTGGTGGCAATGGACTACGGAGGAGTGTCCTCTGGTGAAGATCAAAGGCCCTCCAGCTGGTGGATGTGAATAAATATTGTAACATAAATGTTAAAATGATGAGATTAATGGTTAATTTCATTGAATCCTTTAAAGCAATATTCTGTATTTGAAAATATTTGATCTGGAGTGAGATTCATCACGGCATTGAGAGAGACTGACAAAGATGTATGCAGTAGAACAACACACAATATTTAACTTGACAATCGCATTAAATGGAAATATTTAAGAATTCATAATATTCAATGCTCTGTCTGTAATTATAATCCTGAAATATCACTTTATTTTCTCATGTCTGCTCATAAGGACTGGCTCCATTGGCCCCTGTTGTTTCTAATAAGCCACGCAGCTCAGAAACAGAATTCACTGTTCAGAACATGCTTCCATTTGGTCACTTCTAACACTTATTTTATTTTCATTGGAGGGAAATAATGGGCTTTCTGAGAAGAAAATCAATGGACAGACTCTATACTACACACATGTATACTGACATCTATCCTGATAGATCCAGATCAAAATGGTTATTGCTGAATAGATGCTTTTGTCTGAGACTGAGAATTTTGGTCTGATCACTTGCTAAAACTACGCCGTAAGCTGATGCTTTATTAATATAAATGAAGAGAGAGAGAGACATATCTATTCTATTGCTGTTCGGCATGAATAATTTGTGTATGCGACATGCTGCATGAACTTATAACAACCTCTAATGGCACCTGCTCTTTCCGCTTTGAAAATGAATGCTGCTTTAGTTTGTGGGACTGTTTGTTAGCTGGTGTAGGACTGGTACATGCTGTATTTCTGATACACACACACGTCGATGATTTGGGAATGACAGACACATTTATTTGCAGGTAGTAAATGCGCCATTTCACATTGTAATAACCATTGACACATTTTGGTGTCTTGTGGCTTTGAACAAGAAAAATGGAGACCAATAGGCTGTAAATGAGGAGAGAGAGACAAGCGAGCAAGAGAGGGATTTTATCAGTCATCATCCTGTATTGTAAACAGTGACAGCGCTGTACTACGTATATATAGAGAGGTCTGTGATATGACCTGATTCAAATAGTTAAGTAAACGTGTGTGACTTTAAGAGGTTTCATGAATATGATATATGATTTCAGAAAACATTTGCTCTCCTTATGTTATGGTGGGAAATCTCACACATACCCTCTTAAGTGAAAATTAAAAATTATTTTTAACACCTTGTTTTCAAGTCTTTCTCCTATAGATTAACAGATTCTCTCACTCTCATTATCGTTCCAGCATGTCAGAGAGATTTCATTACCCAGCAGTTTAATTAGGAAGGTGTTAAAATCTACGTAATGGGACAGCGAGAGTCTGCGAGTTTTACTGTTATTTAATTAAAATATTTATCTGAAATGCATTACATCATGTTTTCAAAACCAGAAGAAAAAAACTATAAACTAAATATAAATCAAAATAAGATTTTAACAGAAAAATGATAAATAGGAATAAATAAAAATAGATAAGAACATTTATCCTAATTTACATATAAAACATGATTGCATTAGTTGAGGACTTCATGACATGTTTTGAAATAAGCTCAAAGCAGCAGACATGAACTAAATACCACAAAACTCTAGTTTTATCAAGATGAAGAATGTTTCTTTGAATACCTGTAGCTATTTGAGATGATGATGGTTTTTAATGTGCTGATGGTTTTGAGATGATGCTGGTTTAGTTTTTCATTCATTGAAAACCACTTTCACTATAAAGTCCACATCCTCATGTGTTCCCAAAGGGCATGTATAACATGACTGATCAGTTACAGGTGATGCTCCAAATCCTTCAGAAGTACTCTGGCATCAGGAATAAACCAAACTCCTCCAAAAGTCTTTTCTCTTCTTTATTTGAAAAGATGCAGGCAACTTAACACTAAACTTCCCAACAAACTACAATGATCTATTTCCCAGAAGAGAAGCCACCGCTACTGTATTTTAGCTTGTAAACTAGTTCCTGATTTTAATGTCATAATAAAAAGACCTTATTTGCATATATTGTGTCTTTCTTCCCTAAATACATCAAACAAAGCTTCTTAATAGAGGTCGACCGATTCATCGGTTTTGCCGATTAATCGGCACCGATAGTTGTTTGGTGGAACTATCGTTATCGGCTAAAATCCACACCGATAGTTTTTCCGGGTTGCGTCCGTTGCTGGAGCAGCTGAGAAGTGCGCGCGGTCATTACACAGCAGGAGAGCGCTGGGAAGAGACTGCTGGCATTATATAGAGCGAGAGCGGCCTCTAGAGGACAAATAACAAACTATCACTGGCTGAGTTGTTTACATTAACACGTGAGGCAGCGCGCAGCACGGAGAGAATACGCAGCGAGAGCGCTGATATATAAAACACCGACAGCGAAACGGTATGAATACATAACACTAAAGTAGCTACATATTGCCATATCATTACAAATTAATTAATTTGCTGACTAGATGCTGAATCAGCAGAGAAAGAACAGTAGTTTGCCGTCGAGGGTGTGAGGACGCTAACATTACCTCAGTCAACCGTTAATGCAATGTGACAAAAACACACGCAGACCTGACCCAAATGTGTTTTATGGCGCAATTGTTACCATCTATTTGCATTATTTTTATCCGGCTGGTCACTTTTATGCATTCAATAGCCGACGAAGTTTCATATTAGGGATGTCCCGATCCGATCACGCGATCGGAAATCGGGCCCGATCACGTGGTTTCAGACTCGATCGGAATCGGACGTTACCTCCCGATCAGGACTCGGATATATGTAAATTAGGGGTGTAACGGACACACGTAATTATTGAACCATTTCGGTACGAGGCTTCCGGTTCGGTACGCATACAAACCGAACGATTCCTAGGACCATTTTTCCTGCAGACAAAATCCGCGCTGGTGCGATCACCACAACGTTGCGCAACATCAAATGGCAAACGTAATGAAAGCGGAACGAAACTGTGCTTCTCATTATATTGTGCTTCACGCACCGTTTATCAGTTCGGACCAGCAACATCTGTGCAGCGCGAGATCAAGCGACACTGTGCTAAGAGATCCAGTGAAGAAAACATTTGAATTCGCCACTGAAGTAATAACATTGCTGCGAGATCTAGTGAGAAGCATTCACATTTCTCCGTTATTAACCGTAGATCTCTATTAGATCAAACAGCGCTGACGTGGAAACCAGGAGAAACATTGTGCCGTGAATGAACATGGATTTAGTGTTGCACTTCAAAACTCAAATATTATATAAATATATATTTAAATGTTATTTTTAATGTGATTACCAAAACATTATTTGTTCATCCTTCAAAGATTACCCCCATTTATAAACCTGAAAGTTTCAAGATGTAGAAAAACTCAAACTTATTTAAAAATAGTTTTTCTTTTAATAAATAGGAAATTTCTCTGGCATTTCTTTCTTTTTGCTGTATCGTATCGAACCGCAAATTTTGTGAACTGTTACACCCCTAATGTATATATATTTATTATCATTATTTTTTTATACACTTTTAAAACATTTTTATTTTTTGCCTGCTGGGTATTTTAAGTTGAGGTGCTATTTGTTTTTATATTAGACTTTTTCTATATTTACAGTTATGTTATTTATTACTTGATTGTACAAGCTGCCTCACAGAAGTGTTCTGTTTGTTAACAGAGTTGTTGAATGTTAAAATAAGGTGAATTAAATAAAAAATAAGGAACATCCTGGATCAGTTTTTTCTCTCTTCTTTGTTCTTTTTTAATGTATTATATAAGTATCGGATCGGGACTCGGTATCGGTAGATACTCAAAATCAAATGACTCGGACTCGGACTCGAGGGCAAAAAAACCTGATCGGGACATCCCTATTTTATATTTAAAACTAGTGACGTGATTGCTTTCTCAGATATGTTCATGCAGCCGACAGAAACGTAAACTAATCAGAAACGCGTTCGATTTAAGATCTTTTTAATCACTACAATAGATCTTGTTATTTTGATTAGATAATCATCAAGTGTTCTAAAATATAGAAGCAAATAAAGGGAGAGACTATAGGCTATATTACGTGTACATAATACAGGTCTTTATTACATTTTAATGGCCATCTTTAAGCACGACTCTTTGGAATCATATGAAATGGTAACACTTTACAGTAACATTCCATTTTTAGCATTAAATAAGGTTAATACAAGTTGTAGAAGAAATATTCATTGTTACGGTAGTTTGTTCATTTCAACATTTACTAATGCATTTGAAATGGAGTTTTAATTCTTATTTTTTCTTTTATTACCTTAGTTAATGTACTATGAATGAACTAACATGAATGATAAAGGTACAATTGTATTGCTCATAGTAATACATGCAGTAAAAAGGTATATTGCATTATGCATATAGTTCATGAAAGCTAGTTAATACATCCTTGTTTACAAATGGGACTTGCAAAGTGTTACCTATGAAATGTACGTATGTTTCTAGGTTATAGCTAACGAAACCTGTAATATTTTAATGTTTAAATTATTTTCCATATAAAGTTTTAATATATTCATATTTATTTATTTAACTGAGCACATTTCAGTTCAGCACTGTTTTATTGTGAGTATGATGTTTGTTTTTAATCCAGTATCCATTAAAAAAATATCGGTTGGATTATCGGTTATCGGCATGTACGGTCAAACCTAGATATCGGTATCGGTAAAATCGGTCGACCTCTACTTCTTAATGGCTTCTTGAAACTGCCAATGAAGAGAGAATGCTGGCTCTGACCATGGGTACTTACAAGGTCCTATATTTAGTAAATAGATAAACAGATAAACAGAAGGTAGACCATTTAAATGCAGACTCTTATAATCTATTAAAGTAAGGCCAAATTCAATTCAAATTCAATAACCATAGAAGAACCTTTTTTGGTTCTAAATAATTTTTAGAACTTTTTCTTTCTAAAAGTGTAGTATTTCATTCTCAAAATCACATTCCCAAAGCTCTGTGTTTCAATCCTGTTGAACTTTGAATTCATCCATTGATTTTATTATTAGTTCCTTCTAGATAACACCTGTTGATGTTGAAGGTTTTTTGTGTTGTGTAACTCTTTACAAATACTAATGAGATGATTGTGGCAGTGAAGAATCCAGAGTCATCTATCATCCTCAGTTAACAGCGATCCTTGTCCTCTTTTCTCTGCATTTGGATTCCAGTCAGTTCAGTCAGCAAACGCTTTATATGTCCATATCAGACTCAGTGAGCAGCTCAAAGATGAGTACAGCATGCTGGGAGATTGCGCCATGAGAACTAACAAGCCGTTTCCTGTTTGTTCCTCTAAAATCTTGCGCAGTGGCCGACAGTGTTGCTGTCTTGGATGTCTCTGATAAGAAACAATACAGGAGATCTTGCTGGAGTGCTAAAAGCGATTGGTTGCATGTGTGACATCAACATTAAAAATTTCAACTTTAAAGATGACCTATAAATTTAAAATTTTCTTTAGTGGATTATGTTTGAGCATTAAAAAGGTCTGCACATTACAAAGCACAAAGACACTCCAAAGGCAGTTATTCTCTATAGCAGTTAGCACTGTTTCTTAACTCCCTGAAACACCTCAATTAAATTAGTTTTCTTACGGGAAGACAACACATCACCAGGACAAACACATCACAATATTACTCATTTAAATAATTCCTGCACAAGAAATATGCAAAATAAAGGGGCAAGGCCAGGTTGAGTTGTTAATAGTGTGTTGAAATGGTAAGGTGTGTAATTAGCGGGGCCGAGAGCCGTGGGAACGGAGCGAGGAGTCTTACGTCTTGACTCTTACGGAGGAGCTTCGGGAGAATAAAAGGAGGAGTGATGATAGTGCAAGGTGAGAGAGGACCAGGCCTGGGACTTTGTTGATGTTTTGTTTTAGTTTAGCTTTATTTTTGTTTTGGTGTTTGCTTATTATACGATTAAAGCTTGTGTTGAAAATTTGCTAGTTCCCACCTCCTTCTTCCCTTGAATGAACTTTGCTACAGTGACATTTTCCACACATGGTCGAAGTGGTTGACCAATCACAACACACTGGTCCAGCCGACCAATCAGAACATATTGCGCTTTTCAGAAGGAGGGGCTTCATAGAGACCGGTACTAAACAGATGCTGAATTTGGAACGGCATACTACTCTTACTATTTCTTCCATAGAAAGATATGGTAAACGTAGTAAGGGTTTTATACTAGTATGCCGTTCTGAATTCAGCGAGAGTGTTACTGATAGACTAGGAAGTGTAGAGATTCTGGAGTCTCCCAGGTGGGCATCTTCAACCGCACAGTTGGAAAGCCCCCCCCCCACCCACCCACCCACACACCCACACACACACACACACGAGCACCCCCCCATACACCCCAAGTGGTGTCCAGTTACAAGCAATTCTACGACCCATTGGAATGTCCCAAAGAAAATGATTCGTGCTAAGGAGAAAGAAGTTCTCTTTTTAAAGACATTTAACCAGATATATTCAATGTGTTTTTATGTGTGTCTGTTTGTCCATGTCACATTGGAATAAATATGATTTTATCGTAGCATGAAGTAAAGTATAAATGCCTTCATTATGCATTTTAAAATTAACTGGCGACTCCCATAACTGTTACATAGCGTTCTTGATACCTCCAGAATGCGTTTGGGCTGAACAACAAGAATATGTAACGAAATATAAAGTAAAGTGTATTTTTATTATGTTTTACCATCCTTGAAGATCGAAAGATCTGTAGGGTCTGGATCCGTCAGACACACACTAATTATTCATTATATACAAAGGTTTATGAAACAAACACCAGGGCTGAAACAGTGTCATGTTACAGTGCTGATAAGGAGGTTTTTACGACCACATTCCTTTGGCCACATGCCTAAGAGAGAGACAATGGGAAGACAGAAACCTTCTTTAAAACAGACATTTCTGCATTAATCATAGACTAATGGATCTATAAATGAACATGCTTCATAACATTGGGTAAATGATTTACTGTCTTGTGTACTATTATGTATATATTATGGTATGTACCTGGGTATACAACCAACTAACGGTCAATGTAACCTCACCTGTATCATGCCTCCTACCTAATTAATCCTCATTTAATGACACACACTTTGATGTACATCACCTTCTTCTAGAATGCAGTGTGGATGTGTTATATATATCTGAGCATTAATGAAGGTATAATCACGCTTGGGACAAAGACTCGTAAATTATTTGAAAGCAACCTTCCCCTCTCGGACATGTCACCTTACTCATTGGTCCATTCAAACCTTAGGGGTTGGTTCTTTTCTAAGACTATATCAGAGGCAGGCAACAGTGACCGTTTTCTCTTGGTAGTTTTCATCCTTGCAAACACTGTCTGATACGGGGGGAACCCCCTTTCCCCCTCCATGGGGGCCCAGAGGCCTCCCAGCAGGCCTGGATCCCAACCAGATCCGGCCTCATGGAAGAGAGAGGACACTCTCTCACAAAGAACCAAGGACAATCTTAGGAGTTTGTAACAAGGGCTCTAACCCACCATGCAAGTTCATCATATCTTCTTCATCCAACAAAGAAGAAAATGATTGAGATATCAACATCTGACACTCGCAGAATCATCAACAACTTTAGTTTTCAACAACTTTGATAATAGTGTACGCTACCCAGGCATGCAAGTATACTTTTGATTTGATGCTTTGAAAATTAAATGCTGATATTCTTCTCATATAGTTACATGGAACTTCTCAATAGTTCCGTTTTCGGTTTCGTTCTACCACTCACCTATTTATGTATTCATGTGTGTATGTTGTTTTGTTTATTTATATTCATATAAATATCTATATTTAGTTAATAAAACTTGTACATATGTATTTGGTTCTGTTTTGTTTGCAATACAAAGTCACTTTTACGATCGCGGTTTTTGCTACTTGCTCAAAGTGCTGTGCATGCTAAGAAATAATTATTCTTCTGTGACCATGGAAGATACCCTTTTCTTAGAATAAATTAATAATCAAAAGAGTTCGTTGGACAAACTGATTAATTGATTGTAATATTAATTCAGCCACATCAAGTTAATCCAATTAACTGACCCAAATATTCATAATTAATAATAATATGTTATTATTGATTATTAATATTTCCAAAAAGCTGAGTTCCTTACAGAAGATATGTGAAAAAATTGTCTTAGGTATGAAAACTTATTCTAATAGACCCCAAAAACTAAATTAATACTTTGTAAAAGAGTATAATATGGCCTCTTTTAAAACCTATAAAACAAAGACACAGAATACATTTTCTACTTTGTCCTTGCGGTATTGGTACTACACTAACAAAATAATGATCCAGCAAAAATGCTAAAACAAAGGAAAACCGCATCAGTACAATAAAGTAATTAGCTACTACCTCTGTGACGTGATGTGTAATGTATTCAGTCTTTGTCAACACAGTTTAACATGATCACTCATCAAAATAGTTCCACCAATTTCAGTTTTACGAGATTTAATTATACAAGACTCAAAAAAAAGTTGAAATAAACGATTTGATTAAACATTAAAGACAGCAACTGAACTGAACTTTTTAAGTTGAATAAGGGGTTTCACTTTATTTTGATGGTCCCTTTAACACATTCTGTTGACTATAAGTGACATTGCACCTACATGTCTACTAACTCTCATTAGAGTGTTAGTAGAGTATTAGTAGACTGGTAGGGTTAGAATAAGTTGACATGTAGTTGCAGAGTTACTTATAGTCACTAGAATGTCTGTTGGGGGAGCATCACAATAGAGATAGCAGATATTAAGCAGACCGTCTACTAATACTCTAATAAGAGACAGTTGACATGTAGTTGCAGTTACTTAGTCAACCGAATGTTTAAAAGGGACCATCAAAATAAAGTGTTACTGAATAAGGTCTATCTATCTATATATATATATATATATATATATATATATATATATATTTTTTTTTTTTTTTTTTTTTTTACAGTGCATATTCAATAAATACCTTAAATCTGCGGCGTCTTTCATGCAAAAACACACATTATGGAAAGTGTAATGAAAGTGAGAGCAAAATGGGCTGATCGGATTTGTACCCTAAGCCAATGTTGTTACTCGAAGCTTAAGCAACCGATCCAAAGGTAAAAAAAAGCTGGACTCCTGGCATTCAAACTGGCCCGTTCACAACATTTACTGGTGTTCTGTGTCATCAGGAGTTTGTCTCTGTTTGTATCTGTGACTCAGAGGAGTCCAGCCGACAGACACTGATGTGTTTAATATGCGTTAGGCGTGTTTTTCCTTGTCAGATTCACGCTCAGATGGGTCTTCATTGGGTCTGACTGCTGTCTGCTGTACATCTCACTTTGTTCTTATTTGTTGTGTCTTTTGTGTCCTTCTAAGAAGCATTGGAATTCATCCGCTTAATTAACTCACACAATAAGCTCTATCTTCCATTATACCTAATTTGTTACATCTGTGATGGTATTTATTCTGGGTGTGTATCTTATAAAGTCGCTTGAATTCAAACATGAGGAGAAGAGATCGTCTCTGTGGACGAATTTTTATTTCATAAATTTATTTGATTCAGTTGATACATGCTTATTTGAAATCACTGATATATATATATGAAGAGGTCTTTTCCAAAACGCGATAAACGCCATTTTTAAAAAAAATGAGTTTGTCATCTCATGTTGCTGTGCACTGAACCTATTCACTGCTCCATCAACATTTCATGCCAAATCGCTACATTTCCTTGTTTAAAATGTACTACAAGATGCAGTTTCTTTCCAAAACGCGATAAGCGCCAAACCTATTTTTAGCCTAAACGCTATAAATCCTCTCGACTAATCAGAATTCGGTGAACGTTCTACGCAATCCAACAGGGTGGCGCTCTGAACAGAGGTTTGTTTATGTTCATTTATTCCTCAAAATGAGTGAGTTTTCTAATCGACTAGTAGTAGTTCATTTAAGTTTAATCACATATTTCTATTGATTTAATTATTTAAATATGGGAGAGAAACCATAATGACCATTTTTTTAATTGCCTATTCCGCATCTCACGCATAAAGCTTGCCACAAAGAACCGACAAAAGTAATGATTAGGCCTATGCATGAAACTTTTGAATTGTTTATTTTTTAATTAGTGTTTTCTGTCAGATATAGCTGAAAAGATAAAGTTGATATGCTGACTCGCCATCTTCGCAGTAGTGAACGCGCCTATAGAGAGAAATGCACACTTTGAATTAGCCTATACGCAGAGAGTAGCCAATTTCTTTTCGTTTTTTATTGTTTTGTTTAAATGTAGACATTTCAAGCTTTTTATAGATATACTTCTCAGGATTGTGAGGCAAGTATCGCTGTGTTTCGGTTCATTTATGTGATGCTCTCCAGATCACGCGCGGGCGCTTCCGTGTCCTGATTATATGTCTGCTATATATTTGCTTATTTATTTATTATTAATCCAGTCAATTTGTTGATGAAACATTGATTAAAATGAAGATACAATTTATACAAAACGAAATTCACTTTAAAGCAAGGCTTTCTACTAAACAAAACTTAATAAGTGGTCAAAATCATGTCTGACCCATTCCAAATGTTTTCCGATATATTGGTCATCTTATGATCCTATCATACTCATCTCATGCGGTTCCCTTTTCATATAATCAACATAGATTAAATAAAAAAAATAACATTAGCCTATATTATTAAACATAAATATGAAACGTATGTTTAAGTTTTTTTTTAAACTTAGCCTATATGTAAGCGTCACGCCGCTCCGCTTTGTTCACATGCTGTGTAGCCTATACACGCGTGTGTGTGTGTGTGTGTGGTGGAGGGGTGCCCATCACTACTTTTGAATATCGTTATCATTATTAAATATTTTTAATAATTTGTTTTTTTTACGCATATGTAGTGGACAAATTGGTCCTACTTGTTACAGGTTTGACACTTTACTAAAAATGACTCTGAATGTATTACTAAATAACTTATTGAATAGCTATTGATATCATTACTATTTTCAGGTTCTGCACCAAATGACTTTTAGCCTAAATGTGTTACTAAATTTAATTTATAGTATGAGCCCCTGATTATATGTTACATGCTCTCGTTTTTTTTTTTTAAAGACAAACCATACAGTTTTGGAAAAAATTGATGGATTTATAGCGTTTTGGAAAAAAAATAAATTAACTTTTAATTTATCATAAACAATATTGTTGTTTGATTTAATAATCATTGTTCAACATGTTCAGATTGAGCCAATAAAACATTTTAACAGGATAAATTGAATATTCACAAAATGTGTGGGTCTAGGTAAAAAATGTAATTTTCCTGAAAACTATTGAAATGGATTTATAGCGTTTTGGAAAAGACCTCTTCATATATATATATATATATATATATATATATATATATATATATATATATATATATATATATATTATAATAATAATAATAATAATAATAATAATAATAATAACAAATGAAAACAACATTGACATGTACAGTGTTCAATTTCACACTAACATTCTCACTTCGAGCAAATAATCTCTCAATGTAACACTGTCCATCAATAAAAGGGTGAAAGAAATACTTGACGAGGTCCTGATATTGACGAGGGGGCGGAGAATTCGCATCAGCTGTGTGTGTGTGTGTGTGCTTGGCCATCAAGTGGTATTTCAGACTGGACTCGCTGCGATGATGATAGCTCAGTTCACAACGACAAAACACACAGATCACTTTGGTCGTGTCAATGAAACCATTTGGCAACTTTTTAAAAGTAAACTTTCCATTCAGAATCTTATTGGCATCCATTTTGGCGTCTCGCACTCGCCATCCACTCAAAGCGTAACGTTAACCAACTGTTTGGCCGGCTCACAAGTGTGTGCGGCGCGCCTGTTGTTTTGTTTCCGGTCTAGCTAGATCCGCTTGCGCTTTGGTCGACGAAGCAACAAAACGTCCTTGCGCGGTGCAAGCCATTAAAATTAACGGGTTTCATAGCGCAGCGCCGCGCATGCCGCGTCCTGTTGTAACAGCATGTGAAAAAAACTACAAAGTTTGCTAGGCCAAAAAGACCGTTAATCGCGCGATAAAAAAATCGACGCCGTTAAAATGGGTTTGCGTTAACGGCGTTAATAACGCGTTTAACTGACAGCCCTAATATATATATTACTGTCTGAGAGTTCACAGTGATTGTGAAGCAGAGGATGATACTGTCTGGATTTATCATTTTTATTTTAAAAGAAGAAAATACAGTATTAGGTTACACTTTACTTCGATGGTCCGTTTTAGACATTCTACTAATTATAAGTAACTTTGCAATTACCTGTCAACTACCAGTCATTAGAGTATTAGTAGACTCTCTGCTTAATATCTCCTAACACTTTATTTTGATGTTCCCCCAACAGACATTCTTCTAATTATAAGTAACTTTGCATTTATAAACTTATTCTACTTACTCTAATCTACTAACAGTTTACTACAGTCTACTGATACTCTACAAGTTAGTTGACATGTAGTTGCAAAGTTACTTCTATTTAATAGAATTCAAAGTGGACCATCAAAATAAAGTAAAACCCAGCATTATACCATTATGAAAAAGAAGTATACTTCAGCATTTATTTAAAAAGAGTACTTATACGGAAATAAAATACTTTAAATAGTGTTCGACTGATATATCGCCACGGCTGATATTTGGCATTTTTTAAATATTGCTGAGAAAGCCTGTGAACGGCAGTCTTGAACTGTAAACTCTCAATTGTTGGCTTTCTCATATGTTGGTTATGTGTCTATTCAGAATGACTTGCAGCAATCTCTTTATTTGGGGTATGTCATTTGTGCCCCACTTGCCAAAATGGGGCGGTGTGGGGTAAGTGGTTAATCGAATACAGCTGCTATCAGATATTCTGTTGGGGCGGCAGTGGCTCAGTGGTTCATGTAGGTTGTCTACGGAAGGTTGGTGGCTCAATCCCCGGTTCCACTTGACCAAGTGTTGAGGTGTCCATGAGCAAGACACCTAACCCCAGCTGCTCCCGACGAGCTGGATGGCGCCTTGTATGGCTGACACCGCCGTCGGTGTGTGAATGAGTGAATGAGTGAATGAATGGGTGAATGTGAGGCAAAATGTAAAGCGCTTTGTTGCCCAGTGGGTCTGTGAAAGCGCTATATAAATGCAGTCCATTTACCATTCTGAAGTGTGTTTTTGTAGCTTGCATGAACGTGTTACTTGAACATGTGTGATGGTCGGGCCATGTGAATTGAATGCAGACAGGAGGGTTCAGCTTCACTGAAGACGCGTTCGACAGCCTTTAAATCCTTGATTTTAAACTATGCTGTGCTGTATTCAGTTACCCACAATGTCATATTCATATGGGATCAATATCCCGTCAAAAGTATTGCGGTCACGGATCAAAAAATAATAAGCGTTAATCAAAAATTTTAAAAACACATACAAATATATTGCACAAACTGATAAAACGAATGCAAAATGACCAGAATAGCAAATAACGTGGTCACGGATCAAAATATAATAAGCGTGAATAAAAAATAAGCATGAATAAAAACTTTAAACACATAAAAAATTATATTGCACAAAACTGAAACTTATGTTTATGTTTTCTTAAAAATTATGTTTTCCTTGGTTTTATTACATTTTTTGCTCATATTTTACTCTTTTGTATGATTTTGCTGTTTTTCTCTTCGCTCTTCTTTCCACATTCTGCGTTTGCTTTTACAAATGTTGCATTTCGAGTTTCATGTAAATTAGGGTGGGCTGATGTGTCACCATTGGTCCACTGGTTTTAGATTGACAGCGCCTTCTCTGCGACTCATGGCTACTGATGCTCACTCGTACAGGCCTGAAGACAAGAGTTTAATTTGAAACTTTACAAGGACTTTCAAGCTGTAAAGCTATCTGAACTCTGGACATATACAGATAATTAAATTCCTCTTTTTTGAGATACATGAGGTCTACTGTTTTTAATGTGCACTCTTGTTAATCTTTATCTTCATAATATATGGTATTTGGTGTTAAACATTACTTGGCTCATGATGTTAATATGCTAAGGCTGCTGTAAGTGAAACACCCTGCAGTTTTGAAACGCTACATTTCTTTGAAAAAGTGCATTAAAAACTGCCAATTACCCGTCAGAAGATTTTAGGACTTTGACTTGTCAACGCTACGCATATAATCTACCTTTGTGTTTATTTATATACACTGAACAAAATTATAAACGCAACACTTTCGTTTTTGCCCCCATTTTTCATGAGCTGTACTCAAAGATCTAAGACTTCTTCTATGTACACAAAAGGCATATTTCTCTCAAATATTGTTCACAAATCTGTCTAAATCTGTGTTATCTGTGTTATCTGTTATCTGTGTTAACCCCAATTTCAAAAAACAGTGGAGTGTTCCTTTAATGAAACACTGTGTTTTGCTTGGAGACGATCGATTCAACACTGTTCTGCTGTATCTTTGTTTGGAACTGTTTTCGTCAAAATAGTGCAAAAAGAGAAAATATTCACAATATTGTGTTTAAAACTCATTCTAAATTAACTTATTGTTATAGTGATTTATACAACAGCTCAATAAACATCTGCAATCGCTCGTATGTTGCGGGGGAAAACCTATTGCTTGTGTGATATTGCTTGACTTGAGCACCTCTCCTTTGCCGAGATAATCTATCCACCTCACAGGTGTGGCATATCAAGATGCTGATTAGACAGCATGATTATTGCACAGTTGTGCCTTAGGCTGGCCACAATAAAAGGCCACTCTAAAATATGCAGTTTTATCACACAGCACAATGCCACAGATGTCGCAAGTTTTGAGGGAGCGTGCAATTGGCATGCTAACTGCAGGAATGTCCACCAGAGCTGTTGCCCGTGAATCGAATGTTCATTTCTCTACCATAAGCCGTCTCTAAAGGCGTTTCAGAGAATTTGGCAGTACATCCAACCGGCTTCACAACCGCAGACCACGTGTAACCACATCAGCCCAGGACATCCACATCCAGCATCTTCACCTCCAAGATCGTCTGAGACCAGTCACCCGGACAGCTGCTGCAACAATCGGTTTGCATAACCAAAGAATTTCTGCACAAACTGTCAGAAACCGTCTTTGGGAAGCTCGTCGTCCTCATCGGGGTCTCGACCTGACTGCAGTTCGTCGTCGTAACTGACTTGAGTGGGCAAATGCTCACATTCGATGGCGTCTGGCACTTTGGAGAGGTGATGATTTCTTCACGGATGAATCCCTGTTTTCACTGTACAGGGCAGATGGCAGACAGTGTGTATGGCGTTGTGTGGGTGAGCGGTTTGCTGATGTCAACGTTGTGGATCGAGTGGCCCATGATGGTGGTGGGGTTATGGTATGGGCAGGCCTATGTTATGGAAAACGAACACAGGAACACAGCTCATGAAAAATGGGGGCATAAAAAAAGTGTTGCGTTTATAATTTTGTTCAGTGTAGCTACATAATTGCATATTACTCTATTAGTGTTTTAATAGCCTGTTTTAAATATAGCTTACATTTTGAATAAAGCAACATGAACATTATTTAAAATTAAATTATAGGACAGGGATAGAAAGTCCTGGAGTGCCGCTGTCCTGCAGAATTTAGCTTCAACTCCGATAAAAACCTCACCTGTCTGTAGTATTAATAATCCTGAAGATAATGATTAGCTGGTTCAGGTGCGTGTGTTTGATTAGGGTTGTAGGAGATAAACTCCGCATTCCAGGACTGATGTTGCCCATCCATGTTATAGATTAAATATGAAAGTAAAACGGCCAGTAGGTGGTGGCAAGTTACCATCTCTACGAGTAAATCATTTGTTCAAACTTCTCATTCAAATCTGGAATTCTTTAAAGGAACACTTCACGTTTTTTTGAAATTGGGGTTATTCACTGTCTTCCCTACATTTAGATAGGTGGGCGGCGCTGCCAGACAATGCATGCACTGAGACAAAAATGCATTTTCCCACCTATCTAAATGTAGGGGAGACAGTGAATAACCCCAATTTCAAAAAACAGTGGAGTGTTCCTTTAATGAAACACTGTGTTTTGCTTGGAGACGATCGATTCAACACTGTTCTGCTGTATCTTTGTTTGGAACTGTTTTCGTCAAAATAGTGCAAAAAGAGAAAATATTCACAATATTGTGTTTAAAACTCATTCTAAATTAACTTATTGTTATAGTGATTTATACAACAGCTCAATAAACATCTGCAATCGCTCGTATGTTGCGGGGGAAAACCTATTGCTCGTGTGATATTGCTTAACTGTATTATTTGATAATCTCAGTGCTAAAATGTGATACACCCTTGTCAATGACATACTGTATGGAAGACACAAGCTACAAATATGTACAGGAAAATAATGCAGACAGTTTACAACTAGCAATATACAATGATCTAAACAATTGCAATGGATGGCATCTTTAACTGTATTTCATAGCAAATATATTAGTGAGGTAGGTTTCATGTTAAATTCTCTTGTGCAAAAGGCAGAAATTGAAGAGGCAACAAGCAAGCCTATATTATTATTATTATTGTATCAAAACTGAACAAATGTAATCAAATCAGTAATATAACAGGTTTGGGCAAGCTATGCACACATAAGAGTGACGTTGTGAGGCCGGTGCTTAGGCCATAGTGGCAGCTGCCCAGGTCCAGTGTAGGCGCATTAAAGGTGAATGGCGATAACGGATCGCCAGGTAGACGTATACCGGTGACAGGTCGAGTTGCAGGCATACAGTATAAGGCTGCCCTTCACGGAAAGATTTTATCCCAGCTCTGAAATTGCCAGCTTACGGTTATCTTCCCCTTTACGAGTGAGCATCAAGGGGGTAATCCACCAGCCGGAAACTGAAGTCTCCCCGGGGGCCGCCATTGGCTAACAAACCTTCACCTGCTGTTAGCATTCCATTGACTCCCATTCATTTTGGCCTCACTTTGACAGCGAATAACTTTACATCTGAGGCGTTTAAAGACTCCATTTGTCCATTGTTTATTTCTAAAGAAACACGACAATGTATAAAAGGCTCCATTACCTTGTATCTTACGTTATGGCCCCGTAGAAGCAGTTTTTGTAAAAATAGGATTGCGTCATAACGATTGCGTCATAACACGCGACTCTCTGTATCACAGTACAGAAATTACCGTATAGACAGAAGTAGAAGCTTGCGCACAATTGGGGGGACGTGGAGGCATAAAGTCAAGGGAGAAGCCCATAGAGAGTTGTAAAGTTGCTCCTGCTGCTAACTCATGGACAGCTAATACTCACGATCTCCGGCTCTGCAAGATTCGGAAGGGAATGATTCAGATTCCGCTTGGCACAGCTACTAGAAGACGTACAACTGTGAGACAGGTTGCTTACGTCACGTCATCAAGCTCAGTGTGAGCCTGCGCAGTGCGCTTGGCAATCAGGAAGGTAGTGCTTCTAATTGACTTCACTTTTCTCCGTTGAAGTCTATGGGGTTGCTGTGTCCATTTCTTTTACTGTCTATGGTGAGCATCAGCCATGAGTCGCATTGGAGTGACGTCAACTCCCCTCTTCAATTGATTGGCTAGAGGAGGAGCTGTCAATCTGTGTCATTCGAGAAATAGTGGACGATTGGTGACGCATCAGCCCGCCCCAATTTACATGAAACTCGAACTGCAACATTTGGAAAAGCAAGCGCAGAATGTGGAAAGAACAGCGAAGAGAAAAACAGCACATACATACAAAAGAGTAAAAAAAATGTAAAAGATATATTTTTTAAGAAAACATAAACATATGTTTCACTTTTGTCCAATATCATTTTTAATGTTTTAAAGTTTTTAATCATGCTTGTTTTTTTTATTCAAGCTTATTATATATTGATCTGTGACCAAGATGTTTGCTATTCTGATCATTTTACATTAGTTTTTTCAGTTTGTGCAATATATATACTTACAAGTGTTTTTTAGATTATTGATTCACGCTTATTTTTTGATCAGTGACCGCAATACTTTGACAGGATATTGATCCCATATATCCATGCCATTTTCACTGTGTGCTGTAAAATTAGTGTTACCTTGTCTTAATTTGAAAAAAATATGATTACCAGTGCCAAATACCTGTTTACTTCCTTTTTATTCATATATTTTTAAACAGTTACTTTATTTGTAAAAAATACTGTAATAGGATTGCAGAATCAAGAAGTTACCATCTAAAGTATAAGCATGTTTATTTTAAAGATTTTTTTTTACATTTATTTTAAAAAGTATTTCTAATTTATTAAATATTAATTTAAATAAATATAAATTATATATATTTTATATCGGCCAAAAAAAAAACAATATCGGTCAACCACTACTTTAAATTAATACAAGCTGTAATATAATATGGTGCAAACTAAATGTAATGTTTTCTGACACTTAATTGCATGTTAAATGAAATGAAATGAAAATGCATTTTAGATGAAATTTATATTAAATGCAATTAGAATTTGGAGTGTTTTTTGACCTACTTAAGTAGGACTTAAGTATTTTAAGTCCTACTTCTTTATATGCAATGTATTTTTATGTATCATCTTTATATGTAATTTCATAATAACTTATATTGTGTTTAAAATATGTTTAATGTGCCGAATGTACTGACAAGCATTTTTGGTAAACTAAAATATCCTATAATATCATTTCTATTGAAAATTGTTTGTCATGCATTTATATAAATCTGTAATGATGAAGTTGCAATTCATTTAAAATATATTATCTTGTAATATTATAATGTAATATTAAATGATCCAATGATCGCGACCTAACAAAAGAGTTTACAAACACAAGAGAAAGAACAACATACAAAACACACGTGGAACGTAACAACACTCTATAATTAATATAATCTTTAAGTACTTTAAATGTGCTTTATGTATGTCAACACCTCAAAATAAGTGTACTTTAAAGTGCACAGTTTTTATATAGAATATTAAAATAATGATTTAAAATCTACTTTAAAATAAAACTGGTTACACTTTATTTTAAGGTGACGTAGATACATTGTACTTACTGAGTAATAATAATTAACTACATGTATTCACTATAGAGTTACTATAGTAAGTACATGTAGTAAGGAGTAACTACGTCACCTTAAAATAAAGTGTTACCAAAACTTTTAATTTGACATTATAAAGTGCATTTTTGTATAAAGTGTGTTAAGAAAATTTCATGAAAGTGTACTCTCTTTAAATGCACTTAAGTGGACTTTTATTTAATTATATTATAATTTCTGCAACTACAATTTTTTTTTATGTTCTTTTAAGATTTGAAGTACACTGCAAGTGCACATTCAGTACAGTTAAATGCTCTTCTATTTCACAAGGGTATACACAAACATCACAAATAAATGAAGTTTGCTTGTGTTTTTAAACAGGTTGAATTAGACCTCAGAGTATAGTTTGTTTATCTTAGTTTCAATAGAGTAAAGTTGACATTAAACCTGTGCTTACAAACCTTACAGGTGGTTCTGACTCTGGAAACCTGCTGATTTTCAGCGGATGTTTTAATGTCTCTTGACTTTGAGAACAGCGCTTTGTGTATGTGATGGTTGAGAGCCTGTATGGATATTGAGGAGATATCAGTTATCTCTTGACTTTACTGACACGAAGAGACACAACACATTTATGGTGAAAGGGCATCTCAAACATGATCAAACAAACACAGCACAAGGTCAGAGTCAAATGGTTTGAGAATCTGTAATCTGTGGTGGAATCGCATTGGCAGTAAGTGAGGGACTGACAGAAAGAAAACACTTCTATGAAGACTTGATCCTACTCTAATATATTTGCAAATGGATATGTATGAATGATCCGACTCCAGGCAAAGGCCATAAACTGACACAGCAAAAAGTGAGTGAAAGCTCAGTTGTTAATATTCTGTATATTAACAACTGACCTTTCACTCACTTTTTGCTGTGTCAATTTATTTATTTCATGTTTCAATTTATTTATTTAATGTTTGGAAAGGAGAAGATAACATATGCACACTTCGTGGCGACTTTCCTTGTACATTAAATTAAACAAGTGCGTATCTGTTAGAGGTCTACACGGAGCCCCCTGATAACCGAGGATCCGGGATCCAACCCGGGGACCGTCTAGGTTCGGGTCTATATTTTAAATGGCCAGCCGGGTCCCAATCTATTACTTCGGGTCCCAGGTCTGTTTAACATTGTGTGTAATACCCGAGTCGATCGGACTCGGAGAACACCCGGCGTGATCAGAGTCAGTCAGCACTGCTTGCGTGTTTTTTGTAACTTGCAACTTGTAAAATTAGGATAAGAAAAGTGTGAGCTGGGAAATAAGGTTAAAAAAAAAAACACAAATTGCGCTAAAAAGCACTTCAGGTTGCTCCAGGCAGCTAACCGAATCTGCAGTCAAGCACGTCATGTTAATATGACAACCAGAGCTTCTGCAGTGACACAATTACTTTACCAATTGACGATTGGCTCTTTTACTTAAAAGGCGGGACTTATTTCGCCAAGCCGCACTTTACACTTTCTCCCATTTTTATGATATATGAATGAACCGTCTTGTTTAATCCTAAAGTTTTGGTGGTCAGACTCAGCTCAGAGAGCACAGAGATGATAGCAAATAAATAGTGCTAACGTCAGCGGCCATGGCACTGAACGAGCAATCGTTATTATAGTTCAAAACAAGTTATTATGCGAGTCAACTCGAGTCGGAATGCAAATCTGCAAAGTCGCATTTGTCATCCGTCAACGTGACATCAATTGGACTTTTTAGGCTGAAATAATGAGTGGATTAAGCTTGGAATAACGAGAGGAATTACATGGATATAACTTTCTTGCGGAGGATTGTAATGCATCATAGTTAGGTAGCCTACAAGGAAGGGAAGATGACGGCTACTAAAATTAGGTAAGACAAAAAGTTGTATTTTTCGCAACTGGTTTATTGACTTGTTAATAGCAATTTAGTGTAGAATATGTGACAGTCGGGTCTGTGCCTTCCCACTGGGTTCGGTTCCAGCTTTCAAATAACAGACATGTCCAGGTTGGTTCCGGGTAGTACATTAATGGCATTCCTCGGAACTGCACGGGTCCGGGTCCAGCTTTTTTGAAATTTTTGGACCCGTGTAGACCTCTTGTATCTGTGGATGCTCACACCCAATGAACATCAAAATGAGCAAGAGGTTTTTGAACACGAACTAGATGAACAACCGCAGGAGCAGCACTTGCTTTATGATGTCATTAACATGCTCTTAAACTTGTCCATCCTGGAGATGAAGTGAAACTTGGGAACATGGAAGTGTAGTTTGGCATTCAATCATAATGTTAGTGGTACATGTGTAAATACAGTTTGTAAATACTGATAGCAAACATTTGTAAGCCTTTTAAGCTAATTAATCCAATTATCAATCAATTCATATCTGCTAGTGCTGCATCTTTTGTACTTTTTTAATCTAGTAAAGTGTTATGAAGTTGCACACACACACACACACACACACACACACACACACACACACACACACACACACACATCAAAGCTCTTGTGTCTCTCTGGATTGATGTTAATTGGTAGATGAACGTCAGTTTTTCACACCTGAGTGTTTCTCTGTGGATTTCATCTCTATCCACTTGCAAAGATCATTAAAACCCACTGGGAGCTGAACGGATTTGACGCTAAATCCAAGATCCCAGATCTAAAGAAGAACTGCGTCCTGATTCGCATACTATTCACTACAACTACATGGTTTTATGGGAACATACTTTTCAGCACGTTGTAAGATGATAAACATTTTGTGCAAAAAAGTGTGCTTCAAATCTTAAAAGTATATAAAAAAAAATGTTTGATGTTAATATGATACTAATGAAATAAAAGGCCACACATGCACTAAATAGAGGACACTTTCATGACTGTATTTCTCAACACACTTAAGTACACTTTTTAAAAGTGCACTTCATAATAATGTCAAATTAATAGCTTTATAAAGTACATTTGAAATCATTTTAATCATCGATTGTCGTGCTTTAAAGAAGTAAACTTATTTTGATATGTTGACTTGCATACTAAAGCACATGCAATAATATATAATTTTAATGGTAACACTTTACTTCACTTCACTTTATTATTTTTAGCATTAGCAAATATTAATAAATATTGTATCAAATGCATTACTCATTGTTAGTTCATGTTAATTAATACATTAACTACTCTGAACAAATGAGACATTATTGTAAAGTCTTACCATTTTAACTGCAGTGTGTTATTTGATATTACATTTAAAGTTAATATGTTTTAAATGTACTAAGTGCAACTTCATATTTACAAATGTATTAAAATTCATGACATACAAGTTGTATATAAATTAAATTAAAGTATATTTTAGTTTAGCATAAATGCTTGTCAGTACATTTGGCAGTACACTTTAACCGTATTTCAAAGACAAGTAATTATGAAATTTCATAAGATGTGCTTAAGTCGTACTTAAGTTGGTAAAAAAAAAGAATTGAATCTATAATGCATTGTCTTTTATTTGCAATTAACCTGTAATCAAGTGTCCGAAACATTCAGATCAGTCTTATGTATATTCTTTTAAAGTATATTATTTCCTCAGTAAAATACTCTTATTAAAAGTATATCTAAAGTGTACAGCAACAGCAGATTTACTGAAGACAACATAGTTAGTGTGTAGAATAAAAACAAAATAAATTCACCCAAGAGAGTTGTGCAACCAGTGACAATTTTATGAAACACAACAGCACTACAGTATGTGGACTCATAAAATAATTCTAATATTAATAATAATTTTCTACATCTCATTTTCCTGATTTGCAATTTTTGTTTGGTGCTTCAAGCTGTGAAGGCGCGCATTGATCTTAGAGGGAACTTAATTGGCTTCAGTGCCAATCTGGCAACCCAGCGTACAGGAAAATAGTCTCCCAGTCGTTGTTTACTCAGGCTATAGTAAACTAATTTATGGTAATTTATGCAAGGTTGTTCAGAATGGGCTCTTATTGAACTGGGCCGAGAGACTTTTATTTGAATATCTGAAGCCTCATATTGCTGGAAACCAGAAACTGAATTTTTCATCCAACAAACAGAAACAGCTTGGAAACATTATATAATTATTTTGAGATGATTTAAAAATGGATCATTAGCGAGCATTTCGAGTCTGTCGAGGGCTCTGGACACAGTGTTTGAATCTGTCTATCGAACCAGTGACATTATCGCCGCCGCTGTAATTACAGGCCATGGAGTGCATTAGCATTTGTGGTATGATTATTTTAAGGCAGGAACAGCCAAGAGTGTGTCTCTCAATCTGCAGTTTGTTTGTTTTTTGGATGTTATTTCTGGCAAATCTTCTCCAGCTCTGACCTTTATAAGTTGCTTGTTTTCGGCGCTTGAGCCATTTCTGCTGAGCGTTACACTTCTGCTAAACATCAGAGACATCAAATGACCAACGGCTGCTTAACAGAATTCAATATTTTCAGCGCATGGACACACAATTAGTGCTGCAGGAGGAGCAGCACAGCTTTTCTGAGTCATCACACACTCCTGCTCAAGAGAACAGAAGAACGGTCTCGTGATCTCAGGAGAACAACGGCCTGACTTCAGCTGCACACCATTAAACCACTCACTGCAAATTAAATGCTGATCCCATTAAAACAGTCTCAAACAAATCCAAGAACGGGATTGTGTTGAACTGTTTTTGGGGAAGCTGTTTCGAAATAGTTGCTTTTCAATGTTTTTATGAATTTAGATTAGGAAAACTACAGTGTAGCTACTCAATATTAAAAGTAATTAAACTAGAGACAAGATGCTTGTCAAGTAGTTAAAATACAGTGAAGCTAAAAAATAAGTATATTTTGTGTCCATTTTATTAAGTAAATGCAAGTAAATGCGGTTGGGGTTTAAAAGAGGTTCATGACTGCTACATAGGCTCCCTAAGGGAATGAAACTTGACGGCCCAGAGAGTCATTAAAGAAAATTTTTAAATATTCCATGTCGCAACTGTGGCTCAACTATAAGTTTATCAAGCGACGAGAATACTTTTGTGCGAAAAAACAAACAAAAATAACGACTTTATTCGACTATTCCTTTTCTTCCTTGTAGGCCTGAAACGAGACTTCAAGAGATTTCCACGACGGGCACGCGCGAGAACTTAACTGAAGTAGTTGAAGGAGATCGCAATTCTCGCGCATGCGTCGTGGAAATCTCTCGATGTGCGCATGTCAAAAAATCTATTCCGATTTCAAGCTTGTGACTTATAAACGCGCACATTAACCCGATCACGTGTAATGTTCATGTAAACACTGCATTCAGATTCATCAATTGGAATGAATTCAGTCCGATTAAAACAAAAGTTGTGCATGTAAACATAGCCATTGACACAGAATCTCATTCCCTTCCAGGTACCCGGGTTGCATACGTAACCTGAGACATTTCCTTTCTAAGGTAATTCAACTCTGCATCATAGCTTTGACGCTAAGGGAAAGCCAATGCCAACGCCACCACACTGAGGAAGAATTCCTGCCCAAAAAGGCTGTGTAACACTGGCACAGACAATTGTTGAGTGGAGATAGGACTAGGCCAACCATGTGATCCTGGGGTTGAATCCTGATGTAAAACCTGATGTATGTGTGCAGAGAGGACCAGCCTGCTGCAGCACAAACATCATGTAGGGGTGCACTCTTAGATAGAGCCTTGGAAGATGCCACATTCATAGTGGAGTGGGCCCTCACTCCTAGATAAGAAGCTATTCTGTTGTACTCGGCTTTGCGATAAAGTATCTATGTGCTTTGTATTTATTTTTAAAGAATGTCCATTATGAGCACTCATAAGTTTTCATCATTTTTTGCATTTGTCAAAGTAAAGATATAAATATGAATCATATTAATTTCATTTTTAGGGATGGCTGATGTCTTTTTGAATAAATGCCATGATACATATTTGTTGTTTGCATGTTTTTTTAGTTTTTTTTTTAGCTGTTTATATGTTTATTTAAAGTATTATTTTATTTATTTAATGTCTTATTGGTTTTCGTATAGAGAAATGCACAGTTCACTTGTTCAAGTCTTTGTATTAAATGTTTATTTGAATTTCAAATGATTAAGATCAGTATATTTGACATTAAATGTCACATACAGTACATACTCTGTGTAGTAATAAGTACTATTGCAACAACATGAACATGACGGAAATAATATCACATAATACTTTCAAATGGAAAACACTACAACATGGTTACACATTTATTAATGTATTTTTATAATGGTAAAGTTGTCGTTGAATGAACAATGAACTATCGTGTTTGTATCCAATAACATTAACATGATTAATAGGCTAGAATAATGCTCGTAGTACATCATGATATCTTGTGGATGTTCGAACTGAAACGTGACCTTATTTAAAAGTATTGTAATTAAATATTGTAGATATCGATCCATTCAAAATCCATGTGAAAATAGCTCATATAAAAAAGAAAAGAAAATTGTGTAGCCTATAGTAAGACTGTATGAGCTCCTTCCCTCCCCTATGTACTGTGGCTGCTGGTCTGGCATTGCTCTGCTGGATATATCTCGATGAAAGGGAGTCTGTTTGCTGTAAACCTGTGAAAATAACACCTCAGATCATCAATATTTCAACAAAAACCACTGTTACTGCGTGTACGTGTCAGACGGTAAAACGCTTTTGACTGCAATCATCCGTTTCTCAGACAAAATGGGTAATCTCCATTGCGAAAAAGAAGTGCACTTAATTTTATTGAATGTGCACTTTTAGTATACTTCAAATATATCAAAGTATATTTTCTGAAAAACTGTACTTGGTGATAATTGAATATTATTTAAATAAAAGTCCCCATAAATTGTAGAGTAAACTTTCATAACTGTTTCTTACACACTTAAATGCATTTTACTATACATCAAATATTTGTATAGTACACTATGTGTTGAAAAATACACTAAAACGCATGAAACGCACTTGATTACTTGTTCACTACTCACTGCTGTGTGTGTGCACTTGCAGTGCACAAATTCCGAATATGGGACACCATAATTGGCTACACGTCACGTCACATTTAAAGTTAGTATATTTTATATGTATTTAAAATTGCAATGTCATAATTAGACATGTGCAATTGCAAATATATTTAAATACGGGAAATCCCGTTGTCAGAGTTAGGTTTCAGCAAAGGAGAGTGAAGTCAGGATCTAAGTGCCGCAGTGAAATTTATTAACACTATAATCCAAAATAACAAAAACATGGGGACAGGCGAATAGCAATCCAACATAACACTGACAAGAACAGACAAATATTAGGCTTGTTCGACTGGAACCGGCGCTGCACAGGCCGATTGGTTTATTACATCAAAATACCGCGAGAGTGATTAGAGAGCAGACGGCTCCGTATGCTTTTCAAATGCTCTCGCTGTGATTGAAAAACATACAGAGCCGTCTGCTCTCTAATCGCTCTCGCGGTATTTTGATGTAATTCACCGATCGGTCTGTGCAGCATCGGTTCAAGTCGAACAAGCCTAATGACTCAAACTGAGGGGTAAGAATGCACAGAGTAACTAAAGAGCTAAACAAGGGCCAGGTGTAACAAATCTATCAATCAATGAGTGGCCATGACAACAAAAGAGAACATTCTAGAAACCAAAGAAATAAAAAAGAAACACAGACTTTGGGTAAGCTTACACAACAAAAATGCACTAAAAAGGAAAAAGTTTTTCCATTGCATTTTTCGCGTACAGACAACAACATTGTCAAACCGATCCCCGTTCACACGGATCCGCGAAAATGACTGTATTTTGCATGCCAGGCCAGTAGTTGACAATGTCACTTTGTAAAGAAACACTTTGCACCCATAGTCTGAACACGTAAGGACGCATGACGTCACGCTTTTCACAAATTCTCATTTTTGTAGTTTACACAGAGAGGATAACTGTATCATAAATTAACTGTAGTGTAAATTAATGGTAAAATTATTTTTTGTTGTTGTTGAAAATGGCGTTGGCCCCTCAGCGAGGAGAGAAAACGAAAACCTTGTTGTCACGGATTGCATTTTCCATCATACTCTCTGGTAGGGCTGGGTATCGATTCAGATGTTCAAATTCGATTCGATTTCGATTCGCATGCTCCCAATTCGATTCCTGATTCGATTCTCGATTCGACTATAATGAATAGATGTAATACAAACCCTATATTTATTAAAAATGAACAGTATAGATAAGTTTACAAGTGGTTAATTAATACAAAGAAATTAAGAGCCACAAACCTGTATATAAAACTATTTTTATTTTAGGTACACTATACACTAAATGCATACAATGAATAGACAGGATTTTGATGCAAGATGCAAAATTGATGCTGAAAATTGGACAAGTCAGAACAGTCGCACGCCTTGATCAAACAGGATCAGGTTATTTTATGTTTAAGATAGATAGATAAATAAATATCAGTTATCATTTTTTAGACAATTTTTTATTACATTGATCTCACCTAAATGTTTGTTTTTTTACAATGGGGTATTTTGTTTTGTTAAGAGTTTATGCAACACATGGAAGCTTGATTTCCATCTTGGAATTAAATTGAAAAAAAGAAGCACAAATAAATACAATAGAATAAAGACACAAATAAAGAGACATAAAAAGAAACGTTTTTCTGGGTAGGTCAGAAATAGGTCAGTTTCTTTCAATCATCCCTCGTCTCAGTGTGGTTCCCTTGTGTGTGTATGTGCTCCACTGGTTCTAAAATTAATTTGGCTTATGTAATTAATAAAACACTTAAACACATGCATACCTGATAGCATGTATAAAATCACCTTATATAACGTGCCTGTTTTGTTAGTCTTTGCTTCGCTCAATTCTGCTGCCTCCTGAAATGCTAGTTCTACGGACTCAGCGCTAGTAATTTGCCGTCACAACCTGATTAATTTTGTGGTGCTTGATGTCTTATTCTCTCTAATTGCCCTGTCATGAATACTCGCTGAACTGTAATTAATTAGCTGTGTTCCTGAATCGTAGAGTGGGTTTCACGTGTTCTCCTGCGCTAATGTGTGTCTGTGTCTAGACGTCTCTCTGGCTACCTCTCTTGAGTCTGTGCGATAGTGTCACTCTCTTCAGATGTATATTTCTGCACATGTAAAATAAAAATCACATGCGAAAATTCTTTGTATGCATTTAGACATCTCACAAGCATGTGCAAAAAAGATGATATCTGCGCTTTTAACTTTTGATGCATTATGAATGTGCTCTCATTAAAGATTCACTCATTCTATTTCAGCTGTTAAAGTTGTCTTGGTTATTTTGATCACTCTATCGCAGATGAGAGTGTGAAATTTGTCTGTCTGCTTAGAGCTCCGTATATATACGGACGTGATTCAGGGGCAGATAAAGGGATTTCTCTCTTCAGTAGTTGTCGTTTCTTCAGTATTTGAGCATAAAAAAAGAAACCGAATCAGTGTGTGACTGAATCAATGTGCTCTTTCCTCTTCATGTGCAGAGTATGAAATTACCTCGACACACATCATTTTCCAGTTAAAGTCTTTAGAAAAAAACTCCAATGTGACCACATTTGCTGTTTTTTCAACCTCTTGCGCTATGAGTGCAGCGTTTTTAAGACATCAAGTAAAGTTGAAAATGGACTTTGAAGACATATTGACCAGCTGTTTTTGAACATGTGAATGGCTCCTCGTTGCACAAGTAATGATATTTTTATGTATGACAGTAGCTGTAATGGTATTAAAAGACACAGAATGTAAAATGTGTAATTGCAAATTAGGACAGTAGTGGTGCTGAGATGTATGTGCCTGTGCAGGTAGCCTATACTGTATAACTTGTAAGACTGAAATTCCTGATAAGACAGAACAAAAAAAAAAAAAAACAGCATGTAATACAAACCCACTCATCTGGAGAGAGGATCTCAAAGAAAGAGCATAGGACACCACCTTGCCCAAACTTATCTTCTCCTTCATATATGAGCCCCGCTCTCCCTACACCCTTTCTTTTTCCCATGGCTCAAGTCACTGAAAGTTCACTAAGGAAGTCTTTATAACATATAGTTCCCTTTCAGTCTGTCACGTTCGGCGTTACGTCGACGTGCCAAGGTAATTGGGATCGCCTTGAGAGACCAATCTACTTCGAGAGTATTAAAACTCGATAATGCGATAATTGCATCACCTGTTCTGCTTGGAGTGCGAGCATATAACGAGCAGCAGATGCGTCGCATATTTGCTTTTCGTTTCGGAGCCAAGTGGTTCTTCAGGAGAACGCCTCTTGAAAACTGGTGTTGGCGTTACAGCTGGCCGCGATCTCACAAAACATTTGTTTTCACAGCTCAGAATGTTGAGCCTTCAATAAGAATGTGAGTGCTCACATCAGGAACTATTGTCCTGTTTGTGTAGCCGCAGCCATCCCTGGGTGCTTCAGCAACAGAGAAAGCACTTTTTCCTGAAAGAGCATACACGGTTTGAACTGCGTCTGTTTCAAGACGTCATTCAAACGGTGTGTTTCTGGATGCGGCTGTTTCCTATCCTCTTATGACAAGACGGCCACGATCACTATTTCACATGCCTGGGCTTAACCATGCTGAAACTGGGCTTGTGGGTGGTTCATATTCTCTCTTGAGAGCATGACCACATCGGCACGTTGTTCGTCTTGCCTTTCTCATTAAGGCTTAAACGAGTTGACGGCTACATTCACTGTCTCGCATGCCTGGCAGCTTCTAGAAGGGATTGCTGGTCATTCTCATGATGGACCTAGCATTTCATTCGGGTTTCCAGGGGAGGATTAGATGTCGATCGCTGCATCAGAGAGAGGGCTGTTACGCTCTAGAAATGAAGATGATGCTGAGCTCCCACTATATGGTGTGCGTGCTCATGCTGAATCAGATTCAGACTTGACAGCCATAGTGCGACGCGTAATCACCTTACACGGCTCACCGTGCCTTCCCGGATGTGTGTAAAGAACTTGTTGCAGTATGGAAGCATTTTGGCGCCAATATGGCAAGCCAATCATTCCAAAAGCTCTAGAAAAAGTTTTTCCTCGCTCACTAACCCTCAATGGTGGGGCGGCAGTGCTACTGCAGACCGCCTCTTTCCTGCATGTGACGGCCACCCTGCAAAAAAAAAAAAAAACTGACAGGTTTTCTGAGTCTGGATTGAGCTGCGCATGGTGACTGACCTCGGCCAGATTATATCCACCCTAGTAGTCCAGAAGCGCCCCCTGGCTAAACCTTGCAGAGGTGCAAGACATCGCTAAAGTTGACTTTTCGTACGGACAGCACTGCAGCCGTTGCGTACATCAACCGTCTGGGTGGTCGACGCTCCCGCCACGTCACAACTTGCCCGCCATCTCCCAGAGATGGGGGACTCAAGTCACATGACTTGACTCGAGTCTGACTCGAGTCGCAAATTTAAGGACTTGAGACTTGCTTGACTAAATTAAGAAAATGACTTGACTTTGACTTGAGATCCAATGACTCAAGACTTGACTTGACTTGAACTGTATGACTCGAGAATGACTTTATATAATGTTTTATATAAACCATCGCAACATCAATTGATGAACAAAATGAAAGCAACAGAACCATTGATGGAGTCATCAGATTCTCTGCGATTGCGTGACGCTGCACAAGCACAGGAAATACATACATCGCGGTGAGCGTGCTGAATACAAAAACATCTCCCAGCATCGTTTCTTTTTGGATATAAACACTAGAAATTGACCATATTCCTACAAGAAGATTTGCTGTACGCATAATAACTGGCAAGGGATATCGGACACGACCATCACAACCTCGAACTTCATTCACCAAGTCTAAAAGTAAGCTATAGCTTGTTTAATCTGTTTGTTATAGTTAAATTGACTAACGTTTAATAGAGAGAACAGTGGTCAAAACAGCATGCCTCTTTATACAAAATTGTTTTCAAATGAAGCTTAAGGCTATCAATAGATTAAAATGGGGGGTAAAATGCCAGCAGAATTAATTAATATAAAATTCAAGATGTGGTGGAAAAAATGGCCCTAGTAGGCTATGAGTTATTTTTATATTTATAACATATGATATTTAGTAAACAGTTTAGTAAACAAAGAGTGGCTTAGTTCCAGAATGAATCTACCGTTTTGAACGAATCAATTGAATGAAGGCTTCAATGACTCGTACATAAAGACGGTGATTTGGCGCCACCTATTGGCGGTTTTAATTTCATAATTAAAAAATATATAATTTAGTAGTTTTTGGCATCTAATTTTCTCTATATTAAAATGTTTATATTTAAATAATTAATCGCATAACATTATATGGTGTTGTAAATGCAGTATAAATGCATGGTTAGAAAAAAAAATTGTTAGAACATAGATTTCCAGGGGCATTTTTTTTCTAACTATTTAAGGGGTCACATATTGGCTCTTAATGGGAAAGTTAATGTCTGCCGGTGATATTCCACAAAAAAAATATATAAGCAAAGTTAAACATATGGCATTTACTATAAAACCAATATAATTAATGCATCACACTTGTGAATTTAGCTTCAAATGATTATCTTCAACATTTTTCGTATAATTG
This sequence comes from Tiaroga cobitis, assembly GCA_030578255.1. NCBI lineage: Eukaryota > Metazoa > Chordata > Actinopteri > Cypriniformes > Leuciscidae > Tiaroga > Tiaroga cobitis. The sequence continues at coordinate 52,088,440 of CM060597.1, forward strand.
TTATTATAATAATAATAATTCCAAATTTTGATAATCATAAATACATCCTATAATAAATTATATGAATATTTTATGAATATTACGATATAAATGTATAAGAAAGGTCATTTCTGGGGGAAAAATAAATAAGGTTGAGGCCAATATAAACTCTACTTTTTTCTGTTTGGTATTGTAACTTGACTTCGACTTGACTTGACCCTTAGCAGGACTCGAGTTGACTTGCTTGAAGTGAACCACTGACTTGACTTAACTTGGTTTGTGTGTACTGCGACTTAGACTTGCTTGAGACTTGATGGTAGGGACTTGAGACTTACTTGTGACTTGAACATGTGTGACTTACTCCCATCTCTGCCATCTCCTCATATGGAGTCTAAAGCATCTGAGGTCACTTCGTGCCGTTCATATTTCGGGCTACCGGGAGAATGGAGACTCCATCCCCAGGTGGTCCAGCTGATTTGGAGGCGCTTCGGGACCGCACAGGTAGATCTGTTTGCTGCCCCGGACACGTCCATGTCTGGTCCCTGCACTGTAAAAAAAAAAGTAAATTTACAGGTAACGGCCTGTATTTTTTTTTACAGAATTTTGCCGTTTTGTCATTATACAGTTAATGCCTGTTATTTTACAGATATTTGCTGTAATTTAAAGGTCCACTATTAAATTTACAGGTAATTGCTTATATTTTGGGTTTACATCAATTTTAAGTTTTTTTTTTTGAGGGAATTGTCTGTATTTTTACAGGGTTATATGTAATTTTACATCAAATATTAAGTAATATTTTACAGATTCTTTCTGTGAAATTAGAAAACAAAGAAAAGAAGGTATAACTGCAGAAATCAGCAGTCATTTAACATGTTTTCCTTGAAGATCATTAAGCGTGTGGGTGTTAAAGTGAGTTTTAAGGTTAATAGTATAACGTTACATACAGGCTACATACAGTAGGCAGGCCTATTGAATCATTATAGTCTTTTAATCTTGTCTTGCAAATAGAGGTTCATTTCGATCATATTTTTCCAAATCTGCGTTGCAGCACATTGCGTGGCTTTGTGTGCGTGTTTCCGGCCAGTTGATAATACCTAGAATATCTAAATCGACTGCAGGCGGTAGATCCTTTTCCTATTTAGCACCAAAACTTTGGAACAGTCTTCCTACCATTGTCCGGGAAGCAGACACACTCTGTCAGTTCAAAGCTAGACTAAAAACACATCTCTTTGACCTAGCATACACATAACACACTATAGACTTCTATAAATTCAATGTTAGGCTGCATAGATTAGGTCAGCCGGAACTGGGAACACTTCCCTTAAATCTTGATGTACTCGCTACATCATAAGAAGAATGGCATCTACGCTAATATTAGTGTCTTTGTTTATCCCGAGGTTTTCCCGTAGCCTGCCTGATCTAGGCCGTGTCCAGATCTGACGAAGGAGATCCGCCTGGACCCGATGACAATGCAGTGCTGAAGTGCCCACTATCCTCTCCCTATGGAGGATCCCTTTCCCACTCTACAGATAAAGCGTTGTGAATTCCGGCTCGCGTACCCCGAAGTGATAAAATAAAACAAATTCTGTATCAAAATTTATAGGCAAGAAAAGTAGTTTGTTTAGGCTGGGTTGTATGAATTATAAACCTGCGCACATATTTTAAAAAGCACATAACTATAGAATCAATTCTGAATGAGCATGTGAACGGCGTCAGCGTTAATCACAGGTTCGCGTTTAAAAGTCTGATCATTTCGACGGAGGTGAATCAATCAAAGTTAACTTTAGCTGGAAATAACATTATTCAAGAACCGCTATAATGCCAAAACAATCTGTTACCTTAAATTATATGTTTATCTCTGTAAAGCTGCTTTGAAACAATCCATTGTTAAAAGCGCTATATAAATGAAGATGACTTGACTTGACTTGACTTGACTTGACTTGACTGTGTGTGTGTGTGTGTGTGTGTGTGTGTGTGTGTGTGTGTGTGTGTGTGTGTGTGCGTGCTCGATGACGCAGATTCAAATTATCCGCCATTACTTTCCCGTTGTTTAGTCCCGCCCACAACGGTTAGGTGGTCAGGTCTGTCGTCAAGTTTGGATCTGTGTCAAGGGCAAGCGGGAGATTTGAATTGAGTCTACGCTCGTGAATTGGATTATTGTAATCACAGTGGTTCAAAGCTATAATCGTATTCATCAGGACTCAGGAGCAGCCGTGAGCAGGAGCGCTGAACACATGAGTTATAGTCCGGGTGTCAGTCAGTCCGTTCGGAAATAACGCGCCCTTTTTCAGTGAGCCTGGTTCATCACAGCGGACATCATGCCAACAACCGATCACCGGCTGAGGTAAGAGTCGCATATACTAACGTTACATAATATGAACGATATTTTATATTACAATTGTATTAGTTGACAGTTTCCAAGCGAACGTTAGCATTCTTAAATGTTCAGTCATAACTGGCGTCGAGAGCTGGAGGGCAAAACACTGCAGCATGCTTCTTTTAATTTTCCATCTGTTTTAAGAAAGATCAGTTGAACCCACATCTCTAAAGACCTAAAACAAGCTTTATTAGACTTGTTATGCATATGGGCGACACCTAACACGTTCGCTAGGTTTTATAGCCTACGTGTTGAGCTGGTTTCTTTCTGTGTGCTCGCTTCAACCAACCAGTAACTCCCAAGTTCCCACTCTAGTGTCGGCTTGCTGCACCACTCCCCCTCCACATTGAGCGAATATGTGCGCTTTTTGCTCCAGTTGAGTTCCCCACTTAGGCGAACTCTGTAGAGTTCGTCCGCACCCCTCGGCAGTCAGACGTGGCAGAGTGTCCGACTCGTATGCTTATGAAACCTGTGCTAGGCTGGGTCCCATATGTTTGATCCCTGCACGTTCCCATATGTGTATTCTTCCACGATCAGCTCCCTGACGTGAGCCCATGTCTTTCCCTTGGCAGAGTCCGCTCTGCCTTCACTGTCCGGTGTAGTCTCCCCCTTCTCAGGCTGGAGCCACCCCTGTGACATTCTATATGTTATACTGCCCCTAACCGGCCAGTCCATATGTATATTCTCCACGTTACCTCTCTTTGGGCAGTATGTGGCTTCCGCAGCATCCCTCTCCTCTGGAAAGGCACGCTTTCCCAGTGTTATCCAAGAGTTCCACTGTGTGGGTTATAACGGAACAGCAGTTTGAACTCCCTCTACGCAGGCCTTCCACCCCAGTCAGTTGGGGGTCTGAGATTCTTACGTGGGGCGCTGGATGTGGCAGCAACCGTGGCGTTTTCCATAGGGATCCCAATTACGTCGGCACATCTTCAGTAGTCGGCACGTTACGTCCTGTCGCCACCGTTACGGACCATCGTTGTACGGCCGAACACGTATCGGCTCCTCAGCGTAAAACAAATATGCGACTCACCTGCTCCTCGTTATATGCTTGCGCTGCAAGCAGAGCAGCTGATGCAATTATCGCATACCAATGTGCATTGGCTCGTTTTAATACTCGCGAAGTAGATTGGTCTCTCAAGGCGATCCCAATTATGTCGGCACGTCGACGTAACGTCTCCAGTTCCCTCCTTCAGGGAACGAGGGATACATATGTAACCGAGACATTTTTCACCATTCATGTTTGGTACCATTTTAAATATCTCAGTGCGATTGGTAAAACGGTCTCAATTTCACAGCATTATATAATTTTTTTTTGAAAACGATACTGTTATTGTCTCCATGTAAACTACAAAATGCAAAAAATGTGAAACCAGTGACATCATGTGCATGCGTATTACTTATTCAGTCTATAGGCACACAGTGTTTCTTTACAAAGTTACATCACCATCTACTGGCCTGACATGCATAATACAGTGTTCTCTTACGAGAGGTTCTCTCGTATTGCGTAAGCTAGCTTACGCTACGCGAAAGATTCATCTTTGCTGAGATATTGAAGCCAAAAAATTATTTCATAATTTGTATCCATACACAACGCAGTTCCTCTGCGGCAGACCTAGAGCGGGCTAGCTAGCAGCTCATTGGTTCGCTCAGAGAGAACTGCTTAAGCCTATGGGAGAGCGGGGCTGAACCCGCTTCCAATGAGAGGCGCCCGCGCGCTCATTGCGTCATGGCCCGCCAGAATGGGCGTGGCCATGGTGTATATAACAGTCTCTCCCAGGCTTATATGTTGATTCATTTCATCTTCAGCGAGCTACACGCTTCTGCTGTCCTGAGAAAAGCCGCCGTCGTGGAAAAGGCACCTTCTAGCGAGCATCTAGGAGTCTGAGGAAGCCGGCCGTCTTCGCCACCTTCAGCCGTCCTGCAAGCTAAGCCATCCGACGGATTCATATCCTTACCAAAAATCTTCTTGTATTGTGTGTGTGTGTGTATCTAAAAGAGCAGCGAGCGTCTTTTTTAAGATGCCTCGCACACCTGCGGCTCATGCCGCGTCCCTCTCAGCGCCAGAGCCCGCCTTCTTCTGCGCTCTCTGCCTGGGACTGGGACACGCAGAGCTTTCTCTCGCCAACGGCGGATGTTTCCTCTGCGATTTGGCTTCTGTTGTTGACCCTGCGGGCTCGACTCGAAGCGTTACGCCGCCTCCCCCTCTCACCGCCTACGAGCGCTGAATGGGGGACGAGCCGCGTACAACTGTGCCAACCGCGGCTAGCTTTCTTTACTTTACAAGAGAGCTAGCCCGGCCGTCACCGGTAAGTGGGTTTATAGTGCGTTAAGTTCCGTCGAGACCGAACTAGTCACTGCTATCACACCCTCTTATCTGCTCGCGCTATTAAGCCTGTGTCTTCCCCCTAGATCAGTGGTGAAGCACAAAGCCTTTCGCGCCAGAGACCCGTGTTCGATTCCGGTTCTCGCAGATAATTTGTTATGCAGCTCTGAGCTCTCGGCTAGCTTTCTTACGTTACAGAAAGCGGCCGCGCTCTCCCGCCTGCATATAACGCTATATAAAGGGTCTATAGTGTATCAGTTCCGCTGAGGCCGAACCTGTTTCTGCTATCACGCCCTCTTATCTGCTCGCGCTGTTATGTTTGTGTCTTTACCCCTGGCTCAGTGGTGGAACACAAAGCTTTTCGCGCCAGAGATCCGTGTTCGATTCCGGCTCTCGCAGATAATCTTTATGCAGCTCTGAGCTCGCGCCCAGCTCTCTTACGTGACAGAAAGCGGCCGCGCTCTCCCGCGCTCATGAGAAACGTTCTCATTTCCGAGCATAAAGCTGGGCAAATGGGTTATAGTGTGTTAGTTCCGCTGAGGCCGAACCTGTTACTGCTATCACGCCCTCTTATCTGCTCGCGCTACTGTGCTTGTGTCATTACCCCTGTGAGTGGTGTATCACAAAGCTTTTCGCGCCAGAGACCCGCGTTCGATTCCGGCTCTCGCAGATAATTTTATATGCCGTCACAAGTCCAGTCTCTGCAGGCTAAAAATAGTCTCGTGCCCGCTTGCAGCGCTCACGTTTCTAACACGCACTTGCACACGACGCGCGTCACAAGTGCAGCCGATTTCAGGCTATATATATATCCCGCTGCAGGCCACTCACGTGACCAGCCTCAGCTGAGAAAAGGACGGCTATTTCTCACCATGGCTGAACCGCCATCAAGGTTTCGCCCTCTGTCAGTCCCCGTTCACACGGCTACTGCAGCAGTGTACACCGCCATCAACAAGCCGGTCTCTTTCCCGCTTGCATGTGCACAAACGCCGTTTTCACCGCGTCCCAGTGAAACAACCCAGAGATATCTCAAAAAGAGCATAAAAGCCTCACGGGTAGAAAAATCTCCCGCTGCGGCCGGACCGCCGTCAAAGCTTCGCCCTCTGCCAGTCCCCGTTATTTCGCCGACTGCTGTAGTGTTGACCGCCACAAACAAGCCGGTGTCCCAGCCCGCTTGCGAGCGACAAAAGGCTGTTTTTGCGGCTACCCAGAGAAATCTCAAAAGAGAAATCTTGCCAGTTGTGTACAAAAAGTGCCCACAATCATGTGCTCACCGATACACACAAGCATAACATATCCCGTGTCTCTATCAGAGCCCCATCACATGAAACGGGCAGAGCCCGCTCTAGTTTCAGAGAACATAAACACGCCCACGAGCCCGTGCGCGTGTCCCCTCTCTGCTCGCTCTGTTACACGGCCCAAAGACTCCTCTCTGAGTGCAAGTCCCATTGCCACACACATTCAAAGCGCGCCCACACACTGTGTCCAGCCCGCTATGTGCAGCAATCAGGGCAATATAGCCTTTCGGCCACTAGCCGCATGCTTCAAAGCGTGGGAAGCCATTCCAGGCATCTCCCCGTGGGTGTTAAGCATTATAAAGAACGGCTATCTGCTGCAGTTTCGCCGCCGCCCGCCTCGTGCACGCGCGCAGCTCGAATCTACTGTCAGCCCGCTGGCCGCCGGCACGCTCCGCTCAGAAATTGCGACGCTGTTGCAAAAAGGCGCTATAGAGAGAGTCCCGCCATCTATGACCGAGTCGGGGTTTTACGCCCGTTATTTTCTGGTTCCCAAGAAAGACGGCGGCCTCAGACCGATTTTAGATCTCAGGTCCTTGAACAAAGCGCTCATGAAGAGACCGTTCAAGATGCTCACTACCAGGAAACTCCTCGCGCAGGTGCGCCAGGGGGACTGGTTCATCTCTCTAGACCTGAAAGACGCCTATTTTCAGATCCAGATAAATCCCCGTCACAGGCCATTCTTACGTTTCGCCTTCGAGGGTCATGTTTATCAATATGCCGTTCTCCCGTTCGGCTTATCTCTGGCGCCCCGTACATTCACGAAGTGCATGGACGCGGCGCTCGCCCCCCTGCGAAGTCAGGGGCTGCGCATTCTGAATTATCTGGACGACTGGCTGATTTTGGCCCAATCAGAAACGGAGCTTCTGTCGCACCGCGCAGTTCTCCTCAACCATCTGGAAGCGCTGGGTCTCTCTGTCAACTGGTCAAAGAGCTCCCTTCTCCCCAGTCAATCGATTTCCTTTCTAGGAATAGATTTGAACTCGGTCACGATGACGGCTCGCCTGTCTACACAGCGCGCGCGCAGTGTTCAGAGCCTAGCCTCCTCGTTTCAGATGGACGCCCGCACTCCTCTGAAAGTTTTTCAGAGGATGCTGGGTTACATGGCCTCAGCCTCCGCTGTACTTCAGCTGGGCCTTCTGCACATGCGCCCGCTTCAGCTCTGGTTAAACAGCCGTGTACCCCACCGCGCGTGGAACACGGGCCGCCAGCTGATCAAGGTTACGCAGACATGTCTCACGGCACTGCAGCCATGGACAGTAGCAGAATGGTTTCGCCAGGGCGTCACGATGGGGACTTTTTCCTGCCGAAAAGTCATCTCGACAGATGCATCCAACACGGGTTGGGGTGCAGTCTGCGAGGGCTCACCGGCCTTCGGCCACTGGTCGACTCAGGAAAGCCCTTTACACATAAACTGTCTGGAAATGCTTGCGGTCGAGAACGCGCTCTCGCGCTTTCTCTCGCTCATTCGGGGACACCACGTCCTGATCCGTTCGGACAACAGGGCGGTGGTCTCCTATCTCAACCGTCAGGGCGGTGTCAGATCCAGAAATCTCTGTCTACTGACACACCGCATTCTAGTTTGGTCTCAGAGCCGCCTGCTCTCGCTCAGAGCGACGCATGTGCCGGGCCATCTCAACGACGGTCCAGACATACTGTCCAGGGACCTCATCTCCACAGGAGAATGGTCCCTGAACGCACAAACGGTCCAACTACTGTGGCAGCTATTCGGCAGAGCAGAAGTAGACCTCTTCGCGTCAGAAGAGAACGCTCACTGCCCAATATACTTTTCGAGGAGCGAGGACGCGCTAGCCCAGGAATGGCCTCGCCGCCCGCTCTATGCATTCCCTCCGATCGCTCTGTTACCACAGGTAATTCAGAGGATTAGGGACACACGCCACTCGGTGCTCCTCATAGCCCCGCATTGGGAGAGTCAGAATTGGGTTCCGGAGCTCACGCAGCTGTCACAGACAGCCCTGTGGCCCATCCCAGTCAGAGCAGATCTCCTCTCTCAAGCTCGCGGCACGATCTGGCACCCCCATCCTCAGCGCTGGGCGCTACATGCATGGGTGATCAACGACTAGTCGTCGATTTGCCAGAGGGAGTAAGAAACACTATCATACAGGCTAGAGCACCTTCCACGAGAAGGCTCTATGCGTCTAAATGGTCTGTGTTCTCAAAATGGTGCACCGTAAAACAGCTGGACCCACGGTCATGCGAGGTGCCGTCTTTGCTAATGTTCCTTCAAGAGATGCTGGACAAGGGCAGGTCCCCCTCCACTCTCAAGGTTTACGTGGCAGCCGTCGCAGCGTTCGCTGAACCCCGACGCGCTCAGTCCCTGGGCAAAGACGAGTTAGTCATCCGCTTCCTCAGGGGAGCTAAGAGGATGAACCCTCCGCGGCCCCCGTCGGTTCCTATTTGGGATCTTTCCATAGTCCTCGAAGCTATGAAAGCACCCCCGTTCGAACCGCTCGAGTCTGTGGACCTAAAATACCTCTCGCTCAAAATCGTTTTTCTGATAGCTCTGTCCTCAGTAAAACGCGTAGGGGACCTTCACGCGCTCTCATCCAGCGCCGCGTGTCTTGAGTTTGGGCCGAATGACTCGGTTGTCATTCTCAAACCTAGGCATGGCTATGTCCCAAAAAGCGATTGGTACCCCGTTCAGGGCGCAGATTATCTCCCTATCGGCTCTGCCTGCATCCGATAGCGAGCGCGACGCCAATCTCCTCTGCCCGGTGCGGGCGCTGAGGTTGTACACGACGCGCGCTGCCGCGTTCAGACGCGCTGAGCAGCTTTTCGTGTCGTTTGGGGGGCGCACCAAAGGTATGGCTGCCTCCAAACAGACACTGTCTAGATGGATAGTGGACGCGATTGCCTCTGCTTACGCATCTAAATGCCTGCCATGCCCTCTGGGCATCAGGGCGCACTCCACTAGAGGCATGGCCTCATCGTGGGCATGGTCCTGTGGAATTTCCATTCATGACATCTGTGTGGCCGCGGGATGGGCCTCCCCGTCCACTTTTGTCAGATTTTACAACTTGGAAGTCCCCGCCTTGCAGGCAAAATTACTAGCTGTCTAATGACCAGCTCTCTAAGAAGCTGCATTTCTGAGAGTCCCTCACAACCGGTTCGCCCCTTGTGCTCTCCTTAAATGCTTTTACACTTCATGTGCCCGCTCTGCTGGCCCTATACATGCTTATGTGTACTTTTCATGTGCCCGCTCTGCCGGCCTCATAGTACATTCACTCCACGTTAAATATCCCCCGGTAGATCCCTGGGATTTCATGTGTGGTTTCATAGCGCGCACGGCGTTGACCAGGTGTTCCCGTAGCGTAAGCTAGCTTACGCAATACGAGAGAACCTCTCGTAAGAGAACGAATCGGTTACCTAACGTAACCTCGGTTCTCTCTAGAAGAGGGAACGAGTATTGCGTTCCCTGCCGTGCTTGCGCTACTAGCGTTTCGCTTCACGCTGAAATAAATCAACATATAAGCCTGGGAGAGACTGTTATATACACCATGGCCACGCCCATTCTGGCGGGCCATGACGCAATGAGCGCGCGGGCGCCTCTCATTGGAAGCGGGTTCAGCCCCGCTCTCCCATAGGCTTAAGCAGTTCTCTCTGAGCGAACCAATGAGCTGCTAGCTAGCCCGCTCTAGGTCTGCCGCAGAGGAACTGCGTTGTGTATGGATACAAATTATGAAATAATTTTTTGGCTTCAATATCTCAGCAAAGATGAATCTTTCGCGTAGCGTAAGCTAGCTTACGCAATACTCGTTCCCTCTTCTAGAGAGAACCGAGGTTACGTTAGGTAACCGATTCGTTTTAGTAATTTTCAAAAAACAATGTTGTTTATAGGCGAAAAATGCGTAGGAAAAACTTTTTTAGTACATTGTTGTTGTGTAAACGGACCATTAGGTTTATCATTGAGGAATCGATGCAATCTATTTATCTTTTCTAAATTGGCTTCTTATTGTTTAATTATGTAATTGGCATGATACATTTTTCCCTGATGAATAAAATGTTATATTTGATTGATTCTGTATTCTTCTGACCGTTATGACTAGTAGATTAAGTCAAATCTGGTGTTACCGCAAATCTGTGTTCAGGATAGGTCAAATTTAAAGGTATTAGTTAGTCCTACATCCTCTGACTAAGATCAGACTGGCGAGTTTGTGACCGTGAGATCCCCACTGGCTGGCGTGAGACTCTGTGACATTGGGTCCCTAATGCACAAATAATTAAAGAGTAATAGAATACTAGAATAATCAAATATCCAAATTAAAACAGAACTAAATTTATAATATCAGGCTAAATTGATTAATTATTTGAAATTTTATTTGACAAAGAAAGAGAATATAAAATCTAAATTAACCATTTAAACCAAATGTATGATCCAGACTTCCTATAATAATCGAGAGAGAGAACATTATAGTTATTTAAAAAACAACAACAACAGTTATTTCATCTTTTTTAACATTTTGTCACATTGCACCACTTATTATTAAAGCTGCAGTAGGGAGTTTTGAGAAAACGTTGACTAAGCCTAAAAATTTGAACAAGCACAACATACAGGTCCCAGCCCCTTGCTCTCTGCTGCGCTACAGCCCTCCCTCCACAGCGGAGCCTGCCGTGGACGCGCAGGCTAGTACGCAGGGCCACCGATGATGGCGGATAACCAGTTATGGCACATTCACTACTAGGGACGAAACATCAACAATATGCTCTACATTGACTAAGGCCTGCCCATACTTTGACTACAAACTTGGTCCTCAAATCATTACGTATTTTGCAATACATGTAATGTAACTTTATAACATTGCACCCTTTCTATAAGTTATAAATAGCTAGTAAGATAATATAACGGTAACTAACGTAACATATATAATGTAATTCAAGTAATTATTCTAGCGATATGTAGGCCTAATGCTAGATTATCTGTCTCATATTCTACTGTCAGGACATAATGACAGTTTTAACAAATATGTAAAACATATTTGTTTACAAAAGTTACCTACTGCAGCTTTAAAACAAATAGTTTGCTACCAGAAAAGTTGTACTATTTTGAATCCAGTTGAGATAGTTTTTAGTTAGTATTCCCCAACATTGCCAAACCAGAACATACACAGATAATGACAAACACACTCAGATCTCAATCCAGAAGCACTTCAGACCGCACATAACTTTGATTGAGATCCAGAGACCTCCATCCAACTTCCGTTAGAAAATCCCAGCAGAGACTCAGAGGAATAAACCGCCAGCTGGTCTCAAGCACACGCTTCCAAACAGTACAGAACAATTACGCCTCCATCCAAGATACCTTGTTATGGCCAAATACTAAAGCAGCAGCGCACGTGTCTGTCATGGAGGATTGGAGGATTATCACGATGAGCTCAGAAATCACTCATTTTGATGAGCAAATAACCATGAATGAAGCAGTGCCCGCTGTCATCTGGGTGGTTAACTAGTAGGTAAAAAGGTATTTTTTTGACAATGTAAATAAAATAAAGATTATTGTAGTACATTTGACTCTTTCTACTTCAAAAAAGTCACATTTAATTCAATGTTACTTGCCTTTTTTTGTAATTATTTGTAAAATTTACTAGTAATTTTTAAACAAATTTCACACCCATAAACAGACAGAACCCAAACCGCAGAGAGCAATTGAGAGTTTATTTAGTCCACAGATTAATCTCCTCACAAAAGGCCTGGCGAATGACGAATAATCCAAATGATATTGAGCAGGGAGAAATAAGTCAGACAGTCCAATCTGTATAATCCAGGCGGGTAGTGAATGACAGGGAATCCAACGTGTAATGAATCAAAGCACAAAGAGATGGGAACACGGAATATAAACTTTAGATGAGAGAACAACACTGTGAGTAAAGAACAATGATCTGACTGAGAGTGAACACAAACACTGAGGTATATATAGGGGAAACATTATAAAAAGATGAGCACATTAACCTCATCAGCTGATAAGTTGCTATGGCTGCTGAACAAGTCAGTCACACCCACAAAACGACAGACACGATAGGAAGACAACATAAATGAAAATACAGACCTGAACCGTGACATTACTCCTCCCCATAAGATCACCTCCTGGTGATCCCACATTGTGATTTACCTGTTGATTGTAATCATAAATCAGAGAGTGATCCAATACATCTCTCGTAGGAACCCAACTCCTCTCCTCCGGATGTAACCTTCCCAATCCACCAAATACTGGAAACCGTGTCCCCTCCGCCTTGAGTCCAGAATACGATGAACTGAATATACGGGTTCCCCATCTACAAAATGTGGCGGTGGAGGAACCGGAGCAGACGGATTAAGGGGAGAATGGAAAATAGGCTTCAATTTGGAGAAAAAAAACGGGATGAATTCTCCTGTATGCTGGAGTAAGTTTTAGATGAACAGCTACCGGACTAATAATGTTGGTGATGGGATATGGGCCAATGAATTTGGGAGCTAATTTCTTACAAATGGAGCGGAGAGGAATATCACTGGAAGAAAGCTATTTCTAAGCTGCAACCAATTCTCCTTTAAGGACCAGGGGCCTGATGTATAAACGTTGCGTATGCCTAAAATGGGCATAGAAATATGCGTACGCATTTTTCCACGCACATATCGGGATTTATAAAAAATAAACTTGGCGTAAATAAGTGCGCACCGTAAGGATGCTCTTGACCGTGCGTATGCACTCTTTTAGAAGAGTATGTGTTTTGGCGACACCGATGGTGAGCTCGAGTTAAATGTCTTTTTGGTCACTTTTAGACAGAAAATCTAAAGAAAATTATACATATACAGAAAGATAATGCAAATATAATTTCACTCACCAAACCTATCACTTGAAGCAAATATCCATCCCTTCTTAAATATCCGTGCCAGCGAGTGCGTTGGGCCGTTTAGTGAAACTGACGCAGATGAAGCAAAACCGTAAATCTTCATTATGAGTCCATCATAAATACAGTGCATGTTCACAACAACAGTTTAAATAAATAAATGAATGATTTAAACTATGTTTTACTTCTAATATAAACATTTAGATTAAATATCCATTCTCATTAATGGTGTTAAACACTTAAACTACATGAAATCATTACTGAGAAGTTACAACATTTTTATATTCAATAAATATAAATATTTGTTGTGGATGGGATGCTTTTGAATACTTTTCCGCTGGCATGCTGTCTATGTTTTAATGTGTTAACTACATAGATAATTGCTTATCATGATAGCAAATTGTCTGAGAAAATGGTTTTGTGCAAATAATCCACAACAAGGTCTATCTGTTTCCATTAAAAATATAAATCAATTAAAATACTATTTGGCCAGTGGAAAATATTGAGAAAAACTTTCTCTGAAATGCATTTTGCACTATTTTATTTTATTTATTTAAAAAACAAGCAAAGGATGGGCTACTAAATGATTTTTATTAATGTAATGTGACGGCACATCCGTATTTCATATTTTCCTAATGTCTTGTACCGTCAAACATGTTATCATGTGGATGAATAATCATATGCAAATGATATGCAGATGAGTTTATGCATAGTAAAACTAGGTGTTATATTCTCCATATATGGTTATTTCGGGGAGGAGATGCATGTGCGCACAATCTTCCGCTGACTGGGATTTATAAAGTGAATTCTGCGCAGGTTCTGGCGTACGCACGGTTTTATAAGTCTGAATATTTTTTTGCGTACGACATTTTTGGCTTTCGGGCGCACGTACACTTTTAGTAAGGATTCTACGCACAGTTTTATAGATGAGGCCCCTGGAGACTGTTATTTATGCATTCGTATCATCACACATTGATTACTGTAATTCTTTATAAATAGGTATCTCACAGGGTCAATTATCTCGTATACAGTTAGTGCAAAATGCTGCAGCCAGACTTTTGACTCGTACAAAGAAGAGAGAGAGAATTACTCCCGTTTTGGTTTCTTTACACTGGCTGTCTGTAAAATTCAGAATTGATTTTAAGGTTTTGTTGATGGTTTTTAAAGTGTTGCATGGTATTGCCCCAAACTATATTGTTGACCTTTTGATATCTTATCAAAACACCATACATATGAGATCCTTGTTCCTAAAACTAGATTAAAATCAAAGGGTGATAGGGCTTTCTCTGTGGCAAGACACCTGAAGCGCATTCTTAAATTGAATGGTTTTTTTGTCGCAGTTTTGCACTGGCATGAAGTTGGTTTGACGTTGGACGTTCGATATTCCCATTTTAGGGACTGTCTCAAAATTACATGCGACATTGGCATAAACGTTTCCAACTTCAATAGCATTTGAAGACAATGACTTACAGTCATAAAACCAACTGTACATTGTTCACCCAGGTCTCATGTATGATGCACACCTTTTATATTTTTTATATTTATGACAATAAACTGTTAAATCATATGCAAATAATGCTATAAAAATAAGTGAACCGAACATGTCCCCTCCCGGTCACCGTACTTAAACCAAGATAGGTTCTGTGAAACAAGACACCACAATATGCGCTCCAAATCTTGGTTGGCCCGCTCTGTTTGACAGTTACTCTAAGACTAACAGTGGCCCCTAGCAATCAACAAAACTCTTAAAAATTTGGTCCCCTGTCAGAGACCATGTCAGTCGGGAGGCCATGAATGTGAAAGACGGCTCTCTTTGCAGGGCTCGCAAAATTAAAAAATTGCTGGTAGCCCTTTGGGCATGAAGGCACTCTTCAGATTTTGGTTGTCCAAAATGAATTTAACTAACCCGAATAAAAAAAAGACAATTTATTTTATGTATAAGATTGGATTGGAGTCGAACATCAATCAAAACCATTTTCAAAATTACAAATATCAACAATGGTATATCAAATAATCATATTACAATAATCAATACAAATGTGCATTTGGCTCTAACTGAACTGAAATTTCTATGAATTCCCATCTTCTTCATCTTGACCTGTCTTTTTGGGGTAAGTAGAACTGAAACACCAATGGAATCTACGCTCCTCTTAACATTTTAACACATACACACTTACACACACCCACACACCCACACACTATGTTAGCATCTTCTAAATTTCACTGCAGACAAATCAGCATGATCAAAAACATCCGTGATCTTATTTTTCCGTCAGATAACAAGTCAATAGAGTGAACAATGCAAAACAAGGAAGGAATTTTATCTCACTTTTTAAAATAGCCAGTCGGGCAGGGCTGTGATACATTTTGGTAGCCTACTGGAAGATACAATAGCCCGTGACATCGGGCTAATGATTTTGCGAGCCCTGCTTTGGCAGTGGATAATTTAGGCAGAGGAATAAAATGAGTCGCCTTTGAGAACCAGTCTACCACCGTTAAAACAACAGTATTAATAACTGTGTTACCCTGGGTGGGGGGAGAGCCGTGACAAAACCTAACGAGATGTGGGGCCAGGGTATCGAAGTGACTAACAGCGGTTGAAGGAGCCCAGCAGGAGGTCGACTGGAAGTCTTAGAACTGGCACAAACCGAACAGGCCAAAACAGACTGTTGCACATCCCAGGCAACGGATGGCCACCAGAACAGCTGCCTAATATGGAAAATGGGATGACTCACTCCTGGATGACAAGCTACCTTGGAACAATGACCCCATGAACAGCACGAACACTACCCCACGGACCTTTGATTTGATTTCCCACATCACAATGCCCACCTCAAGGCCTTCAAGTAGGATGGGAGTGGGGAAAACCGGACGCTTGGATGGATCAAAAATACGGGATAGGGCACTGGAATGGATGCTCTTGGAACGCGGACAATACGAGATGGAAATTTTAAAACGACCGAAAAGCAAAGCCTACTGGGCCTGCCTGGAGTTAAATCGTGGTTCTTATGATCTGTCCAGACGATAAAAGGCACCCCCGCACCCTCCAGCCAGTGATGCCATTCTTCCAAGGCCAACTTGACTGCCAACAACTCCCGGTTTCCAATGTTGTAGTTGTGTTCTCTCACAACAGTGTTGCGTTCCCCCCAATAAACTTAGTGATCACTTGGAAAAGTATTGAAATATTGTTTTTCCTCCCACTTCATATTATTTCCATTAGCCAATTTGTGAGAAAATGCAAAAGTTCTGTGAGTGAACAATAGTATTGAAATATAATTTCCCATCCCTTCTCATAAAATGTAACAAACAAATAAAATAAATTGTTAAAACAAAGATTATTGGAATACTTTTTTAAAGCAAATACTCTTTCAGTCCTTCATTATCAAAATCTCATGCTTATTTCAACCCATTACTGGCCTTTTCTTTGTAATTATTTGTGACATAGAAATTAGCTTGAGGGTCTGGATGGACGAGGATTATAAGTTACCCTTGAGATCCATACAGATCTCAACAGCCCAACCTAATAGACTTCAGAATATTCCATATTTAAATTAAATTAATTCTGGACTTTAATTGCTAACTGTCTTATGGTCTGGAAAAATGCAGGAAAATAGTTTGAAAATGTACCTACATTTCATAAACTTTAAAGGCACACTGTGGAACTTTTCAACCTTTATAATATATGACCAAAACCCATTGAGATGGTACATCGACTTACAATAGGTTGAATGACACGTCTGCCGTAGCCTGAAGGTGTCTGTATCGCTTTTACTAGCACTATGTAACTTCGGGTTTCGGGTAGGAACCCGAGCACAAAAAGAACTACAAAATGCGACCGCTTTACGGCATACGCCACTTCCCCAAATTCTAACATGAGAGCTCAACTCGCATTTGATTGCCGTCTGTATGTTGTCGTCATGGCTGAACCAACAGCTACTTGGAAGAAAGCAAAGATTTTGTAAGAGGACACAAAAAAAAAGAAAAAGGGAGATTGATAAACTAAAAGCCAGGACGAGGATCAACATTGGTTCAGCGTTCGCGCGCTGGCTAAAGGAGGAGGAGGGGTGCCCGACCGATGCTGACCTGGCAGTCATGCTTTTGGACTAACTTAGTAAGTTAAATAATTGCTTGGACTAACTTAGTAAGTTAAATATATTGCTTGCACAATATCTCTATTTTTTAGTATTTGTTGTCTGTCTGGCCATGTTACGGAATCTTTCTTGTCCTGCATTTAACTTCATGTATCAAGGAATGCTAGTAGAGTAGCGAATTATCAATCTGGTAGCTAGTAGGATGCTATAAGTGATATAAGTCACAACATACTGCCGTTATTTTGTTTGCCTCATATTTGTATGTGTGTAAAAGGACAAACAAACTGAAGCCTACAAATAACGGCAGTAGGCCTATGTTGTGAGTTATATCAGTTTTGTTACACGATTGCCCGACACGATTTCATCTCCAACCCTGATCAAACACAGCTGACTTTAATTTTAAAGAGATCCTGAAGACGTTAATTGTTTGCTTCAGGTGTGTTTGATTAGGGTTGGAGATTACCTGTGCAGGACAGACGATCGGCAGGAGCAGGATCGGGCAACCCTTGTCTATGCGACTTACCTGATCAGACATGTTTTCTGTGTACTTTTGTTCAATTTATTTTCTTTGTATAATTTATATTATTAATCTTATATTTATATCATTATTTTGTTCAATAGTGAATCGATTATCTTTCTTCAACCAACAAGTCAACTACTGTCTGCACACACATAATCTAAAGACACGGGAGGCTGACCGGTTGATTGTTTGTTGACTTTTGCGACAGTGCTGCCGCTGCGGCGCTTGTGGCCTCTAGGGGACAATTACAGGTCGAGCGCCACTAGTGGCCAAAAAGTTCCACAGTGTGCCTTTAACCTTAATGGTTATAATAATACTGATATATTGACAGAAAAGAACACTTTTACATCCTCCCTTTAGCCCTCCAAAGGAATTTATACAATAGGCGATATATATACAGTGATGGTTTACACTAATTTCATAATTTAAAATCTTTGTTGGTTCCTCCTGGTTCCTCCTTTTTTTCTTTATCTGAGATTTAGATCAGCCATGAAGGCATATGGAGTTAAATGGAACACATCACTACCTTCACATCCAATGGCATGATGGTTTAATGGTTTCACAATTTTATGCCACCTTTTAGAAACACAATGCAAATGTTTGCCTATTGAGTGTGTGAGAAAGATTTAGAAGTGGCTAGTCTTTGCCCTGATTGGATTATGGTATGGTCAAATATAAGTGAAACATCTTGAAATGGGAGTCACCAGCTTATCCATTTTAAAACCATTCATAGAGCTTATGTTAGACCATACAGACTTAACATCTGATCCTAACTGAACCATATGCTAAAGTTGGCACAATGTATATGTTTTGTGAATGTTCAGTGATAAATAATTTTTGGACTCAAGTTTGTTGTGATTTAGAAAAACTGTCTGTGTTATTTTACTCCAGACCCTTGCCTGTGCCTTTTGAATGATGACTCTTCTTTGAATCATAGAGCAATGGACAAAATGATTATTTTTTCGGGCTTTACTCCAGCAAAGAAGACAATACTTGGCCTTCACATGTCACTGTCACTTTCATTGTAACCCATAGTCAGAATTTGTCCTCTGCATTTAACCCATCCAAGTTAGTGCACACTAGACATGTGGCGGTATTCGGTAATACGATATATCACGATAATGAACAGGCACAATTTTGTTATCGTCGGCACTTCAAAATACCGTAAATAATTATTTATTATGAATTATTCAGATTTTTAGAGGTGCATTTTAAACGGTTGATGGGCAAAGTATTCTTAAAATGCAAACACCTTGCACAGGCACGCGTACTGTTGTAAACAAACCCAACACGTATGAAGAAGCGCATGTCGACACGAGTGAAGGAGACACTATGAATGAAAATGCACATTCACTCTCTGACAGCTGATGGAACAGCAGAAATGCAGCAGTTACCCCGGTAACTCCTTGAACAAAGCAGCTGTGCTACTACTATAGTATTTAAATGTTTCAAACAGCCATTCAGATTTTTGTATTCACTGTGGTTTTCATCACATCACCAAATACTTAAAGGAAAGTATGTTTTGAGGAAAACATGATTTTTCTCCATATAGTGGACTTCAACGGGTTGAAGGTCCAAATTACAGTTTCAATGCAGCTCCAAAGGGCTCTACACGATCCCAGCCGAGGAAAAAGGGTCTTATCTAATGAAACAGTTGGTCATTTTCTAAAAAAAAAAAATATATATATACTTTTTTTACCACAAATGCACCACAAAAGCAATGATCACAACATGAAAATTTGATACCGTCACATGCCTAGTGTACACACATTAGGAGTAGTGAGTGAACACACACACACACACACACACACACACACACACACACTTCAAACCTTGGAGACACACACCCGGAGCAGTAGGCAGACATTTTTTCTTTGGCGCCCGGGGAGCGATTGGGGGTTAGGTGCCTTACTCATTTCTTGCCGGTATTGAGAATCAAACCTGCAACCTTCATGTTACCAGTCTGACTCTCTAACCATTAGGCAACGACTGGCCCAGTGAGATGCAAATGCAGATATATCAAGACTGGTTATTGAATATGGACCATATAGTTAATATAGAAGGCTCTTTAGCTAGGTTTAATAAAGCTAGACCACGAACACAAGCTTGGTTGATGGTTTCAAAATCTATTTGTGATGTGTTCACGGTGAGATAATGCATATTTTCATTAAACTGTGAAGAGCTTTGTACTTACTTTTATATGGTTTTATGTCATGTGGATATTTGTAATATTTATAAGCAGTGCTGACAGAATCGTTGTGGTTTATGTTTTGTGCTGGTGTAATGTAATAAAAAAGAAAATCATAAAAAAAAAATTAACTAGCAATTTTTGAGTGAAAGTAAATCTGGTCTACAACAACCAAGACTAGCTTGGCCAGGCTGGTAGACAAGTGAGACCAGCTAACCATAATTTTATTTTTTCTGTATGTGAAATATACTTGCATTGCATTCTGTTGAAGTTGGTCAACTTAATCAAATGTGTTATGTATGTGAATAACAACAATAAAAGAATCTAAATGGATCAAGACCCTTTGCTTGGTTGTGTCAGATCAGTCAATGTTAACTATGAAAGTCTTAAGCGTGTTTAGTGGGAGTGTGTGTTATTATCAAGAGTTATTCCATAATTCACCAACACCTGCTGCATAATTTATGTGTTTAATTCATTATTCATGTTTATCATTAGCCACATATTGACAGCCTGACCTTATTCAAATCTGTGTGTGTGTGTGTGTGTGTTTTACTGATGGTCTCCACAAGAAAAAGCACTCGATAAAAATCAATAAACGTACTAAATAATGTCTTTATGAAGGTAAAATACGCTTGAGGGTTCAGGGTTATAAGAGCAAATATCAGCAGCTCATTTTAAAAATAATTAATGAAATGGAAATTCACCACCGTGATTGAAATGTGTGTGTGTGGTCCTGGTATTCCCATTATGGTAAACAAATGTCCCCACAAGAGTAGTACTGCCAGTAACTTTTAATATACTTTTTTTTGGTCCCTATGAGGAAAACACTTTATAAATCATACAAAATTATGTTTTTTTGAACATGTAAAAATGCAGAAAGTTTTCTTTGATGGGTAGGTTTAGATGTAGGGTTAGAGTTAGGTGATAGAATACGGTTTGTACAGTAAAAAATCATTACATCTATGGAAAGTCCCCATACAACATGAAAACCCAACCTGTGTGTCTGTGTGTTTGTCCAGAAGGCATTGGATAAAAACTGAAATCCCAAGCTGTTCATGAAAGAACATCTCATTCTCCAGCAGGAAAGCAGACAGACAGGCATTATCACTGCATTTCACTGGATCTTTCTGATGCTTGTGATGACTTGTTACTTTACATCGTAAGCATTTATTTACCATGGTATTAAGGAACTTGTCAGTGTGTTTCTCCTCTCATTTGATCACTTACCATGGCAATAATTACAGTACGTGTATGGCTGTTCACACCACAACTGAATGTCTACCAAATCAAATTTTATGCTCAAAACTATGGTTGTACATGTGGCTTTTTTAAGGCTGTTTAAGTGTTTGCCTTGATTTAAGGCTTAAGCCTGGTTTAATTGTAAATGATTTGGCAATGCATGTTATTGTAAAGAAAGAAAAAGTTTGGTGTTGCTGTATTTCATCAAAAGGTACACATTATTCCACTTCTAAAACAACTTTTCTTTTGGTGTGATTTTAAAGCCTCTTTCACATATACAGGAGAGGTTCAGGGTTTAGTTGGTCAATTTCAACAGATATTATGTCATTATGCAAGCAAAAAGCATCTTGCTCCACTGACAGTCATTCAACTGTGGCATTTATCTGCTCGTATTGTCTGTGTTGGTTTAGTGACGATTAACTAAAGTAATTATGCAGATGAGTCAAAGACGCAAACGTGCTGTAATCTGTGAGCTTCAGTTCTTGTTTCAGCCGGTTCATCAAGATCTGACATCTGACCTCGACTGGGCCCTCAGTAGTCTCTTACACATAATGAAAGTGTGCTTTACTACAACACACATCTGGATAAATGCCCAGTAGACATGTGCCGCTATTCGGTAATGCGATAAATCGCGGTAATGAATATGCACGATATTGTTATCGCAGGCACTTCAAAATACCGTGAAAAATAATATATCTGAGTTTAGATTTTTAGAACGCGCATTAGCTTATTTTCCATCAACCGCTTAAAAATCACAGCGTATATGCTGCGCAAAAACACGTGCACACTCTGATGTAAACATTTCCCACATGCATAAGCACTGTGTGCATGCGGCGGCGCAGTGCGCACTCTATAGTCTAATAGTAAACAATCCTCACATAGAGAAGAAGCATGGCGGAAGGACGAACTCTGCCGACGATTTATCCCCCGCAGGGCTGCCAACTACGAAATTCAGACAATAAATACCGTTTTGGCGCTTGTAAATGTGACGTGACAGATCGCTGCGCCTCAGACAGTTCAAGTAAACCGATCATCTGTTACTTTTTATTTAACTTATTCAACCAACTTACCGAAAGGTATAGGCTACATAATATCGATCAATCAGTGTTTTTCAACCACGGAAAGAGGTCAATAAAACTGCAGGAGAACAGAACGTTTACCTCAGGAAAACTATTTAATGACCAGCACGTTAGCTGACTAGAAAAAATAGCTATAGAGAGGAGTATTTTGCTAAATATGTGCACAACATTACATATTTTAATATACATTTACTTGTCATTACATAATTATAATGAAAACCGCATTATATTTAATATCTCTGTATGTTTACAACATTATGTGAGATATATTTTCCCTTGAGAAAAATTAAAATGCAGGCTATCTACTGTAGTATCTACCTACCTAATTATCCAAATGAGTCAATATTGAATAAAGATTGAAATCAAATTGAATTGAATTGAAATTGTGAAAATTGTGTTAAGCAATAATAACAGTAGCCTACCAGTCATTGTACCATGTTAACATTGTAACAGGTTTTTTTTAGATACCCCCAATCCATCTGTTTCTCTTGTGCAATTAAATTATCGTGATAATACCGTATACCGTGATAAAAGCTCAATCAATTAATCGCAGCATAAAAATTTGATACCGGCACATGCCTAATGCCCAGTTATTATAACTGCGTTCATTGGACAATAGGGTAAAACCGCAATGTAAAACATTCATCTTTTGTGAATAAAGCTCATCTGTACAGACTCTAAGTTTATTGTATAAAGGTGTCTGAATGGAACTGAATGACAGTGACTTACACTTGCTTAAACTATTTGGCGAGTGGTGAATAATGAATAAGGTGCTTTTTTTTACGGAGATACCACACTAATTGTTTAGTAAATGTACCTTTTACTTTGAAAGAAGAGTACTTATTATGGAAATAATTTACTTTAATAGAATATACTTAGGTGTGAACTGAATGTAATGTTTGCAGACACTTAATTGCATGTTAATTAAAATTAAATAAAAATCAAGCATAGCGTCAGTTCTGGCAGGTCACGTTAGTCAAGCTCGCATCAGCTGACTCTCAGCTGATCCACGTCTACCTATAGGGATACAACGCCTTTCACTGTATACATATATAAGCTCCTTCAGTATTATCAGCAGCTATCGTATTTCTCAGGAGCTGATTACCCTCCTCCATCCCCAGCTCCTCCTCTCGCCCAGTCAGTATTTGGCATTCTGATTCACCTTGAGTCAGAATAAATTCTCGAATTATGCTGTACTTAAAATCTTGAATTAATTATATCTGCATACATTCATGTTGGTTCTGTTCGGTTTACACTAAGGGGGGTTATTGCAGCTATTCCTGCTCTTATCCATGCTAGGCTGCATGGATGCGTAGGGAGTTGTCGCCCAGAACAGAACCATACCGCCAATCCAAACTAAATGCTAATTGTCATCGTATTTGATGATAGTGGTCCTGACAGAAATGTATTATAGTTGAAATTTATATAAAATGCAATTAGCTGTATGTTTGTGTTTCTTGACCCACTTAAGTAGGACTTAAGTATATTTATTCTTTATATTCAATTTCATAATTATGTATGCCCCTGGTTATGCTTCCTAGACTAAAATGCATTATTGAGCTGTTTTATCTAAAATCAACTTGCAGTGACATATCTTAAAATATCTCAAGATGCACACCAGTAGGGCTGGGCAGTATGACGATACATCGTTACCGCCGTATACAATGTCTATCGTTAGAGATTTTGCTATATCGTGTGTATCGCGGTATGCAAATATGGAGCACATTGACACTTCAGAGTGATGGAATGCATGAATGAAAATGTAAAGAGTGGGGCTTGCTTGATGTTAAAATGAGTTGTAAGTAGGGGTGTAACGGTACATGTATTCGTATTGAACCGTTTCGGTTCGAGGCTTCCGGTTCGGTACGCATACAAACCGAACGATTCCTTGGACCATTTTTCCTGCCAACAAAATTCGCGCTGGCGCTACCACCACAACGTTGCGCAACATCAAATGGCAAGCGTAATGAAAGCGGAACGAAACTGCGCTACTCATTATGTGCTTCACGGATCGTTTATCATCATCAACATCTGTGCAGCGCGAGCCGATCTCGATCAAGCGACACTGTTACAACACAGCGCTAAGAGATCCAGTGAAGAAAACATTTGAATTCGCCACTGAAGTAATGACATCGCTGCGAGATCTAGTGAGAAGCATTCACATTTCTCCGTTATTAACCGTAGATCTCTATTACTAGATCAAACAGCGCTGACGTGGAAACCAGGAGAAACATTGTGCCGTGAATGAACTAGTAATACTTTACGTCCACAGACCAGCAACATTCACCATGGATTTAATATAGTAACACTCACTGTAACCAGTTTGGCTGGAATAGTGAAATGGTTTCAAGTACTTCACACATCTTTTTCCAGCACTTCAAAACTCAAATAATAAATAAATATATATTTAAATGCTATTTTTAATGTGATGACCAAAACATTATTTGTTCATCCTTCAAAGATAACCCCCATTTATAAACCTGAAAGTTTCAAGATGTAGGAAAACTTAAAAAAAAGTTATTTAAAAAAAAAAATTCTTTTAACAAATAGGACATTTCTCTGGCATTTCTTTCTTTTTGGGTACGTACCGAACCGTGATTTACCGAACGAGACTTCAAGAGATTTCCACGACGCATGCGCGAGAATTGCGATCTCCTTCAACTACTTCAGTTAAGTTCTGGCGCGTGCGCGTCGTGGAAATCTCTTGAAGTCTCGTTTCAGGCCTACAAGGAAGAAAAGGAATAGTCGAATAAAGTCGTTATTTTTGTTTGTTTTATCGCACAAAAAGTATTCTCGTCGCTTGATAAACTTATAGTTGAGCCACTGTTGTGACATGGAATATTTAAACATTTTCTTCATTGACTTTCTGGGACGTCAGGATTCATTCCCTTAGGGAGCCTATGGAGGAGTGATCCAGCTGTCACATTTAATCAAAAATATCTTCATTTGTGTTCCGAAGACGAACGAAGGTCTTACGGGGTTGGTACAGCATGGGGGTGAGTAATTAATGACTTAATTTTCATTTTTGGGTGAACTAACCCTTTAAAAAGAATTATTAAGCACACTAATCAGTGAAAATGTGAAAATGAACTCAATGCATTGGAAGCGCTGACTGACACACAGTGTAAGCGCATGCACAGAAAGCCTTGTCTCTCAACGTGCTATCACAAATTCAGTTCTCTTTCACGTCTTATTGTGCTTGAATGTTTGAATACACTTGCAATTATGTCAAAATGCCCATCGTGTGGAGTATTCATCTAAACACAGCTGGTTATGTCTCAAGTGAAAGTAAACAGTTGGGTGTAAACTGGATGTGTATCAGTATAATGGATCCATGCGTTTGGTCTTAAAGTCAGAGCAGGCTAATATACCTACCTGCTGCTATGTGTCATTAATGTGAATCAAAAGATAAAGAGACACGTTTAATGTGTTTGGTCTTGGCGGAATAGATCTGCTACGCTGCTGCTGCTGTTATTACTGCTGCTGTTGATTATAGCTGCTGCCTCTGCAGAGCAAGTACTGAACTTGCCACTTCCAATAGACACGCAACATGCTGCTATGAGTAAACAAGACATGCTGCTGCTGTACAAGCATACATGAATCACCCTGTAGCAGATCTATACAGGTGTACATTTGGAGCTGAGGAAGGTGGAGAATTTCTGAAAGTGCACTGCTAACTGTTACAACAAACGATAGGCAAGTATTTGAATGTTGAGCAGCAAGTTCAATGTCTTCTGATACAGCAAAAACCAGCTGTGCCCTATAGAAAATTATGTGATTTAAGTAGATTGGGTTAAGGACTTATCAGCCCATGCCATCTAGTATTTCATGGCAGAACTTTGTATGTGTGAAATGACAACTCTCTTAGAGTTTGGCATGAATATGACAATGTTAATGTTTTTGGTCTTGGCAGAATAGATCTGCTATGCTGCTGCTGTTATTGCTGTAGCTGTTGATTATAGCTGTTGCTGCTCTGGCAGAGCAAGTACGGAACTTGCCACTGCCAATATACACAACATGCTGCTATGAGCAAGTAAGATATGCTGCTGCTGTACAATCATGCATGAATCACCCCCCAACATAGCAGGTGACAATGGAGATTGACAATACAAGCCAATTGTACATCAAGCGAAATCCCTCCAACATTGAGAGACAAGGAGATGAAATTCAACCATACAGAATAGCATTTCTTAAGTGCATTATCTTATCTTAACTACAGATAGGAAAATTATATTACAGAAGTATCCTTACTGTAAAAATCCTAAAAGCTGTCTTAAATTTAGGATAACCGCACTGATGTCCTAGTTACCAACGTAACCTCAGATCCCTGAAATAACAGGAACGAGCATTGCGTGAGAGATTTTCTCTATTATGCTATGGGGAAACTCAGTTTTATCTGAATACTGAAGCCTGATTTGTTCACGTCTGTGAATTTCACAGATAAATGGCCTTTCATTCGGCAAGAATGGGTGGAGCCGACTGCCTATTTAAGTCGCACAGAAAGGGCCATCTAGTCAGATTTGTGTAGTCGCCATCTAGTCGCGATAGTGTAGACTTATATAGTAGCACGGCATGATACGCAATGCTCAGAGACCATGGAGAACGCTGCAGGCCGACAGAACCTGTGCATGAAGGGCCGGGTTGCCAGTTTGTAGAACCTGATAAAGGTGGGCGGTAAAGACCAGCCGGCCACCGCACAGATGTCAGCCATGGATATTCCACTAGACCAGTGGTCTCAAACTCGCGGCCCGCAGGCCATTTGAGGCCCGCGGGTTGATATTTTGTGGCCCCCTACTTGACATTAAAGTTTAATGTTAGTGCGGCCCGTCGTTGCGTGTGCCGCATTTTTTTTATTCCTTAATAAGGGACCATAGATAGTCTCGTGACAGCTTACGGTGGGTTTGTTGTCAATAGTTCGCATAGACAACAGCGAAGTACAAACACTGCGTGAAGTACTGCGCCTGGAATAAATGAGCTTGTCGCTTCGATTATGAGCGCCCCGCTTCAATTATGAGCGCGCTTGCCGCGCGCCTACATTTGAAATAACGAACTTGAGCGCGCAAAATATGTGAGCGCGATATGTGAACGGCCCCTTGGCGAGCTACCACCAATCAGACCACGAGCTACTGGTAGCTCGCGAGCGACGTGTTGGAGACCCCTGCTCTAAAACAATGTGAGAATAATCATTTTGAGCTTGTAATATGTGTCCAACAGGTTGATAAGAAGGTTTGCTTTGATTTGTGCAAAGTCGGTAATTTGCGTCAGTAATGAGACACTATACATGTGTAGAAAGAATTTAATAAAACGGGCAGATATGACTGCAAATATTTGTATTTCAAAAGCAATAATTGTTTTTCTAAGTATAATAAAAGGAAATGTGCCTTTCAAAAAAACATTCAATTTCATATTGAAATTAAAAAGGACATGAGCAAATATAATATCATTAGCTCTATTCTTCTGTTGTTGCTGTATAGAATGTGTATATATGAATGTGTGATGTTTTATTGATCTGTGTTCAGTATTGTCTTCTGTGGGCCTTGAGCCTGTAATAAAGTTAATTATAAGTATCACAGGTATGTGTTATAAGGAAAAGAAAAAGAATGTTTGTAAAATGAAGTATCACAAAGATGTTGTGTATAAGGAAAAGACAAAGAAAGTTTGTAAAATGAACTTCAACTGTCAGAAGGACAGCTCATGAAGAACCAATCATGTACAGAAAGGAATGTTCAAATTCAGAGGAACAGTTCAGAAGTTAATAATACAGATTGAGAAGATTGGATCAGTTGTGCTCCTTTTTTGGAATACTTGAATACTATTTTTTTGTGGAATACTTGATGCGGCCCAGCCTGACCCAGACTCTACCTCCAGCGGGCCCCAGGTAAGTTGAGTTTGAGACCCCTGCACTAGACCATGCCCAAGAGGAGGCCATTTCTCTGTGGAGTGGGCCCTCACTCCAATGTGGCACTGTAAGTCCAGAGACTTGTAGACTAGTGCTATAGCGTCCACTATCCAATGGGACAGTCTCTGCTTCGTAACTGGCAGCCCTTTAGAGCGGCCTCCGAAGAACAAAAACAGCTGCTCCGATTGCCTGAATTGGCTAGAACACTCAATGTACACCCTAATGCCCCGTACTGGGCATAGTGGGTGTGGTGTCTGATCAACCTCAGCATATAACCTGTGCTCTAAAGGGCTTTACCGATTTGTTAAGAAACTCGAGGCAGTAAGCGTCCACTGAGAGAGCCTGCAGGTCACCTATTCGCTTGACCAATGCCAGAGCCATCAGGAGAGCGGTCTTTATAGAGAGAGGCTGAAGGTCGGCTGTCGAGAGTGGCTCAAACGAAGGGCCTTTGAGGGCCCTCAGGACAATGGACAGGTCCCAGGAAGGGGCTGTGTTAGGTCGAGGCTGGTTTAGCCTCCTGGCCCCTCTGAGAAACCTAACCATCAGGTCGTATCTCCCAATCGACTGGCCAGCTATAGGGACGTGGTACGCCCCAATAGCTGTTGTGTATACTTTGAGCGTGAACAAAGTGCATCCGCCTTCCAACAGCTCCTGAAGAAAAGAGAGAATGGACTCGATCTCACAGGATATGGGGTCTATAAGCTGGGCTAGAGGTAGATTGGTAGACTGGTAGATTTTGCACTAGCCTCGGAAATCGTGTTCATGACTTTGGAGGCTTGGAGAATCCCGTTAAGAGGCCATAGGTTAAGGCTCCACAACTCGGGTTGGGGACCCCAGATTTACCCTTTCGCTTGGGAAAGGAGGTCCCTTCTCATAGGGATCAGCCAGCATCAGGCAGCATCTGGACCATTCCCGGGAACCATGGCTGGTTCTGCCAGAGTGGTGCCACGAGGAAGAACGAGCATCTATCCTCCCTGATTCAGCTCATGACCTGAGGGGGCAGTGCTAACAGAGGGAAGGCATAAAGGCACAAAGGGGGCCACATGTGGGCCAATGCGTCCTTTTTATTCTAAAAGAATATTGGGCAGTGGGTGTTCTCTTCCGACGCAAAGAAATCCACTTCTGGCTGGCAGAAAATACTCCAAATCATGCGGACTGTCAGGGGGTGGATTCTCCATTCCCCTGGGGCCGGTCCGGTCCGGGACAGAATATCTGCTCCCGTGATCATGGAGCCCGGCACATGCAAAGCTCGTACTGAGCGGATATTTTCCTGTGCCTACACAGAAAGAGGCGGCGTGCCAGTCTGTTCAAAAGATGGGACCTGAGACCTCCCTGGTGATTTATATAGGCTACCACTGTCTCGTTGCAGGAGCACTGCCATCATCTCCAGGCAGTTGATGTGCCAGCTTGACATTGGCTCTGTCCAAGAGCCAAAGGCCGGCCTGGTGTCACACAGCATGCCCCAACCCATCTTGGAGGCGTCTGTCTTCCTTCTGGAGACTAAGCCCAGCTCCACACTCCTCTCATACAGATGGGGCGATGTCCAGGGGGCCAGGGCTCTGGCACAGCCGTGGCTCACCCTGAGAATAACACGGCGCTCAAGCAACACTCGAGATGGGACGCGGGCCTTCAAACAGTGTTGCAGGGGCCGCATGTGTAACAGGTCCAAGGGAACTACTGAGGCGGCTGCTGACATGAGGTACAGTAGCTTTTGATAAGGGGAGGTTGCTCCCCGGTTTGAATGCCGTCACTAGCTATTGAATTTTCAGGGAGCTATCTGTCGAAATCCAAGCCTGCATGACGGACGAGTCGAGTACTGCCCCCAGGAAAGAGATGCGTTGGCTGGGGGACAGCGAGCTCAAGTTGATGCTGAACCCCAAGCTTTCTAAATGGTTGAGGAGCACACATCTGTGAGCACACAGTTCCCCCCTTCGATTGGACTAAGAACAGCCAATAGTCGAGGTAATTCAGGACTCAAACTTCCCTCTGTGTTTGTGGCGAGAGAGCTGCATCCACACATTTCGTAAAGGTGCGTGGAGCCAGAGACAGTTTGAAAGGTATGACTGTATATTGATAAGCCACCCCCTTGAATGCAAATCTCAAGAATGGTCTGTGATGGGGAGCTATCTGGATTTGAAAGTGTGCGTCCTTTAGATCCACCAATAAAAAACAATCCCCTGGGCATATCTTCCAGAGGATTTCTGAATGGCCATCTTATTAGAGCGCAGTTCTGAGATCTCAAGTCAAGGATGGACCTGAGGCCTCCATCCTTCTTGGGGACAAGGAAGTAGCGGCTGTAAAAGCCTGACTCACTGAGCCTTTTCCATCCCACCCTTTTCTAGCAGATCCTGTACTTCGGCTTGGGGGACATGTGAGTTGGCGTCTGAGACCGAAGTGTTAAGTGAGCGAATTGGAGCGACTATCCCATTTTCTTGTCTCTATAACCCAATTTGACACGCCCTGAATGGCTTCCCAAGCCTGGCTTCGGGCTGTAAGGGGTTGGAGAGCCGCAGATGGCTGACACGTGCAACAGCATGAAACGGAGGAGAAATGTGTTTGTTTTTTATTTGGTTCATAATAACAGCGGGAAAAAGTCTGGGCGGCTTTACAACAGGTGACAGTAGACCAGTACTGGCAACAAACACAATGCCTCCAACGCCTGGAACTGAACAGGGGGTTGGTAGGTGCACACATAGTCGCTTTGGTGGCGGTCTAGTCTCTGTGGGACTTCTTTGTGTCTAAAACATCAGGACTGTTTGGGCGGCTTAGGGTCCAGCACTAGCTTAGGGCGGGGTCCCTGGCACTTGAGAAACGGGTAACGCTTCACTGGGCCGAAGTGCTGTTTCACCTTGGGTTCTGCCATCTGCTGGGGCTGAGCAGGCGTGGGTGCCGGCTTGGCATGCTGCAGAGTCAATGTTGATTTAGGGCAACTAGAAGCAGCTGAAGAACCCTGAGTCATCACAATTCTCTTCGGAGCCGCTGAATAAAACCATGCCACTCGCACCAGAAGAGGGCCGTTGGTCATCGCGGGTGAAGAGCACTGGCAAATCAGCATGCTGTGGGGAGAGTGAGTCACGCGGGTGCTGGGCCGAAATGTACTCGCTGCAGCCCTGTTGCTTTGCTCCGCTGTTTCTTCCATCTCTGCTCGATAGAATGGGAGAGCGTGCGAGGTGGGATCTGTGAAACTGCTCAGTTGTCGCAGGGGAGAAGTACCAAATCAGCTGGGAGCAGGTGCCATTGATCCGCTGCACAGGCTGTTCTCGACTGCGAGTAGATGCTGCTTCTTCTTCGGAGTCAGCAAGGAAATGTGTCTTCGCACTGAAGGAGAGGCAGTCAGCCCCACTCAGGAACTTCAAACCTTTTTGAAAGCCAACAGTAAAAAATCACATTATAATAGCCCTGTTTGAGAATGGCGTTAAATTGATTAATTATACAAGATGAAAAGCAGTGGTGTTTGATGGTGGAGAGACTTTTGGAAGACCCAGATGATGTGCTGCGCCTCGATAAAAAATAAATGTAATTAATTACAGACTCCCAAAACCTATGATATTGCATTTAGTAAGCACTAAGCACTAATGTCACAGCCTGGACACTGCAGACACATTTTCGGCAGCTCTTGCTCATGCACTTCTTTCTTTATCTTTAAAACTACTATCTCTGCCTCACTGAAATTAAAAGCATGCTGCTTTTGCTTCTTCATTTCAATGTTATGTTTACCTCACAGAAGCAGCTTGTGTGTATCATTGGTTGCTTGTACAATACCTGACTGTTGATTATCGAACTCAATAGAGCGGTTTAAGATTTCCTAATTAGACATACGATTTTGTAAGATAAGAAATGAACCCTAAATCAAGTTTAGATTTGCTTCTGTAATACGAATTTGTGTTTTAAGTAAATACCTAAGATTGATTCTGTAATACACCCCCAGGTGATTGGCTATAGCTTTCTCTCCTACTTGAAAATCTTGTCCATTACATCAGATGACATTAGTAAAGTCTTTTGTTGCTATTTTGCATTGTCTTGCAATGCACAAAGCACATAGTCTGTGAGTGTTTTATGTTTTCGAGCTTCTGAACTTCACCCCAGTCTGAACACTTTAGTTCTTCACTTCAGGAGGGAAATAAACTCAACCAAACAAACACATAAATATAAAACATGACATTTTTAGAAATGTGGCTCCCTGCTGCTGCCACGTTCTCGTTAAACTCATTTTACGTTTAGTTCTTGCAGTGGAAGACATTTGCACAGGCAATTTCAGCAGACACACTCATTTTCCCTGAGAGACCGCTGGCCGTTTCTTCTGCGAATGCATCTCATGGCTGATAAGAGCGGCCAGACTCATTTGTTTTCTGTCGAAACGTGTGTTGACGCTTTTGCTATGTTATCGGTTCTGGTGGACTGGACCTGCCGTGTTCGGACCGAATGTGAGACGGAATATTTGAACATGAAAACAGGCAGGGAAAGGTACTTAACATGCTTATCAGAGACATGAGTGCTTCGAGAGCTCAATCTGCACTTATTGATGCTTGTTTGGATAAATTAGAACATAAAGGCCGACATGAGCACTGGAAGAAACTCCTGCCGTCTGACAAATGTAATTTACAGCATGTCAACAGCCGGGAAAGAATCGGTTTCGAGATGAAGGGCCGATAAATACCCTTGAATGAGAGAGTGTAAGAGAGACAGCAGACAGGTGAGAGTATCTATTGTGCTGATTATTAGGCAATTCTCTCCTGAGAAAAAGAGATGAAGGAAGACTCATTTTTGATTTCCATGAAAATACTGCATGTTTAAAGAAGCTTTTCAGTTATCTGAGAAGGATATAATCTAAGGTGTTATTATTTAAATTAGAGATGCACCGATTGATCGGCTGGTGACCGGAATCGGCCGGTTTTCACGTGATCGGCCATGATCGGCGACCGGCCGGTCAGTCTGACATAATCCGATTTTATGCCGGTCAAATGCACTCGGGCGCCGCATGATTAACATCGCGCAACATCAGCATCACACGTGCACACGGAACGCGCACATGTAGGAAACCTCGTGAATTACGGCCGTTTTACACCACAAGGTGCAGCGCGTTTTTTTTTTTGTTCGGCGTGCATGTTAATCAATGAGTGCATTCACACCGCGAGCCGGAGCAGCGCGTGAGCGTCGAGCAGGAGCGTCGCGGGAGCAACAGTGAAGCGCGGGTTTCGGCGCCGAATCTATTTTTGCTGCGCTCAATTTAAGTGAAAGCACACTTTTGATGGACAAAATAAATATGATTTCATCCAAAAAGTGCCCAAAATGCAAAGAATTTGCATGTCTGGTGTGTTTTAACAAGAACTGAAGTAGGCTAGGCTATGTCAGAAAGAAAATGAAGACTCAAAAATATTTATAGAAAATTTACCCATTTAAACTTGTTTTTATTATTATTTAATTGTTTCCCTGCACATGCTCCACTTGTCCTGTTTAGCTTGGCTGGACATGTGTCAGATGAGAGAAGAACTGCTTGAGAAATATAACTTGCCATTGATATACAACAAGGGATTGCAATAGGCCTGTGTGTGTGTGAGAGAGAGAGAGATACATATCTTTATACTGCAAGGCTATATTTATTGAATTTTTATTTGTTATTTATATATTATTTTATTGCCATTACCTGTTTTCATACAGAAGTTTAGTTTGCTAAATATATCAATTTTTTTTTTATTGGATATTGGATGTGAAAAGGAAATGGTTCTTCCATAACACTGCACTTTAGATGTGTGAGAATTTTTCACATTAGGAGTCATTTATATAGTTCTATTTTATAGCGATTATCTGTTAAAAAAAATGTTCTATTAAAGAGAAGATAGAAAATAAATATTTGTGTGTGCTGTAAAGTGGTTTGAAAAAATAAAATCGGAATCGGCTAAAATCGGTATCGGCAGGTCAAACTCAAGGAAAAATCGGAATCGGGATCGGCCTAGAAAATTGTAATCGGTGCATCTCTAATTTAAATCAGTATCCATATTAATATTAACAACAATACAATAATAATAATACTATTATTGTAATTTTGCATTTGCATGTAAATTTCATACAACAATAATAATAATAATAATTAGTATTATTATTATAAAGTTTATAAAAAAATAAAATAATGTTATAAAATATCAAACATTTTCAAATGACCAAAACAACAAAATATCCAAACAACAACAACAAATAATAATAATAATAATTTGGGCACAAAAGGTTTGTAGTTTTATTAAATATGTTTTTTAAGGCAACATAACAATTACACTGCAAAACCCATTGAGTTACTCAAACCACTGACTGCCTTAAACCATTTAAGTTTAAAAACTAACAT
This sequence comes from Tiaroga cobitis, assembly GCA_030578255.1. Lineage (NCBI taxonomy): Eukaryota > Metazoa > Chordata > Actinopteri > Cypriniformes > Leuciscidae > Tiaroga > Tiaroga cobitis. The sequence continues at coordinate 52,122,606 of CM060597.1, forward strand.
TTATGAGTACTATGAACTTACTCCTTTTGAGCCCAAATAAAGATAATATTTCTTAGCAATAAATATGTTGAAAATGCACCACATTTTATTAAGTTCCTTTATTATGCTGCCTTCACATGCTATTGAAATTTTCATAAATACAAGTTTCCTAGTTAAAAATTGGACATGAGCGCCCTCTCAAGTTTTATTTGTATGCTGCGTCTGATATGCACTCTGATGTAAACAACCCTACATGCATGAGAAGAATAGTTGAACGAGTGAAGTTGACGTTCAAATGCACATTAACTCTCTGACAGTAGATGGCGCTGGTGGAACAGCAGAAATGCATCAGTTACCAAGTTGTGCTACTTTCTGTTTCTGAACAGTATTTAACCCTCTAGGCGCCACGGTCGAGTTTACTCGACAAGATGCGGCACTGAATAAAACGGCCGATTTTGTCAAATTGGGTGTCAAATTTCGTTCGACCTCCCCTCCACTGGATGGCAGACATGTCATACTTCATCTCAGACTCAAAAAAACGTCATGCTTCTGTACAAAATGTTTGAGTTAGAGCGCATTGAATCAGTGCGATCAAAAGCAGAGCTAGTGTGAGAGTGAGCCATTTTATCAGAGCCTCTCCGTAATCGCGGCGACAGTATTGTGGTGGAGACTTTGTCTATTATCACTGGGTATGTTAGACGAGGTCGAAGTATTCATAGTACAGTTAGGGGGCAACGTGAAGGCAGGGTGGGGAGTCACAATGAATGTGCATACTCGGCGCGTGCGCGAGGCAGATCTGGCCACGCTCGCGCTGCTCGTATCATCTCACTCATGATATGTGCCTTGCCGTCGCGAGTGATCTTTTGAACTAAACAGGTCTTGTCTACTTGTGTTTGTGTGTCATATGAATAATATATATGTGCCCCATACATGGAATCAGAGTGCTTACTGTATGTAGTAAATGGAAAATCTTTACAGCAAAAGGCCAACCACTACATGCATACGGTTTGTTCTACCATTTATTAGTAATTATTTACACAGTTTGTTTACTACTTCCTATATACCTGAGCATTCAGTATTGTGCAATATAGCATACAGAAGGTGATGGACATTTTGGGGGGAAAGATATGCTGCATTTTATCATTTAAACATGTGACTTTTCATGAAACTTCTATAATCCAAGATTTCTGCCACCATATGACGTCATAATATGCAAATTAGATGAAAAAAATGTAATCCCTACATAAACTTTGGGTCATCCTTAATATTTCTCTAATTTACAGAAAGTCTCTATCTTTTTTCACTTTTAAGATATAGCCTTGTGAAATTAAGATGTCAAAATCGAACGTTTATGGAAAAAACCTCTGGCGCCTAAAGGGTTAAATGTAGCAAACAGACATTCAGATTTTTGTATTTGCTATGCAGTGTTTCCCCTACAATGTATGCGCCACTGCTGGATTTTCAGCGCTGCTGCAAAATCTTCACTTGACCAGTAATATCACGACATTCACTTGCACACCTAAAAACACTGAGACATGGCGATCGGCGGCGCTGCTAATGCGGTGGCTCTGAATCCACTTGTTGACAAGAAAGGAGGAAAGAGCCACATGTGGAAATTTTTTCGATTAGGCTAATGTCACGTTGCCATAAGGGCCCGTTCACAGCGCTTTTTTTGCGCGTGCAAATTCGTTATTTCAAATGTAGGTGCACGGTAAGCGCGCTCATAGTAGAAGCGACGCGGCGCGCTCATTTTTCCAGGTGTGCCTCTTTTCATGGTTGCATAGCAAGAGCAAGCGCTTGTGGAAAGGAGAAAGCGGTGTGAAATGTGCTCTCCATGAGAACGAGGAAGTAGCCTATCAGCAAATAATTAATTGATTTCTAGCCCTTGCATTAGCTTTACTATTAGATATGGAGATGAGAAATAAAAAGCCGCCCTGTACAGCTATGATCAGCTCGGCCGAACTTTCGATGTTCTTATGGAAAGGCCGAAGCTGATCGGTTGGTTTTTGTCACATGACCTGTTGAGATGAGATGTTGAGATGTTTTCATTTCACCGTGTCTCTTCTATCATGAGCCCGCTTGCCCGCCTACAATTGAAATAACAAATTTGCGCGGAGAAAAACGCAATATGTGAACGGCCCCTAAAGTGGACTCGGGTGTGGTTGTATCGGGGTAGTTTTACGAGTATGAGTGGCCTACATGAGCACAGTATCGGACCGACACCTGAGTACTGGTATGAGTATCGGTGCATCCCTATTTATGTCATTAATATTAGTCCGTCAGAAAAGCAGTTCTAGGCTTATTCTTGGCTGGATAACTCTTTGCAGGTTTAAAAAGCCATTTTAAAATTAAATATGAACACAGTTTTGGATTAAATAAAAGTACAGTCAAGTCAAATAAAACACGTTTTATCTACTGTATAGTTTGGTATCACTACAATAAGATACCATTCATTAACATTACTTAATGCGTAATCTAACATCAACACATTGAGTGAACAATATATTATAAATTAACACAAAAGAAAAACAAGAATAATCCTGTCAAAAATTATAAGATTAAGGTTTCTGTTTGTGACCAGTTCAAGGAACGTGCTGCAATAATCATGTCTTCAATCTGTTGATGGTATGTCATATTTATATGTCTCAAAATGTCCATTTCTATCCACAAAACCTGCCAGAAGTGATGGTTTAGGGGGTTATTTTAAAAAAAAAATACTTCCGGAGGTGCATGCCCCCGGACCCCCACGCGCGGCTTGGTAACAACCTCCGGCATGTAACAGCACCGCTGCTGGAAAATGTTTTAGGGGAAACACTGCTATGGTGATTATCACTGCACCAAATACTTTAATACTTTTTTATTATTATTATTATTATTTATTTATCAGGGACAATGGACAGTAAAGAACTGTCCCAGAATTAGCTACAGAGCTAAATTTCATCTGCAGTCCCTGGGCAGGAAAGTACCAAATCACATTACATACAATAAAATCCACTCACAAATGGGAAATATACGAGATATTATACACCACTTAACATTAAAACCGCAATCTTAATTAATACCAATTATACCTCCAAACATACATCCTTCAAAACATCACACAATGTTACAAAATCATTCCCCCGAAATTGTAAAACCTTGACAAAACATAAAATATTCAATGATTACAGACCTGACTCCCCTTTAACCACATTGTCAAATGCAGCTTGAACTGTGCAAAAGTATGACATTGTCTAATATTAATTGGCAAATTATTCCAGTTATTAACAGCTCTTACTGAAAAAGCTGATCGACCAAACTCAGTTACTCTAAAATGTGCTTCACAATCACCTCTTAATGAAGCTTGTGTTTGTCTTATATTTTCTCTACGCGAAGAAACAAATTCTATTAGGGGTGGGGGTGCAAGATCATTAACAATTTTATACATTAAACAACAGTTATGAAACAGAATAAAATTATCAAAAGTAAAAAAAAAATCACAAGACAATGATGATAACTATTGTGTTTCTTGTCAAATACTTTTAGAATACGTTTATATAAAATATATAAAGGTTTAAGAGTAGATTTTCCTGATTGTGACCACGAAGTAATACAATAAGAAAAATTTGAAAAAATCAAAGAATGCAGATAAATTCTTGCCGCTTCCAATGACAGTTGACCCCGTATAAATCTAAAATTTCTGAGTTGAGGTGTCACTGCGCAGACTATTTTTTTTAATATACTTTTCAAATGTTAAATGCCTGTCTAAGATAACTCCAAGATATTTAAAATCTGGCACAATTTGTAGGTTTTGACCACAAACTAATATATCTGGAAGGTTCTCCTCCTTCCTTTTAATTTTAAAATACATACAGACAGTTTTCTTAACATTTAGAAAAAGAAAAATGGAAGCGCAACTGGAAGAAAACTAAACTAGAGGTATTTCGGATTTCGTGGAAAGAGAGCTCGATTGCTTACAGAGAGGCTTTAGAAGCTGCTAGATCTGCTTATTTTTCAAACCTATTAGAAGAAAATAAACATAATCCAAGGTATTTATTTGAAACAGTGGCTAAACTAACGAAAAAGAAAGCTTCAAGCTCAGAAGTGTCCAAGCAACACAGCAGTGATGACTTTATGAACTTCTTCACTTATAAGATTGATAATATCAGGGACAAAATTATAACTATGCAACCGTCTACCACAGTATCGCATCAGGAAGTGCATTGTAGTCTCCCTGAGGAAAAATTTGATTCATTTGTTGCTATAGGAGAGGAAGAATTCTGCAAACTCGTTAATTCATCTAAATCGACAACTTGTATGTTAGATCCTATACCGACTAAGCTACTGAAAGAGATGTTTCCAGAGGTCATATATCCTCTTCTTAATATCATTAATTCATCTTTGTCTCTAGGATACGTACCAAAAAGCTTTAAACTGGCTATGATAAAACCGCTTGTTAAAAAACCACAACTTGATCTTACAGAATTAGTCAATTACAGGCCGATCTCGAATCTGCCTTTTCTGTCAAAGATATTAGAAAAAGCACTTTCTTCACAACTATGTTCCTTTCTAGAAAGAAATGATATCTGCGAGGATTTTCAGTCCGGATTTAGACCGTACCATAGTACTGAGACCGCTCTCATTAGAGTCACAAATGATTTGCTCTTATCATCGGATCGTGGTTGTATCTCTCTATTAGTGTTACTCGATCTTAGTGCTGCATTTGACACAATTGACCACAACATTCTTTTAAATAGACTAGAAAACTATGTTGGCATTAGTGGAATTGCATTAGCATGGTTTAAATCATACTTAACTGACCGTTATCAGTTTGTAGCAGTAAATGAAGAGATGTCTTATCGATCACAAGTTCAGTATGGCGTACCACAAGACTCAGTACTAGGACCGCTGCTGTTCACTCTGTACATGCTACCATTAGGAGATATCATTAGGAAACATGGAGTTAGCTTTCACTGTTATGCCGATGATACTCAGCTGTATATTTCTTCAAAACCCAACGAAACTTACCAATTCACAAAATTAACGGAATGCATAGCTGATATAAAAAATTGGATGACTAGTAATTTCCTACTACTAAATTCTGAAAAGACAGAGATTCTAATTATTGGACAAAAAACTTCCACACGCAATAACCCAGAATACTGTCTAACACTTGATGGCTGCTCTGTCAAGTCTTCGTCGTCGGTTAGGAACCTGGGTGTGCTCTTTGATACCAACCTTTCTTTTGAAAGCCACGTGTCTAGTATCTGTATAACTGCATTTTTCCATCTTAAAAATATATCCAAAATACGCCATATGCTCTCATTGGGAAATGCGGAACAATTAGTCCATGCGTTCATGACCTCAAGGCTAGATTATTGTAATGCTCTACTGGGTGGTTGCCCTGCACGCTTAATAAATAAACTACAGCTAGTTCAAAACGCCGCAGCTCGAGTTCTTACCAGAACCAGGAAATATGACCATATTAGCCCGGTTCTGTCAACACTGCATTGGCTCCCTATTAAACATCGTATACATTTTAAAATATTGTTGATTACCTACAAAGCACTAAATGGTTTAGCTCCGCAGTACTTGAGCGAGCTCTTAACACATTATAGTCCTATAATGTTCATATAAAATGTTTCATATAAAAATGAAGATGACATTTAGTGTTAAACAACACTGAGTAAGCCAGTCAGAAATTTTAGACATTGCGACACCTAATTTTTGTGCCACTTGTTCATTAGTTTTACCATGCACATAGTTCACAGTGTCATCTACGTACATTTGAATATTTACATCCGGACAGACGTCAGGTAAATCATTCAAATACAAACTAAAAAGTAGGGGACCTAATACAGAACCCTGAGGTACCCCTGTAAAACAATCTCTCAAAGACGATACATGATACGATACACAATACTTAATACTTAAAGACTTATAGGCTATTTATTTTCCAACTTAAATTTTTTTTTTTATTTCAATCTGGACATGCCCTAGATATTGTTTGACAAATTTTCTGATTCTTTATTATTGTTCTGTAACACTTTACAATAAGGTTCCATTTGTTAACATTAGTGCATTAGTTATCATGAACTAACAATGAAAACACTTCTAAATCATGTATTAATCTTAGTTAATGTTAATTTCAGCATTTACTAACACATTGTTAAAATCAAAAGTTGTATCGCTTATGTTTAATGGACCTGTATTAACTGAACAGGACAACACTTTTTGGGTAACTTTATTAAATACGATGATAATACATTATACTGTGATAAAAGCTTCAGCAATTATTGTTATATGACAATTTGATATGGTCACATGTCTAACAGCTACATTGCCTTTGTCTTGTTGTTAAAGTAGTGCGTATTTATATGAATAATCATTTGAAGCATATTGTATGTTTTATACACAGTGAAAATAGCCTATATGTGACCGAAATTGTAAGCAGGCTGATTATCTAGATGAATGTGAATGTTTATGTGGTTGTCAATGCTAAATATTGTTTTGGATTTATTAATATTTTACCAATAAATAGGCAAGAATATACTGTAAACCTGTGCCTTTCCGAACAATAAAGCACTTGAATGTGTCAAGCTCGTGATCACAACTTCAGAAGTGGGAAGTAGGACATTTCCAATAGCATGTGAAGGCATGCATTATTCTTGAGCAAAAAACATAAAATAACTCTTAATTTTATAATTTACTCTCCTTTAACAGTTGAAAGCAAAACATTCTGAGACTTAGATAAAATGAGTTCTGCTTAATGAAATAAATTATTTTTTCGGTTTCACTTTATTTGCATGGTCCCTTTAACACATTCAGTTGCCTATAAGTAACGTTGCACCTACATCTCTACTAACTCTAACTAGACTGGTAGGTTTAGGGATAGAATAAGTTGACATGTAGTTGCAAAGTTACTTATAGTCAGTAGATTGTCTGTTGGAGGAGCATCACAATAAAGAGTTGGCAGATATTAAGCAGACAGTCTACTCATACTCTAATGAGAGTTAGTTGACATGTAGTTGCAAAGTTACTTATAGTCAACAGGATGTTCAAAGGGGACCATCAAAATAAAGTGTTACCATTTTTTCTTGTAAGTACAATGAGCTTTAAGTAAAAATGAAGTGAAATTGACTATTAGGTTTTAAAGGGATACTATTGCTCAAAAATATTGATTGTCATCTATATGATGATAAGCCAAACAAACCAACGCTTCAGTCTTAAAGAAAATTAGAGTAAAAAAAGTGCCTCACAAAGTGAAGTTTGAGTAAATGGCTGTTCAGGATCTAGTTTGTGTCTGGCATCTAAAGAGCAGAGCTGTTAAATAGGTCAGAAAGATGCTGAATATCTCCCCCAATCTCCATTTAACAAGGGAGGATGTGGAAGAATTTTTCCTCATCAGGGAAATTTGAGAAAGTTTATGAAAACTAGGAATATAAACATTCACCAAGGGCAAACATACACGCACATACACTGGCAGACTGATTCTCCTGATATCACTCTGGTTTACTGTTGTTAATGAAAAGAATGAGCACAATAACTGGCTCTGTTGTTCTGTGATCTCATCTAAGATGAACTGCAGCTTGAACACGTTGCAATATTTCACTCGTTAAATGTGGAATCATGAAGTTGTTTCTTCAAACTGTCTCGACGGCAGAAGAGCTCGTATGTTTTATCAGAAATTCATGCCAGAATCGTTAGCACGATAAAGCCACTCCCGGACGTCATGTAAGAACAAAACTAACTCTGGCTTTAGACTTTATTATAAAGAGACATGAAAAGTGAAAATTCTGGCCACAACTTTGAACCTCACAGAAAGAAAGTCTGTTCGGCATTTTGCATAAACAGTACAATTAAATTGTCTTTTTTTGTTGTTGAAACTACTATGTGAATAAACTATAATCTGACATCACAGTTTATAGTTTAACGACTTTCCAAAATACCTCATATTTAGCTGTACAAAATCCTGTTATTGCATGTATTCATATTTGCTTAATTTAGGTTAAATCTGTAACCTTGTTGTTCATTCTGGCATAACTGTTTTGGTGTTATTAATGTTGTCTATTTAATTTTACCAGTATCACCACAGAAACGGTTCACCTGTATACATATTATGGTTTCACCATTTGTATCACTCCACTTACAACATTTCTCACAGTAAGTGTCATGGCGAAGGACCAAACACACTATCATTTTTTAAATACACTGTAAAATGTAATAAGTTGACTTTACTTAAGGAAACCAATTGCCTTAAAATTTCCAAGTAAAGTAGTGTATACATTTTTTGTTGGCACAACTTAAAGGCACACTATGCAATAATTGTACCTTAATATAACAGCTTCAAAGTCTTTTCGGTGGTAAACAAACTCATAGTAGGGCGAATCATCCTGGTAGTAAAGCTTGGGTGGGGGACGCCGCTGGAAAAACCAGCAATGCAAGTCTGAGAGGAGCGCCCCCGACAAATCTCGCGAGAATCACGACATGCTTTACAGCAACGACGTCACACACATCAACAAAAACATATGAAGCACGAAGACACTTGCGTGCATTTCAGACGTGATACTCGAAGATGGAAAAAGCAAAGAAAACGCGGTCGGAAGAGACTAGGAAAAGGAAAAGAGAATCTGACCGCGTGAGGAATCGGACAAGAGTCCCACTCGGTCGGGCTTTTCACTTGTTGGCGCGAGCTAAAAAGCACCACTGGATGCAACAGTGATGCTGACCTGGCGATCTTGTTGATGGACTAGTAAGTAAATCTTTCTAAGTTTGTGTGCATTTTATTTTGTGATTTCACCGGAATGAATAGAGAGTCTCCGCAACGGCAATAGATTGAAGAGCGCGTCCGAGTGAAGACCGCACGCGCGCCGCCACAAGAGACACTATGTATCCATGACACTGATTGCAGCGGACACGAGCGCTCAGGTTGAGTTCAAAAACACATCTCTTATTTAAAGGCACACTATGCAAGGTTTGTACCTTAATATAACAGCTTCGAAGGGGTATCAGGCCGTGAGTGCAGAGACACTCTGCGTGAGTGGTATTTACGACAGTAACGTTAAATACAAGTACTCCACAGCGACTCTAGGGGTCGCTGTTTGACAAAAACGGAATTCCTGCATAGTGTGCCTTTAATAATATTTGTATAGAAAACTTGTTAATCAAGTATACTCAAGTACTGTTGAATTAAAATCATTAGTTGTGTTAACTTCTCAGAGTTCACATTACTAGGAAAATATCAGAAAACCGATTGCCTTAAAAAAAGCAAGTAAAGTGAAATAGGACTAGTATGTGGTACTGACAAATGCTTAGTATAGTTTACACAAGAGTTCTAGTAACTAAAAAATAACTGTAGAGCATACTTGATCATTTACTTTAAATACAATTTAATTGTTACCATTGTTGTGTTTTGCATGCTGAATGTTGAAGTCTGTGTGACTCAAGCATGACCAATTACAAGATTGTCACAAATATAGAGGGATTATATAAACCCAATTAAAAGTTTCACAACGTGTTTAGGACATAAGTGTTAGCAACAAAATTATAAAAGATCATTAATTGACATGAAATATAGTTACGTTATACATCATTCATTCATTCACACACACACACACACACACACACACACACACACAAATACACACACACACATATATATTATTTTCCTTTGACACCAAATAACTGATTTCTTGTTGCATTGCTGCATCAATGGAAAGATAATTACAATAAAGTAAATGAAGGTGCAAGTGCCCAACCAAAGGGAACACTAAAATATTTTAGTCAACTTATGTGATTTTCTATGCGAATTCGCGTCAAACGCCAAATAAAATAATTTGCGCATATCGCTCCAGACGCTCAATTCACGTCAACCGCGCCGCGCTAAACACCTCATTCACGCCACAGGACCTCTAGATGCGCGCAAACGCGTCTTTACATTGACTTAACATTGAAATCACTCCTGCAAGACGCTCTATTCGCGTTTGGTGAGCAGGTTATCACATTCAATCATTCGATTTCTCTAATCTACATAAATTTTTTTAGCATATAGTTTATAGCATATAGCTTTAAAATATTTTATATAATACTTTTACATACAATAGAGTTCAAAAGTGCCCGACCCCTTTTTCAATGGCAATAGTCGGTATATAAAAATACCGGTTTTAGTGAGGGAAAGAACTACAGTGAAGCATTGCGAACAGCATAATCTAATTAAAAACTATGTAGAAATATTAAACTACTCATTTACGAACGTTGTTTACAATATATTTACATTATATAAACAATATAAATATAAAACAATATATTTAAACGGTCATGAACTGAGAATTAAAATGTTCCTTGATCTTTTGACATTAGCTTTCGCTCTTCAGCAATCGCTCTCTGTTGTTGTCCTTTCTATTTGGTGTTGTTTGTCTGTGAAAGAGTGAAATATATTGTATGATGGCGAGTGAACAGTTCAAAAGATGTGTGCAGCCCTGCCCTAGATACTGTGTGAACTGTTTTGGAGCGCAGCACGCCCGGGCAGCTCTCGAGGGTGACTGTGAAGCACTATCAATGAGAGTGCTGCTCTCCCGCCTGGCTTGTTTTGAAGAGCATGGCCAGGCTCACGCTCCCCACGGTTCTGGTCCCGCATCCGTTGAGGTGGCGCGGCGATTGAGTTCGTGGGGATCGCAAAGGGATCTTGCAGATGAGAATGAGACTGCTGCGGCACTTTCTCATTCTTCATCTGGAGATCCTGAGGCTCCTGTTCGTGGTGCAGAAGCCTGCGCTGCGGCTTCTTCTGCCCATGATCAGGCCACGATGCTTGAGCTCTCTGCTCTCTGCTGATGTGCTCAGCATCGAGGCATATGATCGTGAACAAGACTCACCGGTTCACGGTCATGTGTATGAGGAGCTTATTGAGGTTGTGACTCGTGCTGTGGCCAGACTCAACATTAGCTGGCCACAAGATGAGCAGGGAACGCAAATGAAAAGCAAAATAGATGAGTGTTTCCTGCAGCACAGGTCACACAGCCTCAGCGCCGGGGTTTACCGTTTTTTCCCGATCTCCACCATCGTGGGAAAAACCCCATTCGTCCCGTGTCCATAATCCAGCAGTGGTTGATTATAGTAATGTTTTAGGGGCGAGGGATATGGGAAATGGGAAGATGCCAAAAGTGGAGGAGGCACTCGCTGGATACCTCTCTCCTGAAGCAGCATCTTCCCTTAAAGCCCCGGCGCTGCCCAGTAAACCATGCAGAGATACTTCTGCATTGGTTGGAAGGGCTTATATTGCGGCAGGTCGTGCTAGTTCATGTCTGCATTCGATGGCTATTTTGCAGGCATACCAGGCCGACCTCCTGAAAGACTTGGATGAGGGGGAGGGTCCAACACCGGAGGATATTTCTGAACTTCGTAGAGCCACAGATTTGTCTCTCCGGGCTAGTAAAGAGACGGGCCGTGCTATCGGCCGCTCTATGGCAGCTATGGTAGCCACGGAGAGGCATCTGTGGCTGAATTTATCAGGCATCAAGGAGAAGGATAAATCGTTTCTCCTTGATGCGCTGCTCTCGTCTTCTGGCCTGTTCAGTGACGCAGTTATAATCTGTCGTCGACAGGTTCCAGGAGACGAAGAAACAATCTGTGGCGTTTCAGCAGTTCCTCCCCCGTCGATCTAAACCCAAGTCGAGTAGGGTGGGGCAAAGAGATCAGCCTCAGCCGTCATCGAGCTCCTCTTACCACCAGGAGCAAAGAGAGAGCGTTTCCTCTAGAGCCCCTCCTTCGGGAGCTTGGCAACAGAGGAAGCGCTCTCAGCCGAAGTCTTCCGGCCAGAAGGGCGATTTGAGAGACGTCCTTCAGGCTAGGAGGGCTTCGGGAAAGAGGTCCTAACTGGGGTAGTAGGATCTCTGAGGGCTCCCCCTTGCTTACTATTCCCATCATCGTGAATCAAATCAGATCCGAGGACTGGTTTGTCACGATAGATCTAAAAGATGCGTATTTTCATGTATCCATCCTTCCGTGTCACAGGAGGTTCCTTAGGTTCGCTTTCGGGGGGGGAAGCTTACCAATATCGGGTTCTTCCATTCGGCATAGCACTCTCTCCCCGCACGTTCACCAAATGCATGGATGCAGCACTAGCTCCATTGAGGCTTCAGGGTATCCGCATACTGAATTATATTGACGACATTCTGGCGATGGTGTCCGGGATACGGCTAGGCCAGGCCATCACTGTAAACCAATTTCAAAGACTGCTGTGCCTCATGGCAGCGGCATCCAACATTATACCTTTGGGCCTTCTTCAAATGAGGCCCCTTCAGTGGTGGCTGAAAGCCAAAGGGTTTTCCCCCAACGGAAATCCGTTCCGTATGATCAGAGTAATGTGCAGATGCCTTCGTTCTCTAGTAATATGGAAGAAACCTTGGTTCCTGTCCCAAGGGCCAGTGTTAGGAGCGTCATGTCGCCGGAAGATCGTTTCGTCTTTTCGACAGATGCCTCCCTCACTGGCTGGGGCGCGGTCATGGACGGCCGCTTTGCCAGGGGTCTGTGGCAGGACCATCATCTTTCTTGGCAGACTGATCTCATAAAATTGCGTGTGTATGACACGCCAATTCGTATTTCCATTTTTGCCGTGCTATCAACACGCACAATCGCTTTTCAGCGTGTTTATGAACGCAGTTGACTTAACGTTATTACTGTATATATAAATATATGACCTATCTCCACCCCGTCCCTAAACCTACCCGTCACTGGGGTTAATAGCATTTATGAGTCTTCCCCTGCCATCCTAGGGAAAAAAAATATCGCTCCCCAGATGTAGATCTACATTTTGCTTCGTTTCGCTCGAAAATTTAATGACGTGTACATATACGCGGAATCACTTGGACATTAATGGCGTAGACATACACGCGGATATCTCAAAATGCGTATAGATAACACGCCACTTGACTTGAAAGTGGCGTGTCTGTTTACGCAAAAGTCATGATGTCATGTTGTTCTTGGCATATAAATTGCCTAGAGATGTTGGCTGTGTTCAGGGCTCTGAGGAGCTTCCTCCAAGACATCAAGGGTTACCATGTCCTAGTACGATCGGACAATACATCAGTGGTAGCTTATCTGAACCGACAAGGGGGACTCAGATTGCGCCCTCTATACAGGTTGGCGCATCAGATTATCCTATGGTCCCAAGGGAAACAACTGTCTATCAGGGTAATGTACGTTCCGGGGGTTCAGAATCAGGGAGCAGACATCCTGTCGAGGCAGGGGCTGAGGCCATGGGAATGGAGACTTCATCCAGACGTGGTGAAGTCGATATGGGAGAGGTTTGGACCGATGGAAGTGGATCTATTCGCGTCTCGAGAGACGTCCCACTGCCCACTTTGGTTCTCCCTCACACATCCAGCCCCACTGGGGTTGGATGCCATGGTACAGGCCTGGCCGAGACTTCGCCTGTACGCTTTTCCCCCGATCACTCTGCTCCCGGGAGTCCTGGAGAGGGTCCGTCAGGAGCGCATCAGTCTACTACTGGTTGCCCCAATGTGGCTGGCCTGAGTATGGTTTTCAGACATAATACCACTCCTGATAGGTCCGCCATGGCAGATTCCTCTGAAGAGGGATCTGTTGTCTCAGGCGGAAGGCACAATATTTCACCCTCGCCCGGAGCTGTGGAACCTGTGGGTCTGGCACCTGAGGGGGCTCAGTACCTAGATGCTGGACTATCAGCTGGGGTGGTTGAGACCATACTTAGCTCTAGGGCTCTGTCCACTAGGAGATTATATGGCCTCAAATGGAATGTTTTTTCCACTTGATGTAGAGAACATGAGTTAGATCCAGTTAACTGCCCAGTGGCTTCAGTTCTGGAGTTTCTTCAAAATTGTCTCTCTGCGTGTCTCTCCCCTTCCACACTTAAGTTGTACGTGGCTGACATTGCGGCTTTCCATGCACCACTGAGTGATGGGCCTCTGGGGAGGAACCAGCTGGTCATTCGCTTTCTCCGTGGTACATGGAGGATAAGACCGACGACCAGGTCCAGGGTTCCTGCCTGGGACCTGGCGGTGGTTCTCGAAGGGTTATCCCTGGCCCCCTTCGAACCCCTTCAGTCGGCTTCGCCCAAGGACCTGACGTTCAAGATGGCTTTTCTCTTAGCTATTACCTCTCTAAAGAGGGTGGGAGATCTTCAAGCCCTGGCAGTAACACCAGCTTGCTTGGAGTTTGCCCCTGGCGGAGTTAAGGCCATTCTGCACCCGAGGCCTGGCTATGTGCCTAAGGTGCCTTCTAACACGGCACGGTCTACGGTCCTGCAGGCATTTCATCCTCCACCTCATGTGTTGGCAGAAGAAGAGAGGCTCCATTTGCTCTGCCCTGTCAGAGCTTTGAGCGTTAACCTCGAGAGGTCCTCTTCTTGGAGGAGGTCGGACCAACTGTTAGTGTGTTTTTGGTCACCTAAGAAGGGGCTCCCTTCATCCAAACTAACCGTTAGTAATTGGATTGTTCAGGCTTGTTCTCGGCCTACAGGGTGCGCAATTTGCCTTCACCTTTGGCCATAAGGGCTCATTCTACTAGAGGCATGGCGTCCTCTAGGGCCCTCCTCTCGGGAGTGCCCCTTCAGGAGATCTGTGAGGCAGCCGGTTGGGCTACCCCCCACACTTTTATAAGGTTTTATAGTCTGCACCTCCCTAGTACGCCTGGCGCACTTGTGCTCTCGTCCTAGCTGAGTGCCTGAGATCAGTTTCACTCTAGGGCAGGCCTTTTTCGGTGCGTGACCTAGTGGGCATTCGTTCCCCAAAGAGTCGTTTTCAATGACGCAGTGCAAGTTCCCTCGAAAGGGGAACGTCTCGGTTATGACTATAACCCTTGTTCCCTGAGAAGGGAACGAGACACTGCGTCGTCCTGCCACGCCCCTCAATGCCTGAGAGTGGCTTGCTTCATCACTAGGCTAATGTGTGTGTGTGCCGGCATCACTTTTATGCATCCGGGTATGCCGTCACATGTTACGTCATGACGCAACACCAATCAGGATTGGAATAGTTTCATTCATACTTCAGAGGCGCACGCTAAGGGAGCGTCCCCAAAGAGTCGTTTTCAACGATGCAGTGATTCGTTCCCTTCTCAGGGAACAATGGTTATAGTCATAACCCCAGACGTTTACATCACCCTGTCTTTGGCCCCTCCCACTGGAGCGTTAGAGAATAGTGACAACCAGAAAAGATCGACACACAACACCATCGCCTTCCAAACGATCCTAATGCTAGGAAAGTGTTTGTTTGTTTTTTCAACAATGTGAATGTCTCAGCAGTGCATTATTTGTTTGTATTTGGTACATTTCACTGTGGATTATTTGGTACATTTCGGCGCAGGCTTTGCAAACAGACTTTTACAATAGGGATCTGCCAGCAACACCACAAACATGTGTAGTAACCATGTTTATTCTAATGCCTGATCTGTGATAAGTGATTTCTGATGTAAAATTATTCAAATTCAGACAGATTATCTCTTAAAATTGTTCAATACTGTTTATGCATTAGTAAATCAAGCCAGTGACTTGACTAAACGATCAACTTCACTTCGAGCTGCAAACGGAGACGTGAAGTCGGACACTTTCTGGTTCCCGCGTGACCGCTCACGTGGTGTTTGCATACTTTACCATAGCTGAAGTGAAACAAATGCAATATTTGCCAAATGCACAGATATTTCAGACACATTTTCATTCAATACTTTACTGCTTCACACAGCATCTGTTTGAACAAGAATAAAGTTCAAAATAACCCTATATCAATGAAGTGGAGTCAACGTTTTTTAATCAGTTTTATTTTGATAAACATGACACAATATAACATCGCAACTACATGAAAAGACTGTTTACTGTTATAAAAAAACTGATTTGTGAGCTTTAGTGGAACTAAAGGTGTGAGAATAAACACGAAACGCACGTGATCGTTGTCATGCGAATAGTGGAACAGCTGTCTCGTCATCAGAGCTTGTGCAGCTGCTCTTGAGAAGCTGCGCTGGCTGAGTTCTCCGGCTACTCTCGAAACGCTCTCGCAGTACTTTGATGGCATACGTCACAGTCATGTGGCGTCGGCGCTGCATCAAGTCGGGCAAAATTTTCACGTCAGCCGCCGATCGGTCTGCGCAGAGCTGCATTAAGTCGAACAAGCCTATCATTTACGCGATCAACTGTCAATCTGTCATCTGCTCAATGCTCATCACTGCAACCTTTCATGTGATGGGAATACATCTAACTTTTCACAATTCGTTAATCTCTTGATAGTTGTAATAGTAAAAACGTAGTAAAAGATTTCCAGAGGGTTCCACATGTAATACTAGCTATTTCATATGCAAACATGTTAGCCAATCACAGCAGTGGGCGTTTACACTGAAGTCTCACACAGACATGCCCCTTCAAACAGAGTTCAAATCAGAGGCTACAATCTGGCTTGGGAAAATGCCTTTTATTTCTAAATTATGACAATTTTTGATGTAAAAATCATACTAACATTTATAAGGGCACCCCAAGAAACATTTTACAATAATAAAATAATCCAGTTCATGACCCCTTTAAAGCTTATTGCCAAATATGCAAATAATATACAAAACGATTCAGAATTTTTTTTTTGTGAGCATAGGGAGAACGACTTCATGGGAGTGGGTGGAGATAAAGAGCTATATTTGAGCTGGTGCTTTTTTCGACTCTGATTGGTGTAATTTTCTGCAGATACAATGGATTAACAACCTTGTAGCTCACAGCAGGTCTGTCTTTAAATGTTTACAAGTTATCATTCAAAATCAATTTCCTTATGGAGAGTTTTTACTTCCGGAACCCAACTGTTGCAATCTGCTTTTAACAGCATTCCTTCGATACTGGGTCTAAAGTGACATTTTCGAATTAGTAACTGAGGCTTGTTAAACTGTCAACTTGAAATTTGAATCCATTGCAGAAGGAAGGAAGTAGTTTCACAAAAAAAGAGGTTTGTTTTAAGAAACCTCATTGTTGTTTCATATAAATTAACACTCGTGTAGTCAATCTGTTGTATAAAAGCAATATCACACTCGTAGCCTTGTGATATGGCTCATATATTCCATACAATTAATTATATGTTGTTGTTATTATTAAATAAAAATGGTTAAAAAAACTAATAATAAAAATAATAAAATTAATTTAAAAATAAGCTGTTTGGTTTCAGTATGTAGATCTTTCTGCACATTTAAAGAGTTTCAGGTCCTATTTCATACCTGTTCATTGAAAATCTTTATTGAAATATGCTTTAGGGTTATGGTGAGATTATGGTTCCTGAAGTCCGGTCCGGATTCATGTGTCATGTGTCAGGAGAATATTATTAGGATGAATATCGACAGAATCGGCCAGCAGATTTTCATATGTATTTAATGAAACTTATAGCTCATCTGTAAACCAAAAACATATGTTTCATTTATGAGGCGTTGCGTTCTCATAAGACGAGGCGTTCATGCATTAAAGCGTTCAGGGGATATTTTGCATGATTTTCCATGGCCTGGTCAGAAGGCCTTCAGGATGCGGCGGCTCGTGGAGCGTTTGCATTCGAATGAGCGCTGCAGTTTCCCGGTAGAAGATAATAATTCTGACTTTCTCAATGAGAGATGAAATGTTTACTCAATCTGAGTCGCCCGTGGCTGTGAAGCTTTCTGCTCTAAAAATCAGAAATGAATCTGTGCTTGAAGTGCCAGTTAAACAGAGGCAGATATCCGCAACTATCTTCACACTCATGCATACACATCCAGTGGCCTCACAGGACTAAAGTCACATTCACAATTTTGTGATGTCATTGCATTAGATTACATTTTAAAAGAAGTCCAGTCAAGCAAGTTGCAATGCATTTTCTTGTTGGCAGTTCAGAGCGGCAGTGATGACCATCTAATGAAGAATGAAGTAAATAAAAATGTAAGCAAGTAAGTAAATAAATGAACAAGTAAGTAAATAAGTGTCACGCGAGGTTACTGTTTAGGTTGTACTTCTTACTTGATAATTTCCAGAGACATCAGTGTTTATATCCGAACAAAAAAACACTTGTATCCCAGTACTCCTGTGATAATTTAAATATATGTAACAGAAATAATGATACTATAGAACATGACCTATAGAATATTTATAGGTCATTCTGAGGTCACCTCAGCCCCACCACATCCTCCAAATTTACCCCAAATAGTCTTGCTTGTTTGTGCTGGTTTGTGCCGGTAAAATTTTGTGTTTTGTTTTTTTAGATATTAGTCATTGAATTATAGGTGATGATGCCACTCATCCGCCTTGCGTTGCAACTGCCAACAGTGCCCTTACTTGATTGGCATGGTGTATGCCCGAAAGTAGCGATCGACGGCATTCTTGTTCGAGTGACCTCAGAATTACTTATACGTATTATTTTAATATTTAAAAAACCAAAGCAGCACAAAAAAAAAATAATAATCACCACAAATCAGAACAAACGGAGCACAAACGATTGAGACTATTTTGCTGGCGTTTTGCATATGGTGTGGGGGGGGGGGGGGGGGACAACTTCACGCAGGTCAATTATATCCGTTTTTGTAGATGTGTGTCATCTGTACTCAAAAAATGCGAAGGAAAAAACATTCTATTTTTAGTACTTTGTTGACGTCTAAATGTCAGTTTCAGTTGATCTATGTTTGTTCTCGTCTGTTATGTTGGTTGCTGTTCTCTTGCGTTTCTCCTGTTCCCTTGTGCTTCTGCGTGTTTGTTTGTTGTTTTGATTTAACTGTTAACAAATGTGACTGCTACAAGTAGATCCTGCCTCAACTGTCGTTTGCTGCAACCTGACTGTGACAATAAGTAAATAGTAAATAAGTTAATAATTAAATAAGTAGGAAAGTAAAAAAGTATATATAGGCAACTAAGCAAATAGACCAGCTTAAAACAAGTAATTGATGTCAAGGCCCTTTGATATCCTTTGATATCCATGAATATCGTTTGTAACCATGATGACTAAAATAAATATCAAAGATGGTAACGACTTTATTACACCTGAAATTGTTTGTTATTGAAAAACAATTCTAATTTAATTTGATCCATCAGATCATGAGCCAAGTGTGTGCTGTGCATTGTGACTATCACCATATGAACTGTATTTAGCGGCCTAAACCGGACTGACATCTGTATTCTGCTGCTGCTGTGTGAACGCTGCAATCGTCACAAAGAACGGAGAGTAAAAGCTGCAGATATCTTAGGTGTGGATCTGGACGCTTGTCAGTGGTCTTATCTGTAGTTCATTGTCCTGTAAATGTCAGCAGCATCCTCAAAATGCTTGGCCGCTTTGAGGGAAAGATGCTGTTTTCCTCAAATGTCAAGTGTCTTTTAAATGCTGACCTGCAGATTCGATATAAAACACTCAATTGTAGTATTATTCCACATGTACTCTGGAATGACACAAATGATGGCTATGAATCCTGAGCGTTTGCCAGTGTTATTTTAGGGGGCTTTCACACTAGGCACGTTTGCTATGGTCTGAGTCCAAAAGTGATTGTTCCCGGTGCCCCCCGAAGCGTTGTTCTGGTTTCACACTCAACTTGATTCTATCGAACCCTATTGCATATGAGTTCATATAATGTCATCACAGACAGGCACGGCACGGCACAAAACACTGCATTGACTCCCTATTAAACATCGTATACATTTTTATATATTGTTGATTACTTACAAAGCACTAAATGGTTTAGCTCTGCAGTACTTGAGCAAGCTTTTAAAGCATTATAGTCCTTCACATCTATTGCGATCTCAAAATTCCGGCCAGTTGATAATACCTAGAATATCAAAATCGACTGCAGGTGGTAGATCCTTTTCCTATTTAGCACCAAAACTGTGGAATAGTCTTCCTACCATTGTCCGGGAAGCAGACGCACTCCGTCAGTTCAAAGCTAGACTAAAAACACATCTCTTTGACCTAGCATACACATAATACATTATAGACTTCTATAATTCAATGTTAGGCTGCATAGATTAGGTCAGCTGGAACTGGGAACACTTCCCTTAAATCCTGATGTACTCGCTACATCATAAGAAGAATGGCATCTACGCTAATTTTAGTGTCTTTGTTTATCCCGAGGTTTTCCCGCAGCCTGCCGGATCCAGGCCGTATCCAGATCTGATGAAGGAGCTTCGCCTGGACCCGATGACAATGCAGTGCTGAAGTGTCAACTATCCTCTCTCTAGAGGATCCCTTTCCCACTCTACAGATAAAGCGTTGTTGAAAATCCGGCTCGCGTACCCCGAAGTGATAAAATAAAACAAAATTCTTTATCAAATGTACAGGCAAGACAAGTAGTTTGTTGAGGTGTGGTTTGTAGGGAAATTACAAACCTGCACACATATATTCTAACGAATATAACTATAGAATCAATTTTTAATGTGCATGTGAACGCATGTGAACGGCATCAGGTCACAGGTTCGCGTTTAAAGTCTGCTTAGAGAGAACGCCGTCGTCTTAGTGGCCCCTAATGTAATAACAAATGACAATTTAGCTGTAAGTGAATCAATAAAAAAAAAAAGCTTTAGCTGGAAATTACATTATTCAAAAATCGCTATAAAGCCAAAACAATCTATGTTACCGTAAATTGTATGTTTATCTCTGTAAAGCTGCTTTGAAACAATCTACATTGTTAAAAGCGCTATATAAATGAAGATGACTTGACTTGACTTGACTTGACATGATAGAAAACAGGGCACGGGTCAATATATTCCCCTGGTTTCTTAAGCCTAGTCCTGAACTAAAATGCATGTTTGAGCTGTTTGAACTGAAAGCAAATTGGACTGGCATATCTTAAAATATGTCAGTGCCATTGTTTTGTCTCAAGATGCACACCAGTAATGTTTTTTTTTTTCCAAGGCTAGTTTATAAAAGCTACTCAATGTCCTAAGGCCTAATCCTGGCTTAATCTAAGCCGCCTGTGAAACCAGGCCATTTTATTAATTTTGTGCTATAATGTGCAGCAGAGTGAACGACACTTCGGTTTACTATACTGTATGTGCGTCGCATGAAGTAGCTTTCTGCTGCTTGCAAACAAACTCTTTTGAGGAGACATCAGATTGCGAGCCATTCATTTGCCACACTGATTGCACTCACTGTGCATGATTACTCTCGCTTGTATCCTTTACATGTGTTTTGTTGAACTAATGACATCACCATCGGCTAAAATACATGCACAGTTTACTTTACTTCCTAAACAATGGCCTCCTCGAGCCCGAGTCGCTTTTTACATTCAGCCAAATCGCGCCACAGTTTCAGTGCAACCCACACTCAGACCACCTCTTACAGGTAGTCTCGGGTTCTATACACCAGTGCGCACCCAGGTCCGTTTGATAGCTTTCACATTATCAATTTTTCATGCAGCCCGAGCTCTGTTTCGAACTAAACTGCCAGTCTGAAAGCACCCTTAGGGGGCCGTTCACAGAGAACACGTTTTTCCATTCCACTGCGCTACTTTTCCTTTGTTTTTCAATGTAAACATGCTAGACGGACATATTGTCCATTGCGCTCGCGTCTCACATCTTTTGCAGCATCTCGCGCATGACACAGTGTTTTAAAAACAAGGCGCTCACGTAAAAAGTTCAACTTTTTCAAAAATGCATCTCGAGACCATGCCTTTTTTCCATATTAAAATGCCCGCGTCTCGCATTTTTCAAAGCAAAAATGAGTTCTGTGCAAATGGCCACTTAGTGTCGTTGAAATATTGTTGCAGTTTTTATTACTATTTTGAATCACTTTTTATTTTTATATTCTCCTTTTAATTTTATCGTTTAGTAATGTTTTTTGTTTTCATTTTTAGTTTTTTTGTCTATATACAGTATTTTTTTTATAATTTTATAAGTGTGTATATATATATATATATATATATAATACTTCACTTAACACATTTATTTTATTTCAAGTAACAAATGTGTTTTTTATGGATTTAGTGGTAACACTTCACCATAAGGTCTTATTTTTAAACATTTCATATATTAACTAACATCAGTTAACTATTACTGCATTTATTAAAGTTAAATGTTAGTAATAAAATTTTTTGTTGTTTACTGAATGTTCATGTTAGTTCTTTATAGTCAAGTCATCTTCATTTATATAGCGCTTTTAACAATGTAGATTGTTTCAAAGCAGCTTTACAGAGATAAACATACAATTTACGGTAACAGAGATTGTTTTGGCTTTATAGCGATTTTTGAATAATGTTATTTCCAGCTAAAGTTAGTTTTGATTGATTCACTTACAGCAAAATTATCATTTGTTATTACATTAGGGGCCACTAAGACGACGGCGTTCTCTCTAAACAGACTTTAAACGCGAACCTGTGACCTGATGGCGTTCACATGCGTTCACATGTGCATTAAAAAATTTATTCTATAGTTATATTCGTTTGAATATATGTGCGCAGGTTTGTAATTTCCCTACAAACCATGCCCAAACAAACTACTTGTCTTGCCTATACATTTAATAAAGAATTTTTGTTTTATTTTATCACTTCGGGGTACGCAAGCCGGATTTTCAACAACGCTTTATCTGTAGAGTGGGAAAGGGATCCTCCATAGGGAGAGGCTAGTTGACAATTCAGCACTGCATTGTCATCGGGTCCAGGCGAAGCTCCTTCATCAGATCTGGATACCGCCTGGATCCGGCAGGCTGCGGAAAAACTCGGGATAAACAAAGACAATAAAATTAGCGTAGATGCCATTCTTCTTATAATGTAACGAGTACATCAGGATTTAAGGGAAGTGTTCCCTTATACTGCAATAACTAATGTTAACAGATACAACTTTTATTTAAAAAATGTAGATTAACTGAGATTAATTATTGCTGTAGAATTATTGTTTATCGTTAGTTTATAAATGTTATCTGATGTAGTTAACTAATGTTAACAAATGAAGCATTATTGTAGTGTTACCATTTTGGTTTCAGTTTTGGGTTTAGTTAACTATAATAACCCTGTCATTCACATGGGTTTCTACACTCTGGCTGTGTCTGAAATAGCCTCCTATATCCTTAAATAGGGTACTATTCAAGGGGACAGCCGTTTGTAGTGGTGTGGTGAAAACATAGTGGACGTTATTGAGTGCACTCATTCAATCCCACAAGGCACTGCAATAACGAGTGTACAACTGATGTACACTCAACGGCTAGAGAATACCCATTATGCACTGTGAGAGTCACGTGTTGAATGAATTCCCGCGTCTGACCAGAAAATGGCGCCTGCAGCTGAATCATCCGTCCATTCATTTTCCGCTAATCCAATTTGGCTATAGCGTAATTTCATACAGGTATAAATTCCTTTTTAATTGAGTATTAAATAGTTTAATTACGGTTGCTACGCTTCAAATGATTATTACTATAAAAGAGCGGCACGCCTTCCAGCGCACTCAGGGCCAGATGTACGTACATTTGCGAACGCAGCGTTAATAGCGTCATGACCAAGACGCAGAAAGCACTTGATGTGAAACCGCAGTGTGCGTGTTATGTATATACACAACCGAAACACAACCCCTCCCGTCATTTCAGCTCCAATGATGGCATCAAAACAATGAAAGCATGGAAAAGCGGCTCTCCACGTCTCTGCTTTTGTCGGCGAAAAAGTTAAGAAGTTCAACGCTAAGCCCTCAGTACCGAGCCGAGCAGTTCGCACGTGACTTTTATGAAGTGTTTCCCATACATAGACTAATTTGTGGAGGTGCGCCACAGAATCAACACCGGGCGCCACATATTGCGTTTCGTTCATTTTTATTTATAAAGCACAATTTAAAAACAACTGAGGCTGTAAAATAAGTGTAAAACATAAAAGTAAAATCCTGAAACAGCAGGTCAAGGTATATTAAACGCCAAAGAAAATAAATGCGTCTTGAGGGAGGACTTAAAGGTAGATAAAGTTGGGGCAGTTCTGATGTGAACCGGGAGAGTATTCCATAGTTTAGGGCCAATGACAGAAAAGGCACGATCACCTCTATTTTTTAATCTTGTCCTGGGAACTTGCAATATTCCGGAGTTAGCAGATCTAAGTGACCTTGACTGAACGTAGGGGTGTAGCAAATCTGTTAAATACTGTGGTGTCTCATTACGAATGGATTTAAAAACAAACAATAGAATTTTAAAATCAATTCTATATTTCAATTCTATATTTCCCTGATCTCCCTCCGTCTCTCTGTCACTCACGCATCTCTCTCTCTCTCTCTCTCTCTCACACACACACGCACACACACTCGTGCACGTCTGTCTATGAGGTGCCGTACTGGACAAAAGCGAAGTGACACTGCGCGAGAGAGACCGAGTGTGTCCGAGAGTGCGCTCGACAGTGCGCGAGAGAGAGACAGAGTGTGACTTTTATTTAAAATTATATAAACTAATATAATTTATTTTACTGGACAGTTTAAAGCTCATAACCATATTTTATTGTTACTTGAAGTACTTAGAGTGCAGTGTTCTGTTGCATCATGCAGTATTTGTGCTGAAAAGTAAGAGGAAATGTCTGTTACCTCAATAAATTTAAGGTCATTCCTATTTTATTTGTGTACATTTTAATCATTAACATTAAAGGCACACTTTTTTTACAATTACAGTAAAAACAGTAAAGGGTAAAAAAAAATGAATTCCCCAAAATTTAAATGGAAAAAACGGAATTTGGGAAAAAATAAAACGGATTTTATAGGGCCCTAAGTAAGGTCTTTATACACCACTGAACACATAGTTATGGATCTTATATTGCATTTCTGTCAATAGATTCTCAGAAATATTACACATTGCACCTTTAACATTATTTTATTTATGTCATGTCGAAGAGACATTTATGACGGATATTGGTTTACTTATGGCCTTTTTGAGAACTTGAGCTTAAAGGAGACTTGCGTGTTTGTAGACGTTTAAGAGGCTGTTGTGTCGAACCTTGATTTATTGCAATTTTGAGGCATTCAGTTTTATTTAGATTTTAGAAAATAAACGTGATTGCTCTCCTTACAACTCACAGTTTCTTGTTTTTTCACTGGCATGTCTAAGTATGCATGAGTAATTTTCGCTGTAAGGTATCTGTACTTTTACTCAGTATGTTTTTCAAATATTCTTTACACTTCTGATTTACCATCTTAACTTTAATTGCCCAAACTGGAATATTTATAACATTATCATAACTTGTGACATAATTTAATAACTTGTTTTCGAATTCTGCCACTGTTGGTTTTAGCCTTTTGTAGGTCAGTGGATACTTCTGGATCAGTTGGTCTTGTTGTAATGTTTTCGCACTGGTTTTCAAGCTCAAACCATGAGGCAGATGCTTTTATCCAAACCAACTTGCATTTCATTCAGGTGTACAGTACATTTTATTAGTTAATGCTTTGCCTGAGAATCAAACCCATGCTAAATGATAATAGTTCATTAATTTATATTGTGATTTCAATTGCACGGATAGCGATAAATATGAGCGTGTGCAGAAGAGATCGCTGTCGTTTTCTGAGCCTAAAATCATATACAGAGTGAATTAGTCCTGCTGGTTCAGTGATCATAACACACTAACAAAATGTGTTTCAAAAAGTGAAAACTCCCGTTAGAAACATCCCTGCCGATAGCTGCAACTGTAAATGACATTTACGGACATTATTTTGTAGGTCACGTAAATTTGAAAGAACCCGTCGGATCTGTGAGACCGGGGTCAAAGGTCACGGTAGAGATGCGCTAATTGAGCTGCAGCGCTGCGGTCTGAAGGAGCACACATTTATGAAAGTCAGCGACTAGAACAGCTGAAGCTCACACACAGATGACAGGAACATTCATCACATCCCACTGATTTATAGCACACACACACAGACGCATAATTCTGTTATAATAAATGGCATTAGTGTGAGATTCACTCTGAGCTACTGAGATTTGTTATGCTTCACTCTGGTCTTTTCTGTTCTGAACACAAACACAAACTCTCTGTTTTTCTTTCATGCTGGAACTTTCCACTCCCTTCTATTCTGTTTTTATACAGATCAAATGATTTTCTTTATTCAAAAGTTTTTCAGTGGTGAAGCAAATCTGCGGTGGGATGGCAAAGAAGATTAGATTTCAACCAAGAGCTGTGAGCCTGCAGTCTGAAATGAATGTGATGAGAAAAAAGACATCTTTGCCCGCAAAAAGCACAACCAGACTCCAGAGTGGTCCAGTTCATAAACAAATTGCTCTTATGAGTTGAATCAGTCTGACGAATCCTTTATTAAATGAACTCAGAGCAGTTACAGAATCAATATCTGACTCAGTCGCTTAACTACGTCATTACTTTTAGTAGTTTCTGTTCAATATTAAAGGGATACTTCAGGATTTAGCATTTAGCTTTGTATCAGTAGAAAACCAGTAGTATTTTCGAATTACCGTGCTTCCCCCCCCTCATATCCCCCTGATATGAGAGAAAAATTCATTTTTAGTCTGGAAAAAATCCTCCGATGACGCAAAAATCGCCATTTTGCGTCATCGGAGGATTTTTGTGCCAGTGGCTAAAGACTACAGCCAGTGATCTGCATGTTTTCACCACGCCCCTATGGGGCGAGATCTCACTCACAGAATGTATAGATAGTGTCTTTCTGTAGAAGCTAAGCTAACAGGCTCTTGCCTCTTGGTCTGTGTAGAAAGTTTGTATAGTAGGCTAATCACGATGGCGGAAGGTAGTTTTGAAGTTGAAATGGCAGAAGGGGATTTTGAAGATCAAGTTCAAGTTCAAGTTACTTTATTTATACCCGAAGGTAGATTTTGTTTGCAGTAGAGTCACACACCATCACTGGGTGCGCCTATGGAAACAGATATAGAGTCCTATTGCTGTCGCGAATCTCAGCGATGCCATTTTCTTTTGGACGAGATCGCTGAATCCGCAGAGGTTTGAGTGTAAAAGTGTTAATATTAATTATTTTCAATTAAAAGTTATAACTCACATTGGTTGTGGTTCTTTTTATAAACCTTTAGTGTTACTAGAGTATGGATTAGCCTAGATAATGTATTAGCTTAGAGAAATAGTGATTTCAATTGGAGGAAAACAGTTCATATGCAGAGCTACTAAGCTACTCTGTTGGCATGGTCCTGCCTTGCATCATATTTATAATGTGAAAGTCTAAGTTGTGTTATATACATTAGGCTAGTACATCCCGGTACAACACAGTTTAGCACCATTTCGATGGAAATTTATCAAATACCGATGTATCAAAGCAAGCCTAGTTGTATCCATTTTTCAGATTCTGCCGCCTGTAACTGGTAGGGCAGCAAAGCAAGTGCATTCTGGGAGTTGTTGTCTTTCACCCACATGAGTAAAAAATACATTTTCTGCCTTTTCTCAGTCTAGAATGTTTCAATTTCAAAAATAATTTCACATTTCTACTATATAAATGACCAATATTAAATACACATTTATCTTCCCAGAGGTGAAGTATCCCTTTAAGTAATTGTATTCTACATAGGGATCTTGAAAATTGACATGATGACATGTAGATAAAGGTACACATTTGCAAGAGAACATGATTTGACCTTAATCCTAAGTTTAAATGGGAGTTACAAAGAGTTCAAAGAGCCACATGACCAGGTGCACTCATTTGAATTATTTAGAAATATTAGTTCTTTTTTTTTTTTATTACTTTTGGTTAAAAAAAAATAAGGCCAAAAGGATAAAACTCAACTTGTCGTACGCAGCACTAATACAATGTTAATATATTGCTGAGAACTTATACAGCTGAGTATGAATATGAACACATCAGTGACAGTCTAAACACAGCTGTGAAAGTATTGTGTGGATTTAGAGGATATCACTCATGTATGCACGGATAAGCTGTTTGTTTAAATATGCATTTATTCTAATCAAGTTGACTCTTTTAGATGTGTGTTATATGCCAGCAAAGAAAATGTAAACATTGATTCTTTTATTCGCTTACTTCTTCACACTAATAATAATAATATAATTTACACGTACTGTACCATGTGGCCTGACTGTCTCCTGTGTTAACTATGGGATGTTTGCTACTTGGCACTCCCATGAGCTCACAGTGCCAACCAATGGGGCCGTTTCCATGGCAACAGCTGGCAGGGAGGCATGTGAGAGATTTTTTTAGCATTTATAGGCGGGTTTGGATATGTATACGTACAGCAAGATGTAGATGATAATCTTAGTGCAAAACAATAAACAAAGTTTGTTTAAAGAGTTTTCTAATGGAATGTAAAAAAGAACAATCTGTCATCGGTTAAAATAAAAATTGTTCTCCCAGAAAATTAGCGAAATGTTTTTTTTTTTTTTTTTTACCAAAAATCTGTCAATCGTTAGGAATCATTGATCTAACATTGAATCCTGAACCGGTTATACAGTATCTGCATCATATGCATCAAACACGCTTTCCGGTCTCACATTCATGGCTGATCAAGGCAAATGATAATTTATTGTCTCATATTTTATGTTGGAAAATGTCATTTTTACATGCTAAATATGCACAGAATGCAGGATACTTTCTGTGCCTACATAACAACCTGGGCCATCTGTTCTCTCTGTCTTTGTGTGTGTGTAAGCATGGATCATACTGCGAAGCCGGAGATTGCTCACAAATTCTGCTTGTAAACAAAGACAGACGACTATGCATTACACTACTCTCTCTCTCTCTTTCTCTCTCTCTCTCTCTCTCTCTCTCTCTCTCTCTCTCTCTCTCTCTCTCTCTCAAACACACACACACATGCAGTACTTCTGTGAGGGTCCACTACTGTCAATCGCATGTGAAAGTTTTTCAGTTTCCCTGCAGAGGTGTCTTTCTAACAAGAGAGAGAAAAAGACAAATATGTGCATATTTCAGTTAAAGTTTAAGGAGGTGAGTAAACATCATGTAATATTGTGGAAATGTCACACAGTGTTTGTCCACTAAGTCAAAGAAAATCTTCTGCTACAGTGACAGAGTTGTCATGGTTACTGGGTTAGGGGGCAGTACAGTTATAAGGTGTGTTCAACATCTGGTGCGGCTGGATGTAACCGATCTGTGAGAGTTGCCGCGTGCCGCGGGGAGGAGCTGGAAACGGAGACGTGAAGTCAGACACTTTCTGCTTCCCGTAGTGACCGCTCACGTGGTGTTTGCATACTTTACCACAGCTGAAGCGAAATAAATGCAATATTTGTCAAATACACAGATGTTTCAGATACGTTTCCATTTAATACTTTATGTACTGCTTAATACAGCATCCAATTGTACTAGAATAAAGTTCAACATATGCCTATACTATTTAAATTCCATGGAACTTTTGCAAAATAGCTGAAATTGACGCATTTTGAAATGTAGGTGTGGGGCTGATGTCAATTAACAGTAAGGATGAAATACTACAACTACGGTTATTTCCAAATAAGCCATGATTATGAAACATGAAAAATCAAAACAAGAGCTATTGACATTTGCTGTACAATAATGA
Organism: Tiaroga cobitis; assembly: GCA_030578255.1. Taxonomy (NCBI): domain Eukaryota; kingdom Metazoa; phylum Chordata; class Actinopteri; order Cypriniformes; family Leuciscidae; genus Tiaroga; species Tiaroga cobitis. The sequence continues at coordinate 52,151,954 of CM060597.1, forward strand.
AACAAACTAAGATTTGGTGGAGTTGAAACTGCATGTTATAAAGTAATAATTGTATTATTAAATAAATTAAGAAAATGTGGCTAATGTTGTTTAAACAAACGATCATATACAAATTATAGTCTACATAGTATACATATAGTATATAGACTATTATTTGTCCGAACAGTGAACTATTATTTCTGTTTGTAGGCTATCTGTTTATCTGTCTTGCAATAAAAACTTGTTTCATTATTTCAACAAGAATGAGACTGATTGAATATGTAAAAAACATAAACAAACAAAATAGAATAGAACAAACTTTTAGAACAGAAAAATAGAATCAAAAGTTAATAATGGAGACGACAACAAGCCTATATTTCATATTGTAGAAGTCCGTGGGCAACAGAAGCCTATTCCTCAGGGAGCAGTGTGATAACAAACAAACAAAAAATACACCAAAAGACCACCATAGGCCTATCTCGGAGTCAGTGAAAATAAATTGGGTACAATGACGCTGATTATTTTTACTATTCTATTGCGGAATGAGACGAATGAAGAGCGCTTCTCTCTTGTGTGCACGGATACACTGACTGCTGGACTACCGAACTTCTGGGCATTTCTCGGAGAATAAATTTGTGGTCGAGTGATAGAACTTAGGTTTCAATAATTTAAATGACACAGGTTTGAATCCCGAACAAGCATTGTCAAGTGTAATTTGTTTTTTTATTGTTAATGCAGAGAGATTTGTCTAGTTCTAAAACTTTGTTACACCATATTGTATTTTTGCTTATATTTATAAAATAAAATTACCAAGCATTTCCATTTTACATTTTACACTAAGAAACAAATATCAAACATAATCACTGAATTTACATCTGCTTTTGCTGAATTATTTTTATATAATAATTTTATGACAGAAATATTACTACATGTAGCCTAACTTATTTAATTCCTTCATTATCCACACTTTAAAGGGGTGGTTGATTATGATTTCACTTGTCTAACTTTAGTTAGTGTGTAATGTTGCTGTTTGAGCATATTAAACAACATCAGCAAAGTTACAAGGCTCAAAGTTCAAAGCAAAGGGAGATATTTTATTTGAAAGAAATTGCTTTTTAAGGACTACAACAAACGTCTGGTAGGGACTACAGTGAGCTTCTTTACGGGTTAGTGACATCACTAACCCTAACATTTACATACACCCCGCCCCTGGGAACGCGATTCATAGATTATCATGACAGAATATGCTAATCAGTGACTAGAAGATAACTACACATAAGCTACATAAATTCATCAACTAACCATTCAGAAATGTTGTCTACATGTTGTCACTTCTTCTTGAGTCTCTCCATCATTTTCTGACTCCAATTTGAACATAAAAGGCTAAAAGTTAAAACGGTGCGTTTTTGCTCACCCTCCAAAAGTGACAATTTTAACATGCTATATAAAAATATATGTGGGGTATTTTGAGCTAAAACTTTACATACACACTCTGGGGATATCAGAGACTTATTTTACATCTTGTGAAAAGGACTTTATACCACCCCTTTAATAATGCTAATGTCTAGAATAGGCTGCGAACGCTGCTGACGTATTTCCGGTAGAATCTCAGCCAGTGTCTTTACCTCCGCATAGCGCGTTCTAAAGCGAAGTGTACTAGCGGCCAAACTTTAATAAAATTAATTTTCTCAGAAACGAGACAACAATTTTAGAAATTGATTCGCTAGTCGGATTTCGCATGATATGAGAGATTACTCACCCTCAAAGTTGTCGATGTAGCTCGAAATATATAATTTAATGACCTTCTCTTTCTTACTCTTATGTGTGACAGCTAACTGCCTCACAATATTGTTTACATCATTCACGTTAACCGCTGCAAGTTCTTGTAAACAGCGAGTGTAATTTGCCATTATCTCCACCTAATGCAAAAACGACCTGCGACGCAGCACCGGATGTAACTGGGCGGGCTGAGACAAAACACGGAAGCGATCGTGCATAGAGCCTATAGCGTCTGAATTGCGTCTGAATTCTTTAAGTCTGAATTGCGACTTCTCTTTGTCTCAGACACTCCTCTCCTCTCAGGTAGCCGGGGGGTGGAGGGCAGTTCAGTGGCTTTATTGTGGGGGTGCAAGACAATACATGTGTTACTCACTCCTCTTTCACATGGAGAGTGTCGGATAGCCAGCCTTATGATATCTTAAAGAGCAGGCAAAGGCAAAGTTTCTTTCAGGATACATCTCTCGATGTGTCCAAATGTAGGCCCTATCTTTTACTAAATTATAAATATTGTAACTAATATATTTAAAGGTTTTTCATTAAAAAAAATGTTCAATTGAAGTGTTCAATCCAGTTGTTTCAACTGGTTTTGTAGAGTTATGGAATGTTTGAGCACACTGTATGACTGTCAACAATCTTTTATTGTAAGGTGAATTCAACAAGGCATTCTGTTTCTTATAAGCAAGCAACAAAGGCTATATCTGTTACGGTAGGTGTAGGCAGAGGAAGACGAGGAGATCAGGATTTCCAAAAACAATAAACTTTTACTAAATCAAAACAAACCAGTACAGGCAGACAGAGCGGATGCAAACACCAGTTAACATAGACGTTACATAAACGAGAACCGACCAGGAGTGAGGGAGAACACAGGGTTTATATACACAGAACGGATCATGGGAACAAGACACAGCTGGGGCAAATTAACTAGACACAGGTGAAGGAACTGAACACAAACGAGGAGCGGGAAAACTAACACAGGACTAACCAAATCACAATGACGGGGGAAAACACAGGAATACAGACACAAGACAGACATAACTGTAACATTACGCCCCTTCTCGAAAAGGCGTGTCCCCACGCCGTATAAACATCAAATAGGGGCGGGAGGGTGGGCGCCCTGGAGGCTGACGAGGGCGTGGCTTTCCCGGAACAGGAAGCCTCCAGGGCGGAGCAGGCCGTGCTGATAGCCAGGGTGAAGACGCCTCTTCAGGTGGCCAGGGTGGAGACGCCCCTTCAGGTGGCCAGGGCGGAGAGACCCCCTCGGGTGGCCAAGGCGGAGCAAGCTGGTCAGGGGGCCATGGCGGAGACGCCCCTTCAGGTGGCCAGGGTGGAGACGCCTCTTCCGGTGGCCAGGGCGGAGCAAGCTGGTCAGGGGGCCATGGCGGAGACGCACCATCAGGTGGCCTATATCCCCCCCCCAAAATTTTCTTGGGGAGAGTGCCAGGCTCAGGGACGTGCATCAGGTCAGGCTTGGGAGGGCTGGATGGGACCAGTAGAGAAGGCTCTGTAGGGCTGGCTTGAAGCTCAGGCTCTGGCGGGCAGGCGACGGGCTCAGGCTCTGGCGGGCAGGCGACGGGCTGAGGGCTCTGGCGGGCAGGCGACGGGCTCAGGCTCTGGCGGGCAGGCGACGGGCTCAGGCTGGGCTAGCGGTGAAGGCCCGGCTATGCTGGATGGAACCAGCGGTGAAGGCCCAGAATGGCTGGACGGGACCAGCGGTGAAGGCCCAGAATGGCTGGACGGGACCAGCGGTGAAGGCCCAGAAGGGCTGGACGGGACCAGCGGTGAAGGCTCTGAAGGGCTGGACGGGACCAGCGGAGAAGGCTCTGAAGGGCTGGACGGGACCAGCGGAGAAGGCTCGGGAGAACTGGAGGGAAGCTCAGGCTCGGCAGGCGTGCAGGGAAGCTCAGGCTCGGCAGGCGTGCAGGGAAGCTCAGGCTCGGCAGGCGTGCAGGGAAGCTCAGGCTCGGCAGGCGTGCAGGGAAGCTCAGGCTCGGCAGGCGTGCAGGGAAGCTCAGGCTCGGCAGGGCTGCAGGGGACGGGCTCTGTGCTGGATGGGACCAGCGGCGAAGAAGGCTTTGAGCTGGGCGGAACCAGCGGTGAAGAGGACTTATGGGCTGTAACAGATGTGTGTGCAGCCCACACACACAAAACAGCCATGGACCCCACAATGAGAACCGTGTCTTCCAGAGCAGCATGGTCGGTCTCTGGCTGGACGGTCTCTCGCTGGACGGTCTCTGGGGGAAGAAGCTCTGGAAGGTCATCAAAAGGATCAATGGGCTCTGGCACGAATTGGCTGGATGGAACCAGTGGTGCCGGCTTGGCTGGGCTGGACGGAACCAGCGGTGAAGGCTTGGCTGGGCTAGACGGAGCCAGTGGTGAGCGCTTGACTGGACTGGACGGAAGCAGTGGTGAGAGATTGATTGGACTGGACGGAACCAGCGGTGAGGGCTTGGCTGGACTGGACGGAACCAACCCCGGATTGAAGAGGGGCCAGAGTGGAGAGTGGCGTCGGGACTCCTCTCGACAACCACCTCTACTGCGGCCTCCACGAGTCCCACGGAACACAGCTTGGCGGGTTCCCACAAAAGCTTGCTTCCAGATCTCCATTGCTGCAAAATCCATTTACTTCTCTTTTAAGGTCGGTTCTTCTGTTACGGTAGGTGTAGGCAGAGGAAGACGAGGAGATCAGGATTTCCAAAAACAATAAACTTTTACTAAATCAAAACAACAAACCAGTACAGGCAGACAGAGCGGATGTAAACACCAGTTAACATAGACGTTACATAAACGAGAACCGACCAGGAGTGAGGGAGAACACAGGGTTTATATACACAGAACGGATCATGGGAACAAGACACAGCTGGGGCAAATTAACTAGACACAGGTGAAGGAACTGAACACAAACGAGGAGCGGGAAAACTAACACAGGACTAACCAAATCACAATGACGGGGGAAAACACAGGAATACAGACACAAGACAGACATAACTGTAACAATATCATTTGTTACAATTGTTTTTTGTAATTGGTGTGGATGACACACAGCGACATATACAGTATTATCAGATGTTAACAGCATGTAGGCTACAATTGTTCTCGTCTAAACGCCTATTAATAAAAAATGACAGACAATGAATAACAAGCTCCGAAAAGTGTTTCGAATCAATAAATGAACATTTCAAAAGTTTTTATTTTTGACAGATATTAAACTAGAGACAAAAATATGAAGACGGTTTATAGAGCTGAAATTCGAGCTATAAACGCTTGAAGCACCGCAAAGCACATGTTGTGGCATTGACCACAAAGCCATCGTCTGTACACTCTCTTTAGAGTGTTGTGAACTATTTTCTTCTAAAGTGTAGAAAAGTCAGAAGCGCAGACCAGGAGACGTTGAGGTATCTTTCAAGCAGAAGTTCTTTATTGCGTCGCTGTAGCATCTCAATCTCGCCTGACTTCTTGAGTCAAACATTGTAATATATACACATTATAAGAGGGAGGGGTTACATAGGGGTGGAGTCGCTCTGAAACAAAACATGCATATGTAGTACGGAAGTCAGCTCATTACCGGAAATTCCCCAGCCCTGATCTCATCAGCATAACAGGGTGATTCAAATGTAAATATTCTAATCCAATCAGCAGGACTATTCAATGACTGGGACAGTGGCTCCGAGAGCCATTAGAACAAAGGGTGAGAGTTTCAGTAATCTGACTCATTTAACTTACAATAGAGAGCTCTGGACAGACAGGAACAGGCAGGGTTGTGACATCAGATGTTAATCCAAACAGCCTGATTAGATCACTCCAACCTTAAAGGGTTAGTTCACCCAAAAATGAAAATTAAGTCATTAATTACTCACCCCCATGCTGTACCAACCCCGTAAGGCATTCATTCGTCTTCGGAACACAAATGAAGATATTTATGATTAAATCTGAGAGGTGGATGACTGCTACATAGGCTGCCTAAGGGAATGAAACTTGACGGCCCAGAAAGTCATTAAAGAAAATGTTCCTTGTAGGCCTGAAACGAGACTTCAAGAGCTTTCCACGACGCATGTGCGAGAATTGCGATCTCCTTCAACTACTTCAGTTAAGTTCTCGCGCGTGCGTCGTGGAAATCTCTTGAAGTCTCGTTTCAGGCCTACAAGGAAGAAAAGGAATAGTCGAATAAAGTCGTTATTTTTGTTTGTTTTTTCGCACAAAAAGTATTCTCATCGCTTGATAAACTTATAGTTGAGCCACTGTTGCGACATGGTATATTTAAACATTTTCTTTAATGACTCTCTGGGCCGTCAAGTTTCATTCCCTTAGGCAGCCTATGTAGCAGTCATACACCTCTCAGATTTAATCATAAATATCTTAATTTGTGTTCCGAAGACGAACGAAAACCTTACGGGGTTGGTACAGCATGGGGGTGAGTAATTAATGACTTAATTTTTTTTATTTTTGGGTGAACTAACCCTTTAAAATTATCATAGAGAAAAAAAGTCCAGCTGTTCTTGAGAAGTAACAAAAGGTTAATGTCCTATGCCTCAAAATGGTAAACACTTGGGTGAACTTTCTCAGTTAAAATTCTATTGTATTGGAAATCTAAATTAAACATTTAAATCAATTTGTAATCCTACAAGAGCATGAGCTTAAAGGTCCCGTTCTTCGTGATCCCATGCTTTAAACTTTAGTTAGTGTGTAATGTTGTTGTTAGAGTATAAATAATATCTGTAAAATTATAAAGCTCAAAGTTCAATGCCAAGCGAGATATTTTATTTAACAGAAGTAGCCTACATCGAACAGCCCGTTTGGACTACATCCCTCTACTTCCTTCTTTAATGACGTCAATAGAACAGTTTTTTGACTAACGTCCGCCCACAGGAATGCTCCCTCAACTCGCGCACTTATAACTTAGTGTTTACGCAGCTCTTACAGTGATTTTCTGAAGTAAAACTGACGCTTCATCTTTTGTGTGATGTAAAATAAACTTTATTAAACTCATCAGTATATGTTTGATTATCATTCGGACCTCGTCCGATACAGCAGACTTGTAGGATATTAATAAATAATGGATACATACAAGCAGATGACAAATACGTTATAATAACCGTAATTAAACTACTAAACTATACCTGTTCCATCTCTATACAGCACTCTGACTCTGTAGGCATTATTGTCCGACTCGAAATGAACACCGTTACTGAGAGTTTCTGATATTATCATTATTCCGTGAGATGAAATTGTCCTGAGAGTCCGAGCGCGAGCTCATGTAGCTCCGCCCCCTGTGCCGGCAGCAGTAGCTTATTTGCATTTAAAGGGCACACACTGAAACAGCTCGTTTTTCTGAGCCCCAAAAAATTACAATTTAAACATGCTGTAAAAAATGATCTGTTGGGTATATTGAGCGGAAACTTCACATACACATTCTGGGGACATCAGAGACTTATTTTACATCTTGTGAAAAGGGGCATAATACGGGACCTTTAATAATCATGCAAAGCTTCATTGATGTAACATTTTTCTACTGGAATGTTTTATGTTGAAATGTTTTCATTATTTATTAAAGAAAATTATGCTAATTATAACAACCTACTGTAAGCCTATTTAATTCTTAAAGCTGCAGTCCGGCGTTTTTCCTCTTTGTCGCCATCTCTGTTCGAAATCTGCAATTGCAGTCATTCGCGGAGTTATCAACTTTACGCGAGTTGTACTTCAACACCCTCGACACTGCACAGCGCGGGGGAACACAATGTTTTGAGGAGACTGTGAGGCTGTCAGTCACCGTGCTGGTGTCGATACTGGCATTCAGAATCACTGATTAAGGCGCTGATTAAATCTAACAATCGCTTATAAGTTATCATATCACGCAAAAACGTGCAAATTATACTTTGTTCTCAAATTGTTAATGTTAACAACGTAAGCAAGCATTGCGTTACTACATGTAATGTCCTTCCGATATGTATCCTTGTTTTCGCATGGGTCCGGTTGCAGTCTCTTTTTTTCTGTAGCCACTCCGAAGTCCGAACGAAGTCTTTTGCATTTTACAGCGGGCGAATCTGTTGTCACTGGTGATTGTCGTTTAAACTTTTCTGGATCCGCCATCAAATTGATAAGTTTAATTATATCAAGTGCTGTGAGAAAAGGCTATAAATCTCCACCTCCAACATCCTCACACGCAATATAGCCTACTAGCCGAGACTCCTTCTTTATGTGTACAGATGTGACGTAATGACGCAAAGACATGCTCGAATCTCCCGCGGAAATCCACCAGTACCACTGGAATTAAAAACATTATTACAAGCTTGCCGTTTTGAATCGAGCTAAGGCAAGCAGATAGTTTTGAAGACTGGCTGGTTATGTATTTTATCAAATATGTATTTTGGATAATTTTTAACCCCAAAAAAGCTACGGACTGTAGCTTTAATATAATAAAGAATGCTTAAACACAAATGCTGCTGACTGACATCGGTTAGCAAGTCCTGAAAATGTTTTAATTTTACTATCATTTAGTATAATTTATTTCACTGTTATGTTTCAGTTAATAAATCTACTAACAAATTAAAATAACATGAAGTATAAGACACATAACCTATTGACATGCGTAGCCTTTCAAAATTATAGAAAAACTGGGCACACAATGTGAACGTTTAGCCTACTTTGCTTAAATTTGATCCAATAACAGAAGCCAACATTTGTTTCAGTTCTAAATTTGAACTATAATTTCAGTATTGTGATTATGAATTCATTTAACTACAATGTTTCACTTGAATTTATCTGCAACAGCTCTCAATGAGCTGCGGCAGATTACGTAATAGAGAGAATAAAACTGACACTTTTCAAAGTCTGTGATTATAGCGCCACTTAGTGGTAAAAGGCAGCAAATACACATCCCCAATTTTGGTAAAAGCATTATTCTGGTTGTCTACCAGCTGTACTTTTTTATCAGTTTTATTTGATAAACATGACACAATATAATATCACGACTACATGAAAAGAGATTTTACTGTTATAAAAATGCTGATTTGTGAGCATTAGTGGAACTAAAGGTGTTCGAATAAACATGAGACAAACGTGATCGTTGGATTCGGCCAATCATGTAACAGTTGTGTCGTCGTCAGAGCTTGTGCAGCTGCCCTGGAGAAGCTACGCAGAATGAATCAGCCGGCTGCTCTCGAATCACTCTCGTGGTACTTTGATGCCATACGTTACAGTCAGTCACGCGGCGTCGGCGCTGTCTCAAGTCGGACATAATTTCTAACCGGCATACACTCCTTCAAGTCAGCCGCCGATCGGTCTGTGCAGCGTTGCATGAAGTTGAACAAGCCTATTGTTAAAGGTTTTGTAGTTGACAGTGTCCTTGTGATTTCTAGGTTGGAGGAGAGTATGACGTTGTCAAAAGCCACTTTTCCACTGTCAGGCCGAATGATTCTAACAACGGTTCCAGTTATATTTCCACTTGAGTCTACGGCATGGCACGATTACAAAACGTTCGCGGCCCGGAAATCTCAGCATGGTTGGCTAACCGTGCTGACCCGTGCTGGTAGAATGTGTGAAGTGACGTCACCGCTCAGGATTGGTCACTTGTCTGTTGCCTGGCTAACAGTTTCTCTGTAGCTGGCTAAGCGTGCTATTTGAGCAATATAAGCACACATTAATAATAATATTAACATACATATCCGATCTTCCTCCATAATGCAGTCACTATTTAAATCTCATATAATCTGTAAACTCTTGTGTTACAGAGGGAACCACTGACACATTTGTATTATATTCCAAAGAGCTCTGTTAACAGCTTCACAGTGGAAAATGAAACCATATCTGTACTGGCTGGGCCGGATCAACACGGAATAGAACGGTAAAACAATGAGAACGCTTTGGCCATAGTGACTTTAATAGAAGGGAAAAGTAGAATTGCAGTGAGGTTGTTGTCATGGTGACTGGTAGAAGAGAGTGTACAGTTACAGTAAGGTTGTCAGGGTGACTGAAAAAGAGGTTGAGTTGCATTGAAGTTGTTACAGTACTGTTATAGATGGTTGTGTAGAGTTGTAGTGAGGTTTTTATTGTGAGCTATAGAAGAGTTTCAGTTAGATTTTCATGGTAACTGAAATAGAGGTGAGAAGAGGTTGAAGTTTTCATGATGAATGTCATAGATGGTTGTGTTGAGTTGCAGTGAGGTTGCCATGATGACTGGTATATGAGAGAGTACAGTTACAGTGAAATTGTCATTGTGACTGAGAAAAGGGGGGGGGGGGATTGTTACAGTGCTGTCATGTATGTTTGTCATGAGCTTGTCATGGTGACTGATAGATGGCTGTGTAGAGTTGCAGGGAGGTTGCCATGGTGATTGTGATGGGTAAGAGTTGCAGTGATGTCATGGTGACTGATAGATGGTTGTGTAGTTGTGGTTAGGTTGTCATGGTGATTGTGATGAGGAAGAGTTACAGTGATGTTGCCATGGTAATTGTGATGGGGAAAAGTTGCAGTGATGTTGCCATGGTGACTGATATATGGTTGTGCAGAGCTGCAGTGAGGTTTTCATGGTGATTGTGATAGGGAAGAGCAGCCATGATGTTGTCGTGGTGACTGATAGATGATTGTGTAGAGTTGCAGTGAGGTTGCCATGGTGATTGTGATGGGGAAGAGTTTCCGTGATGTTGTTATGGTGACTGATAGATGGTTGTGTAGAGTTGCAGTTACGTTGTCATGGTGATTGTAATGGCAAATAGTTGCAGTGATGTTGTCATGGTGACAGATGTGATAGATGGTTGTTTAGAGTTCTCATAGATGGTGGTGTAGAGTTGCAGTGAGGTTGTTACATTACTGTGATAGAGAGAAGAGTTTCAGTGAGGTTGACATGGTTACTGAAATAGTGATAGTAGAGTTGCAGTGAGGTTGTCATAGTGCTGTGATAGATGGTTATGTAGAGTTTGAGGCTGTCATGGTAACTGAAATAGTGGAGGGTAGAGGTGCAGTGAAGTTGTCTTGGTGTCTTATATATGGTTGTGTAGAGTTGTAGTGAGGTTGTCATGGTGACCGTAAAAATGGAGTAGGACAGTTGCAGTGAGGTTGTCATGGTGGGGAGAGGACTGCAGTGAGAACTGTTGCAGCGAAGTAAACTCACCGGTGAACCTTACCGTGACTCATAGATATAAACACTAGATGTCGCCTTGGCTTGGGGTTCTAAACATGCGTCAAAACCGCCGCCATCTTGGAACAGGGGTCTTGTCATAGGAATTAGCTAGGTAACGCTGAATTCATGGATGATGCTGGACTTTTTGTGCTGCGTATGGATGTTCACACGAACGAAATCTAAAAAACAGACATCAAGGGATTACATTTTACAAGATTGTGAAATTTTGTAATTTTTTAAAAATTTCTCTGGACTCAATGATAAATACATGTCTGACAGTTGGAACGAACCAAAACAACTAGAAAATCGCATTCATGACGATGTATGGTGATTTTATTTCCGTTAGAGCATTTCCTACATTGACGCTGATGAGGGGTTCCCCTGTTTCAAGATGGCGGCTCTATTGACGCATTCGTTCCAATGAATTGCCGTAGCCAGGCGACATCTAGTGTTTATATCTATGACTGTGACTGATAGAGGATACAGTTGCAGAGAATCTTCCTACCATCGCTAATGTAGAGCAGAATGAGTTGTTGTGCAGTTTAGATTTAAGTGTATCAGGTTGTCCTCCTTCCTGATAGGTTGTCAAATAATGAAGGATAATCAAATCAGCTCTCTCTACAGTGGAATGTGTCTCCTGTTCTGCTCCTCAATTTCTAGTAAGCCACTTACAGTCAGGCATTCCTCCTCTCATCACTCACTAATGAGCTCCTAAAGCGGCCACTGCTAGGGAGAGCACAGACCACAAGCGCATGAGCTGGGGAAGTGGGGTAGGAAATCGTTCCTGGTGTTGGCAGAGAGGCAGACAGTCTTCCCGTCTCAATGTGAACATCTTCAGAGATGCTGCAGTCTATATTTGCAGTTATCTGCTCTCCTAAAACTCATTTGTTTTTATTCAGTTGGAGAGTGGAGAGAAGGAGACTACTCCAAATATATAAACTTCAAAAGTAATGTTGAATAACACTTAAACTAAGCATACTTCTAAGCACAACAAAGCTAAGCAGAACAAAATATTATGAAAACGTCATGATTGAAAAGTGTATTTTGAAACTTTTAATTTGAGACTACTACATAGTGTACTTTTAAGTGTATTTAAGTGTGTTATGAAACATAGGCATGAAAGTATTCTGTTTAAGTGCACCTTTTATTTTATTAATATAACCCTAACCCTTTGTAGAATAAAAAAATGTGCACAGAAATACCCCAGCAAACCATCTAGAATAACCTAGCAACCATAAAGTAACTCTCAAAACACATAAACATCTTTATAGCAATGCCCTGGCAACCATCCAAGCACCATAGAAACTGAATATCAAGGTGTTAAAAGCAGTAAAAATGGATGGAAGTAACACTTCTTGTTTGAGCATCAGTAACTCAGTGGTTGTTTGTACTAGAGCTCTCAAACTTTGATACACTGTAGCCACATTTGTCTACTACAAATAAAACTCACTTGGACCTGTACTACAATCACAGATTATGTGAGTTAAAGGTGCTGTGTATATATATATATATATATATATATATATATATATATATATACATATATATATATATATATATATATATCACCTCGTCGCCTTCCATTGTCAATTGCGCTCATTCCTGTTGGTTGTTCTCAAACTGGCAACCCACATGAGCGTCGAGAGGAGGAGGGGGCAGGAAAAATGTACGATTATTATTATTATTTTCTGATTTGTCAAAATGACTGTGTTAAAACAGGGAAACAGGGAAAGAAAAGGGAAACAACAGGGAAACAAAAGACTTGGAACAGTTCAAGTAACTCTAATTGCAAACTGTATGAGATATCTATACAATACCGTCGATCAGACTACTTTTCAGGATAAGAAGATTACAACTTTCTTTGCAAAAATGGGGGGTGAACTTTATGAAGATTTACTTCTTTTGTTGTTGGACATGAGGACTATTGTACGAACTTGTAGAGTATTTAGTTTAGTTTATGTTTGTTTTTGTTACATTAGTCTATTTTTTATGAATGGCAGTATGTAATATTGATGATGACAATATATTACATCTAGGTGTTGAGATAGATAATATAAATTATAGTAAGTATGACGTTGAAAGAGATATTGATCCGGACGAATATTTGTGTAGTCAGCCAAATTGTCACTATTATACGGAAGAACAGTTTAAGAGAGGAGTGAATATGAAACATGCCTTTTCTGTAATACATTTAAATAGTAGAAGTTTGTGGAGTAACTTTTCAAAAATCAAAGACTTTTTGAACCTGCTTCCAAAATTTAGTGTTGTAGCTGTTTCTGAAACATGGTTGGACGAAGACAAATTAGCAGAGGTAGAATTAGAGGGATATCAAATGTTTGTAATGAATAGAAAAGATAGGAGAGGAGGTGGAGTTGCTCTTTATGTGGACTCAAGTCTGCAATGTAATATAATGGCTAGTAGGTCAATCACTATTGAAAATATATTAGAATGTGTTACTGTTGAGATTTGTATGGAAAAACAAAAGAATATAATTGTTTGTTGTATATATAGAACACCTGGATCATCATTGGATATTTTTAATGAGTTTGTAGGGAACATGTTCAATTCAAATGGAAATAAGACAAATATTGTCTGTGGTGACTTTAATGTTGACCTGCTTAATCCAGGGGGACATAAGAAGACCACAGAATGTATTAATGCTTTTTATAATAGTACATTATTTCCAGTAATAGCGAAGCCAACAAGAATAACAACAGTATCAGCAACATTAATTGATAATATATTTTCAAATGACGTTGGTAAAATTGATGGAGGTATTCTAATAACTGATATTAGTGACCACCTGCCTGTCTTTGCATGTTTTCAAAATGTGTTTAAACCACCACTAGGTCCAACTATATATTCAAGAACAGTGAGACATAGAACATCTGAAGCAATTGAAACACTGCAAATGGAATTAAATAAGTGTAATTGGGATGAGATTTATAGCTATGAAAATCCAAATGAAGCTTATGGTATTTTTTTGGAGAGATTACTAGAAATTTATAATAAATGCTGCCCATTTAAAACGATAACAAATACATGTAATATGCAGAAATCGTGGTTTACTAAAGGAATTATAAAGTCCTGCAAGAAGAAAAATTTATTATACAGGAAATGTATACATTCCAGAACTCAAGATGCTGAAAGCAAGTATAAAACATATAAGAATAAACTAGTTAATATAATTAGAAATAGTAAGAAAGATTACTACACAAAATTGTTGATACAACATAGACAAAACACTCAGGGAACATGGAAGGTACTTAATGATTTAATACATAAAAAATACAGCAATATGGATAGTGTTAATTACTTTAATAAAGATAACTATACAATACGTCGTACAGAGGAAATAGTTAAAGAGTTTAATGATTATTTTGTAAATATAGGTAATAATTTAGCAGAGAAAATTGTACCCATTCCAAACAATGGAATGGAAATTGGGGTTACATATGAAAGTCCAAATTCATTCTTTTTAAACCCAACTAATAAAGATGAAATATTGAAAATAGTGAAAGACTGCAAGAATAAAAAGTCAATTGATAATTAAGGGTTTGATATGTTTATGGTTAAAAATATTATTGAAAATGTTATTTATCCGTTTACATATATTTGCAATCAATCTTTTAAAACTGGTATATTCCCAACTCAAATGAAAATATCAAAAGTTCTCCCATTGTATAAAGGGGGCGACAAACATCTGTTTTGTAATTATCGACCTATTTCTCTGTTGTCACAATTTTCAAAAATATTAGAGAAATTATTTGTTAAAAAATTAGATAGTTATGTTGAAGTAAACAATATAATGAATGAATATCAGTTTGGTTTCAGAGCTCATAGGTCAACCACAATGGCAGTTGTTAAAATGGTAGAAAATATATCACAATCAGTAGATAAAAAATTGCATACAATCGGAGTTTTTTTGGATTTACAGAAAGCTTTTGATACCATCGATCACAGAATGTTATTATATAAACTGGAAAAATATGGATTTAGGGGAAATGTATATTCTTGGTTAGAAAATTATTTAACAGACCGTTTTCAATATGTTAATTTAAATGGAGTTGCGTCCTACTTTCAGAGAATTAATTGTGGTGTTCCACAAGGATCTGTTTTGGGCCCTAAGTTATTTTTGTTATATATAAACGATATTTGTAAAGTGTCGGATGTTTTAAATTTTATTCTTTTTGTGGATGATACAACAATTTATTGTTCTGGCCCAAATCTAACAGAGCTTGTGTTGGTGGTAGAGAAAGAATTATATAAACTAAAGAATTGGTTTGATTTGAATAAATTGTCACTAAATTTAAATAAAACGAAATTTATGGTATTTAGTAATAAAGAGATAAATAATGAGATCAGGATTACTATTAATGAAAAAGAATTAGAAAGAGTAAATCATATAAAATTTCTTGGAGTAATTATTGATTGTAAAATGACATGGAAACCGCATATTTTTAACGTTCAGAAGAAAGTGTCAAAAATGATTGCAATTTTGTATAAGTTGCAATGTATTCTGAACAAAAATGCATTACATTTACTTTATAGTTCACTTGTCACACCATACTTAACGTATGGTATTGAAATATGGGGAAATACATATAAAACCAGAACCAATTCAATTTTCCTATTACAATAGAAGGTTATCAGATTAATAAACTATGCACCTTACAATTCACCAAGTAATTTATTGTTTCATCAATCAAAAATTTTGAAGTTTTATGACTTAGTTGATTTGTACACGGTAAAGTTTATTTACCAAGTCAAACATAATAAAACTCCTAAATGTTTGCAATTATTATTTACCCAGCGAGAAAGTAAATATAATCTCAGAGGACTATGTATATTTAACCAACCACAAGTACATTCTACATTAAGAGAACACTGTTTATCAAATAAAGGAGTTAAATTGTGGAATAGTTGCTGTAATGAGTTAAAACAAGCCACGTCTATTTTTCAGTTTAAAAATATTTACAAGAGAATAACATTGGAAAAATATTCAATAGAATGAAAATTAATTAAATAGGCTTGCTTCTGGTGTGGACAATGGCCCACTAATGTGTTAATGTTAATTTTATGAACAGATGTTGTCATTAATGAGTTGCATTTATGATTTAAAGTTAAGGGCAGGCACAATAAGCTTTAGCTTCTGCCTGCACCTGGTCATCTATAGTGTTTATGTTTCGAATGATTTGATTGAATGATCTGTAAATGACCAAACCGGAAAAAAAAAAACTGACCCGACAACACTTCCCAGTCTCCCCTACATGTGCATCTTAACACATTGCTATGTACTTGCTAGGTTGTTGCTATGCATAATAATGCAGAAAAATGTTTAACAGCTGCATAACAATGTCCTAGCGACAATCCAGAACACCCCAGCAGCCACATTGCCACACCACTCACATGTTCTTCAGATAATGTATCTAGATATCTAGCTTTGTCATGACATCATCTCAACAGCTTATATCTGTTATGATTTCTCAACCTTTTTCTTGTCCTTTGTAATTAAGCCATTTTGGTCGTTAAATTCTGTTGTGTGGAAACAGGCAAGATCGTGAGTCAGTGTCAGATCACAGGCGGATCTTCATTTTGACAGCAGAGAAGATCAGATCCACCGCTCAGACGAAAGCCAGCCCTGATGAATACGACGAGACTTTCAGAAGATTGTTATTTTTACCTGTCAGGTGTACATCGCTGTATTTCATTTAAGTCTGTATCAGAGATTCTGACGGCTGCTTCCTGCTTGCACAACATCAAGTTCTCCAGCACAGAGCTATCGTGCGTGTGTGTGTATGTACATCCAGGCCCTTGTTAGCCACTTTCCCACATCAGTTTGCAACTTGAAAACTTTCCTCTGACTGTTTTGAGTTTTTTTGTAGAGTTCATCTGCTGATTGGTGTTCGACTGTCAGAGAAATTGTATGTTGGTGAGAATCTTGTCTCACGTTTTACTATTGTCTTAAGCTCTGGTCCACTTATTATGGCCAAGCGCACACTACAACACTCCCAGACACTGTCGTAGTGTGCATACTGAACTAGATGAATGGACGTGCTAACAGATTTCAAACCTGTTTGAAGATCTGATCAACTTGACCATTTTGTGCAAATGAGCATTTCTGCATTTATTCTTTCTTTTCAGTTAGAGCATAAAGTGGACTATTTGAACCTGGCAAACTTTGTCATAGAAGCTGTTTCCTTTTGTCAAAGTGAACAAAATAAATATATATATATATATATATATTTATTTGTTTGTTTGTTTGTACTGAAATACATTAGGAATGTTTTGGCTCTTTGATGTTTACCAGAAAATAACAAAATCACACAAACTAGGGATGTCAACTCTATTTAGGGTTTCTAAATGTGTGTGACTGCTGCATACCTAATAATGGATCTAAAATATAACAGCTCATAATTTATTTAGTTTGGGCTTCTGGGGTAAAAGAATCAATATTGTAATAAGTGATTCCTTTCACTTAAGGTTTAATTTGTTAACATTAGCTAACTTCATTACATGAGCTGACAAGGAAAATACCTTTACAGTGTTTATTAATCTTAGTTTATGTTAATCTCAACATTTACTAATACATTTTTTTAAGATCAAAAGTTTTATTCGTTTACACTAGTTAATGCACTGTGAACTAAAAGGAACATTATTAACTAACATTAACAAAGGTTAGTATATGCCGTAAGAATATATTGCTCATATATTTAGTTCATGTTAAATAATGTGGTTAACTAATGTTAAAAAATTAAACCGTATTGGAAAGTGCTCTGATTTGCTGTCATCCTGTAAGAGTCCAGTGCTTTCATCTTTCAGACTGTCAATGGTATCTTCACTCCTATTTTGTTGTTAAACACTGTAAAACGGCAGCATTCATTCAGATGTGCACTTATATGTACATTGAGCATCTAAGTGTAAATCTGATGAAATACCGCAGTGCAGTGATATTCTGCATGTTTTAATGTAACACAGATTATATGGACTGCAAAACACAATGTAAATACTGTAACATACAGTCATAAACAAATATTTTTTTATGTCAAACGTTTTGTTCATTGTTTTATATAGTTTTCTGTGAGAGTTATGTTTAGGTTTAGGGGATAGAATATGCAGTTTGTACAGTATAAAAAATCATTATCCCCATAAAACATGGAAATCCAGTGTGTGTGTGTGTGTGTGTTTGGTTTGATGGATGTCAGCTGTTTGAGACCAGTAGCTGAAGATTTTGTTGACCAAGAAAAGTGACTGTGATGTTAATTAAACAGAAAAAAATGACAGAAATGATTAATATTCTGCTGTAGCATACAACGCTAAAGAGAATTTTTATGTATTAGTACACATTTATTACACAGACACACACGTGCACGCACACACTCTCCTGTGTCATTTAAAACACATCCATGCAGCTTCATTCAAAGATTCTCACCGTCGCTTCAGATTTCTGCTTTGCCATTTTTATTTCATTTCTCATCTTTATTTGCTGGTCATATTAAGCTCCATACATATTAATGTTTCCAGCCAAAGAACATCTTCAGCAAAGTGTAAGTGTGTGTGTGTGTGTGTGTGTGTGTGTGTGTGTGTGTGTGCGTGCGTGCGGTGCGTGTGTGTGGTCCTGGTAAATCCTACGTTGTGGGGACCAAATGTCCCCACAAGGTTAGTAGAACCAGAAATGTTTGACCTTGTTATTGTTTGTTTCACTAGAGATTAGTGAGGACATTGCATAGACTTGCTTTAATGTGCAAACCATTAGATTTAAACAAAAAACATGTTTGTTTGTTTGTTTGTTTTTTTCCTGATTCATGAGTCTTTTTTAAACAGTCAGTACCGGTAAAATGTCCTCCCTAGTCTGTTGTCATAATATTTCACTATATACAGTAAGTGAAGACATTTGGTCTTCACAAGTATAGCCAAACCTGGTCACACACACACACACAAACACACACACGCACACGCACACACACACACACACACACACACACACACACACACTGGAGTCAGTGTATTTCTCCAGCGGTTCCAGACTGTCCAGTCATTTATTAGACGTGATCAATTATTAATCAAGCTGTTTAAAGGAGCTGCTTAGTTTCACACTTCCAGACAGAAAGCAGTGTATCCATATTGTGTCACATTAGCAGAAGTAATATATTATCATTCATGATGATAAATAAATACTGAGTCTTCCATATAACAAGATGGAGTTACAGTATTGTGCTACAGTACAGTACTGTAGTGTGAAGTCAAGCGTTTTTATTAACACACACACACACACACGTTTTAGCTCTTTGAATGAAGACAATATTCAATTTCAGTAACATATACATACTGTACATACATGGTTATTTATTTATTTATTTACCTCAAACCCAAAGTACCAGGTCATAACTACCATAAACATTGGGGAAGCACCACGAGTGAAATCCTCCATGTAAGGTTTTGTGATCAATAAATTTGCATTTTGAAATTTATAAAGTTGCAATGCTCAATTATATCACTTCTAATCATAAGCTGTGGTTAGAAACTTACACATTATAAATAATTATGTATCACTGAACCTAAACTTAACATTTGTACAGCGCTGCATTATAATAATTAATAATTATAATAGAAAATAATAGAGTAAATTCTAGAACTATAAGTTTCAGTTTGCTTTGTAATCACATCACAAATAATGATGATGTGTGACTTTATTATTGTTCATAATAATAATAATAATAATGCTAATTTATCCATCCAAACATATTTAGTGTTAACATTCACATTATGAATCTTTTGAATGTTTAAATGAGTTTGAATGTACAGAAATGTCTAAATAAAGACCTTAATTAGCTAATACCATTGCATTACAGTCATTCTGTAGTCACTATTGTTTGTGCTTAGCGCCCAGAAAATATTTTATCTGCAAAATGAATAAAATAAATACAATTTCCCTCTTAATATGTTACTTTCAATACTTATAATGTCATACTTTCAAATATGATGTCAGAAACATTGTAAGGTAGCAGGATTGAATAGAAACTGAGGGACAAATAAACATTCTGGACCAAGAACAAATGTTGGATTGGATTTTGTCTTTGAGGATTTGTTTGGATGGTTGGATTGTTTTAGTTTACTATTGGTGGATCTCATGTGAGTGACATGTTGTCCCGCTCACACACCATCAGAGAAGAGAAGACATGTGGCTGCATGAGGGAGGGGAAGTTATTTTTGATTGAAGATCACGAGAAATATGAATTTAAAAACAATATTATGTTCACAGATTAATCATACACTGCAATATTCCATACAAAAATAAGAATGGTCCATTTTGACTCTAAAATGTTTACATTCAGTGTCCAGTTAATGAGTAATAAATGAGATGGCAGTGATGACTGACACGTCTACTGACTCCATCTCAGACTAACAGCCTGAGGTTCTTCACAAGTGAATAAAGACATTATTGAGTCTCTTTGGGACATTTTATGCTTTTGAGGACAAGTTGTACTTTGAGTTGGTTTTAATGAGGCAACTTTTTGCAATATCATCCCCACAAGTATAACTCGGTCACACGCACACACACACACGTGTGGTTTATTATCTTTGTGGGGACTCTCCATAGACGTAATGGTTTTTTAAACTGTACAAACTGTATATTCTGTCCCCTTACACTAACCATACCCCTAAATCCCATCACAGAAGAATGTCTGCATTTTTACATTTTCAAAAAAACTCATGCTGTATGATTTATAAGCCTGTTTCCTCATGGGGACCTCAATTTAGGTCCCCACGTTGACACGAGTCCCCATAAGTCTATATGTGCATTCAGGGTGAAGTCCCCACCGGGATAGAAAAACATGAACACACACACACACACACACTGATTGATCGATTAGCAGGTGAAATGGGCAGCAGAAGGGAGTCAGTGAATCGCAGGCTTTTCCTCCACACTCATTTATTAACGCTGATAGTTTGACTTGACTCTTTTTGCTTACATGTATTTTCCACCAGTTCTGTGCAAAGGGAAATATAAGCTTTATGTTTACCTCGTCTCATTTGGATAATGTGTCATATAAATGCTAAGCTCAGGGATTTGGCCTTCTCTGCTGTAATAATGTTTGATCCGTTTCTTTCTGTGTTTATAAAGTTCTGCGCCATTTTAAACATGATGCAAATGAACAGCAGCAGAATATTAGTTCTAAAATTCTATTTTTGTTATTTACTCTCTCTCTCTCTCTCTCTCTCTCTCTCTCTCTCTCTCTCTCTCTCTCTCTCTCTCTCTCTCTCTCTCTCTCTCTCTCTCTCTCTCTCTCTCTCTCTCTCGTTATTTTTATTTGTATTGTGGCTTGGATTCTCTCCAACAGCCATCTTGGCTCTATACGGTTAAAGGCAGCTGGTTTAGTTAACGGTCTGCTGGTCGGGTTAAAGTGAAACATGCACTGAGGGAATGCTCGCTGTCACATGCTAATTGAAACACAATCACAGCAGACGTGTACTTAATCTGCGCTAGATGAGACTCACATCCAAACAGTGCTGAGCATAACTTGACTGCACTCAGATTATTGTTCTGAAGTGATGCGTGCTAAATAATCTCTTTACAGTTCAATTGAATGTACTATTCTAGAAGAATGATTCATTGAAAAGCATCCAATATTAATTGTGCTAATTGTGCTGCTAACTAAGAGTAAGTATGGAAGAATCAAGTGGCTGTTTTGCAAAACAAAACAAAAAAATCTTCATAATAATGCATTAGCATTACTTTGTAAACTGCATGTGATCAGCTTAAGAAGGAAGACCTGTTTTTCCCCATTCAGTAAGCAACAACACATATAAAATGATGCTGATTATTATTCACTTTTTTGTTTTATTTTAGTATCATTAAAATTATAAAAAATCAATACATAAATATATTACTATTGTACTGTAAAAAAAAAAAAACTGAGTAAATGAGAATGCGTAAATACTTACCCAGATAGCAAGCAGCTATCGAAACAATGTTAAATCAATGTTAATGTGTCAGCATTAACCATATTGAATCAACATCACTTTTGCACCCCCAATTAATGTTTTTTTTTTCATCATTGAATCAGTGTTACAATGTAATGTTTGTTCAACAACTGGTTAAACACTCTCAGAAAATGAAACACAACAACTACAACTTGTAGGGTTACACATTTATTAAAATGATTAATTTAGGTTCCAGTACAATAGTATATAAACTGAGAAAGTTCTGCACACTGTTTTTTCCATTTTGAGGCAATCAAGGTGTCGGACATTAACCTCTTGTCACTTCTCAAACTTCAGCTGGGCCTTTTGTTGATCTAATCAGGCTCTGAGTTACACTGTTATGCTGATGGAATCAGGTAACCAGCTGAATCAACATACTCTGTTTCAGAGTGTCTCCACCTCTATGTAACCCCTCCCCCTTAAAAACGTATATCAACTACAATGTATACTGCCTTAGCAGACTTGGCTAAGATTTTTGGACGAAGCAGACTACAGCGATGCAACAGCAATAAAGAACCCTGCTTAAAAAAAAGATACACCCGAGTCTCCTGGTCTTCGCTGGAGTTTCCTACACTTTAGAAGAGAAAAAGTTCACAGCAAACTGACTTAAAACCACACAGCCTGAAATCAACTGCAAATAAAAGAAGAGAATACATTTTCAAGATTTCATCAGAAGTTCTTTTTGAGAATTAACAGAGGAAAAAGGGGGGTGACACTTAAAGGGTTAAATGTTAATGTTTTATTGAAAATGTATGTGTTTCCTTCAGTTGGGCAGTTTGCCTCTTGGCTCTTAATATGAGTTTGTGGTCTTGTGTTGACCAAAACACATAATTTGTTGCAAAGGAAGCCAGAAACAAAGATGATCAGGTGATATAGTTTTCAGCATCATAAAGTAGAATAATTCACCAATCTTATCCCTGAACATAAGTGCTTATTTGTTATTAATAGATCTTTTTCACCAACAATATTTTCTTGCCACAGATAAGAAATTCTGAATTTAGATTTTTAAATATATTATGGGGGGAAGCAAATTTTAGACACAAATAGAAATCAGGAATCAGCATATGAATCTCAACAATGGTGACATGCTTAATGCCACAATGCATGCTGGGAGCCACCATAGTATAAAACTCATGGCACCCGTGCTGAAGCATGAAGCATGTCAGCATTGTTAAGGTTCATATGCTGATCATCTTTGTTTCTGGGTTCCTTTGCAACAAATGATGTGTTTTGGTAAACACTGTTACAAAGACCACAAACTGACATTAAAATCCACGAGTCAAACTGCCCAACCAAAGGAAACACTGATCACCATAATGGAGACATTTCAATTAAACATCAACATCTAAACCTCTGTTAATTCTCAATAATAACTTCTGTAGACGAATGGAATAAATAAAGTCAATCTGGTTATGAAGTGAAGCTGGTATTACTCTTTTTGGAGTGGTTTAATCCTCCTCTGCTGAGATAAGTCTATTTTTCTGCTATGTGAAAAAAAAACCCGGCAAAACGCGCCGGCGCGTTTCTGGTCCCCAGAGGGTTAAGAGATTTATTGTCTTATTTTATTTGCAGTCGATTTCAGGCTGTGCGGCTTTAAGTCAGTTGTAGTGGTTATGTTTAATTTCCTGAGAGTGCAAGCTTGTAACATTGATTCATTGATGAAAAAAAAATAGCATTAATTGCAGGTGCAAAAGTTATGTTTATTCAATGCGGTTAACATTGAGACATTAACATTGATTTAACATTGTTTCAACCATTTAACATTGGTTGCTTCTATCTGGGTAAGGAACAAATATGTAGCTTTTCAATTTGGTACCTTAGGGTACTGCCGCAGTGACAGCTTTGCACCTTTTTTTCTGAGAGTGTAATAATAATAATAGTAATAATAATAATTATTATATTTTACATGACAACAGTCAAATGACAATACTAATATTTATGCCTGTCTTAATTTCTTCATTTTCAAATGTGTATTTGAATTCATCAAGCTTTCAATTTGGTGGAAAAGCCTCTCTTTTGTTGATGGCAGGTTTATGAACAGATGTATATATTGTCATTACAAATTTTGGAAGACATGCGTTTTTAAATTCATGTTTTAAGCAACTGTAAACCGAGTCGCTCTGAGACATTGAACACACTGGATCATGAGCTACTCACATATAAATGCATTAAAAAAAAATACTGAATCAGACCGTAATTATTTAAATTTGATTAAATTGAATATATAATAAAATTGTTCTGAATTTGCAAAATTTCACAAAACCCACTAAACTGCAAATCAATGTGATTTAATGTCAGCCCCAAAATGAACATCCCTATTTAGAAATGAATTAATAGGAAATGTAAAGACTAATGGGATTACTGTTCAGAGAGATAATAGATTAATTAATTATTAATAATTAATGAATTAAATTAATAAGTGCTTTTAGAAAAGCTCATCTGTGATCAGTAACAGTTCATTCAGTATATCAGTTTCTTCACAATAACTCGTTCTAGAATATTTTAAAATAAGTTATTGATTTTGTTTGATAGTTTTGTAGCAAAATGTAATTTTCCCTTACAAAAAAAAAAAAAAAAAATAATATTACCATACAATCTCACAATCAACAATCGTAAGTCTGGGTTTTTTTGGTTGTTTCAGTGAATTGTCTTTAATGAATGCTCAATCAAATATATTTATGTGCATGTGTGTGTTTGTGTTACATAGATCATAACTTTGTTTCATGTTTTGGTGTAAATCTATGGCAGTGCGCTGGCATTCACTGCAGGTCTTTGTTTAGAGGTCACAGGTAAAATAATTCAGAAAGGAGCTTCGCATGAAGGTGAGAATGAGAAACGAGGATTTTCTTTTTCTTTTGAGTGTGTTTTTAAAGGGATAATCTGATTATGGAATCTTTGTTCTTGAGCTCTGTTGTCTCTCCGGAACCTTCAAACATGAGTGACATGAAGAGAAATCTCACATTTATTTTTTGCAAGCACCTGAATGAATACATATTACTCTCTCTCTCTCTCTCTCTCTCTCTCTCTCTCTCTCTCTCTCTCTCTCTCTCTCTCTCCTCTCTCCCTCTCTCTCTCCTCTCTCTCTCTCTCTCTCTCTCTCTCTCTCACACACACACACACACACACAGAATTAACAGCATAGACTTGGATTTGACTTGGACTTTTTTACTGGTAATTTTTGCCTTTGAAATAGTTTTAGCTAACAGTAATAACCCTTAAAAGACACCTGGACTAATGCTTGTGTGAAGGATTTTCTCTCAGGATGTCATTACGGTGAAGCTGCTCTCTGGCCTCCTTACATAATGAGTCTAGAGTGACCTATTAAATATCTGGTCACACACACACAAACACATTCACTCGCTCTCATTGTATTTGACTTTCCTCTTCCTCTAGTTTCCTCTTGCTGTCGTTCTTAAGAATTGAACAGTGAGATCTCAAACTGAGGCATAAATCGAGCTCAAAATGAATAGTTAGAGCAACGAAAGTCTCCCAGAGACTCGTGACAAATATTAATGTAACTTGAGCAAATTCCGAAACAGAGAGAAAGATAAATGAGGTTGTGTAGGTTCAGGAGCATTTGTGTACTTACAGGCTATGGTCATTATTCACAACGTTCCCTTGTTTACTTGTTTACTGACATTTCTTTCTTTTTTCTTCCTCCCTTTCTCTCTTTATTTGCTTGCAGATGTGACCAAGAGTTTTCAAAAAGGTAAGACATGCTCTTTGTTACATTAATTCTGATGAATATGAATGACAAACATTAAACGCAGTTGAGTGCTACACAGGGATGACACTTATCAGTGGCAAAATGTGATCTTTTTTCCTTCAAATGTTGCTCTTCAAAGATGCTAACAGTGAAATAACAAAAAATACATATTTCAATTAATTTAATTAAACTTTTTAATTAAAAAAGGGTTCCACTTTATATTAGGTGTCTGTACTAACATTTAAATTAATAATTTGATGCAATGCGCTTATTGTGTACTTACATGTTTTTTTACATTTGTACTCATATTATTAAAAACACCTGCATGTAATTACAGCTGTAATTCATTTCTGTAATTTCATCTATAATTGTTGAGCCTTCCCTTACACCTTAACCCACCCCTAAACCACCCAACCTGTCCCTAACCTTAACCGTATCCTACTCGTATTTGGCAATACAATATGAACACAATAATGTTAGTACATAGTAGTCAAGGAAACCTAATATAAAGTATGACAAAAAAAAATGCACCTGTTATGTTCGGGTCAAAATAACCTGCTGAGTAGACTTCAGTGTAACTTCAGAAGGCAAAGCATTCTCATATTTTGGACGTGAAAATAGATACATGCTTATCTAGATTTTTTCACAATAGTCTTGGCTATATCACCACCTTTAAAGGCACAATGTGTACGATTTTTTTCGCCACAAGAGGGCGCAGTTTCCAACAATAACAAAGGCGTAGGTTGATGACGCAGTGATGAGCTGAATGATGGGACTTGCTGTCAAGCTGATGGATCTAATAATGTTTATGGATGAGTGCAAACATTCATGTTTTTTTTAACATTATAAGTGGAGTGGTACAAAGCAGGTCGCGATTGCTAAAGAGACAGATATCACACGCGAGTCCCGCGGATATAAAGGAATAAGGACATTTAATTCTACCGAACTACCCGCAAGTGCTGGATTACTCACACAGGTCAGTTTATTAGACGAATTAAACTTGTGAGGTAACGCAGCGCTGCTTCACTCGGTCTAACGTTACACTATCACACTAAACGGCATTTAATTGTGTGTTGAAAGTTATAATGTTATACTACGTGTTAGTTCGTTTGCTATACGAAACTAGAAGTAGCCTAATCTAGATCAACATTAGAATAACATACTGACCATATTCTAACATTTCATCATGTTGAGCTAACGTTATTTAACATTGATTTGTTTATATGTACATTTAATCACCTGTCTAATAAAGCTGTCAAGTCGTGACTCGTAAAGCTCTGTCAAGTCCAAGTTAGTCGTGGACATGGAGCTCTCCGCATCTCAAAAACGCCACGCTGATATTTATCCTCATTTTAGTTCTCCTTGTTTGTCCCAAAGTCTGCTTGCCATGGTCTATGTTTGAAAGAAACAAGAACTGCGTGCCGCTAAACGTTACGCACTACGCAGTTGTCCACGTCTGTCGCCATGGTTACGTCATGGCTATGGCAGTATGAACGGAAACCGAGGATAGCGCGGATACTGCGTCATTGACAGGCGAGATTTTTTTCCGGGACGGCCACTTATTTAAAATATGAATTTCTCTGAAATAAATAAATCTTTGGAGACTTTTGGGATATTGTAAGTACACAACTGCAGGAAATATATCACACTGTGCAAGTGCTTTTTGGATATTTTATTACAAAATTCTTACATATTATACCTTTAAGTCTGGCTGTAGTGATATTGCATTTGATCAATACAAACTTGTATACTATTAGACCAGATGCGTAACGGAAACTGAGAATACTCACAAATTTTAGGCATTTTAAATAAATAATGACTGTGGTTTTTATTTTCTGAAACTTAAAAAAAAAAAAGTCCTATCACCCAAAAAACTATTGAATGAATGAATGAACGAACGAACGAACGAATGAACGAGCGATCGAGCGATCGATCGATCGATCGAGCGAACAAATCAATAAATAAATAAAAGCTGTGTGTGTGTGTGCATGTGCCAGCTATACCTTACTTTATGGGGACAAAATGTCCCTACAAAGATGGCTATATCCGAAATCCTTGACATTTTTTGGTCCTCATGAGGAAAACTTATAAATCATATTACAGCTCTTTGCTGTAAATGTTAATTTTATTCAAATGTAAATATGTACAAAACAATTATAAAAAAAAAAAATGAATTGTAAATTAATCTTTATTTTCCCAGTCAAATATATCAAGGAAATATAGATTATTAATCAAAAGAAAGATTTCTCATTTGAGTATGTGGATATTTGGGCACGTCAAATGTGAAATAATATTTGAGGCGTCAGAGATGGATGCAGTGTCTCACATCACAAACAAAAGCACTTTTGCTCTGTGCAATATTTACATGTGCCTGCAGCAAGAGCTTTTTTCACCTGTACGTGTGAACGCTCGCTCTGCGTGCGGCCATCATGCCTGGCTGAACAGGAAGTCTCGAGTGACTCTGGGTATCGGGACGGATCAGGCTGGAGATACTCCCAGCCTCTAGGGCCCCTTTGTGTTCCAGTTGCTCGACTCTCCACAAAAAAAAAAAATCAATCTGCAAACTTTCTCCAACCACCATTACAGATCCGGATCAGTGACCTATTTACAGTAGAGCTCAACACCTGCTGGGAAACAAAATGGTGCCGAAGTTTCCAGAGAGCGTGGAGGGGAATCTCTCTCTCTCTCTCTCTCTCTCTCTCTCTCTCTCTCTCTCTCTCTCTCTCTCTCTCTCTCCTCTCTCTCTGTCTCTCTCTCTCTCTCTCTCTCTCTCTCTCTCTCTCTCTCTCTCTCTCTCCTCTCTCTCTCTCTCTCTCTCTCTGTGTTTGGAAACAGAGCCCACAAAGAAAGAATCAGAGGAGAGGGCAGTGAAACCCCTGGATGGAGTGAATAATAAGGGCACTGGGGAGAAGAACAGATGGACGTTTAGAGAAAGGAAGAGAGAAGAGAAAGAACGAGAGGGAAGATTGTCAGACATGATGCCAAAACTCTGCAGGGGACACACACATACTCAATGCTCATTAGAGTGGCATGATTCTGAAGTTTGGTGGGAATTTCAGAAGGTTAAAGATGACATCATACTGTTTACTGTTTCCATCCGATTTTTAATGTACTAGACTAGATCAGGGACAGCACTCTAAGGCAAAATGATAAAGAAATTAATGTATTTGGCATTTGCCTGTTTGAGACCCAAGATAATTCTGATCCTGATCTGATTCTGTTCTGAGATCAGACCCAACGTTTGAATTTAGTAGAAGGATTAACCCCTTGAGATGTATCATCTCATTTTCGAGGGGGTCCTTACATACAATGTAACGCAATTACAACATAAAAATAAAAACATAACAAGATTACAATTAACAGTATATCAACAAACAAAAAAAAACAAAAACAAAAAAAATTGAAAAAAAAACGTGATTTTGTTCTGAGATCAGACCTAAGCTGATTCTGTTCTTAGATCAGACCTGGAGTGATTATGTAATGAGATCAGACCTAAGGTGATATGAGATCAGAGCTGATGTGATTCTGTTCTGAGATCAGACCTGGAGTGATTATGTTATGAGATCAGATGTAAGGTGATATGAGATCAAACCTAAGGTGATTCTGGT
Organism: Tiaroga cobitis; assembly: GCA_030578255.1. Lineage (NCBI taxonomy): Eukaryota > Metazoa > Chordata > Actinopteri > Cypriniformes > Leuciscidae > Tiaroga > Tiaroga cobitis. Next base: position 52,181,124 of record CM060597.1, read on the forward strand.
CTGAGATCAGAGCCAAAGTGATTATGTTCAGACTTGAGGTGATTCTACATTTATATTTATATTTATGCGTTTAATAGATGCTTTTATCCTAAAAGACTTTCATTGCATTGATGACATACATTTTATCAGATCATGCATTCCCTGGGAATCAAACCCATGACTTTCACACTGCTAACACCATGCTCCAGTTTGGGCTATAGGAATTAGATGGTTCCTGTGGGATCTGAGATCAGATTGAACGTGGTTCTGACTGTGAGAGAGGGGTGTGTGAGGTATTATCACAATACTGCATTAAAAATGTGTTTCCAACTAGGGCTGTGCGATTAATCGTAATTGATTTCCGATTTTTAATTTTGGCTTCCAACGATAAAGAAAACAAGACAATCGAGGTTTAAAGATTATTGTGCCGCTGCCGCATTCCGTCTAGCGCACCTTCTTTTCCTTCATAGCGGTGCCCTTTCATTCCACCTAAAAGCCCAAACTTAACATCCAAATCAGCCAAATAAGGGAGTGTTGTAAATCGTGGGATATGTTTGCATTAAGCCGCAAAAGCGAGTACACACAAAAATGTCCAAAATAGCTTTTTGGAGAGTATTTACATTAACACAGTGGGTTATGTTTTAAGGCAGTGGTTCTCAAACTGGGGTACGCTGAGTTTTGCTGAGTTTTGCTGTTCATTTAATTCTACCCCACATTAAAATAACATGAAAATTGAGCTTGTATTTCTAGCAGGTAAAATTACGTAAATACATGGCATCCAATCAAATGACCTCATCTTTTGCGGTCAAAACTGACTGCATCCACACAAGCAGCGAGCATATGATAGGTTACGTGCAAAGTGTCTGCCTTAGCAAATCTTTCCACATTACTGCGGTTCGACAATGTACCTTTGTAAAAGTGTTGATTTAGCACTTAATTAGCATAAGAACAAATGTAGACACAGACTGTGCATAGAGATCGATTAAAGATTCAAACTCTCTTCGATACAAAAACATACCCTGTGTGAGTTCTTGTTTTTAATGTTGATCATATCTTATACAAGCAAGAATACAATGTTTTGCTGTATCAGTATTCGTTTTTGCTGAAGTATTGATAATTGTGAAATCTCACTGATATTTAAAATAAGACTTTGATCATGTCGCCTACGAATAAATGTGTTAAATAATTGTGATTATTGATTATTGATCCTGATTATGATTTTTGCCAGAATGTGTATATTTAACCTTCATATTGTGAAGCTACTCTTAGAAATATCCTGCAGTTCAGTTTTCACTACAAAGAGAGAGAGAGAGGGGGTTGGGGGTGGGGGAGAGCGGAGAGGGTTTGGTCTCCAGGGTCCAGGCCTCTTCCTTTTGTCTCTATTTTTAGAATCTGGAGAAACTTGTGGAAATGTGAGTTGAAGCTGTTTTCTGTAACCTGCTCTCTGCGCAGCTCATGTTATCAGCTGTTTTAAGGGAACTAATGCATTTCTCCTCATTTCTCCGGTAATTAATAAAGACCGGTCAGAGTGATTTGAGGAAACACTGCCTCACAAGGATTTAAATATTTAATTACATAATCACAAAAGCTAATAATGGTGTGTACTGTATAGGCCAAGTAAGATTGCACAAGCATATTAAGCTTCTCCAGAGTGCTGAAATACCAGCAATACCAAAGGTCACCATTTCTGAAATTAACACCAGGGATATTTCTAGGACAGCTTTTAGAAATGTATATCACTGAAATTCAGTGGTGGGCAGTAACAAATCATTGTCCTTACGTACGTTTTTCAAGTGTCTGTACTTTATCAACGTATTTTTTTTTTTCTGTGTGTATCTTTTTTTTGGGGGGGGGGGGGGGGATTTTTAGTTTTACTTCACAACATTCTAAAGCATAATATCATCTTTCTACTCCACTACATTACACATTTCTTTGTTATTTCGAGCTGAAGAAATCACCCACTCTGAGACACAAGTGTGATGTCGAATTAGTGAAGGAGCTGATTTTTCCCAATACACCTGTTGAATTGGTTCACAAATTGCACTAGACAATTCATTTGCAAATCAGTTTGATACAATTGCTGCTATTATCACTGATTCAATGATTCGATCCAAACCAGCCTGTTAAATGGTTAAATCTGGTTAAATCTCCTGTAAAAGGGAGAGCTGCTTATTGACATGCTTGAATGTGGACAGTGGGCATTTTTGTCACGTCTGTATGGAGTAGGTGTTATTTTTACATAAAATTATATAAGTAAACATTTAATTATAGTCTGCTCTAAATATTCTTATTAGTTATGACTAATGGCTAGTCTGACTAGTGCTGTTTTTTTTTTTTCATTTTGCCTGTTTTAATGCCAATGCATTAAGGTGGGAATCTTTTGGTACCTCACGATTTGATTCAAATCGATTCTTGAGGTCACGATCTGATTAAAAAACGATTTTAGATCTATTTCGATTCGATATGTGCATCGATTTGATTGTAGTGTACTGTTTTGTGTTACTTTTCTTATTTGACTGCGGTAGACAGTTTAATAGGTCTAGAAGGAAAATAATCCTACTGATTAAATGTGAACCTTGAAATTTATTTACTTTTTCTTCCCATTTTAGTCAACTCAATATAATAAAACAAATGCCCTTTAAGCTGACTACAATCATTACACACAGTCTTCTGTAATTAACCAAGGCAGGCAATTTTATTGTATTTGTGATGTTAAAAATACGAACAAAAGCAAATTACAAACAATAGGACAAATACAATAAAAAAAAAATACAAATGAAACAAACTTTACGTTTTTCAGGTACAGTAGGGGAGAGCAGGGGTACCATTTTTCAGAAAAACATCATTTTAAAAGATGATGGTTTAGACAGATATATATTTTTGCTGTGGTCAGTCACTCACAAGTGTGGTCTATCAATACAGGTGGAATTTTGTAAAAATGTAGAAACAACTTCAGTATAAATTCACTTTGAACTTAAGACTGCTCATGTTACTTTCGACCCCATCAGTTGGGACGAAAGTAACACACAGGTGGGTCAAAAGTAACACAACAATATACAAGCTAGATTTTTTGTGTTACTCTTGTTTTTTTTATTTTTTTTGGCCTAAATATACCTGAGTATGAACTTGTTAACATGTAACTGCAAACATATTTTGGCCTTTATCTTTGAAAAAATTGTTAATTTACATTTTTTTATTTTAAATTTCAGTTTCATCAAATGTTTTAAAAGTAACCCAACAGTATAAACTTGAATTGTTAGAATATTTTTTTATTGTCAATCGATTTTATAAATGTTTTTTTTTCAACATGAAAAATATGAAAAATAAATTAAATTAGCATAATATACATTCTCAACATAATGTAACAATAGTCATGTTTCCATCCAGCTGTTTTTATGCATACATTTAAAATCTGCATAAAAAACATCTGGATAGAATCCTGCAAATTCATAGGTGAAGGTGTTAAAGCTATAAGGTATGGCTAAAACCTAAATGTGACTAGGGTAAATGGAAACAGATTGAGTGGGAAAAAAAATGGTGACACAGAAATCAGCTGATTTAAATGTGACTTAATCTTTAAAAGCCCCCTCAGAAACATCTTCATATTCTGTTGGTATAATATGACATAAACATGTTTAAATAAATGCTGCAACACACAGAAAGTCGCCACATTAGCAGAGGGACAAAAAAAAACACTTGTTTTCCCTATAGCGGGACAAAAGTAACAAGTGTTACTTTCGTCCCGACAGGAACTCCTGACATTTAACCCGATTTACTTTTACACTGAAAAACTCTGACCAAGCAAACTTCAGGATGTGTTACAGCACTAAATAACCGGACCCAACCGCGGGGGGAACGATGATGAAATCACGTGATATTTAGCAGCTTGGTCACTGGGCTGCATGCCGATAGTGCTGTCATAGCTTGAAATGCAATTGTAGTCAGGGCTCAGAGAAAATCGCTTTGTTACTTTCGATCCCGTGTTACTTTCGCCCCGGTTCTCCCCTAGAATAGGTTTAATTAACATGTAGTAAGACAAACTACCGAAATTGAATAATCAAATGTAAAAATAAAAACTGTATGAATTAAATATAAATTGATTCATATTAAAGACAAAAAGGTGATCCAAAAGCAGTGAGTGTTTTTTTTTTATTTTTTTTTATTAACAACCAGTTTATGAGACTGCTGTCCCTTTAAGAATGAATGTAGGGATATAGTTACACATCCAATTTTCTCCATTTGATTGTGTTTGTGTAGGACTAACAGACTCTGTTTACATCGAATGCTCCACAGTCCACACGATGCGCATTTTGACATAATTGTGTGTGAAGCTGTGAAAGAGAACTGCATTCGTGAGTCCTTGTTCGCGGCTTATTGTGATTAACGTCAATAACTTTAAGTAACTTTAAGTAGTACTGCGAAGTTAAAGAAGTGTAACACTTTAGAAAATAATTTTTTGAAGTCTGTGAATCGATGCAAATCGGTAGAAGATAGAATCGCGATTCATTTACAGTATGGATCGATTTTTTTCCCGCGCACCCCTGCAATTTGGCACAAGTGTGTATTTTTATTGGAATTTTACAATTTCTCCCCCATTTCCAGTGGCGGTTCTAGGATTTTTTTTGTAACAGGGGCCATTAAAGGGCCACATGTTACATTCAGGGGCCAAGTACAGGGTACATTCAAGCACACAAAATAATTTATTCAGTATGGTGCAAATACATTTCAGCAGTCAAACGCTCTAATAAAAAAAAATATGAGCCAGTAAAGTTCTTAATATTGTTTTTTTTTTCATTTATTTATACTGTGCATAAAGAGCACAATGCATACATCGCAGACACACACGCACACTAAAGTACAGCACAGCGATTAATTAATCAAATACAATACAATTTACAGTGTGGATATATTTATACCTCTAATCTACAGGACACTCTATAAGGTAAAGTGCAGCAGAGCACAGCAAATTCAGAAAAAAACAAACCTAAAAAGCTGTCAAAAAGAACCGGCAAAAGTAATGAATATGAATATGTCAAATATAGCAAGGAGACATTTTAATTGTTTAAAAATAAAGTGTTTTCTGTCAGTGTCAGCAAAGATGAAGTTGCGATGTTGACTCGCGATCTTCGCAGTAGTGAACGCGCCAGAGAGAAAATGCACTTTTCATACAGAGAGTCTGTTTTCTATCGTTTTGAATTGTTCTGTTTAAAAGTAGACGTTTCAATATAGATATAGGTATTTCTCAGGTCTGTGAAGTAGGCTACCTTGGCCATACGCTGAGTTTCGGTTCATTTATGAGACGAGCTCCAGTTCACGCGCCGGCGCCTCCGTGTCGTGATGTCTGCTATAGGCCTGTTTACTACTTTATTAAATCCAGGTAATTGGTTGATGAAACATTGATTAAAATTAAGATACAATTAATACAAAACGAAATTCACTTTAAAGAAAGGCTTTGTGCTTTCTGTTTTGAGGTCTCTGTGAAAGTTCAGGGGCCAATCAGATTTCAGCAGGGGCCAGGGCCCCTGTGGCCCCGCCTCTAGAACCATCCCTGCCATTTCCTTTAATAAATCTATTTTACACTAGATACACAAAATAGTTACACTCAGGACCTTAAGGAAAAAATGTCCCTATTAAAACTGTAATTATTTTTTTTTTTTTTATCTCAGTGCCATTTATCTATAAAAATATGCAATCTTTCTTAATAGGCTTTCAGTATGTTGGCAAGGCTTCAAAACTTTTAAAAAAAAATTTTAACTTTGTTTTTACCAGATAGTGCCATTTCAGGTTTGGCCTATAAAGCAAATGGTCGCTTTACTCCTGTTTTCTGTCTCTGCATATTATAAATTATGCAGCTCTAATTGTGTAGGTTACTTCAGCAAAGGTTTTTTTTTTTTAAACGAGACGTAACTTATGTTTGTGCTCCAAAGCTTCAATTTTTTTATGAGAGTTTTTTGACATGGATATTTTTGTCCTCTAAGGACCTCAGAGTAACTTTGTTAAATTGATGCACAAGGGGTAAGAGGACAAACACTTTTTTCTGTTACATCATCCATGCAATTATGAACCAGAAATGTACCTTGTGTCACACAGCACTGGATCTGAGAAAAGCCTCAGGGTGTGTGGACCTCAGTCTGGTCACTGTATTTTACCCTCAGTGGAAATCTTCCTCACTAGGTCTGTGCTGATCCACAGCAGGCTATTCAGACATGCTTTAGTGTGTTAAACACACCCTGGTGCAAGTGCGGTTTTACATCAGAAGAGATCTAATGTGCTCTAGATTGCATTACTGCTCCAATTTTAGCTCTACTAACGTGCCTTGGACAAAAAATAGATGATGCTGATATATGAGAGCTTATTACACTGCTACATTTTTAGACATTCATGATGCTGTTCTTAGTTCTGTGTTGATGTTTTATGTAAAATGTATTTTTATGTGTTCTGTGCTAATGTGTGTTAAACTGCTGGTCTGTGCTGTAACATTTTAATTCAATAAGCTTTATGCACAGCTTCACTACTTCCTGAACTTCAGCCAGCCCTTTGTTCCCTGTCTGCCATTATTGGACAAACTGTTTAATCCAGGTGTGCCTGGCCTCAGTAACAATAATCAGGCACACCTGGATTAATCAGTTTGTCCAATAATGGCAAACAGGAAACAAAGGGCTGGCTGAAGTTCAGGAAGTAGTGAAGCTGTGCATAAAGCCTATTGCACATAGGGTATGTTGCTTTATAGACACACACCCACACTGTGGAAAGAGGTTAAGAGTGCCATGTGTGGCTGCTAAAGGTAATTCAGGTCTAATGTTCACTAAATACGAGAGAGAGAGAGAGAGAGAGAGAGAGAGAGAGAGAGAGAGAGAGAGAGAGAGAGAGAGAGAGAGAGAGAGAGAGAGAGAGAGGAGAGAGAGAGAGAGAGAGAGATGAGAGAGAGAGAGAGAGAGAGAGAGAGAGAGAGAGAGAGAGAGAGAGAGAGAGAGAGAGAGAGAGAGAGAGAGAGAGATATGGTATTAAATTAAATCCTAAATTAATGTGTAAAATCATATTCTAATTGCCATCCTTTCAAAAAGCCTTCAGTGATAGAATCCTATTTCTTTGAATATGAGGCTGCTGACTTTTTTATTTGCTGCTGATTTTGTCGTGACTGCCATTTATTGAGTGTGGCTCTAATGATGCAAAGCTCTGGGCAGCTTTTAAAAGATCTGAAGAGAAACTCTGCCTGTTTGCTGCTGGTAATTGGAAACTCTGCCTTGAAGAAGTTTGTAAGAGAGAGAGAGAAACACAGAGATCTGCTGAGAATGACTTCCTGTATATGTTACATGTTCTAAGTTGGACTGTTATTTAGATTCGTATGACTGATGTGGGCACACAATCAAATTATTATTCCAAAGATCTGTGTTCACACACATATACATGTGTGTAGTTTTCCATTTTTTCTGGATGTCCTTTTGTTTACCTTTGTTAATTTACACATTTAGTCATTAGTAATGCTCCCATAACCATAATGCTCTTCCCGGAGACAGGATTTTAATTTATTGAAGGGTTCACCTAAAATTTGAAATCATTTACTCAACCTCATCCTGTTAAAACACATATGCCTTTCTTTCTTCAACGAAACACAAAATGAGGAATTAAGAAAAATATAGTAGTTGCTGTTTGGGGACTGAAGCAAAAGCACCATAAAAAGTATATTGAAAGTGGCATGACTCAATTATTCTTCACCTTGATAACACCTTTCCATCTGTTTCTCACACAAAACTACTGTATGACATGGAATATATTACACATAAAAAGGTGGAGCTCTTTTATAATACTTTTTTATGTTGCTTTTGGCGCCCTTTTGTAAATTTAAAAGCTTCAGTAGAAGAAAGAAAGTCAAACCAGTTTGGAGAGACATGAAGGTGAGTAAATTATGACAAAGTGTTCATTTTTGGATGGACTAAACCTTTAGTTAAAGAGCCTTTTCTAGATTCAGCCTGTGAACCATGCAGGGAAGGTCATTCTTTGCAACTTGAATAAGACAGAACACATGAGTGAATATTCAGTGTTGCATTTTTTTTTTTGCAAATGTATTAATTCATATCTAAATTTATATTGAGCAATTTTGGCAAGTGTTAAAAGGCTGTAATACAGCCTAATACAGTAAAAAACAGCAGTAACAAACAGAAAATATACAAATATGGATTTTTTTCAGGACATTTAACGCACACTTTCTTGATATAATTTTTATAACATTAAAATGATTAAGAATGTGATTCATTCTAATAATATTTTATGTTTTAACACAGATAACCAGTAGGAAGACTTTAGATGTTTTGCTCCATTTTCTTTTGATATAATAAAAGGAAAAGTTTAATGTTTTGTTCCATTGAAGTCTTGACAGAATCAATGAGTGTCAATCAAGAATACAAACACTGAGATGCCATTTTTTTTAGTGAGATCATCCAATTATGAACCAAACAATAACTTTAGGGCTTTTCAGTAAAATCTGAGAGTAAATGTGTGTTGATCATATGAAATGCAGAAAGAAGCTGCTGTGTTTCAGGCAGATGTGTTGAGATATTCTATGCCATGTAGTTCCACAAGCTTCATGCAACGTTTCTGTTCACACGTTGTGTGTTTGAAATGCAAGTGTTCTAATTTCCATCCTCCTGAGGAGACATTTAATGAAGTCCTGCATCGTTTTGGTCATTATTCATATTGCTGTTTAAAGTGCAGAAGGTATGGACCATGATAACACTGCTGTAAATCTGCTGAGCAGGAACACACAAACACACACACACACACACACACGCACACACACACACACACACACACACACACACACACACACACACGCGCACACACACACACACACGCGCACACACACACACACACGCGCACACACACACGCACACACACACACACACACACACACACACACCTCTCCTCGTGAAAAAAAAAAAAATGCACAGACCTGAGAATGAGTTGTTATATCAGCACATTCGCCCCTGGTGAATAATATTTTAGATGGAAGAGAAAAAAATACAAAAAGAGATCAAGAGCATGACAGGAAGGAGACTAACAGTAACCAGGTCTGTGTGCTGCAAACAACTCAGTAAATTGAGCAGTTATTGTCACAGCAGAAACCACAAGTTCCTCTGTAGTAGTGAACCGATCCAAAGAGTATCAAAGAGGTTTAATGTTAGATACATGAAAAAAAATCAAAAAGTGGAAATAACGTGTGTTTAATAATAGTGTTTATCGGTTAGGGGTAGGTGTAGGAAGGGCTTTATTGTCCAAATAAGGTGGCATCATTTTGGTTTTAATAAATTAAATCATCTCTACCGATTAATGTACAACAAGGTGCAAATAGTATCTGCCACTATTTATCAGTATAAATATCATCTAACTATTTACACATATTGCAAAGAAAATACAGCTATTTTTACACAGTGTTAATAGAATCTATCGCTATTTAAACAGTGTAAATAGCATCTAACTATTTACACTTATTGCAAAAAATATTTTTAAATAGTGTATATAGAATGTTACGGAAGCATATTGCATTCACTTGAGGAAAAAAAAAATCTACTCTGTTTTTCTGAATTAACGAGTTAATTATCTCCGAATTACGAGATAATTTTTCATGGAAAAAAAGTTTTTGCTCTGTTATTCTGAATTAACGAGTTAATATCTCAGAATTATGAGATACATTTTTCTTGAAAAACATTTTTTTTTACTCTGTTTTTATGAATTAATGAGTTACTCATAATTCTGAGATAATTAACTCGTTAATTCAGAAAAACAGATTTTTTTCCCTCAAGTGAATGCAATACGCTTCTGTAGAATGTATTGCTACTTGGACTTAGTGTAAATAGCATCTATCGCTATTTAAACTCAATGTAAATAGCATCTATCGCTATTTGAATTTAGTGCAAATACCGCTGCCTATTCAAATGATATTTTGTTATGATGTACCATCAGACCTTCATCCTCAAAAAAACACTCAATCAAGTCAAGTCACCTTTATTTATATAGCACTTTTTACAATACAGATTGTTTCAAAGCAGCTTTACAGAGATAACAGGAAAATAATGTTGTAATAATTTTGTTAAATATAAAATTAAATGTCCCCAGCTAAGCAAGCCAAAAGCCAATGGCGGCCAATGGCGACAAAAGGCGAAGAAAGGCGACAGTGGCAAGGAACCAAAACAAATCAGGTGACAGAATGGAGAAAAAAACCTTGGGAGAACCCAGGCTCAGTAATCACATTCACAGACGTAACTTGTGTTTAGAAGCAGATGGAAATACATTAAGGTGTAACTTTGGTTTAGTGAAAGTGATATTGGAAATCTTCCTTATATCGAATATTTACTGTTGTTTTGACATCCTTAGGGAGATTCAAGCTTTAATTAGGGGTGTCAGTAATTTGCACCTTGGTTCATCTCCCCTCACATCAGCAATAAGTGTTAATTAGAAAATATTTCTGTCAGAAATTCATATAAATGTGTACAAAAACAAAAGCTTGACATTTTATGCATTTTAAACGCTAATAGCGGTCATTTACCATGGTAAATAATCTGTACGGCTGCAGCCAAAGTGTCCTGACGGTATCAGAAGACAGGTTGTAATTGAAAGAGCTTTTAAGGCAAGAGCTCATCGTCACAGATTCCCAAGATGACGGGAAGGAATCGTGAGCGTCTGCAGTGATTTAATCAGCGTGTTGAGAACAGGTTATTTAGTCGCTCCTGAGAGCGTGAATTATGATTGTATTAGCATAATCTGCTGTGTAAATGAGAACGAGTTAGTCATTAAGAGTTAGTTTCTTACTTATCAGATGTGCTAATTCTTCATGCGGTGAGGGAGCTTCGATCTTAATGAGAAATGGGGACGCTCTCACACACTCAGACAGGTGCACAAAGACACACTTGCATCACAGTTTTCAGAAAGTGATTACCCTGTAATGAATTTTAAAGAACACACAAACAAACATTGTGCTGCTCGGTATTATGAAATTAAGGTTCTGTCACTCTAAACACACACTTTAACTGCGGGATTGTTACAACACATAGAAGTGGGACACAGTGAAGATTAAATAGAGAAAATAATATAAATAAAGTGAATGTATGAGATGGCAGAACTGAGTGGATAAATGGGTGGAGTCGAGGGGAAGAGTGGGAGCAGCTTTGTGGTTTTAATGAGTGTGTGATTGAGTAGGTGGGAATGACTGTGTTGGACATTGGCTGCGGCTGGATGTAACCGATCTGTGAGAGTTGCCGCGTGCAGGCGGGGAGGAGCTGGAAACGGAGACGTAAAGTCACTTAATATAGCGTCTGTTTGTACAAGAATAAAGTTCAACATAACCCTATACTATTTAAATACGTTTTTTTATGAATTTTATTTTGATAATCATGACACAATATGATATCGCAACAACATGAAAAAAAGTTTTACTGTTATTAAAATACAGATTTGTCAGCATTAGTGGAACTGAATGGGTTTGAATAAACACGAAACACACGTGATCGTTGTCATACAGTGAATCTGTCCAATCGTGTAACAGTTGTGCCGTCTTCAGAGCTTGTGCAACCGCTCTGGAGAAGCTACGCAGAATGAATCAGCCGGCTGCTCTCGAATCACTCTCGCGGTACTTTGATGCCATACGTTGCAGTCACGCGGCGTTGCCGCTGTCTCAAGTTGGACAAAATTTCTAAACGGCATGCACTGCTTCAAGTCAGCCATCGATCGGTCTGCGCAGCGCTGCATTAAGTCGAACAAGCCTTGTGTGTTAGTGGGTGTTGTCAGTGTAAAAGTTGGCGGAACAGTTTGGTTAATAGTGGACGGAGCTGTGATTGAGTAAGTAAGTGGAAATGACTGATTGGATAAGTGAGTGGGTGGGGTCAAAGGAAAAGTGGGTGGAGCTGTATAATTGAGTAAGGTGGAAATGACTAAGTGGGTGGAGTCAAGCAAAAAATAGGTGGAACCGTGTAATTTAATGAGTGGGTGGAGCTGTGTGATTGAGGAAGTAGATGGAAATGACTGAGTGAGCGAGTGGGAGGAGGTGAGTGAATGTTTGAGGTTTAATAATTTCTGAATAATTCACATTCGGTCAGCTGTTTCGTGAATGAGCCACTGTCAGTTAGAGTCTGACGTATTGTGAGAGAGTGCTGTAAATCAGAGTGTGATTGACATGCCGGCGCTCCTGCAAAGGTCATTCCCACAACACACTGTTGAAGAGAAATGACAGATGAAGCTGTAGCAAATATGGAATTTGAATATAATATTTAGAGGAAGTTCTTAAAGACCGCTAAATACATAAAAGGGCTTAATGGAGACCTATTATGGCCCTTTTTACAAGATGTATTGCAAGTCTTAGTTGTCCCAGAATGTTTCTGTGAACAGCTAAAAATACCCCACAGATAATTTATTATGCCCAAACCTTTTTTGGTGGAATCAAAAACACGCTGTTTTCATGTTTGTATCTTTAAATGTAAATGAGCTGCTGCTCCCCGTCCTCCTTTCCAGAAGAGGGTGTGCCTTTACAGATTGTGCCTCAAATGCTCCGGAACATCAAAACATGAGGAACATTATGAGGCTGTTTCCACAGAATGCTTTTTACATTCCACTGCATTGCTTTTCCATTATTTTTTATGTAAACGCGCTAGACGTTTTTTTTTTCTTTCTACCATTCACACGCAATGTATCTATTTGTATATAGTTAACATGAACTAAGACCGAACAATACGTTTGACAGCATTTATTAATCTGTTAATTTCATCATTTACATTATTAAAATAAAAAGTTGTTTTCGTTAACATCAGTTAATGCACTGTGAAGAAACCATGAACAAATGTATTTTTATTAACTAACATTAACACATATTAATGAACACTGTAACAAGGGTATATTGCTCATTGTTAATTCATGTTAGTTAATACATTAACTAATGTTAACAAATGAGATGTAAAAAAATAACAAAGAAAAAAACAGAAAGAAATTAGATTATAAATAATTAAATAAATGAATTAAAATAGTTTTTTAATCTATTATTTTAAATTAGATTAAAACAAATTATTAAAAAAATTAATGTATTAATATAAATACAAATTTAATTAAATAAACAAACAATCAGATTTATAAATACACTTAAATGTATAAAAATATATAATAATGTAACAATAGAAACTAGTTTTAGATTTATAAAAAAAATTCAGATATAAACTTGGTGTTTGTAAAAAAAAAATAGATGCCTTTTAAATTTGATCATATTTGGGGGTCCATGACATCTAAAAGATTGAAAAGCCCTGATCTGCAGGGATGAGTGCACTACTCATTTATGATTCACTTGCTGCTCTTGATCGTATGAGTAACATGACATGGCACGTAAATGATGGAAGAGAAACAAGAACAATGCTTTTTGAGATAGTAAAAGAAAGCGAATAGAAAATCGCAGTGATCATAACAATAAGAATGATTAGATTATGGATGTTTTGAGTCTTGTGACGTACAGCATGCTTTACAGAAGTGGGAGTAAGGCTTGATGGCTTTAATTTGATATTTTATAAATGTGTGTGCTGCTGCTGTCTGTTCTATAGCAGGTAATACATTGTCTTTCTAAACAAGATGACAGTCTGTTGGGGGAAATTTTAATTGCACAGAGAATGATGAATGGATGTAAATTAGAGAGAGCTTCACGCTGTGTCACAGTGAGCAGTTACTAAGTTCAGGATCTGGATGTGATGCACGTAAGAGTTAAATACGCACACGCTAGAGAAAATCACATGACTGTGGCTACACTGTAATGATCCTGTAGCGCAGACATGATGTATGTCACCTCCTGTACATTCTTACTGACAGATTTTGCAGAGATAAGTTGTGAATCACGCGATTTATCTTACACAGCAGGAGGAACATTCATCTGTCCACATACTACAAATAAGCACAACAAACTGTTTGTACATTTCACAGCAGGATTTTTGCTTTCTGATAGGTTAAGCCACAGTAGGCCTAAATGTTTCTAACGCACTCTAAAAAGAACAGAAAAAAGTAACCAAACCACGATGTGCATATTTTTGACTAAAAAGTACCAATGTGCATCATTGGAAAAATTTTACATTTTAGTATTTGCAAAAATGTCTTATTTTTATACTATAAACAGCCAAACTGCAGAATCTGAAGGACATTTACTCACTTACATGCTCACTTACTAACTAAATAAATTAATACTTGAATAAATGTTTGATAACTGAATTAGAGGAGGCAAAAGCACTATATCTTATTATATCTCATAACATTATATAATGGTGTAAGTTTAGGAATGGGAGAATTTAAAATAAGATTAAATATAATTAGTAAATATTATAGAGCTTCTGGCATTTTGAAGTGGTGTCCGAAACCATAGTAGACGTTATCGAGAGCACTCTTTCAATCCCACAATACACCGCAGTATCGAGTGTCCAGCCGATGTACATTCAAAGGGTGTCCGAATTCACTCACTTGTTTTCATTCACTCCTTCAAGTGAACTGTATTAGTGGACTAACGTAGGGAATAGTGATTGAGGGTTTAGGGGGCAATTTCAGCCCTGCATATGCTCCCAATCTCCAGATAACTGATCAGCACCTCCTGAACCCAATAATCATCACAGTCACCATATACGCCAGCACACCTCATTTCATCTTTGTCTGGTCTCGTCGTTCTACATTGAACACTACCCACCTGTGGAACCTTACCTGTGCGATCCTTTCTCGAACTGTCCAGTCTTCAGTGGTCATCCTGTCTTCCAGTCATCCGGTCCTCCATTCACCTCTCCTCATCGTCTGCAACAGATAAGAACTGTCACTTCTCTGCCAGTATCACCATAGTGATCTGCTATCCAGTTATTCACCTTCTATCGTCCCCTGTGTCTCTCAAACTCTGTTTGGATTTTACCTGTGTTTGCATTCTTCTTTTCTGTGACACATATGGCCTATATTTGATTTCAGAAAAGTGAACTATGAAGAAGTGAGTAATACGTCTCACACTTATTAATGTCTTGCTTTCCCTCAGTAATACAATTTTATGTTATAACTTAACTGTGAAAGATGTACAATTTTTTTTTGATGGTCACATATTATATAGCAGGTTGGATTTGGATCCTAAAACAGTGCAACAGAATTTGTTAAAGCTGCGTTCACACTACCAGCAACAAAGCGACACAATCCCATTCATTTAAATAGAGATCTGGCGATTTCTGGTGACACGAGCAACAGTGACCGTTTGCTACAGGATGCGCACAGTTGAGATGTTATGCAACTTTATGCAAATGAGGAGTGACTTTCTGGAATGACAACCAGTTGGAGTGAAGTCAGTGATCAGTCACTTCATCCTGTAGTAGAGTGTTGAGGCAAGATGGCAGAGAAGTTAATTCTAGCGGTCAGCAACTTTCCTATAATTTATGATATGTCTCGAGCCTGAAAGGTTTCGTTAACCTAGAATCTAGGTCCTAGATAGACCAAACCTGCTACATCCAGATATATTTGGAAGTGAACGAATGTGGAAATCACACGAAACTGGTGTGGTTTGCATTTATCTACTAGCAGGTTTCTGAAGGGATTCATGTCTGCTTTTGTGCAACATTTGTGACAGTGCTGCATGAGATCAATAAAGACGTGCACCTGGAGAAGAGATTGGCTGCAACAGCAACTTTGTACTTCAGAATAACTAGTTCATTAGTGAAAATGAGTAATACTAGCACTGTAGAACAGAACTTTTGAGAAACAGAGTTATGAGAAACAGAGGAATCAGCATATTCCATTTTCTTGAATTCATCCACTGAAAACTTCATCGTTCGCTGTCAGTTAGTGATGGTAAGGGACAGAGCTTGACGTCAACTCGCTATTGGAGAGATGGGAGAGCGACAAAGCACAGATGGTATCTTGTATCTATTCTGCGGAAACTTAGTATTGGAAAGAGTTTCAGAGATGTCAGTATCGGTATAAAAAAATCTAATTCATTGCACATGTTAGTATTATTTCTTTTCTTTTTTTTAAAGACTACAAGTGAAAATGTATATGTTATATATAAAATTCAACCCGCCAAAGTGGCTAGTAGGAGTGACTGCGTTATACACCACTGCTGAATTTACCCGTATTTGGCGGGTTGGCGGATGTTAATGTCAAGCCCTGTTTAGGGAGAGAAAAAACTAGAAAAAAGTAATAATTGATAACTGTTAGCATATAAAAGAAACAAATGGTGCCAATTGTTTCATATGCTAACAGTTATCAACAAGAACAAATTCTTAAAAATAACTTATTTACCAAGTACAATTATTGGTATTCCTACCCCCAATTTATTGGATAATGTCTCTACATTCATGTTACGAAAGGGACAAGAAATCTTAAACGACCCAGACCACCCACTCTATAAATATTTTATCCCCCTGCCTTCTGTCCGTAGGTAGGCCTATAGATTACCAATGTGTAGAAAGACCAGGTATAGTAAGAGTTGTGTTCTTGTATCTATAAGCGCTCTAAACAGATAGGAAATCGGCTATTGATATGTCATCCTATGCTTAGACACAAGCCATCTTGTGTGATGTCTGTGATTGTTTTTGATTGTATTATGATATGTAGATAATTTAACATGTTATGTGTTGTCTGTGTTATGTACGCCTCTACGGTGGAAACAAATTTCCTCTCGAGGACAATTAATCTATCTATCTATCTATCTATCTATCTATCTATCTATCTATCTATCTATCTATCTATCTATCTATCTATCTATCTATCTATCTATCTATCTATCTTTCTATCTTTCTATCTATCTATCTATCTGATAAAGATGCCAATAATTTGGAACATACTTTGCATTGGGAGACTTCAGGTGCTGCCAACATAGCATAATGTGCATTTGCTATCCTCCATATAATAGTTTATTTAAAAGTGCTTACTGTGTAATGCCATTTTTTTTTAAAAGTCAGTTTCTCTCTGCCTCATTAGCCGTGTTTCACTAGCAGCTTTTCCGAGAGAAGTCTAGAATGGGAATCGATCTGTATCGTTTTGTGAGGTGCTTTTGCTAATGATCTCTGCCTGCTTTTCTGGCATTTATAGAAGATATTTTACCACGAGAACGTTAAAAAATAATGACGCCATGGTGTCGTCATGGTGACAACGAAAGATGACAGATTGACCCATCATTTGTCAGATTACTTCAGCCAGAAGCAGATCAACTCAATGCTGGAAAAGACACTGCAATATGAGCTTCAGTGGAGCATTGAGCTGACTGAATGATTCATTTAGCACTAACGGAACATTGATTTATTTTTGCCGGTAATTGAGTACAATAATTAAATAAGGATACCCTGCTGGACTTGTATGTGGATTTATTCAGCTAAAGTTTAGAGACATCAGTTTTCCCATGCACATCTTAACTACATTGATGAAAGTACATCCAGATATGAATAAATAATAAATATAGCTGCAAGCAGCGATTAGCGTTCAATAGTTCAAGCGCATTAAGGCCATTAAGCATATGCATAAAAATGTTTTATTTAGCAAGCCTGTTACCACATATCGTAGATGGAAAAGACCATTTACAGCCAATTTAGCCAAAACAGACAATTTACCAAGGGCATATGTTTTAAAGCTTTTTAACACTTGCTACACACGGTTTAGGAGGTATGAGCCATTACGTACTTTTGATCGCTATAGCGCCACCATCAGGCCGATTGGGGTGAGCCTTGGTGATGTTGTAGATAAGGAGGGTTCCTCCAAAATGTTTTAATCTTGTATACAGTTTTGTTGATCATATTCAATTCAATTCAATTAAATTCACATTTATTTGTAAATATAGTATTTTTTTTTTTTTACAATACACATCGTTTCAAAGCAGCTTTACAGGAAAAGTCCACATTACAATTTAGAGTGATCTGTTATCAGAGGTAACTGTCTAAGTTATGTATTTCAGAAATGTACATATCCAAAATCACAGTTAGCTAAAAATGTATTAATTTAAACAATGCAATAATTTAAGGCAGGAACAATGAACATTGAAGTAATGATTACTTGTTTGTTAACAAATGATTATGACATTTAGAAAAATTTAGCATTGGTGCATGTTGATTCAGTGTTGCGTCATCTGAAGTCTTCGCAGGAGTTGGCGCGGTCTTGGGCATCTGAAGTCTTCATAATAGCCTGGATCCAAACTGGAGCTGACATTCTCTCTAGTACTTCTAGTACTGCGTCTTTAATCTAGTTTTAAACTGTGAGAGTGAGTCTAAGCCTCGGACATTATCAGGAAGGATATTCCAGAGTTTAGGAGCCAAATGTGAAAACGCTGTCCCTCCTTTAGTGGACTTAGATATCCTAGGTACTATCAGAAAGCCCAAATTTTTGTGATCTTAAAGAGCGTGATGGATTGTCAGGCGATAGAGGATTAGTTAACAGGAGCTACTGTAAATCATTTAGGGGCTTATGGGTCAGTAGCAATACTTTGTAATAGGTAACCAGTGTAGAGATGATAAAATTGTTGTTATATGATCATATTTTCTTGACCTAGTAAGAACTCTAGCAGCTGCTTGACTAATTGTAGCTTGTTTATTGAGGATGCAGGACAACCAGCTAATAATGCATTACAGCAGTCTAGAGGTCATAAATGCATGAAGTAACTTTTCTGCATCAGAAAGCATGTTACGGAGCTTAGCAATGTTTCTGAGGTGGAAGACGGCTGTTTTTGTAACGAAATATGAGTTTCGAAAGACAATTTGTTGTCTAATATAACTCCCAGGTCTTTAACTGTAGAGGATGAAGTTACAGTACATCCTTCCAAATGCAAATTGTATTCTAAGAGATTCTGTGTACAGGTTTTTGGTCCAATAACCCAGACAGCAACATAAGTCGGCCCAGATCCGGACCACATCTGGTACACATGGATTCCACACGGTACAGATGTGGGCCGGATCTGGGCCGACACTATGTTGCTAATACCTCAGTCTTAGCTGAATTCAATAGAAGAAAATTACAGGTCATCCAACATCTTTAACACACTCTGTCAATTTAGATAATTTTGAGAATTCATCTGGTCGTGATGAAATAGAGTATCATCGGCATAACAGTGGAAATTAATTCCATGTTTTCTTATATTATCAAGTGGCAGTATATGTATTGAAAATAGCAGAGGGCCTAACACAGATCCTTGCGGCACTCCATAATTTACTGACATTATCTTACATATATTTCTCCATTTAAGTAGACGAAATGATAACTGTCTGATACGATCTGAACCACCTTAATGCCTGTCCCTGTATACCAGTGTAATTTTGTAGTCGATCTAATAGTATTGTATGATCTATAGCAGGTGTGCCCAACCCTGCTCCTGGCGATCGACTGTCCTGCACAGTTTATCTCTAACCCTGATCAAACACACCTGCCTTTAATTTTCAAGTAATCCTGAAGACCTTAATTGGTTGTTAAGACCTTAATTGAAGACCTTCAGGTGTGTTTGATTAGGGTTGGAGATGAACTGTGCAAGACAGTCGATCGCCAGGAGCAGGGTTGGGCACACCTGATCTATGGTGTCGAATGCAGCACTAAGATCAAGTAAAATTAGTAATGAGATACAGCCTTAGTCAGAAGCTAGAAGTCAGTCATTTGTAATTTAAACAAGCACAGTTTTTGTGCTATGATGGGTCCTGAATCCAGACTGAAATTTTTCATACATATCATTATTTTGCCAAAACGAGCACAATTGAGGAGACATGACTTTTTCTAGTATTTTAGACATAAATGGAAGATTTGAAATGGGTCTGTAGTTTGTAAATTCATTTGGATCTAATAGTGATTTCTTTAGGACTCGAGGCTTAATCACTTCCAGCTTGAACGGTCTTGGAACATAATCCAGAGATACAGACACGCTAATAATATTGAGAAGAGGTTCTTCTGCTACAGGTAACAACTCTTTCAGTAATGTAGTTTCAGTAATGTATTGGATCTAATAAATATGTTGTTGGTTTAGATGCAAATACACGTTTATTTAGCTCTTCCTGTCCTATAGTTGTAAAGCACTGCAATTGTTCTTGAAGGGCGATAATTGAGGCTGAATCATAAGACGCGGTCAAAGGTAGTACATTTAGTCAAGTCAAGTCATCTTCATTTATATAGCGCTTTTAACAATGTAGATTGTTTCAAAACAGCTCTACAGAGATAAACATACAATTTACGGTAACATAGATTGTTTTGGCTTTATAGCGATTTTTGAATAATGTTATTTCCAGCTAAAGTTAGTTTTGATTGATTCACTTCCAGCAACATTATCATTTGTTATCACATTAGGGGCCACTAAGACGACGGCGTTCTCTCTAAACAGACTTTAAGCGCGAACCTGTGACCTGATGGCGTTCACATGCATTCACATGCGCATTAAAAATTGATTCTATAGTTATATTCGTTTGAATATATGTGTGCAGGTTTGTAATTTCCCTACAAACCATACCTAAACAAACTACTTGTCTTGCCTATACATTTGATAAAGAATTTTGTTTTATTTTATCACATTGGGGTACGCGAGCCGGATTTTCAACAACGCTTTAAATGTAGAGTGGGAAAGGGATCCTCCATAGGGAGAAGCTAGTTGACACTTCAGCACTGCATTGTCATCGGGTCCAGGCGAAGCTCCTTCATCAGATCTGGATACGGCCTGGATCTGGCAGGCTGCGGGAAAAACTCGGGATAAACAAAGACACTAAAATTAGCGTAGATGCCATTCTTCTTATGATGTAACGAGTACATCAGGATTTAAGGGAAGTGTTCCCAGTTCCGGCTGACCTAATCTATGAAGCCTAACATTGAATTATAGAAGTCTATAATGTATTATGTGTATGCTAGGTCAAAGAAATGTGTTTTTAGTCTAGCTTTGAACTGACAGAGTGTGTCTGCTTCCCGGACAATGGTAGGAAGACTATTCCATAGTTTTGGTGCTAAATAGGAAAAGGATCTACCACCTGCAGTCGATTTTGATATTTAAGGTATTATCAACTTGCCGGAATTTTGAGATCGCAATAGACGTGAAGGACTATAATGCTTTAAAAGCTCGCTCAAGTACTGCGGAGCTAAACCATTTAGTGCTTTGCAAGTAATCAACAATATAAAAAAATGTATACGATGTTTAACCCTCTGAGGTCGGCTATCGCGCCGACGCGACAGTCTCGCTTTTTTCTTATCAGTGCAAAAGAAACTCAAAATACTCTGTTGATTTTGATCTAACATATTAAGTGTTGTACATCATTAGATCCTGATAAGTGTCTATTTTTTTGTGGATACTCACAATAAAAACAAAGTGTTGTGCTTTTCGCCAAATAAAGAAAAACAAACATGATGCGCGTTCTGCCTTCTCTCTGTCAGTTAAGTCCATTCTGAAACGCGTCCGAAAATTAACTCTAATTCCGCGAATACTTGTCATACAGGCACGAGTGTTTTTCCATAATGAAGCTTGAACTCTCTTCTTTTAAATGAATTAATTTATATAAAAAAACAAATATTCTCAGTTTATGTAATCTGTATGAAAAGAGAGAGATGTCAGTATTTTTCTTTCCAGCTCATTATACCTAATTACGCGTTAATGTGCCACGCCCACAGAGAGCGCGCGCTATTCAAACGCAAATGATCTTAGACAAGCCGTTCAAACATGCCAACGCCCACCAGCTGGATTATAAAACACATCGTGTTTAGTAAGGATCTTGTACAGCTGTGTACACAGCGTATCCTTTCGCTGTGAGGAATAATACTATCTAACCCTGGAAAATGTACCAGAAGTGCTGGTAGTTTCATTTCGAGGAGCAAAGGATGCAGCTGATGTAGTAAGTCATTTATTCTTAAGTGGTTTGTTCTAATCGCGATATTGAATACTGTCTGACTGTAAGCCGCAAAAAGACTGTTTAAATATGAATTGCGTGTCTGTGTGTAGGCTAAATGATGAGTGAACGGCATAGGCGCGCGCGCTTTGTTTACTACAGTTATACAGCGCGTGTCTGTGCCTTGTTCATTCACTCTCGCACCTACATCAGTAAACGTTATGTTTACATGAACACATACAAACTATATTGCTATAGCCTACTAAGATGAGTAAAAATAGACTGAAATATGTTAATAAAATGTCTGTATAAGCAACAAGCTGCAAATTCACATGTATATACTAATATATCATACACAATATATTACAGACTAAATATGAATGTTTAGACAAGATTTTGTGATTAGTTTTGGATAGATTATAAAGTTTTGACTGTAAAAAAAGACTACTGTCACATTAAATAGGTACGCTTTTGTTCACCAATTTCTGCTCATAGTTAAATATACTAAAGTATGATGTTTTGTCAAAAATAAAGTAGGTATATTGAATTATCAACTACGATGTTATTATAGTGTTTGTTCCAATATTCAAACTGAATGAATCCTTACCTTTTTTAATACGTATGATAAAATGTATACTTTTTACAAAGAAATACACTTCCAATATTGGTAAAATTGTAATTGTTGTTGTAATTGTAACCTATTTGTAATTGGTTACAATTTCTAATTGTAAAATATGTATAGGCTATATAGATAATTTCTTTTATCCTTGCATTCTTTGGGATCCTGTGACACACCTGTGTGAAAGGGCTAATTAATATGCAGTTCATTATGCGGCACATTATCCGGCCTTTGTCTTCTCAGGTGTGAACACGCCTCCACGCATTTTGCCTTTCCAAACAAAAGGTGTCAAATAAAATGTAAATCAGTGTATGTATTTGTGTAAATGATTAGGCAGGATGATTTTCAGATAATTTTGAAGCAAAAATTCTAGGCAACAACACTCATTAGTCAAAAGTCTTGTGGACACATATTTAGTATGTGTTTTGTGGCCTTATTTCAGACACTTTAAGTTTTAGTTTTTTTCAATAACCATGCATAAGCAATATTCTCTCAAAAATACAAACATGTTTCATAATTGTTGCTCAGAAATGACGGTAGCCCAGTTTGTGCTATATTAAGTGAATTTACACCTTTGCCATTAACATGTTTATAAATAACTGAAAAAAGCACAAATGTCAGAGCATGTCAGAACACCTCAAGGACCCCAAAAACCCTTAGACCTCAGAGGGTTAACCCTCTGGGGTCTGCAATCACCCCAGCGTGATCTGCTCACTTTTTTTTCTTATCAGTGCAAAACAAACTCAAAATACTTTGTTGATTTTGATCGTACATATAAGTGTTACACATCATTCAATACTGTTAAATGTCTTCTTTTTTTGTGTACACTCTTATTAACATCAAAACCTTGTGTTTTTGTAAAATAAATAAAATAAACAGGGTGCGCTTTCAGCTCACACTGTTTCCGCAAAAATCTTTCTGAAACGCGTCCGAAAAATGAACTGTAACTCAATAAATACTTGTCACAGAGACACGAAAGATTTCTCTTTATGAAGCTGAAATTCTCTTCTTTTAAATGAAGTAACTTATATAAAAAAGCAACTATTCTCAGTTGATGTAATCTGTATGAAAAGAGAGAGATGTCGGTCTTTTTCCTTTCACCTAATTATAGCGTATGACGTGTTAATGTGACCACGCCCACTGAGAGCGCGCACTATTCAAACGTTAATGTTGAGGCAAGCCATGAAAACGCCCACATCAGAACACGCTAACCTTTATCTCGTCTTGCTGCGCAGTGAGGAATAATTCCTGGAAAAGTTAACTCAGTTACCCGTTTCATTTGAGGAGCACGGATTCAGGTGATGTAGTAAGTCATTTATTCTTAAGTGCTTTGTTCTCATCGTGTTATTGAATAGTGTCTGTAAACTGCACAAAGACTGTTTAAATATTAAATGCGTGTCTGTGTGCGAATGAATGGACGAATTCACAGACGCGCGCGCTGTGCGTTCATTCACTCTCGCTCCTACATTAGTAAGACTACTGAGATTTGTTCTAATCGCAATATAGAATAGTATCTGTAAAACCAAAAAGACTGTTTAAATATGAATCGGGTGTCTGGGTGTGTGAACAAACGAACGCAAAGATGCATAGCCTACTGTTACAGACGAAATAGATTAGAACGTTTTTACTATAAAATAGACATCAAATAAGCTTTAGTTAGACAGTTTTTGCTCATATGTTAAATATATAGTAGCCTATGTTTTGTAAAAAATAAACTAATCAACTGTTATCCAATGCAAGCTTATGGGCGGCAGTGGCTCAGTGGTTCATGTAGATTGTCTACAAACCGGAAGGTTGGTTCAATCCCCGGTTCCACCTGACCAAGTGCCGAGGTGTCCATGAGCAAGACACCTAACCCCAGCTGCTCCCGACGAGCTGGATGGCGTCCTGCACGCCTGACACCGCCGTCGGTGTATGAATGAGTGAGTGAATGGGTGAATGTGAGGCAAATTGTAAAGCGCTTTGTTGGCCATTGGGTCTGTGAAAGCGCTATATAAATGCAGTCCATTTACCATTTACTTATTAAAGCCTACTTTATATGGAAAAAAAATATTTTCAAGATGTTTCCAACTCTAACTTTGAACCAATTCTATACAATGACCCATATAACCTATTTGACCAGGATTTGTTTCCAGGTATGACTAAAAATGGGTTTTTGACTTTCATTTATATTTTGATTATATGAAGAGTTCAGATGCAAAAGCCTCTAGTGCCATTTGAAATTCTCTTCTAGAATGATAATTTTTATCAAGCTTGTACATTTTAAGTTCAGTAATTTCACTTAAATGACAATTATTAGGTAATCTTCATTGCCATTTAAGTGAAATTACTGAACTTAAATATACAAGCTTGATAAAAATTATTATTCTAGAAGAAATTTTCAAATGGCACTTAGAGGCTTTTGCATCTGAACTCTTCATATATATATATATATATATGTATGTATGTATGTATGTATGTATGTATGTATGTATGTATGTATGTATGTAATGTATGTTATGTATGTTATGTATGTTATGTATGTTATGTATGTTATGTATGTTATGTATGTTATGTATGTATGTATGTATGTATGTATGTTGTTCTTTCAATTTTTCCTTGTGTAACACCTGAATGAAAGGCTCATTATTATGCGGGTCAGGTGAGAATCACCTAATTATTCATGATGGGGCTTGGACTGTTCAAGGCCATTCGCATATTGCCTTGGCAAACAAAAAAAAGTTTTTCACAATAAAACCCAATTCACAGTTTTATGTGAATGATTAGGCAGGATGTTTTTCAGATCATTTTGAAGAAAAAACACTAGGCAACAACATCCATTAGTCAAAAGTCTTGTGGACACATATTTATTATGTGTTTTGTAGCCTTATTTCAGAAACTTTCATTTTTAGTTTTTTCAATAACCACGCATAAACAATATTCTCTCAAATATACAAACATGTACATACATATTATATCACATATTATCATAGCCATGTTTGTGCTAAATATAGTGTAATTTCACCTGTGCCATTAATATGTTTATAAGCAACTGAAAAAAACACAAATGTCACAGCATGTCAGAACATCTCAAGGACTCCAAAAACACCTCAGACCCCAGGGGGTTAACTATGAGTGATTTTGGAGAAAGGGATCGAATAATCAGCAACCCAAGCTTTATCATTTGCTCATCTGCATTATATCTGTTTTTTTTTTTATTTGTTGAACATCAATTACATTTTTAACCTGACGTTTTTTGGATTTCCAAATTCGGGGAACAGACACAGTCTCTATATGATGATATCTAGGTGAAAGAGGCTCTATGTGATGGGATTTATCTGACCTTGGTGACGTGAGGCCGCTAGCAGACGGTCAGTTTAGCCAGTCTGTCTGCTTCCTGACCTGAGCCCCAGATCGTCATGTTTTAGCTCTAAGACTATGAGCAAAATTACTGGAGAGAAGAGCAGCACCAGCCCAGGAGGGATGAATACCATCTCTTTTTAACAGGTCAGGCTTGCCCCAAAAACTTTTCCAATTGTTTATGAATTCTACATTATTACGCGGACACCACTCAGACAACCAACCATTGAGCGAACACAATCTACTAACTATGTCATCACTCCTTTGAACAGGAAGGGGGCCAGAGCAAATTACAGTGCCTGACATCGTACTTGCGAGTGCACATACCTCTTTAATATTAATTTTGGTGATCTCCGACTGGCCGAGTCGAACATCATTAGTGCCAACATGAATAATGATCTTAGAGAATTTATGATTAGCATTAGCCAGCACTTTTAAATTTGCTTTGATGTCAGGCGCTCTGGCTCCCGGCAAACATGTGACTATGGTGGCTGGTGTCTCTATTTTCACGTTCCGTGTGATCGAATCACCAATTACCAGGGCACAATCAACAGAATTTTCAGTGGGTGTTTCACTGAGTGGGGCAAATGGATTTGTTATGGTAATCGGAACGGAAGAGTGGTTTTTTGATCCGTGACTAGAGCGATCTCTCACTGTCACCCATCTCTCCTGCTGCACGGGCTCTACTTCAGCCGGAACCGAATCATGTAAAGAGTTCAATATGCTAGGTCCATCCAAAATACTATCTAAAGATCTAGCATTCTTACCTTCCTCAATTAAAGTTTGGATGCGTGTCTCTAGTTCTGAAATCTTCTCTGTCAGCCTGACTGTCTCCTTACATTTATCACATATAAATCCTATATTGCCATCGGAGAAGGCTATACTAAACATATGGCACGTGACACAGGTGACAATAACAGGACAAGAAGACATTACTTACAGTGTTCGGTGACCGATTCTTACTTACCTGGACTTTTATGAACTCAAAGGCGCGGGCGCGCGCGAGAAAATAAATAAATAAATGAGCGCACGGGTGGCGCGTTAACAGGCTAACGTTAGCGAGTTACTAGTGTGCTGTGTTAACAATAACGGAAGCTAGATATGTAAGGTTAATCTGAGATGTTGGGTAAGCTGTATTTAGTAGTATAAACAACTAGAAATGATAGTAAATGATGGCTCAAAATAGAAAGAAATACGATGCTCAGGCGGAGCTTACAACCTCGAAGCAAACAAACACACAGCAGGCTGCGAGGCAGAAAGGAGCAATCGATCAGCGATCAGCGGAATCAATGATACAAAATTTACAATACAATTTACAATTGTATTTCTGATGCATTTGATTTTCTCACTGAAGAAATTCATAAAGTCATTAGTACTAAACTGTAATGGAATAATGTGTTCAGGTAATGTCTGTTTTTTTTTTTTTTTTTGTTAATCTAGCTACTGTACTAAATAAAAATCTTTTTAAATAAAAAAAAATCTATTAATTTGCGGAGATGCTCGGCCCTGGATGCTTTTAGAGCCTTTTTATAACGAGAAGTGCTGTCTTGTCACTTGATTCTAAAGACCTCTATATATGAGTTTGTTTCCATTTACGCTATAGATTACGAGTTTCTCTCTTGATAGCGAGTAATACTGTTGTACCATGGTGCAGTTCTTTTCTCTCTAACCTTTTTTAATCTGATCGTTGCAACAGTTTATAATGTACTACAGAAAATGTTGCAAATACTGGACGTCTTTTCCTAGTCCATTTGTGTGCTTGGGTACACCGAGAAGCTGAGACGGATCAGGCAAGTCATTTGTGAATATCTATAGTATGTATCTATAGTATTTGGGATAATTGTTCTACCTGGCCAGTAACGTGGCGCGACATGGCACATTTCAGCAGTACGCAGTATTATAAGGAGGTAATCAGTGATATCACTTTGCGGTAGAATATATCTATATCAGTAGGATTGGTTCTATGATATAATTAAATGTAGTGATTAAAACGTTGAGTGGGTCTAGTGACATTTTGCTTCACCCCAAAGGAGTTTAGTAAATCTGTAAGCGCAGCCCCTAACGCATCATTTGAATTATCTATGTGAATGTTGAAATCTCAGACAATCAATGCTTTATCGACGTTGATTGATCGTATGTTCTCATATTTATTTTATTTTTGTAATATGTTTAGGTAAAGTCATAATTTTATTATAATATAGTACAGTTTGCTATTTGCAATTGTTATACTATTTAAAATTTTTCAGTTGTATTGAAACCAGTTATCATTCCTTATAATATTGTATACAACCCACAACAATTAAAAAAATAAAAACATACAGTCCCTGTTTTTTTATTCTGTAAAAAACATCATTTTTTTCACAGTTGTAAATAAAAGGTAATTATAGTACATTACACTTCTACTTCAGTTTTGCTACTTCATTTTTTTCTTTGAAGTGAAAAAGTGAAATAGGAATAGTATGTGGTACTAAAAAATAATTAGTTACTATAGTTCACTTACACAATATTTCTAGTAACTAAAAAAGAACTGTATATATATATTACTTATCTTCCTTTGAAAACAAATAACAGATTTCTTGTTGCATCACTGCATCAATGGGAAGATAATTACAATAGTTTGAATGAAGGTCCAAGTGACCAACCAAAGGGAACACTAATCACCATAATGGTGACATTTCAGGAATATCAACATCGATTTATGAAGTCAGTTTATGTGATGTTCCCTCAATTTTTTTCAGTTGTATTGACAATTCAACATTCAAGATGACTTTGGGAAATGAGTGAATGCAAACAGAGAAAAATAACTGCAGAAGTGGAGGAAATGAGTGAATAGTACATTAAGAATTGTCCCGCCTCAAAAACCACACTCAAACCAATCAATTCATCTTAACTTGTGTTTTCTGAGTAAACAAAGCATATGTGAATAGTACAGATTACTAGATGTTTACAATTAATTGTCTTAACAATTAAGATATTAAGTAGAGTTAACTAAAAAAGTGTTAATTATAATCACTGTTGGATTTTACAGTGTAATGATAAGTGAAAGTTAATTTTATTTTGACCACTGAACTAGGTAATGTCACGATTTCAGATTTCTATTTCAGAAATCTGGTCAGTTTAGGGGTCCAAATAAGACAGATAAGTTAGATCAGTCATTGGGACCCATTAATACATTTATTTAACAGTTTAACTGCTTAAGTCATTTTGACTTTAAGTATTTTGGCAGTAGCTGGTTCAGGGCATCATTACATGCGTTCGTGTGTGCGAGCTCCTTAAATGGTGCACGAACATGAGAATCGTGTCGTACACCTTCCTCTGAGAGCAAGCCGATCTTCTGGAGTTGAGTTGAATTCTGATGAAGTTTTGGCAAGCAAACACATCGGACCCTGGCGAGAACGCAAAGGGTTTAAAATTAGAACATTCTCTCACGATCTCGCTCCAAAAGTGTGATGAACATTCATTTACAGCCTTTCACTGTTTTTATTCGCCAAGATCCTGCATCTTCTCACGTTGTGTGTGTGTGTGTATGTGTTTCTTACGTCTTACTCCCCTGATGTCACGGCAAAAAAACGGTGAAAAGAAAGTTGAGCCGAGAAGAGTTTATAAAACCTGTGAGTTTGCACTGTATGTGTGAGAGAGAGGAAGAGCGAAAAAATCTATAAGTATAAAGGTGTTGATTTTTGCCCATTAAGGCAAAGTTTTATTCTGACAATGGAAACTTCTGTTGAACCCACGAGATCATCGGTGTGTTTTATTAACGTTCATACAAAAGACTGTGTTTAATTGTTTCTTGTAGTTCAGTCTGGAAAACATTTGTGTGGCTTATTTATTTGGAATGCAATTATTCCACCATGATTCACGGGACCGTTCAGAGGAACCCTGACAGATAAATCACACATTTTTGGACACACTCACACACACACACACACACACACACACACACACACACACGTTTACCTTTTTTTGTAGTTTTTGTCTCTCTGTCAGTATCTGTCTTTTAGCTAACATTTGCCAGGAAATTACTGTTTGTTGTCAGTACTCTTGTTCAATTGAACTAATTAGACATCTGTGAGGACAGCATTCAGAAAATATTAGTTTGTTTATTAAAACGTGCATGCTGGGAACAGTTTGCTCTTTGTAGTTAGCAGTCTGACCTCTATCTTCATACCTATGTCTGTCTGTCTGTCTGGGTTTGGAAACATACATCCTCTTTTTGTTCAATGCATGTGTTTGTGTGAGAAGTGAATGTTCAGTATCTGTAACAGAATGGTCTTGTGATTGACAGATCTAGTTTCTGGTTAGTTGGAGGATATGCAGCAAAACAACCACATAAAAGAAGAAACCTCTTAAAGTGTGTCTCATTCTCACCTTGTGTGGTTTTGGCCTTGGAGAACCTGATACATTTTGCTGTTTATATACATCATATAAACCTCACTGATTTGAATTAGACTAAAAAATTCTCTGCAAAGTTACACCAGCTTTTTTTATACAACAAATGTCCAAGTCTCCAGCACAGTAGTTGAAAAATGTATGAAATAATTTGTCAGAAACTGAACGAAAAAGAGGTCAATACACGACAGGGTTTGATATGGTTGGGTTCAGATGTGTCAGGATGGTTGAGCCGTTGATTTACGGTCTGGAATCTGCTGGTTTCCCTCCAATACTCCGGTGGGTGAACTGCTGTGTCAGGTGGGCGGCTTTGTGTTCTTTCCTGGAACTGCATGCTTCTTCATGGATTTATTTGATAATGCAGGAACTTTAAGGGACTTTCAAAGGGCTGCAATGGAGGATTTTTGCAGCAGTTGTGAAAAATAGAGGATAATTTAGCTAAGTCTCTGTCCCTCAGACATCTGACCAGTTTTGAAAAACACTGTAAAATGTATTTTAACTGGTTAAACATACACATACAAATATAAAAAAAAGATATTATATATTAATACAATATATCTCATTTTACTGTAAATTGATTTCAAATTACTGTAAAACTGATGTTCTTGTATAGTGTAGAAAGCAGTCAGTGTCAACAAAAAAGCAGAAAAAAACATCTTAACATGTTGTGTTTGTGTGTTGCAGGCTCACACAATGACAAAGGTACTTTTTATTTTGGTGGCATTGGCCAATTTACTGACACAATAACTAGGTTTTGATGCATACATTAAACGTTTTGGGTGAGTTACTACATTTTGCAGCCATGCAATAGAGTTCTGATGCTCCAGCAAACAGTTGTGACCATTGAACTTAGTTTATCATTTATCAGTATTATCAATACTGCAAAATTTGGTATCGCTTTGATGCTGCCATCTTGTCGGAAGACACAGGCGTAGAGGCAGCCATCTTGTCCGAAGGCTCTGGAACGACGGCCATCTTGTCCAAGGGCGCTGGAACGGCGGTGGCCATCTTGTCCGAGGGCTCTGGAACGGCAGCGGCTATCTTGGCTGAGGAGTCACGGGTTGGAGTTGATATGTGTGCTGACCACACACACAAAATAGCCTTGGCCATGATGATCAGCGCAGTGTCATCTGGAGCTGACCCAGGCACGGTGGCCATCTTGTTCGAAGAAACAGGAAGGGCGGCCATGACGGGACGAGACTCTGGAAGGGCGACCATGACGGGAAGAGACTCTGGAAGGGCGGCCATGACGGGACGAGACTCTGGAAGGGCGGCCATGACGGGACGAGACTCTGGAAGGGCGGCCATGACGGGACGAGACTCTGGAAGGGCGGCCATGACGGGACGAGACTCTGGAAGGGCGGCCATGACGAGACGA
This sequence comes from Tiaroga cobitis, assembly GCA_030578255.1. Classification (NCBI taxonomy): domain Eukaryota; kingdom Metazoa; phylum Chordata; class Actinopteri; order Cypriniformes; family Leuciscidae; genus Tiaroga; species Tiaroga cobitis. Next base: position 52,212,628 of record CM060597.1, read on the forward strand.
GACTCTGGAAGGGCGGCCATGACAGGAAGAGACTCTGGAAGGGCGGCCATGACGGGACGAGACTCTGGAAGGGCGGCCATGACGGGACGAGACTCTGGAAGGGCGGCCATGACGAGACGAGACTCTGGAAGGGCGGCCATGACGGGACGAGACTCTGGAAGGGCGGCCATGACGGGACGAGACTCTGGAAGGGCGGCCATGACGGGACGAGACTCTGGAAGGGCGGCCATGACGGGACGAGACTCTGGAAGGGCGGCCATGACGGGACGAGACTCTGGAAGGGCGGCCATGACGGGACGAGACTCTGGAAGGGCGGCCATGACGAGACGAGACTCTGGAAGGGCGGCCATGACGGGAAGAGACTCTGGAAGGGCGGCCATGACGGGACGAGACTCTGGAAGGGCGGCCATGACGAGACGAGACTCTGGAAGGGCGGCCATGACGGGACGAGACTCTGGAAGGGCGGCCATGACGGGACGAGACTCTGGAAGGGCGGCCATGACGGGACGAGACTCTGGAAGGGCGGCCATGACGGGACGAGACTCTGGAAGGGCGGCCATGACGGGACGAGACTCTGGAAGGGCGGCCATGACGGGACGAGACTCTGGAAGGGAGGCCATGACGGGACGAGACTCTGGAAGGGAGGCCATGACGGGACGAGACTCTGGAAGGGAGGCCATGACGGGACGAGACTCTGGAAGGGCGGCCATGACGGGACGAGACTCTGCAGAGATGCTCACAAGTCTCTGAGCTAGAGTCCAAGTCAAGTCTCAAGTCTTTGAGCTAGAGTCCAAGTCAAGTCTCAAGTCTCTGTGCTAGAGTCCAAGTCAAGTCTGAAGTCTCTTGTGGTTAAAATAAGTGTTGCGTCACGTACAGCGACCCATCCAGGCTGCATAGAACACTGCATATCTATATATAAGGAATTCAAAGCATGTAATATGTTATTATGACTCCTTTATCTATTAGCATAAAGTATCAGCCTTGATTTTGGTATGTGTAAACAGCCTATTGCAACGTGACAAAAACACCAAGAATGCTTTACTTTTATGTTAATATCTGTTTTTTGCTGTGAAAAAATTTGTGCGATCTCTCAGCCGCGTGTGGCTCGTGATTTCCACGCCCCCGCCATCACTTGCAGATCCATGTAGGCCTAATGTGCACTGCCTACGCAACTAATCATAGCTTGTAAACTACTATAAGTCAGCAACACATCCCAGACTCTCAAACCAGTGTAACGTTATAACTAAATTAAACAATAATCCTGTAACCTGTTTGCAGACAATGTTAATAATTAACGTAATGAAAGCCAGCGGCAAATTATTACGTTAATCGACCACCACAAGTTTGGCAATTAAACAAACGCTCATTAATATTTCATAAGGAAGACAGTCGGAGTTAACCTAGGTTGTAGCTAAAGCAAGAAGCAAGCTAACGGTAGATGGTCAATGCTGAGCTAAACATGTTTACTGACCTCAGGGTGTGTTTTCAGATGCCTGATTAAATTAGATGTGGTTGAGCCATAATCTTTTATCCTGATACCGCATATTTAGCATTGAGCGCTTCTTTTGTTTTGGCCGACTTGTTTGAAGTTTTTAAACTCAAAGCTTACACTGAATGGCACAGCAGCGGCCGGTGCAGTTGACATGTTTGTTTGTTGTCCTCTTATGTGTGGTCGCGCGCGCTCGCAGCCGATACGTAGTACATGTTACGTAGGCAGGTTATAGGTAACGGAGGGAGGGGAATAACAGCGAGCTCATCAGACGTTTCCTAAAAATAAACATTGTTCACGAGTCCCGCAGCTCGAGTCCGAGTCGAGTCTGAAGTCTTTCGAGGACGAGTCTCAAGTCAAGTCTGAAGTCACTGTGTGTGCGACTTAAGTCGCACTCGAGTCTGAGTCTCAGACTCGAGTCCCCATCTCTGGCGGGTACCTCCTCCACGACACCTACAGTAGAAGCAGAGCCGCTTACCAGAAGGACATAATCCAGGAACTCACTCAGTGACCCTCGAGGACCATCACGGATGAGTTTGGATTGTAACTGGTTGAGTCCATTGCAAAAAAAAATAAAAAATCCGGGAGGTCAGTGGTGTTTGCAATGTTCAAAAAGTCTTGGATGTGGTCCTCAAGTGAGTGAGTCCCTTGGCGTAGTCGGACCAGGATGACTGCTGAATCCATCTGTGGTCTGGTGTTCTGTAACGGTGGCTGTTTCGGAGGAAGGAGAGTGGGATCCAGATGCAGCAAACATTTATTCAAACAAACATAATAAAAGTAAATCCAGGCAAAACTGATAAATGCAGACACGGGCAAGGAAGGTAAACAAAACTGACAACAAGCGCACACATAACATCCATAGAAGGTCAACACCAGAGTATACACTTGAGTATATATATACACTCAAGGGGAGATTGGCGAATAAGACACACCTGGGAATAATCATGAACAGATCAACAAGAAAAAGTACAAAGGACTACAAAACATGGCACAGAACAGGAAATAACATAAAAGTCCACACAAGACAAGGGGAACACAAGACAGGAATCATGACTATGGGAAAGCAGTGTGTCATGATATATGAGGTGAATGCATCATTAATATGCTAAATCTGAAAACATTTTCATGACCACTTAAATATTTTGTGATTTATGCTCTCGATGCGCCTGCATTAAGTCGTGTTACTATAGTAAAATTATTTTTTTAAAGGGCTGCCAGTGATAGGCTGTTGTACCTCAAAACAAAAGAGAGAACTTTTGCACATATTTTTGCACAGATTTATTAACAACAATTACAGAACATTACAGTCAGTCAGTTTAAATGCATTTAATTGCACAAACTAGCCTAATTATAATAAATGTTACATGTACACTACTGTTCAAAAGTGGGGGGTCAGAAAGATGTTTTATGTGTTTGAAAGAAGTCTCTTTTGCTCCTTAAGGCTTCATTTATTTGATCAAAATACAGTAAAAACATTAATATTGTGAATTATTCATTTAATTTAAAATAGGCTATCTGTTTTCAGTGTCACAAGATTCTTCAGAAATCATTCTAATATGCTGATTTCTGATTGTTATCAATATTGAAAACAGTTGTGCTGCTTCATATGTTTGTGGAAACCATGATACATTTTATTCAGAATTAATTGATTAACAAATTTAAAAGAAAACCATTTACATTTTCTGAACAAAATTATAAACAACACTTTTGTTTTTGCCCCCATTTTTCAAAGATCTAAGACTTTTTCTATGTACACAAAAGGCCTATTTTTCTCAAATATTGATCACAAATCTGTCTAAATCTGTGTTAGTGAGCACTTCTCCTTTGCCGAGATAATCCATCCACCTCACAGTTGTGGCATCAAGATGCTGATTAGACAGCATGATTATTGCACAGGTGTGCCTTAGGCCATGTCCACACTAATACGTTTTCGTTTGAAAACGTATATTTTTCTCTCCGGTTTGGCCTTCTGTCCACACTGAGACGGAGTTTTAAGTCAATGAAAACGTAGCTTTTGGAATACGCTCTCCAAAGCAGATAAATTTGAAAACGCCGTTTTCGCGTTGTAGTGTGGACTGTGAAGCCGGGGGTATTTAAAAAACGATGACGTAAGTTTAGTCATGTGATCCATGTTGTACCAATAGATATTCATGCATGATTATTGACAGCATGATTATTGACAGTATAGATGACAATAGATATTCAAGCATGATTATTGACAGCATGATTATTGACAGCATGATTAGACAGCATGTTGTTTACACGGAGACTGTTGGCAAAAACGTGCACTTTGAAAAGTTTTTGCCATTTTAAAAAGTTTCCGTTTTCAGGAACCCAAAACGGTGTAGTGTAAATGAATGGCCAATGCGCATAAAAAGTTTTAAGTTTTTTTATATTAATATAGTCATGTATAAATGTATGAAATGTGTTTGAGGAATAATGGAATATAATTACAGTATGTTTATGTTCAGAAGCTATGGGAGTTTTTTTTCTTTCTTTTCCTTATATTTATACTAAATGTTTGGGCTACTGTTTTTCATAACAAATACCATAGGTTTATAGAGAACATATAGTTATTTGTTTTACTGTGGAAGTGAAGAGCCATGCATGGTTTTACCTGGGTTACCATGGTCTACAAATCGTCGCTGCCCGATGCAACTCACGTATGTCCAAAACGGTTACTTTTCAGGAAGTGAAAAAAAAAACACCGTAATTTCACAGCAGTTGAACGTAGCGTTGTCATACTTGGTACGGCATCTTTAAATGAAACCATATTCTTGCCAGTGTAATGATATAATCCACATTTGACCAAAATCGAGTTTAAATGGACATACGTGCATATTTTACAGTAACGGTGGTCGATACGGGTTCTTCCGATCATTAATTAGAATGACCAAGTCGCGTTTCAGATGACAGATGAATAGGCTACGCTCAGTTTATTAAGGCGAGACACGGCAGGCAAAAACATAGTTTTTTTTTCACCAGTCAATTTTGAGATTTTGGGATATTTGTCTTCAATAACATGTCTTCTTTCAGACTTGTGGTGAAAAAAAGTCTGAAATACACATTTAGGTCTTTATTTTACTACACTTTGTCTGTTTGCGTCTGTAGATTTCTCATAAATTCATCAAAAGTTCTCGTTATAAATCATCCCTCTGCTCCGCTATAATTTGATCAGTTTGACAAAAAAAAAAAAGTATAAATCTTATCAATGAGACCAAGTTTATTTACATACTAGCAAGCAAGCTAATCTGTGAAGAACTAAGTTAGCCTGTGGACAATTACTTCATCTAGACCATTTACTGGTAAATAACAGTTGTGAATATATAATAAACTTGAGAACAGTTGTCAAAAACAAACATTTGCTGATACTTTACCTCACAGTGTTAGCTATTCGGCTATGCAATGCTGAGCTTCCAGAGACGAACTTCCCGAGACCGGCGAGATGCCTCCACAGGGCGGGAGATACGCGGCGTGATTGACAGCTTTGACAGCAAATTGATATACGTGGAAATCAGATGACATGATTTTACAACTTTTCATCGGTCATTTAGATAATGTGAAGCATACTGTATACGGAAATGAACCTGGACATTCTATCCGTCAAAAAATCTCAAAATCGGCAAAATGGACATACGCGGTTTTCATCGGACAGCGATGAAATGTATGATACTATGGAAGACTAAATGGTAAATTGTAATGAGCAAATACAAATTAGAAGCAATGGCTGTCCACTCCCAACTCAATCACACTGTCTGTCAGACAAACTTAAAAATATGTTTTTACACTTCTTACAGATGTAGTTAATTTAAACACATTTACATTTGCATCCCAACTTAAACTCAGTGCATTATTGTCCATTTCCATGAGACAAAATCAAACATTTATTGTTGCCACTGTGGCAAATGACTGGCAAAAAGTGTCTGGCAGTTGATAATATTAAGGAAAAGTTTAATGTCATTTTCGAAGAGAAAATTATAATTGTACATGCATTAATATATATTTTCATAATTTTTCAGGAATGGTTGTTAAATCAAAAATAATTTAAAATGCTTGTAACACTAAACCAGGATATCAAAATCAAGCCCAGCCCTACATTTGTTCTTGTTCCAGAAGCAGTTTCACTTGAATATACTTTACAATAGGGAAGAAAAGTTTAGCACAACTTCCATTTCATGACAACTAACAAAAATGTTTTTAATAGTTTTAGTTTTACCTAACTATAACTATAATATCCACGGTTTGAACTCATTTCAGACTCAGAGACACTAACTGCACATGACCAATACACTGAAAGGACTGTCAGAACAAAGCAGCCGTATCCGGATCAGATGCCATCTGCTGCCTTTCCTGCTCGCAAAATTAGAATAAAGAGAAATCTGAAGTTAAGATCTCCCTTGAGTAGAAACTAATTATGATCTTAACAGACGTGTTCTTACCTAAATGACTTAAAATAACACACACAAAACACAAGCGGCTAATTAGCAGGACAGGTAGATGAGAGACTGACGCCAGGGAGAGAGACCCAGAGGAACATTTATTGCTCTTTCAGAGCTCAGGAGACTAGATGGTCTGTTTCATTTAAGCATCAGCTTTGTCCCAGATGTTTATCCAAAAATCCCATAAGAGACAACGGACACAATTGAGTCAATTGCTGACCTGCAGTTAGAGTACAGCATTTGACGAGACATGTTGGAGTCCGTATTGAGATCTCTCAACAGTGACTGTCCCCTGCTGTGTTTTGCAATGGTCCCCCGTCATGTGAATCTGCTGTGCCGCTGGACCCGGAGAGGTCTTGAACATCCGCAGAGAGACAAGTTTAAGATTGCCATTCATCTCAGTAGCAGTTGCTCGGCTGGTGTCGGTTCCCCACAAGTATGTGATTAGAAATACACCATCTTTGCTCATGTTCACTCAGTTCTGCTGCCAGGGTTTTTGAACCAATCACCTGAGTGACATGTGACTAATCTATGGAAGCTTGTTTCTGCCAAGGAATAATTTTGACTCTTTTTTTTTTTTTTCTTGCATTTGTGAGATATAAACTGAATTGTGAGATATCACAAATCTCAGTGGCTTCATTGGTTCATGGTTGTCCTGCTAGGCAAAAATCGAATTCTGGTGGGGGGAATCGTCAGCACCTTTCTCCCCTCTAGCGACGGCCCTGTGCACTTTAACACCAGAGAACACAACTTAAATTTCTGGTGACGTTTAGTGATTAAATGGATATGCCATGTGTACATACTTTTTTTTTTAAAATTATGTATTCTTAATGTAAACCTTATTTTTGTAGATCCTTGTAATATAAAATGCATAAAATGCATATACTGTATATTGGCATGTGTCTATAAGAAAGCACATGTTGGAACAAACAGGTGCAGAAAAATGTACAGCTATTAAAATGAATGAACACAAATCAATATTCAGATGTGCGAAGGCACCGTAACAGTCTGACATTTTCCAATTCATCCTTGAGTGTTTCCTCTGATATCGTCGAGCAGATTAATGAAATTAATGATTTGATCAAATTAGCCTGCTAAAATGCAGCTAATAAATGGCAAGAAGAATAGTGCAACGGGGAAAAAACTGGACGTCTTTAAATATAATACGATTACAATGTACACAGGAATATACAGGGTTACCAACTTGGAAATAAACAGCGGGAATATGTATGTGCATTTAAACATGGTCAATTAATGAATCATGAATAAATATAGGACACATGTCCTATATTTATATAGTTCAAAAACTATATTAATCTTGCTCAAAAGCAAATAAAATAACACTTAATATCTACATTTGATCTCCTAATTCATAGCAAAGCATGCTGGGAAAAGTGATTATATCCAATTTACTCTGTTTCTTAAAGATTAGTAATGAGTAATAAATATAGTTCCTGAAACAGATCAGTGTGATTTCTCCATTACCATATATTTTGATAAAAATTTAACAAAAATGATAAGTATATCTAACAAATATAATTTATTAGTCAAATACTTATTTCTTTTCATGAAATAAACAAATAATAGATACACATTTTAGACAAAATAAACTGTTGGATTTTTAGGAATTCCAACGGAAAGTAAATAAAGATATTTTATGACGGGGTAGTATAGCTTTTTATTTATAACTTTCCATTTTTTTATTTTTTATTTGATATTTACAAAGCTGCTGAATTGTCTTTTAGATTGTAAAGATGAGTGTGGCATTCTGTAGGTTGAGTATGCTTGTTCACATGATTAATAATGCAATATTAATAAAGCAGGATGGAGTCAGGCTGTTTTTTTACAGTATGAGTATATGGGTATTTTAAAAATCACTTGTTGGAATATTTAGTTCATTTTTGTATGTTCACATTTAGAATTATTACAGTATAGGCAGGTCTACATCATGTTATAAATTATATTTTGGTCTCTAATGTCTCTTCTCTCGGCACTAGTCAGAGATAGAGGATGGGCATACAGAACAAACTCAGCAGAGCAAAACTACAACCAATTGAGACAAATTTTCCCGAAACAACAAAGGAAATTGGGCGTGTCTGGAGAACAAAGGGATACGAGGCAGAGATCAGGCAGACCGGTCTCTAATAAACACTGGAAGCTTCACTAAGTTCAGAATCAATAATGATTCACTCCTGAGGATCTGAACCCAGAGACACTGATGCTCTGAATGCATTAAATGCTGATTTTCAGCTGTCATTCTGACAGTGCATTTATCCAGAATTACTGTCTGTCTGTCTACATCAATATGTCTATGTGTGTACTTGTCTGGCTGTCTGTGTACATGTCTATCTGTCTGTCTGTCTGATATTCTTGTTAAGCCTCCTCACATTTGAATTGCAGATACTGTATCGGTAGTTCAGTTCGAAAGTCTCAAACAAGTCAGATTTTTCCTGTTAACTAATTGGGGGAGCTTTTAAGACGATCTGACGGATAAACAGATGGAGACGAGGAGGACATGAAAAGAAAAGAGAACATGTAGCAGAGCAGGAAATAAAACTGTGTGTGTGTGTGTGTGTGTGTGTGCGTGGGTGGGTTGGACAAATGAAGGTGAATGTTTATGAAGTGAGTTTATTCAGATTATCTTTAAAGAACAGTGAATCCCTGAGACAAATCCACTGCCCTGAATCGCTTGTTTATTTAGTGTTTTCGAGGTCATAGAGACAGCAGCATTAGAGAGGAAATCATATCAATCAAATCAGGTAATTTCTGCACCTGCTGGTAAACGCTATATAAATATACAGATATAATATCTTTTTTACCGAAGGTCCACGCGACCGATTAACCAACAGTGACACTGGACTTTAGGCACTTTCACATATACAGCATTAACAGGCTAAAGATCATGTGTAAATTGGACACTTGGTTGAAATGCTGGTGAATCAGCTCTGGCAGTTTGCTGTTTTAAAGACTAGCAGTACGGAGTTTGCACAGACGAAGCTCTCCGATCTGCGATGTTTCTATTTTTAACATCTTCTATAAGAACTGTAGCTGCTTTATTTTCCTTACTCACTGATATTATACTCGTGAACAGACTGCATTGGGTTTTACAATGCTTCTGAATTCCATCAAGGCAGCTTGTTTCTGCTCTCTGGCTGATTAATTTAAATCTTTTGTTTCTGGGTCATTCCTCTGCGACAGAACCTTTTGAACTGTGAAACTTTTTAAAAATGAGTATGCTTGTGTTGTATTTTAAGCAAGTAAGGGTTTTAGCAGACTTTTAGGAATCTGCTCTGGTCAAACTCAAAACACACACTTTATCTCTGATTTACACAATGACAAGTTAAAATGTCAATGATGTTCATAGAGCTAAAGTGAGTTATTGCTCAGTGAGGGATTGACAGTTAACTTACATGATGACTTCAACTTGAAGTTAATTTTCATATTATTAGTCATCTTTTGAACTGAACTTTTTGAACTTTTTGAACTTTTTGAACTTTTGTCACTTAATCAAACAGGATAAAAGTTGTAGGGAGACACAAACCAAAAAACACCACAAAACATTTCAGGAATTCACCAAATCTGTTGATGTTTGTGTGCGGTTTTCCCTCCAAAATGACATCATTTCTTTTAGCATAGCTGGATACTAGAAATAGATACTAGAAGAGAGTTTTTGGGTGCTTTCAAACTAGAACTTTCAAACTAGAACTTTTGGAAATATTAAAGTACTGATAGCAAAACACTGAAGTTAAAAAACAATACTTTAATTTTGAAGGCCTCTCCTCCTAAGTGGTTATCTAGTTATCCAGCTGCTGCTAGAACTTATGGTACTTACACTGATGGCGCAACTTGCTGAGCTTCGGAGCCAAATAACACAATGCGAAATGAGACTCATTGTGTGAAAACAGCCTCATTGGCATTTTATTGATGCAAGTGGTGGATTTATAAATACTATATTTATAAAACACTGAAATCTGCTGCTTGTGTGAGTAACACAAAAAAACAGGTTACATATGTGTAAACGAGAAAGATATTTTTCAATAGTACATTTTTACTGTAATTTACTGGAAGCTTGTTTCCACCACAGAATATATATACAGTATATAAATATATATATATATATATATATATATATATATATATATATATATATATATATATATATATATATATATATATATATATATATATATATATATAAAAAAATATATATATATATATATATATATATTATAGAAACTATATAAACTAGATCTATTTTAGACAAACTTGAACTTCTGACTTTTTTCTCACAATTCTAAGTTCTCTTACGAGAGGTTCTCTCGTACTGCGTAATATCTTACGCTAGGGGAAAACCTCTTTTCCTCGAGATATTGAAGCCAAAAAAATTATCCTTAATTTTGAATTATTGCAAAACACGTTGCAGCAGCATACAGACATAGGCAGGCGGCTCAGCGTGCCTATTGGCTGTCCTGCGGCAACTGCAGCAGCCTATCGAGAGCGGCCCTTTGATGACGGTCCAATGGGGGCACTTCGCGCCCATTGTGTCACGCTCGCGCCCAAAGGGGCGTGGTCTAGCCCTATAAAGATAGCTCGATGGGCTGATTTCACTGATTTTTCATCTCTTCAGCGAAACTCTGCATCGCTGGATCCCACTCAGCGACGGGGACCGCCATGTGATATGCGTTTCCTGCCTGGAAGAGGATCATGCAGCTCTCGCGCTCGCCGACGGTGGCTGCCCTCATTGCGAGCTATTGCCCATGGTGACTCTGAGAACTCGCCTGGCATTCTTCTCCGAGACTGCACTTCCATCCGCTACAGTGCCGCGCCGTAAAAGCGCCGTACTCAGCGGGTCCCCGAGCCTTCTCCAGCCCGTGAAAGCTCGCCGGTTCGCCCACCAGCTTCACCAGCTTCACATTTGAGTCGCTCACTAACGGATAACGGCTGGCGCGCGCCGCCGCTTCCGCCATAAATGACGACGAGATAGCTGCATCTGTAGAGAAGGCCAGCTGCTCTATCCTGGCGTCGGACAGTGAGGATTGGGCGAGCTCTGTGGACCTCTCCCCCTTCTGTCCGCGAGTCGTCAGGGAAACGGGCCAGCATCAAGACCGCGCGGCTAGCTTTCTTTACGTTATAAGGGGCGCGAGTGCCCCAGTTTTCGATCCCGGCTCTCGCAGCAGATAAAAATTTAGTCTCGCCGCATGAAATCGCCGCATGTCAATTGTGCATTAAATGTAGTGAATGTGCCCCACAACCCAGTGCCCACAAACACTACACACTGCATCTACCACAGTGTCTGTAAAACAAAACCAACACAAATCTTCCTAGCCTCCTAGGAAAACAACGTTGTTTCAGTCTCGCCACGGCCAGACTTCCACCGAAACTTTTTGCTCGTTCAGTTCCAGAAAATGCGACTGTTCAAGTGTATTTTGCAGTAAGCAAGCCGGTACCACGGCCCGCTTGCCTGCACACAAATCCCGTTTCCATGGTGACCCAGATAAATCACATAAGCAGTGTATTTTCTGGTATTCCGGCCACAGCCGATGGTGTTATGAGTGTAATAAAAATGCCCACAACCCAGTGCTCATTTCTACACACAAACACAGCCCGCAAAAATGCAGGGCTCGCACAAACAAAATCGCCTCATGTCCATTGTGCACTAAATGTAGTGAACATGCCCACGTCTCAGTGCCCACAAACACTACACACCACATGTCCCACAGTTTCTGTAAAAACGAAACCAACACACATTCAGTCAGCTCAGGCCGACGGTGTTTCCAGTGCAGGAAATGTGCCCGCTGTCCCACGCCCACATTCACTCACAGACATGTTAAGCCCCACGGGGCTCGCCCCGCTCTCTCTCCTTCAGCAAACTGCTATAAGGGATTTTAGTGCGGCCAGGCTGCCCACCGCGATTGGAGCGCCCCCCGCCTCACACACTGTAAACACAGTGTCTGCGTTACAGCACGCCGGAGCTCCCTTGCCGTCACTATGTCACGGCCAGAGCCCAGATCTCATTCTACCTCTAGCTATTCACGCGAAAGCGTGGGCACAGCTTCCTGGGGTATCAGAATATCTGATATATTCTATCCTGGGCATATATTCTATCCCGGGCATATATTCTATCCCGGGGTATCCTGGGGCGAAATGCGTCGCAGCTCTGAAACCTTGAAAAGCGACCGACTGGTACCAGTCAGGTGTAAACCTGGGGACTTCCTTGAGTGTGCAGGTGGTGCCCACGGACGCCTCCACCTCGGGATGGGGAGCACTGCACGAAGGCAGACCGTTCTTCGGCCTATGGTCAGAACGAGAGAAGCTCCTACACATCAACTTTCTAGAAATGATGGCAGTCGATCATGCGCTGAGGCGCTTCTGTCTCCGAATAAGAGGTCACCACGTCTTGGTCTGCTCGGACAACATGTCAGTGGTAGCCTACATAAATCACCAGGGGGGCGTCAGATCCCGAAACCTTTACAGGCTGACGGAACGCCTCCTGGTCTGGGCTCAGCACAATCTGCGCTCTCTGAGAGCAGCACATGTGCCTGGTCACCTGAATTTGGGACCAGACAGACTGTGCAGGAACAATGTTCCAGCAGGAGAATGGTCTCTGCACCCGCAGACGATCCTCCTGCTGTGGGAGACATTCGGCAGAGCGCAGGTAGACCTGTTTGCGTCCCAAGAGAACGCTCACTGTCCGAAGTTTTTCTCCAAGAGCAGGCATGTACTGGCCCACGTCGGGCCCGCTGCCCCCTCTATGCTTTTCCCTCCGTCTCGCTCCTGCCTCAGGTATTGGAACGAATAAGGGAAAATGGATGCTCAGTGCTTCTTCTGGCCCCGCTCTGGACAATCCAAGTGTGGTTTCCAGTCCTGATGCAGCTGGAGAGCACTGCCCCATGGCCAATACCGATGAGGAAAGACCTCCTCTCTCAGGCCGGGGGCTCAATTTGGCATCCTCACCCGGAACGGTGGGCCCTGCACGCATGGGCCATCAACGGGTACCCGCAAACCTCCCCGAGGGAGTTCTAAACACCATCACGCAGGCCAGAGCACCGTCTACCAGATGCCTCTATGCCTCCAAGTGGTCAGTGTTTGTTAACTGGTGCAAAACCCGATGTTTTCCACCTACAAGCAGCGGGGTAACGGAAGTACTTTCCTTCCTTCAAGAGCTACTGGATAAGGGCAGGTCCCCATCCACGCTCAAAGTCTACGTGGCGGCCATAGCAGCGTTTACGAAACCTGTGTCTGGTCTGTCACTGTTGAAAGATGATCTGGTCATTAGTTTCCTAAGAGGAGCTAAGAGCATGAATCCTCCCAGAACCCCATCTATCCCCATGTGGGACCTTTCCATGGTCCTAGAAGCCCTGAAAGGAGCTCCATTCGAGCCGATTCGGACATCGGATATGAAACACTTGTCTTTCAAGACAGTGTTTCTCTTGGCTCTTGCGTCAGTAAAACGCATAGGGGATCTACAAGCGCTATCAATAAGCGCAACGTGTCTGGAATTTGGGCCTAACGACTCAAAAGTCATACTCAAACCAAGACACGGATACGTACCTAAATCCCTCAACACGCCGTTTAGGGGCCAGGTTATCTCCCTGTCTGCCCATCCGGTTCATAATGAGGAGGAGAGCACAGGCCTCCTTTGCCCAGTTAGGGCGTTAAAGGCCTACGTATCTCGTTCATCTGTTTTCAGACAGACTGAGCAGTTTTCCGTTTCATTCGGCGGCCGCACTAAGGGCCTAGCCGCCTCGAAACAGACCCTATCCAGATGGATAGTTGATACCATAGCAATGGCATACACTACAAAGGGACTGGAGCACCCATTGGGTGTTAGAGCACATTCCACCAGAGGCATGGCCTCATCGTGGGCGTGGTCTAGTGGGATCTCCTTACAAGATATCTGTATGGCGGCAGGCTGGGCCTCCCCGTCTACATTTATAAGGTTTTATAACCTAGAAGTTCCCGCCTTACAAGCTAAATTGCTGTCGGTTTAAAGTCAAGCACCACCTGCCCCGTCGTTCGGCAAGAGTACTGCACTCGCTTGAGCACTGCTCAACAGGCTGTGAGTTTTTTCCCGAGGAAAAATAATTGCCATACTATCACTCAGTACAGGCTGAAGTTCTCTTCACCCTAACTGTGTGTAGCACTATTATAATAAATAGCCCTTCTTATGGCTAAATTATTTAGAATGATGCTTCTAGCCTCTCTTCTCGGACTCTCTGAGTTCATGGTGATTATGCACTATATGAGCCCAGGGCACCTGCCCTTGGGAGCTTGGTGTTGGATCCCTGCATGCACGGCGTTTTGCATAGTGTTCCCCTAGCGTAAGATATTACGCAGTACGAGTGAACCTCTCGTAAGAGAACATACTCGGTTACTAACTTAACCTCAGTTCTCTCTAGAAGAGGGAACGAGTACTGCGTATCTTGCCGTGCCTGCTACGCGCTGGTTCGCTTCGGTGATGAAAAACCAGTGAAATCAGCCCATCGAGCTATCTTTATAGGGCTAGACCACGCCCCTTTGGGCGCGAGCGTGACACAATGGGCGCGAAGTGCCCCCATTGGACCGCCATCAAAGGGCCGCTCTCGATAGGCTGCTGCAGTTGCCGCAGGACAGCCAATAGGCACGCTGAGCCGCCTGCCCATGTCTGTATGCTGCTGCAACGCGTTTTGCAATAATTCAAAATTAAGGATAATTTTTTTGGCCTCAATATCTCGAGGAAAAGAGGTTTTCCCCTAGCGTAAGATATAACGCAGTACTCGTTCCCTCTTCTAGAGAGAACTGAGGTTACGTTAGTAACCGAGTACGTTTTTTTCGGAGAGAAAAAAGCCTACATAATATAATTTTGTTTTTGTTTCATTTAAAAGGCAATAAAACACAGACACATGGATTGTTTGTTGTACGAGTGCCATCAAATGATTAGCATGTTTCCAGAAGAAGAAGAGAAATACAGTGACATGACATGAGTGACCCTGTTTAAGGGCAGCATCTCCTGTCATTTGCTGTTCAAAAGCACTTCACTTTGATTTGAGTTTTGATGCCCTAAAGAGACACGTGCTGTCATTTTAAAGATTTTTGTTTTAATCTCGAGCTGTTCTGAAACCACAAATCAATTTCAGAAAATACAGCAATACAGCATAACACTGTATGCATTACACATGTATGTATTAAAAATGAATACTCTATATAAATAAATATCTACTCGCATGCATATCAATTTATATGATACATTCATATGAACTTATATACAATATTATGACATTATTATTATTATTATATACATTATGTAAAAAAAAGATATATATATTTGTTACAATTCATCATGCTCAAAAAAAAAATAAAAAAAATAATAGTGTATATAATTATATAAATGATTCCTTACCTTCTATTCACGTTTATTTCAGCCAAACTTCATGTACTGTATATATAGTTTTGAGATGGCACACTATGACTGATGGGTAAATTTCCCTGTGAACTTCATGTGAGGTCATATGTCAATGTGCACTTGTTCTCACTACTGTGTACTGAAAGTAAGTGTGGGAGGGGCTGATACAACGTATTTATGGAGGAGGCCTACAGACGTTTACGGACTTACAGAAAGGGCTTTTGAATACTATTTTTTGGGCTCTTGTCTTTAAATTTGACATTTTGTGGAAGGACTTGAAAGCTCATTAAAATGAAAACTCTTCAGAGAGAGTGAAGTATGAAAATGTTTTCTTCAGATCCACTTTCTGCGCTGATTAGTGAAGTTTATTTGAGAGAAAATTGTGAATGAATGAAAACGCATCCTCTGTGAACTAAATGAGTTTCTGATGATCCTGCATGATTGTTTAACACTCATTTATTTGTACCGTAAGTGATTTCAGAAAGTTTTCATCATTTCAATTTGTTTTTATACTGAGAATCTGTCTGTCTGTCGGTATGCTGCAGAACTGTCTCTGGAGGGCGCGTGTGACAGACAGGGAGTGAATTCACTTGTCTATTTTTAGACCTGTTTAAAATCCATGCTTATTATTTTGTGCGTACAGTCTTGATTTGAATTGCATTACAACCAAGCACACCTCAAGTCACACAACTGAGCTCACTTGAGCTTTATTTACATGACTTCAACATCTTCAAACCTTCAGTGATATGACTGCAGCTCATCTGATGTACGACACACACACAAATGCACACACTGTCTGCGTGGTTGTTTAGTTATTGAGTCACAGCTCTGGAAGTTAATGGTGTGCTTGAGTCAAATTCTGCTGGAAACAGGAAAAGCTCTGGAGACGCTGAATATATTACACTCTCAAAATAGAGCATTAATAAGAAAATAACATTCACACACTGCACACACACACACGCACACACACACACACGCACACACACACACACACACACACACACACACACACAGTGAGCTGCTGAAGGCCAAACGGAGACGTTACAGCCTCTTGCGTTGTCATTCAATACGGATCAGGTTTGATGTTTGTTCCCAGAACGATTTGTCTTTCAAGTCACAGTCTCTCAGCTCGTGTCCTGTCTGTCTGTCTGTAATCTTTTCAGTGTGTGTTTTTAGCAATACTTTTTTGTTGGTTTATTTGATGATGTAATTTTGCAGGTCTTATCAGTAACAGAGAGACAGACGATAAGCTCAGTTCATTGTGTAAGAACTACAATTCCCATAATGCTCTTGGGGTCACATCACTGTGTGTGTGTGTGCGCGCTCGCATTTGAGTGCATGCGCGCGTTTGTGTGTGCACGTGTGTGCGTGCGTGTGTGTGTGTGTGTGTGTTTATGTTAGGGTCTGTGAATGTGCCATTACTAGTTGAACAGCACATACTAGTGGCACATCTGTGAATCTCTCACACAGCCTCTTCATTTTCTTGTTTCATCTGCTCTTTCACACGCTCTGCTCTTTAATTCATCTTTTTCCTCTTTTTATGTAGACCATTATTTCCATTTTTTTGCCATATTTCCTCCAGCTGTCTCTCTCTCTGCCTTTCTTTCTGTGGTAGATTTATGAATATTGCTCTTTTCTCATCCCCTGCTGTCTGGCCCACTTAAACACAGCGAGAGATCACCAAATTAATTCAATGAGTTGTGTGTGTCTATTGCCATGGTGGAGCTCTACTACATTTGCATGACCTAAAAATGCCCTTCTACTGATTTTACCCCATTCAGATAGATAGATAGATAGATAGATAGATAGATAGATAGATAGATAGATAGATAGATAGATAGATAGATAGATAGATAGATAGATAGATAGATAGATAGATAGATAGATAGATAGATAGATAGATAGAATGACGGACATATAGATAGACAGAATGACGGACATTTAGATAGATAGAATGATGTAGATATAGATAGATAGAACAACAGACAGATGGATAGATAGTGTGAAATCTCAGCAGTGATTGATGCTTTAAAGGGATAGTTCACTTTGAAATTAATTTTTGATATGTTTTAGCTTACCTCCAGTGCATCCAAGATGTAGGTGTCTTTGTTTCCACAGTATCTTCAATTTTGATAATTTTAGGTAAAACCGTTGTTGTCTGTCAGTCATACAATGGAGGTGAAGGGGGTCCAACTCAAAGAGCAGTCAAAATTAAACATTATTTAATGACTCGTAAATGTAAGTACACATTGATGCCCTAAGACACGAAACGAGTGGTTTTTGTGAGAAAACGAACAGTATTTATATCTTTTTTAGCTCGTGTAAGCATATCCATGTCCAAATGATCTGAGAGCAGGGCGCTTCGGTCTGCGCATGCGTACAGCGTTCGCCGGAATGCCCCGGAAGGGCTCCCTCGCGCGTGTTTACGTCACTCATTGTTTATGCAGAGATTTCGGAAGTTTTACCTTACACTGTGAAGATCTAAACATATTTAGATATACAGGATCGCAATGGAAGACGATTTCTATATACCAACAGACAACGTTGATTTTTTTTCACAACCTTATTTATTTGAACCTGAACCGGGGCATTCCGGCGAACGCTGTACGCATGCGCAGACCGAAGCGCCCTGCTCTCAGATCAGTTGGACATGGATATGCTTACACGAGCTAAAAAAGATATAAATACTGTTCGTTTTCTCACAAAAACCACTCGTTTCGTGTCTTAGGGCATCAATGTGTACTTACATTTACGAGTCATTAAATAATGTTTAATTTTGACTGCTCTTTGAGTTGGACCCCCTTCACCTCCATTGTATGACTGACAGACAACAACGGTTTTACCTAAAATTATCAAAATTGAAGATACTGTGGAAACAAAGACACCTACATCTTGGATGCACTGGAGGTAAGCTAAAACATATCAAAAATTAATTTCAAAGTGAACTATCCCTTTAACGTATCAGCATTCGTACGTGTCACTTTGAGTCCCACAAGCTTACTGTCACCTGCTGTCAATATTATCTCTAATAAACAACCAACAGACTCCAAACACACTCTACTAATTTTAGACACAGTGAGACGGCAGCTATGAGCCAAACTTGCACACACTAAAGGCCCATTCACACCAAGCACGATAACTATAAAGATAACGATAAAGATATAATTCTAAAAATCGTTCTCCATATTAAAGAATAACAGAGTTCACACCACAACTATAACGATAAAGACATGAGGAACGATATCGTTGGGATCATTTTCAGAACGATTTTTTTCCAGCTGCCAAACGATAAAACACTGACAGCCAATCAGAATCCATTCTAATTTAAAGGTCTACTTTGAAACCGCAGCGCGGATGCGCGCGTGCTTAGAATAAAAAGACCGTTATCAGTCGTTGGTGTGGACGCATATATAGTTATCTTTATCGTTATCTTTATAGTTATCGTGCTTGGTGTGAATGGGCCTTAACACTGAAAACTCTTAAAATGTAGTTAAATTAAAGAGACATCCGAGTAATGTGTAAATGTATAACACGTCTCCTGTGAATAATGACACTGTGCTTATGTCTGAATTAATACAGAACATCTTAATTAACTTAGAGCTTTTCAACAGTCAAGAAGCATCATGGCAGGGACCAGACAGCCATACGACACTCAGACAGCTGTTTATACAGATAGACATGAAGAGAGAGAGAGACAGTTTCAAATGATTCAGTGATAGAACCTGTTTCCTGTTGGTTCGTTTGT
The DNA here is from genome assembly GCA_030578255.1 of Tiaroga cobitis. Classification (NCBI taxonomy): domain Eukaryota; kingdom Metazoa; phylum Chordata; class Actinopteri; order Cypriniformes; family Leuciscidae; genus Tiaroga; species Tiaroga cobitis. The sequence goes on from CM060597.1 coordinate 52,231,683, forward strand.
GCTCTGCTTCTTTGAGAAACAGTGAGCTCTGCTCTCACAGCGTTCTGACAGAATGGTGTCAACCCTGTACGTGCGTGTGTGTGTGCATGCGCGGGCAGGTACACACATTCGCGCACAGCGGGGAACAGTTTGTGCGGCTGCATGCTCAAACTCTTCAGCATAGAGCTGTTAATTAGCAGCAGAGCCAAAATTAGCACACAAAAGTGAAGTGTTTGAGGACAGAAATGATTCTCCATCAAAGAGTTTCCACTCAGCACAGAGATCTGAAGAAGAAGAAGAAAGAAAAAAAACAGCCGGTGATTCTGCAACTATTTGGTTGTTGTGAAAAAGACTTTATCCTCTCTATGTGCTGCATTACACAAAAAGTGAGTGGTTACAAAAACTAACCAGATGATTATATATTTTTGGTCAAAGACAAAGCATCTGTAATGGGAGGAGAATACCGATTTTCGAAAACCTGTGGGGGTGGTTTAACGTTGATCAGGTGTGCATGCATGTCTGCAAATCTTTGTTTACAGGTGCGCCCAATATTGTTATTCAGCCAGCAGTCCAACGGGATTGGCAGACCCACTAAATAAGAAGATGAGCGTGCAGTCCTACTGGAGAGAAAAAAAGCCTTCCACCGTAACGCTACAAGCTTGAGTGTATCCGCCTGTAAGAGGTATACAGTTAAAGACCCAGAACCAGATATGAAGAATGAAGACCCGGAGTCAGAATTATAAAAAATTAAAGAAAAGTTTTACTGTAGATAGTTTGCAGTTTCATCAGCAGAAGTCAGCTTCAAGACTCACACAGGAGTTCGTAGGCCGCCCCCCTTACAGTTACAAAGAACACCATTATACCATTTCCAAGGTCTAAGCTACGTCATTGCTTACACGTTGAATGATTCTCATTGGCTAAGAAATAGATAGACACAGTAATTTTCCACACATATACAGATAGACGGAAGCATATCTCCATCGATTATGCAGATACGACTCAGAGGCTCGTCATGACCTTCCAGGTCGCAGATTTGGGTTGCTGGGCGCCAGCATGTCCAGAACAACAACTCAGTCAATCTCCAATAATGGCAGTGGTTCCTTAAAGGGTTAGTTCACCCAAAAATGAAAATTAAGTCATTAATTACTCACCCCCATGCTGTACCAACCCCGTAAAACCTTCGTTCGTCTTCGGAACACAAATGAAGATATTTTTGATTAAATGTGACAGCTGGATCACTCCTACATAGGCTCCCTAAGGGAATGAATCCTGACGTCCCAGAAAGTCAATGAAGAAAATGTTTAAATATTCCATGTCACAACAGTGGCTCAACTATAAGTTTATCAAGCGACGAGAATACTTTTTGTGCGGAAATAAAACAAAAATAACGACTTTATTCGACTATTCCTTTTCTTCCTTGTAGGCCTGAAACGAGACTTCAAGAGATTTCCACGACGCATGCGCGAGAATTGCGATCTCCTTCAACTACTTCGTCGTGGAAATCTCTTGAAGTGTCCTCACTGCGACGGAGCCAAGCATCCACAGCAGGGAGGTCAGTGGGCTCGCCCGACCACGGGAACAGAGGTGGTTGGAACCCTAAGACACACTGAAAAGGAGTTAAACCGGTAGCTTACTTGCGCAGAGAATTCTGGGCGTACTCAGCTCAGACCAGGTACCGGCTCCAGTCCTGCTGGTTCTGATGGCAGTATGTGCGAAGTAACCGTGTGAGGTCTTGATTGAGACGTTCGACCTGTCCGTTGGCCTGAGGGTGGTACCCGGAGGTGAGGCTGACATTGATGTTCAGTTTAGAGCAGAACTCTCTCCAGACTCGGGAGGTAAATTGACAATGCCCTCGGGAAGACCATAGAGACGAAACACATGATGCAGAAGGGCCTCAGCTGTTTGCAGAGCGGTAGGCAGACCAGCCAGGGGGATGAAGCGACAAGCCTTGGAGAAGCGGTCTACCACGGAGAGAATGGCAGTGTATCCCTGGGAAGGAAGCAGATCGGTGACGAAATCCACGGCTACATGGGACCATGGACGTCGGGGAACTGGCAAAGGCTGAAGAAGACCAGCTGGTTTTAGATGAGAAGATTTGACGGTATTGCCAACGGTGCATTGATGGATGAACTTGATTACATCAGAATGTAGCGATGACCACCAGAAGCGGTTTGTGACTGACTGAATGGTAGCAGAAATCCCAGGATGACCAGCGCTCGGTGTGCAATGAACCCATTGAAGAACTCGTGTGCGGAGCTCGGCGGGCACGAAGAGTCGGTCTGCCGGGCATTCAGGAGGAGCAGGATGATCTCTCAGAGAGGCTGTGATCTCGGACATGATGTCCCACCGGATTGGGGCCACGATGAGAGTGGATGGAAGAATAGACTCAGGCTTAATGTATTCACTGGTGTCGTCGAATTGGCGAAAGAGGGCATCCGCTTTTCCATTCTTGGATCCTGGGCGATAAGTGATTTTAAAATTGAATCTTGAAAAGAACAAAGACCACCTGCCCTGACGGGGATTTAAGCGTTTGGCTGACCTGATGTACTTGAGGTTGCGGTTATCAGTAAGGACTGTAAAAGGCTGACGAGCTTCCTCCAGCCAATGTCTCCACTCCTCAAAGGCAGCTTTCATGGCCAGAAGTTCTCTGTCACCGACGTCATAATTGCGCTTGGCAGGATTGAGTTTGCGTGAGTGGAAGGCACAGGGAAACATTTTGGCTGGATCACCGTGACGTTGGGATAATATAGCGCCGATACCAGTATTAGAAGCGTCCACTTCCACAATCAACTCCCGCTCAGGGTCCGGATGATGGAGGATAGGAGCTGAAGTGAACTTCCCCTTCAGGTGTTTGAACGCCGAAGTGCACTCAGGAGACCACTTTGAAGTCCCCTTGAAATTAATATTACAATCAATTAATCAGTTCGTCCAACGAGCTCTTTTGATTATTAATTTATTCTAAGAAAATGGCATTTTCCATGGCCACAGAAAAATTATTATTTCTTAGCATGTACAGCGCTTTGAGCATGTATCAATATCAAGATCGTAAAAGAGACTTTGACTGAAAGCAGTGAACCAGAACCAAATAAACTTAATGTGTAAATATTTGTATGAACACTCAAAGAGTCAACACCATAAGACATAAACTAAAAATGTTTCACAGACATGTGACTAAAAGAAATAGAATAATGTGTCCCTGAATGAAGGGAGGCTCAAAATCAAAAGTACCAGTCAGTGGCCACCAGCTGCTTGAAGTACTGCAGTGCATCTCCTCCTCATGGACTGGACCAGATTTGTCAGTTCTTGCTGTGAGATGTTACCCCACTCTTCCACCAAGGTACTTGCAAGTTCCTGGACATTTCTGGGGGGAATGGCCCTAGCCCTCACCCTGCGATCCTACAGGTCCCAGACGTGCTCAATTGGATTGAGATCCGGGCTCTTCGCTGGCCATGGCAGAACACTACATTGCTGTCATGCAGAAACTCACGCACAGAACGAGCAGTATGGCTGGTGGCATTGCCCTGCTGGAGGATCATGTCCGGATGAGCATGCATAAAGGGTACCACATGAGGGAGGAGGATGTCTTCCCTGTACCGCAAGGCATTGAGATTGCCTGCAATGACAACAAGCTCAGTCCGATGGTGATGTGATATACCGCCCCAGACCATGACGGACCCCCCACCTCCAAATCGATCCCGCTCCAGGGTACAGACCTCGGTGTAACACTCATTCCTTCGACGATAAACACGAATCCGTCTATCACCCCTGGTGAGACAAAACCGTGACTCATCAGTGAAGAGCACTTTTTACCACTCCGAAGGTGGGTTTGTGCCCATAGGCGGCATTGTTGCTGGTGATGTCTGGTAAGGACCTGCCTTACAACAGGCCTACAAGACCTCAGCCCAGCCTCTCTCAGGCTATTGTGGACAGTCTGAGCACTGATGGAGGGATTGTGTGTTCCTGGTGTGACTCGGGCAGTTGTTGTGGCCATCCTGTACCTGTCACGCAGGTGTGATATTCGGATGTACCGATCCTGTGCAGGTGTTGTTACACGTGGTCTTCCACTGCGAGGATGATCAGCTGTCCTTCCTGTCTCCCTGTAGCACTGTCTTAGCCGTCTCACAGTGCGGACATGGCAATTTATTGCCCTGGCCACATCAGCAGTCCTCATGCCTCCCCGCAGCATGCCTAATGCACCTTCACGCAGATGAGCAGGGACCCTGGGCATCTTTCTTTGGGTGTTATTCACAGTCGGTAGACAAGACTCTTTAGTGTCCTGCGTTTTTAGAACTGTGACCTTAAATGCCTACTCTCTGTAAGCTGTTAAGGTCTTAACGACCGTTCCACAGGTGCATGTAAATTAATTGATTATGGTTAATTGAACATGCATGGAAAACATTGTTTAAACCCTTTACAATGAAGATCTGTAAAGTTAAAAAAATATTGTTGAAATACACAGTCCTGAAAAAGGGACGTTTCTTTTTTTGCTGAGTTTACATATTGTGCACAAGTGTTATTAACTAAATCACAAACATAACTAAATTAAACAAACATACATACATACATACATATATAGGTAAAAGGATGAGTGATAGAATGAAATTGGAAGCAGGGAATGGAACTATGGAGAAGATCCATTTAAACTATGAAAAGAACCATCAGCTTATCTGTTTTCAGAGCACTTAATTTAAATTGATAGCTTTGAAGTGTGGGGACAATTCTTGAAGTTGTTGAAAATTGAAGTCGTTGATGGTTCCGTGAGTGTCAAATGTGGAAGTTGGTTGAAAGTTCTCTCTCTCTCTCCATGAGCGCATGGCTGGTTGGGCGTCGAGGCCTGTTTGGCGGCCCTGGGCCAGAGAGGCCACGCAGAGCACCCAGGAGAAGGGAGGAAGTCGGAAGAGTTGATGGTTGGAGTCGTTGTGCCAAACTTCTGAGATTGTCCTTGGTTCTGTTCTGGTTGAGAGAGTCTTCTCTCTCTCCTTAATGAGCCCATGGTTGGTAGTGAGTCTAGGCCTGCGGCCTTGGTGCCTGCTGAGGCCTTCACAGGACAGCCCAGCACCCGGAACAAACAGAAGGCCAAAGGAGAGCGAAGGCCAAAAGAGAGGGAAGGGCTTCTGTGAATGACCTTTTAAAGTCTGTGAAAGGTCCAACCCCTCCGGGTTTGCTTGACCAATGAGAAGGGTGGAAATTCCAGAGCGGGAAAGTTTGAAAGTCTTTGTCCTAAGCGTGCTCGTTTGCATGTGCAGCTGGATTGGTCTCTGATAAAGACAACTAGTGAAGATTCTTGTAATACTAATATGTTGGGCAGCTATCGGCATATCATGTACACAATCATTTCAATCTTTAAAGTACCAATTTATAGAGACCAAACGTGGTATAATTGAGGTTACATTGACAGTTGGTTTTATAATAAAATACATAGTATCGAAGGGATAATCGTATCAACAGATAATAGTATTAAAGGACACAACATAAGACAGTAAATAATTCACAAAATGTTCTGGAATGCAGGTTAATTTCATGTTAATCAATTCATCGATAAATTAATGCAGGAAAGGCTGTTTTAAAGGCTGTTTCTGTCTTCCCCATCGTCTCTGTCTTGAACATGTGACCACATTTTTAACAGCAATAAAACCAACTTATCTGATCGTAGTCCTGGTAACTCAAAGACCCTTTTTGCACTGTTGGGGGGGATGGGGCCACAGGTCCCAGAGTGAGCTTTAAAGATTATTTGTTAACCATAACAAACAATTGTGTCTGATTGGTCAGTTGTTACAAGTGTGAACTAACTGAATTGTTTATTTGTATAGTTGGGTATTATTTGTAAAGTTTTTTTTTGTTATCTGTAAACAATGTAATTGGACATTGTGCATGATGCTGTATTGTAGTTGTATTTCTGTTGTGTGTTTTTACATTTCCAATTCATATTTAATGTTGTATTAGTTCAACATCAAGTGTGGCAATACAATTCAATGCAGACTCACACTTATGTAGGGAGTCAAATATTTAATTCTGAATTTTGCCTGATATATATATGTATATTTACTAATTTCAAAGATTGAGGCCACTGACGTGACTGCAGGTTCTCCATATCTTAGGTGGAATTACTTTAGACAGGAGTCGGTCAGCGGTTTTAACTCCAAAACACTTAATTAATTATGCACACTAATTAATGAGTTTTCTAAGGGGGGGGGGGGGGGGGGGGGGGGGGGTCTTTGTTGGCCATACTAATGAAAGGACTGTTTAGAACTGTAAATAATACAGAGGGAAGAAACTTTGATCTGAAGAGTAAACATCCGTCTGCATAATTAGTAGTGAAGCTAAATAAAACACTAAGCTCCAGGGACTCACATGAGAAAACAAACTGAGAGTGTAGAAAGGACTTTGTTTAATGCTTTTTTATCAGATTTTTCTTGGAGACTAATTGCTCAGGTCTGACAGTGTGTGGAGCTCCCAAAGCTAATCAGTCAATCAATCATTCAGTCAATCATCAGCTGTCACGTGGCTAGACAGTCTACTGTAATGATGTACACAAAGACCCTATTTACACCCTATTTACATATGTGACAGATTTCCGTTTTACATATGAAATGGACCTTATTCAGGCTAGACAGCACATTTAATATGATACGAATTGAAATTAAGCTGTGAAGGATGGATGTTAAAGTCTTTTTAAACAGTGGCTGAAAACTCATTGGCAGAATAAGTTTATGCAACAGCACACCAGCAAGTCTAAAATCAACAAAAATGGTGTGTAATTAATGATTGCTTTAAAATACAGACCTAAAGTTGGTCTCTTTTTAAAGCAACACCAAGGAACTTTTCCTCAGCGGTTGCCCTACAGGTTGGAAGGGGAATTGTCCATTACCGCTGTCGTAAATAATTTAGCCTACCGCAGCCTACTGTCACACGCGCACGCTCGCTGTTTATCCAGCACCGGCTTTGGAATCAAAAATGGCAGACATCTCAACCTGCAAGAAGTCATTTCAGGGAGGTATATCTTGGTGACTGGATTGTTGACGGGGGGTGGCGGGTTGGTTGACTAGCTTTCGTGAGGCACACTCGCAAGGTCTCTCACGCTCTACCTCTCTGCCGTGCTCGCACTATGTATGTTATGCGCGCAGTATGTTCTGTCTCGCATGCGCGCTCTAGATTCCGGCAGATTTTAACTAATTTGCGGGCATCAGGGAGACGCTATAGACTTGGGATGTCTGCAATGGCCATAGACAATTTGAGGAAGTGGTGGGGGAAGTGACGTATGCCGTAAAGCAGTCGAGTTTTGTAGTTCTTTTTGTGCTCGGGTTACTACCCGAAACCCGAAGTTACATAGTGCGAGTAAAAGTGATACAGACCACGTCAGGCTATGGCAGACGTGTCATTTAACATATTGTAAGTTGATGTACCATCACAAGGGTCTTGGAAATATATTATGAAGGTTGAAAAGTTCCATAGTGTTGCTTTAATGAAGTCACTCAGCAGATTAATGCACTTCAAAAAATGATAGTGTCAAAAACATTTGGACTCTACATTTACTTGAAAATCAACGCCTAGTCTAACCAAGTTGTGTTCCAAATTTTAAGTTTATATTGCAAACATTTTGTCCACTAAAAGGTTTAAAGTACCATTTCCATTATGCAATGTCCAATTTAAAAGCAGAATTTTGAGTGTTAAATCTGTGGCGGTAATGCACTGTTAAACGGTTTTGCCAACCGCCATTAAACCCCATGGAAGAAGAAGAAGAAGAGTGTTAAAGCTTTCGAATGATGCCTAATTTATGATGAAAAAAGGCCATAAAGAAGTGTGTTACCATGTTACTGTTACTGGAACACTGACAGCTAACAGGCTGAACTATAAGAGCGATTATCTTACTAAAGTGATTAAATCAAACCAATCGATTTTTATGAGTGTGTTATGTGTTTTTGAATAAAATAATGCATTTTGTGATACAGACTGAACCTTTTGTTCACAAAATTAGGCGTTCTTTAAAAGAGATATAAACTCAGAATGCAGAGACAAAAAGTGAGATGTTTACTCAAATTTACGAGATAGAAACGGGGAATTGTGAGAAATAAAATGAGAACTGAGAGATAACTCGCTGATACATTTTTCCCTTTTTTAATTTCGTGGTGGAAATTGACTAACAACTTTTACCTCAGTGGATACTTTATCATAAGATGTAACACATGTTTTTGGACCCTGTTTACACAAGCATTTAGTGCTGAACACTTGCCACTGGACCACAACACATACAGGACCAAAGCTATGTCAAGGCTTATAATAAAGTCAGCGCAATATAAACAGAAATATAAATCCATACATAAATACTGGGGAGGAAATATTATGACTTCTAAAATGTTACGTTTCTGTTTTTTTTTTGTCTTCCAGGTGACATTCTGAGGAGTTTTATTCTTTCATTCCTCTGGCCGGAGACAGCTCAGATGACGAGGGTTTCATGAACGGTAAGACTGAAATCCAAATGCATCTAAAACTGGAAATTGTGTACCATGGGCATAGCTTGGGGAAAATAAATATTTTCAACTCATTCAAAATAAATAGAGATTTACTACACTTTAAATACTTAAACTGTAAAAATCTGTTTATTCTTATTTATTCTTAATGTTATTCTTTGAATGTTCAAAATGTTCAGTTTTGCAAAAATTACTAATTTTAGTTATGAACATTCAATTTAATCATTCTTCAAAAATTATGGGAACATTTATTTTTGAATGTTCTCTGGACATTCTGAAAGAATTAGTAACATCTAAAGTGCCACTATTATGCTTTTTTTGAATATTACCTTTCATGCAGTAAAATAGCTGTTTGTGAAAGTATAAAATCTGCAAAGTTATAAATATCAAAGTGCACAACAAATAAAATCGATTCTGAAATGCTGAAAAGAGTCATCAGCAATTCCAGTACCACTTCTTGTTACATACTGTAGTGTGACGAACTGGAAGTTGTCACCAAAAATGGTGGTGATGTCCACAGGAGGGCGATGTTGTCATAGAGAGTTGTGAGTATAAAAGCAGAGAAACAAAATTTAAAGGTAGCTAGAGAGAGAAGGTACTCTCAACACCAATCTGAACATGCTATTTTCGTCTGATCTCAGAGATTAGCGAGGTGAACAATGGATTAACACTGGAGGTCTAAACACAGTGATTGAGCCTGACTCAGGTCGCTACGGATGTCAGTCACTATGGATCAACGCTGGCAGCGAGACAAGAGATGACAACTAAACGGCTGATTTGAATCGAAGTTCCCGGTTTACCATTACTGCTGAACTCTGGTGCAGACGGAACGTCAATCAAATATTTCACTGTTTACTTTTCTTTTTGAGAATCTTTGCTTGTTCCGTTGCTGAGGAACGTTTGAATTGAGTCACTGAATGGTCGAACTGAGACATTGAATCATCGAACTGAGACATTGAATTGTTGAACAGTGAGATATCCTGAGTGTTTGAATTGAGACATTGGCTGCGTTCGGAATCGCATACTTCCCTACTATATAGTAGGCGAAAAGAGTAGGCGAGCGAAAAAGTACATTCGAATCCTCAGTATTCATAAAAGAGTAGGCGAGAATTACCTGGTTGACGTACTAATTATCGCGAGATTTGGACGATAGTGCGTTCGAATATGCCTACTTTCCTACTATGTAGTAGGCGAAAACAGTACGTGAGGGAAGCAGTACGTTCGAAACATCAGTATTCCTAAAAGAGTAGGCGAGAAGTTCCCGGATGATCTCCTGCTTTCGCCCAGACATTTGAGTGTTTTTCAGCTTGTACTCATCTATCCCAGGAGGCCACGCGAGAGGATACGATATAAAAAAGAACAAGAAGTAGATATTTCATACTCAAACATGACGGAAAGGGTGGACGAGAGTGTTTTCAAATGTGAGTATTACAAATACAAACCAAATCGCATGTGTTGAACTAACTTTCTGTACAGTAAATTGTTGAACTGTTGAAGGTGCAAAGACGCTATATAATATGGTAAATTTGTGATTTTGCCGTAAATCACATTTTATTGGATAGAGGAGCTCCATAAGGACACATACGTCTTTAAACTGTATTTGCACACATTTTAAACCGTATACATCTGAAATACCATTACTAAATATTTATTCAAAATCTGGCAAGATTACTACGTGTAACTGATATGAAATAGACATCTGAGTGACCTGTGTGTACTATTGTTTAGGAGAATTCACTGTTGTTAACACTGTTTTTATTAGTTTAATGCATTTTACATAAAGTAACTAAACATAAGTAATCTATTTCATTTATCCATTAGTACTGTTGAAAAATTGTTGAACATTTATGATGGATAAAAAGCTATTTATTAGCAACAACCTCAACATGTAAATGTAGTATTGAGCTCATAAATCACAGAGGGAACGTGAGTCTTGTCTGGATGTTACAGGGACGGATGAGCACACGCGGCTGCTTATCCGGTGGAGAGTGGCTCATGAAGCGCTCTTCACCGGAAAGCGTAATGCTGCCATCAAAGGCTTTGAGTGAGTATACAGAAATATTTAAAAATCAATTGAATACTTTATTTGCAGTACATTTCAATTATTGTATTTTCAAACAGAGATATAACTTTTTCATTCTTGATTTCTCTCTTGCTGCAGATCTTTTGGGGAGGAGCAGAGCCTGCAAGGCAGGGTGACGGCGGCGTTTGTTAAAAAAAAATGGAAAAACCTTAAACAAAAATAATAATATGTATATAAAACAAACTATTCCTAGGCATTCACAGTACATTATAGACTTCTAGAAATTTAGTGATACTTTAAGATTGTAATCAAATTCATAAATTAAATATTTATGAAACGTTGATTAATAATTAGTGAATGTATGGTGTAATGTAAGAAGAAAAAACACTTTAAAACACTTGTTTTACTGGAGTGTTTTATATGACAGAGTTCATACAAGGATCTTAAAGGCAGGTCATGGAGGGTTAAGTTCCAGCACACCTGTCAGTAAATTTCAAGTAGTCAGTTATTAATTGGTTTAAATTGATTCAGGGGTGTATAATTGGAAAAACTCTGCTGGATAATAGCCCTCCATGACCAAAGCTGAACTTGAGACTGTTTACACAAATTACACACAGTAAAATAGTGACTAAAGGGTTACTTAACCCAAGCAAATAAATCATAATAGTAATAATTCAATAGTCATTATTTACTCGCCTTGATGTTGTTTGATCCCTCTGTTTTTTGTTTTCCTGAACACAAAAGGTGATTTTGGTCAGGTTTGTACTGTTTGGTTTAATACAATATCAGTCAATGGACTTTCAGAAGCTTCAAAAGCGTCATTAAATAATGCCATGAAGCTTCTGAAAGTTGGGCTCCATTGACTGATATTGTATGAAACCAGCAGAACAAACTTGACAAAAATTCCCTTTTGTATTTAAACAATAAAAAACATTAAATAAGTAAATAGTAAACCGTAAATAATTGCTGTATTTATATGTTGAGGTGAACTAACCCTTTAACCCACCAAATATAAATGTATGTATGCATTTTGCATTATAGTAATTCCTTGACAAACTAAGCAGCTTTGACTGTTAATGCCCATGACTGGTTCAAAAAATGCTTTACAAATATCAATCACATTTATGCATTTGACATATTTTTTTATCACATTTATTTACAGGGACAATGACCCTGGACAAACCTGGAGTAAAGGGCCTTGCTGATTGACCAGCAATCTTCTTCTAACCAGTTCATTGGTTTATCCCTCTACACTACAAAAGGTTTTAAAGCTCTAACAAATATTTGCATGTAATTGTAAACCTATAAAATGACATTTGTCAAGAAACTGAATGCTGACAACATGATTTTAAAACATTTTTATCGTTCTTAATGTTTTAAAGGTAGTCATGCTCATGGAGAGCCGGCACAGGGATGTTTGGAGCAGACACTGCAGCAGCCAGATTGTCCCGCACTTGTTCTCCCACTCTTGCTGCAAGGTTGTGGGGATCAGGGGAGCCGTCATCATGGTCTTCCTCATCCTCTGGCTCAACGATGTCCCCATTGGCTAGAGCGAGATTGTGAAGCACAGCGCAGCACGCAACAATCTCAGGCACGAAGGCAGGGCTCACCTCCAAGGCCTTGAAGAAAATGCAGCGCCAGCGTGTCTTCAGCATCCCAAAAGCTCTCTCCACGATGTTGCGGGCACGGGAGTGCTTGCTGTTGAAATGAGCCTGCACAGGGTTCTGTACAGGCTCTCTGTAAGGGGTGATGAGGCAGATGGGTGCACTCAGGCAAGGATAGCCTCCATCCCCGAGGATGCACTTGCCTGCAGGTGGGTAAAGGTTGCCAGCATACACAGGGCTGTTCCTCAGCACCCTGGCATCGTGCACAGACCCAGGATATCCCACAAAGACATCAAGGAATTTCCCCCGGTGATCAGAGATGGCCTGGAGTTGGATGGAGTGAAACAGCTTCCTGTTGAAGTAACAGTGGGAGTTATTTGCTGGAGGTTTGATACGGATATGACAGCCGTCTATTGCACCAACTACTCTGCTGAAAGCTGGTGACCCAGACAGCTGTGCAAATCCTGCTCCCACTGCCTCCAGGTCATCTCCGGTCGGAAAGCAGATCACCCTCCTCAAAATTCCCATGATGGCCTTGCTCACTCTGTGCACAATGTTATACACAGAGGTCTTTGGGATGTTGAAGGCCTGCGACACCACCCTGTATGACGCTGCATGGGCCAGCCAGTGCAGGAACACAAGGACCTCAATCTCCCGTTCCCATCCATGGTCTGATTCCAGTCTGACTGCAGCAATCAGGGACCTGATGGACGGCAGAGACAGGCGAAGGTGGGCACGGTGGTCAGCTGCTTCATCAAGATAAAGCCGCAGAATGGGAACCGCTCTATTGAGATGGCAGTATGATGTGGGGTTCACCGCCTGTAAATACATCATAGTTTGTTAGAACAAAAAGCTTGAATTAAGCAATGTTTCATATGGTATTGACTTGTATATGCATTTCTTTATTGTGATATGATATCTTGTATTCATTCATTTATTTTTATTCATGTTTCATATGAAATATTTATTCATGTTTCAATAAAATATTCATTTCATGAATTCTTGCAATAATCATTGCTTGAAGGAAATTGTATGTATTAATACATCTATGTCATATGACAATAAAAACAGTTTGCTTGTTTTACCAAAATACATCATTTTAATTAAGAAAATGTTATATAATTAAGTGCTGGTCAGCATTTGTCATTATTGTGTATAAGTGTTGGGGTGGGCTAGTAATGCAATTCATTCTGGGGTAATCTTAATTTTTTAAGTAGTAATACTTGCTTTGTTTGAGTATAAAATCATCAGTCTTCTCCAAAGGCGAGATCTCCGAGCAGCAGCCCGACGTCTCCTTTGTGCACACATTCGTCTAGCTATTGCAGACATGCCAACCATTTCAGACGCTGATGAAAACAGTTCTAGTTAGGTTGTATTGATGCAGTGAGATGTCGGTGCACCTGTTGCTCATAACTTTTAAATTGTTGCGCTTGTGATAACGTCATAGGTCACATGATAACTTCAACATGGCGGATGATGTCCGGATCGCATTCATACTCAACGAGATTTGGCTATAAAGTACCTACTCTTTTAGCGCTCGTTGAGTAAGTACTTATTGAAATTAAGTACCTACTCATTGAGTATGCGGTTTGGAACGCAGCCATTGAATTGTTGAACTGACACATTGAATCGTTGGACAGTGAGATATCCTGAGTGTTTGAATTGAGTCATTGAATAGTTGAACAGTGAGAGATCCTGAGTGTTTGAATTGAGTCATTGAATCGTCGAACTGAGACATTGAATCATCGAACTGAGACATTGAATCATTGGACAGTGAGATATCCTTAGTAGTGATGCGCGGGTCGGTTGGGGCGGGCAAGAAATTGTCACTTTATTTGCGGGGCGGGTTATTAAAAGCAAAATTAAAAAAAAAATCCATGTATGTTGCGTGCAATTTCCAGCCTATATTAAATATTTGGGAATATTTATTTTCATATTTTATTAGGTTCTTTGATAAGGTTACAATATGAATGCCATAGCAACGTAACTTGTGTGATTTCCCCAAACCTTTGTGACACATCACGAAAGTGGCGCGCCAAGCAGCTCCGCAGCTCCCGCCGCCAGCCACAATAACAAGAGCGGAGAAATAAAAGTGAAGATGGAAGACGAGGTGCGGGAGAAATTGAGTTCGCGAATTCACATAATTAAAAGAAAAAAAGGTCAGGCTGCTAAATCTAATGTTTGGGACTGGTTCTCAGAAATAGTTGCATCAGGAGACGGTATCGGCTACGTGAAGTGCAACTCGTGTGAAAAATATACAAACAGGAGAGCCACAAAACGGGCATTTCCACTTTTCCAGCATGTCAAGACATATTTAGCCTATTAGATGAATACAAACGCTGCTTTGTAAATGTTGAATAGGCCTATGTCATTATCTTATTAATATGACCAGATTTATGGTTCATATTCATAATCGTCTGTTGTTGCAAGGATGATGTTTACAGGACGAGTTTACAGGACGATGTTTCCAGGCACTTTCAGACTGAAATAAAGGCTGTTTTCATTTACATTACAATACCTAGTATGTCTATTTAACGGTCGCGGGTGCGAGGCGGGGCGGGGCGGGGCGGGGCGGGTTGTAAAAATAGATACAGTGGTGCGGGGCGGTGCGGGGCGGGCTGGGGCGGGCTGGGGCGGGCTAAATAATTTCATAAAAGCGGGACCCGCGGGTTGGAAAAAAAGCCGACCCGCGCATCACTAATCCTTAGTGTTTGAATTGAGTCTCTGAATCGTTGAACTGAGACACTGAATCGTTCGTTGGACAATGAGAGATCCTGAGTGTTTGAACTGTTGAATGAATCATGAAGAGTTTGTAGTGAATCACTGAATCATTGAATGTTCGAACTGTGTAGATTGAATCAATGCTTGCTGAACCTCTGTTAAAAATGGCCTAATATTGTAGTTGCAACAAGTGTGTTATTCCAGTTGTAGTATTATTGTTTACAGGCCAGAGGTAAATTGACTGAATTAATCAGGTGTAGGAGAGGTACCTCTAGAATTTGAACTGATCTCACAAGGAAGTTATTTTTTTTGTGAATTATTTCTTTATCAAATGATTATTTGAAATTGTTTTTGTGTGTGTGTGTAAAGTAGGAGAGAGAAATGAATATAAAAAAATCATGCAATGCAAATTGGTTTATTGTTATCTGTAATATTATTGCATTTGGTTCAACAGGATTCATCTGTAAAAAAGCAACAAGTTGAAGCCTTTGTATGATTGACTTTAAAATTAAAAATGTACGTATAAGGTAGACTTATAAGTTGGCACCCCAGAAAGAACAACCCAGTCAATCTGATACAGTACCTACATAACAATGTAACAAATGTGCATAATGGCCGCCGATGGTCTTTATTAGCTGCCTACGAATGACGTTCATGTTGACCCACCCTCAAACACTGTAGTTGTAGCTGAGGCCTGAAAAAGTTTTGTTGGTGTTTTTGATGTTGAGAAGATTCTGTTTTCCGCACTGCGAATCCACTTTGCATGCACTTCAAAAGGATGAGGACTTGCGATGGAATTGATACAGAAAAAATAACTCCATCATTCGTATAACTGTGTATCAAACACAGAGGAGGCCTCTGGAGCTGAAATTCAGATATGGTAATAGGCTGTAAGTGGTAGGCAGACACATTGTGATGACATCACGTGAAGCACCCAAGCGTATAAATAGTGCACCTGCAAACACATAATCAGATTCAATTTGTCTAAAGGATCACGTGCAGGTATGCGCAAAGCATGGCAACACAACGCAGCATCTCGTTCCCTTCTTAGGGAACTGAGGTTGCATATGTAACCCTATGACTTACCCTTTCGAGGGAACTCTATTTCACATCAGATGCTGACACTATTGGGACGTTAATACTAGGGCTGAACGATTAACTGCATTTGTGATAAAATCGCAATATGATCAAATGTGATTTTCTAATCGCAGAGACTGTGATTAGACATGCCCTTGACATGCGCGAGTAAATCACGCGATATGATCAAACGAGATTTTCTAACTACAAAGGCTGCACTCTGGTCACGTAACACGGGAGCGTAACAAGAGTGAACTTGGCAACTGTACATTGACAATGGGCTCAGGCTCGACAGAACCAGACACTGAAGGAATGTTAGTGTCAAAGAGGAACAGTACATCAGTCGTGGGCGACTATTTTGGCTTTAAAAAAATATGTTGCCCAGCGTCAGGTATTGTGCAAAACCTGCCTTGTTATAGGGGTGTAAATCGGAGCCTTAATGACGATTTGATACGATACCGATTTCTCAAGCCAACGATTCGATTATTTTCGATACTTTAGAATTTCTCGCGATTCGATTCGATACGATTCAATACTAGATATTTTTACACGATATCTATTAAGTTTCAAATAATAAAAAAATAATAATTAGGGACCGTTCGGTATTTATGGAAAGGGCCACCGGAGGAAAATAGGGGAGGGTCATATCTTTTTATTCTTTGTTGAGGGGAGGGTCATCCAACTTTTTTTTGTCTATAGGGGAGGGTCACCCAACTTTTGTATTCATCAAAACAGCTAAATTTCAATGTAAAATTTCCATGTAGCTCCATGTAGATCTCTCGGTCTCGGCCCCCCATCGCTATCAGATGGGTCTGACTCAACAAAAATCCATTTTGGCGCTGTTTGACAGTGCGCGCGCACTTCAAAAAAGTGCAGTAGAACAGAACGCCAATGAAATGTTTACCCGGCAAAGCTTTAAAGCACGAGCAAATAATTAACGTTTGTGATTGCGAATAAGTGCAAGGTCCTGTGAGTGTAACTCTACCACTGCATTAACATGTGATGTGAATGGACGTCGAGTTTTACAGTATTGGGACTGAGACGCCAGAACTGCAGCTGATATAATGTGCGCTGCACGATACTACCATATTTTAGTTTCCATTCTTATTGTGTTTCCACCACAATGTTAGTGAGTACTAAATCTACTGAAATTGCCACCATAACAGAGTGGAGTGTGATGTGTTGGACATGGGGCTACCACATTTTTTAATTAGTATTAGTATTATTTGAAGTTAACATAATAAAATACGAAGACCTACACCAAAAAAACTAGGATAAATTCTTTAAAAGTGGGCAATTCCAGCGTTATGGACGTGACATTTGCAGTTAACTTGAAATATAAGTTCTCAGAAAATGCATTTAATACTGAAACGTCTGTTTATATATTCATACTCCCTTAAGGCGGGCTTACACGGTGCGATTTTTTGCTGTTTTGCGAGGTCGAAGATTTTTTTCACTCGGGAGAAATTGCGTGGAAATCGGTTGTGCTCGCATGTTGTGGCTCGTGTCGTGTGCTAGGAAGATACGAGCCGAGCCGAGCCGAACCTCTCGACCTCACGATAATTTTTGCACATGTCTAAAAAGTTCGGGAGCTGTAGGCTTGAATTAGTTAGGTGTGTGCGCTGAGCGGTTGAATGAGCCGATTTGTCGATCTATCTGAATTTGACCAATCAGGAGCTGAAGAAATCCACAGAAGAAAGACAATGGCAGCGCCACCGCGAATTTGGACTATTGAAAGGGAAGCCTATAGGGCCTACTTTATTATGATTTTAGTATCATAATGATTAATAAATGCATGCACAATTATCAGTGAACTTGATAAATGTTGCAGATATGTTTTACCATGCACAAACAAATGCCTTTTAACCAGAGGTGTCAAAAGTATTCACATTCGTTACTCAAGTAGAAGTATAGATACTAGGGTTTAAAAAGACTTCTGTAGAAGTTGAAGTATCAACTCAAGCTTTTTACTCAAGTAAAAGTGTAAAAGTAACTGGTTTCAAAACTACTTAAAGTATAAAAGTAAAAGTAATGCAAGGAAAAAACTGTCATTAATGACAAAAGCTTAGGCCTCGCCACAGGGGCCTATAGTGCACTACCACCTCCTTAAAAAACATGTTTTCTAAAGGCCATCACTATAACGTTATATTAAAACGTTAATGTTGAAAAAATTGGAATGCACTACCTGTTTCAGCCGCATATATGCCCATAGAAAATGAATTTCAGTCCAATTTCCATTTTAGTAAAATGCAAATACTTTAAAGAACCATATGTGTGTACTACTGAGCACATGTGTTTCATGGAGCGGAAGATATGATGACTAGTTGCCTATCAGTATTGTAATGGTGCAAAAAGTCAAACTTCAGAGACATGTTATCTCGGAATGGTATATGTTTATACTTCTCTTTAAAGGCGTAGGTTTGATTTTGAGATTGGTGGGGACTGGGGACACTCACAGAAGCGGAGGAGGAATCAGGAAATTAATAGGATAATGTATTAAGGTTTTTAGTCTATATTGACCTTAACAATACGTTAATTCATTAATTCTGTAATGTTCCAGGTAACTAATAAAGACAAGAGGCTGTTTAACAGAGACTTAACCTCACTCCGTTCATAGTGCAATGCAATAGTGCAATACGGTCTTGTTCCTTACTTTTTGAAGAAGCCAAACACGTCTGCATCTTTCATTAAAGGGATATAGTTCACCCAAAAACGAAAATCATTTAGGCTACTCACTCTCAAGTTGTTTCAAACCAGATTCTTTCTTCTGCTGAACACAAATGAAGATATTTTGAAGAATGTCGATAACCAAACAGCTGATTGTACCCATTGACTTCCATTGTAGGAAAAAAAAATACAATGGAAGTCAATGGCTACCATCAGCTGTTTGGTTATCGACATTCTTCAAAATATCTTCTTTTGTGTTCAGCAGACGAAAGAATCTGGTTTGAAACAACTTGAGAGTGAGTAAATGATGACAGAATTTTCAATTCTAAATAAGTGAACTATCCCTTTAACAGAAATTAACTGTTGGCATATATGTTTTGCATCAATACTGTCAAGTTTGTCCTGTTGGATACAACACACAGCAATACTGTCAGGTGTCACTTGTGACCATTGCATTGAGACATGTTTTCAGGGTCCTATAAGTGCACTAAAACGTCTTTCAATCCAGCTGATGAGACTGGGATGACAAGGTTTCAACTTGATCAAACAGGCCTCTCATTTTAACAGACCAAGCAATGTTATTTTGTCATGTTTTATGGGGACTTTCCACAGACATAATGATTTTTATACTGTACAAACTGTGTATTCTACCCCCCCTACACTAACCCTATCACAGATAACTCTCTGCATTTTCAAAAAAAATAATTTGGTCTGATTTATAAGCTGTTTAAAAAAAAAAAAAACTCAAGGATTTCAGATATTGCCATCTTTATGGGGATATTTTGATCCTATAATGTGGGGTTACTCTCTCTCTCTCTCTCTCTCTCTCTCTCTCTCTCTCTCTCTCTCTCTCTCTCTCTCTCTCTCTCTCTCTCTCTCTCTCTCTCTCTCTCACACACAAACATACACACTCACACACTCACACTCTCGATTATGTTTGCCACTTATCCCGCGATTGTCAGTTCTATCATTTAAAAACGGCTGTCCCCAAATCAATATTTGACGCGATTTTCCCCGTATTCTTGAGCAGAAAACTGTTGATTTCTCACTCACTTACCGCATCTAGGTTTCCTAATTCCTTCTGATGAGTTTTGCCGCTTCGCACAACCAAATTTAACAGCCTCTCACAAGTTAGAAAGAAAACACAAAGCCAATCAGTTTAGCGATGTTCAGGAGGCGGGACTCAGATCTATTAATGGAGTTCTTCGTTTTCCAGTCACACTCAAGACCTTCGCGGTCAAAAGTGACCGGACCCCTGAAATCATTTTTTTTTTTTTCAGTAAAATCAATGAAATTTATTTTTGTTCAATAATATTTTTTCTTTTTCTTTTTTGTGTTTTGAGAGAATTTTATGAAAATAATTAATATTTATGCAATAATTATGATCAATTTTTTCCCATTGAATATAATAGAAAATTTATATATATATATTATTTTTATTATTTTTTAATTAATGCTGTATGTCAGGTTAAAGTGGATCCTTGGCCTATAGAAAACATTTTTTTAAATCACATTGGAGCCATCTGGTGGATGTAGTGAGCATAATTATCATGCAATATCATATTTTAACCACTAGATGGATTTACAGCCTCTGTAGAAAGGCTTGTGAATTCTAGTTGTTTTTGCACATATTTGCCTATTTTTTTCAGGTTGTGGATTTTAATTTATAATAAGTGATTCTCAAAGACTATTTTTGTCAAGTTTTTTGTTTGTTTGGTTGTTTTATTTTATTTTTAAAAAATAAAATAAAAATTATATTATTTTCGCATAGACATGAAAATCACTATCCAAACTTAAATGGTTGTAATTCAAGAATGCTTTGGAATATAGACCTATGGTTGGTCTTGTTTTAAAGAAGACATTTGCCAGATTATTGTAGAAGTGAAAGAAATTATGAAAGTGAAACAGAAAAAAAGTTATGAAAGTTTGAGTTAACAAAAATGAACAATGTAAAATTTTTATTATTTATATTTTATATAAAATATATATATTATAAAATATATTTTACTCTAAAACTGCAAGAAAATGAAAGCCAAAAATCTTAAGAAGTTGTTCCAAATTTTAGGTTGATATCTCAAAAAATAAGCTTTCAGTCAAGATTTTATTTTGGCGCATACCAAACTTTTTCACTAGATGCATGGAACGCCAAGCTTCCTTACTGACCATATAAGGGCGCCTCCATTTTCATATATGTTTTGAGTGATCTGAACCATGTATTTCCATAATTTTCATACAATTTATGAAGTAGACATCCTATTCAGAAGTAGTATGGGTAGTTTGACAGTATTTGATTTGAATTCAACCTCTAATAAACACATCAAAAGAGCACATATGTGCTGCAATAGGCCTGGAGGTTACTAGGGAAGAATTCCATCGTTTGATCTTACACTGTGTGTGTGTGCGTGTGTTCAAGAGAGAGAGACATAGTGTGTGACCTTTGCATTTTGGACCCAATGTCTCCCCTTTATTTGATTCATTGATTTGATTTCACATATTCTCACATTTCTCTGTTACAGTTTCGCAGTCTCATATTTCCCTATGTGTGTGTGTGTGTGTGTGTGTGTGAGCATGTCTATTTTGCAACCTTGATGGCTTACAGTCTCATGCTTTCATATCTGTGTGCTTTTTATTCCTTACATTGATGAATAATTGCTTTTATTTCACACATTTCCCAAAATTAGCTTTTGCAATGACACACGTTCATTTGTGTGTGCGTGTGTTTTTGTGTGTATAAGTGTGTGTGTGTGTGAGTGTATTTGTCTGTTTTGCACTCTTGATGTTTTAGAGATTCACCCCTTCACTGTGTTATGCTTTTTTTCTGCATCGTGGCTGATTTGTAGATTGTACGCACAAAAAACCTCTGTATTTTCATATTTTTGCCATTTTCCCATTGGCCGGTCATTTTTGACCGAAGGCCATGAGTGTGACTATTTTTTTTACGACCACTTAGACTTTTCAAATCATGTCCCCAATTTTTTTGTGTGTTCATATACTAAGTACCATAAAAGTCACCAAGTTTCGTACCATTCCGATGAAGCTACGATTTTTTACATTTTTTTATTTAAAAAATTCCGGTCGGAAACGACCGAAGAACACCAGAAGGTTAAACGTTTGTGTTGGTCATTTTTTGAACGATGACAAGCCGAAATGAAATAGGAGTAACGAGGCTATTTTTAAAATGTAAGGAGTAGAAAGTACAGATAATTGCGTGAAAATGTAAGGAGTAGAAGTAAAAAGTCGCCTGAAAAATAATTACTCAAGTAAAGTATAGATACCCAAAATTTCTACTTAAGTAATGTAACGAAGTATTTGTACTTCGTTACTTGACACCTCTGATCATTTTAATTTTCTTGTTACACAATGGAGCCTAACTTATTGTAATAATTATTTGACGTAGCCTACTTTTACACTCAGAATAATTCCTTGGCATCCTCACATACTAAACTGCATTTTTTTTTTATTGTTTGCGTGCTGGAGGTACGCTTTTACGTCGTGTGTAGAGTGATGTTAATGTCACCGGGTGAGACAAATAGGAACCTTAAAACCGGGATTTGTTGCACGGGGGAGCGACTTCTGGTGTAACACCGGACCGGTTCCGGTGACACGTCATGACCGCCGGCGTTGAGGAGCGTCAGCTGTGGACACCAATCAGGCCGTTATCAGCGAGCACATGCGGGAAGAGGCATATATAAGGAGAAGTTTGAAGACATAGGTGGTTGGTTCTTGGTGCTTGGGCTCGGGAAGAAAAGAAAGAGTGAAGACACAGGGAGAGAGGCACAGAAAGGCAGCGGAGGGAAACCGCGAAAGAAGAGAACTTGTGTTATGGTTATTCCTCACAGAGTCTGGAGAACCCCAAGCCAGCGGCACGACGGATCCCGGCGGAGATATGAGTGGAGGCTTAATTCACTCGGAGGTATTGTGGATTACAGTGTCTAGTGTGGAAATAAGCACATTTGAAGTCTCGAGTGTTTTACTGATTGCACGAGTGCGGGAAATCCTAAATTCTACTTCCCCTCATAGTCCCAGCTGTTCCTGATCCCCTGTTGTTCAGTCTCTGTCGCCAGGAATGAAGAATCACTGAGCCGGTGAGTGAATGAGAAGCTATGAGCTGTTACTGACCCTCTGATGTTCAGAGCTGGAGGAACCATTGAGCCGGTGAGCGAATGAGAAGCTAAGAGCTGTTGCTGATCCCCTGTTGTTCAGTCTCTGTCGCCAGGAATGAAGAATCACTGAGCCGGTGAGCGAATGAGAAGCTATAAGCGTTACTGACTTTCTGATGTTCAGAACTGGAGGAACCATTGAGCCGGTGAGGAAATGAGAAGCTAAGAGCTGTTACTGATCCTCTGCTGTTCAGTCTCTGTCGCCAGGAATGAAGAATCGTTGAGCCGGTGAGCGAATGAGAAGCTGTAGCGACAACGAGAATGAACCAAACACAATTGAAGCTTTTAGGTGACTGTTCATACACAATCCCACAAAGAGTCTTCACATTCCAGAATCAAATCACCAGACCCAGAGCCATAGGCTCAAGAGAATCTGCAACCGGAAGGACCTTTATTGTTTAACTAAAGGAAGAACGTTGTCAATGTTTATTATTTGGCAAAACAGATCTGTTCAGAAATGGTGAAACAAGAGGCCCTAACAAGAGGTCACCTGACCCCTGCGACTAACAGACTACTCTTTCTCAAGGACCAGAGGTCCCATGAGAGATGAACAAAACAGCCTTCATTAGGAACGACCCCTGGCCTCAGACTGGAATGGCTTAAACCTAAACTTTACACACTAACACTTTACATATCGAAATCCAAAAACTCATTCCAGAACAATTCTCGATGGACTTATAATCACATCACGCAACCACATAATTATATGTTATGTCTATGTATGTCTCATATGCTTAGGCGTCTATTACCTGTGTGAATGAAAGTGTATCGTGTCTCCTATCAATGCGACCACATATTCGTAATTCAGATGATGGCTTGATTGAAATCTGTGTAAAAATGTTTATGTTCTTAAAATGGAAATTATGTCTAAACTGAATCCTCTGTTCGAGCTGATGAGTAAGCAGACCACAGATAACACATGATTCACGATGAGGAAAGGGGGGGGGGGGGGGGGGGGGGGATAGAAAAGACCCCCTTCTCAAATAACCATATAGTATCTTATTGTCCGAATTCCAAATTCCTCCAGGAGGCGGGACAAAACATTGGAGTTTAAAACCTTAGACCCGAACAGAATAAGGAAAAATAATGCAGAAGAATAATGCTGTAGAATAATGCGCTAGAAGAATAGAACAAGTCGGGTGGAGCAGACGAAGTAACCATGTAGACGCGTAGAGACAAAGAACCCAAATTAAGATCAGAAGAACGGGTTCAACAGCTTCATTCAAGCCATCATCATCTACTCTCGTCTCAATTTTCTTTCTTTCCTAAGTTCCCTTTCGAAGGGAACTCAACAATACGTCAATCAACGTTATGGGGAACGCCTCAGGCGTGACAGGTGTCTGAAATCAAATACCAACTCACAGCAATCATGTTGACCGGCGACAGCCCGTGCATCATCAGCTCGAATGATGAGCGCGTCAATCTGGATGTATAAAAAGGGTGCCTTGAAACCGTGACAACATCCTTTCGTCTTCAGGGACTGTTTGTCTGTTTGAAAATAATCAACGTGCAAGATGAAGCGTGCAGAGAAGCGGCGTAATACCTTCCGCAAGTGTGCTGACCCGTGTCCTAGATATTTGACACCGGGAGATTCACACGATCTGTGCGTGTTTTGCCTGGGGGAAGAGCATGCGCGGGAAGCTCTCGAGGGAGCTTTCTGCGCGAACTGTGAGAGTTTTACGATCAAAACTCTCCGCTCTCGTCTGTCCCACTTCTCGAGGGAAGTGGGCGCGGCATCTGAACCCCGCGGTTCCGGTCCCGCTCGGGCTGAGGCTCAGCGGCGGTTGATCTCGTGGGGTTCTCAGATGGAGCTGGCAGATCATCTGGAGAGGGGTGTTAACCTCTCGGATGATCTGCCAGCTGACGAGGGTGAGTTACAGGTCGATGTTGAGGATGTTCTTTCTCTCTCTGATGGATCTGCAACTGGTTCTCTTCGGGCCGGGCAGGAGGTGGGTGTTGATGATGTCAGTTTGGTCGAGACCGAACCATCTCAGCCCTCCTGCCCAGTGTACGCTGAGCTGGTGGATGTTATGGGGCGCGCCACGGAAAGATTGCAGCTGCAGTGGAGGCGCGTCCGGGAGGAACCCGCTCGTGGTATCTTGGATGACCGGTTCCTCCCCACCCGTAAGCCACCAGCTCGGTTGAGCCTTCCATTTCTTCCCGATCTTCACTCTGAGATCGAGAAGGCATGGAAGAACCCGTTCTCCGCGCGTCTCTATCTGCATCAGCGGGCTAGTTTCGCTGCTGTGGAGGGAGCCGCGGAGCACGGGTATGTGTCGATGCCGCCAGTGGACGAGACGTTGGCTAACTATCTCGCCTCTGGTCGGGCATCTTCACTAGAAGCTCCAACCCTGCCATCCAAGCCGCTCAAGACAACTTCGCGCTTGAATGGCAGAGCGTACACGGCAGCAGGTCAGGCAGGTGCGGTTCTGCACACCCTCGCGGTCCTTCAGGCCTACCAAGCCGACCTGCTGCGGGACCTCGATCAGGGGGCCGGCCTGTCCCCTGACGCAGTAGCGGAGCTGCGCCGCACCACGGATCTGACTCTCCGGGCCACCAAGCAGTCTGCGGTTTCCATCGGTCGTGCGATGGCTGCTATGGTGGCCACGGAGAGGCATCTGTGGCTCAACCAGGCTGACATCGGGGAGAAAGAAAAAACCTTTCTCCTCGATTCGCCGGTTTCGCCTTCTGAGCTTTTCGGACCTTCTGTCGAGACAGTGGTCGATAAGTTCAGGGAGGCGAGGGCGCGCTCTGCGGCGTTTAAGAGCTGCATACCGCGGAGGTCCTCGGCCCAGCCCAGGCAGGCGGGAGGGCCTGGTCCGTCGTGGTCTGAGGATCACAGACGAACCCAGAAGGCCAGTGTCGCTTCCCGTGCACCCCCTCCTCCTAGCAGGGGGAGCAGGGTGCGCAGGAGGCGTAACTCCCGCGGGAGGCAGGATCTCAGGGAGGTGATCCAGAGTAAACGTTCTCGGACTGAACGTTAGACATCACCTCCCTGGATCTTGTCTCCTGACCACCATCGCTCCCAGGCTCCTCCTACATCAGGCCTGGGGCGGGGCCCATGATGAGTTCAAGAATTCTCTGATGGCCCGCTTCAGCTTGGTTGTTAGGAGTGCCTTGCCTGGTTCATGTTTGGGAAAACAAACGAAGAAAGAAGAAAAAAAAAAAAAAAAAAAATATTGTAAAGTGAGTTGAGCTCCCACATGTGGTGGTTGCTTGGTTACAGGCCTCACCAGGCCTTCCAGGCTATGAGCTTCCATATGTCAGGTCACAGGCCTTATCCAGCCTTCCTGAATATGAGCTCCCACACACGGTGGTCGCCAGGTTACAGGCCTCACCGGCCTTCCTGGTTATGAGCTCCCACATGCTGTGGTCGCCAGGTTACAGGCCTCGCCAGGCCTTCCTGGTTATGAGCTCCCACATACTGTGGTCGCCAGGTTACAGGCCTCACCGGCCTTCCTGATATGAGCTCCCACATACTGTGGTCGCCAGGTTACAGGCCTCATCGGCCTTCCTGGTTATGAGCTCCCACATGCTGTGGTCGCCAGGTTACAGGCCTCATCCGGCCTTCCTGAATATGAGCTCCCACACACCGTGGTCGCCAGGTTACAGGCCTTGCCAGGCCTTCCAGGTAAGAGCTCCCACATATTGTGGTAGTCAGGTTACAGGCCTTACTAGGCCTTCCTGAATATGAGCTCCCACACACGGTGGTCGACAGGTTACAGGCCTTGCCAGGCCTTCCTGGTAAGAGCTCCCACATATTGTGGTAGTCAGGTTACAGGCCTCACCAGCCTTCCTGGTAAGAGCTCCCACATACTGTGGTCGCCAGGTTACAGGCCTCACCCGGCCTTCCTGGTTATGAGCTCCCACATACTGTGGTCGCCAGGCTACAGGCCTCACCGGCCTTCCTGGTTATGAGCTCCCACATACTGGGTTTCAGGTTACAGGCCTTACTAGGCCTTCCTGAATATGAGCTCCCACACACGGTGGTCGCCAGGTTACAGGCCTCACCGGCCTTCCTGGTTATGAGCTCCCACATTCAGTGGTCACCAGGCTTCAGGCCTCCTCGGCCTTCCTGGTTATGAGTTGTTACATGTCAGGTTTCAGGCCTCACCAGGCCTTCCTGAATGTGAACTCCCACTCACTGTGGTCGCTTGGGTGTGGTTGTGAGCTGTCACCTGCCAGGTTGTAGGCCTCATTAGGCCTTCCTGAATGTGAGCTCCCACACATTTTGACTATCAGGTTACAGGCCTCATCTGGCCTTCCTGATTATGTCAAAACCATACTTATGGTAAGTCACATGACGGTACGTCTTGTGTACTTTCTAAAATCCATTTTTTATGGTAAGGGTCACGCGCTGTACGCTTCGGTCCCTTTCTATGTGGCCAGACCCAAGTCTTTCACTTTGGGTCCCACTCTAGATGCGTTCTGTCGCCAAAGTTTGTTACGACAGATGCCTTTTCTGATCCAGGTCTTCCTGGATTCGGAATTACTAAGTACATGCACTTTTGTTTCATGTACTTTCTAAAATCCTTTTTTATGGTAAGGGTCATGCGCTGTATGCTTCAGTCCCTTTCTATGTGGCCCAGACTCAAGTCTTTCACTTCGGGTCCCACTCTAGATGCGTTCTGTCGCCAAAGTTTGCTACGACAGACGCCTTTTTCTGATCCAGGTCTTCCTGGATTCAGATTTACTAAGTACATGCACTTTTGTTTCATGTACTTTCTAAAATCCATATTTATGGCCTTTCTGGAACTAGCCCCACATGGTGTGGTTGTCAGGTTACAGGCCTTGTCAGGCCTTCCTGATATGAGCTCCCTCCTACTGTGGTTGTCAGGTTATAGGCCTCGCCGGCCTTCCTGGTTATGAGCTCCCACATTCAGTGGTCACCAGGTTTCAGGCCTCCTCGGCCTTCCTGGTTATGAGTTGTCACATGTCAGGGTTCAGGCCTCACCAGGCCTTCCTGCATGTGAACTCCCACTCACTGTGGTCGCTAGGGTGTGGTTGTGAGCTTTCACATGTCAGGTTGCAGGCCTCATCAGGCCTTCCTGAATGTGAAGCTCCCACACATTTTGATTATCAGGTTATAGGCCTCATCTGGCCTTCCTGGTCATGTCAGAACCATACTTATGGTAAGTCACATGATGGAGCATCTTGTGTACTTTCTAAAAATCCATTTTTATGGTAAGGGTCATGCGCTGTACGCTTCAGTCCCTTTCTATGTGGCCAGACCCAAGTCTTTCACTTCGGGTCCCACTCTAGATGCGTCCTGTGGCCAAAATTTGTACGACAGACGCCTTTCTGGCTAACTTCTTAATTCTGATCCAGGCCTTTTCTGGACTCAGAATAATTAAGTACATGCACTTTTGTTTCATGTATTTTCTATGTAGCCCCATGTGGTGTGGTTGTCAGGTTGCAGGCCTTATCAGGCCTTCCTGGTTATGAGCTCCCATATTCTGGGTATCAGGTTATAGGCCTCACCGGCCTTCCTGATCTGACCTCCCACACACTGTGGTCTCCAGGTTACAGGCCTCACCGGCCTTCCAGGTTATGAGCTCCCACATTCTGTGGTCGCCAGGTTACAGGCCTTGCCAGGCCTTCTTGGTTATGAGCTCCCACAGGCTGGGTTTCAGGTTACAGGCTTTACTAGGCCTTCCTGAATATGAGCTCCCACACACGGTGGTCGCCAGGTTACAGGCCTCACCGGCCTTCCTGGTTATGAGCTCCCACATACTGTGGTCGCCAGGTTACAGGCCTCGCCAGGCCTTCCTGGTTATGAGCTCCCACATACTGTGGTCGCCAGGTTTCAGGCCTCACCGGCCTTCCTGATATGAGCTCTCACCTTCTGTGCTCGACAGGTTACAGGCCTCACCGGCCTTCCTGATGTGAGCTCTCAGGTAAGAACTGGAGCTCCACACATAGGTGGTAATCAGGTCTTTGGCATCAGCAGACCTTCCTGGTTTTGATCCCTCTAAAAAACTTACTTCCTCAGTGTTCAGTACGAGCACTGGGTAGACCCATGGGTTGAGTGGACGACTTCCGTCTTTCTTGAGGTTTAGTTACACTCTCTAGGTGGTCCCGTCTCTGTGATCCGGAACTGAATGTTTCTGCCAGCTTTGCAGGCCTTCAGTTTTGAATGCCTTTTTCAAGGCAGTTTCCAGAGGCTCTGTTTCGGACAGACAGGCTATGGCCAGACTGTGCATCTTAGTTTAGATCACCAGGCCAGCCTGGTGGCATGTCAGGAGGCTTGCTCTCCTGAATAGTGACTGGCTGGGATTCCCTTGAGTCCCCTAGCCACACTCCCTAGAAGGGACCCCTTCTATTAGGAAGTTGTGGTCCTAAGCCTTTGAGCTGGCCCAGATATACCTCCCATTAACTATGTTCTGGCAGTTTCTCGGTTCATTAGCTTGGGCTATGACCGGTAGGGAGTGCTGTCACTGACAGCCCAACGTGACCTAGGGTGAGTGTGTCCTTTGTATTACTGGTTCTGACAGTTGTCACTGCCATTGGGCATGCACTCCCCTCAGTATGGCGGCGTGGGTATTTCGTTCCCCATAACGTCGATGACGTATTGTTGAGTTCCCTTCGAAAGGGAACGTCTCTGGTTCTGAGAACAGGGAACGAGACAATACGTCTCCCTGCCATACCTCGGGGCCTGCCTGCAACAGTCCCTTCAGACGATAGGATGTTGTCACGGTTTCAAGGCACCCTTTTTATACATCCAGATTGACGCGCTCATCATTCGAGCTGATGATGCACGGGCTGTCGCCGGTCAACATGATTGCTGTGAGTTGGTATTTGATTTCAGACACCTGTCACGCCTGAGGCGTTCCCCATAACGTCGATGACATATTGTCTCGTTCCCTGTTCTCAGGGAACTAAGGTTACATTCGTAACCAGAGACGTTTTCCGTTATTTTCTCGTTAAAAGTCTCGGTTCTAAGTTAAGTTTTGCTGCAAAGTTTCGTTTTAACGTTTCAAATGCAAACCAGCTTCCAACTTCAAAGACTTTCATTCATCCGCGCCAACACACCACGTGACTGGCTGTCCGAAATCTATCCAGGCACACGAGAAGATCAGCCAAACGAACGGACTGGGAAACCCCCTTTACGACGAAAAAGGAATCCCCAAAAGCAACGCAAGGACAAGCAAGTAGCCTCCAGACTCTTAGCTGAACTGGTGTATATTGATAAAATTGCATAACCCGCCTAAGAAACGATAGAAGGGTTAAATTAATGATTGATGGTTCGTTCAGGTCATGTCTTATAAGTGCATATAGAAACTTGGGATTTCACCATATCACTCTTAAAACTCATTTCTTCCTCACTCTCTATCTTTCTGCAACTCGTATGAAAGTGTGTGTGTGTGTGTGCGTGTGTGTTAGATATTAGTTTTATGCGTTAGTCTTATAATCAATAAGGTATTGTTCGTGTGTGTTAGATATTAGTTTTATGTGTTAGGCATAGGCTGATAATCAATAAAGTATTGGTTGTATTTGAAAGGAGAAGCATTACTTGTGTTATGTGCTTACGAATTTATTGTCTTGAACTGCGATCTATAAGCTACTTATGCTTTTACCCTTGAATTATTTCTTAATTTAGCTGTTAGCTGGGAATTAGTCTTTCTTGGCCAGGAAGATATTATATTTCCTAGAATTAATAATTGTTTATGCTTTACGTTCATTGGATGAACTGATAAAACGATCATACTATTGATTCTGCTACAGTAAATTCTGAAAATAATCAAATTATTAATTATTGATCATAACCCGTTATGAATAATAATTAATTATATTTATACGTACATTTTTGTAGCGTTTATACGCCCGTATAAATATAATTAATTATTATTCATAACGGGTTATGATCAATAATTAATAATTTGATTATTATTAATTATTGATCATACCACATACGGGCAGGCTCGTCGTGATAGGCTGTTCCCCGGGGGAAGCGGCTGTTTAGACGGTCACATAGCCATGGGTGGGCCAGCAGTGAAGAACTCGGAAAAATCCGTGGCGGGCAGCCATGTAAAAGAGGAGCAGGTAAAGGACAGCGAGAGCTCGGGCGGCTCCGGATGCAAAAAACACAGCGGATAGGCTGAAGAAACGACTATCACTCACGTCTGGCGGAGGCTGATCTGGCGATATGTCCTCCTGAAGACTCGAAAGTGAGCAGCGTAACGTTAATCCAACCGAACTGTGTCAATGCAGAGATCGC
Source organism: Tiaroga cobitis (assembly GCA_030578255.1). NCBI lineage: Eukaryota > Metazoa > Chordata > Actinopteri > Cypriniformes > Leuciscidae > Tiaroga > Tiaroga cobitis. Next base: position 52,262,600 of record CM060597.1, read on the forward strand.
GAGAAGCGAATGTCAACTGAGGAATAGCAGCGCGCCCAGCTGTGATATGCCCGTAGGTAAAGGGGTGTGGCCTCACCTGGCATTGGGTGCGCGCTTCTGTCTGTTAGCCAGACTTAATGCAATTGGATGCTTCTGCAGAGGTCAGGTACGGATGCCCTTCCCATAGGTGGATCTCGAAACGAGATGATGAAAGAGAACCCAAGTTTCTATATGCACTTATAAGACATGACCTGAACGAATCATCAATCATTAATTTAACCCTTCTATCGTTTCTTAGGCGGGTTATGCAATTTTATCAATATACACCAGTTCAGCTAAGAGTCTGGAGGCTACTTGCTTGTCCTTGCGTTGCTTTTGGGGATTCCTTTTTCGTCGTAACGGGGGTTTCCCAGTCCGTTCGTTTGGCTGATCTTCTCGTGTGCCTGGATAGATTTCGGACAGCCAGTCACGTGGTGTGTTGGCGCGGATGAATGAAAGTCTTTGAAGTTGGAAGCTGGTTTGCAGTTGAAACGTTAAAACGAAACTTTGCAAAAAACACAGCGGATAGGCTGAAGAAACGACTATCACTCACGTCTGGCGGAGGCTGATCTGGCGATATGTCCTCCTGAAGACTCGAAAGTGAGCAGCGTAACGTTAATCCAACCGAACTGTGTCAATGCAGAGATCGCGAGAAGCGAATGTCAACTGAGGAATTTTATCAATATACACCAGTTCAGCTAAGAGTCTGGAGGCTACTTGCTTGTCCTTGCGTTGCTTTTGGGGATTCCTTTTTCGTCGTAACGGGGGTTTCCCAGTCCGTTCGTTTGGCTGATCTTCTCGTGTGCCTGGATAGATTTCGGACAGCCAGTCACGTGGTGTGTTGGCGCGGATGAATGAAAGTCTTTGAAGTTGGAAAACTTAACTTAGAACCGAGACTTTTAACGAGAAAATAAAGGAAAACTTAGGAAAGAAAGAAAATTGAGACGAGAGTAGATGATGATGGCTTGAATGAAGCTGTTGAACCCGTTCTTCTGATCTTAATTTGGGTTCTTTGTCTCTACGCGTCTACATGGTTACTTCGTCTGCTCCACCCGACTTGTTCTATTCTTCTATTATTCTACAGCATTATTCTTCTGCATTATTTTTCCTTATTCTGTTCGGGTCTAAGGTTTTAAACTCCAATGTTTTGTCCCGCCTCCTGGAGGAATTTGGAATTCGGACAATAAGATACTATATGGTTATTTGAGAAGGGGGTCTTTTCTATCACAAACATACCATTGGACATACCCCCCCCCCCCCCCCCCCCCCCCTTTCCTCATCGTGAATCATGTGTTATCTGTGGTCTGCTTACTCATCAGCTCGAACAGAGGATTCAGTTTAGACATAATTTCCATTTTAAGAACATAAACATTTTTACACAGATTTCAATCAAGCCATCATCTGAATTACGAATATGTGGTCGCATTGATGGGAGACACGATACACTTTCATTCACACAGGTAATAGTTATAACAATTATGAATTGTATGGCGTCTAAGCATATGAGACATACATAGACATAACATATAATTATGTGGTTGCGTGATGTGATTATAAGTCCATCGAGAATTGTTCTGGAATGAGTTTTTGGATTTCGATATGTAAAGTGTTAGTGTGTAAAGTTTAGGTTTAAGCCATTCCAGTCTGAGGCCAGGGGTCGTTCCTAATGAAGGCTGTTTTGTTCATCTCTCATGGGACCTCTGGTCCTTGAGAAAGAGTAGTCTGTTAGTCGCAGGGGTCAGGTGACCTCTTGTTAGGGCCTCTTGTTTCACCATTTCTGAACAGATCTGTTTTGCCAAATAATAAACATTGACAACGTTCTTCCTTTAGTTAAACAATAAAGGTCCTTCCGGTTGCAGATTCTCTTGAGCCTATGGCTCTGGGTCTGGTGATTTGATTCTGGAATGTGAAGACTCTTTGTGGGATTGTGTATGAACAGTCACCTAAAAGCTTCAATTGTGTTTGGTTCATTCTCGTTGTCGCTACAAAGCTAAGAGCGTTACTGACCCTCTGATGTTCAGAGCTGGAGGAACCATTGAGCTGGTGAGCGAATGAGAAGCTAAGAGCTGTTGCTGATCCCCTGTTGTTCAGTGTCTGTCGCCAGGAATGAAGAATCACTGAGCCGGTGAGCGAATGAGAAGCTATGAGCGTTACTGACCCTCTGATGTTCAGAGCTGGAGGAACCATTGAGCCGGTGAGCAAATGAGAAGCTAAGAGCTGTTACTGATCCTCTGCTGTTCAGTCTCTGTCACCAGGAATGAAGAATCTCTGAGCCGGTGAGCGAATGAGAAGCTTAGAGCCGCTACTGATCCTCTGCTGTTCAGTCTCTGTCGCCAGGAATGAAGAATCACTGAGCCAGTGAGCGAATGAGAAATTATGAACTGTTACTGACCCTTTGATGTTCAGAGCTGGAGGAACTAATGAGCCAGTGAGCGAGTGAGAAGCTATGAGCTGTTACTGACCCTCTGATGTTCAGAGCTGGAGGAACCATTGAGCCGGTGAGCGAATGAGAAGCTAAGAGCTGTTGCTGATCCCCTGTTGTTCAGTCTCTGTCGCCAGGAATGAAGAATCACTGAGCCGGTGAGCGAATGAGAAGCTGGAAGCTGTTACCGATCCTCTGCTGTTCAGCCACTGTCACCAGAAAAAAGAACCACGAAGCCAACTTTTAGGACTTTTAATAATCCAATAAAGAAACATTGTTATTTTATTTTAACCCTGTCTGCCTCATGTGTCCCACGGTATGCTCCTCGGGGCGGTGTTCCGGTTTAGGGGTGGACGGCCCGCTGGAGCTCACCCCGACCTGTGAAATTAACATTTAAGCTAGCTGGTGAGACAAAATAGAACTATCAAAGAGTCTATAAAGGAAAGTTGACAGCGAAAATAGGGCATACAAAAAGAATGGAAAGACAACTATGCATTCATGCTACCTAGTTTTGTGAATGCAAAGCCGGTGTGTCTTATCTGCAGTGAAGCGATCCACAGACTCTTTTGAATGTCTTTCAGAACTTTTCAAATTAAAAGCTCTCAATTCATCTCAAAATAAAACTTTGCTGCAAAAACGTTCTCGTACTTTTATTTTGAAGGCAAAATCACTAAAGACGATGTGATTTTGAGTAACTGTTGCTGTCATGACAGATCCATTTCAGAACCAGCCACTATCAAAATAATCTGGCTGCGGGCGTGGTTTATTACACATAGCATTGCTGGCGGGCCAGTTTTGTATACTTTATGTGTTTCAATGTGCATTTGCATTGAATGGATGATGATGGAAAGAATGGAGAAATTGAGAGATAAATAACTGTAAAGAGATGAAACAAAGAACTTATAGATCGGACAACGTTTGTCTCTTCTCAACCTGTCTGTCTGTTTGTCTGCAGGTGTGGTCTGGCTCGGAGCGTGTCGAGTGTCTTTGGTACAGGGATCCAGATGGAACCTGCATGAAACTGCGGGTGGCAGCAAGTGTAAGTCCACCAACTAACCTAACCTGATCACAAACATACTCATTCACGTCTGACACACAAATGAGAAAAAATCTGCTAAAACTTGCAATAAAGCATCATTTCACTTAGGTTTATAATCAAGATCAATGCTTCTTGTCTTGGGAATGAGAACAGCATATTGTGTATTCGAGCGTTGTTTCGGTAAATGTGGTAATGACACTGAATTAAACTTATTGATATAGAGTCATTTCAGAGGGTTGAGAGTCAGTTTGATGCTCCCCGATGCTGTTTCATGTTCAAACCTGCTGTTACAGACATCGTTTTATAAATGATGGATGAAAACAATGATTCAACACGCATGGCAACATTAGACCTGATCAGAATTAAAATAATCATGTTTTAATTCACCTCCAGCATCAAATAGAGATAAATGCAGTGTTGTTTATATTTTGTATCCATGCACATCATTACAGCAAAAAAGTCATGATGCTATAATGTTAGCATATACAGATAACAGTTAAAAATTCAGCACTCAACATTAACATGTCAATCACAGTGTTATTTATATACTTTTAAAGCATTTATAAATATTTAATATTTTGAATTTGTAAAATTTCTGCATAGCTTGAATTTATTTATATTTCCTATTTTTTGTTATTTTATTACTTCAACTTACACTTTTTTATTTTCTGTTAGTTTCAGTCTTTTTCATTTCAGTTAGCATACTGAGGCGTTTGAACTGAACTTATTAGCTCTAGATTTATTTTTGGATCATGTTGTTTAAAATAATCCAAAAAGTATGAAAATATTATTTTATTGTGTTTATTTACTACACATTAAAATGCATGCTATGAAATTAGCCGTAGCATTACAAAATAGTCATGTGTTTAATCTAAAAATGTCTCAAATGTTTTCCATCAAAGAATGGAACAAACACAATCAATAGTCTGAGATGTGATGCAAATGTGACTCTCTTGTTATAATGTAAATACAGCAGCCTCAAAAATGATTTTAATACGCAAGTCATACATAAAATGTATAAGTGTGTATGTATTACATTGCGGAAATTTAGTCAAGTGGCATTTATTTTAAAGATAAATAGCACAAGAACATAATTCAGCCAAAGTATTTTACAAAATAAAATACAGATGAAACTCGAAAAATTTGAATATCGTGCAAAAGTTCATTTATTTCAGTAATTCAACTTAAAAGTTGAAACTAATATATTATATAGACTCATTACATGCAAAGTGAGATATTTCAAGCCTTTATTTGTTATAATTTTGATGATTATGGCTTACAGCTATGAAAACCTTTTCACAATATTCTAATTTTGAATTTGGGGTTTTCATAAGCTGTAAGCCATAATCATCAAAATTATAAGAAATAAAGGCTTGAAATATCTCACATTGCATGTAATGAGTCTATAATATATTCACCTTTTAAGTTGAATTACTGAAATAAATAAACTTTTGCAAGATATTAAATTTTTCGAGTTTCACCTGTATAAAGGAATAGTTACGACCAGGCATAACATTATGACCACTGACAGGTGAAGTGAATAACACTGATTATCTCTTCATCACGGCACCTGTTGGGTGGGATATATTAGGCAGCAAGTGAACATTTTGTCCTCAAAGTTGATGTATTAGAAGCAGGAAAAATGGGCAAGCATAAGGATTTGAGCAAGTTTGACAAGGGCCAAATTGTGATGGCTAGACGACTGGGTCAGAGCATCTCCAAAACTGCAGGTCTTGTGGTGTGTTCCCGCTCTGCAGTGGTCAATATCTAAAAGTGGTCCTAGGAAGGAACTGTGGTGAACCGGCGACAGGGTCATGGACGGCCAAGGCTCATTGATGCATGTGGGGAGCGAAGGCTGGCCCGTGTGGTCCGATCCAACAGACGATCTACTGTAGCTCAAATTAATGCTGGTTCTGATAGAAAGGTGTCAGAATACACAGCGAAGGCAGTGTGATGCTTTGGGCAATGTTCTGCTGGGAAACATTTGGTCCTGCCATCCATGTGGATGTTACTTTGACACGTACCACCTACATAAGCATTGTTGCAGACCATGTACACCCTTTCATGGAAACGGTTTTCCCTGGTGGCTGTGGCCTGTTTCAGCAGGATAATGCGCCCTGCCACAAAGCAAAAATGGTTCAGAGCACAACAACGAGTTTGAGGTGTTGACTTGGCCTCCAAATTCCCCAGATCTTAATCCAATTGAGCATCTGTGGGATGTGCTGAACAAACAAGTCTGATCCATGGAGGTCCCACCTCGCAACTTAGGCCACGTTCACACCGCAAGTCCTAATGCTCAATTCTGATTTTTTGCTCAGATCCGATTTTTTGATTGGCTGTTCACATTACCTTTTAAAATGTGACCTATATCTGATTGCAGTGTGAACTGTTTGAGGTTTCAAACTAACCGGCATGCGCAAAAGAACAATAACGACATCAGACGCAGCAAGCGGTTGCACTAAAGTTCGGGAGGTTATGGAGGAAGTAAGCATATTCGCATTTATTTCATAATGGTTGTGAATGGAGCTAGAACTAGAGCTCGTCTCATAAATGAACCGAAACTCGTGCGCCCATCGGAGACGGAGTTCACTGCTGATATTCTGAGGATACAAGATAGCCAATAGGCTATACTAGGGACTTTAGCCTTTAAATATCTTTGCTGCATGCGCAGTCTCCTTCCTAGAACAGCCAGGAGCTTTCTAGCCTCGCGGCAGCAGCGCCTTGCATCGCTCATAGACCTTAAAACTGATCAAAAAATTCAAAAAACGAAAATTGATCAAAAAACGTTGGTGCAGACAGATGATGAGTTTTGTGCTGCGGTTCCGTTGCGGATGAAATAATAATAGCCCATCCGCGCATCTCTAATACGAATGTAATGCTATGTGTCATGGAACATTGTGCTCCCCAACTCGCGAAAGGGATTTGCTCCATCTTTTGATAAGTTACGTTGGAGTTACGTGACCGCGGTATTGCGGTAACCGTCCCAGCCCTAACTGTCTGTGTCTGTTGTGTCTAGGGCTTCGCCGGTGCATAATTGTGACAAATGTCGACGTAGATTGATGTAAAAGTCGCATCAAATCCGCCTTGATTGTTCACACTGCGGCTGCATTGAAAAAATTCAGATCTGGGTCTGATTCAGGACCACATATGTATGTGGTCTAAATCGGATTTGAAAAAATCAGATCTGGGCTAGATTTGAATGTTCACACTACCTCTGAAGAAGTCTGACCTGGTCACTTGACCCCAAAAAAATCAGATTTGGGCCACTTTTGCCTGCAGTGTGAACGGGGCCTTACAGGACTTAAAGGATCTGCTGCGAACATCTTGGTGCCAGATACCACAGCACATCTTCAGGAATCTAGTGGAGTCCATGCCTCGACGGGTCAGGGCTGTTTTGGCAGCAAAATGGGACCAACACAATTTTAGGAAGGTGGTCATAATGTTTTGCCTGATCGGTGTATATTGTTCATAATGAATCTTGAGACCAGCAGGTTAAAAATAATTTAATAAAGAGAAAATGTGAAGTTAGCTCTGAGAAATCACTTGAGCGCATCTGCATCTAATTGGGTTGAAATTCAGGCTTTTTTTCTCTTTTTTATTATTATTTTGATTTACAAGATTAACAATGAAAGTAAAAACAATATTAACAGAAGGGAGGAACATAAATTATGCATATATACATAACCAATATATGCTACATAGTGTGCACAGCTGTTTACTTATACATACATAGTGCATATTCTTAAATACCAATGAACATATACATGCATACCTTTGAATATATGTACTGACCCCCCAATTAAAACGAGAGGGAAAAAAACAGAACAACAAAGCCAAACAGGTGAGGTTAACCATTCCTATAACAATTACTGTTTACTTAGTTGAGATGTCTTTACGTTCCCCTTCAAGGGAACTCGAGCTGCGTCTAACGCTGTGGGAACGCCCCTCCGTGAGTGCGTCATGAAGCACATATAGAATCAGTCCAATGGCGAGACGGAACGTCATAGGCGGGTGACGTCATCGACCAGGAAACTAAAAAGCACCCCAAAATCACAACCGCGTCAGCTTCTGTGCCTTCAGCAAGCGCTCTGTGTGTGAATATTGTCCAAGTGTTTTTGTCTGTCATTTAGTGTCTACTAGGAGTTTTCACTATAAAAAAAGCGCATATATATATATATATATATATATATATATATATATATATATATATATATATATATACATACATACATACATACATTATATATATATATATATATATATATATATATATATATATATATATATATATATATAAATATATAACATGGCGAGCGAGCAGCATTATAGAAAGTGTGTTCCCCCCTGCACTTGTTATATCACGGGTGGGGATACACACGATCTATGTGTTGTCTGTTTGGGAGTGCAGCATGCCCAGTCAGCTCAAGAGGGGGCTGATTGTGAGCATTGCGAGCGTTTTCCTCTTAGAACGCTCCGCTCCCGCGATCACTGTTCGAGGAGAGTGGTTCGGTTCGCGCTCCCCGCGGCTCGGGTCCCGCTTTTGTCGAGGCAGAGCGGCGGCCCAGCCCTATCTCAGCCTTCACCTGTCAGGTCCACCTGTCACCTCAGTTCAGGGGTTGGAAGCACGCGCTGCAGTTTCTTCCGCCCAGGCTGAGGCACCAATATTACATCTATCCAGTTCTGAGGAGCTGGATGTTGTGAGTATTGAGACAGGGGAGACTGAAGACTCGTCATTTCAGTCCCCCGAACATGAAGAGCCTATGGAGGTGCTCACCCGTGCTGTATCAAAGCTAAGCATTGAGTGGCCAGCGGTTAGGCAGGAGTCTAAATCCAGAAGTAAACTTGATGAAAGATTTCTGCCCTCCCGTGTACAACCTCCACGACGGTGCCTTCCATTCATTCCAGACCTCCACACTGAGGTGTCGAAGTCTTGGAAGAAGCCTATTTATTATCGTATTTTTAGTCCTCAGACCAGTACATACTCTAATATTTCGGGGGCTAAAATGCATGGGTATGGGCCGATGCCTAAGGCTGAGGAGGCGCTCGCTAGCCATCTCTCAGCTGAATCAGCATCGTCCTTGAAGGCACCAGCTTTACCCTCCAAGCCTTTAAGAAACACTTCGGCTATGGTGGGCAAAGCTTACTCGGCGGCGGTCAGACCGCGGCAGGCCTGCACACGATGTCTATTCTGCAGGCATACCAAGCCGGCCTGTTAAAGGACGTGAGTGAGAGTGAGGAGGTCAGCGCTGACGTAGTTCGAGAACTGCTTCAGGCAGCAGATTTATCTTTGCGTGCCACCAAGGAGTCGGCCAAGCTAATGGGCCGTACTATGGCAGCCCTGGTGGCCGCAGAGAGACATCTCTGGCTGAACCTCTCAGGTATGAAGGAGAAAGATAAAGCCTTCCTTCTGGATGCCCCTGTATCACCTACTGGTTTGTTTGGTGACTCAGTCAATGCAGTCATCGATAAATTTCAAGAAGAAAAGAATCAGGCAGTGGCGTTCCAGAAATACCTGCCACTCAAAGTTCACGTCCCAGGGACTGCTGGGCGGGAGCAGTCCTGGCCGTCGAGTAGCTCTTTACACCGGGCGCAGCAAAAACAGAGTGTCGCGTCTCGAGCTCCCCCTGCCAAACACTGGGAACAGATGCGGCACTCTCAGGCGAAGTCTTCTGGCAGTAAGACTGATCTAAGGACAGTCATTATGGCCAAGAAGGCTTTGTCTAAGGAGAAGTCCTGACGCCACTATGCCGGGGCGTAGACGGCCTCAGCGAGCGTTTTCCCGAGGGGCGCTCGCCCCCTCCGAGGAGTTAAACCAGTTAAACCAGTCGTTCCCTGCCGGTGCGCCATTACAGGGTGCTGTGTTTGCTGCTCAAAATATTCCAGAGGCCAGTCTCGAGAGGCTGGTACCCTTAGTAGATTTTCTGGCAGAGTGGAAAAGTCTTCCAAAAGTATCTCATTGGGTCCTGCAATCGAGATCTCGTCCACCTCGATTCAGCGACGTCCTGCCCACCGCGGTGGGCCCCGAGCAGGCTTTGGTAATGGAATAGGAGGTGAAAACGCTCCTGCGAAAGGAGGCTATGGAACGGGTTCCTCCTCCCAGTCAGGAGTCAGGTTATTACAGCCGATATTACATCATTCCAAAGAAGGATGGGGGGTTGCGTCCAATTTTAGATCTGCGCCTGTTAAATCGCTCAGTGGCGAAGCTCAAGTTCAGGATGCTGACTCTCAAGCAAATCGTGTCACAAATCAGGTCCGAGGACTGGTTTGTCACGATAGATCTAAAGGACGCGTACTTCCACATTTCCATCCTTCCGCAACACAGGAAGTTCCTGAGGTTCGCTTTCGGGGCGAAGCATACCAATATCGTGTTCTTCCGTTCGGTCTAGCTTTATCTCCCCGCACATTCACGAAGTGCATGGATGCACCGCTAGTCCCGCTGCGACTCCAGGGCATTCGTATTCTGAATTATATAGATCGGATCAATCAATCGGAGCAGCAAGCAGTTCGGAGTCAAACTCCGATTTCCCCCCGATTGCCCGCCATCCGCTGATTGGGCAATACAAGGCACTGCTGATGACAGGCGCGAGACTAGAAAGCTCTCAGAATATCAGCAGTGAACTCCGTCTCTGATCGGCGCGCAGGGACAAACATAAATAAATAGCCTAAATTAAACGCACTTCGGCAAACCTGACCTTATCTGACACTGTACAATATTTTCATTGTAGCCTAATAGAAAACGCATTTTGGCACATCATTTCAACATGCTGCTATTGTATGGGGCGCCAACAATGTTACGTGACAGTTCTCCATTACGGACGTGACCACTCTGAAAGCGGCACTAAACGACTTTCAAACTTTCACAGAGACCTCAAACAGAAAGCCCAAAGCCTTTCTTTAAAGCGAATTTCGTTTTGTATTAATTGTATTTTAATTTGAATCAATGTTTCATTAACCAATTTCCTGGATTTAATAAATAAAAAGTAAATAGGCTAGTCTATCTTGATTGTGTAGGCTATTTTTCATTATAAAACATTAGGCTGTGTATACCGACATAGATCAATTATTAATATTTGATTTCAACCATCTTTTGTAGGCATAGCTGATGGCGCACCAACGAACTTCTTCGGCGTTTCTTTAATATCGAGGCTCTATAGTTTATTATATGATTGTTAGTCCTGTTGATTGTATAAAATTAATTGCACTGTGCCTGAAAAAGACGCGCTCTCCGCTCTCTTCCCGTGCATTCAAAATTAACGGGAGTCTTCAGAACAGGCTCGTCCAGCGTCAACAGCACCGAACTTAGCTCCAATGTCAATCAACGTCTGGGCCACTTGGTGGAATCCTTTACCAGAATGTTTTTTTTTTTGGTTGTAGGTATATTCAGATAACAATATTTAACAATGTATACATATACTTTTCATTTGATTGGTTCAACCGCCTGCCACCCGGCCGAATTTAATTAAAAAAAAATGTCGTCACGTCATCTGCCCGGCTGTAACCGCCAACCGCGCATCTCTAGTCAGTCTACTGTTGGTAGCCTTGTACTGGCCGGCCCGAGTTTGGTTTGCGGACCTAGTGTCTCTCCTCGACGGCTCTCCTTTGGAGATTCCGATCAGGAGGGACCTTCTCTCTCAGGTGAGCGGGTCGATCCTTCACCCCCGCCCAGAACTGTGGAAACTGTGGGCTTAGCCTCTGAGGGGGCCCAGCTCATAAGTGCAGGTCTCTCAACCGAGGTTGTTGAGACCATCCTTCACTCCAGAGCTCCTTCCACGAGGAAGTTATACGCCTTGATGTGGAAGTTATTCACTTCTTGGTGTGGAGAACTCCAGTTAGACCTGGTTAACTGCCCCGTGGGTGCAGTGCTGGAGTTCCTGCAGGAGCGTTTCTCCACAGGGTTATCTCCCTCCACACTGAAGATGTACGTGGTGGCACTTGCTGCTTACCACGTTTCTTTGAGTGGAGTGTCTTTGGTGAGACACCCATTTATAAGACGTTTTCTTCGTGGTACCTTGAGGCTGAGGCCAGCAGTCCGCACGAGGGTGCCAACCTGGGATTTGACCACTGTATTAGAAGGTCTCTCCCTAGCTCCTTTTGAGCCCATTGAAGAAGTTCCTGAGAAGTTTGTCACTCTGTAAACTATTTTTCTTCTTGCTATTTCGTCACTCAAGAGAATTGGTGACATTCAAGCTCTCTCGGTTGCTCCCTCGTGCCTGGAATTCTCGCCTGGTATGGTGAAGGCCTTCCTCCATCCTAGGCCAGGTTACGTTCCTAAGGTCCCTACTAATATTGTTAGACCTATAGTCCTGCAGGCTTTCTGTCCTCCTTTTATTTAGTCAGACCAGGAGAAACTTAATTTACTCTGCCCAGTTAGGGCTCTAGATGCCTATGTCCACAGAGCTGCCCTGTGGAGGAAATCTGAACAGTTGTTTGTTTGTTTTGAGTCACCCAGGAAGGGCTGTCCTGCATCTAAACAGAGGATGAGCAAGTGGGTAGTTGAGGCTATCTCACTTGCTTATGAGTCGGCTGATCAGCCTTCACCTTTGGCTGTACGAGCTCACTCTACTAGGAGTATGGCCGCTTCTAAAGCTTTACCGGCGGGAGTTTCCCTCAATGATGTTTGTGATGCGGCAGGCTGGTCCTCACCGCACACATTCGTCAGGTTCTATGACCTAGACTTCAGCTCCACTCCTGGGGCGCAGGTGCTTTCGTCTGAATGTGCGCTCTGACTTCACACGGACGGAGATTTGCTCTTATGGCGACGTGGGTATTAGCGTTCCCACAGCGTTTGACGCAGCTCGAGTTCCCTTGAAAGGGAACGTCTCGGTTATGCATGTAACCCTAGTTCTCTGAATAGGGAACTGCGTCGTTCTGCCATATTCCCGGCATGCCCATGATCGACTTGCTTCAGGCCTATCAGAAGCTGACGCGGTTGTGATTTTGGGGTGCTTTATAGTTTCCTGGTCGATGGCGTCACCCGCCTATGACGTTCCGTCTCGCCATTTGACTGATTCCATACGTGCTTCATGACGCACTCACGCAGGGACGTTCCCACAGCGTTTGACTCAGCGTCTCGTTCCCTATTCAGGGAACTAGGGTTACATCCGTAACCGAGACGTTCTTCATATATAAACCACTTTTTATAGTCACAATAAATATTGATCACTTTTAGAAACTATGCCTTTAAGATTTCCCATAAGTAAAAACATAGAGGTTCTAGGTATTTTATATCCAAACACTTCAGACATAACTACCTACACATCATCCCAAAAAGACTGAATTTTCTCACAACTCCAAAAAATATGTGTGTGATCCGCTTCTAACTGTCCACACTGTCTCCAGCGAGCCTGCTTTCTGGAAACTTGTTTGTTTCTGATCTTAGGTGTTATAAAGAAGCAGATAAGGCACTTCCAGCAAAACTATCTCCATATTTGTGAACTGGTAGTCTATTGACCACATGTCATACCAATCTGTTTCTAGTATTTCAGTCTTTAGAAATTCAGGCATTTTTAAGTTTCACTTAAGTGTCTAAATACTTTTGGGAGTCAATGTATACTACAATGTGGCCAAATGAAATAAACTATTGAGAGTAAGTGATTTAAGAGAGTTTGTTTTCTAGTCTTCAAGTCCAGAGGAGCAGAAGTGGATCAGTGTTTTCAGTAACTGAGATTCAACATATAAATTATAATTGATATGTTGTATAAATTATGATAATTAATACACGGAAATGTACGTTGGTTGCCAGTCGTTCAGTCGTGTCCATATAAACAGATGCATCAATCGCTATTATTGATAGTCGATCCGGATATCATGTGTCTTAAATGCATGCCAATTCGCCAAAGCAATGAAATCATAAGTTGCTTTTATTTTAAGAATGAACATACATGTTTATCACACACAGGGCTGGACTGGGACAGAAAGTCGGCCCTGGCATTTTGGTCCAGACTGGCCCACTACATATGATAATAAACACCACCCATCTTTGCACGCCCTTGAATATGTTTTTGTTCAACTCCTATTCATTAAAACCACTAATGCCATGTAATGAGTGAGTATAAACGAGTGAGAGTTAACAGATGAAATAAGTACAAAATTGTACTTTATTAATACAATTGAACTATACTCCACAGTGATGCATCCAAAAAACAAGCTATAATCTGCATTGGCATAGAAATACAAGTGTTTCTCACAGGAATTTTGGTAAAACTGTGGTGGGCGGACCTCTGTCCTTCTAGGGGGGTTCGGGGGCATGCCCCCCCTAAGAAAGTTTTGTGCATTTTAATGTTAAATTCATCAATCTGGTGCAGTTTGAGGGTTCAAAATTAAAAGCTCCAACCCATATTCAGTGTGCAAATATAACAAAGAAAAAATTAAACCTATTTTAGTAACAGTGTCTGTCTATATTACACTACTACATAATAGTTATAACATTAATCTCATGACAGTAGCCTAATAGCCATATATTGTAAAACAAATGCACTGAAAAATAAATAAAACTTTCATAATTAGTTTTGTACTAATTTCTAAACTTGAAAGAGATAAGCACATGATCTTTTATTTTGGCGGAAAACATGGATAAAAACGCGTCTCATTAAACTTCTAGTAAATTTCTGTAATCGTCAACTATGCAGATGTGGAAATAATGCGTAACTGGGTTAAGGGTTCCTACACTCATAGCCAAAGTGTTTTGAAAGTAGTTCTGCTTACCGCGGACTCTACACTTTCTCATCTCTCTCCTGATCTTCCTTACTATCCTCCTCATCAGCCACTGGATGTTTTCTGCAGCTGGTCCTGTTGCTGCAGAAAACATATTTTGACACATTTTACAGCGTCTGCTATTTCTATTACACGCTATTTCTCTGCACATTCCTTGCGTTTCTTCTCCATCTCTCAGACTACTTTGACAGATACACACTTGACACTGCACGCTCACTCAAAGCCCAAAGGGGGAGGTGTTTAAAGATGTGATTGGGCCAGCCCCGTGTCAATCAAGAAAACAACCAATGGGCCGCTGATCTACGCGTTTCATGGGCCGGTCTGTCAGTGGAAAAAAAAAAACCTGACGCTTACTTTTTTTTGACCAATGCATTACACCGGCACTAACCCAGCGCTGTCAATTAAACAAAACAAAACCAGTGGGCCGCCGATGTACGAGTTTTATGGGCCGCTAAAAAAAGTATGAGATGTATCGGCCCAAAAAGCACGTCGGCCCACCGGGTCACCGGGTCTACCCGGTATGCCAGATTACCAGTCCAGCCCTGATCACACACACACACGCACACGCACATGCACACACACACACACACTATCTTCGCTATCTTTGTTGGGACTCACGATAGGCATAATGGTTTTATACTGTAAATTGTATATTTACCCATCATAGAAAACTTTCTGCATTTTTATATTTAAAAAAAAAACATTATTTAGCATGTTTATCCATTTCCCTTGTGAATATGAACTCAGGTTTAACTATCCTTCTATATGGGGACATTTGTAATATTATGTAAACCTACACACACACACACACACACACACACACTTTTCATATTGAGCTAATGATGTTTGCTCTTTCATGACCCTCAACTCCAGCACAAGCCTTTCCCATTAAATATAACACCATTAATAATGTTATAGAGCCAATGAGCTTTGCTCTTTTGCCTTATCTCTCACATAGAAATGTATGCATTTTTATATTTTCATTAATAGTACATATTACTTTCATTTTGATTTAATTTTAATAAAGAGAGAGATCATTCAGGTATATTCAGCTCTTCCGTCTGTAGAATGAAAGACAGGCCATTTTTTGTGAACAAAGAGCTCAACGTTACAGGTTTTTTTTTTTTTTTTTTTTTTTTTTTTTTTTACAATCGCTACACATTTCTCAATACTAAGGTCACTTTTTCACACATTTCTTCTAACCAACTTTCAACTTGGCACAGCAGTTAAAATGCACAAAATCTACCACTTATGTCTCAAATCAACTCATTCTTCCAGAACACTAGAAAAGGTTGTCAACCAAACAAACACACTTTGTCACTCATAATACAACAACCTAAAAAATACCTAACAACAGATAGCACAATGTTTTCTTTTGTAAAAATTATTTACAATACAAGAATAACACTGTCTACTGTTCAGAATTCACTACAATATATGTTACATGGTCCATGTTTACATTAGGTTATGCCCTTTTGTTTAAAGGTTGTGCCCTTTTGTATAGATGGTAACAAAATTGAAAGATTGCAGTTTTTTACAATCGCTAGGACACATTTCTCAACACTTGGGTCACTTTTTCACACATCACAACATCAGTCCATGGCCTAAACTGTGGATCATTTATCATTGCTTTGGCACAAAATGCAGTCAATGAATACATCTTTCAAATTACACGAATACATTTTTCACTTAGACACAAACACCACCAAAACTCTCTTACAGGCCAACTTGCGTGTTTACTCTTTTCAAAAACCATTAAACTTAAGTTAAAACACTACCGTAATACAAAAATTAATAAGACATAAATTTGCTACATTTCAACAGTAATACCATATTGATATATATATATTCTTAACCTAAAAAAATTAAATACTATCAAAACAATAGGCTGAACACCTACACATGTCACATGACAAATTGTGTTTGTTGGTAGTGTACCTTTGCTAGTGTTTTGGAAGAATGAGTTGATTTGAGACACGTAAGTGTTTTGGTAGATTTTGTGCATTTTATCTGTGTGAAGAGTTTTTATAAAGTGACCTAAGTATTGAGAAATGTGTCCTTGTGATTGTAAAAAAAAAACTGTAATGCCATTCATTGAGATGGTGTTGTAGTGCAGCTGTCATCATGAGCTCCACCAGCAGATGTCAGTGTAACACCAAAAAATACACTCTGTATATACCACTCATGCCACTTTGTGCATTTTTATGTTGGGAAGATCCAGTCAGATGAACTAGATTTCTAAAGCAAAATGTTATTGAATACTGAGATGATAACTGGTAAAACAACATGACAACAACAATCTAGCATACAACCCCAATGCTTTGGATATAGTTTCAGTGTACATTGTACAGCAGGGGTGCCCAGTCCTGTTCCTGGATAAAACATAAATAAAATGATAAAAATCATGTTTACAAATTGTTGAAAGTAGTTTTATTATGACTAAGCCTTTTTCTGTCTGTTTTATGATATAAGTATAAAATCTGATTTTTTATTATATTTTTTAAAAGAAAATATTAGATTAGAACTGTTTTATTTCTTTATAAAAAATTAAAGGCATATTTCTATGGTCCAATTATAAATGCAATACAAACCACGTTTACGTTGTAATACCAGTGTAATACCCATGTCATTATACAAATTTACACACAAACACACACACACACACACACACACACACACACACACACACACACACACACACACACACACACACACACACACACACACACACACACACACACAAGGACAGTATATGTGCAACATCAGTAAGGAACACAAAGCTACAATTGAACACTTTACTTTCTCAAAATCAACTATTCACCCCAACCTATTTTCACAGACTTACAGAAGATGCAAGTTTCAAAAGTTACAAGGTGACAAAGGTGACTCTATTAGAGGTATTGGAGGAAAACCAGTTGTGTTCATTAAAAGAACATTTAAACCAAATGTAATGATACTGTCATCATTTATTCACCATCATGTTGTTTCAAAGACTTTCTTCCTCCCGTGGAAACACAACCACAGATATTTATCAGAATGTTCACACTGCTCTTTTCCACACACTGAAAGTGAATGAACAACATTTGTCAAGCAAGATTTTCAAGGCAAGATTATCAAACAAATAATGCTGTAAAATTGTCTTCTACATAATGACTATGTGTACCACATGATCCTTATGGACTAGAGTCATGTAGTAGTCTTAGTGTTATGTAACTGTATGATAATTATTTGCTTGGGCAAACAGAGTCCTGCAGGTGAGTAAATGATGACAGAATTTCACATTTGGGTGAACAATTTCTGTTTATTGAGTGTTCTACACTACAGCACCACTAGTCTCCAGCAGGTGGCAGTATGATCACACTGATAGTATGTTGCTCTACTTCTATTTGTCCGTCATCTCACTCCATTTATCTGGTGTGTGTCATTTGATTTTCTTGATCCTGGACAGAGATTTAAGAAGGCTAGTCTTTCTCCAGTCATCATCCTCACTTGTGTAAATCCATGGAAAACCGAGCACGAGATTCAGCCGTGTGTGTGTGCCGTTCCTGTGCCATCTGTGAAGTCTGTCAGATTCTGTAATATCAGTCCTTTCCTAATGTTCTCCAAATTCAGTCTCTCCTCCTCTTCTTAACGCCGTCTGTCTCTCTCGTTGAACTGGGTTTTCTCTCTTTTATTATTGTTTTAGACTCAGTTTTGTTGTGGGGTTATATTTTGTCTGATCATTGTCACTGATGCAATCGCGTGCAAACATTGCTCCTGTGGAGTAGATGTGTGTTTCTGCACGTCTCATTGGGTTTGAGGTTCTAGTGTGCTGTTTATCTCCACACACACACACACACACACACACACATTATGCAGTAGGTTTGGGGCTGAAGTCTTTCCATGAACAATAATAACTCCATTTTTCTGAAGAAAATGCTTGCAACACACATGTTCATGAAGGTTCATGTCTTCATGGTGGTTTCTAGGTGTTTCCTTCCTGTCTGGTGTGAAAAAGCATCTCTGTGAAGCGCTGGTGTTTACTTAGTGATCAAATCACTTAGCAATAGTAATACTGATGCTTGATTTTGTAAACACCTCAAAAATGAATAATAATAATATGTAATTATCTTTGGCTTTTTGGCACCTATTGGCTCAGAACATGAATACATATACTGATGACACACAAACATGGGCAGCATGCAAGCACTAGCTTTATCATACTGTGTTTTTCAGTATCAGACTTGAGAATCAGTGTTTCATTGTGGCATCAGAATAGAGTTGATTAGGTGGCAGGAGAGAGGAGCATAATGACATACAAACAGCAGATAAAACAGGGGGACAAAACACACACACACACACACGCACACACACACTCTCTCACACACACAGTAAAAAACACAACTGCTAACTTGTCTAAATCAGGGCAAATCATAGACTTGTATTGATTTGATATAAAGCGAATTATAATGGCAATAGACTTGCCCAAACCATGCTAAAAATACAAGCCTTACATTTTTGCTTTTAAACCCTCTGGCACAATTGCCTTTTTCATTTCCATTGCAACGTTTCTGTTCTTTTCACAAACTGAGACACAAGCCAATATTTTTCTCTGTGGTAATCAACAGCATGTCACAGAAGTTGTACATAGAGAAATTGTAATTTGTTCAGATAGACAGACAGACAGACAGACAGACAGACAGACAAGACAGACAGACAGACAGACAGACAGACAGGATAGACAGGATAGATAGATAGATAGATAGATAGATAGATAGATAGATAGATAGATAGATAGATAGATAGATAGATAGATAGATAGATAGATAGATAGATGAACTCATTGGCACGCTGTTCTCTCAGGTGTTAGTGCTCATGAACATCATTCTCTCTGCCGCTGTGGTGATAACAGCACCAAGCGTCCCTTCACAGTTCGTAAACCTTCACCTTCAGTCGCTGACCTTTCCATAAATCCTGTCCTGTGCTCCAAACGCATGCAAATAACACAAGGCCTGTGTTTTTCTCAGTGACATTTTTATGGTGATCGGTTCATTCGTCTGGCATCAATGTGCTGAGACAGAGATTCTAATGGATTCTAATGGATTTCTGGAGCAGAACAGAGTCGACCGGGCCCCTCCACGAATGGCAGATCAGGAGAGAGAACAGGCATGAACAGACAGACAGACAGACAGACAGATAGATAGATAGATAGATAGATAGATAGATAGATAGATAGATAGATAGATAGATAGATAGATAGATAGATAGATAGATAGATAGATAGATAGATAGATAGATAGATAGATGGATGGATGGTAGTACTCCTTGTTGTGAGGTTGCTGCTTCAGAACATGCTCCTCATTCAGTACACATAAAATGCTAATGGTCAGCAATGCTGATATTTTCAACTGTGTCTGCATGTGTTTTGTGAAGAAGTACATAGTCGACGGAAATGTTGTCTGATGAGCCCATAGGTTGCTCACCACACACAGTTCTGCCTAAGAGGTAGTCATGACCCAAGCAATCATGAAAAAATCTTATCAAAAACTTTATGATTACTTGAAAAGTACAGGCAGGTGCCAGTTGCTAAGCTCTGCAGGACAGTGGATCTCAAGGACCAGATTTGCCGATCACTGGCGTAAACTCTGAACCCAACATTTCTCACTATGGTCTAATCAATTTATACTTTGCGAAACAGCCTTAATCTTCACAATGTGGGAGGTTAGTGTGATTGATCTTTAGTCATCTGTAGTCTCTCTTTGTTTCTAGAACCAGATGAGGTTTTCCAGAGCACCATAGTGTGCTTTGCCCATGTTGCTCGCACGTCACATCTTAGTCATGTCAAGGGAAATGTCCAGATCTTCAGCAGATCCACACTCTCAATTCCAGGTCCTTTTTACAGTCCTCATTAGCCACTTTTCCACTGTCATGCCAGTGCGAGCCAGGGCTAACATAGTGCCATGCGGGGCCAATAGCCTCGGACTTCGAGCCACGAGGCCAAAATCAAGCTGCATTTCCAGTATCCCCGAAGCGGGACCCTAAAACCCACCCGTAACCCTATAACTCTGCCCTGAAACCCATGCCTCCATAGAGCAACATCACACAACCCCACCATTTCACCAGCATGGGGATAACTGACTGAAAACTACACCGCAAAATGAACCTGACTGTCAGACTCTAGCATTGATATTTTACCAATGATTTACGATAAAAACAAATTTCCAGTGACAGTAATTTATTCATTTGTGTCAGGAGTGCACATCAATCATGCTGAATCAAATAGAACACACATACATACTTGTGCAGTCATTCTTTCTTCCATTTATTTGTGTTTACAGCAGTGCCCAACACAACTTCATTAAGCCTTTTTAATTTCAAAGGCTTACACATTTAGAAAAATATTGTTAAAATGTCATGTGTTTGTCAACATTTCTTTAGAAAGAATAAGCATTTCTATAAATTTTCCACGGAATTATGCGACCATCTGAGAAGGTTTGATCGATCGCTCCCATCTCAGTATACTGTTATCCTTTCAGCCAGAGCAGCAGAGGGAGCTCATGGACTTAAAACAGGAGTTATATGAGTTACCCGGAGTGCATGTAACTTATGACAAATGCGGATGTAGAAATACGGTATCAACAAAGGCACAGGGAAGAGACAGATGAAACATGAAACCAAATAATACATGGTTAGAATCATACTGTATATGAAGTTTTTCAAGCAGTCTCTGGTATTTTCCATACACTTTTATTATGACAATGGTTAGCATAAGTAGCCTTTAGCATAGCATATAAATACATTTCTGCTTTTGTTAATGTTGTGGTTATTTCAGCAAACTATTTACTTCCTACATTCAGTTTAACAGCATTAAGTTAAAGATGTTCTTGCTCCAGTCATGCAAAAAATGCACGTCCTTGAATGAGCTCGCTTTTTTTAGCATATTTAATTACACTAATCAGGTAATGTCAATGGTATGAAACATTTCAGAAAATTAAAATATTTAGATACAAGTCAGAGCTATAGAAATTTATTTTTATATGTTTATAAGCAAATCTCTGCAAATAAGCTCACGCTTGCTGTCGCTCTAAACGTTCTGCTCGCTGTACTAATGGAATGGTCCATTGTAATCCATGATTAGGGGGCCCTGTTAAAGGTGCACTATGCAGGAAATCCGTTTTTGTCAAACAGCGACCCCTGAAACGACCACCATTCAACCCGAAAAGAGTAATATAACCATTCCAATGACTCCGAAGCTGTTCGGTTGAGGTAAAAAACCTGCATAGTTCACCTTTAAAACTATTCATTTGAATAGGTTATTTGATCTATATAGGCTTCTGAGTATTTGATGGAGCCCCCTGATTCCCTGGGGCCCTGTTTACCTCTCTTATTGGTTAAGTCCGCCCCCTTCCAAGGAAGCCCAGAGAAGGCCCGAAAAATCCCCAGAAGTGACAGTGGAGATGTGTTACACACTAGCACGCTTGCTTTTGGCCTGACAGTAGAAACACAACTGTTATCACAGAATGATGTTGAATAGAGGCTTGAAGAATGACGCAAACTGAACAAGGCTGCTGAAAAATCCAGAATTGTTGCATGTTGCTGGTTACCAAGGAATAGTGATTGGTTGTTTGCTGGTCACCAGCACAGGGATTGGGAGTGCTGGTAGACCAGCTACACCAGCTCAGTTTTGCTTGCAGAACAGTATGACCAATGCTGCTCCACCAGCTAGACCAGCACTAGACCTGCTCTAACCAGGATAAATTAGCCTGGACCAACATGCAATTCATGCTGGATTAGGCTTTTTTTTTTAGATTTAGCTGAACTAGCCTGTCTTACAGCATATGCATTTACCCATAATGCCCTGCTTTCAACGCAACTATTTATCATTGCCTGGTGCAGATGGCCCGACCTAAACCACATGGATGAAAGTCGTTTAGGAGAATATTATACCTGCCCAAAAGCCGACACACTCGTCTGTTCATGCACGCAGTCACTGTTCCTTGTGGATATATTTATTTTGTTATTTTCGAGGAAGTCTAATATGTTTCGCTGCTTAAAGGGAAATGTAATATTCTGTGTTTTCATCAATAACTAATTCAACTAATTCAGAATTGGCAACATTAAAATATATATTGTTTCTGTTATTTTATCCCATCAGTGGTAATAAATAAATAAAAATGACAAAATAAATTAGTTTTCTTTGGCAGAATACATAGGCATGAGATGCTGTTGGAAAGCTGACATGCAGTGGGACATGCTATACTCCGGTAACTATAATAACTACACACACTATTAATCATTATTTAAACATTAGTAAACAGTTAATTAATCATTTACAAAGTATTATCAAACATTAATAAGCAGTTTATAAATACAGAGCTATAAATGATTTATTCTTGATTTAAAAGCATATCTATAATGTGTTTAATAATTGTATTTTCATACTTTATTAATGATCAATTTATCATTTCTAAATGAAGTATTGCATTGTTTATAAACCAGTTATTTAGGAGTTGTCAGTGGTTCATAAGATTACTTAGAAAGTGTAACTAAATGATTAATAAACTATTTAAATGTACATTTATACATATTATTATTCAGACATATAGTAATGGTTACTTAGTGTGTTAATAAATGCTTTATTAACATGTATTTCTACTGTAATTCAGGGTTAATTAGGGTAGTTATAAAGCATTTAGTAGTGGTCAGTTAACTATTTTGTGAGCTCATCTAAAGTGAGGACTAGTTATGCCTTGTAAAACATTTACAAAGGAGATTTAAAGGCTGTAAATATTTCTATGTTCTGTATCACTGTATTGTGTTTGTTTTATTTTTATGTTTAGAAGAGAACTGAGTCTTTAAATGTCCTTTATAAATGCTTTACAAGGCATAACTAGTCCTCACTTTAGATGAGCTCACAAAAATAGTTAACTGACCACTACTAAATGCTTTATAACTACCTGAATTTACTCCATACTTTCTAAGTGATCTTATGAGCAACTGACAACTCTTAAATAACTGGTTTGTAAATAATGATATGCTTCATTTAGAAATGATTTAATTAATTATTAATCATTAACAAAGTATGAAAATACATTTATTAAACACATTATAGACATGTTTATAAATCAAGAAAAAAGCATGTATAGCTGTATATATTAACTGCTTATTAATGTCTATTAATGCTTTATAAATGATGAATTACCTGTTTACTCATGCTTAACTAATGAGTAATAGCGTGCAGTTATTATAAAGTGTAACCCTATACTCCATCTAAAATATTTCAAACAAAATATTGCTGATTCCTTCATCATTATTATTATACATGCTGTTTTTACAAACTCATATTAATTAAGTGTACTTTGTCATTTTCCACACCACAGAACTACTTGAAAATATATTACCGTAATCATTACATACTGCTTCCATGATCGATAATCCAAGAATTTTTAAGGAAATTCAGTTTTTCTTTTGCTTTCCTAACTGCAAACAGTGCTGAGATCTGTTAAAGGGTTAGTTCACCCAAAAATGAAAATTAAGTCATTAATTACTCAAGAGATTTCCACGACGCGCACTGCGAGAACTTAACTGAAGTAGTTGAAGGAGATCACAATTCTCGCGCATGCGTCGTGGAAATCTCTTGAAGTCTCGTTTCAGGCCTACAAGGAAGAAAAGGAATAGTCGAATAAAGTCGTTATTTTTGTTTGTTTTTTCGCACAAAAAGTATTCTCGTCGCTTGATAAACTTATAGTTGAGCCACTGTTGTGACATAGAATATTTAAACATTTTCTTTAATGACTTTCTGGGCCGTCCGGTGTCATTCCCTTAGGGAGCCTATGTAGCAGTCATAAACCTCTCAGATTTAATCATAAATATCTTCATTTGTGTTCCGAAGACGAACGAAGGCCTTACGGGGTTGGTACAGCATGGGGGTGAGTAATTAATGACTTAATTTTCATTTTTGGGTGAACTAACCCTTTAATAAGGCACCGTTTATGATTTTACATAGAAAGAAAACTAAAAGGAAACGTCTCGGTTACGGATGTAACCCTCGTTCCCTGAGAAGGGAACGGAGACGTTCCGTCGGAGGACGACGAATGGGGTTTTCGCATAGAAAGCCTATCAACTTCGACTATTACAAAACGAGCCAATGACAAAGAAATGCCATGGGTCTGCGAAATTAGCATAGCGTATCTCCGCCCCACTTCGTGGGTATAAAAGCGGAAGACGCTGCAACATTCAGACATGTTTAATCGCTGAGGAGCCAAGACTGAGCTCAGGCGATCCCCGCGGTACAGCGGAAGTGGCAAGAAGACGGAACGTCTCCGTTCCCTATTTAGGGAACGAGGGTTACATCCGTAACCGAGACGTTCCCTTTCGTTGTCACTCCGAGTTCCGTCGGAGGACGACGAATGGGGATACCAGTCTTAGAGGGTAGGGGGGACCCTCTAAGACCCTCTAAGTCCCCCTTTCTTAGGGGGACTTAGAGAATACACATATGACCCGAGGGATGCATATGGGGAATCACTGGGGTGTCCAGCTGCAGGTGGAACATTTCAACCCCAGGGGTGGCTTGCCAAGGGAAAGACACATGCTCAGAGAGGGTTACAGTGGAAATACACATGTGGGGGTAGCTCAGAGGAAGTACCAAGCACACGGGAGGCCCCTAGCCGACACGCAGGCAACAGACACTGGCGCCGATGTCAGAAGTGCTGGTGGAACTCAGGGCTTTCGGGGAAGCTCACCTGAGGAGAATATCGCACATATCCAGTCCGTGGAGTGGAATGGCGAGCAAGCGAAGACACCTGAGCGGGTCCGGTGCTAGCTGGTTGAAGCGAGTACATGAGAGGACACTGGCTCTACTCGGAGATTTTAGAATCTGGCGAATGTGTTGGGTGTCGCCCAGCCTGCAGCTCTGCAGATGTCTGTTAGCGAGGCGCCATGCGCTAGAGCCCAAGAGGACGCCACACTCCGTGTGGAGTGGGCAGTCACACCAAGGGGGCACGGTCGACCTTGCTGTTGGTATGCCAAAGCAATGGCGTCCACTATCCAGTGAGACAACCTTTGCTTGGAGAGAGCCTTCCCCTTCAGCTTCCCACCATAACAGACAAAGAGTTGGTCTGAGGTCCTGAAACACTGCGTTCTGTCTACATAGATGCGGAGAGCACGTACTGGACAGAGCAGTGCCAAGGCTGGGTCTGCCTCCTCCGGGGGCAGCGCTTGCAGGTTCACCACCTGGTCCCGGAAGGGAGTGGTAAGAACCTTGGGCACATATCGAGGCCGGGGTCTCAGGATCACGTGAGAGTGAGCCGGCCCGAATTCCAGGCACGCTTTGTCAACGGAGAATGCGTGCAGGTCCCCTACCCTCTTGATGGAGGCCAATGCAGTCAGAAGCGCCGTCTTCATAGACAGGAAGTTAAGCTCGACTGACTGCAAAGGCTCAAAGGGAGCACTCCGCAGGGCAGATAGAACCATTGCGAGGTCCCAAGAGGGTTCACTGGGGGGTATGCATATTTCCGGCCCCGCGGCCAGCTGTGCGCCAGAGCATCCGTGCCGAGCATGCCCTCGGTCAGGGAATAAAACTGGCCGCAATGGGTCGAGTCGTGAGAGGCAAACAGATCTATCTGTGCGTCCCCGAACTGGTCCCAAATCAGCTGAACCGACTGGGGATGGAGTCGCCATTCTCCAGGGAGGGGCTGAAACCGTGAGAGCTCGTCTGCACAGTTCAGGACTCCAGGAATATAAATGGCACGAAGCGACCTCAGATGCTTCTGACTCCATAAGAGGAGGTGGCGGGCGGGTTGCGACATACGGCGGGAGCGCAGACCACCTTGACGGTTGATGTACGCTACAGTCGCGGTATTGTCTGATCGGACTAGTACTTGCTGGCCCCTGAGCACGGCTCGGAAGTGGCGCAGGGCGAGCTTTACAGCCAGCAACTCGAGGCAATTGACGTGCCATAGGCGCTGGGGTCCTATCCAGGAGCCCGCGGCAGCACGTCCATTGCACATGGCTCCCCAGCCCGTGTTGGAGGCATCTGTCGTTACAACAACATGCCGTAGAAAACTGAGGTTCGACCACGGGGTGAAGGTTTGACGGCAAGTCGGAGTAACTGGTACTCGGAGAGTGCCGTGTTGCCATGCCCACCTCGGGACTCGGTCGCGAAGCCAAAGCTGAAGCGTTCTCATATGAAGCAATCCGAGCGGCGTCGCCGCGGCTGCAGATGCCATATGCCCCAGGAGCCTCTGAAAAAGTTTCAGTGGAACCGCACTCTTGCCCTCGAACTGTCTCAGGCAAGTCAGCAGTGACTGTGCGCGCTCGCTCGTAAGCTGCGCGGACATGGCGACCGAGTCGATCTCCATACCGAGAAAAGAGATCCTCTGCACGGGGCAAAGTTTGCTCTTCTCCCAGTTGACCCGAAGGCCCAGACGGGCTACGTGGCGGAGCACCAAGTCCCTGTGTTCGCAGAGCTGATCTCGAGAGTGAGCTAGAATCAGCCAGTCGTCGAGATAGTTCAGGATGCGAACCCCGTGTTCCCGGAGGGGAACAAGAGCTGCCTCGACGACCTGAACTCGGAGTGACAACGAAAGGGAACAATGACAATAACTTAAATACTCACGGTGCATCACCATTAAAGCACTGTGCACATATACTGGGCAAGATTGTGAATGGTCAGTGTATAAGATGCAGGTTTGTGCACTGAAATGATTTTGCAAATGTGCAGCGACTGTGTAATGAATTCAGTCACTCCTGTGTGTTTTGTACTGTTGTTGTAACCTGTTGTTTTGTGCCTGTGTGTCACACTCTCAGATGTACAAACTGCAGAATGAACCTTCGGAGAAGGTGTGAGATTGTGTGTGTGTTTCTGTTATGTCATGTTATCTCCTGCTTGCTGAGTGTCGACCTCTGATCTCTCCACTCTCCCAGCTCATTACCCACAATGCCGGGCAGCTTTTCCAAAACAATCCAGCTTCAGCAGCAGCAGCTCTCTCGAGTCTATCAAATAACCCTCACAGCATGCTGTAGAGCAACAGACCACAAACGGACAGATGGCTTTTAATATTTTGTTAAACAATTGTTTACAGAATTTACATCTATCAACTCCACACTACACTCTCTGAGTTACTCTGTTCACTTAGTGTGATCTAATCCATCAACTTCAACAGAACGCAACACCCTTATTTTCCCACATTTTATTTATATCTTCCACATTCTTCATATATTTGTAAAACTTAAAAAAATGTAGAAACTGCAACCCTCACTGATGCAAGAAATTGGAGATCAAAAGACATACAAATCGTCTGTCATGACTCGCATGTCTTCTTAAGTGGAAAATTAACTATCATACTGTGGAATTTTCCTCAATTAAACTACTTATCTTTTACATTTTAGGCTGTCAATTTGGTGTATATATATATATATATATATATATATGTATATATATATATACTCGCCTAAAGGATTATTAGGAAGACCTGTTCAATTTCTAATTAATGCAATTGTCTAATCAACCAATCACATGGCAGTTACTTCAATGCATTTAGGGGTGTGGTCCTGGTCAAGACACTCTCCTGAACTCCAAACTGAATGTCAGAATGGGAAAGAAAGGTGATTTAAGCGATTTTGAGCGTGGCATGGTTGTTGGTGCCAGATGGGCCGGTCTGAGTATTTCACAATCTGCTCAGTTACTGGGATTTTCATGCACAACCATTTCTAGGGTTTACAAAGAATGGTGTGAAAATGGAAAAACATCCAGTATGCGGCAGTCCTGTGGGCGAAAATGCCTTGTTGATGCTAGAGGTCAGAGGAGAATGGGCCGACTGATTCAAGCTGATAGAACAGCAACTTTGACTGAAATAACCACTCATTACAACCGAGGTATGCAGCAAAGCATTTGTAAAGCCACAACACGCACAACCTTGAGGCGGATGGGCTACAACAGCAGAAGACCCCACCGGGTACCACTCATCTCCACTACAAATAGAAAAAAGAGGCTACAATTTGCAAGAGCTCACCAAAATTGGACAGTTGAAGACTGGAAAAATGTTGCCTGGTCTGATGAGTCTCGATTTCTGTTGAGACATTCAGATGGTAGATGGAGTCAGAATTTGGCGTAAACAGAATGAGAACATGGATCCATCATGCCCTGTTACCACTGTGCAGGCTGGTGGTGGTGGTGTAATGGTGTGGGGGATGTTTTCTTGGCACACTTTAGGCCCCTTAGTGCCAATTGGGCATCGTTTAAATGCCACTGCCTACCTGAGCATTGTTTCTGACCATGTCCATCCCTTTATGGCCACAATGTACCCATCCTCTGATGGCTACTTCCAGCAGGATAATGCACCATGTCACAAAGCTCGAATCATTTCAAATTGGTTTCTTGAACATGACAATGAGTTCACTGTACTAAAATGGCCCCCACAGTCACGAGATCTCAACCCAATAGAGCATCTTTGGGATGTGGTGGAACGGGAGCTTCGTGCCCTGGATGTGCATCCCACAAATCTCCATCAACAGCAAGATGCTATCCTATCAAAATGGGCCAACATTTCTAAAGAATGCTTTCAGCACCTTGTTGAATCAATGCCATGTAGAATTAAGGCAGTTCTGAAGGCGAAAGGGGGTCAAACACAGTATTAGTATGGTGTTCCTAATAATCCTTTAGGTGAGTGTATATATATATATATATATATATATATATATATATATATATATATATATATATATATATATATATATATATATATATAAATAAAGGTTTGGAGTCAGTAAATTTTTTTTTTAAAGAAACAATTGAAAGAAATCACTTTTATTCCGCAAGATGTCATGGTGTGTCTTATATATAGCAATATTAAGGGTGTGGCCCTTAATACTCAACAATATTAATTATATGACTTTACTAACACTATTGGATGAGTCACCAGCATAATATATGTTTTGAATGTTGCACTGAGCTGGACGATGACATCACCGTTTTCTGCAGAACTGCTCAGATATGAAATAAACTAATTTAATAATTGATGATCTTTACAACAGAACTGAATCAACACTGAACTGACTTCAGCTGAGCAATGACAATGTTTTCTTTTAGAGCTGCTTTACAGCCGAAATTAACTAACCATGGATTCTAATAACGACCAACACAGGCAAAACGGGAACAGGGAAAACTCAACCAAAACACAACTAAACAGACTTCAACTTAACCCTGACACAAAGATGCATTAAATTGATAAAAAAATTACAGTAAAGACAATGTTTCAAAAGATTTATATTTCAAATGATTGCTGCTTATTTAAACTTCTATTCATCAAAGTATCCTGAAAAAAAGTGTATCACGGTTTACACAAAAATATGAAGCACAACTGTTTTCAATATTGATAAAAATGAGAAATGTTTCTTGAGCATCAGGTCAGCATATTAAAATGATTTCTGAAGGATCATTGTAATTTTGATCAAATAAATGCAGTCTCGGTGAGCACAAGAGACTTAAAAAAGATGTGTTTTAAAACATCTTATTAACCCCAAACTTTTGAATAGTAGGCCTACATATAGGCTGATAATTAATTATACAAAACTAACAATATATTGATCATTTCTAGGTGACGCTTTATTGCCAATGATTTCTCAGTTTGATTAATAAACAGAGATATTTAACCTTTGTTTGTGCACTTTAAACTTGGATAGAAAAACATAAAAAACACCACATACATCAGCTTTATAGTTTACAACATCGAGTGTCCTGTGACGACCATCATTAGTCATGTTCATCTCCTATAGGCTATGACATTACCGGCAGTGAACAATCCTTCCTAATTCCTACAATGACTTCACAATGAGTACCTTTACTACACCTTCAATGTCAAAAAGTGCTTTAATCACAGCGATAAAGCTACGAGAGGAGCCCAACAGCTCAAGATCATTCCAGAAATACTGCCCAAATGCTTTTTCTTGGTTTAATGGTATCAAAGCAAACGTTGACTGCGTCTAATGTGTCTAATTAAGGGGATGTTATCACTAATGGATCTGCCAGGTGCGCAGCAGGACTGATCCATATGTATGACCTGCTCTCGCCACTATTTTAATCTCTATTCATAGCGAAGACATGGGCCTTCAGTTCTTCGTTTCTCTTTCAAGTGCCTTGGGTAAAGGGTCATGTCTAGCACTGAGAATACACACCGTTCTACATCTCGATTAGCTTACGCAAGAATGCTGCTGTACAGTACAATATTCCTCAGAGAGATTTAAGAAGAGTAAAACCAAGTCAATATGAAATCATAATGGACCGTATTTATTGGCCCACTTTTCACAATCCAATTAGGTCATGTTGAAAAGAAAATCAAGATCATTCTGCTTCCAGCCCCCCACCCCCATTTAATATCATGTATCACCATTGCAAATGGCAGATTATGAAAGTATTTTTTTTTAAGGAGATTCCTGTTCACTTTCAATTGTATTAAGCATATAGGGTGCAACAGGGCTAAAGGTGCACAGGGATAAAAGGCACATTTGACTTGATTCTCTTTTAAACCACTAGATGGCAAAAAAAAAAGTTTGCTTAGAAGCAAATGAGAATCAATAAAATGATTGTGTATATTTTGAGACAAAGGTCTTCTTAATGTTTTTCAGGTTTTAAAGCAACAGTTTTTCAAAAACAGAAGGATATGTAAAAGTATAGTATTTGGGGTAAAAGTCGCCCCTGCTGTCGGGCAAAAGGCACAATAATTACCATGATAATAAATAGCTGGCTGACTTTTTCATTTGTTGGCATGACATGATTAGATTCAGATCGTAAATATATATCAAGTTGGGTGTCCCTTAGAGATTATCACCATATTTATAATGAAACCATCATATTTACAACATGATATTAATCACATCATAAAATATCATATGTATTTACAACTGTAAAGCTATATTGAATTATTATGGGATCTCATTCAATGCTTTTGGAAGCTTTACTTTAAATAATGTTGCTTCTGTATTTTTAAAATGAATATGTATGACAGTATATGTATTGAACAAAAATGAATTATTTATCAAAATTTCAGTTTTGAACAAGTTGTTAACTTAGACATTATTAAAAACATGTTATTTTAGCTAAAGTATTTGTATCAATACATGTGTGGGCCATGTAAAGGCTCACCTTGCCACCTGATACATTTATAAGAATTTTAAACAAACAAACCACTTTATACAAAATTTGTTGCTCCATCAATGTTCAATAAAAACGTATATATTTTCCCTGCTATACCCATGGCTTTTAACTTTTGATTTACATAATTTGAAAACTTGTCTTTTTCTCATTCAATATGACAAAATAATAATAATAATACTTGCCCTGTAACTTAATTTTCTTAGTTTTTACACTCAGTTCATCAAGCTCAACCATTCAACTATTCTACCACAGTTATTGTAAGACAACTGAATGAGCAAAAATTTTTCTTTTTACATCATAATATGTATCAATAACTACAAGCCAACGTCTGTTCCCAAAACTAGCAGCTCCTTTCATTTATTGATAAAGAGACACCTTCAACTACCCTTTTTGTACCATGTTAATGAAAATGACTTTGTGCCAGATAGAGATGAGCGAATATGAAAAAAAAAAAAAAAAAAACACGCGGCTTCGTCCCCTGCGGTCAGTGCGAGATGGGCTGTCCGGCGTTTGGACAGATGTGTTTTTGATTAGTTCACGCTGCACTTCTGTACATCTAATTGAGTTGATTTATCATTATGAGCCCTGCAGCACCATGGAAGTAATTAACAAATGATCTCAATCTCTGTCTGTCGTAAATTGCGAGGTTCGGTGCTGCTGATGTGGTTTGTGTGTCAGCGATTTCGAGTCTGAACACTCAGCTTCTGCCGGAAGGAGCGTCTCTTCTGCAAGAAACTCAGTAGACTCTAGGCTGTTTGTGAAGGTGTTTAGATGTTTATCACTCTGAACCCAATCAACATTTGTTTTTTCAAATCCGATCTTTAGGAATGACTGTCATTTTGCAAGTGATTAAACTGGATTTGTGTTTTCAGACAGTGCAGTCTATGTCATGATGCCGAGAACCTCCCTTCAAAACTACTGAGTGTCTGTCAGTGTGGATGCAAAACATCCAGTTTTCGTTTCAAAACGCTCACTGAGATGATACAGACAGAACAAGACATAATCAAGTTATCATCCAATTCTTCTGGCAGGATCATTTTATTTAGTGAAATATCTCACCATTTACTGATGCGTCCAAGATCGCACTCACTCACCAGTTTGGTCTAAAACGCAACTGCTATCATGTTTTGCCGCAGGACAGCAAATTCGAGTGAATTTTCTGACATCTTTGCAGGACTGGGATATGAAGAGTGTGCAAAGTAACATATTTTAGCTACTGTGTGAAAGTGAATAGAACATAACAGGCACAAGACCAGTATAAACATGAATATCTATGGGTTCAATATGCGTCACATGACCAAACCTACGTCATCATTTTTAAATACCTCCATTTTCAGAGTCCACACTACAACGCGAAAAATGGCATTTTCAAACGTATCCACGTTGGAGAGTTTTCAAAAAGCTTTTTCGTTTCTAAAAAAGCCATCTCAGTGTGGACGGAAATCAAAACCAGAGAGAAAAAGATGCATTTTCAAACGAAAAACGTATTAGTGTGGACAAGGCCATAAAACAGCGTTAGACAAACACTGGAAAAAAATATATTCTTTGGCTAAACTTAAACTCGGTTGCGGACTGAAGAAAATAAGTTTTCTGAACAAGTTCGATATGAACATCTTATAGTTACATTTCAACTGCCGTGTATGACATTTGTGAGATATAATCAAATTACAAGATAAAAATTTCATTTTCTTACACCTTTTTATTAAAATAAATCCGTACCATCATCAGCCTCGCATCACAATGAAACACCATTTAAATTGCTTTTTAAGATAAAGTAATATGGCCAATAATTTGAAAGCATATAGCAAGCGAAACATCAGTATATAAAACATGTTTAGAATAGAACTTAATAAAAATTAGAACTAAAACATTGATGTATGAAAAAACTAATTTTCATATTAAAAAGAACTCAGTTGCTGGTGGTGTGAATGGTAATGTTCACAAATCAAACAACGTTCCAATGTTTGATATAAGTATGGTCTGTTAGTTTTAGTGACATTTGTTCATGACGTTCTAGGAAAGAAAAGGTATCGGTTACCTAACGTAACCTCGGTTCTCTCTAGAAGAGGGAAGGAGTATTGCGTAAGCTAGCTTACGCTACGGGAAAGATTAATCTTTTCTGAGATATTGAAGCCAAAAAATTATCCTTAATTTTGTATCCATTGTCAACGCAGTGCAGCAGCTGCCAGACCTAGAGCGGGCTATCTAGCGAGCTCATAGGCTGCTCTGCGGCAGCTGCAGCAGCCTATCAGTGAACCTGGTGTGATGTCACGCCCAGTGGTGGAAAGAGTACTGAAAAAGCATACTCAAGTAAAAGTACTGTTACTTGTCAAAAAATGTAGTGAGAGTAGAGTAAAAGTACCGGTCCTAAAAACTACTCAAAGTAGGAGTAAAAAGTAGCCCTTTTAAAAGTACTCAAGAGTAGTGAGTAGTGAGTATTATGCTATGAATGTTAGTCCACCTTATACCCTGCAAATTGAAAATGTAGCTTACTCTTTTATCACAGATTCATAGAAAAAAAGAAACAGTATTTCAATATTTCTCCAACAGTTTTATTTTTGACTGCTAGCACTAAAAATACAGCGTTTCCCCTACCATTGTTTTGGACGACCCCCGCCCCCCCTAAAATGCTGACAAAATCCAGTCATAAAAAAGGAATTTATAACTCGGAATTTCACGGAATTTGTAAATTTTTTGAGGAATAAATAGAAAGCAGTTCAGTACACTTGAAATCAAATCGTGATATAGTGTGAATATTAAACCACAAAGACAATTTAAATACGAATCCTGCATGTTCTGTGTGAATGAATGGTGCAGCCGACGCGCAGTTTCATTTACCACACACACACACTGAAGCACGTGTGAGGTGTGACGCTTGCGCTGTTTTTTTTGCCTATATGAAGACACAAATGCATGAACTTCCTCCAGGCTCAAGATCCACTCCGAAAGTCACTTCGTGAACAAAATAAATTGGCGCCAGGTGTCTCGAAGTCTCTTGATGCTGGTTTGATGCAAAGTTTTCCGCGAGCGATTTGATTTGACGGGAATCACGCATGGAGTCACATGATGACTTATTATAAAAATAAATATTAATATAAATGTAGCGACGGCAGGTTCAGGGAAAATAGCGCAGTAAAAGTACCGATACAGCACTTAAAATGTACTCAAGTAAAAGTAAAAGTACACTGTTTTTAAACTACTTAAAAAAGTACAATTCCTAAAAAAAACTACTCAATTACAGTAACGAGAGTATTTGTAATTCGTTACTTTACACCACTGGTCACACCCAATGAGAGGCGCTCGCGCCCTCATGGCATCACAGCCCGCCAGAATGGGCGTGGCTTGGTGTATATAAGCGAGGTTCAGAGGCTGCTTCCCTGGTTTTCATCGACTGAAGCGAAAGTCGCTCGTGGCGCGGGCACGGCCGGTTACGCACTACTCGTTCCCTCTTCTAGAGAGAACCGAGGTTACATTAGGTAACCGATACATTCTCTTACGAGAGGTTCTCTCGTATCGCGTAAGCTAGCTTACGCTACGGGAACCCTTTATCAACACCGTGCGCGCCAAGCATCCACTACATGAGCCCAGGGGGAACCCGGGGAGCCCTGATAAGTGGGGATAATAGGTGGCCAGCAGC
This sequence comes from Tiaroga cobitis, assembly GCA_030578255.1. Lineage (NCBI taxonomy): Eukaryota > Metazoa > Chordata > Actinopteri > Cypriniformes > Leuciscidae > Tiaroga > Tiaroga cobitis. The sequence goes on from CM060597.1 coordinate 52,297,560, forward strand.
AGTGCGGGCCAGCACATGTACATAAGCACTTAGAGGGAACAGCAGAGCGGCGGCGCCGGTCTGTGTAAGCAATAGCAACCCAATAGTGCAGCTCAATGGCATTGGCAGCTCAACTGGAGTACTGCTGCGGCTGAGGCCATACAGCCTATCAATCTCTGAAAAGTTTTCAAAGGAATGAGGCTGTTCATGTCAAGTCAAGTCAAGTCATCTTCATTTATATAGCGCTTTTAACAATGGATTGTTTCAAAGCAGCTTTACAGAGATAAACATATAATTTAAGGTATCAGATTGTTTTGGCATTATAGCGGTTCTTGAATAATGTTATTTCCAGCTAAAGTTAACTTTGATTGATTCACCTCCGTCGAAATTATCAGACTTTTAAACGCGAACCTGTGATTAACGCTGACGGCGTTCACATGCTCATTCAGAATTGATTCTATAGTTATGTGCTTTTTAAAATATGTGCGCAGGTTTATAATTCATACAACCCAGCCTAAACAAACTACTTTTCTTGCCTATACATTTTGATACAGAATTTTGTTTTATTTTATCACTTCGGGGTACGCGAGCCAGAATTCACAACGCTTCATCTGTAGAGTGGGAAAGGGATCCTCCACAGGGAGAGGATAGTGGACACTTCAGCACTGCATTGTCATCGGGTCCAGGCGGATCTCCTTCGTCAGATCTGGACACGGCCTAGATCCGGCAGGCTGCGGGAAAACCTTGGGATAAACAAAGACACTAATATTAGCGTAGATGCCATTCTTCTTATGATGTAGCGAGTACATCAAGATTTAAGGGAAGTGTTCCCAGTTCCGGCTGACCTAATCTATGCAGCCTAACATTGAATTTATAGAAGTCTATAGTGTGTTATGTGTATGCTAGGTCAAAGAGATGTGTTTTTAGTCTAGCTTTGAACTGACAGAGTGTGTCTGCCTCCCGGACAATGGTAGGAAGACTGTTCCAAAGTTTTGGTGCTAAATAGGAAAAGGATCTACCGCCTGCAGTCGATTTAGATATTCTAGGTATTATCAACTGGCCGGAATTTTGAGATCGCAATAGACGTGAAGGACTATAATACGTTAAGAGCTCGCTCAAGTACTGCGGAGCTAAACCATTTAGTGCTTTGTAGGTAATCAACAATATTTTAAAATTTATACGATGTTTAATAGGGAGCCAATGCAGTGTTGACAGAACCGGGCTAATATGGTCATATTTCCTGGTTCTGGTAAGAACTCGAGCTGCGGCGTTTTGAACTAGCTGTAGTTTATTTATTAAGCGTGCAGGGCAACCACCCAGTAGAGCATTACAATGATCTACCCTTGAGGTCATGAACGCATGGACTAATTGTTCCGCATTTCCCAATGAGAGCATATGGCGTATTTTAGATATATTTTTAAGATGGAAAAATGCAGTTTTACAGATACTAGACACGTGGCTTTCAAAAGAAAGGTTGGTATCAAAGAGCACACCCAGGTTCCTAACCGACGACGAAGACTTGACAGAGCAGCCATCAAGTGTTAGACAGTATTCTGGATTATTACATGTGGAAGTTTTTTGTCCAATAATTAGAATCTCTGTCTTTTCAGAATTTAGTAGTAGGAAATTACTAGTCATCCAATTTTTTATATCAGCTATGCATTCCGTTAATTTTGTGAATTGGTAAGTTTTGTTGGGTTTTGAAGAAATATACAGCTGAGTATCATCGGCATAACAGTGAAAGCTAACTCCATGTTTCCTAACGATATCTCCTAATGGTAGCATGTACAGAGTGAACAGCAGCGGTCCTAGTACTGAGCCTTGTGGTACGCCATACTGAACTTGTGATCGATAAGACATCTCTTCATTTACTGCTACAAACTGATAACGGTCAGTTAAGTATGATTTAAACCATGCTAGTGCAATTCCACTAATGCCCACATAGTTTTCTAGTCTATTTAAAAGAATGTTGTGGTCAATTGTGTCAAATGCAGCACTAAGATCGAGTAACACTAATAGAGAGATACAACCACGATCGGATGATAAGAGCAAATCATTTGTGACTCTAATGAGAGCGGTCTCAGTACTATGGTACGGTCTAAATCCGGACTGAAAATCCTCGCAGATATCATTTCTTTCTAGAAAGGAACACAGTTGTGAAGATACTGCTTTTTCTAATATCTTTGACAGAAAAGGCAGATTCGAGATCGGCCTGTAATTGACTAATTCTGTAGGATCAAGTTGTGGTTTTTTAACAAGCGGTTTTATCATAGCCAGTTTAAAGGTTTTTGGTACGTATCCTAGAGACAAAGATGAATTAATGATATTAAGAAGAGGATATATGACCTCTGGAAACATCTCTTTCAGTAGCTTAGTCGGTATAGGATCTAACATACAAGTTGTCGATTTAGATGAATTAACGACTTTGCAGAATTCTTCCTCTCCTATAGCAACAAATGAATCAAATTTTTCCTCAGGGAGACTACAATGCACTTCCTGATGCGATACTGTGGTAGACGGTTGCATAGTTATAATTTTGTCCCTGATATTATCAATCTTATAAGTGAAGAAGTTCATAAAGTCATCACTGCTGTGTTGCTTGGACACTTCTGAGCTTGAAGCTTTCTTTTTCGTTAGTTTAGCCACTGTTTCAAATAAATACCTTGGATTATGTTTATTTTCTTCTAATAGGTTTGAAAAATAAGCAGATCTAGCAGCTTTTAAAGCCTCTCTGTAAGCAATCGAGCTCTCTTTCCACGAAATCCAAAATACCTCTAGTTTAGTTTTCTTCCAGTTGCGCTCCATTTTTCTGGCTGCTCTCTTAAGGGCCCGGGTGTGCTCGCTGTACCACGGCGTTGGGCTATTTTCTTTAATCTTCTTTAAGCGCAACGGAGCAACTGCATCTAAAGTGCTGGAAAAGAGAGAGTTAAACGTTTCTGTTGCAATATCAAGTTCTTCTAAGCTATCCGGGATGCTGAGATGATGAAACTGATTAGGAAGATTATTGATAAAGCAATCTTTAGTGGCAGAAGTTATAGGTCTAACGTATTTATAACACGGAGTCGGCTTTGCAGCCTTGGCTAAATGTAATTTACATGAGACTAGATAATGATCTGAGATGTCATCGCTCTGCTGCAGAATTTCAACGGCATAAACATCTATTCCATGTGATAATATTAGATCTAGAGTATGATTACGACAATGAGTAGGTCCTGACACGTGTTCTCTAACTCCAATTGAGTTTACAATGTCTTTAAATGCCAATCCCAATGCATCTTTTTCATTATCTACATGTATATTAAAATCACCAACAATTAGTACTTTATCTGCAGCCAATACTAATTCTGATAGAAAGTCCGCAAATTCTTTGATAAAATCTTTATGGTGCCCCGGTGGCCTGTATACAGTAGCCAGCATAATTCTCAAATGTGATTTATCGTTTACACTATATATTTTTACATTAAGCACCAATACTTCAAAAGAAGTATATTTAAAGCTAGATTTCTTAGTGGTTTTGAAAATATTACTATAAATTACAGCAACACCTCCCCCTTTGCCTTTCAGACGAGGTTCATGTTTATAACTGTAATCTTGCGGGGTTGACTCATTTAAAATAATGTAATCGTTTGGTTTTAGCCAGGTTTCTGTCAAACACAGCATATCAAGATTATAATCTGAAATCATATCATTAACCATGAGAGATTTTGAAGTAAGGGATCGAATATTCAGCAACCCAAGCTTTATCATTTGCTCATCTGTATTATATCTGTTTTTTATTTGTTGAACATCAATTAAATTTTTAACCTGACGTTTTTTGGATTTCCAAATTCGGGGAACAGACACAGTCTCTATATGATGACATCTAGGTGAAAGAGACTCTATGTGATGGGATTTATCTGACCTTGGTGACGTGAGGCCGCTAGCAGACGGTCGGTTTAGCCAGTCTGTCTGCTTCCTGACCTGAGCCCCAGATTGTCATGTCTGACAATCTGAAAGAATGCGGCTAAGCGATGTACACGGCGCGCGCGCTGTGTCGACAAGCAAGCCATCATAGCCACCGAGTCCAGTTCTATTTCTAGAAAGGAAATAGCCTGACTGGGCTGTAATGAGCTCTTGGTCCAGTTGAGCAAGAGACCCAAGCTTTTCAGATGATTGAGGAGCGCTGTCCTGTGAGACAAAAACTCCGTGTCTGATTGTGCCAAGATCAGCCAATCGTCCAGATAGTTCAATATTCGCAAAACCTGATTCTCAGGGGGGCGAGCGGCGCGTCCATGCACTTCGTAATGTACGGGGTGCTAAGGACAGGCCGAACGGAAGGACGGTGTATTGATAAACCTGGCCGTCGAAGGCAAATCTCAAGAATGGCCAGTGACTGGGAATCTGAAAATAGGCATCTTACAGATCGAGAGATATAAACCAGTCCCCCTGGCGCACTTGCACGAGGAGTTTCCTGATTGTCAGCATTTTGCAAGTCTTTTCGCAAGCACTTTGTTCAAAAAATCTCAGATCTAAGATGGGTCTGAGGCCACCGTCTATCTTTGGTACAAGAGAGTAACGGCTGTAAAGACCCCAACTCGCTCAGAGAAGGTTGAAAGGCCTCCGCGCTCTGATTGCCACACTGTGTGGGCTTTACAGGCTGCGTCGGAGGTGTGTGCGCGGCGCGCACGGGCTCCTAATTTGAGCACTCGAGCGGATAGTGTCCGCTTTAGAGAGTGGGCTCTGTTAGTGACACGGGGAGTGTAATGCTTGTGTGTAGGGGTGAACACTGAACTGTGGGCACGTTTACTACACTCATAGCATGGTCGGCGTGAGCCAGACATTATGCTCTTATGAGATTTCTCTGGATCGCCGTGAAAACGGCGTTTGTGTGCAGGCGAGAGGGTAGTGCTACCAGCTCGTAGGCTGCTAATTTCACCACTGCAGTAGCCTGTGTGAAGGGGACTGACAGGGGGCGCTGTGTGTGAAGTGCATGTTAGTAAGCGTGAGCGCTTGCGAGCAGGCAAGAGACTATAGCCTGATAAGAGGCTGCACTTGTGACGCACGCGGCGCCGCGTGCAAAATGCATGTTAGTAAACGTGAGCGCTTGCAAGCGGGCACGAGACTTATATTTATATCCTGATATGAGGCTGCACTTTGTGATGCGCGCGACTTGGCCGTGTAATAGAGCGACTTGGCCGTGTAATAGAGCGGGCAGATAGTAGATGTGGGCACAGACACGTGGGTACATCTGCTACAGATAACACTCTAGCGGCATTGCCAGCTTAAGAGAGTGGGCTCTGTGAAACACGGGAAATGCTGTGTTTTTGTAGGGGTGAGCACTGGGGTGTGGACACCTACTACACTTGAAACAGATAAGAGCGTCAAAGCTTTTGTGTGTCGGCGTTTGTTTGCAGGCGTGCATGTTATGACAGGCTCGTTGCTGCAATATTGACATTTCCGGCCGCTCGAACGAGGAGGAGCTGAGAAATGTTTGAGAGATGGGTGTTGGGCCGGCCTCGGCGGGCTAAAAAATACACTCGTTCCCCATGTCGCCGGTGACGCATGTGCGCGGGAGGGCGCGGTCGCTTTTTGCACGTAAGAAAGCTGGCCGCGAGCTCAGAGCCGGGATCGAACACAGGTCTCTGGCGTGGAAAACTTTGTGTTTCACCACTGAGCCACAGGGGTAAAAGACACAAGCTTACTAGCGCAAGCAGATAAGAGGGCGTGCGTGTATAACAGGCTCATCACTGCAGTATTGACATAACCAGCCGCTCGAACTAAGAGGGGCTGAGAAATGTTTGAGGAATAGGGATTGGTCCGGCCTCGGCGGGACTAACACACTATTACCCCATTTTGGCGGTGAAGCATGTGCACGGGGGGCGGGGTAGCTTTCTTGTAACGTAAAGAAAGCTAGCGCGGTTGGCACAGCTGTCAGCGGCGCGTCCCCATTCAGCGCAACAGCAATGCGGCTCGTGAGCTGCAGTTGCGCGTCGGTGAGAGGGGGCGGGGAGGGCGAGGCTTGAGGTAGGTGAATCCGGCGAGCGCGTCGCCCACAGGCTCCGGCGGTCTTTGAGAACGGCGGTTCTTCCTGCGCAGTGCAACAAAGGGCGGGGCGATGGCTGCGTAATCTTGGCCCAAGCAGAGAGCGCAGATATGGCGGTCTCCGGCGCTGAGCGGGGCTCTGCATGAGCCGCAGGAGGTGCTCTTTTAGACAAGTGTCGCACGGGCGAACACACTATTAATAGAAAAAGATACGTCGCCGGATAGCGTAGCTAGCACGGATGGCTGAAGGTGGCGAAGACGGCCAGCCTCTTCAAGCGCTGTCCTAAGCTTGCTAGTTGCCCCTCAGACGGCGACGCGGCTTCTTGTAGTTCAGCGATGCGAAGAGCTTCGCTGAAGAGATGAAAATCAGGGAAGCAGCCTCTGAACCTCGCTTATATACACCAAGCCACACCCATTCTGACGGGCTGTGATGCCATGAGGGCGCGAGCGCCTCTCATTGGGCGTGACATCACGCCAGGTTCACTGATAGGCTGCTGCAGTTGCCGCAGAGCAGCCAATGAGCTCGCTAGATAGCCCGCTCTTGGTCTGGCAGCTGCTGCACTGCGTTGACTATGGATACATAATTTTTTGGCTTCAATATCTCAGAAAAGATTAATCTTTCCCGTAGCGTAAGCTAGCTTACGCAATACGCGAGAACCTCTCGTAAGAGAACAGACAATTATCGAATGATGTATATCCATTGTGGAGGTATCCCCAATGAAATGTTCCTTTAATGTTCGTATAACCAAGCAAAATAAAAACCTTTCCATATTTTGAACGTTCAGGGAATATTAAAAAATAATGTTTTCACAACTTAATGGGAAAGTTATCAAAATATCCTTAGAATTTATTTTTTGTTTATCTGGAGAAACATGATCAAGCACTTTAATACTGCAGTAACTAAATCGCTCAAATTGCAGCTGCAAAGGTGAGTCACTTTTGGATAATTAGCCATTAGCAGGTGCATTAAAAAAGCCCCGACAGCCTGACGCACCCACGGATGAGTTTACCAGCAAAGCCAGATAGTCGATGGCCAAACGTGCAGGTGCATGAAACACACATTCATCTAAATGAGTTAATGTGTGAACGGGAACGTTTTCAAGAAGAGCGACAGCATGTGCCAAACTTGCACAATTCCATAAAACAAATCAAAGCTAATGCACTGATAGACAGACAACATATGCCTTTGCTGATGAATGCTTCGAATATTGCCACAAAACTGGAGTTCTGGCTGTTGGTTGTGACCCATCATACAGTATGTGTTTTCTACTCGTTTGTTACAGGAAGTTTTGTCGATGTTGTCCTGATGTGTTGCTTTCATTTCCATCCCATCTCCTTGCGTCTCTCATTTAAAGCGCTGCGGCATTAGCAGAATCTAACGAGATGAAAGCTCATCTGAGAGACGCAAACTCACATTCATTCTCGTCTGTTTCTCTCGTACATTTAGTGCCTCGCTTCATTTCATGCTCTGTGGCTCATGGTGGCCGCAGAAACGGAAACACTCAAACGGCTATAAAAAAAAAAAAAAAACAAGCCTGACCAATAAAACACGCTGAACTAAGAAATTCAATTAATTTGAGTTGCGTGGTAAAAACATCATCTTGCATTGTGCTTTTGATCCTCGAGCGCTAATTTGATGTCATGCTGTGTTGATTTGATAGTCTTAATAATAAACCCTATCAGTTACACACAAACAGCCTTTAGAAATATCACCTCATTCCATTACAGCAGTTATTTACTTATTTATTTTTATCATTTGATATCTGTTTATTTATTTGTTTGTTTATTTTGCTGGAGGAATGAAATTGCTTTTAGTTAGCTGCAATGTCTTTCTCACACACATTCGTGTCAGTGTTAAGTAGATAAATAACACAGACTCAACTAGATAAAACATTTTGTCAAGACCAACTTTGATGTCTGGCTAGAAAGTTGATTAGAAGGAGACAATAGACAGACATACAGACATTTCCTAGCTATGTGATTAAATAAATTCAGGGTTTTGTGTTTTTTGGAGACATGAGCATTTTGGGCACTAGTAACAGCGGATTACCACTGTAACTAGGTAACAATATAAATCCAAATCAGTCTCTGAAGTGGTTCCATCTGGTTTATGATGGAAAACATGACTCAGCTGTGTGCATTAATACTTCTGAAATATTTTTTTTAATACGAAATAGTGCTGCCAGAAAATGTAAAATAAAAATATCACAAAGAACAGGATTTACATTAGTTCATTAAAATGGGTCTGAACACTGTACATGTGTGTGTCCAAACATAAGCCTATTAAAATATATTCCTGTCTTTCTTCTCTTTATATTTCTGTGGGAGACCAACACCTTTTATTTGCGGTGAAGAACAGAGCAGCTGGCGTCGTGAACGCGGGCAAAGCCACCGATCAGAGACAAAGACTGGAACCGTTTGAGCGGAACATAATTACCAATAATTGATTGTGTTGAAGGCCATTTTTATTTTGGCAGGATGAATGAAGCTGGCAGCTTTTTCAAAAGCACCTTGGGTTTTGTGAGGGTCTGTGAGACATGGCGGTCGGGTTTAATTTATATTTGTCAAAATGAAGCCGCCCACCACTATTTGCTTCAAGATTTTACAGTCTCCAAAACCACCAAAAGATTATTTACATTGTTTGCACCGAGTGTGTGTGCGTCTGATATTTGAGTGCAAGCTAAAAATATTTCTTTCAAAGCCTTAAAACACTCAAGGTGTGAATGAGTGAGTGAATGAGATGTGTTTGTCATGATAGTTCCTCTTGAGCAAGGGTTAGTTTTCGGAGTGGGGTCTTTTCTTCTTGTATTCCAGTAGAAATATCTAAACATTCGTAAATCAACATACATTAACTTGAGAAACAAAATGTTAAGTCTTGTTTTCTGAAAATAATTTAGCTAAATTGAGTTTATGCTGAAAACAAGAACAAATATCTGCCAATGGGGTCAAACAATAATCTTGTTTTCCCTTAATTTGAATTAACTTAATTTGTATGTCCCCATTGTCATTTTGATTTCAAGTAAATGCATTTTGATTTGGAAGAATAAATATATAATTATATATATATATATATATATATAATTTTTATTTTTTGCACTGTGTGTATATATATATATATATATATATATATATATATATATATATATATATATATATATATATATATATATATATATATACACACACAGTGCAAAAAATAAAAATTATATATATATATATATATACATATACATATAATTTTTTGGACTGTACTTCCAATTCATTAATCACACCTTAAACCTAATGTCAAGTATTGTGGGACACAATATCTCATGCGGTGAATACCAATCTGACAGGGAACGACAGAACCATAACTTTGGTTCTCTCAGAGTTATATAAAAACTATTTTCTAGTAACTTCAGAGAACATTCAGAAATAAAACTTTCACAACTTATAGGGGATATTTGCAAAACGTTCTTAGAACATTATTTTGTTAGCTGGGTATGCACAGTTAATAAAACACTATAGTTCATACAGAAATGTGCATCTACTGCAGAAATAGTATTAATAACAAAACAACTTGACGTTTATGATGTTAATGAAATATTAGCAGTCCCCCAACCAGCTGAAAATGAAAGCAGACACTGTCCATCATCTGAGCAAACAAACGGAGAACATCTGAACATCTCTCTGGTGTCATGTTGAAACCCGAACGAGAGAGATGAGAAGCTCTTTGCCATAAATTCTCGTCTTTAGCAACGGTGTGGGAGGCCGTATAATCCCAATCATAGTTTGTAATAATATGGTTAATTTAATGAGCTGGCAGGGTTCAGGGACGCTATGTGGAGTTTGATTAATGATGGAGTTGATGTGTTCAGATGTAATTAGGGGAATTACGACTCCGTTTCCGTCTGAGAGAAAATATTCACCACGGTGCTGTTAGTGAACTTCGAATCACCACTAAAATACTCCAGAAAAATACTCAAACACATTTCTGTTCTTTTTTATTTTAAGCGCATTATTTATTCTTGCAAAGTGACTTTTGGTGAAATGCATCATTAATTACTGTTAACAAGAAATATGGGCCTGATGCATTCAAACATGGTCCATTTAATCATTAAATATTAAAAGACAAATGCACATTGTCCTTAACCGGCTGTGTCGTCGTCGACACATACCAACAAGCTGTATTCATTTTACCGTAACTCTTCAACCGTTTGCACTATCAAAACCATTCAAATTGCCCCTGACAGTAGAACTTTTCAGCAATATACGGCTTATTACGGTAATTTCATGCTTTCCATCAGTAAATGACAGCAGCTTTCTGGCAGAGCGGGAAAGAAAAGATTTGAACAGAGAGATACGAAGCGCGGCAGGTTAGAGTGTTTTGGATTGCATAAAATAATAAAAGAAACAAACAAATGCATGGCAAAAGAAGTGGTAGACAGCAGAAGAGGGGATTGGGATGATTTTTAATGAAAGGCGGATGGCCATTACTCTTTCACATATCTTAGCATGTGGTGTGTGCATGTGTGTGTGTGTGTTACTATGTATTTGTATGTGTGCGTGTATGAAAAAAAGTGTCCTCCTAAATGAAAACACAAAATGTGCAATGTCACAAAAAAGACTGAAGAGTATATGTATTATATAGTTCATTTTTCAACTTTAAAGTGTTAGTTTATTTCGTTCGTGATTTTTCTGTTTTTTTTTCTAAAAAAAAAAAATCAGTACATTTATTCTCGTTTTAAATTCTATTTAAAAACTCTCCACACACAATAATGGTCAATAACTTTAATTTGTTAAAAGCTAATCTTTTTCTAAAGAAAATGACACCTTGCAAATGAAGATAGCACATTGTTTTAGAATTTTACAGTAAAAAAAAAAATCTAAATATGTGAAAAACACCTACTTTAGCTTCAGGTTCTAAAGGGTTAAAATTAGATAATGAATAATTCAAGATGGTAACATAAGCTAACACTTACTGATGGGCGATGTGATTTTCATTTTGATACCAAGTGCTCATTGTGAACTTCTGTTCCCTTTCAAGGGAACTTCGAGCTGCGTTTGAGACGCGGTGGGAACGCTCTGCGTGATTACGTCGTGAAGCACATGTAAAATCAGTCCAATGGAAGCCCGAAACGTCATAGGCGGGTGACGTCATAGACCAGGAAACTATAAAGCACCCCTGAATTCAGACCGCGCCAGCTTCTGTACCTTCAGCAAGCGCTCTCTGTGAAATCTGTCCTTGTCTATTTATTGTTGTTTGTCAAAGCCCAATATATATCACTATCTATCATTATGGCGAGCAAGCAAGATTATAGACGTTGTGTTGTTCCCTGCCCTCGTTACATCACGGGTGGGGACACACATAAGCTTTTTGTTGCTGTTTGGGAGTGGAGCATGCCAACAGTCAGTTCTCGAGGGAGCTGACTGTGAGCATTGCGAGAAGCTGTCCGTGAGGACGCTCCGCTCCCGCCGGGCGTTCTTCGAGGAGGACGGTTCGGTTCGCGTTCCCCGCGCGGGTCTCTCTGTTGCCGAGGCACGGAGACGACTCGCATAATTTTCGGGGTTCGCAAACGGATCTGACAGCGGGGGTTGGGACGGGCTCCGCCCTATCTCAGCTTTCACATGCCAGATCTAGTGTGCAGCGATTTCCATCGTTAGTGTTTTGTTTAAAAAGAAAGATAACAAAACAAATACAAATATTAAGAAGAAGGCAGATGTTTGAGTTTTCAATGAATAAATAAATAGTCAGCTCATAACTCTGCTGAATAAAGAGGAGCTTTTTAAGAAAAGGAGGTTTTATAGTGCTGTTGCCAGTTAAATATTTACTGGCCAGCTGAACATTATGAGATTGAAAATAAAGAAGAGTTTATTAGATGAAATGTATCTTAAAACAGGAAAACTCTGTATCTCAGCCTCCTCGTCGGGGACTCCACACTGAGGTGTCGGGATCGTGGAATAAACCGGTTTGTATTGTATGTGTTTAATCCCCAGATGTCTAACTATAGTAATTTTGGGGTATTTAGTATCATAGTATGACAGTGCCTCGGGTTAAAGAGACGCTTGCGAGCTTTCTCTCTCCCGAGTCGGCGTCATCGTTATTAACCCCGACGTTACCCACCAGCCATCTTAAATAATGAATACATTTTTTATTAGGCAGCGCTGGTGGGTAAAGTATATAAGGACATGGATGAATGTGAGGGGCGACTCTCTGAGGAAGGTCGCAGCGCTGCCAGTTCGGTTGTTTCCTGCTGGTGGCCACAGAGTGATATATGTATGTATATATATATATATATAAGTTTTTCTGATATAAAGATAAAGGAAAATAAAGATATAATTATGTCTGTTCTTCTGGACGCTCCGCTTTCAAGAAAACTGAGATATAAACCATTCAGCGGCGTTCCAGAGGTTTCTTCCTCACCAATCTAATGTTCCTGAGACTGCTGGGCGGGAGCAGTCTCGGCCTATTAAGCTCCTCTCAGCACAAAGTGCAAAACAGAGCGTCGCCATTCGGGCTCCTCCGCAATTGAGGGGTACTTGGGTGGCGGTCGCAGTCTAGCTAGTTAGAGACATGCAAGATCTGAGGACTGTTTTATCTCTAAAATAGCTTGGACAAAGAAGAAGCCCTGACGCCGAGGCGATCAGGCTTCTAAGGGTGGTCCCCTCTGGGGTAGGGACGGTTTTGAGAAATCGTTTCTCCTCAGCACCCTTTGGGGTGCGACTCTCTGAGGAGGGTCGCAGCACTGCCAGTTCGGTTTCCCTGCCGGTTCGCCGTTTCAGGGCACCAAGGTGTCAGTGTCCCCAAACGAGCCTTCAAATAAGAAAAAAGAAGAGCAGTCAGTTCGGTTTCCCTGCCGGTTCGCCGTTTCAGGGCGCCGAAGTGCCTGCTTTTTCCAACGATCCTCCGAGGAGGGTCGTAGGAACTATGCTAGTTAGAGGTAGGCAAGGTCTGAGGACTGTCATCATCTCTAATAAAGCTTAGACAAGAAGTCCTGTCGCAAAAGAACGAGGCTATCAGGCTTCTGAGGGCTCCTCCGGGGCAGGGACGGTTTTGAGAAATCGTTTCTCCTCGGCGACCTCTGGGGTGCGACTCTCTAAGGAGAGTCACAGCGCTGCCAGTTCGGTTGTTCCCTGCCGGTTCGCCGTTCAGGGCACCGAGGTGTCAGCGTCCCCATACCATCCTCCGAGGAGGATCGTAGAACGGTCAGTTCGGTTGTTCCCTGCCGGTTCGCCGCTTCAGGGCACCGTAGTGACTGTTCAACCAAGGGACGGTTTGAGAAATCGTTTTTCCTCTGCGCCCTCTGGGGTGCAACTCTCTGAGGAGGGTTGCAGCGCTGCCAGTTCGGTTGTTCCCTGCCGGTTCGCCGTTCAGGGCACCGAGGTGTCAGCGTCCCCATGCGATCCTCCAAGGAGGGTCGTAGAATGGTCAGTTTGGTTGTTCCCTGCCGGTTCGCCGCTTCAGGGCGCCGTAGTGACTGTTCAAACAAATCCAGAGGCCAGTCTTGAGAGACTGGTTCCCCTAGTAGAATTTCTGGCAGCGTGGAAACTACTGCCACATATTTCTCAGTGGGTCCTGCACACTATAGAAAAAGGTTTCAGAATTCAGTTCAGTTCTCGTTCGTACAGATTTCTAGGGGTCCTCCTCTCATTGGTGGACCCCGAGCAGGCTTTGGTTATGGAGCAGGAAGTACTGTCACTTCTGCAAAAGGAGCTGTAGAAGGGGTTCCTCCTCCCAGCAGACATTACTTCATTCCCATTACTTCATTGTTTCCGAAAGAGGATGAGGGAGGTTCCCGAGGTTTGCTTTCGGGGGCGAAGCATACCATTATCGGGTTCTTCCATTCGGCCTAGGTTTTTTACCCCACACCTTTACAGTATGCGTGGATGCAGCTCTGGCTCTTCTGAGACTCCAGGGCATTCGCGTATTATACTATATCAATGATTGGTTGATCCTGACCCAATCTGAGTTTATGGCAGTTCAGCATCGAGATGTCGTTCTGTCTCATTAAGGATGTTGGGGTTGCCTCTCAACGCCAAGAAGAGTGTGCTCTGAGGACCACTTTTCTAGGTGTAGCGATTCTCGTATTGGGGTATATCTAGGCCAGTCACTCACTGTGAAACAGTTTCAGACTGGTGGGTCTCATGGCATCTGCGTCCAAAGTAATTACTTTTGGCCTTCTGCACATGAGACCCCTGCAGTGGTGGCTCGGGACCAAGGGGTTTTCTCCGAGGGGAAATATGTTTTCGCATGATCAAGGTCACGCGGCTATGCCTTCGTGCCTCGGTCATGTGGAAGAACCTTGGTTCCTCGCCCAGGCCCAGTGTTGGGGGCTTCTTGTCGACGCATATTGCTATCGACGGATGCTTCCCTCACAAGTGGGGGCGATCATGAGTGGGCGCTCGCAGATGGTGGACAACACACTGATGGTCTCGTATATCAGAGCAGATATCCTGTTGAGGCAGGGGCTGAGGCCCAGGGATTGGAGACTTCACCCCGAGGTGGTGGAGCTTCTTAGGGAGAACTTTGGTCAAACTAAAGTCAAGTCGACCTTTCACATCGTTTGTACAAAGCATTGCTCTTTTTATTTCTCCCTCACGCATACAGCTCCGCTTGGACTGGATGTGATGTATTAGGTGTGGTTGACGCTACACCAGTACGCATTTCCTGATATCTTTGCTCCCCGGAGTTCACCCTCTTTTGGAGTTTGGATACTGTGGGCTCGGCCTCTGAGGGGGCCCGGCTCATAGAATCCGGTCTCTCGACTGAGGTCGTTGAGACCATTCTCCAATCCAGAGCTCCTTCCACGAGAAAACTATATGCATTGAAATGGAAATTATTCTCCACCTGATGTGGTGAACGTCATTTAGATCCTGTTAACTGCCCTGTTGGTTCAGTTCTTGATTTCTTGCAAGACCGTTTCTCTGCTAGGTTATCTCCTTCTACCCTAGAGGTTTACGTGGCGGCTATATCTGCCTACCACACCCCTCGGGGGGGGGGGGGGGGGGGGGGGGGGGGGGGGGGGGGGGGGTACTTCTATCGGGAGAGATCCTCTTTTTACTCGTTTTCTCTGTGGTACACTGAGGTTGAGACCTGCATTGCACTCTAGAGCACCGGCTTGGGATTTGGCCATTGAACTTGAGGGTCTGGCTTTGGCTACCTTCGAGCCCATTGAAGAGGTTTCAGAGAAATTCCTCTCTAAAAACTTTATTTCTCCTTTCTATTTCGTCTATCAAGAGAATTGGAGATTTGCATGCCCTGTCGGTTGCTGCGCCATGTCTGGAATTTGCACCTGGTATGGTGAAGGCATTTCTCTTCCCTAGACCAGGTTATATTCCTAAGGTCCCAGTTAATGTTGGGGGCCTTATAGTGCTGCAGGCATTTTATCCTCCACCTTTTAATACCCCAGATCAGGAACAACTGAACCTGTTATATCCAGTTCGGGCATTAGATGGCTACGTTCACAGGGCTGCCCTGTTGCGTAAGTCTGAACAATTGTTTGTCTGCTTTGGGTCACTCAAGAGAGGGTGCCCTGCATCTAAACAGGTAATGAGCAAATGGATAGTTGAGGCTATATCATTGGCTTATGAAGCAGCCGGTCAGCCTTCACCTATGGCTGTACGGGCCCATTCTACAAGGAGTATGGCGGCCTCTATGGCCTTAATTTCGGGGGTTTCCCTTCTTGATATCTGTAATGCGGCAGGTTGGTCCTCTCCACATACATTTGTCAGGTTTTATAACCTTGACCTCTTCACTCCAGGGGCAAGGTTGCTTGCTTCTTAGTGTGCGCAAGGACTTCACACAGAACGGGCATTTGTCACTATGGCGTAGTGGGTATGGGGTTCCCACCGCGTCTCAAACGCAGCTCGAAGTTCCCTTGAAAGGGAACGTCTCAGGTTACGTATGTAACCCTGGTTCCCTGAGAGGGAACGAGACGCTGCGTTTACCTGCCATACTTCCTGCATGCCCTGATCGACTTGCTTCAGGTTTTTTCAGAAGCTGGCGCGGTCTGAATTCAGGGGTGCTTTATAGTTTCCTGGTCTATGACGTCACCCGCCTATGATGTTTCGGGCTTCCATTGGACTGATTTTACATGTGCTTCACGACGTAATCACGCAGAGCGTTCCCACCGCGTCTCAAACGCAGCGTCTCGTTCCCTCTCAGGGAACCAGGGTTACATACGTAACCTGAGACGTTTTATCCGTTAACAACAACAGAACACAGCCAACATTTGATTTACACTCGCTGATATTACAGAAACATGTAATAATTAGTCATATACTGTAGTGAAACTACACTAAAAGTAATTATTTTTCAAAATTCAAAGAAAATAGAAATTCAAAGAAAAGATTATTGGAGTGCATTTCACAATTTAATTTCACATTTAATTAAATATGTTAGTTGCCATTTATTTATAATGTTTTGTATAGTCTAAGTGAGTGAAAACTGCTTCAAAGTAAATCATACAGCAATGTTTTTCAGTGTATCTAACCGCTAATAACAAATGATCCAACTCTCTCATTGACCATTTTAACTGAATCACTGAATGGTCTATATACACTCACCTAAAGGATTATTAGGAACACCTGTTAAATTTCTCATTAATGCAATTATCTAATCAACCAATCACATGGCAGTTGCTTTAATGCATTTAGGGGTGTGGTCCTGGTCAATGTGGCAGGTACGCTGGTATTACAGGTAAAAAGAATTTCGACTACGCCACCCGGGGAATTTTGCCCCGGGAAATATGGACAACACCCAAATTATTATTATTATTAGGTCACTCAGGTTCACGTCCCTAATAAAGGTATGCAGAGACGTGGATATGAAAACTGTACAAAAGTTTTATTAATACAGAGTTTAATTTAATTGTTTTATTAATACAGAGTTTAATTTAATTTGCTATGCTGGCAAGGTTTTAAGTAACAAAACAACAAACACATTCAAATAAACAAAGACATACACATTGGAATAAACAAAAACAAACACACACACACAACCTTTTCTTTACTAATGCACTGGTCACAAAGACACAACAAAAAAACAAAACACACAGACTGACAGGGCTGAGGTAAACCACGGGAAGAGGGAACACTAAACTAATTCACCGAAAGCACACTCACACACACCAAAGACTTCAAAAGTGTCACGGCAAACATTCGGAGAAAACACCACCACCACCACAAGAGATCCTCAACCCATGGAACCCCAGCACCTGAAAGGAGATCACAAAAAGAAAAAAACAACAATTAATAACCAAACTTCAGAATACTAACTGCAATAAACCACAGTTGGATGGTGTTTATGGTACAGTCATGAGCAGATAGTAATAATATCAATTAGTAAACAATCACAAATATCATACAAAGGTGTAAACAACGAAAAGAAAAAGAAAACAAATAAATAACTCAATTCCCGCAATGGGCTCGCAAGCAGATGGTTTGGTGCTCCGATTTTAAGAACTAATATCGCTAAGCTTCTGCCTCCAAAGTTCAGCAAACAAAGTAACGCTAGATCAATATATCAAGTAAAACCAGACAGCAACGATCCCCTCCATCAGTGGGGTGACACGATCTTCTCACAGATGGCAACGAGGAAGCAACAAGTTTGTAATGTAAAGTTGTAGCAACAGCAGAAAAGGCAAAAGCCACGCCAGATTATAGCACCAGCGGCAAAACAAATCGCCCGGACGAGATTGAAAATCCTAAACCAATGCTAAGAAAAACATCACTAAGATTTATGCCTTAATTGTTAAATTTTCAGCTCGTACTACAGTTGTATGCAAAATAACACTTACCGGAAGGGGATGATGCGTTCACACAGTGTGCTTGTCCTTTCACAGGCACGGATACTCAAAAATCATGCAAGCCGCTGTTCAGCTGGACTACAGGGACACTGCACATAACTAAAAAAATAATCAGCCAATCCTAAACCCCCGAACGAAAACAAACAATACACTTTCCACAAACAGTTCGCACATACCTGAAAGGCGAGCAGCCAGCGAATGCACCCACCTGAGGGAAACCGGAGAGAAAAGACAGGCTAAACACAACACTAATCGTCAGTCCCATACATACAAAAAACTAAAAACAAAAATAACTATATGCTAACGCACATACCTACAGCCACTGTCAACAACAGAAGAAGGAGGAGTTGGACGTGACACATCCCAGGCCCTAGCCAACCAGCTCTTAAATAGGAGGGATTCCCTGCTGATAGGTCCTCACTAATGTCAATCATCTCGTTCATTCGGTTACATCAAGACAATCTTGTGAACTCCAAACTGAATGTCAGAATGGGAAAAAAAGGTGATTTAAGCAATTTTGAGTGTGGCATGGTTGTTTGTGCCAGACGGGCCGGCCTGAGTATTTCACAATCTGCTCAGTTACTGGGATTTTCACGCACAACCATTTCTAGGGTTTGCAAAGAATGGTGTGAAAAGGGAAAAACATCCAGTATGCGGCAGTCATGTGGGCGAAAATGCCTTGTTGATGCTAGAGGTCAGAGGAGAATGGGCCGACTGATTCAAGCTGATAGAAGAGCAACTTTGACTAAAATAACCACTCGTTACAAACGAGGTATGCTGCAAAGCATTTGTGAAGCCACAACACGCACAACCTTGAGGCGGATGGGCAACAACAGCAGAAGACCCCACCGCTCATCTCCACTAAAAATAGGAAAAAGAGGCTACAATTTGCAATAGCTCACCAAATTTGGACAGTTGAAGACTGGAAAAATGTCGCCTGGTCTGATGAGTCTCGATTTTTGTTGAGACATTCAGATGGTAGAGTCAGAATTTGGCGTAAACAGAATGAGAACATGGATCCATCATGCCTTGTTACCACTTTGCAAGCTGGTGGTGGTGGTGTAATGGTGTGGAGGATGTTTTCTTGGCACAATTTTGGCCCCTTAGTGCAAATTGGGCATCGTTTAAATGCCACGGCTTACCTGAGCATTGTTTCTGACCATGTCCATCCCTTTATGGCCACCATGTACCCATCCTCTGATGGCTACTTCCAGCAGGATAATACACCATGTCACAAAGCTCGAATCATTTCAAATTGGTTTCTTGAACATGACAATGAGTTCACTGTACTAAAATGGCCCCCACAGTCACCAGATCTCAACCCAATAGAGCATCTTTGGGATGTGGTGGAACGGGAGCTTCATGCCTTGGATGTGGATCCCAAAAAAGTCCATCAACTGCAAGATGCTATCATATCAATATGGGCCAACATTTCTAAAGAATGCTTTCAGCACCTTGTTGAATCAATGCCACATAGAATTAAGGCAGTTCTGAAGGCGAAAGGGGGTCAAACACAGTATTAGTATGGTGTTCCTAATAATCCTTTAGGTGAGTGTATAAATATATTCCCTAAAACTTACTATATTATGCAGTTCCCTTTCAAAGTGGAACTTCATCATCACATCTGCTATAGACGCTATAGGGAACTCCATCAATATTACCGGTGTCTGAAGCAAGTATAACAAACACGCCAAATTAATTGTCTGACGACAGTCCATGTCGTCAGCCATGTCAGTATAAAAAGGCTCATGCAATACACATCATCAGCCTTTTTTGTCTTCAGGAGCCACTTGTTTGTATGCACATGTAAGATAAAAGCTGGGTGAGCTCACTGCATTGCATTTGCGGTAAGCTCTGTTCTTTGTTAATTTTCTCCCAAGGGATGAGAATATAGCGTTTGCAAGGTGCGCGTTCTTCTCTCGAGGGAATAGGAGGAACTGTTGGCGATGCATTCACGGTAGGAAGTTCTGTTTTTGCTTTATTCTTTCTCGATATAAGAATCTAGCGTATGCATTGAGCACTTTCAGCTCTGGACTTCAATCTACCTTTTGTGATAAATTCGCTGTGAGAAGCTCTGCCTTTGCTCGACTCTCTCTCTCAATGAATGAGAGTCTAGCGGTTGCACCTGCAGTTCGTCCCGCGGCTTCCGAGGGAGCAAGACGGGATCAATTCCAGGGATTGTAGGCAGAGCTTTGGGGGGATTCCCAAGGTTGCAAGGATGCCCCAGTTGAAGAGCTGCTTAAGATATATCTCTCCCCTGGAGTTGTAACCATTGCGAAGGCTCCCATCTTGCCAAAAGAGTAAACATGTTCAGCTCTTGAGGGAGTTGAATATGCTCACTGTTTTGAGTCGCGGTGAGGGAGCTCCCTTAGCACTTGACTTTTTTTCTTTTGAAATGGAAGTCAGGTGTTTGCACCTCGAAGTTCAGGCCCCGTTTCTGCTGAAGTAGCACTGCAGCTTCGATCGTGGGCTCGTAGGTGGGCAGAGTAGAGGCAGATATGACCAATTAAGTCTGATTTCGCTGCTTACCACTTTGCGCCTCATGGTGAGAAATATGCGAACGCAAGGCAGGCCTGGTGGGCCATGCAGATCATGATTCTGCCCAATCTCTGCTCAGCAGTGCTGACAGAGGGTGGTGTTCTCCCTCCTCTGAAGAGGGTGTTGAGATAAACAGGTGTTGCAAGGGCTCCATGTCCACCTTTTGAGGCTGGACTGATATAATGTTGAGGACCTCGCAATACGGACCCTACATTATTATTCATGGCCTCCTCCTGAGGGAGGATTTGAAAGCAACCATTGTCAAATTGACACAGGAATGGAGCAGGTTTTTGGTTAAGGTTCTGTTGTTTGCTTCATAGTGTGTGCTAAGCAGTGCTTAATTACTTATGCATGCGGGTGCATGTTTGGTAAGATATTTTCAGATTAGATTGTAGGATGGGCATATGTCTGAGGACATTCTGCCCCCTTCAGAGTGGCATTGGTTGCTGGCTGTGGACGGAGGTTGATTGTCTCTGGTATTTCTTTTTTTCTGTTCTGATATTTTCTGTTCTGTACCTTTTTCCAGGGTTGAGCTATATTCTCCCCTGTCATAGGGTCTAAATTGGAATTATGCTCCCCTGTGAATGGGTTGTTTGGTAAGTACCCCCTTGGGGTTGATGCAGGGTGAGCAGAGTTATGTAAGGAATCTATGTACAGATTCCCTCTACGTCATTTACCTCCCACCCCAACTACTGTTGGGTCTTGAAGTCGGGATGGTCCCCTTTAGATTGTGTTGGGCCCTGTATATTCCATCTACTTTGGTCACCTCACTCCCCATATACTGTTGGGTCTTGAAGTAGGGATATAGCTTCACTTTGGAAGGGTGCTCTACTGCGGCCCTGATTTGACAATGCAAACAATAAGAGGAAGTTCGCCTGTGGCCATCCCCCCTTGTTATCTCTCACATTGTATTATTATTCTTATCTGGACAACTGCATTATGTCCTGCTCTTGTTTGCTTTCCTTTCATGAGTAAGAGTAAGGATGTAGACTCCCCCTTGGGAGAGTGGCAACTCCAAATTCTAATTACTGAGGTTTCATTGCATGTTCCTTTTGTTAAGCTGTTTAAGTACCCCTTAATGTAGAGCAGGGTGAATGGAACTACAATGTGCAACACACAAGACTCCCTCTGTTTCATTACCTCCCTCCCAAAATGGTTGGGTCCTGAAGTAGAGATTTGCCCTTTGTTTGGGTACCACACTCAAGAAGGGCTTGAACACTCTCCCCTAATTGCTCTATGGTATTTAAGTAAAGCTGAAGCTCCCTATAGAGGTTGAGTTTTGATGGTGAGTCTTTGGCAATTATGTTATGCCACTCTTGTATTTGCATCCCTTCTGATAAAGTTGAAGGATGCATTCTCCCCCTAGAAGTAGTGGTAATATCAAATGTTGTAGTTGATATTATCCCTTTGTTCAGCTACTCCCCAAGTACTTTGTCAAGTTAAAGAAGCTGACATACCTGAGCTCTTTTTTCTTAGAGCTCTGCTCTTTGAGCCTTAAAAGGCTGATGCTTGTCCCGCTAGGGAGGGAGGAAGGTTGTAAAGGCAGGGACTTCCCTTGCTATAGAGCATATAAGCTTGGGAATCTTCTCCTTCTATTGGAAGATATTGGCTTAGAGCAGGGGTGAGCAATTAATTTCCCCATTTGACCACATGAGAAACTGGGGTGGTTGTAGAGGGCCGGACCAATACACTTAACTCATTTCTGCCCAATATATTATATCTCTTCATAAAAAACAGTAAATGAAATGAAAATGTGCATTTTTTGAAGTGTTTCAAAAACAAGCATCACAACTTTATACAAAAAAAGCAAGTATTTCAAAGACCAGCATCACATTAACTATATAAAAAAACAATAAATGCCCCCAGTGTTGTTTGTTTGATTGTTTTACCCAAGTTTTTTTTTTCTTGTTCAGTGAGAAAAATCTAGCCTGTGTTGGGCTTGAACAAGTGCACTGAAGTCAGGTTGAATATCTGAGGTGGATATGCGAAGGACAGCACACAAGTGATCATCACTGAGAGAGGATCTGTATCTGGATTTGTTAAGCTTCATCACTGAATGTTTGTTCACAAATATAGGTAGATCCAAAGAGAACCAACATCCTCTTAGCATGCCTCCTTGTGTGTGAAAAGTTTTCCTCTTTGAGAGAAGAATAAAAATGCAGCAGTGATACTGACTTAAAGTGCTCTGCTAATAGTTTATCAGACTGCAGATCAATGAGTTCAAGCTGAACATCAATGGGTGCATTATCCACACTGCAAGTGAAGGGAGAATAAATCATGTGCATTTCACCCTCAACTGATTTGAAGTCTTCACATCGCATTGAAAACTCTCCATGCAGTGCCCCTAACATGGATGAGTACCTGCGGAGGTGATCAGCTGATGGTGTGACTTCTTTCAATGTTGGCATGTGGGTAAGAAAGTTGCCCTCCAATTGGCTTGAAAGAAACTTCAACTTTCTCATGAAAGCCATCACTAAGCTGTACATTTCATGTACAAAGAGGCCCTAACCTTGCAGCTTAGTATTTAGTTCATTCATTAATGCAGTCACATCAACAGCAAAAGCCAGATCTGCCATCCAGTCTGGATCAGAGCTCTGGGGTGTCCCTGCATTTCATCTCACAAAACTTCTGAATTTCTGCTCTCAAGTCCCAAACTCTTTTAAGAACCTTGCCCAGGCTGAGCCATATTGTGTGGTACCCTATGTCACTATGTTCACTTTCATACTCCTCCAAAATGCAACAAACTCTCTATAATTCAGTGATCTTGCCCTGGTGAAGTTAACTATTTTAGTTACAACATCAATAACATGGTTGATTTTTAGCACTGACTTGCACAACACCTGATGAATAATGCAATGCAAAAATGTCAATTTCTGTTCTGGATTTCTTTCAGTCACTTTATCTTGCATCCGGTTCAAAAGTCCGACATTTTTCCCTGTCAGATTTGGACAACCATCGGTTGTAACACCTGTCATTTTGTCCCAATTTAGTCCCAGTTTGTTCATGGATAAATTTACCTCTGTGAACAAATCACTCCCCGTCGTAGTCCCTTTCATTGACCGCATAGCTGCCAGCTCCTCCGCCATCTCAAAGTCTTCCGTTATCCCACGTACAAAGATAAGTAACTGGGCTGTGTCACAGACATTACAGCTCTCGTCCAGAGCCAATGAGAAAAAGTCAAAATTGTCCGCTTTGTTTTACAGCTGAAGCTCCAGATTTCCCGCAATGTCCTCGACTCGTCTCATTACGGTTCGCCTGGAGAGGGACACATTCGCAAATGCCTTTTTTCTCAGGGCATATTAGTGCTGCAGAGTCCTCCAAACATTCTTTGATAAACTCCCCATCAGAGAATGGCTTACTGTTTTTTGCGATTTTGTAGGATATCACAAAGCTGGTCTTGACTGCTGCATCCCTGGATCCGTTAAGCTTGGTAAAAATTCCTTGCTGCTTTTGCAGCTTAGCTAGCTACGCTTCAGATGTCCGTGCCCTCTCTGCATCCATCAAATTCTTGTATTGGCAATGGCAATTCAAATTGTAATCCTTGAGCACAGCTATCTGTTCTCCACAAACTAAACACACAGCTTTACCTTTGACTTCAGTAAATAACTACTTAGAAGTCCATGCCTTGTTAAAAACTCTACATTCTGCATCAATCTTTCTTTTTTTAACGTTAGCTAACATGTTTAAGGGCTAACGGCAAACTCACATTTCTTGAAAGCTGTCCTGCATGATCGCGAACACATTTGAGTGAAGTGGCACACACTGTGACTGATATATGTAAATTTAAATAAAAAAAACCCCGTTGCCTTGTCTTTTAAAGCAGCAGTCCATAAGTTTTGGCGCTCTAGCGGTTAATAAACAGAACTGCATGTGTCTTGCGGAAGAACATTGCAGCCGGAGCTACTTCTCTATTATGTCTATGACGAGTTACACAGGTACTGTGCTACTCTGCAGTGGTACGACCCGACCGGCCTAAAATAGTCTGAATATAAACAATGATTATACACTCATCTAAAGGATTATTAGGAACACCATGCTAATACTGTGTTTGACCCCCTTTCGCCTTCAGAACTGCCTTAATTCTACGTGGCATTGATTCAACAAGGTGCTGAAAGCATTCTTTAGAAATGTTGGCCCATATTGATAGGATAGCATCTTGCAGTTGATGGAGATTTGTGGGATCCACATCCAGGGCACGAAGCTCCCGTTCCACCACATCCCAAAAATGTGCTATTGGTTTGAGATCTGGTGACTGTGGGGGCCATTTTAGTACAGTGAACTTATTGTCATGTTCAAGAAACCAATTTGAAATGATTCGAGCTTTGTGACATGGTGCTAGACATGTGCCGGTATTCGGTAATGCGATAAATCGCGGTAATGAATATGCAGGATATTGATGTCTCGGGGACTTCAAAATACCGTGAAAAATAATAGATCCGAATTTAGAATTTTAGAACGCGCATTAGCTTATTTTCCATCAACCGCTTAAAAACACTGCGTATATGCTGCGCAAAACACATGCGCACATTGATGTAAACAATCCCCACATGTATAAGCACTCTGTGCATGCGGCGCAGTGCGCACTCTAGTCTAATGTAAACAATCCTCACATTGAGAAGAAGCACGGCGGAAGGAGGAACGCTGCCGACGATTTATACCCCTTCTAAAAGCAGGGGTGCCAACTCACGCATTGACCGTGAGACTCACGCAATTGACACTTTTCACACGCTCTCGCGCCACACATCCATTTTCTCACGCAGAGAAAAATCGCGGAGCAAAGAGGACACTGACACCGACAGACTAGATAGAGCAGGTTACTTTTGATATGAAAAAAATGTCAGCTCTCAGGTTCTGTCCATTTTATTACGAAATTCAGACAATAAATACCGTTTTGGCGCTTGTAAATGTGACGTGACAGATCGCTGCGCTTCAGTTCAAGTAAACCGATCATCTGTTACTTTTTCTTAAAGATACAATACAACCTACCGAAAGGTATACATAATTTCGATCAGTCAGTGTTTTTCAACCACGGAGGTCAATAAAACTGCAGGAGAACAATTATGTCACAGAACGTTACATTTACCTCAGGAAAGCCATTTAATGACCTGCACGTTAGTTGACTAGAAAAAATAGCTATAGAGAGGAGTATTTTGCTAAATATGTGCACTATTTTACATATTTTAATATATGTTTACTTGTCATTACATAATTGTTATCATAATGAAAATTATATTACATTTTTATATTTATATTATTATTATATTTTATTATTTATATTGTATGCATTATATTTAATATCTCTCTGTATGTTTACAGCATTGTGTGAGATATATTTTTTCTTGAGAAAAATTTACATGCAGGCTATCTACTGTAGCCTACCTAATATTTATCCAAATGAGTCAATATTGATTCAAGATTGAAATCAAATCCAATAATTGAATTGAAATGGTGAAAATTGTGTTAAGCAATAATACAAACAGTAGCCTCAGTCATTGTACCATGTAAACATTGTAACAGGTTGTCACTAAAAAAATATAATTATTTTTAGTTACCAAATGTTTTGACAATCACAATTACACATTGATGCAAGTTTCTTTTTTTAGATACCCCCAATCCATCTGTTTCTCTTGTGCAATTAAAATATTGTGATAATACCGTATACTGTGATAAAAGCTCATTCAATTAATCGCAGCATGAAAATTTGATACCGGCACATGCCTACATGGTGCATTATCCTGCTGGAAGTAGACATCAGAGGATGGGTACATGGTGGCCATAAAGGGATGGACATGGTCAGAAACAATGCTCAGGTAGGCCGTGGCATTTAATCGATGCCCAATTGGCACTAAGGGGCCTAAAGTGTGCCAAGAAAACATCCCCCACACCATTAAGTCAAGTCAAGTCATCTTCATTTATATAGCGCTTTTAACAATGGATTGTTTCAAAGCAGCTTTACAGAGATAAACATATAATTTAAGGTAACAGAGATTGTTTTGGCTTTATAGCGGTTCTTGAATAATGTTATTTCCAGCTAAAGTTCATTTTGATTGATTCACCTCCGTCGAAGTGATCAGATTTTAAACGCGAACCTGTGATTAACGCTGACGGCCTCAAGGTTGTGCGTGTTGTGGCTTCACAAATGCTTTGCTGCATACCTCGGTTGTAACGAGTGGTTATTTTAGTCAAAGTTGCTCTTCTATCAGCTTAAATAAGTCGGCCCATTCTCCTCTGACCTCTAGCATCAACAAGGCATTTTCACCCACAGGACTGCCGCATACTGGATGTTTTTCCCTTTTCACACCATTCTTTGTAAACCCTAGAAATGGTGGTGCGTGAAAATCCCAGTAACTGAGCAGATTGTGAAATACTCAGACCGGCCCGTCTGGCACCAACAACCATGCCACGCTCAAAATTGCTTAAATCACCTTTCTTTCCCATTCTGACATTCAGTTTGGAGTTCAGGAGATTGTCTTGACCAGGACCACACACCTAAATGCATTGAAGCAACTGCCATGTGATTGGTTGATTAGATAATTGCATTAATGAGAAATTGAACAGGTGTTCCTAATAATCCTTTAGGTGAGTGTAGGTGTTCCATAGTGATTCAGGAAAAGACAAAAACACTGTTTGGAAAATTGATCCATGATGTACTCGCTCAATATATAATTTTTGTACATTTTGAACACACCAAAAAAGTTACAGTCTCCAGCTTTAATTTACCAATTACTTCACTTGGGCCGGTCAAAGATAGCCAGAGGGCCTGATGTGGCCCGGGGGCCATACAGTGCCCAGGTCTGGCTTAGAGAGTTGTCTATAGCCTACTCAGGAAACCAGGGTTACATATAACCTAGACATTTTGTTTCTCAAGTAAATTTATTGTGTATTAAGGATTGAAGGAATAAAACCACTGATTAAGATAATGTCTTTTGCAGTGCACATACATATTTTGCTCATAGACAACAGTGAATTCACTGCAGCAAAAAATATTTTACATTACATTCAGTTCACTCTTAATTGACTGTTCACTGTCTTGTCAGGTTCTTGAAGTGATGCTGTTAGTGTTACTGTCCCCTAACTCTGAAATGAGTCAAAATGTTTGACCCTGATTTTAACCGTCACGCTTCAAACCTTTGAGCGGCTGTTAAAATGAATATTTACAGTGATTATCTCTCATAAACTGATGCTGGGTTCAGTAATCTCATGTGAGAGATCTTGTCAAGCAGAAAAAAAATTATCCGGGTCTATTTTTCAGTGGTGTAGTGCAGCGGCACAGCTTGCAGACATCAGCCCTCAGATACAGTAACACTAATAGTGTCTGTGAGCGACAGACGCGCTTTAAACGCGTAACACACACAAACACTACATAACGCTGCTTTCACACTTGATTTGATTGCTTGGGTTAAACTAGAGTCCGATTACTCCCGTCCTGCCCGTTGGTCTCTTTTCACATTTCTGATAGATACAGCTTGATAACAAACTTTGATGTTGGCTTAACAAAGCCTGGACTAATAGTGTGAAATAGTATGAAATAGTTTCAAGGTGTTATTGTCAGGAACACATAAGATAACAAAATAAAAACATAACATATTCATAACCCTTACAAAAATTAAGTATAATTCAAGTTCATTTATAAGTATACTTAAGTAAAGTTCAAGTATATTTTAAAGTATACTTCATGTAGTTATGATGTTAGAGAGTATATGAAATATGTCCATAAAAACGTAAAACATGCTCACTCTGGTCTGGATATGAACTGTAATCTGCACTGCGAGTTTTGTTAAACTCATTATCAGTGGTGTTCAGTGCAGAAAACGCTCTCATGCTCGTTCTGTGTGTGTATGTAACGGAGGCCAGCTAGTAAGAGCTAACTCACTACCTCACTGCCCTCAAGAGGCACACTAGCGACTGACGTTAGAGGCTGCAGTCTTTAGCGTCCTTGTTAGCGCCATGTGTAAACTTATTTTTTGTAAGGGTAAGATCACTAAGAAATCTTATTGGGCCATTTCTAGGCATTGCTAGCATGTTTCTAATAGTTTGAATTCTTAAAAACTGTTGCTAGGCATTTAGCATTTTAGCTACATTTGCTTAGCACCTGCTAGGATTTTTCTAGCATTTCTAACATGTTTCTAACATCTTTTGGAAAGTTCATAACATGCCAGCTCGTTTTAGCATGTTGCAAGCACAATGCTAGCATGTATTAACACAGTGTTTACATGTGTTATGCTAAGCATTGCTAACACATTGTAACAGCATTTTAAAACATTTCTAGCCATTTTTAGTAAGCTGTTAACACATTTTGACATTTTGATAGAATGTTTTAACACATGATGCTAAGTATTGCTAGCATACTGTAACATCTTTCTAACATAGGCCTACTTGACAGCATGTTTTAACACACGCACACACATCACATCAATAAAACAAACTAAACTCTGACGTGAAACTCATGAAATTAACTTCTTATTTATTGAACTGTTGTATAAAAT
The DNA here is from genome assembly GCA_030578255.1 of Tiaroga cobitis. Classification (NCBI taxonomy): domain Eukaryota; kingdom Metazoa; phylum Chordata; class Actinopteri; order Cypriniformes; family Leuciscidae; genus Tiaroga; species Tiaroga cobitis. The sequence continues at coordinate 52,326,370 of CM060597.1, forward strand.
CAAAATCACATTTGCACTCGTGCTATTTGGGACAGAAACACGGACTCACACACATCACATCAGTAAAACAAACTAAACTCTGACGTCAAACTCATAAAAAGTGCCCTGGAAAGCTGAATGCGAGCTGATTACTACAGACAGAAAGATAGAAGCGGCGTTAGGAGATTCACATTACCCAGAAACACCCTCGAACGGTTCCTCTCGGAGATGAACGAGACCCACAGGCTCATGGCAAGAGATTCTGATGCTTATCGCTGATGTTTGCTTCAGTTTATGAGTGTTAGAGTCTCATATCATGAGGCACTATATGTTAGGGTGACCATATTTTGATTATCGAAAACCAGGACACTCGGCACAATTTAGTTTTCTTCTTCTGCTTTATCCTGTTTTTCTTTCTTAATGGCCCTATGAAAAATAATAAAAAAACAGGACATTTTCATCACTTTATAAAAAACAGCCAGGACGGCCAGGACAGCACGTGAAAACAGGACATGTCCTGGGCAAAAAGGACGTTTGGTCACCCTACTATATATGTCAGGGTCCTGCCCTGACAGTCTTGTCTGTTTTGTCTTTGTTTAATGTTTCCTAGTTTGTCTTGTGCTTGAGCACATGGCTCTGTCTTTGTTTACGTTGGCCATGTGCTCCTCATCCCGCCTCCTTGTTTCCCTTTACCACACTCCCTTGTTTAGACCTTGTCTGGTCCTTGTTGGCCCAATTGTGTTCACCTGTTCCTCATGTGCTCTGCTCTCTTTATATTGTGTTCCTTTCCATTATGTCTTTGGTGGTTTGTTTTATGCCTTGTGTGCATTCAATGTGTGCGTGCAATGCATTCTCGCTTATCTTGTCAGTTAGTGCTAGATTCTTTGTCAGTTTCTAGCTTTGTATTTGTTTAGCAATCCCCCCAACCTGATTTTTAGTCTAGTCAAGTTCTCTTTATTTTGCTCTAGTTCTCCCAAGCTTTGTTTTTGGTTTCTATCTTGTTTTTGATTTCATTGTTAACTAATCTTTTATTTATTTTCTCTAGTTCCCTGCAAGGTTGCAGTCTTTTATTTTTCCCTTTTTTCAGTTATTTATTTCTAGTTATTTATTTATCTCTTTATTTCTTTTTTTTCTGTTTACTTATTTGCTAGATCACGTTATTACAGTATTTAGAGTCTGGTGCTACGTCCAGTCTCATCACCAACTGTCAAGCCTCTAGTTCCCTGAGCTGCTGCCTTGTCTCCATCTTTGGCCGTCACATCTTTGCTGCCTCATCTCCGACCAACCTGTTCTCCAGTTCTGTGGCCTGCCTTATTGTTTGGACTGTTCCTACCTCACCTATCTTGTCCTGTTACTTTTGTTGTCAATAAATAACACCCCTTGCTTATTCTGCATCTGGGTCCTCCTTCTCAGAGCTCCTGACTATATTTATTTTTTTATAGTAATATTGATATTTAATCACTACAAATTCACAATTTTTATCAGAAAAATCTGAATTTGTTCCCCAAATTGCACTAATTGCCAGTGTCAGATGCAAAATGTGCAAGAAAAAAATGTATTACATTTTGAAATGTGATTACGTTCTAAATGGACCTTAGAGTGATATATGATTTGACTATTTAAAGCATGAACCCACCACCATCTCGTCTGTGTGACCTCATGCCCATGGTGGGTGACCTGCATCTGCTCAGAGTGGCACTCGCTGGAAAACAGTGACTCTCACAGGAGCTCAGACACTCAGGGTCGACGGAGACAGATGCATGCTGTCACAGTGGCTGCAGTCAGTCATAACACATGTAGTTTGACGTGAGTGAACGGCCGCAGGAAAAACACACATTCTGCAGGACACAATTTTTGCTTTTGTAGTGGCCTGAATGTGATTCAACTTCCCTTTGCTAAATCACAGTATTTGAATAGACAAGCTGCGGACTGTGCCTGCTCAGTCTACTGCTTACAGGATAGTTTTGTGAGGAACAGAAGTACATAAATGATATTTAGACTTATTTCCAGCTTTGATGGACTGGCCATCTGTCCTGCAGCCCGAGACGCTGGGATCGGCTCCACTACAACCCTTCAGAGGACAAGCTTTGTTAGGGAATATATAAACAACATATATATAGGCAATATAAGGACATATATATTAACAAAGTTTATTTTCTAAAACTCATTTGACATTTGTATTATTATTATTTTAAGCATAATCTTTGTGAAGTTTGATTATGGCTCTATGGGATAAGAACAATACATTTTATTCATTTTTGGTGAACTATACCTTTAAAGGTAGCCTGGTTAAAACCAGACCTTTCTCAGTTGTAACTGAGTTAGGGTCTGGCAAAGCTTCATAGGCAAGTCATTTCCAAAGGGGCGTAGCTCAAATGCCTCTGGGCGTAATTGGATGGACCTAAAAACAATCAGAGCGATGAAGAAGATGACGTATGCAGAGCGACGTTCGTCTGTTATAGAACAACTTGTAGACACTGATTAGCTACTTGCTCTACGTTTATTTAAAATGAACAACAAGACAACTGGAAGTGAATGTGCTTTCCATTAAATAAAATCACACACAGTAAACAAAACCTTAAAAAAAGAACTTTGCAATTTAGACGCGTAAACTGGGTGCCGGTGCTGTGAGACGTACGGCTCGGGCAGATTCGGCTTGAAGTCGTTCATCCTCGGATGCGGGGCCGCGCTCGCTGTTAAAAAAACCCGTGCACACAGGCAAGCGAAATGGGGTCTTGCCGGTCTTGAGCACCGAACGCGATATTTTTGCCCCGCGCACCTTCGCGGTCGTGCGGACGTGTCGAGTATAAACAAGGCTTTACTCCGTGTCAGCGCGCGCTCTGATCGGTAAAGGGGCACAGACCTCTCCCGAATCATCTCCAGCAGTAGCAGCCTCCGATCGCACCACTAACTCCGCCTCCGTTTCCCTCGTAAGCTGATATTAGTATTTAAACATTCTCTATGATAAATGTTTGTGAAAAAAATATTTTAATAACATGTTTTCGCGGTTATAGAGTTCTAATGACGGTGTTCAACCATAACCGTCACACATAGTCCCACGGCGGCATCCATCTTTGTAAATGTAAAAAATATGCTTCACTGTGCTGTGATGTCATCAACATGTAAAGCCCGCCCCAACGTTTCTGATTGGTGCCGCGATTTCGACGGATTGGAAATGGACTTCAATGAGCTCTTTGCCAGACTAACTTTCAGAGCAAATCTAAATTTGCCGGAAGTTGTCTGGGTTTTCCAAGGCTACTTTAAAGGGTTAGTTCACCCAAAAATGTCGTCCCAAGCCCGTAAAACCTCCGTTTATCTTCGGAACACAGTTTAAGATATTTTAGATTTAGTCCGAACGTTTTCTGTCCCTCCATTGAAATTGACTTTATTCAGCATTGTATTCTCTTCCGGTTCTGTGTTCAAGCCGCGTTCAGTGATGCTGATGACGTAAGACGCTGCTGACGTGTTATCAGTGCGCCCGAGCTTCGTTTACAGTCTGAGGGAGACGCACGCCGTAAACAAAGCAATCTTTGCAAACATGTCTAAGGATTTCGACACAGAGGAAGACTTACCTTTTTTTTGCCCTGCCATATTTATTTGAACCCTAATACACGGACACACCAGATACACGTCAGCAGCGTCTTACGTCATCAGCGTCACTGTGGACTCGTGAACGCGGCTTGACAACAGAACCGGAAGAGAATACAATGCTGAACCAAACTGTATTTTCGATGTTTCAAAAAATTCTAACTAACCCACTGATGTCACATGGACTACTTTGATGAAGTCTTTATTTCCTTTCTGGACAAGGACAGTATACCGTGATACAATTTCAATGGAGGGACAGAAAACGTTCGGACTAAATCTAAAATATCTTAAACTGTGTTCCGAAGATAAACGGAGATTTTACGGGCTTGGGACGACATGAGGGTGAGTCATTAACCCTCTGAGGTCGGCTTTTTTCTTATCAGTGCAAAAGAAACTCAAAACACTCTGTTGATTTTGATCTAACATATTAAGTGTTGTACATCATTAGATCCTGATAAGTGTCTATTTTTTTTGTGGATACTCACAATAAAAACAAAGTGTTGTGCTTTTCGCCAAATAAAGAAAAACAAACATGATGCGCGTTCTGCCTTCTCTCTGTCAGTGAAGTCCATTCTGAAACGCGTCCTAAGATTATTTTTAATTCCGCGAATACTTGTCATACAGGCACGAGTGTTTTTCCATAATGAAGCTTGAACTCTCTTCTTTTAAATGAATGAATTTATATAAAAAAACAAATATTCTCAGCTTATGTAATCTGTATGAAAAGAGAGAGATGTCAGTATTTTTCTTTCCAGCTCATTACACCTAATTACGCGTTAATGTGCCACGCCCACGGAGAGCGCGCGCTATTCAAACGCAAATGATCTAAGACGAGCCGTTCAAACATGCCAACGCCCACCAGCTGGATTATAAAACACATCGTGTTTAGTAAGTATCTTGTACAGCTGTGGACACAGCGTATCCTTTCGCTGTGAGGAATAATACTATCTAATCCTGGAAAATGTACCAGAAGTGCTGGTAGTTTCATTTCGAGGAGCAACGGATCCAGCTGATGTAGTAAGTCATTTATTCTAGTGCTTTGTTCTAATCGTGATATTGAATTTGTCGGACTGTAAACCGCAAAAAGACTGTTTAAATATGAATTGCGTGTCTGTGTGTAGGCTAAATGATGAGTGAATGGCAAAGGCGCGCGCGCTTTGTTTACTACAGTTATACAGCGCGTGTCTGTGCCTTGTTCATTCACTCTCGCACCTACATTAGTAAACGTTATGTTTACATGAACAACACATCTTAGTAGGCTATAGCAATATAGTTTGTATGAGTAAAAATAGACTGAAATATGTTGAAATAAAATGTCTGAATAAGCAACAAGCTGCAAATTCACATGTATATACTAATATATCATACACAATATATTACAGACTAAATATGAATATTTAGACACGGTTTTGTGATTAGTTTTGGATCGATTATAAAGTTTTGACTGTAAAAAAAAAGACTACTGTCACATTAAATAGGTACGCTTTTGTTCACCAATTTCTGCTCATAGTTAAATATACTATAGTATGATGTTTTGTCAAAAATAAAGTAGGTATATTGAATTATCAACTAAGATGTTATTATAGTGTTTGTTCCAATATTCAAACTAATGAAACCTTTTTTTAATGCGTATGATTAAATGTATACTTTTTACAAAGAAATACACTTGAAATATTGTTAAAATTGTAATTGTTGTTGTAATTGTAACCTATTTGTAATTGGTTACAATTTCTAATTGTAAAATATGTATAGGCTATATAGATCATTTCTTTTGTCCTTGCATTCTTTGGGATCCTGTGACACACCTGTGTGAAAGGGCTAATTAATATGCAGCTCATTATGCGGCACATTATCCGGCCTTTGTCTTCTCAGGTGTGAACACGCCTCCACGCATATTGCCTTTCCAAACCAAAGGTCTCTAATAAAATTTAAATCAGTGTATGTGTTTGTGTAAATGATTAGGCAGGATGATTTTCAGATCATTTTGAAGCAAAAATTCTAGGCAACAACACTGATTAGTCAAAAGTCTTGTGGACACATATTTAGTATGTGTTTTGTGGCCTTATTTCAGACACTTTAAGTTTTAGTTTTTTCAATAACCATGCATAAGCAATATTCTCTCAAAAATACAAACATGTTTCATAATTGTTGCTGAGAAATTCCGGTAGCCCCGTTTGTGCTATATTGAGTGAATTTACACCTTTGCCATTAACATGTTTATAAATAACTGAAAAAAGCACAAATGTCAGAGCATGTCAGAACACCTCAAGGACCCCAAAAACCCTTAGACCTCAGAGGGTTAATGACATAATTTTTTTATTTTTGGGTGAACTGACCCTTTAATGTTATAATGGCTGATTCATTCAGGAATTAAGTAAATCTGTCTTTATGAATGGGCCATTGAATCATTGGTTCACCCGATTGATTCGCTCAAAACGCGAATTCATTCATAAACGAAACAAAGCTACGTGTTGCTTCGGAGACGCACAACAGTTCTGCTCTGGCTTTACATGTAGTATTTTCGTTGGCAAAATTGAGCAAAAGCAGACAGTATTGCATCTAAAATATAACACAATATTAAGTTCTTATTTATTGAACTGTTGTATAAAATCAAAATCACATTTGCACTATTCAGGACAAAAACAGCACTCGTCTGATATTGCGCTTGTTACTCGTGTGATATTGCTTAACCATGTCCTATGATATAAATACGAGACAAAAAGTCATACACTGGCATTTTTGCATTAATATCTTGAATTTTAGGGACTTTCTAACTGCATTTTACAGGCTACATAAAAGTTTCCCTGTTTCATGTTTGTCACCAATCAACTATAAGAAATGTATGACCTACGTAGGTCTGAGGCGTGGTGGGTGCGTTAACGTCTCAGGTTACACATGTAACCATGGTTCCCTGAGAGGGGAACGAGACGCTGCGTCCCAGTTGATGCTTTGGGGAACGCCTTCAGCGTGACTGCTTCTAAGCACTAGTGCAACTAGTCCAATCTTGATTGGTGCTGCGTCACCTCGTGACGTGTGCCGGCCTAAGGTGGAAGCTATAAAGGGAAGCCTGTAATATAACAGCATCAGCTTTTGATAGGCTGAAGCAAGCCGCTACCAGGCATGCAGAAAGTATGGCAAGAGGACGCAGGATGCAGCATCTCATTCCCCTCTCAGGGAACCATGGTTACATGCGTAACCTGAGACGTTCCCTTTCGAGGGAACTCACGCTGCGTTCCAGCTGACGCTATGGAGAACGAAATACCCACTTCACCATGCTGACAAATGCCTGTTCTGGTGTGAAGCTGTCCCGGCACAACTCAGGACAAAATAACTTGCGACCCTGGAGTGACCGGAAGGTCCAGGCTATAAAACGTTGAAATGCTGAGCTTTAACCCTCTGGGGTCGGCAATCACGCCGGCGTGATCTGCTCACTTTTTTTCTTATCAGTGCAAAACAAACTCAAAATACTTTGTTGATTTTGATCTTACATATAAGTGTTACACATCATTCAATACTGTTAAATGTCTTCTTTTTTTGTGTACACTCTTATGAACATCAAAACCTTGTGTTTTTGTAAAATAAATAAAATAAACAGGGTGCGCTTTCAGCTCACACTGTCTCCGCAAAAATCTTTCTGAAACACATCCGAAAAATGAACTGTAACTCAATAAATACTTGTCACAGAGACACGAAAGATTTCTCTTTATGAAGCTGAAATTCTCTTCTTTTAAATGAAGTAACTTATATAAAAAAGCAACTATTCTCAGTTGATGTAATCTGTATGAAAAGAGAGAGATGCCGGTCTTTTTCCTTTCACCTAATTATAGCGTATGACGTGTTAATGTGACCACGCCCACTGAGAGCGCGCACTATTCAAACGTTAATGTTGAGGCAAGCCATGAAAACCCCACATCAGAACGCCCTAACCTTTATCTCGTCTTGCTGCGCAGTGAGGAATAATTCCTGGAAAAGTTAACTCAGTTACCTGTTTCATTCGAGGAGCACGGATTCAGCTGATGTAGTAAGTCATTTATTCTTAAGTGCTTTGTTCTAATCGTGTTATTGAATAGTGTCTGTAAACTGCACAAAGACTGTTTAAATTTGAAATGCGTGTCTGTGTGCGAATGAATGGACGAATTCACAGACGCGCGCGCGCTGTGCGTTCATTCACTCTCGCTCCTACATTAGTAAGACTACTGAGATTTGTTCTAATCGCAATATAGAATAGTATCTGTAAAACCAAAAAGACTGTTTAAATATGAATCGGGTGTCTGGGTGTGTGAACAAACGAACGCACAGATGCATAGCCTACTGTTACAGACGAAATAGATTAGAAAGTTTTTACTATAAAATAGACATCAAATAAGCTTTAGTTAGACAGTTTCTGCTCATATGTTAAATATATAGTAGCCAATGTTTTGTAAAAAATAAACTAATCAACTGTTATCCAATGCAAGCTTATAATAGCCTACTTTATATGGAAAAAAAATTCTTTTCAAGATGTTTCCAACTCTAACTTTGAACCAATTCTATACAATGACCCATATAACCTATTTGACCAGGATTTGTTTCCAGGTATGACTAAAAATGGGTTTTTGACTTTCATTTCTATTTTGATTATATGAAGAGTTCAGATGCAAAAGCCTCTAGTGCCATTTGAAATTTTCTTCTAGAATGATAATTTTTATCAAGCTTTTACATTTTAAGTTCAGTAATTTCACTTAAATGACAATTATTAGGTAATCTTCATTGCCATTTAAGTGAAATTACTGAACTTAAATATACAAGCTTGATAAAAATTATCATTCTAGAAGAAAATTTCAAATGGCACTTAGAGGCTTTTGCATCTGAACTCTTCATATATATATATATATATATATGTATGTATGTATGTTGTCCTTTCAATTTTTGCTTGTGTGACACCTGAATGAAAGGCTCATTATTATGCGGGTCAGGTGAGAATCACCTAATTATTCATGATGGGGCTTGGACTGTTCAAGGCCATTCGCATATTGCCTTGGCAAACAAAAAAAAGTTTTTCACAATAAAACCCAATTCACAGTTTTATGTGAATGATTAGGCAGGATGTTTTTCAGAACATTTTGAAGAAAAAACACTAGGCAACAACATCCATTAGTCAAAAGTGTTGTGGACACATATTTATTATGTGTTTTGTAGCCTTATTTCAGAAACTTTCATTTTTAGTTTTTTCAATAACCACGCATAAACAATATTCTCTCAAATATACAAACATGTACATACATATTATATCACATATTATCATAGCCATGTTTGTGCTAAATATAGTGTAATTTCACCTGTGCCATTAATATGTTTATAAGCAACTGAAAAAAACACAAATGTCACAGCATGTCAGAACATCTCAAGGACTCCAAAAACACCTCAGACCCCAGAGGGTTAAAATGATGCCAAACTTGTGCTGAGTGGAAACTCCAGGCATCGCGAAGCGAGCAAAGAAAAAACGGCAGAAAACGTACAAATAAAGATACTTTTAGATGTTTAATTGCCATTTGGAGCATTGGGATCACTATACCAGGGCTTAATGAACTCATTTGTGTGAAAACCTCAAATTCATGACATTTTTCACTTGTTTTGCATGTAGCTCGTGATAAGCCTCTGTGCATTCCAACTCGTTTTGCCAGCACAGGTCACATTTAGAGTTTTGAAAAAAGGCATATGCAGACTTTTAAACAAAGACGCAACTAAGGATGGATCCCGTTCTCAGCAAATTTTCATGTGATCAGTAGTGATGGGCTTCAGACAGTCCAAACTGCATTTAAAGAACTGGCTGTGTAAAAGCATTCATATTTCATATTTGTCTCGCTTCTAAACTAGAGCTCATGAATACATATTACAGGATATGGAAAATTCAACTCAGCAAAGTCCAATGCGTAATATTGCCGTTTCTTATCAAAGCCGTCTGGAAGCCTAAATTATTGTCATCAAAGTGAAACGGTTTTGGGCACCTCCAGCGCTGAGAGCTAAACGCTTTTACACAAACCCCATTAGAGGCTCATTGTGCGCAGATAGCAGCTCTGAGTCGGAGAAAAACATGATGCAAGTCCTTTCGGCCGGCTTGCTCTTTCTTTCACAAACGTGACACCTCTTATTAAAGTGATAAATGGCCTCTACCGATGGGCAGATTTCAGGTGTCAAGAGTTGCGTGGCATTCTGGCCCGACCGTTCCGGGCCAAACTGGAACTCTGTGATAGAAAAAAAAAGCTGATAGAAGCGCTTTCGCTCTCTCTGTCCGTCTTGTCTTGCCGTCTGTCCATCTTTCTAAAGCTATTAAAGGGCTACTTCAGTTCTTTATTTACAGTTTCCTGTGAAGGAAAAGTGTTTACCTGAGGTTCGTGTCACATTGAGACTCAGAAGTGAAGAATTAGTCTAAAAGCGGACTGAACTCGACATGCTTGTGCTTCTCCTGCAGTTTGTGAGACAGATCGATACGAGTGTTTGGGGCGATACGTCACTGTCAATCTGGGAATTGTGGGTAAACTTCCAGCTCTCTCTTCAGAGGGCTGGACACATATCTCGGCATACAGATGGATCGTCACTAGACAGCAGAAGCAGCTGAAGAACTGAGATTGTGTGTAACCTTCATTACTGTACGGTCTTTGGGCGAATTTGCTTGACAGTTGCACTATTTTGCACATGCTACTTGAAATTGAAAAGTTTTATTTCAGTTAATGTTTATTTTATTTCATGTGATGATAATGTCTGTAATTAGGGGAGCGCGGGGCACAATGTAACGCGGGGCTAGTTGTAACACATTTGTTTTAAATACTTCCACACGTGCCAGCATGACGAAACTTGGTGTATTTACTAGTTGCCATTTCAACACTCTATAGAGAAAAAATTGCGCCAAAATTCAGAAATCTTTGCAAGATATCACTGAACATTTATTTAACCATAGCAAAAGTACATTTCTTACTTAAGTTAATTTTTCATCTCTATTTTTTGTGTTTATTTAAAATTAGACAAATCTGATATTATTTTATCTCCAATCTGTTGTTTAACAGTTGATATAGTTCTTTAATGCTTCGCTAACTAGCAGAAGACACTAGCAGGGTTTAAACCCCAGTTGTGCAGTTGGGGCATGTTGTGACACTGCGTTACAATGTGCCCCTATTAGAAATATGCTATTATATTATATAATTTTATGAATTCTATTGAGAAAACATGATAAACGTGTAAATAAAGACTGAGAGTCAATGTTCATAAATTATTAATTATTATTTTGTTTTGAACTATGCTGTATAGCTGTGTTTTCCGGTGTGTTTGTTGTCAAACTCAAAAATTAGTTTATTTTGAATTATTAAAAAATGCCATTATTTTTTATGAAAAAGTTAATAATTGTATTTTATTAAGAAAATATTTTTTATTTTGACTTGTATATTTTTTTTATTAGATCAGATAGCATTTTAAGCTGTCATATGGTAATGTTACAACGTGCCCCTCACATGTTACAATGTACCCCACCTATGGGGCATGATGTCACATTTCACTTACATTCTTTTGAGGTAAATCAAGAAAAAATTAAACACTATTAATAAAACAAAACCACATAATTGTACTAGACATGTGGGAAATTTATGTGGGAAAAATAAATACTCTAAACCCCAAGTAGATTTATACAAACTGAGAAAGTCAAAAAGCGTTACGTTGTGCCCCGCTCTCCCCTACACTGTTATGTTTCCATTACTGTAAACAGTTGCACTAGTTTTGCACATGCTACTTATTTGCAAACATACTCCTGTTTAACCAGGCGCTAAATATTTTTCCCTTTAACGTAGATGAAAAACAGTATGTTGCAATAGTAGTTTGTCCGAATTTGTAGTGTTAATAAAAGTAGTAGGATAAAAGTACGAATGGACACTTTACTATTCCATGAGGCCATGGACAGCTGTAAAGTGATGCAATTGACACTGCATCTGAAAACTTTTGAACAGGATGAAGATGCTGTGTATGAGTCCCTCATTGTCCATTAGTCAAAGTATACATTTTCTCTTTAATATGTTATAAAGTAAAAGTAGAAGTCAACAAAAAAATATTTATATTCGAGTAATGTACAAATATACAAAAACTCTACTTAAGTACAGTAATTAAGAGTTTATACTTTGTTACTATACACCACTAGAATCAAGAGTATGTAAACTTTTGAACAGGGTAATTATTTTTCATATAATTCCACAAAAAAAAAAACAATGACGAGCTGGCATGAACTTAAAGCTGCAGTCCGTAGCTTTTTTTGGGTTAAAAATTATTCAAAATACATATTTGAGAAAATACATAACCAGCCAATGTTCAAAACTATCTGCATGCCTTAGCTCGATTCAAAGCTGTAAGCTTGTAATAATGTTTTTAATTCCAGTGGTACTGGTGGATTTCCTCGGGAGATTCGAGCATGTCTTTGCGTCATTACGTCACATCTGTACACATAAAGAAGGAGTCTCGGCTAGTAGGCTATATTGCGTGTGAGGATGTTGGAGGTGGAGATTTATAGCATTTTCTCACAGCACTTAAAATAATTAAACTTATCAATTTGATGGCGGATCCAGAAAGGTTCAAATGACAATCACCAGTGACAACAGATTCGCCCGCTGTAAAATGCAAAAGACTTCGCTTGGACTTCGAAGTGGCTACAGAAAAAAAAGAGACTGCAACTGGCCCATGCGAAAACAAGGATACATATCGGAAGGACATTACATGTAGTCACGCAATGCTTGCTTACGTTGTTAACATTAACAATTTGAAAACAAAGTATAATTTGCACGGTTTTTCGTGATATGATAACTTATAAGCGATTGTTAGATTTAATCAGCGCGATTTACTGCAATGTCAGAACCAGAACAAAAGTGGATGTTTCTTACTAGTTCAGATTACATTTTCCGGTGAAAATTATTATGTTGCTCATACTTCCAAAAAGAATAATCTGTGATTCTGAATGCCAGGATCCACATTGGAGCGGTGACTGACAGCTGCACAGCACACTCTCCTCAAACATTGTGTTTATCCGTGCTGTGTCAAGGGTGTTGAAGTACAACTCACGTAAAGTTGATAATTCCACGAATGACTGCAATTGCAGATTTCGAACGGAGATGGCGACAAAGAGGAAAAACGCCGGACTGCAGCTTTAATGACTAATGTCACATGGAAACCAGACCCTTCAGAGTTTCTGTTAGCATAATCACATTACTGTTCAATAATAATTTGTAGATAATTAGCATGGCTTGATTAAAATGAAGCTGTTCTCTCTCAGCTGTGTTTTACTCCACATTAAATCATTCTCTAATTCTTCTCTTTTCCTGCATCTGATGCCCTGATACCCGAGGCAGAGACATCCTCAAACAGCCTCTTAATGTATGTGTGTGTGTGTGTGTGTGTGTGTGCTCTTAAATAGCCTACATTTACCTTTGCTGCTCATCCAATCTGCTTATTCAAACATCATTATCACTGTTAATATCTGGTTTGCACAAGAGCAATCTCCTGATCTCCCTCCATTTACAACCGTTCAGTTTAGATTTCTGTTTGGTCAATTTTCTTTTTCTCTTAAACTGCATGTTTCTCTTTCCCGCTGGCTGAAGATCTCTGAAACCACTGAGGCAGAAAACACACACACACACACACACACAAACATGTTTGTTTTTCAACTATGGTGGGGCTTTACATTGACTACTATTGTTTTATCTTGAGCTAATGTTATTTTTTAAGCTCTAAACACTCACACGCACACACACACACACACACACACACACACTGCATTTCTGCGCTTTGTAAAATTTTCATTAGGACGACATTTAGTATGTTTATTATTATTTCCTCATAGGAATGTTAGCTGCTAGTTAATTTGCAGTTTTACTATCATTGTGAAGAAAGCATTTGGCCAACAGAGTTAAATCCTGATCCACTCACAGAATTTGCTGCTACTGTCACTGCATGTTACGGTTCATGCTGCATTAAAGTCAGCATGAAACGGAAGTTGAAATCATCTTTTCTTATATTGTGATGTTTATCTGAGTGAAACGGCTTCTGTTCAAATAATTTATAATAAATATTGCAACATTTCATTAGAAATGCACAATAACGATGTTATTTATTGCGAATAATGTGCACTGATGAATCATTTGCTGTAAGACAAGATGTCACTATGACTGTATGTATTTACGGAATCAATTTGGATGTCAATTCAATCACAGTAGTTGTGCACCATGTTGTCTTCTGTTCTATCTTCTACATACCTGTATTACATGCTGAATTGTGGCATTAAGAACATAAAATGACTGTAATATAAATATGATTCAGCACATAATTACATTTCATAACTGAAAAGGGGTGTCCCAGGGGAACATTCTCAGAACTTTGGTTAACGTTCTGGCAAGGTTCTCTCAAAGTTACGAACAAACGTTTTTCCACTTGTAAGCCCGTCTAAATTGGTCCAATGGCGGTATCCGATAGAACGGGTGTGTCACATACCTCAATGGCACTACACTTCCCAGCATCCCTCATGTCCCCCACCTGCACACTACCAGCCATATCCTGATCACCGATCACCTGCTCGTCATCAATCACCATGGACACTAATGATCATCCCAGCTGTCTGTCATTGTCTTGTTATTATCTGTGTATTTAGTTCCATTCTGTTCAGTCAGTCTTCGTTCGATCTCTGTCCTACTAGGTGTCTGTGAGCCTTCTGCCTGTCTGTATCTGTTTATATTATATTGGTAGTAAAAGTTTGCATTGGAACTTGCATTCGCCCTCGTCTTCCTCTGCCAGCACCGCACCGTGACACCGTTACTGTCTTTCCTTTCACGCAACACAACAAGATTACATGAAATACATTTTCTCATATGTATTACCTCGTTATTTCATCTGACGTAAATGAAAAAGGTTTTAATGATATCTGAGCATCATTAAATGTAAGCAAATGTTTGATTATTCCTTTTAACTCTTTACTTATATTTTGCCCGTTCATGTTAGCTATGTCGCTCTGAGGTCCTCACGCCTTCTGCTTAACGCGGGTCTCACGATCACAAGCTCGTCAGTTTCGGTCACCAAACAGATAATTGGCTATATACCTGAGATTGGTTGCATTCACACTTACACAATCAAAGATACTTTGGTATAGCCCCAGTGATTGCATACACTTGAAATGAAAGTAACGTTTACTTCAGGCAGAGGTATGGCCACTATTACAGATATAAGTTGACCAACATTACTTCTCTTATAATAGCTTTGGATTGGCCATGCCTGTGGTGTCCCACATACACTTATCTAAAGTAACATTAAATTAAAATAGAGGTAAGACACACCCAAATTTAGATTGCTCAAGCAGCATTTTTGCTGTTCTAAACGGAAAATCACTTCTTGTCTTTGCGAACCACGTACACTTGAATTAGTGCCAAATATTAGTCGTCACTAATCTGATGCAAAACTTGCGGTAACATACGAATCCATTTAACAATTGGGAAAACAATTTCAGTCAGTCGGAATAAAATCAAATGTAACAATTTATTATGTCAGGTAAATGTATCATGCCAATTTCATAATCAGTTCAAAGATAATAAATACAAAACATCAAATGCTCTGGAATAAAAAGAGAAGATGCGAACCTGACATTATAAAATACATAATGCGGAGTGTCTTGCATACACTCCGCATCACTGGCTAAATTGAGTAACAAATCGCCCTGAGCCTCTTGTTGCATTTCTGTAAAAAAATGTAAGCTAGTACAACAACAAAAATATCCAAATTTCCACTAGCTTTTTCTTGTTGACTCAACTTTTGTAAATAACAGTTATATGAACCGAAAGTTGTCTGAAGTTGTCTGTGAAAAAAAGAAAAAGAAAAAAACATTTAGTTGAGTCATCTTGACATTATTTCTTCACTGGAGAGGTGCAACTATACTGTAATAAATCTTTTGTAGTTTAGCCAATTCAACATGTTTTGTCTATTGGAATTTTTTTATTGAAAATCATTTGGTTGGTCAGTTTGGCTTTTTGTATGAGTTAGTGGTCTTTGTAACAGTAATTAGAAAAACACATAATTTGTTGCTAAGAAAGAAAGAAACCAAGATGATCAAGTTTTCAGCCTCATAAACTAGAATAAATCCCTAATCTTATTTCTGACCATAAGTGTTTTTTTTTTTTATTAATATTTTACCAGCAAATCTTTCAACTACAAAAGATTTGTTACAGAATAGGTGGATCTCTCCAGAAAACAAATAAAGTCAAGTTGACTCAACTAAACGTTTTTTTTTTTTTTGTGTGTGTGTGTGTCACAGACAACTTAATTTCAGTTCGTATAACTGTTATTTACAAAAGTTGAGTCAACAAGAAAAATCTAGGGGAAATTAGTACCAAGATTTTTTTTGTTGTACAAGATTTTAACAGTGTGGATTTTTGCTGAACCAACAGAACGAAATCAGTCATTTAAACTTTTTTCAAGTTTCGTTTTTTACAGTGGTGGATTTTTGCTGAACCAACACAACAAAATCAGTCATTTCAACTTTTTTCAAGGAAACATTTGCTAACAATGGAAATTTGCATTCAGAGTTTACACCCACCTTTTCGGAGTAGAATGCCATTTGCCTGGAATACACACCCTCCTCTGTGTGCAAGTTATCTCTAAACTCTTAAAAACTGTATTTCTTTGGCAATGAGACTTTTGTACCTGTCGCACTGAGACCAAACATGTATAATACTATGATAATTATTCACATTAAACCATATAGATTTTTGGGGGAATTTTGGTGATCTCAGCATGAGAGAGAGAAGTAATGGGGGAAGAGGGAAAGAGATGTAAATTAGGATGATGCTAACTTCACACGAGAGAGTTTAAATGTTAATTTCCTTTGTTTTCTCTTCCAGTTTTTCCAGTCTTACACAGTAACATGAACAGAACAGTCTTGCAAAGTTATCTGGCATTTAATAATTTCCTCGAAATATTATTTATACATCGTCCATGGAACACTTTTTGGTGTCATTGTTACAGTGTAATTATTTTAAATAATATTTATGTACTGAGTAATATTAAATAACGACATGTACTTACTATGGGGTTAGGGTAGGATTATTTAGTTGCATGTAATTATGCATAATTTATTCTTACTACTATTATAAGTACAGTACATGTAACATATGTAACAAGGACACTGTAAAATAAAGTGTTACCAACTTTTTTTTCCAAATGTTTTAGATGGACGTTCATCTAATGTTTTTTTTTTTTTTTTTTTTTTTACATAATAATGTTCTCTGAAACATTCCCATGTTTGCAAAATGATAACAATCTCTGTTAACATTTTTTTTATGAAAAAAAACACATTTTAAAAACATTTTAAAAAGTAAACATTCAGAGAACATTTAAACATAATGTTTTTATAAGATTAGCAAAATATTCTCATGGCATACTTTTGAATAAGGAAGAGATAGAAGAGATTGATAGGCAGATGTCAGATGAACAGCCTGAGAACTTTATCTTTTTAAATAAAAACACATGGACATTTGCAGTTGAAAAAAGGTAATACATTACAATATATTTTATTGCAATACTCAGCATATCGCAAAATGTTTAAAATCACAATAATATTGTATACGGTGGCTTAAGACCTGTGATAATATCGTATCGTGGAGCCTCAGGTGATTCCCACCCATACTGCCTTCTTCATATTATTTGCTACATTATGGCATTAAGAACAAAATGATTGTAAAGCTTAATGTGGAACACACACACACGAGCAGCATGTTCGTTCCAGAGCCCAGAAAACATTTGGACAAATCCAGCTCCCAGCTAAATGTGTTGGTCTGCCAAAGCTCTGAGAGCATCTCTGGAGCTCCTCCAGCATCCTCTGGTTGTGCGGCCGCAGGAATATTACTGGGTTGGATTTGTTTACTGGAACTGTCACAGGAGTTCATCATTGCAGTAAAACGCTTTAAAAGAGCCGTGATTTGTAACATTCCTTTGGCGTAAATGCAAACAACTCTGGTTTTTCAGTCAGGTGCTGACTGCGTCACCCACAATGCCTTGTGATTGTGAAATGCCGCAGCGCCGTGGCTTTCGGTCTAATTTATTCATCCACTTTCAACGAAAGCCATTTTCCCCAGTAGAGAGAGACTAGCGTAATTATCCTAATTAGTGCTAATTCAACATGGCTGAGGCCATTTTTGTAATGAGCAAAAATGAGAGAGCTCAGAGAGGGAGGGTCTCCGGTCACCGCCTCCCTTTGTTGCCACAGTAACCGTTTCCGTAGTGACCCGCTCTTGACAGTGATGGGAAATGAAGAGGGGTTAATTTCTCTGTGAAGGGGCACAAATTAAAGCTGAAATGAAAGAGAAAGTCAAATGCCTCCTGTTTGCAAATGAACTTCTGACAGCTGTTGGCAAAAAAAAAAATATACAGCACAATGAACAGATCCACTACCAAATACAGCTTCAAATCAGACAACATATCAACATCACAAACCAACCCTTGTGAAAAACATACACTTTAGCATATACTTTACAAATAGTGTTTGTTACAGAATAATATATTTAAAAAAAGGCTTAACTGTGAACTGCATGTAATGTTTTAAGACTTAACTGCATGTTCATTGCAATGAATAAAAATGTATTATAGTGTAAATTGATATGAAATTAGATTAGACTTTTTGACCCAGTTAAAGTCCCTGTAAAGGCAATTCTAAACACATTATAAATGTTAGAAATGTATTGCTAAAACACATTACAAAGACTGTGAACTGTGAAGTACTGAATTGTGGAGTTAGACCGTTAAACAGTTTTTCACCATTGCTGTGTTCAGGATTCTTTGGGCGCCCCTACTGTCGATGACTCACTGGAGCCACTGAGGCTGGCCCCTCCGCTAACAATAGAGCACATTCGCATCAGTTCACCTCTCAATCGCGTTACTACAGCCTATAGTTTGCTAGTAGCTACCTATGCCTTCGTCACGGAATTGTGTATTACCTGGATGGTATCACTTACAAAACAGATCGGTGTCCTTATTTAAATTTCCAAAAAACGATCATATCAAGAAGAGGTGGATTAATTTTGTGAAGAGACACCTTGATGGAGAGCTGAGGATCACCGCCAACACCCGCCTCTGTAGTCATTTTACACGGGATAGTTTTATAAACTTTCGTCGGAGACAACTGGGATTCACTGATAATCCGCTGTTACTGGTGAATGGGGCCGAACCGACTATCTCCGCCTCGGCCTTCATCCTCCCGTCCCGAAAGCAGTATCACTTAATATCACTGTCGGCAGCTTTTCTGCGAGTGGGCGTGATTTCAGCGCAGCCATCAGACATGCTCTCAGCATTTGAGAGCAGAGAATACTGCTAATTTTTTCAAGATTTTGATAGCTTATTTTATTTACTTGGCGGCTTTTTTATCATTCAAATTTGGCTGGCTGGCTAATAACAAACTTTTCTGTGGTGTTACAAACTCAGAACACATACTTAATTTTGACTTTACAGGGACTTTAACTGTCTGGGGTCTGATGTGTTTTCTGGGTCCTGGAGGTGTTCTTACATGCTCTGACATTTGTGTTTATTTCTGATACTTGTGACATTTTCATGGCTAAAGTCTGATTACACTGTATTCAGCACAAACTCTGCTACAGTAATATGTCAGCAGCATGTATGTAAAAGTTTTTAGTTTTGAGATAATGACGTTTATGCGTGGTTTGTGAAAAAAAACAAAAAACAAATATCACTGAAATAAGATCATAAAACCCTTACTAATTATTTCTTCACAAGACTTTTGAAAATTGTATCACGTAGCCTAGAATATTTGCTTCAAAACTATGTGAAAATCATCCTGACTACTCATTCAGATAAGTCAATAAAGTCTTTTAGAATGTGTATGACGTGTTTTGGGTAAGAAAGCTTTATGCGAGAAGGCGTAAACCACTGTGAATCTCTCATTATTATGTATGCTTTTCACACCTGAGGAAGACAAAGACCCCTCCCATAATGGCCCTATGAGGGTCTATCAGGCTCTATCATTAGGAGCCTTGCACAAAGAATGAGGAGAGCCTTAAAAAGAATGGCTTTTTGATTGTTTAGATTTATTTACAACACAACATAATCCAAAGATGCACAACAAATGACAAAAAAGCACATTATTGAACACACTGATCTTTAGATCACACACACTCTGTTCAACAGAGACCTTTGTGACATTCCTGAAACATAGTACATACCTGTCCATGTTCCATTTACCATGTTCATGTACAGACTACAGAGACTCATGTGAATGTCAGCAGGACTCAGTGGCTCAGTGGTCCCTGTAAAAAAACAAAACAACAGTAAACAAAAAAACAACTGTGAATGCTGATATCAAGAGAAAGGCTGCACAATTTTGGGAATACAGTTGAGATTTGTCTGGTTAAAATATCTTTTTACAATTTATAAACTACACACACACACATATTTAATGAACACCAGGTGTGTTGTGCAATGCATATAGCCAACGTGTATGGCTGCATAAAATAATAACAATAGTCTATAGCAGGCGGCCTAGTAACACTACACTAGAGACAAATTTATTGATATGTTACTTCAAATGTTTACAATCGTTATGACGTTCTGACGTAAACCATGAAACCTAATGTTTGGTGCGTTTTGCTTTTCAAACGCAGAGAAAATTTACTGGATCGAGCAACTATGAAACATTATTGTTAACATATTATACATATCTAACGTTGCGTTTGAGCAGATATCCACAAATACTGTATTTAACAGTAAACCCGGATCTAAACATTATAATATTCACCATAGTAGAGTAAACACTACAGGCTACTAGCCTACTATATCATGCTGTGTTTTATTATCAAACATAAGAACAACCTTGTGTCGTACATGAATGTATATTTCGCATTGAAAGGTATGCCTGCCTGTCTATAGTTCATATTTCAACATGTTTCTGTCGATTTCATACATTTTAGTCTAGCAACAGCTTAACTGCAATTCAACAATAACACTAATATTATTCATAATACATTTCTTACCTTACATCTTTCTTGTCTTCAAATCACGATCTTCTTCTTCTTCTGAGGTAAGTTAAATCCAATGTAAAATCACAGCGTGTTTTCCAACCTCGGCGAAAAGCATTGGACTGATGAAGTTTGGTGCGTTGTTTTTGAGGTAATGAGGGCGTTCGCGTTCCTTCACGTGGATATTTGCATATCAATCTCTTTTGCGCGCATGGGCGTGGTCGAATTGAAAATAATGAGCAAGCGTTTGAGAAACTGGAAATCTTGTTGGTTTTATACAAATTACTTAAACAGAGAATATTTGTTTTTGTTTTGAATCAGATAATTTAAAAGTACACACTTACATGTTTATAAAGATACATGGCTCATAAATGTGAGACGTGTATTCGCTGAGTTGTTTCAGTTTATAGACGTGCTCAAGAAAAAAAAAAGTTCACTGAGACGGAGAGACACAACGCATACCCCGTTTATATTCTTTATTTTACAAAAGCACAATGGTTTGTTTTTATTGTAAGTGGACACATACAAAAATAGACATCTCACAGATTCTTTTTTCATGTTTTTTTTTCTTCTGTATGACCATAAATGACGGAGTATTTTAAGTCTATGTTGCTGCTATGTGAAAAAAATCGAGCAAATCACGCCGGCGTGATTGCCGATCCCAGAGGGTTAAAGGGTTAGTTCACCCCAAAATGAAAATTCTGTCAGTAATTACTCACTCTTATGTTGTTCCAACCGCGTAAGACTTTCGTTCATCTTGGGAGCACAAATTAAGATATTTTTTATTAAATCTGAGAGCTGGATCACTCCGCCATATGCTTCTAAGGGATCGAAACTTGCAGGCCCAGAAAAGTTAAAGACATCGTTAAAATAGTCCAAGTGATTACAGTGGCTCAATCTTAAATTTATCAAGCGACGAGCATGCTTTTTGTGCACAAAAAAACAAACAAGACTTCAGGTAGTGTAACTGCGCAAAGCTTCTGTGTTGTACGTCACACGCATCACACACATGACCAGCGCCGGCCAATAGTGAGCTGTAAGGAACTCAGCTTTTTGGAAATATTAATAATCAATAATAACTTATTATTATTAATTATGAATATTTGGGTCAGTTAATTGGATTAACTTGATGTGGCTGAATTAATATTACAATCAATTAATCAGTTCGTCCAACAAACTCTTTTGATTATTAATTTATTCTAAGAAAAGGGTATCTTCCATGGCCACAGAAGAATAATTATTTCTTAGCATGTACAGCACTTTGAGCAAGTAGCAAAACCGCGATCGTAAAAGTGACTTTTTATTGCAAACAAAACAGAACCAAATACATACTATGTACAAGTTTTATTAACTAAAAATAGAAATTTATATGAATATAAATAAACAAAACAACATACACACATGAATACATAAATAGGTGAGTGGTAGAACGAAACCGAAAACGGAGCTATTGAGAAGTTCCATGTAACTATATGAGAAGAACATCAGCATTTCATTTTCAAAGCATCAAATCAAAAGTATACTTGCATGCCTGGGTAGCGTACACTATTATCAAAGTTGTTAAAAACTGAAGTTGTTGATAATTCTGCGAGTGTCAGATGTTGAAGTCTCAATCATTTTCTTCTTTGTTGGATGAAGAAGATATGATGAACTTGTATGGTGGGTTAGAGCCCTTGTTACAAACTCCTAAGATTGTCCTTGGTTCTTTGTGAGAGAGTGCCCTCTCTCTTCCATGAGGCCGGATCTGGTTGGGATCCAGGCCTGCTGGGAGGCCTCTGGGCCCCCATTGAGGGGGAAAGGGGGTTCCCCCCGTATCAGGCAGTGTTTGCAAGGATGAAAACTACCAAGAGAAAGCGGTCACTGTTGCCTGCCTCTGATATAGTCTTAGAAAAGAACCAACCCCTAAGGTTTGAATGGACCAATGAGTAAGGTGACATGTCCGATAGGGGAAGGTTGCTTTCAAATAATTTACGAGTCTTTGTCCCAAGCGTGATTATACCTTCATTAATGCTCAGATAGATATAACACATCCACACTGCATTCTAGAAGAAGGTGATGTACATCAAAGTGTGTGTCATTAAATGAGGATTAATTAGGTAGGAGGCATGATACAGGTGAGGTTACATTGACCGTTAGTTGGTTGTATACCCAGGTACATACCATAATATATACATAATAGTACACAAGACAGTAAATCATTTACCCAATGTTATGACGCATGTTCATTTATAGATCCGTTAGTCTATGATTAATGCAGAAAAGTCTGTTTTAAAGAAGGTTTCTGTCTTCCCATTTTCTCTCTCTTAGGCATGTGGCCAAAGGAATGTGGTCGTAAAAACCTCCTTATCAGCCCTGTAACATGACACTGTTTCAGCCCTGGTGTTTGTTTCATAAACCTTTTTATATAATGAATAATTAGTGTGTGTCTGACGGATCCAGACCCTACAGATCTTTCGATCTTCAAGGATGGTAAAACATAATAAAAATACACTTTACTTTTTATTTCGTTACATATTCTTGTTGTTCAGCCCAAACGCATTCAGGAGGTATCAAGAACGCTATGTAACAGTTATGGGAGTCACCAGTTAATTTTAAAATGCATAATGAAGGCATTTATACTTTACTTCATGCTACGATAAAATCATAGTTATTCCAATGTGACATGGACAAACAGACACACATAAAAACACATCGAATATATCTGGTTAAATGTCTTTAAAAAGAGAACTTCTTTCTCCTTAGCAAGAATCATTTTCTTTGGGACATTCCAATGGGTCGTAGAATTGCTTGGAACTGGACACCACTTGGGGTGTATGGGGGGGTGCTCGTGTGGGTGTGTGTGGGTGGGTGGGTGGGGGGTGGGGGGACGACTTTCCAACTGTGCGGTTGAAGATGCCCACCTGGGAGACTCCAGAATCTCTACAGAGCCTACGTGTGACGTACAACACAGAAGCTTTGTGCAGTTACACTACGTGAAATCTCGAGGCCCACAGAGAAGGAAATGAATAGTTGAATAAAGTCATTATTTTTGAAATTTTTTTGCGCACAAAAAGTATTCTCGTCGCTTGATAAACCTAAAGATAGAGTCACTGTAGTCACTTGGACTATTTTAATGATGTCTTTAACTTTTCTGGATCGTCAAGTTTTGATCCCTTAGAAGCCTATGGAGGAGTGAGACAGCTCTCAGATTTAATCAAAAATATCTTAATTTGTGTTCCAAAGATGAACAAAAGCCGTACAGGGTTGAAACAATATGAGGGTGAGTAATTACTGACAGAATTTTCATTTTGGGGTGAACTATCCCTTTAATATTACTTCTATTGTCTCTTCTACTTCTATAAATATGGCAGAATATAATCCCAATATTAATTTGATGCAAAAAAAAAAATTAAACTGTACAATTTTTAATCTCATTGCAATGACACAATTCAAATACAGCAGGGGAATTAAGTTTGTGCTCACTTGCTATCCTATTTTTTTTTCCAAAAGGCCAATAACAGATCGATCCTACGCCAAACTCTTACCTAACTAATTTATTTAAAATTTCGCCATTTTACAATTCATGCAATCAGAAAAGCTTGCAATTGGTAGCGTATAAACTCTATGTAGCCCCCACACCTTTTCAGCGCTGCGCTCATTGTGTTCTTTTTTTCCGGTTTGTATTTCCACAGCACGAAGGGAATCTCTTACAGATTCATGATTGAACCGCTCCTTTTAAAATATTCCCGGTCTATTGACATTTGTTTTGACATCTACTTCAAACATTACAACGCCCATGATAACTTCCGTTAACTCTACAATTCATACTTTGCAGTCATGTGACTACCATGGATACCTGGCGGGCAACAAACGCTGACAAAATGGCGACAAACAGTGGCCAGCCAGGGGAATTGGAGCCTTGCAAATTTCCAATACTACAATCAATTAACTATTTAGACCATATGTCACTGAATGTTAATATTAGATATCAAGAAAAGATTAACATACTCGGAACGTGTGATCCGTACACAGCACCCGCTGATGTTTTCATTGCTTTGAAGCTGGCAAAGTCTCTAACGTTACCAGACTTGGAGTTTGGAGATATTTACATAAGTTATATCTTATAGAGAATCCGTCACCTTACACCGCACAAAAAATGAAAGCCTACAAAAGTACAGATAGCTATCTTTTTTTCAAGAGTGGATGGGTTAACAACGCTGTCGTATGGGAGGTGAAAAACAGGAATATCTTCATAATCAAAGCAAAGGTCCGTTTGCTAATGTTTGCTGCTATACACAAAGTGACATCTGTTCCATCGTCTGATGAAGTCTTCATCTGAATATGTACACCCTGCCTGCCGGCGAATGACAGCTTGATAAGTAGTACAAAATAAAAACTTATGCCAACTGTATCATATGGCTAGCATCCTGCTCATATGGCTAGCAGGATGTCAAACATTGTAGCCTACCTGCTTATCCTCTCCACATAGCATCAGAAAACAGACAAGAGCAGCGAAATGCGTATAATCCTGTTAGCAATCTGTTAGGCTGTAATGTAGTATAGTAAGAAGTGTACAATAGTATGCATGCAAAGTAACTGTAAGTAATAAGTAGACGCAGTACAACAGTAACGTGTCATTCATTCTCCATGTATTCATCTTCTCATATCATATCAAATCAAATCAGGTAACGGTTACAGATGAACGCGTTCTCGCCACCTACTGGCGAACATGTAAGCACATTTATGTTAAGATTACACGATTGACATAGTGCATCCAATCGCACAACAACTATCTGGCATGTCGTTTACACCTCAAAACACCAACTTTTGTATATTAAAACTAGGGACATCCTGGCACGATCCTTGATTAGTTTACTGGGTTTTGTTGCTAGAGAACGACGTTCTTGCCCGCCAGCCAGTACTTGTGACGTCACGTGCAAAGTATGAATAAGTAAATCCAATTCACTAGCTAATTGCTCTTCGTCAGTGATGCCATTTAAATACAGAGCTACCGCAAAAAAAAAAAAAGTTCAAACAGTGCAATACATCAGCGGTAGTTTTAAATGTATTCATCGTCATCAGGACAGGTGATGGTCCGTGCAAGAGGATCCAGTGGCTCTACCTCCTGTCTTCGTCCTCTTCGCTCCATCTCGGCCTGTTGACTTGTTGGCTCCATCCTGGCTTCTCCCACCTTCGGCTCCCCCAGAGACCCTTGGACTTCCGGCTCCATCTGGTTCCCCTTGTCCAGCTGGCTTCCCCTTGGTCAGTCATCACTCTGCTTCGGACTTGCGGGCCATCCGCTACACTTCATTCCTCCACCCCTACATCTGCAGTGGTCTTTTCCTTCCCCTCAGCATTGCCTCTGTCCTCAGGCACACCGGCTCCGCCTCAGCCCTCGGGTACTCTGGCTGCACCATGGCATTGCCGAGATCTCCAGAGCCAGCGATGTTGCTTGAGTCCATCGGCTCTCCGTCTGTGCCAATAGATCCATCTGCTGAGTCTCCGTTGGTCGTCCCGCAGATGCCATCAGTCATCGCTACACCATCTCGGCTCCTTGAGTCCGCCGTGGGCTGTTGGCACTGGTGAGCTCTGGGTCTGCGCCACCAAGCACCCTACATATGCGCCTCAGGGAGTTAGTCGCCATCACCATCCCGTCACTCTAGCCTCTCACCATCACTTCTCCATCTCCTCGTCCACCTCCAAAACCCCCTCCAGACCTTATGGCGTGAGGTTGCGCCTTACTGGAGGGGGGTGTACTGTCACAGTCATGTTTGGTTTGTCTTAGTTTTAAACTGTGCCTTTTAGTTTGTTTTCATTCATGACATGTGTTCCTTTGTTTAGATTCTCTGTGTTTTATAATACATCTGTACATCTGTACACCAAACACAAACTTTAAAAAAAAAAAAAAAATGTCACAGGGCCCTATTATTGTTCAAAAATGTAATTAATTATTCAATTGATTACATCAAAATATTCTATGGAAATTAAATTGTTTAGAGATGATTTTTAATTATTAAAATGTAGTTAAACCATTAAAATGGAATCCAGAAAAATTTAATGGGAAAAAAAAATGGAAAAAAAAAGTAAGTAAAAAAGTAAATACAATTTGGTAAAAGTTCAAATGAATTTCACAGAGCCCTCTACATGTCTCTAATCTTCTGATCTGTAGATGTGCCCATTCTTCAATGTGCATATGAGGAATTTTTCTTAACCTGTTTTATTGTACAGCAGGTAAAAACGGTGCGGGATAATGCCGGTTCACGTGGCTACGCAGACGTAGACGTAATTCTGTATTATACATTTTTAAGACCAGACAAGTAGTTTGTTAAGGGTTGATTTGTGAAGAAAGACTACATGCCTGCACACATATATATTCAAACACGAATACCTATGGACCGAACACGTGATGCGCATGTGCGCGCCGTCTGTGTTTTCACGTTTTTGAGGTTTGCGCAGAGATAACGGATAATCGTTTGCACCTTCGAACCTATTTCAGGGAGTGCGTTCTCGAGACACCAGGCACTGTTTTGTGCGGATGGGCGGCACAAAACTCCAACGTTAAGAGTTTTTCTGTTGGTGTAATGTCAGCGGCCCCTAAGTTAATAACTAATGAACTTCTCAACGGAAGTGAATCAATCAAAACAAACTTTAGCTGGACAATACCTTTATCCTAATGCTGTTGTAAAGCCTAAACAATCTGTTACGGTAATTTCTATTATAACTGTTAATAAGCTGCTTTGAAACAATCCATACTGTTAAAAGCGCTTTATAAATGAAGGGGACTTGACTTGACTTAGTCCACGTTCTTTGAATATTGATTATGAATATAATAATAATGATGATTATACTGTACATGTTGCAATAATGACCATACATGTCCACTGGCACAGAATGGCTGGAGCTGAGTCGACATTTTCATTATATTCTCTATAAAAGCTGAGTGACACGCTGCTGCGGGGGATTGTAGGATTCCCAGCGGGGAGCACATGACTGCTGAACTTGATGCAAAGTAATGGATTTAGTGCTGAGAATCACATCGTTGAATGTTACTGTGTTTAATGCAGGTTTCAAATGCAGTTCAAATGGACTGGCTGGACTAATAAAAGTGTATTAAATAGGCACATTGGGCTGTTGAGAAGAAAGTATTTGTTTTTCTCAGCTGTAAACATGCACATGTGGTCAAGTTATTATATTATGAGTTATAATTTTTATTATGAGTTATAATATTTAAATGAGCTTAACTGTCTTTAGTTTCATTTTCATGGACTTTTAGTTTGTTTCTCTTTGGTTACCCGTATCCTTTGTTTTACTTTCCTGTCAGTCAATAGTTGTCATGGATATTCATTTACATTTACATTTTACATTTAGCAGACGCTTTTATCCAAAGCGACTTACATCTGAGGGCTAAACCGAGCGAGTCATCGTGAATAGACAAAAACAATGCAAGAAGTGCTCAAAATACAAAGTTCATATTCATTCAATCATCACACATGTTCGTTATTTAGTCATCATCACTTTGTATTTTAGTTCTTTGTTCTTAGTTGAGTTGTCAAGTTTGTTTTATTTAATTAATCCTTTTTTTGAGAGAGAGAGAGAGAGAGAGAGAGCCGATTGTCCTCGTTGTGAGCAGTTTGCTGGATGCTATTTCAATAGAAAAATGTAATATATTTTCTTTCTCTCTCTCACACACACACACACACGCACAAACACACACACACTCAAACATGAGGCTTCCTGAAGACAAAGAAGCTGGTGATGTTTATTTCAGGCATCTATTTATGGTCTTTGGCTAATGAAATCGGCATGTTTCCAAATGTACTTTAGACATGGCTCACACAGAAGCGTTCCCATAGTCAGTGTCATGATGCAGCGTCAAGTGCCTTAGAAAGGGAACTGCATTTTCTGTATTTCATTTCTGGTAAAAAAAAAAAGAAAAAAGAAATGGACGCAAACGTGCACAAACCCTTCACATAGATCAGCAATCAGAATGAGCAAAATTGGATTCAATTTTAACAACATAAGAGGGAATAAAAAATTTGAACATCTGTAATGTGAAA
Organism: Tiaroga cobitis; assembly: GCA_030578255.1. Classification (NCBI taxonomy): domain Eukaryota; kingdom Metazoa; phylum Chordata; class Actinopteri; order Cypriniformes; family Leuciscidae; genus Tiaroga; species Tiaroga cobitis. Next base: position 52,354,985 of record CM060597.1, read on the forward strand.
TAGCTTATTCAGGGCAGTACTAGTTTAAAAAAAAATATCCCATGTTGTTGTTATTTTATTTTTTTATTAACATTTTGCAGGTTCTGCAAGGTGTTTGTGAACAAAAATGTTATTCCCCGATTCACAACCCACCACATCTGTTTTCATCTGAAGTATTGCCAAACGTGTTTGATTTTGCATATTTCAGCCTGCATGTATAGTTTTAACCTACGTTATGGGCCAAAATCGGCCTCTCAGTGTAGTAAAACCTGACTTCACGAGCACATCCTAACTGACCCTGATGTTTGTCGATAATGGAAATGAAATTTAAAAGTTCAAAAATACAGAAACTGAAGACAGAGTTTAATTTGCTATAAACCCTTAATCTTGAGGTTCTTGTTGGAGGTGTGGATCAGTTTTAAGGACACGCACACAGAAATATCTGACAATATAATTTCTATCCAGAGAGAAATGTCTCTATTCATCCTAAATTTCATTTATTGAGGCTTGCTGGTCACATTTTGTGTTCCTCCAAGCATATAATCAACATTTCTAATGAAAAATAACAACGTTACGGCACAATTATCCTAAAATGTCAGAGTCGCTTTTCAATACGACTACTGCCAAATGAAATTCAAATGAGTCATCATTATGCATATTTTTATTTCTACAAGATACAGATGAAACATCATAACAATTACATATCTGACTGGCATGTCAGTGATTAAAGGGATAGTTCCCAAAAAATTAAGATTCTGTCATCAATTTTCAAATGAGGGTGCACACATGATGCCGTTTCTCCATGTCGCTTTTTTCTATACTAAAACAGATCAACGTGACCATGACTGACAAAGCTTTTTTTTTTTTTGCCCTTTTTAGAGTTTACAGTCGTGGTCACTTAGATCTGTTGTTGTATCTGTTGCAGCATGAAGATTCACAATGTATATATAATGGGGTCTCTAAGACTCTTTAAAAAAACAACAACAAAAAAACTTTTTATTTAGCAGGGATGCGTTAAATTTACCAAAATGGGCATTTGTAATGTTACAAAAGACGTCTATTTCAAGTAAATGCTGTTCTTTTGAGCTTTCTGTTCATCAAAGAATCCTAAAAATAATAATAAGAAATAATAAGAATAATTGATCAAATTTTCCTTGAGCATCAAATCATCATATTAGAATGATTTCTGAAGGATCATGTGAAAGTGAAGACTGGATAAATGATGCTGATTTAGATTTGCACCACAGGAATAAATTACATTTTAATATAAATTCACATAGACATAGTTATTTTCAATTGTAATAAATAATTAATAAAAAACTATTTTTAAATCTCTCTCTTTCACACTTTTTAAAGAATCACATAAGTTTAATCATGATGACCGTTTGTATATTTTCATATAGTTTCTCATATGGAAAGTTTGTGGGGTTTTTTGTGCAGGTCTCCGGAGGGAAAATGTTCCATTGACTTTCAATTCTGCAACCTCAAAGTAAGATCAACCAACACACACACACACACACACACACACACACTCTACTGTCTCTGCTGAAGGCTGCCTGCGCCGTCAGGATTTGATGGAGCTGTGAATATGGATCTCTTAATGCTCATCTGATGGGCGAGTGTGATCTGTATTTGTGATCATTGGTGTCTGTTTGCATTGTTTTGCACAGAGACGATCATCAGTGCTGATTTGGCACACACTTGACTGCTGAATTTATCTCTATAATGTGCTGTTGTTTCTTGTGTTTGGTCTTGATTTCTTGCAGATGTTAGAGATCTCACTGATGAACGATCAAATACATTAATTTGCCACCATGTCTGAGATGAACAATAGATCCGGTTCTTCAGGACATGTCATTTGAACAGATCTGCATCCACTCTTATTCATCTTTAATCGAGCCTAAAAGCCCAATTTATACTTCTGCGTCCAACTCACGCCGTAGCTACGTCGTACCCTGACGTGCACCTCTCCAAAAATGTAACAACACGTCAATTCTACGCAAACGCTGTGATTGGTCTGCTAGAACCCCTCCCTAGGGTTCTCTTTCATCATCTCGTTTCGAGATCCACCTATGGGAAGGGCATCCGTACCTGACCTCTGCAGAAGCATCCAATTGCACCAAGTCTGGCTAACAGACAGAAGTGCGCACCCAATGCCAGGTGAGGCCACACCCCTTTACCTACGGGCATATCACAGCTGGGCGCGCTGCTATTCCTCAGTTGACATTCGCTTCTCGCGATCTCTGCATTGACACAGTTCGGTTGGATTAACGTTACGCTGCTCACTTTCGAGTCTTCAGGAGGACATATCGCCAGATCAGCCTCCGCCAGACGTGAGTGACAGTCGTTTCTTCAGCCTATCCGCTGTGTTTTTTGCATCCGGAGCCGCCCGAGCTCTCGCTGTCCTTTACCTGCTCCTCCTTTACATGGCTGCCCGCCACGGATTTTTCCGAGTTCTTCACCGCTGGCCCACCCATGGCTATGTGACCGTCTAAACAGCCGCTTCCCCCGGGGAACAGCCTATCACGACGAGCCTGCCCGGCCGCGTGTGGTGCTCTAATCGCCGCTAAAGACCCTCTCGTTCTGCGCGGTCTGCTTGGGCTTAACACGCTCAAGCTTTGGAGAACCAGGAGGATTGCGGTCATTGTAATTGCTGCCCATGTAGCTTTTACAAAGCCGGCTTTTAGTTGCACGACACAGCGCGCCGTGCTCGGCCTTTCTGACTCGGAGGGGAGACACGGTGATGATGACGCGCTACCGGGGGACTCCCGGAGCGCCACCTCTCTAAAATATTTGAGCTGACATCAGCCCAATCCGCATTCCCTGAAGAGGACATCTTCGCGGGAAAACCTCACTCTCGTTGACGAACCGGTCGGTTCCGGCGACGGGGATGACGCAGTCCTTTTAGCGTTCCCTAGGCTAGCGCTCACGCGGCTTTGCCTCAGTCTATCCTCCTGGAAGTTTGTGAGCGAGCGGCCGTTCGTCTCAACATTGTGTGGCCAGCTCCACAGAGCGCCACCGACCAGGATAGGAATATTTACGACGTGTAAACGCTGGGACCACCGCCCAGTCGGAGGAAACAACTCTTAAGAACGTTTTTTCCCAAAAAAAAAAAAAAAAGGCGTTCGCGAAGCTCATAAGCACGGCTGGAGCGTCCCGCTAGACTGTTAACACGGTCTCACAGGCCTTGATGTGTTACGATTACGCGTTGAGGTTTTCAATTTATGCCTTCCTAGGAAGGCGGTCCCGGACGCAAGCGGCCTGCCTGTTGTTCGACCATTGGGATTAACGTTAACTCAGGGTCTCCCACCTACGGTCAGTTAATCCCGTCTCGTGGCTGCCCAGCCCGTGTGTTAGTGGACGTTGTGTGTGTGTGTCCCCCTCCCCCCACAAGAACAAGTTACAGGGGGGGGGGCTGTCGTGAGGAAAAGTACATAGCAGTGTTACCACACCGCACGCACTTGGTTCCCCTCACCCAGTTATTAAAGGCTTCGGCCCCAGTGTTTCCCAACACAAACACACACATTACTAAACAACACATTTAATAAAAGAATCAAATGAATTCGTTCAGATTATTATATCTGCCAACATAAAGAGCAAATCTCTCTTGATCCCATGCATGTCGCCCTGAGTCCGTCCACAAGAGGGCGCCATTGCCTCACAAATCAACCAACTGGGCTCACACAGCTCAGTTGCGGCTGTCCAGCCGATGTGTTTTTAGTGGACGTTGTGTGTGGAAGGCCCCTGTGTTCCCCAACACAAAACACACACATAACTAAATAACACTTTAAAAACAACAACAACAACAACAAAAAAACAACGAATTAAATAAATCCGTTACAGAGAGAGCATTTCTCTCCGCGGATATTATTTTTCTGCCTGCACTTGAGACTGCCCATTTCTTGTGTTCAGGAGATATGTGTTTTTCCCCACTTCTGGGTGCACCTTGTGAGGGAAAGTTCAGCACAGTGGACACCACACTATGTTCCCCTCACTCTGTCAATAAAGGCTTCGGCCCCAGTGTTTGCCCAACACAAAACACACAAAGCTACAAATCAAATGAATTCGTTTTGGAGAGAAGACCTCTCTCCACAGAGAAAACTTCTCACTGCAAAGAGAGGAAATCCCTCCGAACCCCTGCATGTCGCCTCTAGTGTGCCCACTAGATGGCGCCTTTGCATCACAAATGAACCAGCTGGGCCCATACAGCTCCACTTTGGCCCGAGCGGGGGCGCTCGCGAGTCACAAAGCGGCTTGGTAAGCCGTTTCAGCGCCCGAGTGGGTTTTTGCGTACCGTAACCCAGGGTTACAAGCTGCAGTTTGCAATTAAACCTCCGCTTTTCAACGGCGTTCTCTCTTCTCACACAGAAGAAAACGCCTCACACATTCTGAAAGAGGAAATTTCCTCCCTCCTAACAAGGGAGCGATTCAGATGGTGCCACCCAATCTGATAAACCATGGTTTTTATTCCTGGTATTTTCATGTTCCAAAAGGCGTGGCGCCCCCCGCCCTATATTGGACCTTCGAGTGTTGAACAAACATTTGAGGAAATACAATTTCAGAATGTGACACAAGGCTCTCTCGCCTGTGCCATAAAGCAGAACCACTGGTTCACATCAGTCGATCTGAAAGATGCTTTCTTTCACATAAGCATCTACCCTCCACACAGGAAATATCTTCGTTTCGCCTACCAAGGCATTTGTTACGAATTCACAGTTCTTCTGTTCGGGCGCAGTTTGAGTCCCCAAACTTTTTGTCTGTGTGCGGAGGTGGGCGTGGCGCCCCTGAGACTATCAGGGCTGAGAATTCTGACTTACTGGCTCATCATAGCCAAATCAAAGGAGAAGGTGTTGCTGGACACCGGCCGGGTGCTCGCGCACATCACATCCCTCGGGTTCAAGGTGAATGCGAGCAAAAACAATCTGACTCCCAGTCAGAATGTCATTTTCCTGGGCTTGGAATTGAACTCAGTCTCCATGCGAGCGCGTCTCTCTCAAGAGCGCGTTCGCTCGCTGATGGACTGTCTGTCTCAGTTCAGAGAAGGGGCGAGAGTACAATATCGCACATGCCTCAGGCTGCAGGATCTCATGACTTCATCTATACAAGTTGTGCCATTGGTCTCCTGAAAATGAGAGCGTTCACGAAATGGGTTTTGTCACTACATTTCAGCCCGATTCGCGATCTCTGCCGCTCGGTAACGATGACGTGCGCCTGCTCGGCGGCCATGCGCCATTGGGAGAGCGAGAACTTTTACGCACAGGGAACCCCCCTCGGGACGGTACGATGCGAAAAGTTTTGACGACAGATGCGTCCTTAACAGGCTGGGGAACCACCCAGGAAGGCAGAACAGTGAACGGTCTGTGGCTGAGGAGACTACGTTCAGCGCACATTAACTATTTAGAGCTTTTACTATTTGGAAAGCTCTGAATCATTTTCTGCCTTGCCTGCAGGGACATCCCGTTTCTAGTACGGTGCGATAATACCACGGCAGTGGCTTATATCAACCGTCAGGGTGGCATGCGCTCGTCGAAACTCCACGCTCTAGCTTACAGGCTTTTGGTGTGGAGCAGACAGGTTTTTCTGTCATTACGCGTGACTCATGTCCCGGGCATTCGGAACAGAGGCGCGGATCTGCTATCGAGGGGAAACCCAATCTACGGGGATTGGCGTCTTCACCCGCAGATAGTGGAGAGGTTATGGATGACATTCGGACAGGCAGCCGTAGATCTTTTCGCCTCGCGCGAAAATCACCATTGTCCTATGTTCTTATCGCTAAAGGACGTGGACGCGCCCCTCGGGGCAGACGCACTGGCCCACCCATGGCCCAAAGTGCTGCTGTATGCTTTTCCTCCCCTGTGCCTGATAATTTCCCCACTGGCCAGGGTGAGAGAGCACGGCCTGTCTCTCATTCTGATAGCACCCAGGTGGCCCAAAGCCCCGTGGCTGGCAGAGATAATCCCTCTGTTATACGCCGAGCCATGGCGCCTCCCCCCTCGCACGGACACACTGTCCCAAGCCAACAGGGAGATTTACCACCCCCACCCGGACAGGGTGGCTCTCTGGGCCTGGCCCGTGAGAGGATGAACCTAAATGCACTGGGGCTCCCGCCGCGTGTAATCGCCACTACTCAGAATGCCAGGGCCGTTTTCACGCGATCCCTATATGGCTGTAAGTGGCAAGTGTTCAAAGGGTGGCATGATGGGCGTGGTTTCACATCTTATCAGTGCTTGGTGCCTGATATTCTGTGTTTCCTGCAAGACCTCATGGAAAGAGGCAGGTCCTTTTCCACTATTAAGGTCTACCTGGCTGTGTTTTCACCGGGGCTCCACCGTCAGGCAGCACCCTCTAACCCGCAGATTTATGGAGGGTGCACGCCGCTCTTTGCCGGTCATCAGGAGATCTGTTCCAGAGTGGGACCTCTCCATGGTGCTGGAAGCGCGGTCTCTGTATCCTTTTGAGCCTCTGGGGAGTATTTCCCTTAAGCTGCTGTCCCTCAAGACAGCTTTGCTCTCAGCCTCGGCATCTGCTAAACGGGTCAGTGAGCTACATGCACTCTCGGTTCACCCCTCGTGCGCCCAAATTCTCCCTAAGTGGAGATAAGGTTTTCCTTAAGCCTAACCCGGCCTTCATGCCGAAATGCTTCCCTGCGTTCACTTCGGAGGTTTTGGAGCTATCCGCTTTTCACCCTCCACCCTTTGCCTCCCCGGAGGATCAGGGGCTGAATGCTCTGTGTCCCGTCCGTGCTCTGCAAGCATATATGACCAGGACCAGTGCTTTCCGCAAGAGCGACCAGCTCTTTGTTTCGAGGGCTCCTCTGCACAAGGGGAGTCCCATTTTAAAGCAATGCCTCTCACATTGGCTCGTGGACGCTATACTATGGCTTATGAAGCAAAGGGAGTGCAGCCCCAAGGGGCATCAAAAGCTCATTCCACAAGGGGCTTAGCCGCCTCTTGGGCTTTGTTCAGGGGAGTGCCACTGCAGGACATCTGCTCCGCGGCCAGCTGGGCCTCTCCTCATACCTTTGAGCGTTACTACCGGTTGGATGTCACCAGAACTTCGGTGGCACACTTGGTCCTAGGGGTAGGGTCCTCTTAGCCCTTTCCCACAGCCCCGTTTGGTTAACCAACGAGGAGTGAATGGGCCGGCTGGCCATGTTCATTCCTGTCACCAAGCATTCGCATTCCTTCTTGGGTTTAGCTATGTGCATTGGTGGTGCGGGGGCCATTATCATGTATGTGTCTCATGCATGTTTCATGCCCTGCTTGTCCACAGCAGTTAGCGTGGCGGAAAACTTGCAGGGTCATGTTTGTGGGACGTGTCAGGCACCGCCTCTCTGAGGTGACCGTCCTTCTCTGGCCTTCAGAACCTCACTGTGAGTGTATTGGGCAATCGGGGAGATGTCCATGTCTCTCCCATAGGTGGATCTCGAAACGAGATGATGAAAGAGAACAATAGGTTACTGTCGTAACCCCGGTTCTCTGAAACATCGAGTGGAGAGATCCACCAGCTATGCCCCGCTTGCCGCACGAGAAGCGAATATACTTACTGAGGAATAGCAGCGCGCCCAGCTGTGATATGCCCGTAGGTAAAGGGGTGTGGCCTCACCTGGCATTGGGTGCGCGCTTCTGTCTGTTAGCCAGACTTGGTGCAATTGAATGCTTCTGCAGAGGTCAGGTACGGATGCCCTTCCCATAGGTGGATCTCTCCACTCGATGTTTCAGAGAACCGGGGTTACGACAGTAACCTATTGTTTCACATGCTCCCTCTGCATGTGTAATTACACGTCAACGTGGATAATGACGTAGAAGTAATGAAAACCGACTCGTAGCCTAAAGAGCTGTAGGTCCGACGCAGAAATATAAATCAGCCTTAACCTTGACATTCAAATAACCCTGTTCTTGACATTCAATTTAACCTGTTTTTTTAAGTTTAACTGTTTTATCTTTCTAACTTCCCTGTCTGCTTGTCTTTGACGTCACAGTCTGTAGTGAAAGTGGGCAAATTTCAAACAACATTTTCGCTCCCTTGAAGGGCACTCCTGGAAGAGGACACCATTTGTGAGTGAATATCACCTGATATCACTTTCCAAATGAAAGTGAACAATTGAATCCCTTCATGAGGGCCCTTCCACAAGTCTGTTAGCGAAGGTTACACATGATGATCACTTCAAGGAAGTTATTTGATCATTTATGGTCATGTGACCCAGGGTGGCAAATCCTTGCGATAAATTTGAAAGCTAGATGTTGGTAGAGTTCAAGTGAACATAAACAGAATAATTCAAGTTGTTTTGTTTGTGATATATTACACACATTTTTGGCATACATTTCATATGAAGTTTAATTGGTAAGGTATTAGATATGTTAAATGTGATTACATGCAGGGTCCAAAGATGAGATGGCAAGTTTTAAAGTTGAGAGTAGACACACACACACACACACACACACACACACACACACACACACACACACACACACACACACATTTTAAAAACATCTTATAAAATGTATATTATTTGCAACAATTATACAGCAATAAAAAAAAAAAATTTTGACTTTAAAAAGATTGTATTATTAAAAGGAAGACAAATGTTATTGTAAATTACCTTCATATGTAATATTTAATTTTAATTTAATATTTAATCATACATTATCAAAAGTTCAACAAAATAAATATTGTAAATTAGTATTGTTATATTTCACTGAAAAATAAAAATAAAATAAAATGGGGATATTATTCTAGTTGTTGGATGTTGGTGTAAAATTAATTAATCATTTTTAGTAATTCATTGATTTTACAGCACAACAGTATTATAATATTAAGTGTTAATGTACGCTGTTAATATTTACTTCTGTTTTAATTTCTGTATTTTCATAAAGTTAAAACATTGAGCTTTTAGTTTGGTTGATAAGCGCTTCTAATTACAAGTTTATGAAGATGGTCTGCGCATGTTTTGTTCACAAATGCACGTTAAAGTGACTGATGGAGCTGCTCACGTCAATTAACGCAGTGACACGCTTCAGTCTGAAACACACAGCACATGTATTTATTTAATTAAATCAGAGCATTTGCCGTTTGATAATCGCACTAAGCCATATTGTGAGTTTTGGTTTTATTTTGATTAATTAAGGCTTGATCACAACCCTCTTCACAGAACAGTTTAAATAATTTATTAAATTAAAACCACACAAATTTCACATGTGCAAAAACACGTCAAAACATACTTAAACGTCTCGGGTTATATGACTGTACAGGTGAAACTCGAAAAATTAGACTATCGTGCAAAAGTTCATTTATTTCAGTAATTCAACTTAAAAGGTGAAACTAATATATTATATAGACTCATTACTTGCAAAATGAGATATTTCAAGCCTTTATTTGTTATAATTTTGATGATTATGGCTTACAGCTTATGAAAACCCCAAATTCAAAATTTGAATATTGTGAAAAGGTTTTCATAGATGTAAGCCTCGCATCACCTGTGCCTCGTGTAGAGGTCCGCTCGTCGGCGGAGACCGGCACATATGCGCTTCCTGATTGGCCATGACTGCGGCTGCCCTGAGTGCGACGGGATGGATTTAACCACCCTGCGGGGTCGTCGGGCCGTTTTTGACGACGATCCGGCTCCCACTCTCTCTCTCTCCCTCTGCTCGAGCCGCGCAAGAAAAAGCGCCGTTCACAGAGGATGCCAGAGCGGACGGAGACAAGCGAGCAGAGATCCGCCCCCCCCTGTTCACATATCGCGTCTTTTGCGCGGATGCGCGCTCAAGTTCGTTATTTCAAATGTAGCCGCACGCTCATAAGCGACGCGCTCGTTTTCTCCGGGAGAAAAAGGCTATCAATCGATTCCTCCACTCGAATATAAGATGACCCTGAATATAAGACGACCCCCCGTTTTTCAGCCTATTTTTAGGACAAAAACCTCGTCTTATATTCGGGTATATACGGTATATGCAGCATTTTGGTAAAAAACAAAAACAACAAAAAAAAACAATTGTGGGCGGTTCTTATCTTTATGTTTAGTAAGCACATTGCATTATCTTCATGAAAAATTTAACCTGCAATTTACACTTTAACATTAGTGAACCAGCTTTACGAAGCTGATTAGGAGGAGCCAATAATCAAGACCTCTGTCTTATCACTATTAAGACACAAAAAGTTTTGGGTCATCCATTTCTTTTTCTCAGAAATACAATGTGAGAGAAAAGAAACATCCACATTTTGACCAGGCTTAAAGTGAATATAAATCTGAGTGGGATCTGTATAGAAGTGATAATTAAGCCTAAGTGGTCTTAACAGCAATCCGAGAGGAAATATATAAATGCTAAAAAGCAAGAGGCCTAAAATTTAACCCTGACGGACACCAGTAGGGTCATAGCCAATCTCAGACCTAAAACCACTCATAGAAACGAACTGGCGGCAATCAGAGAGAGATAAGATCTAAACCAGGTTAAAACAGTTTCAAGTCGGTTGAGTAAGAGATTGTGATTGACAGTATCAAAAGCTGCGCTAAGATCAATGAAGGATAAGGATGGAGAGATAACCAGAATTTACAGATCATTGGTGACTTTGACAAAGCTGTCTCTGTGCTATGGAGTTTACAAAAACCTCGAAAAGATTATTAACAGCAATGTGATTGTGTAGCTGCAAAAACACAGAGTTTTTGCTTGAAATGGAAGGTTTGTTTTGGGGCAATAATTATTTAAATTGTCCAAATCAACATTTGCTTTTTTGAAACAGATGTTACAGCAGCAGTTTCCAATGCTTCTGGTACAACACCAGTGCGCTGAGGGTCGTTAATAATCCTGAGAACAGCTGAACACAAAGAGTTAAAACAAGATTTAAATAAGCTTGTAGGGAGAGGATCAAGCGTGCAAGTGCTGGCTTTCACATGTGATACCTCCCTAGTAAGAAACTCAGTCAATTAGAGAAAAAATTGTGAAAGATGTGCCAGAGAAACTAGGCAAGCAGAGTGTTGAAGAGAAAACAGGTGTTGCATGAATTAGGTTATGGACATTGTCAATTTTAGAACTGAAAAAATTAAGGACATTATTACACAGCTGATTTGAAACAGGCAAAGTGGTGCCAACATTAACTTTGAGGAGTCTTTTAAAAGAGGTGCCTGGGATTGGTTTGATTATTATCAATAATCTGAGAATAATAAGCAAATCCCCAATTATAGCCATGAAAAAAATTTTTTTTGTGTCAGTAGCTTATCAAGTGCTGACTCTAGAGGTTCGACAGGGGTCTTAACCAGCCCCTTGAGGACTATGGCTAATTCCCACAAGGGAATCTTGGTTCTAACGGGAGGCCTCAGTCGGCTGGCCCCACGAATGAAATGAGTGAGCAGAAGATGCTTCCCGACTGACATCCCGTCAGTCAAGGCGTGGCAAGCCAATATAGCAGCCACATAAACCCTGAGAGTGGCAGGACAAGTGCCTGCTGACAGTTTATCCTGCAGAAACTCCAGAACTGAAACAATTAAATTCTTCTCGTGGAGGGAGCCCTAGCAGTGAGATGGTCTTTATGATGAAAGCTGAAAGCCCAGTGTCCCTGAGTTGGTACCCATTAGAGGCCACACATGAAGGTTCCACAATATTGTCTCCTGTGCTTGAGACAGAAGGTCCCTCCTGTTCGGAGCCATCGAGGGGAGATATTATTTCCGAGAACCAAACCCTTTTTGGCCAACCCAATGCTATCAGTAAGAGGCAAGACCATTGTTGCCGAACTCTGGCCAAGACTCTCGGGAGCAGAGGGATCGAGGGAAACGAATACGGCATACAGTAACATTCACATTCTATGCACCATTGCATCCAGACCCAGGAGGGTTGGGTGACTCAGAGAGAAGGAAAGGGGACATTGTGCTGTGTCTTGAGAGACAAAGAGGTCCACCTCTGCTTTGTAGAATTTTTCCCAGATTTGTTTAACTACCTCAGGGTGGAGTTTTCACTCCCCGTTCGGCATACTTTGTCTGGACAGTAAATCTGCTCCCACGGCAAGACGTACCTAGAGTGGGACCCAAGGCGAGGAACCGGGGTCTGAGACACATAGAGAGGGTACGTAGCCTGCAGCCCGTATCCCTTTTTGCCTCCAGGAATTGGCTCTTGGATGAAATCCCTGGCTTTGAGCCACAACTGAAATGGTCTTATGTGCAAAAGGCCCATAGGGATCACAATAGACACAGATGCCATGAGACCTAATATTCTCTGATACTGATGAACAGTAACTTTCTGGCCTAGCCTGATGTTGCTTAGATGATGGTGTTTAGAATGGTCTCAACCCGTGATAATAATATCATTATTGATATTATTATTAATACTAAATAATACAACATCTGATTTTGCTGAACAATGGCAGATTTGCTCCACAATGTTTTGCAAAGGTTGAGAGAGAAAAACACAGATGTATTTGAATTAGACATAAAGTAAGCAAATATACTCAACCTCCTCACTGAAAATTAGCACCATCTGAATAAGACTAGAGTTAACATTTCAGTTTTATTTAAACCAGAGGCGAAGTTTGTCTGCTGGTTGATTGCACATTCACATACTGTGTGTGTGTGCGTGTGTGCGTGTGTGCGTGTGTGTGTGCGTGTGTGCGTGTGTGCGTGTGTGCGTGTGTGCGTGTGTATTTGTTTGTTTATTTTTTATCAAAGTTTGGTTTTAAAAATTTAAAGCAGATCTGAACGGTTCTGATAACCTGAGAGATGGTTGACAAATGCTAAAACATGTTACTCTAGTTAACATGAGAACATCAGTGGCATGGTTTCCATCCTTTTCCAACTCGCGGCTCACACAACCAAAAATGTAAGTTTCCGCGGCCCACAGCAATAATTTTATCTGGCCCAACTATTTATGTCGTATTGGTTAACCCTCTGGGGTCTAAGGGGTTTTGGGGATCCTTGAGATGTTTTGACATGCCCTGACATTTGTGCTTTTTTCAGTTGCTTAACATATTAATGGCAAAGGTGTAATTACACTCTATTTAGCACAAACAGGGGTACCATAATATGTGAGCAACATGTATAAATAATATATAATATACATAATGTAATACTATAATCATATACATAATGTTTGTATTTTTGAGAGAATAATGTTTATGCATGGTTATTGAAAAAAAATAAAGTTTCTGAACTAAGGCCACAAAACACATACTAAATATGTGTCCACAATACTTTTGACTAATGGATGTTGTCGCTTAGAGTTTTTGTTTCAAAACGATCTGAAAATCATCCTGCCTAATCATTCACATAAAACAATACATTGATTTAAACTTTGTAAGACACGTTTTGTTTGGCAAGGCAATATGCATGGGGGCATGAATGATCATGATTATTGCTGTGATTCACACCTGAGAAGACAATGACCTGGATAATGAGCTGCATAATGAACCTTTCATTCAGGTGTGTCACTGGGTACCACAAGAAAGAATGTGAGGACTTATTTTGTATGCATGCAAATTGTATAATATCCAAGGTAAACATTTCTATTAACTATGCAGCTAATTCTCATACTGTATTTTCAGAAAGTTTTGGAATATATCCTCTCCCCAAATGTGTCACTAATAAAAAACAATAATAAATCATTTAATGCTTATATTGACCTATTAAGATGTTGCTTACATCTACCTTGTAAATACATTTTTTGATATTTTATTAAAAAGTTTGCACATGTAAATCAACAATAATTACAATTTTAACAATATTTCAAGTGTATTTTTCATTTTATCATATCCATATCAAAGTTAATGATTCATTAGTATGAATATTGGAACAAACACTATAATAACATCTTAGTTGATAATTCAATATACCTACTTTATTTTTGACAAAACATCCCATACTATATATTTAACATATGAGCAGAAATTGGCGAACAAAAGCTTATTTGATGTGACAGTAGTCTTTTAATACATTGTAACAGTAGCAGTTTAATACATTGCTTATACGACACAGATGTAAGCTGTTCTGTAGTAAACAGCACGCATCTGTGCAGTTCATTCATTCACACACAGACACGCGATTCATATTTAAACAGTCTTTTTGCGGTTTACAGACACTATTGCATATCGCGATTAGAACAAAGCACTTAAGAATAAAGAACTTACTATTCCAGAACTTACTGGATCCATTGCTCATCGAAGTGAAACTAAACTGGCACTTCTGAGGTAAATTTTCCAGGATTATTACTGTGATAGTATTATTCCTCACAGCGTCGTAAAGTACATGACTCTGATGTGTGTGTTTTATCGAGTTGATGTGGGCGTTGGCATGTTTGCATGGCTTTTCCTCAGATCATTTGCATTTGAATAGCGCACACTCTCCGTGGGCGTGGTCACATTAGCATTTAATGAGTTATAATGAGCTGAAAAGAAAACCACTGACATTTCTCTCTTTTCATACAGATTATATACACTGAGAATATTTGTTCTTTGTATAAATTACTTCATTTAAAAGAAGAATTCAAGCTTTATACCTGTGTGACTGTATGCATGTGTGGCTGAGTATTCGCTGAGTTACAGTTCATTTTCGGACGCGTTTCAGAATGGACTTCACTGACAGAGAGAAGGTAGAACTCGCATCATGTTTATTTTTCTTTATTTGGCAATTGTGAGTATACACAAAAAAATAGACACTTAACAGGATCAAATGATGTATAACACTTATATGTAAGATCAAAATCAACAGAGTATTTTGAGTCTCTTTTGCAAAAAAAAAAAAGTTTATTCACAGTCTTTATTGAATAAACTGGCAATGAAAATTAAATGTAGATAATGGGTTACAGAGCCCAGGCCCGGTTCCAGAATCAAATCGGGTGCACTAGCCTAATACAAATATATCAGACTTTTGTCTCGTCCATTGCTATAGTCACTATGTCAATCATTGCGATTTCGAGAGTGAATCCCGCATTTGCAGTGTATACATGGCCGTTAATCAATGAAGCTGTCTAAATTGCACAATAAATCGTGTCTACACTTTGTTTGTTAAAGTGAGAGGATTCACCAGCTTGGATTACTCAGCACTGAACAAAAACTCTGTCTTTTTGAGCAGTGAGTGGATTCTGACTATAACTTAAACACCTCTGATTGGCAAATCAGAATCCACTCACTGCTAAAAAAGCCAGAGTTTTTGTTCAGTGAGTGGATTCTGTCTATCTTAAACACCTCTGATTGGCCATTGCATTCAAGAGATCAACAGATATATCTGTGATTGGTTACATTGCTCAATGCTTAAAAATTATGTTGTTAATAGAAACATTTGACGTTCTCCACAGCGCAAACAAAAATACACACTGTAACGTTTGCCAAATCTGTTTCGCCAATATCCTATTACAGCTTTAACTAAGGATGCCCAGAGGAAAGATTTATTGCTCAGTAGTTGCTTTTCCTAAGCTCTGGAGACTTAGTTGTGGTTGTGTCTCATTTTAGTATACAAAATGTTTCTCCTAAAATTCCTTAGGAGAAATAAAAATTGACAAATGAGACATAAGAAATATTTGAGAGCAAAAGAGTCAAAACTGAGAATGTTGTAGATTAGAAGAAACATCTCTTTATTGTCTTGCTGCAATCTCTTTCAAGACTCCAGTATATGAATATTTTATTGCTCAGAGGTTGCTCTTTATAAGCTTAGGAGACATAGTTGTGATTCTCAAATATCTCTCATTTTAGTATCAACAGTGCTTCATCTTCTGGTAGATGACATGACCACATCACCTGGACTCTTTCTACATTGAGAACAGTTAAAAAATATCTGTTTTCTTACAAACATTTTTTTTTCCACTGTTCATAAGATTGGGGTCAGAAGGATTTTTTTTCTTCTGCTTCAGGTACCACGGTCCCGACTTAAGCAAAGAGGTGATTGTGACTTTTTGTTATGGAATAACCTAACGTGTACCATCCGTTCTGCACTCTGAATGCTTTTAAAACAGCTTTAAAGAAGCATTTTTACACCTTGGCTTTAGAGTCTGACCCAGGAGAGGACTAAATTTTGTTCTTTTATTAAGTCCTGTTTTAGTGTGCAATGTTTTCTTTTTTATTGTGTTGTACAGCACTTTGGTCTGCAAGTTTGTTTATATAGCATGTAATACACAATGGTAATTCAAAGTGATTTACATAAAATAATACTCTATTCCTAACTGGCTGATTACTAAGTTTCAGGGCACATGGAAATGAGAAATGAGAAACAAGAAAATGAGAGTCAGGTTCGTGATTTTACACTAGAGCTTTTGTACATTTTTTAAATTGCGTAAAAACAATAATTATTGTGAAATAATGTTACAATTTGCAAAGTAGAATTTTCAGCATCATTGCTCCAGTCTTGTGTCACATGACCCTTCAGAAATCATTGTCACATCAGTGTCACATGACCCTTCAGAAAGCATTCTAATATGCTGGTTTGTTGCTCAAGAAACATATCTTATTATTAACAATGTTGAAAACAGTTGTGTGGCTTTGCATTTTTTGTGTGTATATATATATATATATATATATATATATATATATGATTCTTTAATGAATAGAAAGTTCAAAAGAACAGCATTTATTTCAAATTGAAATATTTTGCAACATTATAAATCTCTTTATAAATCAGTTTTCAGCATTCTTGCTAAATAAAAGTATTCTTTTTTTTTTGCAAAAATAAAATGTAAAAAAATCTTACTGACATTAAACTTTTGAACAGAAAAGTACATATCACTATATTTAGCTATCGCTATGTTTACTAGATGTTTTAGTGGATGATTATTTTCTGTAGGAGTGTAATGCTCAGTCATTAGTCACATGATGATTAAAGATCCCTCCCGCTATATCAGACCCCGAGGTGAAAAGAGAGAATTTGACCCAGTTTAACAGTAGACCAAACAAGATTTCATGAGATCCTGCTATATGTAGCCATGTTTAAGTTCATTGTATTAGTTTAGCCATTACCCTTTTTCCTTTACTGGATCTATGTCTAAACATTGTTCTCCCTTTGACTCTAAAGGTCTAATTAACATACGCACAAAAACATGAGATAATTATTTCTGCAGAGTCACGATTCAGAAAACTCCGATAATTGAATTCTCCTCTTCATTTCCCTTAAAAACCAGAGCCAGCGGTCCAGACGCAGCTCTCTGAAGTTAATTATCTTCATTATGGAATCATCCTTTCTTCCATACGCAAACTTTTCAGCACAATATTGAGTAACTCATTATGCCACTTCATGAACTTGTACAATTTACTAGGCAATCCAGACATAAACATTTAAACCATTTCATAAGCTGCCCCAATCTTTCAGTGGTTAAAAAACTTAGTTGTTTTTTTAGTTTTAAGGAATTATAAAGCTAACTTATCCGTAAACTACACACACACACACACACAGACACACACACACAAATAAAACCTCAAAATAAAGCTGGACTAAATTAAGTCTTTCAGATGGGCTTATACTCCAGGGAAAGATTGTGGCACTTTCATTCTTGCCAAGATGGATTCACTGATCAGCACAAAACAAAAGTCAGTTGGAAATACAGAGTGATCCTGGAATGGTTTGTAAGATGTTTCAATAGAGTAAAAACTAAAAGAAAAAGAAAAAAAAAGATTCACAACAAATTAAATCACCAACAGTCTTAGGACTTTTTAAAGAATGTATTAAATGTATAGATCAAACATTACTTAAAATTAAAGGATCAGAACAACCACAAATAAAAAACTGTAATATACACACATATATATATATATATATATATATATATATATATATATATATATATATATATATATCAAATTCTTTACAGATTGTTTCTGTATAATAACAGTTCATAGTATCTGTCAAGCTCCAGAAAAGAACAACTGATCAATAATGACTTAAATTTGGGTGTTTCTCACACAAGCAACATATGACTACAGAAGACTAGTGCACATAATGCTATTATGACAGTGTTTTGCAAACTAAAACTATATATGCATTGCTGTTCAAATTTTTTTTGATTTTTAGGATTTTTGATATTTTTAAAATAAGTCTCTTCTGCTCACCAAGGCTGCATTTATTTGATTAAAACTACAAAAAAACAGTAATATTGTGAAATATTATGACAATTTAAAATAACTGTTTTCTATTTTGATATAATTTAAAAATGTTATTTATTCCTTTGATCAAAGCCAAATGATCAAAAGATCAAATGTCCTTCACAAATCATTCTAATTGTAACGTACTGCGTTAGAAATAGCGATGAGGCTGGAGCCAGATGCAGTGTGGCTTTATTAACAAACTTAGACAGGAACAGGATTCAAAGACTCAGAAACAGGATTCAAGGATACAGAAATCACCAACGTTAACATCTATCATACATTCAACAACTCACAAAGACAGGGTAGGAACACAGGGCTTAAATAATCAAGGACAAACGAGCTAACGAGATAACAAGGGGGCGTCGGGAATAAGGAGAAACACCTGGGAGAACTAAAAGACAGATCAGGGAACCACTGAACATGAAATGACAAGACAAGACAAAAAAAAACACACATCATGACACTAATATGCGGATTTGATGCTCAAAAAACAGTAACAGTAACAGTTGTGTAAAAAATTTTTTCAGGATTTTTGATGAATAGAAAGTTAAAAGGAACAGCATTTATTTGAAATATAATATTTTGTAACATTATAAATGTCTTTACTGTAACTTTTGATCAATTCAATTCATCCTTGATGAATAAAAGTATTGATTTATATTGATTTATTTTATTTCTTTCCCCCAAAAAATAAAATAAAGATTATTACTGACCCAAACTTTTGAACGGTAGTGTTTAATGTTACAATGCTTTCTATTGATAAATGCAGTTCTTTTGAACTTTCTATTCATCAAAGAATCCTGAAATAAAAATGTAAATAACTGTTTTCAACATTGAAAATAATGAGAAATGTTTATTGAGCATCAAATCATCATATTGTATTGATTTCTGAATAATCATGAGACACTTATGGTGAAAATTCAGCTTTGATCACAGGAATAAATTACTCTTTACTATATATTCACATAGAAAACAGCTGTTTTAAATTGTAATAATATTTCACAATATGACTGTTTTTTGTTGTTGATTATTTTTATTTTTTTTTAATCAAATAAAGGCAGCCTTGGTGAGCAGAAGAGACTTCTTTTAAAAACATTAAAAATCTTATAGATCAAAAACCTTTGAACGGCGGTGTATATGTGTAGACAATAGTCTCAGTTAATGAACTATGTAAGGTAACAGGTTTTCCTGAAAATGTTTTTTTCTAAAAACTGACATTTATTCACTTCATAACTTAATCTGTCAACTTCATGTGTATCTAAATACCTTATACACATGAAGTACACTTAAGTACAATCTTGATACACTTTATTTTACGTAGCTTATCCCTGTGTAACATTATGTAATTGCAATGTAATTAGGAAGCTACCGCATGTATTTAAGCTGTGAATTTAGGGAGTTAGGCCTAATTCAAACTAAAGTACATATGGATAAGGTATGTAGATACACATGAAGATTTTCTTGGTACTCCTTACCAGGGCGTCACCACACATGGTGGACACCATCTGAGTCAAACAAGTTTATCTTAACCCTCTGAGGTCTAAGGGTTTTTGGGGTCCTTGAGGTGTTCTGACATGCTCTGACATTTGTGTTTTTTTCAGTTATTTATAAACATGTTAATGGCAAAGGTGTAAATTCACTCAATATAGCACAAACTGGGCTACCGTAATTTCTGACCAACAATTATGAAACATGTTTGTATTTTTGAGAGAATATTGCTTATGCATGGTTATTGAAAAAACTAAAACTTAAAGTGTCTGAAATAAGGCCACAAAACACATACTAAATATGTGTCCACAAGACTTTTGACTAATTAGTGTTGTTGCCTAGAATTTTTGCTTCAAAATGATCTGAAAATCATCCTGCCTAATCATTTACACAAACGCATACACTGATTTGAATTTTATTAGAGACCTTTTGTTTGGAAAGGCAATATGCGTGGAGGCGTGTTCACACCTGAGAAGACAAAGGCCGGATAATGTGCCGCATAATGAGCTGCATATTAATTAGCCCTTTCACACAGGTGTGTCACAGGATCCCAAAGAATGCAAGGACAAAAGAAATGATCTATATAGCCTATACATATTTTACAATTAGAAATTGTAACCAATTACAAATAGGTTACAATTACAACAACAATTACAATTTTAACAATATTTCAAGTGTATTTCTTTGTAAAAAGTATACATTTTATCATACGCATTAAAAAAAGGTTTCAATAGTTTGAATATTGGAACAAACACTATAATAACATCTTAGTTGATAATTCAATATACCTACTTTATTTTTGACAAAACATCATACTATAGTATATTTAACTATGAGCAGAAATTGGTGAACAAAAGCGTACCTATTTAATGTGACAGTAGTCTTTTTTTACAGTCAAAACTTTATAATCTATCCAAAACTAATCACAAAATCGTGTCTAAACATTCATATTTAGTCTGTAATATATTGTGTATGATATATTAGTATATACATGTGAATTTGCAGCTTGTTGCTTATACAGACATTTTATTTCAACATATTTCAGTCTATTTTTACTCATCTTAGTAGGCTATAGCAATATAGTTTGTATGTGTTCATGTAAACATAACGTTTACTAATGTAGGTGCGAGAGTGAATGAACAAGGCACAGACACGCGCTGTATAACTGTAGTAAACAAAGCGCGCGCGCCTATGCCGTTTATTCATCATTTAGCCTACACACAGACACGCAATTCATATTTAAACAGTCTTTTTGCGGTTTACAGTCCGACACTATTCAATATCACAATTAGAACAAAGCACTAGAATAAATGACTTACTACATCAGCTGGATCCGTTGCTCCTCGAAATGAAACTACAAGCACTTCTGGTACATTTTCCAGGGTTAGATAGTATTATTCCTCACAGCGAAAGGATACGCTGTGTACACAGCTATACAAGATACTTACTAAACACGATGTGTTTTATAATCCAGCTGGTGGGCGTTGGCATGTTTGAACGGCTTGCCTTAGATCATTTACGTTTGAATAGCGCGCGCTCTCCGTGGGCGTGGCACATTAACGCGTAATTAGGTATAATGAGCTGGAAAGAAAAATACTGACATCTCTCTCTTTTCATACAGATTACATAAGATGAGAATATTTGTTTTTTTATATAAATTAATTCATTTAAAAGAAGAGAGTTCAAGCTTCATTATGGAAAAACACTCGTGCCTGTATGACAAGTATTCGCGGAATTAAAGTTAATCTTAGGACGTGTTTCAGAATGGACTTCACTGACAGAGAGAAGGCAGAACGCGCATCATGTTTGTTTTTCTTTATTTGGCGAAAAGCACAACACTTTGTTTTTATTGTGAGTATCCACAAAAAAAAATAGACACTTATCAGGATCTAATGATGTACAACACTTAATATGTAAGATCAAAATCAACAGAGTATTTTGAGTTTCTTTTGCACTGATAAGAAAAAAGCGAGACTATCGCGCCGGCGCGATAGCCGACCTCATAGGGTTAAGCCTGGTTCACACGGCAGGATAATTAGGTCGATTTTAGCCCCGATTTACCCCTTCCGACAATCTTAAGTATGCTCCGATTATCGTAAAATAATCTGATCAGATATTCCTGCCGTGTGTGGTGTGTTAAGAGTGCTCTCGTCTGCTCGGAAGGACGTCGGGACCGCTCCGATCTCAAATCGGGGATATCCAACAGGTTGGATTTTTTTGGCCCGATTTCTCCTCGTGTGTGGTGTCCCCCGGGGACAAAAGAGCACGCAGTCTGTGGACTGTGGCGTGTAGCCAATCAGAAAGCGAGGTGACGAGGCGCAGAGGAAGCACCGGGAAACAAAATCAAAACAGCCGTCCATGCTCGCGTTGTCTCCACTTCTTTGACCATCGCCTTTTCTTTTGATAACGTTTTTTTCGGGTTAAAAACAAACTAAAAACTATCGCCACTGCATCCTCTTCGTCCGCCATGATTGTTTACTCTGAAGTCACGTTTGATCTCGAGGGATTTTGCGAGATTTTCCGTCTGACCTGGGAATGTTCTGGAGTCAAATCGGTTCGTGTGTGATGTGTTGATTTTTCCGTGTGGCTGCGCACCACACACTGTACGACCAAAACTGTTAGACCCGTGATTTTTTATCGCCGTGTGTGGAGTCTCTCAGGTTTGGAAAATCGGCCGACAATTTTAAAATCGTCCCGTGTGAACCAGGCTTTAGTCTCATCAGGTCACAGGACATGGTTCCAGTAATTCATGCTCTTGGACAAGTTGCTTTCTTGTAAGCCAGCTTCAGAAGAGGCTTCCTTCTGGGACGACGGCCATCACCAACTTGTTGCAGTGTGCGGCGTATGGTCTGAGCACTGACTAGCTGACCTTCCGCTTCTGCAAAGCACTCATGCGTCTGTTTTTTGAACCCAGCTTCTGCACCTGATGCACAGCACGAGGACTCAACTTCTTTGATTGACCCTTGCGAGGCCTGTTACGAGTGGAACCCGTCCTGGAAAACCTCTGTATGACCTTGGCCCCTGTACTGTAACTCAGTTTCAGGGTGTTACCAATCTTCTTATAGCCTAGGTCAACTTTGTGGAGAGCAACAATTCTAATTCTCAAATCCTTAGAGAGTTATTTGCCATGAGGTGCCATGTTGAACACCCAGTGGTCCGTATGAGAGAATTGTACTCAAAGCACAAATGTTAACTGCTCTAATACAAGATACACAAATTTGTATGGTTGTGTCAATCTGACAAAAACATGGAAATGATGAATAGGACATGTGGCTCTGCATGGTTAAACTACGTACAGCTATTATCACTTAGGGTGTACTCACTTTTGCTGCCACTATTTTGAAAATAATAGCTGTATGTTGAGTTATTTTCAGAGGACAGATATTAGGGATGAGTCGCGATCTTCGAATAGTCGAATAGTCGAACTGCGTTCGAAATTCGATCATAAAATTGCTTATTCGAATATCATTATATTTTCGCGCAATTCCAATGTGACATAATTGACGGCGCGCCTAGTGTCACAGATCGCGCAGCAGAGTATTTTCCTGTCGGGGACACAAGGTGTCACTAACATGAATGAAACCCCCTCCTACGCGATCTAGGATACCAGCGTTTTATACATAGTGTAAACAAACGGCAGAAGAAGAGCATTGTCGTGACCGTTAACTCTGCACCCAACAGAGGTGGGTATAACCTTGTCTATGGTAGAATCCTCTATGGTAGTAACAAAGTAGGCTACATTTACTTCACTACGTTGGGTGAGGTTCCTCTCGTTACTTTATTTTAATGCAATATGTTGTTAAATGCGTAGTTTATTCCAAGTGCGCTGTATCTTTTTTTATGGACATGAGCGATGCTCCATTCACAAATGAATCACTCTTTTGAGTCGATTCTGTTCAAAGGCTTCATCAAACAAGTTGGCAGATCTGTCTAAATCGGTTCGCGAATCAGTTTGAATGATCTGTTCAGTTCCTCGCGCACTGAATCGTCTGAAGCGCGCCGCTTTCAATTCACACTCGACACGGAGTCGTAACAGGAAGATTTAAAAAAATCAAGAGCGTTGGATGAAGTGGCCGTGGATCTACTACAGTTTAGTCTAGTGAAAGCAAATCTGCACATGCATCATATTTTTGCCAGCGATGAAGATCTAGTTGAACATCTTCGTATGATGTCTGTGAATGAATGATTCCACAGGACGATACATTCAAGTTCATTTCAGTCAGGTAATACATTTTACAACCAAACAGATTATTACTCGACGATAGCACTAAAAATATGATGACATTATCCGTTTTTGGACATATACATTCATTTATAGGCTACATTAAATAAGCTACCATTGTACACAGTTTATGAAATGAACTCCCGCGGTATGTGTGTGTATTGCGCAGTGGCACACGAATAGTTTTGATTGAAACTAATTTGTTTAAAAAGTAGGCTTTTGCAGTAACAAGGCAGGTTTGCATAAAATCATTATGACATTATTTTTGTATCTAACGAGCATCTGGTTTGGCGATGCAAGAACGGACTGTCGTGCTTATTGTTTTTTTCTTCTGTTAGCAGCTAACTAGAAGAAAAAAATGTTAAAAAAACAACAACAAAAAACGACGAAAACATGTTAATTGTTCGAATAATAAACAGTTTGTTTGATGACACATCGCTAAAGATGAAATCGGCCTCCCTTTCTGTCATTGTGAGTGTGCGTTGTTTTTTTTTTTTTCGAACGATAATCGACTTTTGCTCCTCGATTTTCGAATGGGATTTTTGGCAGAAATTCACATCCCTAACAGATATATATATACTGCTATACAAACCACAACGCATGATGTAGTCAGCCGTATTCAGGCCGTATCCAGACCAGATGGAGGACCTGCACCTAGACACGACCACAACGCATCCTTGAAGTGTCAGCAGAGATTGTGTCAACTAGACTCTCATCGAAGGCCTCATCGACACGACAGCCATCAGCACTGATCCTCAACAAACCGTCTCCATCCCGGTGTGATGACTCTGATCTTAAACCAGATGGAACTGGATAATACCCTTTGTTCCAAACCAATCTGACTTCTGACCTATATGCTATGAATCATAATCATACTATACACTGTTATTGTAACTTGACAGTCGTGGTCTTCATTAATTGATGTTGTACGGAAACAACATGAAAAAAAGTAGCACAGGTTAATAACGTTATTAGGGTGAGTAAATAAAGCCAGAATTACACGTTTTAGGTGAATATCCATTTAAAATAATTTTTGCATGAGACACAATCTGAATAAAACAGCACAATGGTTTAAATAACTGTTACAGATGAGTGACAAAATGAAAAATGACAGAATGAACACTCAACAGCAGATGCACTGCAAACAGATGTGCACACATTAAAATCATCTTGCAGCGACTTCAGATGAAAACAGGTCAAGCTTACGCACCTGACTGTGTCCTGCGGGATTCACAATACATCTTTAATTAAGAAAACAATCTTCCTCTGCTCAGAGTTCACTAAACTGAGACCTACTTCTGGATTTATCATCTTTACTGGTGTTGTTTTTTATTGAGAAGTTTTTTGTCTGTGTTTAAGAAACCGACTTGAAATGGACAGTTCAGCCAGAAATTATCATTCTGTTTCAGGCATCAATTACTTGCCCTCCTGTTGTTACAAACCTGTATGATTTCTTTCTTCTGTGGAACACAAAATAATGTTTAGCAGAATGTTCATGCTCCTCTTTTCCCTTTAATAATAATTGTTTCTGCACACGCCTCTTTGAGTTCCACAAAAAAAAAGGAGTTTTGGAACCAATAATGAATAAATGATTGATTTTCTGTTTGTGTTACAATTCTCCTTGTGGAACTTACATATACTGTAAAATGTAAAGCTAAACTTCCACAATATAATTTATATCAATATACATGGGGAGTGGCACTTTGATAAGACAGGGTTCCCTGACATGATTCCCTGACGTGGAAAATGAAAACAAGTGACCACATTAACAGCCATTTATTACAATTAAATATTTGCAACAAATATTTGTCTTGGCTCAGATGGAAAAGTCAGTTAGTCTTTCAGTCGAGTTTTGTTGGTCCTTGAAATCAAATATGTTCATTTGTGCTTATGAACATTATAATTTGTAATCTTAACTTTTATCATTGGAGAGCTGATCCATAATGAGGCATGCAATGGTGATATGTAACCATGTAAAGCCCTATTCGGACGGGATTAGTTTTACAAGGGTTGATGGATAAATGTAATTTTACCACAGCAAGTCTGTAATATTAATGGCCAATTCACACTAAGAAATCTCAGTAAAACTGGCTGAAGTGGGAGGGGTAACTCAATTTATACACCGCCTTCACCTTCCTGTCGTCATGTACGTATTACGTTGCTTCTTGATAACACGTGCACAAACATATATAATCTATATATAACCTATATACAGTATAACAGTTAGTTCTGGTCGAACGATTGGTTACACTTTATTTCGACAGTACACTTAAGAAATTCCACTAACAATAAGTAACTATATGTCAACTAACTCTCATTAATTTGCAACTACATTTCAACAACTCTCATTAGAATATAAGTAAACTTTTAGGTTAGGGTTAGTAGAGTAAGTTGACATGTACTTGCAAAGTAACTTATAGTCAGTAGAATGTCTGTTGGGGGACCATCAAAATAGTGTTTGCAGACAATAAGCAGAATGTCTACTAATATTCTAATGACTGGTAGTTCCCCTTCAGGGACTACCTCTGCGTGTAATCGCAGTGGGAACGCCCCCCAGCGTAACGCGTCTGAAGCATGAATGAAATCAGTCAATGGAGCGTCACAGCGAGTGACGTCACCGACCAGGAAGCTATAAATATCCCCTGAATACACAAGCCTTCGAAGAGAGTGGTTTGCTGCGAGCTCCCCAGGGCTCGGGTCCCGCTTCTGTTGAGGCAGAGCGGCGGCGCTTGTCTTGGGGTTCGCAGATGGATCTCACCGGCGACGCTGAGACGGGCCTCGCCCTATCTCAGCTTTCTCCGGCGGGATCCAGTGCCTCTCACCCAGCTCTGGAAGCACGCGCTGCGGCGGTTACTTCTGCCCGGGTTGAGGCACATGATGATGTGGAACTTAGATTATCCAGTTCTGAGGAGCTGGATGTCGAAAGTTTGGCATCAGAGGAAACTAGCTCACTTCATTATACTGCTGAAGAAGGTTTGATGGATGTGTTATCTCGGGCTGTTGAAAAACTCAGTATTGAATGGCCAACTGATAGACAGGAATCTAGAAATAAAAGCAAACTAGATGATAGATTTCTGTCTGCACTTCCTCAGCCTTCTCGCCGGTGCTTAACGTTCTTCCCAGATCTTCATGCTGAGGTTTCAAAGACCTGGGTTAGACCGGTTTCGAGCAGAATATATACTAATCAATCCAATGCATATGGTAATATTTTTGGTGCAAAGTCTGCTGGATATGTGACGATGCCGAAGGCGGAGGAGACGCTCGCGAGCTATCTCTCTCCTGCCTCGGCATCTTCGCTTAAAGCACCGGCTCTTCCTTCTAGACCACTAAAAAATACTTCTGTGCTGGTGGGGAAGGCTTACTCGGCGGCTGGGCAGGCGGCTGCATGTTTGCATACAGTGGCCATTATGCAGGCTTATCAGGCCGACTTGCTTGAAGATGTGTGTGAGGGGGGAGAAATTTCGGCAGATACGATTAATGAGCTCAGGCAGACTGCTGATCTCACTCTCCGGGCCACCAGGGAGACAGCTAAATCTATCGGCCGGTCTATGGCAGCCATGGTGGCCACAGAAAAGCATTTATGGTTGAGTCAAACTTCTATGATAGAAAAAGATAAATCTCTCCTTTTAAATGCTCCCATTTCACCTGCGGGCCTCTTCGGTGACGCTCTTCACTCTGTCACTGAGAGGTTCCAGGAAGAGAAAAAACAGGCGGCTGCTTTTCATAAGTTTATCCCACTCAAAGTGGGCGTCACTGGGGCTGCTGAGCGAGGGCAGTCCCAGCCGTTGAGTTCGTCGTCTAAAAGAGCACAGCAGAAGCGGAGTGTCTCGTCTCGTGCCCCCCCGCAGACAAACTGGAGGGACGAGGCGGGGCGGTCTCCGGCGCGGCCTTCTCGGGGCAGGACTGATCTGAGGACAGTCATCGTCGCCAGGAAGGCCGCGTCGAAAAAGTCCTGACGGGCTGAACGTCAGGACTCTGAGGGTGGTCCTCATCGGGAAAGACTTGAGTTTGCCGCTCGAAAACACGGCGCCCTGTCTTTCTCGATGCCCTCAGGGGTCTGTTCTACTAACCCTGCCTATACAGGGCATAGAGAGACTCGGCGAGCGATTTCCCGAGGAACGCTCGCCCCCTCCGAGGAGGGTTGTGGAGTGCTCAGACCAGCTGTTTCCTGCCAGTATGTTACAGGGCGCTGTGTCTGTCACTCGGGATGTTCATCCAGAGGCCAGCCTCGAGAGGCTGGTTCCCTTAGTAGAGTTCCTGGCGGAATGGGAAATGCTTCCAAATGTTTCTGCGTGGGTCCTGAATATTATAAAGAACGGGTACGCTATTCAGTTCAGAGTGCGTCCACCTCGGTTCAGAGGGGTTCTGCCCACGGTGGTGAGCCCCGAGCAGGCTCTGGTATTAGAACAGGAGGTAAAAACTCTGCTGCAAAAAGGGGCTATAGAACGGGTTCCTCCACCCAGCAGGGAGTTAGAATACTACAGCCGGTACTTCATCGTTCCGAAAAAAGATGGAGGGCTGCGTCCCATTCTAGATTTGCGTCTCTTAAATCGCACTGTAAGGAAGCTCAAATTCAAGATGCTCACTCTCAAGCAGATCGTGTCACAAATCAGATCCGAGGACTGGTTTGTCACGATAGATCTAAAGGACGCTTACTTCCATGTATCCATCCTCCATCAACACAGGAAGTTCCTGAGGTTCGCTTTCGGGGGCGAAACGTACCAATATCGGGTTCTTCCGTTTGGCCTAGCACTGTCACCCCGCACGTTCACGAAGTGTATGGATGCAGCTATAGCCCTGCTGAGGCTGCAGGGCATCCGTATTCTGAACTATATAGACGATTGGTTAATTCTAGCTCAATCAGAACAACAGGCGGTTCGGCATCGATATGTCGTTCTTGCCCACATCAAGAGGTTGGGTTTGAGGCTCAACGCCAAAAAGAGTGTTCTTTCTCCATTACAGAGAACCACTTTTCTCGGTGTAGTGTGGGATTCGACGACGATGCAGGCACAGTTGTCACCTGCTCGTGTAGCTTCGATTCTCGCCGCAGTAGATCAGGTCAAGCTAGGCCAGTCATCCACTGTAAAACAGTTCCAGAGACTGTTAGGTGTCATGGCAGCTGCGTCCAACGTGATACCTTTTGGCCTCCTGCACATGAGACCATTACATTGGTGGCTCAGAACCAGGGGATTCTCCCCGAGGGGAAATCCGCTTCGCATGATCATGAGTTCGCAACGGTGTCATCGCGCCCTGGTTATGTGGATAGATCCTCGGTTTCTGTCCCAAGGCCCTGTGTTGGGAGCTCCTTGTCGTCGCGTTATGCTAACGACAGATGCCTCTCTCACGGGGTGGGGGGGCGATCATGAGTGGTCGCCCAGCTCAGGGTCTGTGGGAGGACCATCACCGTCTATGGCACATAAATTGTCTAGAGATGTTGGCAGTGTTTCAGCCTCTGAAACACTTCCTCCCAGACCTAAGGGGCCACCATGTTCTTGTCCGAACAGACAAGACATCGGTGGTCTCTTATATCAACCATCAGGGGGGTTTGCGTTCTCGCCCACTTTACAAACTGGCACGGCAGATTCTCCTATGGTCCCAGGGGAGAATTCTTTCTCTGAGAGCTATTTATCTCCCGGGGTATTTAAATCAGGGGGCAGACATCCTGTCGAGGCAGGGGCCGAGGCCCGGGGAATGGAGTCTTCACCCCGAGGTGGTGGAGCTCCTATGGGAACATTTCGGTCGTGCCGAGGTAGACCTATTTGCTTCCTGAGAGTCATCACACTGTCCACTGTGGTTTCTCTCTCAGCCTGCCAGCCCCACTGGGGTTGGACGCGATGGTACATCCGTGGCCGAGGTCACGTTTGTACGCTTTTCCCCCGATCGCTCTTCTCCCGGGAGTTCTGGAGAGGGTTCGCCGGGACGGGCTCAGTCTTCTGCTAATAGCCCCGTTCTGGCCGGCCCGAGTATGGTTTGCGGACCTTGTGTCTCTCCTTGGCGGCTCTCCCCTGGAGATACCGATCAGGAGAGATCTACTCTCTCAGGCGAGTGGGTCGATCCTTCACCCCCGCCCAGAACTATGGAGGCTGTGGGCTTGGCCTCTGAGGGGGCCCAGCTCATAGATTCTGGTCTCTCGACTGAGGTTGTTGAGACCATCCTCCAATCCAGAGCTCCCGCCACGAGGAAGTTATATGCCGCGAGGTGGAAACTTTTCACCTCTTGGTGTGGAGAGCGCCAGCAGGACCCAGTTAACTGCCCGATTGGTACAGTGCTAGATTTCCTGCAGGACCGTCTCTCCACAGGGTTATCCCACTCCACACTGAAGGTGTACGTGGAGGCCTTAGCTGCTTACCACGCCCCTTCAAGCGGAGGTTCTCTCGGGAGACACCCACTTATATCTCGCTTCCTTCGTGGCGCCTTGAGGCTGAGGCCTGCAGTTCGCACGAGGGTACCAGCTTGGGATCTGGCCATTGTCTTAGAAGGTCTCTCCCTAGCTCCTTTCGAGCCCATCGAGGAAGTTTCGGAAAAGTTCCTTACACTAAAGACTATACTTCTTCTCGCTATCTCGTCTCTAAAAAGAATTGGAGATATTCAAGCACTTTCGGTGGCTCCCTTGTGCCTGGAATTTGCTCCTGGTATGGTGAAGGCTTTTCTCTGTCCGAGACCAGGGTATGTTCCTAAGGTACCAACCACTTCGGTTAGACCTATAGTACTGCAGGCTTTCTGTCCTCCGCCTTTTTTGACGTCAGACCAGGAGAAACTTAATTTGCTGTGTCCCGTTAGGGCTTTAGATGCGTATGTCCACAGAGCTGCCCTGTGGAGGAAATCGGAACAATTGTTTGTCTGTTTTGGGTCACCTAAGAAGGGGTGTCCGGCATCTAAGCAAAGGATGAGCAAGTGGGTGGTCGAGGCCATCTCGCTTGCTTACGGTTCGGCCCATCAGCCTTCACCTTTGGCTGTAAGGGCTCATTCCACCAGGAGTATGGGTGCCTCTACAGCTCTTCTTTCAGGAGCTTCTCTTCAGGACGTTTGTGATGCGGCAGGCTGGTCCTCACCGCACACTTTCGTCAGATTTTATTCTCTTGACCTTAGCTCCCCTCCCGGGGCTCAGGTTCTCTCGTCGGCTTGTGTCTCCTAATGACACACGACGGGGATTTGGTCATATGGGGATGTGGGTATTGCGTTCCCACTGTGATTACACGCAGCGGTAGTCCCTGAAGGGGAACGTCCCGGGTTACGTATGTAACCCTAGTTCCCCGAAGGGACGGACGCTGCGTGTCCTGCCATACTCCCGGCATCCCCTTGGATCGCTTGCTTCAGTAACATTAGAAGCTGGTGGCTTGTGTGTTCAGGGGATATTTATAGCTTCCTGGTCGGTGATGTCACTCGCTGTGACGCTCCATTGACTGATTTCATTCATGCTTCAGACGCATTACGTTGGGGGGCGTTCCCACTGCGATTACACGCAGCGTCCGTCCCTTCGGGGAACTAGGGTTACATACGTAACCCGGGACGTTAACATGTAGTTGCAAAGTTACTTATAGTCAATAGAATGTCTAAAGTGGACGAAATAAAGTGTTACCGAATGATTTATTAATTAAATTAATTCAATTCTGATTGGATTCTGTTTGTAATGGGCACTTACCCAAAGCTAAAAGACGTTTAGATCCTCTGACAAGTGCTTTCGACCTTCTTTTTTTATATGAATGGGATGCATAAAACACTTGACTTTTGCCACAGACTTGTCCCACCGCCTAGAACTCAAATGAATGCTTTTTCAAGCACCTCCAAACTTAAAAAAAAACAGAAGCAGTAAATGACGGAATATTTACATACATATTTACTGCGGGTCTATTCGCACGATATTAGTCCCCTTACAGAAGGTAAAATTTGCTGTAATCTTTACCGACATTGTCTGTAATTATTACTGAGATGGCACATTCGGACAGAACTAAAGTTACTGAGAAGCTCTGGTAAAAATTACTTTACGTCACCTCTCCATGTTAAACTAATCTCGTCTGAATAGGGCTTAAGTCTACAATGAGCTGCCTGTTTATTGAGAGGAACTCTCAAGTGGGTAAAGTAGTTGTGGAAAATGTCACAGTTCTGGGAAACTTCTGTAGAGATAGGAACCAAATTATTTTACATTGTTGAAAATACAATACAAATGTTTTAATAATCTCATTCTGAACGTCACTCAGGACCAATTTACTCAGCTTGATATGAAAGACACTGAGTGTGTGTTATTCTAAATGAAGTGATTTGAAGATTTAATGGAGGTCTTGTTCATTTCCTTTTCACTCTCTAATGAGTGCAGTGTGTCAGACTTCAATATATATATATATATATATATATATATATATATATATATATATATATATATATATATATATATATATATATATTGCACATTTCTAAGAAGACAGAGACAATTTTATGGAAATTGCCAATTTTATGGCATTATCTAATTGTTTTTCTGGTTTCCAGTAAAAGTACTCTCAATACTGCTAGATCAGTTTTCAGGTTCGTGGCAATACTGGAGGAAATATTGCATATATATATACAGTATATTACAGTATATATATACAATTATTTTGTAATGTTTTATTTTACTGTGGCAGACATTGTGAAAAAAAAGAATTCAAAATAAAGGATCATTTTGGAACAATTGGGGGATTTTGTAGGGAAGTGCATCTGCATAGAAGCTGAAAATGACTTTTTACTCTAGTCTAAAAACCGTTTTTTTAGACTGAAAGATTTGTTGTTGTTTTTTTAGGTATTCACACATGGAATAACATTTTACAAGAAACAACCTCTTTCAGTAACCTTAAATTGAACAAAGAGTTAAAAATAAACAACTCTTGAGTTCCACTTGAGTTTCAAAAACTGCTTCTCCCACTAAATTTACTATTAACTCGATTTACTATTAAATAAGTCTTAAAATAAAAAAAAAAGGTATAATTATTATAACATTATTAATAATGCAATACTAATTGATTGTTACAATAATACTATTGAATGGTAAAATAAAACTAATGGATTGATTAAAGAAAAATAATGTATTTATTTTGTTGTTCAACTGTAAAATTTAGCCAGCAGCCATATCACCCTGTAGCCTAAGACTGGTTGCCCACTGAAGCTAAGCAGGGCGGAGCCTGGTTAGTACCTGGAGGGGAGACCTCCTGAGGAAACTAGGTTGCTGCTGGAAGAGGTGTTAGTGAGGCCAGCAGGGGGTGCTCACCCTGTGGTCTGTGTGGGTCCTAACGCCCCAGTGTAGTGACGGGGACACTATACTGTCAAAGAGCACCGTCCTTCGGATGAGACGTTAAACCGAGGTCTTGACTCTCCGTGGTCATTTAAAATCCCAGGATGTCCTTCGAAAAAGAGTAGGGGTGTAACCCCGGCATCCTGGCCAAATTTGCCCCTTGGCCTCTGTCCATCAAGGCCTCCTAATCATCCCCATATACTGATTGGCTTCATCACTCTGTCTCCTCCTCACCAGTAAGCTGGTGTGTGGTGGGCGTTCTGGTGCAATATGGCTGCCGTCGCATCATCCAGGTGGATGCTGCACATTGGTGGTGGTTGAGGAGATTCCCCCTTCCATATGTGAAGCGCTTTGAGGTCCCAGAAAATGCGCTATATAAATGTAACGATTTATTAATTACTTGTCTTCATTTTCAAATATTAAACCTTCAAGCATTTCTGAGCACTTACCGTTTCAACTTTAAAGTTGTTGGCAACAGATTTATAAATGCTTTTCATTCCAAATCTGATGAAATGGGTTGAGCATTTTGTGTTCCCAAATGCACGTTGTACAAGACTCAAAATCAGAGCGCATGCAGAGATGTATTTTCTTGTGGAGCTGCATTTTTCAATCGATTTTTTTTCTATCTGTGCTGTTGTCTGTCATTTAAAAGAATATCACAACAGAGAAAGTGCCTTTCAGTGCCATCTGTTCTGGTTCTCATGAGAGCGAATACTTGAAACATGAACCAAGAATCAAGGCGAGCCAATCACAGATTCGTATGGAAGCTCGTTTCCACCATGGAAAAAAAAATTTAAATAATAATTGCGACTTTTTATCTTACAATTCTCACATTTGTGAGTTTACATCTCAATATTCTTGCCCTTTTCCTCAGAATTGTGTGATATAAAGTAAAAATTTGTGATAAAAAGTTACAAAGTCAGAATTACATGATTTAAAGTCGATATAGGAAGTTATAAAGTCAGAATTGTGAGATATAAACTTGCAATTCTGAGAAAAAAAGTCAGTCTTTTTCCTTCAGAATTGGACTTTGAGTTTTATCTCACAATTATAAGAAAAAGAAATCAGAATTGGGAGATATAAACACGCAATTTTTCTCACTCAGAATTTTTTTTTTTTTTTTTCAGAATTGTGTGAAAGTCGCAATTGCGAGTCACAATGATATAAAGTTATAATGATATATCTTTATGATATAAATAGATGTAAACTCACAATTGTGAGAAATAAATTCAGAATTGTGAGATGAAAAAAAATTAATAGACTAGTAGGGTTAGAATAAGTTGACTTATTTGCAAAGTAACAGTCAGTAGAATGTCTGTTGGTGGACCATCACAATAAAGAATTAGTAGATATTAAGCAGACAGTCTACTAATACTCTAATGAGAGTTAGTTGACATGTAGTTGCAAAGTTACTTATAGTTAACAGAATGTTCAAAATGGTCAAAACCATCAAAATAAAGTTACCTCAATTTTTTATAATGAGAGTTTTCACTTAGTGAGCTTGCGCTGCTGCTTCGTTGATAATAAAGTTTAAAGGAAGCGCTCTATCACTTACTATCAATAACCCATTCATAATTTGAAAAAAAAGTTTATTTGTCATGTTGCTAAGTACGCACTGCACAGTTTTGGGAGTGAAAACCATATTAAAATGCAAGATTGAATCTGATATTGCGATTTTTGACAATGAACGGGAAAAATATTTGATGTGTCAAAATAGATCTGTGCATTAAGTCTGGCAGTATAAGTGCAATAGACCTGTCACTTGTTCTATTAC
The DNA here is from genome assembly GCA_030578255.1 of Tiaroga cobitis. Lineage (NCBI taxonomy): Eukaryota > Metazoa > Chordata > Actinopteri > Cypriniformes > Leuciscidae > Tiaroga > Tiaroga cobitis. The sequence goes on from CM060597.1 coordinate 52,389,755, forward strand.
CTGTAATGTTTCTTTGTTTTTCATTTTATTACTAACTTTTCATTTGATTTTTTAATGCAATGTTTGCTTAATTAAACAATATTTGAAGGCTATATGATAGTTTTAATGTATTATTTACCTATTAATTGCATTAAAAATTAACTCATTTAATATATTTAGTTTTTTATTTTATTTTGAAATATAATAATAATAATAATAATAAAACAAATATGTATTGTTCCGAATATAAGACAACCCCGATTATAAGACAACCCCACTTTTAATGATGTACCTTTTAGGAAAAGGCATTTAGATAAAGAAAATGTTTTTATTTGAAAATAATTTTCATACTGCATATTTTTCATATTTAAATTTTTGTATTGAATGTATGACACATACTGGTAAAATGTAACAATGAACATATTTAAAAATGAACACTTTTTGGCATACCATAAAATTGAAATCTGGGTTCCGTCTTACATTTTCAAAATCATGTACGGGGGAAGTTTGGTCCTGTCAACGAGGCACGCAAAGATGACAGTCACGCGGCGACAAGCTCTTAGACGGCGGGCTTTTCTTTGACTGTTTGCATTTTTAAAACTGTCTTTTTGCGCTCGCGATCTTCCAACATTACACTTTCTGACACAGTATTTCTTGGCACACTCGTTTTATGCGTATTATTGCGGGTGTATTATTGACATGTAAAAGTCTAGACACTGAATATAAGACAAACACATTTTTCATTTTTCAGATGTATTTCTAAGAAAAAAAACAGTCTTATATTCGGAACAATATGGTAGTTACAACAGTTTTTGCTGTGGTTCCGAAATTGGTACCAAGCACTGTGAAATTTGACTGGTATTGATAGTGACTACTGAAATTTTGGTACCATGACAACCCTATTTATCTTTATAGTTATCATCCTTGGTGAACGGGCCTTTAAAAGGGCTTTGGCCATGTCCCGTGAAAGAAGGGTCTAATATGATGGAAAAATATGATATTTCTGAGTCTGCATCTGCTAATGTCCGTTATCCCTGTCGGAAGTCATCGCAGAATTCCTTGAGAACGGTGAGTCACCCTCCTTCCACCTGCCTGCTTCCCTCGGCAGCTAATAAAGAATAACTCTTTATCTCATACAGGTTTTTAATATCAGAGAAACAAAATTAAGTTGACCCCGTCACAAAGCCTCGGGACTGACGGTGAAGTGTAAGCCAGCCCTCTCCTCTAATCTCGCTGTCACTCCTCCCGCGCTCCCCTCAGACGGCGATAAGACCTCCCTCGCGCTAGCGCTAAGTCTAATGAAGATCTTATCTCTTCTCAATAGTAGATATTAACATGTCCTCATCAAATCCACAGCCCTCGCCCTCCCTCAAATCAGCTCCAAACAATGCCTCTCGAACGGACCAAATTGGATCCCGAAAAATGAGCTTTCCTTCATTTTCTGGCATTGTAATTCCTCAAACGCGCATCAAGATTAATCAAACGCCGACGTTAGGATCAGTGTGAGCAAACTAATATGACCTCATTGTTTGAGGGTAGAGCTCTACGATATTTTGAGATATTATTTTTGGGGAGAGTTTCTCAATGTGGAAAAGTGAACTAGAGAGAACTATAGCCGAAAGCATACGTTTTGATGCAAACGTTTACCATATGCGTACAGCTGAATGCATAGCATTACAAAGTATACTTCATCTTATAGTGTGTGAACACATGTGCACTAGAACGTTTCATAGTGTCTGGACTATTTCTCTCCATAAATTATGAGCGATTACATTTTTTAAATAAAGGCTTCAAAAGGGTGTTTTCACAGCGATGCCATAGAATAACAATTTCACTTGGTTCCCCAAAGAACCTTTCAGTGATCAGTTTTTAAAAGAACCATTTTTTTTCTGAGTGTAAAGCCCAAAGTATACGTGTACGCTAGTCTATGTTTACAGTCAGTTTACAGTTTACAGTAAAGCAGAGTCTTTCAAAGTCTACTCCACTTGATAGTCGACACACGTGCTCTACTTAAAGAAGTTATTGTTTTAAACTAAAGTTGTGAGACTAAATCTTATAACCCCCTCATACAAGCGCTTGTTAATGAGAGCGTCTGTTGTTGTTGCAGTCTCCTGTATTTTTTGTTGTTTTTCCATCTCTTTTGTTTCGTTTTCTACTGCAAAACAACGGCCCAGGCCAGTGTTGCCACCTAGTATGCATGTACTATTCTGGTGGCGAAATTTGCGTCACGAGCTCTGTACGCGGACCCCTCGCGTACGCGTAAAAAATATACTTTGGGCTTTAAAGGGTTAGTTCACCCAAAAATGAAAATTAAGTCATTAATTACTCACCCCCATGCTGTACCAACCCCGTAGGACCTTTGTTCGTCTTCGAACACAAATGAAGATATTTTTGATTAAATCTGAGAGGTGTATCACTGCTACATAGGCTGCCTAAAGGATTGAAACCTGACGGCTCAGAAAGTCAATGAAGAAAATGTTAAAATGCTTGAGATTTGGATGGCTGAATTGCTGGTCTGAAAAAATCAACTGATAAAATATTATATCAAAGTGGCTTGTAACATAAATGATTGTTTAATCATTAATAATTGTCTTTATTAAAGACCATATGAAAAGTATTGTGTACAGTTAGTCGCTGTACAGTTTGTATAGTCGCTGTCACACAAAACAAATCTACTAAATTTAGATTTTAATTTGTAATATCATCATTAATACACGATTACACATAATGGACATGAGATATTGTGTGTAAGTGATTTTTTTTTTATGTGAGTGTGGAGTTATATGACAGACATGAGGCAATCACTGAGACAATGATCAATATGAAGTTTAGCACCAATTATACAAATATATACAACAGAAGAATGTCACGACCAAAATCAAGTGTTTTAATGAGGATTTGTTTAATGAATAAAGCAGAAACCATGCATCAGCAGAACAGGGTGCTGCAAGGTCAGAGGTCACACGAGCAAAGCTTTGTTTTCAATTTCTCTAAAGCTCATTTCACTCATTCAGCTCAAGTAATAGCAGGAAAGTGTAAGATCAATGCTGATTGATCTGAAAGACCTTCGCAATTACCCGTGTGCACAGGGCCGTGTTATAGCGGTTCGCGCCCGTTAGTGGATGCGTAAACACACTGCAGTGCTGCTGAAGAGAATGAAGTTAAAGCTGGAACTGACACATGTACTCGTCCTTCCTGGTGCGCTACGATCGTCTGTCTTTTTTCATGAAAAGTGTGTATTTTTGTTGTGTCTGGCTCTGCTTTCCGTCTGTGGCTATTTACACAAGAATAAATTTGAAGCGTTTGACATATTGTATAAAACGTCGCCCACATTTCACATGCAAATTGAATCAGGAAAGCTGCATATAGTGTCAATACTGCCAGTATACACAACGGTTAAATAGAGTTGTCAGAAGATAAATGCCCAAAGTAACTTTGATTTTCTGTCATGCTTGAGGCTTTTCTTTGCCTATTGATTGTTGTTATTAAGCTATTTATATTTGCTCAACCCTGATATTACATCTTACAGAAAACCATTTTTACATTTTAGACATCATTTAGCTAAACCTGACCATCACATGTTAATCACATTTTCACCATCTGTGGGTTCATGTATTCATTTGTTGGGACGAGCTGTTGGTCCTCAGGGTCTCGTGATGTCCGTATCTGTCCATTTAAGGATCAAATCGATGGCCGCCCCGATGGGTTGATCACCTTAATGCTTAATCAATGCAGTCCAGCACTCAGGGAGTCCCCGGGTCCTGAGGAGACCCATTCATCCCTGTGTGTGTGTGTGTGTGTGTGTGTGTGTCTGTGTGTGTCTGTGTGTGTGTGTGTGTGTGAATTATTCTAATCTTTGACAGCCGTCTTCATGCCTGCAGACAACCACTTGTGTTGTTATTGATCTAGTGAGAGTCTTTATGACTCTGAGATCTCTTGTTCTCTTCTCTCCCCTTGTGAAAATGAAGTATATGTTAAAATACATTTAAAAGAGTATGTGTTATGAAAAAATGTATCCTTTAAAAAAATCTTTGCAACTGAAGTGAATGTATTCTTTTCAGACACTTTACTTCATGTTCATTGCAATTATGAATGTGCATTATAGTTTACATTTATTTTAATTGCAATTAGCTGAACTGTAGTGTCCTAAAGTACTTAAGTAGGACATTTTTATATGTAATTTCTTAGGTATATTGTCTTTTGAATATGGTTAAAGTACTCCTGAATATACCGACAAGCATTAATGGTTAACTAAAATATACTTTAATGTCATTTTTTATTGAATCTTCATGGCAAGTATTTAAGTATATTTGTGATGAAGTTACAGTTTAGTACATTTAAAATATAAACTTTAAATGTGATACTGAATAACTATGGAAGCTTGTTTCCGCCACAGAATAACAAAGGTAATTTTTATCTGAGTCAGAATTGCGTGATATAAAGTCGGATTTGCGAGTTATAAAGTTAGAATTGCATGATATAAAGTTTCAATTGTTTGTTCTAAAGTCAGAATCGCATGATATAAAGTTGTAACTGCGCGTTATAAAGTCAGAATTGTAAGATATAAGCTCGCAATTCTGAGGACAGTTTTTTCCTTAGAATTTTTTCCTTCTTCCAATTCTGATTAAAGTCAGAATTGGAAGAACTAATCTCGCAGTTGTGATATAAAAAGTCGCAATTATCTTTTAAAATGTTTTATTCTGTGGCCGAAACAAGCTTCCATAAACAACAAACTAGGAATATTATGTTGACAGGCAGGGAGGACACTTTATCGAATGTTTCGACCGAATGCAATAGTGATGGGTCATTCATGAACGATCCAATCATTGTGTCTGTCACGTGACAAATGAACGAAAGACTCGGAAGGTAAAGTAATTATTTATGTTCCCTGTAAAGTATTTTTGACTGCATTATAATGATTTATTAATTCAGAATAGGATCAGGATTGCGTTAGTGGATGTGTTTGGGGAATTTGGCTGTTAAAAGTAGCCTACACCATTTAAAGCCACTTGAATAACCGAAATGACTCGAAAAAAGATTCGTTCATTTTGAAGAACGAGATCGAACAAGAGAGTCAGTAAAATGATCCGAACCTTCCATCACTAGAATGCAATGATTGGACGATAATTTGGTCCTGAGACTTCCATAGAAGATATATGTACATGTTTTAATATTTAGACCCCTTATTGATTGCTCTCAGGATGTGTCACATGCCTGTCCAGTCTTGTGTTGCACATGGGTGTTTTGGTTTATTTGGGCCTTGTGCTCTTGTCATTGTCTGATCCCTCCCCCTCGTTACCTGATTAGTGTTGAGTTCTTCCACCTGTCCCCTCTTGATTTATTCCCTTCTTAAGTCTCCTCTTGTTTGCAGTCTTGGTCGGATCGTGCGAGGACTCAAGTGCAGGAGAAGATGATATTTATTACAAAAACAAAACGAACACAAAGCAAAAACCCGCGATGGGGGAAAAAATACAATGAATAAAACTGAAACAACAACTGAACCTGATGAAACGATAACAGAACCTGAACATGTAGACGATCACAGGGAATGGGAGACATTAGACAATGGTCCGACAAAGACTGCAAACAAGAGGAGACTTAAGAAGGAAATAAATCAAGTGGGGACAAGTGGAAGAACTCAACAATAATCAGGTAACGAGGGGGAGGGATCAGACAATGCAACGCATTCTCATCCTTTGGTGTCATATAGGTGACGCCATATGACATTTCGTCGAAATCTTACGCACATGGCATCCTTTAGCGTCAATATAACACGCACTGTTATGGGTAGGTTTAGGTCTGGGGTAGGGTACGGTTATGACGCCTTGGGATCTGCGTCTCATATTCACGCTAAACGATGCCATGTGCGTTGGATTTAGACGAGCGTCACCTGTATGATGCCTTGGGTTCTGCGTCTCATATTGATGCTAAAGGGTGCCATGTGCGTAAGATTTCAACGAAATGTACAAAGCGTCACATGTATGACGCCAAAGGATGAGAACGGGCTGGACAATGACAAGAGCACAAGGCCCAAATAAACCAAATCACCCATGTGCAACACAAGACAGGACAGGCATGTGACAGGATGTGAAGAAAGTTTCAACCACTATAACAAAAAGGTTTTTATAAATAAAATTGCCTACCCTACCCTTAAGTGGTCTTTTATTTCATTAATATTAAATTATCTGCAAGTACAGTTTTGTATGCTTTTAAGTTTTAAAGTACATTGCAAGTACACATTTAATACAATTAACTATGTGCCCTTCTTTTTCACAAGTGTCTGTCTGCTTTTTTATTGTGGTCACAGATGCTTTCTATATTTTTGCTTGCATGGAAAATGTCACCTCATGGTTGGAGGCTATATAAAGGTTGAAGTTTTGTGCTGATCAAATAATAGCCTCAGAAAAGCTAATATCCATCCATCGAGAGAACTCCATCATTGATGTAAACCTATAATACATGTCGATCAAATAAACATTTACATTTTGGAAAATCTAATTACTGACTGATGTTGGTCAAATCCTTGTCTCAGGACAAGGGCCTCTTTGCCTGCCAACGAGGTAAAGGGAATGCCACTGACCCTAGTCGGGCACCTGGCAAACTGAATCACGTAGCTGAGTCTGGCTGTCCTGATGAGCCAGTGTGACAGGTTGAGAAGTGCTTAGGCCTACCAGGCGTCCAAACTCTGCACAACCAGAACTAGAGGAACAATAATTTGATATACCTGCCGTGTTAGGTAGCCACGTGTCCCGGCCCTGTTGCTGTGGGTATACTGAAACACCTACCTTGCTCCGTAAGCCCCCAACTGGAACTGGCCTGTGATGGTTGAGGAAGCTGCGCATCCTCTAATCATGCCACACTGACCTGTGCGGGCTTTGTGTGAGTCGCGTACGATCTTAAGGAGGTGGTAAGTCCATGTTCGTCATGACCGGGCGGCGAACTATGTGACAGAGAATGAGGAATTTGCTCTTTCTTTTAAAAATATGGGTACCGCTGGCAATTTGATTCTCCACCCAGCCCTCCACCAAGGGAAGGAGTGGTGGATTTACCACATCCTGGGATGTACAGGTCCTCTTACCTCAGGGTTGACTTTGGCCTGATGGACTTGATGGACTTTATTGTTCTAGTGCCCCTTATCAGGTGTCAGAAATCAGGTGGTGTAGATCATGCTTTTCCCCATTATTGTTGAATCACGGAAGCTACAGCAGTTACTTTTGCCAAGATATCTCTTATTTATTATTTGTATACAGTGCATGTATCAGACAGAGAGAAACAGAATAAGGATATAAGAATAAGGCTATAGGTGAGGGGGTCTTCATTCGAGATTTCTCTGTTCCCCATTTCTCTATTCCCTCACCCTATCATCCCAGCTGTAAATGGTTTCTTGGTGTTTCTCCTCCCTCACCCCCTCATCTCTATTTCTCCTTCCTCTCACCTCATCATACCTTTATGTTTCTCTGAGGTTGTACAATAAGATTGAGCTTATATACACCACTCTAGGACTTTCAACTTGCTTGTAAGGTAGAAAAAACATGTTGCTTATGTTTAAAATGGAACGTATACCTCATGCTTACACATTGTACAATCCACCATCCATATTAAGAAACTATTTCTCAGTGTATACATTTGCATCAGTTGAAAAACATTAATTTCCTTGTAAAGAACATGCCAACTGCAGTATCATCATAAGCGGAACATCTCTGCTCAGTGGACGTTACATTGCACACATACTTGTAGGCAAAATATAGCTCATCCCATATCTCTCATCAGCACACATGTACAACATACTCTGACTCAAAAAATACATGATGAAATTATTATGAAAATTAAAGGTGCTATATGTATTTTTTAGCGGCCTCTATCGGTGATGTTTCAGATTGCAACCAATTTTTACAAGAGCGCTCGTGCTCTTGCGCGTGCTCGAACACAAGAGCGAGCACTCATGGTACCGGCCACACTGAGACTTTCAAGACACCGGAGAAAGCATCACACAACATGCTGGAAACTCATTAAATGCATAGTATTGATTTATGGAGAATAAAATAAAAATGACAAGAGATACAAGATTCCTGGCTGAAAGCGTTGATATGTATTTCGGCTGTGTCTAAACTAATGCAATTTTATTAGTTTGGATGGCCTCACAAACACACATCAGAAATCTAACAGGGGCTTTTCAACATAAACTACATTGTGAATCATCGGTATGTATTGCATGTTGTGTGGGCTGGTTTTGTTTCATAGGACAAAACAGTGGTCCAGTTTTATTTAGAAGTGCTGCTTATTAAAATATTCATAAATACGATCCCATTGTGTTGTTTTATGAGTATAATTATGGCTGTCTACAGCAATTGTTCATCAACGTGGCAATTTTAAAACTCTGTGGAACTCTAGTTGTGTCAGGTCTAATAGCAGATTATTTCTCCGTTTTAACATACTTTATTAGCATGACAAATAACTCAGTTCATATTGCCAAAGCAGCTGCAGTTTAGCTGTGGACAAAGAAGAACAATAAATGAATAAATAAATGAATAAAACCAATGATAAACGAGAATGATTATTAAATTGAGGAGTTGAATAGGCAGTCTTAGACTTGATTGTACTAACTCATGTAGTGGACAGTATCGCTTAGACTTTGTTTTCGTCAGATGTCTTCAGATTGCATTCAGGTCCTTTCTGGAGTCCCACCTTTTTTCGATTGGACTGTGAGACTTCTAACCTGACACAGGTGCCATGGCCTTTTAATCCAGAGTGACACCGGTATAAAATTCAACACCAGCTAATCTCTCAAACCAGGATTATCAGATTAATCCGGCTGGTTTATAAGATTGACGGACTATCGGGAGAGTTGATCTGTCAACTTTATCAGGCTCTTTTGGCCACGGAGGCAGTGTTTGCGTCTCTCTCATGGGCCTGGAGCGAGAGATAAGACACAAGATGAATAGAATTCAGAAAAACACAGAAATAAGCCACAGTGTAAAGCAGCGCTTTATTTGAGGGCAGGAATGGAGAGCAAACCTCCTCTGACCCGCGAGAACGCCGGACTGCTTTAGGTTGCTCTGACCTTAGGACCATTGAGTGTGTCTTTGAGCGGTTTGAGCTTTAATTCAGATGGCCCAGACAGCTGAAGCCCTTCTTCTGTAAAATTAAGTCTTTATCAAGACAAGGTTAGTGAAAGAATCCTTTAATCTCAGGAGGTCAAACTAAATATTATCTCAGTTGTTTTGTATTCCATGTTATTTGAGGTTTGTAATTGTTACATTCATGTTACCAAAGTGTGAGGCATGTTGAAGACTTGAGTGAGACTTGAGTGAGACTTGAGGGTCACTGAAGACTGGAGTGATGATGCTGAAAATTCAAATTTGCATCACAGGAATAAATAACATTTTTAAATATCAGAAAACAGTTATTTTAAATTGTAAAAAAATGTCACAATATTACTTTTTTACTGTATTTTTGATCAAATAAAAGCAGACTTGGTGAGCAAAAGAGACTTCTTTCAAAAACATAACAAAATCCTACCAACGCCAAACATTTGAACAGCAGTGTAACATGTTTGATTGGCTGATGTAGTCAACAATATAATGCTGTTAACATTACAATTTGTGTAAAAAAAAAAAAGTTATTTACTATTTCAAAGATGTTAATGCTATTTATTTGTTTGTTTGTTTATTTGTTTATTTGAAATGGGGGAAATCATGTGTGCTCAAAATGTGTGATTAATATTAAGGATTTGGTCATTGTCACAGTGAGGCTCTGTGACTAGATATTCTTATTTTGTAAAATAACTTATTATGACACTGGACTGAAAACATGCATACATACACTTTTCATACTAACATCATAACACATTATCTGTTTTGCTCAAAATTTAAAAAACAGTTAACATATATGTGTGTGTCACTGATTGTGTATTGTTTAGTGTTGTCCCTGTCCTGATCATGCCTTTTTCTCTTTAGTTTAACATTTAGTGAGTCATAAATGTCATTAGGTTGATTTATGTGTTGTGTTAAGAAGTCAAACAAGACCGGTAATCATGTCAAATGTTTATTGTTTCCATATAACCACTTACATATTATAAATAATCATATACTTCCATACTGGGACATTTTCCCATCCCAAACAGACAAAATCCGGAAACAAAAACTGCCACCATTTTTGAAGATGCCTTTCCCGTCAAATAGAAGGCACAGTTAATTGTTCTCATGTGTGAGGGGGAGATTGGTGTTCTGTTTTTATTCTTAGTTAAACATTGTTAAACATTAATAATTAATTGAGTTTGTTTTGGTCCCTAATGTTTATATTTTTTTTTATTATTATAAAAGTGTATCTCTTTGTTACTGTTAAATCTCTCTTTTTTTTGTCTTTCTTAAATTTCTTTATTACCTTTAATTTCTAAAATGTTTTTGTCCAAGTAGGAGGGGCTTTTTTTAATAGGGCCTCTCAGAGTTGTTAAGGAGATGGTAGAGTGAGTTGGTTTAGTTGTTGCTCTGTTTTGGGTCAATTTATTGGCATAGCCAAACGTTTGTTTGTGAACAGTTTATTTTTGTTTGTTTTGTCTTTTTTTGGATTTTCACTGTAAATACCATTTGCACTCTATTCCAATCAGTGAAAAAAAAAAGTTTTCCAATAAACACTGAACTTTTGACGTCATCGTCATGTCACTTCATTTGTATGCCTCCATTTGCCGGTACATTCAGAGCAGTGGTGCTGCTACTGTTTGAAACATATTTTGGGCCCTCTTTGTGGCAGTTGGCACACCCCTGTTTCTGTTACAGTCATACATCCATTTAATTCAGTTCAACTGATTAAATCACATTCATGAATTTGTGCAGTTTTATTTTTTTAGAGACATTCAGAAGGTTGAGATCTCAGGGGATCTCAGTTGCCATTTTAAGGGTGAGTGGGATACAGATATTTGATCTGTTTAAATGTAGCTACAGTTCATGCTAGATTAGTTATATTTATATTTATAACAGTTCATCTAAGTCAAGGTAGTTTTAGCAACATGGGATTTGTGTCTCCTAATTCTCAAATCGCAGGACACAAAAATATACTGTATATGGAAAGTGTCTAATATTGTGTCCCTGCACTGACCTCAGTGTCTCAGCCTTTTTACACGTATCTATAAATATTTTTCTGTCTGTTTGTTTTCTTCCCTAACTTATATTGCTTTATTTCTCAAAGATCAAGTTATTTTTGACAGGAAAAATTATTCCTCCACACTCTGCACAGACACGGCAAACACACATTTACACTGTGAGTTTCTCCTTATGGGTGAGGGTCGGTGGAGCAGCGGGGGTCCGTCTCTGTAGCCGTAAGTCGATCGTTAAAGATGCTGTTAGGTGTAATTACATCTGGCTGCAATCAGAACTCATTTAAATGAACAATAGAGGCCCAAACGGAATGATTTCATCAGAGAAAATCAGGTCAGTTTCAAGATTATGACCTTTAGTGTACCAACATTTCATAAAAAATGAAAAATACAAAAATATGCACAGACTCCAAGAAAGAGAGTTACATTTATGTAAGCCGTTGTATGCAGATGGCGCATGTCTGATTCCGTATGAGCCCCCAAATGTCACACCGCAAGTAACAGCATATTTATGGTTGGTTTTCTACAATCTTCTTGCCAGAAGTTAAATTTAAGTCTATGTTCAAAGAACTATGTTATATTTTACAAATCTTGTTTAACTATTTATGGTAGGTCCTCCTTATCACAAACAAATCTCTCAGGTAATTCCTTTGGTTGTGTAAAAAAGGGATGAAACCCAAAGTCCGACACACAAAAAAATGGCCTGAGACTGCACTGGGAATGTGATGTTGTCGAATGCAAATATCACAATGAAACCCTTAACTATAACCCAGGGTTTAGAAGAACTTAAATTCCGTAACATTTTTCAGTCTTTAAAGCATAAAGTACACTGAAGTTTTGACATGAACGTGAATATGATTATTTCCATAGACCCTAATCAGCAAACACATTTGAAGATTACAAATGACAAGTCTCCTGTTATGTAGTTATATCCATGGTTGTAAGTAGACAACTAAATTAACTAGTGATTTTGAAAAGTGTGTTTGTGAGAGTCAATCATTCAGTGTTCAGCATACAGAAGACCCTAAATAAATGAGAAACAGTAAACAAAAATGAGATTGTAGACACTACTGAGATGTTCAAACTGAGATGCATTTCCAAAAAATAGTTCTTAATCTGATTTCAACCTGCCTACACACGTGATTTACTATATATTTGTAAAAACTATACTTAATGTGTTTTCGCTGTTCAGACTTAAAAAAGAAAATCAATCTGATATGGCAAAATCAAATTTTTGCGTCCTGTCTGGAATACAGATTCAGAATATTGCGCACTGAATACACACACTCATGAACATCCCCATGAACAGACTTTGTTGCTTGTGTCCCCAAATTGCTTTGCCAGCCATGCCAAACTCACACACACACTGCTCTTTGCACACGGTTTGTTGCCTTCTCTGTTATCTCGTTAATATTACGTGTTCCCTGTCTGTTCTGCAGATGTCTGTTGTGTGGACGGACATAAAAAAAAATTTGTTTCTTTATTAATTTCAATATTTTGCCAGAGTCAAACATCTGTGATATCACCACACTGACTCAGATTGGTGCTTTCCCACAATGTGTGCTGTGCCAACATACTCTCTCTTACACACACACACACACACACACACACACACACACACATACTCAGGTGCGTCAGCACAGCAGCCAGGTGGATGTCTGGCACACGCACCAGCTCAGATGTAGAGGAGAATTCTAAATCTGATCTCACAGATAGACCAGTGCTTCTAGAGCGTCACTCCTGATGAACTACATTTCACACACACACATTTATATTTATATATATATATATATATATATATATATATATATATATATATATATATATATATATATATATATATATATATATATACATACTGTTATGATTGGCTAATGTCATCAATGCATAAGAAACAGTATCAAATGTCACTCGCTATTGCATGTGATTAAGTGTTTTAACCCTCTGGGGTCTAAGGTGTTTTTGGGGTCCTTGAGATGTTTCGACATGCCCTGACATTTGTGCTTTTTTCAGTTGCTTATAAACATATTAATGGCACAGGTGTAATTACACTCTATTTAGCACAAACAGGGCTACCATAATATGTGAGCGACATATATGTACATATTTGTATTTTTGAGAGAATATTGTTTATGCATGGTTATTTAAAAAACTAAAAATTAAAGTTTCTGATATAAGGCCACAAAACACATATTGATTATTTCTTCACAAGACTTTTGAAAATTGTATCACATAGCCTGGAATATTTGCTCCAAAACTATGTGAGAATCATCCTGACTACTCATTCAGATAAGACAATTAAGTATTTTTACATTTTTAATGACGTGTTTTGTGTCAGAAAGCTTTATGCGAGGAGGCGTGATCTCTCATTAATATGTATGCATTTCACACCTGAGAAAGACAAAGACCCTCCCATAATGGCCCTATTAGGTGCTATCAGGCCATATCATTATGAGGAGCATTGCACAAAGAATGAGGAGATTTAAAAAAGAATGGCTTTTAGATTGTTTGGATTTATTTACAACACAACATAATCCAAAGATACACAACAAAGGACAAAAAAGCACAATAGTAAACACACTGATCTAAAGACATAGGCTTGAACAGTCACACAACTTTGTGCCATTGAAACATAGTACATACCCGTCATTTCCAAGGTGTTTGATTGTTCATTTTACCATGTTCATGTACAGAGACTGTTGAATATTGAAGTCAGCAGGACTCATCAGTGGCATCTCTCCCTGTAAAAAAATGAAAAAAAAACAAAAAAACACCTTTGAACATGCTGATATCAAGAGAAACTATATGGATGCACGACTTTGGGCATGCATTGTAGATTTTTCTGGTTTAATTATATATATATATATATATATATATATATATATATATACACACACACACACACAGTGCTTAGAATAAGTGAACACACCCATGCTAAAGTTGACTACCCTTCACAATATAGACATGGTTTTATTCCAGTTAGCCTAACTGAACATTTATACATAAATAATATATTGTATTTAGACAGTATCACATATTTTGCCGGAGGCTGACATATATTTCACTAAATCATTATATAACCTAAGCAGTTATTCGCAAACAAAATAAATTACGCACAAGGCAGTATTTTAGCATGATAATCAGTGTCATAAACTATTCTCAAAACTGAGTAAAATATATGTAGTAGGCTAATATCACATTTAAAAAGTTTACACGAGCGTATAGGCCTACGTATAGGGATATTGTGACTGTGAGGTAATCTTTCCTATGTCAAAGGCTAGCCAAAACTAGGCAAAATATAGTCTGAAAATTCATTTGAGCTCTATAATCAGAAAAGGAATTATATAACACTAAACAGGTGAATTCTTCCTCGCTGTCCAGAATCATCTGAAGGAGTAGCGTGCCATTCTCAAAACGAGATGAACTATCAGTGAATCTGATGAAGAAACGTGCTTTTATGCCATTGATCGCTGCTGGGCGTGTGCTATGCATAACGTTAGATCGCCTATTTACCATGTGAAAAGCTCTGGGGGTGTGGCGGCCTCGGCTCATTAAAGATAATGAAGGGAGAACGAAAAAACTGTACCTCTCCTTGGTTTCAAACGAATTACATAAACTGGAAATATATTTTTTTTAAATAAATTACTTCATTTAAAAGAAGAGAATTTAACCCTCTGAGGTCGGCTATCGCGCCGGCGCGATAGTCTCGCTTTTTTCTTATCAGTGCAAAAGAAACTCAAAATACTCGATTTTGATCTAACATATTAAGTGTTGTACATCATTAGATCCTGATAAGTGTCTATTTTTTTGTGGATTCTCACAATAAAAACAAAGTGTTGTGCTTTTCGCCAAATAAAGAAAAACAAACATGATGCGCGTTCTGCCTTCTCTCTGTCAGTGAAGTCCATTCTGAAACGCGTCCGAAAATTAACTGCAATTCCGCGAATACTTGTCATACAGGCACGAGTGTTTTTCCATAATGAAGCTTGAACTCTCTTCTTTTAAATGAATTAATTTATATAAAAAAACAAATATTCTCAGTTTATGTAATCTGTATGAAAAGAGAGAGATGTCAGTATTTTTCTTTCCAGCTCATTATACCTAATTACGCGTTAATGTGCCACGCCCAAGGAGAGCGCGCGCTATTCAAACGCAAATGATCTAAGGCAAGCCATTCAAACATGCCAACGCCCACCAGCTGGATTATAAAACACATTGTGTTTAGTAAGTATCTTGTACAGCTGTGAGGAATAATACTATCTAACCCTGGAAAATGTACCAGAAGTGCTGGTAGTTTCATTTCGAGGAGCAACGGATCCAGCTGATGTAGTAAGTCATTTATTCTTAAGTGCTTTGTTCTAATCGCGATATTGAATAGTGTCTGACTGTAAACCGCAAAAGACTGTTTAAATATGAATTGCGTGTCTGTGTGTAGGCTAAATGATGAGTGAACGGCATAGGCGCGCGCGCTTTGTTTACTACAGTTATACAGCGCGTGTCTGTGCCTTGTTCATTCACTCTCGCACCTACATTAGTAAACGTTATGTTTACATGAACACATCCAAACTATATTGCTATAGCCTACTAAGATGAGTAAAAATAGATTGAAATATGTTGAAATAAAATGTCTGTATAAGCAACAAGCTGCAAATTCACATGTATATACTAATATGAATGTTTAGACACGATTTTGTGATTAGTTTTGGATAGATTATAAAGTTTTGACTGTAAAAAAAGACTACTGTCACATTAAATAGGTACACTTTTGTTCACCAATTTCTGCTCATAGTTAAATATACTATAGTATGATGTTTTGTCAAAAATAAAGTAGGTATATTGAATTATCAACTAAGATTAGGGGTGTAACGGTACATGTATTCGTATTGAACCGTTTCGGTTCGAGGCTTCCGGTTCGGTACGCATACAAACCGAACGATTCCTAGGACCATTTTTCCTGCCGACAAAATTCGCGCTGGCGCGACCACCACAACGTTGCGCAACATCAAATGGCAAGCGTAATGAAAGCGGAACGAAACTGCGCTACTCATTATGTGCTTCACGGACCGTTTATCAGCTCGGACCAGCAACATCTGTGCAGTGCGAGCCGATCTCGATCAAGCGACACTGTTACAACACAGCGCTAAGAGATCCAGTAAAGAAAACCTTTGAATTCGCCACTTAAGTAATAACATCGCTGTGAGATCTAGTGAGAAGCATTCACATTTCTCCGTTATTAACCGTAGATCTCTATTAGATCAAACAGCGCTGACGTGGAAACCAGGAGAAACTTTGTGCCGTGAATGAACTAATACTTTACGTCCACAGAGCAGCAACATTCACCATGGATTTAATAACACTAACTGTAACCAGTTTGGCTGGAATAGGGAAATGCTTTCAAGTACTTCACACATCTTTTTCCAGCACTTCAAAACTCAAATAATATAAAAATAAATGTATATATTTAAATGTTATTTTTAATGTGATGACCAAAACATTATTTGTTCATCCTTCAAAGATGACCCCCATTTATAAACCTGAAAGTTTCAAGATGTAGGAAAACTCAGTTATTTACAAATATTTTTTCTTTTAACAAATAGGATATTTCTCTGGCATTTTTTCTTTTTGCTGTATCGAAAACGTACCGAACCGTGACTTTAAAACCGAGGTACGTACCGAACCGTGATTTTTGTGTACCGTTACACCCCTAACTAAGATGTTATTATAGTGTTTGTTCCAATACTCAAACTAACGAATCCTTACCTTTTTTTAATACGTATGATAAAATGTATACTTTTTTACAAAGAAATACACTTGAAATATTGTTAAAATAGTAATTGTTGTTGTAATTGTAACCTATTTGTAATTGGTTACAATTTCTAATTGTAAAATATGTATAGGCTATATAGATAATTTATTTTGTCCTTGCATTCTTTGGGATCCTTTGACACACCTGTGTGAATGGGCTAATTAATGGCTAACTTTGTCTTCTCAGGTGTGAACACGCCTCCACGCATATTGCCTTTCAAAACAAAAGGTAGCCCAGTTTGTGCTATATTGAGTGAATTTACACCTTTGCCATTAACATGTTTATAAATAACTGAAAAAAGCACAAATGTCAGAGCATGTCAGAACACCTCAAGGACCCCAAAAACTCTTAGACCTCAGAGGGTTAATTTCAGCTTCATAAAGAGAAATTTATCGTATCTCTGTGACAAGTATTGACAGAGTTACAGTTCATTTTTCGGACGTGTTTTAGAATGGACCTCACTGACAGAGAGAAGGCAAAACATCATGTTTTTTTTTCTTTATTTGACGAAAAGCACAACACTTTGTTTTTATTGTGAGTACCCACAAAAAAATAGACACTTAACAGGATCTAATGATGTACAGCACTTATATGTAAAATCAAAATCAACAGAGTAATTTGAGTCTCTTTTGCACTGATAAGGAAAAAAGTGCGCTGGTATCGCCGGCGATACCGCCGACCCCAGAGGGTTAAAATATCTATATAAAACATCTCGGGTTATGAATGTAACCATGGTTCCCTGAGAAGAGGAATGAGGCACTGTGTCCTAGGATGCTATGGGGAACACCTCCATACTGACTGGTGTCTGAAGCATGTCTAAACGCCAAAACAATCTGTTACCTTAAATTATATGTTTATCTTTGTAAAGCTGCTTTGAAAGAATCCATTGTTAAAAGCGCTATATAAATGAAGATGACTTGACTTGACTTGACTTGACTTAAACACGACAATTACATTGGCCGATAACAGCCTATAACGTTACTACCGGTGCGACCATAAAAGGGCACTTGTAGTACACATCAATAATTTCTTTGTTGAAGGAGACATGGGCAGGCATACCTGAAGCATGGCAATGAGATGCAGTGTTTTGTTCCCCTTCTCAGGGAACCATAGTTAAATTCGTAACCCAAGACGTTCCATTTAAAATGGCACTGGGGGACGCTATGGGGAACAAATAACCACTCAGCCTTGCTAAAGGAATGAATGCCGTGACAGCTGGCATAAAGTCAATGACTCCACAGAGCTAGGTCCAGAGTCACAACTCACCATCCTAGAAGGTACGCACCAGCAGCTGTCGTGATTAAGCAGAGATCAGGGCCTGGTATTCTTCTGAATACCTTCAAGAGAATATGGCCAAGGATAAGGAATATCCTGCCTACCAGCTGGATCACCTGGGGACGGAGTCTCCACTCTCCCTGGGCCACAGGCTGTCGTGAGGCTCGTCAGCGGCACGATTGAGCAGGCCGGAAGAAAATAAGTGGAATTTTCAAAGCCGCAAAGCCGTATGACAGGAGCACAGTGGAAAGCGACCTCAGAAGCTTCTGACTCCAAGGAGGAGGTGGCGGGCGAGTTGTGACATGCGAGGGAAGCTTAGCGCAACGGTCGCAGTGTTTGTCTATTCAGACCAGTACAGGCTTGCTGAGTAGTGGCGCCTGAAAGCGAGGTGAACTGCAAGCAACTCGAGGCAATGGATGCCAATGCAGTGGGAGGGCCGCCCAGTCCGCCGTTACTGCATGCCCTTTGTACATGGCCCCTCAGCCGGTTTTGGTGGACACTCGTTCTAGGAACGGTTGGCCCGGAGAAACAAAAGGTCTGATCACGGGCTGAGGGTTTGGCGGCAGGCCAGGGTGATTGTCACATGGAGTGTGCCGATCTGCCACGGCCACCTCGGGACTCGGCCGTGAAGCCAGTGCTGACGCGGTCTTCATATGGAGGAAGCCGTGCGGCTGCGTCTACCATATGCCCCATGAGCCTCTGAAAAGTTTCAGTGGGACCCTTTCTACTTCTGTAAAGCACCGACCAGACACGCTCTTCTTAAGAGATGTGTTGGACCGAGTCCATCTCCATACCAGAAAAGAGATCCTTAACTCGTGGGCAAGTTTACTCTTTCCCAGTTGACCTGAAGACCCCACTGGCTATGGAGCACTCGAAGGGTAGGACTTTGTACTGATACTTCGAACCTTTGAACGCAAGAACACATACATGGCCTGTGGTGCGGAAGGATAGAGATCTGAAGTACATGTCCTCCAGGTCAAATGCTGCTGACCAACCTTGGGGACGGAGCACTCGAAAATGCATGTCTGTGTTAGCAACTTGAACGGAGGCTTTAGAAAAGGCCCGTTACAAGAGTGACAGGTCCAAGATGGCCATAACCCACCACCTATCTTGGGTACAATGAAGTACGGGCTATAGAAGCCGGCCTTCATATCGGCTGGGCTCCATCGTAGGACTGCGATGTCCGCACGTATGACAGGAGCACATTTGCTTAACACCGAGGTGTAGTGAATAGCACTGAACTTCGGCGGACGCCAAGCGATATTGATCGCAAAGCCGAGTCTGCTGGTACGGAGGAGCCAGCTGGACCGGTTAGGAAGCATCTTAGGCTTTTACGAACCGGGCCAGCAGTACCAGAGACGTACCCGGAGTGGGGCAGCGAGGTGGAGGACAGGCAACCGGCTCGGAAGGCCCGAAGGTGGTCCAAAGCAGGGTCTGAGTGTGGTGCACAACACTTACCTGTCTCCATGTGATGGCAGGGGGTGCGTGAGAAGGCGTAACCGGGTCCTCGAACCACACCCAGTTGCCGGGTGGCGATACAATAGGGGGCTGAGGGGGTCGCACATCGCCAGTCTGGCCCTCTTGGGACCCAGGAACAGAGGAATTTGCTCTTTCTTTTGAGTCGGGTACCGCTGGACTCCAGTGGCGGAAAAGTAACCATCTGAAGAGCTCGCTGGGTGGCCTGTGTCAGGAATGCTTGGCCTTACGCTTGCCACTTGGATTGGCAGCGTCTGACACAGGGTGGGCAGCCTGCCTGCGGCTGGCTCCACGCTGAGGCCTGGGTGGAGGCTGATGCAGAGGCCAAAGCAGGAGCGGCGGCAGGGGGACACCCTCGGCGACGAGCAGGCGGCGGGGTGGATGCAGCAGAGGGCCACCGGGGTAGGATGTGCCGGATGGCCTCCATCTGCGCTTGGGCGGCAGAGAACTGTTGGACGCAGTTCTCCACCGCCTCGCCGAACAGCCCGACCTGGGAAATTGGGGAGTCCAGGAACCGAACCTTGTCCGCATCCGCCATATCAACCAGGCTGAGCCAACGATGGCGCTCCATGACCACTAAAGTGGACATTGCCAGATCACGCACGCCACAACGCTCGTGCCCCGGAGGGCGAGGTTGGTTGCAGTGCGGAGCTTACCTACAGTATGAGCGCATGGTCTGGGCTACCCTCGGGAATGTCCATGAGTGCCCAGGCATGATAGACCTGCATTAACGCCATGTCATGCAAAGAGGAGGCGGCTTTCCCACAGGCTTTGTAAGCTGTCCGTTGGAAAGGATGAAAACTCACCAGCCTTAGGGGGGAGACGAGGATCCTCCGTCCAAAAGGCAGCGGCTGCCGGACACAGGTGCACCTGTGTCGCGACAGACCGCTCCACTGGAGGGAAAGCATCGTAACCCACCACCGCTCCTCTGTCAAGGATAGTGAGAAGGGAGGAGCTACTCAGGCAGTTGCTGGCAGAGAAAGGTGCCATCCACGACCTGGTAGCTCCCCATGCACTTTGTGATAGAAAGGCACTGGGGCGGCGAGCTGAGAACCAGCGCGGCCTGCCCAGAGATACCAATCATCCAACTGAGACTGTTTGGGACACGGTGGAGGATTCCACTCGAGCCCGACAGCCTCTGTGGCCCGTTTCAGCATAGCTGACGTTTCTGGATCTGGCTCGGGCAACTTTACACTCCCAGAGGGAGATAACGCAGCCGAGTCATCATTTCCAGAGCTCAGCTCACCCTCCGATGCTGCAATCAGCATCCTGTCCTCTGGAGGGGCCCCGAATGAAACGGCTGGTCAGTCCATTACAGAGGGACCAGCGCGCTCAACGGGGAGCTCCACCGGCTGCGGTGTGATAGAGGAGTGAGGGGTACACAGGGATTGGTTACCGGGCGGGGAAGCCTCACTAAGATCCTCTGATCACCCATCACACATGGCGCCGTAGTGGGGCATGGTAATGGGGACTCCACCTTCACGCATGAAGGCGAGTCTCGATCTCAACACCGCAATAGTCATGTTCTCGCAATGAGAACATGAACTATCCACAAAAGCTGCTTCAGCATGCTGAATATATATATATATATTTAATGTTTTTTTGTTTTTTTACAAACACGTGATGCAACCAATGTGACCGTCAGAGGGGGACAGGGAACGACCGCATCCAGAAATGCACGGATGGAATGGCATCTTGAAAAAAACGCAAACGCACCAGTGTTGCTCTTTCAGGAAATGGGACCCATCACTAGTGCCGTAGCACACAGGGGAATGACCGCGGCAACACTGAACAGCGAACTGAAACAGTGAAGCACTCACTTCTTTGCCCTCTAACCAACCGTCAACAAACACACAGAATGATGCTGTTAAAACAGCAGTTGAGAGCTCAGAAGCTCCCAATCACCGTTGCATCCACTTCCGTATTTATACCCACACCGCGGGGCGGAGTGTGAGATGCAAATCTCACACGCCATTGTGCATTGGCTCGTTTTAACAGTACTCGAAGATGACAGGCTCACTAAGCGT
This sequence comes from Tiaroga cobitis, assembly GCA_030578255.1. Lineage (NCBI taxonomy): Eukaryota > Metazoa > Chordata > Actinopteri > Cypriniformes > Leuciscidae > Tiaroga > Tiaroga cobitis. The sequence goes on from CM060597.1 coordinate 52,411,410, forward strand.
GATCCCATTCAGTCAACTACATCAAACGTGAATGACTGAAAGAGAACTTTGTATACAATATGTTCAATGTCATCAGAATACAAATGAGAAAAGAAGAGTTAACAATGAGCTGAAAACTAAAAAAAAAAACTAAAAAAGAAAGAGAAAAAGAACATGAGGTTAAGATATTAATGGTAAATGGACTGCATTTATATAGCGGTTTCACAGACCCAATGGCCACCAAAGCGCTTTACATATTGCCTCACATTCACCCATTCACTCACTCATTTATACACCGACGGCGGTGTCAGCCATGCAAGGCGCCATCCAGTTTGTCTAGAGCAGCTGGGGTTAGGTGTCTTGCTCATGGACACCTTGACACTTGGTCAGGTGGAACCGGGGATTGAACCACCAACCTTCCAGTTTGTAGACAACCTACATGAACCACTGAGCCACTGCAACCCCCGCCACCCCCGCCACCACTGCCACCACTGCCATTAATCTATTCATCAGTTACACAAATTTGTTCATGTTATGTTTAGATAAGTGTCATAAGAAATGTTAGATAATGCAGGGTCCAAAGATGAAACAGCAAGTTTTAAAGGGGTCATATAATGGTACATGCACTTTTAGAAGTTGATTGTACTGAAATATGTGTTGGCAGTGCCTGTACACAACCATCATATAATGATAAAAAATCCATCCAGTGTTTTTGTTTTAATCTCCTTATATGTTTTCCCCTGCCTCAAATTGAGCCGTTCGACCGTGTGACGTCACACGGTCGGACGCCCCTCCCACGATTGTTGATTGACAGCACCGTTTCAACACAGACACGCCCTGAGCGAGCTGTCATTATAGTCCGCCATTGTTGATACGCTGGAGCAGAATGGCGTCTAAGCGATTGTGGTGTTCTGTTCTTGGGTGTAGTAACGAACACAGCAGTCATTTTGATGTTCCTAAATCCGAACCGCTGAAGACACAGTGGCTGAGTTTTGTTTTTGAAGGGAATATTCCCCACGATCAACGTCAATGCTTTCATGTTTGTGCGAATCATTTCTCACCAGACTGCTTTATAAACGAGAGTCTGGTTTTGCTAAGAAGCTGCTCCTGAAAAAAGAATCGGTACCAACTATTTATGTTCCCTCTGCACCTCCAGAAGAAGTAAGTGTAAAGTTTTATTAACCTTTATATTAATCTTTGCAAATCGCGGAAAAAAGTTTTTCATGACCATTAGTTTAGGGTGACCAACAGTCCTGTTTTCCCAGGACATGTCCTGTTTTCACGTCCTGTCCTGGCCGTTTTTTTATAAAGTGATGAAAATGTCCTGGTTTTCAAAAAACTACTGGGAAAGATCAGCTCTACAGCAAAATATAGATGGGCAAACAAGGAGGATGAGGAAGAAAAACAGGATAAAGAGGAAGAAAACTAAAGATATAAATATATTTTTTTAGTTCGTTTTTGTAAGTTTGTGAGAGCTATTTTTGTTCAATTTGGATGTATTTCTTTTAGTTATTTATTATTTATATATTTATTTTTCTAATACAGAAGAGACATTATTTCTATCATTATTTCATTCATTCTTTTTGAAAATAAAACATGTTGAGTAACCTCTGAGAAGCCTATCTGAATTTGTGTCTTGTAATATAACAATTTTCTATCCATACAGATGAGGCATAGCCTACTTTAAATGTATTGAAATGAATAAGGCATCTTTGAGTAAACTTCGAGTATCATTTGAGTATCTGTTTGCCGGCCCGAGTGTCCTGGTTTTTGGTAATCAATATATGGTCACCCTACAGTTGAAACGTCAATCTGTCAATGAACTAACGTATACATCAGTAAACACATAGCATTCGTATCTCACTTCTCTATGTTACCCTGCCAGTGCATACAAAAATAGATCAAAGTGACATTACGTTAACCAACCATTCAGAAACGTCCTGTTCGAGCCTTAACTGTCGAACTTCGGGGCCGTCATCTTGTTCCGGGTCCGACTCCGGTTCAAACTGATACGGTTGCACAGATGTGTCCTCAGAGACTCCCGCTGCCATTCTTTCTGTATTTTCTTGCTGTATTGTCATGGGAACATCCCAGGTGAAAATAATGAGGAAATTACATTGTCTTTCGTTGCTCCCTTCACCAAGTGCATTCCAAACGGCAGAGGTGGAAAGAGTAATAAAATATTCTACTCAAGTAAAAGTACTACTACTTCAATGAAATTTTACTTAAGTACAAGTAAAATTACCGGTCAAAAAATCTACTCAAGTAGAGTAAAAGTTACTAAGTTACTTTTTTAACAGCGGGGGTGGGGGACTCTCCCGTGTATGGTGGTAATGGTAGGAGATTTTCACAGTATGATAAGGTCTCAGAAAATATCACGGTTTACAGTATTAATCAATTATTAAATAAATAAACTGTATTATTAAATTATGGTTATTATTATTATTATTATTATTATTATCAGTTAAAATGACAGTTAAATTAATGAAAACAGGTTGTTGTTGTTTTTTTTTTTGCTTTTATTATAACAAACTTGAAACCATTTGTTTGTTTTGTTAATTAAAAATTTTCAATTTCAATAAAACATGTCCAATCAATTAAATTTGATAATTGATAATGAATTAGATTAACAACTTATTTTTAACGTTAATAATTTATTAAAATGTTTAAGAATAATATTGTCCTATGAAATGTATTTATTCAGAAAATTAATGTTTCTTTTTATGATTTAATCCAAATATATTATCAAAAACGGTGGTAATCAAATTGAAATTTAAACTTGTGTCCTTTTGGGGAAGCGCTGCAAAAACGGATTTACTATATTAAACCATGGACAAAAAATATATTCCTTTAATGTTTAAATAAAATGTATTGTTATTGTTGTTATTATTATTATTTTGAGAAGTAGAATAGTAATATATTTCTGTCATAATTTCTCCTAGTAAAACCGAACTTTTATTTTGACGGGTTGTAGTGAAGACCAAAAATGTAGAAAAGTGTTTCAAAGTGTAGTTGACAATGGTTTTGTTTTTCTCAAATAAAATTATGAAAATGCTCATTAGGCGTTCTCTCAGAGCAGCTCTAATAATGTTCATGTATTCATATCCTCAAATTGATTGTGAGACTCTGAACACACCATGAAACGTCACGCCTACTTGAGTAGCCTATGTAGAAAAAGTGGCGCAGCTCAGCAGAACAAATAGGGATATATTTACATGCAGTATTTTTGTGCTTAAATATTCAAAGACCATGTCGCGATTGGATTTATTGCACAGTTCTACTTTCCATGTATTCCATGCATCCATTATTTTGCATGTTTTACGTGACATCTGCGTTATGTGAATTCCATTTTCATGACTGGATTCTGGGATTCCCTCAGCATCACGTAAGTCATTCGGCCTTCCCTCAGCATCACGTAAGTCATTCGGCCTTAAATTATAATCGGGACATACCTTTATCTGCAGGAGGGATGGTGTGTTCTATGTATCTTCCTTTTGCAGCCACTTTGCGTCCACATTTTTGGCAAATTGGATATTTATCCTCGAGGACAACCACGTTTTTTTCTACAAAGTATTTTCATACTGGCCATAATCCGCTTCATAAGAATTCGAGGGCGCTTCGCTTTCAGCTTCAGCTGGGTCTGCGTCACCTTTCTTGCGCGTTTGTTCTCCAGCCCTTCAACCAATGCAGTAGTTTCCGGAGTGTGATTTTTTTTTTCTCCCTTGTATTATTATTTTTTACTCAGTAACGGATATGATTTCAAATGTAGCGAAGTAAAATACTTCAAACAAAACGTACTTAAGTAAAAGTAAAGTGCCCGGTTGCATAAAGCACCTTAAGTGTAATTTTCCCTTAAGGTCGCCCTTATGTTTCCCTTAAACCTAAGGGTGTTGCATAAAAATACCATTAAGTGTTACTTAACGTTTTTTTTTTTTAAGTGAAACGTCATAAACACTTACAATTTCCCTTAAATGCTGTTTTTTTTTTCACTTAAGTAAGCGTTAAGTGTTGCATTAAACCCCTTAAGGGTAATTTCCCTAAGTAAGGTTTGGAAATCGTAACCTTAAGAGTAACGCGAACAAAAACGACATGGCTGAATTGGAACCAGCTGAAGATCATAGGGAATAGGGAGAACCCTTTGGACCAATTTAGCGATGAAAAATTGTTGCAAGAATAGGCTACCGTTTTGATCGACGCGCAATATTTGACATAGCTATCTAACTAGACGGCTGTCTGTCTGTCATTACACGCGTCTCGCATGTAAACTATCACAACGTTAAGTCAGTGCGCGCACGGAGTGTGTGTGGCCGACCCGTGCAGAAAAAGATTCACAGGAGAACGAGCTGATTCTGTGTTTTAAAAGGAATCATGACAGAAGAAAACAGGTATGCTATGGAAATATACTCAGCTGTATTTCGAGACACAGAGCCAGAAATGCATTCACAAAACCTAAACAAATGCCAAAGCATGAGACGGTGAACAACACACTCTGCCGCCACTTTCGGAGCTAACGCGGTGTTGCGTCACTGGACTGACACGTGATATTCCGACATGTTAGTGTTTTGTGTATCTATGGCAACAACAGACTTTTATAACGTGAATCCAGGATCGCAGTCGTGATACACTTAAATGTTTCCCTTACCTAAGAGAACCGTTTAAGAGATTATATGCAACACCCTTAAGTTATTCTCTTAGGTAAGGGTAAATCGCCCCTTAAGTATCATACTTAAGGGAAAAACTTAAGGTGCTTTATGCAACCGGGCACAGATTTTAAAAACTACTTTAAAAAGTAGAAGTACACAAAAAACTACTTAATTACGTAACGCGAGTAAATGTAATTCGTTACTTTCCACCTCTGCCAAACGGCTACATAATGACACACAAGTGCCCTGCTCACTCCAAAGTCCCCACTTCAAGGGCTCTACCCTTCGAAGGGAGTAGGGCATAGGGATGCTCACTAGCAGTAAGCACGTCCCAGCAGGTTTCATCACTTATTGGGGTCCCCTTGAAACATTTTCGTTGTGTTCTGTTCTATTTGCAGCGCGATTCTGTATTTGGTGTTGTGAACTTTTGCGGCGTGTTTCTGTATTTGGTTTTGTTGAGAACTTTTGCAGCGCGATTCTGTATTTGGTGTTGTGAACTTTTGCGGCGTGTTTCTGTATTTGGTTTTGTTGAGATCTTTTGCAGTGCGTTTCTGTATTTGGTTGTGTTTTGAGTATTTGGAGCACACGTATTGTAAAACTGATGAAGGTGTTTTCTTAATTTGCGGGTGTTTTTCTATTTGCATGTGTTTTCTTCAGTTGCAGCGGGTTAAGCTCTCTCGGCCACCGTACCAACTTGACAGAATGACAAAATGACAGACCAAAAACTTTCACTTTATTTTATTTTATTCTATAAAAATGTTTAAATATATTAAATAAAATAATGAAACAATCATACAACAAATATGCAAATTAAAAATAATAGGACACATACAAATAAGATAGAAATTAAATAAACAATGCTCAAATTTTTCAGCTACCGTAGGTGCATTTAGCTAGCCTGGTAATACCAAACTCTGCTACTTCACTTTGCTTCGTACACAGAGTCTGGGATAGCATAATAGAGAAGTGTTTTCTCTCTCGCTAGGGGGCGCGTACTGAAGTTTAAAATCATTGGTTACCCGTAAGCCAATCAGATAAGTTTGTTTATGACGTATGTTATGCGCCGACACAGCCGCATCGAACCACAGACATCATGCATCGAACTCAAATCTATGATCGAACTTCCACTGTAAACACTTGATGATGCGAGCGAAATACCCGAGTGAACATGGCTGTAAACGACTTTTTTGATCTGTGAGTGATGTAATAGAATGACTGCTGAGAGAGAGAGAGAGAGAGAGAGAGAGAGAGAGAGAGAGAGAGAGAGAGAGCGCGCCCCGGTTTTCGATTTCCCTGACCTAATCTTAAACACGGCGCTTGCCGACTACGTCACGGCTTTCAGCCCGCCCTCTGTTCGTTGATTGGCCAGGCTGTTTTCAGGCCGGTGGAAAACCAACGCATTCTCATCCTTTGGCGTCATATAAGTGACGCTTGACAAAACGTCGAAATACTACGCACATGGCACCCTTTAGCGTGAATATAACACGCGAAGTGATGGGTAGGTTTAGGTGTGTTGTAGGGTCTGCGTCTCATATTCACGCTAAAGGATGCCAGTCAACTTTATGACGCCTTGGGTTCGCGTGTTATATTCACGCTAAAGGGTGCCATGTGCGTAGTATTTCGACGTTTTGTCATATAGCGTCACCTATATGACGCCAAAGGATGAGAACGGGCTGGGAAAACAGAAAGATAGGCTGCTATCTCAGACTGACTACAGGAGCGAAATGAAATTAGCGGAAGTAGGAAGTCTGACGTAGTCAGGCTAGCATTTAGCCAAAACATTAAAGTAAGAAATTATAATGTAAAAAATAAAACACTTACATACACTCTTAAAAATAACCCAACTTGGGTTGTTTTATAACCCAACCGCTGAATCAATATTGCACCAGACCAGCAATAGTTAATTTGACCCAGCAAGATGGGTCTGTCATATTTAACCCAACAGATGAGTTAAATATTCTACCTAAATGCTGGGTAAAACTAATTACAATTATGGGTTGATTTAACTACAAATTAGTTATAAAGTGTATCCAAATGCTGGGTCAAATTAATTACAATTATGGGTTGATTTAACTACATATTAGTTATTTAGTGTATATATAGCGCTTTTAACAATGGATTGTTCCAAAGCAGCTTTACAGAGATAAACATATAATTTAAGGTAACAGAGATTGTTTTGGCTTTATAGCGGTTCTTGAATAATGTTATTTTCAGCTAAAGTTAGTTTTGATTGATTCACCGAAATGATCATTTGTTATTAAATTAGGGGCCACTAAGACAACGCCGTTCTCTCTAAACAGACTTTAAACGCGAACCTGTGATTAACGCTGACGGCGTTCACATGCGCATTAAGAATTGATTCAATAGTTATGTACTTTTGAAAATATGTGCGCAGGTTTGCAATTCCATACAACCCATGCCTAAACAAACTACTTGTCTTGCCTATAAATTTTGATACAGAATTTTGTTTTATTTTATCACTTCGGGGTACGCGAGCCGGATTTTCAACAACGCTTTATCTGTAGAGTGGGAAAGGGATCCTCCATAGGGAGAGGATAGTTGACACTTCAGCACTGCATTGTCATCGGGTCCAGGCAAAGCTGCCTCGTCAGATCTGGACACGGCCTGGATCCGGCAGGCTGCAGGAAAACCTCGGGATAAACAAAGACACTAATATTAGCGCATTCTTCTTATGATGTAACGAGTACATCAAGATTTAAGGGAAGTGTTCCCAGTTCCGGCTGACCTAATCTATGCAGCCTAACATTGAATTATAGAAGTCTATAATGTATTATGTGTATGCTAGTTCAAAGAGATGTGTTTTTAGTCTAGCTTTGAACTGACAGAGTGTGTCTGCTTCCCGGACAATGGTAGGAAGACTGTTCCAAAGTTTTGGTGCTAAATAGGAAAAGGATCTACCGCCAGCAGTCGATTTAGATATTATAGGTATTATCAACTGGCCGGAATTTTAAGATCGCAATAGACGTTAAGGACTATAATGCGTTAAGAGCTCGCTCAAGTACTGCGGAGCTAAACCATTTAGTGCTTTGTAAGTAATCAACAATATTTTAAAATGTATACGATGTTTAATAGGCAGCCAATGCAGTGTTGACAGAACCGGGCTAATATGGTCATACTTCCTGGTTCTGGTAAGAACTCGAGCAGCTGCGTTTTGAACTAGCTGTAGTTTATTTATTAAGCGTGCAGGGCAACCACCCAGTAGAGCATTACAATAATCTAGCCTTGAGGTCATGAACTAATTGTTCCGCATTTCCCAATGAGAGCATATGGCGTATTTAGATATATTTTTAAGATGGAAAAATGCAGTTTTACAGATACTAGACACGTGACTTTCAAAAGAAAGGTTGGTATCAAAGAGCACACCCAGGTTCTTAACCGACGACGAAGACTTAACAGAGCAGCCATCAACTGTTAGACAGTATTCTAGGTTATTACGTGTGGAAGTTTTTTGTCCAATAATTAGAATCTCTGTTTTTTCAGAATTTAGTAGTAGGAAATTACTAGTCATCCAATTTTTTATATCAGCTATGCATTCCGTTAATTTTGTGAATTGGTAAGTTTCGTTAGGTTTTGAAGAAATATACAGCTAAGTATCATCGGCATTACAGTGAAAGCTAACTCCATGTTTCCTAATGATATCTCCTAATGGTAGCATGTACAGAGTGAACAGCAACGGTCCTAGTACTGAGCCTTGTGGTACGCCATACTGAACTTGTGATCGATAAGACATCTCTTCATTTACTGCTACAAACTGATAACGGTCAGATAAGTATGATTTGCACATGCTAGTGCAATTCCACTAATGCCAACATAGTTTTCTAGTCTATTTAAAGAATGTTGTGGTCAATTGTGTCAAATGCACCACTAAGATCAAGTAACATTAATAGAGAGATACAACCACGATCGGATGATAAGAGCAAATCATTTGTGACTCTAATGAGAGCGGTCTCAGTGCTATGGTACTGTCTAAATCCGGACTGAAAATCCTCGCAGATATTATTTCTTTCTAGAAAGGAACACAGTTGTGAAGATACTGCTTTTTCTAATATCTTTGACAGAAAGGCAGATTCGAGATCGGCCTGTAATTGACTAGGATCAAGTTGTGGTTTTTTAACAAGCGGTTTTATCATAGCCAGTTTAAAGGTTTTTGGTACGTATCCTAGAGAAAAAGATGAATTAATGATATTAAGAAGAGGATATATGACCTCTGGAAACATCTCTTTCAGTAGCTTAGTCGGTATGGGATCTAACATACAAGTTGTCGATTTAGATGAATTAACGAGTTTGCAGAATTCTTCCTCTCCTATAGCAACAAATGAATAAAATTTTTCCTCAGGGAGACTACAATGCACTCCCTGATGCGATACTGTAGTAGACGGTTGCATAGTTATAATTTTGTCCCTGATATTATCAATCTTATAAGTGAAGAAGTTCGCAACAGTATAAGTTTATCAAGCGACGAGAATACTTTTTGTGCGAAAAAACAAACAAAAATAACGACTTTATTCGACTATTCCTTTTCTTCCTTGTAGGCCTGAAACGAGACTTCAAGAGATTTCCACGACGCACGCCCGAGAACTTAACTGAAGTAGTTGAAGGAGATCGCAATTCTCGCGCATGCGTCGTGGAAATCTCTTGAAGTCTCGTTTCAGGCCTACAAGGAAGAAAAGGAATAGTCGAATAAAGTCGTTATTTTTGTTTGTTTTTTCGCACAAAAAGTATTCTCGTCGCTTGATAAACTTATAGTTGAGCCACTGTTGCGACATGGAATATTTCCATGGGCCGTCAAGTTTCATTCCCTTAGGCAGCCTATGTAGCAGTCATACACCTCTCAGATTTAATCATAAATATCTTCATTTGTGTTCCGAAGACGAACGAAGGCCTTACGGGGTTGGTACAGCATGGGGGTGAGTAATTAATGACTTAATTTTCATTTTTGGGTGAACTAACCCTTTAATGATAAAGCTTTCAATTGATCTGAAACAAACACAAAAAGAGCTTATTTTAAACAACCATTTTATTTAGCATCACAAAATATAGAGAAGACAATCCTCCCTCTCTCCCTATACAATTCATATGACAAATTGCAAACATGTAAATTGTCTATGCTTCACAAGAATGTTTGTGGCTGCTCACAGCATAACCTTCAGGGCACGACTGTCAGTTTAACAGTCTACAGCAGTGGTTGCTGTACACCTACAGCAGTCCCAAACTTTTTATTACATGTCTCAACTGGCCCTTGTCGTTTGCCAGGCCGCCATTTTATATAAACATTTGTTCTGATCTATTGTAGGTCATCACATTAAGTTACATAAATAAATGCATTTAGTCAGACATATCAGGTTATCTCACTGTTTTTACATACTTTAATCAGTCTAACACTGTGTTATGCCTTCACATTTCACATTAAATGATTCAGGGGAAAAAGAGCGCACTCATTTATAGCCAGTTAAAATAATATAGTTAGCCAGGCCGCCATTTTATATAAAAATTTGTTCTTATCTATTGTGGGTCACTACTTTACTTAAATAAATGCATTTAGTCAGAAATATCAGGTTATCTCACTGTTTTTACATACTTTAATCAGTCGAACACTGTGTTATGCCTTCGCATTTCACATTAAACGCTTCAGGGGAGAAAGAGCACGCTCAATTAACTTATAGCCAGTGCTTCCATGATAACGGCTAAATGACTAACATTAGCTACGTTGTTAGACAAACCAACCAACTAGCCTCGACAATATAAACATATTACCTTAATAGGTAACGCAATACAGACAATGTGAATTAGACATGTAGTATACACAAACCTTAATTTATTTCCCTCGCTGGATGAACAGTCAGGTCTGTGACAAGCACTCGGTGTGTAGATTCGATGGACTCTGAGTCTGGTGACGATGTGATGACGTTCGAAGCACAAACAACCCACGTGCTGGGTCAACCGACGTTCCCCTAACGTTCCCAAATGGTCCGATGAGGTTATTTTTTTGGGGAACCAACCAAGAACGTTATAGGAACGTTCCATGTAGGTTATTTTTAGGTTCCATTTTTATAACGTAAGGAAAACGTTCCGGGAACGTTCCCCTAACCTTAAGGGAAAGTTCTAGGAACGTTCTGGGAACCAAAAACTAACGTTCCCAGAACCTAAATTTGTTTGCTGGGTGGAATTTGGGTTATTTTGTGCAACTCATGTGTTGAGTCAAAATCCATATAAATAACCCATAATGGGTAAAACATTTCCTAACCCATCGGTTGGGTAGATTAAATAACCCAGCATTTTTTAGAGTGTAGACATCTCTGTATTGATTAAATATACACTGAATCTTATTAAAGCTGAAGTTATTCAGTCAAGGGCAGTTAATGGTTTTCTCTTTGTATTTTGTTGTTTGATGAACATTTTTGACACAGACAGGAGCAAATGTATTAGGCTGTTGTCACTTTAAGACCTAATGCATGGATCTAATATACTGACATGCACCTGAACTGTTTACATGCACTTAAGATATAAAGAACTGTGTTTATGTAATCCTTGTGCATATTTGACAAACAGTGTAAGCACAACAAGACGAAAAAGAGAACATAGTTCAGTACTCACGCATTGTCTGACAGGCCAGCGTGCTTGAAGAGGTGGCATAAATGCATTTACACAGAAATTGCGATTACATAAATAATCTGCCTTTGATACTTTGGTCTGAGGTGGTTCAGAGCGCAAATAATTTAATTTTGTGCAGGCACAGAGCCACCTTAACTCGGCTGAGTAAAGTATTAGAGATTCCAGCACATCACTAAATATGAGCAACATTAATATGATGCTTGATCTAACGACACCAGTAATAAAGACAAAATGAACACAGAAAAGTGTGTCATGACATGAGAGCAAGATGCCTATGGCAAGGGCTGTCCTCTCAACACACACACAGTAGCTTAAGTGCTTTTAAATGACTGGTGTGCCATGCCATCAATAAATAGAAGCTTTCAGTGCTTGGGTTGTGTTTCTGTGTGTGTGTGTGTGTGTGTGTGAGAGAGAGAGAGAGAGAGATCGAGACAACACACAGGCTGGCCAGCAATCAGTAAATTAATTAGGTGGACCTTCTGCAGTGTGTGTGTGTCAGAAAGATGAAAAGATTTGTAGAGATTATAATTCTCTGGTCCAAACCGAACAGAACTTGCGGCCAGTACTGATGCAGTGAACACAAAACACACACTTTCAATACAACATCTGTCTCTATGCCTGTCTGTATGGTTTTGCTAATGCAGGTCATAAATGGGTCATGAATGGTCTATTGAAAGGCAGTCCTGCTTTGCAATATCGCTCTAAAATGATTCTGCCCATCTATAGCCTGCGGCAGTGCATGTGTACGTGTGTGTGTGTGTGTGTGTGTGTGTGTGTGTGTGTGTGTGTGTTCCTCTGCAAGCGTTTGACAGATGCTTGTCTGATTTCCGTTGCTCGATCAGTAAAAACTGCTCCACGTTCACTCTGCACTGACATCCGCTGCGGATCTGTTGACACATCCTTCTGTGTGTGTTTCTTTAATGGCCTTATATTTCATTTCCCTGCAAAAGAAAACACCATTACCCAGAGCAGTGAGTCGCGTCGGGCCGTTCTGCTCGCCGGCGACTCCTCCTCCTCATCTGGGCTCTGATTCAATTATCCAAACACAATGCACAAACTTTCATTTAGCTCATTTCCAAACACTTTTTTTTTTTGAAGAACTTAAAGTGTTTCTTTTACTGACACACATTCAACTGCATCAAAGGCATTGTGTGTGATAGGCAACAAGCGTTGTTTGTGATATCGTGGCTGCTCCTGTGTTCAGGCCCTTTGCATGCACACAAGAGGCGGTGTGGAGAGTGCCGGTCAACGCCTGCTACTACATCAGCAAAATGCTAGCATATGAAAAATTTCTGCATATCCAAGTAAGGCAATTCTGTAAAATGAGTCGGAATGCGCACAGGCTAATTACGAACTACAGGCAAAACAAGTGAAATATGTAAATTTTGGTCGAATTTGAGGTTTTCACAAAAATTTGTTCATTTGTCCCCAATGCTCCGATTAGCAATTACGCATCTAAAATTATCTTTATTTGTATGTTTTCTAAGAGGAGTTCCTTTCCTTTGTTTTAATAATCCATGAAAAATGCTTCTCTGCTCGGCTCTCGGCAACTGGTGCTTCCCCTCAGCACAAGTTTGGTATTGTTGTAAATCCAATTTTGTGAATATGCATAGCAACATCTCGATGGCATGAGTCTGAACCAATAAAATGTGATTTCAAATCCATGCTGATGTAAACAAAACCAGCTTGTTACTAACCAGTCGCAATAACGCCTTCTGTGATTAATCAAAAACGGTGGCGCAAAGTCCATGCTCTGAAAACACGAAAAGTAAACGGCAGAAATAAAAAAAAATCAAGCTTTTAATTCAATATTTTGTTGATATAGGTCTGTTTTGTAATGGATATGCATGATAGTAAGAGTGCTCAGTTGGTGGCTTATGCTTAAAAGCACTGCGGTCTGCGAATCTTGTTAGAGCAATTGACAACATTTTGCTCAACTTATTAATAAGTACTTCAGTCATAATGAGCCACCACCAAAACAAGATGATTGTGGACATTAATGTAGCAAATTTTGAACAATGGTTGGGCATGAACTGTGAAATATGAAACTGTCATGACTGTATTAAAATGAACTTTGCTTCTGTTGCTGTGTTGATCACTATTAATCTGGCCACACATCCATGCAGGAAAAATCATGAAAATTATTTCACAAAATGTACTCTTTATATATATATATATATATATATATATATATATATATATATATATATATATATATATATATATATATATATATATATATATATAACTTGTTAACATGAAATGGGCAATTTGTTATTTATTGTTGTTAGTGACATTGTGTTGTATTTTGCTACATGGATTGCTACATGGGTTGCTCTTAACCAGTGACACTCTTCTCAAACTGACTGCTAAGTAGAAAAATCAGTTAGGTAACAAGTTAAATATTCTTTGTATAAATATTTGCAATTAAACTGAACAAATATTTTCCCTATAGATGAGTTTTGACTTGGTGTGTGACAAATTTGGTGTTATTACCAGGGATTTTAAGGTATGGTTGCTAAGTGATTTTGTTTTGGAACAATCAGAAAACTTGTATGGTGAAGTAGAAGATTTTGTTTAAAAATGTACTTTGCTGACTCTATCAACTTCAAACAGGTGTACCTTATTTGTTTGTTTTTTTGTCCGATTCCAACAAATCATATATTATTTTGAAAAGTTTGAATGAAAATAACAATAACTCATTTTGTAAAATTTGCTCATTTTGACTCATTTGCCAGCATGGGTCACAAATATTATATTCTGTTTTGCATGCAATATATATATATATATATCACCATCAAATGTGACAATGAATAGAGGTCAAGGTCATGGATTTAGCGGTCCACTTGATTCTTGAAAAACAAAACAAAATGTCACAAATGTTTAAATGTTAAATGATGTTTATATCTATGATGACCCGAAGTGACAACAGCACTTGCTACAACAACCCGACAAAGGAGGTGCCACTACGTAGCACTAGATTAAGCGGAAACAAGGAAAGAGGGCCAGAATCCAAGCTAGGCTAAACAATATTCCCAACAGATCAGCCCTAATATTGATTCTCTTGAGCAACGTCCGTTCTTTGTAAATAAACTGGGTCACCAAATGCTACAGCAGTCAGCTCAGAGGGAGATGAAGACATGCTGTTTCTTTATTTTAATTGAAACATGGCTGAATAACAACATCCCAGATTTGCATATGGCGAATACAGGGCAGCATGCTCCCCTAGGCTTCTCCGTCCACATCTTTCTTGCGCTAATACAGGCATTCAGACCGCCACTGAAATGAGCCGAAACGGATAAGAGTATGGCCAGAAGGTGCTATGTCAGCACTACAGGACTGCTTGGAAGGTACTGACTGGAACATGTAAAAAGAGGGGGATGCAATGAAGTGTACCATTGGTTTAAAGGAGTATGCATCATCTGCATTAACAATGGCAAAGATTATGTTAATTCAAAGTAATTATGGAGAATATCTCCAAACTCATGACGTAGAACACCCACACCTCTTCTCAAAGGGAAGGTACTAAGTTTTTCCAACTGAAACTAAGACAAGAAATGGTTACTAACTGAAGTGACTCTATGTAAGGCTGCCGGATATGACAGCACACCTGCAAGTGTGCTAACCAGTTAGCTGATCCTCAGACAACTCGCTGAGCCAGGCTGTCATTCCTGTCCGCTTCTTATTCACCACCATCATACCAGTTCCAAAGAAGTCAAATGTGTCCTTCCTATCTTTCAATCTTTACTTAACCAGGAAATTAAAAACTCATGAGATTTAAAATCTCTTTTACAAAAGTGTCCAGGCCAACACAAGTGGCATCACTGTTAATTACACAAAATAGGGCACAGTACATGAAAACAACAAGATTTAACATTACAGTCACCTCAAATGGCAGCTATAATTAATCCTAACATTTACAATATACAAGATTCCAGATCATTCAAAAATATCAAAACAATTATTTAGTGGTACCAACTCGCTTAGATGTAAGTTATCTTGTAACCGATTCCAGGCAAAAACAGCAGCATATCTGAGCTCCCTTTTACCCAGATCCATATAAACTTTAGGGACAGTTAAAAAAAAAATGTCCATAAGACCATACAACTAATGGATAAGGTTTGTAAGTAGGTGGAAGCAAACAGAGAATGGAATTGAAAAAAAAAAAAAAAAAGACCAATGGCCGAGTCTGCAGGAGTTCAACACAATCCTCTAAAAAGTAATTCAGGGGACCTGTTACCACAACAAATAAATTAATGTTTGGAAGTTAAATATTAAAATGTATTAATTAATTAAATATTTTAAGTTGCAAACATTATTTTGAGTTCTGTTGTCATAATAATGTTGATCATTAACCTAATTGCTTGTAATTGAAATAACAATTTCTGTGTTAATTGATTTTTGTTAAAAATTAAGTTGTAGTAACTTAATGGAAATTGTCTTGATAACTTTAGAAATTGGGCAGTGGATTTCTAGTTTCCAGCATGCTTTGCATAGGACTAGATAAGGAGAATAAATGTTGAAATTAAGTGTTATTATTATATTATATATTATAAGGGAAGGGAAAGACCTGTTTGTGTTACATATTGATAAGTTTGACATTTAAAATAGTTCCCTTTCAAGAGAACTCGCGCTGCATCGATTGAGCCTGAGGGAACGCTTTGCGTGATGATATCACGATATATATAAATATATATATATATATATATATATATATATATATATATATATATATATCAAAGACTATGGCGAGCAAGCAGCAATTTAGACTGTGTGTGCACCCCTGCCCGCGTTACCAACAATGCAGCTATCTAGTTCTGAGGATCTAGATGTTGTCAGTATTGAAGCAGGATATAGTGAGGATTCACAACCTCAGTCTCATGCTTTTGAGGAGCTAGTTCAGATTGTGATGAGCAGTGGCGCCTCCAGAAATTTTTCATAGGGGTGGCCAGATGGGGCCACTTAAAATTTTGGGGTGGCACACCAAAACTATAAACCATAATTTCAGAATTGTATCTGTTGTAGTAAACCGGCCTGTAGAAAACTATCAGAAAGACTTAAGGAAACTCCTACTGATATACTTTGGTTTATTGTGTTATATTTAATGTTACTAATGATATTAGTAGGGCCCTACTAATATATATTATATTATATATAATGATATATATTATATAGATATGATATATAAGGGCCCTCGCCCCGCGGCAAATTTCCAGATACTTACATAATTTTGATGAATTTAATCATTTTTAAGTTATTATTTTGCAGTATAAGATTACATTTAACATCTTTAAATATTACATAAATGTATTATTAATTTTTAATAAACTTAATGAGTGTATAAATCAGCAGCAAAAAGCAATTCTTGAAAAAATCTGCAAAGTAATTTTATAAAATCTAAATATGTTAATAAAAACAAATTACTATTAGTTCTCTTATAAAATTCAATCAGGAAATCATACATTTCACAATTTTATATTTATATATGAATGTCAAGAATTCAGAAGTGCATATATAGCCTACACTACAAAGAAATAATATGCAATTAAATTATGCCTATTGTAAATGTATTGAGCAGGCTAGGTATAACAAAATATATTGGCTTTTAACAATATTTCAGTGCAAACCCATGATAACATGAAAAACAGAGCGCACACAGCGTGTATGTGCATCGCGGGATTCGCGGGTGCAGAATGTGCTCAAAGCAACATGGAGTCACAGTGTGCAGCGCTGCGCTCCATAAGTGCGCATTTAAAAGTTCACGTCACAAAGCGAAGAATTGTCGAGCGCACAAATCCTAGTGCAATTTGTTCCTTTGTTTCACAGTTTTGAATTCCAGTTATTGTGCGTTTGATGCCGATTCATAGTCCTTGTGATGTGTGTGATCTAGCAAGCACACGGTAGTGAGTCGTTTAAAAACAGCAACAAACTCTAACAAAATAAAGTAATTTTATGCAAATCTACAGCCTTTTGTCTACAGATAATGCATTATAATGTGAATATATCAGAGAGTTTTACCGTGCATCCACTGTTTGAATATGAATGGAGAATGATTGACAGCCGCAGAGGAGGGAAAACGAGTTTTCGTATACTTTAATGATGTAAATAGACTTCTGTCCCTCACATTAAGCTATGGAATGACTTCAGATGACTTTGTCACCCAAACTGAAGTGAAAAAATCGGGAGGCGCCGAAAAGCGCGCTGTTGCATCCCTGCTTGTCAAAACGTGGCAAAGACACGTCAAAAAGCTGCTGAAACAGTATACTGTAACCGTTTGGCACTTAAAAAGCACGTCACGACACATAATTCCCCGTCTTCTTTCACTAAAGAATATTTTTGACTTATTTATGAAATGCATAACTGATGCTACTAAAATTTGTACTGGCCATTGTGGTGGCCAGTGGGGTGGCCAGGAGTCGGCCAGGGGTGGCCACGGCCACCCCTGGCCACCCCCTGGTGGCGCCATTGGTGATGAGAGCTGTGGAAAGATTAAGTCTCGACTGGCCAGCAGATAAGTTCGTACAAAAAGTAAATTAGACGAACGCTTCCTGCCATCTCGCTCACAACCTCAACGCCGGGGCCTTCCGTTTTTTCTTCACACCAAGGTGTCGAGATCGTGGGAGAAACCAGTTTCATATAGAGTTTATAGTGCACAAACATCTAACTATTCCTCTATTTCAAACTATAAAGAGCACGTTATGGGGATATGCCAAAGGTGGAAGAGATGCTCGCAAGCTATCTCTCCCCTGAATCAGCATCTTCCCTAAAGGCCCCAGTATTATCCCGTATTATGGATGTGGGGGGGTGTATTGGCCCTGACGTGGTTTGCGAACTGCACCGGGCCACAGATGTATCTCTCAGGGCCACTCTATGGCAGCATTGGTGGCCACTGAGAGGCATCTATGGCTCAACCTGACTCAACCAATATAAAGGAGAAAGATAAAAACTTCCTTATGGATGCACCCGTCACCTTCTGGCCTCTTCGGCAACTCTGTTAACTCAGAAGTTTTGACATGCCCTGACATTTGTGCTTTTTTCAGTTGATCAAAAACATATTAATGGCTGTATTCAGCACAAACAGGGCTGCAGTAATAATTGAGCAACATGTACAAAAATTTTTTGTAGTTTTGAGAAAATAACGTTTATGCGTGTTTTTTTCCAAAAATAAAATAAAATTTGAAGTCACTGAAATAAGGCCATATAAGTAAACATTTGTTCACAAGGCTTTTCAAAACTGGATCTTGTTGCCTAGAGTTTTTTTCTTCAAAACAATGTGAAAACCATCCTAATCACTCCTTCATACAAAACAATATAGTCATTTAACTTTTGTAAGACACTAATGGTCAGAATGGCTCTATGCGAGGAGGGCGTGAAACCTCATTAATAATGCTGTGATTCACACCTGAAGAGACAAGGACCCACCCCTGGGAATATCAATGAGGAATTCAGTGAACACAAAGACTTTACTCAAAAACTTTAGACCTACACTATCATTCAAAAGGTTTAGATCTGTACGTTTTTTTTTTTTTTTTTAAAGAAGTCTCCTCTGCACTGTAAAACCTGATAAGTTCAGGGTACTCAAAATTTTTGTAGACACCGATTACCTCAAAACATTTAAGTAAACCAACTCAAACTTTTTAAGTAAACCGTATTTATAAATTACGATAAAATGAAATATAAAATTTTAAGTTTGGTTTAATCGTAATTTATAAATATGGTTTTGCTTTAAAATCGAGTACTCTGAACTTATCCGGATTTACATTGTATCAATATAATTATATATGGATAAATTAAAAACATTACATATGGGAAAAAGAAGTATGGGGCTGTCACTCATCACAACATCATCTTCTACCACTATAGCAGTCCTTGCAGGATTAAAATGAACTGCACTTATTACATATAACTGCACTGCCTCTCTCGGCCACCATGACAAGAGCAACAGGACAGTCTGTGATGTCAGGTTGGTCTGACTTCTCCATCTGGAAGAAGCAAAGAGGTTTAAGTTAAACTTAGTACATTAGAAGTAGACAATAACAATTAAAATTTCAATGCTTTTGAAAAAAAGTCGCTTAAGAAATTCAGCCTTTTTGATCCTAAGAGATTTCTTTCAAGAACATTAAACATTTTTAATGTTTTAAAACGTTTCAAAGGTACTGTATACTGTAGGTAAGTGGTAGCTGGGGTATATTACATAATTACCAGAGCACTGCTAGAGTTTATAATAATAATACATTTGTTTTTTTTAAATTAAAGCTGAACAACCTTGAATTCTAGCAACCTGATACTAACAGATCTGCATATGCACTGAATACATAAACTTCCTGCATGTTTCCTACTTTTGTGTGCATTAAATGAAGAATAGACGTTTGTGCGGTAGCCACCCCTTAGCGTTCCTGTAAAATTTGCCTAAATGCCTAAAAAAGGCATACCCAAAATAAATTTCATGCTGTTTTTGAACCATTTGGAGTATATGCATGGTTTTTGTCTCTTTTGAAAGGGGACACTTTGAGGTTTGTTCCTAAACATTACAATAGTGATTCTGACTGAGTAATAGAACCTTGAACACACTAAAAAAGGGGGGAAAAACTTTCCGCCTACAATTTTTTTTGTAAACAGATGCCTGCAGATAACTATAGCTGGGAGCTCTTACCAAGCCCAATTTAAAATTTGATAACAATACCTTAGAAAATGAGTGTTTTACACGTTTATCCAAGTTTATGTCGAGGCGCTTCCCAAAAAAAAGTCCACTTGGAGACTCCAAATGACCCTTTGTAACCATAGACACATAAAATGCTGCTATTCTGGAATGCTTTACTGTACAGTCATACTTTTGGGCTCTAATAAAAGGTTACACTGCTATTCTATTCCTTATTCAGATTCACTGTCAATAATTGCTGACACAATAACTGAAGCATAAACACATTATAGTGTTTTTTTTTTCAATTCTTGAAACTAAAATTTGTGCAAATAACGCTAAAAAAAAGTGCTATGGTATTAAAATATATTTTTTAATATTAGTCTATTATACATATATATATATATATATATATATTGTGACGAGCGTCCTCGGAGAAATCAGCGTCGCCCTGGCAACCAACACAAAACACCTGCACGTCCTCATCGCCGGCTGATCGGTCACAGCTGCTCTCAATCAGCCCACAGCCACATAAGCAGCACATGCCTAGCAAACAGACAGACCCTAGTCTCGAACCGAATGAAAGCGCTGGTCTAACCTTTCTCTCTGTTCTCCCCAGAAAGCAGCGAGTGACTGACAGCCCACCGTTTTGGAACACGTTTAGGACACCCACTTTCGTTTGGATTGAACACCGAAGAGCACTTACAGCACCAGCCATCACGCACCGGCTTACCTTCTTTCACCAGTTTTATTTAATTGTAAATAAATCCACCCTCCGGGCCCTTTTCACGAAGCGTGCCTTGTCAAAGTGATTCGTCACCCTGTGACAGTATATATATATATATATATTTGTAAGGAAGTTAGCTATAGGAAATATTAATAATCAATAATAACTTGTTATGATTAATTATGAATATTTGGGTCAGTTAATTGGATTAACTTGACATGGCTAAATTAATATTACAATCAATTAATCAGTTCGTCCAACGAACTCTTTTGATTATTAATTTATTCTAAGAAAAGGGTATCTTCAATGGCCACAGAAGAATAATTATTTCTTAGCATGTACAGCGCTTTGAGCATGTAGCAAGATCAAGATCGTAAAAGAGACTTTGTTTGCAAGCAGTGAATCAGAACCAAATACATAAAGTGCACAAGTTTTATTAACTAAATCATGAACATGAATAAACTAAACAAACATACATAAATACATGTGTAGGAAAAAGGAGTGAGAGATGGAATGATGTAACTATTAGAGCCCTGCATGGGCCTCAAATCTAGGCCCTAGCCCTGGCCCGAGACGCTCAGGCCCTAGCCCGGCCCGTGTCCGACAGCTCATCAGAATGATCAGCCCGAGTCCGACCCGAGCCCGTTAAAAAAAAGAAAGAAAAAAAAGAGATACACAGCCTGACCTATGTTGCAGTCAATAAAACAGATATGTTTTGTTCTCAATGGCAAAGTATTTACCGGTAAGTTTATTTTCATTTCTTTATAAAGTTCATTTAGAAAAATGTTTTTTTTTTTTTTATGACGACCAAGCAGCCGACAGTGAGTTAAACATGTTTAATCCATTTATAGCCTCTCAAATCAACACTTTACTTGGCTACAATAAAATCCATATATATAAAACAACTTAAGCATATCACACAGACAGTTAACGTTTGTTTAAACGTTTATTGTCATTTTTGAAAAGCTGAGGCAAACTGGTCTGCTGCTCAGTCGCAACAGCGCTCACAAACTAAATGATTTTATACAATACAATACAGAGAATGCAATCTAAACAAATCAAATAAATTACATTAAAAACAAACATGCAGGTTATCTTACCTCAAAAATCAAGTCTTCACTACAGAACATGGCCATTCTTATTTCCAATAGTTTCCAACAGACTCATGAAGATAAAGTCCAATCAAACAAAAAACAACCTCCTAACATGGCTAAGAACAGTTTTAGAGCATCGTAAAGAAAAAGCACAGCATCCACAGTGGAAGGTTTTAATCCAGTCATACTTTTTCCAGCTGCGCTGAAGTCACGCTCGCTACCGGGACACTAAACACAGAACGAGCCGGTCGCGCGAATCTCAGATCGCGCCACCGGGAAACCTGTGAGCGTGTGCGTGAGCAGACTGTCATGTGTCAGTCATGTCAGTGTGATAGGTTATAAAACGTCTTTCTATGTTTGCTTTTCAATCGTCATCTTCTCATATTTTATTTTAATTAATGTCTAAAATAGGCTATAAAAAAAGATAAGCCTAAAACAGGCCCGAGGCCCGGCCCGCGTGTGAACTATGACGTGAAAATTGGCCCGAAGCCCGGCCCTAGAAGCGTAAATAAGTCGGGGCCCGTCGGGCTCGGGCTGAAATGCAGGCCTCTAGTAACTATGGAGAAGATCCATCTAACTATGAGAAGAACCAACAGCATTTCATTTTCACATTTCATTGAATTGAATACTTGCATTTGTAGTGGGAACAATTCTTTAAGTAGTGGAAAATTGAAGTCGTTGAGGGTTCCGGCAGTGGCAAGTGGCAGTTGTTTGAAAGTTGTCTTTCTCCATGAACACATTTGGTCAAGGCCTGGGGCCCTGGGCCCTGTTGAGGCCACGCCGAGCACCCCGGAGAAGTGAGGAATTCGGAAGAGTAGGTGATTGGAGTCGTTGTTGGTTGGAGTCCTGGTTCCAAACTCCTGAGATTGTCCTTGGTTCTTTGTGAGAGAGTCTTCTCTCTCCTGCCTGAGCCCATATCTAGTTGGATCAGGGCCTGCTGGGCCCTGGGCCCCCGTGGAGGGGGAGGGGGTTCCCCAGTATCGCCAGAAACAATGTTGCGGCTGGATGAAAAAACTAAGAGAGGGAGGTCACATGTGGACTGTCTCTAATAAAGCCTGAGATAGATCCACCCCTAAGGGTTGACTGGACCAATAAGCAAGGTGAAATGTCCGAGTGGGAAGGTTGCCCTAGTTAATTTACGAGTCTTTGTCCTCACCGTGCTTAGACTGTTCATTCATGCTCAAATAGATATAACAAATCCCCATTGCATTCTAAGAGAAGGTGATGTACATCAAAGTGTGAGTCATTAAATGAGGATTAATTAGGTAGGAGGCATGATACCGGTAATTAGGTAGGAGGCATGATACAGGTGAGGTTACATTGACTGTTAGCTGGTTGTATAATAAAATACATACCATAGTATGTACATAATCGCTCCCTAAGGGAATGAATCCTGACGGCCCAGAAAGTCAATGAAGAAAATGTTTAAATATTCCATGTCACAACAGTGGCTCAACTATAAGTTTATCAAGCGACGAGAATACTTTTTGTGCGGAAATAAAACAAAAATAACGACTTTATTCGACTATTCCTTTTCTTCCTTGTAGGCCTGAAACGAGACTTCAAGAGATTTCCACGACGCATGCGCGAGAATTGCGATCTCCTTCAACTACTTCAGTTAAGTTCTCGCGCGTCCGCGTCGTGGAAATCTCTTGAAGTCTCATTTCAGGCCTACAAGGAAGAAAAGGAATAGTCGAATAAAGTCGTTATTTTTGTTTTATTTCCGCACAAAAAGTATTCTCGTCGCTTGACATTTTATTCATTGACTTTCTGGGCCGTCAGGATTCATTCCCTTAGGGAGCCTATGGAGGAGTGATCCAGCTGTCACATTTAATCAAAAATATCTTCATTTGTCTTCCGAAGACGAACGAAGGTCTTACGGGGTTGGTACAGCATGGGGGTGAGTAATTAATGACTTAATTTTCATTTTTGGGTGAACTAACCCTTTAATGGACAGTGTTACATTGAGAGATTATTTGCTCCAAGTGAGAATGTTAGTGTGAAATTGAACACAGTATATGTCAATGTTGTTTTCAATAAAAAACATTTGCACAAAGTAAGCCGATCCATTTTTCCATGTTGAGAGCATTAAAATGAGAAAAAATAATGGGACAAAAAGAAAATCAAGAGACATTTAGAATAGATAAAAAATAATTGTGATTAATCGCGAGGTAACTATGACATTAATGCGATTAATCGCGATTAAATATTTTAATCGCTTGACAGCCCTAATATATATATATATATTATATATATATATATATATATATATATATATATATATATATATATATATATATATATATATATATATATATATATCAAACTATTTACAACTTTTATGATTATGTTTTTCTTTGGTTAAAGAGTTAAAATCCTGATTTTTTTTTTAAACATTTAGTAGTTTTGAACAGGACTGAGGTTGATTAATAGATTTATGCAAAAAAAAAATTAAAAATATATTTATCTGATACATTTTTACAGCAGTTTAATGAACCTCTCTGGGAAGGTGACGGATGGGGCTCCTCTGTTGATGAGGTGCTGTCATCATGTCCCTCAGTATATGGCTTTCTGCTAACTAACTCCCAGTCTTCATCCAGTTCAATGTCAGATGATTGTCTGTGCTATAAAAAAACAAACAAAGAAATAATTTACAAAACATTTACATCTTTTATGTTTTCTACTATTTTATATGCTCACACGCATGTAAACAGAAATGCACACAACTGAGAACTTTCGGAACTGAGATGGCCTTGGTTAAAATCACCAATTACTTGTTATTAGCATCCAACTCTGGCTCTTTTTCAATTAGTTTTCTCTTGGACCTAAGTTCAGCTTTTGATACTGTCAATCTATGACTTGTCAACCTGAATCTGTCGTCGTTGTAACGGAGTCTGCTCTGGACTGTTTCAGGTCCTACTTTGCTGATCGCAATCAATTTGTTTTTTTTTGGATGGTTACTGTCTTAAGCCTGGTCTGTGTTCCCTTGTCTTGGTTTTGTGTTTATGGACTCATGTTTCTCATGTTCTTTGGTTGGTGTTGTCCTATGTGGATGTTATGTGTGCTCTGTTAAGTTCTGGTTGTCTCTTGTTTGGAATCTTCTGTTTGTTGCCTTTGCCTAGATTTACTTTTGTCGTTTTCTTTGAATTAAATAGTCACTGCATTTGGAACCTCCTCTTTCATTTCTGAACTGCTTCATAACAGTTACAGATTAGAGGTTGGTCCTGTTACTACTGGTGTCCCCCAGGGCTCAATTCTCTATACGTTGCTTTTTAGCATTTATATTTTCCCACTCGGTCAACTATTTAGATCTCTCTCTCCATTTTTATGCTGACGATACACAGATTTATATACACTCAAAACCTGGTCAATATGTTGACATGTCCCATCTTTCCAATTGAATTTTGGAGATTGAGATATGGATGTCTAACAAATTCCTGTTCTTGAATAGTTCCAAAACTGAAGTTATGGTTCTTGGCTCTTCCCATCAACTGCATAATGCTGGTTCCCTTACGTCCTGGGAACTCCGACGTGTTGTCGGGGGAGTTCCCCGACGAATTGGGATTACGCTAGGGAGCCAATTGCCTTCGAGAGAATTAAAAACGAGCCAATGGACATTGGCATGCAAGATTTGCATTCCGCGACCCGCCTACCAGCGCGGGTATAAAAGGTGGAAGTAAACATTGCGCAATGCTTTTTGCTTCGGAGCCTCAACAGTGTGTTCCTAAGCTGCTGTTTGAAAAAAGATTGCCTAACAGAGAAAAGGACGGTTCTCTCTCTCCCTCGCTGGTGTGATGGCGCTTCAGCGGTCTCCGCCCCCGCTACTGGTCGAGTTCTTTTTTGAAAAAAAAAAGAGCCGTTTTCACGGCTGGTGGTAGTGAGTGCAGCACACAGGCTTGCAGTTTCCCCGTGTGTCAGCCGCGGTGATCCCTCGGTGCTTCGACGCGTGAGAGAACTTTTTTCTTTCTAAAAGAGCATCACGGGTGTTTCACGTCCTTTTCAGTATGTCGTTTCACCCGTGCGTTTCTGGATGTGGTCGACTTCTCCCTCAGGAAGATGGTCACAAATACTGCCTCTCGTGCTTGGGCTTAGCGCACGCTGAGGCTGGGTTTGTGAACGAGTCTTGTTCTCATTGCGGGAACATGACTCTGGCGATGCTACATTCGAGACTGAGATCCCTGAAACATGGGGGAGTCCCTTCAGAAAATCCCCGATCTAGTTCGTCTGCTGGTTTAGTTGAGCAGACGGCTACTTCGGTGATTCCTGTTGGTGAGCGGATGAGGATTACCGTGAAGAATGTTCCATCTGGTGAAAGATCCTCACGGGCTTCTCACGCCTCTAGTTGCTCATTGCCATTGGCGCCTCCGGTGGAGCAGTCGGGGCCGCCTCGTGCAGATGTCGGATCAGATGCCGATCGCGGCATCGGAGGAAGAGCGGTCATCTTCTGGTGATGACTCAGCGGGACTACCCCCTTCGGGCGCGGTGGCTTTAGCTGAGCCGGATCCAGAGATGGCGGCTATGCTCGAACGGGCGGCCGCGAATGTCGGGCTCTTGTGGAACCCTCCACCGGGTCCCGAACCTTAAGGCTGGATGATTGGTGTCTCGGAGCGGGCCGTGCTGTTGCTCCACGGTCCGCTCCGGTACCATTCTTCCCTGAAGTGCATGAGGAGCTGAGGAAGTCTTGGCTGGCCCCCCTTGCGACCAGACGTAGACAACCTCGGTCCTCCTTCCTCACCACCCTCGATGGCGAGGCGGCGCACGGGTACGAGGGAATCCCCCCAGTGGAGCGGTCAGTTGCGATGCAGCTGTGTCCGAAGACCGCTTCCACTTGGCGGGGTGCCCCTTCACTCCCCTCCCGCGCCTGTAGGTTTTCCTCTGGTCTGTCCAGGGATGCCTACATGGCGTGTGGAGACGCCGCTTCCGGCCTGCATGCCATGGCGTTGCTCCAAGTCCATCAGGCTAAGGCACTCCATGACTTGCAGGCGGGTGGTCCCTACCCAGCTCTGCTGCAAGAGCTGCGTGTTCAGAGGCGTCCACTTCACCCGTGTGCGGTCAGTGGGCGCTTCTGTCTTGCGGAGAGAGATCGATGTTCTGTTGGCAAAGGACGCGATCGAGCCGGTCCCTCCTGCCGAGATGAGGTCCGGGTTTTACAGCCCCTACTTCATTGTACCCAAGAAAGGCAGTGGGTTACGGCCAATTCTGGACCTGCGAGTTTTGAATCGGGCCCTGCTCAAACTCCCGTTCAAAATGCTCACGCAGAAGCGCATTTTCGAGTGCATCCGTCCCCAGGATTGGTTTGCAGCGATCGACCTGAAGGACGCGTACTTTCACGTCTCGATTCTTCCTCGTCACAGACCGTTTCTACGGTTTTCTTTCGAGGGTCGAGCGTATCAGTACAAAGTCCTACCCTTCGGGCTGGCCCTGTCGCCCTGTGTCTTCACGAAAGTCGCGGAGGCGGACATTGTTCCCATGAGAGAACAAGGCGTTCGTATTCTCAACTATCTCGACGACTGGCTTATTCTAGCTCACTCACGAGAGCTGTTGTGCGATCACAGGGACATGGTGCTCCGGCACCTCAGCCGGTTGGGGCTTCAGGTCAACTGGGACAAGAGCAAACTCTGCCCCGTGCAGAGGATCTCATCTCGGTGTGGAGTTGGACTCGGTCGCCCAGACTGTGCGCCTCACGGAGGAACGCGTCCAGTCAGTGCTCATCTGCCTCAGGTCCTTTCGAGGCAGGACAGCGGTTCCACTGAAACAATTTCAGAGGCTCCTGGGGCATATGGCAGCCGCAGTAACGCCGCTCGGCCTGTTACATATGAGACCGCTTCAGCACTGGCTTCACGATTGAGTCCCAAGGTAGGCGTGGCAGAGCGGCACGTTCCGGGTCAAAGTGACCCCACACTGTCGCCAAACCTTCTCCCCATGGTCGGATCCTGCGTTTCTTCGGGCCAGAGTGCCCTTAGTCCAGGTATCCAGGCATGCTGTGGTTTTTACAGATGCTTCTGCCATGGGGTGGGGGGCCACGTACAAAAGGCATGCAGTCTCGGGTCTGTGGACGGGGCCCCAGCTGCATTGGCACATCAACTGCCTAGAGTTGCAAGCAGTACGCTTAACCTTGTGTCGCCTCAAGGGGCTTCTCAAACAGAAGCACGTACTGGTCCGTACGGACAACACTGTGACCGTTGCGTACATCAACCGACAAGGTAGTCTACGCTCCCGTCGTATGTCGTGACTCACCTCCCACCTCCTCCTATGGAGTCAGAAGCATCTGAGGTCGCTTCGTGCCACTCATGTACCAGGGGAGCTCAACCGTGTTTGGCAGACGAGCTCTCACGGCTGCCTCCCCTGCCAGGAGAATGGCGACTCCATCCCCAGGCGGTTCAGCTGATTTGGAGTGTCTTCGGAATCGCCCAGGTAGACCTGTTTGCCTCTCCAGACACGACCCATTGCCAGTGGCTTTACTCCCTGACCGAGGGGACCCTCGGTACGGACGCCCTGGCTCACAGCTGGCCCTGCGCAAGTATGCGTTTCCCCCAGTGAGCCTTCTTGCACAGACCCTGTGCAAGGTCAGGGAGGACGAGGAGCAGGTCCTTCTAGTGGCGCCGTATTGGCCCACCAGGACTTGGTTCACGAAACTCATGCTCCTCACGACAGCCCCTCCTTGGCCAATTCCTCTGAGGAAGGACCTTCTAGGTGGTCTACCACAGGCAGTGGTAGACACCATCACTTCCGCTAGAGCCCCCTCTACGAGGCGCCTCTATGCGTTGAAATGGAACCTATTCGTCGATTGGTGTTCCTCCCGTCAGGAGGACCCCCGAACTTGCCCGATCAGAGTCATGCTTTCCTTCCTGCAAGATGGGTTGGAGCGAAGGCTGTCTCCCTCCACCCTCAAAGTGTATGTCACTGCAATAGCTGCGCATCACGATGTAGTAGAAGGTAAGTCCTTGGGGAAGCACGACCTGATCTTCAGATTCCTTAAGGGTGCTAGGAGGTTAAATCCACCTCGTGTTTTGCACTCTGTACCCTCTTGGGACCTAGCTCTGGTACTTAGGGCTCTTCAAAGTCCTCCCTTTTAGCCTTTGTTGACAGTAGAGCTTAATATCCTGTCCATTAAGTCCATCCTGTTAGCATTGGCCTCTTTCAAGAGGGTCGGGGATCTGCTGGCTTTTCCGGTCGACGAATCGGGCCTAGAGTTCGGGCCGGGCCTTTCTCACGTTGTGTTGAGACCCCGGCTCGGATATGTGCCCAAGGTTCCTACCACTCCCTTCGCGGATCAGGTAGTGAACCTGCAAGCCCTGCCCCAGGAGGAGGCAGACCCAGCCCTAGCTTTTCTCTGTCCCGTCCGCGCCCTGCGGGTTTATATTGACAGAACGCAAAGCTTCAGGACCTCAGATCAGCTCTTTGTCTGTTACGGAGGCCAGCAGAAGGGGAAAGCTGTTTCCAAGCAGAGGTTAGCCCACTCGTTAGTGGATGCCATCACCCGAGCTTATGAGTCTCTGGGTGAGCCTTGTCCTCCCAGGTTGCGTGCTCACTCTACTAGAGGTGTTGCCGCTTCCTGGGCTTTGGCTCAAGGCGCCTCGCTGACAGACATTTGTAGAGCTGCGGGCTGGGCGACACCGAACATGTTCGCTAGGTTCTATAGCCTACGTGTAGAACCTGTTTCCTCCCGAGTACTCGCTACGGCCAGTGGTGCGAGGGAATAGGTTGTGTCGGCTTGCTACGCCACTCCGTGCCTCGGCCGGATACGTGCGTCTTTTGCTTCGTTGGCACCCTACGTCGGTGAGCCTCGTGAGTTCCTCCATCACCCCTCCGGTGCCAGGCGTGGCGGACCGCCGGCGCCAGGTCTGCTACCTCTAGTAGGAGTTGCTAGTAGACTGGGTGTTTTCCAGTGGTCTCTACGGTGACCCATGATGCCACGTGCAGTTCAGCCGTCTCTTCCCTTTGACAGACTCATTCTGTCGTCCCTGTTGAGTACGCTCCCACTTCCCTCGGATTGGGACTACCTCAGGGACTGCCATATGTTCTCTATCCCACTGGGCTAGTACATATGTGTATTCTTTCTCAGGCCGGCTGGCTTCCGCAGCGTCCCCTTCCCCTTCTTTTTTACGGGTTAGGGCACGCTTTTCCAGTGTTATCCAATATCCACTGAGCAGGTCCTGCGGAACAGCAGAGTGATTCCCTAGCTAGCAACCGCAACTTATTCAAGAAACTGCTGCAGGGTAGCTTAGCTGGGCGCTGGAAGGGGCCAGCACCATGGCGTGTTATTAGGGATCCCAATTCGTCAGGGAACTCCCCCAACGACACGTCGGAGTTCCCAGGACGAAAGGGAACATCTCGGTTATGTATGTAACCCTCATTCCCTGAGTACAGGGAACGGAGACGTGTCGTCCCCTCGCCATTTTGCTGTACCTTCGCAGAGGACTGAACACTGTTTGGCTCCTCAGCGAAAAGCATTGCGGAATGTTTACTTCCGCCTTTACCCGCGCTGGTAGGCGGGTCGCGGAATGCAAATCTTGCATGCCAATGTCCATTGGCTGGTTTTTAATTCTCTCGAAGGCAATTGGCTCCCTAGCGTGATCCCAATTCGTCAGGGAACTCCCCCGACGACACGTCTCCGTTCCCTGTACTCAGGGAACGAGGGTTACATAGTAACCGTGACGTTCTCTAGCTCTGTCTGTTGATGGTGTTGCCTTGGAGTTACAAAGTAAACTAAACAATTCTTATTCTTTATTTTTATTTTTATTACCAATACAGTAAAACTGCACATTTTAGAGTGGCCTTTTATTTTGGCCAGTCTAAGGCTCACCTGTGCAATAATCATACTGTCTAATCAGCATCTTGATATGCCACATATACATATACACATATATACAGTATATTTATATATATATAAAGGATAAATAAGAGGACCGAGAATTTAACTCTGTGGAATGCCAAAAGAGATTGCAGCATGAGGTGAGAAACATTTCCCTACATTAACAGAAAAAAGTTTTCTGCTTAACTCTTAAAGACCTATACGGCCGCCGGCGGCAAAAAATAACTGTTGTTCTTAAATGTTTAAGAACTTTTGAACCGCTACTCCAATCCGTATGTTTTAAAAAGTCCCATAAAGAGGAGATTAACGGGCTAATCGCGTTTAGACAGTCAGATGCTCCGTAGTAAATGTGATTGCGTTATCAAGTTTTGATCAGCATTGATTCGTCAAAGAAACCCATGCGGTTTGTTCCTCGGAGCCAATCATGAATGATTATTGATGCTTAGTCCCACCCGCATACCCAGATTGGTTGGAACTATCATTTACTCAACAAATAAACATAGGTTTTGGTCTTTTGCACGACCAATTAGCATCTTTCTTTGGAAATTTGAACTGAGGTAAAGTGAAAGCAGTTGCGTGAGTGCGTCCGTGCAAGCATATTTGCTTGCATGAAAACGAACACAAAATAACAGTTTTGCATGAGAGCATTTTCTGACAAAGCATAAATCAATTCAAAAACAAATATAAAACAGCTGTACACATCGGATGAGGCACTGAAATTTGTGTTTTTAAATTTGTGTTGTCCAAGTGGAATTGCGTCCAACAGAGATAACTGGCGACGCCAATAGTTCCATTTGGTACATGTAAATACTACATATAGTTTTTTGTATTTTTGTTGCACAAGTCAATTTTCACAATTGTTTACACTTCTTGCTTCTCTATTTGTGTTTGTTGTTCATATTCAGTAAAAAAAAAAATATATATATATATATATATATATATATGTGTGTATTTGTGTGTGTGTATATATATATATACACTCACCTAAAGGATTATTAGGAACACCATACTTATACTGTGTTTGACCCCCTTTCGCCTTCAGAACTGCCTTAATTATCCGTGGCATTGATTCAACAAGGTGCTGAAAGCATTCTTTAGAAATGTTGGCCCATATTGATAGGATAACATCTTGCAGTTGATGGAGATTTGTGGGATGCACATCCAGGGAATGAAGCTCCCGTTCCACCACATCCCAAAGATGCCATATTGGGTTGAGATCTGGTGACTTTGGGTGCCATTTTAGTACAGTGAACTCATTGTCATGTTCAAGAAACCAATTTGAAATGATTCAAGCTTTGTGACATGGTGCATTTTCCTGCTGGAAGTAGCCATCAGAGGATGGGTACATGGTGGCCATAAAAGGATGGACATGGTCAGAAACAATGCTCAGTGTGCACTAAGGGGCCTAAAGTGTGCCAAGAAAACATCCCCCACACCATTACACCACCACCAGCAGCCTGCACAGTGGTAACAAGTAGAGGTCGACCGATTCATCGGTTTTGCCGATATATATGTACCGATAGTTGATTGGTGGAACTATCGTTATCGGCAAAAATCCACACCTATAGTTTTTCCGGGTTGCGTCCGTTACTGGAGCGGCTAAGAAGTGTGCGCAGTCATAGAGCGCTGAGAAGAGACTGCTGGCCTTATACAGAGCGAGAGCGCCCTCTAGAGGACAAATAGCAAATTATAACTGGCTGAGTTGTTTACGTTAACCCTCTGGGGTCGGCAATCACGCCGGCGTGATCTGCTCACTTTTTTTCTTATCAGTGCAAAACAAACTCAAAATACTTTGTTGATTTTGATCTTACATATAAGTGTTACACATCATTCAATACTGTTAAATGTCTTCTTTTTTTTTGTGTACACTCTTATTAACATCAAAACCTTGTGTTTTTGTCAAATAAATAAAATAAACAGGGTGCGCTTTCAGCTCACACTGTTTTCACAAAAATCTTTCTGAAACGCGTCCGAAAAATGAACTGTAACTCAATAAATACTTGTCACAGAGACACGAAAGATTTCTCTTTATGAAGCTGAAATTCTCTTCTTTTAAATGAAGTAATTTATATAAAAAGCAACTATTCTCAGTTGATGTAATCTGTATGAAAAGAGAGAGATGTCTGTCTTTTTCCT
Source organism: Tiaroga cobitis (assembly GCA_030578255.1). NCBI lineage: Eukaryota > Metazoa > Chordata > Actinopteri > Cypriniformes > Leuciscidae > Tiaroga > Tiaroga cobitis. Next base: position 52,444,075 of record CM060597.1, read on the forward strand.
TTCACCTAATTATACCGTATGACGTGTTAATGTGACCACGCCCACTGAGAGCACACGCTATTCAAACGTTAATGTTGAGGCAAGCCATGAAAACGCCCACATCAGAACGCCCTAACCTTTATCTCGTCTTGCTGCGCAGTGAGGAATAATTCCTGGAAAAGTTAACTCAGTTACCTGTTTCATTTCGAGGAGCACGGATTCAGCTGATGTAGTAAGTCATTTATTCTTAAGTGCTTTGTTCTAATCGCGTTATTAAATAGTGTCTGTAAACTGCACAAAGACTGTTTAAATATTAAATGCGTGTCTGTGTGCGAATGAATGGACAAATTCACAGACGCGCGCGCGCTGTGCGTTCATTCACTCTCGCTCCTACATTAGTAAGACTACTGAGATTTGTTCTAATCGCAATATAGAATAGTATCTGTAAAACCAAAAAGACTGTTTAAATATGAATCGGGTGTCTGGGTGTGTGAACAAACGAACGCACAGATGCATAGCCTACTGTTACAGACGAAATAGATTAGAACGTTTTTACTATAAAATAGACATCAAATAAGCTTTAGTTAGACAGTTTCTGCTCATATGTTAAATATATAGTAGCCTATGTTTTGTAAAAAATAAACTAATCAACTGTTATCCAATGCAAGCTTATAATACTTTATATGGAAAAAAAATTCTTTTCAAGATGTTTCCAACTCTAACTTTGAACCAATTCTATACAATGACCCATATAACCTATTTGACCAGGATTTGTTTCCAGGTATGACTAAAAATGGGTTTTTGACTTTCATTTATATTTTGATTATATATATATATATATGAAGAGTTCAGATGCAAAAGCCTCTAAGTGCCATTTGAAATTTTCTTCTAGAATGATAATTTTTATCAAGCTTGTACATTTAAGTTCAGTAATTTCACTTAAATGACAATTATTAGGTAATCTTCATTGCCATTTAAGTGAAATTACTGAACTTAAAATGTACAAGCTTGATAAAAATGATCATTCTTGAAGAAAATTTCAATGTATGTTGTCCTTTCAATTTTTCCTTATGTAACACCTGAATGAAAGGCTCATTATTATGCGGGTCAGGTGAGAATCACCTAATTATTCATGATGGGGCTTGGACTGTTCAAGCCCATTCGCATATTGCCTTGGCAAACAAAAAAAAGTTTTTCACAATAAAACCCAATTCACAGTTTTATGTGAATGATTAGGCAGGATGTTTTTCAGATCATTTTGAAGAAAAAACACTAGGCAACAACATCCATTAGTCAAAAGTCTTGTGGACACATATTTATTATGTGTTTTGTAGCCTTATTTCAGAAACTTTAATTTTTTGTTTTTTCAATAACCATGCATAAACAATATTCTCTCAAATATACAAACATGTACATACATATTATATCACATATTATCGTAGCCCTGTTTGTGCTAAATATAGTGTAATTTCACCTGTGCCATTAATATGTTTATAAGCAACTGAAAAAAAAACACAAATGTCACAGCATGTCAGAACATCTCAAGGACCCCAAAAACACCCTAGACCCCAGAGGGTTAACACGTGAGGCTGCGCACGGCACGGAGAGAACACACAGCACAGAGAATGCTGACACTTCAGATGTGCGTTTAAAACAGACAGCGAAACGGTATGAATACAGAACACTAAATATATTGCCATATCATTATTAAAGCTACACTGTGTAACTTTTTTAGTTTATTCTTAGCTAAAAACACGTAGTTCTTTCAAAAATATATGTGCTCATTAATGTATATTTACTTCGTTCAAGTAATAAAGTATTCTCGTGAGTGTATAATATGCCATTGAAAATACATACGGGTGAGGGGTTCTAATGTCGGTCACCATGTTGCCCCTCCATCTTGAAAGTACTTTACCCAAAGAGGGACATCAAGCTTCGCATTTCGCGTTTTAACACTCGATGGCACCGTGTTGAGGAGGTCGTACTGGAAGCCATGTTAATCTTGGACTTCATTGGCCACCGTAGGAGTTAAAACGAAATCGAAATTGAGAGGAACAGAAACTAATATTCACTGGATGTTCATATACCTTTTCACCGCTAGATGGGGGTAAAAATCACACACTGTAGCTTTAAGTAATTAATTTATTGACTAGATGCTGCACTAGCAGAGAAATAACAGCAGTATGTTTGCTGTCGAGTCTGAGAGGAATAACATTAGTAACGGCTACCTCAAGCGATTAAAGCAATGTGACAAAAACACACGCAGACATGACCCAAATGTTTTATGTCGCAATTGTTACCATCTATTTCCATTAGTTTATATCCGGCTGGTCACTTTTATGCATTCATTAGCCGGCGAAGTTGCATATTTAAAGCTAGTGACGTGATAGTTTTCTCAACATGTTCATGCAGCCGACAGAAACAAACAAATCAGAAATGCATTTGATTTCAGTAATTTTTTATCATTTCAATTCTGTTATTTTGATTAGATAATCATCAAGTGTTCTAAAAGAGAAGCAAATAAAGTGAGAGACTATACATACAATATAGGTCTACATTTATGTAATTTTAATGCTATGACCTTTGCAGTTATTTAAATATGGCCATCTTTAAGCATGACTCTTTGGATTTATATGAAATGGTAACACTTTACAATAAGATTCCATTTCTAGCATTAACTAAGGTTAATAAGTGTTGTAGAAGTATTATTCACTGTTTGTTCATTTCAACATTTGGTAATACATTTTAAATTGAGTTTTAATTTTAATTTGATCTGTTATTACCTTAGTTAATGTACTATAAACTAACATGAACGATCAAGGTACAATTGTATTGCTCAAATAATAATGCATGCAGTAAAACTGTATATTGTATATTGCATGATGCTAGTTCATGAAAGCTATATGGGACTTGCAAAGTGTTACCTATGAAATCTACAAATGTTTCTAGGTTATAGCTAAAAAAACACATATTTGACCTGTAATATTTTAATGTTTAAATTATTTTCTGTTGACTTCGTTCTGTAGAAGTTCTCATTTTAATATATTCATTTTAATATATTTATTTAATTTAGCACATTTCAGTTCAGCAGTGTTTACTTGGAGTGGTATGTTTGTTTTTAATCCAGTATCCATTTAAAAAAATATCGGTTGAATAATCGGTTATCGGCATGCATGGTCAAACCTAAAGATCGGTATCGGTAAAATCCACTATCGGTAGACCTCTAGTAACAAGGCATGATGGATCCATGTTCTCATTCTGTTTACGCCAAATTCTGACTCTACCATCTGAAAGTCACTTTTGCTTCAGTGTTCTATTACAATGTTCCTATTTATTTTACTTCCTGAACTTTTTTGGTCTAAATTTTCAGTAAATAAAAAACACCAGCTTTTCACTGAAAATCACCTATAATAATGTTGTAATAAATGGCTATAACTTGCTTAGGGATTGTTACATGTAATCAGGTGCTCAGGTGCTCCTGCATCACCTGTTACATGTAACAGGTGATCCAGGTGCTCCAAAAATGGTCTAGGTCTTTAAGGGTTAAGGTAAAAGCAAACCACTTTAGCACAGGTCCCTGAAACCCAGCTACATGATTAAGTCTTTGTAAAAGGATGTCATGATCTAGTGTGTCAAATGCTGCACTTAAATCAAGTAGGATTAAAATACAGCAAGAACGGTTGGACTATAGCATGTTTAAAAGTGGCTGGCACAACTCCATTTGCTAGGGAGCTATTAGTAATAGCCGTAACGAGTGGACTTAAAGCTGGAAAAACCTCTTTAAAAATATGAGGAGGCAGAACATCAGAAGGACAAAATGAGGGCTTCATATTAGAAACAATATCATAGAGCTGTGAAGATGACACAGGTTGAAAAAGAGGAAGAGAGATCTGATGAGGTTTGGATATCACTGTCTTTTGAAATTGCAATGCTTTAGACCTCAAGTCACTGAAGCACATTGTAAAAACAACATAAATAATTTTAGGAGCCTAACTCCATCCGCCAGCCAGGGCTCCAGATTGCAAATAAGTGGTTGCATTTTGCTAAATGTTGTGACATTTTGTGACTTTTTTTCCTGCCAACACCAAAGGACTCAGCAACAGTTTTATTCCTCGGACAGTCAGGGTATTCACTCCCTTAACACGTACTTCTATCTCCAGGAGTAAGATTGAGCATTTACATTAAGATCAACTTACAATAATAACAAGAAAGACAATTTTGCAGTACTACTAATTCTTTGCAGAACCTCTAATTATTATAACCAGGATTACTATGATTATAACCATATCCCAGACCACTGTTTTCATGCAGACATGAAGTTTTATTAACTAAGTTCGGGAGGAGCACGTTCAGATAATTAACACGAGTGGACAGCAATCAGCAATCAATGATAAGAGGGTACATATAGACTCAGCAGTCTTACCTCGATCCATTGACAGTTTGCAGCATCCCCCCTCCACCCCTTCTCCACACTCCTAGTTCTCCACACTACTAGTTCTAAAAATCACTTACATACGGGGGGAGTACTCTGGGTTCGGGCTGAATTCCGAGCTCGGAGCCCTCCCTCCGGACAGCACGCCAAATACGCATTAAATCTTACTCCCTCAAAATTATATGTAAGTGTGAACTCGTGAAGTGCACAGAAAAATATTTTCATACCAAACAAGCAAATTGAACTCGGATTGTCTAAGGACTCGATTCGCACCAAAAGCTCTACTGTAAAAACAACCTAAGAAAGAATTGCAAGAAGTGGCCCAACATGGAAAGTCTCAAACTGAAATGTTTAAAATCTTCTCATATCAGAGTGATAAATTAGACATGTTTCATTGGTTCATCTGCCAACAAATATTCTCATTGTTGCACGTCAGAGCAGGTCTGATTTTTTTTTATTCCCTCTTCAGTTTAATGACTACCGATTTCCTTAAAATTTTCTAAGGATCAGAGAACACCATGAGCTGCAGAACGGGACACCACTTTTGACTGGAGAGCCCCTCAGGGACCCATTCAAAAAGGCCCCCATGACAAAGTCAAAGGAAATTGATTTGCACATTGTCTGTTAACAGGCTCTTATGAAATCGTTGGTAATGGAACAGCTAGAGAAATGGTGTCCCGGATATGGATTTAGTTGAGTGAAAAAAATTAAAATGGAGTATGATGGTGTATTGTAGATCGATGTAGTGATAATCAGTGTCAAGGATATATGCCTGTGTGTGTGTGTGTGTGTGTGTGTGTGTGTGTGTGTTTAAAAATGGAAAAGTGCTGCAGGGAAGGTTTATTCCACTAAACAATTCCGTCATGAAATTCATGATAAAACTTGAGTTGTTATGAACTATCCTTTACAATACACATTTCTATGTTAAATAGCTCTGTTACTAAAATGAGAAATGTGGAAGTTTGTGCAAGGAGTCTAAATTATACAGTATGCAGCACTACGCGTACCATTAGGAATGTGTGTGTGTGTGTGTGTGTGTGTGTGTAACAGCCATTCCATTCTCTGTGACATATTGCATATTAGTATTATGAGAAAATGCAGGTCATTAAGCAGCAGGTTTTATGGCTAGAGTTCAGTTTGGGTGATGCTAGAAACACATTCACAGAGAAAGAGCACACATCCCTTCTCTCTCATCTCACACATTACATCCACACATGTCTCACTTAGTTGTCAGTAGTGTTATCATAAACGTTGTGTCACTTTTTATGATTTATGATGTAATTTATGGCCCTAAGTTGGTACATGTCAGTCAAGACTGTATCAAGTAAAAAAGTGTTTCTGATTTACGGCTCGTGCTGGCGGCAGTGTGTCTCGTCAGCTTGGCAACCCAATGCAGCGTCATCCGGGGGGGGGGGGGGGGTTTAAAGGTGTTTGGCCATATGTTTCCGTGTTCTATTGTATCTTTAGGTATTGGCTATAGGTGTTATAAATGTGTGTTAATTATGTCGGCGGCTGTGGGTCTCGCCGGAGTTCACACTTATGCCGCTTTTCAAAATACGTCAATAGTATAAAGACACGTAGAACGCAACAACACTTAAACTGATCTGACTCAGCACTGCATCTCGCGTCACTGGATTTTTCTCTCTTCGTTCTCAAACGCTTGTGCAAGAAGATGGATGCCAGTCTTAACAGTAAGTTTTGTTTATTTTATTTAGTAATACTATTACGAAGCTTTTATCTGTTTATATGAGTCGTTGTTCTATTGCGTTACTTAAGGTTTCTCTGCGCTGCAGGTGTAGTCAGTCTCACCGGGCTTATTGATGAAATTAATTTCCTGAATCAAGCTAGTGGTATGTATAATTACGTTTTATGTTTAAATGTTACATAGTGTATGTGTGTTGTTGATAACCGAGTTTTTTTTTTTTTTTTTGTTTTGTTTTACCAGGAGGCGTGTCTCACAGGACAGTTCGTGCAACTGCTGCGCCGCTCAACACTGTTGCATCACGAGAGAGTGTGGGCTCACATGTCCCCGGTAATTTTAAATGTTGCTACACTCTGTGTTTAAAGGGGTGATTTGGATGTGTAAAAAATACCTTATCTTTGTGTTTTTTTTTTACCAGGGTCGAAACGGAAAACTATCACTGCTGCTTTAATACATTCACCTCCGTGTGACTAACATTATATTAGTATATGCGGCTATGGTTTTGTTGAATTAATTTTTAAAAACTTTAACATGTGTATTTCCAGAAGAATTATCAAACGTAGTGAGTGCGGTTGTTGCTCCTGAATGTACGAATGATCCGGATAAGAGTGTCTTTAGTGGAATAACTGCAAAACCGAAAAATAGGCTGAAACGTAAAGCAACGGTGGACTCCCGGGCTTCGAGAGATGTGAATTTCATACCACAGACATCTGCCCCGAAGAAACCAAGACGAACAGCTGTTAAAAGTATGTAACGAAACAAATTACATTTGTATTTAGATGTAATAGTGAGAGATTGGGTGTGTTTGTAGCCGTATACTGTGCTAATACGTTAGTTTAGTACTGTTTTTAACATTATTGTTAATATTTACATTTAATTGTTGAAAACCCTGTGTCCAATGAGAACTGTGTGTAAACGTGTTGACATGGTGATTTTTTAGCCTGTTGCACCATCTATATGTGTGCATTAGTATTACAGGGACCATTTCACAGTCATTTTTGTTTTTTATTTGATTTGTGGGTAGATATATAGAGTTTTGATACCACTAGCCGTACCAGTCTGAATTTAATTTTTAGTCTTACAAAAATATATTAATAATATAATATTAATTTTTATTTGTTTTTTTCACACCATCTTACTTCTTCTTAACAGAGACGGTCGTGGTTGACAACACTGTTCCCGATATAGATGATGTCCAGAGGTGGAGTGATGATCTGCTACAAACGTGGGATGAATGTGTGTTTAACACATGTCCTAAAGAAGATCAACAATCTGTACCGTCCAACGATGGTCTGGCATCTGTGACAGAATCTGACCCACATGAGCTGCCTTCAAACCAGGAGGCTTTCAGACGGGAATCACAACACAATATAGACAGTCAACACATAACCGGAGCGATACAGGACTCTGTCAAGGCTGCGTTGAAAGGCATCGAGGGACATCTAAGCAAAAGACTTGATGCAATTGAGAGTATACAACAACAACAAGGTATTCAGATTAACCAGATTCTTAATGTAATTGACACCACACAACAACAACAGGGTATTTGGCTTAAACAAATCATAGCCACACAGCGTTTACTTAGTGGAGCTGTCCAAAAAGTAGGCGGAGATCAATGCCTTACGACAGAGGTATTAAAACAGTTCGTAATCACGCTTAAAAAGAAACTTGGGTCAGTTGTGAACTTTTTTTTAAAAAAAAATTCTTTTTTTTAAATTTTTTTTTTCTTTTTTTTTGTCACACACTGTATGTAACTTTACCGTAACTGCATATTTGATGTATAAATCTTTTTTTTTTTCACTGTATGGGCACAAGGGGTTTATTCTCCATAGTTATTTTAAATGTACACATAGCAGTGAATTTAAATAAAAAAAAATAAATAAAAAGGATTGGTTTAAAAATGCCTAAACGTTGTCGAGAACCAGATGGTTTTGATCAGGGTGCGGTAGTAAGGTTTAGATGCGACGATGACCTTGAGGGCCCCCACGATCAGTGCAGTAACACAGAAACGTTGCTTTATTTAATTCGGACAGTGGAGGATATGAATAGGTCCGAGTCTACTACTGACACATTGCTAGAATTATTAAACACAGTGAGATCGATGTCAGATGGGGATCCTGAGCCAAATATTGATTTTGAACATTTTGTAAATACCCAAAACACGGGAGCGGTGGCAGAACCTCCTCCAGAACCAAATATTGATTTTGAACATTTTGTATCTTCTCACCAGACAGGGGAGGGGTCATGTACCCAGCCACATCGCACACTCAATCCTGCTGCCCCCAACATGGGTCTCAGTGATAGTGATATAGAATCACATGTAAGAGAGGGTGGCAATGTGAGTGGGTACACTGTACTGCCGCGAAATCGGTTCAATGGTCTGGAAATCCATAGACTTATAAATCTACGGGAGATACCTTCCACAGATTTATCAGCCTATGCAATATTTTTACACGATGCGCTTTCTGAAATTGTGACGTTCTCCAGACTGTTAGGTGGTGATGATAGTTTAATCAGCATCACCTTGAGGGGACCGAGTTTGACATCAGATGTTAGTACACTTTTGACGGGTAGCAATGGTTACAGTGTAGATGTATTTATCTATGTGTATTTGTATTTGTGATATGTGATATGTATTTGTATAAACGATCTTGAAAAAATAATGCAGAGCAATTCTGACGTACAGTTTGATGAGAGATTGAATTTAAGAGTGTCGATAGCTAGAAGTAAACGAGGTGGTGCTTATCGAAAGATACGCGATCTTGCCCACAATGAAGTGATTGCCAAAAACAGACTTAATCTGTTCTGCCCTACGAACATTTCAAACAATCTTTGTTTTGCGATCTGTCTGGCACATTTCCTAAACCCCCAGAAACCACACGTAGAGCTAGAGTCTGAAGCATCTTCACTGCAGGCGTCAGTTGGATATTCTGATCAACACAAGATAGCTTTTAACGACATCAGACAGTTTGAAAGCATGCTAAATGTTAAAATAGTCGTCTTTTATCGGGCTGATACAGGTGTTTTGGAGAGGTATACAAACACCGATGATCCACATCCTAAAACAGTATTTTTGTATCTGCGTGACAATCATTATTTTATGATTAAAAATCTACGAGCGTTTATTGGCACAGCATATGTGTGTGAGTTTTGCTACCGGGGGTTCACCTGTAGGAGAGATCACAGATGTCGGTACATCTGCGACGTCTGTAATGCGCCAGAATGTCACAAACAGCCCAAAAAGCCCAAACACTGCGATGACTGTCTGCAGTACTGTAAGTCTGACTATTGTTTTGAGATGCATAAAAAAACACCTCAAGGTATGCAATACGCACAGTGCCAAGTCACCAAATACTGCGGAAAATGTAATAGACGTTATCATGTCAACGGTGATAAACCCAAACCCCATAAATGCTCTGCAGATCGTTGTGTGCACTGTGGCGAGAGCTTGGTCACTGATGGTGAACATCAGTGTTTTATTCAGCCAGTTAAACCGAAGACTGCAAACGATCGTTACATTTTCTACGATTTCGAGACCCATTATGTAAACGGTAAACATGTTGCGAATTTTGTATGTGCTATCACGTTTGATGGCCGAGAATTTGTGGCTGAAGGCCCTGATTGTGTGGATCGTCTCGTTAAAAAATTCAGACAACCTCGTTACAGTAATTACACATGGATAGCGCATAATTCATCGGGCTTTGACAATTTCATAATTTTGGAATTCTTTACTAAGATGGGGATTGCCCCTAAAATTAAGATGCGAGGCTGTCGTCTAATCTTAATGTATGATTGTACATTCAAGCAGCGTTTCATTGATTCGTACTCATTCATGCCTATGCATTTAGCAAACACACCTGCTGCATTTAATCTGACTAATGCAGAGAAGGGGTATTTTCCACACCACTTTAACCGTGTTGAAAATGACACCTACATAGGCCCATACCCTGACAAGAAATTTTACGGGTACGCAACAATGTCGAACCAAGACAGGGTAGCGTTTGATGATTGGTACACCACCACCTCTGACAAAGTGTTTGATTTTAAAAAAGAACTTGCGATTTATGGTAAAAACGACGTTGATTTGCTGAGGGAGGCATGCATGAAATACCGCGATGAATTCATTCTGTGTACAGGCCTTGATCCTTTTAATTACACCACTCTGGCTGCGACGTGTATGGCTACATATAAAACGCACTACATCCCAAAAGACACAGTAGCTCTGACACATAACAATGCTTATACCAACCAGAACAAAACATATTCGAACATTTCAATTGAATGGCTCGAATTCCTCCGAAAATCACGGGGCATAGAAATTGAACATGCTTTAAACACTGGTGAGGTGTCATTTGGGAAATACTATGTGGATGGCTTCTACGACGATGGCTACGTGAAAAAAGCATTCGATTTTCTCGGCTGTTTTTTTCACGGTTGCGAACGTTGTTATAACCCCAACGACCTAAACCCTTTATCAAAAGTGCCTTATGGCGTTTTGAGAAGACAATGCGAGGACAAGATTGAAATTTTAGAGCGTGCGTACGGTCTTCAGGTCGAGGTGATTTGGGAATGTGATTGGCTACGCGCTAAACAGAGTGATGTTGCAGTGCTGGATTTCATGTCCACATACAAACACTCTGAAAGATTGAAACCACGTGATGCTCTTTTTGGCGGAAGAACGAACGCGTTAAAACTGTACCACAAAGTCGCGGAGGGCGAATGCATTAGGTACGTAGACTTTACATCGCTATACCCCTACTGTCAGGCTCGAAAATGCTACCCAATTGGCCATCCTGAAATAATATACAAGGATTTTCAAAACATTGAAGATTATTATGGCCTCGTCAAGGCAACCGTGCTCCCACCTCGGAAGTTGCTTCACCCTGTACTGCCTTATAGGACAGGGGGTAAGTTAATGTTTCCACTCTGTAGGACATGTGCTGAACATCAGAACCAGACACAGGCGTGTACGCATACTAATGAGGAAAGATCCATTCATGGGACCTGGGTTAGTATTGAGCTAATAAAAGCTATTGAGAAGGGTTATGTAGTGACAAAAATTGATGAGGTCTGGCATTTCCCCCAATGATCTGAAACATTGTTTTGTGATTATGTTAAAACATTTTTACAGTTCAAACAGGAGAGTTCGGGGTTTCCAAAAGATGTTGTGACCGACGCTGACAAAGAATCTTATGTAAAAGATTACTTTGAGAAAGAGGGGATTAAGCTTAATCTAGACAAGATCGAGTTTAATGCTGCCCGCAGATCAATCATGAAGCTCCTGCTAAATTCACTTTGGGGAAGGTTCTCTATGAACGAACATTTGCCGACAACCGAAATACTCACAGACCCTGAACAGTTTGCCCGTCACATTTTTGGCACAGAGTATGACATCAAACATTTCTCATTTGTGTCGGACACTGTAGCAATTGTTCAGTGGTCTTACGCTGATGGGAAAGGGGCCCAGACTCGTGACATTAACCCTCTGGGGACCAGAAACGCGCCGGCGCGTTTTGCTCGTTTTTTTCACATAGCAGAAAAATAGACTTAAAGTACTACCATCATTTCTGTTCATATAGAGTTAAGAAATATGAGAAAATAATCTGTTAAATGTCTACTTTTTTATGTGCCCACATACAATCGAAATAAAATATTGTGCTTTTGTAAAATAAAGAATATAAACAGGGTGTGCGTTCTGCCTCTCAGTCACCGTGAACTTTTTTCCTGGAGCACGTCTCTAATCTTCAACAAAACTCAGCAAATACTATTCACCCAGACATGAGCAATATATCTTTTAAATCATTTGAGTTTGTACTTTTAAATGATCCGATTCAAAACTAAAATAAATATTTTCCGTTTATGTAATCTATATAAAAAGAGAGACGTGTCAGCCATTCTAATTATCTTTCTCTCAGCTCATTATCTCCGGTAATGTGACACGCCCACGGAGAGCACGCGCTATTCAAACGCAAATACGTGAAGCACCACATTGAGACGCGTTAACGCCCATAAACTCTGAAAACACACTATATTTTTTAGTCAGATTAATCTACTGTCATCTTGAGCGGCTATGAGGAACAATCCTGGGACATTTACCTACCTCAGAACAAGTGCTGGTTTATTTTCACCACGAGGAGGAGCAACAGATTCAGCTGAGAAGTGTGTAAGTGTTTTATGCTTGTGCTTTGTTCTAATCGCGATATAGAATAACGTTAGTGTCTGTAAGCGGAAAAATAGCATACTGTTTAAATGTGAATCATGTTTCTGTGTGTGTGTGTGTGTGTTTGTGTGTGTGTGTGTGTGTGTGTGCGTGTGTGTGTGTGTGTGAATGAATGAATGAATGAATGAATGAATGAACGCACAGAGATACGCCCTGTCTAGACGAAATAAAAGACATTTTGTTGACTAGTTTTGGATAGAGTATAACGTTTTTACTCTAAAATAGACATCAAATAAGCTTTGTTAGGAGTTTCTGCTCATATGTTAAATATATAGTATGTTTTGTCAATAAACTAATCAACTAAGATGTTATAGTCTAGTGTTTGTTCCAATCCAAGCTAAATCAAAATAATGAATCCTCAACTTTGAAATATGTATGATCAAACTAAGACATTTATGGAAAAGACAATTTTCTTTTCAAGATTTTTCCAACTCTAACTTTGAACTGAAATAAAACCTTGTCTATATGGTGAAGGGTGTGTGATAGATGTGTCCAGACGTATGCACCCTTTATTTTAAAGAAGAACATTTAATTATTTGTGATACATTTTTCATTCACAAAGAATTCAAAAACATTATTCATGTCCCTAAAGGTTGGAGTTTTCCTCATTTTTTTAATTAAGGCATTACGATTTTTTATTCCTCTTTTTAGTCAACTTTAGCATGGGTGTGTTCACTTATTCTAAGCAGTGTGTGTGTGTGTGTTGTAAATAAATCCAAACAATCTAAAAGCCATTCTTTTTTAAATCTCCTCATTCTTTCTGCAAGGCTCTTCATAATGATATGGCCTGATAGCACCTAATAGGGCCATTATGGGAGGGTCTTTGTCTTTCTCAGGTGTGAAATGGATACATACTAATGAGAGATCAAGCCTCCTCGCATAAAGCTTTCTCAAACAAAACACGTCATACACATTCTAAAATACTTTATTGACTTATCTGAATGAGTAGTCAGGATGTTTCTCACATAGTTTTGGAGCAAATATTCTAGACTATGTGATACAATTTTCAAAAGTCTTGTGAAGAAATAATCAATATGTGTTTTGTGGCCTTATTTCAGAAACTTTTAGTTTTAGTTTTTTCAATAACCACGCATAAATAATATTCTCTCAAAAATACAAACATGTACATGCATGTTGCTAACATATTATGGTAGCCCCGTGTGTGCTATATAGAGTGAATTTACACCTTTGCCATTAACATGTTTATAAATAACTGAAAAAAGCACAAATGTCAGTGCATGTCAAAACATCCCAAGGGCCCCAAAAAACCTTTGGTCCCCAGAGGGTTAAGGTCTTTCTCGGTGCTTTTACAACAGCCCATGCGCGGTTAGAGCTTTATGATCTTATGGACAGGTTGGGTGATAGACTGCTTTATTGCGACACCGATTCTGTTATATTCACATCTAAAGATGGTGAATATGAACCACCGCTAGGCCCATACCTTGGTGAGCTTACTGATGAAATAGGGGGCGGGGACTTTATTGTGGAATTTTCTTCAAGTGGTCCCAAAAGTTATGCGTTTCGTACTGCTAAGGGCGATGTCTGTATGAAGGCCAAAGGTATCACATTGAATGCTGTGAACTCTGAGGCCATTAGGCTAGACTCGTTAATCGAGCTTGTTGATCAGTATGAGCGGGGGAGGGACGACGACAATTACATTCTCGCACACACCGATAGAATAGTGCGAAACAAAAAGCAGTTCACATTACACAACAAGTCAGTTGTGAAAAAATTCAAAGTCGTGTACAACAAGCGTGTACTGCTACCTGATCTAACAACAGTACCATATGGCTTCTGACAACGCTTTTGGTCATCGAGGGGTGCTAGACCCAGATGGTTTTGATTTTAGATTACAGCATCCATTTTCATGTGTGTTAAGTGGTCCCTCTAGCTCAGGAAAAACATTTTTTTGTAAAAAAGTTGTTGGAAAATGCTAAAAGTGTAATTTCTAAAAATATTGAAAACATTGTGTACATTTATGACTGCTGGCAACCTATGTATGATGAACTGTTGAAACTGTATGATATTAAATTTATTGAAGGTATCCCGCAGACTCTGAATGATGATCGTTTGTTTCCCACCAACAAGACAAATTTTGTGATATTGGATGATGTTATGAAAGATGCTAGCAGCAATTCAGAAGTTGAACGTTTGTTTACCAACTATGTGTACCACAGAAGCTTGAGTGCCATATATATTGTACAAAACTTATTTTTTCAAGGTAAATCCAGCAGGACTATCAGTTTGAACACTAATTATTTGGTATTGTTTAAAAACCCTAGAGACAATACCCAAATTAATGTGTTAGCGCGTCAGATGTACCCCAGAAACACAAAATACTTTATGGACTGTTATGAAAATGCGACCAGCATTCCTTTCGGGTATTTATTGATTGACTTTAAAGCGAAAACACCAGAACAGTACCGTCTCAGAACAGATATATCCTGTCACAATATCCTGTTGTGTACGTTCAGAAAAGAAAACACTGACGTCGTGAGAGAGCGAGAGAGAGAGAGATTTGAAAAAATGTCTGCAAAACTTTTAAGAAACCTACCTCTTTTAAAATTGTTATTAAAAGCAACCCCTAAACAAAGACGTGTTATTTTAGAGGCAGCCACAGACGAGCTCATTGTGACATTGTGTGAAGTAGCTCTCAACGTGGTCCATGGTAATATTCCCCTAACACCACAACAATATCAGAAACTGAAGAGAAGAAGAAGCGAGATCAAAATTGTTGCAGATAAAAAGATTAGCGTTAGACGTAAAAGACGATTGATCAACCAGCAAGGAGGAGTTTTATTACCTTTACTATAACATGTTGCACATTACCTTTACTATAACATGCACTATACTATACATGTTCACACATGCTTGACTTAGTTAAAAGCATTACAGCTCCGCAAAAGATTGCTGACGAACGGAGACCCGGTGGATGGTATGAGTTTCTGGAGGCTTTTGCTCCAGAATAAGTTTAAATATGCCATACTCTGTTGTACCAAACCATCATGTCAGACATACAATTAACTCTTTCAAATCCAAATCACCCCCGACTATAAACGACTCATCTAAGAAGAGTAAAAAACAGAAAGTGCATCCGAACACCCCGACACATTCAAAATATTTAGAAGACATCGTATACAAATCACCCACACTTGACAAGAGTCAGTGGTTAAATTTTTAATCTTGCTGTTTGTATGTATTTTTTTTTTGAGAACTTATGATCTGTAATATTGAATGTTATGTCTGTGTAATAAAAAAAAAGATAGTTAAAGAAAACACATTTCTGCTCTGTAGTTTTTATTTAATTTTTTATTGTAAAAATATTAAGCATGAGACAAGAACATTTCACCAATTTGCACACACTGTATACATTTGAAAACATTGTCATTACATTGAGCTTGTTTTAGTTTTTTCACAAATGCTGACACCTTTTTGTCATTTTTAACAAAATCGTTGGTATACAATTTCAACACATAACCATAATCAAAGCCCTTTGCCATGTGGTAGAGAAAGAACACACAATATTGACCACATGTGTCTGATGAAAAATCTTGGACTTGCACAGTTGAATGTTGTACTTCGCTAGAGTTGAGTTTTAAAAAGTTTTTGATAATCGGAGGAAAACCATGATAATCTGGCTTATTACCGAAGCTGTCGAAAAAACATCCTACACCATCCTCGTTTATGTAGATAGCCAACCAGTGTTCCCCTGGGAGTCCTGAAGGATGTGTATTGATCAAAACCATTGCTGGTAGTTTTCTTAAAGGGGTTTTTGGTAGATAGTCACATGGTAGAACTCCAAGAAAATAAGTATCGCATGAAACCTTATCCATGACAGCCGTAAGCTGTACAGTGTTCATTTGAGTGTATTAGTAGTAATCAACCAGGATCTGTCGGCGATTTGACACCTCAATCAAACTATCAAACAATGCATAAACAATTAAGTTAACCGTGCGTGGTAGTGGCTGTCTAAAACGGGCTTCTAGTCTAATATTGCCACTTTTGATAAGCGATACGTGCTGGCTACACTCTTCGTCTGGTGCGAAATTGAACGCGTAGAGTGTATAGCCGTGCAGAAAGTCCTCTCTATTGATACATAGAGGCTGGTTTTTAAGATGCCTTCCAGAAGCCAGCGCTAACTGGTAAAACTCCCGCACTGCAGAACCATTTTCATATTCAGGTTGCAGGGGCTTCGCTGGGTACTGTTGCCCATCCAGATAAATGGCCAAAAATTCTAAATCATAGTTTTTAAACGCAAATGGGTTTTTATTATAGGCACCCACAAATGCATCATTATCAACCATAGCTAGAACCAGAGATTTCGGTAGAGTTCCTAAGAATAAGTTTTCTTGATTGCAGACACGTGAGCCTGCAGGTATTGAGAAGTTTTTCAGACACACTCTGTCGATGGGGTATTTGGCTGTGGTTGAGAGTAGGGCTTGCGCATGACCCAGCTGGTGACACAGACAGGATGTTTAGTTTATAGGCTGTAGCGTTGCTCCTCATCAGGCAGAATTCATCTTTACCTCTAGTCATTCTAATTTTAAGATCTAATCCATTAAGTAATATTTTTTCCTGAAAGAAGATATCACTGTGAACAGGTGCGAGTAGTTCCACCACATTACTAGCATTGGTGAAGGCTGCTCTCTTTGTCAGACCGTGATTTCCCCCAGCAGGGTCAGCCACTTCCATCTGACCCGCTGTGTCCTTGTAAAAGAGCCCTGCTGAGAAAAGCGTTTCAAGGGCCTCTTTACTATAATTGGTGAGACATTCTATCATACAGCGGTATGGATATGTGCTAGAACTCTGTGATATAAGCCGATCTCCAAGCGATACATCCACTTGTGAAAAAATCGTAGCTCCAGGATAGTTAACGAGACCTACGGGATCTCCGTCTCCAATATCCGTCCCGTCAGCATTAGTGATTTTGAGGCGCAAAAAAACTAATGTGTTGTTTAGATCTATGTAATCCTCTCCATTCCCCGCAATAAAAAATTCCAGCGGAGATGTGTCAGAAATCGCTGATAATGGCGGAACTTCTATATAAGTGTTTTTTTCAATTGCTGTTTGAGTTAGTGGTACAGTAAACACATCCAGCTCTGTCTTTAAACACTCTTCTGACATGTTGTGTAGTAATGCCATGATTTAAAATATTGTTTTAACAGAGCACCTTGATCTTTTTGATGTAGGACGCTTAGTTGTCTCCTTGCGCTTGCGTTTTACAACTGATGTTTTCTTGGGAGGTGGTTTTGTTTTCTTCTGCCTCTGACCACTCCTCCGCACCCCAGGTGGCCTAGATGCTCTTTTGCGAGCCATTACCATTAGTCCGGAACCGTCTTGAGCATCATAGGTGTTGTTAAAAGATCTTGATAACGTATTACTAACAACGTCACTTAGTATGTTTTTTGCAGCTGATTTAAGATGCATCCAGCTCTTGGCTATGCTAAATCCTCGCCTTAGTAGGGGTATAGCCATTCTAAAGAGGCCTCTAAAAAGGCCCCCCAAACCGGCCCCATACATAACTCCGCCTCCTGCGTACCCGGGGAGTCCGCTGCCTGCCTGATTCTGGTAATAGGCAACGTAACGCATAGGGTCAACATTGTGATTGTTGAAATATGCCATTTTAAACAAAGTGTTTTACAGGCCTGAAGTGAAGTTTAATGCACACTTTCCCGTAAGAAAATGGGACGTGTTGATTTTGATCGTCCTTCACTTCTATAACAATATCTGTGATGACTGATTTGTTGATAGACGCGTAGTGGGGTTTGTCGTATCGAACACTGACTGTGCTATTGTTGTCCCCGGTTATTTGTACACACTCCAGGAGCGGCACAAAAGCATCACCCACGGATTGGTAGCGGATAATGTCCGTGTAGATATAAAGAGTATAGAAACCACCGTGTATGTCCGCCTGATGCATTGCATATGTTACAACGTCCTTTTCAAAATTAGTTTTTTCAGGATTAGTTTTTTGCAGTATAGAATCTCCTATAGGGACGCCTGTTCTCTTACGAGAGGTTCTCTCGTATTGCGTAAGTTTAGCTTACGCTACGGGAAAGATTCATCTTCTCGAGATATTGAAGCCAAAAAATTATCCTTAATTTTGTATTCATTGTCAACGCAGTGCAGCAGCTAGCAGACCTAGAGCAGGCCATCTCGCGTGCTTATTGGCTGCCCTGCATGCATCTGCTGCAGCCTACCAGTGAGCCTCGCGTGACGTCACGCCCAATTGGAGGCGCTCGCGCCTTCATAGCCCGCTAGGATGGGCGTGGCTTAGCGTATATAAGAAGGGGCTCGTAGGCTGAATCCCTGATTTTTCGACTCTTCAGCGAGCTCTCCGCATAACTGAATCAGAGAGAAGCCACCACCGCCGTCGAACAGCGAACAGCCAGCTCAGGACAGCGCTGAGGAAGCCGGCCGTCTTCGCCACCTTCAGCCGCCGTGCAAGCTACGCTATCCGGCGACGTATCCTTTTTACATTGCTTCCACAGGAATTTCTAAAAGAGCGCGAGCGTCTTTCTAAAGATGCCTCGCACTTCCTGTGGCTCGTGCAGAGCCCCGCTCAGCGTTGGAGACCGCCACGTGATCTGCGCTCTCTGCCTGGGCCTGGAACATGCAGAGCTCGCCCTCGCGTCCGGCGGCTGCGAGCTCTGCGAAGCGCTTCCGCTGTCGACCCTACGGGCTCGACTCGAGGCTTTCAATCCGGATGCAGCCGCTCCGCCCCCCGGGGGACCGCGCAGGAAGAAGCGCCGTTCCCTGAGGCAGCCGGAGCCCGTGGCCACAGCGACGCGCTCGCCGGAGGATCTCCCTCAAGCCTCGCTATCGCCCTCCCCGCCTCCCCTCCCCGACGCGCAGCTGCCGCTCACGAGCCTCACTGCCGTCGCATCGGAGGGGGAGGCAGAGGAACACGCCACGAGAGATTGCTGCTCTATCCTGGCATCAGACAGCGAGGAATGGTCGCTTCATTCCGGCTCCTCGTCGATCCAGGAATCCAGCCGTTCCCGCGCTGGAGCTGACGCGGAACTTATGCGCCTGCTGACGCAGGCCGTCGACCGCCTCGGGCTCGAGTGGTCGCTACCGAAGGAACCCGCGCCGAACAGGCTCGACGGCTGTTTCCTTCAGAGTCGCCGCCGTGCAGCTTCAGCGAGCAGGCCCGCTCCATTCCTGCCGGAACTTCACGCGGAGCTGACGAAGTCCTGGAATGCACCATTCTCCTCGAGACTTCAGTCCCAGGCCTCCGCGTCGCTCTCCCAGGTGGACGGCGCCGCCGAGAAGGGATACACGGCTATTCCCCCCGTGGAAGAGACGGTCGCAGCGCACCTTTGCCCGCCCTCCGCGAGATGGCGGTCTCGGTCAGCCCTCCCGTCTAAAGCCTGCAGAGCCACGTCCGCCTTGGTCGGCCGCGCATATGCCGCCTCCGGCCAGGCCGCGTCTGCTCTCCACTCCATGGCTGTGTTGCAGATCTTGCAGGCCGACCTCCTCCGTGAATGGGACGAGAAGGGCCGGGATCCGGCTGCGGTTACAGATCTGAGAAGTGCGACGGATCTCTCTCTCCGTGCCACCAAGACCGCAGCTCAGGCTATCGGACGAGCCATGGCCGCGTTAACCGTGACAGAGAGGCATCTCTGGTTGACTCTCGCGGATATGAGGGAAGCTGAGCGGGCCACCTTTCTGAACGCGCCGCTCTCCCCCACTGGTCTCTTCGGCCCAGCGGTTAACGGGATCGTTGACCGTTTCTCTGAGGTACAAAAGACCACGCAGGCCATGAATCTCTTCCTGCCGCGACGCTCGAGCTCCGCTACAGGCCGCTCTCGCGAGAAACAAAGCCAGCCTCCTGTACGAGCTAACACCCAGCGTCCAGCACAACCGCAGCCTTCGCAGCGACGTCAGGGCGGCCGCCCTAGGTCGCGCTCGGACAGCCGTCACAGACCGCCGCCCCCCAGGGGGCCTCGGCAGAAGATTACGTTGAAGTCTGAGCATGCGAAATCCTCCTAACAAAGAGAGAAAAAAGACGCGCGTGTCCCGCCACGGCCGGACCGCCGTCAAAGCTCATCTCCCTGTCAGTCCCCTTCAGTCAGGCTACTGCAGTGGTTCATTTAGCAGCCAACGAGCCGGTTTGTTCACCCTCTCGCCTGCACACAAACGCCGTTTTTACGGCGACCCAGAGAAATCTCAAAAAGAGCATTTTGTCTGGTCCGGCTCCCGCCGTCAGTGTTTTAAGTGTAGTGAAAGTGCCCACGCCCCAGTGTTCACCCCTACACAAAAGCACATCAAATATCGTGTCACCCACAGAGCACACTCTCATAAAGCGCAGAAAAGCCGCTCGAGTGTTGAATGTAAGAAATGTGTCCACAGTGTTGTGCCCACTATCTGCCCGCTCTGTTGCACGGTCAAAACAGCAGGATATGAATGTAAGTCCCGTGCCCGCCAGAGAGCGTTCACGCTTGCTATCACAAACCCCCCCCCCGGGCGCCGCCCGCAAGTTTAAGTGTTATCATGAAACACAGGCCGATTATAAAACGCTCCCCATCTATTTTGATCGGGGCGTCACATGCATGTGTAAGTCTCGTGCCCGCGCAAACGCGCTCACGCTTACAGAACGCTTTTCTGCCCAAAGCGCCGCTCGCGCTTCAGAAAGTGAGGAAAAAGGGTTCCCCATCCCTTATGATTGGGACATCTCACACAAAGCAGCCGGTTTCGGCTTTCAGCGAGCAGCCGTTGCCCAGAACAGAGAGCGCGCGCGCCGCGCTCTCAGCTCCGGTTCAGTTTCACATGCCCGCGAATGGCGGCGATCTGAACCCGGAGGCCATTCGCCCCCTAGCGGCTCACATAGCTGCGTGGGAATCTATCCCGGGGGTTTCAGAATGGGTGCTGAGCACAATAAAGCAGGGCTATACACTTCAATTCATTCGCCGTCCCCCCCGCTTTCAAGCCTGGACCGCGACGATAGTGAATGCGGAAGTAGCACACCTACTTCACGCAGAAATAGCAAAGCTGCTGTGCAAAGGGGCTATAGAAAAGGTGCCACCTTCTCTGAGCGAGTCAGGCTTTTACAGCCGTTATTTTCTCGTGCCCAAGAAGGACGGAGCCTTCAGACCGATCCTAGATCTGAGACATTTGAACAAGGTGCTTGCGAAAAGACCGTTCAAAATGCTGACGACCAGGAAAATCCTCGCGCACGTTCGCCCGAGGGACTGGTTTATTTCTCTAGATCTGAAGGATGCCTATTTCCAGATACAGATAATACCCCGTCACAGGCGATTTTTGAGATTCGCCTTCGACGGTCAGGCATATCAATACACCGTCCTGCCGTTCGGCCTGTCTCTGGCACCCCGTACATTTACGAAGTGCATGGACGCAGCGCTCGCCCCCCTGAGAAGTCAGGGGCTGCGGATAATGAACTATCTGGACGATTGGCTGATTTTGGCACAGTCAGAGGCGGAGCTGCTGTCTCACAGAACAGTGCTTCTCAGTCACCTGGAAAGTTTGGGTCTCACGGTCAACTGGACCAAGAGCTCATTACTACCCAGCCAGTCAATCTCCTTTTTAGGAATAGAACTGGACTCGGTGACCATGTCGGCCCGTCTATCGGCGCAGCGTGCGCTCCGGGTTCGCCACTTAGCCGCGGGTTTCCAGAAGGGCAGCGTTCTCCCTTTGAAAACTTTTCAGAGGATGTTGGGCTGTATGGCTTCAGCTGCAGCGGTGCTTCAGCTGGGCTTACTGCGCATGCGCCCGCTCCAGCGCTGGCTGAATGCTCGCGTGCCCCGCCGAGCTTGGGTTTCTGGCGGTCAGAAAATCAGAGTGACTCAGACCTGCATAGCGGCTCTGCAGCCCTGGTTAGTGACCGACTGGTACCAGCTGGGAGTGACGATGGGAACCGTCTCTTACCGGAAAGTAGTTTCGACAGACGCGTCCAACTGGGGTTGGGGCGCGCTGTTCGAGGGCAGACCGGTCTTCGGCCAGTGGTCAGACCAAGAGAGGGGGTTTCACATAAACTGTCTGGAGATGATAGCGGTCGAGAATGCGCTGAAGTGCTTTCTCCCGTTCATACAGGACCAACATGTTCTCGTCCGCTCGGACAACATGTCTGTGGTATCCTATGTAAACCGTCAGGGCGGTGTCAGATCCAGAAATCTCTGCAATCTGGCGGAGCGCCTCCTTATTTGGTCCCAGTTGCACCTGCGCTCGCTGAGGGCAGCGCATGTGCCGGGCCATTTGAACGACGGTCCAGACAAACTGTCCAGGGGCAACGTTCCCCCAGGGGAATGGTCCCTGCACCCCCAAACGGTCCAGAAACTGTGGCGCCTGTTCGGCAGGGCGGAAGTCGACCTATTTGCGTCAAAAGACAACGCTCAATGCCCGACGTTCTTCTCGAAGGACGAGGACGCGCTGGCCCAAGTCTGGCCCAGCCTCCGGCTATATGCTTTCCCTCCGGTCTCTCTGTTACCACAGGTAATCAAGAGAATCAGGGAAACGCGCCACTTGGTGCTCCTCATAGCCCCGCGTTGGGAGAATCAGATTTGGTTCCCGGAGCTGGCACGGCTGTCACACACAGCTCCGTGGCCGATTCCGGTGCGGGCAGATCTCCTCTCTCAGGCTCGCGGCACGATCTGGCATCCCCATCCAGAGCGCTGGTCTCTGCACGCATGGGTGATCAACGGGTAGTCGTTGCCCTGCCAGAAGGAGTAATGAACACGATCACGCAGTCTAGAGCCCCTTCCACGAGAAGGCTCTACGCGTCTAAATGGTCGGTGTTCTCGGAATGGTGCACTGACAGAGGTCTGGACCCGCGGACATGCGGGGTGGCGCAACTGCTCTCCTTCCTACAAGAGCTGTTGGAAAAGGGGAGGTCCCCATCCACGCTCAAAGTATATGTGGCGGCCGTGGCAGCGTTCGCAGAGTCGACGCACGGCCAGTCATTGGGAAGACATGAGCTGGTCATCCGCTTCCTTAGGGGAGCTAGGAGGTTGAACCCGCCGCGCCCCCCGTCGGTTCCCATGTGGGATCTATCTCTGGTCCTAGAGGCCCTGAAAGCCTTCCCTTTTGAACCACTGGATTCCGTGGAGTTGAAATATCTATCACTGAAAACCGTCTTTCTGACCGCACTGTCGTCAGTAAAGCGGGTGGGGGACCTACATGCGCTGTCTGTCAGCGCGTCGTGTCTTGAGTTCGGGCCGAATGACTCGAAAGTCATCCTCAGACCTAGACATGGCTATGTTCCGAAAGTGATGGGCACTCCGTTCAGAGCGCAAGTTATCTCGCTGTCAGCGCTCCCAGCATCTGACAGCGAAAGTGATGTGAGCCGCCTCTGCCCTGTCAGAGCGCTGAGGTCTTACATTACGCGCTCCGCCTCATTCAGGCGTTCGGATCAGCTGTTTGTTTCGTTCGGTGGGCGCGCCAAAGGTCTCGCCTCCTCGAAACAGAGTCTGTCCAGATGGATAGTGGACGCTATAGCAGCCGCTTATGCGTCAAAAGGTCTGCAATGCCCGCTGGGCATCAGGGCTCACGAGAGGCGTGGCCTCTTCGTGGGCATGGTCCAGTGGAATTTCTATCCATGACATATGTGTGGCGGCGGGCTGGAGCTCCCCGTCTACCTTTATCAGGTTTTATAACCTGGAAGTTCCTGCCTTGCAGGCTAAACTGTTGTCGGTTTAATAGAGAGGTGTATTCTGCCCAGGCTTCCTGCTCAGATCACTCTTACACGACCCAGCTCTCCTGGTTGAGCTGCACTAAGTAGGGTATGTGCCATGTGCCTATACAGACCGGCGCGCTGCTCTGTATTCCCTATGTGTGCTTATGTACAAGTGATGGCCCGCTTGGCTGGCCACCTTATTCTCCACCTTATATGGGTTCCCTGAAAGTTCGGGGCTTCATGGTGGATGCTGGGCGCGCACGGCGTTGACAAAGTGTTCCCGTAGCGTAAGCTAAACTTACGCAATACGAGAGAACCTCTCGTAAGAGAACGATACTCGGTTACTGACGTAACCTCGGTTCTCTCTAGAGAGGAAACGAGTATTGCGTAACCGGCCGTGCTCGCGCCACGAGCGACTTCGCTTCAGTGGTCGAAAAACCAGGGATTCAGCCTACGAGCCCCTTCTTATATACGCTAAGCCACGCCCATCCTAGCGGGCTATGACGCTATGAAGGCGCGAGCGCCTCCAATTGGGCGTGACGTCACGCGAGGCTCACTGGTAGGCTGCAGCAGATGCATGCAGGGCAGCCAATAAGCACGCGAGATGGCCTGCTCTAGGTCTGCTAGCTGCTGCACTGCGTTGACAATTAATACAAAATTAAGGATAATTTTTTGGCTTCAATATCTCGAGAAGATGAATCTTTCCCGTAGCGTAAGCTAAACTTACGCAATACTCGTTCCCTCTCTAGAGAGAACCGAGGTTA
This sequence comes from Tiaroga cobitis, assembly GCA_030578255.1. Taxonomy (NCBI): domain Eukaryota; kingdom Metazoa; phylum Chordata; class Actinopteri; order Cypriniformes; family Leuciscidae; genus Tiaroga; species Tiaroga cobitis. The sequence goes on from CM060597.1 coordinate 52,468,804, forward strand.
CGTCAGTAACCGAGTATCGGTTTCAATCCTAAAATAATGGCTAGTTTTCCATGGAAGGTCATTGAAATGTTAGGTTTTGCTTTCAGAAATACTTTGTTTTTTACACGGTCATAACCGAATACCCCCTGAGGCGCTACTAAATCATTTATCACACTAACTAGAGATGGGACATTGTCGTAATACCCTGTTTTTATTGGTGTGCGTAGTTTCGACAAGCTGATCTTCTTCACATCTACACCATGGCGTATGCTATTAGTGTGCTTTTCACCATCGGTCGTGGTGGGTCCGATATTTATCTCGAAAACGGCATCGTTGCTGTTAAAGGTGTACCAGCTTCTAGGATATTCAATTTGAACAAGCCCCACCTCCCATTCTCCTTTTATATTTATAGGGGTAGCCAGTCTTGTTCTATAATTAGAGATTTTATTATCAGGGTATACAGACAGCGATGCGTTGCAGGGTAATGTGACATAAAATCCACCCTCAGCCATGTCTGGTTTTTATGCAACTGTATGCATCCTGTGTGTGTGTGTTGTTTTTATGGCTTCTGTACATCAACTAATTCTTTCTGGTCGATCCATGACGCAAACTTCGCTGGCCATCCGAGCCACTGTACCAGCACTAATGTTTTGCGACCCTTCGTCTTCTTATCTAAAATTTTTTCAACTTTAAATGTCTTGTTTTTACTGACAAATATTTTTTGCAATTCTTCCGCATAAAAAACACCGTCGATAACATCCCCGTCGTAATCACTCAATCTGTAAACAGGGGGTTCTCGTGGGATACACTCTGATATAGTAAAATACTCTTGTGTGTAGTTTTCCTCATACCCTTTTGCAAACGGTCCTCTGACTTTAGAAATTTGAACCACGTCACCAGTCTTGTATTTAAATACGGGCTTAACACTATGTGGTCTGGTATCACCATATAGGTTATGTAGCACCACAGACTCATTTTCTTTCCCCAAATCAATCGGCCTCATCTTGATGCTTCTGTGATGGCTCGCATTGTATCCTTGTGTAATGTCTTGAAGTATGTCGATGTAACATTTGGAGTTTGTGGCCGTTAAATATCTCCACATTCTACCTTTTAAGGTTCTATTAAACCGCTCGACAACACATGCCTTTAATTCTGTGGCTGTTGCGAAATGGTTGATGTTGTACTTTTTTGTTACGTTTTGAAAATGTTTGTTAAAAAACTCCTTTCCTTTATCTGTCTGTAATTTCTGTGGTACACGGCCCTCTTTCAGTATGGATTCAAAAGCTTTAGAGACCTCTGCCCCGCTCTTGTTTTTTAAAGCCCTTGTCCAGGCATATTTACTAAACAGATCGATGCATGTCAAAAGAAAATGGTTATTGTCATTTAACTGGGCATAAGCTGACATATCGACTAAATCGGCCTGGAACTGCATATTAATACCATAGACAAAAACCCGATTCCTTTTGTATTTTATTGGTGCGGTTCTGTGTAATGTATATGCGTCCTCGCCAGCAAGCCAGTCTGAAACTTCTTTATCGGTTAAACGAACACCCGTTTCTTTTAAAATAGCTTCTTTTAAACGTTTTTCCCCCCTAAAGAACCAGGATTAGATGGTGTGTAATAAGTCTTTTTCATTTCTTCTGACATGTTTCCACTTTACGCTCCACAAAAGAATAACTCCGATGGCTTAAGCGTCTCAGGTTTTTATTTCTTGAAACAGTCAAAACAAAACAAAAACAAAAGGTGTCATACAGCATCGATGTAGTGTAAAAATGTTATACACACCACAATGTTTTTCTCAAGAATATAATCAATCAGTGTTTCAATAATTTCACAAACATCAGTCTGATTGTTTCTTGTCAACATGTCTACACATAGATCATTCACATACGTACACAAGCACAATATATCGGCTATTCTAATACTGCTGCCACATTCAGTTATCAGGTCTAAAATTTTTCTGATAGTTACACAAATTGGTTCGCCTGCATTAATACATAAACGCATCATATCTGTCCATTCATTTGGCACAGTTCTCACAACAGACATTTGTTTCTTGAGGTTTGTAAAACGTTTGGTGTCAACAGAGCATGTGATTACAGCAACAGATACATTGGCAGATTCATTAATGATCTTATACAATAAGCTGGTCATCTCACATCTAATACGTTGTTTAAGTAGACACTTTGCCAGTCCAGTTGCAAAACATGTGTTCCCCATGTTGTTGTTGTTACAGTCACTCAGCTTGGACAATACCTTTTCAACTGTCCACAGCGTCATAAACAATTTGTTCGCTGGTGACGTCCACAACTTTCTCTCTGACCTCACGAAGTTTTTCCACAATGAAAACCTCGTCCCGCAATTCGTGTAAAATAGAATCCACGTACCCCTGAATCCTCTGGGGATGAACCCTTAAACCACAACGGCACAATGCCTGAGCAACGATGTGCTTAAGGTCCGGCCTCACGAGATTACGGGTCAGTTTATCAAAGTATGCATCAAAGAAATAGGGGCTTGGTTCAAACAAGCAGGAGTGTCTAATCTGACTGGGGTGATCCACTTCACAACCCAAACAGATTTCTTTTAGCTTTTTGTTGATGATGTGTTCCAGAAGGACCACAACTGTTGCTTTTATGATTTTGAATCCGTCAGAGCGGATACAACTGTCTGTGTTGTTAATTCCAGCAAAGGATGCTGCTCCGGCTATTGCACCAGTGTTGCCATATGGGGTTGTAAGGAAGGTCAGGTTGTGATATCCGAGGTCCATGCAAAATTTATCCAACCAACTATTGTCACAAGTTTGTGGGTGGGGCTCCATAGGTGTAGCATTGTCATCAGGCATCGCGGGGGCAGCCTCGGGGTTGTTGGTGTAGGAGTAGCCAGTTGCAGGTTCTTGAGACATGGTGAATGAGTGTAGCAATTGTACCGAGCTGTAGACCTTTTTAATGACTGTAATATGTGGGAGGGCTTAAGAGGCGGTCTTCAGTGGCGGTAACGCCCTGCTCCGGGTGAAACAATTTCATCTTTACAGAACTGTAACGATCATACATGTTGCACCATCTAAACATCTTGTCTATGCATGTAAATATGCTGTCAAGCATGCACACATCTTTCCACTGAAACAAAAATTTCATGTCGTAGCATCTGTGATGCTCAGATTCCTGAATAGGCCAAGCAGGCTCGCAGAGCTTTGTCTTATCGTTGCAGCAAAAAATGTAAACACATTCATCTGGTAGCTTTTTACTATGATCCCCGACTACACGAAATCTTGTGTTAGGAGTTAAGCCATCCCACTCGGCTACATACAACGGATCATCACCACAGTCGTTCAAATCTCTCCAAACGTAGTTGAAAAACAGAAACCAGTCTTTGTCGTGAAAAATCAGACATGGGCCCTGCGATGTAAAATCGTCTCCAACATCTGCCGTGAAGAGTTTCACAGTACGCAACACTTTGTCAAAAGCATATCTCACCATACGATTACCCGCCATTGTGAAATCACGTTTCACAAAACCGCAGTCTTCATGAAGAAACTTTGTCAAGCTAATATTTTGCTTCTTCTTTGGAGCAAAATTAGATCCTCTCTCATTTCAACGCGTCCTCTTGTTGGTGAAATACACATAACCTTTCTAGGGGTTTTAGGTGTTCTCGGAGTAGCCATTGTGTCAGCAAAGTTTGTAGAAAATGTTGTCTGTGTTCAGCAGCATGTCTCCTAAATTTATTTAAACAATCAACATCATGATGTAGGTAGTGACGTAGTTGGGGTAAGGATGTTAGTCGAGGAAGGAACATACTATAAAAGTATAAAAAAGGGGCCAATGGCAATTTGTGTGGTGTGACCCCCATTTAAGACGTCGTAAAACTTACCAGACATACCAACGCCTGTCAGCTACCACCGTAAATCAGAAACACTTTTTTACTTGATACAGTCTTGACTGACATGTACCAACTTAGGGCCATAAATCATAAAAAGTGACACAACGTTTATGATAACACTACTGTTGTCTGTTTCTTCTCACTCAGTTTCCAGTGTGTCTCAATGCTCAGTCTCTCTCAACTTCCCATTTCTGTTTTTGTGTAACTAAGTTTTTGTGTAACTCTTTTGTGTACTAAGCTTCCGGTCTCTTTCAGCTTCCGGTTTACCACAGTTTATTATTTTTCTTAGCTCCGTGTAACACCCAATTTCCTGTCTCTCAACTTCTTGTTTCTTTCAGTTCCCTTTCAAAGTAGAACTCGCACTGTGTCATGGTGAATGACGCTTTGGGAAACGCCTTCAGCATAACCGGTGCCTGAAGCACGTGTGCAAAACGCCAGACTCGATTAGAAATAGTTGGTCAGTGACGTCAAAGACGTGCTGGCTTAGCTATAAAAGGAGTGCCTAGCAAGCACGTCCTCAGTTTTCATTGCCTTCAGGAACCAGTCTGTCTGTGTGTGCGTGTGGGGGAAAAAAAAGTTAAGCATGAGTGAGTGCAAGTTCAGAAAGTGTTCTCCACCATTCGAGAGGTTCATCACACCCAATGATCCTCACAAGCTATGTGTGATTTGCTTTGGAGTGGAGTAAAGAAGCTCCGCTCTTACCTGGCTCTGTTTTCAGGTTGACGGGAGCCAGGCATCTGCACCTCACAGTGCTGGACCCGCAGCTGCCAAGGCGGCACGTCATCGCAACGCGTGTTGATCGCAGATGAATCTGGCCAATGAGCTTGAGACGAGTTTTTCCCTTTCTCAATCCTTAGTCGCCTGTTCTTCCTGGCGGGTCATAATCTGGGCAGGTTGGCGGTGCCTTGCATACTATCACTGTACTGATGTGTCGGGGGGTGTGGTTCCTGTTGAGATCGAGCAGCTCCGCTAACCGATCAGGCAACCCGTGCCATCAGCCCCTCCCTTGCTGCGCTGGTCACCAAGGAAAGGCACTTGTGGCTTAACCTCTCAGGATTAAACGAGAAGAATAGATCCTTCCTCCTTGATGCCCTGGTTTAGACTGCTGGGCTTTTCAGGTCTGCAGTTGAGACGGTGGAGAACTCAACTAAGTTCAGGGAGGCGAGGGTTAAGTCACCGGTGTTTGAACGCTACATCCCTCGCTGCAGACGGCATCCTTCTGTCCCCCCATCTGAACCTGTCACTGGACCCAGCTGATGACAGATTCAGAAAGAGAGCATGGCTGCTAGAGACCCACCTCCGAGGATTAGGGGTTCTAAGCAGCAGCCTCAAACTAAGCCGAGAAGGGACCTCAGGAAGTTTATTGAAAGCCCTTGTAGGGTATCTGCGTTGTCCGGATGACCCATTAAATTGTTGATGTCAAAATGCTCCTAACCTCTCTCTAACTCTGGTCCATAAATATGGCCTAGCACCGCATAGTCTTGAGTACTGATTGCCCCACTGACAACTTTGCGTGCCCCACGCATGCAGATTCACCCCGGAAGACATTCCAACACACACACACCTCCCCCACAGCTGACACCCACACTCAGGACAGAACGTGGTGTCCGCTTACAAGACATTAAGACATTTTATGACTGATCGGAATGTCCCACAGGAAGTGGATTCTAAAGAGAAAAACTTATTTTCTTTTTTTAACCCTCTAGGCGCCACGGTCGAGTTTACTCGACAAGATGCGGCACTTAATAAAACGGCCGATTTTGTCAAATTGGGTGTCAAATTTCATTCCACCTCCCCTCCACTGGATGGCAGACATGTCATACTTCATCCCCGAATCAAAAAAACGTAATGTTTCTATACAAAATGTTCGCGTTAGAGCGCATTGAATCAGTGCGAGCAAAATCGGAGCTAGTGTGCGAGTGAGCCATGTTATCAGAGCCTCTCCGCAATCGCGGCGACAGTATTGTGGTGGAGAGAGACTTTGTCTAATGCCACTGTGTATGTTAGACGAGGTCGAAGTATTCATAGGACAGTTAGGAGGCAACGTGGAGGCAGGGTGAGGAGTCGCAATGACAACGACAGTAGTCCGAGCTGTGCACACTCGGCGTGTGTGCGCGAGGCAGATCTGGCCGCGCTGCTCGTATCATGTCACTCATGATCTGTGCGAGTGAGCGTTTGAACTAAACAGGTCTTGTCTATTTGTGTTTGTATGTCATATGAATAATATATATGTGCCCCATACATGGAATAAGAGTGCCTACTGTATTTAGTAAATGGAAAATCTCTACCACTAAATGCATTCGGTTTGTTTCTACCATTTATTAGTAATGATTTACACAGTTTGTTTACTACTTACTATATACCTGAGCATTCAGTATTGTGTAATATAGCATACAGAAGGTGATGGACATTTTGGGGGGAAATAAGTGCTGCATTTTATCATTTAAACATGTGACTTTTCATGAAAATTCTATAATCCAAGATTGCCACCACCATATGACGTCATAATATGCAAATTAGATGGGAAAATGTAATCCCTACATAAACTTTGGGTCATCCTTAATATTTCTCTAATTTACAGAAAGTCTCTATCTTTTATCACTTTTAAAATATAGCCTTTTGAAATTAAGATGTCAAAATTGAACGTTTTAGGAAAAAACCTCTGGCGCCTAAAGGGTTAAAAGACATTTAACCAGATATATTCGATGTGTTTTTATGTGTGTCTGTCTGTCCATGTCACATTGGAATAACTATGAGTTTATCGTAGCATAAAGTGAATTATAAATACCTTCATTATGCATTTTAAATATAACTGTATATTCCTTTAACTTTTACATAGCGTTCTTACTACCTGGAGAACCCTCGTGGCGTGAACAACGCGAATTTGCATAATGTCAGAGTCAAATGTATTTTTGATAAGTTTTACTATCATTGAAGATTGAAATGTCTTTAGACTGTAACCCCTCCCCACACACACACAGACGATTGCTCTTAGACAAAGAGTAATAAAAACTAAATTCCCGCCTGTGACTTCCAACTCTCTGATTGGCCAAGCCAAGGTTGGATTTCTCCAAGGTGATAAATGTCACGCGCTCCACACTCGCTCTCTCTCGTACCTCACCTCCGTGATTTCACCATGTAATCCTCTCTCGTGATCCCCGCCCCGGGGATCTTTTCTGTTCTTTGTTTTGTTTCGTTGAGTTTTGTTTTCTGTGTTCGACTCTGTTTACTTCCACGAAGGGAAATGAACTTAGTCTGAATTATTCTTTTGGTAACTTTACGTCAAAGACCTTTTAAGATTTAAAATTGCGCGCTCTCCGGACACACCCGCACACCACGTGACGCTCCAACGCCACACGTGCGCGCTCCTCGGACGAGCCGCAACCACGTGACGCTCCAACGGAACACACAAGACACGCAGCTCATTCACGCAGCCGTGTTCAGCCACATAAGAACCAAATGCAAGTATTCGTTTACGAGTCTTCAGAGCAGTAAGATTGTGTTTTTCCGGGTGTCTCTCAATGGTCTTAAAGTCTGTAATTTGCCACTGATACCTCCAGTCTCTCTCCATCTCTCTCTCCCTGTTTCTTTCACTCTCAGATCCTTTTAGTGTTTTGTTCATTGTCGTTGTATTGTGTTTGTAAATACATGTATTCCTTGTAACGCTTAGCAACCGTATACGTAGTTTTCCTTATTAAATTCACTATATTTATTCATTGATTCTGATTGTATGCTCATTTTCCAGTCCCTTTAAGTGTCAAAGGTCTTATAGCTACAGGCTTACAAATTAAAGATACTTTACAGAGTATTTGCTTATAGGGCAGGAAACCCCATTCTTGTGGCCACAGAATTGCGTTTCCTGAAATCCTATAAAGTAGGATGATATTGTGGCTCAACCACAAATATTATTCTGACAATTGAGCTAATTTTAACCTGTCTGTAAAATATCTGTACCTCAGTGGTGGACCATAATCCCTTGTGGTTAAAATCTGATGTATAGATATGAATGCAGATGCAGGTAACAGATCATCCCCCTCATTGGGCGATTTAACCTGTATAAGTATCTGGTTCAAACCCGTATGAATAATTATTAATTATGAATTATTAATTATTGAATACATATTCCCCAGAACGACCCCAGATACCTTACACCCTGAAGTTCCCTTTTTTCGTTTTCTTTCGGCTTTATTTGAAATATATTCCAACTGGGGGTTGGGGTTCAAAGAAAGAGGAATGAATATTTCTGTTTATGTGCTGCGGATCTTATTCACTCTGTGTTATCCAAAAGTCGGTCTCCTAGCCCCCTCTTGTGGATATAGGACACTATAAACTAATACTGTGAATTTTGACACAGTTTATAGGAATTTGGGCAGTATCACGCTTCGCGTTCCCACTTCATATATCTGTTTTTTTACAGTGTTATTCTGCATTGTACCTATTACTGCATAGAAGATGGGCTATTCCGCTGTATGCGCCTCACTTCTTCAGCTACTGTGAATGTTGACACTGTTTTTAAGATGCATCAATAACCATGACACAGTGCTAGTTCCACTTCTAAAGGGAATGTATCAGGTTAGGACTGTAACCATGGTTCCCTGAGAAGGGGAAAAGGACACTGTGTCACATTGCCATACCTCGGGCACGCCACTACTCGCCGTGCTTTCTAGGCACCCCTTTTATAGCTAAGCTGGCACGTTTATGACGTCACTGTCCTACTATGGCCAATCGAGATTGATGTTTTGCACACATGCTTCAGGCACCGGTCACACTGGAGACATTCCCCGAAGCATCAATCGCTATGATGCAGTGTCTTGTTCCCCCTCTCAGGGTACCATGGTTAGAGTCATAACCGGAGACTTTTTCTCTGTATCTCAATTTCTTATTTTTCTTAGCTTTCTGACTCGCCCAGTTTCCTGTCTCTCCCAAATTAACATTTCTGTTTCCTATGTATCTTATTTTCCTTTTTTTAGATTCCTGTCTCACCCAGTTTCCTGGTTCTCTCGGCCTTCTGTGTTCATCGATTGTCTGTCTCAACTTCACATTTCTTTCAGTTTCCAGCATATATCAATTTCTTACTTTTCTTAGCCTCCTGTCTCACTTTGTAACCTGTTTCTCTCAGTTTGCTGTCACTCTCAACTTCCTGCGTTTTTGTTTTCTGTATATATCCGTTTCTTAGGAGGGCAGGCGTGGCCTAATGGTTAGAGAGTCAGACTTTACATTTTCAAATGTTTTCAGAAACAGCGCTTTCTTCTACCCTCAATACTCACAACTGTGGTGCCCTTGAACAAGGCACCTAACCCCTAATTGCTCCCTGGGTGCCACAGCAAATCGCTGCCTACTTCTCTGTGTGTGTGTCCAAGGTTTGCACAGTGTGTGTTCATTGCTCACTGCTCCTAATCTGTGTAGAGGACACCTAAATGCTCCTAAATGCACAGGACAAATTCCGAGTTCGGGTTACCATAGTTGGCTTTCACGTCACAGTCTTAAAAAATTTATATCAGTATCTGTATATCTCAGTTTCATATCTCTCCATTCCCTCTTTTACCTAGTTTACTGTCTCACTATCTTACTATCTTACTAGTTTACTAGTTTATCCTGTTTACTTTTTGCTCTCTCATCTTCCTGTCTTACCTTACCTTTGTCCCCTCTGTTTGGCATCTTTCTGTCTCACTCTGTTTCCAGTCTCTCATCTGGCTCAGGTCAGGTTTAGTGTTAATTAAGGCATAATGATAAATATCTGAAGCTTCTGAAGACAGCAGAAGATAAAGAGTAACAGGAAATGGTGAAAAATTATGTAAGATGAGTTTCTGTCACAAACTCCTTTACGTTCTCTCTGTTAATATTTTCTGTTCTATTGTTTCTGACAGGAGCAGGCTACCAGTCAGACTCTCTCATCTCCAAATCTGATTTATGAAACATTTCAGGTTACCATCATAATGAGGTACCTGTATCAGGGCTAAATGAGGTCACCATGAAGGGCTTTACACAGGAGGTTGATTATGAATAATGACAGATAAAATTATGAAACGTCAGTTGTGTGATGTTTGAGAAAAAAAAAACGAATTTAAATAGAGATTTTCAGAAGGAACCGTTTGAGTAATTCAGGAGCAGATTGGTGCTGAAGTTACTTTGAAACTGTAGCTTGTCAACTATTTATTCATTGTTGAAGTTGCGATAAAATGGAAGTAGCGACAGATGTTTTCTTCTGTATTTGGATGTACATCTGAATGAAACAGGTCATCAATAATACATTTTTTTTTTAAAATGTCACTTGGTGTTGGTTGTTGATCGGATGGAGGCAGATCTGAATATGAGCTTGTAGTCGATTGTAAGAAAGAGATGGGGTTCAAGTGGACTAAATGACTGAAAAATCAAGCATACTGTACTTGAAAATGGAATAGAGAACGTCTCGGTTACGTATGTAACCCTAGTTCCCTGAAGAGGGAATGAGACGCTGCTTTAAAATGCTGTGGGAACGCCTCTGCGTGATTGCGTCATGAAGCACGTATGAAATCAGTCCAATGGTGTGACGTAACGTCATGTGATATCATCGACCAGGAAACTATAAAGCACACCTGAACCAAACAGCGCCAGCTTCTGATAGGCTGAAGCAAGTCGATCACGGGCATACTGGGAGTATGGTAGGGTGACGCAGCGTCTCGTTCCCTCCTTAATGGAACTAGGGTTACATACGTAGCCGAGATTTTCCTTTTCAAGGGAATTCGAGCTGCGTCGAAACTGTATGGGAACGCTAATACCCACGCCGCCATAAGAGCAAGTGTCCGTCTGTGTGAAATCAATGTGCACATCAGGGCGAAAGCACCTGCGCCGCTGGAGTGGAGCCGAGGTCAAGGTAGTAAAGCATCACGAATGTATGCAGTGAGGACTAGCCTGCTGCATCACTAACATCTTGGAGGGAAACTCCTGACAGTAATGCTTTGGAACCACCCACTTGCTCATTCTCTGCTTGGATACCGGGTACCCCTTTCTGGGGTTGTTCAGACTTTCTCCACAGTCCTGTGGATGTAAGCATCTAAGGCCGTAACTGGGCAGAGCAGATAAAGTTTCTCTTTGTCTGCCGCCCAGAGGAGGACAGAAGGCCTGCAGTACTATAGGTCTTACAGTATTAGTTGGAACCTTAGGAACGCAACTTGGTCTTAGGGGGAAGAAAAACCTTTACCATAGTAGGTGGAAATTCCAGGCACGAGGGAGATACCTAAAGTGCTTGAATATCTCCAATTCTCTTGAGAGACAAAATAGCGAGGAGAAAGACAGTCTTTACAGAGAGATAATTCTCAAAAACTTCCTCAATGGGCTCGAATGGAGCTAGGGAGAGACCTTTTAGTACAATAGCCATTTCCCAGGTCGGCACCCTCGTGCCACGAGCCACGGAGGAGACAAGTTATTATTTGGTGTCTTTGATAAAATATACTCCACTCAAAAGGATGTGGTAAGCAGCTAAGGCTACCATGTACACCTTCAGTGTGGAGGGGGATAACCCTGCAGAGAAGGGCTCCTGCAGGAACTCCAGTACTGCACCCACGGGGCAGTTAACCGGGTCCAGCTGGTGCTCTCCACACCAGGCAGTGAACAATCTCCACTTCAAGGCATACAGTTTCCTTGTGGGCGGAGCTCTGGAGTGGAGAATGGTCTCAACAACCTCAGTTGAGAGACCTGAACTTATGAGCAGGGCCCCCTCAGAGGCCAAGGCCACAGTTTCCACAATTCTGGGCAGGGTTGAAGGATCAACCCACTCGCCTGTGAGAGTAGGTCCCTCCTGATCGGAATCTCCAGAGGAGAGCCGTCGAGGAGAGACACTAGGTCCGAGAACCATACTCGGGCCGGCCAGAATGGGGCTACCAGCAGAATACGGGCCCCGTCCCGGGGAACTCTCTCCAGAACTCCTGGGAGCAGAGCAATCGGGGGAAAAGCGTACAGACTTGACCTCAGCCACATCTGTACCATAGCATCCAACCCCATCTGATTGGTTGCGAACAGGTCGACCTTGGCTCAACCGAAGTTCTCACATAGGAGCTACGCCACATCCAGTGTAGATATGGAGCTATTAATGTGTCTTTATTACATGCGAGAAAATAAATGATCTGAGAGAAGAAAAAAAGTTTGAGAGAAAAAGTTATCACACTGATAGCAAAAAAGCATTTCATGAGAGAAAAAAGAATATTTGAGAGAAAAAGTTTTCAAATCAATAGCAAAAAAAATATTTGAGACTAAAAAAAGTTTTGAGAGAAAGTATTTTCTCATTGAACATAAAAAATATAAATGTTTAATTTTTAAAATTATTTCTGAGAAAAAAAATATCTCTCAAAAATTTTAAATATATATATTTTGCTATCAGTGTGAAAACATTTTCTCCAAAAAAAAAAAGTGTTTCTCTCAAACCGCTTTTCTTTGCTCTCAATGCAATTTTTTGCTCTCGTGTCAGGATTTTGCTTTCACTGTGAAAATTGTGTCATGGGCGGGGCCACGTTCTTTTTTTCCTGTTGGAATGTTCCTATTGGCCAGTCGGGTGAGTTTCGTCTTGTCTTGGGAGTCGAACTGAATCACCATTGTTCGCGTTCGGTTCACTGTCCTAGATAGATGACTCCTCTGCCTTAGTTGAGCACGGACACTCCAATGTTTGGGTAAGATGAAGATGATGACACACACAACTGGGTAGCTGGCTGAGCAAGTTCAGCATCACTGAAGATTAAACATTAAAAAATAGCACTCATGCAACTTTACCTATAGCATGATGGCTAATTAATAATTAGCTTTACTAGCGATTAGCAAGCTAATAATATAATACACATTCATTCATGAATATGAGTGCTATTTTTAATCTTTAATCAGTGATGCTGAACTTGCTCAGCCAGGCCAGCTAACATCTAGTTGTGTGTGTCATCATCTTACCCAAACATTGGAGTGTCCGTGCTTAGAGCTTAGATCGGGCCCAAAAAATCAAGCCCGACCCTACCCGAGCCTGTGCAGGTTGTGTCCGAGCCCGGCCCGACACATTAACTATAATTATGAGCCCGAGCCCGATTTAAACCTGACCATTTTAATACGTTAAATCTCGTTATATCTGACGTTCTCAACTACTTTCCATGTTACTTTCTCCTCCTCCTCCTCCTCCTCCTCCTCTGTTCTGCACCTCCAAATACTTTCAAGTTAGCCTACTTGTCGCCATCATCCACATCAGCAAAAATGCTCCTGATAAATTATTTGTTATTAAAGCATTAACACACCAACTACTGTTATAACATAAAATCAAACAGGCTACTGCGTGCATTTTTTGGCATGACTGAATGCGCACAAAGTGCGCTACCTTAAAAATTCCTAAAGCTGACATCAGTTCATCGCGATCTCACACATCTCTGTTATTATCAATGAAGCTGATTGCACAATGAATATTTCATAATATATACACTTTGTTTGTTATAATTCGAGGATTTGCCAGCATACATAATTCAGCTCTGAACAAAAAGTCAGTTTTGAGCGGTGAGGGGAGTTTATCTTGAATGCTTGTGATTGGCCATTGCGTTTAAGAAATCAACAAATATGTCTGTGATTGGCTACATCGCTCAACGCTGCAAGCATGTTATAAAACGAAACTCTGGCCTGTAAATCATTTGTATTTTGTTTTAGTTGTTCTTGTTGCTTTTCTTCAACAGATGAATACAATTTATTCGTTTTTATATGTTTTATTCATAGATATTTCTAGTTAGCTGGAGTCCCACGAATCGTTTTATTCTCCCTGAACCCTCACACACAGAGTGAGTGCATTACAGCCTGCGCCCACGCTCGGCCATCACATCTAGTCCCGCACCGCACTCTTTTGCGTTGGGAGTGCACGTCTCTAGATCAAAGGCCCGGCCCGGCCCGGCCCAGCCCGAGGATAGTGACGGGAAATATCGGCCCGACCTCGGGCTCGGGCAGAGAATCTAAAGGCAGAGGAGGCATCTCTAGATGAACCGAAAAATGGTGTAATGATTCAGTTCGACTCCCAAGACAAGACGATGCTCACTGGCCAATAGGAACGTTCCAATAGGAAAAAAAGAACGTGGCCCCGCCCACAACACAATTTTCACAGTGAAAGCAAAATCCTGACACGAGAGCAAAAAATTGCATTGAGAGCAAAGAAAAGCGGTTTGAGAGAAACACTTTTTTTTAGAGAAAATGTTTTCACACTGATAGCAAAAAGTTTTTTTTCAAACTATTTTGAGAGAGATTTTTTTTCTCAGAAATAATTTAAAAAAAATGAAAATTTATATTTTTTTATGTTCAATGAGAAAATACTTTCTCTCAAAACTTTTTAGTCTCAAATATTATTTTTTGCTATTGAAATGAAAACTTTTTCTCTCAAATATTCTTTTTTCTCTTGTGAAATGCTTTTTTGCTATCTGTGTGATAACTTTTTCTCTCAAACTTTTTTTTCTTCTCTCAGATCAATTATTTTCTCGCATATAATAAAGACACATTAATAGCTCCATATATGTATGTAGACAGCATTACTGATAATAATGGGTTCTATATGCTTTTGTCGCGTCGCATCTTGCCACTCACACCCGGTGTAGACACAGTGTAACAGTTAGTCTATATTTTAGAAACCTCACTTTCATATCTGGCTATGCTCTGGCATGTAACTTTGCAAGTACATGACTTTGCAAGTAAACTCTGAGAATTGTGAGTGTTTTGTGGCTTGATTTTCGAGCCCGTTCTCATCCTTTGGCATCATATAGGTGACGCCATATGACATTTCGTCGAAATCCGACGCACATGGCATCCTTTAGCGTCAATATGAGACGCAGAACCCAATGCGTCCTACAGGTGACTGGCATCCTTTAGCGTCAATATGAGACGCAGACCCTACCCCAGACCTAAACCTACCCATAACAGTGCGTGTTATATTGACGCTAAAGGGTGCCATGTGCGTCGTATTTCGACGAAATGTCATATGGCGTCACCTATATGACGCCAAAGGATGAGCCCGGAGCGATTTTCTGGGTGTGAGTATAGCAACTGTGAGTGATTTGTGGCTTGATTCTCTGTGTGTCATGTCTTGATGTCATTTTATGTTTGTGTATTTTACAGATATTTATTACTTGTGGACAGCGCTTTGGTCCATTTTAATGGTTTTGAAAGCGCTTTATAAATAAAAGTTGAGTTGAGTATATGCCTACTTATTCTACTGACCCTAACCTTAACCCAACAGTCTGATACTCTAATGAGAGATACTTGACATGTAGTTGCTAAGTTACTTATAGCTAGTAGAATGTCTAAAGTGGACAATTTAAATACAGTGTAACCAATAATAGTCTCAACCAACATATTTGACATATTTTTTTTTCTTGTTGAATATCCAGTTTCATTCTGAATGGTGCACCATTTTTAACTGGTTTATTCAAACAAACTATCCCCCCCCCCCCCTCCCCCCTCCCTCCCCCCTCCCCCCCCCCCCCTCCCTCCCTCCCCACCCAAAAAAACCTACTCAGTCACTATTAAAGTGCCCTCAAAATGCTTGTGTGATTATTAAACCATGTGCAACACACATATATATATATATATTATAACAGCATTTGTTGTAGCTTGTTATTGGAAAAGCTACATTATTTTGAAAACTGTGTCTTGGTGTGTTAGTTATAGGTGATGAAAGTAAGCTACTTACTAACTTGTGCAATTTTCTTGCCACATTATTATCATTAACCATACAGAACTGTAGTGTGTGTGTGTGTGTATTATTATCATTAACCATACAGAACTGTAGTGTGTGTGTGTGTGTGTGTGTGTATTATTATCATTAACCATACAGAACTGTAGTGTGTGTGTGTGTGTGTGTGTGTATTATTATCATTAACCATACAGAACTGTAGTGTGTGTGTGTGTGTATTATTATCATTAACCATACAGAACTGTAGTGTGTGTGTGTGTGTGTGTGTGTATTATTATCATTAACCATACAGAACTGTAGTGTGTGTGTTGTGTTTACTTAAGAGGAAAAATTGCATCTGCTTCTGGCAGCTGTGTCAGTGATGCAAACACACATACTGGATACGCTCACAAACACCCGTCTGTTTCCACGCTGACTGTCTAACACACAATATTCGCTCCAAACTAAAGAACTCAATACAGTATCTTTTAAAAAATAAACACTGCAGCCATGTTCCTCAAACCAGTTTAAACGTGTTTCGCCTGTGTAATTTATATAGTATGCGGAGCTCTTTGTCTGTCTTTGCCGTGAGAACAATGAGCAACAAAATATCTCAAATCTGATGCAGAATAAAAACAATCAGAAATAAAAACAATAATAATGTGAATAAACTTAACAGGTCCTGCACTCTATGCAAATGAAGGCAATCACCTCCCTCGTCAAGCTCGGTTAATTGCGCCCTCTTTAATTTCATGAATAAATATCACATTTTTAAGCACGCGTCGGCCGGCCCCCCTCCGGAGCAGAGCGTGTGAGTGGGAGGTTGTTTGGTTGGAGAACCGTGTGGCATTTCTATCAGCACATGGATCAGCCCACGACAGAAGCAGAGCCATTGACCGCTTCTTCAGACACAGGACAAAAATATCCCCCTATTTTACCTGAAATCAGTTGTTAAAATAGTAATGTTTATATGATAAATGTGTTAGATAAACACAATTGCGCCATTGATGCTTTCGACATTTACACAGTCAGACACTTTTATCGAAGATAACTCTCTACAAGTTATTAGGTTTGTTGGCTCATGCGTTTTCTGGAAATCAATCCCATGACAATGCCATTGCTTGCACCATGCTACACTTAAAAACTAAAAAATGTTTAAGATTTAAGAATTTCAGTTATAAAGTAAAATTCCATCAAATTGAATTGAAATATTAATGACATATTATTCATTTTATGAATTACTTTTTTAAAATGAGTTAAAAAAAACTAGAGCTTAATAAAACATTTTGAATAAATATTAAAGGGGTGGTATAATGCCCTTTTCACAAGATGTAAAATAAGTCTCTAATGTCCCCAGAGTGTGTATGTGAAGTTTTAGCTTTAGCAAAATGTAGAATGCAACGGGACGTTTCCGAATGGTTAGTTGATGAATTTATTTAGCTTATGTGTAGTTATCTTCTAGTCATTGATTAGCATATTCTCTCATGATAATCTATAAATCATGTTCCTGGCGGCGGGGTTTATGTAAATTTTAGGGTTTGTGATGTCACTAACCCGGGAAGAATCGTGTGTAGTCCCTACCAGCCATTTGTTGTAGGCTAGTCCTTAAAAAGCAATTTCTTTAAAAGAAAATATCTCCCTTTGCTTTGAACTTTGAACGTTGTAACTTTTCTGATGTTGTTTATGCTCAAACAGCAACATTACACACTAACTAAAGTTAGAAAAGTAAAATCATAATCAACCACCCCTTCAATGGAACAAGGGAATGGACCATTTCTGTTTACGTGATTCATATTCATTAATTTAAAAAAAAGAAAATATGTTTAAATGTATGAATACGAATCACATAAACTGTCAGGAAGTAGAAACAGATTCAGTAGCGAGTGAAAAGACTGTTTATTGAACAATAACAACAGTGGTGATAGAATGGGTCAGAATCCGAGGAAATGGCAGGTAACAGAGGCACAAAGCAGCGCAGCGACACAATGGGCAAAACCGATTCTCCGTGGGTCACCACTAGGGGTTGAAGCGACTAGTCGATTAGTCGACTAGTCGACCTTAATGCAATGCCGCGACGCTTTAAGCTTGACGTCGACTAGTCGCGTTGATCATGTGACACTATGATTGCGCTAATTTTGATACTAACATGTTGCAGACGACAACAGATGAAGAGCCCAGAGGGTCATTGCAGCAAGAAAGCAGCATTGGTACATCAAGTGTGTGTAAATACTTTACTAACCTAACACTAGAAATAGTTGAAAACGAAAGTAAAACCATGACGCACGCTCACTGTTTTACCGGGAAATGAGAGTTCAGTATCTTTATTAAAACCTTATTTTTTATCATTTATTTATTTAAACATATTAATGATGTAGCCTACCTCTAATTCACCCGCAATTAATTTGAATATTATTTTGTATTACTTGGATCTGCGCATCACTAAGGCGCCGATGTGAATTTATAGCTTTTTTTTCCTTTTCTTTTTTCATCCTAAATTATGATGTAAACAGTGGGCTGTTTACACCTGGCCACTTCATGTGTTTCTGTGATCTGATAGCTATCCGATCGTGAAAAGACCAGGTGTAAATGCCCTCCGAAACGCGTTCGGAGACGGATTTAATTCCGATCGCTCAAACCGCTTCAGGAGGAGGTCTGGGCCGCTTAACAGACGAAACTGGACAAATGTAAATGCATCTGGTAGTTGAAACCACATATGTAAATTGGACTTCTCCCAACAATGCTAACAATAAACGTGTGAGAGCGTATTATAGTGATGAAGCTATGGCAGCACGCATCGCCGCAGATGAGCAGCTCGCATCTATTCATCAAGCCAACGTGCAAACTATCGCAAATCAAAGTGAAAGTAAGTCGCGGACGCTTAACACACAATCATCTTCGTTAAAAGTAAAGAAACAAAATGATCTTACCAGTGCTGTCTCTCTTATTGTGGTCTTTGATTTTGAAATTAGCTGATGATCAATAAAATGCAGCTCATTATTGTTGCTTTCGGTGACGTGAACTCCGTTAAATCTGCATAGCGCGTTGTTTGAAGATCGGATTTATATCCGTTTTGCGTAAACATATTTATGTGACCAGGTGTAAATGGAATCGTTTTGATAAATCAGATCAGTAAAAACGCATGAAGTGACCAGGTGTAAACGGCCCCATTATGAGCTGTCTGTCAGCATCTGTATAATTTTCTGTCAATTAATTGCAAATTGTGGCATGTTGCAAAGCAGTCCCATCTCTTGTGGTTTTATGACTCGACTTTGATGTCATCACAGAATCTGAAGTCGTTCAACCCCTAGTCACCACAGAAATGACCAGGCAGCCAGGGACAGAACTCCAAACAGGAAACGAAGACAAGAAACCAGAGAACACGAACACGAACAGGACCAGGACCAGGACTCGATCATAAGAGATACCAAATGATCTGACAACACAGGACAGAATACACAGACATTAAATAGCTGAGCTGAAGAGCCGCAGCTGGCGCTAATGAGCTGATCAGCACAATCAGCAGACACACCCACAAGGACACACACACACAGGGAGAGAGAAAGAGTCAATGAATTCATGAACCGTGACAATAGACCTTTCACATAACTTCCGTATTTGTGACCGGAAATACGCAATCATCGTGGCAATCTTCTTCCTCACCGGTCAGGGCAACAGGTAAAAAAAATGGACGAGCAACGAGCAAGACTTATTGTAGCGTACCGGGCTGTCGGCAGACAGCTGCTCCCAAAAGCAGCCATATCTGTCACTTCATTCCTTCCCTGTTGATGGTGAAGCTCAATGAAAATGGATTCAGGCTATCCAGCAGGATGAAGGACCAAACTTTACAATTAAAAAGGGGAGCACGTCTGCAGCAGACACTTAACATCAGACGACTACGTTATAAATTTAACTTTTGCATCGTCACTAAGACTAATGTGGCTTGTGGTAAAAACAAACAAACATAGAAAAAAACAAACAAACATGAAAACAATTCTCGTTAGCAGTTTAATCAGCTCAAATAAATTAGGCTACTCAGACTATAAATTCGAATAAAAGGATAAAGTCTTAAATGTGCCAAGTAAAACATCCAGGTTATTTTTCCCCCAAGTCATCATTTGTGTTAACACATACCCAAACATGAATTGTTCCCGTATTAATTTGATCTCAAAAGTTATTTGGTGGATCACATCATATTGCGCTTCTTGCACTGCAACAGAGAGTTGCCCCTGCACACTGAGGAAAACCAGGCCGCACTACTTACAGCACTGGGTGATAGGAGAAAGCAACCGGATAAAGGTTATAAAGTGACTCGCTGAACTTTGAGGAAGGTTCACCGGGGCAGGCGGATTAATATTAGAATGAAAAACTGGCTTTAATTTGGAGACATGAAAGACGGGATGAATTCTCCTGTACGCAGAATCATGGTGACAGTGAATGTGCCAATGAATTTGGGAGATAATTTGTTACAGACGGAGCGGAGAGGAATGTTCTTGGAAGAAAGCCACACTTTTTGACCAACGACGTAGACGGGAGGCTTTGACCGGTGGCGATCGGAATGAGCCTTAGTGCGCGCTCCCACCTGGAGGAGAGTCTCACGGGCTGGCAGCACCTCTGGACAAACGTGGGCAGAGGGGACCGCGACTTGGGTTCCACACTGGGAAAAATAGGTGGCTGGTACCCTAAACTACATTCAAATGGAGAGAGGCCCGTGGATGACACTGGTAACGAGTTATGTGCGTACTCAACCCATTCTGGGAAGGATTCTGGGAAACCAAACATCACAACACTCTCTAAGTCCTGGTTGGCCTGCTCGGTCTGGCCGTTGCTCTGGGGATGAAACCCGGAAGACAGACTGAAACTCGCCCCCAGTAAGCGACGGGGTTGATTATAATTTAATTTTTCTAACTTTAGTTAGTGTGTAATGTTGCTGTTTGAGCATAAGCAACATCTGCAAAGTTACAACACGCAAAGTTCAAAGCAAAGGGAGATATTTTCTTTTAAAGAAATTGCTTTTTAAGGACTACAACAAATGGCTGGTAGGGACTACACTACATTCCTCCCGGGTTAGTGACATCACAAACCCTAAAATTTACATAAACTCCGCCCCCGGGAACGCAATTAATAGATTATCATGACAGAATATGCTAATCAATGACGAGCTACATAAATTCTTCAACTAACCAACGTCTTCAACTAAGAAACGTCATGTTGCATTCTACATGTTTTCACTTCTTCTTGACTCTCTTCATCATTGTCTGACTCTGGTTTGAACAAAAATTGACATTTTCAGTGCATTTCTGTGTGAGGTAAAAGGACACAAGCTGTTGTAGCTCCGCCCTAGGTGCCGGGAGCAGCAGTTCATATGCATTTAAAGGGACAGACACAAAAACAGAGCGTTTTAGCTCACCCTCAAAAAGTGACATTTTTAACATGCCATATAAACATATATGTGGGGTAATTTGACCTAAAACTTTACATACACACTATGGGGACATCAGAGACTTATTTTACATCTTTTGAAAAGGGCATTATACCACCTCTTTAAATTTGACTATACAATTGAAATTCGTAAATAGTAAGCGTAGCAACAGTTCTGGCAGGTCACGTCAGTCAAGCTCGCATCAGCTGGCCCTCAGCTGATCCACGTCTAACTAATCATGAATGTCAGTCACGTGACCTCTTACGTCATCCGCTCTTTTTCCAGTTGACTGCCACCATCTTGAGTACCTGACAAGCATTAGCTATCTAGCTTGCTACGATTTAGAGCTTCATATGGATAGAGTAAATGGCTACGCAAGACAACATTTCACACCTAGATTATAGAAAGAAATGCTACTTTCAAAAAATATCATAGTTAGGGTGTGATCCTTACGTGATACCTGATGCATAGTAGCTACTTCCAGCCTCTGACATTTGACAAGCAGATTTTCTCTTAATTTTCTCTGTTTATTTCACTTTATACATAACCAACTTTGTTAATGTAAACTGGGTGTGTATTTGACAGTATTAGCGCAATAAGACTAGAAAGATAACTTAGTTCAGTAACCAGGCACTGTTGTTAGACAGGCTTAGTGCATGTGCGCCTCGGGTGTAACCATTATGCGCTCAGAAAAGTGCACATAAGAACCGTGCATCAACACGTGAATGACTTGTTTAACCGGCAAGGCTTTAAAGCACATGCAAATAATTAACTTTTGTGAACTGCAGTGTTCCTTCCTCTGCGCTAACATTTGATGTGAATACGTCGCGTTGTAGCCTATGCTGAGACGGAGGCGCCAGAAATGCAACTGATATAATGCACGATACTACGACATTTCTTCAAAAGCAGATCGTGGAGATATTTTAATCGTCCACGATCATAAATCGTGATATCGCACACCCCTAAGTTAGCGTTAGCTCATTAACAATATATTTACATCCACTCGCCACAGACAAAATGAACACTGCACAGAGAGTTTGCACACACAAACCACTGTTATAACATAAAAGCAAGCAGGCTACTGCGTGCTTGGTTTGGCATGATATGACTGAAGAAATTTGACTGAATGCGCGCAAAGTGCACTCCCTTAATAATTCCTAAAAAGCTGACCCTTCATCGCGATCTCACACATTTCTGTTATTATCAATGAAACTGACTGCACAATAAATCTTTCATAATATATACACTTTGTTTGTTATAATTAGAGGATTTGCCAGCATACAGAATTCAGCTCTGAACAAAAAGTCAGTTTTAAGTCTTAAATGCTTCTGATTGGCCTTTGCGTTCAAGAAATCAACATGTCTGTGATTGGCTAAATCGCTCAACGCTGCAAACATGTTATAAAAATAAACTGCATTGTAAATCGTTTCTATTTTGTAATGTACAAAAATGTATTAGCTTTTATGTTTTATTCATAGATATTTCTAGTTTGCGGTAGTCCCGCGAATAGTTTTATTCTCCGCAACCCGCACACACAGAGTGAGTGCATTACCGCCTGCACTCGCACTCGGCCTGGCACTCGGCCATCCAATCTAGTCCCGCGCCACACTCTTTTGCGTTGGGAGTGCACGTCTCTAGATCAAGGGCCCGGCCCGAGGATAGTGACGGGAAATATCGGCCCCACCCGGTCCGAGGGTCGTGTCGGGTCAAGTTCGGGCTCGGACAGAGAATCTAAGCTCTAATTCCTTTGCGACTGACGTATCGATCTTGCCGAATCAGGTACTCAAGATGGCGGGAAACAAGTTTTAGAAGTGAGTGACGTCAGTGAGGAGACGTTGGTGACATCATCTGATATTCATATATTCATATAAGCTCCTTCAGTATTATCAGCAGCTATTGTGTTTCTCATGAGCTAATTACCCTCCTCCATCGCCAGCTCCTCCTCTCGTCCATTCAGTATTTGGCATTCTGATTCCCCTTGAATCAGAATAAATTCGCGAATTAAGTTGTACTTTAAAATCTTGAATTAATAATATCTGAAAAACATTCATGTTGGTTCTGTTCTGTTTACCTTAAGGGGGGTTATTGCTGCTCTTATCCATGCTAGGCTGCATGGATGCGCAGGGAGTTCTTGCCCAGAACAGAACCATACCGCTAATCCAAACTGTATGGTTAATGTCAATCGTATTTGACGATAGTGTTTTTTTGTTTTTTTTTTACTATTTGAGCTACGTCAATGCTTACTTACTGTTTTAAAAGGAAATCAAATTAGCTTAGTTGTATGACAGTTGTGTGGACATGGAGTGTGTTTTAATTTATTTGTTGTGTTGGTTTCAGAAGATGTTAGGAGACAAAAAAGAAAGCATAATTTACTTTACAGTATCAATAAAAAAACATTAAATTACCATACTTTATTGTATACTAACATATTGCTCACATTTTTTCTTTCAGTTTGAGTTATTTTAAAATATCAAGTTAAAATATAAATATATATTTAGTTACCTAAAGGCACCGGAGTGGCGGTGCCGCCAGCTTTGGCCCTTCATCGCTGCTCGCAGCTATATTTATATATATTTATATATATGTATATATATATATAGGCAAGGCAAGGCAAGTTTATTTATATAGCACATTTCATACACAATGGTAATTCAAAGTGCTTTACATAGAAGAAATAAAAAATAAAAATAAAAAATAAAAAGAAATAACAATTAAAACAGTTTAGAATAAAGAAATTAAAATCATCAAAACAAATAAGAATAATTAAAACAGTTTAGATTAAAAAATAAAATAAAGTACAGTAAAAACAGTCGAACGAACAGTAGCACAGTGCTCATTCAGTAAATGCATAGCTAAACAGATGTGTTTTGAGTCTGGATTTGAATGTGACTACTGTAGGAGCACATCTGATCTCCTCTGGAAGCTGGTTCCAGCTGCGGCTGGCATAATAGCTAAAAGCAGACTCTCCTTGCTTAGAGTGAACCCTTGGTGTTTCTAGCTGATGTGATCCTAATGATCTGAGCGATCTGTTGGGTTTATATTCAGTGAGCATATCTGCAATATATTGAGGTCCTAACCCATTGAATGATTTATATACCAGTAATAATACTTTAAAATCAATCCTAAATGTAACTGGGAGCCAGTGTAAAGACCTGAGGACTGGTGTGATATGTTCATATTTTCTGGTTCTGCTCAGAATCCTGGCAGCAGCGTTCTGTATGAGCTGCAACTGTCTTATGGTCTTTTTAGGAAGGCCAGTGAGGAGTCCATTACAATAATCCACCCTGCTGGTGATGAAAGCATGCACAAGTTTCTCTAAGTCTTGACTTGAAACAAAGCATCTAATTCTTGCAATATTTTTCAGATGATAGTATGCTGATTTAGTTATTGCTTTGACATGACTACTGAAACTAAGGTCTGACTCTAGAGACACACCAAGATTCCTGACTTGATTTTTAGTTGTTAGACCCCTAGCGTCAAGGTATGCATTCACCTTAAGAACTTCCTCTTTGTTTCCAAATGCAATGACTTCAGTTTTGTCTTTGTTTAACTGAAGAAAGTTTTGGCACATCCAACTGTTTACTTCATCAATGCATTTGCACAGGGAGTCAATGGGGCTGTAGTCGTTAGGCGATAGGGCTAAGTAGAGCTGTGTGTCGTCTGCATAGCTGTGGTAAGAGATTCGGTTCTTTCTCATTATTTGGTTCATTGGGAGCATATACAGGTTGAATAGGAGTGGTGCAAGAATTGAGCCTTGAGGGACTCCGCATGTCATGGATGTCCACTCAGACTTATGGTCTCCTATACTCACATAATAACCTCTCCCTTCTAAGTATGATCTGAACCATTTTAGGACCATCCCAGAAAGCCCCACCCAGTTTTCCAGCCTGTCAAGAAGTATGTCGTGATCGACAGTGTCAAATGCAGCACTGAGGTCGAGTAGTACCAGCACTGATAATTTGCCTGTATCAGTATTTAAGCGAATATCGTTTATTATCTTTATGAGAGCTGTCTCTGTGCTGTGATGCGATCGGAATCCAGATTGAAAATTGTCAAAGTATCCATTCAAGCTTAAGAATTTGTTCAGCTGATTGAGGACAACTTTTTCAATGATCTTGCCTATGAAAGGAAGATTTGAGATCGGTCTATAATTGCTTAATATAGTCTTATCCAGATTGCTCTTTTTCAAGAGGGGCTTGACAACTGCAGTTTTCAGGGAGTTTGGAAAACTACCAGAAAGAAGTGAGGCATTAACCACTTTTAGGAAATCTGCTTCTAAACTGTTTAACACACTTTTGAAGAAAGATGTGGGGAGTGCGTCAAGGACGCAGGTTGATGTTTTAAGGTGCTGTATGGTTTCTTCCAAAATTTTGCCATCAATTTCTTTGAAATTAGACATAGTAACTACATTCTCAGGTTGTGGTCTGAACTGTCTGACCCCAGTGCGGCTCAATGATGTGCTGATCACCTTTCTGATATTATTAATTTTCTCAGAGAAGAAAGAAGCAAACTCACTGCACTTGCCGTCTGAGAGCATTTCACTGGGAATCTGGCTTGGGGGGTTTGTCAGTCTCTCTACAGTAGCAAAAAGAGTGCATGTGTTGTTTAAGTTGCTGTTTATAATATTTGAGAAGAAAGTCTGTCTAGCTTTGCCTAGTTCCATACTGAAAGCATGGATGCTGTCTTTGTAGATGTTATAATGGACTACAAGTTTTGTCTTCCGCCACATGCGCTCTGCTTTTCTGCATGTTCTTTTCATATTTTGCACAATATGTGTATATATATATATATATATATATATATATATATATATATATATATATATATATATATATACTGCCCTACAAAGCAAAAAGGCAGTAACTGCATTTTTTGTCAAAAATGAGTTATTATTAATTTCATGACATTCAAGGCATCCTTTGTTATGTGACAAAACATCTTATCTCAAATGTGTGTCGTTTTGGAGAAAAATGGTAGTCGTTTGTACAGTAACTGCAAAAAGCCCTAGTGAAACAAAGCAAGAGTACAGTAACATCCATTACTGTGTTCTTGTTATGTTTTACCTAACAAAAAATAACTGTGTTTCTGCGCAGTGTAGTTACTGTTGCCTTGGTGAACACACAGCTGATTTTCGGGCATCCTCACGGGACATTAACATTTGCGATTTCACCCTTCTAACTTCACCAAATTGTTCCCCTACCAAACTACCCCCCTCCCCTGAAAGAATGAAAAAAATATTCCAGAAAGAAAAAAAAGGTGCAAGAGCTCCATGTAGTTTAGCGGTTAGTTACTATGATTTTCGGGATATAGCAGTTCAGTACACTTGCAATTAAATCGTGATAGACTACTGTGTGAATATTAAACCGCAATAATAGTACCATTTAAATACAAATCCTACATGTTCTGTGAATAAATGGGGCAGTCGACGCGCAGTTTCATTTAACACACACACACACGCGCGCGCTGAAGCACTGTTTTTTGCATAAGAGGACACGACTGCATGAACTTACTCTCCAGACTCTAGATCCGCTCTTAAAGTCACTTTGTGAGCATTTAACCGCTTCATTTGAGAAAAACTATCGTCATGTCATAAACACAGAAACAAAGGTCTTCACGGCAACCCGTCAAAATAAAAGTTCGGTTTAACTTGACAGAAATATAGGCCTATTACTGTTGTACAGTAGAATTTAGAAACGTCTCAATGTAATAATAATACTAACACTAATACAAATAAATTAAGATGAAAACTAAATTTGTATTCAATGTTTTAATTTTAACAGTAAAGCTCATTGTGCAGCAAGTTGTTTGACAAATAATGTTTGTTTAATTTCATATGATTAAAAGAAATGTAGGATAATTAATAATATATTCCAATTTTTGTATATTTTATTTGTAATATTCATAGAATATTTTTTAAATATTGTATTTGTTTAATAATAGTTTATAATAAAAGTTTCATGATTTTAATCAATTAGACATGATTTTTGATTACTAAAAATTTACACCACGTATCCGTAACACACCCGCTCCGCAACACTAGTTTCGCAACACAAAAATGTTGAAAAAAAATGTTGTCCAAATGGTTCCAATTATTTCAAATACAGTGTAACACACCCAGAGCCCAAGTTTTGGCAAAATAGTCTTTGGAGAATCTGTAGTTACTGCCTTTTTCCTTGGTTTGGTGCCACGTTTTTGGTAAGTAATACAAAGCAAGAATACAGTAACTGCAAAATAGGGTTTAAAATATCAAATTAAATATGAGGATTGATATGTACAAAGAATAAGCTAATATAAAGTCACAAAACAGCCACATGTCCAATAATCTACCTTCAACTACTTAGGCTGGATGACAGGATAACTTTAAAGTCATTTTTCTCTGTTCTGCACTCTGCGTAGTTACTGCCTTTTTGCTTTGTAGGGCAGTATATATATATATATATATATATATATATAAACAAGCCGGTGGCACTGCCACCCCGGTGCCTTTAGGGTTACTGTGCACGACGTGCAAAAACGTAACCCCGCTTTCACTGTCGCCCTACGGTCCCATGGATTTAACGGACACATGAAATAAGTACACAAGACCGAAAATTCATATGAAGTGTACCATTTTGGACAGGGCCTATGATCGTGAATCACAATAGCCACATATATGAGATAATTTAAATTTAGAATCATTTTTAATGTCATAGGATGTCATAGGTCAATCTGTTTCACAGCACTTAAATGTGTAAATCCAGAAGCCCATTATTTATCTGGAGGTCTTTGCCCTTTGCCTGTCAACCTGGTTTGTCTCTGCCTTTTCTGTTCTGCCCTGTTTGCCATTGCTCACCCTGCCTGTCTTGACCTTTCTTAATAAAAAGCTGCAAATGGATCCCCCTGGCCTGACCCTGCCTCGTTACAACACATATGCTGCATCTGCTCGCTATCTGCCGAACGGCTCTGGTAGTTCCGCTTCAGCACTGATGATGTTGTAGGAATAGTGCGCTCTGGTTGGTCTGGAGTTAGGGATAGTCATAATTTAATTGTAGATATCTATTATCAAGTTATAGATATCTTGAAATTCATTTTGATTAGAGATATCTGAAATTTGATATCTGTAACTTTCATTTTATTGGGTTAGCTATGCGCACTGTGATTGGCTCATCTCATTTTGGGGCGTGGCTTAGCCATAGGTCAACTACGTTACAGATATCTTAAATGATAATACAAACTATCCAAAATATAATTACGACTTGTCAGAAAGACGTTGTTGATATCTACAATGTTAATTCCGGATAGTCAAACTTAGCTTTTAAATGTTAAAAGGGCTTGCCATACAGAGACGTAGGCTCAGAGAGAGGCTCACCATATTCAAACCAAAATATCTGACTTCCTGTTGGTCGTAGCTAGTTACGGTAAATTAGAAAGTTGTCTGGCTCGAAGAGTACAATATACATTTCGAGTTTTGTTACTGTAGATAAAAGTAACCCCGCCCCCCCCCCCCACACACTTTTGTCAAAAGCATTTAGAAAGTGACACACTTCCTGCTGCCAGTTGGTGGCACTATAACTTTGACTCACAATAGTTACATCCATCTGATTGGCCTCTTACCATGAACACACTGCTGAAGTTTCATCAAGATCAGTTAATGTATGCAGAAGTTATAACACTTCTCGTTTCTCTTTTCTCGCCATAAATTCGCCACGAGACATCAAAAATCCCCTGGCAATTTTTCATCCTCAATGTCTTGACTTCATGCACACCGAGTTTGGCGACGATCGAATGAATTCCCTAGAAGTGTTTCAAATTCCTGAGCATGCGTTTCCAAACAACCCATAATAGCCGACTTCCTGTTGGGCTGGTGTAAAACTTGACCGAGGGAAAGTTGTTCGGCCCGATGAGATCTATACTGCCCTACAAAGGCAAAAGACCTTAACTCGCTAGAGTGTGGAACTGAGAAAAATGACTTTAAAGATTTTTAGTTGTCCGGCCAATAAGTAGGACACTGAAAATCAGGCAGTTAGATGTTTAAGCAATGAAAATTATCTACATAACAAAATTTTTAGCTCAAACTTGACTTTTTACCACTATTTTAAAGTCACTGTACTCTGCCTTTGTATTGTCAGCCAAAAGTGAGAAGTCATGCCAAGGCAAAAGGCAGTAACTTCCACATTATCAATATTTGGTTGCTGATCACATTAACAAAATCATTATAGTAGCCTAACACCTGTATAAAATCTAGTGATCATGGCTATTATTTTGTATGATTTACAATTACCTAGCCTTCTAGTTATTGTGCTTTGGTTGCATTCTGGTGGCCCTATTAATACATTAGACATGACAAAATACCTCCATGGCGGTAAAGACTAAAGAGTATCTTCAAGTGGTACCGAGTGGCATAAGACTTGCTAAACACGCGTTATAATGTAATGCAATGATCACGATTAAAACAGATCCTCGCGCACATTCGACCCGGAGACTGGTTTATAGCGGTGGATCTGAAAGGCGCATACTTTCACAGGCGTTTACCGAGATTCGTGTTCGAAGGTGTCACGCTCCGTTCACGAAAAGTAGCATATGCAGTGCTTTAGCCCTTAGGGAGCGCGTTCTGGACTACTTAGACGACTAATGCATTTATAGCACAACCTTCTGTGTTCTGCGTCTTTTCAGTATGCGTTGGTTTCAGCTGCCTGCCCTATTATTGTGCGTGCACTTCGCTCGTCCCGCGGATTTATTCCTGACGCTGTGTTTTGTATGCATGCTTTTAAAGGCACACTGTGGAACTTTTCAACCTTTATAATATATTACCAAAACCCATTGAGATGCTACATCGACTTACAATAGGTTGAATGACACGTCTGCCGTAGCCTGAAGGTGTCTGTATCGCTTTTACTAGCACTATGTAACTTCGGGTTGCGGGTAGGAACCCGAGCACACAAAGAACTACAAAATTCGACCGCTTTACGGCATACGTCACTTCCCCAAATTCTAACGTGAGAGCTCAACTCGCATTTGATTGCCGTCTGTATGTTGTCGTCATGGCTGAACCAACAGCTACTCGGAAGAAGGCAAAGATTTTGTCAGAGGACACAAAAGAAAAAGAAAAAGGGAGTGATAAACTAAAAGCCAGGACAAGGATCAACATTGGTCCAGCGTTCGCTCGCTGGCTAAAGGAGGAGGAGGGGTGCCCGACCGATGCTGACCTGGCCGTCATGCTTTTGGACTAACTTAGTAAGTTAAATATATTGCTTGTACAATATCTCTATTTTTTTGAATTTGTTGTCTGTCTGGCCATGTTACGGAATCTATCTTGTCCTCTATTTAACTTCACGTATCAAGGAATGCTGGTAGAGTAGCGAATTATCAATCTGGTAGCTAGTAGGATCCTATAAGTGATATAAGTCACAACATACTGCCGTTATTTTTCTGCATTCAGCTCATATTTGAATGTGTGTAAAAGGACAAACAAACTGAAGCCTACAAATAACGGCAGTATGTTGTGAGTTATATCAGTTTTGTTACACGATTTCCCAACTACATGATTTCATCTCCAACCCTGATCAAACACACCTGACTTTAATTTTAAAGAGATCCTGAAGACGTTAATGGTTTGCTTCAGGTGTGTTTGATTAGGGTTGGAGATTACCTGTGCAGGACAGACGATCGGCAGGAGCAGGATCGGGCAACCCTTGTCTATGCGACTTAACTGATCAGACATGTTTTCTGTGTACTTTTGTTCAATTTATTTTCTTTGTATAATTTATATTATTAATCTTATATTTATATCATTATTTTGTTCAATAGTGAATCGATTATCTTTCTTCAACCGACAAGTCAACTACTGTCTGCACACACATAATCTAAAGACACGGGAGGCTGACCGGTTGACTGTTTGTGGACTTTTGCGACAGTGCTGCGGCGCTTGTGGCCTCTAGGGGGAAATCACAGGTCGAGCGCCACTAGTGGCCAAAAAGTTCCACAGTGTGCCTTTAAAAGCTGTTCTGATGTTGTATGCACCTGCACTTGCTTCAGTATGTTGTATGCGCCAATATACCCTTGTTGCTTCATTATTATCACTCTGTGATATTAGTCCCGCGTTGGCTCGACCGTGTTCAGGGTGGAGCTGAAGGCGCCGGCGAAGTTTTGGCACTCTGCCAGCTAGATGCATGATTGTTTCAACTAGGTCCGGTACCCGAACTGGGTGAGGCGGGGCTTTAGTTCGTTGTTGTATTGACCTGCTACGGCATGTGTAACCTTTTTCTGTCAACTCTGCATCCTTCGCAATCGATATCGCACGTTTGTCGATGGAGCGGGTTAAGAAATGTTCTGACCGCATTAGTGCAGGACAAAGCTCTGAGGACATCATAAGTTACAGGGACGGATGGTAGCTGTACAAAGTACACAGGCTACATCGTAATTTTAATTTTAATGGAGAGTAAAACAAAGGCAGAACACCCTATAATCTGATTGGTAGCATTATTTGATAGAACGCCAGCACAGTAACTTCATATTGACGCGCGGCTAAACAAAGGCAGAGTACCGTAACTCAATATGAGCGTTCCAAAACTAAGCCAAAGAGCCATAACTGGTGTTACGGTGTTCTGCCTTGGTTTCTCATGGGCTTTTGGAAGTTACGGTTAAGACAAACCATTATTTTCTCGAAAAAACAACGGAATTGACTCTAGATATTTATCCTTTTCGACCAAAAACGAAGTTACGGTCTTTTGCCTTTGCACGGCAGTATATGTGTACTGAGTTTCATATTAATTCATGCAAGCGTGTTTGATCTATGGACCAAGTTTTGGGGACCCCGTTCAAGGGGGCGCTGTTGAGCCCCCCTGCCACACCCGGCTACCAGCTTCAGCCCGGCCCTGATGGCCGTGGGCTCTGACCTGTGTGCAAAGTTTCAAGAGTTTTCAAGCACGTTAAGGGCCCCAAAAGCCCCTGAAACCTTGAACACCATTAAAATAATAGTCAAATTCCCCAAACCCCCCACACACAGAGACAGAGGGAGAGGGAGGGAGAAAATTCTCCTGAAAATCACATTAAAAATCACCTATATGACTTCGTGTTGTTCGGAGCTAATGACTGTCAATTAGAAAGTTGTCCGGGTCGAGGAGAACAATATACATACCGATTTTTGTTACTGTAGGTAAAACTAATACCCCATTTTTGACTAAAGGTGGCGCTACTGCGCCCCTCACCATGCCCGTTTCTGAAACTTTGCGCGTGTCTACTTGCTAATAAATGAGATGTGTCTGTCGAGTTTCATGCAATTTCAAGCATGCTAAGAGTCTCAAAAGCATCAAAAAAGAATATTAAAGTTTGATGCATTGCCATGGCAACATTATCTTAGATATTAAACAATCCTTTCACAGGTCTACATCTGCCGTGTGTTTACATTATACTGATGAAGTTTGAAGCAAATCGGGTAAAAATAAGAGGGTGATTTCAAAGCATTTTGAAAGTGACACACTTCCTGCTGCCAGTTGGTGGGGCTATAACTTTGACTCACAATAGTCACATCCATGTGACCGGCCTCTTACAGCGAACACAATGCTGAAGTTTCATCAAGATCAGTTGCTGTACGCTGAAGTTATAACACACTTCCTGTTTCCATTATTCGCCATAAATTCGTTTCCTCGCCACGGCCAAACCGTTCGAGATATCAAAAATCCCCTGGCAATTTTTCATCCTCAATGTCTTGACTTCATGCACACCGAGTTTGGCGACGATCGAATGAATTCCCTAGGAGAAGTGTTTCAAATTCCTGAGCATGCGTTTCCAAACAACCCTAAAAAGCAGACTTCCTGTTGGGCTGGCGTAAAACTTAGAGCACGAAAGTTGTTCAGCCCGATACGTGTACCGAGTTTCAGATTATTACATGCAAGCGTGTTTGATATATGGACAAGTGTTCAAACCGCATTCCAGGGGGGCGCTGTCGAGCCCCCCTGCCACGCCCGGGTACCAGCTTGCTTTGCAAGCACCACTAATAATAAGTATGATGGATAACACTAGTGTTGCCTTGCTTTCAGCAAGCACCACTAATAATCCTAAGGAAAACAATAGGGCCTTCGCCTTTTCAAGGCTTGGGCCCTAACTAAATGAAAATTAGAAATAGCAACTAGATTAGAGAAAAAAAAAAAAAGTAAACAATTATTTAATTATTCAGTAATGAAAGTTTTAATGGCTTTAGTTTTAGTTAACTAGATCTATGCATTTGTTTAATCTCCAATTTTACAAATATACATTTTGTTTTAGTTCTGTCCTGTTGATTTTGTCATTTTAAGGCGCTTCCTCACTAGCCTGGAAGCTGTATGCTCGAACCAAAGCTGTTCGGACCAATCCAATTGTCAGGGTGGGCTTTATACGATGATGGACAGATGATAAACAGTATCATCTACATCACCAAATAGCGCGTGGGATGAATTCGTTTACAACAAACAATGGCTGCCGCTGGAGAATTTAGATGTTTAGATTCTGCCATCGCGTCTGTTTTAGAAGATGTAGACAGCACATTCATTTTAAAAGAGGAACAGAGAACCGTGATCAAGGCATTTATTTACCGATCCAATTGAGTCCAGAGGCATTTTCTTTCCTGGTTCGGTTTATATCACAGCCCCATAATCACAGCCCAATGGAGCAGTATCAGACTCACATTCTGACTAGAATCTGAGTATAACGACGTCAGGCTACTTTCTCACATGATGCCTAGGAGAAAACACCCTGATACACCCGTGATACTCTGAGGTTCCTCACAGAAGGCCATGGTTAATGTCCAAAAACTGCTGCTGATGCCACAGTCTTGTTTGTGTTTGTGTGATGTGGCTCCTTGTGCTCATGTAAACGCTGGTCTTCTGCTGTTACAGTGAATCCACATCGATGCGCACATCACATGCGAGATACAGACTGATAGAAAGCAGGCGTCCATGCGAGATTAATTTCACATTTTAATTCACTATCAGCCACTCCACTCGATCAAACTCTCGTAAACGTAATTAAACGGTTGCTCCACGATTCATGCGAACGCGTGTAATTGCTCACATTCACGTCATGTTTTAACACAGTCGCTCGTAATATAACCCCCCCTCAGAAGCTCTTTTGATCAAGCCAGAAGCTGTAGCTGTACTTTATTAAGTCTAAGCGAATGTAAAGCTGGTCGGCGAGCTATAAATAACCACAGATGCTCCTTAGATCTCAGCTGTTTCTTAACACTTGATTTCCCTCCACTTTGAGCGTCTTCAGAGCTTCATTGTGCTCAATGTGTATGGGAAACTTCCACACGGGTGCATCAGAACATGATGGACCCTGGAGTTACTCGTCTTTTTTTGTGTCTCGTGCTCTAATTCCCTCCTGCACAATGTCGTCTGCTCTTCCACTTCTCTCTCTCGTTCTAATCGTAACAGAAGCGGGCAGATCAAACAGCTGTGTGACACATTGATTTCTCAACACTGTTAGATGTTCTGGAATTATGCGCAGGAGATCACGCAAGCGTTATACAGCATCTGTGCTGTCACATCAGACTGTAATGGCACAGGTGTCAAACGCAGACATCCACGCTAATAAACGCACCATGAAAATTTACATTAACAATCCATATATCAACATCACTATCATTTGAAGACGATGTTTATAGTCACATGACACACGTCAAAGGTTGAACATTTACGCAGTGACGGTTTGATAGTCACCCAGAAACACATTAAATAATTGGGTATCCATATTACAAATCTGGAGCCAAATGACTGATTAGCAAACAGATCACTCTGGATTGGAGGATCCATGCATGAAGCCACTGCAAAATAAATAATAATAATGGGGTCTTGGGACAATGATATCACTAACATAAAAAAAACTGCCCCTGTATTTGGGGCAAAATTTCCTGTGTATGAGGATTTTTCTCTTATTATATGATATAGTGAAGAAATATCCCGTCAGCAAGCGTGCTGGTTTTCCAGAATATCAGGACAATCGCAAATGCGATTGATTTTATACAACATTTCAATAAACAAGAACTTAATATTATTTAAAGAATATGACATAAAACAATGCACGAACAGTATACATTTAATAAGGTTAGAAAAAAAAGTTGCTCTTATAAAGGTAAAAGTATGCCCTTGAAATCAATTCAAGGGGGTAAATTTCACCCCTTGAGGGAAAAGTTAGTTAGTTGAATTTATATAAATGTGCCAAATCTACTGTAAATATCTGCACTGTAACTGTACGACGTCTACAATTGCACTAATACACTACATTACTTGGTATATATAGAATTGGTATTGTGATTATTATTAATTGATTTATTGAACACTGCTGTCTTTTGTCTGTTACTGTGGTCAGTGTTTTATAAAATCAATAAGCTGCAGTTTGTTGTTTTACTACAGGTAATGGGCTTTCTGAAACAACCTGGTAGAATCAAAGTAATGCACGGCCTCAAACTGTGACCTTGCTCCAAAACAGCAGTTATGATTCATGTTGCTTATTTCATATTGTCTATGTAATTAGGGTCACACACACACACACACACACACACACAAACATTATTACTGTATATGGATGTTTGAAGATGATGTCTTCACTGGTGTGTGTGTGTGTGTGTGTGTGTGTGTGTGTGTGTGTGTGTGTGTGTGTGTGTTCAGAGCAGGTGTGTTTTTTTCAGTATATTGTGGAGTTATTAGTATTCTGAATATCTTTGCTCATTTGTTCATGCACGCATGTTTCCCTGTGGATATAAGCGTCTGTGCGTTTGGTCTTATTAGCATCTGTTTTTTTATTCATGTCGTTTAATTCCTTGACTAAGTTTGTCATCATGTACAAAGCAACATGGTAATAATGAGGCAAAACGGACACACGCTCACCTGTTGACCTTGAAGGTCGCACTGGTCTCCCGCGGGTCACTGAACTGATGTAACGGCCCACGGCAGCTCAGTGATTGTGGACGTTTGGTTTTATTTGCTCTCAATGACAGTTTTCTCTCGTAACAAGAGCTGAAACATCTTCTTCAGGCCTGGAAGAGCTTCAGGCAGCTCAAACTCCCTCACAATGATCCACCGTAAAGTTTTATAGCAGAATAAATCTCTCGCTATGTGTGTGTGTGTGTGTGTGTCTCAATCCGGCTCATTAGGTTTCCCCATAATAGCACAAACATCCCATAATAACCCAGTGACCTCTGTAGGTCTTTGGTGATGTAAACACTCTGCTTACATTTATAACGCATTTAAATTCAAGCGGGTTTTTTGGGGGGTTTTTTTGTAAGTATTATTAATACTTCCTGAATATTAAATGCTGTTAAATGCCAAAACAAATAACACTTTTTCTGCAAGTAACAAGTTTTAATTTCAGAATCAAAATAATTGTTTGTGTATTTGATTGTAACGAACAGTGTTATTTTAGTATTTGTCACGGTACAAATAACAAGGTACAAATAGAAGGTACAAATAACAAAGTCTTGGAAGTTGAGCTTCCATAGGAATGAACTGAAAACACTTGCTCTGCTCGCTCCGTGCCAGTTGACGGAGCGGAAAGTGATATAATCGGTGTTGCTGCTGAACACTGGTAACACCGGCAACACAGAGGGGGGGGGGGGGGGGGGGGGGGGGTTGGCTTTGGGGGCTCGAGCCCCTGCCCTTTTTCAAAATTAATCAAAAGTGCCCTTCTCAAACAAATATCAATGATAATATTATGGTCAATAAAACAAAATGCATTTGATTATAATTAACATGACAATCTGTGTACAAGACAAGTACCCTAAATTCACGTTTATTTTTACGTTTCTGTCAGTCTGAGGTGTCGTTGCCATAACGCATTGCTGTGGGTTGCGTCACTTGCGTGTGACTGTCTTGCTTCGGACTTGACTCACTGAAGAGGTCAGTCTCAGTTTTCGAGGGTCGAAAACTCTGTGGACGGCAGGCGCAACCGTAGCGAAAGTTATCCGTTTTAAAATGAAATTGCACTGGTGTACATGTATAACTTAGGTATTCCACAGTCTGCTCGGGTACCAATGCTCTCGATCCAAATATGGTTCTTTCAGTGAGTAACATTTGGCCTATATGGCTCGACCGCTATTTTTTTTAAACCTTTTTTTTTCAATAATTAAAGGTAACGTTAGTGTGTCGATTCAATAAAAAAAATCAACATATCACATATTTTAAAATATTACATAATTCATTGAAGCCTGTTTGTTACACGCAGAAGACAATATTCCTCCGCCCAGGCGAGCAACCACCAAGAAAAGGTGCTAACACCAATTCTCGCCCAGGACAACTGGAAGCTGCTGGGGACTGGAAGATGCTGGCTGATCTTGATCAACGGCTTATTTTTCCACCTGAGATTGCCACCACTAACCTACGACCAGATATTGTTTTGTGGTCTGGATCAGCACGCATTGTTTAACTGATAGAGTTAACAGTGCCATGGGAGGATGCGGTAGATGAGGCATATGAGAGGAAGAAACTGCGGTATGCTCATCTGGCCGCTGAAGCAGAACAGCGAGGATGGAGAGTCCAGGTTTATCCAGTGGAAGTGGGTTGTCGATGTTTTGTGGCACACTCCACAACCCGGTTCCTCAGAGACGTCGGATTCAGTGGCCAAGAGTTGCGTCGCACAGTAAAGAACTTATCTGAAGCAGCAGAAAGGAGCAGCAACTGGCTGTGGCTGAGACGGAAAGATTCTAGCTGGCTGTGTACAGGCCGCCACGCTACGGTTTTGTAGAATTCTTGAAAACTTGAAGAGTCTGTTGGTTTATTTGAATAGGTTGTAGAATATTTAAGTCATTACGTTCCTGTGTATATTGCGTGAATGATGGGTGGTTGGGCAGATATTGTGTTTTTGCGGTAGGTGGTATGCCATACGGAACCGTTGCCACTGAAACTGCATATTAACGCACCAGTGGGGCTCGACAGCCTTAGTCAAACGGGTTGGCGCGTATGGTTGGGTTGCGGAGAGATTGTGAGATTGTGGTTAGGTCTCAGCAGCAGGAGGGATGTAGAGGTCAGTAAGCTGGGCTGAGTTGAGTGGGGGACGGACGGGGGTGACTCTGGGACGCCAGAGTCACTGTCGAGCCCTCTTGAGGTGTCGTGGGCTAGTCGACGAAACACTGAGGACGGAAGGTGCCCACTTGAAGACCCTAGAGATGTCCCCTACTTGGCTCAATCCAGACGGTTGTCGTGCTGGTCCACTAGTTGCAGCCGTCGTGTGTGCTGACGCGCCAAGTACACTGCAGCCATTAACGCCGGACAGAAGGGGAGTCACACCACCATATGGAAAGAAGCGTAAATGGATGAAGCATAGTTTACTGTAAAGCTACGTCTTAGTGTTGCTTATCTTGGCGAAAGCCGAGTACAAATCAGCATGAAGTTTTAACATCTACTCTCGTGTAATGGAAATCGTCATGTATAATACACCAACCAATCGTCATCAGGCACAAGTTCAAATTTCATTTACCAATGTGAAGTGGAGCGGTAATTTTCGGGTGATTCATAAATCGTTTGAAAATGACATGGACAGACGAATTTACATATATGAAGCGATCTGAATCTGCGTCGTTGAATCAATGGATGTTAATTGACTACAAAGCACTGCACAAAACTTGCACCAAAAGTAGCATTAATGGTAAGTAATGCTCAAGTCAAGTCATTCAAGTCACGTGTATTTTGTCTATGTAAATTGATACAACGTTTATTATGCAGTAAACATAATTATTGATAATTATGCAGCAATAGTATAATAGTACACTAGACCTACTACTGGTCAAATATTTGGACACTTCTATTTTAATGTTTTTTTTAAATACCTGTTTTCCAGGATTCATTGATGAATAAAAAGTTAAATAGAACAAAATTAAATCTTAACTGTCACTTTTTTTATCAATTTAGCACGTCCTTGCTAAATAAGTATTAATTTTTTAAAAGAAAGAAAGAAAGAAAATTACTGACCCCAAACTTTTGAACGGTAGTGTATATTGGTACAAAATATTTATATTTTAAATGGATGCTGTTTTTTTTTTAACTAAGAATCCTGAAAAAAGTATCAAAGGTTATATGTATATTATAATAGAAAACAATTATTTTAAATTGTAGTAATATTTCACAATATTACTGTTTTTTCTGTATTTTAGATCAAATAAAATAAATGCTTATATATATATATATATATATATATATATACTGTATATGCCCCTTTTTTATATTTGACGCCTGCCCCTGAAGAACTCTCTGCACGTCCCTGCTCACTACTACACTCACTGAGACCAGCTGCTCTCACTGTGAGAGCGAGAATGGTGCTAACAGCTCTGCAGCTCAGAACAGCGAGACTTATAGAGAATATTTTACTGTACAAGAGCATGTTTTCACCCCCGTTTGTTTTAAAAACGTAGCGCCTTTTTGCTTGCAGGGCCACACCAAGCCGTGTTTATCAAAGACGGTGCTATCCATGCTTTTTCCAAGGCCGCCTCTGCACTTGTCAGGCCAGGCTTCTCCTCGACATGGAAAAGTCTGGACGTAACCCTGTGATGTTCAAAGAGCTGCACAGCGCCATGTACTTGGTCCTGTGCATTGCCAAAGCCACCGCCCAAGCCATCGGCCGCGCTATGGCACGCTAAGTAGTGCTGGAGTGTCACTCATAGCTCAATCTCGCTAAAATTAAGGTGGACAGGGTTAAGTCCCGCTGAGGCCGGATAACCCTCAAAACGTGCCCGTCTTCCAGCCCCTATTCAGCTCAGGGCGCTGGAGACGATGTGTTTGTTGCTTGTTCTGGGCCCGCCCACCAGTTTTGCGCACCCAAAACTTATTCTCGCTGTCATAGCGAACCAAATAAAATTTACATTCTCACAAAAAGAACATTTCTCCTCTCAATGCTGTAACAGGTGCTACTCTCCCATTTCAGCGTGAGATGCAGCCTGTAATACCGTAAACCTTCAAATAATAGCCGAGTCCCAAATAGACGCTTGTCTCTTTTACACACTCCTGGTGTGGCTACAGGTTTGGATAAATAAAGGCCGGTCTCAAATAGAGGCCTGGTCTGTTTTTTAGTTTCAGGGTGTATTTAATCTTCTAAAACCCGTAAGATCGCCTGTTTAAGCCAGTTCTATGGTGCAGATTGCGCACACAAGAGAGCCCTGCGCATCTGGGCGGGAGCTGTTAGCACAAGAAAGGTAGGCAGACTTAGCGGAGGGCGGAGAGGGGGAAGTGGAGAAGAGCGAGGAGGAGGAGGAATTCGCCAATGAACTTGTAGTTGAGGATCGCGGTGATGATGATAGTGATAAATAGGGTCATTTTGTATCACATGATTGCAGTTGTTTTACAGGGAGCCTTCATTCTTTCTTGTTGATGTGTTTCGGGAAACAAGTTCATAGGCTCAATGGATATTACCGATAACTTGTATTGTTCAGCCCATGGCTGTCACATCGTTTAATTTTTTTTATGCTGCCAATAATCTAAAGAGGGTTTACACCGGACGAGAAGCGCAGTGCAGCGCAGTGCAGCCTATGACAACTCGAGGTATCGCACACCGGACGTGCACTTTTTCAGTTTATGGACAGCAATATTGTTATGTTTAAGGACACTATGGAATTAAGATCATGTCTGTACTATGTTATGATTGTACTGTACAATTAAATACAATCATTGCTTATTCTGCAGTCTGAATTCACTTTATCTCAGAGTGTCCGTTAACTGAATGAATATCACCTGAAAATCCGATAACATCAGCAATTTTCATTCAACCAGCTGATTTCTGTAAATGAATGTAAAACTAAATGTATATTGCAGCACATGGTGAAGTCAGTACATACATAACGACGATTTGAGACAAATAAATGTAAATTTAATATAAAACTATGTAAATGGTGCTCTGTGGCGCGGCAGGATTTTGAACAAGGTCCCGAGCCGTTGCCATCACTGCGCTTCTCGTCCGGTGTGCGACCCCTATACGGTAATATAGTAGGCTAATTCTTACATTTACTGATTTGTTAACCACATTCGAATTATAAATAAAACGTAATATAATGTGGTAACCTCCGACTGTCATGCTTTCCGTCTATCAGCCTATGCTATTTGGATCATTATCTCTTGGCCTACACTCAATGAACAACATCTAAACACTAAATTAAAGGCCTGTCTCATATAGATGCATGTCTCAAATACAAGCCGGTGCAGTTCGGCGATTTGGGAAAATAAAAGCCCGGGCTATTATTTGAAATTTTACGGTACTTCAACCATTTGCCACTCAACTCCTGGCATGGCAAGCCATCACTGAAGTGTCGAGCTGGATTTTGGGGATAACAGAACGAGATTACTAACTCCATTAGCTCGAAGACCTCACCGCTTCAGGGCCGTGATTCAAACATCGGTCTCGAAGTTCAGTCTCTGCTGAAAAAAAAGCTATGGAGAAAGTAGCCACGGAACACAGCCAGTCAGGCTTCTACAGCTGTTACTTCCTCCAATCGGAACGGGAGCTTTGCGCCCACAGGTCCCAGCTTCTCAGCCATCTTGAGAACCTGGGCTTTAGGGTCAAGTTTGGCAGACGCTCGCTGCTCCCCAGCCAAATAATTTCGTTCCTGGGAGAAGTCTTCGACTCAGCCCAAATGAAGGCTTGGCTTTCACAAGAGCGCCTTGAGAATCAGAAGCATGGTGGCCTTATTCAAAGTGGGGTCTTTTCACCCCCTCATGAGGCTTCAGAAGCTGCTGGGCCTCATGGCGGCAGCTTCCTCTGTCATTCTGCTGGGCCTGCTCCATATGTGACCACTCCAGCTCTGGTTGAAAGGCCTTGTCCCACCCCATGCATGTCACACAAAGGCCGACAATTTCTCAAGGTGACCCATGGTTGAGTCAGAACCTTGGTCCTTTGGAAATCACCCCGCTTTTACCAGAACAGTTTCCAGGAGGAAAGTGGTCGTGACAGACCTCCAAGACCGGCGGGGTACCCTGTGCAATGGCAGAATAGCCTTTGGGTCATGGGCAACTCCTATGTCGAGCTGGCACATAAACCACCTGGAGATAATAGGTGTGATTCTGGCCTTCAAGGAGTTCCAGCATGAACTCAGGGGTCATGTCGTGGTCCATTTGGGCAACAGGACTGTGGTTGCCTTTATAAACCACCAAGGAGATCTCAGTTCTCGCTCTCTGGCCAGACTGGCAAACCGTCTGGCGGCTCCACCTCGGTCTCCAATGCCAGCGTCGTCATGTGGGGTCTTCGGATTGTCTGTTCCACCTGGGTCTCCATCTCCAGTGGTGTCTCCATTGGCTGTCCCTAGGGGGGTGCCTGTCATGTCTCCAGCATGGCTCCTCCTGGCTTCAACTTCCTCCTGGCTTCACCCTGGGGCCTCGTCATGGCTGGTCTCTGGACCAACATCTGGCTCCTCCTGCTCCAGGCTCCCCCTTGGCTCCTCCCACCCTCCACTCCCCCTGGGACTTTTGTGTTGGACTTTATGTTTCCCCCTTCTCCAGTTCCTCGTCCTCCTCCAGAGCCCCCACCCTCCTCTGAACTCTTTAGCTCTTGTCAGAGTTATGTTATTTTCTTTGTTTTTCCCCTGTGACCTAGTTGTCCTGAGTTGTCAAATAGAAAGTTTGAAAAAATAAATTGACTAATTTTAGGGTGCAAAAAAAACTTGACTAATATAATAAATTGACTTCTGCAGGGGGGGGGGGGGGGGGGGGGGGGGGATGGGGGGATGAAATAATGTACATTATTCCTCCCTATACTTTATTTCAGCCTCTATTATGAGCTGCCTATTAAAGATGTTGATGTGTTTAAAAAATGCATAATGCCAACTAGTCATGTCTCATGCACAGATCAAAA
This sequence comes from Tiaroga cobitis, assembly GCA_030578255.1. Taxonomy (NCBI): domain Eukaryota; kingdom Metazoa; phylum Chordata; class Actinopteri; order Cypriniformes; family Leuciscidae; genus Tiaroga; species Tiaroga cobitis. Next base: position 52,511,502 of record CM060597.1, read on the forward strand.
GCTGATATTTTGGGGAAAGACATAAGTGTCTTTTGGAAAGCGATAGCGTGGAGGTTTTCATGGCACGACCCCCAGCCGCAGAGCCAGTTATTCTGAGAAAGAGAGCAGTTTCTCTCCGGCACATGCATATGTTCACATCCAGCTTATCTGAATTTCTAAACCTCCGCTTTCACCATGTGTAATTTCCACACGACTGGAGCAGCATCCCAGAACAAGTCAGAGAAGATGTTATTTTATCATGCCATGCTAGAACTGTCCTTGACTGTGTGTGTCAGTGTCCGTGTGTGTGTGTGCGTGCATGCGTGTGTGAGTGTTGATAAACTAGCACAGTGTTTAACCGAAACTCCCATTGACCCACAATGACCGCAACTGAATTATAATCTCATATTAGCAATCTTTAATTATATCTATGAATGATGTTTTGCTCAAGTATGGCATGTAAAAGGCATTTTTTGATTTTATTCTCATCTAAACCTCTAGATGAATCAAAAACTCACCTCAGCACTTTTGTAAACATCCAATTCTCTTTGCACGTATAGAAACTTTGCTGATCCATGATCCTATCGCTGGCAGAAATGCAAGGTCAATTCTGCGCTAATTTGATCTAATGTTTTTAAAAATTGTATAGATTTATGTAGCAAATGAGAAGCATGAAAACTAAGAAATTTTATTATTAAAGGTGCCCTAGAGTGGTGTTTTATATTATTTTATAATGTTTCCTGGGTTGCCCTTATAATGTTAGCATGTTTTTTAGATCAAAAATAGTCATAATTTAGAAATAAAAGGCATTTTTCCCACCCGGATTTTAGCCTCTGATTTGAACGCTCTGTTTGAAGGGGCGTGTCTGCTGTGTGGAACCGGTCTCTGCTGTGATTGGCTGACATGCGTGCATATGAAATAGCTATGTATTACATGTGAAACTCTCTCGAATACTTTTACTACAGCTATTATACGTTCCCTTTCGTAGTCACTCCGAGTTACGTCGGATGACGGAGAATGGGGGTTTCGCTTAGAAGCCAATCCTCTTCGAGTATTAAAAAACGAGCCAATGGCAGGAAAATGCCATGGGTCTGCGGAATTTGCATAGCGTATCCCCGCCTCACCACGTGGGTATAAAAGGAGGATGCGGACGCAAACGCAGCATGCTTTCGCTTCGGAGCCAAGAGATCACAGCCAAAAGAGTTTACAAGTGACTCACCTCTTCGAGACGAGCGAACTCTCCAGTGTTGGTGTGACGGCGGTTTCCAGCGAGTCTTCACATTGCCTGCGATCTGTGCAGTGGTCTGCCAGACTTTGTGTTTTCTCCCTGGTCGCCTCAGCATTGCAGAGTTTTTCCTCTCCTAAAAGAGCTGCACGTGGCACGTCTTTTTAAAGATGTCTCGCCCGTGTTCTTCTGGTTGCGGTCGATATCTGTCATCTTCTGATGGGCACGAGCGCTGCTTTGTGTGTCTGGGCTTTGAGCACGCTAGAGCAGCGCTTGTGGATGACTCATGTTCCTCCTGTGGGAACATGACCATCGCAACACTTAGATTGAGACTCGATGATCTTTCAGTGAGAGTCCCCGCGTCCACCACCCGTCCTGCTTCCTCCACGAGAAGTGGTAGTTCGGCTGGGGGACAGGGTAATCTGAGGGTGACGGTGTGGGACAATCCGACGATGCGTCCTCGGACCACACCCCCCTCCGCTGTGTTGCAACCCGCGAGTGCCGCGGTGATTCAGGCGGGTACTTCTTCGGAAGTCCCGCGTGTTTCATTCGGCGCTCCAGAGGAGGACGCGATGTCGATCGCGGCATCACAAGGTGGGCTAGATTCCTCGGGAAGTGAGGATGCGGCTGCGTTGCCTCCTTTGGGAGTTCCAGTGTTGCCCGCATCGGATCCCGAGATGACGGCCATGCTGTCCCGGGCAGCCGTGAGCATCGGGCTAGAGTGGAACCCTCCGCCCTGCCCCGAGCGCTCGCGGCTGGACGATTGGTTTTTGGGTGCGGCTGCCGCCTCACGGCCTCAGCCAACCCCAATTCCTTTCTTCCCGGAGCTGCATGAGGAGCTGTCGAGATCATGGAAGGCTCCTTTGACCTCCCGTGAACGCTCGTCAGCTTTCTCCGCCTTTCCTCCCCTCGATGGAGCGGCTGCCCATGGGTACACTGGGATTCCCCCGGTGGAGCGCTCTGTTGCGATGCAATTGTGTCCTCAGAGCGCTTCCTCTCGTGGTAATCCTAAGCACCCGTCCAAGGCCTGTAGATTCTTGTCATCTATGGTGGCGAGGTCTCACAGAGCTGTAGGACAGGCGGCTGCTGCTTTGCATGCGATGAGCACCTTACAGGTCTACCAGGCCCAGCTGCTCAGAGACATGCACGAGGGCAGGACTGACCCAGGGACGTTTGACGAACTGCGTGCCGCCACTGACCTCGCTCTCCGGGCGACGAAAGTGGCCTCACGCTCCCTGGGTCAGGTGATGGCCACTAACGTGGTCCAGGAGCGTCACCTCTGGCTCAACCTGGCCGATATGCGGGACACCGAGCGGACTCGTCTGCTCGATGCCCCCATATCCCAGGCTGGCCTCTTCGGCGGTGCGGTTGAGGACTTCGCCCAGCAGTTCTCAACCGCCCAGAAGCAGTCTGAGGCGATCAAACATATTCTGCCCCGACGGCCAGCTGCTGCCTCCACCCAGCCATCGGTACAGGCCAAGCGGCGTTCCTGAGTCGGGCTGCTCAGTGATGGCGTTAGATCTTTCTCAGGAGGCGGTAGCAGGCCCCCTCCTTCCCCCGGTGGAGGGCCGGGGGAGAATCTTTTGTTCTCCACTCCCCGCTGCTCACCCACGGGTGGGCAGCACCCTATTGTGGTTAAAGAAAAATCTGACACCATCACTGAGCACACAGAGTTGGATGGCAGTGCGCGACGCCCCCGTGCCTCGCCACTCTCGTCCTCCTCTGTCCCTGAGGGCGAGGATGACAGTGTATTCCGTCCCCGGACCACACCGCTCTCATCCCCCTCTATCGCCAGACCCCCCGCAGAGCAGACCCCCGTGGAACGCTGGTCCTTCCCTGGTCTCCTCTGTCGGGGCGCGGAGTTTGACTGTGCACATGCACAGGGCCGCTATGCCACCCTCGCCTGTGCCGGTCACTCCGCTCCGCTGCCCCTCCGGGGGGACGCCTGTGGCTCGGATGATCCCACTGGATCAGTTTTGGGGGGCTTGGTTAGAGCTCCCCAATCTGTCCCGTTGGGTCGCCCGAACTATCAGGCTCGGCTATGCGATTCAGTTCGCACGGTCTCCTCCCCGCTTCAGGGGAGTCCGCTTTACTATGGTCGGTGGCAACGCCCCGGTCATGAGAGCGGAGGTTGCTACCTTGCTGGCGAAGGGTGCAATCGAGGCTGTCCCTCCAGCCGAGATGAGGTCAGGGTTTTACAGTCCCTACTTTATTGTCCCCAAGAAAACCGGTGGGTTACGGACAATCCTGGACTTGCGCGTCTTGAACCGCTCCCTTCACAGGCTGCCGTTCAAGATGCTCACGGCCAAACGCATTTTGGAATGCGTGCGGCCACAGGATTGGTTTGCAGCGATAGACCTGAAGGACGCCTACTTTCATGTCTCCATTTTACCTCGACACAGACCGTTTCTTCGGTTTGCTTTCGAGGGGCAGGCATACCAGTACGCGGTTCTCCCATTCGGGTTGGCTCTGTCTCCTCGCGTCTTCACGAAAGTCGTCGAGGCAGCCCTTGTTCCCCTGCGCAAACACGGGGTTCGCATCCTGAATTATCTCGACGACTGGCTAATATTAGCTCACTCTCGAGCCCAGGTTTGCGAACACAGAGATCTAGTGCTCCGGCACCTAGCCCGTCCGGGCCTTCGGGTCAACTGGGAGAAGAGCAAACTTTGCCCCGTGCAGAGGATCTCTTTTCTCGGTATGGAGATAGACTCGGTCGCCATGTCCGCGCAGCTTACGAGCGAGCGCGCACACTCACTGCTGACTTGTCTTCGACAGTTCGAGGGCAAGAGTGCGGTCCCACTGAAACTTTTTCAGAGGCTCCTGGGGCATATGGCATCCGCAGCCGCGACAACGCCACTCGGATTGCTTCATATGAGACCGCTTCAGCTGTGGCTTCGCGATCGAGTCCCGAGGTGGGCATGGCATCGCGGTACGCATGGCATCGCGGTACGCTCAGAGTTCTAATAACTCCGACCTGCCGTCAGACCTTCACCCCGTGGCGGAACCTCAGCTTTCTACGGGCCGGAGTTCCCCTAGAACGAGTTTCCAGGCATGTTGTTGTCTCCACAGATGCCTCTGCCACGGGCTGGGGCGCCATGTGCAATGGACATGCAGCCGCGGGATCCTGGACAGGACCCCAGCGCCTCATGCATGTCAATTGCCTCGAGTTGCTGGCAGTACGCCTTGCCCTGCACCGCTTCCATGCGCTGCTCCAGGGTCAACACGTACTAGTCCGTTCAGACAATACCGCGACAGTAGCGTACATCAACCGTCAGGGTGGTCTACGCTCTCGCCGTATGTCACAACTCGCACGCCACCTCCTCTTATGGAGTCAGAAGCACCTGAGGTCCCTTCGTGCTATTTACATTCCTGGAGTGCGGAACCTTGCAGCCGACGAGCTGTCACGGCTCCAACCTACCTCTGGCAAATGGCGACTCCATCCCCAGTCGGTCCAGCTGATGTGGGACCAGTTCGGGGACGCACAGATAGATCTGTTTGCCTCCCACGACTCATCCCATTGCGCCCTGTATTACTCCCTGTCCGAGGGCACGCTCGGCACGGATGCACTGGCGCACAGCTGGCCGCAGGGCCTACGCAAGTATGCGTTTCCCCCAGTGAGCCTTCTCGCACGGACTCTGTGCAAGATCAGGGAGGACGAGGAGCAGGTTATCTTGGTCGCCCCATACTGGCCCACCAAGACCTGGTTCTCCGAACTGATACTCCTCGCGACAGCACCTCCTTGGCCAATTCCTCTGAGGAAGGACCTCCTTTCTCAGAGACGGGGCACCCTATGGCACCTTCGTGATAAGCGGCGATAGCGGCCACATACACCTTCAGGGTGGAGGGAGACAGCCTTCGCTCCAACCCGTCTTGCAGGAAGGAAAGCACGACACTGATCGAGCATCTCCTGGGGTCTTCTCGGCGAGAAGAGCACCAGTTGACGAAGAGGTTCCACTTCAACGCGTAGACGTGTCTCGTGGACAACGCTCTAGCGGAAGTGATGGTAGCCGCCACCGCAGGTGGCAGGGTACTCAAACCTGCCTCGTCCCGTCCAGGAGCCACATGTGGAGTCTCTAAAGATCGGGACGAGGCAGGTTTGAGTACCCTGCCACCTGCGGTGGCGGCTACCATCACTTCCGCTAGAGCGTTGTCCACGAGACACGTCTACGCGTTGAAGTGGAACCTCTTCGTCAACTGGTGCTCTTCTCGCCGAGAAGACCCCAGGAGATGCTCGATCAGTGTCGTGCTTTCCTTCCTGCAAGACGGGTTGGAGCGAAGGCTGTCTCCCTCCACCCTGAAGGTGTATGTGGCCGCTATCGCTGCTTATCACGAAGCAGTTGAAGGTAAGTCTCTTGGAAAGCACGACCTGATCATCAGGTTCCTGAGAGGAGCGAGGAGACTGAATCCTCCTCGCTCTCCTCTCGTTCCCTCTTGGGACCTCTCAGTGGTCTTTAATGCCCTGCAGAGGGCTCCCTTTGAGCCTCTGCAATCAGTTGAGATTAAGTTTCTGTCAATGAAGACAGCGCTCCTGGTTGCACTGGCCTCCATCAAGAGGGTAGGGGACCTGCACGCATTCTCCGTTGACGATGCGTGCCTGGAGTTCGGGCCGGCTCTCTCTCACGTGATCCTGAGACCCCGGCTCGGATATGTGCCCAAGGTTCCTACCACTCCCTTCCGGGACCAGGTGGTGAACCTGCAAGCGCTGCCCCGGGAGGAGGCAGACCCAGCCTTGGCACTGCTCTGTCCAGTACGCGCCCTCTGTGCCTACGTAGACAGGACGCAGTGTTTCAGGACCTCAGACCAGCTCTTTGTTATGGTGGGAAGCTGAAGGGAAAGGCTCTCTCCAAGCAAAGGTTGTCTCACTGGATAGTGGACGCCATTGCCTTGGCATACCAGCAGCAAGGTCGACCGTGCCCCCTTGGTGTGACCGCCCACTCCACCCGGAGTGTGGCGTCCTCTTGGGCTCGAGCGCATGGCGCCTCGCTAACAGACATCTGCAGAGCTGCAGGCTGGGCGACACCTAACACATTCGCCAGATTTTACAATCTCCGAGTGGAGCCAGTCTCCACCCATGTACTGTCTTTTTCAAGCTAACATGGGAGCTGTTCAGGTGTCTTCGCTTGCTCGCCATTCCACTCCACTGACTGGATACGTGCGATATTTCCTCAGGCAGTCTTCCCCTCTGAAGCCCTGAGTTCCTCCAGCACTGTTGATGCTAGCGCCAGTGTCTATTGCCTGTGCGTCGTCTAGGTGCCTCCGTGTGCATGGTTCCTCCCCTGAGTAACCCCCACATGTGTATTTCCACTGTAAGCCTCTTTGAGCGTGTGTCTTTCCCTTGGCAAGCCACCTTGCCACTCCTGGAGTTAAATCTCTAGCCACCCTACGGGTTGGTACTCCAGTGTTCCCCCATATGTAGCCCCCTTGGGCCATATGTGTATTCGTAAGTCCTCCCTACGGGTAGGCATACTGCGGCATATCTCCTCTGAGATATGCTTCCCAGTGTACCTTGGTATCCCTGTGCTAAGTAGGACTCCTCGTCCGTGCTAGGACTCACGACAGGGGTTCAGACTTTCGCAGGGCACTGGAAGACAGCTGTGAAGGTGGCGTGATTTCACGGGGACCCCCATTCTCCGTCATCCGACGTAACTCGGAGTGACTACGAAAGGGAACGTCTCGGTTACGGATGTAACCCTCGTTCCCTGAGTAGGGAACGGAGACGTTACGTCTCCCTGCCACTTCCGCTGTACCGCTGGGTAGACGCCTGAGTTCAGTCTCGGCTCCTCAGCGAAGGCATGCTACGTTTCCGTCCGCATCCTCCTTTTATACCCACGTGGTGAGGCGGGGATACGCTATGCAAATTCCGCAGACCCATGGCATTTTCCTGCCATTGGCTCGTTTTTTAATACTCGAAGAGGATTGGCTTCTAAGCGAAACCCCCATTCTCCGTCATCCGACGTAACGTCTTCGTTCCCTACTCAGGGAACGAGGGTTACAGCCGTAACCGAGACGTTTTTACTATTACAGCTATCGAAATTAACGAATCGTGAGATGTTTTTAAAGTATTTAGATCTATTCCCATCACATACAATGTTGCTGTGATGACTGAGCATTGAGCAAGCAGAGGACAGTCTGTTGGTCGCGAGAATGAAGATCTTATCATTGCAATGCAGTTTCTGTTCTCTAATGCTTTCCCCAATGCAAACACGATCATGTAAATACAGTAAGAGCTTCTCTGTGCAGTGTAACGTGCGTCATTGAATTCATAACGAGTTTGGCAAGTGTCCAGATAAACTCGCGCTGTGGAAAGATTGTTCTTTGATCGCTTTCTGTATATAATTTATTCACAATTTAAATACGTTTTTTTTTTTCATCTATTAAAAGAAACGATGTGAAGTTGATATTTTTGTCACTGGCTTGACTTACTGATGCATAAACAGTATTGAACGATTTTGAGAGAAAGGTTACCTGTCTGAACTTGAACAATTACACATCAGAAAGTGTTGCTTGGTAGCTGATCCGAGGCCAGCTCTGTATTGGCCCAAGTTGAGGAAACAGTCGTCGGTGAAATGTTTGGAAATTTCCAGAGAAAATAAAAGTAAGCCATTGTTTCTTCAGAGGCTCGGATGAAGGAACTAAAAAATACTTTTGTGTTCATGTGTACATCCAAACACTGAGCAACTGCTATGCTTCGGCTGCGCAGTTTCGCCTGTCATTGAACATGGGCTGGCATATGCAAATTTGTGGAGGCATACATATTAATGATCCCGACTATTGCGTCACAGTTGGTATTGTGTGGAGAACCGACCGTTTTTCAGGGGTGTTTTTCATAAACGTGAATTAAATGAGAACGCGAAAACAGTCCAGTTTGAGATTCACTCTATGTCATGTCCATGCACTGAACTCTTGTTATTTGACTATACCAAGGTAAATTCAATTTTGAATTATAGGTCACCTTTAAAATAAAAAAAACATCAAATGTGAAGTGTCACAATTCCAGGAATGGCAGTTTACAGATTTTCACTGTAAATTATAATATGATTTCTTTTTTCTTCTTTTTTTACTTCCAGATATGATACATATAACAGTATTTTACAGTAAAATTACATGAAATGTAAGGTTATATCGATTACAGTTTTCCCCATATAGTAAGGAACTTACTGTTAAACAATTAACAAGTTTTTAATGTAGCATTTTTACAGTCTTCTACAGTTATAATTATTGCTTTACTGTGCACACTGATATAGAACCTAGAGAATATATACAATGAAAAGATAAATAAAATATATTCACAATGTTGTTTTTTTTATGTTATTGTAGCCTACACAAATTATATTAACCCCATAGAACAACATCAACAATTTATTTCGGTCCTCAGACAATTTTCATAATAAATTAAAAATATACATAATAGCCGGAAAAAAAAAAGTGTAGGGTGAAGCCTTTGCTTATTGTGCCTACCCTTTTCACATATCTAATGAGCATCACTTTTCTCACTGGATTTGATTTGTACAAGTTAAACAAAAAACAGTTACATAAGACATTTCCCAAAATGTGCATACATAACTACAAAGGTATACATTTCAGACATTAATACAATTACACAAGTTATTCATATTGATATTTGCAGTTTAGTTTCTCAACTCCAAAATTTAGCACTGCATGGCAATGCTTAGAGGTTGGAATAATGGCAGGATGCACCATTTCTCCACTGGCTTTTACCATGGCAATGGAAGTAATCATTAGGGCATCAAGATGGGTAGTAGGAGGAGAGCGCTTGGCTTCTGGGATGCGACTACCACCAATCAGAGCATACATGGATGACATGACAACCATGACTACAACAGTAGCCTGCACTAATCGGTTATTGGGGAAGTTAATAGATAATATTGAATGGGCACGAATGCAATTTAAGCCCTCTAAATCAAGGAGCATCTCGACAGTTAAAGGAATGGTAGTAGATAAAACATTCTTCATTAATGGTGAGGCAATACCAACAGTTTCTGAGAAGCCAGTGAAGAGTCTTGGGAGATGGTACGATGGGGATCTAAAAGGACACAGTTCGAGTGAGAAAAGTTAGACGACAAGCAGTGGAAGGGTTGAAGAGCATAAACAGCTGTGCTCTACCAGGCAAACTAAAACTCTGGTGCTTTCAGTTTGGTCTACTGCCGAGGTTGCTGTGGCCACTGACTGTGTATGAGGTTTCTTTGACAAGCTGGAAGTGTTAATAAGTTCATACATCAGGAAATGGTTGGGAGTTCCACGCTGCCTCAGCAGAGTGGGACTTTATAGTAAAGGAATATTGCAGCTGCCAGTCTCTGCTTTAACCGAGGAGTTTAAGTGTGCCAAGGTCAGACTGGAAATTACCTTAGTAGAGTCACACGGTGTGTAAGGGAGGCAGCCCCTGTGTTAAAAACTGGTAGAAAGTTGTCAGCAAAGAAATCTGTAGTAGAGGCAAAGGCTGACCTTAAAATTGGGGATATTGTGGGACAGGTACAGCATGGAAGAGGGGGTTTTGGGCTCAGTTTAGCTCCTCCTAAATGGCACAAGGCAGGCCCAGCTCAAAGGAGGAAGCTGGTAATCAACGAGGTGCGAAAGCAGGAGGAGAGGATGAGGTGTATAAAAGGCCATTTCCCAGGCCAAGCAGGGAGAGTGAATGAGATGGGAGAGTGTGGAACAACGCAAGATGGGCTGGCAAGACCTTTGGTCAATGGAAGAGAGTAGGATCAGTTTCCTTATTAGGTCAACATATGGTGTTCTCCCATCACCGCAGAACCTAAACCTCTGGGTAGGAGAGGATCCCTCTTGTCCTTTGTGTTCATCACCTGCCACATTAAGGCACATTTTGACCGGATGTAAGGTGGCTCTTAGCCAAGGTCGGTTTACTTGGCGCCATGACCAAGTACTGCGATGTTTGGCTTTAGCATTGGAAGGCAAGCATAGTATGACCAATAAGTTGCCGCCTGTTCTAGCAAAACATTACATTACATTACATTACATTACTGCGTAGAAGACAATATTCCTTTGCCCAGGCGAGCAACCACCAAGAAAAGGTGCTAACACCAATTCTCGCCCAGGACAATTGGAAGCTGCCCCTAACTGGAAGATGCTGGCTGATCTTGATCAACGGCTTATTTTTCCACCTGAGATTGCCACCACTAACCTACGACCAGATATTGTTTTGTGGTCTGGATCAGCACACATTGTTCAACTGATAGAGTTAACACTGCCATGGGAGGATGCGGTAGATGAGGCATATGAGAGGAAGAAACTGCGGTATGCTCATCTGGCCACTGAAGCAGAACAGCGAGGATGGAGAGTCCAGGTTTATCCAGTGGAAGTGGGTTGTGGCACACTCTACAACCCAGTTCTCAGAGACGTCGGATTCAGTGGCCAAGAGTTGCGTTGCACAGTAAAGAACTTATCTGAAGCAGCAGAAAGGAGCAACAACTGGCTGTGGTTGAGACGGAAAGATTCTAGCTGGCTGTGTACAGGCCACCACGCTACGGTTTCGTAGAATTCTTGAAAAACTTGAAGAGTCTGTTGGTTTATTTGTATGGTTGGGCAGATATTGTGTTTTGCAGTAGGTGGTATGCCATACGGAACTGTTGCCACTGAAACTGCATATTAACGCACCAGTGGGGCTCGACAGCCTTAGTCAAACGGGTTGGCGCATATGGTTGGGTTGCGGAGAGATTGTGGTTAGGTCTCAGCAGCAGGAGGGATGTAGAGGTCAGTAAGCTGGGCTGAGTTGAGTGGGGGACGGAGGGGGGTGACTCTGGGACGCCAGGGTCACTGTCGAGCCCTCTTGAGGTGTCGTGGGCTAGTCAACGAAACACTGAGGACGAAAGGTTCCCACTTGAAGACCCTAGAGATGTCCCCTACTCGGCTCAATCCAGACGGTTGTCGTGCTGGTCCACACTGTAGTTGCAGCCGTCGTGTGTGCTGACGCGCCAAGTACACTGCAGCCGTTAACGCCGGACAGAAGGGGAGTCACACCACCATATGGAAAGAAGTGTAAATGGATGGAGAAGCATAGTTTACTGTAAAGCTACATCTTAGTGTTGCTTATCTTGGCGAAAGCCGAGTAAAAGTCAGCATGAAGTTTTAACATCTACTCTCGTGTAATGGAAATCATAGTCTCTTCTGTAACGCATATAACTTATGTTAATTGTACATGCATGACCCCATACCTCCACACAGTAAGTAATCTATGGAACCATGAGTGAACAATAACATTTAAAAATCAGTTCTCATTCAAATTATGTTGTTATATTTAATATTGGAATGGAATTAGACATTTGTTTTTACATTATTTATGTGGTTACCAGCTTAATTTATGATCTATTACAACACCCAGAAATGTATTTCCATACACTACGTCTTCATTATAATCCTAATTTTTGCTTTATTGTCTCGGTTGTGTGGTAGTAAGCGCACGAATAAGGCTGAAAAAGTTCAAAACCATGTTTATTAACATCCACTGGTAAATCCAACAGAGAAAAAAGCAACACAACTTACCATAGATGAGACCCGATGAAGACAACTTGAGAACACAAATGAACTTATTCAACTGAAAACAATGATGATGAACTACACACACCTGAAGTGAAAGACAAAATCAAATCTGTAACCTTGACAACAAACTAGTGGCGGTAAAGTTCAAACAGGAAAACAAAGTCCAAACTGAGCAAAACTGTGATATTACGACATTTCGCCAGCAGATGAATGGAGGAGGCTCAGGTGGAGGACGAGACTCAAGGAGAGGGATCAAAAGGAAAGTCCTGGGTGGTGCAGGGGGTGGAGTTAACCAGGGGATGGCCTTGAACAGGGGCGTGCGGATAGAGACCCAGACCCCAGCCAGGAATGCGCTCCATGGCGGTGTTGCAGGAGGGAGGAGCCATGGTGTAGGGATGTGCAACGTCACCTTGTCACCTCTGCACAATTTTGCTCCAACCATAATCAAACACACCTGATTCAGCTAATCAAGGTCTTCGGGATTACTAGAAACTTCCTTGCATGTGTGAGTTGGAGCTGGTTGGAGCTTAACTGTCCAGAGCTGTGGCCCTCCAGGAATGGAGGTGAAGATGAGGGAGGAAGGAGTGGAGGCGCAGGAGCTAGGAGCAGAGCCCTCAGAGGCTGGAGGTGGAGCCACGGGCTTCTGACATCCAGGGATCCCAGCGGGTCCGAGGGTTAGCCATGCCAATGAGAGGAGGCTGAGTGAAGCTGAGGGACTGAATGGGAGGTAGCAAAGACTGGGTGGTTGGAGTGGCTGAGGGCTGAAGAGGATACTGACGAACAACACAGAGACTGATGAAAAAAAATTGGTCCATGAGGGTGGTTTGGAGAGGTGGTGGGCGAGGGAGGCTGGGTGGGGTTAACAAGACTGAAGAAGAATCAGGTTCTGACAAGATCAAGGGGCACAGGCAGGGGCGGATCTACGGGGTGGCAAAGGGTGGCATGTGCCACCCCTGGGATACAGTCTTGCCACCCCTGTTGCCACCCCATTTATAAATCAGATATTTTTTAAGTATAATTTATGTTTATAGCCTACACGTTGAAGGCCAAGGAGACCCGCACCAAACTCCTCTCAAACAGAAATCGCCGATTTAGAATCCCCTCCCCTCACAATGGTTTCACCCATAACCAGCACGGCAGCCACCCCCGCAAAATTTCACCAGTCACACTTTTTCAAAAAAAGCGACTAGCGACAAATCTAGCGACTTTCTTAGTAACCTCCAAATGTCGCCAGTACTATCCTGTGAGCACGAGCTCTTGCTTTCTCCCTGCCGTCGCTCTCTCTCTGCATCTCCCCTGTTCAGTGAATGGCTGAGAGGAGTTTCACGGACTTATCACTTATCTGCTTCTCTTTTGTTTTATATTTAAAGAATTTAGTTTGACCATTTTAATTTCCTTTTTTTTCCTGTGCTTAATACTTGTAATCACAGAGCTTTCATCCTGTTCCCGAACTCTCACAATCAATTCAGATATTTTTAACATACAAAATATTGTCATTCACTATATCATAGCCACTTGTTCTATTGTCTGAAAAAAATTATATAGGAAATGAAAACAGCTTTATTGGACATATATATATTATTAGGCTATATGATATGATATTAAAATACACTATGTGAGCATGAATTTAGAGAGAAAACACATTTTGTTAAAAACACATGAACACCACCAAAGTCTTCAACCAGCAGAAATTTGGCAGACTTGGTACAAAACTGTCGGTTTATTGAAGACTGGTGTTTCATACAATGTATCAGTGCCATGACCAAACTTGCAAAAATCATGATCAACTAGAACATAAACAGTAACATTGTTAACAGCTGTTCATGGCTCTGCAGCATTGTTAGTTAAAAAAAAAAAAAAAAAAAACTTCTCATGGGAATACACATAGTGTATGACTATGTATCTAGTCAAAGTATTCACATTTTACTAAGGATTAAGATTCAATTGACATGGATAGATGAATTGGAATTGTACGACATGGTTTTAACCAACATGCTTTTTTTACGTTTGACAAAACGGCTTTTTTTTTTTTTATCTCCTGGGGAGCATACCCCCAAACCCCCCAAGAATTGCTTTTTCACAAAGTACAATTTAAGTATAGACTACACAGACTGTTGATAGTGATTACACAGAGAAAAGGTCCACAATTCACAAATTAAGACCCACACCATCCAAAAACCCAGCTACATCTCTGATTTGACTCCCACTCCGTGTAATGTAGTGTAGAGAACAAAACACATTCAATGAAAACCGTAGCATTTTAAATTATGAATAATGTCCATGGCCCCCCTCCTGAAACCTCATGCCACCCCAGGAAAAAAATCTCTAGATCTGCCACTGGGCACAGGGAATTTTACTCTCCACACACATGCAAACTGTCCATTAAATCTAGGCAGACTCACGCTCAATGGCGGGAGGGTGGGCTGGGCTCGCGTCTATTCGCTCGTACTCCACGGCGATGGAAGAGTCAGCCGGAAATTTCGAAACACTGCTTCATGAAAACCTTTACAAATCTTTTGTTCCAAATAATTAATCAAAGTATGTATCAAACTGCCAGAGTCACGTGATTTCCGTAAACAAGGCTTCATTACGTCATAACGGTTTCGAAACGTTTCAAAACACTTCGGAATTTCAATGGTTCACCGCTGGGGGGGGCGATGATTTCTGTCAACCCATGAATCATGAGGATTCACTGAGAACCATTGAACAAATGTCTGTGGGTTTCACCTGATTTCTGATCAGTTTTATACATTTGTAGACGTTTTAATTGGACATTAGTATAATTAAAATGAATAATGGTAGTTAATAGTCTCTTATTGGCCGGTTTAGCTGAGCCATTCATGGAACAAACAAAACAAACCCTTTGATAAAAGAACATACACTTGATAAACTCCTTAGATGATTAGATAGTTGCATTTAAAAGACTTTAATTTCAATAAAAAACTTGAAATAGATTTGTAAAAGGGGTCTTAATGCATGTTTGTTGCATTTACACTGTTCTGACCACTAGGGGTCACCGTGGAGATGGGTGTCAGATTGTTTCGAAGCCTCGACACAAAACGGCACATTTGCATCAACCATTTCAGTGTTCCACGAAGCCTCGATCTGTCCACCACTAGTAAGCGCACGAGGAAGAAGGTTAAAAGTTCAAAACAGTGTTTTATAAAAATCCAATGATAAATCCAACAGAGAACAAAGCAACACAACATACCTGTCATGGCTCCACCAGATCTACAGACTCCACCCACTCATTCACTCTCGCCTGATTACTAATCACCACACCTGTACCTCATCACTATAAACATTCAATTGCACCACTCTTCATTGTCTAATCTCGTCTTTCCGTTGACACACAGACTCTACCTTGATCCTTACCTGTTCCACTTACCTGCCATCCTCGTCTTACGATCCCGTTCCTCGAACCTGCTATCATCATCGTCAGTGACTCTTATCCACGTCTGCCATCAGCCTCATTCAGTTCTCTACCTGTGAAGGACAATACTGTTATTCATCAGCTAAGTTCCATTCAACTCTCTTCATTGTGTTCAACTCACCATTTACATCTGCTGGTTTCCATGCTTCTGTTCATAATAAACTTAATTTACATTACACTCACCTGTCTGCTTCATCCCTCACCATGACAATACCATAGATGAGACCCAACAAAGACAAGCAAAACACAAATGAACTTATATGCAACTGAAAACAATGATGATTAACTACACACACCTAAACTGAATTACGAAATCAAATCTGTAACCACGACAACTAGTGGCGGGAAATAGTGCAAACAGGAAAACAGTCCAAACTGAGTGAAACTGTGGCAGTTATTACTTTGCGGATTACTAAATATTATGAACTTTGTTTTACTTAAATTCAATTAAAGTCTATTATCATCGAACAACTTTTTAAGACTATCAATTAAATTTCCACTGTATTCAAAAGCTGTTCCAAATTTCCCCCGAACAATATAAATTTGTGCCATAAACAATATAAATTTGTGTCATCTGCAAACAGGATAATTTTTAATACTTTAAACACTTTACAAATACCATTTATATAGTACAAACAATTTGGGGCCTTGGACCGAACCTTGTGGAACACCACAAGTGACTTTCATTAATTCTGATTTAACATTATTTAGTTGTACAAATTTGATATCTATCATCAAGTTTACAACAAGATAATATAATAATGGGTGTTCATATTATTTTGTCCAGCCCCTGTAGGCTATTTTTTTTCTGCAATTATACACAGTAGTAGCAAAAAGCAGATTTTCCTTAAGGTCGCCTAAGCCTTCTTTCTGCAGTATCTTCTGCTCTCAGCCCTTCTGCTGGTGAAGCTGCTTCTGGACGTTTGCCTACGTGAGCATAATGGACTTTAACTGGTTCCAAAGACTCATGGGACACCAGAACCAATTGAGAGTGTTTTGAGGAATCCAGCGAATGAACCGTCTTTAGAGTTTAATGAGGACCCAGGGGACGATGACAGCGGCACTGCAGCCAATCAGAAGCAGTAAACCTCACCTGCTGTTACGGTGATGAAAACTCATCATTACAATGACACTCATGCTGCTTCTCATATGAGATGCATTCTAGGAGTGTGAGCAGGCGTTGATCTGGTGTGTAACTCAGTCGACCAGCTGCCAAACACACACACTGAAAAAAATAAATGGGGAAGGATTTAATTTTAAAGGATTTAACAATTATAACTCAGAAATTACTAGTAAATTTCACATATTTACATAGAAAGTAACACATTAGATGTGAGATGTTGAAGTAGAAAGATTGAAATAGTGTTTTCTTATACATTAATCTTTTTATTTACAGCTTTGAAAAAAAGTTTTTACTGTTTATAGACTGAACTGAATCATGTCAAGTTGGGTTGGGATTAATTGGATTGAATTCAGATGAGTTATGTTGGTTAGGTTGAGTTGAGCTGTATTGAATTCAGTTAGGTGAAGCTGGGTTGAGATCTTGATTTGAGTTCATTTCAATTGAATGTTGATACATGTATGTCAGGTTGAGTTGAATTGAGTTAAGTGTGTTGTTTTCATATGAACAGAAAGTTCATGACTTTTGGTATGTTGGGGTGAATAGAGTTTATGTATTTGATAGACAATTATATTCAAAGCTGAAATGTATTCGGTTGAATTTATTTGCTGACCTGTGTGTTATTTTTCATGATTTTATTTTATGCTAGATAATAATCGCACTAAACTGAAGAAATCTTTTATGTCATGAAAAATGCCCAGGTACGCATACAGAAAGAAATAGTAGTACTTATTTTAAGTTATTTTAGCTTGTAGTAACGGATATTTAATTTATAAAGAGAAATTAAATACTTTCACTTTATAATAACACATGACATTAAAACATGTTTAAGCCTTTGGATCTGAATATGTTTGTATTATTCTTCTGGAATAGGCTATACACTCCTGTTAAAAAGTTTAGTGTCAATACGATTTTTAAAGATGTTTATGAAACGGGGTTCAGGTGTTATGGGAAGAAGGAGGCGGGAACCGGCGAAAATTCATCACTTTAATAATAAAATAAACAAATACAAAATGAAAGTAAAGCCAGCAGCTCCTCACGGACGACTGCTGGCCACAGAAACAAAACACAAATTATAATTAAAGCTGCGAGCAGCATTTAGCGGTGTTCAAGCAGTTAAGGCCTTTAAGGCCGTTAAGCACAAAACCATCAAAAGACATTAAGTTTTATGTAGCAAGCGTTTAACCACTGACATCATAGATGGAATAGACCATGTTTTAGCATGATTTCCCATGATATACCACATTTCAGTGTGACTTTTCATGATTTACCATGTTCCAGTATGATTTACCATGTATCTAGCATGATTTATCTTAGTTTACCTTGATTTACCATGTTATAAGATGATTTAACATGAAATAGCACATTCTAGCATGATTTACCCTATTTACTATGATTTACCTTGTTTCTGGCGTTATTTACCATGATTTACCATGTTGATAGCAATAATGTGAAGCATCAGAACAATTGAAGTGATAAACTCAGACAAAATATGATTGTGTTATAATAGTAATTGTTATATAAAGGATTTTTTAGTGTCAATATATATGAATGCAAAACCACATGTGTAAAAAATATTAATAAGTAGAGTGGCCAGCAGAGGGCAGTTGAAGACCACTTATTGGCTCACTTTTATTGTGAACTACTTGTTTACACCAGTATTCTGCACAAAAGCAAACCAGTTTTATCATGTTAACTCCATAATGCATGCTTACACACACACACACACACACACACACACACACACACACATTTTTGGGATATGTTATTGTGAAAATTTCTTTTAAAGGTCTATAAGCATTTCACATATTCTGTAGCGCCACCTATGGGCCAATTGGGGTCATACTCTGATAGGTTCTTCCCAAAAGTGTGGCCTACCATCTGGCCGAGTTTCAAGTCTCTAGGCCTTACGGTTTGGGCTGCACGATGCGTTATAGGTTTTTTTTTTTTTTTCAAATAGCAATTACAATAGGTTTTCAGCACTTCGTGCTTGAACACCTAATAATAATGAGACCTTTTTGACAGTTATAGCGCCACCTATGGTCCGATCTCCATGAAACTTTGCATGCTTCTTCGCCATGTTATGACACACATGCTCATCAATTTTTGTGAAGTTTTGAGTTTTTATTTATGATTTATAGGCTTTTGACTGTATTTTGCCACGCCCCTTTTCTTAATGACCCTGTTACAGCCACCCAATTGCAAAATTTCAACTTTTTTCGATAATTATTGATCTAGAGAGTCCAGAGAATAGGCCTAGACTGGTTTGGCTCCGATCGGGCGAAAAACCAGGGACTAGTTTGCAAAAGTAGGTTTTGGACAAAACTGGCCATAACTAAATTTTTTTTGCCCAGATCGAAATCGGAGATATACATTTTGTCCGTCGTGAGCCAAGGATCACAGTGGTGTAAAAAGCTTGAGGCTAGGACCAACGGCATATGAGTTATGAGCAATTTAGTACTTTTGGTTGCTGTAGCGCCACCTATGGGCCAATTGGGGTCATACTCTGATAGGTTCTCCCCAAAAGTGTGGCCTACTATCTGGCCGAGTTTCAAGTCTCTAGGCCTTACGGTTTGGGCTGCACAATGCGTTTTAGTTTTTTTTTTTTTTCAAATAGCAATTACAATAGGTTTTCAGCACTTCGTGCTTGAACACCTAATAAGGCCTGGTTCTCTCTCGATCGTCACTGTCGTCGCTCCTCCTTTATGCTTCCGCTCCTCCGTGAGAGATGCGAGACCGGTGCATCTCACATGTCGCTCTTTACCACTCACGCCACCGGACTCGCACCGCACCACTCTCACGTCACTCGCCCTCGTCCTGCTCGCCACATACCCACATCTCCCCTCGCAGGCCGGGGGGTACTCTACTCAAAGCTGAATTTTCTGTATTATTACTCCAGTCAGTGTCACGTGATCCTTCAGAAATCATTCTAATATGCTGATTTGCTGCTCAAGAAACATTTATTATTATTATCAATGTTGAAAACAGTTGTGCTAATTAATATTTTTGTGGAAACCGTGATCATTTTCAGAATTCTTTGATGAATAGAAAGTTAAAAAGAACAGCATTTATTTGAAATATAATTATTTAGAAGGAATCTTTTGTAACAATGACTTTAATTTTTCATCAGTCTAAACGTAAAAGAATAGCAGAGTCCAAACCGCAACTATAAAAACAGTGGCACAGATAAATATAATTGGAATCACTTTCATAACGATTTTCTTTTCCAGCTGATGGACCATAAAAACATTAACAGCCAATTGTGAGCATACGAAAAAAATGCAGATCACACACACGTTGTGCATCAGGGAACGATCACAGTCTTATATAAACTCTAAGAAATACCATTATTTCTCTCTCTAAATGAATATACGTCTTTTCCCAGATTGTCAGCTGTCCAATAATCTCTGACCTTTCAGACGCCAGCAGTTCAATTACTCGCCAAACGAGTTGATGGCATGATGAACTTTACGGTGGCGTATTTCCTCATTCCCTCCACTGACTGATTCCTGAGATTAAACTGATAGGATGAGCGAAGGGGAAACCGATTTCACAAGCCTTACATTTGTTTGCTTTTGTTTTTCAGCTCCTGAGTCCTCAGGATCTTCACCAGGACTTTCAGAGGTAAAGCAGTCTCTGCATGTGTGCATGTGTATGCGTGTTCTACTACGGGCTGATCTGCTGACAGTGTGCAGGAGTAGCACTTCAGCAGCGAAAACTTCTCTCTCACACACACACAGACACACAGACACACACATTGTCTAGTTTTCCGATTGTGAAATGATTGTGCTGAGCTTTTGTTCTCTCTAAATCTTGACCATCCAATCAGAACCGTCACTGAGCTGTGACTGACAGTGATGAATGCCCGCCCACTACCATCAGCTCTGTTAGCACGAGCAGAGCATGCTGGGAGCATCTCGACAAATACGCCGGCACTTCATTAATACAAAGTCTGAGGAAACAAACAAAGACAAACTGAACTGTTTTATACACCTACAGCACGATCCATTAACTCAGAGAAAGATCAGCTCATTCTTCACACAGCTTACAGTGTGTGCGTGTACTTGGTATTCCCTACGTTATAGGGAGCAAATGTGCCCATAAGGATAGTAGTTTCAGTAAATTTTGACCTATTGGGTACATTTTGTGGTCCCCATGAGGGAAACAGCGTATAAATCAAAGTGTTTTAAAAATAAAAAAATGCAGAAAGGTTTCTGTGATGGGTAGGTTTAGAGGTAGGGTTGGTGTAGGGGATATACATTTTGTACAGTATAAAAATCATTACGTCGGGAAGTCCCCATAAAACATGTAAAACAGTATGTGCGTGCGCGTGCATACGTGTGTGTTTTTTGGGGACTCCAGGCATAATTAGTACTGTAGATTTGCTAGTACATCAGCTCATGTTAGAGACACACATGGGTTGTACTCCATATAAGATCACAGTGCGCTTCATGTTTCAGTCACGCTCATGACGAGACACCATCACAAGCTGCTCAGAAATCTGGCCTACGAACAGAGGTCACAGGGTGTAATTGTTTTATCACGTGACTGGGTTTCAGTCACGTGACTATGATGATGCGCGAAATTCAGATGGAGGGCAGGGACTGAAGAGCGCAATGGACGAGATGGAGGAAAGTCCATACTGTACTACTTTACACGCTATTACAAGAGAAAGATATAAACAAAAAATCAAACATATGTTGGACGTGATCCTTACGTTGTGAAGAGGAGCGATTTTTCAACTGAATTGAAAGATTTTCCTGCCTTACAGACATACTTTGACTTTACAAAGTTCGGAAACGTTACACATTACACAAACATAGCCACTTAAGTTGTATTAACTCACCTTTGACGAAGTGATCACTGCACACACGGGCATTTTCCCATTCGGCTCCTCCCGACCGCAGACGTAGGTTTGCAAGCCGTTTTCCCGGAGTTTTTCGGTCAATTTCTTGCATTTTCCCCCTTTATGAACAACAACTTTTGGTACACGATAAAAACTCCTTGTGGTTTGATTGATTTAAGTAACCATAAACGATGCAAACGATGCATTTTGAGTTTGTTATAGTGCTTTCTAAATACAGCAAATCACTTCCTGCCCTCCATTTCCATTTCGCGCCATGGCAACGCAGTGGCGTGACATCATATGAAAACAAGCTATTGGTGTAGTTACAGCATCCAATACATTGACCTCTTAAAGGGTTAGATCACCCAAAATTTTAATTCATCCCATGATATACTCACCCTCAAGCCATCATAGGTGTATATGAATATCTTCTTTTCGACTAACACAAACGGAGATATATTTCAAAATATCCTTTAAAATGGGAGTGAATGAGGGTGAGATTTTGAAGCCTAAAAAAATGCACCCATCCATCATAAAAGTAGTCCATACGTCTCCAGGCTATATAATAAAGGCCTTCTGAAGCGAAGCGATGCATTAGTGTAAGAAAAAAATCCATATTTAAAACTTTATTAGCTATAATAACTAGCTTCCGGCAGATGACCGTACGCACAATGTGCAAGTCAACTTGCACCATAAGAGTACCCCTGACGCAATGTATGACGTAGGATGTAGGAGTATCGTATGTAGGAGCTCAGCGCTTCTGTGTTGTACGTCACACGCATCACACACATGACCAGCATCGGCCAATAGTGAGCCTACATGTGACGTACAACACAGAAGCGCTGTGCTGTTACTAAACGTTAACTCACTCGAGGCCCACAGAGAAGGAAATGAATAGTTGAATAAAGTTGTTATTTTTGTTTGTTTTTTTGCGCACAATTAGTATTCTCGTCACTTGATAAACTTAAGATTGAGCCGTAGTCACTTGGACAATTTTAACGATTTCTTTTATAACTTTTCTGGGCCGGCAAGTTTCAATCCCTTAGAAGCCTATGGGGGAGTGATCCAGCTCTCAGATTTAATCAAAATTATCTTAATTTGTGTTCCGAAGATGAACAAAAGTCTTACGGGGTTGGAACAACATGAGGGTGAGTAATTACTGACAGAATTTTCATTTTGGGGTGAACTAACCCTTTAAGCCCAAAGTATACTTCTGCCGCCCACATTCCGCGACAGTCTGCGCACTCCACGTGACATAATTTTCACCAGTTTTCATCACCAGGAGGGTCCGCGGATGTCCGCACACACCGTATGTGTACAGCCCAATGTTTGTGTCCGTGTGGACGGTCGTATACAACAGCACATATACGAGTGACTTGAGCGCTTGAAAGCAAAGTTCACTAGATGCTAATACCCTGAATGTTTCTTTCATCGCTCACAGCCAAAGGAGAACACTTTGAAAGGCTTGCATACCCAGATGTGCACTAGATGGAGCAGAAAGCAGAAAATGAAATATATCCGAGCCTTTACTGTTCTCTCTGACCTTTGACCCTTCAGCTTGTTGAGTGTCTCTGAAGATCTGTTAAATGAGTTGCATGTGTGTCTCAGATTTAGTGCTACATTCATGTCATTATGATTCAGATCAGGTCATTTGCCTTTTGGACGCTCACTGATTTTTATTTCGTCTGTGTTTGCAATGCAGAAATCGAGGGATTGTTTGGGGTTTTGCGTGTTTGGGTCTGTGAGTTCAGCTTCTCCCTCAATAGGCCCAATTTATGTTTTAATTACTGGGATTCACCCACCCGGAGTTCACACACACACACACACACACACACACACTGGTTGTTGCTGTATTAATGAATTATAATGTGGTCTAAGCATTCTTCCTGTTGGAGTGAGATGAGCTGTTTAATACCTGCCAGACGGACTTTATTAATGAGCCTTTAATCTGACCAGCACGTTTGTGATGCTGAGCTCATAAATATCATTGACATCCGTGATTAGACCTCATCAATACAGCCCATAACTCTCAGTGCAATTAACAGAGAGAGAGTGAGAGTGTGTGTGTGTGTGTGTGTGTGTGTGTGTGTGTGTGTGTGTGTGTGTGTGTGTGTGTGTGTGTGCGTGCTTGCTTTCTATTTTGCTGCATGGTGTATTCATTTACATTTATGATTTTGGTAGATGCTTTTATCAAAGTGACTTACATTGGAATCATTAATATTCTATATATATATATTTTTTTTTGTTGTTGCTGTGCACTTACAACGAGATCTAGGTAGACCGCTCGCTAGGGTTTGGAGCAGAATCAGAGAGGGTCATCTGAGATGTGCACCGCATCTAACACTGTGAAACTGATAAAAATATGGAGGGTGAATTACAGTGGGGAGAACAAGTATTTGATACACTGCCGATTTTGCAGGTTTTCCCACTTACAAAGCATGTAGAATTCTGTCATTTTTATCATAGGTACTTTTCAACTGTGAGTGATGGAATCTAAAACAAAAATCCAGAAAATCACATTGTATGATTTTTAAGTAATTCATTTGCATTTTATTGCATGACATAAGTATTTGATACATCAGAAAAGCAGACCTTAATATTTGGTACAGAAACCTTTGTTTGCAATTACAGAAATCATACGTTTCCTGTAGTTCTTTACCAGGTTTGCACACACTGCAGCAGGGATTTTGGCCCACTCCTCCATACAGACCTTCTCCAGATCCTTCAGGTTTCGGGGCTGTCGCTGGGCAATACGGACTTTCAGCTCCCTCCAAAGATTTTCTATTGGGTTCAGGTCTGGAGACTGGCTAGGCCACTCCAGGACCTTGAGATGCTTCTTACAGAGCCACTCCTTAGTTGCCCTGGCTGTGTGTTTCGGGAGGAAGACCCAGCCACGACCCATCTTCAATGCTCTTACTGAGGGAAGGAGGTTGTTGGCCAAGAACTCAAGATACATGGCCCCATCCATCCTCCCCTCAATACGATGCAGTCGTCCTGTCCCCATACAGGAAAGCATCGCCAAAGAATGATGTTTCCACCTCCATGCTTCTCGTTGGGATGGTGTTTTTTGGGGGTTTGTACTCATCCTTCTTCCACCAAACACGGCGAGTGGAGTTTAGACCAAAAAGCTCTATTTTTGTCTCATCAGACCACATGACCTTCTCCCATTCCTCCTCTGGATCATCCAGATGGTCATTGGCAATCTCTGCTCGCTTGTCTCCGTCCGCTCTGGCATACTCTGTGAACGGCGCTTTTTCTTGTGCGGCTCGGGCTCGAGCTGAGGGAGAGAGAGAGAGAGATAGAGAGAGCAGGAGCCGGATCGTCGTTGAAAATGGCCAGACGACCCCGCAGGGTGGTTAAATCCATCCCGTCGCACTCAGGGCAGCCGCAGTCATGGCCAATCAGGAAGCGCATATGTGCCGGTCTCCGCCGACGAGCGGGCCTCTACACGAGGTACAGGTGATGCGAGGCATTTGGAACAACGCCTCGGAAATTTGCTCATAAAATTATTTTTTGTTGAAAACCATATTTTTCCCCCAAAATAAGTCTGGAAAATGGGGGGGGGGTCGTCTTATATTCAGGGTCGTCTTATATTCGGGTATACACGGTTTTTATAAAATATATTTCTCTTTCTTTTGGTGCGCGAGAAGAGACATATTGACGTAGCAGCTCTTTCAAGAACTCTCAACTGTAAAATAGCGGGATGAGACACAATACAGAGAAAGAGAGCAGATGAAAGAGTGGGTTGACACAAATAACTGGATGTGTTGGGGGGCAATTCATTATCACTATGTCTAGTAGCCGCAGATCAGTTTTGATGGAACGTTCCGTAAAATTTCTTCATCTTTAAAGTTCATGGATCAGATTCACTTCACTCAAACACACACCTGCATTATCACTCCAGTCACCTTCATAGACCTAGGTCCTGCACCTTTTATTTCAATACTAACAGTATATTATCTGCAAGTACAGTTTTTTATTTACTTTTAAGATTTGAAGTACACTACAAGAGCACATTCAATGCAATTAAGTGCACTCCTTTTTAACAAGGCTATTTCTGAAGTACATTTGAATTGATGAGTCAAAGGTAGATATGATGTTAGAGCTGAGGTAAATATATCAATTCCCTCTGGCTTTAGAAACTGTTTATTTTTAAGAATCGGCTCATCTGTTTGTTGTACTGTAGCTTCATTGTTGAATTTCTCTGTTATACTGATGTCCAGAGTCTATCCGGCACTTACACAACCAGCTCCTTCCCCAGCATTAGAATACATTTCTCTATCTTTCTGTCATCTTTGGATTTCGATCATGTGTCATTGTGGGTCTGAAAGCTGTCAGTGGCGGGCTGTCTAGTGCTGGGAGACTGTTTCTCTTTCCCATTTCTTTCTTCACGACGAAAAGTGACTGTCTCTCGTTATGCATGGTGATCCCGTCTCCTCAACCACTGCAGCTGTCACTGTAGCAACTGTCAATCAATCGCATCTACAGCTGGAAAGAGCAAGGTACAATAATGACAAAAACCCAAATATATTTTCTGCAGTATAGTTGCTAGATATTTGAGCTCAGATAAGTGTTTTACTAGTTTAATGAGTTATTTCACAGAGAAACAAGAGCACAGCCATCTTTAGAATTTTGTCTTTAAACTTCCATTTTTTGCGGTAGCCCTGTATATTTCTGTGACATTGCTGTCGAACAGTAATTAGCTGGTGAAGAGGCTTTGCTTATTGTAGAGTAGGCACTGTGTGTATGTCAAATGTCAGTAGACGGGACGATTTTATAACGAGCGGTTCATTCATAAATTCGTAAGATCTTACCTTCATGCTGTGGAAATACAAACCAGAAGACAGAACACAACGAGCGCAGCGCTAAAAGAGGAGAGGCTACATAAGGTCTATATGACATCACTAAAAATCCTCAACAATCCTAAACACCTGAAGCTTTCCCACTATTTTCAAATCTGTTTAAGGATAGTTGATGTAACACATCAAATCATTTTACTTTTATCAACATTATGATTAGCCAATTTTGTTTTGCTGCAAATTTATGTGATTCTTGGTAAAAATCTAGTCAAATTAGACAAATGTCAACATGGACAGGTTGAGTGACATCATGAACTCGTCCTCAAAAAAACAGGAAAAAAATACTCAAGATAAAATATTATAAATTCGTATGTTGCCTAAATAGTTTTAGCATGGCTATGTTGCATATTGTAAATCATTATTGATTTTTGGTCATTTGTTACTTTTGTATGATAAACAGTTTTGATAGTGTGAGTGATTGAAAGGACCCCCTTGAAAATGAGATGGTACATCTCAAGGGGCTATCCAAAATAAAAGAAATAAATAAAATACAGTGTTGGGTTACCACTTGTCCAATGTAAAATGAAGGCCCAGAAGCAAAACTAGATTACAATCAAAGAGCAACTTTTTTTCCAGTTAGTCACATTTAGCAGTACTAATATTTTGTAAATGTCATTAGCATTAGCTTAATCCAGAAATAGCTAATTAGAATTAGTGTGGCAGAGATAGTTTATTTCTTAGCTATGCTGTCGCACGTGTCTATTAATATTCTCTTTCATTAGATTAAATCTTCAGAATGATTTGCATTTGGTTCAGTTGATTAATCTTCATGATTTCCACCAAACTGCTTCTCAGAAGACTTAATTGTAAAGCTGCATGAATACAAGTCACTGTGGAGATTTATTGTCAACATATTTGTTATCGTCAAACATGTATTGTCCATAAAAAATAGCAATTGTTTTCTGAATCCATCACTGACAGTCTTTAAATGAGACATTTGCTTAAGCTGATTTTTTATCAGATTTGCTGTATTGTTGACTCTCTATTTCTATCATTTTTTTATGTTACATGTAATGACAAAATGCTAAATAATTTGGTGGGGTTTTTTTTTAACTTTGGGAACTTTTGTGATTACTTTTATTTAAACAACCAAAATACATTTTTAAATCATTAAATGGTCTGTCCTGAAAACTTTTTAACTCAACTTTAAGTAAACTTTGCTACTTTGTGTATAGATGTAATTGTTTTATAAAGGACCCTAAATCAGACTTTAAAATTTTTTAAAATGATGTGAATACCAAATTATTTCTTACACAAATTATGATTGACCCTTAGCTGTTATATGATTTATTTAAAGAAAAGAGCTAGCATTTGGAAAATACAGTTGTTGAACATTACTTTCTCTCATGAAGTCTGTCACCTCAGCACCAGATCTTCCAGCTCCACCCACTCGTTCCCAATCACCCGAATTCTAATCATCTGAAACTGCAACGCTAATCACCGCACCCTATATTAGCACTCACTCTGTCACATATAATTGTCTGATCTCGTTGACCACTACCTGAGTAAATTTACCTGCCTCCTCTGTGATACCTGTTGATTGTCAGTCATCTTTTGTCTTCTTCATCTTTCTCAGTTGTACCAGCCAGCACCTGTAAAAGGAAAGGGCAATTATTATTCAAGTTACCTTTTATACTATTCTCTGAACTGCTTCACACCTGTTAATATCGCCTGTGCACCGCTCTTTCTGCAAAAAAATATACTACTGTGTTGGAAGCTACATCTGTGTGTCCTCCTCTGTTGTAACACTTTCAAGGTCAGATCTACTTTATTTTATTCTTATCAGTGGTTTGAATGTTTTTAGAACATTATAAGAACTGACAAATGAGACTTTTTCTCACTTATGAAAAAAAAGGAAAACAAAAGTTAAGTATTCAATTATGCTTAATCATGATTTCAAGATGTTAATAAATAATTGTCATCAGCTTTCATGGTAGGAAACGATACTCGGTTACTAACGTAACCTCGGTTCTCTCTAGAAGAGGGAACGAGTGTTGCGTAAGCTAGCTTACGCTACGGGAAAATCCCTTTTTCTCGAGAGTACTGAAGCCAAAAATTTATCCTTTAATTTTTCCTATATGTAAAATGCATTGTTGCACAGAGCAGAGCTAGGGCAGGCAGCTCGCGCCCCTATCGGTTGCTCTGTGACAAATGCTGCAACCTATCGGTGGACTGGTCATGACGTAAGCACCAATGAGGGTGCGAGCGCCCTTGTGCGTCATGTCCCGCCGAAATAGGTGTGGCTTATCCCTATATAAGCCGAGTCTAGATAGGGTGTTCTTTGGTTTTCATCTTGAAGCGAACCAGAACGCAGCACTAGAACGGCAGGGTTACGCAACACTCGTTCCCTCTTCTAGAGAGAAACGAGGTTACGTTAGCAACCGAGTGTCGTTCTCTTAAGAGAGTACTCTCGTGTTGCTTAAGCTAGCTTACGCTACGGGAACCCAATGTAAAACGCTGTGCGTGCTGAAGTCATCCACGCATAGTCCCAAGGGCAAGTGCCCGATGAACACATAATAGTGAAGACAGTCGGGCCGGAGAACTGGCTCGACAGTCCAAGATGACCATATAAGGGAGTGTGACACCTCATAGTGCATAAGATGAGTGCTTAACACAATACAACAGTCAGTGCGGACGAAAGTCAGGCTGAGCTGTATAGAAACAACTTAATCAGTTCGTCAGACAACACAATGGTCTAAACTGAAAATAGTTTAGCCTGTAAGGCAAGAACCTCCAGGTTGTAAAACCTAATAAATGTAGACGGAGAGGCTCAGCCTGCCGCTCTACAAATATCTTGGAGTGAAACACCACTAGTCCAGGCCCACGAAGAGGCCACGCTTCTGGTGGAATGGGCTCTAACGCCTAAAGGGCAATGAAGGCCTTTAGACTTATAAGCCAAAGCGATAGCATCAACTATCCATCTGGACATGCTTTGTTTGAAGGTAGCTAGACTTTTAGCGAGGCCACCGAAAGAAACGAAAAGCTGTTCTGATTCCCTGAAGGCAGCAGTCCGCTGAACATAAATAAGCAACGCCCTAACTGGGCAAAGGAGTTTTGCGTTGCTCTCTCCGTCAGTTCCCGGGAGGGCTGACAGAGAAATGATTTGCGCTGTGAACAGGGTGGAGAGCACTTTGGGAACATATCCGTGTCTTGGTTGGAGCGTGATTTTAGAGTCATTAGGCCCAAATTCCATGCACGACGCACTCACAGAGAGCACGTGTAAGTCACCCACTCGCTTGACTGAAGCGAGAGCCATGAGAAGAATTGTTTTGAACGAGAGACCGTAAATCCACTGACACTAGTGGCTCGAAGGGGTCACTCTTCATAGCCTCTAGGACTGAGGAAAGGTCCCAGGCTGGAACCATAGGGGGGCGAGGATGATTCAGTCTCCTAGCTCCCCTGAGGAAACGGATGATAAGATAATTTTTCCCCAGTGACTGGCCATGCAAAGTTCTGTGAACGTTGCTATGGCTGCCACGTATACTTTGAGCGTGGAGGGGGACCTGCCCTCATCCAAAAGCTCTTGAAGGAAGGAAAGAATTTCCGTAACACCACAGTGTTGAGGGTCTAGGCTTTTCGCTGCACACCAGCCAGAAAACACTGACCACTTAGAAGCATAGAGCCGTCTTGTAGAGGGCGCTCTCGCTTGTGTAATTGTACTCAGCACTCTGACTGGGAGGTCAGCGGGTATTCGTTGACAGTCCACACGTGCAGTGCCCATAAGTCGGGGCGCGGGTGCCATATCGCGCCCCCGGCCTGAGAGAGGAGGTCCTTTCTCAACGGGATCGGCCACGGAGCTGTGCTCGTGAGCTGCATCAGTTCCGGAAACCACGCATGGTTTCTCCAGAACGGTGCTACTAGGAGCAAGGATGGCTTGCTTTCCCTTATTCATATGTCACCTGTCACCCATATGTCACCTGTGGTAACAGTGCGATCGGGGGAAATGCGTAAAGCGGGCGGCTGGGCCAGTCGAGGGCCAGCGCGTCCTTGTTCTTTGTGAAGAATATTGGACAGTGCCCGTTCTCTGCTGACGAAAAGAGATCGATGTCCGCTCTGCCAAACATGTCCCACAGTAACTGGACTGTCTGTGGGTGCAGGGACCATTCCCCTGTGGGGACGTTGTCTCTGGACAGTCTGTCCGGGCTCATATTCCGGTGGCCCGGCACGTGCGTCGCTGGGTTGGAGCTGAGTTGGAGCCGAGTTGGAGGCGTCTGTCGAGATAGTTTTTTGTGATGAGATCGTTGCTAGACTGACACCTAACTGGTACCAGTCTGACGCTCTCCAGGGCTCCAGCGCTGTGACACAGCTCTGGGTTACCCTGAGGCAAAAACGACCGGAAGTCCATGCCCGTGGCGCGACTCGTGTGTTCAGCCAGCGCTGGAGGGGTCTTATGTGGAGCAGACCCAACCGAAGCACTGCTGAAGCTGAGCCCAGCCTAGCAGCCTCTGAAAACTTTTGAGAGGGAAGATACTGCCAGCTTTGAATGACTCTGCTGAGCGCTGAATCTGTAGCGCGCGCTGTGACGTCAGCCGTGCTGTCATGGACACGGAGTCTAAGTCTGTCCCCAGAAAAGAGATTTTCTGGCTGGGAGACAGTGAACTCTTGGTCCAGTTGACTTGGAGACCTAGATCTCGCAAATGGTTGAGCAGTAAGGCCATGTGCGTTATCAGTTCTGTTTCTGACTGGGCTAGATCATCGTTCTGCACCGTAGTTTCGACCCTGGTTTTGAAACGCGGGGGTCTGCGAGCGAACTGCAGTGAATAACCTCGTCCTATAGTGTTTATCACCCACCCTGACACGCCCGGTAACATTTCCCAAGTTTTTAAACGCAAAGCTAGAGGGAGAATGATACCCGGGCTTTGGTCGCTGTGTGTGTGTGTGTTACCAGTTCACAGCGCCTGTCAGAGGGTGCCCGCTTAGAGAAGCGCGCGTGCGCTCTCTGCACACAGAGCACACTCTGTTCGCTCTGAGTGAGTGTGTGTGGTGGGGGAAACAGTGTTTATGTGTAGGGGTGCACACTGAATAGTGGGCACATTTACTACATTTGAAACACAGACGTGAAAACATCAATAAAGACGTGAGCCGTCTTTATTGATGTGGGCCGTGTATGAGTGAGTGTCACTGAACAGGCCGTGCTTATGTGTAGGGGTGGGCACTGGGAAGTGGGCACTTTTCCTACATTTAAGACACCTTTGGCGTGAGCCGGAAACACAGACATAATGCTCTTTTTGAGATTTATCTGGGTAGCCGTGAAAACGGCTTTTGGGTACAGGCAAACGGGTCATGTGACCGGCTCGTTGGCTGTGAAATACACTGCTCGAGCCGCCTCTGCTGAGGGAGCTGTGAGAGCGATGCATGCTGTTTTCGATGGCGGTCCGGCCGCGGCGGGACCTAACCATCTTCGTCTTCCCAGCGTGGTCAGGAAGACTTTGAGGACTCGGACTTTAGCGCGATCTTGGTTCGGGGTCCCCGGGGGGGAGGCGGCCCGTGACGCTGTCTGGAGTCTGCAGGACGACGGCGCTGTGGGGCTGGCTGCTGAGGAGGCGGTGGTGCTGAGCTCCGCGCAGGCGGCTGCCGTTTTGAGCGACCTGTCGCGGAACTAGAGCGTCTGGGTATGAAATGTCGCATGGGGCCTGCAACGTTTTCTGGACCTTGGAGAAACGCTCGGTGAAGCCCTTTACCGAGGGGCCGAAGAGGCCGGCAGGAGACACAGGCGCGTCGAGAAAAGTGGCTCAGTCAGACTCTTTCATGTCGGACAGCGTTAACCTCAAATGTCTCTCGGTCACGGTGAGGGACGCGGGCTCCTCGGGTGGCAACCAATCGAGGCCAAGGTCCTCCACGGCCTTGTTCATGAGGCGGAGAAGTTTGGAGTCCATGCTCGACTGCACTTCGCTAGGTGTTAACACGGAAGGGGCGGCGCCCGGTTCGGGGACCGACCATCCTTCACTGCCTGAAGCGGCGAGCGGGCAGGCATCGGACTCCAGAAGCACGGCGGGCGGAACAGGCTGACCGGCCGTGATCGAGACGGGGGAAACAGAGAGCGATGTACACAGGGAGCGTGCATTTGCTCACAATGGTAGCCTCATTCATCCTCTGTGAACGGCGCTTTTTATGGTGCTGCCCAGCAGAGAGAAGCGGAGTCGCAGGATCCACATGGAAGATGGCGAGTAGAGCCCGCAGGGTCGACAAGTCCATTGAGTCGCATTCCGGGCAGCCGCCGATGGAAAGCGCGTGGTTCTTCCCCAGGGAGGAAACGCACAGAATGTGGCGGTCCCCGTCGCTGAGGGGGGCTCGGCAAGAGCCGCACTTGATGAAGAGAGGCATTTGAAACAACGCCTCGGCTCTTTTAGACAAGTTTCGAGAAGCAAGTATTGAAAGGATATAGGCGCCGGATAGTGCAGCAGGTATGGCGGTGAAGCGGCGAAGGCGGCAGGTACGGCGGTGAAGCGGCGAAGGTGGCTTCGAACTGCAGTGCAGATGGCTCGCCCTGCTGAGATGCTCGTCGATGGCGCGGCTTCTTCTGGAGAGTCAGCGACGTAAAGAGATCACTTCGCTGAAGAGATGAAAAATCAAAGAACACCCTATCTGGACTCGGCTTATATAGGGATAAGCCACGCCTATTTCGGACATGACGCACAAGGGCGCCCGCACCCTCATTGGTGCTTACGTCATGACCAGTCCACCGATAAGTTGCAGCATTTGCCACAGAGCGACCAATAGGCACGCGAGCTGCCTCGCCTATCTCTGCTCTGTGCAACAATGCGTTTTACATATAGGGAAAATTAAAGGATAATTTTTTGGCTTCAGTATTCTCGAGAAAAAGGGATTTTCCCGTAGGGTAAGCTAGCTAACGCAACACGAGAGTACTCTCGTAAGAGTCAACAAATTTTAGTGTATTTGTTTACCAGTAAGAAAACAGTGTCAGTAAAGAACTTGAAATTAAATATAGGAGTGTTGTGTGTATCATGTCCGCATTGAAGGCACTTGATAAAGCATTCAGTTGTGTTCTTGGCGGTCGGACACGTCTGGCAAAACTCTGTGTTAAATAAATAATTGGCCATTATTATTACAGACGTCTGTGGTAAAATTACATTACCTCTCCATGTTAAACTAGTCCCGTCCGAATAGAGCTTTAGCAAAAGTTGATGGACTCGATCTACTCCATCTATGTTTTGATCATCGTTCTGAATCCGATCTGGATGTAGTCTTTGATAAAAATGCAATTTTTCTTAGCTTTTTGCTCAAAATGTTGCTGTTTTTATGAAACTTACCCACATTCAAATGTTGATAAAAAAGAATACATTGAGCTGGAATAAAACAGGATTTTTATTCTCATTAAAAACAGGCTCTGTTCATATTCATACAACAAAATATTCTGGGGGAAATAAACATTTTGATAAAATTATAAAAAATGCTTGCAGTGGCTGGAAACTTTTTTTTAAAACGCTGACGGGGAAAGAGTTAAACATATATTTATTAACTCATGTTTTATTAATTACATAAAACATGTATTGGCTCTTGAATGCCAGTCATGTAAAACGGCATGCTGCATCGTGGGAAAGGACATTTGATATCACGGTGCAGGATCAAGTGTGAGACTTCTGTCCATTAAGGTGTCAGTTTCTTGAAAAATCCAATGGCGGTGCTCACGCTTGTCGCCGACGGCTTTTCCCCGACTGAGGCAACAAGCCAACCATCACCAGCACCAACATGCCACCCATTCTGAAACGTGGATCCAGGTGGGGCTTAATCTGACAGTTATGTCTGCCATCATATTGATATCTAATTTCATATGATCTATAGAGTGCTAGCTTTCTGATCTCAGGTCAGATTTTCTTTTGTAAGGTTGCACACTACAGCCTACTGACTAAAGCGTTTATGAATCATGCACAACCAGAGAAATTAATGACCCTTCGTGAGCACATCCCTGAGGCTTCATGACATCCTACAAACAGCTTGCAGCAGTGTGCTTGAATAAACGGAAAATCAGTATTAAAGGTGCTGGAAGTGTTGCTAGATGGGTCATTCCTTTAAGCCTTAAAAACATGCTTTATTGAGAATAGAGTGCATTAGTGCCGCCCTCTTTTTCAGCAGCGTTTCCAGGAGCCTATTAATTTCATAGACAGTAAAAGAAATGGACACAGCGACCCCATAGACTTCAACGGAGAAAAGTGAAGGCAATTAGAAGCACTCACTTTCAGATGGCTGAGCGTACTGCGCAGGCTCAAACTGAGCTTGACGATGTAGATGTGACGTGAGAAACCTGTCTGACAGTTGTAAGTCTTCTAGTAGCTGTGCCAAGAGGAATCTGAATCATTCCCTTCCGGATCTTTCAGAGACAGAGCGTGAGTGGGAGCTGTCCATGAGCTAGCAGCAGGAGCAACTTTATGACTCTCTATTGGCTTCTCCCTTGACTTTATCGGACGTTATGCCTCCACGTTCCCCCGTTTCCCCGTGAGCTTCTCCTCCTGCCATACAGTCATTTCTCTACTGTGCGACAGAGAGTCTCGTGGTTATGACGCAATCGTTAGCCTATTTTTACAAAAACTGCTTCTACAGGGCCATAACGTAAGATACAAGGTAATGAAGCCTTTTATACATTGTAGTGTTTCTTTAGAAATAAACAATGGACAAATGGAGTCTTTAAATGCCTGAGATGTAAAGTTATTCGCTGTCAAAGTGATGCCAAATTGAATGGGAGTCAATGGAATGCTAACAGCAGGTGAAGGCTTGCTAATCAATGGCGGCCCCCAGGGAAGCTTCGGTTTCCGGCTGATGGATTACCCCCTTGATTAATTTTCCTTATAGGGATTATAAAAAAATGAGTTTTTTAAACTGTTATAAGCAATGAACCAAGACTACCAGCTCAAAGGTGAATCACAACATTACTAACTTTGATTTATAAAATTAATAAAAATCGGACAAAGGTATTCAGTAAAACTGTGAAATGAATTACCTTATAGTGAGTGAAAGAACTACAATCCCATGAAACATTGTGAATGACACAATTGGGAAATATAAAACTATTAATGAAAAGTTCAACTTTTAACTTATTTATATAGCACATTTAAAAACAAATTTGTTGCCAAAAGTACACCACAATTTAAAGCTGCAGTCTGGCGTTTTTCCTCTTTGTCGCCATCTCTGTTCGAAATCTGCAATTGCAGTCATTCGCGGAATTATCAACTTCATGTGAGTTGTACTTCAACACCCTCGGCACGGCACAGCGCGGATGAACACAGTGTTTGAGGAGACTGTGAGGCTGTCAGTCACAGCGCCGGTGTGGATACTGTCATTCAGAATCACAGATTATTCTTTTTGGAAGTATGACCAACATAAGAATTTTCACCGGAAAATGTCATCTGAACAAGTAAGAAACATCCACTTTTGTTCTGGTTCTGACATTGCAGTAAATCGCGCTGATTAAATCTAACAATCGCTTATAAGTTATCATATCACGCAAAACCGTGCAAATTATACTTTGTTCTCAAATTGTTAATGTTAACAACGTCAGCATTGCGTGACTACATGTAATGTCCTTCCGATATGTCTACTTGTTTTCGCATGGGTCCTGTTGCAGTCTCTTTTTTTCTGTAGCCACTCCGAAGTCCGAACGAAGTCTTTTGCATTTTACAGCGGGTGAATCTGTAGTTGTCCCTGGTGATTGTCGTTTGAACCTTTCTGGATCCGCCATCAAATTGATAAGTTTAATTATATCAAGTGCAGTGAGAAAAGGCTATAAATCTCCAACTCCAGCATCCTTAAACGCAGTATAGCCTACTAGCCGAGACTCCTTCTTTATGTGCACAGATGTACGCAAAGACATACTCAAATTTCCCGCGGAAATCCACCAGTACCACTGGAATTAAAAACATTATTACAAGCTTACTGCTTTGAATCGAGCTAAGGCAAGCAGATAGTTTTGAACACTGGCTGGTTATGTATTTTCTCAAATATGTACTTTGGATAATGTTTAACCCAAAAAAAGCTACGGACTGCAGCTTTAATAAAAAAGATTATATAAAATGGTTAAAACAATAACAAATAACGATTTACCATGCCCACAAACACACACACACACGTATATATATATATATATATATATATATATATATATATATATATATATATATATATATATATATATATATATATATATATACAGTATATAAATATACAAATATTTAAGTATTTTGAGAGCATAGTGAAACCGAATTGAATGTCATTTGCAGTGCTTCATGTGAGTGGGCGGAGCCAAAGAGCTCTTTTGGCGCAATTTCAGACTCTCTAATTGGTGGAATTTTCGAAACAGAATCATGGATAATGTAGTTTTTTTTTTTTTTTTACAAATAAATTGAAATAGTGTTCCAGATAGTTCCAAGAAAAGCATATACCAGTGGTATTCAAATGGCCATGGGAAATAATATCACCATTTTACCATTTCTGATGATTAAAGTCAGCAGTGTGTCAAAACAACAGAGCGGTACATGCCAAAAGTGCGTATTATTATAATATTTTTATCTAGAGCCAAATCAATTATATTAGCCTGATAAAACATCTGATCTTACCTTTTTACATTCATATCCAGTTGGGAAAAATATTTACTTTTTTGGTAAATATTAGTAAAAATTCTTAGACATCACTGCTTTGGCTCTAGGGGCCCAATATCCTCATCTTTGATGACTATGTGCATTTAGGATTTTTTTCTTTTACAAAGTACTACGGCTTCCCCGATGGAAGTGTATAACTGTTCCAAAAAAGTATTGACCAGACCTTTTGGACGGAAACATAGAGACCGGACCTCTTGGATACCCCTGGCATCGATTAACAACCTCATAGCTCAAAGCAGGTCTGTCTTTAATGTTTTAAAAGTTATCATTAAAAGTCAATTTCCCCATGGAAAACATAAATGGAGGTTTTACTTCCAGAACCGACTGTTGCGCTCTATATTGTTTTATATTTTAGCAATGTTCTCGTAAGTTATTTAGGCTTTGTATGTGGATGGGTGAAAAGAGTCCTGCACCTTTGAATCTCTGTGATCTTGAGCTCTCTAGATATAACTTGGGTCTCTCCTACAAAATAAATCTGTGGGAGTTTTATCGTCCAGCAGGCGAAAATGGTGCACATAATCACTTTAAGTAACAGCACGCCTCTCCTCAACGAGACACATTAATTCAGCTAAAAGCAATAATAATAGTGATTCCTGTCTTAGCAAACACCACTAATTAGCTCCCTTTTTCGAAGAAACACAGTAATGTGATGCGTTCCTCTGCACTGATGGTGAGTAATCAGAGACTCGTCTCGGTGCCAGTGTGTCTGGGTCATAATACTTGTTTTAACTGATCCACATTCAGCCGTTGAATCGTGGCTTAAAGTAGGGGTGTGCGATATTGACAAAAACATTAAATCTCTATAATTTCTGGGGAAATCTGGGATTTCTTGTTTTTGTTTTGTTGCTGGTATCTTTACTGGTTTAGGCCTGCCATAGACAGCTGACTCCTAAAGCTTTTCACATTCTTTATATTCTGTGAAGTGGTCAGTTCATAGCAATGACAGATATTTGCCACTTCCAAATGATATTTATGTTTATTAGGACAATTTTTTCTAACCATATTAGATGTATGCATCATCTTTGTCAATTTCTTCCAGTTAATCACTAAATTCAATAAGGACA
The DNA here is from genome assembly GCA_030578255.1 of Tiaroga cobitis. Lineage (NCBI taxonomy): Eukaryota > Metazoa > Chordata > Actinopteri > Cypriniformes > Leuciscidae > Tiaroga > Tiaroga cobitis. Next base: position 52,549,153 of record CM060597.1, read on the forward strand.
CTATAGTCACTCTGTTACTTATTAAATTAAAACAGTATCAAAAAAATCCATTTTCGCAATGCAGATGCAGCACAAAATCAGCGTTTAGATGTTTTTACACTGAAGTTACAATTGCATAAATAATGCGATAAATAATAATATTTTGAATATTGAAATATGAACAAAAATTGCTTTATTTGAAACTAAATCCGTGAGTAGGTCACTGTTTTAAGTTATTAAGTTCTATTAAATTCTACCAATTTGTTGAAACGATTCATTCAGGAACGAAGCAAGTGACAGTTTTTATGAATAGATCATTGAATCATGTCCGAGAAAAAACAGGAACGAAACACAACTGTGTGTCACTTGGAGACGCACAACATTCTGTTGCGGCTTCGGTTGGAACTATTTCCATTTAGCGCAAAAACGGACACTATTGACAAAATTGTGTCTAAAATGTTACTCACAATAGTCACTTCTTGTTTATTGAACTATAAAGTTAGTATCACATTTGCAATCATGTTGATATTCAGGAAAAACAGCACACCTGCTCTTGCGATATTCTTTAACTTTATCCCCACTAACAAAAATAACATTGTTTTGCTAACGTTCCCATTAAGTTATAAAAACTTTATTTCTTAATGTTCGCTAAACGTTTAAAACCTCCACATTTTTTCATGGTTTCAAAAGTTAAAGGAACATTACATTTTATAATGTTGCAAACATCATAGGAACGTTTCAGAAAAACTAGATGAATTCTCCAACTAAAAATGTTTCAGGAAAAACAATCCATGCACAATGTGTAAATAATGTTTTTTTGCTAACGTTTCGAGAACATTGCTAAATACCAGATAACTTTGAAAGAACCTTCTGTTAATGTTAATGGAACAATTTTTGTTCTTAACTTTGAGAGAACCTTGCCGGAACATTATCCAAAGTTCTGAGAACGTTATACATTATTTTGTAAAAAAAAAACGAACAGCACGACAGAACAAGGTCACACTGACCAACCGAGGACCGTGCTGATATATGGCCTGCCCTTACAAACACGGCAATAAAGATTTGGGTGTTTGAATGAATCACGCATTCAAACGACGCTTCATTACTGGAGCTATTAGTCTCCCGGAGGAACCGATACTTCATGGCCACACATCAACCTTGGAGCTCTTGGGATCCAATGGGCAGAGTCAGAAATACGGCTGTACGCCCGCGCTGACCTAGCACCATACCGACTGTTTCGTCCACACCTTCGTACTGGCGAATTTGCAGGTATTCGTGCAACCATCCATCTATTTCTTTCAGGATAAAATGAATTTCCACAGATTCAAATTCACCGGCTCAGCTGTTGATTGAGCTGCCGGCAGTTTTACAGCACAACCTCAACCTTCGGTAAACATCGCAGTAAATAAAAACAAACTGTGCCACACCGGAGCTTCTCTCCTTGGACTCAAAGCCAAGTTTTCGTATTGATGCCTCACCTCCATCCATCACCCCAACAGACGGCTCCTTTATTGACCTCAGAGAGCCACTGAATGACAGAGTCCGTTCCTGATAGATAATATCACCGGCTGATAGATTCCAGCCAGCTCTCATTCATCAGAAAGGCCCTGCTGTATTAGTCGAGCGCTTCACCAAGCCAGACATGCAGTTAGTGCCAGATTTCCACTGTAAATCCAGTCACGTCCCGCATTCGATTACAGTCAGAGGAGAGGACGGCAGAGAAACCCCACTCGTGCGCAGTCGTTCTCAGATTGAGGGTCCGCCGGCAGATGCCTAAATACCAAATCCAGCTTGATCTCCCTCAGTCACTAAATGATTCTTGAGGTTTATGTGTTGCTCTCTGTGTGTCCGAGAGTTGCTGTATTCAGACAGAATTCATTTTCTAAAAAAATGCTATTTCAGTTGGTGGTGAGTTGGGATCAGGATCTCTGTATAGTTATACGTGGGTAAGGGCACTACACAAGTCACTTTGAAATAAGTCCCATATGTGATTACAATGACACAACTTTAAGCAATGGAATTGTCACGTTAACCGTCACCTGCTTTTTGATCATAGATCTGAACTTAAAGGGTTAGTTCACCCAAAAATGAAAATTAAGTCATTAATTACTCACCCCCATGCTGTACCAACCCCGTAAGGCCTTCATTCGTCTTCGGAACACAAATGAAGAAATCGCAAGAAATAGCTTGAAGTCTCGTTTCAGGCCTACAAGGAAGAAAAGGAATAGTCGAATAAAGTCGTTATTTTTGTTTGTTTTTTCGCACAAAAAGTATTCTCGTCGCTTGATAAACTTATAGTTGAGCCACTGTTGTGACATGGAATATTTAAACATTTTCTTTAATGACTTTCTGGGCCGTCCGGTGTCATTCCCTTAGGGAGCCTATGTAGCAGTCATAAACCTCTCAGATTTAATCATAAATATCTTCATTTGTGTTCCGAAGACGAACGAAGGCCTTACGGGGTTGGTACAGCATGGGGGTGAGTAATTAATGACTTAATTTTCATTTTTGGGTGAACTAACCCTTTAAGAGGCTATAATTCATGAATCTGTTGGACTACAGACCTAAGGTTGGTCTCTTTTTACAGAAGTGATAATAAAAGTGTAAAAGTGTTATAGAAGTTTACAGTAAAGCAAATATATTGAACTAAAACAATTTTTACAAAATAGTTTGAACTTTTAAAATTTTCGTGGTCATACAATGTCCATGTTCAAAAAGGTTTTACAGGATGAATTTTGAGTGTTTACATTTTCTAATGATGTGCTAGGGAATATGTGATAAGGGAAAAAGACAATAAAAATGCCTGCGAAGTGTACCGCTACCTACAGTTTACTGGCTATGGTGAGTGGTCATTTTGGGTTCTTGCATTTACCTGACCACCTTAGGGAAAACTAGTCCAAATAGCACTTATGAAAGGATAGGATTTGCTCTTGGACTCCCAATAAAAATGTGCGTCTCTTGAGATTTTTTCTCAAAACAAAGTTTTTACGAAAACACGACTAGGGCTGTGTCCATTCAAAACTATTTGGAGATACTGTGATACTATTCATTTGGATCCTGAATTCTTCCATAACAATAAAATACAGTAACACTTTACTTGAAGGGGTGTGCATAAGACTGACATGACACCTTCATAATCATGACATGACACATGTCATGAATATAAAGGAGATTTCATGGATGTTTATGACAACTGTCATTAAGTGTCATTCGCTCAATTATGACATTTTTAATGCAAATATGACATTGTTTGAGATGTCTTGGTAATGACACCTTGACATAAACCAATACATCATAACCTGTCAGGGTCTTGGTAATGACAACTTGACATTACTAAGACAACACAACCTGTCATAAACATGTCATAAACATGACATATTCATTATCAAACTTAATAAACCACTTAGCTTTATGGGTTAACATTACATTAAACTGTCAGGCGGTTGGTTTTGTCATTGGCTGTCATGAGGCCATTATAAAATTTAATGACAAATTCAATTTGTACCACTGTAGTTGAGGTCAAGAAAAATATTCATGACACAGTTCATGACCTCATGACAGCCAATGTCAAAACCAACCACATGACAGTTTAATGTAATGTTAACCCATAAAGCTAAGTGGTTTCTCAAGTTTGATAATTAATCTGCTATGTCATGTTTATGACATAATTATGACAATTTATGTTGTCTTGGTAATGTCAAGTTGCCATTACCAAGACACTGACAGGTTATGATGTATTGGTGTTTGTCAAGTTGTCATAACAAAGACATCTCAAACAATGTCATATTTGCATTAAAAATGCCATAAACATGCATAAAACCTCCTTCATATTCATGATATGTGTCATGTCATGACTATGAAGGTGTCAAGTCAGTCTTATGCACACCCCTTCAAGTAAAGAGTTACCGAAAAGACTCCTATTCTTATTATACACTAGTTTGCTTCTTGAGTAAGATACCGATTATACAAAATAAAGTGTGAAAAAAGACTGAAACGGCCACCCTGGTGTCGACTAGAGGCTTGTGTTGATGTTAGGGGTACCATTTCATTTTGTGGAAAAAGTGGAAAAAGTGCAATGGATGTATTTCTGCAGGTTGTGACTTTGGCACCAAATTTTGAAGCAGTAACCAACATTTTCTACCTTAGTGGTTTAATATCATATTGTCGGTAGTTGTTAATGGCAGTAACCTGATGCAGCTGATATGAATGAGATGCGTCCGTGATCTGGCAGTAGGACAGGTGAGGCTGAAAGCACATCTTCCCACCGAGCTGCACCCACAGACAGTCTGTTGTTTTCACAGCGAGTTCTCGTGTCCCGAAGCGGTGGGCTGCACAGATTGTTTTTGGACGCTGCCAGGCGGGCGAGTTTTTGCAGAACACCTTTGCTGTGTGCTGGTGCCTGGGGGGCAGAGCTTCAGCTGTTGGAATGAGAAGTCCTTCAATCTGTTTAATGATGCATTGGAAACACTCTCTCTAACACACACACACACACACACACACACACACCGGTGCCTGTCGAGCTCTTGAATGTGTGATTTGATAGCAGTATTTTTCTTAGTTTAGAATCTTCGTATTAACTGGGTCAGGACTACCACTTGTCAGCTATCAGAACATATAAAAGTCTTGTTCAATAAATCCACAAATTAACTCTGCTGCGCCCAACAGGCCACCAGTGGTACTGACATTCTAACACTGCATCTGGCATTCATTCATATTTGAGCTTTGGAATTGTAACTTTCACTCTTTTTAGTTTTAAACTCTTTCCTCTTTAAGCCACAGCTAATAATGTGTTTGGAAACACCCTTGTCCTGTAACAGCCGCCCAACTGTTACAAATTCATTATAATGATGATTATTGTGTGGAGCTTTGTGAGTCAGTTCATTTAGAGCTTCATACATGACAATCTGTTTTTTTTTTTGTAACAATTACATACATGATCTGAAATATGTTGAATGATTTATAGTAGGTTTTTTGTGCTTATAACTGATTTGTATAGTTTTATAAACAGCAGTTGTCTTATCCGTGTAACTCAGTTTGAGTTTATGGGTGTTTGAGAGGGTCTGACCCCCATAAATGGCCCCAATTGTGTCCACCTGAGGAGGTACAGTAACCATAGCAACATTAGAAGGCTCCAATGCTTTTAATCACGATCTGTATTGAACGTATTGACATAACAGAACTATCATTATCTCTCTCTCTCTCTTTTTTAATGGATTTACATATCACAGAAATAAGTCTTTAAGAAGGATTGCAGATGAAGGTGTCGTTTTTTGTTGTTGTTGCATGGCGCGAGGAAAGACCATTTGCAATCCTTTATTTAACCTCCTTTAAAAAATTAACTAACTAAATTGATTAGCACTGTTTCTTTTAGAAATTCCTTTATTTAACTTTGTTAAATGAATGAAGGATTGAATAAATGAATGAATAAACAAGCAGTATTTGTTTAATAAATTCCTTTATTTAACTTAAATAAGCAGTTTTTCTTATTTAACTTAAATAAGCAGTTTTTCTTTAAAGCAGCACTCAGTAGGAATTCCGTTTTTGTCAAACGGCGATCCCTAGAGTCGCTGTGGAGTACTTGTACTGTCGTGAATAGCACTCACGCAGAGTTGGCTCGCACTCACGGCCGGATCCCCTCCCCCTGTACACCGGTACCTGTTCAGTAGGATTGACGCTGTAACGAGTGGAAATAAGGTGTGGCCCCTTTAAGAGCTGCGCGCGCCCAACATCACATGTATACGGCGCCGGGTTATTTCTGTTTGATGCTCATTTTATCATAATTTTATCAGATCTGTTTTTTGCCGTAAAGCAATTCGTTACCTCGCGAGACCTGATATCACACGATACTTCCAAACACTGAGGCCGGCGGCCCGCCGGCCCAAAGTTGCAAGGGTGGTTTTGCGGCTCACAGGCACCAGGGGGGTGCGAGACGACCACCATTCAACACGAAATCAGTAATATAAACATTACAATGACTCCAAAGCTGTTCAGTTAAGGTAAAAAAGTTACTTAGTTCACCTTTAAAAAAATATTTCAATCAATCAATCAATCAATCAATCAATCAATCAATCAATCAATCAATCAATCCGTCAATCAATCAGTCAACCAATCACTGCTTGTAATGCATAGGAAGTAAAAAAAAAAAGAAAAGAAAAAAGTTTGGGTGTCTTAAAAGTATGCCAAACAGTCTAATTATCATATGCTTAGTAACAACACATTTTTTTTAAATCCAGAACCAAATAAACGGGAATAGAGGAGGTAACCATAGCAATAGCAGACTGTTCCAGAATTTTCTGTTATGATTCGTTTTGGCAAAATACATTATATGCACGTATTTAAAAATGTATATTATTTAAATGTATTTATATATTATATATGTACACAAAAACTTTGGCTATTTGTTTAAAAAAATTGGGCTTGATGGACGAAAAAAGTGCATTTCGTTGCCCAAATATTACAGCCATAAATTATATTAGACGATTTAACCGCCCTTGTCCTGTAAACAGTTCATCAGAGAAGAGATGTTGCCACAAGATGGAGGGGAAGTTATTTTGATTAAAGTTTATGAGGCACATGATTTTTATTTATTTTAGATTATTTATTTATTTGTAAAATAATGATGTACCCTACATGGATACATTATTTATAATAAACACTGCAGTATCCCATTAAAAAAAAAAAATTTTTTTTTTAATAAAGTATTGTCTTATGTCATGGTGACTTTAAAGCTTCGCTCGTGCGCCCGGACTCGGTGCGGGCGGGTGACGTCACTCCCTGCTCCGTCCCTCTCCAGTGCTGCTCGGGCTCGAGCGCGCAGTCTCGCCGCACGCGCCTTTCGGACGGCACGCGCTCTCCCCTTCTCTCCGCGCGCTCCGCGATGATCCGCTCGCACTGCTCCGATCACAGCCGACGCGCGTCACAAGCGCTGTGAGGAGCTCGTAGAGGAGAACCATATACTTGTATGTGTGATAAACTCCGTGGCGCGCGGAAGAACTGACAGAAAAGACCGAAAAGAGAAACGCTCGCGCTCCGTTCAAATACGCAGCGGCGTTTGGATTATCACTGGATGTGAATAAACTCTTTTCAACTGAACTCCCACAACACCATGATGAGGAAGATGATGGTGAGCAGGTACGACATTTAACGCGTTCTCAACTGATTTGGGGCTTTTTGCAACATTACAAATCACAACAGAAGTGTGTGTGTGTGTGTGTGTGTGTGTATGTGTGTGTATGTATGTGTATGACTACATGTGTGTATAACAGTAGTGTATAACAGTACATAAAGTGTTAAGGACAGTGTGAGAGTATATATGAGGCATTTAAGAGGTCGATGTCACATGTAAGTAGTGAATGAGATGATTTTCTGTGATCGTAAATACTATAGGACAGTATAATTAGGATTATATTAATTATGTCTGTAAGTATGATATTTTTTTGCCATATATATACACACACACACACACACACACATATATATATATATATATATATATATATATATATATATATATATATATATATATACATTTTGTAAAGCCTCCTGTTGCTGCTAGATTAAATGCTCATCATGTTTCTCATGTCAGATTACACAAATCACAAAGGTTTGAGCACTTTGACCAGAATACAGACTGATGCGACTTTGGTTATTTGTCAGATTGAGGTTTTTCTTCATCATCATGTTGTCGCTGATGGTTGTGAGGCTTTTCCTTAATAGTTTTAGAATGTTATTTTATATTCAGTCTAAGCTCTGCTTTATCAGTCTTAATCATATAACCCCCCCCCCCCCCCCCTGTTCTCTTTCTTTTTTTTTCTATTTTGGTTTTGCCTCAAAACATCCAAACTTTACATTAAGTTTCTACCAAAAATCGACAAAGGAAGCAGCTAAAACCCCTGAACTCTGAGATAACGTTTGACATGGTTATAATAAGTGCCTAACTGTCTGTCTCTCTGTGTGTTTTCTCACTCTGCTCGTGTGTGGCCGCTAGGGGCCCCTGAACTGAGGAAATGAATTGAGCGTTAATGTCATCAGGAGCGAGTGCCGCCCGTCAGTAAAAGGGTTAAAAGGGGCCGATAAAGGGGCGAGTCAGTGAGGTGATGAAAATGAGCCCAAAGTGCCCTGTGTGTGTGTGTGTGTTCTGCAGTCGATCAGCACTTACAGTCCATTGGGTCCAGATATCTCTTGTGTGTGTGTGTGTGTGTTTCATACACACATGCCCAAACAATCAGTGCTTGCCACTGCAGTCCGACATCCCACAATTAACGCTGTGGAAACGCCTTCGATTTCCAATCCGGCTGCAGCTACCAGGCAAAAAAACGTTTGTGACTGAAGACAAAATAATTTGCTGGTTGGAGCAGAGTTTGTGTGTGCTGGGGTGAAGCTCCGGAGCAGATATGACGCCCGAGCACTGCATATTTGGCTGAAATGCGATACAGTCAAGCCCCAAACACACACACACATGTGGTTAGACGGCTGGTGTATGTTGTGTGTCGCTTGTGGCATTGAAACTAGGAAACGTTTGCCATCGGAAATTATAAGGAACATCTCGAGTTGAAGACTAATTTCTTCCAGAACACAGATATTGCAGATCGTGCTCGTTTTTTTCCCAGTCCGTCAGTCTCTCGTCCAGGTTATTTTTCCCACAGACTCTCTGTGACCTCTGCGGGAAGACTGAATTTGGCTGAGAAGGAAATTTTCCTCAGGTTCCTGATTGCTGCGATGACATTCCAAACATGATGGAAAAACAGAAAGGCAATGAAAGAATGAAGTGGGGGGAAAGAGGAATGTTTTCAAAGTCCATGACTAGATCTTCTGGAATGTCAAGGTTTCTGAAAGAAAAAAAAATCCACATGAGAGAGACTGAGAGAACGAAATCTATATAAAAAAAACAAGTCTACAATTATGGGGCGCCGACTTGTTTGAATAAATGAACAGAGTGCCAGAACCTCTGGGAATGATCGGGCCTGTAATCTGCCAAACGATCACAGCCAAAAACCGACCGCTCACTTCGGACTTCAGACCCGCACGACCCTGAGAAAGATCCAATGCGATCGAATTAGAGTTCAGCACTTTCTATGGGGTGTACAGTGAAGTATAATAATCATAATAATCATAACAGCAAGAAATGCTGTTTTTTTCGTCATCAAATGCTCTGTGACAGGAGGCATTTAACCTTCAGCACACAAAATATGAGACTTTTTATTTGAGACCTTGTTACCAAAATGTGGGAAATAAATACAGTTTTGTGGTAAATGCAGTAAACATGAAATAAAATGCAGAATGGGTGACAATGTTGCTAGAAACACAGGACTGCAGTTTATTTTAAATGAATCCATCACTCAGTACGGGTTAGTTAATTTGAGAACAGATGTTGACTTAGTAAAGCAGAGGTGCTGGGGATACAGATGTGTGTAAAACTAGCTACGCTCCATGGTTATTTTGTTATTTTGGAAAAGTTTATCAAGCAAATCTAACAATAATGGGATCCATTTAAAAATAACAATATTAGAGGCAAACAAATATTTATGAAAGTAACTCATGAGTTAATTTTATTGTTTTCATATTGTATTTATAAATTCTGTTCATTGAGAGCGAATACAATTTTTGACACAATCAGAATTATTTATCTCAGTTAGCTCATTCACACAAGTTTAATGCAAGGTTTTTGTTCTGTGGGATGTGACAAACAATTCAGTAAATGAGAGAAACACTTTAACAGTTTTACACATTTCAGACTTTCAGTCATAAACAGCTGTTTTCTTCTATTCCTTGTGTAGAAGAAAAATGCAAGTTTCTGTGTCAATTATCACAACGGCTTCCTCACAAAGGCTTTAACAATTCCAGTTCTCACCGATTTGCTTTCTTTTCAGTTTCTGTCTGTATAAAAAATGAGGCGTTTATTCCACATACGAATACCATGATTACTAATGACATCAAGTCGGCCAGTTTATAATTGCTCATTCTCAGTGAAACTCCAGATAAAGGCATCAGGAGAGAAGGGTGTATGGACGGTTATTATGGCTCCTATAAATCCTGTTTATTGGGATGAGAGCCGATGAAAGAGACACGGTGTGACGTAGGAGAAAGCGGAGGACAATGAAGAACGAACCACTCTCACTACACTGGTTAAAGTGCACAAGAACTGTGAACGCCCACTTTTACAGCACAGTCTCTCGATAGATATCACAAAACATTTAATCAAAAAACAAATCAGAAACAAAAAGATTTTGTATTTATTTATTTTATTTTTATAAACTATACAGTCCCATAGGCCAGGGCTACATAATATATATATATTTTTAAATAACTTGCATAGGATATTAAATATAAATGTGAAAATGACTGAAAATAACATTTTTGGAGTGCAAAACCATTCTTGTAATGCTTAATGATTTGGGGAAGAATTTAATTGAGATTTTTGTGTTCAAAATTGGGATTGCGACATTGACATGATACACATGTAACATCTCATATTGCTTCGGCTTAGACATCCAGGCAGAAAAAAGACCAAAAAGAAATGTGGCACAGGCACAGCCTTATTTAGTGCAGTTTGAAACTATTGACTTGTAGTCATTGACACTAATATAAGTATTTTTTTGACTGTTCGACTCAATTATGTTATTCATGACGTTTTATGAAGTGGGTGGAGGGTCCTGAGCTCATTTGCTGCAGTTTCAATTTCCATGGTAACAACGACTTCTCTGATTGGTGGGACTTTATTGAGGATTATAGGTAGTGTAGTTCTTAAGCTGTATATGATCAGTGAACAGTATCTGGGGAGGTTTAAATATTATTGTAAAAAATCCATTTCTCTGTGAAGAAAATAAGCAGCTTTTTACTTGCGACTCTTGCTCTCTATTTTGGTGTATCTTGGTTTTTCATTTACTGCTAAATATTCCCTCCTTATTCATCCTGGTCAGGTCAGGATGGGACAGATAGTCTTCCTCTATTGATCTGTCATCTCTTACTGGTGTTGAATGGTTGGTTGGGTGAAGATGAGAGATGAGAGCATCATCGTCAGTGTTGCATTTCAATGGCTATTATTAAAGAAACAACTCTTTTTTTTTTAGAATAATACTTTTATTCAGCAAGGACATATTAAATTATTCAAAAGTGACTGTAAAAGCATTTATAATGTTCCAAAAGATTTCTATTTCAAATAAATGCTGTTCTTTTGAACATTATATTTATCAAATCATCCTCAAAAATAAAATAAAAATCCTTGCAAAAAATAAAATAAAAAAATGAGATACTAAAAACATTTCCAGCATTGATAGTAATAAGAAATGTTACTTGAACAGCAAATCAGTATATTGCAATTATTTTTGAGTCATGTGATACTGAAGACTGGAGTAATGGTGGTGAATATTCAGATTCGACATCAGAGGAATAAATTACATTTTAAAATATATTCCCATAGAAAAGTTATTTGAAATTGTAATAATATTTCACACTATTTCCAAGCCAATGTCATTTCTATCACATCTCTACGGTGGCCCAGTAGTGCACAACACAACGAAATTTAAAAAGTAAACATAAGTTCACAACACAACGAAATTAAGCCACAACGAAATGAATCCACAACACAATGGAAATGAGCCACAACACAAGGAAAATATACAACACAACTAAATAAAGCCGCAACACAACGGAAATACTCCCGACCACTAGAGGGCTCTCGGAGCGCTGTAAAGTTAGTTTTCCTTACCGTTGTTCTATAAAGTCGGCAGTCTTAATATACCATGATTAGTTTATATTGACATATAATATACTTCAAAATCACCTACATAAATTATAGCTGCATATTTATACTCGAGAATGCTTTGACGCGATACCACAGCGCGTGATCCCCAAGGGAACGTCTGGCAATTCCACCAAGTGGTTAAAACGTATAATTTATTATAATATAATTTGATAAATAAAAATAAAAACCATTTGTTGAATTACAGAATTACAGGAAGATATTGGCACAATTTCACCTGTAATAAGTCAGTCTGGTCACTAGGAACCTACCACAAGCTTTGGGACATGAACAAAAAAAAACCTTTAGGTTAATTACAGTGTCTAATGTTTTTATAAAAAAAAAATTGTGTACTGTGCATACAGGGAGCTATTGGCACATTTCACCTGTTGTAAGTCAGTCTGGTTAATAGGAACTACAACCTTTGAAACATGATAAAATACTTTTTTTAATTATATTACAGAAATTTCCTAAAAAAAAACTGTTTACTGTAAATACATAAAGGGAGGTATTGGAAAAAAGTCAGCTTTAGTAAGTCAGTCTACTACCAATACAATCAAGCTTCGGATTTTGGACATGTCTGTTTTTGAATGTTAAAAGTCATTTTAATTAATACAAATTATACGTTTTAACAACTTAAAGGAATTGACAGACGTTCCATTAGGGATCATGCGCTGTGGTAGCGTGTCAAAGTATTCTAGAGTATAAATATGCAGCTAATGCAATGGTGATTTTGAATGAATAAATGTCGATATACAATCTTTAGCCACATACTGTTAAAGGCACTGAAAACAGGTGTTTTTGACCAGGTAAAATAAGTGTTTTCTTACAATACTAATGATAATTTTTAATTAAAGTATATTACAAACTTTTAATTTAGACCCTAAAGAATCATATTAGCTTGTACAAAAATGGCATTATATGACCCCTTTAAGGTACAATTCTTGCATAGTGTGCCTTTAAAACTAATCGTGGTATATTTTTTAGGCTGCCGAGTGCCGACTCAATAGAACAGTGGTATTGAAAACTAGCTTTACAGCGCTCCGAGAGCCCTCTAGTGGTCGGGTGCATTTCCGTTGTGTTGCGGTTTTTTAGTTGTGTTGTACATTTTCCCTTGTGTTGTGGCTCATTTCTGTTGTGTTGTGGCTCATTTCCATTGTGTTGTGGATTCATTTCGTTGTGCTGTGGCTTATTTTCGTTGTGTTGTGAACTTATGTTTGCCTTTTAAATTTCATTGTGTTGTGCTGTACTGGGCCACCGCACATCTCAAAGGACATCATAAATCACAAAAATCTGACATAAATCAGACAAGAATCTAAAAATAGTTTCAAACATGATTAATATTTTATGATGAAATTTATATTTTAAGAAAGTCTTGACAAGGCTTTTTAAAAGTAGCTAAACTAAATGATGAGTACATGTCAATTTTTTCAAGACAAATTTTAATGTGTTCTTAATGTTCTTCATATAAAAATACACTTGTAAAAATTTAAAATTCTACATTATGGCAAATGTAATGCCCAACAACAAATATTTTAACAAAATGTATATTTTAGTCAGAATTATTGCATTCAATGGAAATATTTGCATGACCTTCTAACATTTACAGATGGAGATTATACCTGTAAATGGAGAAAGCTGCATTCAACTATATGATTTTACTATATCTTCTTGCGAGTTATTTTGAAGCCCTAATATAAAGCATGTCTCAAGTTTAGGACAAATTTGATTGTGCATTTTCTGTGCAGCAGCTCACTGTGTGTCCTCAGCTATTTTTCAGGTGCACTATATTTGCATTTAAGTGTTAAAGGTACAATGTGTAGGATTTTTGCAATAAAATATCTAGGGCTGTTTTCGACTAAGGATTTTCATAGTCGGATCTGATTCGTTAGATTTTACCGTAGTCGACTGATAGTCGAACCTTTTTTTTTTTTTTTTTAGATAGCAGATAAACAGCTGTTCGTCTGTTATAGGACAACTCGCTCTACGTTTATTTAAAATGAACAGCAAGACAACTAGAAGTGAATGTGCTTTCCATTAAATGAATCCTTAACAACAACAAAAAAAAAAACGTTGCAATGAACATGCTTTGTTTTAAATAAATCACACACAGTAAACAAAACCTTAACAATAAAACCTTTGCAATGAGCTTTGCAATTTAGACGCGCTTCTGCGTGCCGGTGCGGTGAGACGTATATGCTAGAGCAGATTCGGCTTGAAGTCGTTCATCCTCGGATGCGGTGTCGCGCGCACTGTTACAAAAAAAGCTGTGCACACGAGACAGCCAAGCGAAATGGGGTCTTGCCGGTCTTGCGCACCCAACGCGTCATTTTTTGCCGTGCGCACCTTCGCGCTCGTGCGGGCGCGTCGAGTATAAACAAGGCTTTACTCCGTGTCAGCACGCGCTCTGATCGGTAAAGGGGCACAGACCTCTCCCGAATCATCTCCAGCACTTAGCCTCCAAAGCACCACTAACTCTGCCTCCGTTTCCCTTGTAAGATATTAGTATTTAAACATTCTCTATGATAAACATTTTTTGTAAAAAATATTTTAATAGCACGGTTTTGGCGGTTATAGAGTTCTAATGAAAGTGTTCAACTATAACCGTCGGTCTCACGGTTATATAATAACCGTCACACCCCTATTGGTTACATAACACTTCCCTACTGGTTGACTTTGAGGTTCATAGTCGAATCAGACCTCTCCGAATCGAATCGTCGAATCCTCGACTATTAGTTGTCAGCCCTAAAAATATCCAAAAACCACTGGGCCAATGTTATTATTTATTATATATTAGTTGATTACTTACAATATCACAAATGTTTCCAACTATTTGTATATCGTGAGAAAATAGCGGTGTGAGCAGGGGTGAGGTAGTCGCCAGTCAATGGCGTCATATCCGCGTTACCCTCGGTTTCTGCTCGTACTGCCATGGCGACAGACATGGACAACTGAGTTATGCCTAGCAGTACGCACACGCAGTTGTTGTTTTGTTCAAACATTATGGACCATGGCAAGCAGACTTTTAGACAAAAAGAGGACTAAAACGAAGATCAACTTCTTTCGAGATGTATTTATTTAGTTCAACATGATGAAATGTTAGAATATAATCTGTATGTTATTTTAATGTTGATCTAGCTTACTGATAGTCTTATATAGCCAACAAATAACCTAATGCTCAAACTCAAATGCAGTTTAGTGTGATAGTGTAACTGTTAGAACAAGTCTAATGAACTGACCTGCTGTGTGAGTATTAATTCAGCACTTGCGTGTAGTTCGGTAGAATGAAATGTCCTTATTCCTTTATATCCGCGGGACTCGCATTGCGTGTGGCACTGATATCTGTCTCTCATTAGCAATCGCGCCCTGCTTCATACCACAGTCATGTTAAAAACATCAATGTATTCACTCATCCATAAAAGATCCATCAGCTTGACGACAAGATCCATAATTCCGCTTAATGCTTTGCGTCATCAATATACGCCTTTGCTATTGTAAGAGGTTAGCGACCCCTGGCGAAAAATCCTACATATTGTACCTTTAAACGGTATGCAATAATAACGTAGTGTAAATGGTTATATTTATAAAAATTATGAAATGGATGCTGCCTTATTGGGACAATAAAGCCCTTCCTACACCTAACCCTAACCCAATAAACACTTTATTAAACACACGTTTCAAATATTTTTCTAATTTTTATTGAAAATAAATGCCTTTCCAAACTGATATGTGAAGGGAGGGAGTAGAGCAAGTTCGGCGGATTTGAACTCGCGTCGATTTGCGTCAACTTTCTGCCACGAACACCATTGCCACTGTTAACAATCCAGCACATATATATATATATATATATATATATATATATATATATATATATATATATATATATATATATATATATATATATATGCATTTATAAGGGTTAGGGTTATACTGCTGGACTTAAATGACTTGAGTTGTATGTGGATGCATTATGAGTAGTTATTTAACTGAGATGCATGAAAAATACATGGGAATGAGATGGGAGACTATCCCAGTGAACAGCTTAGGTCGTACAGTGCTGAATACTGTAACACTTTTCATGAACTGGGAGAGACTGAGACGCTGGTTTAGATTTGGTGAGCTGTAAACTAGTGAAAGTGTCCAGAGGAAGCAGAACCTCAGAGCTGTCAAAGTCCACAAGAGCGGCCTCTGATATCAGAGGAAATACTGCAGAGCACACACAGCTGAAGTCAGAGCGCTTGACTGTGATTTATGTTTCTCATGGGAATCACGTCTCGCTGTGAAATGAGGAATGAGTTCCATTAGCAAACGCATGAACACCTTACACACTAACACCATGCCGACTCACACGCATGAACACTTGCACACGGATGCATGCATGAACGCTGCACATGTGCAGAAACCTCACACAAATGCATGCATCAGATATGACCTCAAATATCCATGCAATATTCAATGCGCAGCACACACACAGTTTGAGCATTTGCATGTTTCTGTCTCTCTTCATCATGAGCGATGGATGCTGAGCTGCTGTAAGAAGATTATGGTTGTGCAGAGAGAGACAGGCAGAAAAACACAGAAAAAAGACAGCAGTTAGTAAAGGGGGAGTTTTATGGCGCTCATAAAGAAATGTGTAGTTTCACTGAGTGTTCACAGTCAATTGATCTCTCACGAAATCTTCACTGCAGACCTGTATGTGTAGAGGTCATCTTAAAGGGATAGTTCACCCAATAAATGATCATTTGTCATCATTTATCATCATTAATAAAGTAAGTCTAAGTCTATTACTCGCACTCATGTCATTTCAAAATTGTATGACTTTATTTCTTCCATGCAACACAAAAGAAGTTATCCTGCGAAATGTTTTTTTTCCCCTTCATGCAGTGAAAGTCAATGGGGTCCAATGTTCTTTAATTCCCAACATTGTTCAACAAATTTCCTTTTGTGAAAAAGTCATACAGGTTCACTGTAACATATCGTCAGTAAATTACAGAATTATTGATGCAAGCTTCAAATATTGAATGCAATCAAATATGAGACAAATTCTGATGTAATGCAGCTCTAAAAAAGACAATAGTGTCATTATGCAGCTCAATTCAGTTCAATAACTGTACAAAGTTCATCAATATGAAATTATTTGTACTCATCAAAATATTTTAACCGATGTAAACTTTTATAAGTTATAAATTATCATAAGATTAGATCAAAGTTGTTGAAATGACTTGGACAGCCAATTTGAAAAACAAATAAATAAAATAAGGCAGCAACTGAACTGAAGTGAAATTCAGTGGGATTTTTTTTGCAATGTTTGGAACGATATGAAGATGAGTAAATGATGACAAAGATACTATGGGGGTGAACTATCCCTTTAATGCATCATAAACATTCATAATGCCTTGTAATACACATTGCAACACATGATATCTCACATGCATGTAATTATTTAAAGGTCTAGATTGTGAATATTCTATGACTTGCAATGTTTCTGCTGGCAATATAGAATGAATTAAAAATGAATGTCACTTTATCACTTTACTTTATTTGGACATTACGTTTTGCAAAGGTCATGTCAAAGACTAGTTTCACAATCAGATTCAGAACTAGTCTGTTGATTCATCCACACAATCTATTTTAAATATTATATAATAGGGGTGTGACGAGACGCTTATCTCACGAGACGAGAGGAGACACGAGATTAGGTTCACGAGAACGAGACGAGATTTTTGCACAATTTATCAGAAATCCTCAATGACAAAATTCATGACTGGAAAAATAGTATGCAGGTGCATTTTGCAATGTTTAACTAATAATCTTCTAATGCATGTCATTTCAGGTCTACTTTATGAGTATGAATGATCAAATGCATTAAAATAAAACAATATACAAGCACTGTAAAAGGTTTTTATTGACTGGCTTTTCTCCTGTATGATTTCAAATTAGTCTCTTCAGCCCTTACTGTACATTACGCGCTTTCAGAACTTTGATTGAGGCTGTGTGTAACCTCCTAACTGAACTCCTTGAAGTCTTAAGTGCAAACAATAAGTGCAAGTGCAACCATAATCAAAGTTAGCACACAGACTCTTTATAATTGTTTTTCAAATTGCTGTTTTATTTTGCACCGGCAGTTATAGGGTTAATGCGGTGAGTTCGGAAAAGGCCGGGTAGAGAGAAACGAGGCTGGTGGCTGGTGTGTTTGTCTCTACAGTTGTTCTTGCGTTCCGATTATAAGTTCAGAAACAGAGCCTTCCTTGTCTGTTGTCCTTAAGACATTATTACACTACTCTCTCAATATTCGAAGTGCAAACAGAGACCATAGCCGCAAATAAACAGTCCAGAGATGGGTATTGGGAGACGGACTATTGTATGTATGCGGCCTAATTTGTGCGCAATGCACATCAGGGAGCTTTTGTTTTACTTTCACTTTCGTGATCGCGCGTACTCTGTGTATAGGGATCAGCGGTGCTGAGCGTGCATTCTACAAGATAAGACATTTATCAGATGTTTAGTCTATGTTGCGCAACGAATCCTCCGCCATCGTCACGCGATCAGTGAACTGTGATTCGTGCTGCACTGATTGCAACGGCAACTCGTGGGTGAGCAGAGCAGACTTTTACATTAGTTTATGGTTTTAATTTTTTTATAAAAACAGCAAAACGGTAGTTTAGGCGAATATGAGTGTCGCGGTGGAATATTCTATGGTAATCTCACCCTCACGCTCAGTCATGGCGATATCGCGAGACAGCTTTTCACTCGACGGGAAATCTCGTCATGTTTTAGTCTCGCGAGATCTCGTGGCACGAGATCTCGTCACACCCCTATTATATAAGTGTGGACATTTTGTCCGATAGGGTTCGGGTACTGGTGGGTAAGGTCAGGGTCTGGAGCTAGAGATTGCATTGTGTCAATCAATGTCCTCACAAAGAAAGGTGTTTGTGTGTGGTCCTGGTAAACCCTATATTGTGGAGACAAAATGTCCCATCAAGGATGGCAATACCAGAAATCTGTCTTGTGGGGAAATTTGTTTGGTCCGCATGAGGAAAACAGCTTAAATACTGTAAATCATACAGAATGATGTTTTGTGGTCATATGTGTTTTAATACAACTCTTATGTATAATCATGTGTAACATGATGGTTTAATAGCAACAGTGATTGGAGTCTCTCGAGGGATTGTAAAATACACACACACACACACACACACACACACAGTTTTTTCTTGTAAGCTCTGCAGCAGTTTATTTGATGGATTATTGTGGGATTATGGAGGAAATGAGGATACAGGAACTGTAATCCAGACGAAACGTCAAAGCATCAAACTCTGGCGAGCGGAGAAGACAGAAAGAGAGCGTGCATTGTGTGTGTGTGTGTGTGTGTGTGTGCAGTGTGACATTCATTAGTTTGTCTCTCATCTGTGACATTATTAGGGTGTACGATTTTTATATCGGTGACTATAGCTAATATACAGTAGTGATTATTTACGAAACTGAATTGTGAACTTATCCTTTGAGTTAATGGACTACAATCCCATTAAGCACTGCAAATGATGTAAAAAAAAAAAAAAAAAATTATTGCAAATCAGATTCAGTTGACAAGAAAGCTGTAAAAATCATCAGATATGAGAGGGCTGATGTTAGTTAATCAGTTCTTGTGCACATGTTTGACTTGTATGAAACTCGCACAATTAATACCAGTGGAATTTTGTGTTTTGTGGTTCTGTAAGTGTCTTTGACCTCAGATGATTCAGCATGCTCAGAGCTGGGTGAGCTTGTCTGTGTTTCATTAGCAGTGCGTTGAGTGATCCTAACTGCATGGAATCAGAGCCACTGAACATTCATATTCAGACAGGGATGAGAGTGAAATATATGGGCTGTAATCAGCAGCCGGAACGCATCCCAGCGGAGTCATTCTCCCAACAGATGGAATAGCCTGCGGGAATTTTCCAGAAATCTCCAACATTCCAGAAAGCGTCATTTAGAGCTCAATTCATCACGACACACACGCACTGACTTCACTTCATTTAGGCTACCTGCTCGCAGTGTTTATAGAGCAGTTTAGTGATCGGATCGAGAGAGATGACAGACTTTATATCATCATGAATTTAGCTTAAAATGTATATGAATAAGAGGAAGTGAATATTTTTTAGACGCTTCTACTGGTAAATGTTCAGTGCCGTCTCTCTCAGTATGAGCTGAAATCCCTGGTTAAAAAAAGAATCACACTTTAGCAGACTTTTAAAAAGAGTGCTTAAAACAGAAATACTTTAAAATAATATACTTCCGTGTGAACTGAATGTAATGACTTCAGATCCTTAATTGCATGTTGATTGTAATTTAAAATAAAATTACAAAGTTAATAAAGTTAAATTTAGTGTAATTGTATATAGTGTGATTTTTATTTTTTGACCCACTTAAGTATGACTGAAGTAAATGTTTAAATGTAATTTCATAATTACTTCTATATTGTCTTTTAAATATGGTGAAAGCATGCTGCTGAAAAGCATTTATGGTAAACTAAAATATACTTGATGTCATGTATTTAAATATATTTGCAATGATCACTTTGCAATTTAGTACATTTGAAACATATTAACTTTAAACATTATATCCAATAAGAGTTCAAATGTTTGATGCTACCACATCAAAATAAGTGTACTTTAAAGCATGTCAAAATATTAAGAAACAGTCATGAAAGTGTGCTCTCTTTATGTTTTGTATTTTATTTCATTCATGTTATATTATCTGCAAGTACAGTTAAAAAAAAAAAAAAAAACTTTTAAGATTTGAATTACTTTACGAGTGCACATTCAGTTTAAGTGCATTTTTCACAAAGGGTAGCATGCAAATCCTAATAGTTATGCAATAAATATTCTTTAAACCTTTATTTGTCTTGTTTTTAAATGCAGAATGATTTTAAGAGTAGTAATAATAGCATGCTGTAAAGTACAACTAGTGCAGAATGCTAATAAACACATTAAAGGAATAGTATGACTTAATACTGTAACTTTTATAACTTTAATGTCAGATTCCATGACGTCGATTCCCATAGAAAATCTAATTAAAGTCTGATGTTGTTGTTAATGTTATTATTTTAATGTTTATGCAATGCAAAAAAAAAAAAACATAGTGCCGCTAATTTATTTCTTGTTTTTTTGGTTTCCGACATAAAACTTGGTGAAATGGTTGCAGTGTGTGTATCAGTACTTGAACATTTCCAGCATATTTTAACAATACTGTGATAATATTAATATTGAGAACTGTGATTATTTTGGTCACTGTAATCATAATATACAATTTTCATACTGTTTAATTTCTAGTCTTACTGCTCAGAAAGTCTCTTTCTCGAGAATCTGGACTGACACACTGACCACCAGCAGCACTAGAGCAACACAACAGCAGAGTGCCATATGAAACACGCACGCACACACACACACACACACACACACGCACGCACACACACACACACACACACACACACACTTGTGGTGAGTACCAAGAAAGCATTTCACACAATCCTCTGAAGCATTATATCCAAGACTAACCTGGGAGTTTCCCTTGTTCATCTCTAAGCGTTCAGTCTAATGAAACACAAGGAAATCGTGTGATCTCATTCGATTCTCTTATTTTGTTGAGTTTCCTGATGTTTCTCCTCTAGAGTTCCAGATGAGACCTAAACAGTATCTCAAATTGCTGGAAAAATCAGAAATTTCAGTGTGAACTAGAGTATTTCTCATCACATCCACATTAAGAGATATGGTGACCTGCCTTGACCTTTGATTGGGAGAAATGTGAGAGAAACAAGCAGTTTGGAGTTTTTTGGAGATGTAGATGTAGGGCGAGAAACTATCAGTTGAGTTCCTGTCAGTCTTTCACTCGCTGGGCTCGAGTCCACAGAACCGCAGGACTCTTTTCTGCAGTGGACGTGAGCTCACGACGCAGACCGCATCACAACCGGATCAATGCGAGAATGAATGAGCAAACGGACGAGGGATGTGCTTGAGATCTTTAATGTCCTTGGCATCGTCACATGCTGTGAAACTCTGCAAGACTTTCCTTTGACAGTCTGTAATTGTGTGTGTGTGTGTTTTCATGGCTACTCAATATTTCCCTCATTCTGCGCATCACTGTTGCCAGCGGAAATCAGGGTGGAAAAGACCCTGGCATCTGATTGGCTGCTGGGCCGTGTGCCAGTGATCACATGATCTCGGACTGTCATTCATGCAAATTCAGCTGGAACCTTCAACAGACTTCATCAACACTTTTTTGTAGATTGTTTCAGCCTTTTTTTAGATTTATTTTATTTTATGAAGTTCGATTTTGAAAATCTCACTGACACTAATGAAGCGCTTTTACAAACTTACACTAGTGTTCAAAAGTTAAGGGCTGGTTAGAAGTCTCTTCTGCTCATCAATGCTACATTTATATAATACAAATACAGCAATATTGTGAAATATTATTACAATTTAAAATAACTGTTCTATATGAATAAATTGTAAAATATAATTTATTCCTATGATGCAGTTGAATTTTCAGCATAATTTCTCCAGTCTTCAGTGTCACATGATCCTTCAGAAATCATTATGTTATGCTGATTTGCTGCACAATAAACATATCTTATTAATGTGAAAACAGTTGTGCTGCTTCATATTTTTGTGGAAACTGATTTCCGTGATGCTTTTTTAAATAGAAAGTTCAAAGAACAACATTTGAAATAGTAAAGACATTTTTAACATTATAATGTTTTGATTTCTGAGAGATTTATGTTACTTGTGATCAGTTTAATGCATCCTTGCTGAATAAAAATATACATTTATTAAAAAGCACAAACACATTTTTTGATTGGGTTTGTATATACTTGTATATAATTTGTAGGAACTCGCACAGATCTCTATCAGGGACCAACACTCAACCCATTTTTTTCTTTTTCTTTGCTTTCACACAGTCTTTTAACATGGATCTGTTTTCGGTCAGTTAACTGTTTTCACTGTTAAAGGCCTTTGGTGTCTTCTGATGAGGTTTCTTGTCCTGCTTATTTTTGAAAACACTTGAACCAAATACAGCGCCCCGAATAATTCGGTTCAACATGTCCTACAGGTTGCCTGCTGTGGGTACGCAAAATTAGCTGCCGCCGGGCAAACGCTTGCGTGTTTGTGTGTGTGTATTAAGCCATTGTAAATGTTTCAGATGTTTTTGTGACACTGATACTTGAACTCAAGCCACAAATAGACACACACACACACACACACACACACACACACACACGCTGAAATGCACAAGGTCACTTTCTAAATGATCATATTTTAAAGGAAAATGTGTGTGTTTGTGTTTAACTTTCGAAGCATATCTCCAGAAGTGTCACAAAACATACGTTTAGAACATAGTTTAATAAATCAAACTCTATTTTTGTATTTTGATGGTGGCTGTATTATGCAGACTGTATTTAAACCATATACTGCAGGCTATGATGTGCTTTTTAAGTTCAGTAGGTGTGTTTGTACGTGTCGTGTGTGCACGTGTGTGTATGTGTGATGTGTGACTTTTGACGTCCTCTCAGACATATATAATGGCACTCTGAAGAGGGGCATGTCTACAATAAGACAACATATCAATAACTGTGCAAGAACCAATCAGAGAGCAGCCAGGCAATCAGCTAACTTGTGACATCAGAATATAACATTTTTACATGACAGTCAGTCGGCCAATCTAACATATTCACAAACAGTTCTAGACACGTGAGTGAGTGAGTGAGTGAGTGTGTGTGTGTTTACCGAATGCTTGAAGTGAATCTGTTCACTGATCTATTATAGATTGCGTAGAGTTCAATTTGAATTACATTTTTCCACTTTCCATTTGTTTTCCTTTTCTTTCTGTGAGGTATCAAAGTTTAATTTTGATATTATTCTATCAGTCTAGCTTGGTTGTGATGGTTTAGTCATGGCCAAACAAAGGCAGACAACAGTAGGGAAAATGTTTGAAAACGGTGATTATTATATGTGCCGTTCTGTGACTCTGTTGACACATTAATCACACATTTGTGAAGAATCAATTTAAGTCAATGATGATGCTGATATTAGTTTTATAGACTTAAAACTCTCAGAACAACTACATCATGTGCAGTTAAATGTCCCTGAAAATCAAGACTCGTGGTTCAGTGAGTGAGCCAGATGTTGACTCCAGATAGATTCATTGAAAGATTCATCAGACTGATTCAGTCCTTATGAAAACGTATATTTCTTCTTTAAAAAAAAAAAAAATGCATTACATGGAGCAACTCAAGAGTAATTTCTCCATGATTTTGTACTGGTGGCGCTGTATGTTTATAGACGTGATGATTGTGTTATTTCATAGTTAAGGCTGCAAACTCACGACTCATTTCGGGGAACACTGGGTCATGTGATTTGTGGGACAATAGTGTGGATTTTATGTTTCCTCACAATCTTTCTTGTGGTTCCATGTTTGCATGTTTTATTTTGTTATGCAAAAAGTAGTGAAAAATGTCTATCTTTTTGAAGTTCAATTGAGTAATTATAGAAACCTGTGGGAAGACCCCTAAATAGATGAGATGGTGTGTGTGTGTTATCGGCAGGACTACAGAAATAGATGAGTGGCTCAAGTGGCACATTAACTGTCTCACACACTCAGTGAATTTTCTAGTTAAAGTAATACCAGCTGTTGTCTAGTTTTCGTTGACAGAAATACTTGAACGTGATTGTGTATTCTGCTGATTTCATATGTGAAGTTCATATTTTCCAGCTGGTTTACACGGATGATATTTAGTGTGAAGTGTGTGAATGATGTGTGATGGTCTTTTGCACATCCGTTACAATGATGAATGAATATCATCCATTTCCAGTAAAAGTGTTTATGATTTAGCTGTTGTCTGTCCCTGGTGAAATAGAAGTACACTTTAGCACACTTTTAAAATAGCTACTTATGGTCATAATATAGTCTACTTTAAAAGAATATACTTAAGAATGTAATCTGTTAAGCATTAAAGGATTAGTTCACTTCAGAATTAAGATTTCCTGATAATTTACTTTAACCACGTCATCCGAGATATTCAATGCTTTTGTTTCTTCAGTCGAAAAGAAGTTAAGGTTTTTGAGGGAAACATTCCTGGATTTTTCTCCATATAGTGAACTTCAACGGGAACCAACGGGTTGAAGGTCCAAATTACAGATTCAATGCAGCTTCAAAGGGCTCTACACGATCCCAGCCGAGGAAAAAGGGTCTTATCTAGGAAACGATCAGTCATTTTCAAAAAAACAAAAAAAAATTTAACCCTTTGTAACCACAAATGCTCGTCTTGCACTATAGCTCTGCGATGTGCCATGCATTACACGTTACTTATTGTTGATAAAAAAGAATGCATGAAGCTAGAATAAAACAGATTTTTTTTTTTAAAGCAGAGGATCTTTTCTTTCTTTTGATATATTGCATGTTCAGATATTAATACAACAAAATATTCTGGGAGCCATGACTTTTTGTAAAAATGACTAAATACTTTTTTTAAATAAATGCTGGCGGGGAAAGAGTTAAGTAAAATTGCTTGAATGTTTAAATTTGCAAGACTTAAAACTGCGTGCAAATAATGAACGTTAGAGATGATGCAACACTAGCCCCAATTGGCAAGTGACAGTTCCGTAAACTGTCCCGAAATGCGAGCAAAAGTCTTGTTTCACAGCATGCAGCTCTCTTGATAATTTTTTACTAATTTATTAATTAATTAATTGATTAATCCCGCTTTATAATCACGAAACCTTCGGGAACGTGTAAAAGTATGCGCAATGCCCTCATTCCCGGGCCAAAATTCTTCTTTTTATCAACATTACAGCGGTTTAACTTCTGGCTTTTAAGCCTGAATAAATTGGTCTAGTAAAGAAAATGTGTTGTCAGTATATTGTCAGTATATATAAAATACATATACATTCCTGTATATATATAAAAAATAAAAAATAAAAATGTATTAAAAATATGCTGTTAAAAATAGCATTGATAAACATCATGCAGTCGAAATCATGAGTGAGTTGTGCTTTAGGACACTGAGCTGTTTGAGCATGTGTTGAGACACACACACACAGTCTCTGAGGTCAGAGGTCAGCGCTGTGCTGTCAGTAGGTTCTGCAGCTCTTGTTAAATGTGTTTGTTTGTTATTGTTCACTAATTAACTTAAGGCCACAGTGAACTGCTGTAAAATCAGACAACAACAACAGATCAAACTCTCTCCGTCTGTCACATTTGCTGGTACTTTACTCTCTCTCTCTCTCTCTCTCTCTCTCTCTCTCTCTCTCTCTCTCTCTCTCTCTAACACACAGACAGACAGAGAGAGAGAGAGAGAGAGAGAGAGAGAGACTGATCTGAGGTCAGACGTTTGCATCCAGTAGCCTAGATAAACTGTGTTCAGTGAAGATCCAGTGATTTACAGGCTGTTCACATATCAGACATTCAATGATCTCGCATCATGCCACTGGATTCACCTGCTGTTGTTTGACATTCATCAGACTTATGTGGCATTTAATTCCCTTTCCATTCGACATTTGCATTTTTTGTTTGACCACTGCTAATTGCCGAAGGGCTGTTTGATGCTTTTGCTGGAAACGATGATTTGAGATGTTTTTGGTTTTTTTTCAGACTGAAATTATCCTTACCGAACTTTTGATATGTCTCCCTATTCAAACACACCTGATTTAACTCCTAAGCTCAGTAAAGACTCCAGGACCAGGGTTGGGAACCATTTTCTTTTTGAAAGAAAATACTTAGTGTTCTTGGCAGCTTTGTGAGAGTCACATTTAGGCTACAGTATAAATAAGGTAGGCTATGTTTGTATTGATGGTATGTATAAATGGTTGTTTGTATTTTCTGTTAAATTCCTTGTATAAATGTCTGAACTTTTGTCAGAAAGATTAATAATGAGTCAAAAAAGAGATATATCCACTTTATTCATCACCACACTGGGAATGGAAGATTGAGCACATTGCATTGTGGGATACAGTACGTCGCGCTCTGATATCTATGGCACATTCTGACAAATGCAGTATAGTCATCTGAGCATCAGTGAACAGACAATAACTCATGTAGTGTGCAAAGTACATACTGTGCATGTGTGTGTGTGTGTGTGTGTTAAATGAGGGGTAAATGAGGTCAGTTTTTTCACCAGTCTGCGGTCTGTGGACGTCCTCTCTCCAAAAACAATGTGAAGCAGACGAGAGAATAACACATCCAGAATTAGCTGCGATTTCTCCTCAGTAAATGTTTCCAGTTTCAAACGGGCTGCTGGTCTTTCTGACGTCAATCTCTACTTGGAGAAAACGGCCCAACTATGCTAAACACAAACATACGAGGCTGAGCGTTTCAGGTAAACGTGACAAAGTCTCTCTGAGAGTCTCTTAAGTGCTTTAATAAAAGAATAAGGTACGAATGAGATCCGTACAAGTGTGACGAGGGCGAGCCGTTTGGCTTTTGTTTACTGAATTGGGGCAAGATTTGCATGGCGTCAATAGAGCAAGCCTGCGTTTCAGACTCATTTGCTCAGGAAATGTAAAGCCGAACAGAAGCGGCAACAATGGCTCTTCTGCGAGAGACAAAAGAGAACCTGAAAGGCAATATATCATACGCCGTACAGAGCATTTCTAAACAAAACGCAGTTCATTAATTTAGCGTGTTCACTCTTGCTGACAGGAAAGACGTAGTGCTGCTGTGCTGCCAGTGAATCAAAAGTTTCAGCTCGCCTCGCTCCCTTTCCTCTTTCAAATAATCCTGATGCTAAAAGACACGATGAGAAATACATTTTAAAGATATTTACCAAACCCAAAGCTCTGCATTTCATGCTTGTCACGATCATTTTGTAATTCATATAATTTGAATGAAATTCCAGTGCGACTAGTAATAAGACAGAATATAATAATAATAATAAAAAAAAACTTAGCACTTCTAAAGGGGAACAACAGTAATCTCACTGCATCATCTGTGTAATCGTTCACTGTGTGTGTGTGTGGTTCATGTATACCCAACTTTATGGGGACAAAATGCTCCCACAAAGATGGCAATATATGAAATCATTGTCCTTGTGGGGACATTTTTGGTCCCTATGAGACAAACTGCTTATAAATTAGGGCTGGGGTAAACAATTATTAATTAAACGATTAGTCTGTCGATTATTTTATCGATTAGTCGACTAATCTAACGACTAATTGAACGATTCTGTTTTGTAACATGGAAATTGCAGGAGTGCACATTCAATGCACAACAATTTTGATCTGGTTCTTACAGAGTATCTACACTGTAAAATGTTTGGTAGGCTACTCAAATGAGCCCTATCACACTTGAATGTGGTGCTCATTTTAATGTTTTCAGTGCTCATAAAAACATCCGGACTGATTTTGGTTTTGTTGACGGGGGTGGGGTTTACATGCGCTTCATAAGGCACACACGCACATTTGCACACACACGCAGGGTCTCCCGCTCTTTCCCTCTCTGCCGCCCGCAACACGGTTTGGAGCTCGCGAGCTCTAGATTCCGGGAGATTTTAACTAATTTGCGGGCATCAGGGAGCCGCTATCAATATGCGGGAGACTTGGGATTTCATTTTCATTTTCTCTTTATTTGAAAGGGGACAGTGTACATTAATCAACATTGAAACAATGTAAATGTACCCGAGTTAGCTCAGAAGTGCTAATTTTCATCGGTAGTCCCCCAGCCGTGTGTAAAAAAGGCAACCTTAAAGATAACCACAGGTATAAAATCACAAAAATAAAATTACATACAACACATTATGGTTAAGAAATACAATTCATATAAAATAAATAAATATATAATGTTTAAGTGCACACAGAAAGCATTAGACCCCACAAGTTTGGCTCTCTACAAGTCATTTTTTTGCATTCTTTTTGAATGAATGCGTTGCGACGTTCGTCTGTTATAGGACAACTTAGTTTGAATAAACGAGCAGACACTGATTAGCTACTTGCTCTACGTTTATTTTAACAGCAAGACAACTAGAAGTGAATGTGCTTTCCATTAAATTAATCACACACAGTAAACAAATCCTTAACAAAAAAAAAAAAAAACATTGCAATGAACATGCTTTGTTTTAAATAAATCACACACAGTAAACAAAACCTTAACAAAAAAAAACAAAAAAACTTTGCAATGAACTGCAATTTAAGACGCGCAAACTGGGTGCCGGTGAGACGAGACGAGACGTACATGCTCGGGCAGATTCGGCTTGAAGTCGCCGCGCGCGCTGTTACAAAAAAAGCCGTGCACACAGCCAAGTGAAATGGGGTCTTGCGCACCCAACGCGTCATTTTTGCCGCGAGCATCTTCGCGCTCGTGCGGACGCGTCGAGTATAAACAAGGCTTTACTCCGTGTCAGCGCGCGCTCTGATCGGTAAAGGGGCGCACAGACCTCTCCCGAATCATCTCCTGCGAAGCACCACTAACTCCGCCTCCGTTTCCCTCGTAAGCTGATATTAGTATTTAAACATTCTCTATGATAAAAAATGTTTGTAAAAAATATTTTAATAAGACGGTTTTGGCGGTTATAGAGTTCTAAGGACGGTGTTCAACTATAACCGTCGGTCTCACGGTTATATAATATATAACCGTCATACCCCTAGCTACAGGCCTATTATAAATCATACAGAAT
The DNA here is from genome assembly GCA_030578255.1 of Tiaroga cobitis. Classification (NCBI taxonomy): domain Eukaryota; kingdom Metazoa; phylum Chordata; class Actinopteri; order Cypriniformes; family Leuciscidae; genus Tiaroga; species Tiaroga cobitis. The sequence continues at coordinate 52,578,513 of CM060597.1, forward strand.
TATGTTTTTTGGTAATGTAAAAATGCAGAAAGTTTTCTGTGAGAGTTGTGTTTAGGTTTATGGTTAGCACATAGAATATAGTTTGTACAATATGAAAATCATTATGTCTATGAAGTGTGTGCGATATTGACAAAAAATGATATCTCAATGTTTTTTCTGGGATTTTATTGATAACTATAATTAGACGTTATTTTGCTGAGTTTGTTTATTGTGTTGGTACCTTGGCAGGTTTAGGACTGCTGTGGACAGCTGACTCCCAAAGCTTTTGATATTCTTCATATTCTGTGCGATGGTCAGTTCGCAGCAGTGACAGAAATCATCTTTTCTAATAAGTTTAAATTGATTTTTACCTTTCATAATGGCTTTTTTTAACCTAATTAAATGCATGCATCATCTTTTGTGTCAAATTCTTACATTTAATCAATACATTCAATTAGAACAAGACTCAATAGGGCTGTTACCAATCATCTTTGCAATGCAGAGGAAACACAGAAGCTGCATCTGAATATTCATTTAGATGCATTGCACATACTGTTTAATGCAGATCAGAGGCAACATGAATGCATTTAACCTGCAGTTACAAATGCATACATAATGTTTTGATGTTTTAAACACAAAACGTTGAATATTGATATTAGAGATTTAGAAATGATTAAAACAAAATGAAAAGATACTTTAAATGTGAAATTTAAACTGCCAGTAGGTGGTAGCAAGTCACTGTTATTGAGTTAGTCATTGAGTTTCAACCGATTCATTCAAATGGCTGATTCATTCAGGAATTTATTGACTGTTTTAAAATCAATATCACATTTGTAATCGCGCAGTAAAAGTGTGCACTCTAAATGAGCAAGCACACTAGTCTAACCTAATAAGGCTACATCATGTAATACATGCACTCTCTAGGTGTGTTTTACTCGAAAAAGTGAGAGACATACTCAATATTGTCAACGTTAAAACAATAATCACAATATTATCATAGCCTGTCCCCATAAAACATGAAAACCCCACGTGTGTGTGTGTGTGTGTGTGTGTTTGTGCACCTGTGAGCGCATATGGGTTGTATGCACACAAATGTGTTTCTGCTTTGACTGTGAAATCGCCCACATGCGTGTCACCAGAGCCGAGCTGAACTTTGCTCAATGATGCTTGAGTTACTGGTTTATTGCTCTGCAACTATTGCGGTTTTATTTTATTTATTTATTTTCTTAGAAATAAATGAAGGATATTAATCAAATATAAATATTTATGCTAAATACCTACTATATATATTCCCCCCACCCACACACACACACACACACACAATTTAATGTGAAAAAAGCCTTATTTTGTTTTCTTTATTTTCTCCAAACCAAATGGAGGTAAATATAATTTGTATGCTAAGGATTTACTTTTCATTTGTAAAGTGGAGGTATTCAGACTACAGATTGACTAAATGATCATTAGTTGTTGACGGTTTATAATCAGTTTTATTGATGAGTCTCTGCAGCTCATTTCCAACCTCAGACACACGACATTAAACAGACGTTCGGTTGTTCTCTTCAAAACTCTGCTGCATTACAGACCCGTATAAAAGGAAATCCGAACAAATCTCTGTCCCTCAGCGGCGGATGGACCAGTGGAAACACGCTCGGATAATCTTACCCTAGAGAATCGGCTTTGGCAAACTCCATTTCATCGCTCGCTGCCACCTTATCAGACCGAGAAAGATTTACAAAGCTCAACCTGTGTGTGTGTGTGTGTGTGTGTGTGTGTGTGTGTGTGTGTGTGTGTGTGCGCTCGCGCGCGTGATAAATGTTTGACTGTCTCTTTTTACTGGATGCATAAGGCGACATCTTTTCAATCTCTTGTTAGTTGTGGTTTGTTTTCAGGGTTCATTCAGTAGAAATCTCCTGCACTGATCATCTGCTCACTCTTTTCGCCTTTTTATCTCTTACTCTCATATTTCAGTAGAGAAATTGATTCAGGGTTTCCGCGGAGTCATAAAAAGTCATAAAACGTCTTAAATTTAATAATAAGAATTTTAGGCCATAAAAAGTCATAAAAACGTCCGGATTTTCCATACAAGGTCATAAATTACATTTAGCCACGTCTTAAATTGATATGCTCATTCATTCATTATCGCTATAATTTTTTCTCTATAAAACAATATCAAGAGTTCGATAAATGTTCGATAATGTTTATGCGCCAAAAGCGGAACAAAACTCATTTGAACAGCGCGCGCCTCACGGACTGTTTATCCGCTCGGCTCAAAGTCCAAACGGCAGCGCGAGCTCACTAGAGCAGATGCGTTTACTCTAATCGGTCTCGCTCACGAGATCCAGTGAGAAGCGCTTGAATTCAGCTTAGAACACAAATGTCTCAGTGATTTAAACCAGTTTAAAGGCAGATGAAACAGCGCTGACGAACAGTAGAAACAGTGCGCAACGATACGGTCAGAAAGCTTTTCCGTCTACAAATTCCCATAATTACCATGGATTTACTATAACGTTAGCCTAGTATATTAACTGCACCATGAAATGTGGGATATACATATTGAAGTTTATTATATTATTAATATAGACATAGGGGTGTGACGGTTATTATATAACCGTGAGACCGATGGTTATAGTTGAACACCGTCATTAGAACTCTATAACCGCCAAAACCGTGTTATTAAAATATTTTTCATAGAGAATGTTTAAATACTAATATCAGCTTACGAGGGAAATGGAGTCGGAGTTAGTGGTGGTGCTTCTGCTACTGCTGGAGATGATTCGGGAGAAATCTCTGCCCCTTTACCGATCAGAGCGCGCGCTGACACGGAGTAAAGCCTTGATTATACACGACGCGTCCGTTTCTTTTACTGTCTATGGTCCGCACGAGCGCGAAGGTGCGCGCGGCAAAAATGACGCGTTGGGTGCGCAAGACGGCATTTCGCATTGCTGTGTGCACAGCTTTTTTTTGTAACAGCGCGCGCGGCGCCGCATCCGAGGATGAGCGACTTCAAGCCGAATCTGCCCAAGCATGTATCTCCGGACCGGCACGTCTAAATTGCAGTTCATTGCAAAGTTTTTTTTTTTTTTTTTTAAGGTTTTGTTTACTGTGTGTGATTTATTTAAAACAAAGCACGTTCATTGTAAAGTTGTTTTGTTTGTTAAGGATTTGTTTACTGTTTGTGATTAATTTAATGGAAAGCACATTCACTCTTCTAGTCATCTTGCTGTTCATTTTAAATAAACGTAGAGCAAGTAGATCAGTGTCTGCTCCTTTATTCACACTAAGTTGTCACGTTGTCTTAGTGAACATTTTGTAAAAATGTTCACCTGTTTGGCAAGTGTTGGTCATGATATGTTCTGACAATAAAGAGTAGTTTAAAACCACAATTAACGCTCTGGTTTCTACAACTTTCAGTTAGGAGCAAACATCTGCCTTTAAACTTGAAAGAAATAAAGATTTGACATTTATCGTGATAATTATTGATATTCACTGATATATTATCGTGATAATTGTTAAGTGTTGTTCCTGTGTTATTGATACTTAGGAAAAGGGAGCCTTCAGTTTGTTACTCTTAAGAAAATGGAACCTTTAAATAATGAAACTTAATACTTTTAATGAAAGTCAATAAAAAAAAAGACTTTTGAAAGGAAGTTATTTTTCGTAATTCGTGTAGGTCATAAATTTAAATCATAATGGTCATAAAAAGGTCTTAAAAGTCTTAAATTTGACTGACTAAACTCTGCAGAAACCCTGTTGATTGATTCAAATTGATTCATATATACTCTAAATGTAATTCAAATTCTAACTGAAATTCAAACTTTATACACTAATATGGTCAGAGAAAATTTAGGTTACACTTTACAATAAGGTTCCAATAGTAAACAATTAACCAACAATGGGAAATATTTATAAAGCAATTATTAATGTTTTACAACATTTACTAATATTTTTTTTAAATAATGGACCTGAGCTAACATTATCATTAATCGTAAAAATACAAAAGATTTCTATTTGAAATAACAGCTATTATTTTGAACCTTCTATTAGGGCTGCATGATATTGAAGAAAAATGCGATATGCAATAACTTGTTAAATTATCCAATAAGATATTGCTGTACGAAGTGTGTAAAATATTATGAATTAAGATTCAAAAAGAAAGGCTTCATAGGAACAATAATCTAAAATCTGTATCTTTAACACTTATTGAGTTACAGAGTACAGACATGTAAACTTCAGAAAAAAAGATGATTATGACACTTATTTGCAATTGTTTTTTATTAGAAAAAAACAAACAAGATGCATTTCTAGTTTCATCATTATTTGTTTGATATTCCTCTTTAAAGAAAAAAAAAAATATCAACTGTATACAAAGTGTCCCACATTTGGTTTTTGACTACTGAAAATGTGTACAATTGACCAATTTACTCATGGAGCCGCAGCCGCATTAAGATATCCATATCTCTGGGATTGAACCATATGGGGCCTTTAAAATGAAGATACCAAAATAAATGTTTATTAAAAAACTAAATATAAAAAGAATATTAATATTGTTACATGTATATCCTGTGTTTCCCCCTGCTTTGTGTTTTTGGTTCAGTCCTGTTTCCCAGTTTTCCCGCTCCTCGTTAGTCTTCAGTTATAGCACCTGTGTCTTGTCATCATCATTTCTCTCACCTGTGTCTTCATCATGTTCCTTTGTTCACCCTTGTATTTATACCCTGTGCTCTCCCTCATTCTTTGTGGCTTCTCATTTATGTATAGTGTGGTTTTTGTGTCTCCTGAGATTTTGAAGATTAAATTCCTGTTTACAGTTATTCCTCGTCTCCTCGTGCTTCCTGGTTACCACGCAACCGTAACAAATATATCTTTAATAGCCTACTGTTTGAGTTTACAGGCTTGCAAACTTGGGGCAAAAACTTTTTTGAACTTTCATTGTTGGCATATAATGCAACAAAGATTGTTAAAGTCAACAGATTTTACTAATTGACCTACTCGTTAAAATAATGATGCTGCCATCTTTCTGAAGTCAATTTTAACCCCCTGTAATTTGGCTCCAAATCTAAGGTGAAAATTGTCATTTTGACCCCCCTCTACAAAAGAATTTGGGCTTTCTTCTTCATTTATGTATTTCTTTCACCAGACAAAAATGATCAAAATCTAAATTTTGGTTAGTCTCGACCTCTGGATGAGTTGACACGGAATGACGCTGTTACATAACATTACTTACAATTTTAATAATGAAAAGTAAAGGAATTAATAAATAATCATAAAAAAATAAAAATACACAAAGTTAAAATAAATACAAAAGTCCCTGACAGCACTTCAGAGAATACACTACATACCAATACATTATCTGCATGGTTCAAACATTAATAGGCTAAATGTATTAAAAAAATATTATACATAATGGTTTTTATATTGTACAAACTATATTCTATCTGCTAATCATAAACCTAAACACAACTCTCACAGAAAACTTAATTCTGTATTATTATTTTTTTTTTTTGTGTAGGATTTATGATCAAATTAAAGCCTTGGTGAGAAGAAAAGACTATCAACTGACCGCAAACTTTTCAGCAGTATAAATGTGGTTCTTCTATTTGGGAATGTTTTTTTTTTCTTGACAAAGTCCTTTTTAAATATCATAGTAGAAATGAAGATGCATATTACAGTAGCTTTTAACTTTTTTCTTAATTTTTAATAATGTTTTGGGCTCTATTTCGGGCTCGCCCCTAGTCAGAACTTTGAGTTTTAATGTGATGGATATGAGAAGTGACAGGAGAGTAGGGCTGGGTACCGAGTTCGGTACTTTTTAGGTACCGACCGAATTGCCTCGATACTACCGAGTATCGAAACATGTCTTGTTATATCAGTACCAAATTTCGGGACCTAAGTGGTTAATCTCGTCAAGTCAGTGAAACAATCATGCAGCATGATTGTCTGTGGCGGAAAAACACTAGTTTACGCGGCTGCCCAGAGAGGCTTGTCACACGTGAGGCTGTAGTGTGTGTGTGTGTGTGTGTGTGTGTGTGTGTGTAAGCATCCCAACCCAGATAGATAGAAAATATGTGGAAATGATCCAAAGTGTACCTGTGTGCCAGACTCGATGCCAGAAGCACGCGATGCAATATTTTTGACAAGATAATTGCTGCCAAGACCGGTAACACAGTAAATCTGATAAGGCAAAGCGCACAGAATACACTTGAGAGTTATGGTGTGTTCACACCGAACGCGAATAGAGCATCAAATACGCGTCTATCGCGTCTAGTTAGACGCTTGAATCTTCCGCTCGAGTTCAAATTTTTCAACTTGCGCGGAAGACGTTCGCGGCAAACGCGTCACCCAATTCGCGTCATTCGCGACGCCCGGCGCGAATGCCAGTGCTTTGCAGCAAGCTTCATGTGTGCTGAGCGCGAGGCATATATCCCGCCCCCCAGTAGCCTATATTTAATTTAATTCACATTTATTTGTATAGCATTTTTCACAATACATATCGTTTTAAAGCAGCTTTACAGAAAATGCATAGTCTAAATTACAATTTAGAGTGATCTGTTATCAGAGGTGACAGTGTAATGCATTTCAATTAATTTTCATTCAGTTTCATTGTTAAACAATGCATTAAGTTAAGGCAGAAACAATGACCTCATTGAAGTAAAGAATACATGTTGTTAAATGATTAGGAAACATAGAAAACTTTAGCATGGGTGCTTTTTTACATACTCAAAATATGAGTGTAAAAAAGTCAACAAACACTGAAAAAAAAAATTAGGTAATGTTATATTGTTAAAACTGGTTACATAAAATTGGTATCGAAAAAAGTATCGTTCAGGAACCGGTATCGGTATCGGTATCGAACATTTTGTTATGATGCCCAGCCCTACAGGAGAGCTTGTCTTACCTTAGAACCCTTAATAGGGAGGCAGTTTCATCTAGATAAATAAAGGAGTCTCCTACTTAGGGGACCCCAATTCTGGGGGAGGTAGCTGCAACCTTGAGACATCAACATATCACAAAAGGGAGCCTCCTACAAAAGCTTAAAGGAGCCTGCTGCCCCTAGGTTAACATAATGGAGGTAACGAGTGCTCGAATGTTGTGATAAGGACCTTGTTTAGAACCCATAATGGGGAAGGTGCTACTTGTTCTACATGCCTCAATGTGGGCTTCCTGAAGCTTACACAATTTTGGGGAAGCCCGCACCTTGGTAACACCCAAGGGAGCTTCCTACCTACTTAACCAAACACTAGGGGGCAGAGGTTATCATCTTGTTGGTATTAAAGGGATAGTTCGGCCAAAAATGATATTTAACCCATGCATTACTCACCCTCAAGCCGTTTGAGATGCATCTGTCAATCTTGTTTCAGACGAACACATTTTCAGTTATTTTAGAAAATGTATTAGACCCTTCAGTGGATATAATGTGAAGCAATGGGGTCCACCTCCTTCAAGTCCCAAAATGTGAATACATCCTTCACAAAAGTAATCCATCCGGCTCCAGGGGGATAAACAAAGGCCTTCTGAGGGTAATCCGTGCGGTTTTGTCCTAAAAATATACATATTTAAAACTTTATAAATGAAAATATCTGACTTCCGGCAACGATCGACGCGCGTTCACGGGTGATGGAAGTCGGCGTACGAGGTAAGACGTAGCGTAGGAACTGTTGTGACGTAGAACGAACGCGCCAGCGCAGCCAGAGAGCAGAGCAAAACAAAACAAGAAAGCGCGTGAACGCACGCGCGTCGATCGTTGCCGGAAGTCAGATATTTTCATTTATAAAGTTTTAAATATGTATATTTTTACGACAAAACCGCACGGATTACCCTCAGAAGGCCTTCGTTTATCCCCCTGGAGCCGGATGGATTACTTTTGTGAAGGATGTATTCACATTTTGGGACTTGAAGGAGGTGGACCCCATTGCTTCACATTATATCAACTGAAGGGTCTAAGACATTTTCTAAAATAACTGAAAATGTGTTCGTCTGAAACAAGATTGACATATGCATCTCGAACGGCTTGAGGGTGAGTAATGCATGGGTTAAATATCATTTTTGGCCGAACTATCCCTTTAAGGAGCTTCATACTTAAAAGGAACCCCCTCAGGTGTAAGGATACTCCATTAAATACCCATGAAGGAACTTTCTAATTAATGGAACCTAAGGGGTATATTGCAATGACTTGTGAATGGGCCGTCTGCTTATGGACCCCAACATTTGGGGGAGGCAGCTACAACTTCAAGACCTAAGAGAGCTGCCTGCTAAAGGAACCCGCTATCAGGGGGAGGTAGCTTCAACCTTAGTACATTGCAATGACTAGTGAAGGGGCCGCCTGCTTAGGGACCCAACATCTGGGTTGGTTAGGCAGCCGCAACTTCACTAAACATAAGGGAGCTGCCTACCTTAAGAACCTGCCTTTAGGGGGAGGCAGCTTCAAACTTAATACATTGCAATGTCCATGAAGGAGCCGCCTGCTTAAGAATCCCAACTCTAGTGGAGGCAGCTACAACTTCAGGACCTTAAGGAACCCGCTATCAAGGGGAGTCAGCTTCGACCTTAGTAAACTGCAATGACTTGTAAAGGGGCCACCTGCTTAGAGACCCAACCTCTGGGGAGGCAGCCACAACTTCACGAAACATAAGGAAGCTGCCTACTTAAGTACATCGTCATCAAGTTCAAGGTCAAGTTCATTTTATTCACGTTTTATAACAGCCACCGACTGACCAAAGTGCTTTACAGAACTACAAAATTAAAAGACAATAATACCATGCATAACAGCACAGCACAGCACAGAAAAGTACAGCAAAGCTAAGAACAGCCTTAAACAGGAGTCGCAAAAACAGTGTCAGGCTCATCAATATTAAAACAGAAGTGGCAGTATCATTAAGGTGAGGCAGCTTCAACATTAATACAATGCAATGGCTCAAGAAGGAGCCGTTTGCTTAAGAACCCCACTCATGGGGGAGGCAGCCACAACTTCAAAGACAAAAGGTAGCTGTCTGCTTAAGGGACCCACTATCAGGTTAAGGCAGCTTCACCTTAAATCAAAATAATACTTACAAAGGAACTGCCTATTTAATAAAACCCCATACAATGGGAGAAGCAGTTACTACTTCATAAGTGAGCCACTTACTTAATGGACCCACATAAGTGGGGGGCAGCCTACTTGGGGAACCCCGAGCTGCAGAGGGATGGTGCTTAACTCTAATCTCTCAAGTAAGAGTCAAGCCTGGGTGGAACAAATCACAGTGACCACATCACACAATGCGCATTTAACCCCCTCCAGAGTTAAGGGTGCTAAGTTCAAGCGCCAGTTTATCTCACTCTGAGAGAATCATATGAGAATAGCCACAAATGCTTTGAGGGCCTTCATCTCCCTCGAGAGCCGAATGTGCTTGTGCAAATGCAAACTACTATCCCTCAGGAGAGAACAGAAAAGACAAAGCTCCTAACCAGTCTTTGTAGATAGTTTTTCGAATGCATCCTACCCAGCACATCCAGCCTCTTCGACGAGTTGAAGGCATTCCACCCAAACACAATTCCCAGATCTGTAAAGAATAGGGACGATACGAACTGAGCTTTCCATTGAGAAATCCTCACAATATGCGCATTCAGCTCCCTCGAAAACTAAATGTGCATACTCCTCACTCATGCACAATGCGCACCAGACGTACACTCTTCCTGAAACACTTGTCAGTGTTTCTTCATGTTATTCACGTTCACACGTACAAATGGATCCTGAAGACAAAGAAAGTTGATAACGTCTAATACAGGTTCCCTTTTATACTCCCGATCACACCGTTAGTCACGTCACAGATTGCTGTGGGCCAATGACATTGCTGCGTTTAAACACATGCTTCGGACACCGGACACACTGAAGATGTTCCCCATAGTGTCCTTTAGAGAACGCAGTGCGAGTTCCTTTTCAAAAGGGAATGTCTCGGTTACGTATGTAACCCTTGTTCCCTGAAGGAGGGAACGGAGACGTAGTCGACGTGTCGATTGATTGGGATCACGCTTAGGGAGCCTGTCATGTTCGAGCATTGTAAAAACGAGCCAATGCACGTTGGCGTGCGAGACTTGCATGACGCTGCGCCCCGGGTATAAATATGGAAGTGGAGGCAAGCACTAGTTGTTTTTCCCTGAGGAGCCCCTGGAGTCAGTGGTGGTCCAGTAATAGTGGCGACGGGACTACGTCTCCGTTCCCTCCTTCAGAGAATGAGGGTTACATACGTAACCAAGACGTTTCCTTTCAGTCGCTCATGTTCGACGTGTCTACTGATTGGGATCCCCATTAAAACGCCACTAGTTTGCCACTTTCCAGTGCCTAGACAAAAGTCTTCTGATCCCCCCGCATTATTGAGGAAGCCACATCCTGCCCGAAGTGAAGGAACATGTGGAGGATACACATATGACTGGGAGATGCCGGGGAGTACAACATATGGAATGTCACTGAGGTGGCTCCAGCCTATAATAGGGGGGAGACTCACCGGTCAGTGACGGCAGAGCGGACTCTGCCAAGGGAAGACACGGGCTCGCCGCAGGGAGCCGTACTGTGGAAGTATACACATATGGGATCACCGTAGGGATCACAACATATGGGACCCAGCCTAACACAGGTTCCACCAGTGCATACGAGTGTTAGGCCTGGCATCGGACTCTCCGCCACGCCCGTTGCCGAAGGGTGTGGAGGAACTCAACAGCCGACACTTCGAACTGGGCTTACAGTGAAACTGGTTTCTTGTGAAGGGAGTCACATGAAGCAACCAGCTCGACACAGGCTATTTTTCTAGCGAAAGTGTTTGGTGTCGCCCAGCCCGCAGCTCTAAAAACATCTGTCAGCGAGGCACCCTGTGTCAACGCCCAGGAAGGAGCTACACTCTCTCTTTGGAGAGGCTCACTACCCAGGTGGGTACGGTGCACCTTGGGTAAACACACCAAGATGATGGCAACCACTAACCAGTGGGCCAACCTCTGCTTGGGAACAGCCTTCCCTTTCTGCTGATCTCCGTAACAGACAAGAGCTGGTCTGAGGTCCTGAGGCTTTGCGTTCTGTCCAGCTATAAACGCAAGGAGCAGAAGGGACAGAGAAAAGCCAGGGCTGGGTCTGCCACCGCCTCCTCTGGGGCAGCGATTGCAGGCTCAACCCCTGGTCGTATTTAAGGGATAGGTAGGAACCTAGGGCACATATCCAGGTCGGGTCTCAGAATACGGTGACAGTTGGCCGCCCCGAATTCCAAGCACGGTTCGTTGACCGAAAATGCGTGCAGGTCCCCTACTCTCTTGATAGAGGCCAAGCAAGCAGGAGAACTGTTCTCTTAAAAACAGGATTTTTAACTCAGCTGCCTGCAGTGGCTCAAAGGGATGTCTCTGCAGTGCGGTAGCACGAGAGAAGTCCCAAGAGGGTATAGAGGGGGCGCGAGGCAGATTCAGTCTCTTCGCTCCCCTCAGGAACCTGATGATCAAGGCGTGCTTCCCCATGGATTTGCATCCACTGCATCGTGATGTGTGGTAAAAAGGCCACATACCCTTAGAGGGAGGAGGGAGACAGTCCTCGCTCCAACCCATCTTGCAGGAAAGAAAGCACAGAAGTGATCGAACACCTTTGGGGTCTCCTCTCGGAAAGAGAAGACTCTCAATAAACAGGTTCCACTCCAGGGCGTAAGCTTGCCTTGTTAGAAGGATCTCCCGCAGAAGTGATGGTGTCTACGACCTGTTTGTGGCAGATCAGCCTGAACCACTGCATCCCGTCCTTCGGGACCAGACATGGAGTTTCCAGAGGTCTGGACGGGAGTGCCCTCATGCCCCGTCCCTTAGAATGTACTCAGAGGAATGTGTCAGAAAGAGGCTATCAAGAGGAGAAAAGTTTGGGGGAACTAGGCCCGGTTGGGCAAATAAGGGGCAACTAGCAAGACCTGCTCCTTCTCCTCCCTGACTTAGCACAGTGCTGTGCAAGAAGGCTCACTGGGGAAACACATTTCTGCGGAGGCCCCGCTGCCAGCTGTGAGCCAGTGTCTCCGTGCCGTAGGGGTGTGCGATATATATCGTTTGCGATAATATCGTAATTGTTGTGTAAACGATTTGCAAAGTCATATTATCGAGTATGTCACTCATTTTCAGAAACCAATCAAAATGCTGCATCAGTTGTTCACGAATTGACGGTGTGCAAGGGTGCACACGTGACACGTGCATTCAGAGCGTTCGGTGCTTGACAGAAGTTAAAATGAGCAAAGAAACTGTGAGAGAAGAAGATATTCAAACACCAGCAAACTCACAATCCACGATAGATTTAATTCCTAGACGTGGGTTGTCATCACTAGCATGGAGGTGGTTTGGTTTTGAAAGGTCAGAGATGTAAGTCAAAAGACGCCGATCTGCAAAATGTGCCGAAAATCGGTTACAGTCAAAAGCAGCTCGACGACCAATCTCTTTCTTCATCTTCGAACTACCCACCACACTTAAAGGTGAACTATGCAGGTTTTTTACCTCAACCGAACAGTCATTGGAGTCATTGGAATGGTTATATTACTCTTTTCGGGTTGAATGGTGGTCGTTTCGCACCCCCCTATCGCATGTGAGCGGAAAAAACACACTTGCAACTTTGAGCCGGCGGGCTGCCGGCCGCAGCATCAGGAAGTGTCGCGTGATATCAGGTCTCGCGATGTAACGAATTGCTTTACGGCAAAAAAGATCTGCTAAAATTCTGATAAAATAAGCATCAAACAGACATAACCCGGCGCCGTATACATGTGGTGTTCGAGGCACACATACAATACAGACTGCCGACAGTTAAACAGGGCGCGCGCAGCTCTTCAAGGGGGCACACCTTATTTCAACTCGTTACAGCTTCCATCCTACTGAACAGGTACCGGTGTACAGGGGGAGGGGATCAGGCCGTGAGTGCAGAGCCATCTCTGCGTGAGTGCTATTTACGACAGTACAAGTACTCCACGACACGGACAAAACGGAATTCCTGCATAGTGCACCTTTAATAAGAGGATTATGAAAAGCTTTGCGAGTCAGCCGAACACGACGCGCCTGCAGCTGACAGGGTAAAATAAAAAAATAAAAACACGCAACAAACTTTGGCCGATTAATTTACCTAGAAAGTTCCTTACGACAGAAAAAGCGACAGATGGCAAGATATAACAAACGCTGTCTCCAATTACATCGCCAGAGACATGGTGCCAATTCAAGCGGTTGAGAGAGATGGTTTTAAACAGCTTAGAGCTCAGAGATGTTGGATTTTTTACCTTTTAGTCTTTAAACCGTAGACTTTGTTTACAGTAGAATCATTTGTTTACATATACATATTTTTTTCCTGAGTGCAATATTTCACAAATCTGAAGGGTTTCTAATTTTACAGCTGTTACAGCTGTTTACTTTTTGTGCAATATTGGACAAATGGGCTAGTTTTTTGTATTTCTGACTATAGAACATTTTACAGAAGGGAATGATTTGTTTACAAACGTTTTCTAGTGCTGTTTTTGACAGAAGTTTGGATTTAGATACTTTTATTATAATGTCATGTTTGCTTGTATTCTGCACAGTTTACCTTACAGCAGAGCAGTGATTTGTGTTGTTTCAGTTAGTAAAATATAAGACATTTACAAACACATTTTTGAATAATGCAAAATATCGTCTGATTATCGTTATCGGCAAAATCCGATACAAAGGTCTGATCACGGGCTGAGGGTTTGGCGGTAGTCCAGGTGATTTTCACACGGAGCATGCCGCACTGCCACGGCCACCTCGGGACTCGGCCGTGAAGCCAGGGCTGAAGCGGTCTTCATATGGGGGAAGCCGTGCTATGTCTGCCATATGCCCCAGGAGCCTCTGAAAAGTTTCAGTGGGACCCTTTCTCACTTCTATTAGCACCGACCAGACACGTTCCTGCTGAGAGACGTGTTGGACCGAGTCCATCTCCATACTGGAAAAAGAGATCCTCAGCCCGTAGGCGAGTTTACTCTTTTCCCATTTGACCTCAAGACCCAACTGCCTGTGGAGCACTCAAAGGGTAGGACTTTGTACTGACTTCGAACTCTCGAATGCAAAAGAACACAGGTATGGCCTGCATTGCGGAATGCTGCAGACAAATTTTGGGGACGGAGCATTCGAAAACGCGTCTCTGCGTTAGCAACTTGAATGGAACCGATTCAAGACTTGCAGGTCTAAGATTGGCCATAACACTCCACCTTTCTTGGGTACAATGAAGTATGGGGTAGAGAAGCCGGTCTTCATATCGTCTGGAGGGACCGGCTCAATCACATCCTTCGCCAGTAAGAGTGTGATGACCGCGGGCCTGTCAGGGGCACATTGGCTCAACACCGAAGTGAAGCTAATAGCGCTGACTTGGGCGGACGCCGGCCGAACTGAATCATAAGCTGTGTCTGCTGGTAAGGAGGAGCCAGCTGGACTGGTTGGGATCTTTTTAATTTTCTACAAACTGGGCCAGAGGGACCAGTGGCACTACAGACCTACCGAGGGTAGGGCAGCGAGGTAGAGGAATGGGAACCGGCTCGGAAGGCCCCGAAGGTGGCCCAAAGCGGGTTCTGAGTGTACGGTGCAACACTTTACCTGTCTCCACATGACTGCAGGGGGTGCGTGAGAAGGCATGAGCGGGTCCTTGAACGCACTCAAGTGTCGGCTGGCGATACAAGAGGGGGCTGAGGGGTGCAAGGCTTTACAGGGTCGTACACCGCCAGTCTGGCCCTCTTGGGATCCAGGAACAGAGGACATTGAAGCAATGCCATGGCATGCAGAGAGGAAGCGCCTTGCTCACAGTCTTTGTAAGCCTTGCCCGTAAGGACGGACGAGAACTTACAGGCCTTAGAGAGGAGACGAGGATCCCCCTTCCACGAGGTTGCGGTCACCGGACACAGTTGCATCGCAACAGACGGCTCCACTGGAGGGATAGCCTCATAACCCCTCACCGCTCCCCCGTCAAGGGTAGTGAGGGGGGAGGAGCTACTTAGGCGGTTTCTGGCAGAGAAAGGTGCCATCTATGCCCTTGTAAGCTCCTCATGCACTTCAGGAAAGAATGGTTCTGGGGCGGGCTGAGAACAGCCCGGCCCACCCCGAGAAACCAATCATCCAACCGTGATGGTTCGGGACATGGTTGATGGTTCTACTCAAGGCCGACCGCCTCGGCGGCCCTTTTCAGCATAGCTGTCATCTCTGGATCCGGCTCGGGCAACAATAATAATAATAATAATAAATAATAATATATTTTATTTATAATGCACTTTTCATTCCGAAGAATCTCAAAGTGCTACACAGGAGAACGACAGTAACTACAAAATAATAAAAACAATCAGCACACAAAAGTCTTTCTGAATAAAAAAGTCTTCAGTTCTGCTTTGAAAGTGTCTGGCTCTGTACTGCTCTCAGCTCACTCGGGAGGTGGTTCCAAAGCCGCAGTGCAGCTGAACAAAAAGCTCGGCCCCCCATGGTACGAAGCCTGGTGGTGGTGACCTGAAGATGCAAGTGGCCTGATGATCTGAGGGTGCGGGGGGAGGATTTCAAAGTGATGAGTTCTTGTAGATATGGTGGTGAATGTCCGGTGATACAATTTTGTGTAAGCATGAGGATTTTGTAGTCGATCCAGAATGAAACAGGGAGCCAGTACAGTGAGTGTAGAATGGGAGTTATGTGATCATATTTTCGGACTCTTATTAGGACTCCCCAATGAAGAGGGATTGCAAGACAACACTACTTTCCCAGAGGGAGGCAGCGCATCTGAGTCGTCATCTCCAGAGCCCAGCTCTTCCTCCGATGCTGCGATGGACATCCTGTCCTCTGGAGGGGCCCCGAACGAAACGGCTGGTCGGTCCACTACAGAGGGACCAGCGCGCTCATCGGGGGGCTCCACCGGCTGCGGTGCGATTACCCCTCACTGTAATCCTCAGATCACCCAATCCACACGGCACTTTAGCCTTCTTCTGGGAAGTTGGCTCAGAAGAAACACTAGAGCGGGGCATTGGAGTGGGGACTCCACCTTCATGAACGAAGGCGGGTCTCGATCTCAACACCGAGATGGTCATATTCCCAGAGTAGGAACATGAGTCATCCACAAGAGCTGCTTCAGCGTGCTGTAAGCCCAAACACGTGATGCAGCAATTGTGACAGTCAGAGGGGGACAGAGCCCTACCGCACCCAGAAACGCACGGATAGAATGGCATCTTGAGAAAGACGCAAACGCACCCGTGTTGCTCTTTCAGGGAATGGGACCCATCACCAGTGCCGGAGCACACAGGGGAATGACCGCGGCAACACAGTAACAGTGAAATGAAACAGTGAAGTACTTACTTCTTCGCCCTCTAACCACCGTCAACAAACACAGAAATTTGATGCTGTTAAAACAGCAGTTGAGAGCTCAGAAGCTCGCGATCACAGCTGCACTCATGCTGTAGAAACACCAGCACTGGGATAGTCTTCCAGAAGAACACCGACACACTCGCTCGTTGTATAGAACAACACTCTTCAGACATCGACACCGATCGGCTCCGAAGCGAAAGACAACTGGTGCGTGCATCCACTTCCGTATTTATACCCGCGCTGCAGGGTGGAGCATGTGATGCAATTCTCACACGCCAATGTGCATTGTCTCGTTTTTAGGATACTGAAAGATGACAGGCTCCCTAAGCGTTATCCCAATCAGTCGACATGTCAACTACGTCGAACGTGAGCGACTGAAAGGGAACTGTTTTTACCTAGCCCTAATAATTGAAAAGTAGCTTTATTAAGTGTTATTAGTATTCAAGAATTTTAATCCAGAAACAATAATTGTGTTGTTGTTTTTTTCTACATTTTAGAATTAATTTACATGTTGTTCCAATCAGATTGCACCAAATTTGAAGTATTACTTGATTTGCATAATTCCTAATGAACCAGGGCTGCAAGAGACTTTAATATTATGCCTTTTGAGTTACTAGCCTGGATCTTTAACGCTTGTGAAAAATAAGTGCATTTAATTGTTTAATGTACACTTGTAGTGCACTTCAAATCATATATATATATGTATATATATTTTTAAAACTGTACATGCAGATAATATATTTATGAAATAAAAGGCCACCTAAGTGTACTTAGAGTACACATTCATGAGTGACCACTTTCATTTCAGACCAGCATGTTTTAATAATCTTTTTGTTGTGCTTTAAAGTACACTTATTTTGATATGTTGACTAACATACTGTATATAAGCATATGTAAAGTACTCAATTGTAGTTTTAACTGTAGTGTGTTATTCAATATTACATATAAAGTTAATATGTGACCCGTGTTTATTGTCATTTTCACATTCTCTATTAAAAAACCTTCAAAGACAAAAAAACGACTGAGCTACTCCTGTTTGAAGTCGATAGAGTATTTTAAGTTTTCTGAAGGTTCCAAAACAAAATCACCTAGCAACCATACCTTAAAATCCCTGGTAATGCCACCAAATGTGGCATACACCAAGTCAAAACCTATTTCTATAGAAAATATATCTATACATATTAAACTTTTTTTTTTCAAGATACCACAATTGTTTGATTAACATTATTGAGACAGACAGACTATATATTAAAGGCACCATGAAGTCAAAATGGACAATTCTTATTGTTTATGTAATAATGTAGTGTTTATTGTACATGATTTATCTGTGCACTTCATTATTTTATTATTTTATTTAATTTATTTGCCTTCATAATCTTTACATGAACCTTCCCTGCCCCCTCGAAACGACTTCTCTTCTCTTCCCGTCACATGTTCTGTTGCGCGAGGGCAGGGCTATTGTGGTCTGGCACAATTCATATGCACTTTCAGTCTTGTGGACTTACAGTGGCTGCCGCGTGCGCGTGCACATGAGACCATAGTGTGTCCCATTTGTCATTTTAGGTTTCAGAAGGGTGCTCGTGAACGCCCCCTTTGCGGTCGAAATGTGCCCTCTCTACACACTTTTGCATAGCTCCACAGCAGACTTCTTCCCGACAGTCAAAGTAGCGTTACGTCACGAAAGTGCAGACTCGTAGGAAGACCGCGAGTGCTTAGGGTGCCATTTGGGACAGGGCCTGTTTCGATTCTGCCTTCATTTTGTTTGCAACACCCAACGATCCAATCAATTACTGCAGGATGAAATCAAGCCCCGTCTACAGTTTTTCTCATTAGCTGTTTCACTCGGATATACGTCACAATAGGGAAAATTAACACATTTTTGTGAAAACCTCAAATTCAACCAAAATTTATATTTTTCACTTGTTTTGCCTGCAACTCGTAAGTAGCCTGTGTGCATTTCGTTTCATTTTGCCAGCGCGAGTCACATATTTTAAATGTTATAAATAGCAACTTTTTCGCTACCAATGTTTTAATTCAGAGACATTTTGGTTTTGTTCCAATTTTCCAATTTGCTTTGTTTGTTGACACGTTTTGTGCCAATCAGACTGCACCAAATTAGCATCATTATTTGATTTGTGTAATTCTAAGTTACCTGGACTATACGAGAGACTATACGAGGTTTGATATTGACCTTCGAGTTACCAGTCCAGCTCTTTAACCACAGCAGCCTTTGTTCTCCTTTCATCCCGTAGATAACAGGTTTAGCGCCACTGACATTGTCATCCTTACAGCAGCGGTTATTCTTGCGCTAAAGTGCTATGGTTCCCGCGGACGGGTCCTATCTTCCGCAGAAACGACTGCTGTTCTCTGTAATGTCATTTAGCCACGACTTTATCACACATAATTAGCATTTAGATAATAGCAAACACTTGGCATTTTAATTACGGGTGGCCTTTGAGCGTAGCATGAGCTCTGTGAGCTTTACTTGAAACAGCAGTGTGGGAAGAAGTGTTTCCAGAGCAGAACGTGTCCGAAGGGACGGAGATACATTTGATGAAGCTCTCATGGCTAGAGACTGAGTAAAGGTCACGGTACGTAGTGCCTCTGTGGCAACAGGATTACAAAATATCATGACACGTCCAGTATGGCCAGTAATGTGTATGTGATTGCGTAGGTTTAGATTTATGATCCAGCGCTGAATGTTTTAGCATTGTATCTTTGTTTTCATAAAGGAAATTACTCCGATGTCAGATTGCTGCTGTGTGTGTGATTAATTTTTGCTTTCACAGAATATACATACGCACTGCTAAAGCAAAATGTTATTGTTCAAATGTTGCTTTCATAACTTTGTTCATTTTATTATTATATAAATAATTATTTGCATACAATAAGAGTTTTCCCTTGTAAGAATTGCATACTGTGCGCTAGTAGTGCACTTAAAAACAGTATTTCTTGCAGATAATATAATAATAATGAAATTAAAGACCACATAAGTGCTCTTAAAGAGAGAACACTTTTATTACTGTTTCTTAATAACACACTGAAGTAAACTTAGATTTGTTACAACTTCTGTTAAGCACATGTAAAGTTCTTGATTATGATTTTAACTGTAGTGTGTTATTTGATAAAACATTTAAAGTTCAACATTCAACATTCAAATACAATAGTAGAAGTAGAAGTAAAAGTAATTATGAAATGACATATAAAGATGTTCCTTAAGTCCTACTTAAGTGGGTCAAAACACTAAAGAACTAATTGCATTTGATATAAACTTTAAATTCATTTTGCACTTAATTGTATTATTTCCTTTATTTTCCTTTATATTTTATGTATACATTGCTGTTTTTTTTAATGTGTAAACTGTAGATTGAGTAGATTGATTTTTGTTCTCTTTTGTTTGTCTTTTGTAGTTTTTGTTCTATTGTATTGTTGTTAAATATATATATATATATATATATATATATATAGAAGTCTCACTGTAGTCTCACTGAGGAAGACACATTTTTGAGACACAACCATTTCTAATGTCCTCCATGTGTTCAGCATTGCTGCTGAGCATGTCATTATGGCACATTTCTGTTAAACAGTGTGTCAGATTGTTTTGATACACTGCATTGTCTTATCAGGTTTATTCTGGACTGTTAGGGGTTATTATTACATGTTTAATATATTTATAAGTGTTTCATTCTGAATGCGAACATGTTCAGAACATGCTACAGATTCAGGAGAGTCAGTTGAATCAGCTGGCAGCCCAATGTGTTTAAAATTATTATTCAGTTGTTTACTATGTGCAGTTCACAGGAATATCTGATTTTGCTAAATGTACTAAATGCATAATCTAGAATTAAGATTTTTGCTACAACATGTTGATCACACAGAACTGTAATATTCATCAGAACTGTTGGTATTACCTTGGTAAAAAAAACATAGCAGCATGTTTTGATTGTTAAAGGCATTATTTGCATATTATGTTAATAAGTAACAATAACGACATCCGTGGCAGAATGGCGTGAAGAACGACCCTGAAGTTCATTCTGTCTATCAGGAGATCCAGAGCCATTCACTAAAGATGTTCCCTCTTGTGAATGAATTGATGTGATTTTCAATCGAGTCTGTCTCTCTCTCTCTCTCTCTCTCTCTGGATCAATGTCAGACAGATGAGTAACAAGAAGAGGAAAAAAAACACGGCCATTTTCTCTTTTATTTACAAATCGCCTGCCAACGTGGGCGACGTGCGGTATTACGTATCTGTCAGATTTCTAGAGAGAGTGTTTGCTCTGTGTGTGAGCGTGATAGAAATTCTTATTCAACAAAGAATCGGCTCATCAGGAACAGATACAAAACACACATAATGGATGTGTCTGTCTCACTGTCTGTCTCACTCTCCCAACAAAAGCTTGGAATAAAAGTGCCACAATACAAGAGACGGGAGCAGCTGATATCTGAACTATTAATTAATCACACAAATATTACACAGACTGTCATCTCGCATTCATGAATACTTGCGCTCGGAGTCGAAATGAGCTCATAAAGTAACAGCCAGAGCCAGTGATGGTATCGTGAACGGAAATAGCAAGCGTGGCAGTGCGTGTGACATTGGTCAGCAGGCGGCGAGTGCGTGCCAACTCTGACTTCCGCGTGTGAGCGCGTGCGGTGGGAACAGAAGTCCAGCCTGCGTCGTCTGTGTTTGTACCCTAGAGATGAAGAGGTTTTACTGCTGAATGGCAACTCTGTGTATAAATCATTTATATAAATGAGTGTGTTTTACTTTGGATTACATTTGCCTTTACATCTCTTCAATTACAAACAGTGTTTATTACAAACTATTAAGGACATCACCTAATAGTTAAAGGTGTAAAGAGACTTTAGTTGTTTGTAGCTTGTAAACTCACTCATTTGAATGGTGTGTTTGTGGTGAGCTTCACCAACAATGTGTGTGTGTTTAACAATGATCTCTACACTCTGTGATTTCCAAGGCAAAAGCTTGTTAAAGCAAACCATTATAGAGGAATAGGGTAAATTTGTAACTAATAGATACTTTCCCGAGTTGATTAATCATAGTAAATCAAGACAAATGTTTTGTTTTACAAGTTTCCTGAAATGTTACGTATAAAAACATGCAATATAAGCATTATCTAATTAAATACGCACTTATTTGCTTACATTTTCAGAACATAAAGTAAATATGAACACTGGAGAAAGCCAGGTTCAAAATTCTTGTTTCATTTTGTCAAAGTCCCCCTGTAGTCAATCATTTTATCCCTTAAAACTACGCCCACTCGCGGGAAAGCTGCCGACGGTGATATTAGGTGATGCTGCTTTCGGGACGGGAGGATGAAGGCCGAGGCGGGAGATAGTCGGTTCGGCCCATTCACCAGTAACAGCCGATTATCAGTGAATCCCAGTTGTCTACGACGAAAGTTTATAAAACTATCCCGTGTAAAATGATCACTACAGAGGCGGGTGTTGGCGGTGATCCTCAGCTCTCCATCAAGGTTGGCTCTTCACAAATTTAATCCACCTCTTCTTGATGTGATCGTTTTTAGGAAATTTAAATAAAGACACTTATCTTTTTAGTACATGATCGCATCCAGGTAGTAGCCTACGCATTTCCACGTCGAAGGCATGGCTAGCTAGCAAAACTGTAGGCTGTAGTAACTAATAGTACTGACAGTAACTCGCGATTGAGCGGCGAACTGATGCGAATGTGCTCTATTGTTAGGGGAGTGGCCAGCCTCAGTGGCCTCAGTGCGTCATCAAGTAGGGGCGTGTCCACGAGCTCAGGGGCTCCAGTGTGTCATCGAGCCCCGTTTTAGCCCCGCCCCAAAAAATCCGGAAAATAGCAATGGTGAAAAACTGTTTAACGGTCTAACTCCACAATTCAGTAATTCACAGTTCACAGTCTTTTTAATATGTTTTAGCAATACATTTCTAACATTTATAATGAGTTTAGAATTTTTTTTTTAAAATTGCCTTTACAGGGACTTTAAGGAGAAATACTCAGCAATGGCGTTGACATGAATTTGCACATGGTTTGTCTTAAAGCATATTAAAAACACCACATAGACATATGAACAACATTAAAAACTGGATTTTCTCCACAAGGGGAGTTTAGCGTATTAAAGTTAAAGGTTTTTACAGAGGAGATTTTGGATATCTCGTTTTATCACTCCGTAAATAAGAGTGTGTTCACAATTGGCATGTTTGGTTTGATTAAAACGAACCCTTTTACGATGGCTCTGTTAATGCATTTAATTTGAAAAAGTGTTATTGAACAAGTCAGCCGAACACTGTGCGCACCAAACAAGCGGACCGAGACTGATGAAAAGATGGGTTTCGTTCCCCTTCCAAACGAACTCTGGTGCGGTTCGAATGTTATGAAAGCAACAAACCAAAAACGGAAACAAATATTTTTTAGTATTTTCAACCAACAGAAACAAATATTTTTTCAACATATTTTTAAGAATACAATGTTATATAAATCATGCTGAATGTTATATCAACAAACCTCTCTGTAAAAACCTATAATATAGATGGGAATAAAACTGTAGAGTTTGGTGTATGTATGTGCTACTGAATTGGAGATAAAAGAAATTTTGAGAAAACAGCCTTAAAAAAATTGTATTGAAATTGAAGTCTATAGATGCAAATAGATAGTGTAACTTACACTTAATGTGTTTTGAATTTTATTTTATTTTTTTCCCACTAGTCTGAAAGAGGACATTTTATGGAAGCAAATTAGAATTTACGTTTTTTTCCGGGCAACTTTAAAAGAAAAGGGAAAAAAGAAAAACTATTTACAAACAAACATGGAAACAAAAATTAAATTACAATGTAAACAATGGTAAAAAAAAAAAAAAAAAAGTGTCTTGACCGAAAAGGTGTCGGCTGAAGCTTATGCTTATTTTTTTAAATATAATTTCTTAAAGCTATGGATTTACATGTTTTCAGTTTATCATCAAGACTCAAGAACTCAAGACAAAAAAAAACAAAAAAACAATGGTTTTGCTTGTAGTGTCTTGCTTTAAAATAAAACAGTTATGAGTAATGAAATAGAAAATATCTTTTGATTTATTAATTTCTTGTTTCTCTGTCTGTAGGTTGTGAGAGCGTTGCAGGAGCGTTGTGAGCTGGCACACTCAGCGGGTGAGTTGTAACATCATGCCTGTGCCAAGCGTCCTTGTAGCGTTACCCTCCGTCCAACACTGTCTCCTGCTGCTCACCGCCTCCGTCCTGCTCACCAACGCCGAGTGTAAGTCCCACCTTTAACTTCCTATTTATACTAGCATCTTCTTTGCTCCCTTTCTCTTTACTGTTTGACTCAAACATCACAGAGAACTAAAAACCAGCGGTGCCATAAAAGTTCAGACCACATACAAGTGAGATGTGTTGTGTGTTTGATAGTTTGAATCTAACATTGCTGATTGTGATGCAAGGGCCCTCGGCCTCCTGAATGTGCCCTGATGTCTGGCAGTGGTCAAACCCAAGTCTTGATCATAAATCATAAATTCGATTACATGTAATATGATTTAACTGCTTATGGCATTTGACCAATTTGTGGTGCTGTTACCAAATCGATGTTGTGCGGGCAATGTGTGGAGACAATGACACATACAAAGTTTGATGTCAATATGCCAAAGCGTTGTAGAGTTAAAGGTACAATATATAGGATTTTTGCAGTAAAATATCCAAAAACCACTAGGCCAATGTTATATATTTTGTTTAGTTGATTACTTACAATATCCCCAAAGTTTCCAACTATTTGTAAATCGTGAGAAAATTGCGATTTTAACCAAGGAAACGGGACGTGTCAGCAGGGGTGAGAAGTCGCCAGTCAATGGCGTCATATCCGCGTTACCCTCGGTTTCCGCTCGTACTGCCATAGTAACCATGGCGACAGACGAGGACAACTGGGTTATGCTTAGCAGGACGCTCACGCTGTTGTTGTTTTGTTCAAACATTTTGGACCATGGCAAGCAGACTTTGAGACAAAAAGAGGACTAGAACGAAGATCAAAATCTTTCGAGGTGCCGAGAGCTCCACGTCCGCGACTAACTTCGACTTGACAGAGACGCGAGTGTTGCATGTACTTTATTAGACAGATGAGCAAATGTACATAACACTAATCAATGTTATTTAGTTCAACATGATGAAATGTTAGAATAGGATCTGTATGTTATTCTAATGTTGATCTAGCTTACTGCTAGTCTCATACAGCAAACAAACAACCTAACTAACAACATTCAACACACTCAAATGCCGTTTAACTGTTAGAGCAAGTGAAACAGCGCTGCGTTACCTCAAGTTTAATTCGTCTAATAAACTGACCTGTGAGTAACTTAATAATTCAGCACTTGCGTGTAGTTCAGTAGAATGAAATGTCCTTATTCCTTTATATCCGCGGGACTCGCGTTGCGTGTGGCGCTGGTATTCTGTACGTCTCTCTCATTAGCAATCGCGCCCTGCTTCATACCACAGTCATGTTAAAAACATCACTGTCTTCACTCATCCATAAAAGATCAATCAGCTTGACGACAAGATCCATAATTCAGCTTGATGCTTTGCGTCATCGATTTACGCCTTTGTTATTGTAAGAGATTAGCGACCCCTGGTGGCCAAAAATTACATACTGTACGTTTAAAACCTTAAAATCAGCTTGGTATCATGTCATCAAAATTGTTGTTATTCCAGAATGGTTTGGCCAAACAAAAAGCTTTTAATAACTTTTTTGCTGGCATGGTCTGAAATTGATCTGAGCTGATTTTGGTGAAAATCGGACCAATGGTCTAGGAGGACTTTTCAAAGAAATTCAAAATGGCGGACAGCAAGTTCGACCAAATATGGCATCATTGTTATCACTGATCTCTGACTCAAGGAATCTATCAGGATCAGTTTAATTAAAATAGGCAAAATTAATCAAAAGCTATTAGGATCTTTTTTAATATATATTTTTTTCATTATAAACTTTTTAAATAGGGCATGGTCCTCATGACCCATACAGAGTTTCGTAACGATACGTTAATGCATTCATAAAATATAGCATTTTATGACAGAATTGACGCCCAAAATGGCCAATATTGAAAAATGTAGTATCGTTTGACTACGTATGCTGCACTGAATTATAAGAGACCAGTTTTATGATTTTTGGGCAAACCGTTCAGAAGTTTTAAGCAAAAAAAAAAAGCAATTTTTCATATCTCCTGACCAGTAGTTAGCACTGTGCCGGATCAATGCAAGTAGCCTCAGGTCATGCTTGTGATGACATGTAGCAAGTTTGGTCTGAATACGCTAAAACGTTGCGGAGATATGGCCTTACATAATGCGGCCTTAAGTGATGTAGAGACATAGCCTTAAGTTCTGGAAAAAAAAAAAATACATTAAGTTGTTTTCATGAATTCAATTAATTAGATATGCTTTTATTTATTCAAATTTAATTAAACCATTAAAATGGAATCCAGAAAAATGTAAATGGGAAAACCCAGAATTTGGTAAAAAATTAAATGGAATTTGAGAAAACATGAAATGTAATTCATAGGGCTATACAAATGTAATTGTTGCTAAATTTGTTATAAAATGCTGTTAAATTGTATAAGTTTCATTATTTAAATAATAAGACTAGTATTACTAAAAAAAATTATTTAACCATTAAGACTGAGTCTTAATTTAAAATAAATAAAAAAATAATAAAAAGAACGCAATTTGGAAAAAAATTGCACTGAATTTTGGGGAAAAAGATTTTATAGGGCCCTACATAACCATAACCTCCAGTTTAACTCTGCCTCCAGCGTAACATGTAGATTAGAGCAGATGAACTGGTAAAACTATCACAGGCACCCTTGTGAAAAAGAAGTACACTAGCAGACTTTTAAAAGGGTTTTTATAACATAGACTATATATTTTATAAGAATATACTTAAGTGTGAACTGAATTTAATGTTTTCGGACACTCAATTGCATGGTAATTGCATTTAAATGAAATGTTTTATAGTTCAATTATATTTTTTCTGACCCACTTAAGCAGGACTTTATACATCTTTATATGTAATTTCATAATTACTTCTATAGTCTTTGAAATATGATTAGTGTATTGCTGAATTTACGGACAATCATTTATCATTAGTTCACAGTAGTTTAAATATAACATTTATAATATAAACTTTTATAATGGGCCTACTATAGTGAATCAGGGTAAAGGTCCTTGCACATGTTTTTTTTTTTTTTTTTTTTTTGTCATTCGGTGGCTCTAAATAGCCAAAACACTCTCAAAATGCTTGCTACGGATGCGAAAAAAGCATAAAATCGAACCCGATCCAAATAGTTCTATGACGGACAAAAGTTTTGGAGGCAATGTGTAAACGTGATTGATACAACATGAGGTTGTATTTATTTTTTAATGTGCAAAAAAATCAGACGAGAATTTTGGACTCAGTTTGCAAGGACATTAAGACAAAAACACATTTTGGAAGAAAACTGATGATCTATTCACTACTTATTTAAATTTTGTTTAAAAAACAAAAAAAAAATTACATATGGTACCTTTAAAATGTACTTTAAGGTAAAACTTTGTTGAAACTTTATGGCTATACTTTATTTTAAGGTGTTCGTGTTACAGTGTAATTGGGTTTGGTTTGGTTTAGTTTAGGGTTAGTTTATAGTAATTAATACAGTAACTAAATGAAATTAAATGTAACAAGGACACTGTAAAAAAAGTGTTACCAACTTTATTTTACAGTTTTCTTGTTACATGCATATTATTACAAAGTGCATGTTTTAAAAGTGAACTTAAGTGTATTAAGAAACATTGTCTTGAAAGTGTGCTTTATTTAAGTACACTTACGTGGCCTTTTATTTCATTAATATAATATATATCTTGTATAGTTAAGTGCACGTCTTTTTCCAAGGGCAGAGCAGACGTTACACACAAATAAACGGGATTTATCACATTATTTGTCCTGTGGCGTGTTCTTTTATCTGGTCATTGTGCATCTGTTGTGATTTTTGATGTTTAATTTGTTTCGTGTTATAAAGATGATCGTTAGATCAGTATTTGCATATGACTGCCAGGCAGGTTGGAATTTGCATTTTGTGCAGGCACTATCAAATTGACATCTTTGCGTCTAATTTGCTTTTATGGTAATTTCATTTAAATGAAGAGCCGCCCATCAAGTGTTCAGTGTGTGATCTGTGATCATAAGCAGGAGTTTATGTGTTCAGGATCTGTATGTGGTCACATGTGGGGTGGTGTTTAATTTTAGTGTGTCTGTAAGTTTTGCTGTGGTAGTTAAATCTTGTCAGCTCGTTTGCAGCTTCAGGCTTTAATTAGTGCCGTTCTGAAGCGGATGGGAAAATGACAGGAATAATCAGGAACCATCAGAGAGAGAGAGAGAGAGAGAGAGAGAGAGAAAAAACTTTATTTTACAGAGAGAGAGAGAGAGAGAGAGAGAGAGAGAGAGAGTAAAGTTTAGAGCTTCGCAAACCAAGTGATCGACCTACGTAGACATAGACGACGCCGATAAATTATGAAGATTCTCCAAATGACAGCAAACTGCTAAAACAGCATTGCATGTATCCCTCATAGAGAAGGCAATATCAAAATGCAATGTAGTGAGCTCGGTGACAAAATTGAGGTTCGAGGTTTCAGTTCAGTGAGGGATTGTCTATGTAGGTGGCAGTGGAGGATGTTGAGTGTCTGTCTGCTGTGGAAATAGATGGGAAGCTTTGTCGGTAACAATTAGGAATACTGTTCCATCATTAGTGAATAACTTCACAGGAACAAATGAGTAACGCAATATTAACATTATAGTAACTTATTAAGTTTAAAAGTGGTCATTTAATTTTAAAGTGGTAATACTCCAGTCATTACTAGTGGGTTACCATGATCTTCACTTTAGAATTAATTATACATTATTCACATTAATTATGAACCTATATATAGTAGCCTAGTTATTAGTATTTATCTGGGAGGCATGACAAAATATCAGTTATTGATTAGCTAATAGTGAACTACCACATTTGACTAAGCGCTATTACTTACTAATTCCTTAATCAGAGTTTCTTGTTAGTTAGTAGTAGTTAGAATGTTAACATTGAATTACGCATATGTTCCTGTCTAGTTATTAACTAATGATGGGACATAATCCGCTTTGTTTAATAAAAACATGCAAACTCTGTGTTCAGATATACATTCATAAGCGGCAGCATTTTAAAACAACTGACTGAAATTATTAACCACTGTTTAATGATGTCCCACTGTTGTACCGTCAAACTGAATCATCAAGATTAATTAAGGCTAACAAGTCTGAGTTTACCAAATTATCACTTAACAGTTGATGATAAATCATTATGCTTCTAATTACTAGTTTCCTAGTTCATACAGTATTTCTTACATTTTTTTGTTCAGCAAGTCAAACATTCCAAAAAGATGCCAAATATACATCTATTTTTGTACGCAAATTAAAAAGGTTACACTTGCAATTAAAGTTGGCATGAAAGTTGTGATTGTCTTTTCTTCCCTATTGTGACGTATGCAAGTGAAATGTCTTTTGGACCAAGAACAATTGTAGGGCAGGACTTGATTTTGATCATGGGGAATTGATGGGATGGCTGTGGTTTGGTATTGGTGGATCTCATGTGTGTGACAGGCACGTCATCAGAGAAGAGAAGTCACTGCATGAGGGAGGAAGTTATTTTGATTAAAGATTACGAGGCACATGAATTTAACAAAATAATGATGTGCACGGATAAATCATTTAAAATAAACACTCCAAAATCCCTTAAAAAAAAAAAATCATCAATTTTTATTTTGAGCATGGAGTAATATTAACTGCATGTACTTACTATAGGGTTAAGTTTGGGGTTAGGGTTTGGTTTAGGGTTAGTTATTTGCAATTATGCATACTTTAAGTAGATACATGTAACGTGTAACTATGGCACCTTAAAATATAGTGTTACCATCAAAAACTATGATCTATACTAGCAGTTTCAGTGTGGTTCTCTGTTTATGATGTCAAGTTCTCCACCACTGTCGTTCTCCAACAGGATTTCCAGAACATCTAAGCTAGTGAAACTTTTGCTCATTTTGTAGCTTGTGAAAGTGGGGACAGACTTCTAAACTGGAAATGGTGCCAGTAATTGTTGTTCTTCAAACAACAACAAATACTAACCAACGATATGTATGGACTCGCTCTTGTGTCTGTGTGTGTGTGTGTGTGTGTGTGTGTGTTCATGTATGTACACAAGTGTTTTTATGAAGATGGTCTAATTTTTATATTTTATAACAACATGAAAAAGGATGTCTTGTTTATGATTAACAAATGTATGTGAATCAAATTTAAAATAAAGGAAGTTGTCAAAATGGCAATGAGTTCCACATAAACTGTAGAATAGTACAAATGTTCAAGTATTGTTTTTATTTTATTATTTTTTTATTGTGGTTATGAAAAACACAACCACACAGTGGATGAGCATAACTTTTTTTCTTTTTTTTCATTTTTTTTTTTCAGTAATTATTAACTAAAATTATATCTAAACTAATAATACACATTTCAGTAATCATAGCTGTCGGCAGAAAAGGCCTCCAGTGTGCCATCAAAAACTTGGGTTTTTGACAAAAAACACATATTAACATATTGTCAAATAAAAAAAGAGGAGCAATGATAACAAATCAACTAAATATAAATCAAATTTACATTTAATTCAAATTTGTGATTTGACCATTGGTCAGAAGAATTTTAAGTACTTTTTGAATAACTGATTGTCTACATTATATTTTGAAACATAGTTATCATTCTTAAAATTGTGTTAATTATTCCAGTTATACATAATAATATAGTATAGACTTATAGATTTTCTATGTCACCAACCCCAGTTTTTGTTTTTCTCTCTCTTTAGAAACTTTAGATTTAGTTTCAATCTGAAGTGTTTTTTTGTTTTTCTTTTCACATTCATGTTAATGATCTCTAAAAGCTTCTGGCCAAATGACTTTCTGTTTCATGATTATAGTAAGATTTAAAAATACTCTGGTGAAAAAGTGGAAGCGGTTCATCAGGAAATGGACGACTGACATTATAAAGAGCAAGAGAGACAGTCAGAGGCCAGCATTCTCACATGCGCTCATGTTTGTCATGCCCACAAGCTTTGCACAGTGGCAGCTGTTTAGCCTCTGCTGCTACACACACACACACACACACACACACACACACAGGGGCGTAGGTTTGGCTTGAACATTCCCGGTGGTGTGGTTTGACGTGTGACGTAGTTTAGCGGGGTCCTGGGAAATGCTTCCTCTTAAGGTTTATTTATTTGATTGTTTGTTAATTTATTTCTGCAAAATTGTCTTTTGTGGTATCATCCACACATGCAAAGTTAATTGATAACATAACTGCAATAAAATAATAACCTAGTTAACAATTAATTGTTTACATAGGGTAGGCCTAAATGATGTTTTTTTTAAGCACCTGGAACCTTATCAGTTTGACAGACTGTTTTACTTCAAAGTGTCATGGGAAGTCAAACTAACTTAGACTAACTTAACCTTTACTTAACATTTTCTTAAATTGAAATTGTTTATTTCCTACTCCTTAACAGTTCATCAGCTTTAGACTGTCATCTCTTGGAATATCTGAAGGCCAGGTTTTTCCATAAGCTGTCATTGGAACACAATTTACACACACACACACACACACACACGCACACACACACACACACACACACACACACACACACACACAAAAACAAGTTTGGTCAAAAATTCAAGAAGGTCCCGACAAGAAGCTCAACAACAACTTGCACATGGCCTTATGAAAATGTACCTTAGTTGTATTTTTTCAACTCTGTAGGATTTGTTACAATAAGGCTATAATTAGAGTTAAGACCATTGATGGCTCCTCATTACCATGCTTAAGCCTACACATTTAGAAACTATATCTATTTCACAGTTGTTATAAAATCTATTACCTTAACAGATTCTCTTTTATAAATTCTACAAATTAGTCAAAATTAACCACAGTAAATAGGCCTAAAAGAAAACGTGATATATTCTATAAAAGTGGTCATGAGTAGTTTAAAAAGCTTTCTAATTTATGTTGGTGCAAGATGTTTTGTTTTCTTTTCAGTAGCCGTTTTAGTTTATGTGGCTGTTTTAGATCATGTGTGACTTTCTCCATAGCAATTTAAAGTGGTAAATTCTAAATAGAATTCAAATGGGTCACACATTTTACCAGCAAGCAGCTACATGACTCTTACGGTGATCCGCGCGTCACTCGTTTAGTTCTTATAGGAACTTATAGGTGCTTATAAAAGTTCTGAAAGCGTAATGTGTATAATTAATAATAGTAACCTGGGCTGAGTTTCCTGAAACCTTCTTAACGGTACGTCGTTTATAAGTTACACCTTAAGCTGTACCTTATCGTTAATACGTGTTTCCCGAAACGTTCTTAGTTAAGTATACCTTCTCTGCCCTACAAAGCAAAAAGGCAGTAACTGCATTTTTTGCCAAAAATGAGTTATTATAATTTTCATGACATTCAAGGCATC
Source organism: Tiaroga cobitis (assembly GCA_030578255.1). Classification (NCBI taxonomy): domain Eukaryota; kingdom Metazoa; phylum Chordata; class Actinopteri; order Cypriniformes; family Leuciscidae; genus Tiaroga; species Tiaroga cobitis. Next base: position 52,610,330 of record CM060597.1, read on the forward strand.
CTTTGTTATGTGACAAAACATCTTATCTCAAATGTGTGTCGTTTTGGAGAAAAATGATAGTCGTTTGTACAGTAACTGCAAAAAGCCCTAGTGAAACAAAGCAATAGTACAGTAACATCCATTACTGTGTTCTTGTTATGTTTTACCTGACAAAAAATAACCGTATTTCTGCGCAGTGTAGTTACTGTTGCCATGGTGAACACAGCTGATTTTCGGGCATCCTCACGGGACGATTTTAACATTTGGGATTTCACCCTTCTAACTTCCCCAAATTGTCCCCCTACCAAACTACCCCCCTCCCCTGAAAGAATGAAAAAAATATTCCATAAAGAAAAAAAAAGGTGCAAGAGCTCCATGTAGTTTAGCGGTTACTATGATTTTCGCGATATAGCAGTTCAGTACACTTGAAATTAAATCGTGATAGACTACTGTGTGAATATTAAACCCCAATAATAGTACAATTTAAATACAAATCCTACATGTTCTGTGAATAAATGGGGCAGTAGACGCGCAGTTTCATTTAACACACACACACGCGCGCGCTGAAGCACGTGTGACGCTCGAGCTGTTTTTTGCATATGAGGACAGGACTGCATGAACTTACTCTCCAGACTCTAGATCCGCTCTTAAAGTCACTTTGTGAGCATTTAACTGCTTCATTTGAGATAAAACTATCGTCATGTCATAAACACAGAAACAAAGGTCTTCACGGCAACCCGTCAAAATAAAAGTTCGGTTTAACTTGACAGAAATATAGGCCTATTACTGTTGTACAGTAGAATTTAGAAACGTCTCAATGTAATAATAATACTAACACTAATACAAATAAATTAAGATTAATACTAAATTTTTATTCAATGTTTTAATTTTAATAGTAAAGCTCATTGTGCAGCATGTTGTTTGACAAAAAATGTTTGTTTAATTTCATATGATTAAAAGAAATGTAGGATAATTAATAATATATTAGAATTTTTATATATTTTATTTGTAATATTCATAGAATATTTTTTAAATATTGTATTAGTTTAAAAATAGTTTATAATAAAAGTTTCATGATTTCAATTAATTAGACATGATTTTTGATTACTAAAAATTTACACCACGTATCCGTAACACACCCGCTCCGCAACACTAGTTTCGCAACACAAAAATGTTGAAAAAAAATGTTGTCCAAATGGTTCCAATTATTTCAAATACAGTGTATCTAACACACCCAGAGCCCAAGTTGTGGCAAAATAATCTTTGGAGAATCTGTAGTTACTGCCTTTTTCCTTGGTTTGGTGCCACGTTTTTGGTAAGTAATACAAAGCAAGAATACAGTAACTGGAAAATAGGGGTAAAATATCAAATTAAATATGAGGATTGATATGTACAAAGAATAAGCTAATATAAAGTCACAAAACAGCCACATGTCCAATAATCTACCTTCAACTACTTAGGCTGGATGACAGGATAACTTTAAAGTCATTTTTCTCTGTTCTGCACTCTGCGTAGTTACTGCCTTTTTGCTTTGTAGGGCAGTTCTGTAAGTCATACGTTCGAAAGGTTGGTCTGGACCACTCTTAGCTTTACCTTATCTAAGGTAAAAGGTCTATATGAATATAATTCTGAAGTTTTAATACACCCAGACAGTGTTCAATTAGGCTAATTCAAGTGTTTTCATGCAAAGAATAAAATTGTCATTACACTGATTTAGAATTTTAATTATATTATTATATATAGTACAATTTTATAAATTTATTTTAATTAAAGAGCGCTTTTAAAGGCAAGTGAAAGCATAGGCTACTGTCAGTTAAGTCCTATTCGGACGCTAATATTGTTTATCATGGGCGCATACGGTATTTTCAACATTTACAGTGGTAAGTCGGTTATTTTAGTGCCGTCCGAATCCATAATATCAGTGTTTTTTCTCACCCAACCCGCGTAAAAATCTCTGTCCAAATTAGTACATACTGATTTTTGACAAACAGGTCGTGCGGTAATTTAATTGCCGTCTGAATCCACATCTCTGAGTTTACAAGAAGAGATTAGAATAGCAAGGCTATTATAGGCTGTTATAGTTTGGATTATTTTTTATAATATCCCATGAGTCCTAGTAAATGCAATTTCAACTATTTCTGAAGTGCTTCTTTTATAAAGAACAGTGCTTTCTCACATAAACAGCACGAGATAATAATTGATTCTCGAGTCATCGATATCAACAGATTCAGCACCATCGCAACGGACAGCACCCGGTAACGTCGCACGTAAGAAGGTATATCTTAAGCAGCTTTCTAAGGTATAGTTCGGGGAACACACCTAGAAATGATGTACCTTCAGTTAAGTTATACCTTAAGAGTCTTCGTAGCGCGCTAAGAGACAACGTTATCGGGAAACTCAGCCCTGATTCTATATGTTTCCATTAACCATGGTAGAAATATTAGAGGGGTTGTACTTGTTAGTTTTGGTTACCTCCCCCCATCCCCCCGCAAACTATGCCCCTTACACACACACACACACACACACACACACACACACACACACACACACACACGACACACACAATCCTTCTTAAAGTGCGAGTCCCATTGCATTATTGGATTGTCTCTCACACACACACGCACACGCACACACACACACACACACACACACACACACACACACACACACACACACACACACACACACACACACACACATACACACAGAGAAGAACAAATGCAATTTTCCCCATTATCATATCTCTTTTTACCAGGTCTGTCAGATATGAAAAAAGATGGCATTGGACAATTCTAATGGGGGCGTCACCCAAATCTAGTAATAATCACCTGCATGCAAATGAATTGTCTACTCTGCATGCCAGCTCATGAATATTCATAATGCCTATGAGTTCCGCTAATTAGTGATGAACAGAGAGTGCAAATCACCAACACTTGTAAGAATACACACATCACACTCTCGTTGCACATTTGTGTAAAACTGTATTTTAAATATTTGCATAGAAATAATATAAGTGAGGTATTTTGTATGCAATTGTGCTGAAATCCTCACATTTACTCACGTAGAACAGAGAAATAGATATTTTAAATAATGTACCATTCACTCTTTTCCATTTAATTATAATAGATGTTTACAAAAAGACTTCCAAAAAAAGACCCAAAAGAACCATCACTCCATCAACTATGGAGTGGTTGTACAGATTTTCATTGAACACAACTTATATTTCAGCCACTTCCACTATTATGATAGATTTATTCTATTTTGCACCATAACAAGAACATACATTTTAAAAATAACAACACTCCTTTCTGTAGCTTAAAAGACCCAGCCCCCATTCACTGCGGTTAGATGGAAAAGAGCGACTGGTACATTCTTCAAAACATCTCGACATTAGGGTGTAAATTATGACAGAACTAAACCTTTAACAGCTGGCTTTCGTTTAGCTAATAAACGACTACCACAACAGCAGTGCTGTTCTCAGGGACTCATACGTTCAACAAACAAACTTTTTGCAAAAAATAAAAATAAAAAGATAAATAAAATAATAACATAAAACATGGGATCAATAAACCAACGAGTGAGGCTCTTTCTTCTTCACAGAATGAAAGCAACGGCAATTTCACAGTTCCTGAACTGCTGCCGCTCATTATGGGATTTAATTGGCTGAACAATTCCGCCCAGTCAGCCGTGACCATTTGGGCGGAGCAGGAGGTATTTTCACTATTACGTCCCATCAGGGGGTCGTCATGACGATCGCTGGAAAACACACACACACACACACACACACACACACTCTCTCTCTCTTTGTCTCTCTCTTTGTTCGTTCATACTCCATTTGTACCAGATCCAAGATGTATTGATCAGACAGTAATTAAATTGCCCTCTCTCTGTTTGATATAGATTTATAATCGCAGTGTAAATACTCTCATGACATTTCAACACGGCAAACTCAATATTACTCACGAAACACAATAATCACTGCATGGACGAGACATTCTACATCTGTGACATCACAATAAGAAATGTTCAGTAATTTGACTTGAGTGTTTGAATGCTTTTTAAGTGGTTCAGTTTAAAGGCTTGTTAATCATATTGAGACATGGATCCCTGATGTCAGATAAGAGAAAATAAGACCTGTTAAACACGGATCTCTCTAGAACAGCATCTAGATTTCCTTGAAGCCAAACTCTGATGGCCTCAGGTTTGGTGCTTTAGGCTCTGTCTCCAATGACACCCTCAGCTGCTGGACAATTGGGTAGTCTGCTGTAGGGGTTGCACAGATTAGTTCTAGATAAGCTCTGCCACTACTCATCATATTCAGTTGTGATAATTGCAGAAGGAAACTGTTATATTGCATTACATCACATGAATGCATTTGGCAAATGCGACTTTTACCTTAAGCGACTTACATTGCATTCAAGGTATACAGTTAGTCAGTAAATGTACTCCCTGGGAATCAAACCAATGACCTTGGTATTGCTAGTGCCATGATATGGTTGGGCTACAGGAATGCCATTAACATGAATCCATTTGCCAGACACTTTTTTCCAGTGTGTTCAAGGTTACATTTCATCAGTGTGTGACTTTTGTCAGACTCTGCAAGACTATGCAAGGCCTAGTTTACTGTGAGCTCCACAATAGTGCATTCAGAATGCACAAAGGGGGCGCTCATGAGCACCCTTCAGAATGATAAAATGATGTACAGGACTCCCTATGGTCACTGACATTTACCAGCGAAGGCCACAAAACTGAAAGTCAACTGTGATCTTGTGATCTGAGGACAGTTGATTTTTCAGAGTAATGTGAACATTTTTAGAGTCATGAAGTAGATTAACCTGAACCTGACAATTTTTTTCTCCATGTTATAAAAATATTTGACCATTTTCATAAAAAGACTTCCGTACATACTTATAATTTCATGCACGCAGGCACACACACAACACACACACACTCCCTTCTGGCAGTCCTGATGAGTATTTGTGTGTCTGTGTCCCACTGTGCCACCTCACACAGTCACTTCCCCTCGCCATCTGTGAAACTCCTCTCAGCGAAACCAACACCATTCTTCAATGTGTGTGCGGAGCCAGTGTTTTCCTACATCTTTACGTTATACATGGGAAGAGGTTTGTGTGTCTAAACAGACAGGATGAGACTCATTTGTTAGAGAGAGAGAGAGAGAGAGAGAGAGAGAGAGAGACAGGGAGAGTGTCAGCATGATAAATGGCATAAATCTAACTGTGAAGACTGTAGGCTAAGAAAAAACGACAGAGCGAGAGAGGAAGAGAAAATGAGGGTAAGAATGAAATGGAAGCCAATTCTTCATCTTCTCTCTTTTTGTCCAGTCGTTTGTGTGTGTGTGTGTGTGTGTGTGTGTGTGTGTGTGTGTGTGTGTTTTGTGTTTCCATCCACAACAAGGGAGAGACAAACAGCTCTGGATCTGAAGGGAGATCATGTACTATGAGGAAGTATGGAATTGGATGTGTTCTAATCAGAGGTGATCATGCCTATGCCCTATTCCCTCTACATTTAGAAGATGGCTATTCGTAACATAAGTGAAAAGAACCATTGTTACCACCTTTCAAAGGCAAAGCTGATGATCTTCAGTTATACTTGAATGTATCATTGTTTAAAACACTTTTCTCCCCTTTATTAAGATAATAGATCACAATAATTAACAGCATAATAATACCATCAATTACTACTGTGCAGGTGGCTTAATTTATGTTGCACCTTGTGCAGGCTTAGAGTTTCTGATGCAGTGTGAAGATTCTTGGGAGTGAAGTGCCCATCAGTTGAACCCCACAAAAACATTCATTTCAAAGGTTCTTTTGAAGTAATTATTTTTGAGCACTTCTGCTTGGAATGGTTCTTTCTTCGAAATGTGCACTGGGAAGGCATCATCTCTGCCTTTTGGAACGCACTTACTTCAGCATCACACCTTTTTTTTGGCTGTGTGTGCATGTTAATTTCTGACAAATTATTTCATTCAACACAACACTGGGCTCTTAACAAGGAGAAGACTATTTTGCATCAGACGGGCTCTTATCAACAGACTATCCCAGTCTCCTTTAAGCAGGTCACATGGTCAGTTCCAATAAACTCTCTGGAACAAAAGACGAGTGAAATCATCAGCATTTCTTTTTCTCACAGAGAGCAGGAATGAATAGAAAGGAGAAAAGATAAATCAATAATTAATTATGTCTATTTCTAAAGCATCTATTCAGAGCTATCTGCATCCTGACCAAAGCATATTTTCCATTTTCATTGAAAAGGAGTTCATTGCTGTTTGTTTTAAAAGGTGCCATTTTTACAACCAAGTCAGCTTCTTAAGATGACCCTGCCGTCTGTCACAGAGTCACCGGTCTAATAACCAGAAGGTACCTCAGGGTTCAGTTCTTGGCCCCCTTCTCTTCTCCATTTTCACAACCTGAATGGACCCAATCATTAAGACACACTTCTTGCGATGCGCTACTGCTGGCCTACTCCTGCTGTGCAGCTACTCCTGCCAGTCCAACCTTAAAACACTACAATTCCAGTTTATATATCTGACTTTGTGTGTCTCTATCTTGGTCGGATTCTGCTCAACCTTGCAAATACAGAACTTGTTTTCTCAGCCAGTCAACCACAACGTCACCATATGGCTAGGCTCAAAAAACAAACTTCACTGGCCATGTCGCAATGACAGCCTAGTCATGCCGTGTCATGCATTCCACTGCATTGCTCTGTTGGCAGAATGAAACCTTTACAGACTGGCCTGATGGTGCATATGGGCTCCAATTCCAAGAGGGCCCATGTCACACCTCTCTTGATTTTGCTCCACTGTTTACCTGTAGAAGCAAACATCAAATTCAAGGCTCTGACAGTGTCGCTGAGGACTTCCACTAGACCAGCACCCTCCTACTTCAATGCTTTCATAAAAGTCTATGTACCATTCTCTGCAGTCAGTGAGTGGATGATGCCTGGTGTTTACTAGAACCTTTGCATTTACTATCCCTCCTGACCAACATATCAAATATCTTTCAATGTTCACAATTGCTCACTGGGTTTACCAGCTAGATCAAATGGTATTGCAATGGATTTTAGTAGATCTGTATAGAGAAAAGGAACCAGGTCTTAATAAGGCCTAAATGGTCAATCGGGTTAGGGCGCTTGCGCTTAAGTGTTTATTCTTTTAAAAATGAACGTAGAGGAAAAATGCAAGGGTTTGTGAAACTTTCAGCGTTTGTTGTATTGCCCTTGAACTTAGACATTTGTTGACTATTGACAGATGAGTCCAGCTGTGTTTCCAGAAATGCACTTCACAGTAGTCTGACTTGATTTGTAACTCACCTGGCTCTTTCCATACCCAAAAATATCTGCTTAATGTTGCGTCAGAACATTTTGTAGGGTGTACATGCTAATGTAACAGGTGTTTGTATTCTGTTCACTTTTTTTCTCCAGGAGTATCCCGTGGTGATAGTTTTTGATAAAAACTTTCTTGGGCTTAAACCAGAAAGCTTTAATTTACCAGCCGTGAGCTTTATCAACAACAACAACACAATGCGAAACGATGGGTTATTTTTTATTTAATCTTTTTATTTAGTTATTATTATTATTATTATTATTATTATTATTATTATTTTACAGTAGAAAATTGCACTTTGTTCCCGCCAACATACGTACACACACTTTGTCCTTTGTCCACACTTTGCCCATGGTCAGCTGTTGAGGTAAGTATTAGTGAGGAGAAAGTTAGTTTACTCTTGTGGGATAACCATGAACCATCACACACACTCAAGGCCAGATCCTCAAGCTAAACACACACACACTGACAGAGAATTACATATTAGGTTGTCCTGTTACTGTTAGAGGTGTTGGTCACATTTGGAGTCTCACAGGAATCTGTTCTGATCTATATCTGTGCCATCTGTTTGAATGTTTTCAAAATTACTTTTTAAGTGAACATCAAGTAAAGATAGGAACACAAATGTCAGAATGTAAATGTGGCCAGAGGCGTATGTCAATACCTTAACATGAGCCAAGACTTGCGGGGGCTGTGAAGTAACAGTCGCTGTTGCCTGGGGAACCAGGTGATGTCCGTGACCCCGCTGCGTGAATCAGAGTCCAAAATCCTTCTGTAAATCCAGGCTCAGATTACAGGAGTTTTGAAACCTTAAACGATTGTGAAATCTGGTTGTTTTCTTCTTTCAAGTCTCAAACCTGCAAACAAATTAAAAATCATGGCTTATCACACATTACAAGACATTCTTAAGATTATCATGCCGGATTTAGCACATCACGTGATCTCACGGGGATGCGGACGTAAACAAAATAGATACTATGTCGTGGCAACTTGCTGTAGGAAATTATATGATTAAACATTGTAAAGGCAGTCGTGTTGTTACCACATTTCGACCTGCCATTCCTCCATCTCCGTTGTCCACTGGACCCGTACTGTTGCTTGTTGTTTCAAAAGTCTACTTCTGTCTACTTGTAGACTTGTCTCTTATTGGTTATTGTGTAAGTACTGACGTAATCATAGTCGTAATAATCCTGATAAAGGTGCTCTAAGTGATGTTGGGTGACGTCACTTCTTGTTGACATTCGAAGTATTGTCAAACAAAACGGAGGCTAGCTAGACCCTCCCTCCTCCTCATCCCGTCCCCTCCCCCTGTAGTTTTACTGATTCTTCATTCAAGGTATAATGTCGCCAAGTTAGATAAATGCTCTCATATAATGCAGAACAGAATGCAGAAAAAGAGAAACATTACCAGAAAAACACGATAAAACTTTTCGCCACCTGAGGTTATAACTTTAGCTCCCATACAAGGATGCAATAATAGCAAGATAACGTTAGCTTCGCATTTCCCAGTGAGCATAAACAACGGCTCCGTCGTAAACACATCTAGTCAAAGTTGTCAATAGGCTATGAATGAACATTCAAATTCATAACAAACAGTTGGTGAAAACAATCATTCACACAAACTGTCGCCCTACTGAGAGTTTGCTTGATCATTTACAATAGAGATCGATCGCTAGCTGCTGGAAACCTATATATGTTGTATTCACCAAAGTTAACTCTGACTGCATTGTTCTAGCTAATTATATCCTTGTGTTTGTTAGGCGAACATGAAAGTCTGGATTTACCCACCTGCCCAGCAAAAACAGAGCTACCTGAATGTCGGATTGGAAGCCCTTTTGCCGGCGGAGTTCTGGCCACCTTTCAAAGGCTTTTCCAATGTAAATTCGAGACTTCGCGCTTTCCTTCTCCTTTTCCCTCTTCTTTGCATTTTTGCAATCTGTTCATCGTAACGTTGTCTCTTTGGTTGTGTATCGGCCATATCAAACTTAAAGAGAATATAATTCTAACTTCCCTCGTCTTCATGCTTCTCTCTCCTCCACATCCTCCTTCATGTGTACGTGCGCTAACCCCACCCCCAAATCCTTCTTGTCGGTTATTGGCTGGAACACTGTTTGTTATGTTTCGTGGTGCGGGTTGCCCCAGTGTGTTTTTGTTGCCGTTTGTGGAGCCGGGGCTGTCTACAGAGACATTTTTTTTACAGTGTGTTCAGGGGACAGGCAGCTAGCGGATAGTGAGGAGATCTTTGCTGTATGTGACAAAAATGTTTTGGCCTAACAAAAGCGTGACATCGCTTAGAGCACCTTTAAATATAAAACATGTTTGCTATTGGCAGGGCATCCCCGATGTGTCCACGAGCAGATTGGGAGGTTTAAGATTTGATCTGTAAACTCCTCACATTACCAGATAATTTGGGCCGAACATTTTAACCGACCAATGCGCTGAACAAGATTGTTTATTTATTTGTTTCTCATCAAATGTCGGGAGGGGTAAAATGGGCAAAAATCGTCCTGAAACTCCTGTAGTCTGAGCCCGGCTTAAGAGGATCAGCTGTTTTATCAAGTGAAGAGCATGATATGGAACATGAGATCATGAGACTCTTATTGTGATTTAAAATGTTTGTCTGTTTCTCTCTGCCTGTCTTGCTACTCATGGCCACGATGGAAATTATGAAGGTCAGGTGCACAGGAATGGTAGTCGGTGAAAATTCAGCGATAACGGATGTTGACGTGGTCGCCTCATGAATCAAAACGCACGAGTAGATGATGTCGTTCTTATCGAAGGTCGTCATCTGGCCGTTAAAACGCTGCTCTCAGAGGAAAGATCATCGCTCAGGTCCCGCGAGCTGTCGCTCTCCAGAGATTCTCATTAGCTGAGCGTCAGCCATATGGAGCTCACACACACACAAGCCGAGCTTCTGTTGAGGTCAGCCTCATTTTCATGTTAAACAAACACACAAGAACTGTAGGAGTGAGAGGGGACTTTTAGTATACATCTAACTCTAGTGATCTTAGTCAGCTGATGCGGATAAATCAAGTTACTTTTATTTCTATAGCTCTTTATAATACAGATTGTTTCAACGGAGCTTCACAATGATAAACAGGAAAATAATGATACAAACTTCATCAAATATGAGATCAATTAAAATTCCACTGTAAAGCAGCTCTAAAATGACACTAGTGTCCATCATTCAGCTCAATTCAGTTCAATGTTGATTAAATTCAGTTCAATAACCGTGTCGGTGTTGCAAAATTAATTATTTACCTAATGGAATAACCGATTGGCTGAACGGCACACAACCCAAACTTATCTTGATGTCTTTCATTTGAAAACAGTGTTGTATGTGTTTGTGTTGCACATGATATTTGACAGACAGACAGATGTGTGTGTCTCTCTCAAGTGTGTTTGAGCCGGTCACCTCTGGCAGGGCAGATTTTATGTTGTTGTGGCCGTTATAAAGTCGCTGTGCTGTGAAAATAGCTTGAAACATTCTCATACCCCACCATTAAATTAATGCTGTGTGAAAGGTCACGCTGCTTCTACACAAGTGTGTGTGTGTGTGTGTGTGTGAAAGCCAACCCTTCAGTCTTTTTTTCAGAGCAACTAGGATATACAGCAGCAGCAGAAAATTTGCTAAACCGTTACATCAAACTGAAAAATTACATTAGAGATTTAAATATTAAAACCAAGTGGCATATATTTCCTATTATTATATTTTAATATTTAGAAATATTTTTATTTTTAATAATTTGAAACTAACGGTCCTAATATCTAGTTCCTACTGATTGTTAAAGGTGATAATACACAGGGCAACTTTTTGAGCAATGTTGCTGGGCAATCTTGCCGAGCGATTGTTGCTTGGGCACTTTTCCATTGAAAATGTGCAATACATTTCTATTTGGATAATTTAGATTGGTCGTGGGCCCTGTGTCTCATCTGATTGCCCGTTGACAGCAACATTGCCCAGCAACATTGCTCAAAAAGTTGCCCTGTGTATCATCACCTTAGATGTCAGATGTACAGTGAATGTCTTACTAGTCATAATTTACTTTTGACTAATTGTTTAATTTAAAACCCTGTTTTTTTATTTGTTCAAATTTTCAATCTAATCGCGCTGTATTTTTATTGTTCATTGCTAGAAGGTACAAAATCACAAATCAAGGACTTTGTTTTGTTTTTATGCACCAAATATTGCAAATCTCATTAAACATCAGTTAATAGTATTCAATTAATAGAAAAGATAAGCCATATAATATTTAGTTTGATCTCCTGATTATAAATGTCTTCTAAAGGTTAAGTAGCCTATTTTATTTATTTATTTATTATTATTTTTTATATATCAATCCAGCCTGATATCACACCAGCATTAGCTTATTCAACCAGCTGATTCCAGTATTCAAACACATTGAGACGTCAAACATAATGAAGAAAAGTGACGTTTGTGAAAAGAGAAGATCCACATACAGACAGACATCACATTCACACATTTTTAAGTGATGAGAGTGAACAAATCTGTTTTGGATGGTTTTCGGTCCTGTTTCTCTTATATCCTGCGTTTATTTGTAATGTATTTTGAATGGACACTGTGAGTCCACATCACACGTGAGTGTGTTTCATGTGATTCATCTGTAATCGCAGTCATAAATGACATGCATGTTCCTCAGATGGTGTGAGACACCTGCGCTGGTCCTGATGCTCCTGTGTAACTAAACAATGTTTAGCGTGTTTAGGTCAAACATCTCCAAGCAGCTGTGATGACGTCATAGTATACAAAATGTCACAAGTACTGTTACTTCAGTACCAAGGCATCTGTGACAAGCACTTGTCAGCATCAGATTTTCACTTTTGGGAACGTTTTGCAAGCATTAATAACGTTATTGTTGTGTAGTTTTAATTTGTTCTATTGCTTTTATTTATTAAAAGCAGTAGTGTGTGGTAAAGTGCTGTTGTCTGTTTTAATCTGCTGTTCTGCTGGTTAAAGTGTCTTTTTGAGCGGTGGCCAAAAATAACCATCCAATATCATCACAGCAGCAAACGTCCCCACACAACCTGAACCCTCGACCAGGACCCTCGATCCCTCTCTCTGAGATAGACAGACAGACAGGAGGGTGTTGTGAAATATTCTGTTCATTTGTTCATCCTGGTGTTTTTCAGTGTTCCCAGAGTTCATTCAAACACACTGAATTCTCAGATCTGATGTGTTTATTTTGAGTTTTATTTTTACATTGTTTGTTTTATTTTATATATTATTTTATTTTATTTTAATTTATCTTTTTTAATTGTATTTTAATTTCTAATTCTGTTATTAAATTGTGGAACAAATACAGTTTGTTTGTTTATTAAAAATAATAATAATAATAATATATTTTCTACAGAGCCACGTAAAATAAACATAGGCTAAATAAATTGTAGAATTGGTTTTTGCTTGTAATAATATGTGTGTGTATATATATATATATATATATATATATATATATATATACCGGTATATATATATATATATTAGATTTTTTTTATATACAATAACTTTGCTGACAGTGTTGATTGGTTGAGTTTGATAAATTAAGTCAACATTACAATATGTGTAAAATTGAGAAAATGGCATGAGATTTTTTATTTGACTTCCCACAAAAATACATTTGATGTGTTTTAACTGTAGCTATCATCTCCATGCTATGTTGATATGATGTTAGGTATGTAATAATACTCTTTGTCTAATGCTGAAGTATTTGTGATTTTGATAGGTTAACAGCATCTTTAAAGCAGAGTTGTTTCTGAGCAGACGCACATCTGACAGACTAATCATGAAAGCGTTTCTGACAGACAGCAAATACAGGCTGCTCATGCGAGAGAAATTGAACGTGTCACTTAGCTTTTGAAGAAGAGAAAAGACAGAAATGTTTTCTGATAGACAGAGACTGTTTCTGTAGTTCTGAAATACTCAAATGATCTACTGTCTCACACACAGAGCTCACTGTATCCCACAATGCAGTGCACACAACTGCCCTTTTCCAGTGTGATGAATGAAGCGGAAGTAACGACGGCAGTATCATGCAGTATTACATGTGCTGAATGGAATACTAGTGAGGCAGAAAACATTTCAAACCGTTTACTACAGTGTCACATGACCTCATTTCGTACAATAATCTTGCCTGGCAGCTTGATCAAATAACCAAGAACAAAAGCACAGTTAATATCACTATCTGTGTGTGTGTCACACTGGAAATGGAAGTTCACAAAAGCTCTGATTTAATATATAATTTGATGCGCTGTGGGTTTCAGAGTAAAGCACGACACTGGCTACATTTACATGCAACCAAAAAATCCGTTAGTAATCAGATTGGCGGCTCAATCGGATTGAAAAGCCTTCATGTAAACACCTTAATCGATCTGATTGAGCTCGTTCTGAATGAAATTTTCGGATAAAAAGGTTTATTCCTTTTCTAATCCGATCGAGAGGACATGTAAACACTTGATCGGATTGAAAATCGCAAAACTGAAAGGACTACTGCGCATGTGCAATGACATAGAAATAGCGTAATGACGCACAGAACGAGCTGTACTTGCTGTTGAATAAAGTGTCATATAAATGAGTGTCCCGTCATTCTAAAATTCTTCTTTCACTCAGCGTCTGTGAAGTGGAGCAAGACAACGTCCCACCAGCCAGTCGTTGTTTCGGATTCTCATCCACAGACGACTGGTTTTGGGCATTCTTACTGCGTGATAAATATAAGCAGCACGGCAAAACGCTCATATGCTCATTGTCTCCAAATTATGACCATAAATGGATAAATATTAAGTCTGGTGTTTAAAACAAATAAAAAAAAAACAATGTAGGAGAATGATTATTATGTGTAAAACGCTGGGAAACGTCTCGGTTACGTATGGTAACCCTCGTTCCCTGAGTAGGGAACGGAGACGTCTCGTCGGAGGAGTTTCCAACGAATTGGGATCACGCTAGGGAGACCAATTGCCTTCGAGTGAATTAAAACGAGCCAATGAATATTGGCATGCAGGACTTGCATTCCGCGCCCCGCCTGTCAGTGCGGGTATAAAGCGGAAGCGAGCGCATACACATTTGCTTTACGCTGAGGAGCCGAACGGAGTCCAGTCCTCCGCAAGGGTACAGCAAGCATGGCGACGGGACGAGACGTCTCCGTTCCCTACTCAGGGAACGAGGGTTACCATACGTAACCGAGACGTTCCCTTTCGTTAGGGAACTCCTACGTCTCGTCGGAGGAGTTTCCAACGAATTGGGATCCCTAATAAAACGCCATGGTGCTGGCCCCTTCCAGCGCCCAGCCTAGCTACCCGCCTAAGCAGTTTCTTAGTTTCTTTACGGCGGGAGCTAGCTAGGAAGAGTCACACTGCTGTTCCGCAAGACCCGCTCAGTGGACTTTGGATAACACTGGGGAAGCGTGCCCCGTAGGAGGGGACGCTGCGGAGCCCCTGCCCGCCCGAAGGGAGGCACTGGAATACACGTATGTACTAGCCCGTAGGGTAGTGAAACATACGGCAGTCCTTGAGGTAGTCCCAGCCCGTGGGGTGGGAGCGTACTCAGCAAGGACGACAGAACGGGTCTGTCAAGGGGAAGACACGGAGCTAGCCCGGAGGGTAGCTGGAACGTGGAAAAAATGGGTCACCGAAGGGACCACTGTCAAGGTCACCCAGTCTAATAACAACTCACACGAGAGGTAGTAGACCTGGTGCCGGGCGATCCGCCTCGCCTGGCGCCGGAGGGGTGATGGAGGAACTCACGAGGTTAACCGTTTGTTGGGGAACCAACGGAGCGAAAAAGACGCACGTATCCGGCCCCTTGGGGCGGGAATGGCGTAGCAAGCCGACATACCTAGTTCCTCGCGCTACTGGCCGTAGCGAGTACACGGGAGGAAACCGGTACAACACGGAGGCTATAAAATCTAGCGAACGTGTCAGGTGTCGCCCAGCCCGCAGCTCGACAGATGTCTGTCAGCGAGGCGCCTTGAGCCAAAGCCCAGGAAGCGGCAACACCACTAGTAGAGTGAGCGCGCAACCTGGGAGGACAAGGCTCACCTAGAGACTCATACGCTCTGGTGATAGCATCCACTAGCCAGTGGGCTAACCTCTGCTTGGAGACGGCCTTCCCCTTCTGCTGGCCTCCGTAACAGACAAAGAGCTGATCTGAGGTTCTGAAGCTTTGCGTTCTGTCGATATAAACCCGCAGAGCGCGGACGGGACAGAGAAAAGCTAGGGCTGGGTCTGCCTCCTCCGGGGGCAGCGCTTGCAGGTTCACTACCTGGTCCGCGAAGGGAGTGGTAGGAACCTTGGGCACATATCCAAGCCAGGGTCTCAATACAACGTGAGAAAAAGCCGGCCCGAACTCCAGGCACGATTCGTCGACCGAAAAAGCTTGTAGATCCCCGACCCTCTTGAAAGAAGTCAATGCTAACAGGAGCGCTGTCTTAATGGACAGGATATTCAGCTCTACTGTCAACAGAGGCTCAAAGGGAGGACTCTGAAGAGCTCTAAGTACCAGAGCTAGGTCCCAAGAGGGTACAGAGTGCAAAACACGAGGTGGATTCAACCTCCTAGCACCCTTAAGGAATCTGATGATCAGGTCGTGCTTTCCCAAAGACTTACCTTCTACTGCATCGTGATGTGCGGCTACTGCGGCGACACACACTTTGAGGGTGGAGGGAGACAGCCTTCGCTCCAACCCATCTTGCAGGAAGGAAAGCACGACTCTGACCGAGCAAGTTCGGGGGTCCTCCTGACGGGAGGAGCACCATTCGACAAACAGGTTCCACTTCAACGCATAGAGGCGCCTCGTAGAGGGGGCTCTAGCGGAAGTGATGGTGTCTATCACTGCCTGTGGTAGGCCACCTAGAACCTCCGCGTCCCGTCCAGGGACCAGACATGGAGTCTCCAGAGGTCTGAACGCGGGTGCCATAGAGTGCCCCGTCTCTGAGAAAGCAGGTCCTTCCTCAGAGGAATGGGCCAAGGAGGTGCTGTCGCGAGGAGCATAAGTTCTGGGAACCAGGTCCGGTTGGGCCAGTACGGCGCAACTAGCAAGACCTGCTCCTCGTCCTCCCTGATTTTGCACAGTGTCTGTGCGAGAAGGCTCACTGGGGGAAACGCATATTTGCGAAGGCCCCGGGGCCAGCTGTGCGCCAGTGCATCTGTACCTTCGGTCAGGGAATAAAACCACTGGCAATGGGTCGTGTCCGGAGAGGCAAACAGATCTATCTGAGCGGCTCCGAAGATTCCCCAAATCAGCTGGACCGCCTGGGGATGGAGTCGCCATTCTCCCGGAAGAGGCGGCTGCCGTGAGAGCTCGTCGGCTGCACGGTTGAGCACACCCGGGATGTGAATGGCCCGAAGCGACCTCAGATGCTTCTGACTCCATAGGAGGAGATGGCGGGCGAGTCGCGACATACGACGGGAGCGTAGACCACCTTGATGGTTGATGTACGCAACGGTCGCAGTGCTGTCCGTACGGACCAGTACATGCTTGTGCAGAAGGAGCCCTTTGAGGCGGCACAAGGCCAAGCGTACTGCTTGCAACTCTAGGCAGTTGATATGCCAATGCAGTTGAGGCCCCGTCCACAGACCTGAAACTGCATGCCCGTTGTACGTGGCCCCCCCATCCGTTGGCAGAGGCATCTGTGAAAACCACAGCGTGCCTGGACACCTGGACTAAGGGCACTCCGGCCCGTAGAAACGCAGGGTCCGACCAAGGGCCGAAGGTTTGGCGACAGTGCGGGGTAATGTTGACCCGGAACGTGCCGCTCTGCCACGCCCATCTCGGGACTCGATCGTGAAGCCAGCGCTGAAGCGGTCTCATATGCAGCAGACCGAGCGGCGTTACCGCGGCTGCGGCTGCCATATGCCCCAGGAGCCTCTGAAATTGCTTCAGTGGAACCGCTGACCTGCCATGAAAAGACTTGAGGCAGTTGAGCACTGACTGGACGCGCTCCTCTGTGAGGCGCGCAGTCTGGCCGACCGAGTCCAACTCCATGCCGAGATAAGAGATCCTCTGCGTGGGGCAGAGCTTGCTCTTGTCCCGGTTGACCTGAAGTCCCAAACGGCTGAGGTGCCGGAGCACCATGTCCCTGTGTTCGCACAACATCTCGCGAGTGAGCTATTATAAGCCAGTCGTGAGATAGTTGAGGATGCGAACGCCATAATCTCTCATGGGAACAATGGCCGCCTCCACGACTTTCGTGAAGACACGGGGCGACAGGGCCAGGCCGAAGGGTAGGACCTTGTACTGATATGCTCGACCCTCGAACGCAAACCGAAGAAAAGGTCTGTGTCGAGGAAGAATCGAGACATGAAAGTACGCGTCCTTCAGGTCGATCGCTGCAAACCAATCCCGGGGACGGATGCATTCGAAGATGCGCTTCTGCGTGAGCATCTTGAACGGGAGCTTGTGCAGGGCCCGATTCAACACTCGCAGGTCCAGGATCGGCCGTAACCCCCCGGATTTCTTGGGTACAATGAAGTAAGGGCTGTAGAACCCAGACCTCATCTCGGCTGGAGGGACCGGCTCGATCGCGTCCTTCGCCAGCAGGGCGTCGATCTCTTTCCTCAAGACAGGGGCGTCGACACTCCGCACCCGGGAGAAGTGGACGCCCCTGTACTTGGGAGGCCGGCGGGCAAACTGAATTGCATAGCCGAGCCGGATGGTACGGATGAGCCAGCGGGACGGCCTCGGAAGCGCTAGCCAGGCTTCGAGAGACCGTACCAACGAGCCCACCCGGACCACCGGCGTACCCCCGGAGGGGCAGCGAGGTGGAAGACAGGGACCGGACTCCGGAGGCAATGCAGCGGCCGAGAGAGGGGTCTGAGTGTGCGGAGCAACACCAACCTGTTTCCACCGGGGAGCAGACAGCAGGGAAGACCTGGAGGCGTTCGGCTGCTGGCTGACCCGAGGCGAAGGAAGGAGGGGAAACGAGGAGCGAGGCTCGGGGGCGTCGAGTCCTGGTTTCCGCACCTCCTTGCCCAGCGAGAGACGAGAGTGACGAGGCCGTGGCGGCGTCACTGACATCTGAGCGCTGGGGCGAGGGGAATGAGAGCGGCGAGGCAACGTGGCGGCGCACACTGTCATTCTCCTCTTGGATGGAGGAGACTGAACTTTGACTGCCAGTCCCGACCGTGAGGGGAAACGAGGAACGAGGCCCGGGGGCATCGAGTCCTGGTTTCCCCTCACCCAGCGAGAGACGAGAGTGACGAGGCCGTGGCGGCGTCACTGTCATCTGAGCGCTGGGGCCCGTGAACGACTCAGAGGAAGTGGACTGCTCAAACTTTGGGTACCGCTGATTACAGGATAACCAGCGGCGGAACAGAAACGAAATTCTCCCCCGGCCCTCCCCCGGGGGAAGGAGTGGAGATGACACGCACTCCCAAGAGCAGAACGTCACATACTCTGGGTCGCTCCTCTCAGGGTTGTTTCCCTTCCCTTTGCTGGGGAAAAAAAACAACTCCGAGCGGGCTGGTTTTGAGGTGCCTCTGGACCACCAGTGTGGACATCGTCTAACCGAGGGCCAGCGCTGTGACTAATCACGGTCAGTCACTAAGCACAGCTCAACCCCGAGTTAGAACTACGCACGTGCAGTGGTAGTGAGAGAGGAAAAACTTCTGCAGATTTAGGCATGTTTGGCTTGCCATATTGGCACCAAAATGCTTCCATACTGCCAAAATTCTTCACACACATCCAGGCACTTTAGAACAGCCCAGGAAAGTGTGGCTGCTAAGTCTGAATCTTCAGCATGAGCACACCCCACTATAGTAGGAACTCAGCATCATTTTCAGAGTATAACAGCCCTCTCTCCGATGTAGCGATCGACATCTGTCCTCCCTGGGGCCCCGAATGAAATGCCTGGTCCCTCATGAGAAGGACCAGAAACCCATCCGAAAGCCTCGACGGCACACGGCACGCTGAACGGCTCCAGCCTCTACGAAAAAGGGGAGACGAACAACGTGCCGACGTGGTCATGCACTCCTGAGAGAACATGAACCACCCACGAACGCAGTCTCAACACACTGATTAGGCATGTGAAACCGTGATCGTGGCCGTCAACCAGGCATGCAAGATAGTGAACGTGGCCATCGCTTCGATGACACACGGCACGCTGGGCGCTCAAGCCTTCAGGCAGGCGAACAACGTGCCGACGTGGTCATGCTCTCATAAGAGAGCATAAACCACCCACGAACACAGTCTCAGCATGTTTGCGATGCGCTAGAGGAGTGAGTGGTTCGTGCTCACTGAAACCCTCAGATCACCAATGTTATTCAGATCACCAATGTTATTCGCCAAAGCAGCCCTCTTCTGGTGCACCAGAAGAGAAACTAGATCGGGAAATAAGCAAAGGGACTCACCTCATAGAGGCATCTTGATCTTGACCGCGCATCTTGAGCGCCGAATGACGCGCGCTGGGTTGCCGTGACAACCCGCGCTGTCAGCCGGCGCTCGACGGCACACGGCACGCTGAGCGCCTCAAGCCTTTACGAGAAAGGGGAGACGGGCAACGTGCCGACGTGGTCATGCACTCCTGAGAGAACATGAACCACCCACGAACGTAGTCCCACACACTGATTAGGCATGTGAAACAATGAACGTGGCCGTCAAATAAGGACAGGAAACGATCGCATCCAGAAACACACGGATGAAACGTCATCCTGAAAAGGACGCGATCTTCACCCGTGTTGCTCTTTCACAGAAAAAACACTCTTAATTGTGCTGAAGCACACAGGGATAACCGCGGCAGCACAGCGGGGAAACTGCAAGCCCGCTGTGCGCACTCAACCGAATACCAACTGTGACAATAGCTCTTTGAAAAAAGGCAGATCGCTTGAAGCAGCAGCTGGCACCCGGGAGATCGCGAAGATCGCTGAAGCGCCGTCACACCAACACAGAGAGGTCTTCCGAGAAACAGCAGACTCGTTGAGCGTGAAGACAAACACAATCTTGAAGCTCATCACTCCGGTCGGCTCCGAAGGTAAAAGCAAATGTGTATGCGCTCGCTTCCGCTTTATACCCGCACTGACAGGCGGGGCGCGGAATGCAAGTCCTGCATGCCAATATTCATTGGCTCGTTTTAATTCACTCGAAGGCAATTGGTCTCCCTAGCGTGATCCCAATTCGTTGGAAACTCCTCCGACGAGACGTAGGAGTTCCCTAACGAAAGGGAACTGTATATCTGTGCAGTGTGCGCATGTAAAAAAATCTATTCGAATTTGAAGTTTGTGACATAAACGCGCACATTAACCCGATCACGCATAACGTTCATCATACATTCAGATTCATCAATCGGAATGAATTCAGTCCGATTGAAACAAAAGTTGTGCATGTAAACATAGCCACTGTGTGCATTTGGAGTTTGTTTGTAATCACATTTAAAACACTATTAACATTTTTACAATCATAATCATAAAAATCATGGTGCAGCCCTACTGAACATGTACCTACAGTACAGAGTTACCCATAATCCCCTCTAAGAGAAGAACATTCACATTAGAAACATTTTTTAGTGCATTTTCACACTAGAAATCTGCTGTGGCATAAATCTGTCGAGTTTTTCTGGGTCAGACTAAACACACATCTGCCGTTCAGTGTTTGGTTTTGCTTTTTCACAGCCTCATGTGTCACGTTAAAACAGTGCAATTACGGCCAGAACATGTGTCGTCATATTTGAGGAGCAGCAGCTTCTCTGTTTTAAGCAAAAAAAAAAGCAATTTCTCTGTTCTTGTGGTGATGTGCAGCGTGAGCTCTTAAGCGGGATTTACTGTCGACCCCAAACGCCATTAGAGTAGATTCACTGACAGCCGCATCTTTGATGTCGTATTCCACGGCGGCACGGCGCGTGTACAGATAACTGTATGACACCCGTCCTGACAGCCGCAGAAGATACGATTTTACGTATTTACATGCTGAGAAAACTGCTCTTTGAAGTACAGAGAGACAGAGAGAGAGAGAGACAGGGTGGGTGTTGGCAGTCGTCGGCAGATATTTTGGATCGTTCAGTAAAATCCCTCTGGTCGTCGTGGTGACACCCTGCTCACAGATCCAATTATAGACATGGACTATGGGATACGTATGTCACATCCTGCATTAACCGGTTTGCCTCATCCTTAACGAGAGATGGTCACTGCGACAATCCATCATACTAGGGCTGTGCCGTTGTTGTTATTGCTAACTAAAACTATTAAACATTGTATTTGTTAAATGACATAACAAATATTAGGTGAAAAACTAAAAAAAATAAATGTTGCCTTGAAATAATTACGTACTAAAATAATTAAAACTTTAAAAAAAAAAATAAAGATATATAGAAATATAAAAAAAGAACTAATAAAAATGGTGAAAGCACACAAACATACATTTGTTTGTTTATTTATTTATGTACTTACTTATTTATTCACACACAGTGGTGTGTAGTAACTGATTATATGTAGTCTGGATTACATAATCAGATTCCAATAATGTAATACATGATTGTTTAAAATACTCAGAATCAGAGTACAGTTACATGTTTTTATTAATTACATGATTACTTAATATGCACAAAATGGCAGTATATGTATGTGTGTGTGTGTGTGTGTGTGTGTGTGTGTGTATATATATATATATATATATATATATATATATATATATATATATATATATATATCCTGCCTGCAGATTTTTTTTTTTTTTTTTTTTTTAATGATCTGCTGCAGTGCATGCTAAATATTTCACTATTTTTACCTTGATGCAGCTTCAGTCATGTCAGTCATTGTTTTTCAGCTGTCTGAATGTATTTGATTTTAATTGCTTGTTTCTCTCACATCAGCGAGGCATACCGTCGTTTTTATATAGCTTTAAATTATATATTAAGTTGCTAATAAGGATACAGGACAAATGCTCATTCTGCAGTTTTTATTGCATTTGGAGTTGGCCGAGTGTTAATTTTGGAATCTGGGATTCATTTACCGTCTGTTCTATTAATGACACCTAAGCTGCTCTCGGATCATGATGTAAATCTCTTAAAATAAATGGCATTTCTTATCTCATTGCTCTGATTTCCTGACATGCTGCTGCTCATTTCCATCACAACAAAAAAAACTTCCCTGGAAAAAAAATATGTAATGATTGGCATATTTTGCTAGGTACAGCAGAATCAGGAACGGTGATTCCTTGTTATTAAAAAGAAAATCGAATTAAAAAAAAAAATCGAATTATATTCAAACATATAATATGCTTGTTTCCGCCATGGAATGAAAAATAAAAAAGGTACTTTTTTATCTCACATTTCACACTTTTTTTTCTCATAATTGTGAGTTTATATCACAATTTTTTAGAAGAAAAGTCGGTAACTACTTTAAGGTAACAGTTACACGTTACTACATGTGCTTACTATAGTAATATCAGTAAATTGCAAGTAACTAACACTAAACCTAACCCTAACTGTAACTACATGTACATGTAGTTAATTAAAATTACTCAGTACTTATTTGAGTAAGTACAATGTAACTACTTCACCTTAAAATAAAGTATAACCAAAAAGTTAGAATTGCGAGATATAAACTTACAATTCTGACTATTTCTTGCAACTACATGCTTATAACACGCAATTATGACATTTTCCCCGCAATTGCAAGTTTGTAACTGCTAAATCTGGCTTTATTTCTCAGTATTGTAAGACATAAACTGCCAATTATGTGAAAAAAGTCAGAATTGTGAGAAGATATTTTATTTATTTTTTCTTTCATTCATTTCATTTCATACATTTTATTTCATTTCATTTCATTTCATTTCATTTCATTTCATTTCATTTCATTATTTTATTTCTTTTCTCCATTTCTTCATTAATTCATGTTGGAAACAAGCTTCCATAATATATAAAAATACCAAATTAACCAGAAAAAAAACCCCCCTTCTAAGTAAAAAGCAAAAAAAAAAAAAAATCAGTAATAAAAAAATTCAGGGACAAACAAAATATACATAGAAATTTTGACAAATTTAACTTTACTGTACTTTACAAAATTAGGAACAATAATCAGAGGCATTTTAAAATTTATGAGTCAGCATGATCCTCTGATTTCTGCGACATCAGCAGCCTTCTGCGTTCATGGGATTATCTTCACATCTTTCCTCTTGTTCATTTGATTGCATTTACTGCTGTGTTGTATAACTATGTCTCACCCCAAGAGCGCAAGGCACACAAACTCCGACCTCTGTTCAATAATCTGCCTGAATCAGTTGTGTAACCACGTCTCTTCCCGCTTTCTCTCTTTCAGCGCCACCAAAGTTCTTAAGAACCCCGAACGATCAGACGGGTGTTCAGGGCGGCGTTGCCTCCTTCATCTGCCAGGCCACAGGTGACCCACGGCCCAAAATCGTGTGGAACAAGAAGGGGAAGAGAGTGAGCAACCAGCGTTTTGAGGTATTAGGTCTATTGTTCTGATGTAAAATGCTCGACAAGTGAATGCTAACGATAACCACGCCCCCATTGACCACACCCACCACTTCAGCCACACCCATCCATTTCATATTCTCACACCACTAACGTGCATGATTGCTCATGGCCTGGGCCCGAATTCACAAAAATCTTTATCAAAATTTGAGAAAGTTCTTAAAATAAATCCTGAGAAGATTAATGTTCCGAAGTGCAATACTTAAAAACACAGTCTTAATCTGAATATTTTCTTAAGATCATCTTAAATATATATATATTTGTTTAATAAAATGACAGGCATTGGTGTTATCTGTAAAAGCATGAACAATTTTTTTTATTTTATTTTTGTCTCTACTAGCTTGAAATGCTGCTGAAAATTATACCACAATTACCAAATAATAATACAAAATTATGTCTCTATTGGATTTGTCTTTGTCATTTTTTTAATGTAGCCTATTTCGAATCCAGCAAAAATTTATTTAATTTAATTTAAGACAAGTTGGAGGTTATCCTAACTTTGAAATCTTTATTATTATGATTATTATTATTGTAACATTATTTTCAAGAATTAGAATTCTTAAATTTTGTCTTATGGGCTATGGCAAGAAAAAATATTTGAACTTGAAGTATTTTTGGAAAATAAAATATTCTTAATTTCCCTTAGTTTAATTTACTAAAACTTAAACCATTTTTTTTTCAACTAGGCATCAGAAAATTTTTCATTTAGTTATTTTTGTACTAAAACAACAACAACAACTAAAACAAATATGAATATTAATAAAAAAAAACTATATATACATTAAAAAACCCCTAATAAAATAACAAGAACAAAAAAATATATATTTTAAAACTAAAATGAAAACAGAAAATACAAAAACAAAAACAAAAAATAAAGTTTATGTTTTGTGAATCCGGCTCTTGATCTCAATAGCTTTGCAATAAATAATTTGAAGAAATGATGGATCAGATTCTCTCGTGACGCATATGCTTTGCATTTATGAAATACACTTTGTTCTCAAATGTTTGTAGCTTTTGTTTCTCTTCTGTTGAGCGTCTCATTTGCTTCTCAGTGCATGTTCTCTCGTCTCACGTGCCTGAATCCTGTATGTTTATTTATCTGTTTTTGGATCGCCACCTCAGCCCAGCATGATAAACGCATCACAGCTGAACACTGATAAGATTTTTATTAATTTCTGCGTCATCTTGCAGCTCGACCATCTTCTCTCTTCTGTTCGGCTATCATGCGGCCACTAATCTATGGACGCTTATCGGCTGATATGGCGCCTTTTCGCCTGCAGAAACTAAATCTTATCAACGTTCATTACATGCTATACAATACTAACATGCCAACTAATATGCTAACCTTCGATTCGCAACAAAGTCTTCACCCTCACCCATGCAACTTACTCATTACTACTATCTCTTTAAACTAGGGCTGTCAAATTAATTAATCGTCTAACATTAATCTCCTAACATAAAAGTTTGTGTTTATATAATATATGTCTGTGTACATAAATGTGTGTGTGTATACAGTATGTGTGTGTGTGTATGTATATATATATATATATACTGTATATACACACACACGCACACAGAGGCAGGCACACACACACACACATGCATGTATATACTATATATATATATATATATATATATATATATATATATATATATATATATATATATAAAAAATAATATACACAAACTTAGATGCGATTAATCCATTCGACAGCACTATTTTAAACATTAGTTTAATGCTCAGTTTCTACTTGGCTCCGTTAGCCAACAGCCGCATGCGTGAGCGCGTGGTCATACCCACATTTCTTTGCGTGAAAAGTGACAGTGAAAGAAAAGACACAGAGTATGACCACTGATGTATTTAAGTCTGTAAAACGGAGAACCCGTCCTGGTTGGTTCTGTCAGAAGTGAGTATACATCTCCCCAATTGCCACCAACTAAAACTGTCTGTGAGCGTCCTGTGTCCCGTCCGTCTGGCGTCAGTCGGTCTCGTCGAGGCTAATCGACTGTCTACTGTTGTTCTTTCTAATGACGTCTTGTGCCTGTGACGTCACATCTCCATTCTCGTTTCATGTTTCATATGATCAACTTTAAGAGTGGGCCAGATCACGCTAGCTGAAAGTTGCACGGCCATCCCATTCTTAAAGCCACCGGGTTTACTCGTGAAACGTCTGGTTGAAGAATTTTGCATTGCTTTCATACATTCACTGAGCATTTTACACAAAGGAATTTTATTTTTATTTTTTTCAAACATGTAACAAATTCCTGCCCAGTGCATTACAAGCATGTTGTCCTTCTCAAAAGTGCAAAATTCTGTGAAGTGGTGCAGGTCCATCAGTGCTTGCTTTGAACTCTTATCTACAGGTTCCTCATTTTTGCACAGGGAGGGCCGTTTTTACTGCTTGCTAAATATTTATCATCATAACACAAAGCTTCATGTGCTCGTCGTCTGTTAATTATGTCGTCCGAAATAGATAATTATTTAGTCTGCTTTTTAAAACAAAAAGAAAAGGAGGATGGATAGTATGTGCCAACAGTAGGAAACTTGGTAACACTTTAGAATACAGTTCCATAACGAATGATTAACTACACAGGAACAACTGAGTAACACTATATAAACACTCTAGTAACTACTATTAACCAACAATAAACTCTGATTCAGGAATTAGTAAGTAAGTAATAGCGCTTAGTCGAATGTGGTAGTTCCCTATTAACTAAAATATTTTATCTTACCTCCCAGAGAACTACTAACAAGTACTATATACAGGTTCATAATTAACATGAATAATGCATAATGTATAATTAGTTCTAAAGTAAAGATCATAACAACCCACTAGTAGTGACTCAAGTGTTACTACTTTTTTTCTAAAGGAATTACTAATTATTTGGATCAGTATTCTAAAGGGAAAAGTATGCTAACTCGCAAGTATTGACTAAAGTCATTGTAAGCTTTTGAATGTTTTTGTAAGGCTTTGAATAGTAATTCCTTCTGATGGATTAGGTAATGCTTAAATCATTTCTAGTGGGTTACCATGATCTTCGCTTTAGAATACTGATCCAAATAAATTAGTAATTCCTTCTGAAGGATTTGGTAATACTTGAGTCAGTACTTGAGTCAGTACTAGTGGGTTACCATGATCTTCATTTTTAAATTAATTATACATATGCATTACTCTCATTGATTATGAACCTGTATAAACCCCACCCCTTTTCATCGCTGCGCTCATTGTCTTTTGACTTCCGGTTCGTATTTCCACAGCGATCTATACGTATTTATGAATGAACTGCTCGTTTTAAAATCTTCCTGGTCTACTGACATTTGTTATGAGATCAGTTTTAAACATTACAGTGCTCTTGATAACTTTTGTTAACTCTACAATAAGCAAATCCACTTAACCAGCTAATTATTCTTCGACAGTAATGCCGTAGAAATATACAGAGCTACCGCAAAACCGGAAGTTCAAAGAAAACATTCTGCATGCACGTTTCTCTGGCGCATAAGGTCTATATAGTAGTTCTCTGTCAGGTATGAAATTTTTTTTTGATTAGCTAATAGTGAACTACCACATTCTACTGAGCACTATTACTTACTAATTTGTTAATCAGAGTTTCTTGTTAGCTAATAGTACCGGTAGTTACTAGAATGCTAGTGAGTTACTTATTCGTTCCTGTGTAGTTATTATTCATTAATGATGGAACAGTATTCTGTGTTACCAGAAACTCTGTATATTTGTGAAGTTTGCACATTTCCAATTTGAAGCTTGAAGCACATCTGATCACTTTATTTAGCGTTCATGTAAACACTGTTTATCATCAATCAGAACGATTTTATTCCAATTGAAACAAACATGTCAATGTAAATGTAGCTACTGATGCTGATGACCTCTTGTTTATTCTACAAATTATGTTGTTTGTGGACATGTCAAGAATAAGCGATGTGCATGAGTTTGCGTGACTGTATCACAGGATCGTACCTATCTATAGTCTCATAATTTCTCATAATTTCTGCATTTAATGCATAAATAGTTTTATAAAGTGCAGACAAGTGCTTACATTTTGAATATTACAAACACAATCTTCTTTAATTTGGAATAACATGCACCCATGAATCGTACAAGACAATCTGTCTTCCCTTACAAAAAATAAGTTGAAGTGTTTTGTTAGTATACATCTTTTTAAACTAAAAATCAACGCGTGTTATGAGAGGTTATGTTTTTTTCAGAGACATACTTAACAAAATTACACTTCATTGTATTTGGCTTCTGACAAGTATTCAAAAAAGTACATTTTCCCAATGCCTTAATAAATAATTACTTAAACTGAACTTTATTTCAAGTATACAAATCCACTGAATCACCTATGTTAAGTTCACTTCAAGTATACTTCAAAGTGTACTTTAATACATTGTGTGTATTTGATAAATAAAAGTAGACTAGACCTATACAACAAGTAAACTATCTGTATACCTATACATTCACTTGTAGTGTAGTTCAGAGTATACTTGCAGTGCAAAATAAAAACTTAATGTTGCACATGCCCTTGGCTATGTGGACACCATATAATTTTGAGCACAGTTTTAACATCTGAGGCAGATTTCAGTCATCATAAAAGATTTATTTTGTGGCAGGGCACAACTGACAGTCTTGAATCTTTTAGGGTGACATGCTCACCGACAGCTGATGATTTCTTCTGACAGTGTCAATAGTTTAGTGTGCCAGTCCCGTTGTGGTGACCTTCAGATGAAGAAGCAATAGGAGCACTGCTGCTATTGACGTGTGTGTGAGAGAACCATTTAGTCTTTATGAAATGCAGCATAAATATCTTATTTACCGTTTCTTATGTTATGACAGTCAGCACTACAAAAAATGACCTTGAGATAAAGACTGAGCAGTTCACAAATTCCCTCTTTTCCTGGGAAAACACTGCAGACTTTAGTACAAAAGCATATTTGGGTTTGTGTGTCAAGGATATCCACCCTTACAAAAATGAAATATAGTTTAAGTTCATTTTATTAAGTAAATTTAACTTCAAGTATATTTTATGTAGTTAAGTATACCAATATCAGTGTACTAGTAGTATACTTGGAAGGGAACTATTTCAAAACTTCTGGGGACTAAAGTGCCCCACTTTTTAGTTTATAAAAGGATACTTTTAAGTGTATTTGAGGAGTAACAGTAGTACACTTTGAGTACATAACTAGTTTAAATCTAAGTTTTCACTTTTATATTTCAACTATACTACAAGTGAACATCTAAGTAAACTGCAAGTTTACTAGCTATATACTTATAGCCCACTTTTTAGTTTATGAAAGTACACTTGGAAGTACACTCAGTGAACTATTAGTTTTTATAACTATTAGTTTTCTTTAAATTAACTTAACATCAAAGGCAAGTCAAGTTTATTTATATAGCACAATTCATACACTATGGCAATTCAAAGTGCTTTACAGAAAGGAATTAAAATAATCACAAAATTAAAGCAAGTAAAATTAAAACAGTTATACAATAAATTAAAAGAGATATGTGATAGTTATCAAATTAATTAAGAGTAAAAAGGTAGTATACTTTTAGTATGCTAAATATACATTGTAATAAAAGGTAGTATATGTTTTTCATACACTTTACTTTTTTAACTTATGTATAATGCAAGTATACTACCGTGTCTCTTAGTATCCCAAGTATATTCTAACGGTGCTTTTGAGTAAACTTGAAGTTTACTCCTATATGTACACAACCAGTGGATTTATGCTAATGATTTATGTATTAAATAAAGGGGTGGTTGATTGCGATTTCACTTTTTTCATTTTAAATAGTGTGTAATGTTGCTGTTGGTGCATGAACAGTATCTGCAAAGCTGCGCTGAAAGTTCAACGTAAGCAGAGATATCGTCTTTTAAAAATCAGGAAGTAATGCCTACAAAAATGACTCGAATGGGACTACAATGAGATACTTCCCGGGTTTTATACGTAACTAACCCATAAATTTACATCAACCCTCCCTCCGGAATATGCAAAAAAGGGTGCATGGCCATATTTTTGCGGCTTTGTCGAAGAGGAAGAGTTAGTGGAGAGCTGTAGCCATGCCGTCAAAAGTGTGTTATTTTCACCCAGCTGTCAGGTCTTGTGTGTTCGGGCTTCCCACGGACGCTGTAGTTCGTCAACAATGGCTAAAATTTATGTTTGATTATGTTCCTGAAAATTACAATCATAAATTATGAAAAATAAGGCTTAAAAAAAAACAAAAAACACGAAGACATGTTATATTGCACCCCATAAACACAATCATGTAAAGAAAAAAAGCAGTAAACCACCCCTTTAAATAAAGTGACGTAATGGAAAAAGTATATCTCTAATAAGTACAAAAAATGGCAGACTGAAAGTAACTCTTAAAGAAGTATACTAATAGCACACTTGAATAAACTTATAATTTATACGTGTAGTCAGACTTGACCAGAGTCTCAGCTAATCTGTCTGTCATACAGTCTGACATAAAAGACTATTCCTGTCATGCAGTCAGATCTCACAAGTCTCATATCATATAAACTCACAAAATACATGATTTAGGACACAAAATAAAAATAAATAAATCTAACAGTTTGCACTGGGCTTCAGAATGAGAAAACACCAAAATATCAGCAATTATAAATATTTCCCAGGGAACAAATCGCAGATTTGCCGAAAACCTTAACCAGACTTTCTGTGTTTCTGTGTCCTGTGTTCACACTGTTGCGTCAGGTTGAGTA
The DNA here is from genome assembly GCA_030578255.1 of Tiaroga cobitis. Lineage (NCBI taxonomy): Eukaryota > Metazoa > Chordata > Actinopteri > Cypriniformes > Leuciscidae > Tiaroga > Tiaroga cobitis. The sequence continues at coordinate 52,640,825 of CM060597.1, forward strand.
AATGATGGTCTGTTGTCTGTCCATAGCTATTTGTCAGGATGAAGTGTGTGTGTGTGTGTGTGTGTGTGTGTGAGTGAGCATGATTCTCTGTCGTCAATCGTGAACAAAAAAAACTCTCGTAACATATCTTGTCTCTCGCACCTGTAGGTTATAGAGTTCGATGATGGATCGGGCTCTGTGCTGAGAATCCAGCCGCTGCGGACACCGCGCGATGAAGCCATTTACGAATGCGTCGCCTCCAACAGTGTTGGGGAGACGAGCGCCACGACACGTCTCACTGTTTTGCGTGGTAGGTCTATGACGAATAACACTCGCTAACCTCGCTAAACTTGCTCTCTCATTGCCTTCCAGCCCTCACAGGTACGTGTTTTGTCTATTTGTTCTTTTTGTCTGTTTGTATCTTTCTTCAGTGAGTACACTACTGGTAAAAAGTTTGGAATAATTTGAATAATTGTTTTAATGCTTACAAAGGCTGCATTTATTTGATGAAAAATACAGTAAAAACAGTGATATTGTAAAATATTATTACAATATAAAATAATGTGATTCATGTATGTTTGCAATGCTAGTGATTTCAGAATTGAATCCTAATGCAGTGTAACATATTTATTAACAAAAATAACAGGCAAAACACAGAGTAAATCCAAACACAGGGAAAGACAGTACTGAAAAGAAGGCACGTGTCACATGCACAAAAACACAACACCAAACACTGAACAAGGAAAGCATCTGAAATCACATTCTTGCCTACTGTATATTAGGCCAAAAAAAAAAAAATCTGTATGTGACAAAAGAAGTAGTCCGAATTCACAGTACTCATAAAAGAGTAGACAAAAAGTACCTGGATAACCTACTACTGATTCTGATTCTGAAGTGATACAGTATTTGTGAATGAAAATGAAGTGATGCAACTGATGCCATAGGTCACATGACAACAACAACATGATGAATGTAGTATGTCCGTATTACATTCATACTACAAACACTTCATGCTATATAGAACATATTTTTTTAGCGGCAAAGCATGCACTTATTCAAAATAATAATCTATTCAAGATAGTACACGATTTCGGACACAGCCAAAAACTTAAATACAGACAGGGATGAAGGGCAAACAAGCATAACAAAAACACATGGGAACAAATAAATGAAACTAATCATCAAAGAAAACTACAAACTGACTATAAGCTAAACAGGAAACGGTAAAAAACGTAAACCTAAAACAAGAGTCCAGAGCAGGAGTTGTGACACTGTGATGTTAAAGCTGATTTTTCAGCATCATTGCTCCAGTTTTCAGTGTCAGATGATCCTTCAGTTATCATTCTAATGTGCTGATTTGCTGCTCAAGAAACATTCTTCCTCTTCTACTTTGAAGGCTGGTGTAATGGCTGCTAAAAACAGCTTTGCATCACAGGGATACATTGCAAGTTATTTTAAATTGTAATAATATTTCACAATATTATCGTTTTTATTACATGTGTATCGAATAAATTCAGCCTTGGTGAGCATAAGAGACTTATTTAAAAAACATAAAACATGTCACTGTGTGTTTTGGTTTTAGCTGGAGTATTTGGCCAATGCAGCAAACAGCACTGTCTGCGTCTGCATTTTATTTCTAGAAATGCCTCCCACGGATGGAGCCTGAAAAATGTAAAACCTCCTTCAGCTCTCACTGACCTTGGAGCTTTTTAAAGGGGTTGATTAATATTCTAATTAGCGAACGGGCTTTCCCGCTCGCTAGCTTCAGCATCATCAATGTAACTCTAATTTTATGCTACATTTACAACATTTCTTACAAAGCTGCCCTGTAAGGATGTGGCAGGGCCCGTGTGGAGAAAACGGAGTGAAAATGCTCTGTTTTTACAGTGATACTGCAGGCTTCACCATTCAAATCCAATGTCTCTGTGTTCTGAAAGGCTTTTACCTGACTTCTCTTTTAATGGAATTATGAAACACAGTTACTAATCTGGTAGTTTGGTCTGAGGAAGAACCCACCGACCTAAAATAGAAGAAATGGGAGAGAAGAATATGCTTTCCACCTCCAAATATTTGCATGGTTATTGGCAAAACATTTTTCCTCTGCTTTCTCTTATTTTCTCGCTCCTTTGTGGCCACATCTGTTGTTGGAGGGAGAGCATTTCTGTTTGCAGCTCAGGCCTGATAAAACCTGCAACACAATAGTAGCTTAGAACACGCACACGCTTAGAACACGCACACGCACACACACACACACACACACACACACACACACACACACACACACACACACACACACACACACATACCCCGCAGCACAGCAGAACTCAATCGGGGGAAAGTCTGCAAATCTCTCTGGATATGTTCAGAATACAGGCCTAGTGCTCACTGCATATGGCACAGTGCACACTGCAGTCTATACTGCCTGTTTGTAAAGATATGATGTGAACAGCAGGGGAGACTGAGGGGAATGTTACAGGACACACAACATAACATGTCCTTCATAACTCAGATCTCCCTGCCATCTGTGGGTCTGAGAAACATACGCCAGCAGGTGCCGTCGATGCAACATTTATCACCATATTCAGTTCAATACTTTATAAAATAAATACAATTGTCACAGTTGTCCCTGTTACAAATACACTATGATTTTAATTGAGATTGTGTCATTATATCACTGCTTGTAGTTTTTTTTTTTGTTTTTTTTTTAGTTTAGTTTAAGTCTTAGTAATTGTAAGTGCTTTCGTCACTTTTATTAGGTTTATTATATTATATTATATTTCATTTGCATATAGCTTTGATTAATTAAAAAAATAACAAATACAAATTATTAAAAATTTGGGCCAGAGAAGTTTCCGAAATTTGGTTGATTTGACACGGAAATAATGTTTGTTATATATTTCAAAGAATTTTTTTTTTTTTATTTCCCATTCAGCATCTCAACTTTTACCCAACAACCTAGAGATTAAACAGATATTAATTACAATTCAAGGCATTAAAACCAAAGAAATGTATTCTTCAAAATTATTTATATATTAAGATTACGTGTGAATTTATCATCATGGAAATAAAATGATGAAATGATTATTTTACCTAAGGCAAATCGTATGCAAAATGTCTTAACTCAGGCTGTCCAATCCAATAATGAGTCAAGGAAGATTCCGGCTCGTTCGTCACACTGGAATGGAAGGTCAAGTTGAGCACAATGCAGTGTGTTATTCAGTATTGCACACAGAGAGCTGCTATAGTCTGGCGTAACTCATCTGACGTTCAGTGGGTACAGCAAACTTACATACTGGACCAGTATATCTACTGCAAACATAGTACGAGTAGATGGTATCATGCTATTTAAAACACCCCACTCTCTCTTCGAGCCTCACCTGGAATGACGGTTTGGATGGAAATGTTATAATTATGAACAGAAAGCCCGAGACAAATATTTATCCATTAATATAAATGAAGGAAGCAGAGTTGTAGTAATTACTGCACATTCAGCCAGTGGGCAAGCAGCATCGTTTGAGCATGAATAATGACACAAAACTAATACGTATTCCGCCGTAAGATATCAGGCTGCGGCAGACTACACCAGCGTCAAAAATAAGCTTAGCATTAAAGCACCTTTGCCTCAGTTAAGCCCCGACATACTTTTCTTCCCCTAAAAACATGCCGTTCAATCGGCCGTTCTGTGTTGTGTGGGAATATGGGTCATGTCTTATTCATGAATGCACCCACTGAACTGGGACCAATGTGTTCGGTCCTTTCACAGGGTGGGAATTGCAGGCCGATATTTGCCAACAAGGTCACAGGCACAATGCATTATACATCACAGTAAACAAAAGATCTCCATGGTGGGAAAACCGCAAATGTTGCTGGTAGCACCAATACACAACACACTCTTGAAATACATTTAGCAAAATATCTTGCCTCCAAAAACCCCTGAAAATGATCACTCGGTCATCATTTACTACTCCATGTGAGATGTTTAGCATAATGATAAAGCTGCTATTTTCCATACGTGACCATATCTGTGTATACATTTAGACACGTTTACACATAAGTGACACATATGCTTCAGGAGAGGGGTAGATAATGAGTAAAATACTTAAATTTGGGTCTGTTTCTAACACATAAAATCATGACTTCAGAAGACTTGAAATATAGTGCATAAGTCATATTGTCCTTTTTGGAACAAATAACACCAGCATTGTAACATTAGATGACGTAATTTTAATTTAAACATATTACATTGTAAAAAATGTGCACAGCTTTGTTAAAGACAGGAAATCTAGTCTAAAATGGAGCATCAAAGCAAATAATGATGCGTGATGGAAACAGCTTTTGGTTGCAGGATGCAGCTTGTTGGTTGAGTATATGTGTGGGATAGAGGGAGAGTTCTGGAAAAGTGAAGTGCCACTAGACATGGATAAACTGAAAGGGTTTTAAATGACCCTAAGGGGGAATATTAGCGTCACAATTTGGCTCCAGGGATGGAGAAACATCAGAGAGATTAACTGAATTCATTTAGTTCAATGTGCTGTGACCTGATGTCCATTTGACATCCACTCACACAGTCAGCCAGTGAATATCATCAGCACTTTCCTGTGGCGTCATCTGATGTTAAAGACCCAGAGGCACTGACCCCATCATTTTATATTTATGTATGCGGTATATATATATATAATTATATTCTTTTTTTTTTAAACGTATACATATGATTTTGGCCTGTCTAACCTCAGAGGTCTCGACTTTTCCAACAGTTATTCTAAATCATAAAACGGTTTATAATTTTGTATTGTCTATGGAATAAAGTCATTCATTAAATTATGAACTTTATTTATTATAAAGTAATTTTAGTTATGGCCAAAAGTTTTACGTTTTTAGATGGAAACGGTGTCGTCTAAGCCCCTAAAGCAGAGGTTTTCAACCCTGCTTCTGGGGACCCATCCTAATCAAACACACCTGAACTGGCTAATCAAGCTCTTTGGAGTCACTTGAAAATCATATTGGTGTGATATTCATTTGTGCAGAAGCATATAATCTTTGTAGGACAGTGGGTCCTCAGGAACAGGGTTGAAGACCTCTAAAGCAACCCTGTTATTGCTCCTTCTATTACCTAGATTTTGTCTGCAAATATATTTAGTGACAAAAAAAAAAAAATCACACAAATAAGAGTTTAAAAACTGTATTTATTCCACAAATTGTGGTTATGGGGTTGCAGAAAATGAACAGCAAATAAAACCTCTCATATAATATTTAATTTTGCCTTTTGAAGTTGATGATAAACACTCTCCCAATTTTGTATTTTATTTGTGAATCATTAGTGCCATAATGGATTCTTGCCATTTGAAGTTAAAGTGCTCGATTGTTAAAAATAATACATGTATCTTAGTTTAGTTGATGATGGCATTTATAGATTCATCTTTTACAGTGAGGATAGATGAATGTCTCAATGGAAGCAGGAAAACCGTTATGTCATGGAGGGAAAGTCCAACAGCTGCTCGTCCTTTCAAATGTCTGTTTCTGTGCCGTTCCAATGCAAACTGATTCCCATAGCGGAACTAGAGGAACTCTGGCAAATCCAGTGAAAAGCTGCCCCGATCATAACAGATGACAGCGACGGGAAACACTCCATTCTCTGCTGAGTTGAGTTGCGTCTAGACAAAGCCTATTTTATGGTAATCCGGAAATATCCGTGCCAAAGCCGGAACGGCGGCACTTTTTTTTTTTCTTCTAAACGTGCATCAAATTTACAGAATTTGACTGTCCCTCAACTTTTGCTTTGAATGGAGGCGTAATCTTCAGCAAACAGTCGTCGGGCAGTCGTGCAGGAAGTCCGGATCTCGAGGTATAATTTAAAATCCTGACAGAAAAACAAAGGCATTGACTTAGCGCTCAAACGGCCATCCAGACGAATCGCTGCCTCAGCGCTCTCGCCGTCTTTGAGCGAGGTGTGTGTTCGCGGACCCGCAGAGGGAGGACGCTGGGAAATTGCTGTGCCTGTTGTTTGGTGTTCTGACAGCTGCGTCGAGGGTGAAAGGCAGCTAGAAAAGCTAGCAGAGCACAATGTGCTTTCGTTTACCCCTCCGCTTCGTAGGTGCCAAGACACAACCGGCCCACCGGCGCTTTCAGACATTTCCGAAGACCCTTTGACGCCCGAGTGCTTTGGAAACAAGCTGACTTATCTCGCAACCCAGGTGAACCTTTCTTTGAGCAGAAAAATAGAAATGTAGAAAGGATGGGAACGAGGACCTGAGACAGCACATAAAGTCAGCGTGCTTTTGTTTGAGTTTGCAGAGGTAATGCCGTTTCTGCGTGACCCCCTCCTTCCCTTTTTAAATTAGCGCCAATGCCATTCATCACAGAAATGGAACAACAGATAATGATGAGTTATTTATTATCATAATTAAAGACGAAGCCTTTAGACGTATTGATCTGCCCTGCTGAAAATTCCCCCATTGGTAATTAATGGAGTGGAGGAGATCTGTAATTGTACAGTGTGAGTTTGGAGCCAAACATCAGCATGTCTGCTAAGACAGATGGGTGTAGAAGTCCATATTCTGAATCTGCAGAGACCCTTAAACACTGATAGATCATGTGCCGGCTGTGCATTTGTTGGTCTAAGTGGATGCGGATATCGATCCCTACAGATGGCTGTGGTATTTTCTCCCTTAGTTTCTTCTCTGCTCTTGCTCATTGTTGTTGTGCTTTGTTTTGTTTTTTTCTTTTCATGGATGAATTTGTTTTTAGAGCCCTGGAATGGTTTTGTTTATTCTAATTTTCTTCTTCATGTTTTCTGCTCTTAAACATACTGAGCATCCCATGTGTAATAGAATCATTATTTTCTGTTGTGCTGTTTCTTATAGTACCTTGTACCTTGTTATCGTGGGCAGTTATTGCACCGATGTGTTTTCAGTTTGGACGTAAAGTGCTGTCAATGATAATCTGACAACACATGGGAAATGACATCTAATTCCATACAGCAGTTCCATACAACCCAACCCTGATCCTGAAGGCACCAACATTACATATTTTCCAACTCTTCCCAATCAACTCAGCTTGTTAGTAGAGGCTCCAAAAGCTGAAATGAATGGGTTAGATAAGTGAGAAATCTAAAATGTGTACTACTACTATAATTATAATGATAATCATCATCGTCATCACATAATAAATAGTAATATTATTACTAAATAAAATATAAAAATAAGAAAATGGGCTTTATAATATTTCACTGTGAAAAAGAGTATGTAAGGAACATATAATAAAAACAATAGCAGTAATCATTTAATAACTTTTTTTGAGAATATATCAATATGGCTATACAATTATTATTAATACTAATAGAACTATTATAAGTAATAATAAGTACTAATACAATATTACACATTGTTTTTTAATATTTCAATGTAAAAAATTAAAATGAGCATTTAATACTACTGCTACTACTACTAATGATAATAATAATAATTATTATTATTAGTAGTAGTAGTAGTATTATTATGGTCACACTTTAGATTAGGGTCCGATTCTCACTATTAAGTAACTATTAACTACTACTTTTGCCTCAATAAACTAATTACTGCTTATTACTAGTTAAGGTAGTTGTTACATTTGGGTATTGGGTAGGATTAAAGGATGCAGAATATGGTAATGCGGAATAAAGCATTAATATGTGCTTTATAAGTATTAATAAACAGCCTAGTAATATGCATGCTAATAAACAACTCGTTAATAGTGAGAATTGGACCCTAAACTAAAGTGTTACTAATATTAATATTTTTTTATTAAATAAAACTATTAAACAATATATATTAAATGCATTTGCAATATTTGACTGTAATAGAATAATTAAGTGATCATTTAATAATAATAATAATAAAACAATCTTAAAATAAGAAAAATAATTAATTTAATATTTCACTGTAATAAAATAAATAAATCTAAGGAAAATATAATAATAATAATAATAATAATAATAATAATAATTGCATTTATTTAATTTATTATTATTATTGTTATCAGTTCATAAGTGCTTCACATTACGATTTTGGGAATATTAACACAGTACTGCACTTAGCTCTGTTCACACAGCACATGTCTTTATTTGATTAAACCATAGCCTTTACAATTTGATTAGCCTGGGAAAACCCAGACAACTTCCGGCAAATTTAGATTTGCTCTGAAAGTTAGTCTGGCAAAGAGCTCATTGAAGTCCATTTCCAATCCGTCGAAATCGCGGCACCAATCAGAAACGTTGGGGCGGGCTTTACACGATGACGACAGCACAGCGACGGTGAAGCAGATTTTTTACATTTACAAAGATGGATGCCGGCGTGGAACTATGTGTGACGGTTATAGTTGAACACCGTCATTAGAACTCTATAACCGCCAAAACCATGTTATTAAAATATTTTTTTTACAAACATTTATCATAGAGAATGTGTAAATACTAATATCAGCTTACGAGGGAAACGGAGGCGGAGTTAGTGGTGCGATCGGAGGCTGCTACTGCTGGAGATGATTCGGGAGAGGTCTGTGCCCCTTTACCGATCAGAGCGCGCGCTGACACAGAGTAAAGCCGTGTTTATACTCGACGCGTCCGCACGAGCTCAAAGGTGCCCGGGGCAAAAATTACGCGTTCGGTGCTCAAGACCGGCAAGACCCCATTTCGCTTGCCTGTGTGCACGGGTTTTTTGCACTCACAGCACCGGCACCCAGTTTGCGCGTCTAAATTGCAAAGTTCTTTTTTTGTTAAGGTTTTGTTTACTGTGTGTGATTTATTTAATGGAAAGCACATCCACTTCCAGTTGTCTTGCTGTTCATTTTAAATAAGCAAGTAGCTAATCAGTGTCTGCAATTTGTTCTATAACAGACGAACGTCGCTCTGCATACGTCATCTTCTTCATCGCTCTGATTGGTTTTAGGTCTATCCAATTACGCCCAGAGGCATTTGAGCTACGTCCGTTGGTGACACCCCTTTGGAAATGATTTGTCTATGAAGCTTTGCCAGACCCTAACTCAGTTACAACTGAAAATGGTCTGGTTTTAACCAGGCTACAATTTGATAATAATACTGAGCCATATCCAGATTTTGGTTTTATTTTGATTTGCAGTCCTTGCCTTTAGGAACAGGGTTGGGAGACACTGCCCTAGGGGGGTGCTATAAAGAGGAAATACTCTACTGTAGAACAGTAGAACCGCTTTTTGTGTATTTTGTGTCAACTTTAATTTCCAATTGGAAATTTGTTTTGTTTGTGTTTTATCAATTACGTCCGTTCCTTCTATCCATGACGTTTGGAACCGAAATTGCTGGCTGTGTTGTGAAACGAGCTTGTGTTTGTGCTTGTTTCTGAGGAGGTGCTAATGGTTTAGCGGGGGAGTTTGCGGGAGTGAAGGGCTCTTATCTTACGGCTTTGATGCTCTGCATATTGGAGTCATTTTCTGCTAGATGAATCGACCTCCTCCGGGTCGCCCTTAATTCAACTAATGATGCTCTTGAGATGAGAACCTCTACATGCCGCTGGGTAATTACGTCCAAATACAGAGTCGGGTGGCTAGATGAAGAGCGGGTGAAGAAACATGGAAGATGTCACAGATCACATGGATTTGTCATTTTTAAAACAACAAAGTACCCAGAATGCACCACCTCTTCGCAATGGAAAAAGGGGCTCCTGACAGCATGATGTTATAGTTACAGTGTCTACCAGCGGGGACTAATGGAATCATGCTAACCTGAAAAACTTTAAGCCCGAAGCCCGAGTTAGGCGAATAACTGTGAGCTCATTTTATCTAAAACACATCACCTGTTACCTGTGTTTAACAATGAGTTGCGTAACTGCAGCCTCACACACACAAGGGTTTAATGAGCGATGGAAAGCCGCTGGGCTGTGAAGGAGGTTTCGCAAAATAAACCCACAAATGACAAACGGGTTTAGTCAGCAGAACATCCAACGAACTGCAGCCCCTAAATGAAATTAATTATAAAGGCTCTGAGGAAATGAAAGTGCGAGTGACGTCTGTCTGCAGCCAGAGGACGCGGAAAAAGACATGCTTTTGTTTTCCTTTGTCTTCCTGCTTCGCTCGGGAATCTCCTACGCCGTCGGTGGTAATGAGGAGCCGGACGTGATTTCATAACTCCTGTCGCTGGTGACCTCGACGCGTCCGTGCTTCAAACCCATTCCAGCGGCAGCTGCGAGTGCTTCAGTCCTCGCCAATTTCCACAAATTAACTTTGTGTTCATGGAGACTTACTGGGAAAGCCTCTTCTGGATTGTGTGACACAGAGAGGAGATTACTTTTGGATTTATCCTACTCCTGCAGAAAGGCTGATTGTTCGCTCTCTTTGTACACTTGACATACATCAAACAATCTGTAATTTTACCCTGATTATAATATTTGATAAATGGTCTGTTATTGGCTGTTGTTATCAAGGAAACCTGCAAATGAAATCTAAAACTATACTTTTAGTGTTGTCAAAAGTACCGACTTCAGTAACAAGTCGGTACTGAAATAAAAAAAAGTAATGATTCTAGCATTTCCCTCTAGCATTTTGAGCGCTGTTGAACGGATTCATAAACAACATGTTTTTGAAATGTTGATCATTGTAGCCAATCACAGACATATATGTTGAGCACGTGAACACAAAGGACAATCAGAGACTTATATGTTGAGCCTGTGAACTCAATGGCCAATCAGAAGTGTTTAAGAATCCGTTTAACAGCACTCAAAATGCTAGAGGGAAATGCTGGTATCATCACATTTTTAAAATGTCAGTACCGACTTGGTCCCGAAGTTGTACTTTTGACAACACTACTGTAACTACAGCTAAAAATTAATTTATAGAGACAGCGTTGTTATTTCTTTTTACTAAAACTAAAAGTAATAAAAGTCATTTCATAAAATTTAAATATTGGGTAACACTTAAACCTAAAAAACATGGCAACTTAACTGAAATAAATAAGTTGAAGTACTATAATTTCTTTTTATTTTTGGTTTAATTTGAATAATTTAAGTCGAAATAATTTTTAAAAAGATAAAAATGACAAAAGCACAAAATAAAATTACAAAAAATTCAACTAAAATTAAAAACTGAAACTACAAAAAAAGGGCTTGAAATGAACATCTGCCAGACCACCAAATGCGGGTGGATTTCAGCAGTGGTGTGTAACGCAGTCACTCTTTCTAGCCACTTTGGCGGGTTGAATTTTATTTATAATGTATACATTTTTCAATTGTAGTCTTTTAAAAAGACATCTGAATAACTAAGTGCAATGTAGTGTTTTCAGAAATCTATATTTTTCGATACATATCCATACTGAAATAGCTGAAACACTTCTAATACTCATTTTCCACAGAATAGATACTTGATATACGCTGTGCTTTCTCGCTCTTCCATCTCTCCGAGAGCAAGTGACACACAAACCCGCCTCACTTAGTCATTTCAGTGGGTAGCAACTTTAGAAAACCACTAGCCACAGTGGCTGGTAAGCGAAAAAGTTAGTCAAGCCTTGTGTATATGTGTATATAATACACATATATATTTACATATATTGTTATTGTTATTATTATTATTATTATTAGTCATCCATGTCTACTCATGTCACACACACACACACACACACACAGACGGTTTCTGTGTTGTTAAGGGACTTTCCATAGACATAATGATTTGTATACTGTACTCTTAACACTAACACTACCCCTACTCCTAAACCTACCCATCACAGAAAACTTTCTGTATGTTTACATTTTCAAAAAACATTACTTGGTATGATTTATAAGCTGTTTTCCTCGTGGGAACCCAAAATGACCACACAAGGACAAGGATTTTGGATATTGCCATCTTTGTGTGGACTTTTTGTCGCCATAATGTAGGGTTTACCAGGACGCACACACACACACACACACACAGAGCAGTATATCTTTACCTGGCACAGAATGAAAGTGTTGCTCTTCCTCCTACACACACACCCACACACACTTACAGGCGTGTCACGCTCCCGACACACACATCGTCAGCCGCTCAGCCAGCAGAAGTGGGCGGACCATCCAGACATTATTCTTCAGTGAGTGGAGCTGTGCTGCTGAACTTCATGCTGTTATTACCCATGATACCTCTAAATGTGACGCCATAGGGCACACGTGCACAAATGGCATCAATGCGAGTGGGTTTCTTTCTTTGAAGCTGAAGCGTGTAATTTTTGGGATGTTCAAACATTTCCATATCTCTTAGTATAATGTGCAACTACATAAGCCGTCTATGTGGCGACAGAGGGGAAGCACATGCGCAGTATTTTAAGTGCAGATCGACTACAGCTGCTGCGAAAGTCTCAGACAAGTGTGGATTCTGATCCCGCTCAAGTTCAAAGGTCATCTCATTCATCTCTGGAATGCTGCACTTGAAGGCAAAGTTCCATATGTCTGTAACACGGCCTGGAATTCCAAGACAGAGACGTCAGGAATTATCTCTTTCTCGTGGGAATCATAAGCAATTGAAGTCCATTAACCCTGTAAATCCTGACATCTGAAATGTCTTTTTTTTTTTTGGGGGGGGGGAACAGTCTATTTAAACTTTAGACATTAACACAATGTGCTACTAATATTAAGATTTTGTCTTATTGTCTTATTATTATATCTGAAATACTGCACATGTGTTTTATGTTTAGATACATCAGGCTTTTATGGGTCATATAGTATTATATAGAGAATATTGACGGAAAAAAAACAGCTACATTTTATTCAGAGACCCAAACTGAGCAAACGTGCGTTTTGGTGCAGATACAGATATTTATATGGACAAAAAGTAAGATGCAATTCTGATGCTTGTAATGTAAATCAATAATATCTAGAGATGCACCGATTGATCGGCTGGTGAGCGGAATCGGACGATTTTCACGTGATCGGCGACCGGCCGGTCAGTCTGACATAATCCGATTTTATGCCGGTCAAATGCTCTCGGGCGCCGCATGATTAACATCGCGCAACATCAGCATCACACGTGCACACGGAACGCACACATGTAGGAAACCTCGTGAATTCAAATAGCAAGCGGGAGCAGCGCGTTTTTTTTTTGTCTGGCGTGCATGTTAATCAATGAGTGCATTCACACCGGGAACCGGAGCAGCGCGTGAGCGTCGAGCAGGAGCGTCGCGTCGCGTGAGCAACAGTGAAGTGCGGGTTTTGGCGCCGAGTCTATTTTTGCTGCGCTCAATTTAAGTGAAAGCACACTTTTGATGGACAAAATAAATATGATTTCATCCAAAAAGTGCCCAAAATGCACAGAATGTGCATGTCTGGTGTGTTTTAACAAGAACTGAAGTAAAACATAATGCAATGCAATACAATGAGGATTGAGCAATGAACAAATAAACATTCCTCAAAAGCCTGATGGATCAGATTTGATACTCACATTTGAACATGATAAAAAAAAAAAAATAAAAAAAAAAAAAAATATATATATATATATATATATATGGATAACCAAATAAACGTAAGCTGCTTTAGTCCAGTAATATTACCAACAATATTAAAGTTTTTCTTACGTTTACTTTATAAAAATCAGTAAAGATTTCACAGCAATTTTACAATTATACTTAAAGGCCATTTACTTGCTAAAAAGGTATAAACTATCAATTAGACCGCAGAAGGCATGTAGTAGATTGTGTGCAACAGGTTCTTTTTTCAGTTTTGATCATGTTGATCATTCATGATATAGTTGATCAAATATGATGGAGTATAGGCTTTATACTGTAGTGTTAATTAAGTCATTTTTATTTATATAGCGCTTTACATAATACAGATTGTTTCAAAGCAGCTTTACAGTGATAACAGGAAAATGATTCAATGATGCAGACAGAGTTCATTTTCGGCTGTACAGCAGCTCTGAAAGAAAATATTGTCATTGTTCAGCTGAAGTCAGTTCAGTGTTGATTCAGTTCTGTCGTAAAGATCATCAATTATTAAATTAGTTCATTTCATCTATGAGCAGTTCTGCAGAAAACGGTGATGTCATCATCCAGCTGAGTTCAGTTCTCATCCAATAGTGTTAGTGCAGTCAGATCAATAATATTGTTGAATATTAAGTGTGGAATAAAAGAAGTTAATGAAGCCACTTTTAAGGAAAGATTGTGTGGTTCATCTCAGGAACGGACCGATCTGGAATTTCAGGAAAGAGATACATTGTGAACCCTCTCCTCCATGTTTCGTCCCAACAGTCGTATGGTGATCTCTTGTGTGCATGGTTTGGTGCGTGTGATCGTTCTCTGAGCGCTCCGGTCTTTCAGAAGTCACACTTCAGAGCTGATGAGCCAGCGCTCGATAGACTTTATCAGTTCGGCAGTCCAGACGATCAATAAGTGTTTACACTCAAGGGCTTCCACACAATCAGTGAGTCCACGTGGAGCACTTCCTTGGACAGATCTACTGTATTGACAGCCAGCGTTCAGTTTCAAGTGCAGCTGTGGAGGAGCAAGAACATGCTTGATGATAAAAATGCTTGTGAGCCGGTTTTATATCATTACTGCAGTAGAGAGATGGTTTTAGATGGCGAGTCTGTTCTGGAAAATCAGTTATGATGTTAAAATAAGTATTTTTCTTTTAAAAGGGAGGACAAAGTGCTCCCATAATATTGTGTTGTTGGTGTCAAAGGTCATGCTTTCAATGAAACTGAGCAAATATGACGGCCAGGTTTCAACTTGATGTCCTTAAATGGACTGGTTCACTCAGAAAGACTTTTGTTCATCTTTAAAACACACTCTAATATTTTTATTAGGGATGCACAGATACTGAGCTTGTGTACTTGTACTCAAACAAACAACAGAACAAATAAAGATATGGATATAAATCAGAGATGAAAGATGTAGTAAATATATCTAATTGAATATTAAGCATACATTTTTATTTACAGCTGTATAACTACTGTCAAGCGCATTTCCCTTTCTGACCGATATCGCTAAAAGTTAGTTCGTACAGATCTTTCAATAGCAAAGTAAATAAAACAATGCAGTTATTACTAAAGTTATTAAACTATGCCATGATGGTAACACTTTACAATAAGGTTCTTTTAGTTAACTGGATTAGTTAACTATGAAAAATAGTTAATTGTTACTTCAATCATTTTTGCAGTTTTGCAAAACTCTTACCAGTTTTATTAATGTATGACTGAGAAATATGCATCACATTAAGTTTATTAGTTCGTTAGAACTGTTTAATCCAAATTTGATATGCAAGAGTGTAAATATCATCAAAATGGCAAACGCTATGTATAATGATTAAAGTTTTTATGTGAATTAAAGCCTAAATTAAAGACTTGGATTAAACCGCTTGATTCCTATGAATTACGTTTATGATTTATTCATGAACTTGAAGTTGAAAATGTTGATTACATTACAGACTTTCAGTGGATGGACACAAAATAATGAGAGAACATTTAGAAGATCAATATATAAAAAGATTTAGAAGGACACATGATGACAAAAGTTTCATTTTTGAGTGAACTGCGCCTTAAATGTCCAGAATGTCACATTTGAATCGAGGGCTATCGTCTACAAATGGCCTTAAATTTTTCAGATAAATCTGAATTGAAACTGACATTTCATGTTGAGATTCTGTAACATCCAGCCAGAAAGAAGCACGTATCCCATGAACTCGCAGGCAAACGTTCAGCGACGTTCTACCGTGTCCAGACAGAGACACTCATGAACATCTGCGCTTCCCTTGAGCGACGCTGTGTTCGCCCCGAGGTCGGCATTCCTGAACAGGTCAAATTTCTGACTTATGAGAGACATGATTGATGGAAACATTGCTTTTTTTTTCCCCCATCTCGGCGAAAGCGCTCGCAAGATTATACGGCAGCTGGAATGCACTGATAAACGCACCGGTGGCCGGATTAGCCGCCTGTCATTTACAGCGCAGCCAAATGTAAAAGATAACCTTTATTATCACAGAACAAGTGTCACATGAAGAAGAGGAAAATAACAGCAAACAGAGAGAATCTGAAGGCAAGTTCTGCTGCAGTGGAAGCGTCTGTGGCGTTAATGGAGAGCTCTTACATTCGCTGGAGTGATTCTGTACGAGACGGAACAAAAGCGTAATTAACAGGCCACGCTGAACCATGCCAAAGAAAACAACAGAATACACCAGGGGGGCGTAAATGAGAGCGCCGGAGACGGAGGAGTGGAAAAAGGAGAGCCTGAGAGGGGGTGGAAAATGCAAACGCACACGCATTCGACCAACGTGATTTTTAAGAGCTTTATTTCTGTTATCAGATGTGTCATGTCTCATCTCGCTGAGATATTCTTCCCGATCTCTGGAATACTTGAACAAATATTGCTCTATAATGCACTAAACTGTATAATGGACCGCCGTCCCTGTTCTTTTAGCACCTTTGAGGAAGATCAGTATAATTTATTCTGCAAAAGAAAAAAAAGAAAATTGTTTTCGTGCTTATTTTTGTTTGGGTTTTTTTTTTTTCAGTAAAAAATCTAAACATTATTTAATCAAGATACATTTGCTTGAGAAGCAAAATGACTTCAGATATTGAGTCTTGTTTTCTAAAGAAATCGTCAAAATATTTTGTTTATGCCTAAAATTAGAAAAAAAAATGCCAATGCCATTTCTTAATTCAACAGGAAAACAAGTTTATTTTTCTAACCCTATTGGCAGACTTTTTTTTGTTGTTGGTTAAAACAAACAAAATAAAATCACATTTTTCAAGCAAATGTGCAAACATTTTGGGTTACTCTTTATTTTAAGCTGACATTGTTACAGTGTACTTATATATTTTAGTACTGAATAATAATAATTAACTACATAACTTATAGGGTTAGGGTATGATTAGGATTTGGCTGAAGGTTAGTTGCATGTAATTATGCATAATTTACTGTTATAACATGTAACAAGGACACTGTAAAATAAAGTGTTGCCACATTTTGATTAAGAAAGAAACGTTTTTACACATTTTCATTTGAGTAATTGAGTAATTCTGTGATTTTGTAATTTTTTTTATTTTACTTTTTATTTAGCTTTAATGTATTTTTATTTCAGTTTATTTTAGTAATTGTAATACCTAAACTTATTTTATCTCAGTTAAAACAAAATAATTTTGATTCAAATGCATCAGCATATGCAACCAAATGTAAAGTGGAGCAAACACTTGCACAAGTGCATGTAGTGACAGAGGATAAAATAAGAGGTGTACAAGATGTTTAATTGTCTGAGAAGTGGTGAATAGTGGTATTTTGCTCTTAAATAGCACAGAAAAGTACAGATAGACTTCATAAAAAAAATATTCCGGATATTATTTCCCCAAATTTATATAAAAATGATGTTGGCAAACAATTATGGTTCCTGTATTCCAAAAAGAAAAAAGTGCAGTCGTTGATTCCCCAGGCTCACTTGCCTTCTGTGTTCCGTTTGGCCCTTTGTTATGGTTGTGACTCACGGTTCCAGAGCACAATTACTGTATTAATTAGCACAGGGAGCTAATCACACACACACACACACAAAGCCATCAGCCTTCAGAAACGGAAGATGACGGGAGAGCTTCTCTCACCACCGCTGCTTCCTTTACAGCGAGCAAATCCTGGATCAATATGCCGTAGCCACCATGTCTCTGGGGTTCAGCTGGAATTCAGGACGAATCCGCCAACATTGACTGCCGTCACAGTCCAGGAGAGAAAACGTTCCTCTGCCCTTTTGTGGCAGGCTGAAAAAAAACAGCGCAAACTTATCTAGAGCGAAGTGAAGCAAACACAAGCCCAGCCTAACCCGCCTTGGCCCGCAGCTCAACACAAAAGCGCCAAAGGAAGCGGAAAATACGGCTGGGATGGCAGTCATACTTGAAGGGTTTCCTGCTATTTGTCTTTGTTGGTAATCTGTGCTTTTGCGGCGGGAGGGATGACCGCAGCACAATGCGTCTTTACACCGGCTGACCTGTGACAGCGGCTCTAAGGAGATTGCGTTCGCTCAAAACGTCCAACAAATATATCTTATTATGGCCGTGGGGGATTTTCCATAGCGAATAACCTCATCCAGGGAAAAAAACATCTGCCGGCAGCGCCGACTACGCTAAAGCAAAGCTCAATCTAATACGTGCATCAGTCGGCCAATGTTGCTGATCGATTCCCAACCCAAATCCATTAACCGTCTGCAGCTCTTGTGTGTTTTTGAGCTCCGTGAATAACGGCACAGCCAACAGAGAGAATACTTGGTATCTCGCTCGCAGCATTTCTTGCAGATAAGCAAAAGAATCAATTACGCTGCATGTCCTTTTAATTTCCAGCTGCGTGTGTGCGCCACATCGGCCTCCTCTGGCTTCGCTCATTGTCAGTTAAACAAACCCTGCTAACTTAAGCGGGTAAACAGTAACTAATCACTTTTGGCCAGTCCGCAGAGACTCAATTAGCTGTATTTAATTAGTGTGTCGTCCTCTGTAGTCTGCTGCTATTAGACAAGCGCGTCAGGGAGTGTTTTGCGCCTAACGAGAGAGTGACGCTGCCATTTTAGTTACAACGACTACACTAATGTGGTCTAATTGTTTACAGTGGGCCTAAAAAATATATTATTCACTTATAGTATAATATTGAAAATCGTTTCTTGATATTTGAAATAAAGATAAAAAAATATATAAATGAAACAAAATGTTACTATAAATGTTAAATTGAAAATGTTCATGTTCATGTAAATTAAAACATGTAACCTTGCCACCTAACTGAAAAGTGAAATTGATGTTGTAAATTAGTAAAATTGAAAATAAAAATAAATGAAAGCTAAATATAAATGTTACAAAAAATAGTTAGAAGTGTTGGCACCTGAAATAAATATGTTTTATGTGAAGTACAAAAAAAAAAAAAAAAACAGAATAGGCCTGTAACTAACAGTAAAAATATGTTTACATTTAATACGACACTACTTAATCATAACTAACATTATAGGTGTTTTATATGTAAATAACATTCAGAAACTGTATTTGAAGTGATCAGAAATGATATTTATTTATTATGACTGATTTTATTTGACTATATGGAGAATACGGACCGATGCACACAGATCAATGTTGTTTAGGACGGGTTTGTGTTCATGAGCCACCAACAAAGTAAGTTTATTCACATAAAGTTTAAATGTCTGCATTATCATGTCTAAAGGATTGAAGTCTGTTGGGTAAAATAAAAGCTTATTGATGCAGTTCAGCCAGTTTGCTATTTTATTCCAACCATTACTCCTGATCGGAGGCTTACTTAAATATTTAGTTTACACATAGAGTTACACTTCAACTAAATCTAATGGTGCAACACAAAAATATTCAGTGGTGCGTAAGTTTTAACTTAGTATTTATGTCAAAACTAGGCTAAGTTGTAACTTAGGCAGATGGTGCGGTCCCTGTTCATTATATAATATTAACTTGTTAATACGTTCTTAAGAAGTATTTTTCATTGTCACTTCATGATAACCAATGCAGTTAATTAATGTTAACAAATGGAGCCTGAATTTAAAGTGAAAGCTAAAAATAAAAAATATTAATAAATACTGTAGTAGTATATAAATAATTCTAAAATAACATTGATTTAGACACAATTAAAAATGCATTACCACAATGTCCCACCAGATGCTTTTATTTTAAAGAGTTAAATGTGTAAATGCATCTGATGAAATCTTATTTAACAGCTTCTTAAGCTCCTGCTAGTCATAGCTGCTTTTCCCCCCGTCAGCAGCGTATTAGGCAGGGCATCCATCGGTTGCTCGATGACCTGAGCATCATTAATGTGTGTAAATGATCACCAGGGGGTTTTCGTTCGGCCTGCAGCTGCTAGCGACTCTCTTCACAGGGCGACCACGCCATTATACTGCGTGAAGTGACGTGAGGAAGGGAGATATACTGTACTCTAGTGTATAATGAGAGTTAAGATGAGCGCTTGGGATCCTTATGCCCTTGATGCTAAAGATGATGAATGCATGTCGCTGTGAATAATGATCCCATGCGCTTCTCACTTTTAATTTAATGTTTTAAATTTTGCTCTTGTATTATGGCTTTTTGACTTCAGAACCCTGAATTTCTCTTTCTCTCACCTTCTCGATTGACCTACAGAGCTGTTTTTCCTCTCGTCGGCGTGATTTATTCGTCCTCCAGCTGAAAATCATCATCATGGCCGCGAGCAGAAGTGCTAACATAGCATATGGCGAACGCAGCTCAATTAATTTATGCGTTGAAATGATTTCGTCAATAACCTTTCTCCTCGAAAAACTTACAATCATGTGGAGAGCACAAATTAAATAACAATTAACAGCGGTTATTTGCTCGCCGTTAGCTTGAGGACGCATCTCTGCCACTGCTGCGGTGTTTTTTCAGCAGTTAATCAGAGAACTAGCAGAGTGAAGTACCGTTTAATTTGTGAGGTGATTTAAAAATGTAATGCTGATTGATTGTGCGTGTGCGTGTATAATTTTATTTTTATTTTTCTGTAAACCAAACAATCACTACTGGACTGTGTTAAAAATACACCACTGATCTTTGTGAAATTATTTTGATTTCTGTGTAGATGACAATTTCAAGATGAAAATAAGGAGGAATCCAACAGTGTCCCTTAACAGCTCAAGTCATTTCTTATTTTCCAAATGCTTTTCATGATTTCAGTACAGATGGTGCTTTTGTAAACAGCACTTTTTGTTAATTTTTGCACAAATCTGTCTGTCTGTCTGTCTGTCTGTCTGTCTGTCTGTCTGGTCTTTTCAATGAGGGGAAACTCTTATAGTAAAACGGTTGAGATTCATTTGGGAGAGTTTTGTTGTATAAAACGTTCCCAAACAAATCCCTGTCATGTTACTGAAGAAATTTCCTTTATTACAAAAGCTACTGTGAATGGAATATCAGTCACATATATTATGTGAAAAGGATGAGAGTATTAATGATTTTAATTGTTAGATAGTCGATCAAAATCAGCATTTGATAGCTATTTTTCATTAATTTTCTTTTAGATCATAGTTTATCTAATGAATCTAATATGTCACACATCAGAAAACAATGCGCCTCTGCTTTAAAAGAAAGGGACACCAAAGTGTACTGTATTCATAGAAAATGCTTCTAAAATAATGTCAGACTCCAGAAATCCATATTTAATTATGCAGCAGAGCTACAAAAAGTATTTTGCTGTTAGCTTGAGAAATATGAATAGAAAATGTCCCAGGGAAAAACCTCCCTCGTGCCTTTAGCGGATCAAGGACAAATGTATTTGGCTGAACTTGGATAGTTCTTGCTGTTTTGGTTGAAGGAGAATTTGAGGTTCTTTATTGTACAGTGGATACCCAAGATCGATTCCTCTCAGGAGAAAAAAACGTATAGTCTCAGAGGCATATTTTGATTTCCAACAATACATATAGCCTGAAAGCCATTGATTTTCAAGCAGCATGAATTGTCATGTTCAATAATTATTAGCAGCATTGCCTCTGTTCCTGTAAGGTTGACTGCAGGCCCTTGGCTTTATGGCAGGTGAAATTTGGCTCGTTTTAAAGAGCTTGATTCACACATCGACCTTGGCATTGCTTTAAAGACTTACACACATACGGAGCCAGTACACAATTAACGTTGAGCTGAGGTTTGGATAAGTGTCTTGTACTTTATTTGTTGGCATTTCCATAAACCTTGTGATTTTTTTTTTTTTTGCAGAGTTTATTGTGAGTGAGCATGAAACTGGTAATTTCTTGATTGACACAATCTGGATTAAGACAGAGGACAGATGAATTAGAATAGAATATTCTGTCATTTACATTAATTCATTTAGCAGATTCATTAATTTCACAAATGAGGAAAAGCATAAGCAGTTTATCATAAACGAGCCAACAAAATGTCTAAAAGGTAGATACAAGCTGGGATTGTAGACATAATCCATGTGCCTTTATAAGTGGCTCTGTTGTGTATATTGAGAAGAGAAATTGGCCCAGCCCTGAACCCTGAGGCATTCCAGTTAGGATAATAATAAACAGTGGACAGTAACAAAGTGACTGTACTTGAAAGAGTATTTGTACCACTACATTCCAAATCATAATATTTTGCTTTCCAATTACTACATTTCATAAAAAAAAACATATTTGTATTGGTTATTTCAAATTGAGTAAATCACCCTGTCACCCAATCACTCTGAAAAGCAAGAGCGTGGTTCAATTCATGAACGAGTTGGTTCTTTCCACTTTCCAGTTATCCTGTTGAATTGTTTCATAGATCACACTGCATGATTCAGGATGTGAATCAGACTGATCCGATTGCTGCCATTTTTGAGTCAATAACTAAAGTAATTTTGGTAAAATAACACAAAAGAATGCCCATGCATCTTAAATGATTTAGCATGTTCGCATAGTGTTCCTCCCCACATTTTCCCCCATATCCTATTTTTGCCACATATTTTTTGGTATATGATTTCACTTGTTTTCAGTAACTCGCTTCCACTGTCATTAACTTAAATTTATATTTTAGTACATTTTAGTAAGTGTAATACATTTGAATAAAATAAATAATATTAATAATATAATACTTTTTATAATAAAAAAAGTTTGCAGATAATAAATTAAAAGTCTAAGCACTAATATTTCTTATTAATTAAAGGGATACTACACCGTTTTTCATATTAAACTATGTTATTCCCTTAACTAAGACGAGTTGATGATACATACCTCTCTCGTCTCAGTGCGTGCACTAAATCGCTCTGTCTTGCGGCGAAACTTTGATAGCACTTAGCTTAGCCCAGTTCATTCATTAGGATCCAAGCAGAGAAGCGACCAAACACCTCCACGTTTTCCCTATTTAAATACAGTTGCACGAGTAGTGTAACTCGACCAAGAATGGTGACACAAAAAAAAAACGTTGCGCTTTTCTAACCGTGTAAAGTGGATAACTATGTATGGCGGAATACCATAGCAAGTGCTTGGGAGCACTTCGACCCTGCGCACTAATATCATCACTCCTGAAAAATCCTCTCCCCCTCTCCCTCTCCAGAGTGATGATATTACTGCGCCGAGTCAATAGATATATATGCGCCGAGTCGAAGTGCTCCCAAGCACTTGCTATGGTATTCCGCCATACATTATCCACTTTACACGCTTAGAAAAGCGCAACGTTTTATTTTGTGTCACCCTTCTTGGTCGAGTTACACTACTCGTGTAACTGTATTTAAATAGGGAAGACGTGGAGGTGTTTGGTTGCTTCTTTGCTTGGATGAATGAACTGGGCTAAGCTAAGTGCTATCAAAGTTTCGCCGCAAGACAGAGCGATTTAGTGCACGCACTGAGACGAGAGAGGTATGTATCAACTCGTCTTAGTTAAGGGAATAACATAGTTTAATATGGAAAAAAAACAGTGGAGTATCCCTTTAACTAATGACTAGTTTGACTAATGCTAGCTAGAATAAATAATAAACATGACTCATCAATCAGTACTTTTATTATATTTAAAAAGTCAATTTCTTTTGTACTTTTACTCAATGTATCTGTGCTTTTACTCATCTGCTTGATTTGTGCACTTCATCCACCACTGATAATAAGTAGCTATTGCACATGGGGTGTCTGGCACACGGTGTGTGTCAGAAATATTGTACAGATGTACAGAGGAGAGGCAAATTGCTAAACTTATCTATGAACCAAATAAATGCTTATGTTAAGCAGAATCTAGTTTAGCGTAATTGTGAAAGCAGCTAAACTCACCAACAACAGATTAAACCTGCTATCAGCTAGTATTACACCATGTTGAGGACAGATGCAAGTATAGGTTGACAGACTTCAGAATGATCTCTCAGCAGCTTTCTGTAGCTTTTGTAGTAATTTTATATCTGCATGTTTAGGAAAACAGACTGACATGTAACTTTAGCTGCCAAGTAGCTCACCACAGACGAGCTAATATTAGACGCCCATCCACTGCGTTGTGAAGCTCGTAGCCTGTGAAGGTCACAAGAGGATTTGGATTAGAATATTTGCAGAAAGATTTGAACGTTTTGTTAATGCACAAAGGACGATTACTGGAAATGTTTTAAATGGATAACATGGGAAACATCCGGCAATTATGGACATCATCTGTGTTGCTTTTGTTTTTTATATCATATGGACGAATCATGAAACCTCCCAAGAACATGTCCAAGTTATACTTGCCCCTAAAATCAAAAGAAAGAAATAACAAATTGTATTTTGCATTAAGAACATGAATAACTTTTTTTTTCTTTGCATCATGACATTATTTTCGTGACAAATAAGCACACTCTTGAAGCGAGATGATTTCCATTTACTGAGATGTTTGAATTAAATTATGAATTAAACCATGAAATGTAAGAATTTCGACATCTCAACCCAGAGCTTGGCACTCGGTTGGCGTAAATTAAGGACATCTTCAAATCTTCACTGAATCACAGCACTCTGAAAGAGCGTTATAATGATTTCAGAGACAATGAGGAGCATTTCAAGCTCTTTATGAGCTGCAGGAAATCCTCCATTACAGCAGATGCCTCCCTCTGAGGCGCTGAAGTGTCATAATCAGTCTTTAGTCACTATTTAGACAGGGATATTATTCCGTTGTCTATCACACATTCATTCAAATCCTTCACTGTTTTCTGGAAACAAGAGAAAATGTCTCAGGATCTGTCAACGTACAAGCTGGAACTAAACAGTGATATAGCAGCTACATCACATTGGCTCATTTGCTCTATTCTAATGTAAATCTACAGTAAATCATTGCATTTTCAATCACATTTTACACAAATTATCCAAAAGTATGGTAAATTGTTGCAGTGGAGGCAGTTGCAATAGTGAAACAATTTGTATACCTGAGCTGAGGTGTTTTCAGGTTATGGAAAGCAAATCCCAGGAGATATTTAGGTAGTTCAGTGGTAATCACAGTGTGTTTGTGTACGTGTGTGTTGGTAATGTCCCCTGGAGGCTTGTTGAGTTCTTGTTTGTTTTAGATTGCTTGTGTTTGCTGTAGGTTGATACACACACTTACACACACTCACACATGTTTATTTTAGTATCTTTGTGGGGACTTGCCATAGACTTCTATTGTTTTAATACTGACCTGACGATATTCTATCACCTATCCCTAGCTCTACCCCTAAACACAACCCTTACAGAAAACTTCATGCATTTTTAGATTTTCAAATAAACATCATTTACTGTTTATTAATCCATTTCCCTCGTGGGGACCGCTGGCTGTTCCCCACAATGTAGGTGATACTATCAGGTTTTACTATCATTGTGGGGACATTTGGCTCCCATCCAAAAAGACAGCAAACTGGAAGGGCTTTTTAATGAATGAATTTATTTATCAGCAGCCGCTACCCTCCGCGTATTAACCGTGGTAAAAAAATTAACAAAGATTGTATATCCACACAATACAAATGACGACAATGATTAAAATGAAAACATTGCAGGTTATCTTGGGCTAATCAACATAAATAATTAAGTAATAAATAATTACGTTGGACATAATTATACATAACCATCCATTTTTTTTGAGATAGTGTTTGAAGATTATTGTTTTAGTGCAAAATATTGTTAAACCTAAACCTGTTAAAAATAATGAAGAAAATGCCATTGTACCTCATTTTTGAAAATTATTTTTGAATTATTAAAATAATAAATTGCAGTTTGATAGAGGCCTGAACCCGTTCGAAAAATAAATAATTTCATTATTTTTTCCATAAATTGTTATTGTAAGGATAATTCAACAGTTCAAGGTAAATGAACTAGTCCTGAACCAGTTAGCTCCTAGTGATTGGCAGCTTAATTTGGAACATATTTGCAACCCTGTTACCTATTCTGGCATATTTTACTGACTAAGGGTACTGATATAAGGGTTTACATGACAACGATGTATGAAAAACGGAACGTTTTTTTCCTTTGTATTTTTCGTGTTTAGACCTAATGTTGTCAAAACAATTCCTGTTAGCTTGGACCAAACCCCCAAGTTTCTCCAGGTTACCGCAGCTTCCTAAATGTGATAAAGGCTTGAAGAGCAATGAAAGTGCATGTGTGTGTTTGTGTGTGACCGTGCTGGTGTTGCTGTGTTTCAGAGGATCAGCTGCCCGCAGGTTTCCCCACCATAGACATGGGCCCTCAGCTCAAGGTGGTCGAGCGCACCCGCACCGCCACCATGCTCTGTGCTGCTAGCGGGAACCCCGACCCAGACATTTCCTGGTTCAAAGACTTCCTCCCGGTCAACACGAGTAACAACAACGGACGCATCAAACAGCTTCGATCAGGTAATTTTCCTCTGAACGCTTGGCTCCATAACGGCAGAAGAAAAGCAGCGCTGTTGTCCTTCTTTACATTTGACTTTCTGTTCTTTCTCATGGAAAATTTTTTGGTTTTCTGTAGGAAACGGCATCGTCGTCTACGTCCCCTCTGTGTGATGTGTCTTGTTTTCTTGTCTGTTTAATTTATTACCCATGATTCACTGCTATGACTGCATTCTTGGCCAGCTTAAATTGGGCTTTGTTTTGTTTCCATTTTAACACTTAGCCGCAAAAAGCAGCCGAACCATGCATAATAAATAACTGTCGTTCTCCATGTCCTTATTTCTCTTCCTTAAATGCGCAATTAGTTCAATCTGGCTTCATTCACTGCTCTCAAAAGAATCATCAAGGTTGTTTTGTTTGTTGCTTTCATGTCATGATGCACATGTACCAACAGCCTAAAAAAACTCTATTACATCCAAAAACGGAAAAAAAGAAAAAAAAGAGAGAGACGTCCGTCCCTATGTGTGTGACTTTTGTTGTGTGTTTGCGCATCCAATTGACCAAATTCAGGGCTGAAAATGTTGGTGATTCTTTTCCGTTGAATTGGGAGCCGCAGTAGACGTTCCTTCTCTTCGTCTGCGGTCTCTCTCGTAACGCTCCCCACAACCCTATTCAGTTTTGCAATTGACGCACATTGTGAATATGTAATTGTTGAGTTGAATACGATGTGTTTTCCAGCACTCAATATGGTACAATATGTCTTCCCAGAGTTCTCCGCTTTGCCCTTGTCCTGTTTTCTTTCGTTGTCTGATTTCTCTCTTGATTTTCCTAGTCGTTTATAACCCTGTGCAATAGAGTGTCAGATTTAAGTGTGTCAACAAGAGCAAACGTAAGGAATATAATCATATTTTCTATGCTGTCTTTCTTCTCTCTGTTTTGTAAATCTCCAGAGTCATTTGGTAAGTTTGTAGATCTGAGCACACATGCCTCCCACTAATGTTCCATGTTTCTCAAACTACTGTTAAAATGCATGGCATGCATTTTACTAACGGTGTCGATAAACTAGCAGAACACACACTAGTTGACTAGCAGTAAAGCACACACCAACACGAGCAGCTGGTCAGGGCCACGCACCGACACGGTCACTCCATCTTTGTCTCAAATCACAGCTCAAAGACTCTCCACTGTTCCCAATCAATCCTTAGTTCCCCTCCCGCTAGATCACGGCCACAGCAGGTCTCAAAATGGCCCCTTGTGCTTCATCCACTGTACCAGTTGCTCTTTGACCTCCTAAAGTGACCAATGCTCAATCCTGTGCTTTTCTCCACTAGAGCCAATGGCTGTCTTTTCTGAGTCTCTCTTTCCTGTTGTAGCCTAATAAAGTCTGTAAGAAAGCAAAGCAAAGCTAATTTGATTCTTCTTCCAAAGCGGCCAGACTCTCTTCTCGTACTAACGACTCTTCTTTCTTAATCTTATTTGCATTCATATAATCCACCCAGGTGGTACGCCAATAAGAGGTAAGAGTGCTCAACTCAAGTTCACAGAATGAACAACTGACTTCATTCTTCCTGTCCCACATGTGTCTGCATCCATGAAACGCCCCGGCATCTTCCCCATTGTCCTCCTCCCCCACCATCCCGTTCTGTTCACGCCACCCATCTATCACCATTTTTGCGTAAGCGTTCTTTCTTTCTTTCGTTTGGTTTTCTTTCAGTTTAAGAAAGCCTCTTGTATTTTTTTCTTCCGAGTCGATATGCTTACTGCAGCCCAAAGAAGCATATCCTATATGTGTTCTATTTCATTATTTTATTATTATTATTCTTTTTTTATCTTTTGGCCATAGCAGATCATGTGTCCCTTTTTTTCGTCCAACTAAAACAGCCAAACATTTTTCCCCCCTTAGCTGTTCTTGTTCAGCCGCACATGAGCCCAGATGTCGGAGACACACCGGAGACCTCTCTGCCACGATTTTTCTCCCAAAAAAGCATCTTTCTGTCTTTACAAACTTCTTTTTTTTTGCTCTTCGTCCTCCATTTGCTTTCCTCTACCTATACCCTTCTCAAAACAAGCTAAAAAAGCCCAAACAACTACTTTTTTGATAAAGTTTCTGCGGTGCTTTTTTTCTTCTTCCACCTATTTTTCCTTCTTGCATTTCTTGGGTTGAAGGCTGTTTTCCTTTTTGACGTTTTTATTTTTTCCATTCTTCAGGGTTGGGGAAAAGCTAACAGTGGGTCTGGCAGACGATACCGAGGTGGCCATTTTGTGTCTTTTTTTTTTTTTTTTTTTTGTCAAGCTACTCAGGAGGCGGTGTTCGCTGCGGTTCAGTGCACTTTAAAAATTGTTTTTCCCTGGGTCATGTGACACCACACTGCTGATCCCATTGGTGGATTTTTATGGGTGTCATTTGTAGCTTTGCGTAAGCTATGGCAGTGATTGGTTGCTTTCTTGTCGGCGGAGGCCGTTTTGAATTTTCTAATAAAATTGCATTTTATTTTTCAGCTAAGGGTTGTCAAAAGGTTGTAAGTTGTGCCGACACACATTTCTTGTTCTTTGGAAAGATTTGCATGTGCTAGAGGTTTATGTACTGGTAACGATAATTCTCCCAACAGATTTTTTTTCTTCTATTTTTTACGATTCAAGCAGCGTATTTTTTCCTGAGAATGCTGCAGTTTTTGCTGACTTCCACCCTCTGAAGTCTTTGGCCATTTTATTGATGGATCAATTCGAATTGAATTTAACCAAATTTTATTAGCCAAATTTCCTTTTTTAACCCCCTTTTATGCTGCTTTTGTATACTGTAAACCTTTTTTATTTGAGTCATATGCTGCTGTATTGCAGTTTTCACTCATTCCCATAATGAACAGTCCTGTGAGATGTGTAATAATATTGCAGGGCTACCCTCCCCCCTCACCTTTTGTAGACCTTTCAATTAATAATCGATCAGTATTATTATTGATTATTATCACAACTGTTTTTTTCTAAACAATAATGCTCAAACTATTTTGAAACACCCTATCAATTAAGTGCCTTTAGAAACCCTGCAACATGTATCTTGTACTGTATGTTTTCCTCTCCATTGATGTGATTGTAAAATGTCCAAGATAATTAATGCTGCAAAGTCTCTTTTTGTTTTCTTTCTGTGTACCCTCTCAAATGTCTACGGCAGTGTTTGCCATGCTATTCTCTAGACCCGTTTCCTAGTGTGACTGCTGCAAGTTAGTTTGTAGGGTGAGATACTAGCTCACTACACAGTTCGATTTAAGCACCTCAAAATTACTCCGTTCCTGACAAAATCATAATATGCATCGCGAATCCAGCGTGAAATCCATCTTTAGTGCTGAAATTGCTTTCCCATGATGCATCGGGCCTAGAGAATGAAATACTGCATTAGACATTTTAAGTGGAAACATTTCTACCCCCAGCTTCCAGGAGCTTAGCTTGCATAAACTGGTTAAGTCTATACGAACCTCTCCAATGCGAGGCATGCCTGCAGATGTCGCCTCTCAGGGTTAAACATCAGTATAGCAGCAGTCAGATGGCAGTGAACTGCCTTTAGCTAAAGTCATTCTGTTGCGTCCACCCTTATGGAGACCTAAACAGAACAAATTCCAATTCATAGTGAGAGAAATAGGCTTAGCATGTGATCTAGTGTAAGTTGTTTAATAGCTTTTATTATTATTGTAATTATCTGTTTTCTGCTTCGTGTTCTCTCCCACTGTGTAGGAGCGCTGCAAATTGAACAAAGTGAGGAATCGGACCAAGGGAAGTACGAATGTGTCGCAACCAACAACGACGGCACACGCTATTCTGCACCTGCTAACCTGTATGTCAGAGGTAGGAACAGCTCATGGCGGTAAACAAAACCAACAAAAGAGCATTACTCTAGAGGCACACACATTTGAATCAAAAAGAGCCAGTTAGCTGGTCAGTTTTGTTGTTTGGATCCCTCTGGTTTCCTGAGAATTTTTGCAAGTATGACATTTGCTGCCGCCTTGATTTTCTGCCTGTCTGGTGTTTAATTTCGATTTAACCTTTATTGACTCGACTGCTTGTTGTGTATGTTATATGACTGACTCATAAGATAACAGGAATGATTGGTTGAGTTTAACCTCTTTCCTTTCTACAGCAAATGTCTGACCGCTCTGTTTTTCATCTCTCTTTATACTGGCAAACGGAATAAAACTATTTTAATTTATTTTGAAACAAAAGAAGAGTTTTATGTTATTAATTTATCAGTTTATTTTTGTAAACATAACAAATTTCAGTGCAATCTTTAATCTGTAATGTAGTCTAAAATACTTTAATTTAATGTGTATGGGTGATTCTTCAATTAAGGGAACTCTTCTGTTCCCTAGGATGATTAAATACATAAATAAAATGTTCAGTAAAAACAAACATGCAAACAAAGAATTTTGTTTTAAAGTACAGACTATCAAATGTTTTAATTAAGTTACAAAAGAATTGCCTAATACTGCTGCCTTAAATTTGGGTATATATCTGGTTATCCAGGAAATGAAAAATTACATTTTGTAATGTCATTCATTTGAGAGTATCTTTATTAGATGCCTATACCTCATTTGTCAGTATTTGAGAACGTCTCAGGTTACGTATGTAACCCTGGTTCCCTGAGAGGGAACGAGACGCTGCGTTTGAGACGCGGTGGGAACGCTCTGCGTGATTGCGTCATGAAGCACGTGTAAAATCAGTCCAATGGAAGCCCGATACGTCATGGGTGACGTCATAGACCAGGAAACTATAAAGCACCCTTGAAAACAGACCGCGACAGCTTCTGAAAAAGTCTGAAGCAAGTCGATCAGGGCATGCAGGAAGTATGGCAGGCAAACGCAGCGTCTCGTTCCCTCTCAGGGAACCAGGGTTACATACGTAACCTGAGACGTTCCCTTTCAAGGGAACTCGAGCTGCCCATACCCACTATAGACTCGAACCCCATACCCACTACGCCATAGTGACAAATGCCCGTTCTGTGTGAAGTCCTTGCGCACACTAAGAAGCAAGCAACCTAGCCCCTGGAGTGGAGAGGTCAAGGTCATAAAACCTGACAAATGTATGCGGAGAGGACCATCCTGCCGCATTACAAATATCAGGAAGGGAAACCCCCGAAATTAAGGCCGTAGAGGCCGCCATACTCCTAGTAGAATGGGCCCGTACAGCCATAGGTGAAGGCTGACCGGCCGCTTCATAAGCTAGTGAAATAGCCTCGACTATCCACTTGCTCATAACCTGTTTAGATGCAGGGCACCCTCTTCTGAGTGACCCAAAACATACAAATAATTGCTCTGACTTACGCCACAGGGCAGCTCTGTGAACGTAGGCATCCAATGCCCGAACTGGACATAACAGGTTCAATTGTTCCTGATCTGGGGTATTAAAAGGTGGAGGATAAAAGGCCTGCAGCACTATTGGGCCCCCAACATTGAATGGGACCTTAGGAATATAACCCGGTCTAGGGTATAGAAATGCTTTCACCATACCAGGTGCAAATTCCAAACATGACGGAGCAACCGACAGGGCGTGTAAATCTCCAATTCTCTTGATAGATGAAATAGCAAGGAGAAATAAAGCTTTCAAAGTGAGGAATTTTTCTGAAACCTCTTCAATGGGCTCGAACGGAGCCAGAGCCAGACCCTCAAGTACAATGGCTAAATCCCAAGCCGGTGCTCTGGAGTGCAGTGCAGGTCTCAACCTCAATGTACCACGGAGAAAACGAGTAATCAGAGGATCTCTCCCAATAGAAGTACCCCCCAGAGGGGTATGGTAGGCCGATATAGCCGCCACATAAACTTTTAAGGTGGAAGGAGATAATCCAGCAGAGAAACGGTCTTGCAGAAAATCGAGAACTGAACCAACAGGGCAGTTAACAGGATCTAACTGACGCTCACCCCACCAGGTGGAGAATAATTTCCATTTCAGCGCATACAGTTTTCTCGTGGAAGGGGCTCTGGAATGGAGAATGGTCTCAACGACCTCAGTCGAGAGACCGGATTCTATGAGCCTGGCCCCCTCAGAGGCCAGGCCCACAGTTTCCACAACTCCGGTCGAGGGTGAAATATCATGCCCCCTGCCTGGGACAGCAGGTCCCTCCTGAACGGAATCTCCATGGGAGAGCCGTCCAGAAGAGACAAAGTCCGAGAACCAAACTCGAGTCGGCCAGTATGGGGCTACTAGTAGCAGATGAGCCCCTTCCCGGCGAACCCTCTCCAGAACCCCCGGGAGCATAGATATCGGGGGAAATGCGTACAGGTGCAGCCTCGGCCACACCTGCACCATCGCATCCAGTCCGAGAAGAGCTGGCTGCGTGAGGGGGAACCATATAGAGCAATGCGTTGTACAAACGATGTGAAAGGTCGACTTGACTTAAGTTAGACCAAAGTTCTCCCTAAGAAGCTCCACCACCTCGGGGTGAAGTCTCCAATCCCCTGGGCCTCAGCCCCTGCCTCAACAGGATATCTGCTCTGATATACGAGACCATCAGTGTGTTGTCCGCCATTCGCCGAGCAACCACTCATGATCGCCCCCACTTGTGAGGGAAGCATCCGTCGATAGCAATATGCGTCGACAAGAAGCCCCCAACACTGGGCCTGGGCGAGGAACCAAGGTTCTTCCACATGACCGAAGCACGAAGGCATAGCCGCGTGACCTTGATCATGCGAAAACGTATTTCCCCTCGGAGAAAACCCCTTGGTCCTGAGCCACCACTGCAGGGGTCTCATGAACAGAAGGCCAAAAGTAAAACGTTGGACGCAACTGCCATGAGACCCACCCGTCTGAAACTGTTTCACAGTGAGTGACTGGCCTAGATATACCCCATTACGGCTGTAGAATTGCTACACCTAGAAAAGTGGTCCTCAGAGCACACTCTTCTTGGCGTTGAGAGGCAACCCCAACATCCTTAATGAGACAGAACGACATCTCGATGCCGAACTGCCATAAACTCAGATTGAGCTAGGAACAACCAATCATTGATGTAGTATAATACGCGAATGCCCTGGAGTCTCAGAAGAGCCAGAGCTGCATCCACGCATACTGTAAAGGTGTGGGGTAATAAACCTAGGCCGAATGGAAGAACCCAATAATGGTATGCTTCGCCCCCGAAAGCAAACCTCGGGAAACACCTCATCCTCTTTCGGAAACAATGAAGTAATGGCTGTCTGCTGGGAGGAGGAACCCCTTCTACAGCTCCTTTTGCAGAAGTGACAGTACTTCCTGCTCCATAACCAAAGCCTGCTCGGGGTCCACCAATGAAAGGAGGACCCCTAGAAATCTGGGCGAACGAGAACCGAACTGAATTCTGAAACCCTTTTCTATAGTGTGCAGGACCCACTGAGAAATATGTGGCAGTAGTTTCCACGCTGCCAGAAATTTACTAGGGGAACCAGTCTCTCAAGACTGGCCTCTGGATTTATTTGAACAGTCACTACGGCGCCCTGAAGCGGCGAACCGGCAGGGAACAACCGAACTGACCATTCTACGACCCTCCTTGGAGGATCGTATGGGGATGCTGACACCTCGGTGCCCTGAACGGCGAACCGGCAGGGAACAACCGAACTGGCAGCGCTGCAACCCTCCTCAGAGAGTTGCACCCCAGAGGAAAAACGATTTCTCAAAACCGTCCCTTGGTTGAACAGTCACTACAGTGCCCTGAAGCGGCGAACCGGCAGGGAACAGCCGAACTGACCATTCTACGACCCTCCTCGGAGGATCGTATGGGGACGCTGACACCTCGGTGCCCTGAACGGCGAACCGGCAGGGAACAACCGAACTGGCAGCGCTGCGACCCTCCTCAGAGTCGCACCCCAGAGGTCGCCGAGGAGAAACGATTTCTCAAAACCGTCCCTGCCCCGGAGGAGCCCTCAGAAGCCTGATAGCCTCGTTTTCTTGCGACAGGACTTCTTGTCTAAGCTTTATTAGAGATGATGACAGTCCTCAGATCTTGCCTACCTCTAACTAGCTTAGTTCCTACGACCCTCCTCGGAGGATCGTTGAAAAAAGCAGGCACTTCGGCGCCCTGAAACGGCGAACCGGCAGGGAAACCGAACTGACTGCTCTTCTTTTTTCTTATTTGAAGGCTCGTTTGGGGACACTGACACCTTGGTGCCCTGAAACGGCGAACCGGCAGGGAAACCGAACTGGCAGTACTGCGACCCTCCTCAGAGAGTCGCACCCCAAAGGGCGCTGAGGAGAAACGATTTCTCAAAACCGTCCCTACCCCAGAGGGGACCACCCTTAGAAGCCTGATCGCCTCGGCGTCAGGGCTTCTTCTTTGTCAAAGCTATTTTAGAGATAAAACAGTCCTCAGATCTTGCATGTCTCTAACTGGCTAGACTGCGACCGCCACCCAGGTACCCCTCAATTGCGGAGGAGCCCGAATGGCGACGCTCTGTTTTGCACTTTGTGCTGAGAGGAGCTTAATAGGCCGTCTCAGGAACATTAGATTGGTGAGGAAGAAACCTCTGGAACTCCGCTGAATGGTTTATATCTCAGTTTTCTTGAAAGCGGAGCGTCCAGAAGAACAGACATAATTATATCTTTATTTTCCTTTATCTTTATATCAGAAAAACTTATATATATATATATATATATATATATATATATATATATATATATATATATATATATATATATATATATATATACATACATATATCACTCTGTGGCCACCAGCAGGAAACAACCGAACTGGCAGCGCTGCGACCCTCCTCAGAGAGTCGCCCCTCACATTCATCCA
Organism: Tiaroga cobitis; assembly: GCA_030578255.1. Lineage (NCBI taxonomy): Eukaryota > Metazoa > Chordata > Actinopteri > Cypriniformes > Leuciscidae > Tiaroga > Tiaroga cobitis. Next base: position 52,675,747 of record CM060597.1, read on the forward strand.
TGTCCTTACATACTTTACCCACCAGCGCTGCCTAATAAAAAATGTATTCATTATTTAAGATGGCTGGTGGGTAACGTCGGGGTTAATAACGATGACGCCGACTCGGGAGAGAGAAAGCTCGCAAGCGTCTCTTTAACCCGAGGCAATGTCATACTATGATACTTAATACCCAAACATTACTATAGTCAGACATCTGGGGATTAAACACATAAAATACAAACCGGTTTATTCCACGATCTCGACACCTCAGTGTGGAGATAGGGAAAAACCACAGTCCCCGACGAGGAGGCTGAGATACAGAGTTTTCCCTGTTTAAGATACAGTTCATCTTTAACAAACTCTTCTTTATTTTCAATCTCATAATGTTCAGCTGGCCAGTAAATATTTAACTGGCAACAGCACTAGATAAAACCCCCTTTTTTTTCTTTAAAAAAGCTCCTCTTTATTCAACAGAGTTATGAGCTGGAAAATGTATTCATTGAAAACTCAAACATCTGCCTTTTTATAAAGATTTGTATTTGTTTTGTTCTCCTTCTTTTAAAACAAAACACTAACGATACCAATTCCTCGGAACTGGAAATCGCAGCACACTAGATCTGGCATGTGAAAGCTGAGAAAGGGCGGAGCCCGTCCCAACCCCCGCTGTCAGATCCGTTTTCGAACCCCGAAATACGAGCCGTCTCCGAGCCTCGGCAACAGAGAGACCCGCTCGGGGAACGCGAACCGAACCGTCCTCCTCGAAGAACGCCCGGCGGGAGCGGAGCGTCCTCACGGACAGCTTCTCGCAATGCACAGTCAGATCCCTCGAGAAATGACTGTTGCATATGGGATGATTATAGTATCAAAATGATTAACACGTGCAAGCACACTTATCAATGAACTTGATACATGTTGCAGAAATGTTTTATCCATGACTTTCAACTTGCGTGTGCAAAATTCAAAATTGAATGAATGTGAAGCAATTTGTTCAAATAGAGACATTTTTGTGAATACAAATGTTTTCCTTTGTATTAGTGTATCATAATTTGCACATACAACACAGAAGATGTGCATGTGTGGATCAGGTGACACGCGTGCATTCATTGACGTCTTTTCTGAGTCGATCTCATTTGATTCATTTGCATTTTGAGACTTTCTTTTCGCGGTTTTTAAGCATTTCACAACCCACACACAAACAACTACAAATGAATAGGCCTGGTGCTAATTATTAATGTGTGCACAACTACCCATCTATTTGACAAATTCACAAATGTGCGTCACTACATTTAAACTAATACAATACAACTTGTGTGTGCAAAATCCAAAATCACATGAATGTGCAGCATTTTGTACAAATAGACATAGTTGTTAATACAAAACCTCGATTTTGTATTAATGTAGGCCAGAATTTGTGCATGCAACAAGTAAGATGTGCATTTGTGGATCAGGTGACACGCGTGCATTCATTGACTCGTTTCTGAGTCGATCCTATTTGATTCATTTGGATTTTGAGACTTTCATTTCGCGGGTTTCGCCTGGCAAGATCCACACACACTGTCTGAGAAAAGCTGCTACCACTAGATGGCAGTGTTCTGCTAAAACAGACAATGGCAGCATAATCAAGCGTTCTTCCGCATTTAAGACGCTTAATGAGAGTGATATTGATGCACCAAATTTAGTACACAATAATATAGGCCTACCTTATTAATAAAGCATACTTTATTGAGGCAAACATTAGATCAGATTATGAACAACACCCATAGAAAACCATTAGTTGCATGTTCAATACGGTATATTGGCTATTGACTATTGAGTTTAAATATCACCGTCTTACGGCATGACGTTAAGCTTTTTCTTTATAATATGCTCTATGGGAGGGAAATATATCCTACAGACAAGAGACTACAAGAACGCAACGAACGGCGTTTCAAGTTAATGGCATTTTCCTTCCCGTTAAAAAAAGGTGAAATTTCGCAGTTGCGTTAATATTATATGCTTATTTTTATCTGACTACACACTGTATACATAGTATACAAGCTTTGGAATTTGAAAATGTCTGTTTTTAAATATTAAAGACGATTTTCGCAGTACATTTGTTTTCCCTTGACCCTTAGGCTAAGCCACTGTTATAGGCTATAGTCTTAGCACGATGAGTTTTAACAATATGCAACCATTGTATATCGACATGAAATATTAATTGAAAATCAACTGGCGTAGCGGGCCTGTAACTGCATTCTACATGAGAATGCTTTGACGCGCTAACCACAGCTCATGGTGCACAAGGGAACGTCTGCCAATTTCACTAACTGTGTTAAAACCACTGATCTATATAATGTCATTCTATATAGATCAGTGGTTAAAACGTATAATTTGTTTTTATTCAAATTACTTTTAAAATTTAATAACAGACATTTTCAAATTCCAAAGCTCGTAGAATGTTTCTGTAAGACTGACTTACAAGTAAAATTTGGACAATACTTCCCTTCATATAGCCTGTATTCTGCAGAAAAATACTGTAATTCACCAAAAGGGTTTTTTCATGCAAAATGGTTGTAGTATGTTCCTATAGTGACTAGACTGGCTTACTACAGGTGCAATTGTCCCAATACCTCCCTTCATGTAGCCTATTTAAACAATTATTATTTTATATAAAAATTACTGTAATTAACCAAACGGGTTTTGGTGACTTAGCCTACTACAGGTGAATAATGTAAAATTTCACCTGACTTATCACTAGGAACGTAGGCTACTACAACCTTTGGAACATGAATAGAAAAACAATTTACAGTAATTTAAAAAATTGTACCGTTCAGTCGAGATATTGGCTGGATATACAGTAACAGTAGGCTAAGTCAGTCTGCCCACTAGACTTCCAAGGTTATAATATAACCTTGGAAGTATGTTCATTTGAATGAATGACTGGACGTTTATATATATTTTTTTGACTGAGTGGAATTTGCAGATGGTCCCTTTATAAAATGTGGCGAATATTAAAACTAAAACTTACTTCACTGCGCTCTCGGACCGGTTGCTCTCCCATTCACATGCAAAGTTAAACGCAACTGCAGGATTTCATGTTAAGCTTTTTCTTTTTAACAGGCTCGGGAAGGAAAATTTTATTAACTTGAAACGCCGTGCGTTGCGTTCATGTAGGCTAGTCTCTTGTCTGTAGGCTATATAGTTTTCCTCCCATAGAGCATATTATAAAGAAAAAGCTTAGGCCTAACGTCAATGCAGGATGATATTTAAACTCAGTAGCCAATCCACCTTACTGACCATGCAACGCGCGATTGCACGTTAAGCGTTTTATAATGGTTTTCTACGGGTGTTGTTCATAATCTGATCTAATGTTTGCCTCTATAAAGTATGCTTTTTTAATAAGGTAGGCCTATATTATTGTGTACTAAATTTGGTGCATCAATATCACTCATTAAGCGTCTTAAATGCGGAAGAACGCTTGATTATGCTGCCGTTGTCTGTTTTAGCAGAACACTGCCATCTAGTGGTAGCAGCTTTTCTCAGACAGTGTGTGTGGATCTTGCCAGGCGAAACCCGCGAAATGAAAGTCTCAAAATCCAAATGAATCAAATAGGATCGACTCAGAAACGAGTCAATGAATGCACGCGTGTCACCTGATCCACAAATGCACATCTTACTTGTTGCATGCACAAATTCTGGCCTACATTAATACAAAATCGAGGTTTTGTATTAACAACTATGTCTCTATTTGTACAAAATGCTGCACATTCATGTGATTTTGGATTTTGCACACACAAGTTGTATTGTATTAGTTTAAATGTAGTGACGCACATTTGTGAATTTGTCAAATAGATGGGTAGTTGTGCACACATTAATAATTAGCACCAGGCCTATTCATTTGTAGTTGTTTGTGTGTGGGTTGTGAAATGCTTAAAAACCGCGAAAAGAAAGTCTCAAAATGCAAATGAATCAAATGAGATCGACTCAGAAAAGACGTCAATGAATGCACGCGTGTCACCTGATCCACACATGCACATCTTCTGTGTTGTATGTGCAAATTATGATACACTAATACAAAGGAAAACATTTGTATTCACAAAAATGTCTCTATTTGAACAAATTGCTTCACATTCATTCAATTTTGAATTTTGCACACGCAAGTTGAAAGTCATGGATAAAACATTTCTGCAACATGTATCAAGTTCATTGATAAGTGTGCTTGCACGTGTTAATCATTTTGATACTATAATCATCCCATAGTTGCATGCTCCACTCCCAAACAGCAACAAAAAGCTTATGTGTGTCCCCACCCGTGATGTAACGAGGGCAGGGAACAACACAACGTCTATAATATTGCTTTGCTTGCCATAATGATAGATAGTGATATATATATTGGGCTTGACAAACAACAATAAATAGACAAGGACAGAATCACAGAGAGCGCTTGCTGAAGACTACAGAAGCTGTCGCGGTCTGTTTTCAAGGGTGCTTTATAGTTTCCTGGTCTATGACGTCACCCATGACGTTTCGGGCTTCCATTGGACTGATTTTACACGTGCTTCATGACGCAATCACGCAGAGCGTTCCCACCGCGTCTCAAACGCAGCTCGAGTTCCCTTGAAAGGGAACTGACAATCCATTTTTTTTTTACTTATATAAATATATATTTGATATAATTGAAGATATAACTTCCAATTTAATTTAAGAAGGTCCACTAACTGAAGAATCACTCCACTGTATACATATAAAATGTTTATTGATATTGACTTATGATGGAGCATGTGCCTTTATGTGCATTCTTTAGTTCAAGTTTACATCTATATAATCTGACACAGTAAAGTCAACATGAAACTGCATTCTAAACCCATTTTACTTCATTACTGTGATGTATTTCATAATGAAACATAGGGCTTGATACAAAAGGGCTTGATTTTATCCAGAAGGAATTGATTTAAGATTAAAAAAAAATAAGAGTGACTGGTCACTGTAAGTCAACAGCCACCCTGTACACCACTAAATATCTCATATTGGTCAGAAAAGAGGGTGCTTTTGATTTCATGTTGACTTTAACAAATGTATCACAATCAGCTGCCAAAATATGTTCCATCTCCTTAAAAGCCATATGTCAACTACTGCTTTAAGGAGTGTGGCTAAATTCATGCACAGGTTTCAGTCATGTGGTTTATATGAGGAACCAAAAAAATGTATATGTAAATTATGAACAAAACTCCAGAGAAAAGTCAGTCCAAACCACAGTAACTGCTGATGGCATGTAAAGCTCATAACTGGACCTGTGTCATATTGTTTAATGGGCAGCGCATTGAAAGGCCTGTAAAATACAGCACACTTTTCTTTTCCTAGACATTCTGTCTCTAGCAGCAATTCTCTGGGTTGAATGTGGCCTGTTTTACTCTCTCTGTATTTTCCCTTGTTTTTCTCCTCATTTTATTTTGTTTCCGCATCAATTCCCTACATCCCTCAGAGCTGCGAGAAGGTTGGTGTGTTTTTTCTTTCTAACTATCTTCAAACTTAAAAAAAAAAAAAAAAAAACGATACAAACGCTAGTTACAATTCCCAACAGTACGATTTTTTTTTTTTTATTGTAGCTGCATTTGCGTGTCTATGATCAAATTCTGCTTTTGGTTCCTTATGTTTTATGTTTTGGACAGTTTCTTCTTCATTTCCTTTTGTTATGGTCTGAATGAATTCCCTGTGCTCCGCTGTACTGCTTGACCAAAAAGTGGTGCATGTTGGTCAGAATGTGCACAGTTTGTTGGGGGGTTTGCATGGTAGATTGGTCATGCTAAAGTTGTCTGTCCTCACCCACATGTCAGTGGTCCTGCTTCATTACTTTGACCGACTTATGCCTTCCTAACACCTAGAAAAAACTCCATGCTCTGACCTTGCACAGTACAAACTGCAATGAGACATGCTCCGTAGGTCTGTGAGATCAGATATTTTCTTTCCTTTCCACCTAATGAGCTGCTAATAAATGACAATTGATGCATGTAGAGCGTTGTTCTCAAGACTCGACAAATGGAACGGTATTCAGATGAAAGGAAAAACATCATGTCTCCTGGAACAGCGTTTCAATTGGAAATTAATTGCGATAGGATTGAAAATCTGTTCGCAATAATTAGAGATTTCATCTCCAGAGAAGCGCGACATCTCCGGTCGAATGCATACCACCAGTCGCTGAAATTCTTATCTTTCCTTCTTTTTCTTCCATTTCTGGTGGTTTAACACAGAGACTTAAATAGACGCCAAGTCCTCATCGAACGTTTGTTTAGGTTAATCCTTTTGTCATTTTAATTGTAAGTGGTACAATAAAGATCCTAGCCAAGAAACACCTATGGTCTTAAACAGCAGGAGATGGTTGGACTAGCACGATTAGGAGCAGTTAAATGGGATTCATGGATAATGACCATAGTGCAGGGTTCCTCAAATCTGGCCTTACAGAGTTTAGCACAAACCCTGATCAACTCACCTACCTGTAATTTTGAAGACATTGATTAGCTTGGTGAGATGTCTTTGATTTAAATCGTTGTATTCATAGGCTGTGTTATCTTTCTTGTAGGTATTCTAAATACCATTGCTGGTATCAGTAACAAATATATTCATGTATTCATAGGCTATGTAGATATTCGGATTACCATTGTTGGTAATACTATAATTATTTACCTTCTGTAATATATAATGTGTATTTAAGAGATGTGCTGCTTTTTGTTTTGTTTTTTTCTTTTCATACATATATAAATAAAATTGTAATTGTGAGGAATGATAATGTCTACAATTAAGGAAGTAGCTACCTTTGTTTTTCTTTCTTGTTTTTCCCTTAACTGTAACAGTCCGGGGTGGCTCTAAATAAGTCTGACTTCTTCCCATTCCGTTTCGAGCAATTGACTAATTTATGTTGTCAAAAATCAAATGCTTCTTTTTGCCTTTGTTATATGTCGCTATATTGCACGAAATAAAATAAATTAATTAATTCAATAAAATAAATTAATTCATTCATTAGGGTTTGAACTAAACTCTGCAAATCAGTGGGGGCCTTGCTATAGTGGAATGTAATGTTCTAGTCAGACATCTATTTATTTTTTTCCCAACCCTGTTCATGGTCGCACACCAACAGTACACCTTTTGGACATCTCCCTTATCTGACCCATCTGTTTTAGGTCTTAGAGTCTTAAAAGAGAATGTAATCTCTTTAAGAAAAGTTTGAATATGTATGCTATCGGTATGCCTCGCAAACACTGCTCTAGTTTACGGTTTCAATCAAAATTCTACGAAAATCTTGAAAGATTTGTTGTGATGAACCCTTTCTCAAATCCAGTGATTCATTGTCTTCAGACGCACGCATTGTAGCAAGACTGATATAAACCGCTGCACACTGACTCCCAGAAGCTGCTTAAAGCAGACGGAGCCTGTCGCTTCGAGAAAGCCCCTGCCACTGTTGTGTGCATTATACATCAGCCAATGCCATCTGAGACTGACAGTATGTAAGCAGTAACACTGACATCGGTTCAGTTATTTTGGACTCTTGAATCTTCTCCCACCCTTCTGCTGTCCCATGAACTCTCTTCTGAGAAGCTGGTGGATAGTATCCCTGTCTATTTCTCTCTCCCTTTCTGTCTTGGAGACTCATGCCTTTAATAGCCCAGTTGATTTACTGTTATCTGACTCTACTACTTCTCCCCTCTTACCCTCGTCTCGTTTCCTCTTCTCTCCTGTTCTTCCTCTTTTCTCTGTAATTAATTTTTTTTTTCCTGTGTAATGAGCAATGTGCTTGTTTGCATGACAGATTCAGGAATGCCCCCCCATTGCCCCATTTGGGTATATCTTTTGGTTGTCTACGAATTTGTTTACTGCATCTGTTTATGTATGAATTTTAAATAATTTTTGAATTCACCCTTTCATTGTTATTGCATTGTTTATCAATGGTTTCACAGCCATTGCCATTGACACGTGCGTCCACTTTTTGAATGGCAGCCAGTCACAGACAGACAGTCACAGCTGGTCTCTACCTGTTGTTAGTTTAGCAGGGTCCCTCTTGCGGAGCTTGTCACTGTGTGTGTGATGTGGCAATGTGATTCGGCACATTCCTTCACATCAACTGGAAGAGAACCCAGCATCGAAGTTGTATAAACACACACAACTCCTGCATGCTGTGGCCCTCCAGTTCCCCCTTGTGCTGCCGTCCGTCTGTCACGCGTGGGTCACCTGTGCATGGTGTCTGTTTCAATGTCCCAATCCAAAGGGAGTGAGGCGGAATGTTTGTGTCTTCTACATGTGCATTAGTTTCCTGTTGGATCCTGCCATATATCAATCAGTTGAAACAGTGTATCAGTGAAATCCACCAGATGCTAATTCTTTGTCAGTTCTTCATCTGTTAAATGTTCCCGAATGTTCCGTCGGCCTACGTTTGTGCGGTAAGTTACCAGTACTTGTGTTCTCTTGCAGTGAGACGGGTTCCACCCCGGTTCTCCATTCCCCCAACGGACAATGAAATCATGCCTGGTGGCAGCGTTAACATCACCTGCGTAGCCGTGGGGTCACCAATGCCCTATGTCAAATGGATGCTGGGGTCGGAGGATTTGACCCCTGAAGATGACATGCCCATTGGGCGAAACGTGCTGGAACTCACTGACGTCCGACAGTCGGCCAACTATACGTGCGTCGCTATGTCAACGCTGGGCGTTATAGAGGCAGTCGCACAGATTACGGTCAAAGGTGAGAACTCAAGAGACGATTCGATATTTAACATTCCAATCGGCGCCAAGCTGCTGTTATTTGATCTGTATTATCACATTCTGCAGATGAATACATGAGCTCCTACTGCTGCCACACTTGTTTGCTCAAACATGCCGACAGACTTACAGCTGTTTATATCCACACACACAAAGCCGTTGTCTCTAGCAGACACAACAAAACCGCATTAGTCATAATATGCCCCAGGAGATAGCATGCAAAGACTAAACAGTATCTGTCCTATCGCCAACCTCACCTAATGCGCTCTGAATTAAAGCAATAAATTATAGCATGCAGAATATTTAAGACATGTTCTAAACAAACTGCAAAGACTCACTTCCTCTGGGAGAACTTCGTTTCCTCCTTATCGCGGAGGTACTGTCAAGACTGTACTAGACAGCTCTTTTGCTGTATTACATTAGCAGTAAATGGTGCTATAATACACGCCTACTGTTCGTGTGTTGGCAGAGCAAGCTGACACTTTAACCTTTGGCTAGTATCCCAGGGGAAAAGCACATGGTCCATGAATGCTGATGACAAAGCTGTTCGACACTGTTTAGCTTACCAGTAAAATTGTACACACAATTAATGCATTTTCTCTAAACCAAGAGAATAATCATTTCACATCTGAATATTAGTTTTCAAATAGTTAGAATTTACTTTATTGACAATACATGTTTATGTCCTGAATTAACTAAGCTATTGCAGGCATGTTGTGTGGTTTTTCAGTGCAACAACTTGCACTCACAAACCATTTACAATCCAGGCACTAAAAGTGCTGAAATGAGTGCTGAAATGCTACCTTTTGTAAGTAAATTAGGCTCATTATAAAATGCACGTCAGGGCTCGACATTAACACTTGTCCAGGACAAGTAGTTTACCTGATTTGCATATTTCCTTCAGTAAATTAGGCGCTAAAACATAGTAGACAGCATCTGCAAATAAACTATCAGCGGGCACCATTTAATCTTAGGGAATTCCTCCCACAGTCTCCAATAATCATTAGTAACTAATTGCAGTGGATTTTCCATTTTACAAGTAATTGAAATTCACTGATTCAAGTTTCTTTATTGCTGCTCCAGCTTTACCGAAGCCGCCAGGTGTTCCCCAGGTAACGGAACGCACGGCAACAAGCATCACGCTCACATGGGATTCTGGAAATCCTGAACCTGTTTCTTACTACATCATCCAGCACAAGCCCAAAAACTCTGAGGACTCTTATAAAGAGATTGATGGAGTCGCCACCACTCGATACAGTGTGGGTGGGCTGAGCCCTTACTCCGACTACCAATTTAGAGTAGTTGCCGTAAACAACATTGGGCGTGGGCCTCCCAGTGAAGCCATTGAGGCCAAAACGGCAGAGCAAGCACCAAGTACCGCCCCGCGGCAAGTTAGAGGGCGCATGCTAAGTGCCACGACCGCTATAATCCACTGGGATGAACCCGAGGAGGCTAACGGTCAGATTACGGGCTACAGGGTTTACTACACCACTGATCCCAGCCAGCACGTCAACCAATGGGAAAAACAGATTGTAAGGACTTCCAACTTTCTCACCATTCCGGGCCTGACGCCCAATAAGACTTACTACATCAAGGTCCTGGCCTTCACCTCTGTAGGAGATGGACCGCTCTCATCTGATTTGCAGATCATAGCTAAAACTGGAGGTGGGTGTTGGGAATTACAGGAATTACAAAGAGGATAATGTCCAGTTTGCTTTTTACCATGATATAAAAAAGAAGTTTAATTTAATCAAAAACTTATGAAAAAACATGAATATGAATAATTATATAAAATTTTCTTCTTTTATATCACACTTTGATTTTTTGCTGGAAATTTTACATAAAAATGGTTTAATAATCAGAGGTCAATGTGTATTTTTTGTAAATCAAATGCTTTTATTTATTTTATGTTTTTATTTGTAACTTGGTGGACACAAACCAACACTTTTATAGACACAAGGTGAAACCACTTTATTGATAAAAATTCGGTTACACTTTATTGTAGTTACGTTGTACTTACTCTAATAAGTACTGAGTAATATGAATTAACTACATGTACTTACTATAGAGTTAGAGTTAGGGTTTGGTTTAGGTTTAGTTTCTAGTAGGGGTGGAACGGTACATGTATTCGTATTGAACCGAAACGGTACGGGCGTCACGATTCGGTGCACGAATTTACACGGAGAATACACAGTATAAAAATAAATAAAACTCACGTGCAAATTAATTAATGTAATGCGGAACTACTGTTAGATACGCCGGCTCTTTAGGGACACATAATCTGTACCATCGGCTTAGCTCTGAACGCGCGTTCACTTCAAACGTTGGCAAAGTGTTCACTTATATTTGTGTACACTCGCAATAAAACACAACATTGTGCTTTTGTCACACTGTAAAATCTTGTCAAACTGTAACCTACAACGGTCACCCAACCAAAATCACACACACACACACACACACACACACTGTTTTAAAAGCGAAACATATTTATCCAACTCCATTTCAAAACAGTCTGTGGGTCCCATCTTTTGTTTCATCTCCCATCTATAATTCAGATGAGAATAATGTTACATTGTTAATTATAAATGTTAATTAAAATTAAGGAAAACAAATATATTGATCTAAAATATAGCAAATTAATTTTAAATTAATTCAGGTACAATTACCATACATATCGCAAGGTCACTTTGAAAATGACAGTTGTTTTTTTATAATTTCTGTTATTTATTATAACATTTTATAGTGCCCTCTCAACCGACGGACTTCAAAGGTGAAGCCAAATCTGAGACGAGCATCCTGTTGTCATGGAACCCCCCCACTCAGACGGGCCAGGACAATCAAATCATCGGATACGAGCTGGTCTATAAGAAAGGAGATGATAAAGAGGAGGTCTGAATGTCAACAGTCATTGGAAAACGCCTCCCAGAATTTCCATCATTGTTATTGGTCAGGGTGATTTATATGAACTGTATTTTCTAGAGTGTTAACCTTCATTTTGTTGTTCCTTTCCTCAGAAACGTGTTAGCTTTGAGCCCACCACCACCTATTTGCTGAAAGATCTGAAGCCATTTACTACATACACATTTCAGCTGGCTGCTCGCAGCAAACACGGCGTTGGCGCGTACACCAACGAAATCTCAGCCGAAACACCTCAGACACGTAGGTCCTCTTCTGTCTTTACTGTCTATCCTAAACCCATGCAGTCCAAGAACAGGAGCAGCACTTGCTGAAGCAGAAATCCTCCATTTCTTAACAGCGTTTGCTAATTTAAATCCTGCATTTGTTTGAACAGTGGTTTACACTGAGAGATTTTTGAGAGATGGAGGCATTTCTGCAAACAACTTGTTAGCGCACATCTTGTTTTAATGAAAGCCGACCTGTGGGAAATGTCAAATGACAAGGTCACTTTGTTGAATTTGGTGTTATATAAGTAAGCCAAGAAGGAGATGAGAGTGAATTATTCATCTGTTTGGCTGCAGTCGTTCAGCTTCAGGGTGCCTTGTTTTTTGACTTTGGCTATAGTATACCACACTGCATTTGAAAGATTTACCGAATTTGGATAGGTTCCTTTTCCTGGAGCCTTGTTGTAAGCTCAAATGCAATGATACATAGCTAGAAAAGAGAATTGCATTCCCAGAAGACCTCATATTTATTATCCATTCATTCAAGTTGAACTGTAACCAAACCTTTAGATCAACCCGTTCATTAATCTTGCATAATTTGATGCATAATTTGATGCATAATTGATGTTGACAAGCCTGACTGTGCTTCACTTCATACTCACAATTTGAGGTAATCTGAATAAATATGAGGTCCTCTGAGAACATGCCAGGTAAGTATCTTGGAGGGCTGTTTATCCGGTAGAGTGTTTGCATGTCCAAGTCTAGAAACGTCAGTCATGAACTCTTGGACCATCCAGGCTTTTACCTCAAACCAACAGGCCTCGGAAAGGTTGGTGAGCAATGCATTTACTGTTTGTACAGAGCTGACACATCAACCTTTGAAATTTTGGATTGATGGTAACTGCTTGGAGGAAACAGGGCCCAGTTAAATGCAACTCATTTAGATATTTCACATGTTTGGAAAATGCTTTTGAAGTATGATGAGAGAAAATTAAATTTGTGCCTTGAATTTTAGAATATATTTAGGAAAAAATTACATATGTAGAATTACGAAGGTAGGTTCTTTACTTTGTGTCTGCACCAGTCCCACCCACACTATTTGTGAATTTTTTTATCTTTTATACCTCCTTTATGATAAATCTGTGACATGTCTGCCCGTTTCTGTTCATCTTTTTAAGCTTCATTTATATTTATTTTCTTGTCATCATTTTTTTTTAAATAATTGTAGTCCTTGTAGTCCATCCTCATTTTATGTTCCTTTTTTTGTTTTTGTTTTGTCCATCAACATCATCTACACATCCACCACAAAAACAAAAAAATCCTCTTACCTCAACCCCGTGAACCTCACCTGGATCCAACCAAACTCCAAAACCACTTGAATCCAATTTAATGACTATACTCCTCCCACAATCCTCTGATCCTCCAATCAGAGCCCTCAGCTCCGCCCCAGGAAGTCAAGTGTACTAGTCCCAGTTCTACCAGCATTCTGGTAAGTTGGAAACCGCCCCCAGTGGAGCTTCAAAATGGAATCATGACCAAATTCACCGTCCAGTATGCGGCGATTGAAGGCGACGATACCTCGTTGCAACAAATATCGGACATACCGCCTGAAAAGTACCATTATCTATTGGAAAACTTGGACAAATGGACAGAATACCGTGTGACAGTCAGCGCCCACACAGAAGCGGGGGAAGGCCCTGAGAGTTTACCTCAGCTAATCCGTACAGAGGAAGATGGTATGTCTTACCCACACGCCACTGTGACCCTATTCTAATGTCTTTACCTTTAAAACATGCCCCACTTCTGGCAGACTTCTGCCCAAGGCACCCTAAAACCCACTCGCCCCTCTAGTCCCCTGAATTTACACTAACTCTACTAACCAGGATTTTTTGTGACCTTTCACCGAGCCTACATTTATTTTGGGAGAATGTGCAAGATCATTTTTGAGTCTTTTTGCGTGACCAGACTTTCTTGGAAATTTCATGGCATGTTCTTCTGACAACCTTAAAGTTTCAACAATCCCAAATGTTTTGCTGTTTTTCCCCCATTTTCTTAAGATCAATGAAATGTGTGTGTTTTTTTTTTTAATGGAGTTAAACTCATTTTCATACATGAGAAAAGACGCCTAAATCAACTGTGAATCCTCAAAAAATGGGGCTTTTTTTCTCAAATGTCCCACGCTAATGACATTTTTTCTTGAATTTTTCCATTTATTTTTTCTTTTTGTCTTCACTCTATCATAGCCAAACCCCTTTCGAGTGCTTCAAACTTCTGAAACACTCCTCTTGGCTTTTTTGCTTGTTATTTTTTTTTATTCCATATTTTGACTCCACTAACCCCATTTTTTCAGAAAAAATAAAATTTGGTCAGTTGTGTGACCTGTTTTTGGGGATTGTTTTTGTTTTTTTCCTCTCTTTTTGTTTTTTTTGTTTTTTACTTCCCATTGTTGAGATATTAGTGTTATCCAGTACTTGTTAGTGGTATACACCCATTTTGTAGATTTTTGTCTGCTTCACCACTTTCTCTTGAGAGATGTCCAGTTGGACGGGAAGTGTCCTCTTTAAGCTTGACCTTTTTGTCTTTTATCCCATAATTCTCTCAGTGCCCAGTGGCCCTCCTCGTAAAGTCGAGGTGGAGGCTGTCAACTCCACATCTGTTAAAGTGCTGTGGCGGTCGCCGGTGCCGAGCAGACAGCACGGGCAGATCCGTGGGTACCAGGTGCACTATGTGAGGATGGTTAATGGGGAACCCATTGGGCACCCTGTCATCAAGGACATCTTGATCGATGACGCTCAGGTAGGCACCCACCTGCACAGCTGCACCGTTTCTTAAGGATATCTTTACAAGCTTTTGGCAATTATTTTGATTTCGGTCTATGTCATGTTTTGGCATTCCCAGAATGCATTTCAATACGGTCAGTGAAAAAAAAAAGTTAGTTGAAAGAAATGCCTGCTGGAATATAGTTAAACTGTAGGTGATAGCTGTAGTTTGGAACATGGAAGATGGTTTCTAGATGGAAACAGAATTTCAGCTGATAGCTGGTTTGTTTCTAATCTAAGATGGTCTACCATTTTGGACCAGGTGGAAACAAGCTACCAGCTTTTACTGCAGTGATGCCAATTATAAACTACACTAAAAAATAGAATCTTAATAAAAACAAAAACTGTAAAAATAAAGTAAAATATCCTAATTTAAATTAAGTGCAAAAAACTTTTACAGATATTTTCCTTAAATGTTTTACAGAAAAACACTGTTATTTTTACAGCTATTATCTGAATTATTACGATCAAACACCCTAACTGTAAAAAAAAATCCTTTAAAAAAACGTCAATAACTGTCAGCAATGGCTGCTGTACAAAAAACATAAAATGAATGTAAAATATCCTAATTTAAATAAGTGCAAAAGACTATTACAGGAATCTCCATTAAGCTTTTTAAGAGAAACACAGTTATTTCATATATATTTCCTGAATTTTTTTCTAAAACACATGCAGTTAACTACATGCATGCTTTACTGTGACTATATGTCACTGCATCAGCAACTACACACTTACTAGCTGTTAAATAAAGCAACATGCAGCATTTCATCAGTGTTTCTCTGCTCATCCTGGACTGAAGCACAGGCTCTGTTTCTGTATTGTCTGTTGTGTGTGTCACCATTGTGTTGAAGTGTACTTTAAATCCCAACAGAACATTAAACACTAACAGTTCTCTCAAGATCTCTGCATCCTCACTTAAGCCGCGTTTCCACCGCAGGAACTTTTCCCAGGAACTAGGAACTTTGGGGTGGTACTCCGTGTGTTTACACCGCAGGAACCAGGGTCTAAATGAAGTTCCGGGTAAAAATTTCCCCCCCAGAAAGTCCCTGCTGGCGAGGTAGTACTTTTTCAGAGTTCAGGAACTTTCGGGGTGGGACTTGTGCGCTGAACATGCTGATTGGTTATTTTACCTTTGTTCTCTCTGCCGGATGGCGTGCGTTCGTCCCATCCATCTCACGGTCATGTCCGCTATAGCTGATAACAAACGTTGTCTATCTAGCATTACGAGCTTTCTGAAATGAATACGCTTTGGTATTAGTGTTCGTCTCTTTTCTGCCGTTTTGTTAATTACCTCGTTAGTAAACCAATAGATCACACACAAAAACAGCACAGCTTGAATCTCCTCAATACTTAAAACTCAAAACAAGTACGCGCAGACTGGGAGGAGCAGTCGCACGCAGTTCAACGTCACCAGACTAATCTTCCCGGTACTTTAGTCCACGGTGTAAACGCAGTGAGCAACCGTTCTGGGGCAAAAAAAGTTCCTATGAAAAAAGTTCCTGGGACAAATAGTTCCTGGTAATTGCGGTGGAAACGCGGCTTTATTACAATCCAGACTTTATTTCTTTCATACTAACATTCCTATTGACAATTGACAGAGGTTTAGACGTTGATATTTTATTGAAAATAATAAAGTCACCATGATGGAGATCAGTGTTTGCTTGACCCTTTAGCTTTGAACATTACTTTTTATCTGGCTGCTTTAACTGTGTGTCTCTGATACATATTTGTTATGGTAGGAATCCAAGAGAAACTCAGATCAGAAGATCTTGGTCACTTATTAGTGATAATAGTCATCATGCAGTTGCTTGCTTTATTGATACCACTTGAAGTGTAATATCCGATCGTCGTTAAATATTAGTTGTTAATTTTGCATGCCAATACTGCTATAGAAGATCCTGCAGTGCTGTTATACTCAGATTTTATGAAGTCATTATACAGAAAATGTTTTGACAGGATAATACTGACATCGAGAATCAGTGCATGAATCGCAACAATGGTGACGATGAAAAAAATTCTGAACTACTATAAAGTCACAAAAAGGCTTTGTTGATTGTATATGTTGATTCTTGATGTCTCTATACTCCTAAAAAATAAACCAGCACAAAACATTTTCTTTATAATATATATATTTAAAATTTCTGATTGTTATAATACTGATGCCACAAAATTTCAAGGGTCATGTGAAAAATGATGACATAAATCATAGACTTTGTATAAAACTAAAGTCCATCTATATATAATGTAATCTCAGCTAATATATTCAGAGATTTGACTGTCATATCAGTGAATCAGACCACCATGTGATGACTATAACATCATCAATAAATGACCAACATCATCTGATATTTTCTCCTGCAGTTATTGCCATAACAAATGTGTATCAAAAACACAGTTGAAGCAGCCAGAGAAAAACGAATGTTAAAACTCAAGGGTCATGAGCCTAACCGAAGGAAACACTGATCTCAATTCATGGTGACATCAAATTTCTGCTAAAGTTGTTTGCACTTTATTTAAAATAGCATATTTTACTTTAATTTTATACTTTTTGTTTGGCAGCCGTAGCTGCCAGTCATTTGACCCTTTTTTATGATTTTTTTTTACATTGAAGGTATTTGATCATAATAATGCAGGAAATACCTGTGAAATAACAGTGTTTTTTCGGTTTATTTAAATTAGAATATTTTACTTGAATTTTATGGTTTTTGTTTGGCAGCCGTAACTGCCAGTCATTTGACCCTTTTTTTAGTTTTTTTTTTTACAATGAAGGTAGGCCTATATGATCATGATAATTCAGGATATACCTGTAAAATAACAGTGTTTTTCAGTGTATTTAATTTAGGATGTTTTACTTTAATGTTACAGTTTTTTGGGGGGCTGCCAGTCATTTAACCGTTTTATCATTTAACTGTTTTGTTACTGTTTAATTACAGATTATATTTGTCAAAAAATCACAGTTATTTTCTGTAAAATTAGGGGAGGGGGGGGGGGGGGGGGGGGGGGGAGGGGGGGGGTTAACAGTGTAGAGGCTATTTTTAAATGTAGAAGAGTGAAAGTTTTTAAGGACATATGTTATAACTGTGTTCTGGTGCGCAGAAATGGGCTGTGCATGGTCCCATACGGTTTCTAGGCCGATAATGATGGTTGCTATGTTGAGATAAGCACTCATCAGAGTGATACTTATAGACTGGCTGCATGTCCAAATTTATAATGAAAAATAATTACACAACACTAGGAGAAAAGTTTCTATGTGTCTATTGAAACACTAACAATAGCCCAAGTCTACAATAAAAATATTTTTTTTAATTCATGTTTGAACAAAAGAATAAATAACTCTGGATAAGGCTAAATAAATTACCAAATGAAAAAAAGGCTTTATTTACCTTAAAAAAAAAAAGAGAAAGAAACACATGCTATAACTTTTCAGTTTCTCAACTATTGTATTGATACAGTTGTGGTCAGAATTATTGGCACCCCTGGTAAATATGATAAAAGATGGCTGAAAAAAAAACCCCTACAGTTTATCCTTTTGTTCTTTCATTTTAAAAAAAAACACAAAAATCTAACCTTTCCTTAAAGTAAAATAATTGAAAGTGTGGGTAAATCACATTATGAAATAAATGTTTTTCTCCAAAACACGTTGGCCAGAATGATTGGCACTCCTAGAACTTTTAGCACACCAGGGTGACTATGAACATGAAATTTTCTAGCTATGACTTCTTGTTTCACAGGAGTATAACTGAGGAAACACAAATGCCAAATTCCCTTAATCATCCATCACAATGAGTAAAACCAAAGAATATAGTTCTGATGTGCAGCAAAATGTTGTTTAGCTTCACAAAATAGAAAGTGACTGTAAGAAAATAGCTAAAGCATTGAGAATTCCCACTTCTACCATCAGAGCAATAATTGAGAAGTTTCAATCAACTTGAGATGTTACGAATCTGCCTGGAATAGGACGTGTGTCTATATTGTCTTAATGCACGGCGAGGAGGAGAGTTTAAGTGGCCAGAGATTCTCCAAGGATCACAGATGGAGAATTGCAGAGATCAGTTGAGTCTTGGGGTCAAAAAAATAAATAATCAAACAACCCCTTCTTCAGCACATGTTGTTTGGGAAGGTTTCAAGAAAAGGAAAAAATACAAACTCCACCATATTCAGATGTGAGACATGACTGGACCTTCAAAGGGGACTGAATTCTATGGTCAGATGAAACAAAAGAAAAAAAAACTTTTTAATAAACTGGAAACTGGAATAAAAAGTACCCCATGGCCATGGTTAAATATACCACTGGATCTTTAATGTTGTGGGCCTATTTTTTTGCTGGAGGTCCTGGACATCTTGTTCAGATATATATAGTATCATTCTAGCAAATACCAACAGATACAAAATCTAAACCTGATAGAATCTGCTAAAAATCTTATAATGGGCCGTGGTTGGATCTTCTATCAGGACAACAATACAAAACCAAACTCCAAACTCATCAGGCATTAAAGGAGAAAACTCTGAGCTGTTATCTTGGCAAAAGGAGGCTGCAAAAAGTATTTAATAAAAGGGTGCCAATAATTATGGCCAACATGTTTTGGAGAAAAGCATTTATTGCATAATGTGATTTACCCCCCACTTTCAATTCTTTTACTTCCAGGAAAGGTTAGATTTTTGCAAATTTGTTGAATGAATGATCAAAAGGATAAACAATGCAGATTTATTTTTACAGCCATCTTTGATCATATTTACCTGGGGTACCAATAATTCTGACCACAACTGTAAATCAAAGGACAGCATTGACAGTAAGGTTCTGTGCTCCTGAATGTGTGTGTGTGTGTGTGTGTGTGTGTGTGCTACAATGTAGCAGCACATCAGTTTAGAACGACAATTAACTTACCTGTAAAATAAACTTTTCAAAAACTGCATCCACCCAATCAATATTGAGTATCCAGATAACAGTGCTGGGGACTAATAAAATAAAATAAAATGTTCATGGAGAAAGAAGACAGCTAAAATAAAATTGATGAATGCTTGGATATTGTGCTATTCATTATTAAAGTCATTATTTGCACATACTTTTAGATGAGGGGTATATTTTCACTTAATGACCCTAATAACTGTATGAAAGTAGGCAGTAAATGTATTCTTATGACATGCACAATTTTATATAGCCTCTTTTCATATCTTCAAGATTGACATGAAGACTTTCCCTAGACATTAATTTTCCCATGTGAGGTGAATGATGATGTGCCATAATCAACCACGATTTACATACACAGCATAGACCTGTTATCTGTTTGATTATATGTGATTTAATGTTAGACAATGAGATTGGCCCATCTGATTTCACATGACACATACAGTAACATCCTGACCTGTGCAATGTAGAGACTCGGACACTGTTTGAATCCTCCAGAATTATGAATCATTCATTATTCCAACATCTGCTCACTCTCAGAAACATAAGATACACTCCTCATGTTAATCAAACGCTCTCGTGTCTTCATGTGTAATTGAACATCTTTTCTTGTTTGTCTGTTTGTTTTTTCCTCCTTGGACTGGGCATCAGTGGGAAAATGATGATTCAGCTGAACATGTGAGTACATTTGAGAAAACGGCTGCATTCAATTCTTCACATTCACTGTATTTCTCCATGCATGATTTGCAAACAAACACCTCAATGGCTAGATGTTTAATGTTACTTAACCATAACTATCTGAAGACAACATTGGATCTCATTCATTAAAAATGCATATGCATTTTGTGAATAATGACACTTGTATACCTGGATATGTTATCACATAGAAATCATAGTTTATCAATTAATTTGCCGTTAATTAAAAGGACAGAAATTACACATTGTACACCAGCAAAAAAAAAAAAGCAAAGTCACTGAAACATGCAGTGTGTTAATTGAAAATGTGTATGCATAATATTATCATAAGAAATTGAATAGTGAATACCCAGTTATACTTTCTTATTTAAACAAAATAATGTGCATTATAGTTGGATCTATGTGATGAATGGCCTTTACATGGATCGATGAAAGACTGTGGTTCTCAACCAGGGGGTCGGGGGCCCAATTGGGGCAGCTTAAAATGATTTCAATTAAGACTAAATATACTATAAAATAAACAAAAACTGCTAAAACTCAAGATATAACCTGCGGTCATATTGTCTTATTTTAATTAATTCCCTCAACCCCTGTCATATTTATTTAAGAACCAGGGTTACCACAGTCTTGGAAAACCTGGATATGTGAGGAATTTTCAAAAAAAAAAAAAAAATATATATATATATATATATATATAAATCATAGATATTTCCATAACAAATATATTTGTTTCCAGTTATTGTCAAATTCAAAAATATTGTATCTGGTAAAAATTGCTGAGAAGTTGCTATTTGAGAGAGAGAAAAATCATTAAAAAAAATGGTAATGAGAGTAATCATGTAAGCTAAAAATAACATGTAAACCCTGAAAAACCCTTTCGTTATTAAAACCATTGTAAAATAATTATAAAAAATAATACTATTATAAATATAATTTGGAATATTTATATGATTGTATAAATATTTAATCATATTAATGTATATTGCCTCTCATTTCTGTAAATAATAAAGTTTGAAAATGAGCAGGTATTTCTTTTTAGAAGAAGTACCCGAAATATCTTGGGGGGCCTTCAAATATTATCCTTGACAACGTGGGGCATTGGAGTCAGAAAGGTTGAGAGCCACTGCCCTACATGTTTATTTATTGCATTTAGTATGCCAATTAGCACCTACAGACATGCATATGTTTATTTAAAACAATCCAGATTCATGCACATTAGAACAAGGGTAAAGATTTTTTTTTTGTATTATTGTATTCCTGAATGAGACCTAATGTGTACAGATCCATTTTCTTTAAAAAAATGTATTGATGTTTCTTATACTACAACTTTTGTAAGAAACATATTGTTTAGCTTATTTTTCTGTGTGATTTAAAAGCGTTTTTTTTTTTTTTTTTTTGCAGTCAGTGTTAAAAATGTCCTTGTGTTTTTCCAGGAATTAGTCCTCTTTGACTTGCTCGCTGAGACCACATACTCAGTAACTGTTGCCGCTTACACCACCAAGGGTGACGGAGCGCGCAGCAAACCCAAGCTGGTCACCACCACCGGAGCCGGTAGGTTTAGAGCAGTTTACGCCCCTGTTCCTGTGGACTCTGTAGTATTCAGCAGGTCTCTCCCTGCAGCTATTACCAGTGAATGTCTATAATTGCCCTCGCAGTGATGAAGGTGATTGTAATTCCACTCACCTACAGCTCTGACTTTGAAATGCTCACAGGAATTAAGGAAATAATGGAAAAATCTGTCCGGAAAATAGACTTTTTCAAAAGAAAAGAATACTGTGTACTAGGGCTGGGAATGTGTAAAAAATATTTCATCCATAATCGCCTTAAAAAATATTGCGCTATCCGATTATATCATCTACCCAAGCCCCGCCCCCAACATACACCGTTAACACAAGTCATGTTGAGTTTGGCTGCACTTTATCTAATGATAGCCTGCGATTCAGTTAGTTTAATTTAATGATTGAAACGTTAAAGGTTTTACTTTGGTTAGTTTGAGCTTAAACGAACATAAAACATTAGCTATGCTGTTATGTTGTTAGTGTTGCTAATAATTTACACACTGTTCTTATCGCATCTGTGTTTTAAATGAATTTCGTTTCGTGAGGAGAACTGTTGAATACAACTGAACAGAACAGAACCCAATTTGGTGATTGTAATAATGGTAAATGCATTTTGATGTCAAGGTGTCTTGCCTATTTGTTTTTAGGTCCGATGTTTCTCTTTCTTTTTTTGGTGTTATCGCCTGATTTAATGATGATAAGTTTAGTTTCCTAATTATAACGTGTAGCGCTGTTTTCAAACTATAATATATTTGTTATTTGTCTAAAATTAGGGATTAAAAACTAATTGTTTCGTTCTGCATGAGCAAAAACGTTCTTTTCCCCTCCTTCTTTCTGGTTTTAGAGTTCCAAGGTCACCTTAAAGGGATAGTTCACCCCAAAATGAAAATTCTGTCAGTAATTACTCACCCTCATGTTGTTCCAACCCCGTAAGACTTTCGTTCATTTTCGGAACACAAATTAAGTTATTTTTTATTAAATCTGAGAGCTGGATCACTCCTCAATAGACTCCTCAATAGGTATCGAAACTTGCCGGCCCAGAAAAGTTATTAAAGAAATTGTTAAAATAGTCCAAGTGACTACAGAGGCTCAATCTTAAGTTTATAAAGCGACGAGAATACTTTTTGGGCACAAAAAAACAAACAAAAATAACGACTTTATTCAACTATTCATTTCCTCCTCTGTGACCCTCGAGTTAGTTCACGTAGTGTAACAGCGCAGCGCTTCTGTGTTGATCCTCACACACGCAGGCTCACTATTGGTCGACGCTGGTCATGTGTGTGATGCGTGTGACGTACAACACAGAAGCGTATAACTTTTCTTTGCCGGCAAGTTTCAATCCCTTAGAAGCCTATGGAGGAGTGAGACAGCTCTCAGATTTAATCAAAAATATCTTAATTTGTGTTCCGAAGATGAACGAAAGTCTTACGGGGTTGGAACAACATGAGGTTGAGTAATTACTGACAGAATTTTCATTTTTGGGTGAACTATCCCTATAAGGTTTTTTATTTTTATTTCAGCTTTAGATTTAGTTTAACATTCCAGTTAATATTTTTAGTGTTTTAGCTTATTACATTTTTTTTTGTGTGCTTTTAAATAATTAACAGAATTTTTGTTAATAGTTTCAGTCATAGTTTTAGTAAAGTATAAAAACTAGAGGTGGGCATAGATTAATTTTTTTAATCTAGATTAATCTAGATTAATATTGAAATTAATCTAGATTAATCTAGATTAAAATGGCACATTTGAATTCTCCCGAAGGCATTCAGAATATGTGTGCTACCCAAATAATGACTAAAAGTAAGTCTTTGAGAATAGTTTGCCTCGCGTAGGGATGTGCATTTCTGCCAAAAATGCCATTCGACAATCGAGGAGCAAAAGCCGAATATCGTAAAAAAAAAAAAAAAAAAAAAAAAACGCAATGACAGAAAGGGAGGCCAATTTCATCTTTAGCGATTTGTCATCAAACAAACTGTTTATTAATTGAACAAGTAACATGTTTTCGTCCTTTTTTTTAAACATAGTAGGCTAATTGGAAGAAGAAAAAAACAATACGCACGACAGTCCGTTTTTGCATCGCCAATGCTCGTTAGATCAAAAAATAATGTCATCATATGTCATAAGAATTTTATGTGAACCTGCCTTGTTACTGCAATAGCCTCATTTTTTAAACAAATTAGTTTCAATCAATGTAAACTATTCGTGTGATTATGCCACTGCGCAATACACGCGCAATACACACACAATGTATTACCTGAATGAAATGAAATCGAATGTATCGTCCTGTGGAATCATTCATTCACAGACAGCTTACGAAGATGTTCAACTAATAAAGATCTTCATCGCTGGCAAAAACATGATGCATTTGCAGATTTGCATTCACTAGACTAGACTGTAGATCGGCCACTTCATCCAACGCTCGTGATGCTCTTAAATCTTCCTGTTTCGACTCCGAGTGTGAATTGAAAGCGCTTCAGACGATTCAGTGCGCGAGGAACTGAACAGATCAACTGATTCGCGAACCGATTTAGACAGATCATCTGACAACTTGTTTGATGAAGTCTGTGAACAGAATCGACTCAAAAGAGTGATTCATTTGTAAATGAGCATCGCTCATGCCCATACAAAGGACACAGCGCACTTGGAATAAACTCATTTAACAACGTATTGCATTAAAATAAAGTAACGAGAGGAACGTCGCCCAACGTAACAAAGTAAAAGTACACCTTGTGTCCCTGACAGGAAAATATCCTACTGCGCGATCTGTGACAGTAGGCGCGGCGTCATAGCCTACTACACATTAGAATTGCGCGAAAATATAACGATATTCGAAAAAGCTATTTATGATCCCAAAACAACTTTGATTAACGGCGATATTTTTTTTATCGCCCGATAAGAGTCTCACGTTAACGCAGCACGTTAACGCCGATAACGGCCCAGCACTAATAAAAACCCTGTTTTTTTTCATCTGTCCATCCTCAGTTCCGGAAAAGCCTCGTCTCATGGTGAGTCCGACAAACATGGGCACAGCGCTCCTGCAGTGGCACCCGCCGCCCAACAGCTACGGCCCACTGCAAGGCTACCGCCTCCGATTCGGCCGTAAGGACGTAGAGCCGCTAACGGTGATTGAGTTCTCGGAGCGCGAGAACCACTACACCACCAAAGAGATCCACAAGGGGGCATCCTACACGTTCCGCCTCTCGGCCCGCAATAAGGTGGGATTCGGAGAGGAGACGGTGAAGGAGATCACAACACCTGAGGACACGCCGTCCGGTTACCCGCAAGGCATCATAGCCGAAAGTAGCACAACGACCACCATGCAGGTCAGCTGGCAGCTGGTGGTGTTAGCCGAGCGCAACGGAGCCATTATCAAATATGCCCTTCAATACAAAGACATCAACAGCCCTCGCAGTCCCTCAGAACTGTTCATCACAGCACCTGAGTCCACCGTCACACTGGACGGCCTTAAAGCAGACACGACTTACGATATTAAAATGTGTGCCTTCACCAGTAAGGGCCCCGGTCCTTACAGTCCTAGCGTCCAGTTCAGAACCCAACCCGTCAACCAAGGTAGGGGGCTCAAAACACCCTCTCAATCCACGTTTGCCTCCTCCTTCAACCTTTGAGAAAGAGTGTGGCTCTCAGGACCAAATCGTATATAAAAATACCCCTAGCATAACTAGCTCATGTCAAATAGCATCCTATGGAGAGTCAATGGTAAGCCTCAAGGTAAGGTTCTAGTTCTGGCCTAGTCTTCATGAGGTAGCAGGTGAAATGCTTCGCAGGTAAGGCTGTTGATGACTAGTTGCCTTCCTAAAAGGTGGTAAGAGAACCGCTCCAGCTCTGTCTAATTCATCTGCCCGAAATTTCTTTTAGCAGTGTTTGCAAAAAATTTCCACGTGAGAGCTGCCATGAAGACCTCGGTGCTGCTGACGTGGGAGATTCCCGAGAACTACAACCCTGCGCAGCCGTTTACGGTAAGAGACTATGAGAAACATTTAACCTGCAAATGCAGTCTGGATAACAATACAAAGCGGGTTGAAATTTTTTTCACTTCATTTTTTTATACTATATTATTTCCATAATAAGCACTATTTTTTAAAGTATGCTAAAGGCACTGTAGTAGTACACAGCTTGTTTTTTGAATGATGTACATGGTAATTTCATAATCTTGCCTACCTTTAGGAGCAGCCTTTGCATTCCTTAAAATGCTATCACATTAATGCTTTGGCGTAACGTGGTTCCTTCCAGATCTTGTATGATAACGGTCAAAGTGTGGAGGTGGATGGGAAGCTGACGCAGAAGCTCATCACCAACCTTCAGCCGGAGACTCAGTATTCATTCCTGCTCACCAACCGTGGGAACAGCGCCGGAGGTCTGCAGCACCGCGTCTCCACCATGACGGCACCTGACATACTTCGCACCAAACCGTACCTGATTGGCAAGACCAATTCGGACGGCATGGTCACGGTTGAGCTGCCGACGGTGCAGACAGCAGAGAAAATCAAGTGAGTAAGAGTTCTTCTTTGTGTTTGGTTTTATTGAGAGAATCACCATTGGCTTTGCAGATGGACCTATCTAGTTCATCATTTCATCTCACCTCTGAGATGAAATCTAATTTACTAATAATTCTGTTTGGACAGTCCATCTCAAGTGGTCCATAAATTGTAAAGATGTTTGCTTGACCATTTTTAGTTTCCATATATTTTTTTAAATATCAACTATTCTTTGGTGTTTTATTTATTCATTTATTTTTCTTGGTTTAACCAAAGTGGAGACATTTTCTTTTTGTGTCATGGCACACAATAGATTGTGGGTTATACAGAAGTTTGTGGAAACCTCAATATCTCGAGTTAGGATGGTCCGAGATCATTGAACAAAAACTAATCTCTAGATCATATTACAAGGTACATGTACATATATAAATGTTTTGCTAATTTTTACTGTTTAAACTGTCAGTTTATAATGGGAAGGGTTTAAGTTTTAGTCTAATGTTTTTAGTGTGTGCCTAGATAAGTATAGTGTGCATGCAGAACAATTTAGGATTGAATAGTGCCTATTTTTATTATTTTTTTATGGGGGAAATAATGTTTATAAGATAATTAATTAAAAAATCCCCTGACTTTGGGGTTGATTATCTCTGGTTTGGGAACAGATATGAACCTGAAATTTCCTCTATGGAAAAAATTTGGATTTTGAGATTCCTCTGGTTACAGGGCTAGAGCTAGAAGAAATCTGGGGAAAACCCTACTTTGTTCATGTTTTGAGAAATGAACAGATGGTTTTAAGCATAACAAATAATAAGAATAAACATTATTTCACAGCAATTATGTTCATGATTGACAAAATAATCTATCTAATCTATAGTCTAGGTCTTAAACAGTAGTTCTCAACTAGGAGGCCTTGGGAAACTTCCAATAGGGACCTAAAAAGTCTTAAAATCAAATCCAAGTCTAAGGAACAGCAATAGGCAAAATATTTATATATACGCATCTAGTAAAGACATCATAAAAGTAATCCATGTGACTCCAGTTTTTTACCCTCAATTTAATGAACATAACTGAGTTCTTTGTTTGCACAAAAAAACATAATTTACCACTCCCTAAATAAAAACACAGAGATAATTAAAAAAAAGGCAAATTAATAATGGTCAAGCAACCTCCATTGAACCACTAAAGTGAATTGGATTTTATTTGTTTATTCTCATTTTAATTTTTGTTTAATGTCTTGATTAAACAAGATGTTTAATTATATATTTTTTGTCTATATATATATATTTTTTTTTTTTCAGTTTATATAGTTTGAGTTATTTTAGTACTTTAAACGAAAATTAGATATCTTGCCTTCGGAACTAGGTGAAATAAAATGAGTAAGTGTTGTTGTTGTTGTTAGTTTAATTAGCAATAATAACCTTGTTTCACTAGAGATCAGTTTTCTTTTAAGTAGCTACAGAGTATCCTGAGATATTGAGGTTTCTGTAAATAAAAAATCAGATAATCATTAAAAAAAACGAGGCAAGCAAAAATGGTCAAGTAACCTCCATAACAGCACTGGATTAACCCTCTGTGGACCAAGGTGTTTTTGGGGTCCTTGAGATGTTTTGACATGCCTTGAAATTTGTGCTTTTTTCAGTTGCTTATAAACATATTAATGGCACAGCTGAAATGACACTATATTAAGCACAAACAGGGCTACTATAATATGTGTAGGCCTTGTAGGCCTGAAACGAGACTTCAAGAGATTTCCACGACGCACGCGCGAGAACTTAACTGAAGTAGTTGAAGGAGATCGCAATTCTCGCACATGCGTCGTGGAAATCTCTTGAAGTCTCGTTTCAGGCCTACAAGGAAGAAAAGGAATAGTCGAATAAAGTCGTTATTTTTGTTTGTTTTTTCGCACAAAAAGTATTCTCGTGGCTTGATAAACTTATAGTTGAGCCACTGTTGCGACATGGAATATTTAAACATTTTCTTTAATGACTTTCTGGGCCGTCAAGTTTCATTCCCTTAGGCAGCCTATGTAGCAGTCATCCACCTCTCAGATTTAATCATAAATATCTTCATTTGTGTTCCGAAGACGAACGAAGGTCTTACGGGGTTGGTACAGCATGGGGGTGAGTAATTAATGACTTAATTTTCATTTTTGGGTGAACTAACCCTTAAATTGTACATATTTAAGCAGATTGAACACAATCAAATTAAGTTAAAGTTAAATTAACTCGCACTATACTGCCACCCTCTGGATGTAAGAATTTTTTACTTAACATAAATGGTTTGTGTTTAGACAACACGTTAGGATGTTGTACTGTTAAGTTGAGACATAATTACATACACCTTAATAGAAAAAAAAAACATTTCAAGTAAAAAAACACAATTATTATAAGTAAGCTAAATATAAATATATTATGTAAAGTGCACAAACTTCCTAGTTAATTTTTTTGAGTGCAGTTTATTTTTTAATATTTCTTAACTCTGTATGACCAGAAATGATGGAGTAGTTTAAGTCTATTTTTCTGCTATGTGAAAAAAAGCTGCCAAAATGCTCCGGTGCGTTTGCCGTCCCCAGAGGGTTAATCCTGTATTAGTTAGTGGCAAACATTTCTGCCATGTTCCAGACCATGTTTGTTGACAAGTATGTTTGTGTTGGATTATGGGAATTCTAGCAAGGCCGTCTGTAATACTAGTAATACTAAAGGGGTAGTTCACCCAAAAAGGACAATTCTGTCATCATTTAGCTCATTCCGTTCCAAACATATATGATTTTTGTTTCTGTGTATTTGGTCCTTTCCATGTAGGATAATAATGTGAAGCTTTAAAAAAAGACACAAAATCACAGTAAAAGTGTCATAAAACTATTATATACTTCTCATTCCTTGTAATCCATGTCTTCTGAAGTTATAAGTAACAAAACGTTTTAAAAATGTTCTTAATTGTGCTTTTGCATTCTTTTTGAAATTGTGGTTGACTGAAATTTCACCAAGGCCAATAAATATCAGCTGATATTTGCCCTTTTTTTTATTGGCATCAGCCGATACGTTTTTCTCTTTGGCTGATACAGGGGTTGGACAATGAAACTGAAACACTGTCCAATATAGTGTTGGAGGTTTCACACATATACACTCACCTAAAGGATTATTAGGAACACCATACTAATCCTGTGTTTCACCCCCTTTCGCCTTCAGAACTGCCTTAATTCTACCTGGCATTGATTCAAGAAGGTGCTGAAAGCATTCTTTAGAAATGTTGGCCCATATTGATAGGATAGCATCTTGCAGTTGATGGAGATTTGTGGGATGCACATCCAGGGCACGGAGCTCCCGTTCCACCACATCCCAAAGATGCTCTATTGGGTTGAGATCTGGTGACTGTGGGGGTACAGTGAACTCATTGTCATGAGTTTTTAGTACAGTGAACTCATTGTCATGTTCAAGAAACCAATTTGAAATGATTCGAGCTTTGTCACATGGTGCATTATCCTGCTGGAAGTAGCCATCAGAGGATGGGTACATGGTCGCCATATAGGGATGGACATGGACAGAAACAATGTTCAGGTAGGCCGTGGCATTTAAACGATGCCCAAATGGCACTAAAGGGCCTAAAGTGTGCCAAGAAAACATCCCCTACACCATTACACCACCACCACCAGCCTGCACAGTGGTAACAAGGCATGATGGATCCAAGTTCTCATTCTGTTTACGCAAAATTCTGACTCTACCATCTGAATGTCTCAACAGAAATCGAGACTCATCAGACCAGGCAACATTTTTCCAGTCTTCAACTGTCCAATTTTGGTGAGCTCTTGCAAATTGTAGCCTCTTTTTCCTATTTGTAGTGGAGATGAGTGGTACCCGGTGGGGTCTTCTGCTGTTGTAGCCCATCCGCCTTAAGGTTGTGCGTGTTGTGGCTTTACAAATGCTCTGCTGCATACCTCGGTTGTAATGAGTGGTTATTTCAGTCAAAGTTGCTCTTCTATCAGCTTGAATCAGTCGGCCCATTCTCCTCTGACCTCTAGCATCAACAAGGCATTTTCGCCCACAGGACTGCCGCATACTGGATGTTTTTCCCTTTTCACACCATTCTTTGTAAACCCTAGAAATGGTTGTGCGTGAAAATCCCAGTAACTGAGCATATTGTGAAATACTCAGACCGGCCCGTCTGGCACCAACAACCATGCCATGCTCAAAATGTCTTAAATCACCTTTCTTTCCCATTCTGACATTCAGTTTGGAGTTCAGGAGATTGTCTTGACCAGGACCACACCCCTAAATGCATTGAAGCAACTGCCATGTGATTGGTTAATTAGATAATTGTACAAATGAGAAATTGAACAGGTGTTCCTAATAATCATTTAGGTAAGTGTATATGCGCTGCCTGATTGCCGAACATCACTGATTTTACATTCCATCAGTAATAGCAGAGTGTGAAGGTTGAATTAGCAGAGCAAAAGCACAGCTGTACATAAAATATGGCAATCCACACAACATAATGGGAGACATATCAGAGTTCAAAATTGAGATATCCCAGGTAATGTCAGCATACCACTACGTAGGATGAACCTCATCCAACAGGAGTGACTGTCGACACAAGAGGAAGCTTTCTGAAAGGGATGTCCAGGTACTAACCTGGATTGTATCCAAAAAACATAAAACCACTGCAGAATTAAATACCCACCTCGACTCTCCTTTTTCCACCAAATTATATTATTAGGCTGATCGCATTCAGTGTCTTACATTAAGACTCCGCCCATTACAGTAGCCGCCATTTTGAAATTGACTGTATTTTGGTTCTTGCTACTCCTCTTTTAAATTTAAAGTTCTCAAGAAAATGGCTATTTTTGTTTATAACTTGTAAAATGTTTGGCAGAATTTTCAGATGAGTTTGTTGAGTCATGCCGAATCTGTCGTTACCACAGATTCAGGATTGGATGAATTTCCGGTCGACCATTTAGAAATGTGTTATAATTATTCATATATTTTCATCAACACTTTTATGTATCAGCACAAAAATTGGTATGGATCATTGACAGTGTGTTCTGAAGATGCGTGAGAAGTTTGAAGACACCCCCACCTAGCATTTCAAAGATATAGGGCTTTTTTCCCCCCAAAATGCTTATATTTTTTAAAAATTGTCGAAAAATGTAGTTCTCTTACGAGAGGTTCTCTCGTATTGCGTAAGTTTAGCTTACGCTACGGGAAAGATTCATCTTCTCGAGATATTGAAGCCAAAAAATTATCCTTAATTTTGTATTCATTGTCAACGCAGTGCAGCAGCTAGCAGACCTAGAGCAGGCCATCTTGCGTGCTCATTGGCTGCCCTGCTGGCATCTGCTGCAGCCTACCAGTGAGCCCCGCGTGACGTCACGCCCAATGAAGGGCGCTCGCGCCTTCATAGCGTCACAGCCCGCCAGAATGGGCGTGGCTTAGCGTATAAAAGAAGCAGCCGGAAAGCCTCCCTCGAGCCTCGTTTTTCACCTTCCCCGCCTCCCTTCACCGACGCGCAGCTGCCGCTCACGAGCCTCACTGCCGTCGCGTCTGAGGATGAGGTCGAGGGACACGCTATGAACTGCTGTTCTAACCGCGGCTAGCTTCCTTTACGTTACAAGGAAGCTGCCGCGCGCGCTCTTATCTGCTCGCGCTACTTAAGCTTTCGTAGTTTCCCCCATGGCTCAGTGGCTAAACTCAAAGCATTCGCGCCAGAGACCCGTGTTCGATCCCGGCTCTCGCAGCAGAAAAAATTTATGCAGCTCTCCTCTCTGAGCTCGCGACCAGCTTTCTTACGTACAGAGAGCGAGCGCGCGCCCCCGAGCGCATGCGTCACCGGCGAAAGAAGGAGAGAGTGTGGTTTTTTGTCCCGCCGAGGCCTGACAAACCCCCTCTTTTTTTCTCAAACATTTTCCAGCTCCTCCTAGTTCGAGCGGCTGGTAATGTCTATACTGCAGTAGAGAGCCTGTTATAACACGCACGCCTGCAGACAATGCCGACACGCACACGAAAACTGTGATGACGCTCTCTCTTTTATCTGATCGCGCCAACTAAAGCTTATGTTGTTTCCCCTGTGGCTCAGGGGCTAAACCTTAAGCTTTTGCCCCGGAGACCCGTGTTCGATTCCGGCTCCCGCAGCAGATAAAATTTATGCGGCTCTCCTCAGCGAGCCGCCGTATTCAAGTTTATTTCCCTGTCAGTCCCCTTCAATCAGGCTACTGCAGTGGTCCATTTAGCAGCCAACGAGCCGGCTCATTTGCCCTCTCGCCTGCACACATATACGCCGTCTTCACGGCGACCCAGAGAAAATCTCAAAAGAATATAATGTCTGGTCCGGCTCACGCCGTTGGTGTTTTAAGTGTAGTGAAAGTGCCCACGCCCCAGTGTTCACCCCTACACACAAGCACATCAAATCTCGTGTCACTCACAGAGCACACTCTCAGAAAGCGCAGAAAGGCCGCTCGAGTGTTGAATATAAGGAATGTGTCCACAGGTCTGTGACCACTATCTGCCCGCTCTGTTACACGGTCAATAAAACCGGTTATGAATGTAAGTCTCGTGCCCGCTGGAGAGCGTTCACGCTTACTGACACACACCTCCCCCCGGGCGCCGCCCGCGCGTTTAAATGTTTTCACAAAACGCAGGGCATTGATAAGACGCTCCCCATCCGTTATGATCGGGGCGTCAAATACACGTCTCAATACACGCGTCAAATATAAGTCTCGTGCCCGCGCACACGTGCTCACGCTTACAGAAAGCTTTTCCACCCGAAGCGCTGCTTGCGCGTCAAAAAGTGAGAATAAAATGCTCCCCATCCCTTATGATTGGGACACCTCACATAAATCAGACGGTCTCGGCTCTCAGCGAGAGGCCATTGCCCAGAACCGAGAGCGCGCGCGCCGCGCTTTCGGCTCCGGCTCAGTCTCACAAGCCCGCAAATGGCGGCGATCTGAACCCGGAGGCCATTCGCCCCCTAGCGGCTCACATAGCTGCGTGGGAAACTATCCCAGGGATTTTCAGAATGGGTTCTGAGCACAATAAGCAGGGCTATACACTTCAATTCATTGGCCGTCCCCAGCGCTTTCGAGCCCGGGTCGCGACGATAGTGAATGCGGAAGTAGCACACCTACTTCACGCAGAAATAGCAAAGCTGCTGTGCAAAGGGGCTATAGAAAAGGTGCCGCCTTCTCTGAGCGAGTCAGGCTTTACAGCCGTTATTTTCTCGTACCTAAGAAGGACGGAGCCTTCAGACCTATCCTAGATCTGAGACATTTGAACAAAGTGCTTGTGAAAAGACTGTTCAAAATGCTTACGACCAGGAAAAACCTGGTTTTCCTCGCCCGAGGAACTGGTTTATTTCTCTAGATCTGAAGGATGCCTATTTTCAGATTCAGATAATACTCCGTCACAGGCAATTTTTGAGATTTGCCTTCGACGGTCAGATATATCAATACACCGTCCTGCCGTTCGGCCTGTCTCTAGCACCCCGTGCATTTACGAAGTGCATGGACGCGGCGCTCGCCCCCCTGAGAAGTCAGGGGCTGCGAATATTGAACTATCTGGACAATTGGCTGATTTTGGCACAGTCAGAGACAGAGCTGCTATCTCACAGAACAGTGCTTCGCAGTCACCTGGAAAGCTTGGGTCTCATGGTCAACTAGACCAAGAGCTCATTACAACCCAGCCAGTCAATTTTCTTTTTAGGAATAGAACTGGACTCGGTGACCTATGTCGGCTCGTCTATCGGCACAGCGCGCGCTCCGTGTTCGCCACCTAGCCGCGTCTTTCCAGAAGGACAGCTTTCTCCCTTTGAAAGCATTTTAAAGGATGCTGGGCTGTATGGCATCAGCTGCAGCGGTGCTCCAGCTGGGCCTACTGCGCATGCGCCCGCTCCAACGCTGGTTAAATGCTCGCCCGTCCCACCGGGCTTGGGTTTCTGGCGGTCAGAAAATCAGAGTGACTCAGACCCGCATAGCGGCTCTGCAGCCCTGGTTAGTGGCCGACTGGTACCAGCTGGGAGTAAGGATGGGAACCATCTCTTATCGGAAAGTCATTTCGACAGACGCGTCCAACTGGGGTTGGGGCGCGCTGTTCGAGGGCAGACCGGTCTTCGGCCAGTGGTCAGACCAAGAGAGGTGTTTTCACATAAACTGTCTGGAGATGATAGCGGTCGAGAATGCACTGAAGCGCTTCCTCCCGTTCATACAGGACCAACATGTTATTGTCCGCGGACAACATGTCTGTGGTATCCTATGTAAACCGTCAGGGCGGTGTCAGATCCAGAAATCTCTGCAATCTGACGGAACGCCTCCTTATTTGGTCTCAGATGCACCTGCCCTCGCTGAGGGCGGCGCATGTGCCTAGCCATTTGAACGACGGCCCAGACAAACTGTCCAGGGACAACGTTCACCCAGGGGAATGGTCCCTGGGCCCCCAAACGGTCCAGAAACTGTGGCGCCTATTCGGCAGGGCAGAAGTCGACCTATTTGCGCCAAAAGACAACGCTCAATGCCCGACGTTCTTCTCAAAGGACGAGGACGCGCTGACCCAGGTTTGGCCCAGCCTCCGGCTATATGCTTTCCCTCCGGTCTCTCTGTTACCACAGGTGATCAAGAGAATCAGGGAAACGCGCCACTCGGTGCTCCTCATAGCCCCGCGTTGGGAGAATCAGATTGGTTCCCGGAGCTAGCACGGCTGTCACATACAGCTCCGTGGCCTATTCCGGTGAGGGCAGATCTCCTCTCTCAGGCTCGCGGCACGATCTGGCATCCCCATCCAGAGCGCTGGTCTCTGCACGCATGGTTGATCAACGGGTACTCGTTGCCCTGCCAGGAGGAGTAATGAACACGATCGCGCAGTCTAGAGCCCCTTCCACGAGAAGGCTCTACGCGTCTAAATGGTCGGTGTTCTCTGGATGGTGCACCGACAGAGGTCTGGACCCGCGGACATGCGGGGTGGCGCATCTATTCTCCTTCCTACAAGGGCTGTTGGAAAAGGGAAGGTCCCCATCCACGCTGAAAGTATACGTGGCGGCCGTGGCAGCGTTCGCAGAATCGACGCACGGCCAGTCATTAGGAGGACATGAGTTGGTCATCCGCTTCCTTAGAGGAGCTAGGAGGATGAACCCGCCGCGCCCCCCGTCGGTTCCCATGTGGGATCTTTCACTGGTCCTAGAGGCCCTGAAAGCTTTTCCCTTCGAACCACTAAACTCCGTGGGGTTGAAATATCTATCACTGAAACCGTCTTTCTGACTGCACTGTCGTCAGTAAAACGTGTGAGGGACCTGCATGCGCTGTCTGTCAGCGCATCGTGTCTTGAGTTCGGGCCGTATGACTCTAAAGTCATCCTCAGACCTAGACATGGCTACGTTCCTAAAGTGATGGGCACTCCGTTCAGAGCGCAAGTTATCTCGTTGTCAGCTCTGCCAGCGTCTGACAGCGAAAGTGATGTGAACCTCCTCTGCCCTGTCAGAGTACTGAGGTTTTACATTACGCGCTCCGCCTTATTCAGGCGTTCGGAACAGCTGTTTGTTTCGTTCGGTGGGCGCACCAAGGGTCTCGCCTCCTCGAAACAGAGCCTGTCCAGATGGATAGTGGACGCTATAGCAGCCGCTTACGCGTCAAAAGGTCTGCAATGCCCTCTGTGCATCAGGGCTCATTCCACGAGAGGCGTGGCCTCTTCGTGGGCATGGTCCAGTGGAATTTCTATCCATGACATTTGTGTAGCGGCGGGCTGGAGCTCCCCGTCTACCTCTGTCAGGTTTTATAACCTAGAAGTTCCTGCCTTGCAGGCTAAACTGTTGTCAGTTAAAAGGGAGGTGTATTCTGCCCAGACATCCTGCTCAGATCACTCTCACATGACTCAGCTCTCCTGGTTGAGCTGCACTAAGTAGGGTATGTGCCATGTGCCTATACAGACCGGCGCGCTGCTCTGTATTCCCTATGTGTGCGTATGTACAAGTGATGGTTCGCGTGGCTGGCCACCTTATTCTCCACCTTACAGGGTTCCCCTGAAAGTTCGGGGTCTCATGGTGGATGCTTGGCGCGCACGGCGTTGACAAAGTGTTCCCGTAGCGTAAGCTAAACTTACGCAATACGAGAGAACCTCTCGTAAGAGAACGATACTCGGTTACTAACGTAACCTCGGTTCTCTCTAGAGAGGGAACGAGTATTGCGTAACCGGCCGTGCTCGCGCCACGAGCGACTTCGCTTCAGTTGTCGAAAAACCAGGGAAGTCAGCCTACAGCCCCTTCTTTTATACGCTAAGCCACGCCCATTCTGGCGGGCTGTGACGCTATGAAGGCGCGAGCGCCCTTCATTGGGCGTGACGTCACGCGGGGCTCACTGGTAGGCTGCAGCAGATGCCAGCAGGGCAGCCAATGAGCACGCAAGATGGCCTGCTCTAGGTCTGCTAGCTGCTGCACTGCGTTGACAATGAATACAAAATTAAGGATAATTTTTTGGCTTCAATATCTCGAGAAGATGAATCTTTCCCGTAGCGTAAGCTAAACTTACGCAATTCTCCTTTCCTTCTCTAGAGAGAACCGAGGTTACGTTAGTAACCGAGTATCGTTTTTTTTTGTTTATGTAATATTAACAATATTACATTTTTCATTTCATTTTGAAGTAAATGAAAAAACTGCTTTTTTGCTACTCCTACAAATGTAGCTGCACAGAAATGACCAAACAGATTTTTGGTAATAAGTATAACAACAGTTACAGTTGACAAGACTAAACATTGGCTGTCTGGTATACCCAAAGCGAATTGTATGTCATGTTTAACCACTATCTACATAAGAGCCAGCGGCAAATTCCCGTAAAACTGGCCGAGATAAAGCTGTTCTCGGCGGGTAGGGTACAACAGGGCTAAAGGCGCATTTGAATTGATTCTCTTTTAAACCACTGTATGCCACAAAAGTTCAGCTCAGAAATGTGGCTGATCCTTGATTCGATCGCAGAGACAGAAATGCAAAGTTGATTCTGTGCTAATTTGATCTAATATTTATTGTTTTTAAAAATGTTTTAGATTTATGTTGCAAATGAGAATCGATAAATAATTGACTATATTTTGAGACAAATATCATGGTAATGATTTTCAGTTTTCAAAAACGGAAGAATATGCAAAAGAATGGTATCTGGTGTAAAAGCTTTGTTGACATGACATGGTAAGATTTAGATGGTATTTCACAAATATTAGGTTGGGTGTTCACTTTAGAGATAATCACCTTTATAATAAAACCATCATATTTAAAAAAATATGATATTAATCATATTATATAATAAAATATCACATTTATTGTTACTACTGTAAAGCTATAATAAATTATTATGGGATCTCATTCAATGCTTTCAGAATTTTTACTTTTTTTAATAATATTGTTTCTGTAGACTAATTTAAAAATTAACATTTTAATGACAGTATATTTATTGAACAAAAATGTATTCTTTTATGTATCAAAATAAACCGAAAACAGTACACAGTGCTTTTCCTTTGACTTTAACCCTCTGAGGTCTAAGGATTTTTGGGGTCCTTGAGGTGTTCTGACATGCTCTGACATTTGTGCTTTTTTCAGTTATTTATAAACATGTTAATGGCAAAGGTGTAAATTCACTCAATAAAGCACAAACTGGACTACCGTAATTTCTCAGCAACAATTATGAAACATGTTTGTATTTTTGAGAGAATATTGCTTATGCATGGTTATTGAAAAAACTAAAACTTAAAGTGTCTGAAATAAGGCCACAAAACACATACTAAATATGTGTCCACAAGACTTGTGACTAATCAGTGTTGTTGCCTAGAATTTTTGCTTCAAAATGATCTGAAAATCATCCTGCCTAATCATTTACACAAACACATACACTGATTTAAATTTTATTAGACACCTTTTGTTTGGAAAGGCAATATGCGTGGAGGCGTGTTCACACCTGAGAAGACAAAGGCCGGATAATGTGCCGCATAATGAGCTGCATATTAATTAGCCCTTTCACACAGGTGTGTCACAGGATCCCAAAGAATGCAAGGACAAAAGAAATGATCTATATAGCCTATACATATTTTACAATTAGAAATTGTAACCAATTACAAATAGGTTACAATTACAACAACAATTACAATTTTAACAATATTTCAAGTGTATTTCTTTGTAAAAACTATACATTTTATCATACGTATTAAAAAAGGTAAGGATTCATTAGTTTGAATATTGGAACAAACACTATAATAACATCTTAGTTGATAATTCAATATACCTACTTTATTTTTGACAAAACATCATACTATAGTATATTTAACTATGAGCAGAAATTGGTGAACAAAAGCGTACCTATTTAATGTGACAGTAGTCTTTTTTTACAGTCAAAACTTTATAAGCTATCCAAAACTAATCACAAAATCGTGTCTAAACATTCATATTTAGTCTGTAATATATTGTGTATGATATATTAGTATATACATGTGAATTTGCAGCTTGTTGCTTATACAGACATTTTATTTCAACATATTTCAGTCTATTTTTACTAATACAAACTATATTGCTATAGCCTACTAAGATGTGTTTATGTAAACATAACGTTTACTAATGTAGGTGCGAGAGTGAATGAACAAGGCACAGACACGCGCTGTATAACTGTAAACAAAGCGCGCACGCCTTTGCCGTTCACTCATCATTTAGCCTACACACATACACGCAATTCATATTTAAACAGTCTTTTTGCGGTTTACAGTCCGACACTTCAATATCACGATTAGAACAAAGCACTAGAATAAATGACTTACTACATCAGCTGGATCCGTTGCTCCTCGAAATGAAACTACCAGCACTTCTGGTACATTTTCCAGGGTTAGATATTCCTCACAGTGAAAGGATACGCTGTGTACACAGCTGCACAAGATAGCCTACTTACTAAACACGATGTGTTTTATAATCCAGCTGGTGGGCGTTGGCATGTTTGAACGGCTTGTCTAAAATCATTTGCGTTTGAATAGCGCGCGCTCTCCTTGGGCGTGGCACATTAACGCGTAATTAGGTATAATGAGCTGGAAAGAAAAATACTGACATCTCTCTCTTTTCATACAGATTACATAAGCTAAGAATATTTGTTTTTTTATATAAATTAACTCATTTAAAAGAAGAGAGTTCAAGCTTCATTATGGAAAAACACTCGTGCCTGTATGACAAGTATTCGCGGAATTAAAAATAATCTTAGGACGCGTTTCAGAATGGACTTCACTGACAGAGAGAAGGCAGAACGCGCATCATGTTTGTTTTTCTTTATTTGGCGAAAAGCACAACACTTTGTTTTTATTGTGAGTATCCACAAAAAAAATAGACACTTATCAGGATCTAATGATGTACAACACTTAATATGTAAGATCAAAATCAACAGAGTATTTTGAGTTTCTTTTGCACTGATGCCGACCTCAGAGGGTTAACTAAAGTATTTGGGGTAAAAGGCCCACCTTGCCACCTCATACATTTATAAGATTTTTCAAACAAACAAACGACTTTCATTATTTATTTCCACACAAAATATGTTGCTCCATCAATGTTCAATAACAGGGTTTCCGCAGGGTTGTAAAAGGTAGTAAATTAAATTATCCCAAATTAAGGCCAGTAAAAAGTAGTAAACATCATCTGACGAGGTAGTACATTTTCGAACCCCCATCCAACTAGGCCAGGGGTCGGCAACCCAAAATGTTGAAAGAGCCATATTGGACCAAAAAAATTCTGTCTGGAGCCGCAAAAAATTAAAAGTTTTATATAAGCCTTATAATGAAGGCAACACATGCTGTAAGTGTTATATTAGCCCTCTAGTATCAAAATGATAAGTAGGCTACAAATTAGAGCTTAGATCGGGCCCAAAATATCAAGCCCGGCCCGACACATTAAACGTAATTATGAGCCCGAGCCCGATTTTAACCCGACCATTTTTTAATGCGTGGGTCGTTATAACTGACGTTCTCAACTTTCTTTCTCCCGCCCGCAACATTTATGTTTTGTCCCGCTCCCGCCCTCAAATAGACTTTTTTCTGTACCTCCAAATACTTTCAAGTTAGCCTACGTGTCGCCACCATACATCCTCCTGATAAATTATTTGTTATTAAAGCATTAAAACACAAACCACTGTTAATTTAACATAAAAGCAAGCAGTTTACTATGCGTGCATGGTTTGGCATGACTGAATGCGCGCAAAGTGCGCTCTCTTAATAATTCCTAAAAAGCTGACAGTTCATCGCGATCTCACACATCTCTGTTATTATCAATGAAGCTGTCTGCACAATGAATCTTTCATAATATCCACACGTTGTTCGTTATAATTGGAGGATTTGCCAGCATACAGAATTCAGCACTGAACAGAAAAGTCAGTTTTGAGCGTGAGGGGAGTCTATCTTAAATGCTTCTGATTGGCCATTGCGTTCAAGAAATCAACACATATGTCTGTGATTGGCTATATCGCTCAACGCTGCAAACATGTTATGAATAGAAATTCTGGCCTGTAAATCGTTTCTATTTTGTTTTAGTAGAGTGAGTGCATTACCGCACGCGCCCGCGCTCGCACTCGCCCATCAAATCTAGTCCCGCGCCGCACTAGAGTGCGTTGGGAGTGCTCAGCTATCTTTCTCTTTTTCCCCTTGGGATCCATGGCCCATGACACACCCGCCGGTTTGTTTGTCAGCCACCGGTCTGGCATCACGCCGATCTGACAGACACGTGTGTCACAGTCTATGACGTAAATTCTTCGTTGACAGAAATGTTGAAATTAAATATTTATTATACACATTTTTACAACGTCGAAAAACTTTAAGAATGTTTGTCATGTTTTTCATCCTACAGAAATTATATTAAAACAAAAAATATTTTTTCCATTTTCATATTTTTGAAAAAGCTACAGGGAGCCACTAGGGCGGCGCTTAAGAGCCGCGGGTTGCCGACCTATGAACTAGGCCTATGAGTTTCAATATGTGTTAATTGCAGGACTTTGTTCTAAAATTCTTTAAATTCGCGTGGATTTATTTATATGTTGCGAGTAGGACCTGAGTGATATCATGTGACGTGGTGTTTGTTCGTTCGCGCGCGCTGAAACAAACTGGGTACCCGGCTGGCCTGGCTTGCTGGCCAACCTGTTCGTGAGATCGCTTCTATTTCAGTCATCAGTCGGCCGTCAAAGCCATATTTGATCGGTGAGTAGCCTAATGTAGACGACTGACTGCTGCGCTTGTGACAGGGTGCATGTTACGGTAACTGAAAGAAGGAACAGAGAGAGAGCCCCGGCTGCGCGCGCGCACTCAATTCACTCTTGCTCTCTCTCCCTCGCTCATATTAATCAAAATCAACTGACGATGGTAAAAGGTCGGAAGACCGAAGTTTCACGTGGCGCAATTGGAAATGTATTTCCCGCTGTGTGTGAATTGTGCTAAAAAAACGTTGCCTTATCTTCTCTGAAAAGCGTTCCCCACATTCAGCTGACATAACCACACTTTCAATAAACGGAAAAATCTATCCTAAAAAAAAGTATTTGTTGACACAAATTTTGTGTGATGTCCTAACTGATGGGATAACCACACAATGCGTACACGTCCGCTAATGACGCGTCACTTTAATGAATGGTTAAAACAACTGATCTGTCCTCACGGGACTTCTGAATCGGTAACACTATATGGTTCCATTTATTAAAATCTAGTTAACTACATTAGTTAACATGAACTATTAATAAACTGCACGTCTACATCATTAATCAATCTTTCTTAATGTCAATTTCACCATATAGCCTACATTATTGAAATCAAAAGTTGTATTTGTTAACATTAGTTAATGCACTGTGAAGTAACATGAACAAACAATTCATTTATGTCGTAAACTATGTAGTATTTTCAGGTTATTTATATTATAATGTGTAGAAACATTGCCAAAAAATAATAATAATAATAATTTAGTTTAGACTGGAGTGAGGTGAAACCAGAAAAAAAAAGTGAAACCAGAAAAAAAAAGTGCTAAGCAAGTTGTTATCTAGCAGCAATTTTTTTTTATTTAATTGAAAAAAATTTATCTGGCAACTAACAGATTATGGTAGAAAATTAGACTTAAATGAACTTTTAAAATAAACTTTTTAATGCTTCGTTTTTATTCTACTTTTTGATATTGATATGATTATACCAAAACAATTATCAGGTCCAGCAAAGAAGTATTTTATGTTAGAAAGCTATGAAATCAAGTGGTAAAATCAAAGCTTAAAAAAAAAAAGAGGGCAAGAAAGGATAAGTGTTTGTCGGCCACCACCGAAGACCAATTTTGACCAAGAAAAAAACCCTGGACATTATGGGGAAATGCAAGTTTTCGAAGATATTTCATTATTTTACTTGTCTCTATACGCCACTACAGTTGCATCTTGAAGTCGTGATGTTATTAAAAAATATTGTGAAGGTATTAAAAGGTATTAAATTCATTTTAAGAATTTCTGTATATACCCTGAATAAAAACACACACACACACACATGTATATATATATATATAATGTACATACAACAATGTTTCCACCCAATATTGATAAAATAAAAGTAAAGTTGTGGCAAAACTTCAAGGAAAATATCCCTAATATCAATTGTTAAACATCTATCGTCAATGTCAAAATGAATGAGATGGCCAATCAAATCTTTCTGTCTTGCTGTCAAAACGCAACAAGAGTTTGTGGAAAGATGTAAGTAGATGCAAGTATTAGACAACTGTTTTATGATAGAAATATTCAGCGACCAACAGTACTATACTATCTAGAAGTGCTGGGCAACGATTAAAAAATTTAATCGCATTATTTTCTTGCGATTAATCGCATTGTTACGCGCAGAATTGAATAATGAATTCTAAAGTACTGTATTGCGCACTTTTGATTTAAATGTAGGCTACTGCTACACAAGTGCAATAACATGTGGTTTGCAAAAACTTTAAACAAATAAGGTGCTTTTATACCAGCAGTATTCCCTTTACACAATATCAATAAAATATTTCTTGTAAATCTCAACCTAAACATTAATGTAATCAAATCAAATATTTAAACAATGCTATTTGCCACTGCCAGGGCATTACTTTTTAGCTAGCTTGTTAAAACGAGTCCAGTTTTCTTTTTTTTCTTTTTTTTCTGAACAGTTATCTTGTATCAGGGAGCAGCAGAAACAGTCTAAAAGGGTCATGATCACTACTACAGATATAAGTCGACCAACGTTACTTCTCTGATAGCAGCTTAGGTTTGGTCATGGCATGCCATGGTTTCCCACGTAAGATTACATTAAACAGAGGTAAAGCCCAATTTATACTTCTGCGTCGAACTCACGCCGTAGCTGTGCAGTGTGCGTACACTCTCCCTCTGCATGTGTAATTGCGCGTCAACGCGGACAACGACGCAGATATATAATGAAAACCAACGCGTAGTCTATAGCGTAGAGGCTCCGGCGTAGGTCCGACACAGAATTATAAATCAGCCTAGAGTGAGGTGAAGTGGTCGAACACAGATGCAGCGACAAACGCGTTGCCGAAGTTGAATT
Source organism: Tiaroga cobitis (assembly GCA_030578255.1). Lineage (NCBI taxonomy): Eukaryota > Metazoa > Chordata > Actinopteri > Cypriniformes > Leuciscidae > Tiaroga > Tiaroga cobitis. Next base: position 52,719,569 of record CM060597.1, read on the forward strand.
ATCTAACTTTTTGTACACGACGCGCAGCACAAATCATTGGAAGAGAGACTGATCTTCGGCTCGCTGTTTGTGAGTTTCCAGAATCTAAATAGTTATCAGGACATCAACAGGAGGGAATTCACATGGCAGAGCATCCCCGCTAAACTAAACGCAGGCCTATCAGGTAAAGTTAAATATAATTTTAATTTAAGTTAAAAAGACTACAGCTGCGTAGCGCACAGAAGCCGTTGCCATGGTTACTATCCATAGAGCGCCTGTCATTCACTCGCGGAGCGCTGTCTCCCTTTCTGTTCACCTGAGAGAACCTGCCAAAGCCCCTCCACTGCTTGTTTGGGTGGGTTATTTGCTGGCTGACCAACATCCCACCCCTCCTGTGATCATAGTTTGACTGTAGGCCTGTGTATTCAGAGCCAGTGAGCAACGGACTTTCGAAATAATAATAATAAAAAAAACTGCGTTAACGCGCGATAAAAAAATTGTCGGCATTAATTAATAAATGCGTTAACGTGATAATAACGCGTTAACTTGCCCAGCACTACTATCTAGTGATGCAAACTACTCCACTTTTTATGAAATTTCGGCGTTTTGAATTGAAAAAATGGGATCATGATTTATGTAAATCATAAGTTTATGTGACGAGATAAGAAACGTTTGCACACTTTTGACATAAGCTATTAGACATGTGCATAAGAGTTAATGTGTGCACATTTTAAAATAAAATATTATTTGTAAATAGTTTAAATTGATTACTTAAAAACTACAATCAGACCTAGAACTTATTTTACCATTCATATTTACTTATTCCTTTAAATCGCTTTTAATCCTTTAATTATTTAATTGCTTTATTATTATTAATACTATGCACTTGATCTTACAATTCTTATGAACGTGTGCGTGACCGTGATTCATGTTAATGCATGTCAACACGTCAAGATTGTATGCAGATCTTTACTAAGTCCATTTTAAATTTTGATTGCCGCATCTGAAATAGGTCAAGCCAATTTGCGTTCGTAACTATACTATTCCTATAGCAAGTCATACGGGTTTGGAACAAGATAAGAGTGAGTAAAATATTTTTTTTAGTAAAGCAGCCATCATCTCTCTCAGAGAGACCCTCATTAGTGCGTCTGAAGCACCAGCCTCGAAGTGAAACCAGACTAAAGTGAGGGGAAGTTGGCAGATTATTGATGTGTTTACCAAGGGTTTCTCTCTTTCGTCAAACATGTCGTTAATCCAGTGTCATCCGAAGTGGATTGGAAAGTCCAGATTGATCGGTGCTAATCTTGATGGATGTCCTAACGCCTTTGCTGGCGGCCGAATCTCGACCGCTGAGACGCTCATAGACTCTTTCTTGCTCTCTCTGTAGGGGATACTACATCGTGGTGGTGCCGCTGAAGAAACAACGGCCCGGAAAATTCATCAAACTCTGGGACAATCCGGATGAGATGAATCTGGAAGAGGTAACAGACACCTTACACATCAGCACTGGAGTCACTGCATCGATAAATTAGGCCCACTTTATAAACATTATTGATCATGGCAGCGGCCCATGTAAGGACATCAGTCCCAATACAACTACAAGCAGTTGATTTGAAAAGAAAGCAGCAAGACCTCACAGTTCTACCAGCTCCCTTCATATGCAAATCTGTTCCTGCCTGCTAATGGAGAGGGGAACAAAAGACGTTCTCCTCTGAAGGTGTGTGGGCGAGAGATAGAGCCGAACAATATTATTTTTAGCCATAGTAAATATTTAAAAGGCTTTTATGTGGCGAGGCGTTAGACGGCGAGTGTTTTCCCCAGAATTGTGCCAGTCAAACTGCCAACCGCGGCATGTACGCTAAGCTGCAGCTCGGGAAGGAACGACACCATGCAGGGATCTCCTTTCTGATTTGCTGATGGCTGGAACCGCCCCCCCCCCCCCCCCCCCCCCACACCCACCAGCTGGCCTGAGGCGGTTCTGCAAAACTGGTTGCGATGAAGCTGATAGTTCTGTTAATAAAGAAAACACACCGTCAGCATTGCAACCACCATCATCAAACAAAACAATGACAGGGATTTTTTATGGTCTATACATATACATATACATATACATATATATATATATATATATATATATATATATATATATATATATGTATACTATATAAAAAAAGTCCCTCCAATTCTCTCTAGTGTACACACGCACACAGTCAATTTATTTTACTGTCAATATTTGAAGTCGCCTGTTCAAAGTGGCTCAAGGGCAGAAGAACTGAAGCAGTTTTGACAGCTTGAACGGGATTGATAGAAAGCTTTATCAAAGCGGCCCTCCATCTCACAGCTAATGCCTGCGGATAACTACACATACATTTGTTTTGTTGTTTTGATGTTTTATGGGGATATTCCATAATGCTTTTTATACTGTTTAAACTGTATACTCTATCCATAAACCTATACAGTATCTTTATAATGTGTTACACAAGTTTTCATGTAAAGTGTTACTACAAAAACTAATAAAACTGACAAAAGCACATAAAAAAATTGCTAAAACTAAACTAAAAGTAAAACCAACACTGAACATATAAAAATAAAAGCTAATGAAAATTATAAAATATTATAATTGTATATAAATAATACTAAAATAACACTGGTCTGTTCACAATCACACTAAATTCAGCACTGATTAAAATGTGCTGAACTGATCAAGCATTTGTATTTGTTTCTTTTATAGTTGTTGCGAGAAATCAACCGAACGAGTCACGCTCTTCGGTTCCGCAGGCAGCTGGAGCTGAAGCCGTACATCGCCGCATATTTCCACGAGTTGCCGACGGAGTTCACGCTGGGTGATGCCAAGACGTACGGAGACTTCGAGAACAAACAGCTGTTGAATGGACAGGAGTATGTGTTCTTCGTGCTGGCTGTGCTGGAGATCTCAGACAACGTGAGTCTCATCCTCCACTTTCTATTGCTCGTATGGTAAATAATAATAATTCCTTTAACAAAGCAATCGCACACCTTACGATTTTGCAAGTTTACTTTGTAAAGGAGAATATATTATAAAAATAAACTTATAAGTATGCAGTTATATTCTTTTTTTGGCAACACTTTGCAATAAGGTTTCATTTGTTAACATTAGAAAAGTATATTAGTTAACATGAACTTACAATAAAAATAGTTCTAAAGCATTTATTAATCTTAGTTCATGTTAATTTCAATATTTACTAACACGTTATTCAAATCAAAAGTTGCATCTGTTAATATTATTTAATGAACCTCAGCTAACATGTTGTCTAAAAGTTGTATTTTATTAATGTTAACAGAGGTAACATACTGTAACAAATGTATTGTTCATTAATGTTAGTTAATGCATTAGCTAATTTTAACTGGTGGAACCTTATTGTAAAGGGTTATAAATTTGATAATATCCTTAAAACAAGATGCAGTTATAAAACTGTGAATACATCTAATTTTTCTATGCATAAACCACACTAAACTGAACTGTATTTATGCTTAAGCTTAATTCAAGATATATTATCTGAACACCAGGCTTATTATCGTTCACATTTTTTTTCTCGAATAAATGTATCTTGTTCTAAGGATGTATAAATATTTATCAAAAATACTGATGAAAAAAATTGTTTTATACCTGGGGCCAAATCTCCTTTGTCTTTTGTCCAAACGATCGCTGACATTGGTGTCAGTCACATGATGCGGTCAGAGCGAGAACACCAGGCTGAACTCTATCAGCACACAGCCTGCTGGGAATAAGAGCTGTCTGTCTGTATCTCGCAGGGAAAGCCCTGAAGAGCTGTCAGCGGCGGGACTGTGAGATAAACGCCTTCTCTTTAATAGCAGCAGAGTCTTATCAACTGCACTGCAGAGAGACAGACACACACACATACAGACAGACAGACAGACTGAGGAATGATTAGCTCTGTGAAAGCAGTGAGACTGCAATCACTGTGCACTGGGAAGACAAAAACTCAGACTGTAGAGCTAGATGCAGTGACCAAACCTCATATCGCTGTTCATGCGACACGTCCCGCTGTGTTTACACTTTCCTCCATGTTTCTTTGTCAATCTCATGTATAAATTGGAAAAAGTAGTTATACAAAGCTAGAAACAATGAAAGAAATTAAAAGAAATGAACACTTTTATTCAGCAAGTATGCTTTGAATTTATCAAAAGTGACAGTAAAGACATTTATATTGTTAGAAAAGTTTCTATTTAAAAAAATCCTGTTTCTACTCATCAAATAATCCTGACAAGTATCACGGTTTCCACAAAAATGTTAATTAGCACAACTGTTATTAACTTCGATAATAATAAGAAATGTTCATTGAGCAGCAAATCAGAATGATTTCTGAAAGACCTTGTGACACTAAAGACTGGAGTAATGATGCTAAAAATTCAACTTTGCATCACAGGACAGGGTTTCCGCGGGGTCTTAAAAAGTCTAAAATTTCAAAATCACAATTTAAGTCCTTAAAAAGTCTTAAATTTGCTGAAGTATTGTGTTCTAGGTCTTAAATCATTTTAAACAGGTCTTAATTTTCCTACGTCCAAGTAAATCTCATTGAAATGCTCCCGCAGCGCTTTGGAATGTTGTTTTTTTTTATTCCGTGGTGTTGTAGTTCCTTAGTTCGCTAGTCCAAATATAATTCGCTGTATTATGACTACAAAATAGACCAACATGCAACAGCCAATCAGCTTTGAGCTTTCGTGTTATTGGCGCGTGTCTCAGAGACCACAGATAGACGTAAAACGGATTTTATTCAGCTAAGGTTATGGGGAAGTGCAAGTTTAGCGATACTTGGCTTGAAAAATCTGAATTTCGTGCTTGGTTAAAGCCAGTTGCAAACAACGGATTTGAAGCCTACTACTTCTTATGCAAGAAAGCTATTAAATTGGGAACGTTGGGTGAAATCTGGGAATTGTTTCAAACGATGTTTCCGGGCTCTGACATCGCTAAATCCTTCAGGTGCGGGAAAGATAAAACAGCCTACATTATGTGCTTTGGAATAGCGGATTTTATAAAAACAGAACTAATTTCCAAAATCACGGGACCGTTCGTGCTGATGTTCGACAAAAGTACTATGTTCAGTTTGAATAAATTAAAGTACTTGGCAAGTAATTTTGAGACTGCGTTTCCATTGTACGTTTTTTTTTTTTTGTCGTGATTTTAGGTCTTTAATTTCATTCATAATGGTCTTAAAAAGGTCTTAAAAAGTCTTAAATTTGACTTTGTAAAACCTGCAGAAACCCTGCAGGAATAAATTTACATTTTACAATATACAGTATTAACATGGAAAGCAGTTACTTTAAAGGTGCATTGCGCAACTTTTCATGTTAAAAATACCTGTTTTTCTTCCTATACATGCTTAAAGAACTGCCTGATGGGCTGATTGAGCCCTTCTCTGCTCACTGAGATTGCCTCTATAATCCTGTACAGTAAAATATATAAGAGGGATTCGGGCTCGAATTTGAGACTGGGGGTGACGTCATGCGCGTTCACGCTCTTCAGGCTGTCTCGCAAGTTTGTGTATTCGCCGGCGCCGCCATTCTCCGCATCAGCGGACAACTCATGCGTCAAAAATAGAAGATGGATTCAAAGAGACCGGCTTGTTGTCCATTCCAAACCCCAACGCAAACTCCACGTAAAGTTAAAAAAAGAAAAATTTTGTCTAGTGCCACCAAAAGGGCCAAATTGGAGTCAGACAAGCGTCGGAGTAAGACGAGAGTCAACCTCGGGAAGGCATTCAACAAATGGAGAGATCTCCGGTCTGCTCTTGGTCTCAAACGGGATCCTCAGTTGGCTTTTTTCTTGATAAAACGGTAAGATATAGCCCAGTCTCTAATGTTTGATACGGCCAATCTATGTATGACAACAAATGATGATGCGTAAAATGTGTAATGCTTTAGCGTAAGCTAGATACATGTACAATCAGAATTGATTTTACTACCATTGTTAGTGAACAGTTTCATAAACTAGGAATTGTGTTCGGAAGAATAGTACAACATGAAACATAAAACATATCCAATAAAAGATGCTAACGCATTACAATTCTGAGACGGTAATATTTATGAATTACTTTTAAATAACAGTAACAAGTAATATATAATGTATTACAGTTTGGAAGTAACTTGCACAACACTGATTGTTATTGGAATATTCTACTTAGCAGATCAATACAACAGGCTGAACCCCGCAAGTCTTCGGCGGATTAGCCTGTTTGGCTTTTATGAAAACGTCATGGTGACATTTGATTGTTTATTACCTTGAGACATTTGAGTGAACGTTGTTGACCAACCGTGTACGGTATGATTATTATTTTGAACTATTGCGAAGTAATCAATTATATTGTTCATGAACGTGTTTTCATAACAATCATAGGTGGATACAGTAAACACATAAACAAAGTTTTCTACTACCCCCGTTTTCCCCTCACACATAAGAGTAATTTACTCAAATGTCTTTCCTTCCATATATTTGAAATGACTTGCAGATTTATAACTTTATTACCTCTGAAGACATTTTGGCTGTACACCAAAGATCTGTGCGGCAGATGCTCCTTTAGTTATGAACAGCTCATGCTCGTGCATGCGTGCGTGTGCGTGTGGTCTATGAGCGTGCACAACTCGCGTTGCAGTTTCGCTTGTCGCCAGAGGGGGCGTAGTTCTGCAAAAACTCAGAAACCTGCGTTTTGCACCTTTAAATTGCAATAATATTTCACAATATTACTGTTTTTACTGTATATTTGATCAAATAAATGCAACCTTGGTGAGCAGAAGAGAATTATTTCAAAAACATAAAACAATCGTAATCATTTTAAACTTATGAACTGTTTGGCAGTATATGTCTCATAATATTTCTGAATATAATGCCTGAGAAACGCTTGTGTGTGCGTGAGTGTGTTGCGTCTAATGTCTCTGTTTATCAGCTTGTGCTGATGATTTGAGAGTAAATTAGATGCTAATCACTGAATGTAGTTCGTAACTCACATCACTGAACACTTCGCAACACACACTGATGAATTTTGCATTAATCAGAGTCATAACAGGATTTGAGACCTCTGACAGTGTTTTTATATAATCGTATTTATATAGTTCCGTTTAATTGTTTCCGTTAATTGTTTCCAGCACATCCAGGCTGTTTGACTGTGTACTTGAATAATAATATGTTGCCATTGATTGCAAGGAACCTGCTTTAAAGAAACATACCAGAAACACATCCATATGTTCTTACAATTATATGTACGGTTTATGTGAGAATAATGTGAGAATAATTCATTCATTAACATAGAAAAGCAGTTTCTCCTTAAAGGAATGATTTAGGCACTTTACAGATCAAATAACAAACTCTTGTTCTGCTGAATAATTCATGTAGTGCTTTAACACTAGAACGGCCATGACGGTCTTTTTGACCGTTTTTAATTTTATATCTGCAATAACTTTGTTGAAAAAATAAATAAAATCCTGCTTGTACCTGTGACTTTTCCTAAAAGTGTCTGTATTTTCATTTGAAATGTTTTTCATATAAATTACACAAGGCAAAAAAACAAATGAACATATTTACCTATTTCGGCCATAGATGGTCATATTGACCGCACTGAATTTCGCGGGATTCTCTTGTTACATTTCCCGCGGTTGACCTTTGTCTCTCTCACTGTCCACAGAATATCTAAATAAGATACTTTTAGTTGTTATTATCTTGTTCTGAGTTCTGTTGAATGGATATGGAAATATAGCCTGGAAATATAGCCTATCTGTTGTGAATATGCGATAATTACGGTTGGCTACTAATGATATTATTATTTTTAAATGTATAAATAAACTTGTCTAAATGTACAGTTTGGTGTTGTTTTGTTTTTAAAAGATACCCTAATACAATAAATGCATTAATATCTCAATTGGGTATTTATCATAAAGATATAGAGTTTGTAAATTGACCGCTTGTGGCATTTCTAGTAGTTATAGAATTCTGGCACTTCTAGTGTTAACAAATCTACAAGCTTCAAATTTCTGCTTCTGATTTTTACACAGTTATTGTATTAAGCTGAATAATGGCACTTTCCAAGCTAACAAAAATGTTCTAAGAAAGTTTTGCTAACATTCCCATTAAAGGGATAGTTCACCCAAAAATGAAAATTTGCTGTTCATTTACTTGTCCACAGCCATCTAAGATGTAGGTGACACTTTTTCTTCAGTAGAACAGTAAAGTAGGTTTTTAGCTGAAACAGTGGTCATCGGTGATTCATATAATGGAAGTCAATGGGTGCCGTCATTTTGAGATCTTGAATGGCCTGAGGGTGATTAAATTAACAGCAAATTTCCCCTACTTAAACTATCCCTTTAAGTTATGAAAAGGTTATTTCTGAATGTTCTCTAAATGTTCAAAATCTAAAGAAAAATTCTTGTTTTTCTTGTTTGTTGGCTTTTCTTAATGTTCAGTTCTCTGAATGTTCTGAAACAAAAAAGTAACCTTGAAAAAAATGTCCAAGTAAAACATTTCTGGAAAAAAAAACATTCCATGAACATGTATAAAAAACTATTTTTGTTCATAACTTTGAGAGAACCTTGTCAAAACGTTAGCCAAAGTTCTGAGATTGTTCCCTGTTAGCTTGTATTGTGTTTTCAAAGCTGCTTTACAGCAGAATTTGCCACATATTTGATGGTTTGCATAATTTATTATGTTATTTTCCTGTTTATTACTGTGAAGTTGCATTGAAACAATTTTTATTGTTTAAAGCAATATAGAAGTTAAGACTTGACTTGACTTTGAAACCCTCTGCTACTCTCGTACCATAGATGCCAATTGTATGCGTAACATTAAATAATATTTCAGCGCTTTTTACGAGCCAATGGACATAATCGACATCAAAAAAAACAATGGGTTTCATTAAACTTGGAGTATTTGGTGTGAAAGTGTGGATTCAGGGTTTCTTGATCAAGCGATTCAGATGACACTGTCGTTGTTCGGGTTTTCTTTCAGATGTTGTACGCGGCAAGTCCATACTCTGATCCGGTGGTGTTTGCTGATATCGACCCACAGCCCATAATCGATGAAGAGGAGGGTCTGATCTGGGTCGTGGGGCCCGTGCTGGCCGTCATCTTCATCATCTGTATTGTCATCGCCATCTTGCTGTACAAGAGGTAGAAACCGTGGAGAAACACACACTCTCAATAACCTTTGCACATTATTTGACTTATAATGTGACGTATTTCAGTATTCTCAGTGAAACAGTGAAAATAAAAAAGTATGGTGGCTGTTGGTTAACATTATCCAAAGGACTCAATTGTTGAGCTATTAGGGTGAAAGATTATGAATACAAGCTGGTTGTTGGAATAACATTTACTGATGAATTGTTCTCAATAAGAGCTGAAACTTGGGTTAAGAAAGTAATTTGAATTGTTGACTTTAAGCCATTGTGTGTGTATGTGTGTATGTGTGTTTATGCAGTTATGCATTGTACGTATCTTCAATAATCGGTGGCCCTCATTTGAATATAGACTGATCTGATCATCTGCTAAAAATTACAGTCAGGCATTGAGTTGAACATCTATTGTGATGAGGTCCTTCATATATCCAGGGTTATTTGATGTCTTCTGATGGCAGATTTATTTGTTAATCACAGAATCAATGTCACGGGCTCATGCACACATCTCATAGTGTAATATTACAATGTCAACAACAGAACACACTCGCTGCCCATGATGCACCAATTCAATCCAAACAAACAGTTTCACATGAGCAATTCCTGCTGTCAAGACAGTGAAGTACAAACCTGTAAATATTTTAGGGTATTAAAACAGATTTTTCTGCCAGGCTTGGAAAAGGCACAACATTTTTTAGTGATTATATTATATTATATTATATTATTAATACTTTTATTCAGAAAGAACATAATATGATTAAAAGAGACAGTGAAAACATTACAAAAATGTATATTTCAAATACATGCTGTTATTTTAATCCATTCCATTTATTAATGAATATTTATAAAAGTATCACAGTTTTTTTTTTAAAAAAGCAATACAGGTGTTTTCAACATTGATTATAAAAAGAAATTTTTCTTGAGCAGAAAATCAGCAATTGGAATGATTTCTAAAGGATCATGTGACAATGAAGACTGGAGTCATAATGCTACATTAAAAATCTTACAGACCCCAATCTTTTGAACAGTATTCCTTATTAGTTTTATAATTAGTTTTCCTCAACAGATAGGTCAGGGCTTCTCAAAGTATTTTGAATGGTTCTGTCATGACCCAAAGTCCTGTTGGCACACTTCAAAAACACACAATTAATTGAGAAACAAGACTATGTGAGATCAATACTTTTTTCTCACACCACTTAGTTAGGTTCAGTTGCACAGTGGATCTATGTCTTAACACAACGTATCAGATGAAAATTAACAATGCAAAAACCCCTCTGAATATCAGTAGAACTGATGAGGAGATGTGTGTTTGTCTTGTATACTAACCTCTGTTCTCCCTTTCTGCTGCTTTCACTGGAGCAGTCAACCAGACAGGTAAAAGCATTAGAAGAACTGTACCTGAGACTCATGCAGTGGTTATGGCACAGTCGAGGGCACTGAACACTCATTTCAATTTTGATCACAAGCGTGTTTGCTTGACCACTTACAGTGATCCTCTGATAGTCCAAGCAAAGTTAATTTTGTCTTTAAGGCGAGACACAGCTGCCAAAAAAATCGATTTTTCATGCAGTGATCAGTTTTGAGATTTTGGGCTAGTTTACTCCTTCAATATCTGTTCTTTCAAGCTGCTATAAAGAAAACGTTGAAAATATACATTAAGATGTTTATTTTATAACATTTTGTTTACTTGCGGCAGTAAGTTTCTCCCGAATTTACCAAGAAGTTATAGCATTCCAACGCATCATGCCGAGCTCCGTCTGTTAACTGAAGTCTGTCATGACCGGTATCGTTGGAAAGCTCCGAGTCTCCTGCACAATGCTTTGTAACCCAAATATGGGCATTTCCTTTCTATCTGTAACCAATCGTGAATGTCCAAAGGGTGATTTAAAGCTAATGACGAAATCTCATTGGCTCTTGCTGGTTTCTGCTAACGTGATTCGCTCAGACGCATCACGTGGTGTACTCTGCCAATGTTAATTCATTGAGTTACTGCAGTTGTAGGCCTTATATATGCCTGTCATGTTATTAAATAATCAGTTTTCATGAGCTTGAAATATTATATATTATTATTACTAAGGGCCTGAGCATTTATTCTGTTTTTGAGCATTTTTTTTCCAATAGAAATGTATTAAATTCCCTACTTAAATCTTTAAATGTCTTTTTCTCAAAATTATTTTTTTGTCATTCTCCAGTACAAACATTTCATCCTATGTAGCACCTATGTACACCAAACTTTCCAGTTATACACTTAGCAGTATTCTGAAGATTTTTTCAGAGGGATTTGTTAATAAATCATTCCTGGCCTGATTTATGTGACATTTTAATTTAAAAAAAATATGGCGAAAACCGATTTTTTAAGGCTATGAACAGTATATTTTGATTTACTAGGTAATGAAAGCATATATCCTTAAAATCCCTCTGAACTTTTTTTTTTTTCATCTTGTGTGTAAACAAAATGAAAAAAAGAATTTTGCACCTGGCTTTATCATATGTTCAGATCTATCTACCCAAAATATATGCAAAATTGTGCATAATTAATGAGATAATGCCTAATTTGCATAATTAAACACAAATTTCAAAAACGTATAATAATTGTTTTTATATACTTGTGTAAGTAATCAACTGAAGAAGTTTCATGGTGATATCTTTTATTTAAAAATGTTACCCTATTCACCTGTAGTGTCTCGCCTTAAGTATGATATGTTTTTGTTTTTTCTTTTTCTTTTTTCAGGAAAAGGGCAGAGTCAGAGGCCAGGAAAGGCAGTCTGCCCAGCGGTAAAGAAATGCCTTCCCATCACCCCACCGACCCCGTAGAGCTACGCCGTCTGAACTTTCAGACTCCTGGTAAGAGATGCTTTACACAAACACAAACCAAACACAAATCCTCAACCACATTGTCCTATGAAGCTTCAACAAAAGGTTTTGATTCCTGCTATTTTTCCATGAAGTGAAGTATAATATAAAAAGTGAAGTATAATATATTGAATCATGAGGAGCGTGATAGTCTAGAGCAGTGCTTCCCAACCCTGGTACTCTCAATTCCGGATGCCTCCCTTATCTGATCTTATTTCAGGATTGAGTGTCTATAATAACTAACAAGCTGATGAGTTGAATCAGATATGTTTGATTAGTGAGACTAACAAAATGTGCATTTTTTGGGAACTCCAGGATCAAGTTTGGGAATCACTGGTCTAGAACACACTAGCTCTGTTCCAAAACCCAGTGAGCTGCCTACCTAGACAGAATTGTGGATGTCATTGGTGCACTCCAGACTTTAAGGCTGCTCAAAATGCCTGGAGCAACACCTCACTAAAATTGTATGGCATCATTGCATTTCACCTTTACAGAATGCATTGTGAAATGCTCAGAAACATGTCATCCATATATTTCTGTATATTTGTTTGTCGCCAGCTTTTCAACAAGATAACATCAAATTGTGTGGTGCTGCCTATGAAGAATTTGTCAAATCAGTGACTCAAGAGAATCAATTATAGATTCTGCCTATGTAGACAACAAGGCAGCTCATTGGTTTTGGGAGCAGATATACCGTCTCGGTCAGCTTGTAGGCGCCTCTGTGTCATTCAGAAACACAGTCTTAAATGAGTCCTTGGACACAAACAGAGTAGAAAGGTCAAAAGCCGTGCTCTTGTTTTTCTTAGCATATTTAAGATGTAATGCGAAGGTCTGTTAGCCATATGGAGCCAAAAATAGAGAGCAGACCTCTTGAGGAACCAGCCTGAGTGCTCACAAACACACAGGACAGGTGGCTTTAGGACAGACAAAAGGGCAGAAAATCCCTCTGGACTCAGGAATTGCAGCTTTACTGCTGACCCAAGTACTCCTAGCAACACATTCATAGCAGCTCAGTAAGTTTACCTGAAGAGCAAAGTCTGTCGCTAACCGAAGCCAGCATAAGAAGACCATGGCGATATATATTCAATACAACCTCTGTTGGTGATTGTATATTCTGTTGGTGAATCAAGACACACATATACACACACATGTAGGCGGGCCATTGTGCTTGAAGTCAGCGGAGTGTGAACAAGGTGTAGAGGAATCTGGAAATTGTCGAGCGGTGAAGCGCTGCTCCCTTCTGACCTTGGTGAACAAGGTGAAGTACACTCGGTTCTAGAGCGGCCAGCCGTGAAGACCTATAGATTTATTTTCTGAGGGGCAGAACAGCGGTGACAACAGTTGCTCCATTAGTTGCTCAGAGGAGAACCTGGTGCCAGCGAGACTAGCTAGTCCATATGTCTGTCTGTCAGAAACACCTGGGCTGCAAGTGCAAGACAGATGGACTGGAGGGAAACAGTTCACCTTTCTAATAAAAACAGCTTAGACCAGCATTTTATGGTGTTAGCTTGCTTCTAACACTTTTCACACTACTGGTCTGTTTTATGGGTTTAGAGGGGTTTGGGAGGCCAACCAACCAACCCCAAAAACTCACTTCCCCCACAGCACAATTCACAACAGCTCACAAGGTATGTTTACTAATTTTCCTCAATTGGATTTCCTCAATCCAATTATAAATGGATTATTTGGGTGCATGTAAACATAGCTAGTGAGTTTATTCTAAGGAAAACCCCTTGAAAGTGCCATTGGTTATTATATAGTTTGTTGGGGAATCAAGGCATACACATGTAGGCTTCCCATTGTGTTTGAAAGCACACAAGCATGAATGAGGAATGTGGGAAGTGTTGCGAGGTCAACACGACTGTTGATCTTGATGAAAAACCTGACAGAAGCAAAACAGCTTAAAAGCCTGTGTTTAGCTGGTCTTAGCCCAGAGTCATGGTCTGATTTAGGACCATTCAGTGGTTGCGTGCTCATCATCAGGGTAGTCTGGGAGACTAGTCACCCACCTCAAGCTGGTTCAAGCTCGGTTTTCTTCTTGAACCATTCATCAAGTGCCAGAAAAAAAGTTTTTGAGGATCCAAATCATTAACTTGATTCCCATCAATGCACCGCAGCCTGTGTTAGGTTTGAAATTCATCTACAACACAAGCATGGAAGGACTCGTACTGTATTCACGTGTCGGGTTTGCATTGCAACATGGTTTCAAGAGCGATGTTCCATGCACTCAATCCTCTCCGCAGCTCTTTATTAGTGGACTCATGCCCCTCTTTCGCAAACAGCCTCTTAGAGAAGCTTTGCATCCTCCATTTTCCCTTCAGGCAGGGGAACGCAGGCTCTCGACAGCTGAAGATCCCTCTCTTCAGTGAGAACGGCCTCTGCATTAGCCCTCCTCTCTTCAAACCCTTGATGCCGTCGTGCGGTCACCCAACCCTCCCCCCATCTCAATTTTCATCTTGAGGGTGCTTGATGTCGCTCCGACGCGTTTCTCCGAATGGCAGTTTCATTGTCACCGCGGCTGGTAATGGGTCTTGAGAGGCGGTGGATGGCAGCTCTCTCCTGCTGCTTCCATTAGCTAATGCCCTCTTCTATCAGCCCAGAGATGAAAGAACCGCAGTGCCACGTCCAAGCGTACGGACTCTTTTTCTGTGGCACGCAGGCTGTTGTTATGCAAACCGGTTATCAGAGCAGCTTCTGCTCCTCGACTATTCAAAAGCATCCTCTGCAGTGCAAACACAAGCTCTTTCTCTCACAGACATGCGCCTTCGTTACTGAAGAGAACAAGCAAACATGCGCATGATAAACGTGCACGCCATCTTCTTTCTCCTTGTTACATGTTTGTGTTTGTTTTGACATTTGTATGTTTTTTTTTCTTATTCTTGGTTTCCCTTCCAAACTTGTTATCCTCATTTCCACATGCTTGTCGTATGTTAGCCATTGGCATGCGTGAATTTGTTTTTACTAACAAACTTAAATATAAAGTTGAAGCGTTGTTCCAAACTGTCTATTGTCATTTCAGACTGTGTTTCTACTGCCTCTTTTTAGTTCCGGTAGTGATCGATCACCACATTTGCTTGTTTTAACGTCAGCTAGTATGATTTATCCCCGTACCCTTTTCCTTTGCAGGTTCAGCCACATCGGTTTACCCCAGTAACCTCCATTTGTCAAGTTAGTCGTTCTTGTTTCTACATATGCCACTGTGTCTGTTCATTTTCTCCAATTGCTCTCTTGATTGTCTCATTTATTTATGCGTTCATCGACTCACACCGCTTTGCCTCACGCCAGCGCAGGAGGCGGGGTTTGATATGTCGCATTCTTTAGACTCATGGCCGGCTCAGACTTTAATATCCAGCCCCTAACGTTCTCCTCTATTCCATCTTTCCACCATGTTAAAGCTTGCGGACGAATAACATTCTTCTCTTCATTAGGAATGCTCTGTGCGGCTTTTGTGTCCATTTTCTTCAAGCATGTGGCTGCTTCGTCCAATCATACAGGCCAAATAAAAACCTCACATTCTCCATCCTCTATAATGCTCATCTCTCTGTGAATGCTCAGATTCGCTAGCACTTACATCAGGACTCTTTGTTTGTCCCCTGTCCGTAGGGATGGCCAGTCACCCTCCCATTCCGGTCATGGAGCTGGCTGATCATATCGAGCGCCTGAAAGCAAACGACAACCTGAAGTTTTCACAGGAATATGAGGTAATTATCAGCTGTTTTGTTACTTTCTGCAGGGAAAAAGCTGTTTTTGTTCTCAACCCCTTTTACTCCAAGGCCCCCCTATTGTCAAAGGCAATATTTCTGGTATTTTCTGCTGTAATGGCAAAGGTTTCAAACTTATTTTTTTCACAGAAACTACGCTATTAAAAATGAAGTTTCATAAAAGGCTTCTTTTTTTTTTTTTTTTCAGTGATGATATAGAAGAATCATTTTTGGTTCCCCAAAGAACCTTTCAGTGAACAATTGTAATAAGTAAAGCACCTTTCCCATTTTTAAGAACCTTTTGTGCAATTGAAAGGTTACATGGATGTTAAAGGTTCTTCATGAAAACATTGATGCCAAAAAATAAAAATAATGTTATTTTTAAAAGTGTAGGAGGGGTAATATATTAAAACGATAAATATTTTTAAAAATAATTCCATAAGTTTCAATAACTTCTCCTAATTCTATTGTCAACTAATTTACATGACCTCTCTAATCATTTGTGATTTTATATATGGGAGGCCATACAAGCCATAATTCATTCTGGCACTCTGACACACTTACATTCTCCTTTTACATACATACATTCTCCTTTCACATACATATCTTTCTACACTCACACACATACATTCACCTTTCACTTGCACGTATTTCTACTCTCACACACTTAAATTCTCCTTTCACATATATTTCTACTCTCTCACACACTTTTTCCTTTCACATGTATATATTTTTACTCTTACACACATAAATTCTCCTTTCACATACATATATTTGGGTTGTTTTTAGCCCAAGGTCTTGGTAAATATACGACAGAACACAGGTTGGGCTAACCCAGCAAATAGGGTTGTTTATTTCACCCAGCTTAAAGGGTTGATGTAATTTATTTATTTTCAATGATATAGCTTATTTAGTGCTTACAGATTAAATAATCTAAACCAGTGGTTCCCAACCTTTTTAGCTTCAAGTACCCCCCACAACTCCACCAATAAGACTCAAGTACCCCTTCATCGACACTAAACCTATATTTTAATGCAGTTATCACAATTACCTAATTTGCTAGTTTTATTGATTGCAATTCAGACTTGAAGATAATGGGAACATTTGAATAAGAAACACAGTGTTTGTAATTGGACATTCCAGCACTTCAAATGTTATTTTGAATATGATGACAAAACAAATTATTCATTTATCCTTCAGAGATTGTCCCCATTTGTAAAACTGAACGTTTCCAGATGTAGGAAATCCAACATTTGATGGAAAACACTTTTATTTAAAAATAAAAAAGACACAAAAAATACAACTATAACCAGTAGATGGCAGCAGAGGATCACTTATTGGCTCATATTAGTCATTTGCACTCTCCAACCTGTTTTGCTTTGAATTTATAATTAGACATTATAAAATCACTAGGTTTAAAAATCAGTTGTCAAAGTTCAGCACTTTTGTACTGAAGTAGGAAAAGTAACAAAGTTTAGTGAAAAATAATAAATTTTCTTTAAATTACAAATGAATTACACAGAAAGCAAGCAAAATAACAAGTGCTCCGTTAATCACTGAAGCTGACGGTTGGCACACTTGCAAAAACTCCAATTTTAATCAATGAATCTGACTAAAGTGCACAATAAATCTTTAAATTACAATGTGTATAAATTAGATACCCTTTTTCCGATACCCTTTTTCCGATAAAATGTTCCGATACCCTTTTTCTTTTCCCGATACCGATTCCGATACCTGGACTCAGGGTATCGGCCGATACCGAGTACTGATCCGATACCTGGGTGTGTACAGTATCGATACAGCTGCAATACATACTAGCACTATATGAATTGATAGAATTATTTTATGGCGTGTTTCAGACTTATCCCTTAATTCAGTGTTTCCCAACCCTGCTCCTTGAGGCACACCAACAGTGCACATTTTGGATGTCTCCCTTTTCTGACCCATATATTTCTGGTCTTGGAGTCTCTACTAACGAGCTGATGAGTTGATTCAAGTGTGATCGATTAGGAAGAGTTGGAAAATGTGTAGTGTTGGTGTGCCTCCAGGAACAGGGTTGGAAAACAGGGCCTTAATTAAACATGAACAAATACATACAGTGAACTAGAGTATTTTTATTATCTGACATACATTTCACAGCAATATATCATTTATCTTTCTTAAGTGAAAAAGAACTTAAAATGCAACCACACATCTAATACTGTAAACTGAAAAAGGTATTTTAGTTTTACTATATAACTGCATAAAAAAAAGTGCAACAAATAAATGTAGGAATCTAAAAAATGATATATGAATAATATAAGAAAATAATCTCTTTATAATTTAAAGTCCATAAACAATTTTGTTAAATAAACGGCATTTCAGTTTTGACCGCGGCTGGTTATCCAGAATAATAAACTCAATACATGTCGTCGGTTATATTTATCGCTCGTTGGCTGTCTTTTGAAAACTTTTCTCTTTGTTTGAATGAAGCTTTCAGAGATTGTTGATTCTGACGCGGCTCATTCTTCTCTGCCCTTGCCTGTGTGTAATCGTGTTCTGCGGGGTGACGCGTCTTCAAATGCTTTAAGTTACTCGTGTTGAAGTTGCTAATCTTGTTCCACCCCTCGAAATTGCAGTATGGCATACGAGACATGTCGCCGTTTTCCTGGCTGGTTGGTCCAGTCTGAAATACTGCTAAACAGCAGACATACTGCTATCGCGCGCACGTTTTCTTCTTCGCTGCTCTAAACAGTGGTTGCTTGTGCAACACAACTTCCTGTGTCGCCTCAAGCAACCACTGTTTAGAGCAGCGAAGAAGAATTGGTCTCCGATTTGCAGCGTTATGCAAAGCTAGCGTACATAACTAGATATTGTTTAGGAAAATGGTATCGGATCGGTACATGGGTAGAGGTACTCGCCCATACCGATGCCAGCATTTTTATTGGTCGCATTTATTGGTCGCATTATTTATCGCATTTGCGATACTAGTATCGGAATCGGAACAACTCTAGTCTAAATGCCTTGTTTGTTATAATGAGAGGATTTGTGAGCACGTAGGACTTAATCTGGCTCTAAACAGAAACTCATTCAGTGTTTTGAGGGATATTGAGCTGAGTCTCACAACCAACTGGTAACTTAAACACCTCTGATTGGCCATTATTTTCAACAATAATGCCTGTGATTGGCTACATACTCAATGCTCCAAAATCACATTGTAAATAGACACAATTGCAGCGATTAACACACCAGGTTGGGGTGAAGCTGGAGCGACTGACAGCACCTAGCAAGCCTATTACGCCTATGCGACAGCCCTGAACAAACCCAAGCAAAATCTAAATCTTTTCGGTTGGGAATCACTGATCTAAAGCTTTAGAAAATAATCCAAACAACCACTGATTTATGATAACCTCCTTTATTTTCGATACAGTTCTTAATACAGCTTATTTTATACCATTTTCCACGCCTAAATATATTGCCTACATTTAAATACATTTACATTTAACAAATATTTTAGAAGGAAAAATGACACATTTAAAAGTAATTTGATTGTAATCAGAGGTGGGCACAAATACATTAAAAACTATTTTGTTACAAAATACAAATACTGGCTCATGAAATGTAACAAAATAAAATACAAAATACTGATGTGAAAAATGTATTTAAATAAAATACAAGTAATTAGTATTTTGAAAATACAAAAATACTCCCACAATAATCTTAAGTCTTTTTTTTATTACTGAAAGGTCAATAACACAAATAGTAGCAATAACACAAACATGATAAATGTGTAAATTCAAAATGGCGAAGTAGCAAAATAAAAAAGTATGGACATTTCACTAAATCTCTACAGGGCCTGAAATAGCTCCCTCTGATGTAAATGGCATGTATAGCTAAGTTCACATCAATGGTGTGGTAGTTTTATACAAAAATCAATATCAATATTTCTCATATGTAATACGTTTATATTGTGAAAGCTTGCTTAGCATGGAGATTTCAGTGGAGTCACGACAGACGCACTGTTTCATAATAGGTAGGGCATATGATGTCCTTTTATGAATGACAACACAGTGCATTGATCTCATAAGGCACAATTATTTTCTCTATAATGCCATTCAGTGTGCAATATGTGTGTGTGTAGACTGTAGATTTTTCACAAAACACTTTACCTTAAAGGTGCTATCAGCGATTTTAGGCCCAAAAAAGGCCGAAACATAAATGATCACATTCATCTAATTTTTCTTATAGGAAATCACCGACAGGGGGTGGGTGTTGTGAGGTTTTGCTCCGACTTCGCTTGCAGCCGTGCACGAGTGCAAAACCTCACAACACTGTCGGTGATTGGTTGGAACACTGTTTATTAGGTTTTGGTGGTTGGTGAAACCCATTGTTTTTGTGTGCAGATCTCAGAGCATAGGCTGCCTACAGAGACGCGGTTTTTGGATGGCATGCTTATGGGGCGGGCAGCTAGCGGATCGCTAGGAAAAATTAGATGAATGTGATCATTTATGTTTCGGCCTTTTTTGGGCCTGAAATCGGTGATAGCACCTTTAAAGGGTTAGTTCACCCAAAAATGAAAATGAAGTCATTAATTACTCACCCCCATGCTTGCTATACCAACCCCGTAAGACCTTCGTTCGTCTTCGGAACACAAATGAAGATATTTATGATTAAATCTGAGAGGTGGATGACTGCTACATTGGCTGCCTAAGGGAATGAAACTTGACGGCCCAGAAAGTCAATGAAGAAAATGTTTAAATATTCCATGTCGCAACAGTGGCTCAACTATAAGTTTATCAAGCGACGAGAATACTTTTTGTGCGAAAAAACAAACAAAAATAACAACTTTATTCGACTATTCCTTTTCTTCCTTGTAGGCCTGAAACGAGACTTCAAGAGATTTCCACGACGCATGCACGAGAATTGCGATCTCCTTCAACTACTTCAGTTAAGTTCTCACGCGTGCGTCGTGGAAATCTCTTGAAGTCTCGTTTCAGGCCTACAAGGAAGAAAAGGAATAGTCGAATAAAGTCGTTATTTTTGTTTGTTTTTTCGCACAAAAAGTATTCTCGTCGCTTGATAAACTTATAGTTGAGCCACTGTTGTCACATGGAATATTTAAACATTTTCTTCATTGACTTTCTGGGCCATCAAGTTTCATTCCCTTAGGCAGCCTATGTAGCAGTGATACACCTCTCAAATTTAATCAAAAATATCTTCATTTGTGTTCCGAAGACGAACGAAGGTCTTACGGGGTTGGTACAGCATGGGGGGAGTAATTAATGACTTAATTTTCATTTTTGGGTGAACTAACCCTTTAATGCCGTTTTTAAGAGGAGCAGGGCCACTTCTTCTCCTGTGTTCAAAACTCATTCACTTCTTGGAGGGAGCCCGGTCTACAGGGTGTCACGTGATTTTCGTGCATCTAACCTGGGGCATGTTCAAGTTCAAAACAGTGCGCAACCTTTTGCTACGGTTTCCGGGTTGAACGTCATGTTTCCTGGAAACAGCGTGCACCGGTGTCCAACGGGGTTTGAGATACGTTTTCTCTTGTTTGGTGGGTGTGTCAGAACTGCAGTCCAATTAGCAGCAACATGTATATAAAGCACATGGTATTAAAGTGAACTCGCACAATGGGTTCAAGGAAAGTAATTTACAAATGTGTTCGATGCGGCTCGGTATACGCAACAACTGAGGATATTAGAAGACATGTTTGTCTTAAGTTTTATTGTAAAAATATAGGATATCAACATAATGATGTAGTTGTTTATATTTTTAGCTTCATTGCAAGTGTATGACATTTGGTATAGAAATAAACAATGGTAATTAAGTGCTTTTCCTAAAATTGAGAAAGAAAATACAGGGTATTAAAACAGTATGAACTACAAATAAAGTCAGTATGTGAGGCTAAATAGATGTGCTTTAGTCTGAATTAGGTAAGATGTGTGCTTCCATTTCAGTTTCCACAAATCCCTTCACTCGATTGGGATGTTCTCTTGTGTTCTGGGCGGCAAGTGCAGTAACTGTAACATCAGGCATATTTTGTAGTATTAAACACATATTTATACCGACTTCATCAGGCTCTGAAAATTCTTCACAAAGAACACAAAGAATGGCCTTCTCAGCTGCCATAGTTGCAACTCTCGCATCATCAGAACAGTGCGTTCAACGCATCACCGTTTCTGTTTAAAAAACGTTGTGCAACGTTTTGTCGGGGCTGAACGCAGCCTAGGACATTGCCATTGCCAACATCAGACCGGAAATATGGCAAAATCTTTTACTATGGTGATTTTTCTTAAGTATTTAAGTATTTGAAATACTCTAAATACACTCCCTCAAAATATTTAGTTACAAACTACATTTTATTTTTTCCACACCTGCAAAATACAAATTACAAAATACACTAAAGTAATTAAATATGTATTTAAAATACATTTAATTGAAATACTGCCCATGTCTGATTGTAACTAACCGGTCTCTGTCCCGTTTCCACCGTAACAATGCTGATTCTCGTGCTGGAAATGGGCTCGCGTTCGGCAGCGGAACTGTTCATTTCAGAACGCTGCCCTGCGGTTCGGTTCACTCATAGCCACAAGATGCTGTGGCTGCTTCCATAACCTGCCCATAAACAAGCACAGTTCTAAAAACATATTTCAATATCCAAAGTAATTAAATTCAGTATCTTTAGGAATAAATCATTAGTTTTATGCAAGGCATCAAAAGTTTCCATCATCCGAAAGGACAGATACGTTTAGTTGAATGACATCGCATCCCTGTAGTTTGCTTTGCATTTAAGAAAATGATTTACAGCACAGCAACAAACACACAATACAAAAACCTATATTTTATTGAAAAAAATCACCAATTCGGCGGCGCTGAGAAGCTGAACGTGATCGCGCCTCGCCTGCCTTTCGTTTCCACTATTCTCTCTCTCACACATACATACATTCTTCTCTTACGTTCACATATTTTCTTCAGACATACATTTTCTTCTTACATACATTTATTATTTATAATATTAAATGTATACTTTGAATACATTTGCATAAGAGCAAAATGTATGAATGCATGCATTCAAATATGTGACTATGAGAGCAATATGATATGTATATGAAGGGAGAATGTAAGTGTGTGAAAGCAAAAATATATGTATGTGAAAGAAGAATGTAAATGTTTTAGAGTGCCAGAATGAATAATGGCTTGTTTGACTGTTCATACATAAATGACAGAAGCAACTACATGAACAAAAACATATGGTATTCAAATCTTTTTTTTTTTTACTTTATATTTGAATCACAGATTTATTTGAGATTAGTTGGAATGTTAAAAGGCTTTAAAACAGCAAATCTAATGTTTTTCAACATTATTGCTGGTAGTTTTAAGGCCAAGCATCGCTATCACTGTCACTCGCACTGATTTGATAAGAAACACCCTAGCAACACCCCTGGCAAGTGTTTCTGCGCACCGTGTGAAGCGTTCAGACGGACCACCGCTATTCAGTTTTGACCTGATGAACGTTTGATGCTCACAGTCGATATCGATTGTATCGGTCACGCTCACAGCTCCCCGCCAACCACAATGAAACATTTCCTGTCCGTATCTCCCGCCGCCTATCAGCTGTCATTTAACACGCCACCGTAGGAAAGGTCAGGTAGGATGTTTCTCGGTGTAATCTTGTTATCTAGTTGGGAGAGACGTGTCGTTGAGATCCCAACATTATGCTCTGTTTTGTTTTCCGACGGGTTGTTATTTGAGTGGAGCGGGGCCGTGAGAGCCAGGTTTTGTCACTTTTTTCAGGCCCCTCAGTCTGCGGTTACTGAGCATGAGGTCAGACGTGGAGCTCCGCCAAGACGACTGCCAGAGCTGAGCTAAAACACACGGGATTGTCATTCTGGGGCGGTTTTGCATGGGCACGGAAAGTCATTTCAGCAGCACAATGAAGCAAGCGAGTTCACAAGCAATGTTTCAAAAGATTTGGGCAGAATGACGCGGCTTAACTGGAGATTTGTCATCTTTAGTGACGCTTTATGGTGCGGCGCGGCGACTCGCCCTGGTAGAAAAATAGCACCACTGTCAATTTATGTTTCTTCATATTGGGCCCCGGTTGTTACACAAACAAGCGCAAGCACTTTACTGCGAAAACAGCAGCGTTCTCCTCTTCTCTCAACAGCCAAACTCAGACTGCAAATGTGGAATATCTGTCTTGGCTATTGACAATCTCAGAGCGTTTATCGTTTTGCTATTTTGGAGTGTAATTTGTCCAAGTGGGGCTGCGATTTGTTTGCAGTCGTCGGCTCTCGTTTGAAAGGGCACATCAGTGGACAAAAGCTCCGTTTGAAAGGGAGCACATCTCTGTGTGATCCTTTAAAATCTATTCAAGGCATGAAGACATTACTTTCCCCTCTACGCTTACGGGACCAATTTTCATTCATTCAACGCTCCTCTGAAAACTGTAATTTGAAATTTGTCAACGCGGAGAGCTGGCTCGCAGGCAGATGCGTATCATCTTTTCATTTTCAAAAGACACTGCGGAGACTGAATAATTTCATTATTAAAGTAAATGGGAAAAAATTGCAAACTGCACATAAGACTGACGCTGAGGTCATATTGTGCACAAAAGCTCTTTCACTGGCAGACTCATCCCGCGTTCTCTAGCGCTTTCATGCCGACACCTGTTTTTAATGCTTAGCGCTGAAACCTTCAATCGTGTGACTTCCTGACGAAATGTATAGAGGAGCATCACTGCAGGAAGAGTCTGTATGTGGAGATGGACTGCATTGTGTAAACTGTTTGTTAATTCATTCATTCTGTCCTTTGTTCATTCGTATATTTTTGTCATTTCATTTCATCCATTTAATTTTTTCGACAATTCATTTCCCTGCCTTTATTAATGTGTTCATTCATTTGTCCAATTGTATGTTCTTTCATTTATTCATTTTCAAATTTTTTTGTCAGTTAATTTTATCCATTAATTGTTCTATAATTTATTTGCCTATAAATGGATTATGTATGCTTTCTTTCTTTCTTTCTTTCTTTCTTTCTTTCTTTCTTTCTTTCTTTCTTTCTTTCTTTCTTTCTTTCTTTTTGTGCAATATTAATGTTTTTGTTAATTTAATGCATTTGTTCGTTTAAATTGTATTTGTTCTGTAATCTATTCATTCATTCATTCCATTTTCAGTTCATTTCATCAATTAATTTATTCATCAAACAATTATTTACTCATTTGTGTATTATATGTGCTTTCATGCATTCATTCATTTGTGCATCATTTTGTCCAAAGTTACTCCATTCATGTGTTTAACTTGTCAATTTATTCATTAATCTGTTAAATTATTAATTTGTTAATTTGCTAGACATTTGTCATTACTATTTTCGTTAACTATTTAAAATTATAATTATTTAATTTAAATAAATATATGGATTAATGCATGCATTCATTTGTGCATTAATCCGTTCATTTCTGTAAAAATGTGTCCATTTGCTACTCAATGGATTGTTCATTCATTCATTCATTCATTCATTCATTCATTCATTCATTCATTCATTCATTCATTCATTCATTCGTGCACCGATGTCATCTGCAATGACAGTGTCAGTAATTCATTGCACATTTATATATACTAGGATGTAAGTTTGTGATAAGCTTTTTCCCGCGTTTCCCCGCCCAGCACCAGCGTATATTTCTGAACATTCTTGTTATATGACGCGTTACAGTCACCGCTCCATTTTTACAGACACTGAATGCTGATCATAACCGCACAGCTCAGGACACGTCTTTCTATTTTAGATGGATATTTTTGGCCATGATGCGCTCAGAGTATGTTGTGTCTGAGCCAAAGGTTAGCATATGCAGGGTGCAAATGAAATGCATCTGTGTGACTTTGTGTTGCTCTGATGGTTAATGTGTGCTCATTAATTAATCTGTTTTCCTCATTTTTCCTTAGTCAATTGATCCTGGTCAGCAGTTCACGTGGGAGCATTCAAACCTGGAGGTGAATAAACCAAAGAACAGATACGCTAATGTCATCGCTTACGATCACTCCAGGGTCCTGCTCTCCGCCATCGATGGTACGATCTTCTCTTCTCATTAGTGTTTGATCATTGTGTCATTTCAGAACAATTCATGAAATGAATAAAAATAATTAACGAAAAAGTTATGACAAATGTCTAAAAAAAAAAATGAGAAATTGTTTACTTAATAAATGTACAAATTATATGTCTAAACAAACAACATTTTATCAGATTTATACTTAAAACAAGAAATGAAGTAAGAAAAATAGACTTAATTCAAGAATACAGTATATAACACGTCTTGATGTTATGCTGTTGTTTCTCATGTAAATGTATCTTGTTTTTAGGATGTTCATACCATTGAAAACCAGACAAAAATACTGATACAGCAGCATTACACATTCATATTGAACGTTTTCAACTCGTAAAAAAATCATTCCCAAAAATAAAACATCTAATTTCCCTCCAAACTGTCAAATAACAGATTCAACCAGCGAACAATGAAACAAGTAAATGCCCATCTGCCGTGTCCAGCCCTGATAAACGCGCCTGCTTTGTGTTTCACAATGAGAAATGAAATAGAGTGATGAACTGCTGCAGAAAATCCACATCAAACCTATACCCGCTTCATTCACACACCACAAACACTGATGGAGCGGCTTCTCCACCGGCCTGCTCACATTTAGTCTGAGACAAGAGACAAGACAATCTGAGACACACAATGGAGACATAGTGGCTGTGTTCTTAAACCAAGTGAGCTACCTTGACGTTTACTGCCTGTGTAAGGAGCTATAGTGTAAGGAAGCATCCTAATGCTAATGGAACATCATTGAGTCAATGCACAGTTGATTCCAATGGATTTTGCCATTAGCAATAAGCTGCAAGAAATCACTTTCGGTACTGGTACAATATTTTTTGTTATTTTCCAATTTTCCGTGTTTTTTTAGTATTCTTTATATTCTATTATAATATTTATTCATATTTAGATTTTAATATCAATCATTTGCTTAACATTTCAGTACTTATTAATATTTTAATTATAATATTTACCATTTGTTTTTATATTTTGTTTTCATTTTAATTGTAGTTATTAGTATTATTTGTAATTTTATGTGCTTTCGTCTTTTTACACTCACACACACACACACACACACACTCTTTATATATATATATATATATATATATATATATATATATTGTTTTAATTGTACATATATTGTAATATTGAATATATATTGTAACATTTACATTTTATTTTATTTATGCTTGCTTTCAATTTCTGAAAAAGATTTTTAAAAGTTTTATTTAGCGAAAACAACACTGAGTGGGTTAAGAAAAACAGTTTGCTTCTTGTTTTAATTATGTTCAGATATTTATTTTTACTCAACAACAAGACAAAATATAGATTATTGGTTCATGCTGTTCTTTCTATGAAGCCTTGAAACATTGGCAGCTCACTAGATTTTGGAACGGAGTCATAATGTGTCAAGTATACATGGCTGGTCAAATACGCACACACACACACACACACGCGCACGCACACATCTGTTCATTACTATTTTTTATATCTATGTGTCATTTTGGCCTCTTTTGTCTCCAAAAGAGGGAAGGAAATGCAGGATTAATTGTCTTTCTATCCTGTCAGTCACAGAATGAACGAGAAAATTAAAACATGGAGTTTTTAATTTATTTATTAATTCTTAGTGAAATGATTCACATGGAAAAGAGACAGACAGACAGAGAGAGGGAGGGACAGCGAGTGAGAGGAGGCGTCGGGCGGACGAGGGAACGCTGGGATGAGTTTTATCTCTCTGTTGCATGTGTGAGCTGAGCTGGAGCTGCAGCATTGACACGCTGTCAGCCCTTTAACAGCAGAAATCAAGCCTTGCTCTGTTTTCTCCAGATTTCTCACACTTTTTTACTTAGATTCAGTTTACTCCACTGGTTTTTGTTTTTTCTAATGGAGAATGAAGCTCATCAGAAATCACACATATGAAATGAAGATTTGTGGCCATTTTCCAGAAACTTACCATCTGATGTTTGACAATCTCACTGATCTGTCATTCTAATATGTGCAAAATTAGCATAATGAAAAACTGTTATGTTATTAAATTATTTGTTTTTGATAACTAAACGTATGATGAAAAAAAAGTCAACATGCTTAAAGTCTGTAAATGAAAGTCAATCTAGAGCGTGTTTTTTTACAGATGAACAGATATAAATTATAACTAATAAAGATAATTATACTTACCCAGTTGATTAATCCCAGTACATTAAGACAGTTGTTTTGTATTACAAGTTTTCTGAAAATGTTATGCTGAAATATGCAAACAAGACGATATCTACTTGAATATGCACTAATTTGCATACATTTCTTGAACAGAAATCTGAAAGCCAGGTTCAAAATTTGTTTGATTTTGTTAACATATTAGAGGTATAGTTTTTTTTACAGAAGGGATTTTGCATATCTCTTTTTATCACTCCATAAATCAGAAAACACTGTCAACAGAGAGAAAAACACATTTTCACAATTTTTTTTTTTTTAGGATTAAAATGTGGCATAAAATCATGTGAATGTTATATGAACAAACACCTCTGTAAAAACCTTAAAAATATAGATAGGAATGAAACTGTAAAATTTGGTCTATGTAAGTGCACACAGTCTTTAAAGATAAGCATTGCAATTTAAATATACAGACGCAAATAGATGAAGTGCATTAAAATAAACATTTAAATGTGTTGTATGTTTTTTCCCCCACTAGTCATAAAGAAGACATGTTATGGAAGCAAAATAGACCAAAATCTAAAAATTGAGAAATGCATAAAAAAAACAATGGTTTTGTTTTATACTTGGTTTGTATTTAATACTTTAGCATCCAAATAGCCATGTGCTAAAAACACAGCTCACAGTGCTCCGTAGTCGTCTTGTTCTTAGTGTGTTCTGTATGTTGTGTTGTTTTCGCAGGTATTCCAGGGAGCGATTACATTAACTCAAACTACATTGATGGTTACCGCAAACAGAACGCCTACATTGCCACACAAGGTGCGCTGCCGGAGACCTTCGGCGATTTTTGGCGTATGATCTGGGAGCAGCGGAGTGCAAATATTGTCATGATGACCAAACTGGAGGAAAGATCCAGGGTACGATTTGCTGCGACATCACTACTGATCTGTTGATTTGATAAGCTTACACTGGGGGTTCACACCCGATATGACAAATCAATCAGAAGAGCGTGTGGACGGAGTCTCTCTGCAAGAGCACTGCTGTCTCGCAATGAAATTGATAAGTGTTTAAATTAATAATATTTTGACATTATTTAAAATACATACTCACATGCTATAATCTTTGTCACGTGTTTGTTGCTATTAGGATGTGTCAGTTAATCAATACCGGATTCAGTTTCAATTTGCAGTACCGTTTTTTTTTATTAATAATTAATTGCTTGTTTTTGGACAAACAACAATAAAACAATTAAATTAATAATTATTACTTTTATAAATGGAACTTGTAATGAATATTGTACAGTGGTGTCGCATAATTTTTTTTTTACTATTAGACTATTTACTATTAACTATTAGATATGTTTGACAAATTATTATCTGACATAAAATAAACCTAATCTAAAATTATACAACAAAGCCATGATTTTTGACGTGTTAAATTTATATTCAGATAATTGTTGTAAAGAAATATTAATTATTAACTAAAGTTAAATGTCACACATTTTGCATATACTTTTTAAAGGAAAAACATACAGTATATCATGGAAATATAGATCGTATAAATCGAAATGCTTAATTTATGGGAAATAAATGAACAAATTAAGATTTATTGGCAAATAACTGACAATTACACACACCGGGGTGTTAAACTGTATGTCTTAAACTTTGGCAACAGGGTTGGAAAAATTGCAAACGTCATATAAATAGAAAATAAACAGCTTAAATAATATTTTGTTTCTCCTCCTGATGTTTTTCTGATGGTAAAGCATCTTTTTGTACTGATTGTTTGTTCTGGCCCTATTTCATACCCTATTTGTGAAAAGTGCACAGCTATAACAGCATTTTTTTTTTTATCAATTATTGGCAAATTAAACTGTTTTCAAACAGAGGTTTAAAAGCTTTTGTCGTTTTTGTCAAACTTATTGCTGGTCTAATTAAAATTACAATCCATGTCATCCACTATTTTTGCAAATTTTACTCACATTTCATTTCATCTTTTCCTCATTTGCACCATTGGATTTGTGTGTGTATGCACGCACACGTGTGTGTGTGTGTGTGTGTGTTTTCTAAGATTCCTTCTAATTTATTCTCTAAGCCTAGCATCATGTCGTCTTCAGTTGCCATTATGAGTTGCAGAATTTAAATTCTTGATTTTCCTGCATTTATTCTTTGTGATGTGAATTGTCCTGTGCATGAATCCATGGACTGATGCTTCTGCTCTGTCTTTCTGGTCTAATCTTTAAAGATGGACTGGAGGGTCACATAAAGCAGCTCTCCTGCGGTGCGGCCGTAACATGCAGCCTCTCATGGTTTCAGTCATGTAGCGCTGGAACGTCTTGATGCATTTTAATGAGTACAGCGTCAAGATATTCTCAGCTAAACAACGTCTTTACGAATATGTTATCAGCAGAATATAATCTTTCAGATCCTGCTCTTGTTTGCATTTAGACAGACCTGCATTGAACATGCGATGCGCGTCGATTTTCCTTTTGTAACAGTGTTTTCCGTCTTTTTTATTATTTTCCTCCTGACAGGGTGGCTGCCGTACAGTAATGTGACGCTATTTTATAGCGACTTACAATGCAACCAACATCTATAATGGTAATAAGGCCCCAGGTTTAATGTGATTGCGACAGAGAGCTTGAGATAGTAATTATAGCGTCTGTCAGGCTCATGAAAAACCCGCTCGTGTGTTGAGAAATCCGCTTGTCAGCAGGAAATGGGAATTGTGTTGCTCGCTGCAGTTATTCTCTTGCTTTAAATGGACGTGATGTATGTTTGCTGCTGCAGGTTTGATGGAGATGTGTGTGTGTGTGTTTGCAGGTGAAGTGTGACCAGTACTGGCCAAACAGAGGGACAGAGACGTACGGACTCATTCAGGTCACGCTCCTAGACACGGTCGAGTTGGCGACGTACTGCGTCCGAACATTTGCACTTTACAAGGTATGTGGGTGTTTCAGGGATCGTTCACCCAAAACTGAAATATTTCATCTGTGCTGTGAGCGTTTTACTCTTCAATTCAGAACGGCTCCAGCGAGAAGCGGGAGGTGCGGCAGTTCCAGTTCACGGCGTGGCCGGATCACGGCGTCCCGGAACATCCCACACCATTCCTGGCCTTCCTGCGCAGGGTCAAATCATGCAACCCGCCAGACGCTGGACCAATGGTGGTGCATTGCAGGTCTGAAGAGATCGCTTTCATTGTTTTTACATTATTGTTTTATTTATATTTATATTATTAGTAACACAATGAAAATGATCATAAAACTCCAACAATGATTTGTAATATGCATTAAATAGTGTTGCTAATGTGTAAATATTTTATTGTTACGTATAGTACACAATTAAGTCAATTACAAGTCTTTTTTTTTTCAAAGAAATTAATACTTTTATTCAGCAAGGACGCATTCAATTGATCAGAAGTGACAGTAAACATATTTATAATGTTACAAAAATATTTATATTTCAAATAAATGCTGTTCTTTTATATTTTTGTCCACACAAATATTTAGCAAGAAAACCTTTTAAATACATAAAATAATTTGTAAATTTGAGCAGCAAATCAGCATATTAGAATGATTTCCGAAGGATCATGTGACACTGATGACAGTGAGGATGATGAAAATTCAGCTTTGTATTCAGGAATAAATTACATTTTAAAATGCTTTCACATAGAAAATTAATATTTTAAATTGTACAAATATTTTACTGTTTTTACTGTATTTTTTATCAAACAATTGCAGCCTTGATGAACAGAAGATATTTTCTTTTTTCAAAAACATTTAAATGGTAATGTTTCCAAATTCAGATTTCATAATTATTTTTTTTTAGGCCACTGTTTGTCTGCTAAGTACTTAATGAATTGTATGTAAAACATTTAATAATTAAAGCAAACAGTATCTTAAAAAAGACTCACAGGTGGTGTAAAGACGCGTTGGGTGCTTTTCATTGATCAGCAGAACTCATATTAATGTACTGATATATGAAGTAGAAAACTGAGGGGAAAAAAATGAATCGGTCAATCCCTTTCTTGGTCTCAAGTTTTAAACATACACTTCGTCTATGTGTCTCTGTACAAAGAAACATGATTTTGGTGCATGGCAGAACATGAGGCACTCTTGCATTTATGGAAAACCCAGATATGAAACCATCTGTTAAATTCCCCTCTAAGCGAAAGCAGCACAAAAAACATCAGGCAGCAAGAGGCATGCAAAAAAGACAAGCCACGAGCTTCCCTCGGAAAACTGCCAGATAGAAAACAAGGATTAGTAAACCCTTAAAAATAACACATACGGCAGTTAATTAGAGCTCCCAGCGGAGCGCCTGAAATTGAAAAAATCCTTATTTCCCCTCTTTTCTCTAGCTTGCTTGCGTGCTGAATACGGGAATTAATATCATTCATTGGGACGGAGACTTTGAATTCCTTTTGGCTCAGATCAGATAACGACTCGACAGCGAGACTTTAATCCTTTCCAAAACACCGTCCCCCTCCGCGAGCTCTTGCCTGACCATTAAAAAACCTCATTCTTTCATTTCGTGGCTGGTGTCAGAAAGTTGACGCATCCTTCGGGAAGAGCAGAGAAAGTTTTAAGCTTTGCATATGATGTGCTAACGTGTGGGCAGGAGATTATATGTTCTGTTTGTCAGGCAAAACAAAAGCACTTGTGGGTAAGTAACCTCACTGAAAGCATTTGTCGCTGTTAAACGATTCGCCCAGCACAGAATGGACATTCATATTGCATACGCTTAATGCTTTCGTGAAATCTGGAGAATCGATGCTGATAGCCACGCGTGTGCTCTCGCTCTGGGCAGTGTTAGCCATAAAGAGGGTGTTTACCCCTGTCACCTGTAACCCACGGGTCGCCGCAGACACACAGCCAGTCAGCCGTTATTGCAACAAAAGAGAAAGTCCATCCAATCGCATGATTGAATGTCACAGAGATCACTGACCGAGACACGGGTGGGGGGCTTGTGAGGGGTAAATCTGACACAGCAGTGATTTCTAAAGTATGTTTGAGTGAATCTCATGAAACCTGTCAAGAACACACCCTCATCACTTTCACCACTGAAATTGATGTTGCATAAAAAAATAAAGTCTTGCTAAAATCAGTGGATATTTCAGGGCAGTTTAAGTTTAAGTCAGTTTGTTTAGTTTATTTAAAGTGGTCATATTATGCTACTATGCTTTTACGTTAAACTTTCTTTAGTGTGTAATGCTGCTGTTTGAGCAAGAAAAAGGTCTGTAAAGTTACAAAGCACAAAGGGAGTTATTCTCTTTATTAGTAAGCACTGTTTCTGAACTCCCTGAATCGCCTTGAATGTAGCCTTGAGTTTTCTTCCGGGAATGAGCACGTCATAATATTCCTCATTTAAATAATTCCCACCCAAGGCAGACACAAAATAAGATGAGGCCTGGTTTTGTTGCATTAGTAGTAGTGGTCGAACGATATTGAATTTTTTGATGGCCGATGCAGATATCTTAGAGAGCAGGGTGCCCACATGTGGCCGATATTTTTTGATGGCCGATGCAGATATCTTAGAGAGCAGGATGCCCACATGTGGCCGATATAGATAGATAGATAGATAGATAGATAGATAGATAGATAGATAGATAGATAGATAGATAGATAGATAGATAGATAGATAGGTAGATAGATAGATAGATAGATAGATAGATAGATAGATAGATAGATAGATAGATAGATAGATAGATAGATAGATAGATAGATAGATAGATAGATAGATAGATAGATAGATAGATAGATAGATAGATAGATAGATAGATAGAGTCCTGCTTGATTCTGTAATCCTATTACAGTTTTTTTCACAAATAAAGAAATTGTTAAAAAAATTATGAATAATAGGTAGACAACACTGCGGTGTGCACTGGGAATCTAGTATTTCTTTCCTACTATGGAAGTCAATGGGGTACATCAACTGTCTGGTTACTGACATTCTTCAAAATATCTTTTTTTGTGTTCAGCGGAAGAAAGAAATTCATACAGGTTTGAAACAATGATGACATAATTTTAATTTTGAAGTGAACTATTCCTTTAAGTATATTTATGCTTGTCCATCTTGTGTGATTGAGGTTGAGGTACATGGATGAGGCTCTGGTTTCCCCCACAGTCCAAATACAGTTGTCTATTGGAGACACTAAATTGTCTGTAAGAACGAGTGGATGGGATTATGCTTGTTGCAATTCATTCTGGGTTTGCCTTATCTGGTAATAATACATGTGATGCTGATTTGGAATTTGGCCAAAAAGAGCTGAAATAATAATAAGAATCCGGAATAAGACTTTGTGAATGGTCTCTGTCGGGAGCTCCTCAAAATGGGTTTTGGAAACTTTATGTATGTATTTATGAAAGTTCTGTGTGTGTTATTCCTGCTAAAGTGTGTCGTTGCTTAAGAATTCTCACTGTGCTCACGTCTTCATGCAGGAAGAGCACTAATATGAGCGTATGTAGTCTTTAATGAAGGGCTCTGATCTCAGGTGTCGGTGGTTGACGTCAGCTGCGGCGCTTCAGAAAGTTAGCAAAGCTTTGGCCTCTTCAAAGTGATGGAAAGAGGAAAGTAGATGGAGGCTTTTAGAGTCTGTAGATGGAGGTTAGAGAGGGTGAGAGGCTAAATGGTGGGCTTGTTTTCCTCTGATAGCGAGCACAAGTGTACAGCAATCAAACCAAGTCAAGAACGGCTTCATCCACTCGGCAGAATCTCTGCCATTAAATACTGTTTTACTGCAGCAAATGTTTTGCGTTTATGACAGAAATACAGTGCAACTTTGGCACATCACTCACTGACTATGTTTACATGTGTACCAATAATGTGATTATTTCCAATAATCAGCGTAAGGACTTAATAGCAGTAAGATGTTGGACACAAGCAATTTTCATTACTCTGATGATTCGCTAAGAATTGTGGTTATTTTTACCGCCATTTTTCACACATAACACCAATGCACTGCACAAATGATGAACTCAGACACTGTGTGTTACTGGTCTATGTTTTAATCTACTTGTGGCAAATGCAGAACACATTTCTATGGATGTATTGGATTTTTTCGAATAAGCGTTTAAAAAGTCTCCATTTCGATGTTTTCGACCATGAAAATACTGCATTATATTCATGTCAACATGAACTCTATAATTGCATTATGTAACCATGTAAACATGATCTTTGACAACGAAACCAATCAAAGCACCTTAACACAAACTACACAACACACAAATCCTCTGTTCTCTTGTTTCTCATCCGTTGCGGCTGACAGTGCCGGCGTGGGTCGGACTGGCTGCTTCATCGTCATCGACGCCATGCTGGAGCGAATTAAACATGAGAAGACGGTGGACATTTACGGTCACGTGACTCTCATGCGTGCACAGAGGAACTACATGGTCCAGACGGAAGACCAGTACGTCTTCATTCACGACGCGCTCCAGGAGGCCGTCACTTGCGGGAGCACTGAGGTTCCCGCCCGGAACTTGTACGCCTACATCCAGAAGCTCACGCAGATCGAGTCCGGAGATAATGTTACCGGAATGGAGCTGGAGTTTAAGGTAAGATGGATGTTACCAAACTCAATCTCAGAAGCTCTGTCTGTCTGTCTGTCCGTCCGTCCGTCCATCCGTCCTATCTATAAATCTGTCTGCCTGTCTATCATTTTATTGGTCTGTCTGTCCTTATACTTATTCATAGAAGCAAACTGTTTGGATGAATAGGTTCACAAAAAAGGGTTGCCCTTCTCATCACTACTAGCAAAGAGAGGTTGTTAAAATAGTGCACTTTCTTGTTTAGTTTATCTGTCTAGTGTCCCATCCACTGACTCATCTGATTACTCTAGATCAAACTCACATCTGAACAGAAGGGGCCTTGAAATGGTGCGATCATGTCACATATTCACAGACATCCGACCACAAGCTCTGGCTCCTCCTTCTTGGAAAGACTGCAGTAGAACCGCCAGCTTTGCCACAGGAAGCTGCTTGTCTCTCTTCTGTTATTCAACCCCGCCACATTGTACATGGCCTGCAGTTTGTCAAACAGAAATCTATTTACCCAGAGTAAGAAGGTGATCGAATGTCATGCCACATCATGATCACTCAGCGAGCAAAGCCCCAGCCCTGGAGTTGACCCCGCTAGTGAGGCTTGGCTGCTGGTGTTTGGACTGTCTCAGGCCACCACACGCCGACTCTCCAGCTCTCTCTCCACCGGCCGCAGAGACAGTGTGGGGCCTGTGGTTTCTCCTTCAGGAGCCCAGAGATCCCTGCACCGTTCTCACACTAGTGCTAAACATCACATTTGCTTTCACTCTCTTATTTTCATGACCAAGTTCAAAACAGTTAAATACATTAAACATCTGCTGAAACGCTGTTTGTGTTCGTGCACTGGTTTAATGTCAACATACTGAAAATCTTTCTGTCTATCTATTTATCTGTCTGCCTGTCTGTAAATCTTAAAAAGCCCTAGCAACCACCTAGCAACTTGTGTCTGTCTATTAAATAGTAGTACATCTGACAGCATTCAGTTTGCATCTCAAATTACTCTTTAAACTACCCACATATCCACGAGGCCTTAATAAACTTCAGCATCATATCAAATCACTATCTATACAAACTTAGGTTTTTTTTTAATGTTGTTTACCATTTGTTCCATGCAGCGGTTAGCTAACACAAAAGCTCACACCTCACGGTTCATCAGTGCCAACCTGGCCTGCAACAAATTCAAAAACCGACTGGTTAACATCATGCCCTACGAGTCCACACGCGTCTGTCTGCAGCCAATCAGAGGAGTTGAGGGCTCCGATTACATCAACGCCAGC
The DNA here is from genome assembly GCA_030578255.1 of Tiaroga cobitis. Classification (NCBI taxonomy): domain Eukaryota; kingdom Metazoa; phylum Chordata; class Actinopteri; order Cypriniformes; family Leuciscidae; genus Tiaroga; species Tiaroga cobitis. Next base: position 52,756,282 of record CM060597.1, read on the forward strand.
TTTATTGATGGATACAGGTGAGCAGAAAAGCCTAGATCTGTCTGTCTGTCTGTTTGTGCAGGGGAATGTAATGGTAAACGTTTTTCCTCTCTCACTGTATCATCAGGCAACAGAAGGCTTACATTGCAACGCAGGGTCCTTTAGCCGAAACCACAGAAGACTTCTGGAGGATGCTTTGGGAACACAACTCAACCATCGTAGTGATGCTGACCAAACTCAGAGAGATGGGCAGAGTGAGTATTTGACAACTGCTCGTCTAAACCTCTAAATCTGAATCACAATCAGACTAAATGTTGTCCTTGTATCTGGGCTAAATGTTTGTTCTTGCAACTGGACATTGTGCAAATGGGGGAAGATAAATAAACTTAATTGAAAATATGTACTCTGTAAAGAAAAAAAGGTTTTTGTGAAGTACATTGAAACTAAAAACGTGAAAATGTTCACTCAGAGATTGTTAGTGAATTTAACAAATAATTACAAAGAGATGGTAAGTAACATATTTTAAAGTAAAAAAATAATAATATTTAAATACATTTTATGGAGACAAACAGCAAAAATGGAGATGAAAAAAAAACTATCTCTTCTATCTTCTATCTCAGCAACTCGCACGACTAAAAGTAAATTTACCCTTTTTTAAGGAAATAAAAAAGACAAAAATACTTTATCTCGCCAACTCTACAGGCTACAATCACAATTCAAAATGGTCACATGATTTCAACTTCAAATTTATTTAAACATCAAAATACCATGAGAATGATTTAAATGCCTCTGGAGCCGTCTGCCAAGAATTTTTTTTTTTTTTTTTTTTTTTTTTTTTTTATAAATTCCTGGTCATTTTCTTCACTCAATGATTACTACTGCCAGTGCTGTTATTTGTACCCCAGCTTACAGACTGTTGTATTCTGTCTGTCCATTAGGAAAAATGCCATCAGTACTGGCCAGCAGAGCGTTCAGCCAGGTATCAGTACTTTGTTGTGGATCCAATGGCTGAATACAACATGCCCCAGTACATCCTGAGAGAGTTCAAAGTGACGGACGCCAGGGTAAGATGGCAGAACCTTGGAACCTACTGTGATTTGTGTGTTATAGTGCATGTTCAGTCTGAGAGTATCTGTGTTCAGGAGTCTAATTCCCTCAATGCGTTTATTTTGATAAACGCCCTCACTCGTACCATCTTGCCATCCTTTATATGTCTCTGTCTTTTGCGTTACTTATCTTGGATATACAAAATCACTAAAGAAAGGCGAACTCTTTGAGCTTCTCATCAGGAAAAGCTTTTTCAGCCGCCCACATCGGAGGAATTAGTGTCTGGAAATCACTCATTCGCATGCTCAGGTGAAGCACACACGTCTGAGCTGTGGGTGGCTGAAGCCTCATATCCCGCTAACAGAAAAACACTGGTGAAACATGGTGTTCTTGGTGTACCATGTAAATGCACTGTAAAGACCGTAACGATGACGTCGATTGTACCATATCAATCCGAACGTGATGACGAAACATTAGAAGCACTTGTTATTCAACCCGATTCTCCATCGCAAGGTTCGACTTTAGCAGGGTGTGTCTCAGTGATACACTACTCAGTGGACAGTTTGAGGTACATTATGAGATGCTGCAACTGTAATTCCTCATCTTCAGCATTAACAAGTGTATGTCCATCAACAATCCGATGTGTTTATTTCTAATTTATTGCGGTGCACATTTGGTAACTGTATTAACTATATCAATAACGGAGTATATGTTAGCTGAGCACTTATGTGAATGACTGATGTAACATTAAAGTTTGCAAAACAAATTTTGCTCCATCCTTTATCTTTACTCAAAGTAGTAAGAACGACAGACAATTTGCATAAATAGACATTTTTAGGTAATAGTGGCCCACAGCTGATTAGCAGAACTATTTCAGTAAGACAGTAATAACTCAAGTTAGCCAGAAACTTATACAATATAGAACACAAAACTATTTATTTCGAAAACTCAACTGTTCGCAAGTGTTTTGCGAATCCCGTGTCAGAACTTTGAGTTTTGAGAAGCTGTTTTTTTTTTTATTACGTGTTTGAAGGCGGGACAACATACAACATAGGTGATCATTATGCAAATGTATTATCTAGTGATGTAGAGCCGTTACGCAGTGGGATTCGAAATACAGACAACTCTTTTAGGCAGTTCAGAGTCCATTCTTTATTTTGGGAGACAATAACTTTGTGCACTTCAATCATGTACTTTCGACTTCACAACTGCAGAACGTTTACATTCACAAACAGCTACACACTGCATGAAAGGGAATATTCGAAAAACCATAATAGGGGCACTTTAATGTGTCCTTACTGAATAAATGCATCAATTTAGATATTAAAAAAAAAGGTAACATCTAACTGACCCCAAATTTTGAATGCTTGCTTTCAGTATATATTTTTTAATTATTAATGTTTCTTGGGCTTTTCAACCCTCATTCAGCATGGGTGATGTTCTCATCAGTGTTTGACAAGCGCAGCGTTTGCCACACATAAATGTGAATGTAATGGATTGGTGTTATGCATCAGGGAGCAGCTGCAGCTCCTTTATGTTGGTTTGTGTCTCTCTCTTCTTTTAGGACGGACAGTCAAGGACCGTCAGGCAGTTCCAGTTCACAGACTGGCCAGAACAAGGTGTGCCAAAGTCAGGGGAAGGCTTTATCGACTTCATCGGCCAAGTGCATAAAACAAAAGAGCAGTTTGGTCAGGATGGACCCATATCGGTCCACTGTAGGTAAGAAAGACACAAGTCTATGTGAGAAAAATAGAGCCAAGCAGATTGTAACTTTCCATCAGTACACAAAACTCTTGTCTTTTGTTCTATTTAATGACAAAAAATTATATAATAACAAAAACCTCATTTTATATATTTAAAATGTTATATTATACATTTTATATAATTCTTATAAAATAAGTAAACCATGAAAGGGTGCCTACGTCACTGATTACCCAGATTCTTTTTGTCTGAAGAAGCCGTGCAGGCATGCATGAAGTATGGCAAATAGACACAGCATCTTGTTCCCTTCTCACGTAGGGAACACGTACGTAACCCCAAAGGTTACTTTTCAAGGGAACTTCGAACGTACGTCATGGCATTGTAACCCTTATGCTATAAGCTGGGTGGTCAGTCCAGACCATACTATATAAGGTGGGTGGTCATTCCAGACCATGAGGGGGGCATCCGTCGTAACCCTTGCAATAGCAAAATGCCCCAAGCATGGGAACCAAGGTTGAAGCCGTGGTCTGTCCACAAGCAACTGCGCATAACCCTGTGACCCAAAAAGGATAGCTCCTTAGGGTAATACACTAGATGGTCATCCAGGACCACTATGAGTAAGGCGTCCACCGTAGCAACAACGACAACGTGTAGGACTCAAGGTTGAAGCTAGAGTCTGTCCACAAAGTTCCTCTACAGGATAACTACACCTTGGCCCAGATCAAGGTCTGCTGTGCCAACCTGAAGAGGGGACGCAAACTCAACCTCCCCTGGTGATTTATGCATGGGACTACCAATTTGTTTTCCATCCACACCCATGGTAGCCCTTCAGGTCTGTAAGAAAGTCTTTCAACCTTAGAAACACTGCCCTCATCTCCAGGCATTCCATGTGCCGTGAAAGATGAAGGCCTTTTCATTGATCCCAAGCTAGATGACCATCCAGGACATTCCCTCAGTCCGTAAGAGAGGTGACCAAAGCAAACATTTTGCGATGGTAATTTGCCCCAGTGCAGGACCCTGAGTTAGAAACCGGGGTCTTCCCACAGATACATGGTAAGAAGACCTCTGCGCATAACTCTTATGAACCATAGGGGGTTGCACTACCCCCTGCTCACCAAATACCACTGGGATGGTCTCATGTGCAGCAAACTTAATGCGGCTACAACCATAAGACCCAGTAGCTTCTGGTATTGGCGGACGAAAACACCCTGGCCTAACCTGACGTTGCCCATAGTGACTCCACCCGACTGGGAAATAACCCCCAGAAAAGTTGTTCTCTGAAACAACAAACTCTTCTTGAGGTTCAATCTCACTTTAAGTGAGTGAGAACAACATCTCGATGGCAAACTTGTGATTCCTCCGACTGGGCCACTAACAGCCAGCCGTCTGTGTAATTCAGAACACGGATGTTCTGGAGTCACAATGGAGCCAGAGTCACATCCATGCGTTTGTGAAGGTGTAAGGCGATAAAGGAAGACTGAAAGGAAGAACTATATATATATATATATATATATATATATATATATATATATATATATATATATATATATATATATATATATATATATATATATATATATATATATATATAGCATATATTGAAGCATACCAAATGCTATATATGCTATATATGCTATGCACAATTGACACAGTCAGCCCCCGCGAGAACTCTCTGAGTGTTCTCTGCTCCCAAACAAACAACGCAGAGATCATGTGAGTCATCACCTGTAAGAAAGTGGGGCACCGCAGCACACACCTCCTAAATTTATTTTCTTGCCATTCTTATAGTACTCCTATCTAAATAAAATCAGACGATCACAGCATACAATTTTGACAAACTGATGCTGGTGATTTTGGGACCCTTTATGGTCTTGATGGCATGCTACGCTTCTTCACATGACCTCCGTCGGCCAATAGAACATGCTGAAGGCTTTCCCATAGCGGCAACGCCATGACGCAGTCGGAGTTCCATTGAAAGGGAACTCACCGCCTTTTTAAAAATAAATTCTAATTGAAATCTACTAACACAAATATATAAAGTGTACTAAAATAAACATCTAAATGTGTATTTTGGATGTTTTCTTTCCACTATTCTGAGTGAAGACATTTTATAAATCAAAACAGACCTCAAGGCCATGACTAAGACCAGTGCATGAAAAATACTGGTCACTTGTTTGCATGTTACAAGAAAACGGTTTGAAATATAAAAAATCCAGTGGACAAATGTTGTGAGGCATAATATACCTCACTAACTCTTCAGATTATGAAACAGATTACTCTGTGTTTTGATTGGTTTGTTGAATGTCTTGGCAGTGCTGGCGTGGGCCGGACAGGAGTCTTCATCACGCTTAGTATTGTTCTGGAGCGGATGCGTTATGAAGGCGTGGTGGACATCTTCCAGACGGTCAAGATGTTAAGAACACAGCGGCCGGCGATGGTCCAGACCGAAGTACGTAACATATTTACACTTTGACTTAAAATACAAACTTGTTAACTGTCAGTGTCCCGGTACCGTTGCCTCACTTTTTATTGCCTTTCATTCAAAAGCTTAAACACTCTAAATTCATCATGTGAAAACCGTTTTGAAACTGAACCATGGATACTCTACTTTAAAACATTTTTTAAAACTTATTTTTTGTGATATCAACTTCAAATTTGGAACACAACAAAATTATTTTGTAAAAAATATATTTTGCATAAAGTAAATGTTTAGCTCAGAACATTTGCTTTAAAATAAACTTAAATTTGCATAACTTTTTATGCTTTCACTTTTGCAAATAATGAGTGTCCTCTTTAAAAAGAAACCAACATTAGATCTGTATTCCAAAGCGTTCATAAATTACATTTAAGTTCAGTTCAAGACATTAACAGACTAAATCAGGATCAAAAAATACTTTCTCTTCCTCGAGCATTAAGCATCGTATTAAATTAAAACGGCTAATAACATGCAGGTCAGTTTAGTGATTCATCTTTCAGATGTCCTCTGTAATTTTAGTTAGATGAGACACGTGTGCATTGAGTTTGTGACACTGATGAGGAAAAGAACGTGACTTTGTTCGGCCCACAAACGCTCATTCTCATTTATAACTACAAACCCTTCAGGTTAGCCATGCAAATTGGTTCAGATAAGCAATTTCACAGCTAACCCACACAATGGCCTTTTCCAGCGTCAATGGGGTAAAATTATTTTCCACGTTCAATGCGACAGCGAAGTGATGAGGCTCGAATATCACGCTTGGCACAACACAATCCCTCCTTTTCACCTCAGAGCACCAGCATCTACCAGCGCGACACAAAAGCGGCGACATTAGAGCTGCGCGCGCAAGCCTTCACGTCGCAGACCGCTGAGCTGATGTGTTGCTATGGAGATGAGAGGAGCCACGCATCCGTGAATTAACCGAGAAATCCATAAAATCTGCTCAGAAGATGTCACATTACATCACTGATGTGCTTTACCAAAAGATTGCATTTCAAACGTCGAGTCAGTTTCTTTCTGTTTAAATCCTGCTTAGTTTTTCATTTTGCAATAATAATAATGTCATTGGATTTGTTTTTAACTACCTATCATATACACTTCTCAGTAAATCCCCTATGAAGTCTAGTGAACTTCCACAAAAACTCTTTTTCTGAAGAGTTTTCTGTTTCCCAACTTTCTGTTATATCAGTGAATATGCACATTTATTAAGAACAAAATGTATGACCATATAATCTAGTATTTTGTCTTTATTAATTCTGTATGACCATATAATCTAGTATTTTGTCTTTATTAATTCTATCTATATAATATTAGATAATACAGTTGTGGTCAGAATTATTGGCACCCCTGGTAAATATGATCAAAGATGGCTGTAAAAAATTAATTTGCATTGTTTATCCTTTTGATCTTTCATTAAAAAAATGTGCAAAAATGCAACCTTTCATTAAAGAAAAAGAATTGAAAGTGGGGGTTAAATCACATTATGAAATAAATGTTTTTGAATGTTAAATGTTCACCCCTATAATTTCACACCAGTGTGACTAGGAACATGAAATTGTCTTGTTATGACTTCTTGTATCACAGGAGTATAAATATGAGGAAACACAAATGCCAAATTCCTTTAATCATCCATCACAATGAGTACAACCAAAGAATATAGTTCTGGTGTGCAGCAAAAGATTGTTGAGCATCACAAAATAGAAAGTGGCTGAAAGACAATAGCTAAAGCATTGAGAATTCCCATTTCCACCATCAGGGCAATAATTAAGAAGTTCCAATCAACTAAAGATGTTACAAATCTGCCTGGAATAGGAGGTGTGTCTATATTGTCTTAATGCACAGCAAGGAGGAAACTTTGAGTGGCTAAAGACTCTCCAAGGATCATAGATGGAGAATTGCAGAGATTTGTTGAGTCTTGGAAAGAAAGCCTAAGAAAAATCCTCCTTGCTCATTCAAAAACAAACTCCAGCATATTCAGATGTCAGACACAACTGGAACTTCAAAGGGGACTGGATTCTATGGTCAGATGAAACAAAAGAAAAAGAGCTTTGATTGAATGAGTTTGGTGTAAAAAGGGATAAAAAAAGTACCCCATGCCCACGGTTAAATATACTGCTGGATCTTTAATGTTGTGGGCCTATTTTTTTGCTGGAGGTCCTGGACATCTTATTTAGATATATGGTATCATTCTAGCAAATACCAACAGATTTTATGGAGGAATGGTCTCTGATCTCTTGTCAGGTGTTCTCCAAACTCATCAGGCATTAAAGGAGAAAACTCTGAGCTGTTATCTTGGCAAACGGAGGTTGCAAAAAATATTTAATAAAACGGTGCCAATAATTATGGCCATATTTCATAATGTGATTTACCCCCCACTCTCAATTATTTTACTTCAATGAAAGGTTGGAATTTTGCTAATTCTTTGAATGAAAGATAAAAATGATAAAGAATGCAGATTTATTTTTACAGCCATCTTTGATCATATTTACCAGGGGTGCCAATAATTCTTACCACAACTGTAGTTAACAATGCATTATTAAAAAGACCTAAAGTTGCATCAGGTTACACATCAACCCTGTTAACATCATACGTATATTAATACTATAATCATACATTGAAAAACCAACAAAAAATGTAACCATTGTTATTTCAAGACGTAAACTCTCCCAGCACATCTTTTTTTCCCCTTCTGAGAAAGAAATACACTTTTGAATCATTTAAAAAGGCTACATTTTGGAAATAATATATAAAATAATAGTATTGCAAGAATATATGGTAATATGTCACATTAGTTGCATTGATATTAACATATACAACTTTTGATTTTAATAATGTATTAGTATGTTAAATGTTACAATTAACATTAACTAAGATTAATAAATGCTTTAGAAGTGTTTTCATTATTAGTCCTTGTTAAAGGCACGCTATGTAATTTTTCGCCACTAGAGGTCGTTTATTCATAACAAAGGCGTAGCTTGATGACGCCGTGATTTTGCAGAATCATGGGAGGTGTTGTCTTCACCTTTACTCGGACAGAAATCATATTCATGGATGACCGGTAATGTATTAAAGATTTATTAACGTTACGAAAGCCGTTGGAGTGAAATGAGGCCGCTGGAGTGATTGCTAATGAGAGACAAGCACAACAGCTCGAGAGCAGTGGAGCTTTTATTATGTATTATTCACACTGCAGCGAACTAGATCAATCGGCAAGGTAAAAATGGTACTCGCGGTAAATCAAGAAAATGAGATTTAAACAAAAAACTATGTTGAGATGTATAACAATGATTAGTTTTATGTCGATGAATGTATCCAAACAGTTGCTCACCTGTCTAATAAAACACATAATATAGTAAAGCGTCTTTGGTGTTTCCATGGTTTCTACAAAATAAAAACAGAAATCGAAGGTAATGCGGGTATGATGTCATTGATAGGCGACGCTCGGACACGTTCCGTGTCCTGGTTAAAGCGCTTATTTCTCTGGATTTAAACATTCTTAGAAACATTTGGAATAAGTTAAGTACACAAGTCAACAAAATAAATAACATTGTTCTAGTGGTTTTGGATATTTTTGATCTAAAAATCTTACATAGTGTGCCTTTTGTACTACTATTGTAGTTAACAAATGTTGTACCATGGTCTGGGTGAATACTCGATTCTGATTGGCTGCAGGGTGTCCATTTAAAAAGTGATAGAGGACACCTAGTAAAGGAGTTCTGGTGAAACTGACTGTTTACCGTTCAAAATTAATATTAATTTTGGAGTGTTTTTGATCCACTTTATGTACACTTAAGTGGCCTTTTATTTCATTAATAGTATCTCAGGGCTGCCAACTTTTGAGTTTAGCTTGGAGTGAGAATTATTGAAAGGGGGGATTGGGGGATTAGATCTTGCATCACAAACAATAAGTGTAGGCTATTGTGATTGTCAAAACATTTGGTAGCCTAACTAAACATAATTGTATGAAGTTTAGTGACAGCATGGTGCAATATTTGGCATAGTCTACTGCTTTTATTATTGCTTGATACATATTTTACAATTTCAATTTAATTATTGTGGTTTTATTCCGATCTTGATTCAATTTGGATACATATTAGGTACAGTAGATACATGTTAATTTTTTTTAGAAAGAAAATCTCACCTAATGCTGTAAGCATGGACTACAGAGAGCCATGTCAGCTGGTATAATTAAAGGTTAAAAATAACAACTCAAATTAAATATAGGCCTAATGTGTTTTTTATTACAGCAACAACTTTATAATATTTTAATGATACAAGTAAAAAATATGATAAATATGTAATATAGTGCACATATTTAGCAAAATACTAATTTATACTAATACTAAATATATTATAAAAAAAAAAAAATTCTAGCCAACTTGCATGCTATGGTCATTAAATGGCTTTCCTGAGGTAAATGTAACATTATGAGACATGTAGTCTACTCCAACTATTTTATTGACCCCTTTTCACGATTGAAAAACACTGATTGGATCGATATTATGCATGAGGCATATACATTTCGGTAAGTTGTACTGTATCTTTCAACATTCCTATTGATCATTCGTGTTTATTAACTATTAACTGGGCTAGTAAAGAGCTGATCGGTTCACGTGCCGTTTGAACTGAGGCGCTACAGCGATCCGTCACATTTAAAAGCGCCAAAAAGGCATTTATTGTTTGAATTTTGTAATAAAATTGACCGAATCTGAGAGCTGAGAATTTGTTTCATATCAAAAGTAACCTGCTCTGTCTTGTCTGTCTGTGTCCTCTTTGGTTCGCAATTTATCTCTGCGTGAGAAAATGGGTGTGTGGCGTGAGAGCGTGTGAAAAGGGCCAATTGCGTGAGTCTCACGCTGAATGAGTGAGAGTTGGCAGCTCTGGTATCTGCAAATACAGTTTGCTTTTCTTTTTCTTTTTTACTTTTAAGATTTGAAGTATGCTACATAAGTGCACATTCAATACAATTAAGAGCACTTTTTTTACAGATGTGTTAATCTTGTCAGTAAGGGGTTATCTTCAAATGTCAGCCCTGTCACCATGATTGTGTATAGTGAATAATTAAAAAATTTATAAATGTAAAAATATTAGACCTGAACTGTCAAAATTTCACGTCAAAATGTGTCTGTCAAAGGTTTCACGGCTGCTACCATCTACCCTGTTATCATTCTGAATTACCGTAAAACTTCAAATAGTAGCCCGGGCTTTTATTTTCCCAAACCGTCGAATTGCACCGGCTTGTATTTGAGACAGGCGTCTATATGAGTCAGGCCTTTATAATTTAGTGTTGAGATGTTGGTCATTGAGTGTATGTCTCTAATCTATAAAAATCTCCAAATGCTCCACGTTAAACTGCGGTCTTCCAACCTTTTACTGTCGCGTCGTCAATTGATTTTGATTAATATGCGCGAGGGAGAGAGAGCAAGACAGCGCTCGTGTTGTTTGAAGATGTGAGAGTGCGCGCGCGCGGCCGGGGCGCTCTCTCTCTCTCTCTCTCTCTCTCTCTCTCTCTCTCTCTCTCTCTCTCTCTCTCTCTCTCTCTCTCTCTCTCTCTCTCTGCTCGTAACGCGCCCTGTCAAGCGCAGCAGTCATTCTATTCTACATCACTCATCGATCAAAAAAAGATTTGGAGGGACAAAAAATTGCTTTGGCGGCCGCGAAAAAGCGGACGATCTGACGGTTTTAGAGGATTAAATACAACCCGAAACTAAAAAACAGACCCGGCCTCTATTTGAGACCGGCCTTTATTTACCCAAACCTGCAGCCACACCAGGCGTGTAAAAGAGACAGGCGTCTATTTGGGACTCGGCTATTATTTGAAGTTTTACGGTATGTCCAACATACAGTACATTAAGATTCTTAATAAATCTTTATTAAAAACAAGGTAAATGAATGCACATAATGGATCTGATGGAGTGTTTGATGTGGCACAGATTTCACCCGTTTCTCTCTGTCTCTCAGGATCAGTACCAGTTTTGTTACAGAGCCGGGTTGGAGTATCTCGGGAGCTTCGACCACTATGCAACATAAGATCTTCGTCACGCTGTCAGGGAGACGGATCGGCCATCAGACATCCAGCGATCATTTAATTCTTCTGAGCCATAAATACCTGCTTGTGAAAAGAACTTAAACTCTTCGATTACATGTTGGATGTGCAACGTAAACCTAGAAATACTTAAATGACAATAAAAGACAAATATCCAGGTGGACCAAGAAAAATCACCCCGATCTGATTTCAAAAAGTGAATAATGAATAAATAAATAGTAATAATAATAATAATAATTTCAGACAGGTGAATCTAGACTGCTGAAGCATCGCGCAGAAATAATGGTTGCTTCGAGGATTCATGAACACTAATCATAAAGGAACATTGTGGAGTCAACGAATGCAGAGACGCTGTGAGACGGGGAGCTCGACACACATTGTAAAGAGAGTTGGTTTTGTTCCACAATCAATACGAGGAGATACGTCACAGATGAAGAGAGGAGACTTCATCACCACCATCATCATCATAAAAGAAAACTAAACAAACGGACAGAGCTGAAAGTAATAACTACGACACGCTGATCGGTAGGTTAGATGTCTGGAGAAATGACACAAATAACACAGCTTTTGTTTTAAGTTCTAAGTTTCTTTTTTTTTTCAATGACAAATCAGTTCAAACTGACTGTATTATTTTTTAAACAATGTTTTTTTTTTGTTTTTTTTCTGATGTCCTGATGTTCGCACCTCTGTGCCCTTCTTTATTTCATTGTTTTGCCAGTGGTTTGTGGCATTTTGTTTTGTGAACACACACACACACACACACACACACACACATACACACACACACTGAATCATGGGGTGGGCATAGTATAAAGGTTAGAAGATATCTCAGTTCTTCCAGAGAGAGATATTAAAAGAGATGATGTCTTTATTTATATAACGTTGAAATGTATATTCACAAAACATGACTAAAATGCGAGGAGATATAGATATATAAATATAATAATATATGGAAGTGATGGTGGGTTTCTGTACATCCGTTGGAGGGACGTTTTCCGCTGGAATGCACATCAGACGGATGGACAGACGGACACAGACTACGTTTAACGCATCTTTTCTTGTGCAATAAATCTGTGTTTTACAGCCAGAGGGTTCGATTCTCGTTTAACGAGGACGGGGTGATTGTCGTCATATTCGCAACCTCATAGGTCAAAGGTCATCGTTGTGCATCTGTTAGGCCATAAGACGTCCACGTGTTCATTCTTTTGCATTTAGAGTGCCTTATATTTATGCCTGTTCTTTTTTACGATATTCATTTAACGACGTGTATAGTTTCATTAGTTCATGTATGACTATGAGTATTTATCGATTGATTTCCCACGCGTACGGATTTATATTGTATGAAATTATATATGCAAATACGTAATTCCATCATTACTGTTTAATTTTCTGTGGCCTTAATTAGGCTCAGAGAAGAAGAAAAAAACGACAAGGGTACGAAAAGAAAGAAAAGCGTTCGATAACCGCCAGGCCCGATACTGTTAAATCATTTCTTTTGTATTACTCATTATAAACTTTTGAGTTCCCAAATGGCACAAGCAGAATCCTGGGAAAAATTAATGACTTTGTCTTTTTAAAGGCCAAGCTTTAGCATCAAATGTCCCGTCATCTTTGCAAATTTTCGGCAGTTGAAAATGAACCTAAAAACCTCTTGTTCAAAGAACCAAGTTATTCTGAAAATCCTGCAGAGCTCTAGGCGATAAGCTACAAAGTATTTTAACGTGCAAATTCTGAGACAAGAATATTATTATTTTACACTTGAACCTCACTGGCTTTGTGGATGTGCATTCCAGATGCTTTTCCCCCCAATTCCCCCCTCCCCTTCTTTCTTGTTTCGAATAGATAAAGCGATTTGTTATCAGTCCGAAATCAATGTTTTTGCTTATTTTGTTGTTCATTTCAAATGTTTTCATTGTCTCACTTGGGTCACAATGTTGAGCAACAAGCAGCTGTTGCATCGCCTCATGTAACTGTCAGCGCCACCTAGTGTTCAGCGCTTCAATGTGCAATCTGTTACACATCGGCTTTTCTTTCACTGTACTGGATCTTATTTGAATATGCATGAGTTCAACTGCAGTGGGGGCGAGTAGGAAGAATTGCACTTTGTATCTCTATGCACTGCCCTACTGATTCCGCACCCATTACGGATTTTACTTGAACCCAACTGTACGAATCTCCTTCAAACTTCACTGGGTGTGTATGTAAATAACACAGAAAAGAGACTACCCAAGTAAAAAGAGAAAAAGAAAAAAAAAGATTTAGAAAAAGCTAATCGGTTGCGAAAAGAGCATCTTTAGCAGGTGATTTCGAAGTGTCACTTCTTCCCCCGTTCAGCCGGTTGAAAGACTGAAGCGTCACGAACGAAAACGTGCACGTGGTGTTTCTAAGCTCCCTGTTACTCTCACATCTGGATGCATAGACTGAAATGAATTCAATTCAGTTGTAAAGAAAAAATGGCTTGTTAAAAAAATAATCATAAAATTACCTCTAATTAGTTGTAAATGTAAAATGTTTTTTGATTTGATTTTTTTTTTTTTTTCCTCTGAATGAATGGAGTGCTTTTTATTTTCATACTTAGATGACATTGGTGAAAAGACACATCTGTACGAGAAGCCGTCCTTCTGTACTTTGCTGACACAAGTTCCATTTGTTATAAATGAATTCTATTAAAAAATGTAAGTGTTATGCATATGCGTTTCCTTCCTTCTCTCCTCTGGGCATGGGTGATCAATGGGACTAAATTGTTCAATACTTCAACACTGTTATAGGGTAAAAAATCACAATAGTATTTTTTATTTTATTAGTATTAGGTCACAGTTTTCAGAAAATCCTACAGACACATACCTGATTTTACTGTGCATATCTACATTTGCATTCTGTTGGGTTTTTCAGTTAAAGGGATACTTCAGGATTTAGCATTAAGCTTTGTATTAGTAGAAAACCTGTAGCATTTTCAAATTACCATGATTTCCACCCTCATATCCCCCTGAGACGAGAGATTTTTTGTCTGGAAAAAATCCTCCGATGACGCAAAAATCGTCATTTTGCGTCATCGGAGGATTTTTAGGCCAGAGGCTAAAGACTACAGTCAGTAGAAGGGGCTGTCCCGCATGTTCTCAACCCGCCCATAGAGGGTGGGATCTCACTCACAGAATGTACACATAGTGTCAGACATCTTTTTTGGAAGCTAAGCTAGCAGGCTCTTGTTCTGTGGAGAAAGCTGAGTTACTTAGTAGGAGAAAGCTGAGTAGCTAGTAGGGGTTACCATTCATCCTCTTTATCCCGGACATGTCCGACCGTCGAGATCGTACAAAATGTCCGGGATTCAGCTTTTGCCTTCTGCAGTCGCCATTCATTGTTTACATGCACACCTTTTGTTTCAATCTAACTGAATTCAGTCCGATTGGTGAATCTGAATGTAGTGTTTACATGAACGCTAAACAAGTGATCGGTTGATGTGCGTTTTAACATTGCTAAGAAAATTCCCGCTCCTCCGTGAGAGATACGAGACCGGTGCGTCTCACGGGTGTCTCTCATCGGTAATCACCCCACCAGCCTTCCGCCGTTCTCCCGCGGCTCTAGCCTCGTCCTGCATAGTAAACATGATGAATGACGACTGTAGAACGCAAAAGCCGAATCCAGGACATTTTGTGCGATCTCGAGATCCCGGGCAGACTCTCGGAGACTCACTAGTAGCCTAGACTTGTTGTTAAACTACTGCGCTCTGTTACCGGTAGGCGTGGCCTCCTAGGGTAGCGAAGCAAGTGCATTCTGGGAGTTGTTGTCTTTCATCCACATAAGCCAAAAATACATTTTCTGGCTTTTCTCAGTCTAGAAAGGGTAACTAAACACTAAACCAACTTTTTTTAATTAATGATCTGTAAGACTGGGGCTTTATTAGTGCTGTTCATTGATTCGAGTAACTTTTTTGACATTTGGCTATAAAGTGTTTTAATTCTACAATATATGGTGTAAAAACGTCTGAGTCCTGCCCTCTTCAGGTTGAACGGTGGCTACTGCAGTTGAATTTTCCTATTGAATGTTTGCGGTAGTTCGTGACGGTAGCGGTGAGAGCTGACGTAAAGCAGGTTTCAGATTACCACGCCCTTGGTACGAGCTACCACGTCCATGGTAGTATAAAAACCATATTGTTTGGTCAAAACCACTGCAGCGAGTCAGGAGTTGGAATTGCGAGTATTGAAAACGATCAGGATAGAGTATCCGTTCATCCCTTCTATCTCCGCTGGGCTCCGCCCACTTTTCCAGCATTTTTCAAATATTGCCAGTTACCCTTTAAAATGTCTATTTTAAGCTTATTTGTTGTTTGCATTCATATTCTGCCGTTTGGCAAAAATAAAAAGGATGCCTAAAGGCCCCGAAATACTTTAAGCGAAATCGAAGAACGATGTGACGTCATTTCGAACAAAATCAGATGAAAACGAAGTTGGTTTGGAGCTCGTTTTGGTAGTTCGAAACAGCTTGCCAAAGCGATCTTTCCGGAACAGTTCGCTACGGCTGCTAAACACCTTTGTACTACCATTGGTCCGTGGCGATTAGGTAATAGGTAGTTGTGCTCGGAGGCTCCGCCTTCTTTCACGTAGAAAACTTTAATGGTTAATTTCTCCTGTTCACTCGGTCGCGGTCAGATGTCTCAGTGAAAACATGAAAACATGGGAGAGCTGCTTTATAATAAAAAAATAAAGTTGTATTTCTGATTAAATTAGACACTAACACTGTTTTTCATGTTTAATATGGTAAAGCTGATTGATTTTAAGCAATGTATTGTATAAAGTGCTATGTAAATAAATGTGACGTAACTTTACAAGAAAGCTGAATTGCAGCGCTAATGCAAACATATCCACTTTGATCGGATGATCAGATGCTTCTTATGTTTAATTTAAAAAATGCTTGCAGTTTTCTCAATTTTGTTATTGAGAGGAAAGCGTGCAAGAACGAAAGCACATATTTACACATTCATCTAAACGCCGCTCTCACCTGTGTGTGGGCGGAATCGGATGTTCGCTAATCGCAAACAGTGTATTGCTGGTCACGTATTTCGAATCACGTTTTACCCCAAAGTGAATAACGAAACAGAACTTCTTTGTGATTATATCGGGGCCTTAAGAACATGATTTTTCATATTTCATTCATTGTCATATTTTTAACCTTGGAATGTTGCGCAAGAATATTAGTGCACATTTATCATTTATATTTGTTTTAAGAAGCATATTTTTAACCACCTTTGGAATGGTGCACAATAAACATTTACATTTGTTTTTATGAAGCTGAGCGTAAATGGATTCAGTCTGAAAGAAATCCAATGAATCAAGATGCATGAAGTGAGTGTAATTGCCCCCTATAAGTGTATAGTGCAGTAACTGGAATGAAGGTTAATGATTCCCCACTCCCATGTGCACAAATCTCTGTTCTGTGTTTAAATCACTCTTGCTCTCCTTCAGGTTGTCTAGCAGAAAAGAAAACTGGAGTTACAGTCACATCTACTGTTGCGGAAGCGCTCCAGAGGGTTTAATGTAAGAAGTTTGTATTTCTGTGAGTATGTATTATTCAGTTAAACGCCATTTATAATTTGCTCTGCAAAGTGTCTAAATCGGTAAAGAGGTGGATGAAAGACTAGTCGTGTATTCGTGATTGCTGCAAGTTCACTGCATGTAAACAGCTTTGAAGAGAGGAACGTCATGTTCCTTTCAGGAATCCTTATATTTATCATTTGAAGGTTACTGGGTTTTCTGTAGTTATGCTGTCATGACAACCGGCTGAAAGTCAGATATACAGTAAACTTGAAAGAGACAAGGTAAGTGATTTAATCTTTCTAGTTACAGGGTTTCTGGGGGTATTAAAATGTCTCAATTAGCCCTTGCACAAATGAATGCCTTTAAAAAGTCTTAAATCAGAGCAGAAAGTCTTCAA
This sequence comes from Tiaroga cobitis, assembly GCA_030578255.1. Lineage (NCBI taxonomy): Eukaryota > Metazoa > Chordata > Actinopteri > Cypriniformes > Leuciscidae > Tiaroga > Tiaroga cobitis. The sequence goes on from CM060597.1 coordinate 52,773,459, forward strand.
ATCATAAAGTTATGGCATTAAATGTTGCATGCATTGCAAAAAAAATGAATATCTTCTTCATTAATTTTGTTCTGCTTTCCAATTTCTTGCTTTACAAATATCTCAAAATTCTTAAATCAAAATACATTTACTTGAGATGCAAATGTAAGATAAAATTTTAAACAAAATTAAGTTTATGCTTAAACATGAACAAATATCTGTCAGTTAGTTGATTTTAAAAGCAATAAGTTGATTTTTCTGAGGTTTAGGCTTTGTTGTTTTAATCATATTTAATTTGGATCAGTTTCACAGAAAACAAGACTTCATATTTTATGTCATTTTACATTTCAAGTAAATGTATCATTAATTAAGCATGTTTTTTTTATTACATCTAAAGAACATATTGACATTCAATTCCTATTCAATTTCTTTAGTTAGTCTTAAATTTAACTTCAATAAACCTGCAGAAACCCTGAGTTATGTCTTGTTTTAAAGTTTAGTATTGTCTGTATAAATGTTTAATTACAAATATATTTAAATTCGTGCTATACAAGTTTCAGTAGAAATGACATTAAAGTTTATTTTAGTTTACCATGCTTGTCAGTACATTTGCATTACACTTTAACCATATTTCAATCTAACCAACAATTAGGAAATTATAAAGATGTAGGCCTACTTAAGTGGGTCCAAAAAATAACTCTTATTTTAAAAGCAATTGGTTGAACTTAAATGTATAATATAATTAATTTACATTTAACAGTAAGTAAAGTTCCCTTTCAAGGGAACTCGAGCTGCGTTTGAGACGCGGTGGGAACGCTCTGCGTGATTGCGTCATGAAGCACGTGTAAAATCAGTCCAATGGAAGTCCGATACGTCATAGGTGACGTCATAGACCAGGAAACTATAAAGCACCCTTGCAAACAGACCGCGCCAGCTTCTGTTGTCTTCAGCAAGAGCTCTCTGTGATTCTGTCCTTGTCTATTTATTGTTGTCTGTCCGATCATATTGCTATATATATATATATCATGATGGCGAGCAAGCAAGATTACAAACGTTGTGTTGTTCCCTGCCCTCGTTTCATTACGGGTGGGGACACACATCAGATGTGTGTTGCTTGTTTGGGAGTAGAGCATGCCCAGTCAGTCCTCGAGGGGGCTGATTGTGAGCATTGCATGAGTTTGTCGATGAAAACTCTCCGCTCCCGCCGGGCATTCTTTGAGGAGGATGGTTCGGTTCGTGTTCCCCGTGGTGCGGGTCCCGCTGCTGCTGAGGCACAGCGGCGGCGTGCATCGTGGGGTTCACAGATGGATTTAGTAGCGGGGTTTGAGACGGGCTCTGGGGTTCCCGAGTGGCGTTCGCAGTCCAGGCCTGCTGGGGGCAGACAGGATCTGAGGACTGTCATGTCTAAAAGAACCTGGACTAAGAAGAAGTCCTGACGCCAAGTGTGCCAGGCTTCTGAGGGTGGTCCCCTCCAGGGAGGAACGATTCCGAGGAACCGTTTCTCTTTGGCGCCCTCCGGGGGGCGGTTCTCCGAGGAGAGTCGCAGCGTTGCCACATCGGTTGTTCCCTGCCGGTTCGCCGTTTCAGGGCACCAAGGTGTCAGCGTCCCCATGCAATCCTCTGAGGAGGATTGTAGAACGGTCAGTTCGGTTGTTCCCTGCCGGTTCGCCGCTTCAGGGCGCCGAAATGATTGTTCAATCAAATCCAGAGGCCAGTCTCGAGAGACTGGTTCCCTTATCAGAATTTCTGGCAGCGTGGAAACTTCTGCCAAATATTTCTTTATGGGTCCTGCATATAATAGAAAAGGGTTACAGAATTCACTTTGGTTCTCGTCCGCCCAGATTTCAAGGGGTCCTTCCCACAGTGGTGGACCCACAGCAGGCTCTGGTTATGGAGCAGGAAGTTCTGACACTTCTTCACAAAGGAGCGATAGAGGGGGTGCCTCCTCCCAGCAGAGAGTCAGGGTTTTACAGCCGTTACTTCATTGTTCCGAAAAAGGATGGAGGGTTGCGTCCTATTCTAGATCTGCGCCAGTTAAACAGCAGAGTTCAGAAACTCAAGTTCAGGATGCTCACACTCAAGCAAATTGTATCACAGATTCAGTCCGAGGACTGGTTTGTCACAATAGACCTGAAAGACGCTTACTTTCATGTATCCATCCATCCTCATCACAGGAAGTTCCTGAGGTTCGCTTTCGGGGGCGAAGCTTACCAGTATCGGGTTCTACCGTTTGGCCTAGGTTTATCACCCCGCACCTTTACAAAATGCGTGGATGCAGCTCTGGCTCCTTTGAGACTCTGAGGCATTCGCGTATTAAATTATATCGACGATTGGTTGATTTTAGCTCAGTCAGAGCAGTTGGCAGTTCGGCATCGAGATGTCGTTCTGTCTCACATAAAGGAGTTGGGGTTGCGGCTCAACATCAAGAAGAGTGTTCTCCTCCCTGCTCAGAGGACCACTTTTTTAGGTGTAATTTGGGATTCGACCACAATGCAGGCACGTCTATCTCCTGCTCGGATTTCTGCGATTCTCACAGCCGTAAAAAATGTAAAACTAGGCCAGTCACTCACTGTGAAACAGTTTCAGAGACTGTTGGGGCTCATGGCAGCAGCGTCCAACGTGATTACTTTTGGCCTGCTGTACATGAGACCCCTGCAGTGGTGGCTCAGAACCAAGGGGTTTTCTCCGAGGGGAAATCCGTTCCGCAAGATCAAGGTCACGCGGCTATGCCTTCGTGCCTTGGTCATGTGGAAGAAACCTTGGTTCCTCGCCCAGGGCCCAGTGCTGGGGGCTTCTTGTCGACGCGTCACGCTTTCGACGGATGCTTCCCTCACGGGATGGGGGGCGGTCATGAGTGGCCGCTCGGCGCAAGGTCTTTGGCAGGACCATCATCTGTCATGGCACATAAATCGCTTGGAGATGATGGCGGTATTTCGAGCTCTCAAATATTTCCTGCCAGACCTGAGAGGCCATCATGTGTTGGTCCGTACGGACAACACGTCGGTGGTGTCTTATATCAACCATCAGGGGGGTTTGAGGTCACGTCACCTTTGCAAGCAGGCCCATCAGATCCTCCTATGGGCCCAGGGAAAGTTGCTATCTCTCAGAGCAGTTTACATTCCGGGGCGTCAGAATGTGGGAGCAGATATACTGTCAAGGCAGGGGCTGAGGCCCGGGGAGTGGAGACTTCACCCCGAGGTGGTGGAGCTCCTTTGGGAGAAATTTGGTCGTGCTCAGATAGATCTTTTCGCATCCTCAAATACAACCCATTGTCCCATGTGGTTCTCTCTCACACAGCCAGCTCCTCTCGGACTGGATGCGATGGTGCAGGTTTGGCCGAGGCTTTACCTGTATGCTTTCCCCCTGATATCGTTGCTCCCGGGGGTTCTGGAGAGGGTTCGCCGGGAAGGGGCCCGTCTGTTACTAATAGCCCCTTACTGGCCGACTCGAGTTTGGTTCTCGGACTTGGTGTCTCTTCTGAGCGGCTCTCCTATGGAGATTCCAATCAGGAGGGACCTGCTGTCCCAGGTAGAGGGCACGATATTTCACCCTCGACCGGAGTTGTGGAAACTGTGGGCCTGGCCTCTGAGGGGGCCAGGCTCATAGAATCCGGTCTCTCGACTGAGGTCGTTGAGACCATTCTCCATTCCAGAGCCCCTTCCACGAGAAAACTGTATGCGCTGAAATGGAAATTATTCTCCACCTGGTGTGGTGAGCGACAGTTAGATCCTGTTAACTGCCCTGTTGGTTCAGTTCTCGATTTTCTGCAAGACCGTTTCTCTGCTGGATTATCTCCTTCCACCTTAAAAGTTTATGTGGCGGCTATATCGGCCTACCATACCCCTCTGGGGGGGTACTTCTATTGGGAGAGATCCTCTGATTACTCGTTTTCTTCATGGTACATTGAGGTTGAGACCTGCACTGCACTCCAGAGCACCGGCTTGGGATTTAGCCATTGTACTTGAGAGTCTGGCTCTGGCTCCGTTCGAGCCCAATGAAGAGGTTTCAGAAAAATTCCTCACTTTGAAAGCTTTATTTCTCCTTGCTATTTCATCTATCAAGAGAATTGGAGATTTACACGCCCTGTCGGTTGCTCCGTCATGTTTGGAATTTGCACCTGGTATGGTGAAAGCATTTCTATACCCTAGACCGGGTTATATTCCTAAGGTCCCATTCAATGTTGGGGGCCCAATAGTGCTGCAGGCCTTTTATCCTCCACCTTTTAATACCCCAGATCAGGAACAATTGAACCTGTTATGTCCAGTTCGGGCATTGGATGCCTACGTTCACAGAGCTGCCCTGTGGTGTAAGTCAGAGCAATTATTTGTATGTTTTGGGTCACTCAGAAGAGGGTGCCCTGCATCTAAACAGGTTATGAGCAAGTGGATAGTCGAGGCTATTTCACTAGCTTATGATGCCGCCGGTCAGCCTTCACCTATGGCTGTACGGGCCCATTCTACTAGGAGTATGGCGGCCTCTACGGCCTTAATTTCGGGGGTTTCCCTTCCTGATATTTGTAATGCGGCAGGATGGTCCTCTCCGCATACATTTGTCAGGTTTTATGACCTTGACCTCTCCACTCCAGGGGCTAGGTTGCTTGCTTCTTAGTGTGCGCAAGGACTTCACACAGAACGGGCATTTGTCACTATGGCGTAGTGGGTATGGGGTTCCCACCGCGTCTCAAACGCAGCTCGAGTTCCCTTGAAAGGGAACGTCTCAGGTTATGTATGTAACCCTGGTTCCCTGATAGGGAACGAGACGCTGCGTTTGCCTGCCATACTTCCTGCACACCCTGATCGACTTGCTTCAGACTTTTCAGAAGCTGGCGCGGTCTGTTTGCAAGGGTGTTTTATAGTTTCCTGGTCTATGACGTCACCTATGACGTATCGGACTTCCATTGGACTGATTTTACACGTGCTTCATGACGCAATCACGCAGAGCGTTCCCACCGCGTCTCAAACGCAGCGTCTCGTTCCCTATCAGGGAACCAGGGTTACATACGTAACCTGAGACGTTTTACATTCAGTAATTCACAGTTCACAGTCTTTGTAATATGTTTTAGCAATACATTTCTAACATTTATAATGGGTTTAGAATTTTTTTTTAGAAGTGCCTTTACAGGGACTTTAATTTAAAACGCAGTGCAGCTGCACAGTGAAACCCAGCAGGGTGTCTATCTCGCTCATTGGCTGTGCTGTGGCAACTGCACATCCAATGGCTGAGCGCCTCTGAACACGCGACCAATCGACTGACTTGGCGCCAAATACGTCAGAGCGCGCCTAAATGGGCGTGGCCTAAGCCTATGAATATCGATAATTTCGGCCAAAATACTAGGTTTAAATCGACTGAAGCAACATATCCCGGCAAATTGCAGTAGCGCAGTAGGCTACGCAATACTCGTTCCCTACTCTCAGGGAACCGAGGTTACGTTAGTAACCGAGTTCGTTCCCCTTCGAGAATGGGCACTTTGTATTGCGTAGCTAATACGCAGTGGGTACGCAATGTAAAACGCCGCACATAAGCAATTGGCTGAATAAATGGAGCCTAGGGAAACACCCCGAGGCTCAACAAACAAGCCACAATCAGTCTCCCAGTATAATGACACTTACCGGACAAAGTCGGATTCATGAATAAAACTGGGGCTCATAACCGTCCTAGGTCTACTTGTGCTTCTGGACAGTAACATGCTAGACAGATAAAACCAGACACCGTCGGGTTAATATCATACTGAAAGGACCTTGGCCTGCAGGCAATGAACCTCTAGATTGTTAAATCTGACAAATGTGGACGGCGAGGACCAACCGGCCGCCGCACAAATGTCTTGAATTGGTATACCACTGACCACGCCCACGATGAGCCCATGCCTCTCGTGGAATGGGCTTTAGCGCCTATAGGACAAACCACAGATTGAGATCAACCAATTGCAGCGGTTCGAACGGGGGACCTTTCAGGGCCCCAAGGACCGTGAAAAGGTCCCACGCCGGAATGGTGGGGGGCCTGGGGGGTTTTAACCTCCTGGCTCCTTTTAGAAAACAAACGATAAGGTCGTTTCTCCCCAGCAACTCTCCGGCCACAGGAGCATGGTGAGCTGCCATGGGCGTGGATGGGGAGCGACCCGCATCCAAAAGCTCTTGTAGGAAGGAGAGCACCACTGACACTTTGCATGAGTGGGGCTCTAAGTTTCTGGCTGGACACCAGCCAGCGAATACTGACCACTTCAAAGCATAGAGCTGTCTACTAGACGGTGCTCTAGCCTCAGCGATTGTATTTATGACCTTTTCTGGGAGGTCCCTGGATACCCGTTCAGGTGCCATACATGGAGGGCCCATAACTCGGGGCGAAGGTGCCAGATAGTCCCGTTCGCCTGTGTGAGGAGGTCCCTCCTCATTGGCACTGGTCAGGGAACAGTGTCCGTCATCTGAGCCAGCTCTGGAAACCACGCTTGGGTTTTCCAGAGGGGGGCTACTAGGAGGACTGAGCATCCGCTTTCTCTGATCCGTCTGATGACTTGAGAGACCATAGAGACTGGTGGGAACGCATACAGTGGTAGACTGGGCTATGGGTGGGCCTTGTTCTTCGAAAAGAATGTTGCGCAGTGAGCGATGTTCCTGGAGGCAAAGAGGTCGACCTCTGCCCTGCCGAGCACACTCCATATCAGACGAACCGTCTGTGTGTTGAGAGACCACTCGCCTGGGGGAGTGTTGTCTCGTGACTGCATGTCTGCACCCACATTTTGGACTCCTGGGACATGCGCAGCTCTCAGGGAGCGCAGGTTGGCATGCGACCAAAGGAGAAGCTTTCTGGCCATGACATACAGGCTACCCGATCTGAGGTCGCCCTGGCGATTTATATAGGATAACACCGACATGTTGTCCGTGCGGACCGAGACATGGTGTCCCCTGAGGTCTGGCAGAAATGCATTCAGGGCTAACCAAACAGTTGATATGTAAGCTCTTCTCCAGGCTCGACCAGAGGCCAGAGACAGGCTTGCCCTAGTGCAGCGCTCCCCAACCTTGGTTGGAGGCGTCTGTGAAAATCACTTTTCTCTTGGAAGCCACACTCATAATTACACCCGACAGCTAGGAGGGCTTTGGCGGCTCAGGGTCCAACGCAATGCGGGTTCGGGGGCCCTGGTGCCGGGGCAGTAGGTAGCGCTTAGCTGACCTTGAACGACTTCGGGTGTCAGCCGCAGGGCGGGGCTGGGAGACCCGAAGCGCTGGTTTCGCTGGCTGAGGAGGCGGCGTGCTCTTGTGGCGGCTCGAAGCAGAGCTGAAGCGTTTTGGTAGGAAGTGTCTCATGGCCTGAGAAGACTTATGTGCCTCAGTGAACCTCTCAGAGAATCCTTTCACCACCGGGCCGAAGAGACTGGAGCTGGAGATAGGTGAATTGAGGAGTGCAGTTCTGTTCGCTTCCTTAATGTCAGTGAGGTTCAGCCATAGGTGGCGCTCGAGCACAACAAGGTTAGCCATGCCTCTACCGATGGCCTTGGCGGAAGCCTTTGTAGCGCATAGCGCTAGATCTGTGCCGCTGCGCAGGTCACGGAATGTCTCAGGGTTTGGGTCAGACTCGTCCATTGACTGGAGAAGTTGCCTGATGAGGATGCGCAGCATTTCAGCGTCCGAATTAGTCCTCGCGGCATTAGCTGTAGCGCTAGCACAGGACTGTGAGAGGGCGGGGTCAACCTAGCCCGACCACTCTTCCTCAGACGCAGCAATGGAAAGGCTGTCGTGTTCGTCATCCGATCCGCCGAAAGAGACGAGACCCGTCGCATGAGGGGAGGGGCACTGGTCTGCCTGAGTGAACAGGACCAGAGATGACTGTGATGGAGAAAGCGAAGCACGCGTGGACGTGGCCAGCGTGGGCTCGCTTTAGCTCCATATGCTCGGGATGCCGTTGGCTGTGGCGCTTCTTTTTCCGCGGCCAAAGTAGCGCCGGGAAAGGAAGACAAGAAGGAGCGGTGTCGCTATCTTGGAAAAGAGCTAACCGCATCCGCAGCGTCAAGATGGGCAGGCTCTCGCAGTGAGAACAGCCCATGGCAGAGAGTGTAGCTTCAGCGTGGGCAGGTCCCAGGCACCTGGCGCATCATCTCTGTGTGTCCATCATCCTCGTGTAGACGAGCTCTGCACGAGGTGCAAGATGAACGAGGCATTTGAAACAATGCCTCGTTAGAAATTTGCTCTTTCACAAAGCTGAGTGTCGCAGCACGAGCACAACAGCAGCAGTAAAAGGATATATTGTAGCGTTGTCTCGCCGGATGGCCTCAGGAGAGCAATAACAGAAGAAGGAGCGGCTTCCGGTGAGTAGAAGGCGCTGTCCGCTGTTTCAATGCTTGCTCTGGCTGATTCTGGCTTGTTTCAACGGCGAAAGCTTCGGTGAGGACTCAGAGACGTGCAGTGTCGCTGAAGTTGAGTAAATCTGGTATTTTGGCCCAAATGAGGGATATTTATAGGCTTAGGCCACGCCCATTTAGGCGTGCTCTGACGTATTCTGCGCCAAGTCAGTCGATTGGTTGCGCCTTCAGAGGCGCTCGGACATTGGATGTGCGGTTGCCGCAGCACAGCCCATGAGCGAGCTAGACGCTCTGCTGGGTTTCACTGTGCAGCTCCACTGCATTTTAAATTAAAGCTTCAATATTTCGAGGAAAAGGGAGTTCCCCACTGCGTATTAGCTACGCAATACGAAGTGACCGTTCTCGAAAGGGAACTATAAGCACCACGGCACAAAGCTTCATATGCTCATCGTCTCCTAATCAGGACCCGAATTACATAAATATTAAATCTGTTCTTTTTAAAACAAAGAAAAGAAGCGATGCCAGCATGATGGTGTAGAGATTCTGGAGTCTCCCAGGTGGGCATCTTCAACATCACAGTTGGAAAGTCCCCCCCCCCCCCCAAACACACACACACACACAAGCACCCCCCCCCCCCCCCCCCCCCCCCCCCCATACACCCCAAGGGGTGTCCAGTTACAAGCAATTTTACGACCCATTGGAATGTCCCAAAGAAAATGATTCTTGCTAAGGAGAAAGATGTTCTCTTTTTAAAGACATTTAACCAGATATATTCGATGTGTTTTTATGTGTCTGTTTGTCCATGTCACATTGGAATAACTATGATTTTATCGTAGCATGAAGTAAAGTATAAATGCCTTCATTATGCATTTTAAAAATAACTGGTGACTCCCATAACTGTTACATAGCGTTCTTGATACCTCCAGAATGCGTTTGGGCTGAACAACAAGAATATGTAACGAAATATAAAGTAAAGTGTATTTTTATTATCTTTTACCATCCTTGAAGATCGAAAGATCTGTAGGGTCTGGATCCGTCAGACACACACTAATTATTCATTATATACAAAGGTTTATGAAACAAACACCAGGGCTGAAACAGTGTCATGTTACAGTGCTGATAAGGAGGTTTTTACGACCACATTCCTTTGGCCACATGCCTAAGAGAGAGACAATGGGAAGACAGAAACCTTCTTTAAAACAGACTTTTCTGCATTAATCATAGACTAACGGATCTATAAATGAACATGCTTCATAACATTGGGTAAATGATTTACTGTCTTGTGTACTATTATGTATATATATTATGGTATGTACCTGGGTATACAACCAACTAACGGTCAATGTAACCTCACCTGTATCATGCCTCCTACCTAATTAATCCTCATTTAATGACAACACACTTTGATGTACATCACCTTCTTCTAGAATGCAGTGTGGATGTGTTATATCTATCTGAGCATTAATGAAGGTATAATCACGCTTGGGACAAAGACTCGTAAATTATTTGAAAGCAACCTTCCCCTCTCGGACATGTCACCTTACTCATTGGTCCATTCAAACCTTAGGGGTTGGTTCTTTTCTAAGGCTATATCAGAGGCAGGCAACAGTGACCGCCCGCTCTTGGTAGTTTTCATCCTTGCAAACACTGTCTCTGTGATACAGGGGAACCCCCTCCCCCCTCCATGGGGGCCCAGAGGCCTCCCAGCAGACCTGGATCCCAACCAGATCCGGCCTCATGGAAGAGAGAGGACACTCTCTCACAAAGAACCAAGGACAATCTCCGGAGTTTGTAACAAGGGCTCTAACCCACCATGCAAGTTCATCATATCTTCTTCATCTAACAAAGAAGAAAATGATTGAGACTTCAACATCTGACACTCGCAGAATCATCAACAACTTCAGTTTTAAACAACTTTGATAATAGTGTACGCTACCCAGGCATGCAAGTATACTTTTGATTTGATGCTTTGAAAATGAAATGCTGATGTTCTTCTCATATAGTTACATGGAACTTCTCAATAGTTCCGTTTTCGTACCACTCACCTATTTATGTATTCATGTGTGTATGCTGTTTTGTTTATTTATATTCATAAAAATATCTATATTTAGTTAATAAAACTTGTACATAATATGTATTTGGTTCTGTTTTGTTTGCAATACAAAGTCACTTTCACGATCGCGGTTTTTGCTACTTGCTCAAAGTGCTGTACATGCTAAGAAATAATTCCTCTTCTGTGGCCATGGAAGATTACTACGGAGCCCCTAAAGGGACCTTGGCAAAAATAAAAAAATAAAAGACTATGGAGTGCGCACGCGAAACTTAACGCGTGCGCATGCGATAGTTTCTCGTGAGCACGCGATAGTATCTCGTGCGCACGAGAAACTTGCTCAAAGTGCTGTACATGCTAAGAAATAATTATTCTTCTTTGGCCATGGAAGATTAACGGAGCCCCTAAAGGGACCTTGGCAAAAATAAAAAAATAAAGACTATGGCGTGCGCACGCGAAACTTAACGCGTGCGCATGCGATAGTTTCTCGTGAGCACGCGATAGTATCTCGCACACCGGAATTTGTAATGCGTGCGCACGCGATATTTTCTCGTGCGCACGCGATATTTTCTCGTGCGCACGAGAAAATATCGCGTGCGCACGCATTACAAATTCCGGTGTGCGTTATCATAGGCGTCATTTACGGGGGGGGGACGGGTGGGACATGTCCCCATCACTTTTTGCCAGGGTCGATATTGTCCCCACCACTTTTGAAACCTCTCACGGCACGGATGTACATATACAAATAAAACAGTATAAACGAGTATAAACAAGGCTTAACTCCGTGTCAGCGCGCGCTCTGATTGGTAAAGGGGCACAGACCTCTTCCGAATCATCTCCAGCAGTAGCAGCCCCGATCGCACCACTAACTCCGCCTCCGTTTCCCTCGTAAGCTGATATTAGTATTTAAACATTCTCTATGATAAATGTTTGTGAAAAAATATTTTAATAACATGGCGGTTTTGGTGGTTATAGAGTTCTAATGACGGTATTGTATAACCGTCACACATAGTTCCACGGCGGCATCCATCTTTGTAAATGTAAAAAATCTGCTTCACCGTCGCTGTGGTGTCGTCATCGTGTAAAGCCCGCCCCAACGTTTCTGATTGGTGCGCGATTTTGACGGATTGGAAATGGACTTCAATGAGATCTTTGCCAGACAAACTTTCAGAGCAAATCTAAATTTGCCAGAAGTTGTCTGTTTTTCCCAGGCTAGGTAAAATGTGCCCTACGCAGTTTCTGGGCCCACCAATAATATTCTCACATAGACATAAAAACTCACACACATTCAGAGTTTTTTTGTTAGACCTACATGTTCTTTACACAGGTACACTAGAGTTGAGTGTTTAAGCATACATATCATTAAGGAAGTTTCCTCTATTATACTAATTTACACATACAACACGCGCGCGCACACACACGCGCGCACACGCACACACACACACTCACTCTCTCTCTCTCTCTCTCTCACACACACACACACACACTGTACACACACACGCACCTCAAAAAGAAAATAAAGTCAAAAAGAAAGTGGATTTAAGTTAGGGTCAGTCACAGAGAGAGGAATTGTTTTGGATTGTTCTTATGGATTGTTTCAATAAACCTATTTTTAAGCATATTGCATAATGTGGGCTATTTTTGCTCTTTTTGTTTAATTGTTACGACTTATGTGTTACATACCCCTGTGGGATAGATTGTAACACAGGCACACCATGTATTTTACATCAACTCATAATGACTGTGATATTTTCGCAGAGGTTTGAATTGGTGGTTTTTGTAGTAATCAAACGTGTATGCTTTTTACGTTTGAGCACACATTTAAAAATTACAAAGTGTTACAACCATACCTTAATTGTTTCCCATATATCAAGTAATAAGTAGGCCTGCTATTTTTTGTTTTTTAGGGTAGCCTATACTTGTGTGTGCTTTCTGTTGATGTTAAATTGGCTCCATCACACTCATGAAGCTGAAGTCAGTTTAGATTAAAGAGTCATGTGACGTTGTGCAGCGTTCGGTAATAATTCCGTGAATCTCTTTCCACCTGAGCGCTGCAGCCCCGGATAAAGCCTTGCCGTTCGCTTTGACCTCCGGGCACCGGGTGTCGATTATTCCAGGCTGGCAACAGCAAAGACTTCATCAGCCTAATCAAAATAAATCACCAGAGCAGCAGAAAGTGAGCGGCGTTAAGCTCTTTGCCGTTTCCCCGGAGACCCGCAGCCTCTTAACGGCAGGAAAATCCATTATAACGGGAGCAGATGTGGCAAGTCAGCGTTCCAGCGCGAGTCTGGCCGGAGAATCCACGATACGCAGCTCGACCGCAGTCGAGGACGCGATGACCCACGTTTCGGCTGTGACCAAACAGCTGTAATGAGAAAAGTTGGTTTCTCTAGAATTGTGTGTGGAAAATCGAGTGGGAACTTCACAGTTCCTGTTCCCAACAGCAAGAGAATCTGCCTTTAATTCAAATAAGATGTCAAGTGCTGATCTTTTTTATTTCCTGTGACAGTCAGAGGCGGTTTGGAGTTTTGGATAATTTCAGCTGATAGCCGGCCCTGCTGGAACCCTATCAGGGTTTTTCTGGAAGCCTGGACGGAATATTAATTAGAACTGCTGCGATGCGATATACCGTAGTCTGGTTGCAGAAGCGCTCACGGATTGTGTGTTTGAAGAGCAGCGCGTGTTTGATCATGTGACACTGAATGTTAATTTGACTCATAGCCTACTGCATATATTCAAAATCAAATTCGCAACCTAGAGTAATCTGATGTATTTCCCCAGCTAACAAAAGTATTCTAAGTTATTTTATAACTTTTACATGAAGTTATGAAAACCAGCCTCATTTCTGAAAGTTTTCTGAACGTTAAAAGCATCCGTTTTTTTTAAATGTTTTTTAATGTTCTTAATTATTTGAGGTTAAAGAAACATGATCATTCCATTTTATCATTTTAATGTTACTTTTCAATGCTCAGTAAACATTCATAACCTACCCATCTGGGGCTTTTTTTATCGGAATGGTACGAAACTTGGTAAACGTTTTTGCACTTGTTGCATCCCCTCCCGGGTACAATGTTTGAACCATTATGTGCACATGCTCCTCCAGAATTGTTGGCAGTGACGTGGCCATCAAGCACAATATAGATTGCCATGATATTGCAGTCCAAACAATCACTGCTCCACCCTGTGCTTCTCTCACTAGGCAGCAACAGTCTGGCTGTTAAGCCTCTTTGGGGCTTAGTGGATTTGGGAAAGAGAGTCTAGGAGGACTCATCAGAGAACAATCATGTTTTACATTGTCCACAGTCCAAGATTTGCACTATTGGCATCATTAAAATCGACATTTGGCATTGGCACGAGTGACCACTGTTTGGCAATCTAGCAGCCGACCATGAATAGGCTATTGACCATGTGGAGCCCCCAACAAACGATATTTCATTAAACAAAGTTCGGGAGGAGCATGTTCAAATAATCAATCCAATCAACTTGTCATCAACAATCATCATGTCACTCAGTCGACTCACCTACATTCCTCGACAGTTTTTCAGTATCCCTCCACCACCCCGACTCCTCACTCTTGGCTTGTTCCTTCCACAGCCAGGAAAACGGGGGGAGTACTCTGGGTTCGAGCCGAATACAGAGCCCGGAGCCCTCTCCTCGGACAGCACGCCAAATTTGCATGCCATTTATTCTATACGACTTCTTTGTAAGTGTGAAACTCATGAAACAGTTTTTGGTGGAAACAGGAGAGTCAAGGTACACATTTAATTGTACATTGATTTGGGCAGCTGCGGTTTTATGTTTTTTTTTGGATACAATCCAGGTTAGTACCTGGACATCCCTTTCAGACAGCTTCCTCTTGCATAAACAGTTACTCCTGTTGGATGTGTTTCGGGTAGTATGCCGACATTAGACTTCCTGTCCTGTTCACAGATGAGCCAGCGAGACGCGCACCAACAATTTGTCCTGTTTTGAACTATGTCTTCCATTATGTTGTGTGGATTGCAATTTGCAATATTTAATGTACCGCTGTGCTTTTGCTCTGCTAATTCAACCTTCACACTCTGCTATTACTGATGGAATGTAAAATCAGTGATGTTCGGCCACCAGGCTGCGCATATAAATGTGTTAAACCTCCAACACTATATTAGACAGTGTTTCAGTTTCATTGTCCAACCCCTGTAACTGATTTAGGCTGTCATAATTTAGATTTTTATTAATCTCACATCGCTTAGTAGCTATGACAAAATTATGACTTAGAAATTGACATAAAAAATTAAATTATAATTATTTTCTAATCTCATAATTATTCGTATGACATAATTGTGGCTTAGTTGTGATAACTATGACTTTTTATTTAATATTTATCAAAGCATTATTTATTTTTTCTCATGTGAACGAAAGCTTCCATATTGCGGGTTCATGTTTGTGTTTACTGAAGACAAGAGGAAGGAAAATAACCCGTTTGATCCATAGCATGAGCGTTTGCTTTTTTGGACAAGCTTTCAGAAGTGTTGGCTTTTTCTACGGGCACAGGTGAACATTCATAAATTCTCCACAGCCCCACCTCGTTACGCGTCTGTCAGTCAGCCGGAGCTGGTACCGGTGCCCGGAGAGCTGTTTTGTGACGCTGTGAAATTGATAGCCTCCCCGGCTCTCAACTCATCCGGGCCTCTGCCGTCTGAAGCGAATTCCATTTTCCTCTCGGAGCGATGATGTCCTTCCTGAGGCAGCGGAGCGGTGAAGAAACGGCGCAGACAGTCGTGTCGCTGTTGTGCGTCTGAAGAACATTCCGGAATGTTCCGCTGTGACACGGTGTGATGCTCGCATTACACTAACGCAGACGAGACGGGGACACACACACGCAGGACGACACAATAAACGCAGGGAACTTGAGAGAGTGAGTGTGTGTGTGTGAGAGAGAGAGAGAGAGAGAGAGAGGGAGAGGGGAATTCACACTAACAAAAATTATAAGGTAGGCGGCTAACCATCATGATTTTTTTTTTTTTTTTTTTTTTTTTTTGACAATACAAACCACCACAGTGCTGTGATTAGCATATTCGTGTAGGGGAGCGGGCCACAACCTGACATTTTTTGATTTCTCAGTTAAAACACTTGGGGCTCATAGATGAAGAAACCGACATCCAGAGAGCTGAACACAACACCCCCTCCCTCCCCACGCAATTCTACTGAACAGGAAAATAACAGGATACAAAATACAAATTGTGTGCTTTGACGAGCCAGAATTCTTTACATTTCTTGAAATAATAATTTCTGAAAATTGAACATTGACTCTTAGTCTTTATCAATAAGTTTCTCATGATTTCTCAAAATTCATAAAAATATGTCATAAGCCAGCATAGTGGGGCATATTGTGTAATGCAGAGTTACAAATAAATGTTTACTTTCTCACAAACTCATCATTTAGCATTTTCCATATTCAGATATGAATGCCTCCCTCAAAGGCATTTTTGTTCACTTTTTAAAGTACTACATTCTTGATACTAATACAATTTAATTGTCACTGATTTGTACGTTTTTTTCTGAAATTAATGTAAAATTTAATTGTAACGGGATTATTAACTATTTTTATGAAATGATTGTAAAAAAACAAAAAAAAAAAACACTTAAAGGGGTGGACAAAGCAATAACGGTGGATAATTTATATAAAAAAATGGATGGAAGGGTGATTTCCATATGTCTCACATACAACCAGTTACGTACCAGAGCTTACGTTTGTTTGAACTGGATTTTGATAGAAAACAATATGTAAAACATTACCAAATAACTTCAAACACACTACTTCTTCAACTTTAAACTTATATTACTTTCACAATCTCTATGTCCAGTCTCAGTGTCCACTCTGTTAGGTCTTCTTTTTAACAGGGTGGACACTAACACAAATTTGGCATTCTGATGGTCAAAATCTGACCTAAAATCAGCCTACTTTATACATCACATGCTTCACAATACAATAGAAATGGCAAAATAGAGAGAGAGAGAGAAAAAAGAGAACAATGAAATGAAAATGTTAAACGAAGAACATATTGCAGTTGTTTTAATTGCTTTGTTATTTTTAGATTTTGAAATCACATCATTTGGTTTCCATTGCACCATGTCTGAGCAAAAAGAAGCTAACATAGAACGTTTTTCGAATAAAGAATTGCATGGGTTTTAAAATTGTAATTAAAAAAATATATATTTTCTACTAACTTAGGCTATTTCATATTTCCCTTAAAAGAGTGGATGTATTTTATAAAAAATAAAACACTTACATTTAAAATGTGTAAAATTCACCAAAGATAAAACTTGTCAAAATAGACAGTTAAAATAATAGAGGATCTCACTCACATGACCAAGTTGTTTTCCCTCCGAAGAAGTGATGACTGCTATATGATATGTCATTTAACTTTTCCAAATTTCAGTCGAAGGTAAAGTGGTAAAAAATAAGAGTGGACAATTATTTGAGGGACATTCTAAAAACCTTTATTATATTGTTAAAATGAATTGAATAATTGAATAACTCTATACATTTTAGAGAATCATTACCGATACATCCCTACCGATACATACCTTGTGGTGATTTTGAGTTGCTCAGTATTGCGATATTATCGCCATGGAGTTTCAAAAACAAAAGACTATATTAATAGGCTAATCTAAACACTCAAACCACACAATGCATAAATGGGAACTGACCAAGAACAACTGAAACACAAGACTATATAAACTAGGACAAAGGAAAGTAAACTAGACATGTCAAGTCAAGTCAAGTCATCTTCATTTATATAGCGCTTTTAACAATGGATTGTTTCAAAGCAGCTTTACAGAGATAAACATATAATTTAAGGTAACAGATTGTTTTGGCATTATAGCGGTTCTTGAATAATGTTATTTCCAGCTAAAGTTAACTTTGATTGATTCACCTCCGTCGAAATGATCAGACTTTTAAACGCGAACCTGTGATTAACGCTGACGGCGTTCACATGCTCATTCAGAATTGATTCTATAGTTATGTGCTTTTTAAAATATGTGCGCAGGTTTATAATTCATACAACCCAGCCTAAACAAACTACTTTTCTTGCCTATAAATTTTGATACAGAATTTTGTTTTATTTTATCACTTCGGGGTACGCGAGCCGAAATTCACAACGCTTTATCTGTAGAGTGGGAAAGGGATCCTCCATAGGGAGAGGATAGTGGATACTTCAGCACTGCATTGTCATCGGGTCCATCGGGTCCATGTAAAACTAATACATTAGAAACAAACAGGGACATACTCAGTAACAAATGAAACAGAAACTAAACAGAGCGGGGAAACCGGAACTAAAGGAAACAGAATAGAATGTCAAAATAAGGGTCCACATAACAGAATATGAACCTGACAATAAGCTCGTTGAGCTATTATAACCCTTGGTTTCTGACTGGACGAGGAACTTTCTAAAGGTACGTTTACA
The DNA here is from genome assembly GCA_030578255.1 of Tiaroga cobitis. NCBI lineage: Eukaryota > Metazoa > Chordata > Actinopteri > Cypriniformes > Leuciscidae > Tiaroga > Tiaroga cobitis. The sequence continues at coordinate 52,791,229 of CM060597.1, forward strand.
CGGCAACGATATGCTTAAAACAGATATGTTTTTCCTTTGAGTTTTCCACGTAGGCCTACAGACAACAACATTTTCAAAATGATCCCCATTCACTCGGATCTGCGAAAACGACTTAAAAACACTTCTGCTGCCAGCCCATTAGAATGCGATGAAACACTATAGATTGAACACGTAATACGCATGTGAATGACGTCATCGTTTCCACACATTCGTGTTTTTTGTTGTTTACATGGAGACCATTTTCAAAAACTTCAAGCACCCAAAACGCCAATGTCGTGTAAATGAACGCCCAAAACGCACAAAAAAGTTTTACGCTTTTGAAAACGGTGTCATGTAAACAGCCCCCAAGACTGCTGATATTTCTCCAGTATCCGCAGGACTGCTTGTATATGCGCGTTCTAGACAGCTGTCAGTCAGTGCAGGTTACATTGTTACGCCACTAGGTGGTCTTTGAGGGAGTCATTAAACCGTTCAGTCAACTAATACGTTCAAAAACGCTGATTGATTCATGAATCAAACAGTGTTAAAATTATTTTAAATTTGAGTGCCACTTTACAAGGCTCAACTGATCAGAAATGCGTCAAGGGTAACGCGAAATGTATTTATTTTTATTTTTTCACCCTAAAGCTTATGCTTTACTTCATAGAAACCAATGGCAATTCAACCAATGCAACCAATTCAATGCATTGACCAGCACTGACGTAATCGCACACACCCAGTCAATCTCTCACTCACTGTCTGTTTAGGCATACAATTCACAGTGATACACAGTCTTCATCAAAGGTGGAGTCTGTAAGAAGGACAGCTAGTGGTAGAAATAGGTACTGCAGTCCAAATAAAATATATCGGAGATTGTTGTTTCCCCCACCCCTCCTCTTCAGACTCGATGCTCATGCAGGTTGCCAGTTTTAGGGCATGCAACAGGTGCGTGCACAACTGACAATGAAAGCCGATGAGTAAGTAGATAAGTTTATTTATCCGTGTTTTAATATGCTCTCGTTCATAGAGATTTTTAGATGGATACCAAGGCTTTTTAGGTTGGGTAGAATCTGCAATCTCTGACTCAGTTTGTTTGCTGGCTGCAATACGCTGTGTGTCCTGCCAACTTGCATCCCGGGGTGTCGAAATACTATTGGGTGAACTGGCAGTGGACAAGATCACACAGACCAAAACAGAATCAGACATTCCAACACGGAATGCACATTTCAAAGTAAAATAACATGGGCGTAGGAGTGTTTTTCGGAGAAACGAGTAGCCTATGTGAACTCAGCATGTTTTCTAAATAGGCTATATATCTGCAAACATATCATATATTTTTAATGCTTTAGTAAAGTGAAAAAGTTATTCTTGACTCGTCATTATTGTTAACTTATTTATCATTCAGTGCATATCATGGAAATTACCTTTTTTGTCCACCGGCCACTGTGGCTGGTGGATTTCAAAATCTACCAGCCACTCAATGTTTTTACCAGCCACTTTCTTGTTTTTAACCGACAATGTGTAACTGCATGTGAAAATTAATACTACAAGATCTACAATACTTAATCAGGTTATTTAATCTCAAGTCTCAATGAAATACTGACATTTTCTTTTTCTCTCTTATACACACACAAACCATGAAATTATATAGCCTACATTTCGTTAAATGAGTAGGGCAGATTAAACAAAAAAACAACCGATGCTAAACCGCACTCGATGCTGGAGGTTGCTCTTTCTGCGAGAATAGCGTAAAACTTCAAATAAAAGCCAAGTCCCAAAAAGACGCCTGTCTCTTTTACACGCCTGGTGTGGCGACAGGTTTTGGTAAATAAAGGCTTTTTTAGTTTCGGGTTGTATTTAATCTTCTAAAACCCGTCAGATCGTGCGTTTTTTGGCGCCGCCAAAGCCTTTTTTGATCGGTGAGTGATGTAGAATAGAATGACTGCTGCGCTTGACAGGGCGCGTAACGAGCAAAGAGAGAGAGCGCCGCGGCCCGCGCGCGCGCACTCTCACGTCTTCAAACACGAGCGCTGTCATGCTCTCTCTCCCTCGCGCATATTAACCAAAATCAATTGACACGATAGTAAAATGTCGGAAGACCGCAGTTTCACGTGGAGCATTTGGGTTTTTTAGTGATTAGAGACTCTAGGAACAACATCTCAACACTAAATTATAAAAGCCTGTCTCAAATACAAGCCGGTGCAGTTCGACGACTTGGGAAAATAAAAGCCTGGGGTATTATTTTAAGTTTTACGGTATGCCTGTTCTGTCATATTTACATAATGCGCTCACGATAATTATCGTATTTGTACGATAAGTTTGACCTCTATACGATGTAGGCCTACGATCAATAATGAAAAAAATTCCATAATGTACAATAATTTCAGAATTTTGTGACACTTCAATCGGAGGTCATTGTGCTTCTATAGAGGGTATGCGCATGATGTCACCGTCGGCCGGAGTGAATGCGGTCACGCCCACAAGTGGCAAAAAGACTGAGCGGCAGCATTTGTTTTCAGCGTGAATGCCGTGAAAATCACACAAAACACATCTAAAACAGGAAAGAGCTTTGCGATTGACTGTACAACTAGATTTGACCAGAAATCTGAGGTACTGTATATTTTTACAGACTGCAAAAAGCTACAGAACAGACTATATTCTGCATAATTGGATGTTTTTAAATAAACACTGACAAAAAACTATACAAGTTTTAGGGCTGGACGATATGATGATATACAGTATAACACTAATGTAAGTTGTAGCCAAGTCCCATGTTCCAAAAACAGTTCCTGATAGCAACTGCTAATAACATTCATTCCTAGCAGGCCAGGAACCTGTTCTCGTTTCAACTGGATAGCAGGATCAGCAGAATTTTTCACTACTAAAATCCCCATCTTGGGCAAAGTCTTTCCAAGTATATCTATGGTAGTTTCTAAATACCCCAAATAAGGGATATCAAGGCCGTTGGCTCCTTTGAGCTTAAGCCATTGGCAAGATTGCAACTGAAACTGGAAACGTGGTTGCAAATACTGCTCAAAAAATTGCTGGGTGACCGTAGTCACCATAGATCCTGTATCCAGCAAACATGGCACAATGACACTACCAATAGAAATATCTACTACTGGACATCTACCTAGGAGTTGAAGCTCCACCCCAGGGGAAGTACCCGAAGATTCCCCACCCGACGCATGGGCATTGCTGTCGGGGGGCATTAGTTTTCCGACGACTGATTAGCGGATCTAGGCCCTGCAGCTACCCTCTGTGCTGTACCAAGTTCGGCTTTGCAAAATCTCGCAATGTGACCAGGTTGATTACATTTACATTTATCAGCGGAGAGGAAATGGCGCAAATCAAAAGACACATCTGACCTCAGTAGGTATCAATCTCTGCTCTCTGCCTTCTCTGTTGATGTTCACACCGCAAAATCTTCATATTTCCACGACAAGATCAACAGCGCCACTAACACACGTTCACTGTTCAAGACATTCAACTCTCTCCTCTGCCCACCTCCACCACCACCCACCTCCTCGCTAACTGCTGATGATTTTGCTAACTTCTTCACTAACAAAACTACAACTATCAGCAGTCAGTTCTCAGCTTCACACACACAGGAACCCAAACTAACCTCTCCCACAGCCAACAACCTTCTCTCCTCCTTCACTCCACTAACCGAGGAAGAAGTATCTAAACTTCTCCTCTCCAGTCATCCTACCACCTGCCCTCTAGACCCCATACCCTCACACCTTCTACAAGCCATCTCTCCCACACTTCTTCCAGCTCTCACACACATCATCAACTCATCCCTCCACACTGGCATTTTCCCTACAGCATTTAAGCAGGCTCGGGTAACTCCTCTGCTTAAAAAACCAACATTAAACACATCACTTCTAGAGAACTACAGACCTGTCTCTCTCCTACCATTCATTGCGAAAACACTTGAACGGGTTGCTTTTAACCAAGTATCATCTTTCCTGTCTCTGAACAACCAGCTGGATGTCAACCAATCTGGCTTCAAGAAAGGACATTCAACTGAGACTGCATTGCTGTCAGTCACGGAAGCCCTGCGGATCGCAAAAGCCGCTTCCAAATCATCAGTTCTCATTCTACTGGACCTGTCTGCTGCTTTCGACACAGTGAATCATCAGATCCTCTTGTCCGCCCTCTCATCACTGGGCATCACTGGAACCTCCCTCAACTGGTTTGAGTCCTATCTCACAGGTAGGTCCTTCAAGGTCGTATGGAGAGGTGAGGTATCCAAAGCACATCAGCTGACCACAGGGGTTCCCCAGGGTTCAGTTCTTGGACCGCTCCTCTTCTCCATCTACACCACATCACTGGGACCCATCATACAGGCACATGGTTTCTCTTACCATTGCTATGCTGATGACACCCAACTCTACCTCTCATTTCAACCAGATGATCCCACAGTAGCTGTACGGATCTCAAGCTGTCTGGCGGACATCTCGGCGTGGATGAAGGAACATCACCTGCAGCTCAACCTGGCAAAGACTGAGCTTCTCGTCCTCCCTGCCAATCAGTCTCTACAGCACGACCTCACTATCCAGCTAGATTCATCCTCAATCACCCCATCAAGGTCGGTCAGAAATCTTGGAGTAATCTTTGATGATCAGCTGACCTTCACTGACCACATTACAAAGACAACTCGATCATGCAGGTTTGCTATGCACAACATCAGGAAGATCAGACCTTTCCTAACTGAGCATGCAACACAACTTCTCGTCCAGGCCCTGGTCATTTCTAGGCTTGATTACTGCAATGCTCTTCTGGCTGGACTTCCATCATGTGCAACTAAACCTCTACAAATGATCCAGAATGCTGCAGCTCGTCTCGTCTTCAACGAGCCCAAAAGGGCCCACGTCACTCCTCTGTTCATCTCTCTGCACTGGCTACCACTCTCTGCTCGCATCAAGTTCAAGGCTTTGACGCTTGCTTACAGATTGACCACAGGTTCAGCCCCCTCCTACTTCCACTCACTACTACAAGTGTACATCCCTACCAGAAGCCTACGATCGGTCAATGAGCGACGGCTCGTGGTACCATCACAGCGGGGCACAAAATCACTCTCCAGGACATTCTCATTCACAGTTCCATGCTGGTGGAATGATCTCCCCACCGTCATCCGGAATGCAGAATCCCTGACAACATTCAAAAGGCAACTGAAAACTCATCTCTTCCGGGAGCACTTAACATAAAAAAAAAAAAAAATAAAAAAAAAAAATCCTTTCCTTTAAATCCTCGCTTGCCTGGCTTATGCTACTCCGAGCAATGTCTGAACTTTGTATTTTGAACACTTCTTGCGTTGTTTTTGCCTCTTCACGATGACTCGCTTGGTTTAGTCCTCAATTGTAAGTCGCTTTGGATAAAAGCGTCTGCTAAATGACTAAATGTAAATGTAAATGTAAATCTCGCAATGTGACCAGGTTGATTACAGCGCAAGCATATAGGTCTACCGTCTAGATGATAACGATACTGAGGGCTACGAGTATCACCCCTCAGGGTAGCCGGAGCTGGCGGCAAAAACAATCCGGAAGCGGCCTGGGGAGCGGAGGAATCTAAACGCTTCAGAATATTATCTAGCTGCATTTGCTGTTTACGAAGACTTTCTTTAACTTCCCTCAATTCATCTGATGGTTTACCAAGAACAGCATTAGAATGGGCTGAGAGTTCTGTAATATTAGCAACATTACACGACTGGGCACGAGGCCGCTGTACACCAGGGTTATCACCCTCTTCTACCCAACGCAAAGCTTCCTTTCGGGCATCTAGAAAACTCAGGGTAGGATCCAGCCGAACATGACGACGTAGTTCACGACGAAGCATGCTATCTCTCACAAATTCTATAAATTGATCTCGTAGAACAGTGTCTGGGTTAGCAAAACATGCTGGAACTTTACGTTTAATCACGTCCATAAGGGACATAAGAGCATGAGAATACTCTCTCAATGATTCACCGTCCAATTGACGTCGCTGGAAGAACTGCTTCTGAAGACTAATATAAGACTGAGAGCACCCATAAACACTGGTTAATATATCGAATATTTTTTCAGGGTCATTTCGTTCAGAAACTGGACGGAACCTAACCTCTGTCCTAGCTTCACCATCCAGCAAATCAAAAATGGCCAAAGCCTGCTCAGAACGTAACATTGGACGCATAGACAGATGACGTCGGGCCTCCTCAACCCAATCCTCTACAGTTATTGAGTCTTGGGATATTCTCCCAGAAAATCTAGGGCACTTGCGTTCTCGTGGTACATAAACATAACGTTCTATGGCTCCCACAGGACTTGGTATAGTAGAACCACTCATAACACTAGCACCAGCAGAAGGAGGTTGTTGTTCCCTAATAGGGGGAACACCCATGGGGGCAGAGGATGAGCTCTGACTTGCCTCTGATCTAAGCTGTGCATTTTCTACCTGGAGCTGTTGCACCAACTCAGTAAGTGTCCTAAGCTGAGCTGTCAAATCCTCATCTGCCATCCTGTACCAAAAAAAACAGGAGAAAAATAAAACACAAAAAGCAATCAACCAAAACTAAACTATAGGAGGCACCGTTGTCTTCGGGCTTGACCACGATGATCGATGACTGGAATCCTTGACCACTGTTTTCCCACCTTTCAAAAACCAAAAAAAACTACACCAAGATTTAGGCCCTGACAAACAAACAAAAATAACAACAATAAAGCCTTAAAGTTACCCTGCCGACTACGCCAAATGTAATAAGGCTGTAGGTGTGTGTTTTACTGCACTGGACTACGCCACTCCAATTTTGTTTGGGGAGGAGATCCCAAGTCACTAGAGGGTTTCCCGCTCGGCTATCCAATTGAATGAATAAAGGCAAAATTACTATAAAAAAAAATCAAAACATCACTTTTATTGAATACAATGATTCTGGTCTCATCTGCTTTCACTCAAAGCTGGCCAAATGTAAGCCTGAGAGGTGGTGGTACAATTAACTATGGGAGGTAACATAACACTCAAAAAGAAAATGCACACAACAAAATGAATAAATACAATAAACCCCAAAAGAATTCAATTTCTACATACCACACTAAATACACACAAACTCTTTACACACCACACTTATATGAATCAAGAGAAACTATCTTCCCTCCCGTAGTTACTATACTCACAGCTACCGAGGATGACCTGGTTATAGTTCACAGAATAAACCATATAAAAATGTACAACTGTTAGTCATGGGCCAACCAAACCAAAATTAATAAAATATCACAAAAACCATGAAAAACAAAAATAAAGGTAGGGAAAAACAGTGGTCAATTGCACAGGACAAATCAAATTCTAAATAAAGGAAGAACAATAGTAAATCAAACAAAAATACACAAATCAACCCATACAAAAACCACAATCTCATTTACTGAAATCATATCTAAACATAACATTGAAAAATAGCATCACATCATAACATTAGTTCAAACTAGAAACCACTGTCCATATATTTATTTCAATCAACATGGTTAAAATATGCTAGCTATTACAACATTACATCAAGAAAAATAAATACCTTAGTTGGCTTTTGGCCAACTTCAGGAGCCACAGGAAATGCAGCAGCAGTTAATATCCATCGCTTATCCAGGTCAACATGGCCAACGTGAAGGCCTTTAAACCAACTCCTCTACAATGAAAGTCATTTACCCTAATACATACAACACCGGGTTATCAATGATCGTTTCAAAGAAACATAACTCGTTTTGACCGTATCAACACTCACATGCGGTAATGGTAATTCAGTGTCCACCGCTCATCCAGCCAAACGTTATCAGCATTAGGGCATTTAGACCTCACATCTAAAACAAACCAACTACATAGAGACAATGAATTGATTACGTACAGCTGGCCCATTTGAATTAACATTGTCACTAAAAATTGCTGGCTCTTGGCCAACACATCAAAAAGATCACAAACATCATAAATAAGCATTAACCTGTTAAGCTTCAAGCCCATTTTTGAAAAATCCCCAGATATGGCATTCCCAAACTGAAACAGATACAGTTCATGAACCCTTTGTACTAAAAGCACAAGTAAGATCTCATTTGAAAGCTGACACCTGGAAGTTTATTGTAAATGTAGAATTAATTATTGTCATAATGAAAAAAAATAGTTATAAATAGCTTCAAAGTTTTGTAAAGTTATTATACATTTATTTTTATGAAACATCTTCATGAAAATAAAATTGAAGTTGGCCCTGGAGCAATCTAGAAATGCACTGCAGCTAAAGCCACATGTCTGGCCATGTTATATTTAAAATCTGAAGATGATAAGTCTAAAACTCTGTATTTAGTTCAATGTTTTTCAAGATCATGTCATATGACTTTATTTTGATTAGACTGGTGTTTATTGTCATCTTATAAGCATCTATTCAGTCTATTGCCTCTATTGTTTTGTGATGCAAAAACGAGCCCCATTCAGTCTCAGTCTCCCCTGCACATATTCACACCTCTCCAGCCTGTTTATTGCTCTAAATATGCTTTTCTTTTGTCTGCATTATAATCGCTAACGACTAGCAATTCACACTGTTTCAATCCCTCATTTATTTTATAAAAGTTCTCACTTCACAGTGAAACTGTATCAAATGCCCTTTTTGAAAAACGAAACAGTTCAGTAAGCATTCTTATTTAGAAAAAAATCATAAAAATTACACCGAAGTTAGGTAGCAGGTGCTCAGTACTAGCTAGCATGTTAGCTTAGCACACCATCAATACACGACAATTTATGAGAATAAAACTATGTTTGTGCTCAACTTACTTTATAGCGCAAGTCGAGTGTTTTAAATAACTTTCTGTAATCTGATTTGGCTTCAGATAAAAAAATCAGATAGAAAATATATTATTTTATTGTATTCTGCACAATTTGAAAGTCTATCTCGATTAGCATTACATTATACATATAATCTATTATTATGAAAATACCTGACATGACTCGAAGAACACAGGTAAATCAAATATCATTGCAATCATGTTTATTGTCTTCAAAACATCTTTATCTGCACTTTACAGCGATCTCGGATAGCTTTGTTGTGCCAGGACTTCCTGAATGTCACATGATTATAGTTCTTCTTCATGTGATCCATATATGGACTTTACTGTTCAAACAGCGCCCCAGACCGGTAGTATGAATTGATAACACAGTACATCAGAGTATACAGCGCTCAAAATGATTACATCGACGCATTTGGGTATAAATTCAATAAATATTATTCCTGTCTATAGAAGTCTGATGTAAACCTATGAGAATCTATCAATATTTCTCCAAATCTGCACATGTTTGAGCTAAAAGCTCTGAGGGACGTTGTTTTGTCAAGAGCTGTCATGACGATCGCACGGGAGTTTTTTTCTGAATGAGACCGGCTGACGCTCATAATTCATATTAAAGGTAACGACTCATTTTTTAATTTCATAACTCCTGACACAAATTAAGACATAACTGTCACTATAAGTTTCACAGAATACAATAGTGGTCAAATACTGAAACTTGAGTCTTATATCTTTTTAATGATGTATAGTTTGTCAAGGTAATAACATTAAATCTGATAGTAACTTTGAACTATTTAAAAAAAAAAAACGCTTCAGTGCGCCCGCGCTCTGGTGAAGCTTAACAGGTTAAAACACTTCTCATAACACCTATTAAAATAAACCTACCAGAGCTTGTTCTTCCAGCGACCATGCCAAACAATTCAGGTACTGCACCCATACCTCACAGGAAGTGGCCTATTTAAAGGGAAATTACACCCTCTACAGATACCCTCAGCAGTGCCCCCTATTGACTTGGCTACATACACCCCTATCTTAATAGTCACCGTCCCGGTGAATAACCTGAAGGAAATCACTACTGCCAAGGCCTAAAGGGGAAAGTAAGAGAGCTAACCTCTGCTATACCATTGAATCCATTCTGTACCACAGACTGGGGTAGATGAAAAGGATTTTGGTGTTGGCCTGCTGTCCTACGAGTGGAACGTCTAAGGGAGGGACTAGTCTCTTCTGGCTGACCAAATGATTGGTCTATAGGGCGCTCTACAGAAATATCTACATTAATTACTAGATCCGACTCCTGCTCTGGTGTGACGGCATGCAACTGCACTCCGGTAGGTTCTCTTATACTACTGGGAGAATGGTCTCTTGTTGGTCTTGCAAAACGAACACAATGGTCTAATGACTGAGGGCTAGAATCAACCTGGGCACCCGCTCTAGTCTGAACCACAACTACTTGTGGCTGACTTTCCACTTCTGGTTCCTCAGAACTCACTTCACTACCAAGACCAGAAGGGGAAGCCAAAACACTCCTAGTGGGTTGAAACGGCCTATCTGTACCATGGGGAACCAACTTAAGCTCTGAACGATGCATGACCTTAATAGGGCCCTCTTTTCCCTGTGATCTTACTTTATACAAAGTCCCTACTTCATCAGTGCAAGTTACAATTTCAAACACAACAGAACTCCAGACATCCTGGATCTTGTGGCGGCCACTTTCGTTTCTGTTCAGATGGCAAAGTACGAAGCAAATCATGCAATGTCCGATTAACCCTCCTGTTACCCTCAAATCTGATAACATTTTTTACCTACTGGGGTCAATTTGACCCCAGTAATTTAAACCTCCACAATATAATTTTTTTTTTTACAAAGGTTTGTCTCAGGTAATTTATGTCTTTGTTGACTACTTAAGTAACCTTTTAAGTTGACATCCACCCGCCACCCCCCCTCCCCACCCCACCTAACCCCTTATACATCCAGAATACCCATTCCACGACTATGGACAAATTTAGAAATCAACATAAAATCTGACTGATTGACCTAAGATTGGAAAAGTATGAATATATTTGGTGTTTTATTTGTTTTATAATATTTCTAAGTATAGATTTTTGTAATCTATAACATTTGGAAAGAAAAACTATTTATTTTATCAAGGATAGTAACACGAGTTATGTTTGGGGTCATTATCGAAAAAAATTATGTTTTCCCCTCCCCATGGCACGGGAAACATCAAAGTTCTCGCAAAAATGATGTTTTCCACTCCCCATGGCACAGGAAAGAACTATTAGTTCTGATGAGAATTATATCACATGTCATGTGAACTACTAGTGGTTCTCGCAATACTACAGATATGGTTATGTTTGGTTAGAGCCCTAAAACAGAGGGAAGTTTTTTGAATATGATATTGAATATGTAAAATTACAATGAACATTATAAATTCAAATTATAACATGTTATAGTGACCTCAATAAAACAACCAAAACAAATGTGTGTGAAATTTTAATATTTCTTCTGTTTTATTATACAACTAAAAGAGCCTGGGGTCAAATTGACCCCAAGGAACACCGATGCTACAAAATGTGTACAGCACTTAGAAAAAATATTAGCAGGTTAATTTTATGTTTACAGAGTTGTCCCCATTAAATTAGGAAAAGTCATTAAATCTGAAGCAAAAAAAATAAATAAAATTATGTATTTACAGACGTTAAACATTGAATGGGGTCAAATTGACCCCAAGGATAATAGGAGGGTTAAATCTTTCGCATTGGCCATTACCCTCAGGATGGTATGGGGTCGTTCTACTTTTAGAAACACCGTACAGGTCACACAAGCGCCTCAACAATTCCCCCTCAAAACTACGCCCCTGGTCGGAGTGAATCCTCTTTGGCACCCCATAGACATAGAACCATTTCTCCGTCAAGATCTTAGCTACAGTACTCGCCCTTTGATCAGATGTGGGGTAAGCTTGTGTAAATTTGGAAAAAACGTCTGTTACAACAAGGACATTTTCCTGCCCATTACTAGCTCGGTCCAAAACTGTAAAATCAATTGCAATGATTTCTAGAGGTCTACTAGCTAACAAGCTTCCCAAATATGTTCTCACCTTGGGTTTGGAGGCCTTGGCAACAGAACATCGTTCACACTCAGTGCACCATTTCTTTACATCTTGCCACATATTAGGCCAATAACACCTTTGACGTATGAGATCAGTGGTCCGCTCTATCCCTTGATGACCATGATTATCGTGGAGGCTAGTAAGCACCTCTACCTGGAGCCTCTTAGGCAATAACAATTGCCAAACCAACTCTTTTGAAGGCGGCACCTGAACGGTTCTATACAAAACCCCATCTACTTCTTGCACCCTGGGCCACTGTTTCACCAACTGTTGGACATCCCTTGGCATATTCTTCAACTCAGCAACTATTGGGCGCCGCCCCTGCACCCAAAATGGTAGAAAGGTCTTTATACACGGATCTGCAGCCTGCAATGCTCTCAAATCAGCCTTACTCCGGGCAGGAACTGCATCCACTGCTGATAATTCCACCACCTGGGGGCTCAATCCAGGTGGTTTCTCCTGCATTAAAATTGACTTCGGAACAGTGATACCTGGTAATGCAATTTCAGATTGAACAGCAGGGGGCAAGGGCAACCTGGAGAGCGCATCTGCATTGCGGTTTGCAGTGCCGGGTCGATATTTAATCTCATAGTTAAATAATGCAAGCTGGGAAACCCAGCGCTGTTCAACAGCCCCCAATTTTGCAGACTCAATGTAACGCAAAGGATTGTTATCAGTGTAGACCGTCACCTTACTACCAAGAAGATATTCTCTAAACTTTTCTGTCATTGCCCATTTAAGGGCCAGGAGCTCCAGCTTCATTGCACTATAGTTAGTCATGTTCCTCTCGCTTGGCCGAAGCCCACGACTGGCAAAAGCGATAGGTCTCCGTAGCCCCCCTTGGTCTTGTGACAACACTGCGCCCAATCCTAAATGACTTGCATCGGTCTCCAGGATAAAAGGAAGAGTGAAATCAGCATACCCTAGCACAGGAGCTTGGACGAGTCTTTCCTTTAAATCACTAAATGACCGTTCACATATGTCATTCCAGTATTGTTCAAAGGAACCCTGCTTAATGGATGCGGTCCGCTTCCGGGTACCCTGTAGAGCACCAACTAATTTATGCAAGGGGGCCGCTATTCCAGCAAACCCTTCCACAAACCGACGATAATATGACGCAAACCCGAGAAATGACCGCAGCTCTCTAACAGAGTTAGGGCGGCTCCATTCCGAAACAACCCGGATCTTGTCTGGGTCAGTTGACACCCCCGCCGCCGATATCACATGACCCAGATATCCAACCTCTGTTTGGAAGAAATGGCACTTCTTTAGTTTTGCTTTTAAATGCTGGGTTTGAAGCCGACTCAATACCATCTCCAAGCGCTCAAGATGTTGGTCAAAAGTACTGGAGAAAATTACAATATCGTCCAGATATAACAAAAGAGCATGGAGGCTCTGATCACCAAAAATACGCTCCATGAGCCGTTGGAAGGTGCTCGGCGCATTGCACAACCCAAAGGGCATACGGTTGAACTCAAATAGCCCAAAGGGGGTGCAGAACGCCGTCTTTTCTCTATCCTGAGGGGCTACCGGAACCTGATTATAACCACTTGCCAGATCCAATGTACTAAAAAACTTAGCCCCACTAAGCGCGTCTAATGTCTCCTCTATTCGAGGCAAAGGAAAGGCATCCTTACGAGTTTTGGCATTAAGTTGACGATAGTCTACACATAAACGAATAGAACCATCCTTTTTTTGGACCACAACTATAGGCGATGCATATGGACTACAACTGGGTGTAACTATCTCCTGTTCAACCAGCTCTCGAATGTGAGCCTTAACCAGATCGTACTGAGAAGGTGGTAAACGGCGGTATCGCTGGCGTACTGGTACCTCATCTAATAGCGGGATAGTATGCTGGAGTACGTCAGTACAGCCCAAGTCTCTGTCACCATTGCTGAATACATTGGCATATTTCTTAAGCAATGAGTGGGCTTGTTGATGTTCTTGACAAGACAACGTAGGCCAAGTGAGCTGAGAAAGATCAAGATTTGGGCTACTCTCTACCTCAACTGACTGGATAAATGCTACTGCCTCTGAATCGTCGTTCTGTAACAGGAACTGGACAGAAGGTGTTAAAACAGGTGACTGAACAATATGCAATTCTCCGAGGACAGTCTTTGGCCAAAGCCAACGATCCTGATTTCCCACATTAATAACTGGCACCTTCACTACCCCACAAGCAACAGACAAGCAGGCAGATGGAACAAGGAGGTCCCCAGGCAACCGTCCCTCTACAAATGATACCGGCTCCAAAAAACAAGCATTAAATGTAGCCCCCAACCCCTGATGACAAGTTGCCGGAACCAATTTCATGGCCGCCTCAAGATCCAGGATGTCTGGAGTTCTGTTGTGTTTGAAATTGTAACTTGCACTGATGAAGTAGGGACTTTGTATAAAGTAAGACCACAGGGAAAAGAGGGCCCTATTAAGGTCATGCATCGTTCAGAGCTTAAGTTGGTTCCCCATGGTACAGATAGGCCGTTTCAACCCACTAGGAGTGTTTTGGCTTCCCCTTCTGGTCTTGGTAGTGAAGTGAGTTCTGAGGAACCAGAAGTGGAAAGTCAGCCACAAGTAGTTGCGGTTCAGACTAGAGCGGGTGCCCAGGTTGATTCTAGCCCTCAGTCATTAGACCATTGTGTTCGTTTTGCAAGACCAACAAGAGACCATTCTCCCAGTAGTATAAGAGAACCTACCGGAGTGCAGTTGCATGCCGTCACACCAGAGCAGGAGTCGGATCTAGTAATTAATGTAGATATTTCTGTAGAGCGCCCTATAGACCAATCATTTGGTCAGCCAGAAGAGACTAGTCCCTCCCTTAGACGTTCCACTCGTAGGACAGCAGGCCAACACCAAAATCCTTTTCATCTACCCCAGTCTGTGGTACAGAATGGATTCAATGGTATAGCAGAGGTTAGCTCTCTTACTTTCCCCTTTAGGCCTTTGCAGTAGTGATTTCCTTCAGGTTATTCACCGGGACGGTGACTATTAAGATAGGGGTGTATGTAGCCAAGTCAATAGGGGGCACTGCTGAGGGTATCTGTAGAGGGTGTAATTTCCCTTTAAATAGGCCACTTCCTGTGAGGTATGGGTGCAGTACCTGAATTGTTTGGCATGGTCGCTGGAAGAACAAGCTCTGTTGGTTTGTTTTAGATGTGAGGTCTAAATGCCCTAATGCTGATAACGTTTGGCTGGATGAGCGGTGGACACTGAATTACCATTACCGCATGGTAAATGACTTTCATTGTAGAAGAGTTGGTTTAAAGGCCTTCACGTTGGCCATGTTGACCTGGATAAGCGATGGATATTAACTGCTGCTGCATTTCCCGTGGCTCCTGAAGTTGGCCAAAAGCCAACTAAGAATTTGATTTGTCCTGTGCAATTGACCACTGTTTTTCCCTACCTTTATTTTTGTTTTTCATGGTTTTTGTGATATTTTATTAATTTTGGTTTGGTTGGCCCATGACTAACAGATGTACATTTTTATATGGTTTATTCTGTGAACTATAACCAGGTCATCCTCGGTAGCTGTGAGTATAGTAACTACGGGAGGGAAGATAGTTTCTCTTGATTCATATAAGTGTGGTGTGTAAAGAGTTTTTGTGTATTTAGTGTGGCATGTAGAAATTGAATTCTTTTGGGGTTTATTGTATTTATTCATTTTGTTGTGTGCATTTTCTTTTTGAGTGTTATGTTACCTCCCATAGTTAATTGTACCACCACCTCTCAGGCTTACATTTGGCCAGCTTTGAGTGAAAGCAGATGAGACCAGAATCATTGTATTCAATAAAAGTGATGTTTTGATTTTTTTTTATAGTAATTTTGCCTTTATTCATTCAATTGGATAGCCGAGCGGGAAACCCTCTAGTGACTTGGGATCTCCCCCCCAAACAAAATTGGAGTGGCGTAGTCCAGTGCAGTAAAACACACACCTACAGCCTTATTACAAAGTGATCACTCGGATTTAGACCTATCTATATTGTATTTATATAAAACGTTTACAGGCAAATTTTCTTCATTTATTTCCCCGGCGTCGAAATCAGGCACATATAAATGTCAGGAAACACGATTC
Organism: Tiaroga cobitis; assembly: GCA_030578255.1. Lineage (NCBI taxonomy): Eukaryota > Metazoa > Chordata > Actinopteri > Cypriniformes > Leuciscidae > Tiaroga > Tiaroga cobitis. The sequence continues at coordinate 52,807,181 of CM060597.1, forward strand.
CTGGCTGCATGTCAATATCCATGGATCACTGGATCTTTGATAAGTTGTAAGGAACACTATATCGAGTCCAACTTTTAGTTTAAACTGATAATAGTTTGTTTTACTCGCGTTAACGCAGTTTCCCCTATTAACTCCAGTCACGCAGCAGCTCTTCTGCCACTCAGTCCCGCTGAGGGGGGCGTGTTCCGGCGGGGAAGTGACGTTAATGCATTCCCTCTATACTCATTGATCTAGCTGTGGATCTACGTCATGATTGTGAGGAGAAAGTGAAGGTGAGAGAGCACGGCAGAGAGGGAGTGAGAGGCAGCCGGGTTCGTCACTTATTTGGTTCCCCTGGAAACATTTCCGTTGTGGTCTGTGTTATTTGCAGCGCGTTTCTGTATTTGTGTTGTGAGCTTTTGCAGCGCGTTTCTGTATTTGGGTGGTGTTGTGAGTATTTGGAGCTCACGTGTGTTGTGAAACTGATGAAGATGTTTTCTTAATTTGCCGGTGTTTTTTCTATTTGCATGCGTTTTTTTTCTGTTTGCACACGTTTTTTTCTATTTGCATGCGTTTTCTTTCATCTGCATGTGTTTTCTTTTATCTGCAGCGCGTTGAGCTTTCTCGGCCACCGTATAGCTCCCACCTCTCGTGCTCAAGCCTCGACAGAAGAAGCGCGCGGGTAGATGTTCGCACGGCTTAGCTCTTTACGACACAAGAGAGCTACCCCGCCCTAAAAATGCACCATGCGCTAAGGTTTCACTTTATTTCGATGGTTTCGACACTCACTTTATTTCGACACTCACAAATCCTCTGCATGTGCATGTGTAACGCACGATGGCTGTCCCAGGTCCTGAAGAATCCTCTTTAAACTGAAAGAAAATCAGAATGGAACTACCTCTCAAATCGAAGATGCACGATGAATCGTCCTCCAGAGTTACTTATAGTCTACAGAATGTGATAAAGGGACCATCAAAAACAAGTAATTGTATGGTTTTATTGAACAGCACTGTTGAAATACATAATGTAATATACATATATAAACAATCAACGTTGGTTTCACTTGATTTCGATGGTCCCTTTATCACATTCTGTAGACTATTATTAACTCTGGACGACGATTCATCGTGCATCTTCGATTTGAGAGGTTGTTCCATTCTGATTTTCTGTCGGTTTAAAGAGGATTCTTTAGGACCTGGGACAGCCATCGTGCGTTACACATGCACATGCAGAGGATTTGTGAGTGCAGTCTTACTGAGCTCTGTTGATTATCCAATCATTTGGAGGAAAAGTGTGCCAACGGTTCATGGCCATTCAAATGTACTGTTTCAGAGACTAAGTTTGGGATGTATTGAGTGTTTCTTAACTGTTTTGACTCATATGAACAAGATTTGAGTGAACCGATTATCAAAGACTGTTTAGGGAAATCAATTGAGTAAATTTAAGAGTTATTTTGTTTCAAACGAGTCAATTTAAGAGTTATTTGATTACAAACTAGCCAATTTAAGATTAATTTGATTACACGCAAGAAGATTTTAGTCTTTTGGGTAGAAATGAGTCAAAGCAAAAGTCATCTGGTTTAAGAAGTCAGTTTAAGACTCATATGTTTTGAGTCTTAGTTGATTTTGAATATGAGTGATTCAGTTGTATTTGTGATAAAAAAAAAATTATTGGTTTGATTTTTTCCTCATTGTATTACTTAAAGGGGTCATATAATGGTACATGCACTTTTACAAGTTAATTGTACTGAAATGTGTGTTGGCAGTGCCTGTACACAACCATCATATAATGATAAAAATCCATCCAGTGTTTTTGTTTTAATCTCCTTATATGTTTTCCCCTGCCTCAAATTGAGCCGTTCGTTTTTGTGACGTCAATAAAACGGACGCCACTCCCACGATTGTTGATAGACAGCAGCGTTTCAACACAAGGCAAGGCAAGGCAAGGCAAGTTTATTTATATAGCACATTTCATACACAATGGTAATTCAAAGTGCTTTACATAAAAGAAAGAAAAAAGAAAAAAGAAAAAGAAATAACAATAATTAAAACAGTTTAGAATAAAGAAATTAAAATAATCAAAACAAATAAGAATAATTAAAACAGTTTAGATTAAAAATAAAATAAAGTACAGTAAAAACAGTCGGACGAACAGTGGCACAGTGCTCATTCAGTAAATGCATAGCTAAACAGATGTGTTTTGAGTCTGGATTTGAATGTGACTACTGTAGGAGCACATCTGATCTCCTCTGGAAGCTGGTTCCAGCTTCGGCTGGCATAATAGCTAAAAGCAGACTCTCCTTGCTTAGAGTGAACCCTTGGTATTTCTAGCTGATGTGATCCTAATGATCTGAGTGATCTGTTGGGTTTATATTCAGTGAGCATATCTGCAATATATTGAGGTCCTAACCCATTGAATGATTTATATACCAGTAATAATACTTTAAAATCAATCTTAAATGTAACTGGGAGCCAGTGTAAAGACCTGAGGACTGGTGTGATGTGTTCATATTTTCTGGTTCTGCTCAGAATCCTGGCAGCAGCGTTCTGTATGAGCTGCAACTGTCTTATGGTCTTTTTAGGAAGGCCAGTGAGGAGTCCATTACAGTAATCCACCCTGCTGGTGATGAAAGCATGCACAAGTTTCTCTAAGTCTTGACTTGAAACAAAGCATCTAATTCTTGCAATATTTTTCAGATGATAGTATGCTGATTTAGTTATTGCTTTGACATGACTACTGAAACTAAGGTCTGACTCTAGAGACACACCAAGATTCCTGACTTGATTTTTAGTTGTTAGACCCCTAGCGTCAAGGTATGCATTCACCTTAAGAACTTCCTCTTTGTTTCCAAACGCAATGACTTCAGTTTTGTCTTTGTTTAACTGAAGAAAGTTTTGGCACATCCAACTGTTTACTTCATCAATGCATTGGCACAAGGAGTCAATGGGGCTGTAGTCGTTAGGCGATATGGCTAAGTAGAGCTGTGTGTCGTCTGCATAGCTGTGGTAAGAGATTCGGTTCTTTCTCATTATTTGGCTCATTGGGAGCATATACAGGTTAAATAGGAGTGGTGCAAGAATCGAGCCTTGAGGGACTCCGCATGTCATGGATGTCCACTCAGACTTATGGTCTCCTATACTCACATAATAACCTCTCCCTTCTAAGTATGACCTGAACCATTTTAGGACTATCCCAGAAAGCCCCACCCAGTTTTCCAGCCTGTTAAGAAGTATGTTGTGATCGACAGTGTCAAATGCAGCACTGAGGTCGAGTAGTACCAGCACTGATAATTTGCCTGTATCAGTATTTAAGCGAATATCGTTTATTATCTTTATGAGCGCTGTCTCTGTGCTGTGATGCGATCGGAATCCAGATTGAAAATGGTCAAAGTATCCATTCAAGCTTAAGAATTTGTTCAGCTGATTGAGGACAACTTTTTCAATGATCTTGCCTATGAAAGGAAGATTTGAGATCGGTCTATAATTGCTTAATATAGTCTTATCCAGATTGCTCTTTTTCAAGAGGGGCTTGACAACTGCAGTTTTCAGGGAGTTTGGAAAACTACCAGAAAGAAGTGAGGCATTAACCACTTTTAGGAGATCTGCTTCTAAACTGTTTAACACACTTTTGAAGAAAGATGTGGGGAGTGTGTCAAGGACGCAGGTTGATGTTTTAAGGTGCTGTACGGTTTCTTCCAAAATTTTGCCATCAATTTCTTTGAAATCAGACATAGTAACTACATTCTCAGGTTGTGGTCTGAACTGTCTGACCCCAGTGCGGCTCAATGATGTGCTGATCACCTTTCTGATATTATTAATTTTCTCAGAGAAGAAAGAAGCAAACTCACTGCACTTGCCGTCTGAGAGCATTTCACTGGGAATCTGGCTTGGGGGGTTTGTCAGTCTCTCTACAGTAGCAAAAAGAGTGCGTGTGTTGTTTAAGTTGCTGTTTATAATATTTGAGAAGAAAGTCTGTCTAGCTTTGCCTAGTTCCATATTGAAAGCATGGATGCTGTCTTTGTAGATGTTATAATGGACTACAAGTTTTGTCTTCCGCCACATGCGCTCTGCTTTTCTGCATGTTCTTTTCATATTTTGCACAGCTGTTGTGTTTCTCCAAGGTGCTTTTTGTCTAACACTCTTCCTGACTTTCACAGGAGCAATATCATCAATTACACTTTTGACTTTTGAGTTAAAAGAATCAAGGAGAAAATCTACAGAGTCAGCAGATATGCTTGGTTTTAAAGATATAGCCTTCATAAATAGCAAACTAGTGTTCTCATTTAAGCATCTCTTCTTGACAGACACAGATCTGGCTTCAATGGCAGGAGAGATCAATATATCAAAGAAAATACAGAAATGATCAGACAGTGCTACATCCTTAATAACAATCGATGAAATGTTTAAACCCTTACTGATAAGTAAATCTAGAGTGTGTCCACGATTGTGTGTGGGACCATGTACATGCTGAGTCAGATCAAAAGTTTTTAAAACAGTTTTGATTTCTTTTGCCATATTGTTTTCTGCATTATCTATGTGAATGTTAAAATCTCCAGTAATAGCAAAACAGTCAAACTCTGAGGAAATTGTTGATAACAGTTCTGTAAAGTCCTCAGCAAAGGCTGGAGAGTATTTTGGAGGCCTGTAAATAATGGTAAGTAAAATACGTGGGGCACCTTTTAACACAATACCCAGATATTCAAAAGAGGGGTAGTTACCAAATGATGTTTGCTTACATTGATAGACATCTTTAAAAAGAGCAGCTACTCCCCCTCCTCTCCTAGCAGCTCTGCAGACACTCATAAAAGTAAAGTTAGGAGGGGATGTTTCATTGAGGACTGTTGCACTGCAGCTGTCTTCTAGCCAAGTTTCATTTAGAAGCATAAAATCCAGGTTGTATGTGGTTATTAAGTCATTAACTAGAAGTGATTTATTTTTAAGTGAGCGGATGTTTAAAAGTGCTAACTTAACAGTCTTACTTTTTGTTACTTTTGTCTTAGTTTGGCGTGCAATAGGCACCAGATTAGATGGGTTTGCTGTATGGCTTTTGAAGGCCTTAGACTTTCTATCATGTAATCGAACAGCAATAGGGAAAGATACAGGCACACTGGGTTCCCGCTTGTTCTGTAAACATTTGAGAAAGTTACTGTTATCATAGCGAGGACCCGGCACATATCACTGAGAGCTGGTATCAGTTGTTTTTGGTTCACCTCGACCCGATGGAGGAGGGTGTGGGCCCTGGCGTATTTGCAGAGGCCGAAGAGCTCTCACAAGCGGAGAGCGAGCTGCGAACACAGACCCGCCCTCGCTCGTGAGCGAGCTGTCAATCATACTCCGCGCGGACCGGCGCGGTCATTGTTGATATGCTCGAGCACTGTCTATTAGCAGAATGGAGTCTAAGCGATTGTGCGCAGTGGCTGAGTTTGTTTTCGAAGGGAATATTCCCCACGATCAACGTCAATGCTTTCATGTTTGCGAGAATCATTTCACACACCAGACTGCTTTATAAACGAGGGTTAGCCTAGTATAAAGCTGGTTTTGCCAAGAAGCTGCTCATGAAAAAAGGATCGGTACCAACTATTCGTGTTCCTGCAGCTGCTCCAGAAGAACTGAAGTGAGTGTAACGTTTTATTAACCTTTATATTAATATTTATATTAATCTTTGCAAATCGCTAGCTGCACGGTTCACGATGAATGCGGCTAATGCCGAGTTCAGACTGCACGATTTTAGCCCCGATTTTGGCTCGCCGACAGGTTTTGAGAAATCGCCGACAAATGCCCGAAATCACAGGCAAATCTGTGCTCGTTCACGCGAGTGACAATCACGCAGTGTGAATGAGCAAAGACGCGATCTGAGAGAATCGCCGGCGAGTCACCCTTATCACTTCTCGCGTTTGGTTGTGAAACGTAGTTTGCGGACCAGGCAGAAGTTGTCGGCGATTCTTTCTTTTGTAAAGTCATGCAGTGTGAAACCTCCTGTCGCAGATCCATCGTGCAGTGTGAACACAGCAGCAACTGAATGTAACCCCAGATAGTAATGCAGTGTGAAAACAACAGTGACACAATTATTTTGAAAATCGTGCAGTCTGAACTCGGCATAAGGTTTACACCCAGGGTACATTACAGCATGTTCCCTTTCGAGGGAACTCGCGATGCGTCAATGACGCTTTGGGAACACCCCCAGTGTGAATGCGTCTGAGCATCAATGTCAACTAGTCCAATGGAAAGAATGAGCGTCACGGGCGGGTGAAGTCATGACCAGGAAGGGATAAAAGCACATCCGGTGCAACCCGGCATTAGCTTCTGTGTCTCAGCAAGCGATCTGTGTTACTCTGTCTCTGTCTATTTATTGTTGTCTGTTGCATAGGGCTGCAACTAACGATTATTTTGATAATCGATTAATCGGACGATTATTTTTTCGATTAATCGATTAATCGGATAAAAAGTTTCAATTCGATTTTTTGTTTATTATAACTAAATAAAACCCTAAATCAGGGTTGTGGCGAGCAGGACGAGGCCGAGGGCCGTGAGAGATGCGAGACCAGTGCGTCTCACAGGCCTCGTCCTGCTCGCCACAAGGGTGTTTATGTGTAAAAGTCAAGTGTACTTTAAAAAGTGCAAAAGCCACACATTGAGTTTTACTAATATCAATATTTGTTTGTTTTTAATGATAATTGCTGATGGCAAGTTGACAACCATGATTAATGTAAAATTTACAAATTTACACAGACATGTTGTTCAGATGTGAAGATATAAACTAAAAACATCTCAAATATATAATTCATTTAATTTTTATTTAAGATTAATTGAATTATAAGAATAGTTGATAAAATAAATATAGAAAGACTGTAAACAAGCGTGTGAACGTAGAGCCGCAGTAGATCGCGTTTGAAAAACAATTAAAACTTAATAGTAGGGCTGCATGATTTGGGCAAAATGTCATATTGCGATTATTGAGGTCAATATTGCGATATGCGATATAATAAACAAATGGTTTCATGAGTCAACTTGCTTGCTTAACCCTCATGTGGTGTTCAAAACCCTATAACACCTGTGGTGTTCCCGGTCAAAAATGACCGGGCCATAAAAAAAAACTTATAAATCACTCATTATACCATATTTTCACCCAATCTTGGATTCAATCTTTTTGTCAACATGTTCTCTTTCAATTAGGACTGGTTTTATATTTTGATTTGCATCTGAATAATCATAGGCCTCATTTATTTGAGAGTAGGCATTTCATTTTTTGAGTATTTTTTTTTTAAATTTTTGAATAATTTTGGAAATATTAAATAAAATCTGAAGAAAATTGGTATTGTTGATCACACTAGTCAACTTAACATTTTCACCAGGAATTTTGTTTTGAAACTTTTGTTTTGTAAAAAATATGGCACATAGTGTTCCCGGTCAAAAATGACCGGCCTATAAAAAATAGCTTATAAGTCACTCATTATACCATATTTTCACCCAATCTTTGATTCAATCTTTTTGTCAACTTATTCTCTTTCAATTAGGACTGGTTTTATATTTCTGTTTGCATCTGATTAATCGTGGGCCTCATTTATCTGAGAGTAGGCATCTCATTTTTTGAGTAAAAAACAAATAATTTATGAGTAAATTTGGAAATATGAAAAAAAAAAAAAATGAAAAAAATGGCTACTGTTGATCACACTTGTCTACTCTAATGTTTCACCAGGAATTTTGTTTTGAAAAAAATATGGCACATAGTCACACTTGTGGTGTTCCCGGTCAAAAATGACCGGCCTATAAAAAATCGCTTATAAGTCACTCATTATACCATATTTTCACCCAATCTTGGATTCAATCTTTTTGGCAACTTGTTCTCTTTCAATTAGGACTGGTTTTATATTTCTGTTTGCATCTGATTAATCGTGGGCCTCATTCATCTGAGAGTAGGCATGGTCAAAAATGGTCACAATGGCCGACCATTGAAAGTGAATGGGAGAGACTGAAAATAACAGAACAATTTAGTTTTCAGGAGCATGTTCATTATTTTCATGTACACATATGAGCATGTGTGCTTGCAAACATCGAGCCCTTGGACCTGTGCATGTATCGATACATTTATACACACGCTACCCAGACACACACATGTTAAAACACACAAACTTTTTTAAATATTACACACATTCTTTTCCACAGAGAGAAATTTGATCCTACCCTAACCTGCATCTAATATACATTTATCCATCTGACATTACCACACACACACACACACACACACACAGGCCGTGATCAGATTTTTGACTCAGAAACTAGTGAGGAGGAGGAAATTCAGGATGCATCTTGCAGTGAAGATATTTCTGAAGAGGAAGGCACCACTGAATCGGCTACGGAGCTTGAAACAACTGATGAGGAGCAGTCTTCCAGTGATGAGGGCCCAGCTGAGGTTACCGTTTCATTCTGGTCAAAAGATGGAACTTTGTCCTGGCCTTCATCCCCACCTATGAGGCAAGGCAGGTTTTCTTCTGAAGGCCTTCCTCTTCAGAAACATCTTCACTGCAAGATGCATCCTGCATGTCCTCCTCCTCACTAGTTTCTGAGTCAAAAATCTGATGAATAACATCATGTGCAGAGCTGTTTTGCCATTGTGCTGCCACAAATGAATGACAAGCAAGGTGCTGTGAGGCATTTTATATATGCCTGTGCTATCACATGATGTATATTTGTAAATATTGTCTAGTTCTGTGTGAGAACCTCACAGTTCCAAAACAAAATGTCATAATATTTTGTCTGGAAGCTGTGATGAAACAAGACCATGAAAGAAAGGTTCTTTTGAAGCCGGGTCACTGCAGTCACGGCCAGTTTGTGTGTGTGTGTGTGTGTGTGTGTGTGTGTGTGTGTGGTAATGTCAGATGGATAAATGTATATTAGATGCAGGTTAGGGTAGGATCAAATTTCTCTCTGTGGAAAAGAATGTGTGTAATACTCAAAAAAGTTTGTGTGTTTTAACGTGTGTGTGTCTGGGTAGCGTGTGTATAAATGTATCGATACATGCACAGGTCCAAGGGCTCAATGTTTGCAAGCACACATGCTCATATGTGTACATGAAAATAATGAACATGCGGTAACACTTTATAATAACTACACGCTAATAATCATTAGTTAAGCATGAGTAAACAGTTAATTAATCATTCATAAAGCATTAATAGACATTAAAAGCAGTTTATAAATACAGCTATAAATGCTTGCTTCTTGATTTAAAAGCATATCTATAATTTGTTTAATAATTGTATTTTCATCCTTTATTAATGATCATTTTATCATTTCTAAATGAAGAATTGCATTTTTTATAAACCAGTTATTTAAGAGTTGTCAGTGGTTCATAAGATAACTTAGAAAGTGTGAGTAAATGATTAATAAACTATTTAAATGTACATTCATACATCTTATTATTCAGACATATAGTGATGGTTACTTAGTGTGTTAATAAATGCTTTATTAACATATATTTAAGCTGTAATTCAGGGTTAATTCGGGTAGTTATAAAGCATTTAGTAGTGGTCAGTTAACTATATTTGTGAGCTCATCTACAGTGAGGACTATTCATGCCTTGTAAAGCATTTATAAAGGAGATTTAAAGGCTGTTAAATATTTCTATGTTCTGTATCACTGTGTTGTGTTTGTTACATTTTACTGTTTAGAAGATTGATGAGCCTTTAAATCTCCTTTATAAATGCTTTACAAGGCATGAATAGTCCTCACTTTAGATTAGCTCACAAAATAGTTAACTGACCACTACTAAATGCTTTATAACTACCTGTATTTACTACATTTACCTACACTTTCTAAGTGATCTTATGAATGACTGACAACTCTTAAATAACTGGTTTATAAATAATGCTGTACTTCATTTAGAAATTATTAATTGATCATTAACACAAATACAATTATTAAACGCATTATAGATGCTTATAAATCAAGAAAAAAAAGCATCTATAGCTGTATTTATAAACTGCTTATTAATGTCTATTAATGCTTTATGAATGATGAATTAACTGTTTACTCATGCTTAACAAATGATTAATAGCATGCAGTTATTATAAAGTGTTACCGAACATGCTCCTGAAAACTAAATTGTTCTGTTAGTTTCAGTCTCTCCCATTCACTTTCAATGGTCGGCCATTGTGACCATTTTTGACCATGCCTACTCTCAGATAAATGAGGCCCACGATTAATCAGATGCAAACAGAAACATAAAACCAGTCCTAATTGAAAGAGAACAAGTTGACAAAAAGATTGAATCCAAGATTGGGTGAAAATATGGTATTATGAGTGATTTATAAGCTATTTTTTATAGGCTGGTCATTTTTGACCGGGAACACCACAAGTGTGACTATGTGCCATATTTTTTACAAAACAAAAGTTTTAAAACAAAATTCCTGGTGAAACATTAGAGTAGACTAGTGTGATTAACAGTAGCCATTTTTTTCATATTTTTTTTTCATATTTCCAAATTTACTCATAAATTATTTGTTTTTTTACTAAAAAAATTAGATGCCCACTCTCAGATAAATGAGGCCCACGATTAATCAGATGCAAACAGAAATATAAAACCAGTCCTAATTGAAAGAGAATAAGTTGACAAAAAGATTGAATCCAAGATTGGGTGAAAATATGGTATAATGAATGATTTATAAGCTATTTTTTATAGGCCGGTCATTTTTGACCGGGAACACCACAAGTGTGACTATGTGCCATATTTTTTTACAAAACAAAAGTTTCAAAACAAAATTCCTGGTGAAACATTAGAGTAGACTAGTGTGATCAACCGTAGCCATTTTTTTCATATTTTTTTTTTCATATTTCCAAATTTACTCATAAATTATTTGTTTTTTACTCAAAAAATGAGATGCCTACTCTCAGACAAATGAGGCCCACGATTAATCAGATTCAAACAGAAATATAAAACCAGTCCTAATTGAAAGAGAACAAGTTGACAAAAAGATTGAATCCAAGATTGGGTGAAAATATGGTATAATGAGTGACTTATAAGCTATTTTTTATAGGCCGGTCATTTTTGACCGGGAACACCACAAGTGTAACAAGGTAACAATACTCCCACAAAAAAATAAGAAAATTTTCAAAAAAACACTGAGATTTAGTTATACCGTTTGGGAACAAAGTCACTAAGTTTCAGTCCAAAGCGATAACATTAACTAGTATTTTCGGGAATAAGAAAATCTTCTCCGGGTCAAATTGACCCGAACACCACATGAGGGTTAAGCAAAATGCACACACAGACTAGTGATAATTCTGAAATGTCTATTTCTCAACTCAAACTAGCAACAACAACTAAATGATTGATAACACCTGATCAATAAGCCATTGATGTCTGGATAAAAATTCTTTTAATTTTAATTTAAGTGAACTTCAAACAATCCTCACATAAACCCATAATAAATGTCATATTTACCTGTGCTCTTCCTGTCTACAGGTAGGACATATACAGAAATTGAATTAAGTTATCAAACAGTCTGCGCTGCATAAATTATAAATTATATGGACTAAAATCCTATTTAAAGCTACACAAGTTCTTTGGTCAAGAACAGTGAGTGTTTTTCTCTGTTTCCTTTGTTCTTTGATTAACTTTACTGACAGAAAGCATTATTGGATGCTGGCCCTTTAAGAGTTGCTGAGACGCGGATCTCACACGCGCCTTATTCTCTCACAACTCTTTACGACCATCATAAAACTGCTCTTATGTTATGAAGACACTCGACAAATGATATTTTGGCATAATTGTGTGTGTTATTGTTCGTTCACTTCAAGGGGAAAGAGACTGTATTCTGGCGCGCGGTCTGTGCATGCTCATGATACTGTCGCGCGTCCGTCTTTCAGTCAGGACATTCACAGGCAGCGCGCGCTCTTTTGACTCGTCTCGCTGAATGGTTTGAAGCATTCGCATGAATAAGAGCGGGATCAAGTAACACTAGCCAAAGGATGACAAAAAATAACAGATGCTGCGATATAACAGCCCTAATTTGTTTATTTCATATAAAAACGCAGTATTTTGCGTCATATAATCGCATAGGCTTGACATCGTGATTGCGATATGATTAATCGTGCAGCACTACTTAATAGTAATGCTATAAAATGCTATAAAAATGCTATAAAAAGAGAACGGAATGGTACGCAGCAAGCTAACAGGCCTGATTAAAAGGACAGGAAAAAATTATGCATTAGTGCAAGCATTCGCTGAAAACCACTGAGTACAGTGACTAAAAAACAATCTTTTACTGCTGCTGTTATTAACTGCCTTTAATTTAGTGCTTTACTTTGTAAACACCGTTTTAATTTAACCTATTTCTGCGGTAGCGCTATTTTAATTCATCACTTATGTTGCGAGCGAACTGATTGCGCAACCTGATGCTCGAGACAAAATACAGACATCCCAAGTCTCGCGGAAGATCCGGAAGTCATCCGCAGATTGATAGCGGCTCCCTGATGCCCGCAAATTAGGTCAAACTCCCGGAATCTAGAGCGCGCAAGCAAGAGCGCGCATGCGAGACAGAAGAGACTGTGCTCCAAACATAGACTGTAAAAAAGATCTCGGTCTCTGCGCGCACGGCAGATCGGCGAAGGGAGAGAGACCTTGCGTGTGTCTCATGAAGCGCAGCGCATCTAAGACAGAGAGCATCATGATTGGCCTGTTTCAACCAATCACCAGTAAACGCACCCCGTGACGTAAGCAGACCAAATAATCGATAATGACATTCGTTGTCAACTATTTTAATAATCGATTTTAATCGATTAAATCGATTAGTTGTTTCAGCCCTACTGTTGCATATATATTGGAAGAGTTATGGTGAAACAAATGTACAAGCAGTGTGCTTCTCCCTGTCCGCGTTATTTAACGGGTGGGGACACACACGAGCTTTGTGTTATTTGTTTGGGAGTGGAGCATGCGGTCTCAGCCTTCGAGGGGGCTGAGTGCCAGCATTGTGAGATGCTTCCGCTTCGCATGCTCCGCTCTCGCCTGTCACTCTTTGACGAGAGTGGTCAGGCTTGCGATCCTCAGGGTGCAGGACCCGCTGTTGCTGAGGCAGCATGGAGAATGCATTCCTGGGGATCGCAAAAGGATCTTTCGGAGGGGTTGGAGACGGGTCCGAGGGCCTTTTCTCCTTCCTTACCCGGAGGATCCAGTGCTCTCCCCCCCGTGTCGGAACCCCGCTCTGCGGCTTCTTCCGCCCGGGGAGAGAGCCCTCCATTACTTCATTGTTCTTCCTCTGAGGAGGTTGATATGATGAGTATGGAGAGTTTAAGCACACACACTGGGGAAAGAGATTCGCCACCTGTTTCCCCAGCATATGAGGAGCTGGTGGATGTGATGTCTAGGGCTGTAGAGAAATTAAATATTGAATGGCCAGCTGAGAAAAGGGGCGCTCGTCCCAAAAGTAAATTAGACGAGCGTTTCCTTTCTTCAGCTACATCATCTCCACCACGGGGCCTTCCCTTTTTTCCTGATTTACATAATAAGTTATCTAGATCATGGGATAAACCGTACTCGTCACGACTTTTCAGCCCTCAGGTTAATTTATATTCGGGTATAAGAGGGCTGAAAGAGTACGGTTATGAGGCGATGCCCCAGGTTGAACAGACGCTCGGGAGCTATCTATCACCTGCCCCAGCATCGTCTCTGAAGGCCTCAGCTTTGCCCACTAGACCGCTTAAAGCAACATCTGGTTTAGTGGGCAAAGCCTATACGGCAGCAGGTCAGGCTGGAGCATGTCTGCACACTATGGCGGTGCTCCAGGCTTACCAGGCTGATTTGCTGGGGGATCTGGATAAGAGTGAGGGAGTTGGTCCTGACGAAGTTCGGGAACTTCGTCGGGCCACCGATCTGTCTCTCAGAGCTACAAAGGAGACCGCTAGAGCAATTGGGCGGTCTACGGCAGCCCTTGTAGCTACTGAGAGACACCTTTGGTTAAATCTGGCCGAAATAAGAGAAAAAGACCGGGCTTTTTTATTGGATGCTCCGCTTGAGCCTTTTGGTCTCTTCGGCGACGCAGTCAATGCGGTCGTCGAGAGATTTCAAGAGTCAAAGAAGCAAGCGGAGGCATTTAAAAAGTTTCTCCCTCGCCGTGTCCAGCCCCCTGGGGCTGCTGGGCGTGAGCAGCCCCAGCCGTCGAGCTCCTCATATCGTGCACAACAAAAACAGAGTGTTTCGTCTCGTGCACCTCCACATAAACAATGGAAACAGGCGCAACACTCTCAGTCGAAGTCTTCTAAGCCGAAGCCGGATCTGAGGACCGTTCTTCAGGCGAAGAAGACTTCGGTTCAAAAGAAGAGGTCCTGACGTCACTGGTGTGAGACCTGTGAGGACAGCCCCGACCGAAGTGGAGCGGTGTACACCTCAGAATACGGTGCTGAAGGGTTGGGGTCAGCATCCCTTGCCTCTTCAATTCAACTATATGTATATCTTTTTTTATGATTACATTATTCCTATAATATGTACTAATCAAATTATATAATCATTCCTATATGCCATAAGGTGATTCACATATGGGTTTTTATTCACACTTCTGTTGAATGCATATCTTTCATGAAGGTCTTATGATGTCTGTGACCAATCTTCTGTGGCCCTGAGCCAGAACAGTGTGTTGAGCCTAAAGAGAACCTCATCATATGATTAGGTTTCTCTTCTGACCCCATTAACGGACAGGGGTAAATTTCTGTATGGTTCTATGATTTGTTTCCAAAATTGTACTTCTTTAATACATATATCTCTCAAGAAATAAAGTAATTGTTATTTCGTCTCTCTGAGGATGGAAGGTTTTATCAGTCTCTCTGAGGATGGAAGGTTTTATCAGTAGGATGGAAGGTTTTATCAATATGTTGCAGGTCTCAAGACACAGGGTGGCTGGTCTCATGACGCTTTTCGATGGCCCCTCCGAGGTCATTACTGGAGCTTTCGTGACTTGGATGACAGCTATCTTGATCGATGTCGACGTACCCGTCTATCTATGTATCATTGTTTAGACTTTATGTCCTCTGAGCCAATCAGAAGTGAATGTTTATGTAATGTATACCCTTGAAAACAGTATAACTGGTGTACGATTTTTATGTAAGGTAGAGTTAGCTTGCGACCTCCTCGTGAGACTTTGACGCTGGCTCTACCAATTAAACTGCAAACTATTCTTCAGTAAATATTACTCTTTGATTGAACCTCACGACTCCTGGTCTTCTTTCATCATCTCTGGTCCTGGGTCAAGAACTGTATAGCCCCTTTTACAGTCCTTTCAGTGCCCATTCCACTTCGGGGTCCTCACGGGACCGTTCTGCCAACCCCGTCACCCTTGGTGCTTCGGGGCGCAGCGGTCTCCAGCGAGTCGCTGATGCTATGCTGTGGCACTGCATCGGTTTCGCGCCCTCTGAGGGGGGTTTTAGAGCAGCCAGTTCAGGTAGTTCCTGCCATTATGTTTCAGGCTCCAGAACTAGCTGTCTCGTTAACACCAGAGACCAGCCTCGAGAGGCTGGTTCCCTTAGTAGATTTTCTGCCAGCGTGGAAGCTACTGCCAAATATTTCTCGTTGGGTCCTGCAGATTGTAGAGAAAGGATACAGAATCCAGTTCGGTTCTCGTCCTCCTCGCTACAACGGGGTGTTGCTCACAGTAGTGCATCCCGAGCAGGCTCTGGTAATGGAGCAAGAGGTAAAGGCCCTGTTAGCAAAGGAAGCTATAGAACAGGTGTACTCACCCGACAGAGAGTCGGGTTTTTACAGCCGTAATTTCATTGTTCCGAAAAAGGATGGAGGGTTGCGTCCCATTTTAGATCTTCGTCTGTTGAATCGTTCAGTACAGAAACTCAAGTTCAAGATGCTGACACTCAAACCGATCGTGACTCAAATCAGATCCGAGGACTGGTTTGTCACTATAGATTTGAAGGACGCTTAATTCCATGTCTCCATCCTCCCTCAGCACAGGAAGTTCCTAAGGTTTTCTTTCGGGGGCAAAGAATACCAGTATCGGGTACTTCCTTTCGGTCTAGCTCTATCACCCCGCACGTTCACGAAATGCGTAGATGCAGCTTTAGCCCCGCTCAGGCTTCAGGTTATACGTATTCTGAACTACATCGATGACTGGCTGATTCTAGCGGAATCAGAGCAGTTGGCGGTTTGGCACCGAGGTGTCGTTCTCGCTCATATGCAGATGTTGGGGGTGAGGCTCAATGCCAAGAAGAGTGTTCTTTCTCCAGTACAGAGAACCACTTTCCTTGGTGTGGTATTGGATTCAGTGACGATGCGGGCCACTCTATCGCCCGTTCGTGTAGCTGCTATCCTGGCAGCCACAGAAGAGCTGAGGCTAGGCCAGTCACGCACTGTAAAACAGTTCGAGAGACTTTACCCCGGTAAATAAATACTACATTTCGGCTCTCATTTTAATAAACTCAGCTGTCTGCTCCTTGCTCCCTAAAACAAAACGAAATATTAGAAAAAGTTTTGCCTCAGACCACCTAACAGAAGTGTAGAAGTAGAAGTGTATTCCTTGACGCCACGGAAGAACTATCACCCGCCATTTTCTTCCTGTCGTCATAGTCGTTGCACAGGCTAGGCAGCGAAGGACACTGACCATTTAATAGCTCTGACCAAAATATCAAGATCAAATGTGTTTACGCGCTGACTTGATCATGTGACACTTGCCACACACAAACACCGCAGTAAGATCCAGTGAGAGATGTGTTAGAGTTTGGTGCAAAGGTCTCCGATACAAACCTCAAATGTCTCTGTGACTTAAACTAGATGCTAGTTGAAAATAGCACTGACATTCTCAACAACACTGACGTGGAAAACAAGGGAAGCAGCACACAACAATCCAGTTAGAATACTTTCAACCACAAATCACGAAACTTTAACTGTAAACATGGTATTAGTACGGAGCCCCCCTTGTCCCACTTTGTCAAAAAAATTAATTATAACTATCTCGTGGCCTCAAGATAAGTATTTCGTGGCCTCAAGATAGTAACTCGTGGCCTCAAGATACTATCTTGTGGCCTCAAGATACTATCTCGTGGCCTCAAGATAGTATCTCGTGGCCTCAAGATACTAGCTCGTGGCCTCAAGATAGTATCTCGTGGCCTCAAGATAGTATCTCGTGGCCTCAAGATACTATCTTGTGGCCTCAAGATAGTATCTCTATAGAGATACTATCTTGAGGCCACGAGATAGTATCTTGAGGCCTATCTTGATACGAGATAGTATCAAGATACTATCTCGTGGCCTCAAGATAGTATCTCTATAGAGATACTATCTTGAGGCCACGAGATAGTATCTTGAGGCCACGAGATACTATCTTGAGGCCACGAGATACTATCTTGAGGCCACGAGCTAGTATCTTGAGGCCACGAGATACTATCTTGAGGCCACGAGATACTTATCTTGAGGCCACGAGATAGTTATAATTAATTTTTTTGACAAAGTGGGACTAGGGGGGCTCCGTATATTGGGGCAGAAATGTGGTAAATTCAAATCGAATCTGCATACAGGGAGCGTTGGTACTGGATATGGCAACTGGTAAATACAATAATTTTCTTCACGCTTGCATTTGTGGAAATGTTTAAACCATCTGTGTTACAACTAGGTTTTGAGCCACTGACCCCTACTATTTTCTATTTTGAAAAGGTGATTTTTAAAGAAATTTAAATACAAAGAATGTCTTTCTCTTTTGAAACGTGTGATTATTACAAATAAAAGACCCCTAAACATACCCACCTCTGGGGCGAAAGCAGATCTTATGAAAACACTGAGATGATAGGAAGTCATGCGAATTAACCACCAATTCACCAAAATGTAAAATAGTTACGATATCGTGTTTATCGATTTATTTTCACTGAGAAGTTTAGTTCCTACCCAAAAAATCATGTCACTACCAAAACTGATGATAAAGTTTTGGTAGAGACGGGATTGTTTCAGTAGTGACAAATATATCTAATTTAGAGCAGATATTTAAACAATTGTGCATACACAAAACAATCACATTTAAATAATATTTATATAAAATATTTTAAATAAAATAATTTAATACAATTATAATAATATTTATATTATAATAATTAAAATATTTGTAAATTAAGTAATATAAGGATCATAATATATTATAAATAATATTAAATTAAGTAATCTTTTAGATTAAAATGCAAAACTGTTTATTTAAAGACAGAAAATATGTCTTCGGGATAGTGGCAGTTCTTACAGTTACACTGATTTTTGTCAAGCACATTTCAATCAAAATGATGGGATTTAGCTAATCACCATACAGCCATGATGGACAAGGACAAAAATGCAGGGATGCGGCAAAATCAGTCTCAACCAATTGACTAAAACATGTTGTGTTTGAGTTGTAACGTGAAATAGAATGTAATGCTTGTTTTTTACTGTGAAATGAAAAATGACTTTTAAAAATACAATACAAAAAATTACCTATTACTTTCATAATTTAGGTTAAAATAAAAAGATTGCTTTTGGAATAGCCACAAAATAATAGAAAGTACTCTATAAATTAAACTGGTCACTGTGATTTTGCCAAGTAAGACATGGTCCTGAATCAACATATTTTGTTGATCCTGGATCAACATTCCTGTCCCAAAATGTAGTCCTTACCCAATCCCTACCCCTAAACCTAACCCTACCCATAACGTTTCCCTAAAATCATAGGGTAATGATAGGTGAATAACACTGATGTTTAAGTACGTCACCCTGGTTCTAAGCCTAAACTTGACATAAACTGTAAACTTGTCCCTCAAATCTGATTGGTTGATTGGACAGTTGATCCAGGATCAACAAAGATGTTGATCCAGGAATATGTGGTACTTGGTGAAATCACGTTCACCAAATTAAACTTTATGTATATTTAGCTTTTTGTTATCTTGACATATTCTTAGGAAATACCCAAGGTCTGAATATATAAGTGTTTGTTGTTGTTTTTTTACCTTTACTGCAGTTTGAAGCAATTTGGTTGAATGGCTCGTATAAAACCGCAGTACTGTTTGCAAGGAACAGATCTTTCCTCCTTGTTCACAGCATGAATCATATTCTGAGAGAAAACAATTAACCTTTATTAAAAGCAGGTAATTGCACTCCTTCATTAACCATCATGCACGAGTGCCGTTTAGAAGGGTGGGCGACATGAGAGACGGCTGGACTGATGTGTGTCAGGCAGAGGTGAAGGAGCGTCTCTATGGCAACAGTCATTAGGTGACAGGTGTCAAAGGGATTGACAGCACACCTGAGTGCGACGCCACATTATAATTGTACAGTGTGTGACATTCACAGAAACACACCTAATGGAAAGTGGCTATCTCACTTACTCTTCTACAATTAGATTGAAGTCTAAAGTGCGAGTCTGGAATCGTCTCTTTGGTGTCCCAGCATGCTGTTTGGCAGCTGTAATGATCTCTGCTGGAAGAGTCGATGGGAGAGAACAAGAGCATCAATCAGGTGTGGATATATGAGCAGGAGGTCTGGAGGTGTTTGATTCAGTGTGAAACTGTGAACACCATCACGACAGGAACAGCATTATCATGGCCACTGCACCAACCAAACAACGCCAACACACTCTGGTCAAATATGGAAGTGTCCCTATTATGCTATTATTTTAAGGATTCCTAATTTTGTTTTGGAGGTTTCTTACAACAGGTTTACATGCACTAACTGCCAAAACACTTTCATTTTCTCATAATATACATTGCACATCACTACTACTGTTTTCACAAACGTAGTTGTTCGGAAAAAACACTAGTTGACTAGGCTAATCAATTTTGAAAATATATACTTTCACATTCCCAATTCATATACAATACAAGTCTGCAGAAGGGGAACTGGTTTATACTGATCTGAACACCAGTTTTTGTCTGGTGGTGTTCTGTAAAAGTGTGCAACAGATTTACTCTAATACAGAACAATAGAAAACTGCAACACATGTTAAGAGCACAACTCACTCACTCACTTACTCCGAGAATGCCCTCGGACAGAGAGAGAGATAAGAATACGATTAATCTCTTAGAAGTATGAACCATCAAACATACATGAGAAAACAGCCACAGCAGCACAACAGCGACACACAGTCCTGATTTATCGAGAGACGGAGACATGCATTTCTCTTCCGCTGTGCGTGTGTGTGTGTAGGAAGCGCCGTTTGCTTGTTTATGTGCTTTAATAGGATTCGATTTTATAGATTTTTTTTTTGGCAATAGCCTCCCCCGAAATTCCTCATCCCGTTGCAGCTTGATAAATTCACGGAATTAAAAATGGCTCTCTGGCCTCTAAACGAGTGTGAAAAAGAACAAAGATTCCGCTGCCTGCATGAACCCATAAAACACTGGAGTGTTTGACTGTATGTCCAGGAACGCACTTCCGGAAACACATTTCCGCTCAAACGCTCTCTGCTGTGAGCTGTGGGAGTTGATCAGATTATCGGCAAGTAAACTGTGGGACGATTGCAGCTCAGCTTTATTTTAATACGGATTAAAAGTCTAAACTGTTAGCTTTTAAAACTCATCTGATTATAGGAGGAAATTGATCTGTTTCAGTTCACTGCTATTCCGCTGATATAAATGTGCCATCTAAATTTATGTGCGTTCTACATTCAGCACACAATCATAAAGCGTTCATAAAGTGTGCACATGCTGGTGAAGATGGTTGCATGTTATAAGCCATTATTAAAGTGCCCCATTATGGATTTTCAAATATTCCCTTTCATGCTGTGTGTAATATAGCTGTTTGTGAATGAAAAAGTTCTGTAAAGTTGTAAAAGTTGAAAGTGCTCTATGGATAAAGTTATTGTCTCCCAAAAAAAAGAATCAACTCTAAACCGCCTATAGGAGTTATTTGACCAGCCCTCAAACGACAACGTGGGATTCGCTAAACACTTGCTCTTGAAAGATGTGTCAGTACCCAGTTAATTTGGACCAGCTTACTCCTCAGAATCACAACCTATAAGTATGAATAATTCAAAATACATAGTTTTGTGTTTTATATTGTTTAAGTTCGCGGCTAACTGGCTAACTCAAGTTATTACAGTCTTACTGAAATACTTCCGTTAATTAGCTGTGGGCCACGATTACCTAAAACTGTGTCTAATGCAGATTGTTTGTCGTTCTTTCTACTTTGAGTAAAGATAAAGGATGGAGGCAGATTTTTTTTAACCTTTATGTTACATCAGCCATTTTAGTGCTGGGCTAAGGTATGCGTTGTTATTGATACAGTTCCCGCATATGCAACGCTTTAAATTAGAAATATACATATCGGTTTGTTGATGGACATACACTTGTTAATGCTGATGGTGAGGAATTACAGTTGCAACATCTAATAATCTACCTCAAAATGAGTAGTGTATAACTGAGAAACATCCAGCTCAAGTCGTCCTTGCGATTGAGGCTTGGGTTGAATAACTAGTTCTTACGTTTCATCATCGGACACGTGCCCGGATTGAGATGGTAAAATCGACGTCAAATCGATGTACAATCGCTGAGCTTCAGGAGGCTTCCTGACAGAGCTGAAGTTCAGTTATGGTAATGGCCGTTTAGCTTCCGACACACGCTGTATGCTGTACACCGTAGACCAATCACAACAGACTGGACCATCTGTCCAATCAGAGCAGACTAGGCTCGCAGAAAGGAGGAATTTAGAGAGACTAGGTGCGTTCTATTCGATCGTAGACTGCGAATTGGACTACACAGAGTATTCCGGTGTTTGGTCGCTTCTCTGCTTGGATCCTAATGAATGAACTGGGCTAAGCTAAGTGCTATCAAAGTTTCGCCGCAAGACAGAGCGATTTAGTGCACGCACTGAGACGAGAGAGGTATGTATCAACTTGTCTTAGTTAAGGGAATAACATAGTTTAATATGAAAAAAATGGTGGAGTATCCCTTTAAGGTGTAGTGATTTGATTTTTGCTCTTCAAAGTGAATAATATTCACATGGTGTAATTTCTGTGAATAAGTAATTCTCAAAATTTTGCAAATGAAATAAAGAAAACATAATAAGCAGAAACATCACCACCAACAAAACATGAAATACGAATGTGTCTTTGGCGAGAGCTCGGTGTGTTCAGAGTCTCAGATTTTATTTTAGTTCTGTGAGAAGCTGCTGGTTTGCTAATAAAGGCCCCAGTATACTTTAAGCGAAATTGAAGAACGACCTTGTATGATGTAATTTCAAACAAAATCAGGCCAAAACAAAGTTGGAGTTTGTTTCTGGCGTTTGAAACAGCTTTAAGGCCCTTATATACTCATGGCTAAGTTATTTTTTCGCTATTTGCGAAGGGTAAAAAACGAGTTTAAATACTTGACCAGCGATATACGGTGGCGTCGGGATGTAGCCTACGCTTACAGTATATCACTGCAAAGATATTTCAAACTTTTTTTTACCCGTAAGTGAAGAATGAAAAAGAACTTTCCTGCGATAATAGTGGGAGATACCAACGCATTCTCATCCCAAGGCGTCATATACTGACGCTTTTGCCAAAGCGTCTACATCCAATGCGCACCCATTAATGCCAATATAACACGCTTTGGTTATGGGTAGGTTTAGGTCTGGGGTAGTTTTAGGGTTAGACCACTAGGAGGCGCCTTCTGGCCCATATATATCTGCGTCTCATATTGACGCTAAAGGGTGCCATGTGCGTCAGTATGACGCCTTGGGATGAGAACGGGCTGGAGATACACAACGTTTCAGAATGTTCCATGTCAGACCAGAATCTAATCCAACTATCTCAGTGTTTTACATGAGAGTCATAACATGCTGTTCTCTTACGAGAGGTTCTCTCGTATTGCGTAAGCTAGCTTACGCTACGGGAAAGATTCATCTTTGCTGAGATATTGAAGCCAAAAATTATTTTATAATTTGTATCCATACACAACGCAGTTCCTCTGCGGCAGACCTAGAGCGGGCTAGCTAGCAGCTCATTGGTTCGCTCAGAGAGAACTGCTTAAGCCTATGGGAGAGCGGAACTGAACCCGCTTCCAATGAGAGCCGCCCGCGCGCTCATTGCGTCATGGCCCGCCAGAGTGGGCGTGGCCAAGGGGTATATAACAGTCTCTCCCAGGCTTATATGTTGATTCATTTCATCTTCAGCAAGCTCACGCTTCTGCTGAGTTCTGAGAGAAAGCCGTCGCCGTCGAGAAGGCACCACTAGCGAGCTCCGGACCCTGAAGAAGCCGGCCGTCTTCGCCACCTTCAGCCGCCCAGCAAGCTAAGCCATCCGACGACAGTATCCTTTTTTCTCTTATACTTCTAAAAGAGCACGAGCGTCTTTATCAAGATGCCTCGTTTTTCCTGCGGCTCCTGCCGCGCTCGTCTCGAGGACGGAGACCGCCACGTCATCTGCGCTCTCTGCTTGGGACTTGAGCATGCAGAACTCGCCCTCGCGGATGGAGGTTGCGACTTCTGCGAAAGCCTGCCGCTGTCGTCCCTGCGGGCACGACTGCTGGCAGTGAAATCTGCTCCCGCGCCGCCTGTCTCTTCGCCGCGGAAGAAAAAACGCCGCTCTCAGAGGCCGCCGGAGCCACCAACGGAAACATGCGGGCCGCCGCCGCCGCCTCCCGCTTCCCGCTCTCCTTCCCCGCCCCTGCCGGACATACAGTTGCCGCCGAGTGGCCGCTCTGTTGCCTCCGATGACGCCGCGGAGGAGAAGGACTCCTGCTCACTGCTCGCTTCCGACAGTGAGGACTGGTCGTCTCGCGGTTCCACGAGAGAATCGACGGGGACCCGCGCCGGGATAGAGGAAGAGCTGATGCGCCTCCTCTCACAGGCCGTCGAACGCCTCGGTCTCGAGTGGTCTCCTCCACCCGAGCAGGCCCCGAACCGGATGGACGGCAGCTTTTTTCATCGGCGTTCGACCCCCGCGTGCAACCGGGCCGCTCCATTTCTGCCTGAGCTTCACGCAGAACTAACAAAGTCCTGGAATGCCCCGCTCTCGGCCAGAAACCGCTCCGACATTTCCGCCTCGCTGCGCTCGGTGGACGGAGCCGCCGAGAAAGGCTACTCAGCCATGCCGCCCGTCGAGGACTTGGTCGCCACACACCTCTGCCCGCCCTCTGCTAGATGGCGTTCCTCACCCACGCTCCCTTCTAAAGCGTGCAGAGCGACTTCGAGTTTTCACGCTCGCGCATACGCCGCCGCCGGTCAGGCCGCCGCTGCGCTCCACTCGATGTCTGTCCTCCAGGTTCTCCAGAGCGATATTCTTCGTGAATGTGCCGAGGGCGGCAGGAACCCCGCCCCCGCTGTCACGGATCTAAGAAGTGCTACGGACCTCGCCCTTCGCGCCACTAAAGCCGCCGCACAAGCTCTGGGGAGATGCATGGCCAGCCTGTGTGTTGCCGAGAGACACCTATGGCTCACGCTCGCCGACATGGGAGACTCTGAGCGCGCCGCGTTTCTCAGCGCGCCGCGTTTCTCAACGCGCCCCTCTCCCCGACGGGCCTGTTTGGATCCGCTGTCACGGGCATCGTTGATCGCTTCTCGGAGGTACAGAAAGCTACCCAGGCGATGAATTTGTTTCTGCCACGCCGCGCTAGCTCTTCCGCGGGCCGCTCTCGCGAGCCTCCCGCCAGAGCTCCGCCACAGCGACCTCCTCCGCAGTCTCAAACAGCCCAGCGCAGACAGGGCGCCCGCCCTCGCTCTCGCTCTGACAGCCGCCGCAGACCGCCGCCCCCACGAGGCCCGCGTTCTAAGATCACGCTGAAGCCTGATCACCAGAAGTCTGCCTAGCAAGATCAAGAAAACGACGGCGCTCTCCCGCTGCGGCCGGACCGCCGTCAAAGCTTCGCCCTCTGCCAGTCCCCGTTATTTCGCCGACTGCAGTAGTGTTGACCGCCACAAACAAGCCGGTGTCCCAGCCCGCTTGCGAGCGTCAAAAAGCCGTTTTTACGGCTACCCAGAGAAATCTCAAAAAGAGAAATTTTGCCAGTTGTGTACAAAAAGTGCCCACAATCATGTGCTCACCGATACACACAAGCATAACATATCCCGTGTCTCTATCAGAGCCCCATCACATGAAACGGGCAGAGCCCGCTCTAGTTTCAGAGAACATAAACACGCCCACGAGCCTGTGCGCGTGTCCCCTCTCTGCTCGCTCTGTTACACGGCCCATAGACTCCTCTCTGAGTGCAAGTCCCGTTGCCACACACATTCAAAGCGTGCCCACACACTGTGTCCAGCCCGCTATGTGCAGCAATCAGGGCAATATAGCCATTCGGCCACTAGCCGCATGCTTCAAAGCGTGGGAAGCCATTCCAGGCATCTCCCCGTGGGTGTTAAGCATTATAAAGAACGGCTATCTGCTGCAGTTTCGCCGCCGCCCGCCTCGTGCACGCGCGCAGCTCGAATCTACTGTCAGCCCGCTGGCCGCCGGCACGCTCCGCTCAGAAATTGCGACGCTGTTGCAAAAGGGCGCTATAGAGAGAGTCCCGCCATCTATGACCGAGTCGGGGTTTTACGGCCGTTATTTTCTGGTACCCAAGAAAGACGGCGGCCTCAGACCGATTTTAGATCTCAGGTCTTTGAACAAAGCGCTCATGAAGAGACCGTTCAAGATGCTCACTACCAGGAAACTCCTCGCGCAGGTGCGCCAGGGGGACTGGTTCATCTCTCTAGACCTGAAAGACGCCTATTTTCAGATCCAGATAAATCCCCGTCACAGGCCATTCTTACGTTTCGCCTTCGAGGGTCATGTTTATCAATATGCCGTTCTCCCGTTCGGCTTATCTCTGGCGCCCCGTACATTCACGAAGTGCATGGACGCGGCGCTCGCCCCCCTGCGAAGCCAGGGGCTGCGCATTCTGAATTATCTGGACGACTGGCTGATTTTGGCCCAATCACAAACGGAGCTTCTGTCGCACCGCGCAGTTCTCCTCAACCATCTGGAAGCGCTGGGTCTCTCTGTCAACTGGTCAAAGAGCTCCCTTCTTCCCAGTCAATCGATTTCCTTCCTAGGAATAGATTTGAACTCGGTCACGATGACGGCTCGCCTGTCTACACAGCGCGCGCGCAGTGTTCAGCGCCTAGCCTCCTCGTTTCAGATGGACGCCCGCACTCCTCTGAAAGCTTTTCAGAGGATGCTGGGTTACATGGCCTCAGCCTCCGCTGTACTTCAGCTGGGCCTTCTGCGCATGCGCCCGCTTCAGCTCTGGTTAAACAGCCGTGTACCCCACCGCGCGTGGAACACGGGCCGCCAGCTGATCAAGGTTACGCAGACATGTCTCACGGCACTGCAGCCATGGACAGTAGCAGAATGGTTTCGCCAGGGCGTCACGATGGGGACTTTTTCCTGCCGGAAAGTCATCTCGACAGATGCATCCAACACGGGTTGGGGTGCAGTCTGCGAGGGCTCGCCGGCCTTCGGCCACTGGTCGACTCAGGAAAGCCCTTTACACATAAACTGTCTGGAAATGCTTGCGGTCGAGAACGCGCTCTCGCGCTTTCTCTCGCTCATTCGGGGACACCACGTCCTGATCCGTTCGGACAACAGGGCGGTGGTCTCCTATCTCAACCGTCAGGGCGGTGTCAGATCCAGAAATCTCTGTCTACTGGCACACCGCATTCTAGTTTGGTCTCAGAGCCGCCTGCTCTCGCTCAGAGCGACGCATGTGCCGGGCCATCTCAACGACGGTCCAGACATACTGTCCAGGGATCTCATCTCCACGGGAGAATGGGCCCTGAACGCACAAACGGTCCAACTACTGTGGCAGCTATTCGACAGAGCAGAAGTAGACCTCTTCGCGTCAGAAGAGAACGCTCACTGCCCAATATATTTTTCGAGGAGCGAGGACGCGCTAGCCCAGGAATGGCCTCGCCGCCCGCTCTATGCATTCCCTCCGATCGCTCTGTTACCACAGGTAATTCAGAGGATCAGGGACACACGCCACTCGGTGCTCCTCATAGCCCCGCGTTGGGAGAGTCAGAATTGGGTTCCGGAGCTCACGCAGCTGTCACAGACAGCCCCGTGGCCCATCCCAGTCAGAGCAGATCTCCTCTCTCAAGCTCGCGGCACGATCTGGCACCCCCATCCACAGCGCTGGGCGCTACATGCATGGGTGATCAACGACTACTCGTCGATTTGCCAGAGGGAGTAAGAAACACTATCATACAGGCTAGAGCACCTTCCACGAGAAGGCTCTATGCGTCTAAATGGTCTGTGTTCTCTAAATGGTGCACCGTAAAACAGCTGGACCCACGGTCATGCGAGGTGCCGTCTTTGCTAATGTTCCTTCAAGAGATGCTGGACAAGGGCAGGTCCCCCTCCACTCTCAAGGTTTACGTGGCAGCCGTCGCAGCGTTCGCTGAACCCCGACGCGCTCAGTCCCTGGGCAAAGACGAGTTAGTCATCCGCTTCCTCAGAGGAGCTAAGAGGATGAACCCTCCGCGGCCCCCGTCGATTCCTATTTGGGATCTTTCCATAGTCCTCGAAGCTATGAAAGCACCCCCGTTCGAACCGCTCGAGTCTGTGGACCTAAAATACCTCTCGCTCAAAACCGTTTTTCTGACGGCGCTATCCTCAGTAAAACGCGTAGGGGACCTTCACGCGCTCTCATCCAGCGCTGCGTGTCTTGAGTTTGGGCCGAATGACTCGGTTGTCATTCTCAAACCTAGGCATGGCTATGTCCCAAAAGCGATTGGTACCCCGTTCAGGGCGCAGATTATCTCCCTATCGGCTCTGCCTGCATCCGATAGCGAGCGCGACGCCAATCTCCTCTGCCCGGTGCGGGCTCTGAGGTTGTACACGACGCGCGCTGCCGCGTTCAGACGCGCTGAGCAGCTTTTCGTGTCGTTTGGAGGGCGCACCAAAGGTCTGGCCGCCTCCAAACAGACGCTGTCTAGATGGATAGTGGACGCGATTGCCTCTGCTTACGCATCTAAATGCCTGCCATGCCCTCTGGGCATCAGGGCGCACTCCACTAGAGGCATGGCCTCATCGTGGGCATGGTCCTGTGGAATTTCCATTCATGACATCTGTGTGGCCGCGGGATGGGCCTCCCCGTCCACTTTTGTCAGATTTTACAACTTGGAAGTCCCCGCCTTGCAGGCAAAATTACTAGCTGTCTAACGACCAGCTCTCTAAGAAGCTGCATTTCTGAGAGTCCCTCACAACCGGTTCGCCCCTTGTGCTCTCCTTAAATGCTTTTACACTTCAATGTGCATGCTTATGTGTACTTTTCATGTGCCCGCTCTGCAGGCCTTATAGTACATTCTCTCCACGTTAAAAATCCCCCGGTAGATCCCTGGGTTTTCATGTGTGGTTTCATAGCGCGCACGGCGTTGACCAGGTGTTCCCGTAGCGTAAGCTAGCTTACGCAATACGAGAGAACCTCTCGTAAGAGAACGAATCGGTTACCTAACGTAACCTCGGTTCTCTCTAGAAGAGGGAACGAGTATTGCGTTCCCTGCCGTGCTTGCGCTACTAGCGTTTCGCTTCACGCTGAAATAAATCAACATATAAGCCTGGGAGAGACTGTTATATACCCCTTGGCCACGCCCACTCTGGCGGGCCATGACGCAATGAGCGCGCGGGCGCCTCTCATTGGAAGCGGGTTCAGTTCCGCTCTCCCATAGGCTTAAGCAGTTCTCTCTGAGCGAACCAATGAGCTGCTAGCTAGCCCGCTCTAGGTCTGCCGCAGAGGAACTGCGTTGTGTATGGATACAAATTATAAAATAATTTTTGGCTTCAATATCTCAGCAAAGATGAATCTTTCCCGTAGCGTAAGCTAGCTTACGCAATACTCGTTCCCTCTTCTAGAGAGAACCGAGGTTACGTTAGGTAACCGATTCGTTTTCCAGATGTGATCGTCCTGTCAGCGACGTACAACACTTTAAATCTTGAATAAAACATCAAGCTCTTTCTTCGAGCAGAGGCGTGGAGCTGTTGACAAAACCGGAGGCACAAATTTGCAGGATGTTAACCATCAGAGGTATGGAAGCTTATGTGTAGCAATATTCAATTTGAAATGTAATATGCAAAATGATAATGCAATATGTAAAATGACAATGCAATATGTAAAATGACAATGTATTTCTGTATTTAAATTTACATTTTCATTTACATTTGTGCAACGTTTGGTGCAAAATGAAAATGATAATTCAATTATATAATTTACATTTGCCATTTCATACATGTGTTTTAACATGTAAATTGAATACATATTTTAACGCTTTATAAGTTGCAAAATTCAAATGAAAATGTATTAAAGAAATTATTAGATCTGTTTAAAATGTTCAAGCAAAAACTGTAGCAAAATGATAATTTAAATGTTATTTTTCTTAATTGCATTTACATTCACAGTTAAGACACCTGCGATTGCATTTTCATTAAATGTCCCGCAATGAATGTAGCAAAATTCAATGTGCAAATTGAAAATGCATTCCGAGCCGATCACGCCCCTGCCCCGCCCCCTCCCTCCCGCTCGCTCTTGTCAATCACTGCATCAAGGCGGGGCTTGGCCATATATATAAACACTAGATGTCGCCTTGGGGTTGCGTCAAAACATGCGTCAAAACCGCCGCCATCTTGGAACAGGGGTCTTGTCATAGGAAGTAGGTAGGTAACGCTGAATTCATGGATGATGCTGGACTTTTGTGCTGCGTATGGATGTTCACACGAACGAAATCTAAAAAACAGACATCAAGGGATTACATTTTATAAGATTGTGAAATTTTGTAATTTTTTAAAAATTTCTCTGGACTCAATGATAAATACATGTCTGACAGTTGGAATGAACCAAAACAACTAGAAAATCGCATTCATGACGATTTATGGTGATTTTATTTCCGTTAGAGCATTTCCTACATTGA
The DNA here is from genome assembly GCA_030578255.1 of Tiaroga cobitis. Lineage (NCBI taxonomy): Eukaryota > Metazoa > Chordata > Actinopteri > Cypriniformes > Leuciscidae > Tiaroga > Tiaroga cobitis. The sequence goes on from CM060597.1 coordinate 52,836,962, forward strand.
CGCTGATGAGGGGTTCCCCTGTTTCAAGATGGCGGCTCTATTGACGCATTCGTTCCAATGAACTGCCGTAGCCAGGCGACATCTAGTGTTTATATCTATGGGGCTCGGCAAGCAACATTTTGAGGTGTTGGAAGGAAACATGGCGGCGGCAGAGCTGATACGAGCGTAAATTTACTGGCAGATGAAGGGGAGCGTGAACAGAGAAATTGTAGTGTTTCCGAAGATTATTAACTTACACGTCTGCAGGTGATAGAACCAGTGCGTTTTTGGACCGTCTGGGAGAATGTTCTGCCTTATCATGTTCTGCCTTATCTTTGATGTCAACATTATGCTGCGCTGTTGTTGTCTGATGCAGGACTCTGTTAATGATTGTTTCGTTTTGTATTAAATATTGTCATTGTCTGATACACATGCTTAACTTTATTCTTATTACTATTAACTATAATTACCCAATAATGTTGGAGATCGTACAGGTTTTCTTTACAAATGCATAGGCCTATAACTTTGAGATCACAGAATATGACGGGTCAAATTCATAGCTACCAAAAAATTTGACCGCTCTTTCTTCATAACTGACCGTAATGTTCAATAAAGTGACTCATGTGATGTATGACCATCTCCCATTTATATTTTATTAAGCATATTGATTAGATATATTGATAAATATACTAGCTACAGTGTCACGGAATCTGACGGGTCAAATTCATACCGAAAAATATGGCCGCTCTTTTATGGAGGTAGTTTTGTTTCTTTATTATTCAATCAAAAAAAAGGTTGCTACAATCAAAAAAAATATTTTCAATTAAAAAAACCTTCACTTCAATGAAAAAAAAAATTTCAATCAAAGAAAAAAATGATTTGAATCCAAAAATATATTTGAGACTCAAAAATATACATTTGAACACTGCTTTTCTTTGATTGAAAATGTTTTCTTTGATAAAAGTCCGTTTTTTTTTTTGTTTAAAGCAAATGAAGTAACATTGTTTTTTGATTGGACCATATAATGGGTAGGACATTTGTGTCTTTATCATTCAATCAAAAAAGAAGTTGCTTCAAACAAACAAACAACAGAATCAATAAAAAAAGTCACTTCAATGAAAAGATAAACATTTTCAAATATAGAAAATCGTTTTTGAATGCAAATAAAATATTTGAGACTCCAAAAATTGCATTTGAACACTTTTTTTTTATTATTGAAAATGTTCTCTTTGATTGAAGTAATCTTTTTTGTGTTGGGGTCATACATGGGTAGGACATTTGTGTCTTAATCATTCAATTCCAAAAAAGTTGTTTCAATCAAAAAAATATTTTCAATCAAAGAAAAAACTGTTCAAATGCAACAAAAAAAAATACCCCCGTGAATAAAAAAAGTATTGAAGAGAATGTGTTTTTTCGTTGTTGTTTTTTTTTTTTTGAAGTGCAAAAAGTTTTGAAGTTTAAATTTTTTTGATTGAATTATTTTGACACAAATGTTCCGCAGTGGGCGGGTGCTTCTCTATTGGTCAGACATGTTTAATTGACAAGTGTCTACACCAACGACATCTTTCTGACAAAGAAGTCATGTTCGCCACTCGCCAGCAAGCTTTTTGCCAGTTACGTCCTGCGTCACATCTCTCATGCGGTTTGAACGGGTTCTCGTCGACCAGGGTCAGCGCGCATTGACAGACGAGAAAAGCCGCGACATTTAAAAATACTACTGTTATTGTGTCACGAAATGTCGTTTAATAGTTTTTCAGTCGACAATGTAGTTGTTTAAAGGTCAAATCTGTGGTTTATTTATAAAGATAGCGCCTATTTAAAAAATTGATCGGACGTTTTCGGAGTTGTGATATCCAGTCTTTCACAGCTCATGTACCCCGCCGAGAACAGCCGTACCTCGGCCAGTGCTTCTGACGTTTGCCGCTGGCTCTGATGTCTCTAGTCCAGTGGTTAAAACATGAGATATAATTCGTCTTGTGTATATAACGGGCGATCTTTGGTCTCATTAATCTATCATTTGTTCCCTGGCAAATCGTTTTGGCTGAGGGCAAAGGGAAGTTTCATAATTTTATATTTTGGCTATTTTAACGTTGCATCCTGCTGTATGTTTGTCTGAATCGTTTACTTTATTTCTTGTCTTGTATAACTTCTTATACCTTTTAGGCTACTTATACTGTTACAGTGTCTATTACTGATCAATAAAACTAAAATTTAACAAAAATAGACAGGGTTGTGTCATTTTATTTTATATAGCCTATATTTTATACAGCCTTTTCATTACAATTTTATTTGCTGTATACTGTTTGTTTATTTTATTGACTAAACTATTTACTATTACTTTTCACTTTATCTTATATTTACTATTTGCGTTGCACTGTACTGCCCTGCAAAGGCAAAAGACCTTAACTCGCTAGAGTGTGAAACTGAGAAAAATGACTTTAAAGTTTCTGTTGTGTCCAGACAAAACTATTATAGGTAGGACTCCCAAAATTTGACAACTAGTTGCTATAATGAAGAAATGTTTGTATGCAAAAAATCTTGAGCTCAAAATTGACCTTTGACCCTTGTTTGGCAGTTACTGTACTCTGCCTTTGTATCATGTGCCAAAAATAAGGAGTCGTGCAAAGGCAAAAGGCAGTAACTGACATACAATCAATATTTGCTTGCTGTTCCCCATACTTACATCCATTATAAGAACACCTAACCAAGGTCTAGTCATCATGGTATGTGTTTTAAATTATATAGAAGACCTTTGGTTGTTCCTATTTAGTGCTATAATGATCATGATAGTCCGGCAACACTAACACAGTTAAACAGTATGACAGATAAGTTACTTTGCAGTACAGTATAGCCTAAATACAATAAATATTTCCACAATAAAGATAATTTAATTATAATTGAATACAAAGGTATATTTATTTAAATGCAAGACATAGAGTAATAATTAATTAAACATAATTTATCAATTTGCAACAAGAATATTTCATATTCATTAGACGTCTTTGGCCTTTATTTTGAAAAAGCAATAAACATGAAAAATCATGAAATTGGTAGAAAGCTCAGTTTGTTTTCATACCAAGAGTTCAAAAAATAACACAATTAAATTTTATTAAAAAAAAAAGTCAGAAATCTTTTTTATATATATAAACAAAAATATTATGGATTCTCGATTTGTGATGCAGCTGCCAGCTGTAAAGCACATATATGCTTGTTTTATGCGTTTATTAGAGGTTGAATTCAAATCAAATACTGCCAAACAACTCATACTACTTCTGAATAGGATTTCTACTTCATAAATTGTATGCAAATTATGAAAATACTTGGTTCAGATCACTCAAAGCATATATGAAAATGGAGGCATCCTTATATGGTCAGTAAGGAAGCTTGGCTGTCCATCTAGTGACAAAGTTTGTTACTGCGCCCAAATAAAATCTTACTGAAAGCTCATTTTTTTTAGATATCAACCTAAAATTTGGAACACAATTTGTCCATAGGTCTATTACAAAGCATTATTATATTACAACCATTTAAGTTTGGATAGTGATTTTCATGTCTATGCGAAAAAAGGGAGGGGAGGGGAGAAGGGGAGGGGTGTGGTGACAGTTAAAGGGTTATGGGCCACCAAACTGCTCAAGATGCACAGTCAACGAACTCGACTTGGATTAACAGTTACTGCTTTTTAATTCTGAGATAATATAGACAGAGTCAACCGAAAAAAAGCTGGAATTACTTTTACCATTTAGGTTAGCCTACTTTGTACGGACTTTAGTGATAACTAGCTTAGTGCTATATGGATTTGAGTAAGATCTGATATGGAACACCTGCAAGAAGGAATATGGCTCAAACACGTATGAATTGTTGTGGATACAGCAAATGACGTGCATTGCTATATGGATTATGGATTTTCCATGGATTATATCGGATTGCATGGAAAGGTAGGATGCCTGTGTATTTAATAATTCGTTTTTGGCGTCTCTGAACGTTAGCGCTAATTTACGTGACACAGATTAAATTTAGCTAGCTCCGGGCTGTCACTGACATTGACAGATCTGAACCAATCGCCCCGAACGAAAAACAACATTTATGACAACCTATTAGCTTGCATCTAAGTATGGCTTGTTCACCTTGCTTTGTTTCTGATTGCATACTTAGCAGTTTGTCTGGCCAGCAAAGTTGGTGGTATGTTGTTTTAGCAAACTGAATTAAGCAGAATGCAATCGAAAATGTATCATGTTTATAATAAAATTTTTGGTATGTTCTTAACAAAGATGTGTCGTGTGTATGTTACGTGGTTTGAGAGCGGCAAAATTTGACAGTATGACAAAGCCAGAGTACAGTAACATCACAGCGGCACCGTAACATCTCTCTTGATGCCAGGCTAAACAAAGCCAGAACACCTTAACTCAACTTCAGCGTGCTGGAACAAAGGCAAAGAGCCGTAACAGCTGTTACGGCGTTCTGCTGTGGTTTCTCACATGGTTTTGGATGTTACGGTTGTCATATCCCTTTATTTTCTCGTTAAAACAATCAAATTGACTCACGATATTTATTCACATGATAAAGGAGGTCTCAAATACCACAAAAATGACACTAACTAATTTTTGACGAAACATGATGTTACGGCGTTTTGCCTTTGTAGGGCAGTGTAGTTGTACCATATCGTATCTATAAAGGATCCATCACATGCTAGGGCTTCACCCATCTCATGGCAATACACACAAGGGTTGCTTTGTAAATAGGTGTTTCTTTTTCTTTTTTTCTTTTTTTGTGTGTGTTTATTTTGTATAATTACTTCACCCATGTATTTGTACTCTGCTGACTAATGCTGATGTGTTGTTGATAAGAGGGTGGGGGGTTAAGGGAACATTTGACAAATGCTGTTTATATTTCCCTGTTGAAAACTTTGCATTACAAAAAAAATGTATTGTGTATTATAATAGCAGTATTGAGTCTAATTAGTCGTTACTGCTTGAATCACCTAAAGAAGAAACATGAACTGGTTAACTGGAGTTTACTGGAAGTTTACTTTTCTGCAATACAATAAGTAGGCCTAACTTTATCGAGGTAAAATTTCCCCGCTGTCACCAGACGTAGGTCTAGGAGTGGAGAGAAGAGTGACAAAATCACGGCAGGGAAGTGCAAACAAAGTAGGCTATCTGTCTAGCATTGCCATGTCAGTATTGATTGATTCATTGTCCCTTCATAGTTTGTAAGAGACATTTCAGGTTGGATGTATTTGATAAACTGAGCGAAGCCTATTCATCTGTTAATATGAGACGCGACTTGGCCATTGTAAGGCTACAGCACATCTTGTACAACTTAAACCCATGGTAGCTAGGTAACGATAAACAAACTGAAAGACCGCAATTCCTGATTTCGCTTTCGTTCACTAAACAAAGACTATGGAAATTAAACATCACTTTTCCATCCAAAAACGTGTTGTAAAAAACATAACTTATTAGATTTAAGACCTAGGTTCGCTAGCTAGTTCTGTGCCTGCCTGTGTGCGCTATGATGCGCGCTGACCCTGGTCAACGAGAACCCGCATGAGAGATGTGACGCAGGACGTAACTGGCAAAAAGCTTGCTGGCGAGTGGCGAACATGACTTCTTTGTCAGAAAGATGTCGTTGGTGTAGACACTTGTCAATCAAACATGTCTGACCAATAGAGAAGCACCCGCCCACTGCGGAACGTTTGTGTCAAAATAATTCAATCAAAAAAATTTAAACTTCAAAACTTTTTGCACTTCAAAAAAAAAAAAACAACAACGAAAAACACATTCTCTTCAATACTTTTTTTTATTCACGGGGGTATTTTTTTTGTTGCATTTGAACAGTTTTTTCTTTGATTGAAAATATTTTTTTTGATTGAAACATCTTTTTTGGAATTGAATGATTAAGACACAAATGTCCTACCCATGTATGCCCCAAACACAAAAAAGATTACTTCAATCAAAGAGAACATTTTCAATAATAAAAAAAAGTGTTCAAATACAATTTTTAGCGTCTCAAGTATTTTATTTGCATTCAAAAACGATTTTCTATATTTGAAAATGTTTATCTTTTCATTGAAGTGACTTTTTATTGATTCTGTTGTTTGTTTGTTTGAAGCAACTTCTTTTTTGATTGAATGATAAAGACAGAAATGTCCATATGGTCCAATCAAAAAACAATGTTACACTGTAAAAAAAAAACGTTAAATTTACAGGAAAACCCTGGCAGCTGTGGTTACCAGAGTTTTCCTGTTAAAAATACGGTAGCAACGTTTTAGGTTTTATAACTTTTAACCGTATATTATTTTACAGCGATAAACCGTATTTCATTATCTGATGTGATGTTAATATACTGACTTTTTGAAGTATTAATATCTGTTTTTTCCCATTGTAATACACTGACAGCCAACAATCACAGCAGTGATGAGAGTCAAAAGGTCAACCAAAGCTCATCTTTAGCAGCTCACCCACAAGAAAGTTAATACTAATTTACAGAAGCTGCACAGTGTCATTCACACAAACATTAAACACCATCATGGTAACATGTTGAAATTAAAAAAATGCAATAAGCATTAATTTAACAACATTAAATGTAACATAAAACCCTAATGTACATAACTGATTAGAAAAAAACTAAGAAAATTATGAAGAAACAGTGATTTAAAAACAAAATACATCAAACGTGAAGTGTCACGCAGGGAATTGTGGGAATGTCAATTTTCATTTTTTCACTGTAAATTATACAATGACTTGTTCTTTTTCACTTCCAAAAACTGTAAATTTAACGGTATTTTACAGTAAAATTTAATTAAATGTACCATTATATATATCACAGTTATTTACCGTATATAATAAGGAAACTTTCTGTTAACCAATTAACAGTTTTTCACTGTAGCATTTTTACAGTGTTTTACCGTTAAAATCACGATCATTTTTTACAGTGTACTTCAATTAAAAAGGTTGCTTTAAACAAAAACAAAAAAACGGACTTCTATCAAAGAAAACATTTTCAATCAAAGAAAAGCAGTGTTCAAATGTATATTTTTGAGTCTCAAATATATTTTTGGATTCAAATAATTTTTTTCTTTGATTGAATTTTTTTTTTCATTGAAGTGAAGGTTTTTTTAATTGAAAATATTTTTTTGGATTGTAGCAACCTTTTTTTTGATTGAATAATAAAGAAACTAAACTACCTCCATACTCTTTATTTCACCATGTCTGAATGTAATCTTCAATAAAGTGACTCATTTGATTTTTAACGGGGCCAACTTCACGCAGTGATTGACGAGAGCGAGCGGGAGGGAGGGGCCAGGGGCGTGATCGGCTCGGAATGCATTTTCAATTTGCACATTGAATTTTGCTACATTCATTGCGGGACATTTAATGAAAATGCAATCGCAGGTGTCTTAACTGTGAGTGTAAATTCAATTAAGAAAAATAACATTTAAATGATCATTTTGCTACAGTTTTTGCTTGAACATTTTAAACAGATCTAATAATTTCTTTAATACATTTTTATTTTAATTTGCCAACTTATAAAGCATTAAAATATGTATTCAATTTACATATTAAAACATATGTATGAAATGGCAAATGTAAATTATATAATTGAATTATCATTTTCATTTTGCAACAAACGTTGCACAAATGTAATGGAAAATGTAAATTTAAATACAGAAATGTATTTCCATTTTACATATTGCATTGTCATTTTACATATTGCATTGTCATTTTACATATTGCATTATCATTTTGCATATTACATTTCAAATTGAATATTGCTACACATAAGCTTCCATACAGGGTTGTCAGAAATACAGTCTTACTTTTGATAAAACACTTTGTAAATGTTCATTCACACAAAGATTTTCTCCAGAGATTACAAAACCGCTTCAAAAACAGTCTGTCAATGCTATTTCCTTTGGTTTGATTTCCTTTAGTTTGATTCCTTTGGTTTGAAGGTTGGTTTGAAGGCATCTTTCTCATCTGACTGTATAGGAGAGACGTTTGTTGTTTTTTTTAACTCAGATGTGTTCAATTTAATCCTTTAACAACTTCAACAAGTAAATTATAACTTTTTTAGTAGCTGATGTTTGCGTTCCCAAATGCATTGCGTTCCCTTTGCATTCCCAAATGCATTAATTAGCTGTCAAATTGGTAAACTTTATTTTTCTCATTGGATCAGAACAGAGACTGCAACAAACAGACGTACTGTCCCATAGAAATGCTCTCCCCTAATTCATTGACAAATCTGCCTAATGAATGAACATGCATTTCCGTAGTACATATTGTGTATTATTATAGATTGTGTATTGCCTTTTTATATTGTATAGTGTTATGCATGCCTGATGATATAACTAGGCCTACTAGTTAAAGGTGCAGTATGTGAGATTGACAGCTAGCGGTTGAAATGGGTACTGCAGTCCAAATTAATGCATTAATTAACATTTCGGGGTAAACTAAATCAAACATGTTCTAGATCAGAACAAAGATGTACTAAAAGGGCACAATGCAAAATTGTTTATAAATTTGACAACAGCAACTGTCACAAACATCAGTGAATGACACTAGATGTCTTCCAATGTTTACATTTAACCTTACTTGTTGAACACACAATGATGCATTCATCATTAAAAACAATTTAATCTCATTCTGTTTTAAGTGATTCCACTGCTGCCATCAAGAGTGAAATACCTACACTAAACCAGTCCATAAAATAACCACATAAATAACCATCATCTGTGCTAACACTGATTTTAATTTTGAAAATTGCATCTGTTAATGAATATGTCTTTTTTAGCATAATGCAGTTGGATGTTAGTCAGATAGGGTTCTTGCTCTTCTTTTGGGCCACAAAATGTGTCCATTTTCTAGAGCAAGTTTGATTTAGTTTACCCCGAAATGTTAATGAATGCATTAATTAACAAGCATGTAGTAAGATGGTATACATGCAGGAATTCATGTGACTCATGTCGTAGTTAAGGTTAGTTCCTCATTAGTACATGTCTTAACTCATTATTAGTTCATAGTAAAGTAATTATTAATTCAGGTATTAGGCTAGTAGGCTACCTACTATTATTGTAAAAAGTTACCGTTATCAATTGATCAATTATGAGTGTTCACTGGACGTACAGATTAATTGATGTAATAGGAGTCAGTTGCATAAATTTAATTCGATCAACTGATCCAAATATGTATAATTAATTATAACAAGTTATAATTATATATAATTATCCATGTCTCTTTTGAGCTAATTTGCTACAGATTACATAAACAGAGAATATTTGTTTTCGATATAAATTACTTAATTTAAAAGTAGTCTTAAAGCCAAACTTCAAGCTTTCTAAAGACATATCTCTCATGACTGTGTGACAAGTATTCGCTTAATTCCTGTTCATTTTTGTGACGCGTTTCAGAAAAAAAGTTCACAGAGACTGAGACGGCAGAAAGCACACCCTGTTTATTTTCTTTATTTTCCAAAAGGAAAACGTTTTGTTGTTATTGTGAGTGTTTTTATTTGTGAGTGTAGCCTACACAAATAAAAGTAAACCATGTACAGTTTCGAATGATGATGACAAAAACGTATGGGGTATTTTAAGTCGATTTAGCTGCTTTGTGGAAAAAAACGATCACTCCTGGCTCTGGCTCACTCATCTGACCATTACACTCACCAGCATAATATTACATTTCCCATCATCCAACCTGTCACTCAATCACACACACCTGACACGCATCAGATCTCATCACTGGCACTATAAATAGAGCACACACACTACCAGTCCCCACTTGGCCTCGTCGTATTACAGACCACTTACCTACTACCTGTTTGATGTGCCTATTTACCTTGATTGCTAATATTGTTACCGCTTCCAAGTCGATTTCCAGTCACCTCATCCATCTCAGGATCTGCAAATACTCTAAACTTTTGTCCAGTCATCCCCTGTCTTGAATTAGAGTATCTCCCCAATTGTATGTGTGTGTGTGTGTGTGTGTGTGTGTGCTCTTCAGGATCTTCCATTTATGTCTGTATGTGAAATAAGGGGAAATTCCATAATTTGCAAACATTCCCAGAAAACATTGAAAAATGAGACGAACATTCAAAAATGATTTCAGAAAAAAAAAACTTCCACGCACCATCCATAAATGGCTAATATTTTGTAAACGTTTTAAAAACATTATTAAAGTTCTGATTACTTTTAACGATCGTTCTATTATTGTTACTGGAAGAACTTTTGCTCATAACTTTGAGAGAATATTGCCAGAATGTTAGCCAAAGTTTGCATTCCCAGTTAGCTCTGTATATAATAAGGTCTCTATTGTTAAAAAATACATTGCAAAACTAACCCGCTGTCTAATAATAGAGACTCTCGTATGATGCTCCCGCATCCAGAGATCGCGGACGTCTGTTGGAGTATTTCATTTAAATGACGAGAGAGCAGTGTATTTAGTGTTTAAATCGACTGTAAGTCTTCAGTAATGAGCTTCAGCTAAAACGGATAACAGCTCATTGCCTCATTCCTAAAACCCTCAAAGCGCCATAAAAGCTTGTCAATACAGCCACTTAAAGCATCCTGTTTGAATAATGTAATTGCACAGCTGAAATGGGAAGAACGTCATATATGTTTGTAATGTTTTTAAGGGGTTCATCATCAAATTCTTTCAACGTTTACGTGGGTTTATTTCTTTCTGCTGTTCTTTTTTTCAGCAGAACACAAAAGGAGGCATTTTGAAGGCTTCCCTTATGAAAAAGCACCTTTTAAAAAATAATACTTATAAACAAATAATAGCCTACACTTTAAAGGAATACAGTAGGCTACCTGTCAAAAGTCTGGATACATATATTTTTTAAATGTTTTTGAAAGAAGTCTTATGCTCACCAATATGGAGGACCAGCTATACCATATTTAAAAATAAATACATAAATAAATAAATGCTCAATAAATAAATAAGCATACAATTAATTGCCCCAAAAAATACAATAAACAAATAAATGTAGGTAGAAATTAAATTATACAGTGAGACATAAATGTATATATCTCTTAATTAGCTTCTTTATTTATTCACCTTTGTAATAATTACCTTATTTATTTATGTGCATGTTATAATATTTTTGTCTGTTTTATTCTTCCTTTGTATTTTTTTACCCTATTTATTTCTTCAATGCTATTTATTTCTGCCTGTCGTTTTTACATTTCTGTATGCATTTCTGCCTCATTATCCAAATGAGGAGGGGCTGTCTTAGGGGGTCAACTTCTGCCCATTGGTTGGTTAGCATTTTACTGCGTCGGTCGAATCTACATGTCTTTTCCCCGCCATAAAGCATTGTTTAGTAATGTCGCTGTAAGTTTGAGATCTGAAATGTTTTTCTGTGGTCCTTTGAACATTCTTTTTAACTTTTACTTTACTTTTACATAAACAGCTTCCAGTTCGAGTATCAGTGGTGTGCAACCCGAGGAAACATTTCAGATCTCAAACTTACAGCGTTCTAATTATTCCAGTCTATTAGCAGCTTCCCTTAAGAGGTCGGACACTGAATGTCTGGCTGCTGAGTTTGACATTACTAAACAATGCTTTATGGCGGGGAAAAGCCATGTAGATTCGACCGACGCAGTAAAATGCTAACCAACCAATGGGCAGAAGTTGACCCCCTAAGACAGCCCCTCCTCATTTGCATAATGAGGCAGAAATGCATACAGAAATGTAAAAAGGACAGGCAGAAATAAATAGCATTGAAGAAATAAATAGGGTAAAAAAATACAAACGAAGAATAAAACAGACAAAAATATTATAACATACACATAAATAAATACTTAAAAAAAAAATTAATTAATAAATAAAGTTGAAGATTAGAACGGACAACAAATAAATAAGGCAATTATTACAAAGATGAATAAATAAAGAAGCTAATTAAAAGAGATATATACATTTATGTGTCACTGTATAATTTAATTTCTACCTACATTTATTTGTTTATTGTATTTTTTGGGGCAATTAATTGTATGCTTATTTATTTATTGAGCATTTATTTATTTCTGTATTTATTTTTAAATATGGCAGAGCTGGTCCTCCATAGAGCTGGTCCTCCATACACCAAGGCTGCATTTATTTAATCAAAAATAACTTTAAAAATAAATTTATTTAAAATAACTTTTCTAGTTTAATTCATTTAAATGTTTAATTTATTCTTGTGGTGACTAACGCTGAATTTTCAGCATCATTACTTCAGTCTTCATTAACGCATTTTAAAATGTACACTTAAAGTGTAATTTAACTGATTTTCAACCTGCTTTGGCAAAATGGAAAATAATAAACTTTTTTTCTTTGTTTTCTCTAGTCAGGTAGAACAATTTTGAAAGCCATTTTTCCAACAGCGAAGTACCCGTTTAAGTGACCTGTTATACTATTATATTAGCTGTGTGAGCAAGCAGTTTTTCATAAAGAAAAGTAAGTTTTGTGTTGTAAAAAATGCACATTTAATACAAGTAATTATTTTTCACAAGGTTTGATGGACATATTCACTATGAGCAGTGTAAATATTCTTCAAAATGTATCCCTTTGTGTTGCCTAGAAGGCTGAAAATCCACTAAGAAAAGAAATTGAATAAATGATGACTGAATTTTCAGTTTTGCATGAACTATTGCTGTAAATAATCGTCCCTCGGTCTTTCCTTTTCTCTTAAATGAGAAATAAAAAAAGGCAATGGCAGAGATTAATATTAGGATGAGCAAAGATACAATTGGCCCTGGGCACTGATGAACAGAATGCAATGAATGAATTAATCCTACCCGTCATATTGCTCATTTTCCCTCTCTCTCCCTTCAGAAGTTTTTGTCACATCCACTCTTATCTCGGTTAATTCTTCTGACACCTCTCAGATAAATTCAGAGCCTGTCACAAGTCCCTGAACTTCTCAACGGCTGAGCTGAATTTCATACTCTTTCTCTCTTTATGAGCTATATTTACCAATTTTCTTTAGGAATTTTGGCTTTAAGCTCATCATGCTCAGAGAACAAAAGCTCTTTTGTTGTCACTGCTGGTCGACTCATTTTGGACACTGTTCATATTGTAATGAAGGCCATTAAGTCCAGATTTAAACAGCCTTTGCGACACAATTTCTCTGAACATTGTTATCCACCTAGAAAGAGCAGACGTGTGAGAGCTACCCGAATGATTCACAAACGTTTGTAGAAGTGTTTGCTGTGGTTTTCTAAAATGAGGAGGCAAAGTCCTCAGTGGGCGCCCTGGAGGTTGACGAGGGGGTGGCCGATCTGGAGCAGGAAGCCTCCAGAGCGGAGCAGAATGTGGGGGTGGCCAGGGCGGAGCAGGACGTGGGCGTGGCCAGGGCGGAGCAGACTGTGGGCATGACCACGGCGGAGCAGTAGGACCTTCGGGCGACCACGGCGGTGAGGACCCTTCGGGCGACCACGGCGGTGAGAACCCTTCGGGCGGCCACGGCGGTGAAGACCCTTCGAGCGGCCACGGCGGTGAGGACCCTTCGGGCGGCCACGGCGGTGAGGACCCTGGACGGCCGTGGACCCTTGGACGGCATTTTTATGAAGAGGGTTAAATAAACTTTGGGTGTATAGAGTTAAATAAACATTACGTTACATTTTTTTTTTGAAGTCTCTAACAGGCTGTAGAGATTCCTATAGTGCCACCAAACATCTAAATTTGCACTCATGTTTATGAGTGCAATAAACAAAAAATAAAAAAATAAACAAAACCATGCTGACAAAAAGTTATTAAAAGCTTTTTGATAAACCCAACCGTTCTTGACTAACATGTAAACAAATTTGACAAAGAGTATGCAAAAATGGACGTAAGACTATATCTCTGCAATATTTCAGCATATTGATTCAGATTCATTTCATTTTATTTAAATAGGGACAATGCACAAGTTAACATTAACCTTGTTTAAAACAAAGAGAGATGTATTGTGACAGGTTGTAGCACAAGTGCTAATTTCCGCCCGTATAGTCCCTTGGCAAAGTAAAATACAAAACATTAAGATATACAATTTTACAACCATAAAATTAATTTACAATTAAAACTATCATATGCTCAGGATTCATCATTGAGAGGAATCTTAGTACATGTCATGACCTGAGGCTCTTTGCAGCGTTCTGGCACTTACTGGTCAGGATATATGAATAATGGCTATTTTTGCTTATAACTTCTGAACGGTTTGCTACAATAAAAAAATAAACAATTTTTGATTCAGTGCAGCATACCGAGTTGAATGATACCAAATTTTCCCATATCAGCCATTTTAAAAAAGAATTTGTGAAATGCTGTATTTGATGAATGCATTAGCATATGGTTACAAATATTGACATGTGTCATCTGCACCATACCCCGAATGTACTTAAAAAGTTTCAAGACAGCACCAAAAGTATAATAAAATTTCCAAAAATGCTTATAGCTTTAAATTAATTTTGTTTATTTTAATGAAATTAGAGTAGATTCCTTGAGTCATACCGAGAACAATGATACTGATTAATACCATATTTGGTCAAAATTATAATAACTATTGAATCCTATTACTAGTGGTTGTATTTATAATTGTTCAACTGTTTTGACTAAAATAATCTAAAAACAAATTGAATCACCCATTATTGCAGTCTGATGCTCCCAGCCAAGCTCATCATACCTTTTTTGTGCTTGGCCCCTTAACTGCTGTTTTATTATTATTATTGTATACAGTGTGTGCAGAGGCAACAAACCCAACACTAGGCTTAATACAATATTAGGAAATATCAATAGTTACATTTTAAATAATTTGAGCATTTTGTCATCTTCATTTATATAGCGCTTTTAACAATGGATTGTTTCAAAGCAGCTTTACAGAGATAAACATATAATTTAAGGTAACAGATTGTTTTGGCGTTATAGCGGTTCTTGAATAATGTTATTTCCAGCTAAAGTTAACTTTGATTGATTCACCTCCGTCGAAATAATCAGACTTTAAATGCGAACCTGTGATTAACGCTGACGGCGTTCACATGCTCATTCAGAATTGATTCTATAGTTATGTGCTTTTGAAAATATGTGCGCAGGTTTCATACAACCCATGCTTAAACAAACTACTTGTCTTGCCTATAAATTTTGATACAGAATTTTGTTTTATTTTATCACTTCGGGGTACGCGAGCCGAAATTCACAACGCTTTATCTGTAGAGTGGGAAAGGGATCCTCCATAGGGAGAGGATATTGGATACTTCAGCACTGCATTGTCATCGGGTCCAGGCGAAGCTCCTTCATCAGATCTGGATACGGCCTAGATCCGGCAGGCTGCGGGAAAACCTTGGGATAAACAAAGACACTAATATTAGCGTAGATGCCATTCTTATGATGTAGCGAGTACATCAAGATTTATGGGAAGTGTTCCCAGTTCTGGCTGACCCAATCTATGCAGCCTAACATTGAATTATAGAAGTCTATAATGTATTATGTGTATGCTAGGTCAAAGAGATGTGTTTTTAGTCTAGCTTTGAACTGACAGAGTGTGTCTGCTTCCCGGACAATGGTAGGAAGACTGTTCCAAAGTTTTGGTGCTAAATAGGAAAAGGATCCACCGCCAGCAGTCGATTTAGATATTATAGGTATTATCAACTGGCCGGAATTTTGAGATCGCAATAGACGTGAAGGACTATAATGCGTTAAGAGCTCGCTCAAGTACTGCGGAGCTAAACCATTTAGTGCTTTGTAAGTAATCAACAATATTTTAAAATTTATACGATCTTTAATAGGGAGCCAATGCAGTGTTGACAGAACCGGGCTAATATGGTCATATTTCCTGGTTCTGGTAAGAACTCGAGCTGCTGCGTTTTGAACTAGCTGTAGTTTATTTATTAAGCGTGCAGGGCAACCACCCAGTAGAGCGTTACAATAATCTAGCCTTGAGGTCATGAACGCATGAACTAATTGTTCCGCATGTCCCAGTGAGAGCATATGGCGTATTTTAGATATATTTTTAAGATGGAAAAATGCAGTTTTACAGATGCTAGACACGTGGCTTTCAAAAGAAAGGTTGGTATCAAAGAGCACACCCAGGTTCCTAACCGACGACGAAGACTTGACAGAGCAGTGTTAGACAGTATTCTAGGTTATTACGTGTGGAAGTTTTTTGTCCAATAATTAGAATCTCTGTCTTTTAAGAATTTAGTAGTAGGAAATTACTAGTCATCCAATTTTTTATATCAGCTATGCATTCCGTTAATTTTGTGAATTGGTAAGTTTCGTTGGGTTTTGTCTCATGTATGGTTTATTTCCAACCCTTCTGGCCACCAATTTGAATGTACATTCTTTTGTAACATGTCTATTCTTAAGCTAACCGATGAGTGTGTGTCTGTAAACTCTATAAAAAACTAAAATCTTCCCATCCAGTGAAAGACATACAGTCCTTTTGGATTTCTGCTGTTTATCCATCCAATCCAACCAATACAAGTAAGAGTTCCTGAGCAGCTCTGCTCAGATCATCAAGTTCCAGCTGTTCATGAAAGCATGCCAATTTTCTATGAGATCAGGATCATCAAGTGTACATTTAATATTTCCATGCACAACAATGATCCTGCCCTGTAAACAGTAAATTGTCTGTAGTTCTTCAGAGCGAGAGGTGTTCGAAAAACATTAAAAAGGAAAAATTAAGACCATGAAGTGTCAGATCATTATGTTCATTGTTTTCATGATTAAATACAATTTTTGACTGTTTTTCATCAAAATCCAATTATATTTCCTCAGAACACTTGAAAGATAAGGCACGAGTCACACAGGAGTATTTTGTGCGACATTTTCATCCTTTTTAAAGCTCGAAGCAGGTCATAGTTCACTGCCATTGTAAGGATGAGCGCAAACTGAATGTTATTTTAAAGCTATTATTATTTTAATTTCACCATTTGTTATTCGAAAAATATAGTAGGGTATGCTTTAGAACAAGATGACATTTTGGGCAGACTATCCCTTTAAGTGCTGAATTAACCTTTCCAATGATAAAAAACAACGAACTTTTGTCTGTATGTGTATAAAATGCATTAGAGTGTAACTGAAGTTGTCATGCAATTCATTAATTTCGTGAAATTGGTCAAGTTATATTCGGCTCCTTGTATTTGTGCAGCTCAGTTTCCATAAAAGTTTTTCATAAACAGTTTTTAATATTTTATTTCAAGAGATCAAGAAAAATGTCTTTGTCGTGATCTAAGCCTTTAATAATACAAAGTGTATTTATTTATATCAGTGGTAATCCTCCATTGACAGTGAGGCATTACAACCATTCCTGGGAGTCAGAGGCAGGATCTCGCCTCCGACAGAAAATGAGGGAATGGCTAAATGATTGTCCACTGTCTAGATCTCAACTGGTTTTGCTTCAGAATCCAGATTGTACACCAGACATCAATTGTTGACACAAAAACGCATGAAACATCGAAACAAATTAAAAGGATTGTTAATTCAAAATAAAACAGTTGTCATAATTTACTCACAGTCATGTCATTCCCAACCAAAATTACTTTCTTTAGTGAAACCCAGAATGTATATTGTATCAATTACATTTTTGGTTAAGTCCTTTACACTTTTAAAAATAAAGGTTAATAAAATTGGGTTTTCTCAGTGATGCCATAGAAGAAGCATTTTTGGTTACCAAAGAACCTTTCAGTCATCAGTATGTATAAAGGCGAGTAACATTTTTGTCTTAAGTGTGTCAAAATTCTAAGAATGACATAATTTTACTCTTATTCCTAAACTTAAGAACAGAGGCGGACAAAGTACACAACTACCTTACTTGAGTGAAAGTACAGATACTTGTCAATTATTACTCCGTTACAAGTAAAAGTTGTAAAGACCAATTTTTACTTAAGTAAAAGTACAGAAGTACTTGTTTTAAAAGTACTTGAGTATCAAAAGTACAAAGTAAATGTCAATGCATTGTTATATTATTGTTGCATTATTACAGGACCTTATGCCTCTGAAGCAACCAGTGAATACATTGACCAGTTTGTAGTTTTGTAGTGTGGAGCTTTAAGAATGTCACAAAACCTATAGAAATTAAACAACTGAATATATAAAAAAGTAAGCCATAATCATCTTCATTTTTTTATCTAACACTCCTACCACCCCAACAAAAGAAGTACACATCTATGTGTATCCATTCATGCACATTTGAATCAAATGGTCTGTAAATACAAAAAAATAATAATAATACCTAGCTATACAACCATAACTGTATAACTGCCCAACAGCAATACTGCTTTAACAAACAGCACAACATAAATACTTATTTGCATGAAAATAAAACTTTCAAAACATTACTTCTGACAACGATACGGACTCTCACAGATCACTAGTAAAGAGAAATCGTACTAAATCGTCAAACTTCCCGACACGTGACCCTACAGGAGTGATCACTGATTGGCTGTCTGTCAGCCGCAAAAAAAAACAAAAAAAACAATCACGTTTTAGAGAAGGAAAAAATCATGCCATGACTAACATCACTACTTTCTACTCAAGGACTTTGACAGAAATGTAGTGGAGTAAAAAGTACGATATTTGTCTTTCAAATGTAGTGAAGTTAAAGTAACAAGTTTCCAGAAAAAATAATACTCAAGTAAAGTACAGATACTCAAAAAGTGTACTTAAGTACAGTACTCAAGTAAATGTACTTCGTTACTGTCCACCTCTGCTTAAGAATAAGTGTGATTCATAAAGTTTCCTAAGTGTTAAGACTTGAGGGGCTTTCGCACCGACCAACCTTTTCATAGTTCCTAGAGCTATCCCGGATTTTGGGGTGTTCACACCACAGGAACTAGGAACAATTTTAGTTCTAGGAAATCCTTTTGGAAGAACTAATTTAGCTCCTACTTCAGAGTGGGATCTAAACCAGCACTATAAGTGATGTTAGTTTATGCGGACTGGCCGAACGCACGCGAAACACCAGCACCTATATATAAACACAGATTATATGGCTTACATATTTACTCCAGAAACTAACTCTACGAACATGGAAAACAGTGATAGATGGACCTCTTAACTTGTACGCGAAGGAGAAAATCCAACGCAACTTTGAGGGGACCAAGCCAAACATGATAATGTACACTCACCTAAAGGATTACCTGTTCAATTTCTCATTAATGCAATTATCTAATCAACCAATCACATGGCAGTTGCTTCAATGCATTTAGGGGTGTAGTCCTGGTCAGGACCATAGACATAATAAATACATAGACGCCCTATTGGCCGCTGGAGCGTAGGTCAATGGCGCCGCCATATTGTGGAGGGCAACTTTCTCATACTTCTCATAACGAGAATTGAGATAAATGCCTGTTTTCGTGCGCTGCTTGGGGCTACAAATCGCCACACAATTGAAAACAGGTCTCGAGGAATTATCTTTCACAAGCAAGACTGAACATTTGTTTCTGGATGTATTTGGTCATGATATAAGTAGTAATAGTAACGTTCAGAGGAGAAAGGCCGCGAAATTTAAAAATACTACTGTTATTGTGTCATGAAATGTAGTTTTAATAGTTTTTCAGTCGACAATGTAACCTCAAATCTGTGGTTTATTTTTAAAGATAGCGCCTATTTAAAAATTTTATCTGACGTTTTCGGAGTTGTGATATCCAGGGGATCACCGGACGCTCAGCGCTCATTTACCCTGCCTGGAACAGCCTTACCTCGGCTAGTGCTTCTGACGTTTGCTGCTGGCTCTGATGTCTCTAGTCTAATGGTTAAACATGAGATATAATTCATCTTGTGTTTATCTAACGGGTAATCTTTGGTCTCACAAAAAGAGACAGGGTTGTGACATTTTATTTTATATAGCCTATGTAGGAATATTTTAAAATATAAAAATAATTTTATATATACATTCTCTTCACTGTATGTAGGCCTATATAAAATAAAATGACACATCTCTTTTTGTTAAATGTCAGTTTAATGATCAATATTATAATGTTTCATATTTTTTTCATATTGTCTATATTATTTTGCAATTGGTAATTACATTGTATTTGCTGTTCTTATTATACCATGTACTTGTGATAATATATAATTATACTATTCATTACTATTTTATTTGCCGTATAGCCTACTGTTTGTTTATTTTATTGACTAAACTATTTACTATTACTTCTCACTTTATCTTATATTTACTATATTTGCATTGCACTGTAGTTGTACCATATCATATGTATTACAATAAAGGATCCATCAGTTATCTTTGTTATTGCTAAAATCCGGTCAATCACAGAGAATGCTTTTTCCACAATAAGAAAACTTTATTTAATTTAATGTGAAAATTAAATTATATCTCAGTATTGGGGTCTTCACAATTCTTATCCAAGAATAAAAAGCCACATACATGACAAGCTTGAGCTTTGACAATTCCTTATTAAAAAAAAAAATAAAAAAATAAGTCTAACTATCGAGATTTTAAATAACTTAGAGATGGAACTTTTTGTACACCACGTACAAACCACTGAAATCGGTTGATAACTTTAATTTTGTTGTTGTTTTTTTTTTCCAAAAAAAAATGCAGCTCACCGTTTACTTGCAGTTGATAACAGCGCAGTCCTGCCCTCCGCAAAATGGCGGACGCGTTGACGTATCGCAGCAACGTCTGAATGTCAGAATGGGAAAGAAAGGTGATTTTGAGCGAAAAATTTTTTTTTATTTTGATTGTGGGCGAAAATGCCTTGTTGATGCTAGAGGTCAGAGGAGAATGGGCTGACTGATTCAAGCTGATAGATGAGCAACTTGACTGAAATAACCACTTGTTACAACCGAGGTATGCAGCAAAGAATTTGTGAAGCCACAACACACACAACCTTGAGGCGGATGGGCTACAACAGCAGAAGACCCCACCAGGTGCCACTCATCTCCACTACAAATAGGGAAAAGAGGCTACAATTTGCTAGAGCTCACCAAAATTGGACAGTTGAAGACTGGAAAAATGTTGCCTGGTCTGATGAGTCTCGATTTCTGTGTAGTCAGAATTTGGCGTAAACAGAATGAGAACATGGATCCATCATCCCTTGTTACCACTGTGCAGCTTGGTGGTAGTGGTGTAATGGTGTGGGGGATGTTTTTTTGGCACACTTTAGGCCCCTTAGTGCCAATTAGGCATCGTTTAAATGCCACGGCCTACCTGAGCATTGTTTCTGACCATGTCCATCCCTTTATGGCCACCATGTACCATTCAAATTGGTTTCTTGAACATGACAATGAGTTCACTGTACTAAAATGGCCCCCACAGTCACCAGATCTCAACCCAATAGAGCATCTTTGGGATGTGGTGGAACGGGAGCTTTGTGTCATGATTCTGCCATCATGTCGTTGATTTCTCTGGTCTTTTGGCAGAATCATGACAGACCCATGTTTTGTGTTCAAGCACATGGTCCGTTGTTTAGGCCATGTGCTTGTTGTCTCGTTCCTTAACCCCGCCCCCTTGTTATCCTCGTCTTGTCATTATTGTCTAGCCAGTTTCACCTGTCCTCGTCATTAGTGTTCCCTATTTAGTCCCTGTGTATTTGCTGTCCTGTGCCGGTTCATTGTTTGATGTTGAGACATACTTTGTGTGTGTTCAAACCGTGAGTTACTTTGTTGGAAGTCTTGTTAACAGTGTTTGTTCCTGTCTTAGTTGTTTGTTTATTGTCTTAGTCTATCCTGTCTTGTTTTGCCCCATCGTGGGTTTTGTTTTCTGTTTTGTCTTTAATAAACCCCTTGTTTAAGTTATCTGCTGTCTGCTATTGGGTACATCTGCTATCCACATAACAGAATGAACCGGCCAGAACCGAAACCCAGCAGACATTACGTCCTCTTATGTCAAGCATAACCTAGATGATCTTAAGGATGGGTGGCACAGGACCATCGCTGACTCTAAGAGGGGCAAACTCCCGATTCCCTCCCAGGGAGAGCTATCATTGAGGGAGTATGCCCGGGTCGCCAACGAGAGGAGGTTTTTCCTGCCTGATGTTCTCCTAAACCGCTACCTCATTGCGGGTCTCAACTCTCCTCCACCCCTGGCTGAACGGGAGAGGCTGGTTTGCCATTCGTTCACTGATGTGGTGGATTGTTTATCGAGGAGAGAGTCCCGGGGGTCCATCTTGTCATCACCACCAGTCAAGCTGCCAGTGATTCCGGAGGGTCGTGTCCTAGGTGTTGTTTCCCAGGGGAATCAGGCTGGTCCCACTTCCACTCCCGAGACGTCATCTGGACCCGAAGGTCTACTCGGCAAGCGAGGGAGACGGACCTCTTGGGAGTCAGCATCAGAGTCCTCTGTGATGGAATCAGCCCTCCTAGAGACTGATCTTCCAACCCCAGACACAGATCCCGCCATGGTTCCCCAACCACTCATCAGTCCGCCAACGGCATCTGCACCGCGACCTAGGAGGAAGAGGAGGAAAGGAGCCTCTCATCCTTCGTTTCTGCTTGGTCCTGAACATGCTGCTGCTGCAAGCGCTGTCCCCGAGCCCGCTGCTACAAGCGCTGTCCCAGAGCCCTCTACTCCGAGAGTTGCGGCCGATCTAGCCGCTAAGGAGGTTCTGCAAGCAGTTTCGGCTCGTCAGGAGATGCCCGTCATCATTGCGGCCAAAACCCTTTCGGATTATCTGTCTCGTCTTGTCGCTATCCTTGAACCCCCTGTCTTGTCCTCAGCTCCCACGCCTGTCCCGGTGAGCGCAGCTTCCGAGCCAGTCATGTCTTGTCCCGACTCCATTCCGTCAGTTAGCGCTGTTCCCCTGTCTACGTCAGAGAGCACAGTTTCTAGGTCAACAGCAGAGGGTACTGATCCCACACCTGCTAAGGGGAGGGCTGATGCCAGACCAGCAACCGAGAGCTCTGTTTCAGAGTCTGCTGCTCCTCAACCGTCTGTTTCACCCCCTGTCTTGTGTCCTACGCCTTCGCCTGCCTTGTTTCCCGTCTGGAGTCCCGTTTTGTCTTTCCCTGTCTCCTCTGTGTCTGAGACTGTTGCTGCTGCTACTAATGCAGCATCCCAGTGTGTTTCCTCAGCCACCCCTGTCATTACTAGTCCCCGGACTGTTTTCCCCAAGACCCCTCGTCGTGTGTCCCCGTCCAAGTCTGCCCGGATTCCTCGTTCCCCGCCCTCATCCCGTGGACCTAAGACCCCCAGCACACCCATTCACCCTGGACCACCCCCCATGAACTCTGTGTTTCCTCCACCTCCTCTGCCTTGTATGTTATTTTTGATGTTTCATCCCAACCCTGTCATTGTGTTTTCTTGTTTGCCCTTGTTGTTTGTCATGTTTTGTTGGTTTGTGTCAATGTCACAGTCAGTCTTGTCTCGCGTCTGATGTCCTCTTGAGGAGCGTCTGGTAGCCGCTCCTTAAGGTGGGGGTTCTGTCATGATTCTCCCATCATGTCGTTGATTTCTCTGGTCTTGTGGCAGAATCATGACAGACCCATGTTTTGTGTTCAAGCACATGGTCCGTTGTTTGGGAAATGTGCTTGTTGTCTCGTTCCTTAACCCCACCCCCTTGTTATCCTCGTCTTGTCATTATTGTCTAGTCAGTTTCACCTGTCCTCGTCATTAGTGTTCCCTATTTAGTCCCTGTGTATTTGCTGTCCTGTGCCGGTTCATTGTTTGATGTTGAGACATACTTTGTGTGTGTTCAAACCGTGAGTTACTTTGTTGGAAGTCTTGTTAACAGTGTTTGTTCCTGTCTTAGTTGTTTGTTTATTGTCTTAGTCTATCCTGTCTTGTTTTGCCCCATCGTGGGTTTTGTTTTCTGTTTTGTCTTTAATAAACCCCTTGTTTAAGTTATCTGCTGTCTGCTATTGGGTTCATCTGCTATCCACATAACACTTTGTGCCCTGGATCTGGATCCCACAAATCTCCATCAACTGCAAGATCCTATCCTACCAATATGGGCCAACATTTCTAAAGAATGCTTTCAGCACCTTGTTGAATCAATGCCACGTAGAATTAAGGCAGTTCTGAAGCCGAAAGGGGGTCAAACACAGTATTAGTATGGTGTTCCTAATAATCCTTTAGGTGAGTGTATTTCTGCTCAGCTAGCGACACTGCGTCAACCACATGGCATACGCTAATACCTTTTCATATACTCTACTTTCTATGTATAACAGTTCTAATGACGTATTAGACAGGGCTGTTAGACAGATCGTAAACTAATAAACAGGGAGACTGTCAGCACTGTGAGCTCAGTCTTTGGCTTTCTCAGCGCCGTCAAAATAAAAGTCACAACAAAAAGCACGGCTTACGTCACTTTAGAGTCCTACTGGTGGTGCGAATGCAACCAGGAAAACGTTCCCAGGGGAACCATTAGTTCTCAGGGTTCCACCCAGGTGGCTTCCTAACCTAGTTAGGAGTAACAAGATGAAAGCAGAGAGTAAGAGGCCACGCAATTTCAACGAAAATATAATGTATTGAAGTTAACCCTTTCACACGTAAGGTTAAAATATTCTAACTGACCCCCCCAGCGTGAGTTTTTCAAGGCGACCGTTATTTAGAACTTGTCACTTTAATGTTTCCATGGTGACGCGTCATTGCTTGTCACGTGACTGAAATACACGTGACGTGAAATAAAGGTGACTTGACTTGACTTGATGTGACACAGCGCAACCACAACGCAGCTAATGATCTGCTTTTATGTAATTTTTCCTTTTTTATACAATTTTTTATTAGCTATAGCATGAAACACTGATATTCCGATTGTCGAAGATTTCACTAAGAAATCTAGTTTTAAATATACTTCTTTTGAAGTATTGGTGCTTAATGTAAAAATATATAGTGTAAACGATAAATCACATTTGAGAATTATGCTGGCTACTGTATACAGGTCACCAGGGCACCACAAAGATTTTATCAAAGAATTTGCTGACTTTCTATCAGAATTAGTATTGGCTGCCGATAAAGTACTAATTGTTGGTGATTTTAATATACATGTAGATAATGAAAAAGATGCATTGGGATTGGCATTTAAAGATATTGTAAACTTAATTGGAGTTAGACAACACCTGTCAGGGCCTACTCATTGTCGTAATCATACTCTAGATCTAATATTATCACATGGAATAGATGTTGATACCGTTGAAATTCTGCAGCAGAGCGATGACATCTCAGATCATTATCTAGTCTCATGTAAATTACATTTAGCCAAGGCTGCAAAGCCGACGCCGTGTTATAAATACGTTAGACCTATAACTTCTGCCACTAAAGATTGCTTTATCAATAATCTTCCTAATCAGTTTCATCATCTCAGCATCCCGGATAGCTTATAAGAACTTGATATTGCAACAGAAACTTTTAACTCTCTCTTTTCCAGCACTTTAGACGCAGTTGCTCCGTTGCGCTTAAAGAAGCTTAAAGAAAATAGTCCAACGCCGTGGTACAGCAAGCACACCCGGGGCCTTAAGAGAGCAGCCAGAAAAATGGAGCGCAACTGGAAGAAAACTAAACTAGAGGTATTTCGGATTTCATGGAAAGAGAGCTCGATTGCTTACAGCGAGGCTTTAAAAGCTGCTAGATCTGCTTATTTTTCAACCCTATTAGAAGAAAATAAACATAATCCAAGGTATTAATTTGAAACAGTGGGTAAACTAACAAAAAAAGAAAGCTTCAAGCTCAGAAGTGTCCAAGCAACACAGCAGTGATGACTTTATGAACTTCTTCATTTATAAGATTGATAATATCAGGGACAAAATTATAACTATGCAACCGTCTACTACAGTATCGCATCAGGGAGTGCATTGTAGTCTCCCTGAGGAAATATTTGATTCATTTGTTGCTATAGGAGAGGAAGAATTCTGCAAACTCGTTAATTCATCTAAATCGACAACTTGTATGTTAGATCCTATACCGACTAAGCTACTGAAAGAGATGTTTCCAGAGGTCATATATCCTCTTCTTAATATCATTAATTCATCTTTGTCTCTAGGATACGTACCAAAAACCTTTAAACTGGCTATGATAAAACCGCTTGTTAAAAAACCACAACTTGATCCCACAGTTGACACATCTAAATGAGCATGTGAACGCCGCCAGCGTTAATCACAGGTTCGCGTTTAAAGTCTGATCATTTCGACGGAGGTGAATCAATCAAAATGAACTTTAGCTGGAAATAACATTATTCAAGAACCGCTATAAAGCCAAAAAAATCTCTGTTACCTTAAATTATATGTTTATCTCTGTAAAGCTGCTTTGAAACAATCCATTGTTAAAAGCGCTATATAAATGAAGATGACTTGACTACAGAATTAGTCAATTACAGGCCGATCTCGAATCTGCCTTTTCTGTTAAAGATATTAGAAAAAGCAGTATCTTCACAACTGTGTTCCTTCTAGAAAGAAATTATATCTGCGAGGACTTTCAGTCCGGATTTAGACCGTTCCATAGCACTGAGACCGCTCTCATTAGAGTCACAAATTATTTGTTCTTATCATCCGATCGTGGTTGTATCTCTCTATTAGTGTTACTTGATCTTAGTGCTGCATTTGACACAATTGACCACAACATTCTTTTAAATAGACTAGAAAACTATGTTGGCATTAGTGGAATTGCACTAGCATGGTTTAAATCATACTTATCTGACCGTTATCAGTTTGTAGCAGTAAATGAAGAGATGTCTTATCGATCACAAGTTCAGTATGGCATACCACAAGACTCAGTACTATGACCGTTGCTGTTCACTCTGTACATGCTACCATTAGGAGATATCATTAAGAAACATGGAGTTAGCTTTCACTGTTATGCCGATGATACTCAGCTGTATATTTCTTCAAAACCTAACGAAACTTACCAATTCACAAAATTAACGAAATGCATAGCTGATATAAAAAATTGGATGACTAGTAATTTCCTACTACTAAATTCTGAAAAAAACAGAGATTCTAATTATTGGACAAAAAACTTCCACACGTAATTTACCTAGAATACTGTCTAACACTTGATAGCTGCTCTGTTAAGTCTTCGTCGTCGGTTAGGAACCTGGGTGTGCTCTTTGATACCAACCTTTCTTTTGAAAGTCACGTGTCTAGTATCTGTAAAACTGCTTTTTTTCATCTTAAAAATATATCTAAAATACGCCATATGCTCTCATTGGGAAATGCGGAACAATTAGTTCATGCGTTCATGACCTCAAGGCTAGATTATTGTAATGCTCTACTGGGTGGTTGCCCTGCACGCTTAATAAATAAACTACAGCTAGTTCAAAACGCAGCAGCTCGAGTTCTTACCAGAACCAGGAAGTATGACCATATTAGCCCGGTTCTGTCAACACTGCATTGGCTGCCTATTAAACATCGTATACATTTTAAAATATTGTTGATTACTTACAAAGCACTAAATGGTTTAGCTCTGCAGTACTTGAGCAAGCTCTTAACGCATTATAGTCCTTCACGTCTATTGCGATTGTAACCCAGGTTACTAAAGATGTTTTATTTTTTGAAATAGGAAAAAAAGAAACTGACACTTATGTGAATAAACAGTTATTTTATTGAATATCTGTAAAGAAAAGAGAAAATAAGAATACATAAATTAGAAAAGAGTGATTTTATTTAATGAGACGATGATTGGTCCTAATAAACGAATCAGAGTTGGCCGCCTTAGTGGGTGGAGTCATCGGAGTCGAGAGATGATGCAATGATCATTTCCGAGAGAAGCACCGAAAAAGAAGCAGTGAGCGCGATCTGAGAAGAGAAAGAATTAGACTGAGCGAGCTAGTAGTTTGTTTAGAGAGATTTAGAGATATAGAACATAAAGATTTTGAGAAATAGAAACAGAACTTGAAACTGTGATGATTGATTTTGAATAAAAGTGAAACTAGCTTTTTGTACATGTATTGAAGTACGCACGGGCCTAAAGCTGAAAGAGCTGCAGCGAACTTTTTCTAATTGATATTAGAGTAAGTGAAGTTTTCGTTTTATTGTTATTACTAAGGTTCTTATGTATAAATATCTGATAAAATGTGTTCAAATGCCAGATATGTGTGTTATATTTAGCTAAATTTATGTAAGAGTCAACCTTCTGTAAAAAAAGGGGAAAATATAGAAGATTTCTTCATAAATGTGTTAAATACGTGATATTATAAAGGGAGAAGTTATTTTTGATGATTTGCGAAATGTAAATTTGTAGTTTACGTCGAATAACTGAGTTTGAGCAAACGGATGAGCGTGACGCATGTGTAACTAAATTGAGCAGATGTGGCCTAGCGCGTCATTTGAAATCCTGTTTTTTTTTAAATATAAATGAGAAGTTAATGTTACAAGAAAAGTGAAGTTAGAAATGTTAAGCGTTGTTTATATTCATATTAAGTGTGGTAATATGTGTATTTTTGAGAAGACTGCCTAATTGTATTTTTGGCCTTGTCTTTGTCTTTTCAAGGTTGGGTTTTTTTCCTTTCCCCTTTTTGCTTTCTATTTCCTTTTTATATCCTTTCTGGATTTTCTTTTGGTTTTGTCTGATATTTTCTATTTGCGGGGTTTGGATGCTGAACAAGGATCGAGGAAGCTGCACGTGAGATGTCCCTGCTTCACAGCGAAAGTTCGAGAGGTTGTGCAAGCAGGAACTGGCGAGCCATGGCCAAATAAGGATCGAACTGCGAATCGAACTGTGAATAGTGTGGTAGGATCGAGCACAGGTTCCTACTGAACTGTGAGCCAACTTGAGTTGCGGAAGAATGATCTCGTGAAGGAACATTGAACTGGAGCTGAGAACTGGTACAATCTCAAAACACATTGACATTTCTGTGAACACTGAGATGATTGGACTGTGAATTATTTTCTTTGTTGTTGTTTTGTTTCAAATCCCAATGCAATTATTTCTTTTGATCTATTGATTAAGTGTTTTTTTTATCTTTTTTTCTATTTTGTGAAATAAGAGTGAAACAAGAAATCATTTAAAAGGTTAAAATTGGAAGAACTTAGGGCTGGGCGATAAAACGATAATTATCGCGATATAATTTTCCTCGATAAAACGATATCAAGAGGTCGATAAATGTTCGATAATGTGTATGCGTCAAAAGCGGAACGAAACTCATATGAACCGCGCGCCACACGGATCATTTATCCGCTCTGCTCAAAGTCCAAACGGGAGCTCACTAGAGCACATGCGCGTTTACTCTGTCTCGCTCACGACTCGATCCAGTGAGAAGCGCTTGAATTCAGCGAAGAACACAAATGTCAAGTTCAAACCAGTTTAAAGGTAGATGAAACAGCGCTGACAAACAGGAGAAACACTGTGCGGAACGATACAGTCAGAATCTGAATTGATACTGAATTCATTTAGCCTACCATGGATTTACTGTAACGTTAGCCTAGTAATATGAAATGTGAGATATACATATTGAATTGTATTATATTATTAATGTAGACAATGTATTAAATGACTAATGGAATTTAATTACAGTATTTAATAATGTATTTAACTGTTAGGCTACTGTTTTTCATACAAATACCATAGAAACCATAAAGTTACATTTTGCCATGATAGTGAGGTGCTAGTGATAGTGAAGTTATAGGCTATGCCTGGTTTTATCTGTGGTTATCATGATCTAAATGCATGATACTGGATGAC
The DNA here is from genome assembly GCA_030578255.1 of Tiaroga cobitis. Classification (NCBI taxonomy): domain Eukaryota; kingdom Metazoa; phylum Chordata; class Actinopteri; order Cypriniformes; family Leuciscidae; genus Tiaroga; species Tiaroga cobitis. The sequence goes on from CM060597.1 coordinate 52,866,473, forward strand.
CAATGGTTAATTTGAATAAAACTCAGAATATTACATTTTACCAAAATAAAAATGTGGTCGTTACATTTCTTTTTTTAAACAGATGTTACTGTTTTTGTTAATGAACATAAATTTAACATAGTAGTATTAGCTTGAGTTAGGATGCAGATTTACTGTCAACTCGCTGTCAAATAAGCGTTTCGAGACAAAACATGTAATTTGAATATTGCAAACTGTGCTGAAGAAATATTTTTCTATTCAGATGTTTATTTTGTTAAGGAAAAATGACAAATGTTTGCATGTTCTACCTCAGATTTGTGAAATGTTCACCTGTTTGGCAAGTGTTTGTCATGATATGTTCTGACAATAAAGAGTAGTTTAAAACCACAATTAACGCTTTGGTTTGTACAACTTTCACTTATAGGAGCAATAATCTGCCTTTAAACTTAAAAGAAATAAAGATTTGATATTTATCGTGATAATTATCGATATCGACTGATATAAAAAAAATGATTGTGATAATTTTTTTTGGCCATATCGCCCAGCCCTAGAAGAACTATATTTAAATTAGATTAAAAGAGAAAAGTATTCTTAATATTAAATAGATTAAATTAGGAATAACTTGAATAACTAAAAACGTTATATATAATCATTAAATAAAAAATTAATTAGGTGAAATTAGATTTAAACTAAATAGGAAATATAAATTTATAGTAGATAAAAGGAAAAGACTAAAGGGTTATAATTAGGATTTAAATAAGAGTTTATTTATTTCTAGTTTATTTTCTTTTATCGACATGAGTTTAATTTTATTGTCTTTTTGAACATTTTCTTTTGTTTTAATTGCTTGTTACTCCTTTAAAATACATCGTACCTATTTTCCCAACTTTAACAGTGAGTCTTTGTGCTTCTTTGCTGCTAACACAGTCTCTTGAGCGAATTCTGGTCTTCTGATCGCTGGTCCATAGATTGAAGCAGTATCTTCCTTCACGCTCCTCTGTATTTCTTACTGATGAGAGTGAGGGTTGTACACTTGCCACGACACGGGTTACAGAAAGTTGGCGAGCCAGCCAGGAGACTTGCTTAGCAACAAGGATAATAGTAGGGGAAAAAAACTAATTAGTAACTGAATTTTTCTCAGAAGCGTTGATCTTGCGTTGTGACAATGGAAATCACTGAGAGAGAGAGTGTGGACGTAGCAAATGCTCGTCTTGTCAAAGGTCTCACGTTGACCGAAACAGATGATGAGCTGAGTACTTTCTTGCAAAGGTATGGCTCAGGTAAACGTAATTTGATAATTGACGATCAAACCTCTGAGTTCCATCAGCATGCCATTGTAGAATATGCTCACAGCTCTGCAATGCTGGACTTAGCGCCAATGTTACCCATAACTTTGGGAAGTTTTTCGAGTCCAAGTGTCATGTTCCAAGTACGAGCTTTGGCTAGCGTCTGTAACCAGACAGCCAGTGAGAAACCTCTCTCGAATGTGTTTCAGGAGGAGTTGAATGAACTCCAGGAAGTTCACTCTACCAACTATACTCCAGAGAGGGAGCGCGAAATCTGAGCTGTGATGATTCTAGGAAAGCAGAAACCATAGAAATGCGAGATTTATAATTAAAAAACCCAATCAAGAGACAGACGAGTCCTATGGCCTTTCCAGAAACCACCGTTGGTGGTGTTACAGTGACTAGTCGTTCTGGGTTCCCCATGAACGTTGTAGACCCACCAGGTATTCAGAAGATGGTTGTAGAGCACATAGTGAAGTCAGCTGATGCTGCAATGTTACAGCAAACTTCAGTCCGTCTCAGGAATTTCTCAGGGAGGTGCCCGCGTCCTCCAAATGAACCTGACTTTGACGCTTGGCGAGTAAGTGTAGAACTCCTGCTAAGTGATCCGGCTATTTCCGATTTGCAAAGAGTATGTAGGATCCTAGATAGCTTGTTGTCTCCTGCCGCAGACGTAGTGAAGCACGTGCGACCTCCAGGTTTGCCTGCGGTGTACCTCGAGTTGCTAGAATCAGTGTATGGTTCCGTAGAGGATGGTGACGAACTGTTGGCCAAGTTTATGGGCACTTTGCAGAACCAAGGTGAAAAGTCGTAAGATTTCTTACACCGGTTGCAAGTTCTTCTGAGTTCAACGATTAAGAGGGGAGGTATCGCGGAGAAAGATCATGATCGTTGTCTTTTGAAGCAGTTTATGAGGGGATGTTGGGATAATGGTCTCATTGACAGCCTTCAGTTAGGGAAGAGCGGAACCCAGCCACTCACTTTCGCTGAGTTGGTTGTTAATTCGAACAGAAGAGAATAAACGTACTTCCAAAGAAGAGAATGAAAAAGCACCTTGGGTGGCCAAAAACTCCTGTTGGTTACCCGAAACCTCAGGCTGCCACCCAGCAAGTGTCAGTGTATTCTCATGAAACACCAAATGCCAGTAGTTCTGAAACAGATTCTCTAAGGAAGCAACTTGAAGAAGCTCAGGCCCAACTTGTTACTTTAGGTAGAAATTCAGATCAGAAACGCCAGAGCGGATGTTCTGAAAAAGCAGAATTTGATGCTTTGGGAAAAGTAGTGGAAGAGTTGCGTGCTCAGATAGCCGCTATGCGAGTCTCCATGACTCAAGAAGCAAAACGTGAAGATTCGGATAGCTTAGAAGTCGCTAATCTACGACGACAGGTAGCTGAACTGCAAGCTCAGAATGTTGCTCAGAGAAATTTGAGATCACTCCCGTGTGACTGCTGGTCCTCGAGTTTTTCCGCCTCAGAGTTTGATAGAGACAGATACTGGTCGAGACGTTAGAAGGGCCCAACCAATGACCAATCGGCCTCGTCCCGGATATTGCTTCCGATGTGGAGAGAATGGTCATTTGGCTGTTGCCTGTGATAATCCAGCAAACCCCTTGAGAGTTGAAGAAAAGCGTCATAAATTGAGAGAGCAGCAGGCCCAGTGGGACTCTCTGCACGGGAGTTCTTCCTTGTCTTTAAACTAAGGGACGTCTCTGTAGTGGGGCATACAGAGACGAGGTGTAACTTTAACCGCCCTAAGTGTTGTAGACAAGCGGCCGTCACGAGTAACCAGACTAGATCACCATTAAAGAACCTGCCAGAGGGGTTAGTGGGAGTAAAGTGCACAGCGCAGATTGTTATTGGGGGTAAAGAAGTTAGTTGTCTCCTAGACACAGGATCTCAGGTGACTACCATTCCTCAGTTGTTTTATGAGTCGCATCTGTCTGATCATCCGTTGAAGTCCTTGGGAAACCTACTAGAGGTAGAAGGGGCCAATGGACAAACAGTTCCATATCTAGGGTACATAGAGTTGGTCTTAAAGTTTCTGGAAGAGTTTGTGGGTGCAGAAGTTGAAATCCCTACCTTAGCTTTGGTAGTTCCGGATCTCAAGAGTCTGTCGCAAATTCTAGTAGGTACCAACTCCTTGGATGTGCTTTATGGTCAATGTATCAACGAGAAACAGAATAATCCTTGTTCGAATCTTCATGGGTATCAGGCAGTGCTTAAAGTCCTTGAAGCAAGATGGAGACAAGCTGGCAGTGAACCACATGTGACAAGGACATGTGAAGTTGATGGGAAGTATACCCGAAGTTGTGCCTGCCGGGAACACAGTGGTCTTGAATGGCTATGTTCAGCTTCGGGAACCTTGCTTAGAGAAATTGATAGCTCTTGAACCGCCTTCAACCCCAGCGTTCAGCGGTCTTTTGGTGGCGAGTTGTGTACACACTTTGCCATCCAGACGATCCTCTCAGCTGTCAGTTCTAAGAATGACACTCGTACTGATATAACGATTCCTCCTAAAGCTATACTTGCGGAGATTCACGCTGTAGTGAAAGTGATAGAGAGCACCAAGAGTTCTTGCAGAGTAGAGTCATTAGCATCTACCTCTGCCAACCTTACCTTTGACTTTGGAGATTCTCCTTTGCCTTCGCATTGGAAAGAGCGAATTTCGAACCGGCTAAATTCCATGCCTGAAGTTTTCTCTTTGCATGATCTTGACTTCGGTTGTACTAGTCAAGTGAAGCACCAGATTAGATTGGCAGATGAGACACCCTTTAAGCATAGGGCGCGTCCAATTCACCCTCAAGACATCGATGCCGTTCGAAAGCATCTTCAGGAATTGATCTCTGCCGGAGTCATTCGCGAGTCCGAGTCTTCCTTTTCTTCGCCTATAGTGGTGGTCGGAAGAAAGATGGTTCGGTTCGGCTCTGCATTGACTTTCGGAAGTTGAACTCTCAAACGATTAAGGATGCTTACGCGCTACCTAATCTAGAGGAGGTCTTTTCTGTGCTTACTGGTTCCAAATGGTTCTCGGTACTTGATCTGAAGTCTGGATTCGGTCCAGATCGAAATGGATGAAGCTGATAAGTGCAAGACTGCTTTCGTATGTCCCCTAGGCTTCTGGGAATTCAATAGGATGCCTCAGGGAATCACAAATGCGCCAAGTACATTCCAGAGGTTAATGGAGCGGTGTATGGGTGATCTTCACAGGAAGCAGGTCTTAGTTTTCATTGATGACTTGATTGTCTTTTCAAAGACTTTAGAAGAACAGGAGTCGCGGTTAGTCCAGGTCCTAAACCGGCTTAAGGAGTACGAGCTGAAGCTAGCGCCTGAAAAATGCTGTTTCTTTCAGACATCAGTCAAGTATTTGGGGCATGTTGTTTCAAAGGACGGAGTAAAGACTGACCCAGCTAAAATCGAAGCTTTAAAGACTTGGCCGAGACCTACCAACTTGAAAGAGTTAAGAGCTTTCTTAGGCTTTGCGGGGTATTATAGAAGGTTCGTGCGTGACTACTCGAAAATAGTCAAACCTCTCACGGGACTCACTGAAGGGTACCCTCCACTTCGCAGGGGCCGCAGTGGGAAACGAGAGGGCAGCGAGTATTTTAACACGAAAGAGCAGTTTGGTGATCGATGGACTGATGCATGTCAGAATGCGTTTGATGATGTTATTTCAAAGTTGACCTCTGCTCCTGTCCTGGGCTTTGCTGACCCCAGACTTCCGTATACGCTCCACATTGATGCTAGTACTACGGGTCTGGGTGCGGCATTGTACCAGGCGCAGGACGGGCAGATGCGAGTGATAGCGTTCGCCAGTAGGGGATTGACAAAAAGTGAGGCAAAATATCCGGCACATAAGTTGGAATTTCTTGCATTGAAGTGGGCTGTCACAGCTAAGTTTAGTGATTATTTGTATGGTACAGACTTCACAGTTGTAACAGACAGTAATCCCTTGACATACATTTTAAAATCTGCGAAACTCGATGCTACCAGCTACCGTTGGCTGTCTAGTTTGTTAACCTACACTTTCAAGCTCCACTATAGGGCTGGGAGTCAGAATCAGGATGCGGACGGTCTTTCCCGGCATCCACATGGTGAGCCTTTAGATGATTTGGTCTCTCAGAAAGAACGAGAAAGAATTGAGAAGTTTGCACTTCATCACCTTGCAGATCCTGAAAACAAGTCTGATGTTCTCATGGCTGATGTAGTGAAAGCGATATGTGAAAGGCATCAGGTGATTAGTTTACCTGAAAGTCTCAGTTTGACACACCCTTCTATTACATTAGTTGAGTCTCTCGCTCATTGTGTTAATGCTTTGCCGAAGGAGTTGCAACATGAGACTGAGCATGGGTTGCCTGCTCTCCCCAATCTCTCTGAGGCAGCATTGGCAGAATGGGAAGAGAAAGATCCAGAGCTCAAGGTGATAGTTGAGTGGATGAGAAATGGAACTAAGCCAGGTACCCTCAGGGGTCAGCCATCTGATTTAGCATTGTGGTTGAGAGAATGGAGTCGATTTGAGTTGAAGAACGGAGTGTTGTTGTCATGATTCTGCCTTAGTATCCTTGATTTTCCTAGTCGTGAGGCAGGATCATGACAGGATCATGTTTTGTGTACAAGCGCATGGCCAATTGTTTGGACCATGTGCTTGTGTTGTCTTGTTACGTTACCCCGCCCCCTTGTTATCCTCGTCTCGTCATTATTGTCTAGTCAGTTTCACCTGTCCTTGTCATTAGTGTTCCCTTTATAATCCCCTTGTGTTTGCTGTCCTGGGTCGGTTCATTGTTTGATGTAAGTGACATGCGTTGTGTGCATCTAGCTGTGAGTAACTTGTTGGAAGTATTGTTTAAGAGAAATATTTGTTCCTGTCTTAGTTGTTAGTTTATTGTCTGAGTCTTAGTCTAGTGTATCCTGTCTTGTTTTGCCCCATCGAGGGTTTTGTTTTTCTGTTTTTGTCATCAATAAACCCCTGTTTGTATTTGCTGTCTGCAATTGGTTTCATCCTTCTGCCACATAACAGTTGTATAGGAAGAAGCAAGAGAACGGAGTTTCTCACTATCAGTTAGTGTTGCCAGTTGGACTAAGAGACATGGTGTTGCGTAGTATTCACGATGATATGGGGCACTTAGGTATTGAGAGGACTTTAGACTTGGTGAGGTCCAGATTCTTTTGGCCAAGAATGTCCCAAGCCGTGAAGAAGAAGATCAAGATGTGTGAACGTTGCGTGCGTAGAAAAAGACCTCCAGACAGAGCCGCTCCCCTGGTTAACATTCAAACCAGTAGACCCTTGGAGTTGGTCTGTATGGACTTCTTGTCATTAGAGCCAGACCGCAGTAATACCAGTAACATATTGGTTATTACGGATCATTTCACGAAATACGCCGTAGCAGTACCGACCCAGAATCAAACGGCTCGTACAGTTGCGAAGTGTTTGTGGGAAAACTTCCTGGTACATTATGGGTTTCCCGAAAAGCTACATAGTGACCAAGGACCTGATTTTGAATCCCGTACTATAAAAGAGTTGTCATTTAGCGGGTATTCACAAAATTCGTACTACGCCTTATCACCCCAGGGGTAACCCGGTAGAGCGTTTTAACCGGACGCTTCTCCAAATGTTGGGAACGCTGGAGAATGAGAAAAAGTCTAGGTGGAAGGAGTTTGTAAAGCCCTTGATACATGCATACAATTGTACGCGTAATGATACAACAGGGTATGCTCCTTATGAGCTTATGTTTGGACGTCTTCTTCGTTTGCCTGTAGATTTAGCTTTTGGATTGCCAGCAGAATGTCCAGGTAAATCTCACTCTCAGTACGTTAAAGATTTGAAAGAACGGTTGCGAGAGAGCTATGACATAGCTAAGAAGAATTCTGCTAAGATAGCAAAGCGCAACAAGGGAAGGTTTGATAAACGTGTGGTTGATTCAACTTTGGAAGAGGGTGACAGAGTTCTTGTGCGCAATGTTAGGTTGCGAGGAAAGCACAAGCTCGCAGACAAGTGGGAGCAAGGAGTTCAAGAAGTGGTTAGGAGAGCGGGAGATTTACCGGTGTACACTGTTCGACCAGTTGGGCAGAGTGGTCCCCTCATGACATTACATCGTGACTTGTTGTTGCCTTGTGGATTTTTGCAGCCAAGTCAACATGAGGAACAGCGTAAGGAAAGGGTTCGCAGGCCCAGAACTAGAGCCTGTGCAGATAATGATTCACATGAGCCAGAATCTGAGTGTGAATATGAGTCTGACACTGATCGATTCATTAATCCTGCATTTAGGGATACATTGGATTTTGAAACCCGAGTTTTGGTGAGACCCGAGCACTTACCTTGTCGAAATCCTTGTAATCCTGTTGACTTACCTGTGGACAAACCTGTGAGAGAGAACTTACCTGAATCTGGAGAAGCAGAAGCTCCTTCTGTTGAGATAGAACCTGTTCGTGTTGATTTAGAGATTCCAGTGAGAGAAGATTCAGAAATTGATCCCTGTTCTGAGTTTCCTTCCCAGGGAGCTGAAACAGAAATTGGTTCTGGAGGTGAAAACAGAAATGAAGAGAATCCAGTTTTAAATTGAAGCTAGAGATGTTGAAATTGATCAAAGTGAACGAGAGAACGACACAGAGTTTGAAGAGGGAGCTATTCCCAGACGTTCACAGAGAGCGAAAACCTGCGAAAAGGCTTGAGAGAAAATGCTTCTTCTGTTGATGTACCTGTGGTTTTGATTCAATCGCAAAGATGTGTAGATGCAGCGGGACATGCATGTATTCAAGAGGGGAGGGTGTAACCCAGGTTACTAAAGATGTTTTATTTTTTTAAATGGGGAAAAAAAGAAACTGACACTTATGTGAATAAACAGTTAATTTATTGAATATCTGTAAAGAAAAGAGAAAATAAGAATACATAAATTAGAGAAGAGTGATTTTATTTAATGAGACGATGATTGGTCCTAGTAAACGAGTCAGAGTTGGCCGCCTTAGTGGGTGGAGTCATCGGAGTCCACAGATAATGCAATGATCATTTCCGAGAGAAGCACCGAAAAAGAAGCAGTGAGCGCGATCTGAGAAGAGAAAGAATTAGACTGAGCGAGCTAGTAGTATGTTTAGAGAGATTTAGAGATATAGAACATAAAGATTTTGAGAAATAGAAACAGAACTTGATACTGTGATGATTGATTTTGAATAAAAGTGAAACTAGCTTTTTGTACGTGTATTGAAGTACACACGGGCCTAAAGCTGAAAGAGCTGCCGCGAACTTTTTCTAATTGATATTAGAGTACTCTTGGTAAGTGAAGTTTTCGTTTTATTGTTATTACTAAGGTTCTTATGTATAAATATCTGATAAAATGTGTTCAAATGCCAGATATGTGTGTTATATTTAGCTAAATTTATGTAAGAGTCAACCTTCTGTAAAAAAAGGGGAAAATATAGAAGATTTCTTCATAAATGTGTTAAATAAGTGATATTATAAAGGGAGAAGTTATTTTTGATGATTTGCGAAATGTAAATTTGTAGTTTACGTCGAATAACTGAGTTTGAGCAAACGGATGAGTGTGACGCACGTGTAAATTGAGCAGATGTGGCCTAGCGCGTCATTTGAAATCCTGTTTTTTTAAATATAAATGAGAAGTTAATGTTATAAGAAAAGTGAAGTTAGAAATGTTAAGCGTTGTTTATATTCATATTAAGTGTGGTAATATGTGTATTTTTGAGAAGACTGCCTAATTGTATTTTTGGCCTTGTCTTTGTCTTTTCAAGGTTGGGTTTTTTTCCTTTCCCCTTTTTGCTTTCTATTTCCTTTTTATATCCTTTCTGGATTTTCTTTTGGTTTTGTCTGATATTTTCTATTTGCGGAGTTTGGATGCTGAACGAGGATCGAGGAAGCTGCACGTGAGATGTCCCTGCTTCACAGCGAAAGTTCGAGAGGTTGTGCAAGCAGGAACTGGCGAGCCATGGCCAAATAAGGATCGAACTGCGAATCGAACTGTGAATAGTGTGGTAGGATCGAGCATAGGTTTTCTTTTCCTACTGAACTGTGAGTCAACTTGAGTTGCGGAAGAATGATCTCGTGAAGGAACATTGAACTGGAGCTGAGAACTGGTACAATCTCAAAACACATTGACATTTCTGTGAACACTGAGATGATTGGACTGTGAATTATTTTCTTTGTTGTTGTTTTGTTTCAAATCCCAATGTGATTATTTCTTTTGATCTATTTGTGACATAATCAGTTAAGTGATTGACAGTTGTGGTGTCCTATCAGGGGAGAGTATGATCTATTTAATGCGGGTTGGCTGTACACGGAGATACGTTACGTCTTTGCTCCGCCCCGCGTGCATCATTCACTCGAGTCTCAGGTATGTGTTGATAGCGTCTGGTTTAAATCAGGTGTTTAGAACACTACTGATGTGTTGTCATCCCTTCAAATTGTAGCTGTCCATCAGCACTTTTCCGACGGTGCACGTTATCAGTTCGGAGTGAGTGTCTGTTCACCCTTCAGGTATGTTCTGTCTCTGTATTGAGTACTGTGGTGCGGTAATAGTGGGTCGCTATGTTACTATTAATGTGTTGCTTCCTGTACCCCAGTTAATCGGCGGTCTTGATGATTTCTGTAAACGGTTGCCAGAGGGAATTATATGTGAGGAATATTCTCTTGTGGTAAGTGTTATGTAAAATGGATGGAAATTGTAGTAAAAGAGCATTAGTAACATCTCGCTTCCTTTAAGGCGTGGGTCTTCTCTCTCATCCTCCGGACCGTTCTTCGCTCTCGTCTTCAGCACGAGCTTCCTCCTGTTTTTGCAGTGAATTGTGCTTAGTATAACCTGAGTGCATTTGAGAACCATGTGTTTACGCTGCGATCGCGCCGTGGGCCAGCAGCAGGATTTGTATCGTCTACTTCCTTTCCTTCTAGAGTAATCGCAAAGTCATAACCTGACTGTTATTTGGATGAGAGCCAGTATGTGGGTGTGTGTGCTGCATTAGCTCGATTTTTCTGTACATCTTTTCTTTAGTTCTATCGTGTAGATATTGTTTAGATTTTGCTGTTATCTAAGGGTGTGTGTCGTCATCGACCTTGATGATTGTATATTTTTATTTTCTCTTGTTTGTGATATTCTCTGTGTTTATTTTGGGGTTTTTACTAAACTCAGTGTATTTGTTTTCTCAGGAACTGAGGTGGCCAGGCGGAAGGACCTTCTCGTGCATGGTGATAGAGGTGTTGCAGTGGGTGACACTTTTTGAAGTGCCTGTGTGTGTGTGATCTAGTGCACGGTGACGTGTGTGTGCGTGAGTAGGAGTGCGCTTTTGGAAAAGCCATTAAGTGGTCCTTCCGCCGGCAGACTCAGCCTGGTGGTTTGGTATATTGTTTTATAGGCAAGAAAAGTAGTTTGTTTAGGCTGGGTTGTATGAATTATAAACCTGCGCACATATTTTAAAAGCACATAACTATAGAATCAATTCTGAATGAGCATGTGAACGCCGTCAGCGTTAATCACAGGTTCGCGTTTAAAAGTCTGATCATTTCGACGGAGGTGAATCAATCAAAGTTAACTTTAGCTGGAAATAACATTATTCAAGAACCGCTATAATGCCAAAACAATCTGTTACCTTAAATTATATGTTTATCTCTGTAAAGCTGCTTTGAAACAATCCATTGTTAAAAGCGCTATATAAATGAAGATGACTTGACTTGACTATTGTTTGTTTGTATAACCTGTGAATTGAGCTTTGTAGATCTTGCTGCTCCTCCTACCCTCGTGGGTAGAGGACTGCTGATGTGGCCATTATATATTGCCCGCTGTGATTACCTCTCTTGTTAATTGCCATTATTTGTGCATGTAGCGCTGTGCGCTCTTTTTAACAAGAACATACTATTTTTAACTATCTTTTATACGTCAATAAACACTATTTTTGTAAATTGTTTGTACATGTCTCTGACCTTCCTGACACACACGAACCTGGGTGACCTAGTTCAAACTGCTGGGTTATTTTGATGTTCCCTGATTTATTCAGGGTGGCGTAGTCGACAATTATCACCATAAGATGAGGTAAATCCTATACCGCTTATTGCCACATATTGATTAAGTGTTTTTTTTTTTTTTTTTTTTTTTCTATTTTGTGAAATAAGAGTGAAACAAGAAATCATTTAAAAGGTTAAAATTGGAAGAACTATATTTAAATTAGGTTAAAAGAGAAAAGTATTCTTAATATTAAATAGATTAAATTAGGAATAACTTGAATAACTAAAAACGTTACATATAATCATTAAATAAAAAGTCAATTAGGTGAAATTAGATTAAAAACTAAATAGGAAATATAAATTTATAGTAGATAAAAGGAAAAGACTAGAGGGTTATAATTAGGATTTAAATAAGAGTTTATTTATTTCTGGTTTATTTTCTTTTATCGACATGTTGAGTTTAATTTTATTGTCTTTTTGAACATTTTCTTTTGTTTTAATTGCTTTTTACTCCTTTAAAATACATCGTACCTATTTTCCCAACTTTAACAGTGAGTCTTTGTGCTTCTTTGCTGCTAACACAGTCTCTTGAGCGAATTCTGGTCTTCTGATCGCTGGTCCATAGATTGAAGCAGTATCTTCCTTCACGCTCCTCTGTATTTCTTACTGATGAGAGTGAGGGTTGTACACTTGCCACGACACGGGTTACACGATCTCAAAATTCCGGCCAGTTGATACTACCTAGAATATCTAAATCGACTGCTGGCGGTAGATCCTTTTCCTATTTAGCACCAAAACTTTGGAACAGTCTTCCTACCATTGTCCGGGAAGCAGACACACTCTGTCAGTTCAAAGCTAGACTAAAAACACATCTATTTGACCTAGCATACACATAATACACTATAGACTTCTATAATTCAATGTTAGGCTGCATAGATTAGGTCAGCCGGAACTGGGAACACTTCCCTTAAATCTTGATGTACTCGTTACATCATAAGAAAAATGGCATCTACGCTAATATTAGTGTCTTTGTTTATCCCGAGGTTTTCCCGCAGCCTGCCGGTTCCAGGCCGTGTCCAGATCTGATGAGGGAGCTTTGCCTGGACCCGACGACAATGCAGTGCTGAAGTGTCAACTATCCTCTCCCTATGGAGGATCCCTTTCTCACTCTACAGATAAAGCGTTGTTGAAAATCCGGCTCACGTACCCCGAAGTGATAAAATAAAACAAAATTCTGTATCAAAATTTATAGGCAAGACAATATTTTCAAAAGTACATAACTATAGAATCAATTTATAATGCGCATGTGAACGCCGTCAGCGTTAATCACAGGTTCGCGTTTAAAGTCTTTAGAGAGAACGGCGTCGTCTTAGTGGCCCCTAATTTAATAAAAAATGGTCATTTCAATGGAGGTGAATCAATCAAAACTAACTTTAGCTGGAAATAACATTATTCAAGAACCGCTATAAAGCCAAAACAATCTCTGTTACCTTAAATTAAATGTTTATCTCTGTAAAGCTGCTTTGGAACAATCCATTGTTAAAAGCGCTATATAAATGAAGATGACTTGACTAGTGACCAAAGGTGATGCGTGGAGTTTTAAAAAAAAAAAAAATTTAGACCAAAAAAAAATTTTTTAGACCATTCAAGTTTGCATAAACCATCAAATTATGAGGAAAATATTTTTGTATTTATAATTTTTTTAATATATAAAAATGTGGGAAAAACAAAACACTAAACTTAGTGAAGGTATTTTTCTGACAAAATGATTTAAAGTCAAGTCACCTTTATATCTATAGCGCTTTTTACAATACAGATTGTTTCAAAGAGGCTTTACATTGATTGCAGGAAAAGAATGCAACAAAGTTTTGGCTGTACAGCAGCTCTAGAAGAAAATAGTCTAAGAACTGAACTGAGCTGGAAGATGACACTATGGTGTCAATGCAGGCAGATCGATAATATTGTTGAATATTAAGTGACAAAAAAGGCAAGCTACAGCTAGAGGTTTTAGAAAAACTAAAAAGCTCAGAAAAAAAATCATATTGACTGCAGCAGTCAGTTATTAATATTTATTGTCCTCTCTTGTTTTTTCATTTGTTCATAATTTCTTTGTACGAGACAGCCTGCGTAAAATTATGTCTGCACAATTTGGCATGTTTCATTGTGCTATCACAAATAAACAATTCACTCCAAGTACAACTACACAATATGCTTACAAAATCTTTAACACATTTTAATACTATTTGAATAAAGGGTGAAAATGTAAATTTTCCTTTACCGGACATCACTTTTGGCCACTACTGTATGGCAGTTCATTGACTAACTGATCTTCAAATCTTGCAGAAAAATCAAGCCACTTTTATGAGAATTCCGGGCTTCCCTGGAGTTGTTGGATCCATTGATGGAACTCATGTTTGCATCATTTCTCCAACTGTAAATGAGGAGACATATTTGACCCTGGACTACAAATCCAGTCACAAGGGTAATTTTTTTTAATTTGAGATTCACAGATCACATGAAAGCTGAATAAATAAGCCTTCCATTGATGTATGGTTGTTTAGGATATGATCTTGGCCGAGATACAACTATTTGAAAATCAAAACAATGATTTTGCTGCATCCACTCAAAAAAATTAATATTTTTTATACATTTACTGTATGAAATTTTCAAAATATATTCATGGAACATGATCTTTACTTAATATCCTAATGATTTTTGGCATAAAATAAAAATCGATTATTTTGACCCATACAATGGCTATTGCCACAAATATACCCCTGCGACTTGTGACTGGTTTTGCCACATATATCATTAGAAAAGGATTCCACAGCATCAATACTAATTTGTGATAATTTTGCAATGTTTTAAATAAATTTAAATAATAATGTTTCAGCGTCTCTATTAAATTATTTTATTATAATTACATTAAATATTTGGTGTCATGCTGCTGTGACCTCAACCTTACGGTCTCACTATTGGCTGATTAAGGGCGCTTTCACACTTGGTTCGATTACCAGTTCCGAACCCGAGTTCGATTGCTCCCCCCTCCCCCTGCCCCCGATGGACTGTGTTCACATTATATTATTTGTATCCGAACCGCGGTACGCTTGCGTCATCAAGCTGCAGCTGGCGCGTAATCATGTTGCTTGGTAACCGGCGCCGCTATGAATGAAAAGGCGCCAAAATGGATAGAATTGCTCGCTTCACATTTGTTCTTCTTTTTTTTAACCTTTGGTTTTGTTTAAAAAAAAAAGATACAGAAACACACTTGGGTATGTCTGCTGCAAAAGTAGGCTTCTAAAATCTTTCCAAAGACAGCTGGCTACGGAGCCCCCCTAGTCCCACTTTGTCAAAAAAATTTATTATAACTATCTCGTGGCCTCAAGATAAGTATCTCGAGGCCTCAAGATACTATCTCGTGGCCTCAAGATAGTAACTCGTAGCCTCAAGATAGTAACTCGTGGCCTCAAGATAGTAACTCGTGGCCTCAAGATAGTAACTCGTGGCCTCAAGATAGAGTTATCTTGAGGCCTATCTTGAGGCCAGGAGTTACTATCTTGAGGCCAGGAGTTACTATCTTGAGGCCACGAGTTACTATCTTGAGGCCACGAGTTACTATCTTGAGGCCACGAGATAGTATCTTGAGGCCACGAGATAGTATCTTGAGGCCAGGAGTTACTATCTTGAGGCCAGGAGTTACTACTCGTGGCCTCAAGATAGTAACTTGTGGCCTCAAGATAGAGTTATCTTGAGGCCTATCTTGAGGCCAGGAGTTACTATCTTGAGGCCAGGAGTTACTATCTTGAGGCCACGAGTTACTATCTTGAGGCCACGAGTTACTATCTTGAGGCCACGAGATAGTATCTTGAGGCCACGAGATAGTATCTTGAGGCCACGAGATACTTATCTTGAGGCCACGAGATAGTTATAATTAATTTTTTTGACAAAGTGGGACTAGGGGGGCTCCGTAGCTGGCTGTCAGCCAAAGACAATTTTTGCGGAGGCAAGCATAAATCATCTCTCTGCTTGCAGTGCATCAATCCCGCTTTTCGTCAAGATAAGTGTACACGCACACACACACACACTGACGACTGTCCTGTCGACCACATTATACATTATACGTCATCAATAGCGGTTCACTTCCGCGGTTTGGTTCGGTTGCGTTCATATCAGCAGCAAACCGTACTGGAGTTCACATGAACCGTACCCCAGACCACCTTTTTAAGCGAACCTGAGTACGGTTCGCGGTTCGCACCCGAGTTCGGAAGACAGCGTTCACATCATCCAAACGAACCGAACTCTGACGTCATTCGAACCCGGGTGCGCACCAAAAGTGCTAGTGTGAAAGCCCCCTAAGTGGTGGAGGGTGGCCATTTTGAGTTGACATCATTGTAGTCCTTAGTTTGCAGCACTTAAGTGCCACTTCAGGCAGCACTTAAGAATCAGTCTGAAAGTTGCTTTTAGCATCTTTATAAAAGTCTTCTACTCTTAGAGAAGTCCTACTTTTTATCAATAATTTTTTGTCAACTTATAAGTCAAAGCTTAAGACTATTCTTGAGAGCATTTCTGAGAAGTTTTATACATACTGTTCTTAAAAGAAAAAAATTTTCTTAGTGTGATTTTAATTGTGAGTGTAATTGGTCTTAATGTGAGTGTAATTGGTTTTAAATCTGTTAAATGGAAAAACATGGTTTTGTGCTTCTACCTTGTGACAGATAAAGAGTTTGATTGGACGATTGCTCTTTCATGTCAAAGACGGGGTGTTTTATTTAAAGAAATAATATGTCTATTTATTTTTCTAACCTAGCTATGCATGATTACAAAATGATTACATGATGCATGATTATGCATTTTATTATATGCATTTAGTATGTTAGTTTGGTTAGAACATAAAAGCCATAAGAACTCTATTTGCTCCATGTAGAAAAAGAGAAGTAAGACAAACTCAGAAATGCTCTCTCTGACTCACAGACAGAAAGACAGGGGCACCTGTCACTTAGAAAATAAGAGAAATTAAATGTTTGAGACAGACAGACAATGAGTTGGCCTTTTTCACTTCATTGACTGCAGGGTCTCGTGGAGCAGAAGAGATGAGAAAGTCAGACCTGTCTGCCTCTCACAGTGATACTGTCAGCCATGAGCTTAGCTGTCTCACATTCAGCTCATTCAGAGACACGAGGGAAAGAAACGAGGTACTGAGGTAAATGAATGAATGAAATATCCTCTCGTACATATACATCATAGTCAGTCAGAGGCAGAGCCTCATAATACAAATATCAAGTGTACAAACATTGGGTTGCTTTTAGACGTTCAAAAGCGAATGGATAAATGAAATGAAACACACTCACTCTCTCTGTTTCTAAATGTCTTTCACAGGGTTAATGAGCAAATCTATCGCTGTCAGACTCTCATTCGTTCTTTTCTTTGCTCAGCCACGCCCTAATGGACCGAGCTGTCAATCATCTTTTTGTCCCTCATTATTTTCTTCTCTTTCAAAATACTCCTCTGTTTCACGATCAATCTGTCTTTCTTTCTTTCTTTCTTTCTATATAGAATATGAAGTAATTTCTAGGTTGGTTTATTGAATATTTCCTTTAATAATGGAACTTAAGAAAAATAGTACATACTATCTCACATATTTAATGTATGCATATGTACCACTCCATTATTTTTGTGCAACATGACAAAAATGGGCAAAACTAGTTTATTAGCCGGTTAATAAACCACGGTCGTGACAGCAAAGAGTGACAGGTTGTTCCCTTTCATTGTCACTCCGAGTCTTGTCGGATGACAACGAATGGGGTTTTCGCTTAGAAAGCCTGTCAGCTTCGAGTAATACAAAACGAGCCAATGGCAAAGAAATGCCATGGGTTTGCTGAATTTGCATGGCGCAACTCCGCCCCACCTCGTGGGTATAAAGGGAGGAAGCCAGCAGCAAAGCAGTATGTTTTCGCTTCGGAGCCAAGTTGATCCTTCGTTCCACAAGCCATTCCTGAAATTGTCAGTTCTACAAGACGAGCGAGATTCTCTGGTGTTGGTGTGACGGCGATCTCCGGCGAGCGCGCGCTTCCTGCCTATCTGTGATTCGACAGCGAGTGTGTGTCTCCCCGGGCGCTTCAACACAGTCAGAGTTTCACAAAAGAGCTTGCACGTGGCACGTCTTTTTAAAGATGCATCGCCCGTGCACTTCTGGTTGCGGTAGACTCGTTGCTGACTCTGATGGGCACGAGCGTTGCATAGTGTGTTTGGGCATTGATCACGCTAGAGCAGTGCTCGTGGATGACTCATGTTCTCTCTGTGGGAACATGACCATCACAACATTACGGTCGAGACTCGGTGATCTCGCAAGAGTGAGAGTCCCCTCATCCATTCCCCGTTCTACTGGCTCTAGAAATAGAGCCGGTACTTCGGCTGGTGGCCAGGGTGATCTGAGGGTGACTGTTTGGAACAAAGCGCCGACTATCAGTCCGTGCCCAGCCGCACCCTCTTCAGTGTTGCAACCCGTGAGTGTTCAGGGGATTTCCGCGGGACCATCTTCGGATGCCCCGCGGGTTTCCTTTGGCGCTTCAGAGGAGGACGCGATGTCTATTGCAGCATCACAAGGTGGGTCTGAATCTTCTGGAAGTGAAGACTCAGCGCATCTGCCACCTTCCGGTATGCATACGGTTGTGCCTGAGTCGGATCCGGAGATGACGGCCATGCTTGCCCGGGCCGCCGCGAGCATCGGGTTAGAGTGGACCCCTCCACCCTGTCCCGAGCGCTCGCGGTTGGATGATTGGCACTTGGGTAAGGCCGCGGACCCCCGTCCGCGTCAAACCCCAATACCTTTCTTCCCGGATGTGCATGATGAGATCTCGAAGTCCTGGAAGACCCCCAGCTCTTCCCGTGACAGCTCGTTGGTTTCATCCGCCTTTCCTCCCCTCGATGAGGCGGATGCCCGTAGGTACACTGGGCTCCCCCCGGTTGAACGCTCTGTTGCGATGCAACTGTGTCCTCAGAGCGCTTCTTCTCGTGGCGAGCCTAAGCACCCATCCAAAGCCTGTAGGTACTCGTCTACGCTTGTGGCGAAGTCTTACAGAGCGGCGGGACAGGCGGCCACCTCTTTGCATGCCATGGCCATTCTGCAGGTCTACCAGGCCCAGATGGTCAGGGACATGCACGAGGGCAGGACAGATCCAGGGCTCTTCAATGAGCTGCCCGCCGCCACTGACCTTGCTCTCCGAGCGACGAAGGTGACCGCACGCTCCCTGGGTTTGGTGATGTCCACAGCCGTGGTCCAGGAGAGACACCTGTGGCTGAATCTTGCTGATATGCGGGATGCTGAGCGGTCTCGGCTGCTCGACACCCCCATATCACAAGACGGCCTCTTCGACGGGGCAGTCGAGGACTTTGCCCAACAGTTCTCGACTGCTCAGAAACAGACTGAGGCTATTAAGCATATTCTGCCGCGACGGCCCGCTGCTGCCTCCACCCAGCCGACCGGGCAGAATACTCAGTCTGTTCGCCGCCGAGGGCGCCCTCCTGCGGCTCCCGCCCCTCCCGCCCGGCCCAAGCAGCAGCCGTCACCTGGGCCCGGTCGCGGATGAAGCCGCAAGATGGCGCCCCAGCCCTCTCCTGCCCCGCCCCCCGCTAAACGCCGGGCTAAGCGGTGCTCCTGAGACGGGCTGCTCAGGGATGATGATCACTTCTCAGGAGATGGTAGCAGGACCACTCCTTCCCCCGGTGGAGGGCCGGGGGAGAATCTTTTGTTCCACCGCTGCTCACCCCCGGGTGGGCAGCACCCTAATGTGGTTAAAGAAAGAAGTGATACATTCATCCCTGAGCACACAGAGTTCTCGGACGACACGGCGGGCTGCCCCTGGGCCGTGCACCCCTCGTCCTCCTCTGTCCCAGAGCCGGATGACAGTGCGCGCCGTCCCCGGACCGTGCCGCTCTCATCCTCCTCTGTCGCCAGACCCCTGGCAGAGCAGACCCCGTGGAACGTTCGTCCTTCCCTGGTCTGCTCTGTCAGGGCGCGGTCAATGACTGTGCCCCCACACCGGGCCGCTATGCCGTCCACATCTGGGCCAGGTGGGAAGTCTGTAGTTCGTATGGCCCCGCTGGTACAGTCGTTGGCAGCTTGGCAAGAGCTTCCCAACCTGTCCCGCTGGGTCGCTCGGACGGTCAGGCTCGGCTACTCGATTCAGTTTGCGCGGTCTCCTCCCCGCTTCAGGGGAGTCCGCTCCACTATGGTCGGTGGCAATGCCCCTATCATGAGAGCGGAGGTTGCTACCCTGCTGGCGAAGGGTGCGATCGAGACTGTCCCTCCAGCCGAAATGAGGTCCGGCTTCTACAGCCCGTACTTCATTGTCCCCAAGAAAACCTCGACCTGCGCGTGCTGAACCGCTCCCTTCACAGGCTGCCATTCAAGATGCTCACCGCCAAACGCGTTTTCGAATGTGTGCGGCACCAGGATTGGTTTGCAGCGATCGACCTGAAGGACGCCTACTTTCATGTCACCATCCTCCCTCGACAAAGACCGTTCCTACGGTTTGCTTTCGAGGGGCAGGCATATCAGTACGCAGTTCTCCCTTTCGGGCTAGCCCTGTCTCCTCGCGTCTTCACGAAGGTCGTCGAGGCAGCTCTTGTTCCCCTCCGGGAACACGGGGTTCGCATCCTGAACTATATCGACAACTGGCTGATTCTAGCTCACTCTCGAGATCAGCTCTGGGATCAACACAGGGACCTGGTGCTCCGCCATGTAGCCCGTCTGGGCCTTCGGGTCAACTGGGAGAATAGCAAACTTTGCCCCGTGCAGAGGATCTCTTTTCTCGGTGTGGAGATCGACTCGGTCGGCATGTCCGCGCAGCTTACGAGCGAGCGTGCACAATCACTGCTGACTTGTCTGAGACAGTTCGAGGGCAAGAGTGCGGTTCCACAGAAACTTTTTCAGAGGCTCCTGGGGCATATAGCATCTGCAGCCGCGGCGACGCCGCTCGGATTGCTTCATATGAGACCGCTTCAGCTGTGGCTTCACGACCGAGTTCCAAGGTAGGCATGGCATCACGGCACCTTCCAAGTACCAGTTACTCCGACCTGCCGTCAGACCTTCACCCCGTGGTGGAACCTCAGTTTTCTACGGGCCGGTGTGCCCCTGGAACGAGCTTCCGGGCATGTTGTGGTAACAACAGATGCCTCTGCTACGGGCTGGGGCGCCATGTGCAACGGACGTGCTGCCGCGGGCTCCTGGACAGGACCCCACTGCTTATGGCACGTCAATTGCCTCGAGTTGCTGGCTGTACAGCTCGCCTTGCGCCGCTTCCGAGCCGTGCTCAGGGGCCAGCAAGTACTAGTCCGTTCAGACAATACCGCGACTGTAGCGTACATCAACCGTCAAGGTGGTCTGCGCTCCCGCCGTATGTCGCAACTCGCCCGCCACCTCCTGTTATGGAGTCAGAAGCATCTGAGGTCGCTTCGTGCCATTTATATTCCCGGAGCTCTGAACTGTGCAGCCGACGAGCTCTCACGGCTTCAGCCCCTCCCGGAAGATTGGCGACTCCATCCCCAGTCGGTTCAGCTGATTTGGGACCAGTTCGGGGACGCACAGATAGATCTGTTTGCCTCTCACGACTCGACCCATTGCGCCCAGTTTTACTCCCTGACCGAGGGCACGCTCGGGACGAATGCACTGGCGCACCGCTGGCCGTGGGGCCGCAAATATGCGTTTCCCCCAGTGAGCCTTCTTGCGCAGACCCTGCGCAAGGTCAGGGAGGACGAGGAGCAGGTCATTTTGGTTGCGCCATACTGGCTCGCCAGGACCGGGTTCCCCGAACTTGTACTCCTCGCGACAGCACCTCCTTTCTCAGGGACGGGGCACCCTATGGCACCCTCGTCCCAATCTTTGGAACCTCCACGTGTGGCTCCTGGACAGGACGAGGCAGGTTTGAGTACCCTACCACCAGCGGTGGTGGCTACCATCACTTCCGCTAGAGCGTCGTCCACGAGACACGTCTACGCGTTGAAGTGGAACCTCTTCGTCAGCTGGTGTTCTTCTCACCGAGAAGACCCCCGGAGATGTTCAATCAGTGTCGTGCTTTCCTTTCTTCAAGACGGGTTGGAGCGAAGGCTGTCGCCCTCCACCCTCAAGGTCTATGTCGCCGCTATTGCCGCACAGCATGATCTTATAGAAGGTAAGTCAGTAGGGAAGCACGACCTGATCGTCAGGTTCCTGAGAGGAGCAAGGAGACTGAATCCTCCTCGCCCTCCTCTTGTACCCTCTTGGGACCTCGCAGTGGTGCTAACTGCCCTGCGGAGTGCTCCCTTCGAGCCTTTGCAGTCGGTTGAGCTTAACTTCCTGTCAATGAAGACAGCACTTCTGACTGCATTGGCCTCCATTAAGAGGGTAGGGGTCTTGCACGCATTCTCTGTTGACGAAGCGTGCCTGGAATTCGGGCCGGCTTACTCTCACGTGATCCTGAGACCCCGGCCTGGATATGTGCCCAAGGTTCCTACCACTCCCTTCCGGGACCAGGTGGTGAACCTGAAAGCGCTGCCCCTGGAGGAGGCAGACCCAGCCTTGGCACTGCTCTGGCTTTGGCATACCAACAGCAAGGTCAACCGTGCCCCCTTGGTGTGACTGCCCACTCCACCCGGAGTGTGGCGTCCTCTTGGGCTCTAGCGCATGGCGCCTCGCTAACAGACATCTGCAGAGCTGCAGGCTCGGCGCGCCCAACACATTCGCCAAATTCCCCCCCCCCCCCTCTGGGTTGGCAGTAATTGCATATTCCCCTAAAAACCTTGGCATGTGCTCCCCAGTGTACCTTGGTATTCCTGTGCTAATAGGAGTCCTTCGTCCGTGCTGTCTCACGACTGGGATCTCAGATTACGCAGGGCACTGGAAGACAGCTGAGACGGTGGCGTGATTAGACTGTTACGGATTCTCGGTTACGGATGTAAACCTCGTTCCCTGAGTAGGGAACGGAGACGTTCCGTCTTCCTGCCACTTTCCGCTGTACCGCGGGGATCGCGGAAAAAACAATATCGGAAAATTGCAGCGTTGCGTCTGGTTAGTGTCAGTGTGAGATCAGGTCAAAGACATGTAAGCTCATGATGTCTCTCAAAATTGAGCATTTCAGCATCTCAGAATGTGCATTTCAGCTGATTTGTCATGGACGATGTTCTCAGTGTAATAATAAAACTGATAAATGAACTGGTGCCTCGACAGAGATTCACAACAATCATATTCTTTAACATCTCTAATGGTACATGAATAGTGATTGCAATGGCTCAAAGAGTGCTCTGGTGGCTAAAATGGTGACGAGGTCATGCTTTCCTATGGACGTATGGTCAATTGCATCGTGATGTGCGGCGAAAGCGGCAACATAAACTTTCAGGGTGGAGGGAGACAGCCTTTGGTCTAGCCCTTCTTGGAAGAAAGAAAGCACCCCTCTGATCAGGCATTTACATGGGAATTCCTGGTGGAAAGAACACCAATCAACAAACAGACTCCACTTCAAAGCATTAGCGAGCCTATAGCAGAGGGGGGTCTAGCTTGAGTGATAGTGTCTACCACCGCTGGGAGTAGGCCACTTAAGTCCTCCGGGTCCCATCCAGAGACCACACGTTGAGGTTCCAGAGGTCTAGAAGCAGGTGCCATATGGTTCCCCGTCTCTGAGAAAGCAGGTCTTTCCTCAGAGGAATACGCCAGGGAGCAGCTGTCGTGAGGAGCATCAGGTCCGAGGTCCAGGTCCATTAAGGTGCAACCATCAAGACCTGCTCTTTGTCCTCCCTGACCTTGCACGGCGGCGTCTGTGCGAGCAGGCTCACTGGGGTAAACGCATATTTGCATAGGCCAGCACGTCCGAGCCGAGGGTCCCCTAGGTCAGGGAATAAAACAACTGGCAGTGGGAAGACTACCTGTGCATCCCCAAAAGTGTCTCCAGATCAGCTGGACCACCTGTGGGTGGAGTCTCCACTCTCACGGGAGTGTAAATTGTCGTGAGAGCACGTCGGCTGCACAATTGAGTGTTGCATGGAGCGACCTGAGTCACTTCTGATTCCAAAGGAGGAGATGGCAGGCTAGTTGTGACGAGACAGGAGCATATATGACCCTGACAGTTGATGTACGCAATGGTCGATGTGTTGTCCACCCGGACCGGAACATGCTTGTCCTGCAGCAACGGTCGAAACCGGCGTAGGGCCAGCAGTACTGCTAGCAACTTGAGGCAATTAATATGCCACTGCAGACAGGGTCTTGTCCAGGAGCCCGAGGCTGCATGCCCGTTGCATAAAGCACCCCAGCCC
Organism: Tiaroga cobitis; assembly: GCA_030578255.1. NCBI lineage: Eukaryota > Metazoa > Chordata > Actinopteri > Cypriniformes > Leuciscidae > Tiaroga > Tiaroga cobitis. The sequence goes on from CM060597.1 coordinate 52,889,956, forward strand.
GTGCTGGATGAAAGCATCTGTTGTGACAACAACATGCCTTGACATTTGTTATAACTCTGGTCCATAGAAAGGCATGGTCTGACCATGGGCTGAAAATACGGCTACAAATCGTTGTGAATCCCATGTGTGGAGGTAGGCTCGAGACAGTTTGACATAACTCATTAACGAACACTACCTCAGCGTGCTTATGGCCCAGACATGCGAGGCAGTGATCGTGGCTGTCAGACAGGACCAGGAAATGATCGCATCCAGAAAGACAAAAAAAGGCTCTTTTTTTTTTTTATAGCGACTACCATTGATCATGCTGTCACACCAACACACCAGAGCTTCTTCCATCTTGTTCTCCACATGAACGATGGTTGACAGAGTGAATGATCAGATCAGCTTGGCACTGAAGCGAAAATTTAACTGTGTGAGTGTTGCACGCTGCCTTATAATGTATACCGTTATGTACAGGTTGTTACTTGCAATGCGAATCTCACTCACCAATGTGCATTGGCTTGTTTTGTTACCACTTGAAGGTGATTGGGCTCTCAGGTGAGATCCAAATACGTCAGTCAGTTTTGACGTAATGTTGAACGTGACTGATTGATAGGGAGCTGTAATTTTATACTGTAATGCAAATATGGATCTTTTAACACATACTGCTGTGAATTTTAAACACTAGAGACTGTCATTCGAGTTTCGTGAAAAAAATCACAAAAGAAAACACAATTCTGCCTGTTTTATGAGTGAAGAAATGTTTGTTGGGCCTTTGCTAGTTTTATGGGTGGATTTGAGACATGAATGGGGTGTTTTTGTTTTTGTGTTTTGTTTTTGTAAATGCATTCTTAATGTGAAATTAACTGCTGTACCAAGCAAAAAGTTGGTTAGGAGAACTGTGCTAAGAGTTGGGACAAAATGAAAAGTATCAACTTATGTAAGAGATGTAAAAGAAATGTGTCCTAGCGATAGTTAAAACCTGTAATTGTTATGGAAGTACACACAGACACGGAGGATGACAAACAACATGAGGTTTATTGACAACAAACGAGCGAATGGTGGTAAGCAGGTAAGTTGGCAGTTCAATACTTTCGATGACAGGAATCGGACAGTGAATGAAATATCTTTTCTTACAGGACCGGAGGATCGTGTATAGATGAAAGGATAGTTGACTGGATGCAGACACACCTTGCTGGATGAATGGATGCAGACCTGATGGACATAAACAGAGGAAAGGAGGAATGGGAAGAAGCTGGAGAGGAATCACAGGAGAAATGCTGGAGAAATCACAAGAGGTAATGCTGGAGAAACATGGTAAGAGTCCACTTCGTGAAAAGGAGACCGGACAATGAGCTTTGGCGAGGTGTGTGCATACCCAGCAAACACATTTACATTGTGGCAATGTCTGTGGCACATTACATTTCTACTTTGGCAACGTCGCTGTCTACATGCTCGCAACATTGTACCAAACGTAGAATTGTAAGATGCGACAGGGCTGTAGCAACGTTGTTGCGCGACATTCAACAACTGCGAGACGACGTTCTGACATTTAATTTTTTTATGCTAGATATAGATATCCCCCATTTAGCATGCTATGTTTTGTGGTTAAATTTTAATAAGTCAGGCCTGCAAGTGTACACTTTGAAGAGTAAAAATGACATAGAAGGTTAGCTAACCCAACTTTATTTAAACTGCATATGGTAATCAAATTGCACTTCCAAAAGTCATAAATTTGTGATATATATATATATATATATATATATATATATATATATATATATATATATATATATACGAATTTACACATTTATTTTAAGTATAATAAATAAAACATAAAACGCAAAGGTAGATCAGAACATTTAATGAACAAAACCGGGTTCTGTACATGGCAGAAAGGGGAGCGTAGTCCAAAGCCAGGCGATAAAGGTCGGTAACTGGAATCAGTCCAGGAAACATCAACAAATCCAGCGGAAAGATGCAGGCCCAGTAACCAGTAGGCAGGCACGAGTCCGAAACCAGGTAGACAATCCGGGACCAGAGAGGGTGGCACTGCAGGCACAGGTAAACTTGGCAGAGAGCAAAGCAAATCGGAGCTTCACATGACATGATACAGGAAGTGACTACTGACGAACATTAGCTAGCATGAGCAGACATGAGAAAATCTAGCAAAGAAATGAATGAGACTAAATAGCAGACAAATCAATGGAAAAAATAAACAGGTGTTGGAGGGTTACACACATTTTTTTTCTTTGTAAGGAAATACAAATTTTCCTTTCCATAAAAGGAAAAAACATTAACGTGCAACAAATATGCTCTTAAAGGTATTGTAGATAAGATTTTTATAAAAAACGTTTTCCAAATTTGTTTAGACTTTCTATATTCGCCTTATTTTCGAACGCGGAAGTAACTATAGGTCCAACTTCCGGTTTTAGTGCGGCACTTCCGTTTCTTCGCTTCCCTGGGCTAACTAACGTTAGCTGAACTAAGTTGGTGAACTATGTCGTGGGAACATTTCCAAAAATCGCTAAGCAATCGAAATGGCAGGTCAGTGCCACACCCTCAACCGATTCACGAGTGGGAGGATGACATGAAGAAGTGGCCTCATATAACGTACGAGGACATATTTAATTATTTTGTGTTGTCACTTGGTGCGGATGGGTCTACAATGCGCAATTACAAAAGTACAGAGGCGTATCAGTACCTCCACAGTGGAAAAGTTGGCAAGGTGTTTATCAATAACAACATCGATGACCTGGTATTCATGAAGGCTGATGTCCAACCAAGCCAAAGCAAGTTTGACGTTCACTCTGCATGGATCCTGACTACCTCAACCGGCACTATTGAGACGGCCGGATGTTCATGTGTCGCGGGTCAGGGGAAGTCCTGCAGTCACGCAGCGGCGATCTTATGGAAGGTATGCTAATGTAATGAATTGTCTGTTCAGTTGTCTGTTTTATATACAGACTATATAGTTCAGTGCCATAACACGCTAGCTGTTGCCTTGTTGTGATTAGATTGCTAGTTATATATTTTACATAGAGAGCAGTGCTAAATATTTGGGATTTAACTAACATTACAATTTGATATCTAAATGTTAACTGATGCCTACCTCATAATGTGTAGGCTTGAAGCTTGACACATTGTACCAATCTGATGTGTACTCACAGAGCTCTTGATGCAAGTTTGTCACATTCAATTTTAAGCTAGATTTACATTGAACTTGAAGCATCTGATATCCAAACAGTACAAATAAGATAGAAATAAACGTTTCTATTTTATTTGTACCGTTTGGGTATCAGATAGAAGAGCGTATGGAAACTTTGGCTTCTAAGGTATTTGGGAAATAAAATTTAGTATATGACTAACATTTTTATTTTTTAATCTACAGATTGTGCACCTTTTCCAGATAAGTAAAAGTCTAATCTCTTGTTCATTGATGCTGCTTGGGTTAAGGTAAGGTCGTTCAAGTTTGGGTAAAGGTAATATTCTGTCAGCACACCACATTTTGGTGAACCACCTCCTTTCTGTGTAGGTAAGTATACCAATTCTAATTCATATCAGTTTAATCTCAAATGGCAATTTGGGTAAATGCATCATCAAGGTAAATTGAAAAATATGGACAGTTTATAGTTGTCACCATAAACTGTCCATATTTTCTATATAAGTTTTTTGACATTAATACTGTAATATGTTAAAAAATATGTAACTGTTCTATTTAAACTTTGTTAAAGGTGCAGTTTGCAGTGTCCAAAGGTCTGACTGGATTGTCCTGCACAGATGAGCAGCGCCACTGGAACTCAGGGACACAGCGCAATTTAGTCCCCAAAAGGTTAAGCAACATATGTTTCAGGCACCACAAAGAAGGTTCTGATGTCTCTGAAAACATCCTGCCCATCTCTCCCTCTCTACCACCAACCCCTGCCTACAGCTCACATGAAGCACTGAAGAAGAGCTTAGAAGTCGCCAGTGTTCCAGTGGGCAGCCTTCTGCACAAATGCATCTCTGCTGAACCAGATCAAACTCCAGCAGCTCCCACACAGCTCATAGTGAGCATGGCACAGATATACAGTGCCAGAAATGCATGTCATTTTATGATATGTACATAAAATTAGATGGAGATAAATGTGCCAGTTTGGAGGAGTTCACTAAAATGCAGAGCGCCTCCCGCTTGTGGTTTGATGCACGTAAATTAAGAGTAACTGCTAGCTCTGCAAAAAAGGTCCCTGTGCGTGCATCTACTAAGCCAGATAATTTTCTTAGAGAGCACCTGTTTCCTAGGTTCCATGGGAACACTGCAACCAGGTATGGCCAGGAGAATGAGGAGGTGGTCTACGCATGGATGGAGAGCGTTGGGTTTCTAGTTGAGAAGAGAGGCACTGTAGTTAGTATCACAGAACCATGGCTTTCTGCAAGCCCAGATGGCGTGGTTAACTCCACAGAGCTGCTGGAGATTAAATGTCCTGTTCTGGCCAAGAACTGTGCATCTTTGGCTGAAGTTTTTTCCAGCAAGCTCACAGATGTGAAGATGGTGGACGGGGTTCCACAGCTGCAACCAAATGGATCCCGTGGTTACTACCTTCAAGTCCAACTGGGTATGTTTTGTACAAGACTAGAGAGATGCAAGCTGCTTGTCTGGGCTCCATCTGAGAAAGTTGTCATTGATGTGCCATTTGATTCAGAGTATTGTTCACTAGTTATACCTAAACTCAAGTCCTTCTATTTTACTCACATGCTGCCAAGGATTGTAGATGAGTTTCTGTCAGGCAGACTCATACTGTGCCATAAATATGTACATATGTGTAAATAGGCTCAGGTTCTAGTCTTTAAAGGGATACTCCACTTTTTTTGGAAATAGGCTCATTTTACAACTCCCCCAGAGTTAAACTGTTGAGTTTTACCATTTTCGAATCCATTCAGCTGATTTTCTGATATTTAGAAGAATATCAGTAACCAGACACTTTCTGGTCCCATTGACTTTCATAGTAGGAAAAAATATATACTATGGAAGTCAATGGCACCAGAAATTGTCTGGTTACTGATATTCTTCTAAACATCAGCTGAATAGATTTGAAAATGGTAAAACTCAACTGTTTAACTCTGGGGGAGTTGTAAAATGAACCTATTTCCAAAAAAAGTGGAGTATCCCTTTAACCTGCTGTATGGGCATACCAGACATCAGCTTTCCTTTGTCTGTGTTAATACCTAACTGTTAATAATTGTTACGGTGTCCCTTTGTTAGCCTAGTTCCTTGGTGTCTTTCTTTTTATAGCTAGTGCTCAGTTTTACACATGATGGTGATGTTTTACCATTTTAATAGTAATTGAGATTATAATTAATATGTATAATACATGGCCTACAAATAATGCCATAAGTGAAATGTTTAAATGTACCGGTAGTGTTATGTCATTTGTTTACATTGAATGTATTTACAATTATTCATTTTTAAAATGGTAAAATGAGTTAATAAATTCCATTAGTGAAATACTGTAACTTCTTGCCTCCTTGTCTTCTTTTTTAGTTATTTACATGTGGTTAGGACATCATCCACTCAATCAAAATATGACTAAATAAAACAAATTACATTAGCAATTCAAATTAATAAAGATAGAAAATTTTAATAATACACATTTTATTTGGACAAGTTAAATATCATGTTTTTGTATCTGTAATCAATTAAATAGTCTAAAAATAAGTTGATATTATACAATAGGTGTGAAAAGTCATTAGAAAATTGAAAACATCAAGGTGTCAAACACAAACTATTTATTATAAAACCTGAGATCCAAAACACATTCTTGTATATCATAATTTCATTTTACAATTTACTATAAAATAACTAATCAGCAGTGCAGAATAGAGATATCTGAAAAATAGAATGTTAAAGACAAATCATATGTGAAAATTATAGTACAATCAAGGCACTGCAGGCTGTCAAATAATTATTTACAAATATTATGGATAATATACGTCCATGCTCAATCAGCATCCTCATGGATGATTTCCCCCTGCATGTTTACAAGGGCCGCACAGATTCTGAGGATTTTGTCCATTTTGTGTGCCAAGTTGATGGGTACAGTCTGGGAGATTATTTTGAACACTTTGAGCCTCCTGATAACTCTTTCCACATGAATGCGCACATTTGCAATCCTCCTTGTGGCAGTTACATCCTCATCAGACAACTGCCCTCCTTTATGAGTGAACGCTGGTAGAACAAGGTTAACCCTTCTCTCAAACAGCAGATCTCTGATGGTAAAGCCTCTGTCTGCCATCACTTCATCACCGGGACGAAGATACTCCAGGAAGCCAGACTCCTGAGTGATGAACTTGTCACTACACCTGCCTCCATAAGCAGGAGAAATGAACATAACAAGCCCAGATGGGGCAATAGCAACTAAATACTTTATAGTATTGCTGGAATAATAATGGCTGTAGGACTCGCCTCTGGAGTCAAGGTTGTGTGGTTTCTGCAGGTTGGTCTCAGTGCAGTCAATGATGCAGGTGGTGTTGGGGAACTTCTCCCTGAAGCACTGAGGCATTGTGCTCCGGATTGTCTCCCGTGGCAGCCAAGGAATGTAGATTCTCATGTGCTCCTCCATTGTGTCTATCCAGTAGGAGAGGATCCTGCTCACTAACCCCTGGGACACAGCAAAGCGTTCTGCAAGATCACCCTGGAGTAGATTCAACTTGAGTTTCATCATGGTCATCAATATTTGATCCATTTCGTGCATCTTAAAGTTTGCTTTATAGAACTGTTCCAGATATTTAACATGATAAAAAAATACATTGAGAGAAAAGCCTGTGTACAACACACAGCTAGTGTCATTCTTCAGGATGGCATGGGCAAGGGGTACTTCTCCACCACATTGTGTTTCTCTGTCGCATACATCCTTCATCTTTCCTCCTAATGTGTAGGGGTGATCCATCAGTGCCTGCACCTCCCACTGAGTGTCAGCATCTTTATGCAGAGGTGACTCTGACTGTGGAATGGTCTGGTCAGCCTCCTCATCACAGTGGCTGTCATCTGCCAAACTTAAGACCACATTAGCCCAGTTTAGCAAAACACATAAAACATGCCTAGACTACTTACAACTACCTTAACAGCAAGCTAATAGAGAAACACCTGTATTAGTGCTCATTCAAAGAAAGTCAGAAACAAAAGTGGTCTGGTGATAGGCGTAAAATCTATTGTAAAAATTACATCAATTGCTAACAGTGTATATTATAGAGCCAATTGGGTAAATTATGCAACAATATTTGTGCGGGTGTGTTGGTATGGATGTCAGAGTGTGGTTAGTATGTGTGTTACAAAAAAATAAAATGTACGTGTGTGTTTGTAATATTGAGAGAGAGAAATTCAACTACTAACAAATCCAATCACTGTGTGCACTAGTGGAATTTTGCTGGCACCCACCGGAGAACATCTGATACTGCACCCAATCAAAATCTTACCGAAAGCTCTTTTTTTTTAGATATTTGGCTTTGATTTTCTAGCCGTTTTAGAGTTCAACTCGTTTCATAAAATATATATTTTATATAAAATAATGTTCATATATAATTTTCATAAACTTAAACCTATGTACTTATTATTTTTTTTACTTCAGCAATTATCTGCCACGGGTCTTCTTTAAAATGATACCAAACTTAAGTCTGTGCTCCCAATCTTAAAAGTTTATGACAGTTTTTTGACACGGACATTTTTGTCCTCTATGTAAATTCTTTTAATTGATGCACAATGGATAAATATACAGAGAGAACAAACTTAAAGGTGCAAAACGCAGGTTTCTGAGTTTTTGCAGAACTACGCCCCCTCTGGCGACAAGCGAAACTGCAACGCGAGTTGTGCACGCTCATAGACCACACGCACACGCACGCATGCACGAGCATGAGCTGTTCATAACTAAAGGAGCATCTGCCGCACAGATCTTTGGTGTACAGCCAAAATGTCTTCAGAGGTAATAAAGTTATAAATCTGCAAGTCATTTCAAATATATGGAAGGAAAGACATTTGAGTAAATTACTCTTATGTGTGAGGGGAAAACGGGGGTAGTAGAAAACTTTGTTTATGTGTTTACTGTATCCACCTATGATTGTTATGAAAACACGTTCATGAACAATATAATTGATTACTTCGCAATAGTTCAAAATAATAATCATACCGTACACGGTTGGTCAACAACGTTCACTCAAATGTCTCAAGGTAATAAACAATCAAATGTCACCATGACGTTTTCATAAAAGCCAAACAGGCTAATCCGCCGAAGACTTGCGGGGTTCAGCCTGTTGTATTGATCTGCTAAGTAGAATATTCCAATAACAATCAGTGTTGTGCAAGTTACTTCCAAACTGTAATACATTATATATTACTTGTTACTGTTATTTAAAAGTAATTCATAAATATTACCGTCTCAGAATTGTAATGCGTTAGCATCTTTTATTGGATATGTTTTATGTTTCATGTTGTACTATTCTTCCGAACACAATTCCTAGTTTATGAAACTGTTCACTAACAATGGTAGTAAAATCAATTCTGATTGTACATGTATCTAGCTTACGCTAAAGCATTACACATTTTACGCATCATCATTTGTTGTCATACATAGATTGGCCGTATCAAACATTAGAGACTGGGCTATATCTTACCGTTTTATCAAGAAAAAAGCCAACTGAGGATCCCGTTTGAGACCAAGAGCAGACCGGAGATCTCTCCATTTGTTGAATGCCTTCCCGAGGTTGACTCTCGTCTTACTCCGACGCTTGTCTGACTCCAATTTGGCCCTTTTGGTGGCACTAGACAAAATTTTTCTTTTTTTAACTTTACGTGGAGTTTGCGTTGGGGTTTGGAATGGACAACAAGCCGGTCTCTTTGAATCCATCTTCTATTTTTGACGCATGAGTTGTCCGCTGATGCGGAGAATGGCGGCGCCGGCGAATACACAAACTTGCGAGACAGCCTGAAGAGCGTGAACGCGCATGACGTCACCCCCAGTCTCAAATTCGAGCCCGAATCCCTCTTATATATTTTACTGTACAGGATTATAGAGGCAATCTCAGTGAGCAGAGAAGGGCTCAATCAGCCCATCAGGCAGTTCTTTAAGCATGTATAGGAAGAAAAACAGGTATTTTTAACATGAAAAGTTGCGCAATGCACCTTTAAAAGACAGTTGGCTTTATGTGAAAGATATTAACTGTCAAGAGGGACACAAACTGAGAACTAACAAGAGTTAACATTACCTGTGTCTGCTAACCTCTGGACACGTCTCCTTGGTGTTTTTATTGGGACTTCGTAGCCCAGCCACTTTTCTGGTATCGGGTGGTCTTCTGTGGGTCTTGTGTCCACGAAATGAAAAGAACAAACATACGGTCGCTTCGGTGGTTTCTTCAAATTTAAAGCTTTTAACCACAGGCGAAGAGATTCCTCATTCTTCGGCGGGGGGTGAAGATCGTTAGCCTGACTACGTCAGACTTCCTACTTCCGCTAATTTCATTTCGCTCCTGTAGTCAGTCTGAGATAGCAGCCTATCTTTCTGTTTTCCACCGGCCTGAAAACAGCCGGCCAATCAACGAACAGAGGGCGGGCTGAAAGCCGTGACGTAGTCGGTAAGCGCCGTGTTTAAGATTAGGTCAGGGAAATCAAAAAAAGACCGCTGATATGGAGACGCGGATGCAATTCGCTCTGTTGTGGAGAATATTCCCGGCATTAGCAAACTGAAGCCCGAACACGAAGAGTGTGTATTAAACATTTTGAATGGAGGTGATGTTGTGGCCCTACTCCCTTTGGGAAAAGTTTAATTTATCAACTATTACCGATCGTCAGCGAGAAACTGGGGAGCCTTTTGACAGGTCAGTGTCTCTTTTCTTTTCCAGGTCTTAAATACCGTAAAACTTCAAATAATAGCCCGGGCTTTTATTTGCCCAAATCGTCCAACTGCACCGGCTTGTACTTGAGATAGGCGTCTAACTTATATGAGACAGGCCTTTATAGTTGAGATGTTGTTCATTGAGATGTTGTTCCTAGAGTCTATAATCTCTAAAAATCTCCAAATGCTCCACGTGAAACCGCGGTCTTCCGACCTCTTACTATCTTGTCGATTGATTTTTATGAATATGCGCGAGGGAGAGAGAGCAAGACAGCGCTCGTGTTGTTTGTAGACGTGGGAGTGCGCGCGCGCGGCCGGGGCTCTCTCTCTCGCTCTCTCTCTCTCTCTCTCTCTCTCTCTCTCAGCAGTCATTCTATACATCACTCACAGATCAAAAAAGTCGTTTACAGCCATGTTCACTCGGGTATTTCGCTCGCATCATCAAGTGTTTACAGTGGAAGTTCGATCATAGATTTGAGTTCGATGCATGATGTCTGTGGTTCGATGTGGCTGTGTCGGCGCATAACATACGTCATAAACAAACTTATCTGATTGGCTTATGGGTAACCAATGATTTTAAACTTCAGTACGCGCCCCCTAGCGAGAGAGAAAACACTTCTCTATTATGCTATCCCAGACTCTGTGTACGAAGCAAAGTGAAGTAGCAGAGTCTGGTATTACCAGGCTAGAAGATCGTAGGGCGCATCGCATCCACATTCAGCTCTCGTACGCGATCGATGATCAAAACACTCCTGCTCCAAGTAAATCTTTCTTTTGTACCAGTTATTATGACAACCTCTAACTGCACAAACAATCCCGGTTTTCCTCGAAGCCATAACGACGAGTTAATTAACGTTAGTTTATGGAGACTTGTTTGATTTACCGCCGCTACAGTGAAAAGTGAGTTACTACACAGTTACCGGAAGTGCCTGACCGGAAGTCTCGCACAAAGAAAACCTTCAACTGGCTGCGTCCGTATTTCCGTTAAAAATAAGGCGAATATATCAATGCATAATTAAAATGTAAGTACTCTGATAAAAAGAGTATAAAAATCGAGTGACTCTTGACCGTTTAATCTGCACTAAACACAGCTCATTATTTCCATTAGGGACGAAACAAAGGATTGGCTTAGGCGACTGTCACTCTCTCGCAACCATGGCAACACCCCCGCTGCTACATGCGCTGCCCACATGCGCGCACATTTTGACTCGAGGAGGGTAAGAGTAAGAGACACAATTACATGCAAACCACGGCGTATATGTTATGAATCTTACATGAAATTCACCTTCATCACAGTGTAACTGATTGTAATGGGAAAATGTGTATCAATGCAACCTGTTTTTAGCTTTGCTTTATGTTACTAGCTTGTTAACGAATCAAACTCAATACATTTTAAACTTTACCAGTATCGATATGCTAGCTTGATAGTGAGTAACAGCCATGTTAGTTGTTTATATTCATAATGATAAAGTTAGGTATTTTATTACATGTGAGTCTGACATGATGTCACTACATGCACTGCGCTCCTCTCCGCTCGGCGCTGGTAAGCGCGTCCTCCAGCTGTGAGCGGTCGGCATCGCGCATTCATGTGTTTTGGGAGCGTGGTTTTGGAAGGAGCCCAGAATGGAGGGGTGGAAGTGAATGGAGATAAGTAGCTGTGTTTATTGCAGCCCTGAGAGGACTACAGACACTCGATTTTTATAATCTCTTTTCCAGAGTACTTACATTTTAATTATGTATTGATATATATAGAAAGTTTAAACAAATTTGGAAAAAAGTTTTTTATAAAAATCTTACCTACAATACCTTTAAGTCGCTGTCTGTTCAAGGAGTCCTGAAACATCAATTAGCTACTCATTAAAGTCATTTTGGCTTCATTATGGCTTATAACTTTTGGTATAAAATAAAAATATTTGTCATAGCCTACCTGACCAGAAGATGTTCAACACTTTTCTTAACGTTAAGGATTAAAGGATATCTGAATACTAAAAGAAATATAGCTAACGTTAGCATACACTGGTAACGTTTCTGTAATTTACACAAGATCGCAAACTCCATGAATTATCAGCTAACGTTATTCTGTCCCTTCAGTTAGACAGAACAAATAAATGTCACATTAGACAAGGAAGTTGTAGGTTGTGTTTGAATAATTGCGTATATTATTTATTCTTGCTCAATGAAGAATAAGACGGCCCAACGGTCGGTTGAAATTTAAAAGGCTAATTCGCGTTTCAGGGCAGTGACGAGTACATATGTCATCCAGTGGTTGTCCAGACACCCCAGTCACAACTTTAAGCAATGGCCCTGAACAATTGTGGCAATGCTGTAACAACCTTCACCACACAATGTAGTTATAGCAACCTTTTGGCCATGTTGTTAAAACGTTGTAAGAAGTTTGGGTACGCTGTGCCAACGTTCTGTATTTTCTGGGTAAATGGCTGAGATGATGAGGGTGCAGACGGTGTGCAGGTGTGTGTGGTTAATACTCAGGAGAGGGAGTGCGTTGTGATGGGCTGGTGCAGAAACCTGGCAGATCTGTGACAGTTATATGGTTACAGATGATTTTAGAAGGTGAATGTCCACACCACCATTTTAAACAGACTTACATATCGTGCATAATTTGTCAACTACTGCACAATAAAAATATTTAATTCTCAAACTAGACTTTTTTTTAATCACATTTCATGTTATTTAGTTGGAGTGAAATAGATTGTGTAGCCTACTACTAACAGCCTCTCAGTGAACTCACTACTTTCTAAACATCTGGAAACTGATGTCCCCCCCCCAAAAAAAGAAAGCCCGCCCGAATAATTCATTCAAGGAAAAGAAAAAAAAAACAGATGTGCTGCCCACGTCCTGACAGCAAAAAGGTGAACGTTACAGAGGTCTGACTCTTTCTCATTTAGTTTCTGGGAAAGCAAGCCGAAAGCCAGATGAGCTCATGTTTTCACCTCCTGCTCGACTGAGCGCGCCAAGGGTTCGAGGAGGCCGCGGTGCGTCTGTCACAGCTCAGCGTGATTGGCCGAGACGTGCTCTTTTAAAACACTTTGACTGCATTGTTGAGGAATGAACTTTGCTTGGGGTTCAAGAAAGTCTAAACTGAAGTTCTGCCTCCAAATACGAGCAAAAGAGAGGGAGAGACTAAAAAGTGCTGGCTCTACTTAAGAGAAAAGAGAGAGTTTTGTATTTGTATTATAAAGTTAACCATTATTTTAACATCTGCATCCAATATTTGCACCCATGTGAATCAACAAGACTGAATTTTTTTTGTCTTTAATAAATATTATTTGAACACTTTCGTGTCACATAAATGCTTGTGAATAGCAAATGCTTTACGCAGAATATACAATAACAATATCTTCAATAAACCTGTCAAACCTTCGTCGTCGGTTAGGAACCTGGGTGTGCTCTTTGATACCAATCATTCATTTGAAAGTTAAATTTCTAGTATCTCTAAAACCGCATTCCTCCATCTTAAAAATATATCAAAATTACGTCATCTGCTCTCAATGACAAATGCGGAACAATTAGTTCATGCATTCATGACATCAAGGCTAGATTATTTTAATGCTCTTATGCCGAGTTCAGACTGCACGATTTTAGCCCCGATTTTGGCTCGCCGACAGGTTTAGAGAAATCGCCGACAAATGCCCGAAATCACAGGCAAATCTGTGCTCGTTCACACGAGTGACAATCACGCAGTGTGAATGAGCAAAGACGCAATCTGAGAGAATCGCCGACGAGTCGCCGATGCCCGTGAGATATTTGGCATGCTAAATATCTGGACCTGTCGGCAACTCACAATCCTGCTGTGTGAAAGTGTTCTGACTGAAAACTACATCGGCGATGACCGACAGCCAATGAGAGAGCAAGATACAGGACAGCAGGATGTTCGGGGAGGAGTTATAGACCAGAATATCAGTATTTTAATAGATAGGCCTATATTTACAATTATATCAAACAGAAACAAAGCACAAACATTTGCATGACCAGCAGCAACAGCAGGACATTTGCAAAATTATTTATTGATCCCTAACTCTCTTTGCAAAACACAGTCCTTGCTCCCCTCGTCTTCCCAACCATTTCCTCCTGCATAAACTGTTTATTTTTCTCATTTTCACTACAAATCAGCGCACAGACAATTTGGATCGCAATCTTCTTGTAGGCTATCATTTTTAATAACAAATTCAGTGTCGCGCGAGAACTCTGGTCTCACGCACACGTGATCTTACGTTATTCCCGTATCACTTCTCGCGTTTGTTTGTTTGGTTGTGAAACGTAGTTTGCGGACCAGGCAGAAGTTGTCGGCGATTCTTTCTTTTGTAAAGTCATGCAGTGTGAAACCTCCTGTCGCCGATCCATCGTGCAGTGTGAACACAGCAGCAACTGAATGTAACCCCAGATAGTCATGCAGTGTGAAAACAACAGTGACATGATTATTTTGAAAATCGTGTAGTCTGAACTCAGACTATGGCATTATGGGTGGTTGCCCTGCACGCTTATTAAATAAACTACAGCTGGTCCAAAACGCAGCAGTTCTTACCAGAACCAGGAAGTATGACCATATTAGACCGGTTCTATCAACACTGCATTGGCTCCCTATTAAACATCGTATAAATTAAAAAATATTGCTGATTACTGACAAAGATCTAAATGGTTTAGCTCCCCAGTACTTGAGCGAGCTCTTAACGCATTATAGTCCGTCACATCTATTGCGATCTCAAAATTCCGGCCAGTTGATAATACCTAGAATATTAAAATCGACTGCTGGCTGTAGATCCTTTTCCTATTTAGCACCAAAACTCTGGAACAGTCTTCCTAACATTGTCCGGGATGCAGACGCTGACACTGTCAGTTCAAATCTAGACTAAAAACACATCTCTTTGACCTAGCATACACATAACACATTATAAACTTCTATAATTCAATGTTAGGCTGCATAGATTAGGTCAGCCGGAACCGGGAACATTCCCCATAAATCCTGATGTACTCGTTACATCATAAGAAGAATGGCGTCCAGTACGAAGTGTCAACTAGTCTCTCCCCTGTGAAGGCCCCCTTCTCCTTCCCTTTATCTCTGTACAGATAAATCGCTGTCAAAATAGTTCCGGTTCACATGGCTACTCGGAAACCATAAATCATTCTGTATTATAAATTTTGAAGGCCAGACAAGTAATTTGTTGGGGTCAATTTGTAAAGAAAGACTACACGCCTGCGCACATATATATTCAAACACGCATACCTATAGACTAAACACGTAATACGCATGTGCACTCCGTCAGCATTTTCACAGGTTTGCGTTTTTAAAGCTTGCGCAGTGATAAAATAATAATAATAATAATAATAATATATATATATATATATATTATTTTATCACTGCCTTATATATATATATATATATAAGGCCAGATATCATTTTATATTTATATTTTAAAAAAAATTTTTTTTTTTCTAACTGAAAACCCTTAACATGCTCTGGCCCGCTCATTCGCACAACAACAGTGCCTGGTGGCTTGGGAACGCAAATCTTGCAATAGGTTCCAAGGTGCAAGCCTTGAAAATAAATAAATAAATAAATAAATAAATAAATAAATAAATATAAATATATATATATATATATGTTGTGCGAATGAGCAGGCCAGAGCGCGTTAAGGGTTTTCTGTTAGAACGGTGTCGTGTAAGCAGCCCCTAAGTTAATAACTAATGATCTTTGCAACCGAAGTGAATCGATCAAAACTAACTTTAGCTCGACAATAACTTTATTCTTTTTCAGGAGAAAAACACACTAACCACATAAAACCAAACATTGATGAGAACTTAATGAGTATAAATACACAGGAGGTAACAAGAGAACTCAATTAGACAACTAAAATGTTGTCAAAACGATTCCAGTTCACATGGATATGCGGAAGAGACAAAAACAAATCTGTATTATGAATTTTTAAGGCCAGACAAGTTATTTGGCAAGCTCAATTTGTAAAGAACGACTACAGGCCTGCACACATATACTGTATATTCAAATGCGCATACCTGTAGACTAAACACGTAATACGCATGTGCAAGTGTAACGGGTACCGTGGCGTCGGCACCCGTGAGGGACAGATTATTCTCCTGTAACACAGGAGAGAAACGAGGAGACAGTGTTCAAGTTCAAGCTCTCTGGAGTAATTTTATTCACAATATGTGCATTAAACAAATCTCTGTTTCTCAGAGTCACATTATGCTTCATATCACATTCTCAATGTCTTCTTAACATTATAATGACTTTCAGTGTTCATGTCAATTCACAATCTGCAATAAAATAAACTTCTCAATTTCACATTCATGTTTACTGACTCTGTATTTTTATATTTCACACTATTCATCAAAAAATACAAAAACCATAGTAATATACTTCAATTACTTCTCTTAAATGATTTCTATTCACAATATTTTTCCCGTATCACATTAATACGATGCTGTAAATCACCCTCAGAATTATTAATATACTTCAAATATAACTTTAAACCTTATTTAACACATTAACTATTATCAATCGATCTTCAAAACACATATATAGTATGTTAAACAATACTTATTAACCATTAAGGCTTATAAAATACCTTCATGTGCATTTGTATAAGGAAAAATGTATATTTTTAACTGACGTGCTCACAAACGTTACATGTGCGTTTTCAGTAGGCCGCTAATCGGTCGAGCTTTTCTCTCTCGCTTAAATCAACCTCAAAAACAACCTCTCACGAGCATCACTTCTCTAAAACAATTCACTTATATTCACATTATATATAAACACATTTCAGCATGGTTAAATTCAACTTTAAAGTGTTTTTATACATTTACCCACCTGTAACACAGGAGAGAAACGAGGAGACAGTGTTCAAGTTCAAGCTCTCTGGAGTAATGAAAAACTCACGACTCGCACAGCTTAACACCCATCGCTCGACTCTGCCCCTAACGGTCAGGAGTAGCATTGCACACTTCTCTCTTTTTCTTTTAAAAGGAATCACATTAGAATAAAACCCTTCTGAATGTTTCTTTTTCCAAAATAACACAAAAACATTCAAAATGAAACCAATAATTTTGACTATACTTAATGTACAATTACAATAATTGTGTGATCGTCACACAAGCCGTCAGTGTTTTCACAGATTCACGTTTTTGAAGTTTACGCGGAGATGAAAAAGTTTTTTCAACATTTCAGCACCTGTTTCAAGGTTTGCTTTCTCTAGCCACCAGGCACTGTTGTGCAAATGAGCAGGCCGGAGCGCAATGTGGGTTTTCTGTTAGACTGGTGTCATGTAAGCGGCCCCTAAGTTAATGATCTTTGCAACAGAAATGATCAATCAAAACTAACTTTAGCTATAAATTTTTTCGAGAGCTGCTGTTAAGCCAAAACAATCTATGTTACTTTAATTTCCTATTATCACTGTAAAGCTGCTTTGAAACAATCTATATTGTTAAAAGAGCTATATAAATGAAGCGACTTGACACACACAGTAAACCCAAGTGTCATTTACTCTACATCATAGCACCAAATAAATATGTTGGGGGGTTACACAATATGTTGACCCACGTTCTGTTTTCTATCATGCGTTGTGCAAGTTTGTGATGACGTAAGATGCACGCAAATTCACCAGGGTTTGATAGAATCAAGTTGAGTGTGAAACCAGGGAACAGGGAACAATCGCTCTCGGACAGCAGCAAACGTGCTCAGTGTAAAAACGCCCTAGACTCAGGTGGAGTCAATGAAGTTAGGAAAGCTGTTTTCACTTTATTTGGATGGTCCCTTTAACACATTCAGTTGACTATAAGTAACGTCGCACCAACATCTCTACTAACTCTCACTAGAGTTTTAGTAGAGTATTCGTAGACTGGTAGGATTAGGGATAGAATAAGTTGAGATGTAGTTGCAAAGTTACTTAAAGTCAGTAGAATGTCTGTTGGAGGAGCATCACTATAAAGAGTTAGCAGATATTAAGCAGACAGTCTACTAATACTCTAATGAGAGTTAGTTGACATGTAGTTCCAAAGTTACTTATAGCCAACAGAATGTTAAAAAGGGACCATCAAAATAAAGTGTTACCGGAAAGCTACACTACAATAAAAATAGAAGAAATACAATAACACATATACAATGACACACACATACAAAAACACTAAGAAATTTAACATAACTCTGACCCCTCTCACAAGTCCTTGCACCAAAAATGACAGTACAACTTTTGAGGGAGGGAAGAGGCTTTGGAGGAAGACAGGGAAGGGCGAGTCATGATGGCTGAACTGAGGAGCTGCGAGACACCAGCGGAGCAGGTGAATTACTGTGACTGGATGGAGCTAGTGGAGAGGATAGAGACAACAGGGTGGCAAGGTAACAGGGTGGGACTGGATCATCAAACAGGTGACTTGGGAGCAAAAGCAAGGGTGGGAGCTGTCTACGCAGTTAAATAAATTAACCAGCGCTCCTCTGTTCGGGAGTGGACTGCACTCACGAAGCAGACTCCGGGAAGGACCTGGCGGTAGGCTCCAGCTTTGGGACATAAATGACTTCTGGCTCTAGCTCCGTGTCGGGCACATTGGCTGGCTCTGGTTCTGTGGTTGGAGGGGGCTCTGGCTTATGGTCCTTAGTGGGCATTGGTTCGGGCTCTGGTTCTGATGAGTCTTGTCTGAAGTGGGCAGAGAGATGGCAGCTGGTGATGGTGGAGGTACCGGGTAATTGGAGCTGATGTCGCTGTCCTTGACGACTCCCACAGTAAGGGCCTACACAAACAGTCAACAAACTTGGTGAAGGGACGGTGATCCTCCTCCTGCAGCAACACCTGGACAAGGATGTGGTCCTTCCTGCTCAAGATGAATCCAGAATATACAGAGAAGAAATGCCAGAAGAAAAACACACTAACATAAAACCAAATGCTAGCGAGAACTGAACCGAACCAGGAGAATGAACACAACGGAGGTAAGAAGAGAACTCAGACACAGGTGACGATAATCAGTAAAGAAACTAACAATAAAACAAGGAAGGCTAAACTGAAAGGAAATCCAAGAATCATAGACACATGAACAAAAACACAAAGAAACTTAACGAAACTCTGACAATTAGATGTCAGAGTATACAGTACAGTATATATACAGTACAGTATATTGTGTTGTTTTCTAAATATTTTTGTTGTTTTTCAGAAAAATATCTAAACATCTTAAAACAAGACATTTGAAGCACAATTGTGCAAAACATTTATTTTTTATAAAAAATGGGTAACAAAATAAAATTAAAACAATCAATCAACCAAAAAAACTTTTATGATCGGTAAAACACTCTTCACCCAAAAAGTAGTGCACATAATGAGCCCTATCAGACACTCGGTGCAATGCGGCACCAGGCGCGACGCAAGTGTTTTTTGTTAGTTTCAGCCCATTGCAGTTATAATTTTCACGTCCTGCGCCACGTTGTATGACAAATGCCTATTTACTTTCTGCTTATTACACACACAGGGACGTCTAGCAGCACACAAAGCAGCCAAATATTAAAAATAAAAGGATTACAGTGTAAAAGATTAATATTGTGTACATAAAGATATGGCGGAATCGGGCTTAGTCTGCCTGTGTGCTTTAAACTAGCGCACAAGCAGAACCGTTTGTGCTCTGGAGAAGCAATCAGTCTTTCCGCTTGCAAATTCTGCCATGTAAATAGCATATCCGCCATGGCGCGAGCGCAACTGGCTTTTAAAGGGAATGGGAGATGAGACTCTGGTTGGTTTATTTCACTTTACGCCCAAAACACACCCCTTACTCATTAAGAGAATAGGCACAACCCTTTTAGGCCATGCGCTGCACGTGCCGACCATTTTTCCCGTTGTTAAACTAGCAACAATTTAGCCAGCAACTAGCTGTGACTTGCAACTAGCTGAAACTAACTGTGACTTGCGCCCTGCGCTTTAGACCATGCACTTAGATTGTTAAAATAGGGCCCAGTGGCTTTACTGTCACTCTTGATCAATTAAATTCTGAATAAAAGTATTAATTTCTTAAAAAAAAAAAAACTGACCCCAAACTGTTTCAGCCGAACGAATTCAGCCGAATAAAAAAATAAAATAAAAAAATAATAAAAAAAGCTGTCTAGGTAGGCAGCTGACTAGGTTTTGGAGCAACATCTCTCATTCCAGACAGATTAAAACTTTATAATGGACTCCAGAGTGAAGTGAGTCATTTTGATGCATATTCCTCGTTAGAGAATGCAGTGATTAATGATCTGGCCTATGAAACACAAGTACCCAAAAGAGGAAATACGCTTTTTTTATTGTGAGTGTGTCCAGGTGGGAATAACATTCCACATCTGCATGGAGAAACCAAACACCAGCACATTTAGGAAGCCAAGCGTAAGTGAAGCAGCTGTTCGCAGTGTTGTTTTTGATGTAGAAGTCATTCAATCATTTGCAGTGGAACACCAGGTTTCGTAATAATTGCCTTTGCTTATGAAACTGTCTAGAAGGGACTTTGACATCGTGAAGAGTTGCTGAAATGCTGGATGACATCCTCAAGTGCTGACTGGAACAGGCGATGACATCATCAACACACATTCTTGGTTACCACACATTCATTCTGTTGTGTGACTTAAAAGCCAGATCTAATTTCCTATCGGATCAATTACTTCAGACCGCAGAAAGGTCAAATAAACCATCAAATGCCTGACTGGTGATTATGTGCTTCATAACTTAGCCAGGAGACGTATGAAAATATGTGGGAACTTTGGTTAAGTCTCAGCTTTTTGCTGTGAATGAAGCAGTATGTTCAAGGTAAACTGCGTTTATATTTGCTTATACAAACTACAGCATATGTGATGCCCCAATTGTTGGTTCATCACAATTGATTGATGAATATAATATTATCATTGTAGCCTATGTGAGAATACATTGAGTGGATGTTGGTTCTGCCAGACCAGTGGAGGGCGCTATGTGAGTGCAGTGTGTTGTGACGGGTCTGCTGCATTGCTCGTCATAACCAAGGGGGTAATCCATCAGCCGGAAGTTGAAGGCTCGCAGGAGCCGCCATTGTAGCAGAACTTCACCTGCTGTTAGCATCCCATTGACTCCCATTCATTTTGGCGTCACTTTGACAGCGAATAACTTTACATCTGAGGGTTCCAAAGGCTTAATTTGTCGATTATTTATTTCTAAAGAAACACGACAATGTATAAAATGCTCCATTACTTTGTATCTTACGTTACGACCCCGTAGAAGCCGTTTTAGACAGGAGGAGAAGTTCGCGGCAATCTTTTACTGTCTATGAGGCAATCGGGGGGACATGAAGGCACAAAGTCAAGGTAGAAGCCCATAAATAGAGTCCATAAAAGCAACGGGACAAAATATTTCAACAACGTTTTTGAGGAATTAGGTGATTCAGATTTGTCTTGACACAGCTACTAGAAGATTTTCAACTGTCAGACTGTCGTCACGCTCAGTTTGAGCCTGCGCAGTCGCTCAGACATCAGACAGGAAGTGCAATAATCGGGCTTCAAGTCTTCTCCGTTGAAATCAATGGGGTCGCTGTGTCCATTTCTTTTACTGTCTATGGTCATAACCCAGCAAGACCGAAGCTGATCACACGCACATTGTTGTCCTGTGTTTATTCCACCATTCCACAGGTTAGTCAGTTTTATGTCAATCTCCATGGACGTTGAAAGAATACATGTTAGTGCATATTAAGTGTTGCAAATTGATTCGTTTTGATAAAGTTTTATATGGTTAATCCCAAGATGAAGTCATGTTCACCCGCGATTGGATGGTATGCTGCATTACAGAATTGATTGAAGGTGAACATGTTTAAATGTATCCTTATATTAGTTCTTAATGTGCATTTTACTTAAAAAATGCATGTGAGTGGTCTAAAATGGGTAAAACACAGAGAAATGTCTTGTTTGCATATGTTTTCATGTAACACTCAACAGCATTTTGAATATGCAAATGAGAAACACGGTGATTGGCTGATGGACAGATCTTCATGAAAACACTGTAATTGCAAGAAAGAGACTGAAACAGTAACGTTTTGCATAAAAAAATGATTTAATGTGACATAATGTTTTTTTGGTAACGCTTTAGATTACAGCCCGGAAAGTACTGCGCAATTAAAGCGATTTTACAGCGTAACCTTCGGTAATTATAGTGTACCTATAACGTACTTACAATATAAGTATAAGGGAACAATATTTTAAGTTTGGGGAGTAAAGGGGTAACAACCAGGAGAATTAAAAAATGATTTATACTGTAAGTATTATAGAACTAAGGGGTACTTATTCTACTATTATGATATAACAATCTTGATTTTGGGAGCAATTTAGCAATATTTTGAAATAATGGTGAACCAGTACATACTGTAGGCTTTAAAAAAATTACAGGGTACATATCTATGCATTTATAAAGTAAACTTTTTAACAAAAGTGCACTGAAAACAAAAACTATTGCAACTTTTGCTTAAACATTGGGGAAAGATACTCTTGTTTCATGTAGTGGTGCTTGTTACCCTCTTGTATCATATAGTTACAGGGTAAGTGTAACATTGCGGGCTGTAAATTAAAGTGGTGGTTGTTACCCTCTTGTTCCATGTAGTTACTGGGTAAGTACAATAAAAATGCATACACACAATCGTATATCACTGACTCGGAAACCTTTATTTATTATACAAGCACCACTTACCCTGTAACCACATGAAACCAGATATATTTCCCAGTATATTTAAAAAAAAATTGCAATAGTCTTAGCTTTTCTTGCCTTGAAACATGTTAGCCCAAACTTAAACATCTGCACTTTTGCTATCAAAAAAATATATATATATATATATATTTTTTTTTTATAAATGCATAGATATGTACCCTGTCATTATTAAAAAGCCTATACAGTATGTATTGGTACACAATTATTAAAAAAAGGTACGCAGTGTATGTTATCGCTAAATTGCTCCAAAATGTAAGATTGTTGTATCATAATAGTAGAATAAGTACCCCTTAGTTCTATAATACTTACAGTATAAATATTTTTTTAAATTCTCCTGGTTGTTACCCCTTTATTCCCCAAACTTTACATATTGTTCCCTTATACTTACATGTAAGTACTTCATAGGTACACTATAATTACAGAAAGTTACACTGTAAATTCCTCTTAATTACACAGTACTTTCCGGGCTGTAATCTAAAGCGTTACCGTTTTTTTTTGTTTTTTTGTGTGTGTGTTTGTTCAAATGTGAACATTTTGGAATAAATAGATAACCCAGAAAGACTGGAGCTGATCACATTCACATTGTTGTCCTGTGTTTATTCCACCACCCTTAACTGTCAGCTTATACAGAGATCCTGTACCCGCTACAGTTGGAGGAGTGGAGTTTATTATCCAAAAAAATCCGAAGACCAGCTTGCTGTGAATCCCTGAATGGAATCCCTGCTGCTGTTTGACTGTTGTTAACAGTGGTATGGAGGTCAGTACGATGACAAACGAGGGAATAAGCCTGGTGAGGGAAATCAGGAAAGCACTCTGTGAACTGTCTGTTGATGAAGTCTTCTTTATCACTAAAAACATTGAACAAATCGACAAGAGGGAAGAATCAGTGAATGAATGAAGAGGGTTGTTTTGATTTTGTTAGTGTTTTTTTTTTGTGTGGTAAAAGCCTGTTGAGAAGGGAAGATGAAGGAATGTCTGTGTTACTTGATCTAAGAGACAAAATTACACAAATTAGTCCCAGCACATAGCAGCACAAAAAGACACAACACGTCACAAGTACAGCTCAAGCTCAGGTTCATTCTGATCGCACAACATCGACACAAACACAAATACCAGTCATATCCACACATACACTGGAGACACTGAATACCAGCAGATGTTGAAAATGTATGAGGAGCTTGGCCGAAAGATTCAAGCTTAGAGTCCTTACGCTACACCCCCACAGCCCAGTTCTTTCTCACCCCCTTTTCAGACTTACTTTCAGAGCTGTTTAAAAATTTGATGTGTGCACGCCAAGGAGAAAACAAAAACCCACAGCAATTTGTTTATCGCGTCATTGGACTCAAACAAAATATCCAGTTTGCTTCTAAACACAGCACAGCTGATATAAGGTATGATGCCAAGACCATTCAATAAGTGTTTCTCCATACGGTTTGCCAGAGTACAATGAGATTCGTCATGAGTTTGAACAACTTGTCGCTGTAGGAGACGTAACCGATGACATGCTTCTCAGAAAAACACTCATGCTCGTACTGCTCAGATCGAAGACGCTTCAGAAATTAAGGAAGCAGCTGTTACTACAGAACAGACTGATAAAGAGATTTGCAAACTAATCACCCAAGTGGAAGCGCTGATGAATGTTGTCAATTCACTGCAGCAGACCAAGATGACAGAACAGCAGTGTCAGTGCACAGCTAAATCACCCGAAAAGAGGAGAAGACTAGGTTGTCCCAACTGTACTAAGCAAGAGAAAGTAGAGACATGCAATCAGTGTTTCTTGTGTGGCGAAGAGGGTCACATGGCTGTTGGCTGCCTGAACAGACAAAACAGGTCAGCGCCCAGCACCAGGCCAAAGAGCACACCACAGACTGCAGTCACAAAAACAGGGTCACCCTGCCATAACTATACAGTTAATGTCGGGTCGTGGAATCACAGAGGCAGCACTGCAAGGGAAGCATACACAAGGCAGTCTCAGAACTCAGAAGAAGAGATCGAACAGTTTGTCGGGAAGAAGTGTCTACTGGAAGGGGAAATTGGAGGCCATAAAATGAGCATGCTTCTCGACACTGGAGCACAGGTTAGCATTATCGATCAAAACTGGAGGGAAAGGTACCTACCAACACATGATGTTCTCCCCTTATCTGATAGTGGGTCTGGAGGTATTCGCCATCAGTGGGGATGTAATTCCATTCAGTGAGTGTGTTGAAGCAACAGTAAGCTTACTTGGACAGGACGGGACTCCCTACTCTTTCCCTTCCCAAGTTCCCTTTCTGGTCAGTCAGCTGCAGTTGGAGAGGCCTCTTTTGGGGTTTAATGTGACCTCAGAGTTAATTACAGGGCCAAAAGATTAGTGCAGATATTCTTCCCTTATGAGTAGCACTGGAAATACCCAAGATGATCCTGTTGAGGTGTCAGTTGGCTTCATCCGTGTCGACAAAGTATATGCAGACACAGCTAGGGTGAGGGTAGGAGTTTCACTATTCGTCCTGGTCAGGTCGCTAATGTGAAATGTAGGGTACTTTATATCTTCAACACTTCCGACCCTGCAGTTTTGTTTGAGCCAAGTGATGAGGTCTCACCTGTAGGACATCTTAACCTTGGAGAAGGACTGATTGAGATTCACAACGGGGGGCATTTATGGATAAAAGTCCCAGTTGGAAATCAAACTAAGCATTATGTGACCATTCTGAGCTATTCTTGGGGAAATGGCAACCATTAGCAAGATTATTCAGACGGATCAAGTTGAACCAAGCAGCTCACAGGAAATGGTTTCATTTCAGCCAGTGCAGCCGGATGACAGTGGTATATCCTCCCGTAGATTTGAGTAATTTGAAATCAAGCAATCAAGCAGTCGTGAAACAACTACTTTAAGAAGAGTCTGCTGTGTTTGCCCGTGATGAAAACAACATTGAGAATATCCCCAGTCTACGGATGACCCTGAGCGTAAAGGATGATATCCCAGTGCAAAAGGCCTACACATCTATACCCAAGCCACTCTTAAAAGAAGTAAAGGAGTATGTTTAGGACTTGCTTGCCAAGGGTTAAATCGTAAAATCCCGATCACCCTACGCTGCCCCGGTAGTGTGTATCCGAAAAAAAGACGGTGCACTACGATTGTGTATTTACTACTGACAGGTTAACAAGAAAACCGTGACCGATCACCATCCTCTGCCATAAATCCAGGATCTCATGAACACCTTTGAGTGGTTACCCTTGGTTCTCCATACTCGACCAGGGTAAGGCTCTCCACCAGGGGTTTATGGCTAAAGGGTCAAGGCACATGGCCGCATTTGTGATCCCTTGGGGTCTATTTGAATGGGTAAGGATAGCCTTTGGATTATCAAATGCCCCAGCCGCTTTTCAGCGGAGTATGGAAGAGATGTTAGATTCCATCCGCGATGAGTGTTGTCTACCCTACCTGGATGATGGGCTGTGTTTTGCCAAATCCTTTGAAAGAGCATGTGGAGGAACTGCGAGTTGTGTTCAGAGCTTTTCGAGCTTTGCCATCTCGACATCCGGTTGTGTGATAAGACAAGCACCAGCAGAGCTTGGACACACTCATTGACATGCTTACCAGCCCGCCTGTGCTTGCACACCCTGACTTTGACACCGCGTTTGTATTACACACAGATGCTGCAGGTATTGATTGATAAGGACAAACAGAGCTGGAGGGAACATATGCAGAAGACAATCCATGCCTACAACTGCACCAAACATGAATCTACGAGGGTACTCTCCGTTTTACCTTATGTATGGTTGTCATCCCTGACTCCCCGTTGACTTCTTGTTTCGGCTGATGCAGGAAGGTGGATTCACCACCCCACACAGTTATGCGGAATGCTGGGCAGATCGGATGGCTAAAGCCTATAGGATTGCAGCACAGAGCAGAAAACAGATGAGACTTCGCAATAAAGAGTACTATGATCAGAAAGTCAGCTGTGTCATCCTAAGACCTGGATATTGTGTCCTGGTAAGGAATTTGAGTCAGAGAGGTGGCCCAGGAAAGCTGCATTCTTATTGGGAGCCTAAAATTTACGTTGTAAAGGAGCAATTAGGTGTTGTATACAAAGTACATCTTGAAAACGATAAGTGCAAGATCAGAACACTGCACCGAAACCTCCTTCTGGTTGTGAATGACTTACCAACCTGAGAGCCTGGACCCAAAGAGACAGGAAGTGCCTAAAAAAGGATGTGTTGAGACAAGGGGACAGCAGAACAGAAAGGCGACACAAAAAGAGGAGGCAGGAGAAGATGGAGAATCTAGCTCTGAAGAGGAGGAAGGTAACTGTTAGAGGAGGGCCAGCAATCCAGAATATCCAAGATCTGGAAGAGAAGAATCAGAAAGTATACTGACTCAGGGAGGACTAAATGGACCCTACACCATTGAAAGAGATGATTAACCAATGACTTGCACAAGAGGGACTTTGGAACAATTACCAACAGAACCAGAGTATATATCCAGTGATACTTACCTAAAAGCTGACACTTACCTACTTGCTGAGAATCCAGAGCCAGAACAAGGCATGGAGCCAGAATGTGGAGACACATGAGAGTAGCACATGACTGAGGACCAAAAGGGAGGATCACCGCAACAGGAAACCTGTGGAGCAATCAGACAGTCACTCAGAGATAGAAAACCTGCCCAAAGAAGGAGTTACCCATACCTCGGACAACCCACATTCTAAATATTGCATACACTAAACACAGTAGTAGTAAACTCAATTCAGTCACTACCGTTGGTACCCACAACTGCACACACATGGTTAGGCCATGCCAATGATCCATTCCAAGTAGTGCCAATTACTTTTATGGTTCCAACTTATTAAAGATATGCATACAGACATTAAGTAAAAGTTTAGAGGTTCACCTTCTGTGGTGGGGAGAGTGTGATGCCCCAATTGTTGGTTCGTCACAATTGATGAATATAATATTATCGTTGTATGTGGAGAACCCACATTCCTGATATTGCCTACACTAAACACAGTAGTAGTAAACTCAATTCAGTCACTACCATTGGTACCCACAAGCAAATGACAGCAGCTTTCTGACAGAGCGGGAAGGAAGGATTTGAACAGAGAGATACGAAGCGCGGTAGGTTAGAGTGTTTTGGATTGCATAAAATAATAAAAGAAACTAACAAATACATGGCGAAAGAAGTGGTAGACAGCAGAAGAGGGGATTGGGATGATTTTTAATGAAACTTGGGAGGCGGATGGCCGTTACTCTCTCACGTATCTTAGCATGTGGTGTATGCACGTGTATGTGTAACACAAAATAATTGCGGACAGGTTATTGGAAAATTTTATTTGTTGTAGCTATCCTTACTTTTTTGTTTTATCTTTTAATTAATTGTTATTGAATTTACAAATCATAGATTTAATAACTTTTTTATGTAAAATGTTTTTTTGTCAGCGTTATTTGCTTATGTTGAGACATTTTTATTAAACGTATTATCAGTACTTCACAAATACATTGGGTAACACTTTACAATAACAGGGCATAACTAATCATGTACTAATACCTGAATTAATAGTTACTTCAACATGAACTCATGACTAGTGAAGACATTAACTAATCATGAACCAATGAAGAGCTATCCTTAACTACGACAGGAGTCATAATGATTTATGCATTAAAAACAGCAGCCTTAAACATGTTAGCACGTTTGATAGTTAATGCATTAATTAACGTTTAGGGGTAAACTAAATCATTCAGGCTCCGTAAGAATAATTAATAAGTAATCTAAATTTGAATTAAACATGATTTAATACTGCCATAATTTAAACTGTAATATCATAATCTGCCCACTGCAGCTTTGTGACAAATATTTAGCCATTAATCAGATCCGTCTAACCAAACGTGGAAAATAGACTAATAACTACCACTAATAAATTGAATTTGATCTAAACCGTTTTCTGATTTTTTATAGTTCATTTAGGCCTATGTTTAGTAATAGCAACTTTTTTTCCTGGAACTACATTATGTAGGGGTTGGTTTCTGGTGGGACACTCATTAGTGGCACACGGTGCTCGCTCAGCACGTTAGTTGTGTTCATATGGTAATGCTGGCATTTTAATCTCATAAATGTTGACTGGTTTGCAGAGCTGCCAACTCTCACACATTGGCCATGAGACACGCATTTGATTGGTTTCACATGCTCACACGCCACACCCCCGATTTCTCACGCTGAAGTGTCAACCTGGTCGGTCAAATGCCTGGAAGATGAGTTTATCTATGTGTCTACCTGTTGAGCCACTCGTGATCGACTAGTTATGCCGCAAATTAAATAAAATCTCCCGGAATCTAGAGCGGCAAGTCTCACGCCAAGCTAAACTCAAAAGTTGGCAGCTGTGGGTTTGGTAAACAGAATTAGTAATTAAAGACATGTTTGCATGTATGTTGTATTTGGGAGTTTTCAGGAGGTTATGTACAGTAATTAACTATTTTTTGTTGTTTAAATGTACATGCTTCAGTTAGCATTAGCATTAGCATATGCCCTATTTTACATGTAAACGTGCCTTATGTGTGTCTTTACAGGCATGTTTGGTCTTTCTTTTAAGTCCATATATGTTTAATTGTATAAATAAAAATAAAAGAACATAATTTTTATCTTTGTTTTTTTTTTTGTACCATGGGTGTAAAGTAATAAGGATGGCACTTTTATTGTATATGTTTATTCATATTTTAGTTAATGATTTGTAAGTGCATCATTGTGTCATGACTTAACTTGAGGAGGCACATCATAATCAATTCATTATTAACTAACCATACACTAACATCAAATAATGGCTTGTTAATGCATCATTATTTCATGACTTTACTTGAGGGGCCACATCATTACTAACTCATGATTAACTAACCACACACTAACATCAACTAATGGCTTGTTAATGCATGACTGTGTCATGCCTTTACTTGAGGGGGCACATCATAATTAATTCACTGTTCTCTACTTACCAATTTCAGCACATGATATATCATAAACTTACAATCAAATACACAGGTGCTACAACTAGTATTCAGCCCAGTTAAGTAATGTTGTGTGGCTTTTCAAAAAGTCAGAGAACGGAGGTACATTATCATCACAGCCTGTGTCTGGATGGAGTGAACTGTACTGATCCCAGCAAACGTTCCCCTGACCTTAGTTCATGTTTTTTTGGCTATTTTTTTGGGAATCGATTCCTCAGGAACTGTTGTAAGTAACAGTAGGTTTAGTTTGATGGGAAAGAGAACATCATAAAACAGATTAGGACCTTTTAAGATAAATGATTAGTATATTTAGTATTTTCCATGTTTGATAAGAAGAATCATCTTTTTTTTAGGATTTTAATATGCTGATTTAATATTCAGTTATGATCAATGTTTGAAACAGTTGTGCTGCTTAATATTTTTTTGGAACGTGTGATACTTTTTTTCAGGAGTCATTGATGAATAAAAATGTAAAAGAACAGCATTTATTCAAAATATAATCTTTTGTAACAATATAAATCTTTACCATCACTTTTTATCAATTTAACACATCCCTGCTGAATTAAAGTACAAATTTCTTAATAAAAATAATGATAATATTGACCCAAACTTTTGAATAGTAGTGTATATTGTTACTGTGGCAAGCAGAGTGGGGGCAAGAGCTGTGAGAGAATGGCGTGAGGCCGGTGGCGTGATTGATGTTACGTGTCACATGCGGCCCGCACCGGTCTCTCTCACGGAGGAGCTTCGGAAGCATAAAAGGAGGCCTGGATCAGGCCTAGACATTATGTTGTGTTTTGTTTATGTTATGTGCGTGTGGCAGTCGTCCGTGAGGGGCTGGCCCTTTTACTTTTGTTTTGTGTTTATTTATTGATTGATTAAAGTGTTTAAACGTTCACCGGTTCCCACCTCCTTCTTCTCTTATCAACATACCTCATTACTGTAGCAAATTAGCTCAAAATAAATATTAATAATCAATCATAACTTTTAATAATTAATTATGATTATTTGGATCAGTTAATAGAATTAATTTAATGTAGTCAAATTAATATTACAATCAATCAACCTGTTCGTCCTGTGAACACTCAGTGTTAATTGTTTATCAATTCTAAGAAATGTTCATTTCCGGGGGAGGGAAATATGGCGTTATATGTGTCAATGTTATACTCAATCCTGAGCGAGTAATTGTACATTTTGAGCACAGAGAACTATATTTTGCAAGCACATTGCATTATATTTTGAACAGCAATTAACAATAGCAAAAAAAATAAATTTCGTTTGAGCAAAGAAAAAACGATTCCGTGCTCAATAAATGTATTTGCTATTATTCATATTAACGTGCAAATAACCCCTCTCACGCAGTTTACAGGTGCTCTCTCACAAACTTATTCTCTGGGCTCCTGTCAAGTCCCTCTCTCTCTCAGCCTCTTAATTCTGTGCGTGCTCAACTCTTGACACACACGCTCGCTCAACTTGCAACAGCTTTACAAGTGTGCCACAAAATCAACCAGTCGGAAAATTAAAGGTCAATTGTGATTGGCTGTTGGTCTCCAATCAAATCGCTAGTAGAACCAAAGCCCGTCTGGTAGAACTTTTTTTTTTTTTTAATTGACAGCATTTTTATTTTTATTTTTTATTCAAATACTTGGGTATTGGTGACTAAAGACAAAACAATTTCTGATAAACGAAACATAAAAGACAATGTTGATAACTGCAAATCATTTCAAAATAGATGGCTACTAAGAGATCTTTCCATTTTTGGCAGAATATTGTTAACTAAAATGGACAGTTTCTAGATTAATATATCCGGCTTACTCCCTTCCAATAGCACCCCAAGTAGTTAAAACTATCAACAAATTAAATTTTGATTTCATATGGCGGAATAAATGTCATTATATAGCCAAGCAGGATTTAATTAGAACTTTACGAGGATGGAGGTGGTAATGCAATAGATTTTGATTGTATGAATGCATGGTATGTTGAAAATTTGATGGTTGAAAAACTATATTCAAAATCAAAATGCATTGTGGTCTTATATCCCCAATCGGATTTTTGAAAAAAATAGGTGGAATTAGTTTCCTTCTAAAATGCGATTTTGATTTTAAGAAACTTCCTATGAAACTTTCAGATTTCCACCAACAGGTTCTTCTGTATTGGAAATTAATATTCAAGCATAATTTCACTCCACACAATACACCAATTTGGAATAATAGGTATTGGTAAATAGAAAATCTTTTTGTATAATTTTGTTAAAAAAAAAATCTTTTAAAAAAAAAAATTTTATTCCAGAATTGTTCTCGGTGTCTGGGCTATTGCCCACTTCATGGATGTGGAAGGCATTGTTTTACAACATGTTGAATTCTGTGACAAATTTAAAATTAGATGTACCCAAAAGAAGTTTAAACAGATTGTGAAAGCTCTCCCAGTATCACTTGTAGCCAGGGCTGGAGTGGGGCCACTTTTCAGCCCGGAAATTTCAGGCCCAAGACCGGCCCACTTTTTCCATGGAGGAATTTGGATAAATGAAGCAACTGTTCAGCTCTTAGTATTGTGAAGTTTTTATTAATACCATGGTTCAACAATAATGTAAAGGTTAAATAATAATTTACTTAAGCTGAGAAGTTAACAAAAAATATCATGGTCATTATCATTTTTCTGCATGGGTATCAAATTGTGGTAATTTACTCCTTTACACCCACTTCTGAACAAACAATACATTTTGGTTTATCATGTACCATCATATACTGCTCTTTCTTAAAATTACAGAGGGATTTATGGACATCTACTTTTGTTATCCTGTAAATCAGAATATACTGTCAATAACCTTAAAAAAATGATTTTCACCATGTTTTTTTGAATAAAATGTTATATAAATCAGTCTACGAATAATATATTTACAAATCCCTCTGTAAATGTCTTCATAATATAACTAGGTACAAGCCTGGAAGGTTTGGTGTATATAGGTGCTACTGAAGTGGAGATTTCGGACTTGGGAGTATGAAAGAAAGGTCATTTGGAGAAAATGGGCTTTAAATATTTAGCATCAGCTAATGAGATTGCGCATTCACAGTTAAATCCCGCCTTTTACTTTCACGATTGGTTGCTGATAAAAAGGACATGGCCATATTTGGATCCGACAGCATTGTACAGCAGAGAGAGCTTTCTAACGGTGTGTGTGATGACAGGGTGCAGACAGCGATCGTGGAGCAGCGGGAGGATTTATATCGCCAACTTTTGATGAGAAATCTACAGACGCAAACAGACAACGTGTTGTAAGATAAAGACCTAAATGTGTATTTCGGACTTTTTTCACCACAAGTCTGAAAGAAGACAAATACCCCAAAATCTCAAAATTGACCAGTAAAAAAATGATGTTTTTGCCTGCCGTGTCTTGCCTTAATTATATTTAATATTTAGCTTGTGAATTGGTTGACATGTTAATCATTACTAGGCCTATCTCTGTTTACCTGTTGCCACTTATGGCAAGCCGTATTAGCTTTTATTCATTTCCAGGATATGGATTCTTGATATCAACAATTACATTTTTTGATATCAAGAATTGAATTGTTGATATCAAGAATTGAATTGTTGATATCAACAATTGAATTGTTGATATCAAAAATGTAATTGTTGATATCAACAATTAAATTGTTGATATCAACAATTTAATTGCTGATATCTGTAATTGTATTTTCACTAGTGAAATGTCACCATAGGCTGCCATTCAAAATTAATTGTTGATATCAAGAATTGATTTTTTACTAGTAGAAATATCATTTTTGATATCAATAATTACATTGTTACTAGTAAAAATGTGAATTCCTGATATCAATAATTAAATTGTCACTAGTTGAAA
Source organism: Tiaroga cobitis (assembly GCA_030578255.1). Classification (NCBI taxonomy): domain Eukaryota; kingdom Metazoa; phylum Chordata; class Actinopteri; order Cypriniformes; family Leuciscidae; genus Tiaroga; species Tiaroga cobitis. The sequence continues at coordinate 52,923,321 of CM060597.1, forward strand.
TGTCTATTCTTGATATCAACAATTCAATTGTTACTAGTAAAAATTATCATTTTTGATATCTGAAAATGTATTTCTGATATCGATATTATTTTAGATATCTAAAATGGCTTTCTTACTAGTAACAATCACATTCATGATATCAGAAATTAAAATTGTCACTAGTAAAAATTGAATTATTGATATCAAAAATGAACATTGTTACTAGTAGCAATTCAATTGCTGATATCAAGAATAGACATTTCAACTAGTAACAATTGAATTCTTGATATCAAAAATAAAGGTTTTTACTAGTAATAATTGTATTTCTGATATGTGAAATTGGAATTTCAACTAGTAAGAAATCAATTCTTGATATCAACAATTGGTTTTGAATGGCAGCCTATGGTGACATTTTACTAGTGAAAATACAATTGTTGATATCAAGAATTAAATTTTTGATATCAAGAATTAAATTTTTGATATAAAAAATGTAATTGTTGATATCAACAATTTAATTCTTGATATCAAAAATTTAATTCTTGATATCAACAATTTAATTGTTGATATCAACAATTTAATTGTTGATATCAAGAATTAAATTGTTGATATCAAGAATGTAATTGTTGATATCAAGAATTGAATTGTTGATATCAAGAATCCATATCCTGGAAATGAATAAAAGCTAAAACGGCTTGCCATAGCCACTTGTGTTTGTCCTCTTGAAAATAAATCTGTAAGCACATTTGGCAGCATCCTTCTCCAATGCCTTTCTTTTTTTCAACCTGGCTTTTTCAGCCCCTCCTGGCCTCTTCCTCCCATCCAGTGGGGCAAAAAGTGGGTATGCGCTATATACGGCGCATAGGGGCACAGCACCATGGGGGGCGCCAAAGCGATGGTAATTATTTTTTTTTTTTATAAAAATGTAATAAAAAAAAAAAAAAAAAAAAAAAAAAAATATATATATATATATATATATATATATATATATATTGTATTTTCTTTATGTAGCTGCTGTTGTGCGTTTCTAAATCATTTCTGCATTTCTTCAATGTTATATAAAATTTTAGAGGACTAATAACAGGCTAGAGGCGCCCTCATGGAGAAGGGGGGCGGGGTAATATCGCGAGCGGGCGGGGGCGCCGTGAGCGAGCGTGCAGGTACGAGTAGTGAGTTGTCGTCTAAAAAGATGGATAAAACAAAATGCTGTGGGGCTAAAAATAGAAAAATAAAGAGGGAAAAGGAGATGGCATGTCAACTGATGCGACAGCAGCTAAATAAGTGCATGCTGAAAGCCAACAGGTAGGATTTAAAGTGTGACATCCAGGCATGTAGGCTATTTATATCTCGGTGGCCATCGGGACTACCGGGAGATTCCCGGTGGGCCGACGTGCTTTTTTGGCCGATACATCTCATACTTTTTTTTTGTTTTGTCTTAACGGCCCATACAACTCGTACATCGGTGGCCCATTCGTTTTTTTTTTTTTTTTTTTGCTTAATTGGCAGCGCTGGGTTAGTGCCGGTGTAATGTATTGGTCAAAAAAAGTCAGCGTTAGTTTTTTTTCTGACACACCGGCCCATAAAACATGTCAGCATGTGCTTATATCTTTCAAGTATAGAAATATAGTCAGGGCCGGCTTTGCCGACAGGCGACACAGGCGGCCGCCTGGGGCGCCATCTGCTGGACGGGGCGCAAAATTGCAGAATTTAAAAAAAATAGTTAATTAAATGAATGTATCGTATTATGAAAGCTGCGCAGACGCTGTACACTTTTACTGTGCCCTGTCCACTCACTGCTTGTATTTGTCCATTTCTTTTACTAGATTATACAATCCTAAAAAACGACTGAGTCACTCTGACAGGCAGCTGTCAAACTCACGCGCGTTGCTCAGCAACCGGGAGTGGCGCGAAAACACCTGACAGCTGGTTTTAGCGCTTTAAATGCGCTTTAAACGCCCCTTGGCGGTTGTAGGCTATAAATGATCATATATTATATACTCTTTTATAATTAAAAGAACACCCAAGCCATCGGGATCGGCTTTCCGAAAACGAAGGAAGGCGGAGGAAGAAAAACGGGCCCAAAGCAGAGCTATGTAGACTATATCATCAAGCTCACAGCCAGTGGTTAAATTGGGCCGGGGCTCACCGGGGCTCAGCCCCGTGCCAGCACATAAGCCTGCCAGTGGCGCAAAAAGTGGGTATACCGGTATGTGTAGCGGAGTAGGCGCCCTCATAAGATTTATGAGGAGTAGGCGCCCTCAAAAAGATGGATAAAGCAAAAAAAGCGGCCGGGGGCTAAAATAGAAATAACCCATTCGTTTTGTTTTGTTTTGTTTTGCTTAATCGGCGGCGCTGGGTTAGTGCTGGTGTAATGCATTGGTCAAAAAAAGTCAGCGTTAGCTTTTTTTCTGACACCGCATGAAACGCCTAGATCAGCGGCCCATTGGTTGTTTTCTTGATTGACTCTGGGCTGGCCCAATCACATCTTTAATGTGAAGTTTAGAAAAATACTCTTTCTATTAGTATAGAAATTAGTACAAAACTTATGAAAGTTTCCTTTATTTTTCAGTGCATTGTTTTACAATTTATGGGTATTATATCATGGGATTAATATTATAACTATTATTATGTAATGTAGACAGACACTAACTAAAAGAGGTTTGAATTTTTCTTTGTTTAATTTGCACCCTGAATATGGGTTGGAGCTTTTAATTTTGAACTCTCAAAGTGCACCAGACTGATGAATTTAACATTAAAGAACACAAAATTTTCTTACGGGGGGGGCATGCCCCCGAACCCCCCTAGACAATGGAGCTTATAGTTTTTTTAAGGGGGGTTCATAACGGTGGAGTAGCTATAGTTTAATTGTATTAATAAATGACAATTTTGCACTTATTTTATCTGTTAGCTCTCACTCGTTCCTACTCACTTATTACATGGCACACTTATTTATTTGGGGGGGGGGAACAAAAAAGGTTGCTGCATACCCCTCTGACACTGGGTAGTTGCGCCCCGGCTCCCATCCATCCTCCCTGACTTTAGAAAACGTTTTGAAAAAGACGGGCTATGGACCCAACCAACTCTATTTGGAAGAGGAGGGGAGAATTCTGGTACAACCCATGCAGTGTCTGCGCGCTGCGGTGTTAGAATGTGGAACGTGTAGCCTAGAAGATAGTCAACGTGACAAATGTAAAAAAAAAAAAAAAAAAAAAAAAAAATTTCCTCGACCGGAGGCGGTCGCAGCGCACCTTTGTCCGCCCTCCGCGAGATGGCGGTCAAGGTCAGCCCTCCCTTCCCTCCGCGCTTTCGGCTCCGGCTCAGTTTCACAAGCCCGCAAATGGCGGCGATCTGAACCCGGAGGCCATTCGCCCCCTAGCGGCTCACATAGCTGCCAGGGATTTCAGAATGGGTTCTGAGCACGATAAAGCAGGGCTATACACTTCAATTCATCCGCCGTCCCCCGCACTTTCGAGCCCGGACCGCGACGATAGTGAACACGGAAGTAGCACACCTACTTCACGCAGAAATAGCAAAACTGCTGTGCAAAGGGGCTATAGAGAAAGTACCGCCTTCTCTGAACGAGTCAGGCTTTTACAGCCGATATTTTCTCGTACCCAAGAAGGACGGAGCTTTCAGACCCATCCTAGATCTGAGACATTTGAACAAGGTGCTTGCAAAAAGACCGTTCAAAATGCTTACGACCAGGAAAATTCTCGTGCACGTTCGCCCGAGGGACTGGTTTATTTCTCTAGATCTGAAGGATGCCTATTTTCAGATTCAGATATTACCCCGTCACAGGCAATTTTTGAGATTCGCCTTCGACGGTCAGGTATATCAATACACCGTCCTGCCGTTCGGCCTGTCTCTAGCACCCCGTACATTTACGAAGTACATGGACGCGGCGCTCGCCCCCCTGAGGACTCAGGGGCTGCGAATAATGAACTATCTGGACGATTGGCTGATATTGGCACAGAACAGTGCTTCTCAGTCACCTGGAAAGCTTGGGTCTCACGGTCAACTGGACCAAGAGCTCATTAATGCCCAGTCAGTCAATTTCCTTTTTAGGAATAGAGCTGAATTCTGTGGCCATGACGGCGCGCCTGTCGACACAGCGCGCGCGCCGTGTTCGGCGCCTAGCCGCGTCTTTCCAGAAGGGCAGCTTTCTCCCTTTGAAGACGTTTCAAAGGATGCTGGGCTGTATGGCTTCAGCGGCAGCGGTGCTCCAGCTGGGCCTACTGCGCATGCGCCCGCTCCAACGCTGGTTGAATGCTCGCGCATCTCACCGAGCCTGGGTTTCTGGCGGCCAGAAAATCAGAGTGACTCAGACCTGCATAGCGGCTCTGCAGCCCTGGTTAGTAGCCGACTGGTACCAGCAGGGAGTGATGATGGGAACCATCTCTTATCGGAAAGTCATTTCGACAGACGCGTCCAACTCGGGTTGGGGCGCGATGTTCGAAGGCAGACCGGCCTTTGGTCAGTGGTCAGACCAAGAGAAGGGTTTTCACATAAACTGTCTGGAAATGATAGCGGTCGAGAACGCGCTGAAGCGCTTCCTCCCGTTCATACAGGATGTAATCTGCAATGTAGAGGTCTGCAATGCCCTCTGGGCATTAGGGCTCATTCCACTAGAGGCATGGCCTCATCGTGGGCGTGGTCCAGCGGGATTTCTATCCACCGTCTACCTTTGTCAGGTTCTATAACCTAGAAGTTCCCGCCCTGCAGGCTAAACTTCTGTCAGTCTAAGCGAGTTGTGCGTTCTGCCCAGATATATCATGCTCAGACCACTCTCACGTGACTCAGCTCTCCTGGTTGAGCTGCACTAGTAGGGACGTGCTATATGCTTATACAGACCAGGGCTCTGCTCTGTATTCCCTATGTGTGCTTATGTACAAGTGATGGCCCGCGTGGCTGGCCACCTTATTTTTCCACTTATTGGGTTCCCCGAGAAACCTCGGCGACTCATGGATGGTTGCTTGGCGCGCACGGCGTTGACAAAAAGTTCCCGTAGCGTAAGCTAAACTTACGCAATACGAGAGAACCTCTCGTAAGAAATCTCTTGAAGTCTCGTTTCAGGCCTACAAGGAAGAAAAGGAATAGTCGAATAAAGTCGTTATTTTTGTTTGTTTTTTCGCACAAAAAGTATTCTCATCGCTTGATAAACTTATAGTTGAGCCACTGTTGTGACATGGAATATTTAAACATTTTCTTTAATGACTTTCTGGGCCGTCCGGTGTCATTCCCTTAGGCAGCCTATGTAGCAGTCATAAACCTCTCAGATTTAATCATAAATATCTTCATTTGTGTTCCGAAGACGAACGAAGGCCTTACGGGGTTGGTACAGCATGGGGGTGAGTAATTAATGACTTAATTTTCATTTTTGGGTGAACTAACCCTTTAACTTTGATTGATTCACCTCCGTCGAAATGATCAGACATTTTTAAACGCGAACCTGTGATTAACGCTGACGGCGTTCACATGCACATTCAGAATTGATTCTATAGTTATGAGCTTTTGATAGCCAATCAATTCTGATTGTAAAGTACCTTGCCATTAATATAAAAGTGTATTACATAATTTTTAGAAGTCGTTAAACCCATGTCAGAAGCGGCACAAGTGGCACAACGGGAAAAGGAGGGTGGTTGATTAGCGAGGGATACCCGGTTGGTCTACCCGTCACAATATATCGTGTGAAAACATTACTGACAATTTGATAATTTAATTAATAGTCTATATTTTACTGATAACTTAACCTATGTTAAAATAAATGTTACTGGAATAATTTGAGTAATGTTTAATTTGCATAGAACGTGTTGTCTTTCTTAACGCCATAATGCACCTTCACGTGAAGTGGAAAATCGATTCCTGAGCAATCGATGCCAACTAATTCAGGGCTTTCACTTAGGACAGCGCCTTTGTAACGTCAAACGTAAGAGGCAGCGTGTCAAGAAGCTTCATAAGGGACACTTCGGGGAACACACTTAGGAACATAAACAACTTTGGTAAGATATATCTTTCGAGTCTTCTTAGCGCGCTAAGAGTGAGCGTTATCGGGGAACCAGGCCCTGTTTAGTTTCTCTCTATAAAGCCCCATTATTCTGAAAAGAATGCACTCGTCTGTTGGACCAGTGTGTTGTGATTGGTCAACCGCTTCGAGCATGTTTGGGAAACGTTACGCCCCTTACCATAACCCCGAGATTTAACACACTACTAACACAACTCAACCAGGCCTTGTCCCCCTTTATTTTGCATATGCTTTGGGCAGGAATTATTTAAGTGAGGAATATTGTGACGTGTTCTTTCCTTGAAGAAAACTCAAGTTCAGAAACAGTGCTTACTAATATAAAGAATTTATATATATTTTGCAATTTTGTGTAACTTTTTCATGCTCAAACAGCAACATTAAATGTAAAAACACCCTTTAACCCTCTGGGGTTGTTCGGCCCAAATGGACCCGAATAATTAAAATAAAAAAAATGTTAAAAATCACAGCTTCTTCGGAATGGTCCGAAATTTGGTGACTGTGTTGGTATTTGGTATATGAACACCCAAAAAAATTGGGGACAGGATGTGAACAGTCTAAGTGGTTGTAAAAAAAATACTCACACTCAGGACCTTCGGGGTCCAAATGGACCCACTGATCTATATAATGACTGGATAGCTCATGACGTTCTAAACTGCCACCAGGCAGTGAAGCCACCGGAAGTGTTCGAGCGGCCATCTTATGATTCCCTACCAGCAGAGGGCTCCAACGGTCGTTGCAGAGATCGGCAGCTCCGACGGCACTTTTAAGATGACTCGCTGTGCATCAACAAGTGTAAAACGAAGATCACAAAAGGATCTTGAAAAACTGCTCACAGGTTGTACTTTTAAGCCCATATATAGTAATTTATATGCACAATTGTCGCTATTTCCGTGTTGTTTAAAAAAAATGTATAGCCTGCTATGTTCTTTCCTACATTCTTTCACAGACGTATTCAAGTTTAAACCCAATAAATGTATTATTCAATGCATTATTTCTTACAAATTTTATTAAATGCATTTATTTAATATTTTCATGTCAATCCGTGTTCAGTTTGACCACGAATCATGCGCTGTCACTTTAATTCAGCGCCTGCAGCACAAACGAACTCTGCACGCACCGCACTTGGACCTGTTGACATGGGTATGGTAAAAAAATATGCACTGCAAACAGAGTAGGCCTATGTGTAAACCCCTTATTTACACTGCACACATCTGCGGCGCATTACGGCTCCGACAATGTTTTATTCCTACCTTCACGCGGTGTCAACTCACACCAGGAGCATTTCCACGTGATTTGCCGATTTGTGGGCGCGATCAGCTCCGGTAGCCGTGTGGCGCCGCAGACGTGTGCAGTGTAAATAAGGGGTAAATAAGAGGTGAAACAGGAATACAATAACCCATACAATTTGTATTATGCATTTCCTGGACATGTTCTTGCTAACTAATCAAATACTTGAACAGACTACTGATCTATCTGTAAAACACAATCAGAAAGAGCTAAATTTTAAGTTCACAATTCACATATACTTAATTTTTAGTAAGCATGAATAATTTCCGACTTTAAACAAATACCCATTTAAATGCTTAGGATGTTTGCGTTGTAAGACTGTTCAGGGAGACTTTAGATTTAAAGACGGTGTCTCGTTATGCAATGTTTTCTTAGTCAAATCATACAATTTCCTATTGATTCAATAGAACGCGTGAGCTCACTAGGGAATCACAATATGGCGGCGCGGTGGCTTCACTGTTTATGACGTCATGAGATTCTATATAGATCAGTGAATGGACCCCATAGGAAATGAATGGGAAATTGGCAAAAATGTGAAAAAACAGAGTTTTTTGGTGCGTACAATCTACAAATCAGCCACAATCCATAAAAAAAGCACACAACAGTGAAGGGGTGAATCTATAAAACATCAAGAGTGCAAAACAGACACATCCACACACACACACACACACACACACTTTTATACACACACACTCATAAATTCAGATTACATAAATCTGTTTTGAATTTTTAAAAATCACAGCTTAAATATATAGTTATGATATTTCAAACACTTTTTTTCTATTTTCCATTGTTTGATAATAATTATACTTTTACTGTTATTTTAGTTTTTTGATCATTATTTGATGTTACCAGTTACTGTTCACTGAATTTGTTCATAGACTTCTCAGTTACTGTTCATTGAATACTGTTCATTGAATTCAAAATGTTTCTTGTGAAAGATTAATAAAAAACTATGTTATGACTGAAAGAATTGCATTTTAATTAAGTTAGAATAAGTTAGAATTAAACATTGGGTAACAAAATGCTTTCCATTTGTTCTCCTTCCAATGCAATGTTCAGATTTGACTGTATTATAAAGTAAAACTGGCACTTCAAATTACCATTTAAACCAACCAAACAAACAAAAAACAAGACAAAAATAATCTTTGAGAATCGGTTATTATATTTTAAAAATCAACAACCTGAAAAAATAATTGGTATATATTTGCAAAAATCACTAGAATTCCCAAGCCTTTCTACAGAGAGCTGTAAATCCACTTGTGGTAAAAATGTGCTATTGCGTGATAAAAAATGCTCAGTGTGTCCACCAGATGGCATCTATATTTTTTTCCAAAATTGCTTTCATGAGGCCTAGGCTTCACTCTAAAATGTAATACAGCTTTGATAAAAAAAAAAGATTAAAAAAAAAAATAATTCTATTATGTTCAATGGGAAAAAATGGGTCATAATTATTGCATAAATATTAATTATAAATCATAAAATATCTCAAAACACCAAAAAAGAAAAGAAAAAAAATGATAAAAAACAAGTAAAAAAAAAAAATTATGATTTTTTTTTAAAAATATGAATCCTGCCCTTTGGGTCCATTTGGACCCGAACAACCCAAGTGTGACTGTAAAACGAACAACCCCAGAGGGTTAATTATTCCAAACTTTTGACTGGTAGTGTTTATCACATTTTTAAATGATTGGAAGGTAAAGATTTAAATGAATAACTTGTTCCTCACATTAAACTAACATGTTAATTTTTGCCTGAATTTTGCTTTAATGTATGTGTTTTCTGCTTCAATTCATCCAAAAGGACTTGAATGAATGAAGCATTAAAAGCATGAATCAAAAATCAATCTGCCTTTTAAACAAAACCAGAAACATTCACATGGTCGATCACATATTTGTTGTTTAATACAAATCGTTGAGGTTACTGTAAAACGTCTTCGCTGACCATAATGATCTTGAATTAATTTCATCAAATCGCCCGTTTGTGTGGTCGCCCCTCTAATTGCTTTCAAGCATCTTGCGGCATTCAGGGTCTTCGGCCCTCAGAGGCATGGAGCCATTACGCCCCCCAGAAGCTTTTAGCGTTTGACAACTGACATTAATTATAGCACTTAGTGGAGTTTTTAATTACACTCAATTATGGCTCTGGCGTAATAACTGATAGGTAGATTGATATTCTGATAGATTGGTGAGAACATCCTTTTGTGCATGTTCCAAAATTAACACAGTAATTATTGTGTTTTTAGTGGATGAAGAAATGGAATTGGTGCGGCACAGAGGAAGGAATAGCCAAGGGAATGCCGTCAGATCCAGTCTGACCTTTCAGAGATATTTGTGTATAGGACAAAATTATTATATATATATATTCTTTTTGCTCCGATCGGACTGAAGATTTTTGTGGATTTACTCCAAAGCTCTTCACCTAGAAAATTCAAGGGGAACAAACATCATATCTTAGCACTTTCATCAAACAGCCCCAAAAAACACAGACGTCATGCCATGCTAAAATCTATAATATAGTAACATCTATTAAGCCATTTCACTTTGCAGCCCCTTAACAGCTAATCTTTATTTTGGTAACATAGCAACCCTTGTGAAAAGTGCACTTAACTGTATTGAATGTGCACTTGTAGTATTCTACAAGTATTCTCTTCCGGTTCTGCGTTCACGAGTCCGCAGTGACGATGGTGACGTAAGATGCTGCTGATGTGTTCTCTGGTTACTGCTTACCAGAGAACACGTCGCATCGTCTTACGTAACCAGCGTCACTGCGGACAGAACCGGAAGACAATACAATGTTTAATAAAGTCGTAGTTTTTGTTATTTTTGGACCAAAATGTATTTTCAATGCTTCAAAATCTTCTAACTAACCCACTGATATCACATGGACTACTTTGATGATGTCTTTATTTCCTTTCTGGACAGTAAACCGTACACATTTTCAATGGAGGGACAGAAAACTCTCGGACTATATCTAAAATATCTTAAACTTTGTTCCGAAGATGAACGGAGGTCTTACGGGCTTGGAACGACATGAGGGTGAGTCATTAATGACATAATCTCCATTTTTGGGTGAACTAACCCTTTAATGAATTTGGTTAACTACGTTTTAATAAATATTTGTGCACTTGTGGACTCCAGCACAGGCCACCAGCACTAAATGAAAGTTGATTGTCCGTGAAATATCCAGTGCTGGAGTCCCAAACCTCATAAGCGCATGTGCTGGAATAACATTAAATGTTATGACAGAAACACAGCGCTGGACACACACATACATGATCGACTGATCGCTCCCAGACAGAGTTTCCACAGAGGGAAACTATGAAGTCATGTTCACTGGAATTATATTATTCCACGTCTAAAATGCATCCAATTTTTCAATACTATTTGACATGCTGTGTTTCCTGTGCAAACAAATGTGCCCACAACTTAAACAACATAAACTCGCTCAGAGTGATATCATTTCAAAAGAATAAAAATAACTTAAAAACAACTTAGTCTTATTTCATCTTCTAAAACCCATAAACCCAAAATCTATAAACAAGAATTTAGCACTAACATGCCACAAAAGATCCAAATACCAAACATCTGAAGACTGCTTTCTGAATGTGATTGGAACGTAATTTTCTGGTATTTAATTAAAGCTGTTTTTTACAAAAAAAAGTGAGCTTGATATACCATGGTATTTTCACAGAACTCCAAAGAATATCACTGTAAACACCCTTTTGAAAAAGAAATGTAATTGTACTGAATGTGCACTAATAGTGTGTACTTTAAATCCTAAAAGTATACATAAAAAAAAATGGAAATATAAGGCGACTTAAGTGTAATTAGCCTACAGAGAGTACATTTTCATAACTATGGTTTAAGTACACTTTGTTACAAAAAAAATTGCACTTTGCAATAATGTCTGTCATGTGGCTGCATATGAGATGGACTAAAAAACAGAAGGGAATCAATAGAATTGATAGAAACAATATAATCCAATGGGATGCAGCAGATATGGAACAAATACTGGGAATGACCTTGGCTGGAGAATAACACGATGGGATTTGCATAGTGGTGGGGGGGGGGATATAAAGAGCTGGAATATATAGGGAGCTGGTAATGAGGAACATGTGAGGGCAATCAGCCTGTAAACTGAGCAATGAGCATCTCCATGGAAACACTAACATAGACACAGGAAATAGTGACCAAGAAAAGAAAAAGAAAAAAACGTATAAAAACTCACAGGGAAGGCGGTGGGTGACCAGACCTGTGACATTACGGCCGTCCTCAGGGACGCCCTTCTGCCGTGACATTGATGAAAGTCATCAATGAGGTCACTGTCCAGAATATCACAAGCTGGAACCCAGTATCTCTCCTCTGGGCCGTAGACCTCCCAGTCTACCAGGTATTAATGACCCCTGCCCCTCTGTCTGACATCGAAGATCTTCTGACCCGTCAGAAACCACGTCCATCAGGAGGCCGTAGCTGCTGTCTTCAGGAGATTTCCACGGCGCATGCGCGAGAATTGCGATCTCCTTCAACTACTTCAGTTAAGTTCTCGCGCCTGCGCGTCGTGGAAATCTCTTGAAGTCTCGTTTCAGGCCTACAAGGAAGAAAAGGAATAGTCGAATAAAGTTGTTATTTTTGTTTGTTTTTTCGCACAAAAAGTATTCTCGTTGCTTGATAAACTTATAGTTGAGCCACTGTTGTCACATGGAATATTTAAACATTTTCTTCATTGACTTTCTGGGCCGTCAGGATTCAATCCCTTAGGCAGCCTATGGAGGAGTGATCCAGCTGTCACATTTAATCAAAAATATCTTCATTTGTGTTCCGAAGACGAACGGAGGTCTTACGGGGTTGGTACAGCATGGGGGTGAGTAATTAATGACTTAATTTTCATTTTTGGGTGAACTAACCCTTTAAAGTATAATTTTACCATAAATGCTTGTCAGTACAGCAGCACACTTTAACCATATTTCAAAGACAATATAAGTAATTTTGTCATGACAACTCTCGGGAGATTGGTATGGTAATAGAGATTGGCATGGTAATGAAAATGGCAATGTCAATGTATTTGGTCTTAGCAGAATAGATCTGCTACGCTGCTGCTGCTGCAGAGCAAGTACAGAGACTTGCTACCAATACATTCACAGACATTGCTAAGACCCTGTTTACACCTGGTCTTAAAGTGCCCCTATTATGGTTTTTCGAATATTCCCTTCATGAAGTGTGTAATATAGCTGTTTGTGAATGTAAATGTTCTGCAAAGTTGTAAAGTCGAAAGTGCACAATAAATAAAGTAATTGTCTACCAAAAGAAAGAATCGACTCAGAACCACATTAACGAGTCATTTGTTATTCAAATCTCACTGCGTGACAGTTCTACAACACTAGAAAATATATTTGCATAATGCGGTGGGCGCATTATGCTGTACGTTGTCCACCCGCAAACAACTTGACCAGCCCTCAAACATCATTTTACTGACAACTGTTTCTCAAATCTTGGAGTTCAACACAGGAATTGCAAAGCACTTGCTCTGGAAAGATGGGTCAGTAGTTACTCAGTTTATTTGGACCAAGTTGCTACTCAGAATCACAAATATAAGTATGATTAATTATTGATGCAATTATTTTCTACTTGGTGTTCAAAATACGTAGTTTTGTGTTTTATATTGTGTAAGTTTCCGGCTAACCAGCGTACTCACGTTATTACTGTCTATCTGAAATAGTTCTGTAAATCAGCTGTGGGTCACTATTACCTAAAACTGTGTTTATTAATGCAGATTGTCTGGCGTTCTTACTACTTTGATTAAAGGTAATGGAATGGATGGAGCAAAATTTGTTTAGCAAACTTTAATGTTACATCAGTCATTCAAGTTAGTGCTCGGCTAACGTATGCACCATTATGGATACAGTTAATACAGTTCCCGCATGTCCACCGCAATAAATTCGAAATATACACATCGGTTTGTTGATGGACATACACTTGTTAATGCTGATGGTGAGGATTTACAGATGAAGATCGGCCACTAATATTCCGCATCAAATTTCACAGAATCATATTTTGCAGGTAACATGATATGGAGGGATCAACAGAAAACTGCCATTTTAGAAATAAGCATCCTGCTGCAGACAGTCACTATAGCAGAATATGATACGTCCAAGGTCAGTGCATGATATCAAAACCAAGCTTTCTAACGAGTTTAAGGTTTAACTCTATCTCACAGCGATGGCTTCCAGGAATATGGCACGGTTTGAGCGACAGGTTTGTTAGTAGATTATGAGATGTGATTTAGGCTGTCTGAGTATTTGTTGCCTGACTGTTGATTCATGTGTTCGTACACTGACTTTCTATGACTTCACTGCTTTGATAAAACTGCTGTTGGTTTATAATGCATTTCAGCTGCCCCTCACTCAGGGATACAGTCATCAAACAGCTGTCCAGACTCTTCATATGTTAATGGATGGATTTGTTTTATGCATGCAATTTATAGTCAACACTTTATTAACATGTATTTTTCAGAACAACTGTTCCTGCATTGTTGTTGTTGTTGTTTTTTTGAGGAAAATCACAGCTCAATTGTGGTGGGATGCAGGTGACTGTGAGCTGATCAGTGAGACTTTTAGCAGGAGAATGAGGCACGTGTTTGCATTTACCCAGTGGTCGAGCAACATATAACATCACATCAGAATCCATCTGAATGAACGCATGGCAATGCTGAAGGCCACAGCAACTCAAACGCAGCCTCATTCAAGTGACATCATGGTGGTTTGGGATTTCCAGGGACCACCAATGCTGAAATATCAAGACCAAGTAAAGCGGGAACTTTCCAAACCCTTTCAGTCCAGCACATTAACTCAAGCATTGTTATGCTTTTAAATGTGGTACTAATATTGACCAACAGCATAATTTCATGTATCATGTTCTCTTTATGTGGTGATGACTGATTTGTGAGCGTGACAGTATGAGGCTTTTTTGACAAACACTGGAATGTTGACCTGTTCGCTCAAGCACTGGACTCATTTTGAAAGGAGTATCACACTCTACACCACTCCGTTGCTGCACATTCTGGCAAAAGTCATAGTCTGAGTATTTGATGCATATAGTGTGCAGTATGTCATTTGTCTGTTTGTTGTGAACATTGGAGATGGTGCTAATCATCAGAGCGTATTATCACACAGAGTTCAAGGCTAGTTTATGTGGTTCACTTTGAGTAGACAGCAGAAGAGCGTCAGCTCTGATAATTATTTGTAATTGGCTGGTTGGTGTGAATTAATGTTATTTAATATATGCTTTAATATATGTTATAAAAAATAATTATCTAAGATAAAATTATAATATCAATATCATGAAAAGTAGTTTGTAAGAAAGTCTGTGCAGTTTAAGAAAAAGTATCAATAAAGTATATGAAGGTTAACTGGCTCTTTTCACTGACCAATTGTTGACAAAGAAACAAAATGCAGCTTTTGAAGAGACCCAAATTTCGTACCCTGTTTGTGGAAAGTGCCATTTCTCTTTGGAAACACAAAAGAGTAGGACGTCATTCTCAAATCTCAGTTGTGTATGATGTTGTACGGACTCGAAAATGAGTGTCGAAAATCTTCAGGAAAGTGTCACAACACAGGAGCCCATTACATTCATGATAATAAAAAAAGCAAATGACAAAGAGCGTAAACGAGAGAAACTCTGAGAACAGACGGTCTGAAAATGAGCCCTGCTCATCCTGTTAACAAACATGAATAACAAAATGGAGGTATAATGGTTTCAATTTCAGGCGTGTGTGGAGATGAGCGACCTCCCGCCAGCAGAAGACAATCATCTCATCGGGAGGTTGTGCCACTGTCGCCGTGGGCCGTTACCACAGTGTGTACAAGTCCTTAATAAAACTGACTTTATACAACAAAGTTCCACATTACAGGAGCATAATCATCTGTTCAGGCACACGTCGTCCATTAAACACCATGACAGCTTGAAGGATTTTCAATTTGATGTATTTCAGGACTTCGGAGCGTGAAAATGGAGTGTGGCACATCTCTAACACACCACTTGAAGGAATTTTCTCTCAAGCTGCACTAGTCGTGGCGTGTACCTACAAAAACCAGGAGGGAAAGTAATTCTTAAGTGTTTCTGTTTTAGGAAAATAACATCATAAACATATGAATTGCGATTCTATCTTTCAAAGTTCCGAATAGATTTTAAAAAAAGTTCAAAAAACGATATTCTAAACGTCTGTTAAAGGGTTAGTTCACCCAAAAATGAAAATTAAGTCATTAATTACTCACCCCCATGCTGTACCAACCCCGTAAGACCTTCGTTCGTCTTCGAAACACAAATGAAGATATTTATGATTAAATCTGAGAGGTGGATGACTGCTACATAGGCTGCCTAAGGGAATGAAACTTGACGGACCAGAAAGTCATTAAAGAAAATGTTTAAATATTCCATGTCCCAACAGTGGCTCAACTATAAGTTTATCAAACGACGAGAATATTTTTTTGTGCGAAAAAACAAACAAAAATAACGACTTTATTCGACTATTCCTTTTCTTTCTTGTAGGCCTGAAACGAGACTTCAAGAGATTTCCAGGACGCACGCGCGAGAACTTAACTGAAGTAGTTGAAGGAGATCGCAATTCTCGCGCATGCATCGTGGAAATCTCTTGAAGTCTCGTTTCAGGCCTACAAGGAAGAAAAGGAATAGTCGAATAAAGTCGTTATTTTTGTTTGTTTTTTCGCACAAAAAGTATTCTCGTTGCTTGATAAACTTATAGTTGAGCCACTGTTGCGACATGGAATATTTAAACATTTTCTTTAATGACTTTCTGAGCCGTCAAGTTTCATTCCCTTAGGCAGCCTATGTAGCAGTCATCCACCTCTCAGATTTAATCATAAATATCTTCATTTGTGTTCCGAAGACGAACGAAGGTCTTACGGGGTTGGTACAGCATGGGGGTGAGTAATTAATGACTTAATTTTCATTTTTGGGTGAACTAACCCTTTAATAACGTGATGTTGACAAAACAAAGAGCTTGAAAACAACAGTTTACTTGAAAACAACAGTACCATATCAATATTTTAACAAATAGAAAATAGACCTTAAAGGCATAGGGATTCTTCATCATTTACTCACCTTGTAAGATGGGAATTGTTTGAGAGCTCTTGTATCACGTGACTACTGTATCACCTGACCGCAGTAGATTTGTTTAGGCGTTGAGAGTGATGCCATTGAAATAAATAAATGCAGCATAATTACTGGTACACGTTAAGCTTTTTTGTGGTACTTTTTACACATGAAAAGTGCGTTCAACATGGCAAGCGGTTGCAGCAGTGGCGCAAAAAGTGGGTATGCGCTATGTGCGGTGCATAGGGGCGCAGCACCATGGGGGGCGCCAAAGCGATGGTAATTTTTATTTATTTATTAAAATTTAATAAAAAAAACAAAACAAATATATGTATATATATATATATATATATATATATATATATATATATATTGTATTTTCTATATGTGGCTGCTGTTGTGCGTTTCTAAATCATTTCTGCATTTCTTCAATGTTATATACAATTTTAGAGGACTAACAGGCTAGAGTAGGCGCCCTCCTCATGGAGAAGGGGGGCGGGGTAATATTGCGAGCGGGCCGGGGCGCCGTGATCGCTGAGCGAGCAGGTACGAGTAGTGAGTTGTCGTTGAAAAAGATGGATAAAACAAAATGCTGTGGACTAAAAATAGAAAAATAATCAGGGAAAAGGAGATGGCATGTCAACTGATGCGACAGCAGCTAAATAAGTGCATGCTGAAAGCCAACAGGTAGGATGTAAAGTGTGACATCCAGGCATGTAGGCTATATCTCTGTGGCCATCGGGACTACCGGGAGATTCCCGGTGGGCCGACGTGCTTTTTCGGCCAATAGAGGGAATGCAATAACGTCACTTCCCCGCCGGAACACGCCCCCCTCAGCGGGACTGAGTGGCAAAAGAGCTGCTGCGTGGCTGGAGTTAATAGGGGAAACAGCGAAAACGTGAGTAAAACAAACTATTATCAGTTTAAACTAAAAGTTGGACTCGATATAGTGTTCCTTACAACTTATCAAAGATCCAGTGATCCATGGATATTGACATGCAGCCAGGAATCGTGTTTCCTGACATTTATATGTGCCTGATTTCGACGCCCGGGAAATAAATTAAGAGAATTTGCCTGTAAACGTTTTATATAAATAGAATATAGATAGGTCTAAATCCGAGTGATCACTTACATTAATGTTATACTGTATATCATCATATCGTCCAGCCCTAAAACTTGTATAGTTTTTTGTCAGTGTTTATTTAAAAACATCCAATTATGCAGAATATAGTCTGTTCTGTAGCTTTTTGCAGTCTGTAAAAATATACAGTACCTCAGATTTCTGGTCAAATCTAGTTGTACAGTCAATCGCAAAGCTCTTTCCAGTTTTAGATGTGTTTTGTGTGTTTTTCACGGCATTCACGCTGAAAACAAATGCCGCCGCTCAGTCTTTTTGCCACTTGTGGGCGTGACCGCATTCACCCCGGCCGACGGTGACGTCATGCGCATACCCTCTATACATCTCATACTTTTTTTCTTTTTTTTTTGTCTTAACGGCCCATACAACTATCGGTGGCCCATTCGTTTTTTTTTTTTTTTTTTGCTTAATTGACGGCGCCGGGTTAGTGTGTCGGTGTGCATTGGTCAAAAAAAGTCAGCGTTAGCCTAGTTTTTTTCTGACACACCAGCCCATGAAACATGTCATCATGTGCTTATATCTTTCAAGTATAGAAATTAGTACAAAACTAATTATGAAAGTTTCCTATATTTTTCAGTGTATTATTTTTTTTTTTTAAACAAAATTAGAACACAACATGCCCCCGAACCCCCCTAGACAATGGAACTTATAGTTTTTTTAGGGGGGTTCATCACGGTGGAGTAGCTAGTTTAATTGTATGGATAAATGACAATTTTGCACTTATTTTATCTGTTAGCTAATTTTTTTTGCTGCATCCCCCTCGACACTTGGTAGTTGCGCCCCTGGGTTGCAGTGGTAACGAACAATACCTGCTTGCAAAAGCGAATGAACATCCTGTATCTGAAGCTAAATCACTAAATATTGAGAATGCAACAATGATATTATACTTTTCTAACTCCAAACGACAAATTCCAAACGACGCCAATGATCGGAATCAGCTGATAATCAAAATGCAAAAGATGCGTGCATGCTCAAATGAAATGCTGAGCAGCGACAGTGACTCAGTCTCCACGGCTTGAGAAAATTGCTTTTTAATCGAATCGCCCCTATAAACAAGAGGATGTCATTTTCAGAGGTAATGTTTGTTAAAACATTGTTGTGATGTAATTTTTATGGTATATTTATATACGTTTATTTTTATTTACGTTATATATCATAATGAACTCTGAATTGTTTTCTGATTAACCTATGTTTAATGATTTACTTTACCAACTATGGGTGTGCAGCAGAGTCAATAGGCCTACCTGTATCTGTAACAAACTCAAAATTATTCATATAAAAGTTTGTACAATTAGGCTACTTGAGAAGACCGTTATGTCTATAGTTTTACAGCCTACAGTTGTAATCAAAATGATTCAACCCCCATTGCAAATCAGGTTTATTGGCAAAATGTAGACTTTCAACTGTTTGCAATGAAAAAAATCAAACATAAGTAATTGAAATAGCTCAACACAACAAATGTTTCAAATCTAATCAAGGGCTTCATTGGTTGCACCAGGTTTGCTTGAGCAAACCGATGGAATACCTGAAATGGCTAAAGCCTGGTTCACACGGCAGGATAATTAGGCCGATTTTAGCCCCGATTCACCCCTTCCGACAATCTTAAGTATGCTCCGATTATCGTAAAATAATCTGATCAGATATTCCTGCTGTGTGTGGTGTGTTAAGAGTGCTCTCGTCTGCTCGGAAGGACGTCGGGACCGCTCCGATCTCAAATCGGGGATATCCAACATGTTGGATTTTTTTGGCCCGATTTCTCCTCGTGTGTGGTGTCCCCCGGGGACAAACGAGCACGCAGTCTGTGGACTGTGGCGTGTAGCCAATCAGAAAGCGAGGTGACGACGCGCAGAGGAAGCACCGGGAAACAAAATCAAAACAGCCGTCCATGCTCGCGTTGTCTCCACTTCTTTGACCATCGCCTTTTCTTTTGATAACGTTTTTTTTCGGTTAAAAACAAACTACAAACTATCGCCACTGCATCCTCTTCGTCCGCCATGATTGTTTACTCTGAAGTCACGTTTGATCTCGAGGGATTTTGCGAGATTTTCCGTCTGACCTGGGAATGCTCTGGAGTCAAATCGGTTCGTGTGTGATGTGTTGATTTTGCCGTGTGGCTGCGCACCACACACTGTACGACCAAAACTGTTAGACCCGTGATTTTTTATCACCGTTTGTGGAGTCTCTCAGGTTTGGAAAATCGGCCGACAATTTTAAAATCGTCCCGTGTGAACCAGGCTTTAGTTTGTTGAGTGTCTAAGATAAGAAAGCTATATCTTCTTTTTCCCTCTTCTCCGCAACACAGATGCCCATACCACCGAACACCATCACCTTGGAACCATCCTGTTGCCAAAAACATCAGATTCTATCAGGTGCGGACATTGATTTATCCTCTCTTCTCTCTCTGCTTCCCTCAACTGAACTGAATCAGCTAAATATAAATATTGAATGTATGTGCAAATGCCTATTTCACTTTAAATTGTTTTCAAATATGTAATGCTTAGTCGCTGTATCCTCACAGCAACTAGACTGCCTGCTGCCGCTGCTGTATAAACATGATTAGGGGAGAGCGGGGCAACACATTTTGGTTTTGGCTCAATTATTAAAAAAAAAAATTAAGTTAGATTCAACTTTTTTTTACACACAAGTAACATACACATCTCTAATACAAATGAACACTTAAAGTTTTTTTCTAGGACCTACCATTTCCGTACTGTTGCACTGAAAGTGACAGAAGTGCAAATGTTACAACTTACCCCATATGTGGGGTTAATTGTAACAGACAGAGGGGTTAGTTGTAACACTTGTGTGTAACACACATAATTCAGTACTATTTTATTTGTATAGTTTGATATTGTTTGTGCATCTGTATAGTTAGATATCCAGATACATCCATCCCTCATCCAATCATCCTTCTATTATGGATCAATATCATGGATAGAGACAGAAAAGGGCTGCACAGTTTTGCAATAAATAAATAAATAAAATCATCAAATATTGTAATTGCAATTGAATTAGATTTGTGTGTGGCAGCTGCATGTAAAATTATTAATAATAATAATAATAACAGTAAAAACATTTAAAATCTAAATTTAAAGGGTTTATTGCATTAAAAACAGGCCATATTTTTAATAAATAAACACGTTGATCAATCCATAGTAAACTAAATAAACATTTTAAATTCCAACATTGTTTGTGAAAGTCCAACAAAGTTAAATATATAAATAAATACTCAAACCTGAAAAGTTGTGTGGCTCCCTGTTTTCATTTGATTATCATTGTACACTTGGCGGCTTAGTTGTAACACTGTGCTACAACTAACCCCGCTGTGTTGCTAGGAGTTGCTGACATGTTTCAAAACGGTGCTATGTTTTAGCAAACAAGACAGTGATTAAGGCAATAAGTTAGATTTGGAAACGTACACACCCAACTCAGAAACCGAGTGATGATGAAATGATGAAAAAATTTACTTGCATGGTGTCAAAACACTCTTTGTCCAGTATCTTCACCAAATATTATCAAAACTTTCCACAAATTCGCAGGAGACCGTCTTCTGGCAGCGAGAGAAAAAGAGAGGAAACACAACCTGCTTGATCCTGACTAACTATGTAAAAGGTCCCGCGTTTGTGCCCCGCGCTCCCCTACATAATATATGCTGCTCAGTAGTTCACTTTTGCAATGAGTGAAATACTGTTAAACATGATGCTTGTTTTTAAAAAACTTTGTGTATGGTTGCTCATTTAGGAATTAATAAGGCAGACAACACAATAATGCACAGTGATGGTTAAAAGAATGCTCAATTATCTTAGATATTACATTTCAGATGAATTTGAATGTGTACTGCAAACTGCTACAACAAATACTGAAAAAAAGTTCCATGAACAATGTATAAATAATCTGTTTGCATATTTATTCATATGACACATATTGTACCAATAGATATCTATGTTTACATGTTTTATAACATTATACAATACAATCTTCACATTCCTGCAAAGATGACAGGGCAATTGCGTTTTAGATCATACTATATGTGGCGAGTGTGTGTGACATTGACGGATCAAGTGGGATATTTTGCAAATAAAACGATCATGCTAGATGTCCTCTCTATTGGTATTATGTCTGTGAGCTTTTATTACAGTTTACACATGAGCAGTAACTTGGTTTAAGTGTTTTCCAACGTTTCAGCGTGGATGAGAAACTTTTTGAAAACGCTTAAAAATGCAAGTGTGGATGTAGAGCGTTTTGAATCAAAGAAGTGCATGTATCCGTATTAATTTAGACCGTTTTAGTGCACCTTTATGTCGTTACTACGCTAAGTTGTAACCGGCGCTAGCTGGTGTGTAGCTAGTTTAGATGGTCTCCAATCTTGATCAGCTGACATGTATGTAGCAACAGCTATACCAACAGAGATACCAAGATTTTTTTTTTTATCATTGGTCATGAAAGTGAGCAATTAATGCTAGATTTTTCATATTTGGGTGAACAGTTCATAGCAGATGTGGAAATATCTCAGTCAAAATATACATCCAGCCCTCCCCTCCCAGAATCCATCAGCACTCACTCAGATGCCTCATTAATATCAGGAAGGGCTGGCGTGCCAGAGATTATGGCGTCTATCCCACTGCAGAGAAACTCGCTCGGCCGTTACACAATGGAGGAGCCGCACATTTTGAGAGCCATGCAGTGGCATGTGTCTTAATACACATTGGAAATGTCACCTTTTCCTGCTCCAGATGAGCATCTCTCATCTGTTACAAAGACCAGAATACTGCTCTCATCCTCAGCATTGCTTATGTCTTTCTATAGGAATAATCATCGTAAAATACGACAGCATTAACCATTAACACACCGCAAAGAAATGAATGGGCCTGAATTCCACCAGTTGATGGTGTGTTTGATTTGCACATTGTTTTAGCACCTGATTACGCAAATCAGACATGCAAACATGGCCAAAACGAAAGAAATCTGTGCAGAATGGTGCAGTTATTGCGGGTCAGTTTTGTGGAGGATGCAGCAGACTGTCATGATCTGGTACTTTCACTGCTACGCTGATGACGTACAAGTGTATCTGCCACTGTCACATGAAAATGGTTTAGAACCCCTTATGGCCTGTCTTTTAGATCTTAAAACATGGTTGACTTTGAATTTTTTACATCTAAATGAAACCAAGACTGAGATTATTATTTGCAGTTCTAGTGGAGCCAGGGGTACAGCAGAAATAGACTTTGGCCTTTTGTCACCTTATGTTAAAACATGTATTCGAAATCTAGGTGTAAATATTGACAGCTCTTTAAAACTAGACAAACAGATCAATTCTGTTGTAAAGTCAAGTTTCTTTCACTTACGCAATCTAGCAAAGATGAAATCATGCTTGACGTTTAAAGGCCTTGAAACCGCGATCCACGCTTTGATAACATCCAGACTTGGCTATTGTAATGCGTTATATACGGGAATTAGTCAGTCATCTATTTCTCGTTTACAAAAAGTTCAAAATTCAGCTGCTAGACTTTTAATGGGGATTGAAAAACGTGAACACATTACTCCTACCCTGATCTCCTTGCACTGGCTTCCGGTCTACTATAGGATTGATTTTAAACTTTTGTTACTGGTGTACAAATCTCTGGATGGACTCGCACCGGCCTATCTGTCAGATCTTTTAACTGAATATCAGACTGGACGAAGTTTGAGATCAGCGACTCAGAAGCTACTCAAAATACCTAGGACACATCGAAATAAAAAAGGTGATCGTGCCTTTGCTGTAGCAGCGCCTAAACTTTGGAATAGTTTGCCTAAACATATTAGAGATGCCGCTACTGTGCAGGATTTTAAAAGACAACTTAAAACACACCTGTTTTCAATAGCTTTTAATCAGTGATAATTTCTTATTAAACGTGTAGCTGCCTATGTGATGCTTATTTTTAAGATTAGATTTTTTCACCTTCTGTGTTATGTGTTACAAAGTAAAGCACTTTGGTCAACTTGTGTTGTTTTCAGTGGTGTAAAGTAACGAATTACAAATACTCTCGTTACTGTAATTGAGTAGTTTTTTTTAGGAATTGTACTTTTTTAAGTAGTTTAAAAACAGTGTACTTTTACTTTTACTTGAGTACATTTTAAGTGCTGTATCGGTACTTTTACTGCGCTATTTTCTCTGAACCTGCCATCGCTACATTTATATTAATATTCATTTTTATGATAAGTCATCATGTGACTCCATGCGTGATTCCCGTCAAATCAAATCGCGCGCGGAAAACTTTGCATCAAACCAGCATCAACAGACTTCGAGACACCTGGCGCCAATTTATTTTGTTCACGAAGTGACTTTCGGAGTGGATCTAGAGCCTGGAGGAAGTTCATGCATTTGTGTCTTCATATAGGCAAAAAAACAGCGCAAGCGTCACACCTCACACGTGCTTCAGTGTGTGTGTGTGTGTGTGTGGTAAATGAAACTGCGCGTCGGCTGCACCATTCATTCACACAGAACATGCAGGATTCGTATTTAAATTGTCTTTGTGGTTTAATATTCACACTATATCGCGATTTGATTTCAAGTGTACTGAACTGCTTTCTATTTATTCCTCAAAAAATTTACAAATTCCGTGAAATTCCGAGTTATAAATTCCTTTTTTATGACTGGATTTTGTCAGCATTTTAGGAGGAGGAGGGGGGAGGCGGGGGAGGGGGGAAAATAATGGTAGGGGAAACGCTGTATTTTTAGTGCTAGCAGTCAAAAATAAAACTGTTGGAGAAATATTGAAATACTGTTTCTTTTTTTCTATGAATCTGTGATAAAAGAGTAAGCTACATTTTCAATTTGCAGGGTATAAGGTGGACTAACATTCATAGCATAATACTCACTACTCACTACTCTTGAATACTTTTAAAAGGGCTACTTTTTACTCCTACTTTGAGTAGTTTTTAGGACCGGTACTTTTACTCTACTCTCACTACATTTTTTGACAAGTAACAGTACTTTTACTTGAGTATGCTTTTTCAGTACTCTTTCCACCACTGGTTGTTTTTAAATGTGCTATATAAATAAAGTTGCTATTGCTATTGCTACTTCAATTCAGACGCCTGAATAACCTCTTAAAAATGCCAAATGAACTGCACTCCACTGCACATTGTGTCTGGATATAGTGCAACAACAGGTATTATACATAAAAGTAGATTGTATACATATACAATCTACTTTAAATTACCCTAATTATATACTGAAATACTATTCTCCATCATTTGTTGGACTGCTACTACTATGATCTCTAATAAATGTAGACCTTTCTGAAAAATGCAATGAGCCAGTGTTTCTCAAATGTTAAGTCACAACCCAAAAGTGGGTTGCGGACTGTGCAGTTAAAGAAACAACAACAAACATAATCCTATGTTTTTCTGATGCAAGGTTTTTATCTAAATGTACATTTTTGACCAACGTTTTCCACTTCTGATGTCATTTCTAGCGAGAATTACTATTTTGTAGTAATTACATATTTCCTTAGTTATCACCAAAGCTCAGGCTAGTTAGCTGTAGATCATCAAACCATTGCACTGCCTTAGAAGTCTGTCAGAAATCAGAGGCCTTCATCTGCAAATACTGCCTACAAAGTCATTGCCTGATAAGGCAGTGAGGCAACAATTCAGCTGCCTAAGCTTCGGACACAATCCATATGTCAGTGCCATTATTCTAATGTTATATTCGTCACCTTAGAAAAACAAACTTTCCTGTCCTGACCAGTTTCCATATGTTTCATTCATGTTAGTATTGTGTATTTACCATAGTAACTATATTTATGCTGAAGTGGTGCAACTGCTTGTTGAATTCAGCCCTCAGTGTTCAAATTGATCTGTCACCAGCCCAACTTCATGTTAAATTCATGAATGTAGTGAAAGATGAACTATAAAATTATGCTGCCTGACAAGAAATGGCTGAAGACGAAGGTGAATGTGCTGCTAACGCGGCATTCAGCTTGACGATCATCTGTCTTGGAGTCTAATTCTCTATTATAATGTTGTACGAGAGGAGCATTTGGCTCAGCGCCTCTTCAGACACTTAACCTGATATTCACCCCATCATTTACACAGATAAACACACTGAATAACAGCTAATCAGTAAGCGGGGCTGTGAGAGAATGCGGGCAGATGCGTCGCTGTATAGCAGTTACTGAACTTCAAATCAATCTGCAATTACCCAGCATTCACCACAGATGTTTCTGTGGCTCTGAGACGGTCTCGGCTCTCCTTAGGTTCGAGAATGAAATATGTAATAGGAACGTGTCAGTACAAATGAAAAATACTCCAGCTGTTTTACTCTGCTGAGGTTATTTGTGAACAGGCAATGTGCGCGTGTCTAGGGTTGCGCTGATTAGTCAGTTAGTTCGGCCACTAGGTTACCTGTTGAGGTAACACTAGGACCTTATGAAATATGTTTTATTTTTGAGATTACATTGTTTTTTCTTTTTAAATTATGTATGCAATTTTAAAAGTTAAATGAATTTGTAATAATAAAAAGCATGCTAATGAATTTAAATCAATAAACTTGTACAATTAAAAAGTAATCTATTTTAGGACCCTATGAAATCATCTCAGGTTATGACTGTAACCAGGGTTCCCTGAGAAGGAGAATGAGACTGCATCTTGGATCAATGCTATGGGGCGATATCAGTTTAACCAGTGTCTACAGCACTTGTGAACACACTCTGGCTTGCAACAGTCCGTGACATCATTACCGGAGTGCCCATAAGTTTAAGAGGGTGCCCATGATACACATCATCAAACTTTTTTGTCTTCAGGAGCAGTTTGTGTAGTTAGCATGTGGTGAAGGTGGATCTAAAATGGAGACTCCGAGCAATTCAGGAAGTGTGTGCCTCCGTGTCCCAGGTTTCTGACTCCTGAGGACAGACACGACCTGCATGTTTACTGCTTGGGTGAGGAGCACATGCGTTCAGTGCTCGAGGGCAATGATTACACCCATTGTGAAAGCCCTGTTCACGCCTGTCCTTATTCCCGAGGGATGTAGCACAAGCGTCTGCACCCCACGGCTCGGGCCCTGCTGTTGCCAAAGCACATCCAGCCAGGAGGAGGTGGATGTGGTTGAAGAGGCCGAAGATAGTTTATGTACTGAGTCCTCTCAGCCTGCCATTGACGCACTGATCATTGTAGCCAATCACAGACATATTTGATGAGCGTGTGAGCACAATGGGCAATCAGGTGTTTACGATTCCACTCAAACAGCGCTTAGTCACATTTTTACAATTTCAGTACCGACTTGGTACCGAAGTCAGTACTTTTGATCTTACAAAATGTATGTTATTTTTTATTTAGTACTGTCCTGAACAAGATATTTTGCACAAAAGTTTATTCACAAAAAATTGCTGAATTTATAAAAATGACCCCATTCTCTACCCCAAGTTTATGTACCCTTGATTCTTAATACTGTGTGTTGTTACTGTGTGAAAATGAACAATTCCTTTATTTATTTTTGGCAAACAAAGTGTTGCACAACAAAGGTTTACTCTGAAAAATTCCACTGCATATATTGCATCAAAACAGCAGGTCCTAAATATTGGATTCAGGTTATGTGTTTCTTCAGCATTCAGTTGATGAGAAAAAAATTATCTAATATCTGCATCCACACAAACACATGCAGAACATCTGACATCATCTCAACCACGAAACTCCACTTCCTATTCCTGATGCATCTCATTGACAGAGTGAGCGAGACAAAGTGCCAGACAGTGCCAGAGTACACACACACACACACACATACACACACCCCCACAACCACAAATAACTAATCTGGTGTGGCATGACTCACTGACTGATAAAGAGCCAAAAGAGGAAAACTGTTTGGTTTCTATGGAAACCCCTTGAAAATTTCACCATTGCAAAACTTCACCCGCACTCTGCCTGTAGTCACACGGATTTCGATCCATTAAACAAAACCACACTGAACAGTGTTGTTTTGACCACTTAGTTACGCTTCAAAATACTCAAATCATTAAAGTCAAATCGGTTAATAATATATTCCTTCCAACAGACCAATAAACCTGCTGTTATGGCCCTTGACTTGGGAACAGTTCAGACAATTCTGTCGCCAATTCAGTGATCATTTACTCACCTTGATGTCGCTCCAAACCTGTTAGACTAAAGAAAACAAAAACAGATGTTTAGAAGAATGTTCACGTTGCTCTTTTCCACACAATGAAATTAAAAATGTATATGATTGTACTCCAAATATACTATATTCCAAGTCTTTTGACATCAGTATGAAGAACAGACGTTGCACATATCAGACTTGGTGTATGCAACTGGTTACGAGACACATGAGAATCAAAGCCATTTAGTAATATACAGTAGTGGCCAAAAGTGATGTCTGGAGGGGATATTTGTTTTTAATGACCCACAAGTTCGATTAAACCATCAAAATATGATATATCACTTTTGGCCACACTGCACATCTTTTCACATGAACAAATGTGAATGAGATTGGTTTGCTATTGCAGAAGACAGAAAAAAAGATTGTCTGATGTGTCTTGTCATTGCCCTAATCTGCTTTCATTAGGACAAAATTAGCATGAACTTTCTGCTAATCGAATTTTGTGCTTCAGTTTGGAATGACATGAAGATGAGTAAATGTTGACTCTTTATTGTTTAGGATGAAGCATTTGTGTAATAAAACATTGCCTGCTTTGCCTGATTCGATTGGATTGGATTGCACTGATCGCAGCAGGCTTAAAACCTTAAAAAAAAGGTGCTGTGACTTTGGGCCGGTCGTGCCTTTCCTCTCTCCCCACCAGCCGCCAGACCAATAATGTTATTGTCACATGATTGTTGTATGTCAAGCAGTGTTCTTTGTAGGGATGACCTGCCTTTTTCTTTTGTGAGATAACATTCACTCTCACTCATTTTTTCTTTTCTTTTCTGTTTTGAAATTGTCTCCATTTGCAACATGGCATCATGACTTTTGTGTAAACATACACGCCACTTTCAAGTCAAGTGGCGTGTTGTCTATAAGCATTTTGAGCTATCTGCGTGTATGTACACGCCGTTAAATGTCCGAGCGAAACGAAACAAAATGTAGATCTACATCTGGGGAGCGATATTTTTTTTCCTAGGATGGCAGGGGAAGACTCATAAATGGTATTAACCCCAGTGACGGGTAGGTTTAGGGACAGGGTTGGGGTAGGTCATATATTTATATATACAGTAATGTAACGTTAAGTCAACGCCGTTCATAAACACGCTGAAAAGCGATTATGCGTCTTGATAGCACGCCAAAAATGGAAATACGAATTGGTGTGTCATACATACGCCATTTCATGAGATCAGTCTGCCATTTGTTTGTTAATTTGGGCCCATGCAGGGTCACCCTGAAGTCTACACACCTTTTTTTTGTTACTCTGAAGCTCTCAACAATTTTTAATATCACAATACAATGTTTATCAAAGCTACTTTTGTTTAATGTGGATTTTTATTTCTCTGTCTGACACCTGTGCGGGGAGTCTGTATGTTTTATTTTCTTTTTCTTTTTATTGTTGCGACTTAACCCTTACAGTCATAATACCGTATTTCAGTGATATAATGCTAACATATGTTCTTAAAAATCTGCCTTTCCCCCAAAAATGTACCAATAATCAACACAATAGCACAAGTGGCACAGCCTGTTGATAAAACGAGGGCAGAAATGCTGTCTAGGACATCAGCCTGCTAGATTTTGATTTTGAAAACAAGCTGAATAAAGAAAGTGTTCTGAGACCAGCAGCAGCTGATAAGACGATCAAACCCTGATCATCTCCAGTCTCATAAAAATCATCTTTGATTCCAAAGTCAGCAATAAAACATAGACAAAATAAGATCACAGCTGACAAAAAATTATCTTGCGTTTCCTTCTCGTTCTCATTTCTCACATCAAAAAAGTAATCTCTGAAATTAAACGCCTTATCTCCGGCACAAAAAGAGACATTCTCGTAAGAAGATAAAGATGCGAACGGGCTGACAACACAAGTGATGGTATCTGTCTAAGTTTGGAAGTGGGGAAAAATGTACTAATTAAACAAATTGTAATATTTCCATTCAAGTTGTCATGCTTTAGCTGGAACCCATTAAAAAACGCAAGAAATTTCTCATTTCTGTCAAACTCATCACCGAAAGAGAGATACTTTCTGGGTCAAGCGGGATTTTCATGGTGCTCATGTGGTCTTCAACCGTGTCCAGGAAACGTGTTGGACGGCTGAAAACTGACATCATACACATATTTCAAGATTTAAAACAGCCATTAATCTGACCCACAAACCCACACAGCATGATAGATCAACTTTATGAGCTCTTTCTTTTACCATTGTTTGATTTTCATGTCTGCAAAGAAATTGACACAGTTTGCATACATTTAAATGCTTAAAAGGGTCTCCAGTAAGTTTGTTTAATGCCTGATGATTACATTTGAAACGCGTTAATAGCAGTTTTAACGCCGTGAGGTCGTGGATTTGCTCTCTTTTCGACCACATTTCCAACATCTCGAATAAAACTACTCCTTCGAGGAATTGTTGATAGTTTGCCAAATAATTAAAATTCTTACTTTACTTAGGCTATTCACCGTCTTGTCATTTCAAACTGTATCACTCTTAAAAAAAAAAAAAAGTTTAATGGGGTTCTATATGGAACCCTATATGGTTCTTCCAGGCCGTATCCAGATCTGACGAAGGAGCTTTGCCTGGACCCGATGACAATGCAGTGCTGAAGTGTCAACTATCCTCTCCCTATGGAGGATCCCTTTCTCACTCTACAGATAAAGCGTTGTTGAAAATCCGGCTCGCGTACCCCGAAGTGATAAAATAAAACACAATTCTGTATCTAAATTTGTAGGCAAGACAAGTAGTTTGTTTAGGCATGGGTTGTATGGAATTACAAACCTGCGCACATATTTTCAAAAGTACATAACTATAGAATCAATTCTTAATGCGCATGGGAACGCATGTGAACGCCGTCAGCGTCAATCACAGGTTCGCGTTTAAAGTCTGTTTAGAGAGAACGGTGTCGTCTTAGTGGCCCCTAATTTAATAACAAATGATCATTTCAATGGAGGTGAATCAATCAAAACTAACTTTAGCTGGAAATAACATTATTCAAGAACCGCTATAAAGCCAAAACAATCTCTGTTACCTTAAATTATATGTTTATCTCTCTAAAGCTGCTTTGGAACAATCCATTGTTAAAAGCGCTATATAAATGAAGATGACTTGACTTGACTTCTTGACTAAAGTTATTTATGCCAAAATGGTTCTATATAAAGGTATATAATACTTTCAAGGTTTTCTAGTGATGAAGTAGGTTTACGATCTGCTTAATTAATACAACTTAATTCAAATAAAAAAAATATTAAAACTTAAAACTAAATTAATTTAAAACTAAATCCATAAAATGATCCCATGATGGAACCCCTAAAAGGTTCTATGTAAAGCGCCTGAAGGAACCATTTAAGCTTCTATATAGAACACTGAACATTAATATATTTAACACAAAATGAGATGCTTAGAATAATGTTAACGCTGCCTTTCCAAGTATGACACACACTCTTGTTTCTCACTTGTCGTAATGGAAAAAAATGGAAAATGGAAAAAAATTGACCTGGTTTCTAGGTCAATATTCACTTCATTCCATGCTCCTGTTGTTCTCTAAAGTATCTTGTTACTGTTAGGGAGTGAGAAAAGGCTACAAACGAATCAGTGCATCAGTGAGCTGTACAATGGATTCTAACCGCTTTATCAGCTTCACTGAAATAACTCATTTAAAATAGTTACTAAATCATGAAATGTGCAAGGCTGATTCAGGTTTGTTTTTACATTCATGCTAACCATGCACTGATAATTAGTGATAATACAAAGTTTAAGACTCACATACTCTTAAAGGTTCTTTGGTATCTGTCGTTCCATGAAGAACCATTAACATCCACATAATCTTTCCATTGCACAACATATTCTTCATTGGAAAAAGGTTAGTTTATTATTCACATTTATTTTTTCTTCAAAATGACAAAACATTTCATGTTAGAAATATAGGTGTGGAAAATGGCTAGTTTAATTATAATAATTAGGTTAATGCTCTTTACCAAAGACTACAGATATAGAAAGTGTTACGTTCCGTGGTTGTATTATGGTAGTGCTGGTGGTTTTTTTTTTCCTTTCTCTCTCTTACCCCTTTTCCATCGTGTTTGGATGCCGATGTATGTTAGGTTCGCAAAGCCATGAGCATCAATAGTAACGCAACGGCCGCCCGCCATTGTTGATAGAAGGCTTGTTGGGGATGCATCGGAGCGGCGCGGACCGATCGGAGCTGCGGGAGTGTGTGGAGAGCATACGACTCCTTGTGCTTTTCGATCGCGTTTGCAGTGCTTTGATGTCATGCGCCAATCGGTCTGCGAGAAGCCGATGCACCTCGAACAAGCCTGGTGTGTTTGTGTTTGGCGCTGCCACGCTAGCGTTGCTGGGCAACATGAGATGTATACAGTGACTCTTTAGCATGTGGAAAAGCAAACCGGTTCTTTGGAGGCTCATCAGTCGAACCAACTCCGAACCGACACTAGCTCTAGCTCTGAACCAGCACCTGGTTCTTGTTGGTGGAAAAGGGGTAAATGTGTCTCTGCCGATCTACCAGGTGCAGAAGAGAGAGAGGTGATCACTCACACCTGCTGCTCGTTATGCTGGAGAAGCTGCACGATCAAAAGAGGCTTGGAAGGACATTCGGACTGAAGCTTGCCTTTCAGAGTGTTGTGTTTCTCACCTGCTTTTGTTTTTGCTGTTATATTGTATCAAGACTGCAATTTTTCTCACCAAGCTAAGGCGTATTGTAGCCTACTGAGGTCTATTATTGCTGGTACTACATTCACAAGCCCAAATGTGGAAGCTGTAGGGAGGTGGGTGCCTGTTTGATTTTTGTATCTTTTCTCCTGTTTTTGGTTAGTTATGGAGTTGGTGTACTTTTCTGTTGTTTATTTGTTTTCTTTGGGCAGGTTAAGTAGTTTTACAACTTTTAGTACATGTCAGGTTTTGTTTCTGATTTTATTCCCCTATTCAAATAGATAGGACTTGTGTTGAGTGTCTCGAAATAAATGTATTAACACCGTTACTGAACTTTATTCTTTATTCTTCCACATGACATGTTCTTCGCTTCTCTCTTTTCATTACTGTCTTACATACAAGAGCTCCCACTAGAGGTTTACTATAGAACACCACATATTCCTCTCTCTTAAAGTCCCTGTAAAGGTCCCTCTAAACCCATTATAAATGTTAGAAATGTATTGCTAAAACATATTACAAAGACTGTGAACTGTGAATTACTGAATTGTGGAGTTAGACCGTTAAACAGTTTTTCACCATTGCTATTTTCCGGATTTTTTGGGCGGGGCTAAAACGGGGCTTGATGACGCACTGGAGCCCATGAGCTCGTGGACACGCCCCTACTTGATGACGCACTGAGGCTGGCTCCTCCCCTAACAATAGAGAACATTCACATCAGTTCGCCGCTCAATCTCGAGTTACTCTCGAATATTACAGCCTACTACAGTTTGCTAGCTAGCTATGCCTTCGACACGGAAATACGTAGGCTACTACCTGGATGCGATCATGTACAAAACAGATCGGTGTCTTTATTTAAATTTCCTAAAAACGATCACATCAAGAAAAGGTGGATTAATTTTGTGAAGAGCCAACCTTGATGGAGAGCTGAGGATCACCGCCAACACCCGCCTCTGTAGTGATCATTTTACACAGCATAGTTTTATAAACTGCCGTCTGAGACAACTGGGATTCACTGATAATCCGCTGTTACTGGTGAATGGGGCCGAACCAACTATCTCCCGCCTCGGCCTGCATCCTCCCGTCCTGAAAGCAGTATCAGCTAATATCACTGTCGGCATGCTTTCCCGCGAGTGGGCGTGGTTTCAGCGCAGCCAGTGGACACGCCCCCAGTGTTTGAGAACTGAGAATAATACTCACTTTTTCAAGATTGATAGCTTATTTGATGTACTTGCTGGCTTTTTTTATCATTCAAATTTGGCTGGGTGGCTAATAACACATTTTTCTGTGGTGTGACAAACTCAGAACACATACTTAATTTTGACTTTACAGGGACTTTAAGAACAAAAATACCATAACAATGACTCATTACTAGCTACAGTAAGGATACAAGATAACAAGTATTCTTTTTTCCCTTAACTTCTTTTTGATAATATTACTCCCAACAGTATGATTTGAACCCAGAACAAGTAGTCACCTATTAATGCAAATACAAAACACTCAAATGTAACTCTCACAAACAGTACTCGCAGAATACTCACAGAACAGCTATTCATTATTTTTCTTATAATGCAAAGACACATATGATGTGCTAGCAATGCGTTAAATCACAAGTTACATCACATAATCCTGAGTCCATGCAGGCGCATGCCTACTCCGAACAGGCCGTGCAACTATAGGTTGTTCACTCCCTAACGATTCAGTGTTCCCAGAGTCAAACAATGACAGTTCACTTGACTCATCTGACTCTGTTCTACTTGGAACAAGTGCAGGTGCCAGGTGAGATGCATTCCAACATCGTCCATCAGACAGTCTGTGTGTGTACAGTCCTTTCTTACCCACAACCTTTAGGGGTTTCCCAAGTTTAGACTGGGTCTTTGGCACAATTCCTGGTCTCTTTACATGAACATAAGACCCACACTGAAATAAGACATGCTTTGCGCTGCATTTTCGGTCACTGTACCGTTTACTTTTTGCCTGTTTCTCGCT
The DNA here is from genome assembly GCA_030578255.1 of Tiaroga cobitis. Taxonomy (NCBI): domain Eukaryota; kingdom Metazoa; phylum Chordata; class Actinopteri; order Cypriniformes; family Leuciscidae; genus Tiaroga; species Tiaroga cobitis. Next base: position 52,957,629 of record CM060597.1, read on the forward strand.
CACATGCGAAGCCAGCTGTTGAGGTGAGAGCAGTTTACCAGCAGGTGGCAAGTGAAGACCTGAAACGTTAAGTTTGGTTAACATGGGTCTTCTATGCAAGAGTTCAGTTGGGGTGCACTGTGTTGTGGCATGCGGTGTTGCGCGATATGCCTGCAGAAAGTCTTTGGTGAACTCCTTCCACCCTCTTCCCTCCAGTGATGCAGTTTGTAAGCTATCCTTCAAGCTGCGATTGAAACGTTCAACTTCCCCGTTTGCTCTAGGGTAATACACAGATGATGTCCTGTGTACGATTCCTCTGGCTTGCAGGAATAGCTTGAAATCATGTGAAGTGAACTGAACTCCATTGTCAGAAATCAGCTCTTTCGGGTTCCCCTCCCTACTAAACACAGTAGACCGGAACTGTATCACAGACTGGGTGGTAAGATGTGAGACAAACGCTATCTCAGGTCACTTATGGCGCTTTTCCATTACCAGTACCAGCTCGACTCGACTCGCCTTGGCTCGCCTCGACTCGGCTCGCTTTTCGCTCCGTTTTCCATTGCAGAAAGTACCGCCACAAATAGTACCCGGTCGTCATAGCGACGCCTTTCGTTCCTCGTTGCCCCATCAAGCTCTCGCTGGATCCTCTCTTCGGCAACCAAACAAAGGAAAGTCTGCACCTCCTCGTTTGACCACGGCGTATTCTTCCGAGTTGCCATAATAATAGTAGTAAGTTTAGTAACTCTGGCCAAACTATTTAAAAATGGCGGGGTTATTTATTCTGGATACTCCATCTGGCGCGTGCAATGATGACGCAGATTCTCTGTGACCAATCAGCAGTCGGCATTGTTTTCACGTCACATTTTAGTATCGCCTTAGCTCGCTTAGAACCTCGCCGGAGGTGGTATGAAAAAAAGTACCCGAAAGCAGGTACAGGTACAACTTTTACACAGTGGAAAAGCAAACAAAGGCGAGTCGAGTCGAGTCGAGTCGAGCCAAGCCGAGGCGAGCTGGTACTGTGTAGTGGAAAAGCGCCATTACTGTAATAGTCCACCAGAGTGACTACAAAGCGACAGTCCAAGGGTGCTGCGTCAAAAGGGCCCATGATGTCTATGGGCACTTTTTCCCAGGCGTCAGAAGGATAGGGTACAGGTTGGAGTGGTGTTATGTGTGTGACAGCAGATTTGTCATGTAACTGGCATGTAACAAGATTTCACAGCCATTTCCACTTGTGCGTCCATGCCAGGCCACCAGTAGAGTTCTCTCAGCCTCCTTTTTGTCCTTACAATGCCTTGATGTGTGTCATGCGCAAGCGCGATGAACTTGGGCTGGAGACATTCTGGAACTAGGAGGCGGCTGGTCTCCCGTACCACACATCCATCCTGGAATGAAAGTTCATGCCGTATTTGAAAACATGGCCGTAAAACACAATCCAGTGCCTTTGCACACTTTGGCCATTTTGAAGTGAGCAATCTGCGTAGCTCGGCTTGAATAGGACAATAATTGCATGCTGCTTTGAACTCAGAGCTGGTTATTGCAGCTGATCGCGTATCATCTCATCCTCCATAGCGCCGAATTCACAGGTGGCAGCCAGTTCACGGAGAGCAGCGATATACTGGTCTGTGGATTCGCCCGCGCGTTGACTGCGTTGCCGGAAGCGATAACGTTCAGCGACCACGTTAACTTTAGGAACGAAAAAGTCCTGGATTGCACTCAAAGCAGAAGCGTACGTATCATCTCCCTGTTGACTCACATTCAGAGTGTAGAACAATCTTTGCCCTTCGGCTCAGAGGCAGTGTATCTGCAGAGCACGCTTCCTAGCATTAGATAGCTCCTCTCCCAGGGCCATCAAGTAATTGTCGAAAGTTTTAATCCATGCCGTGAACGGGATCGGCGGTTCTCCCGGTGTTTGCAGGAACGGGGTGGGTTGGTTCAAACTCAAAGCCATCCTCGTCGGCAATATGTTGAGTGTCTCGAAATAAATTTATTTCGAGTGTCTCGAAATAAATAAATTATTAACACTGTTACTGAACTTAACGTGTCGTTCTCTTTATTCTTCCACATGACATGTTCTTCACTTCTCTCTTTTCATTACTGTCTTACACACCAGAGCTCCCTCTAGAGGTTTACTATAGAACACCACAACTTGGATGCCCGAAATAGCTGCCCAGTGGCGTCACAAATATGACCGGCGAGTGAACAGACTTTCCTTGAAAGGGACTTTGTCTTCACTCTAAGAAAAAAAAAAAACCCTTCTTTTAAGGACTGTCCCATTTAAAGGTTCTTTGGGGAACCAAAAAATGGTGGTCCTATTGCATCACTGAGGAAACCCACTTTTGCAACCTTTGTTTCAGTAATGATGATTCATATAGAGAAAAGTGAACATTCAGAACAGTATGTGTGTTTCGTACTTTAAAGGATAATATTAGTGAATGAGAACTCAACACCATTACTTTGTTGTGAATGAAGCACATCGCGATAACTCCGTCTACTCAAGCGTGCAAACTGTAATACGCACTTGTACACGTTCAAAATTAAACTTAAGTCTCTTTTAAGGCAACATGCAGAAAAATATCTACAAATGATAACATAAAATCTTTCTCAAAATTGATCAGTTAAAACAATCAACCCTGGAGATCAAGAAAACTGTAATACAGGCTAAGTTATCCAGCATACAAAATAAGCTTCATAGCTTAGCTATCTCAGTTGAATAAAAACTTTGGACTTATATTTCCTCATTTACTTTGATCATCTGTTTTTTTGTTGTATGCCCTCACCACTTTGTGTGTGTGAAATATAATGAATGATGTCAACACTGTAACATGAAGTGTACATTATAGGTCTTGACAATAAAAAAAATACTGAAGTACCTAATTGGATTCTCTTTCGAGTCTTCTTACACTTAAATGGACAGTACACAGGAAATTTGTGGATTGTTCACACAGATCCCGGAAACGAATAAAAACGCTATATCATGCATGCCAGAGAAATAATTTGGCAATGTCACTTTGCAAAGAAATACTATGCACCCGCCGCGCGCTCGTACCCATTCAAGTATGCATGCCTAGGGGTGCCCAACCCTGCTCCTACCGATCGACTGTCCTGCACAGTTCATCTCCAACCCTAATCAAACACACCTGCCTTTAATTTTCAAGTGATCCTGAAGACCTAAATTGGTTGCTTCAGGTGTGTTTGATTAGGGTTGGAGATAAACTGTGCAGGACAGTCGATCGGCAGGAGCAGGGTTGGGCACCCCTGCGAGAGTGAGGAGTCATGTGCCGATTTGGGTTGATTTGGGCGGGGTCTGAGCTGGTCGGCCATGATGGTAGGAGACGCTATCGATTGCCAGGGGCAACGCCTTCAGAACGTCACAGAGGGGCGACTAAACATTCCAGAAATAGCAAAAGAGAGACAGCGCAGCTTAGTATTTGTTTACATTTTAGCGATATGCCGCAGTTTCTTTGGAAGATATGGAGAAGTAAGAGAAATGAAAGGGGTTCTATCGGGAGAGACTAAATAACAATGCTAGCCAGCTTTATTTAGAGAAACTGCTTGTCAATAAACTGCAGCAGCAACAGCGAGCAAAGCATGATTTTAAAATCAACACATTTCAGCACAGCTGGCCTTTTATTTAACACAAATGAACGGAATTAATACTCTGTTATTCAACTAGAGATGTTTTAATTTGCTATATCTGTACCGCGAAATGTTTTAAAAAGACACTTTTTTTAATGACGTACGAGTCGCATTGACGGGAATGTCCAATCTGTCCGCTTAATGTTGCACGGCAGGTGCAAATGCACGTATCTGATTCATTTCAGATTTATTTCCACATATGAATGAGGCCTGAAACATCAAGTTTGACTGAAATCTCGCAGTTTAACGTTACAGATTTGGGGGTTTCTAAGTCTTGCACCCAGCTGCAGCAGAATTGTTCATTCTTCAATTGTTCAATGACTTAAAGCTTCTGAACTCTTGCATTGTGTAGGCAGTAACGTTAGGCACTGATACCATAAACCAGGTAATTAACTATGTCAGGGTATGTGAAAGGTGGTAGTGCTTTGGGTCTTTCGTCCATTCTGTAGCAGTTTGTACGGGTCCAGGTTGTTTATTTAGTCTCTCCTGATAGAGCCCCTTTTTTTTGCTTCCCCTTTCTTCATTTATTCCCAAGAAACTGTGCCTTATCGCAAAAATGCAAACAAATATCAAGCTTCTCTCTCTCTGACGCTATTTCTCTCGGTCTCACTTTCAAAGTAACTATGACAACGGATAGCGTATCCTTCCAAGATGTTAATATTAATATTGATATTAATTTTGTTCGTTTGTTAAATAAAAGGTAGTCAGGTAGTCAAGATGCTGCTAACGCTATCGGCCGACTACACGGTCTCATCAGCGATCGCTCAGCTGAGCTGCTTCAGCGCATCTGCTGTTCATCTCCCCTCGCTGCTAATGACTACGCTCAAATCAGGGCGCACTATTAAGCAGATTCAGTTCGCTCCTAACTGCTCGCTCTCTGCAATCGCTGCTCGCTCTCTGCAACCCACCTCCTCCTTGCCGTGTATAACGTGGCATTTGCTTTTGTCATCGTTGCTGCTCTGTTCATATGGGGGAATAGTTCTGCTCTCCCAGTACTAAACTGTGAGCGTTCCCTTATGCTGCTGCTGTCCTCTGATTTTCTGCTATTTCATGGTGCTCATGAGGTCAGAGGACTCCCTGAACAGAGCCATACCGCCAAATTTTAATTATCAACTTGATTGCAATTTATTCAATACAATTTCCTAATCATTTATTGTCATGTGTGTTCTTGACTTAATGGACCTGACAGAAATGAAGGTAACATAAGACGGAGGGGAAGTTATTTTGATTAAAGATTACGAGGACATTTCATGTAGGTCTATGCAATTAAAATGTTAATATTATAAAACTAAAGATACATTTTTAAACAAGCTGGGTTTGTTGCACAGTCAGCAGCCACGCACCAATACAAGGTCAGTAAAAAAGTTGACAGAACAAAACAGTCTGATTTCTGTCCTGCAAAACCTATTTATGAGCAAACATGAAACATTTCTTTCCACGTGTCTCGCTGATTTATTTGGCGAGATGGACCCTGTGCGACAGAAACACAAAGCCCAGCATAACACATGATGGACTGCTTCATGGGCCCTTCATTAATTTCCCACCCTGCGTCTCCGGCCCTCATTTTGCTTTAGGCTTTGTTTTGTTCTTGGAGCCAATAGAAAAGGCTAAGAATAATTGATGCCCCGAGACTCCAGACAAGACAATAGGTCACAACAACAGCCACCGTTAGATCAAGCGGTCTAAGAAAAACTGGCCGAATATAATTCGGCCTTGTCGATCTCCGCGGACAGGAAGTGTTTCAGTAGCCCTTCTGAATGCAGCTCCCACCTGCCGCTGCTCAGAAACTATACACTTCACAGCCAGCAAAACATGTCCTGAGACGGCGGGCATCGCACTTTCATGTGAAACATGGCGTTTCCTTCTTTTATGTGAAACTCAAGCTGTTTTTTTCAACATAGTGGCATTATTTCCATGACCATTAAGCACAATTCATCCCTCAGATGTTCATAACTGTAATGCATCCAGATATTTCACTAATAAATTTCACAGTAAACCCGAATAAGTTGACAAAACTCAAAAGAATTTAGATACTTAGTTCCATCACAATTTTTAAGTTGAGAAATTCAAAGTTTAAGCGAACAGAACTTCCATATTTTTATTTTGTGCTTATTTATTTTAATTGCTCTTCACTTGAAATATTTGAGTCAGCTAATTCATACATGTAATATAAAATTATCATGTAATCTCAACCTAAATATTTTTAGTAGTGGAAACTTGGCAAGAGGCGCGCCAACGGACGTGAGCTGAATCGTAGCATTGCCAGTCAAGACTAACCAATTCATGATTTAATTCATGCCAAATTCAGAAATGATCACTTTAGTACTTTGGGCAGGCAATACTATATATAATAATAATGAGAATATACATATATATGAGCGAGACACGTGCAAAATGTTTGCTCATAAATAGGTTTTGCAGGACAGAGATCACCGTTTTGTTCTTTTTTTTTTTTTTTTAAAGGCAGCGGGCAAAATCAGTTGCCAGGCCACTGGGAATTCTTCCGGTGCTCCTGTTGGCCAGTCCAGGACCGTTCCTTATATTGTTGCTGTGGTCTGTTTTACTCTGTTAGTAAAAGTAAACACAAACACATTTAAAAGTAACTTAAATTTAATTATTCATTTTCTCATTCATACATACATTCATACATACATACATGCATACATATGTACACACACTCTAATGGCTAATATTCATAATATGTTACAGGCCAATGTGTATAAAACATCCAGACAGATGAATGTGTATCTTAACATTTTGAGTGATTCCTCACAATTTTAGTTTATTTAAATGCATTTCAATCTGTTTGCAGAAAAGCAGGTGAGTAAAATGGGAAATGTTTGTTTCAGTACGGGGCGGTACTGAGTCCAGCGGTCGCTACCGTTCCAGTCCTGACAGAAACAAAACGAATGAGAAAACATCAATACTAGCACTGCTGCAGCATCTATAATAGAAACATTAAATACAACACGAAACACACTCGACTTCCATGCATTACAGAGCAAAAACAGTAGAGACTTAAAGGTGCTGTATGTAACTTTTTCACTGTACTACAGCATTAAAATACCATATGTTTGCATACTCGTTTCTCTGAAAAATTCTTCTAGATCCAGTTATTTTACTTTGAAATGTGCATTCCGTGTTGGAATGTCTGATCTCGCACAGTTCACCCAATAGTATTTCGACACCCAGGGATTCCAGTTCCAGAAACAAAACGTATTGCAGCCAGCAAACAAACTGGGTCAGAGATTGCAGATTCTACCCAACCTAAAAAGCCTTGGTATCCATATAAATAATATCTATGATCGAGAGCATATTAAAACTAGTGGTCAACCGATATTGTTTTTTTGATGGCCGATGCCGATATCTTAGAGAAGGGTGGCCGATAATTTTATATATAGTTTATATTTATTTTAATCAATATTTAATCAATTAGAAAACAAATCTTTAAAATAAACATGCTTATACTTTAGATTGAACTTCTTGAATCTGCAATCCTATTAGTAGTGGGGGTGGGGGGAAACAATCTCCGATATTTTAAATTTGGACTACAGTACCTATTTCGACCACTAGCTGTCATTCTTACCTTAAATGTGTGAATGTAGACCACACTATGCATTGTAATTTAATTAATAATATTTATTAGGGCTGCACGATATTGGAAAAAAAACTGACATTGCAAAAAAAAAATTCTAGTTAATTCTAGTTCTATTTGTAAAGATTGAATCATTCTAGAATGATTGGGGTGGTTTTGTAGGAATTGCATCGGCATAGAAAATAATCACATTAAAAGCATAGATAAATACAACAGAACAAAGACAGAAATTAAATTAGTGCTTTGTTTTTCAGGTAAATCTAACTTTGGACTTTTTAAGACCTTTTTATGACCACCAATGATTTAAATTTATGACCTACACGAATTACGAAAAATAACTTCCTTTCAAAAGTTTAATTATTTAAAGATTCCATTTTCTTAAGAGTAACAAACTGAAGGATCCCTTTTCCTAAGTATCAATAACACAGGAACAACACGATACTATATCAGTCAATATCGATAATTATCACGATAAATGTCAAATCTTTATTTCTTTCAAGTTTAAAGGCAGATTTTTGCTCCTAACTGAAAGTTGTAGAAACCAGAGCGTTAATTGTGGTTTTAAACTAATCTTTTTTTTTTGTTTTGTCAGTACATATCTTCATTTCTATAGCGCTTTTTTAACAATGGATTGTTCCAAAGCAGCTTTACAGAGATAAACATATAATTTAAGGTAACAGAGATCATGAGAACATCAGAGAACATATCATGACAAACACTTGCCAAACAGGTGAACATTTCACAAATCTGAGGTAGAACATTCAAACATTTGTCATTTTTCCTTAACAAAATTAATATCTTTATTGGAAAATTAATTTCTTAGTTTCTGCATGTGCTAATGGGGGATATTGTTTCAAGTCTTGAAACAGGTTTGTGTTGCCTGACTTTGATGGCACGTATCTTCTTGAAATGTATGAAAAACAGTATAGCCTAAATACATTAAATACTGTAATTATATTCCATTAGTCCTTTCATACATTGTCTACATTATTAGCGATAATTAGGGTTGTTACGATACCCTCATGCCACGATTTGATACATATCACAATACTGAACTCACGATACAATATTATAGTGATACTCCAAGACATGATAAAAGGTTAACAAAAAATGTACTGTTGATTAAAATGCTAACTTTGATATTATATTGTGGGTTTAAATGAATAGGCTTGAACTCTGTGCTTTTAACCCAAGGACAATGGTGACACCATGCAGAATAAAAATATTCATGAATGATTCTGAAGCTGAAAATACAGAATAATTTTAGACGAATATTCTTGCACTTTTTCACTGACTAGATATATTTAAAATAATGTTGAACACTTTTTACTGGTCAGGTAACAGAAGACATTTGGTATTTTGGTCAATTCTGCAAACTCGTTAATTCATCTAAATCGACAACTTGTATGTTAGATCCTATACCGACTAAGCTACTGAAAGAGATGTTTCCAGAGGTCATATATCCTCTTCTTAATATCATTAATTCATCTTTGTCTCTAGGATACGTACCAAAAACCTTTAAACTGGCTATGATAAAACCGCTTGTTAAAAAACCACAACTTGATCCTACAGAATTAGTCAATTACAGGCCGATCTCGAATCTGCCTTTTCTGTCAAAGATATTAGAAAAAGCAGTATCTTCACAACTGTGTTCCTTTCTAGAAAGAAATGATATCTGCGAGGATTTTCAGTCCGGATTTAGACCGTACCATAGTACTGAGACCGCTCTCATTAGAGTCACAAATAATTTGCTCTTATCATCCGATCGCGGTTGTATCTCTCTATTAGTGTTACTTGATCTTAGTGCTGCATTTGACACAATTGACCACAACATTCTTTTAAATAGAAAACTATGTTGGCATTAGTGGAATTGCACTAGCATGGCTTAAATCATACTTATCTGACCGTTATCAGTTTGTAGCAGTAAATGAAGAGATGTCTTATTCGATCACAAGTTCAGTATGGCGTACCACAAGGCTCAGTACTAGGACCGTTGCTGTTCACTCTGTACATGCTACCATTAGGAGATATCATTAGGAAACATGGAGTTAGCTTTCACTGTTATGCTGATGATACTCAGCTCTATATTTCTTCAAAACCTAACGAAACTTACCAATTCACAAAATTAACGGAATGCATAGCTGATATAAAAAATTGGATGACTAGTAATTTCCTACTACTAAATTCTGAAAAAAAAAAACAGATTCTAATTATTGGACAAAAAACTTCCACACGTAATAACCTAGAATACTGTCTAACACTTGATGGCTGCTCTGTTAAGTCTTCGTCATCGGTTAGGAACCTGGCTGTGCTCTTTGATACGAACCTTTCTTTTGAAAGTCACGTGTCTAGTATCTGTAAAACTGCATTTTTCCATCTTAAAAATATATCTAAAATATGCCATATGCTCTCATTGGGAAATGCGGAACAATTAGTTCATGCGTTCATGACCTCAAGGCTAGATTATTGTAATGCTCTACTGGGTGGTTGCCCTGCACGCTTAATAAATAAACTACAGCTAGTTCAAAACGCAGCAGCTCGAGTTCTTACCAGAACCAGGAAGTATGACCATATTAGCCCGGATTTGTCAACACTGCATTGGCTGCCTATTAAACATCGTATACATTTTAAAATATTGTTGTTTACTTACAAAGCACTAAATGGTTTAGCTCCACAGTACTTGAGCGAGCTCTTAACGCATTATAGTCTTTCACGTCTATTGCGATCTCAAATTTCCGGCCAGTTGATAATACCTAGAATATCTAAATCGACTGCTGGCGGTAGATCCTTTTCCTCTTTAGCACCAAAACTTTGGAACAGTCTTCCTACCATTGTCCGGGAAGCAGACACACTCTGTCAGTTCAAAGCTAGACTAAAAACACATCTCTTTGACCTAGCATACACATAATACATTATAGACTTCTATAATTTAATGTTAGGCTGCATAGATTAGGTCAGCCAGAACTGGGAACACTTCCCTTAAATCTTGATGTACTCGCTACATCATAAGAAGAATGGCATCTACACTAATATTAGTGTCTTTGTTTATCCCGAGGTTTTCCCGCAGCCTGCCGGATCCAGGCCGTGTCCAGATCTGACGAGGGAGCTCTGCCTGGACCCGACGACAATGCAGTGCTGAAGTGTCAACTATCCTCTCCCTATGGAAGATCCCTTTCCCACTCTACAGATAAAGCCTTGTTGAAAATCCGGCTCGCGTACCCCGAAGTGATAAAATAAAACAAAATTCTGTATCAAAATTTATAGGCAAGACAAGTAGTTTGTTTAGGCATGGGTTGTATGGAATTGCAAACCTGCGCACATATTTTCAAAAGTACATAACTATAGAATCAATTCTTAATGCGCATGTGAACGCCGTCAGCGTCAATCACAGGTTCGCGTTTAAAATCTGTTTAGAGAGAACTGCGTCGTCTTGGTGGCCCCTATCCACGGTATATATTGTCACTGTATCATTGCGCACAGTGTTTCTCCTCAAGCGCTTCTCACTGGATCTCGTGAGCGAGACGATCAGAGTAAATGCGTCTGCTTTAATCATAGACAGTATAAGAAGTGGACAGAGCCATCTCATTGAACTCAGTTGAGACAGTAGAAGCCCATTTTTAGCGATTTTGAGCACTTCCGTTCCTGACCCGCAGACTCAAACTAAGCTTGATGACGTGAGCAACCTGTCTGACAGACATAAATCTTCTAGTAGCTGTGCGTGAAAATTACCAACGTTAATCTTGCAGAGACGGGGAACTTGAGCAAAGAGTTATTTGGTGTGAGTCAGCAGGAGTAAGTATTCTGATTAATTATCACTTTGTATAGTATAGCTTTTATGGACTCATTATCTATGGGCTTCTCCCTTGACGGGACGTCCCCCCGATTGCCTGCGAGCTTCTCCTCCTGTCTGTATGGTCATTTCTGTACAGCGCGACAGAGTCGAGTGGTTATGACGCAATCGTTAGCCTATTTTTACAAAAACTGTTTCTACGGGGCCATAATGTAACATAGAAGGTAATGGAGCCCTTTATACATTGTCGTGTTTCTTTGGAAATAAATAATGGACAAATGGAGTCTTTAAATGCCTCAGATGTAAAGTTATTCACTGTCAAAGTGACGCCAAAATGAATGGGAGTCAATGGAAATGCTAACGCAAGTGAAGTTCTGCTACAAGATGGCGGCACCCGGCCGGCTTCAACTTCCGGTCGATGGATTACCCCCTTGGCTCTAATGAGCTCGCGCTGCGCTGCGCTGCCGTTTGGACTTTGAGCCGAGCGGATACACAGTCCGGGAGGCGCGCACGGTTCAAATGAGTTTCGTTCCGCTTTTTGGCGCATAAACATTATCGAACTCTTGATATCGTTTAATAGAGAAAAAATTATATCGCGATAATGAATGAATGAGCATATCAATTAAGACGTGGCTAAATGTAATTTATGACCTTGTATGGAAAATCCGGACGTTTTTATGGCCTAAAATTCTTATTAAATTTAAGACGTTTTATGACTTTTTATGACTCCGCGGAAACCCTGCACTGCATAGTCTTCACTGTATAAATTAAATATAAAATAATTAATTATTGATACAATTTATCTCTGTTGAAGTACTTAACTTTGTTTCTTTATAATGCATGCGCAACATGCACCTGAGGAAAACCGTTGGTATGGATAATTCAAACGCAGATGCGAGGGAGGGCGAACGGAGCCGAATCAGTCGGTGCTGATGACCAAAACAAACATCATTCCCAAGAGAAGAATCAACGTCACAAGTTTCAAGATGGTCATGAAGTGTATTGAGAACAGAAATTATACTTGCTACAACAATTTAAAACATTTAATTGGACCAACAACACGGTTTGGTAAACAAATGTTTTCCATTGGCTCAACATATTTCTGATTGAGCCAATGTTAACAGACTATTGCCACAATTGATCAAATTTAATTAAATTAGGAATTAATTAAAAGAAATTCAATTAGGCTGTAGGTCTGCAGCTGGAGAGAAAGACAGGAGACAGTAAATAGATCAAGTTTATTGTAAAATATGCACATATATCACAGGGAGGCCGACTATGTCATTTGCAGTGCTTCATGGGAGTGTATAAGTTAACCAGATCTTTTGGCACATTTTGTTTGTTTTGACTCTCTGATTGGTGGAATTTTCTGTACAGCATCATGGTTAGTGTAATTTTTCACCACAAATTCTGCTGTTAAACTATTTTAAAATAGTTAAAATAGGACGTTTAAGACGTTTTATGACTTTTTATGACTCCGCGGAAACTATTTTAAAATAGTTTAAATAATGCGGGCTGATGGCTTCAACAGAAGCAAATACTATTGATAAAAAATCTTGTAGCTCACAGTAAAGCTGTCTTTAAAGGTTTATGTTATTGTTAAAAATCATTTTCCCTACGGGGAAACTGCATGGAGTTTTTACTTTTGGAACCTGACTGATGCACTCTAAACAACAGTCATCAAGGCCTTCATTTGACATTTACACTGTTTTTTTTTTTTATATTCACTCCTGATAGTAAAATAAGCCACTAACTCTTTATAAAGGCTCTGTCATACAAAGCAAAAAATACAGTGAAACCACCAGAATACAAATTTTTGGACACTTGTGCTGATGGACTTAATATGAGTGAATATGAATAGTCAAGCAAGTCTGAACTAGTATTGCATGATATACTGGTACTAGAAAGGTATCACTATACCCTAAACAGTACGATTCTTCATGTTACTAACTTTGTGAATGACAGCGTTTAAATATAAGCCATATTTCAAGAGTTGAGTTGAAGTGCAACAGCATGGCAGTGTGTGTGGTTCCACTCCCAGCAGGCACACTGGCCATGCCAAACTTTATATATCCACATAGCGCAGGACTGCTTAAAGTTATCGATTTTGTTAGAGCGATAAAGAAACATGCATGAATGAAAATATTAACTGCGGGACGAGCTTGATGTTAAAAAGAGTTAAGCTCAATAAGCCTCGAAAAAGAACCTAATGTAGTCTTTGCACGTTATCACAGACCCAAAGCGCGCACACAGAAAGCTGCCTGTCAGACAGCATTCAATCTCGAATTCAGATCTGTTTCATGACTTATTTCACTTGAACAGTCAAATACACACATAATTATATCAAAAAGCCCGTCTTGGCGATTATTCAAATAAATACACATTCGGTATAACTTAAAGGGATAGTTAAGTTCACCCAAAAATTAAAATTAGCCCATGATTTACTCACCCTCAAGTGTATATGACATTCTTATTTAAGACGAATACAATCGTGTTTTTTTTGTTTTTTAAATGTCCTGGCTCTTCCAAGCTTTATAATGACAGTGAATGGTCCATAAAAGTCCATCATAAAAGTGCTCCACATGGCACCGGGGGGTTAATAAAGGCCTTCTGAAGAGAAGCCATGGGTTTTTGTAAGAAAAATACCCATATTTATAACTTTATAATCTAAAATAACTTCCGCCAGATGACTGTACGCATACTACGCAAGTCGACTTGTATCACAAGAGTAACCCTTAACGCATGTATGACTTACGATGTAGGAGTATCGTAAGCTTAGACTCCTCTCGCGGTTTAAACAAATAGGGCTGTGCAACAACAAACTGAAGCTGCTCTTCTATTATATGGAAATCCTCCGACATTTCTCTTCAAAATGTCTAATTCGCGACCGTTGTTTTGTTGTGCTCTTTCCTCTGAGCTTCCGCGTTCGTCATTATGTTGTGCGTCGGGTCAGGGGTTAGTCTTCCACCGTAAATCGATGCGTACGGCCTTATGTCGGAAGCCAGTATTTATAGTTTATAAAGTTTTAAATATGGGTATTTTCAAGTGCTGGGCAGTATACCGGTTCATAAAGAATACCGGTGTTTATTTTTGTTATGATATTAATCTGTCTGTCGGCTTTAACAACGTTCGGAACGCGGCACGACACCGTTTGAAGGTCCCTTTTCACTGTGGTGATGCACATGCAGTGATTCAGTAATGGTGTTACTAAGCATGACGGTAAAAATGGATAGGTTAAACTATAATTGATAGCTGTTCACAATATCAACACAGCCTGGAAAATCTATTTGTGGTTGCCATTGACATCGTTGAATAAACATGAGCACTGCACGTTTCAAAGTCAAAACGCGGTGCGGGTGTTTTTATATGAATGTATCTGAAGTAAACTGACGGTCTTTAGAAAAGTTTCATTGTTATTTTCTATTGAATCTTTCTTTATCTTTCCTGATGAATCAGCGTTTATGAGCACTGTGCTGCTTTGTGTACAGCCGTTACCAGGGAAACCGCCGTTTCTGCCGCTCCTAAAGTGTCTCCTGGATTTTTTTTTGTACAATATTCACTCATGACTAGGGATGTAAATTTTCACAAATTCCCATGACCGATCGTCGTTTAAATTAACGATCAATTAATCGATTAATCGTTAGCCTTAAGACTACAATATGAGTGTGCTGCAGTGCCATATGGCCAACATCATGACAGGGTCTGCAAATGCTGCTCAAAACACTTTGTTCCTCACCAAATGAATGAGAAGGGTTTTTAATCTAAATAAAGGGCTAGTAGGATTGTAAAATGTTTCGATGTGATTGATCATTTCATTAAATTACTTATTTAATAATCAAATATAACGACTAATACAACGCATCACCAACGCAGCCTAGATGCATGCTTGTCAGCATGTGTACTTCTGCTCTTCCTGGAACAACGCCCTGAAACACGGCAACTAAACCCAATGAATTCAAAACTATTTAATAAAATAGTGTTCTCATAGTTATTATTTGTCGAGCATTGCTGTTTGAGCTGCGCGCTGAATGAACACCGGTAAACTGGAGAACTTTGTTAGTGCGTTATTTAACTCGAAGAAACGCATCCTAAATGAGATTAATCAGATATATACAAAATAAACATAATATTACAAATTATATCTGCACAAAATGACGCGAATGCACAAGTGAAATTGATCTAAGTTACGTGCGATTCAGAATGACTCATGTTGTGGACGCACTCTTACTGGAGCAACGCGATGAAACACTGCAACTAAACCCAAATAATTCACAATGTTTTATTACAATATTGTTCTTTATTAATGTTATGTTATGTATGACAGTCCCAATCATCATCATTATTAGTCGTGCATTGCCGTTTGAGCTGCGAGCGCTGATGATCATCGCACGCTTTACTTTAGAATAATTCTTAACCAAATGCATCCTCAATAAGATAAATCAGATATAGATAGGGCTACACAAAATAAACACAATATAACAACTTACATTTGCACAAAACAAAAGGCTGCGAATGCACATGCAAACTTAGTCATGATGGTGGTGTAAAATGGTCCCAAACATAACTCTGGCGCGCTCGCTTTAAATGTTTCGCGGTTGAGCAAGCACGCACGCTGCATGAACCTGCTTAATCCACGATCGATAAGTTTTATCGATTAAATGTATTATCGACAATTAAACGATCATCGATTAATCGTTAACATCCCTACTCATGAATGAATGAATGACATCCCTACTCATGACAGTAAAATAGCAGGGCATTCTTAGGCCGGGGACACACTGGCTGTGTGGCGTGAGCGTGGCGTTTCTGTTGCGTGTCAGCTGTGTGGCGGCTGCGTCACGTTTTCTGTGTCTTTGCACACCAGAAACGTGTGTCTGACGCGGCGCTGTTGCTGCTAGGTGAAACAGGGAGGACGTATTGTGGAAGCCCTATAGGCTACTTCATGTTAAGCATAAATTCAAAGCCTACTGATAAAGACACTGTCAGCAGTATTGACAGCAAAATAGACTAGGCCTACATAATATTTCGTTCTGTATTGACAGGTGCAATATTTGAAAATTGATCATTATTTATTTTTAAATTATATGTATATCTGAATTTGTCAAAACCTACTCTTTCAACCATCAAAATGTAATTTATTAATATGTATTCGTGCACAAAATAACATATAAACATCTTTTCCTATTATATTTTGCCTGGAAACGCTTCCAACATGCTTGCGTGTCGCGTGAAAAATAGGCTTCGGTTCTATTTCTAGCATGCACGAGTTTTCCGCGCGGCTCAAGACGCGCGTGTCACGCAGGCAGTGTGCAAGCTCTAACCTGTTAACCGAAATAAAAACGGACACGCCACGCAGCTCAGACGCTTACGCCACGCAGCCAGTGTGTCCCAGGCCTAAGTCAATCTACTGCAGTATTTCCTCTCTCAATCAGTAGAAAATGTGGTTAACATCCAGTCATGCTTGGAAAAAATAAATACCGTCATATACCGTGAAAGCGGTATAAATTTGAAAAATACCGTGATATGAATTTTTGGTCATACCGCCCAGCACTAGTATTTTCCTTACACAAACGCATGGCTTCGCTTCAGAAGGCCTTTACTGACCCCTCGGAGCCGTGCACTTTTATGGACTTCAAAACACAAATGGCCATTCACTGCCATTATAAAGCTTGGAAGACCAATGACATTTTTAATATAACTCCGATTGTATTCGTCTGAAAGAAGAATGTCATTTACACCTAGGATGGCTTCTGGGTGAGTAAATCATGGGCTAATTTTCATCTTGGGGTGAACTATTCCTTTAAGTGAATGCAAACAGTTGGGAGAAAATCGGATCTGTGTCAATAGGACCGGTGCATTAAAGGTACAATATGTAGGATTTTTACAGTAAAATATATTAAAAAAAAAACACTAGGCCAATTTTGTTTAGTTGATTACTTACATTATCCCTAATGTTTCCAACTATTTGTAAATAGTGAGAAAATTGCGATATTAACCAAGGAAACGGGACGTGTGAGCAGGGGTGAGGAGTCGCCAGTCAATGGCGTCATATCCGCGTTACCCTCGGTTTCCGCTCGTACTGCCATAGTAACCATGGCGACAGATGTGGACAACTGGGTTATGCTTAGCAGGACTCTCACTCTGTTGTTTTGTTCAAACATCATGGACCATGGCAAGCAGACTTTGAGACAAAAAAATGAAGATCAACATCTTTCGAGATGCCGAGAGCCACGTCCCCGACTAACTTCGACTTGACAGAGACGCGAGTGTTGCATGTACTTTATTAGACAAATGTACATTCAACACACGCCGTTTAGTGAGTATTGACCTGTGTGAGTATTAATTCAGCACTTGCGTGTAGTTCGGTAGAATGAAATGCCCTTGTTCCTTTATATCCACGGGACTCGCGTTGCGTGTGACGCTGGTAACGTTATACGTCTCTCATTAGCAATCGCGCCCTGCTTCATACCACAGTCATGTTAAAAACATCAAAGTATTCACTCATCCATAAAAGATCCATCAGCTTGACGACAAGATCCATAATTCCGCTTAATGCTCTGCGTCATCGATATACGCCTTTGTTATTGTAAGAGGTTAGCGACCCCTGGTGGCGAAAAATCCTACATATTGTACCTTTAAAGGGACAGCAGTCTAATAAACTGTTCCCGTAAACTGTAACTATCTGTACCTATAATGTTTATCAAACAACAAAAGAAAAAGAGAAATCACTTTCTTTTGATTTAATAATTTTAGCTGATGCTTTGAATTAGGGCTGAAACGATTAGTCGACATTGTCGACAACAACGACCATAAAAAATGGTCGACAAATATCGTTGTTGTCGAGTAGTCGTTTGATCTAACATGACCTGATGTAAGAGCGTGCAATATCACGATTTGACCGCTACGGCGCTGTGGCGCTAGAGTGTAATGCAGCCCTTTACAAATGCTACTGCGGTAAAAGAAAAAACAGCGCGAATTATGACGGAGTGCAAACGAATCCGAACTAGCAAGGTTAGCGAAAGTTTCACAAAACTTAAAAACCAACAATGCTGTGTCATGTGTAATACATGCAAGGCGGAACTTGCTTTTCACGGGAGCACACCATGCATGTCGGAGCATTTAAAGAGGAAACATCCCGGCAGGAGAGGAGCCGGTGAGAATTGAGTGTTCTCCAGCTGGAGCTAACTAACTAGCGGTAAATCTCTTTATTAGATAATGCAATACTACTAATAATAGTAAGAATATAATCAATAATAGTATAATTACAGTAATGTGATGATTTATTTTGCATAGAATAAAGCTTGACCGAGCTTAGGAGTGAGTGCTGTTTTTATTGTTGTAACACTATGTTTTATAGTATTATCACTTGCCTGTATTTTGTTCCACAATCATGAAGACTTACAAAAGGAGATGTTAGGAAGAATATCATGGCAGTTACTTTTTTTTTTTTTTCATACTGTAAATTAAAAGGTGAATGAGAACGCCTCTGTCAGCTCAATTGTCATGTAAAAAAAAGATTGTAATTTTATGTTTCTAATTTATAATGGTTTGCAGATTAATATTTTACCATTCTTTGTGTCCTGAAGTAAATGACGCTTTTTCTGTTTCAGTTCTAAGAAAAGCAGTGGGCCTATTAAACAATGCTTAGAGAGCATTTGTGTGTGATTTGAGTTGGACCGAAATCTGAAAACTTAAAGAGAATGACCTGTTTAGTTGGCTCAAAGTTCATTAAAACAACTATTTCAAAAGCTGAAGTGATTTTCTTTTTTTTATATTATAGTAAGAATATGTATAACTCAATGTTTTAACTAATTGAAAAAGCTGAATAATCGTTCCAAACTTACTGATTCGCCGGCAAAATAATCGACGATTAGTCGATTAATTGTTCTAATAATCGTTAGATTAATCTATTATCAAAATAATCGTTTGTTGCAGCCCTACTTTGAATGCTGCTGTTAAATAGACCTATGGTACCTGAAAAACTTAAAGCACTGTCGATTTAATTTGCGTCTTTGCTTATTGTATTTGTCCTATTGTTTGTTAGTGCATCTTTGATCTTATTATTAATAACAAAGATAAAATAAAATAACAAATAACT
This sequence comes from Tiaroga cobitis, assembly GCA_030578255.1. NCBI lineage: Eukaryota > Metazoa > Chordata > Actinopteri > Cypriniformes > Leuciscidae > Tiaroga > Tiaroga cobitis. The sequence goes on from CM060597.1 coordinate 52,976,727, forward strand.
ATATCATGACATATATGACCATATTACCCACCCTTAGCTCATGCCTTCAAATATAAGTCAAATGAGAAAATGTGAAATATTTTGTTAGAGGGCAATTGAGGTCAATAATAACGGTTTAATTTGGCTTTATCCCTTTAGCTAAGTTGCTAATGTAGCAAAGATCTATAGACATACCTGTAGGCTTGGCTGTATCATAGACTATTAGTTGCTCAACATTGACCTGTGTGGTCGCCCTGGCATGTGATTTTTTTTTTTTTCTTCTTTTTTTTTATTGAAAGAAATGCTCAAGTGGAGGAAATGCTCAAAAACAGGACAGACACATGCTGAATAAGTGAGAAATTTCAGTTATTTATTTTTTTATTAGTAAATAAAAGAATGAATATAAGTTCCATGTGGGTCATATTATTCAATTACTTTTCCTGTTTTTTGTTGTGGTATCGGTTCAGTAGAAGTATTGAGATTTTATTTAGGTATCATATCGAAGTCATAATTGGTATCGTGACAACACTAGTCTGAACTAACTTTAGTATAAAATGACTCACTGCAGTATAAGATTACCACTCACACAAAAGTGATGTTTGAAATCAACCATACTGACCATTTTAGCAGTGATTCAGGCTCTCCTGGTGAGCTGGACCAGAGGTGAACAGGTCTACCGCTGTAAAACAGAGAAATACAGTATAACCACATCTACAAATCACGCAAACGTATCTAATCTCAGCCATAAAAATTGTCACACACAACTTCAGCTTGAAATGTAATTGTCATGAAAACAAAGTCTTTTGATGTGGGCATGATTATGGGCTGGACATTAACTTTAAAAAGGATTTGAACTTTATACATCAGTAAAATATATTATAAAGCTTTATATTTCAGCCTTGTATGCGTCATAAACTGTGTAAATAGCAATACCTTCAATGTTCGGGAATATAAAATTGTGTACAAAGGTTTAACTTATAGGCTATACGTCAGCGAAGGTTTATGCATTTAGATTTAGTATTAAATAAAGCTGTAAATATTCATATACACACACACACACACACACACACACACACACACACACACACACACACACACACACACACACACACACACACACACACACATACACATATTATATAAATAATAACACCATATTATTGCTGGTGAGTCTTGTGCTATGATCATGTGAGTGTTAACTTTAAGTTTGTAGGGAAAAAAAGTTGCGCTATGAATCTCACCACTCAGGGAATGACGAAGTACATGATTAAGAAAAAAAATACATCAAACACCAGAAACATCCAGAAATCAAACCAATAGGAATATTTCGGCAGCGACGGCAGAACGTTACGTGTGTCCTCCATTATCGTACTACACACTTCCCGCTTCCGTCTTCATTCATCGTGTCACACACATTTCCTTCTGGCGGTGTTCACAATAAAAGTCCGCGAAAACCCCCTCACAATTGCAAGGGAGAGATAAGTGCTGCTGCTTTTATTACAAATAATGAGGCAGAATATTTATTCAGTTGATAATTACGATTTATAAACATTCTTTTTAAATGGAATTCGTGTAAGAGACGAACATTTAAGGAGAGACACTACAAGTGAATAGGGTAAAAATTTTAAATAGTATATCACCATGAAACTTCCTAAGTTGATTACTTACAGAAGTTTATAAAAAAAATGTATTACAAGTTTTTGAAATTTGGATGTTTCATTGTGCAAATTATGCATTATCTCATTAAATATGCATGATTTTGCATATAATTTCGATAAAGCCAGGTGCAAAATTCTTTTTTCATTTTGTTTACACACAAGATGAAAAAAAACTTCAGCGGGATTTCAGGATATGCTTTCATTACCTAGGAAATCAAAATATGCGGCCTATAGCCTTACAAAATCGATTTTCGCCATATTTTTTTTTTTTAAATTAAAATGTCACATAAATCAGGCCAGGAATGATTTATGAACAAATCCCTCTGAAAATATCTTCAGAATACTGCTAAGTGTATAACTGGAGAGTTTGGTGTACATAGGTGCTACATAGGCTGAGCTGTTTGTACTGGAGAATGACAAAAAAACTCATTTTGAGAAAAAAGCATTACAAAATTTAACTAGGGAATTTAATACATTTATATCGGAAACCATTGCTCAAAAACAGAATAAATGCTCAGGCCCTTTGTAATAATAATATATAATATTTCAATGAAAACTGATTATTTAATAGCATGGCAGGCATATAAGGCATACAACTGCAGTAACTCAATGAATTAACATTGGCAGAGAATGTTGCAAAACAAAACAAAAAAAAATCCCTATTTTTTCATGAATACTTATGCAAACTCATTCCTAGTGTCTACTGCTGAATCTCTTGGTCTCTTTTCCCTTTATTTTTTTTTATGTTGTAGCCTACATTGTTTTTTTTTTTTTACAATGTTGTACTCCATGCTCAATTCATGTTGCAAGATTGACTGAATATGATTGCAATGTGCCTTGTTGTGTGTTTGATATATGAATCTTTAATAAAAAATAAAAATAAAATAAAAACATTGGCAGAAACCAGCACTAACCAATGAGATTTCGTCATTAGTTTTAAATCACCCTTTGGACATTCACGATTGGTTACTGATAGAAAGGAAATGCCCATATTTGGGTTACAGAGCGTTGTGCAGGAGACTGGGGATGGGCGATACCACACTTTTAGGATTCGATACGATACCGATACTTTTTCTTGCATTTACATCGATATCGATACCGATACCATTCGTTTCATATTGACAATTTTTGTCATTAAAAATATTATTACATTTAAGACAAATCACAAGACAAATACAGACCATTTAAACTAAATTAATTATGGTCAAAACATAATAAAATAAAATTTTAAATAACATAAATATGAATGAAATAAACTAAATTAAATATGAATAATACACATTTCCACTTTTCTTATTTCTCAAAAAATAAAGAAAAAAGACCAATCTTGGTAGAAAAAGCTAAAAGGGAAAAAAAAACGAAAAAAAAAAAAAAATACATCAACACCACGCTTCTTTTTTGTCTGCCATAATATTATACTCTTGTAACTCTTCTTTCCCTCCGACTCCGACTCCCGCTTTCGTACTGGACTGTGTGTGTGTGTAATCGTCGGCTGTGTCCCTCATTCGCTCGTATCCTGTCACGTGACATGGGCCAGCTCAATACGCCGCCAGCTACAGCCAGGGGTGTCACGACACATAGTAATTTAAGGAAGTAATCTAAAACAGCTGAAAGTGATACATACAATTATATATATTTTTTTAGTTTATATCGATTTTTTTTAAGGAAATCGATGCCAACTGAGTAGCGTGAGCATATCAATCTATCGATACCACAGGATCGATCCGCCCATCCCTACAGGAGACTCAGAGCTTTACAACGATACCGGTCATGACAGACTTCAGTAAACAGACAGAACGTGGCATGACCATAGACTGATGTTGCCATCGGAGACAACTGAAGCCGCCAATGTCCCGATATGGCACTGACCATAGATATCCATAATAAAGGCTAGATGTCTTACGGCGGAGTTTCTATCGTCATCACCGTCGGCCATCTTGTCATAGGCAAGCTGATGGAAGATGAGTGATCAGCACGAACACAAATACTCTTATCTCGTTGAAATCTTGACGGATTTACAAACGGTTTGGTTTCTTACAAACATTATTAACGTGGCTATAATTCTGGATGATTGCATACTTATGAATAATACGTGTATAAATAAATAGTGTCATAACTGCATCTCTGACATTTATAACAAACCAAACCGTTTGAAAATCGGTAGAAAATTGAGCAAGTAATGGTTATTTAAAAAGTACATGCACCATTAAAACACAATGTTACGAGTGAGCAAGCTGCCTGTGACAGGATGGCCGCCAGGTGCGGACGTCGACCTCCATTGGCCAGCAGTGCGGACGAGACATCTAGCCTTTATTATGGATATATATGGCGTTGACATCAAGCGGCAACATTCTAATCTGAAAAATGAAGCCTACCCGGAAGTGCAAAAAAACTGCAATACATCGAAAATCCGCTAGAGGGAGGTCCCAAAAGGCAGAGCCGTTAAATATGAGAGTTGCGACACACTTTGATCTCGCCGCCACGTGGTTCATGTAGCTCTACATAGTTCCAAACAAATCCGCGTTGCCAATGGTTTTTAAAGCGGGGCAGACAGCAGCAGCTACATTTGCAGCAATAATCGGTAAATATTGACGCATAATGTACATTGATTATTACGTTGACACTTAAATGACTTGGATAATATAATTTTTTTTTCTGGGGAGTAGCAGAAACACAGCATTAATACGTTTTTGTGTTTATTTAGGAGGGAAATGGGGTGCTCCCATAACGTAGAATACAGCAACTACCATTTGCAGCAAATTTCTGTAAATATGATGGAGAGTGTGGTCAGTTTGAAATTAAACTGGAGATATGGTTACTGAGTGGAATGATTCATAACATTAACGTTACTGTTAACGGGATTAACTTCAGTAGGCTATACATTTACATACAGTAGCTACACAGTACATCGTATGCATGTATTTGTGTGCGTTCTGATGAATGGTTTGGTTTGAAAGGATGTAACGTTAGGGGTACATTAGCCATACTTAAATGAATCCTAAAACGTTAATGTTAGATCGTATTTATAATTATTTCACTCAGTAACCATCTCTCCAGTTACACACACACACATATACATACATATATATATATATATATATATATATATATATATATATATATATATATGCATACTCTACCAGCCAAAAGTTTTGGATCAGTAGGCTAAGATTTTTAATGTTTTTAAAATAAGTAATCTCTTCTGCTCACCAAGGCTGCAAATTGCAATTTATTTGATTAAAAAAAAATGTATTTTTTAAATATGACAATTAAAAATAACTATTTTCTAGTGTCACATGATCCTTCACAAATCATTCTAATATGTGGATTTGATGCTCAAAAAACATTCATTATTACGATCAATGTTGAAAACAGTTGTGTACAATTATTTCAGGATTTTTTGATGAATAGAAAGTTCAAAAGAACAGTGTTTATGTGAAATAGGATCTTTTGTAACATTATAAATGTCTTTACTGTCATTTTTGATCAATTTAATTCATCCTTGATGAATAAAAGTATTGATTTACTTAACTTTTATGTCAATAAAGCCCTTTGAATTGAATACATTTTGTTGTGTTTTGAACTTTGGAGGGAAGGGGTTAGTGAAGTGTTGGTCATGTAAGATATAGCTGCAATTAACCTATTATCTTCCAATAAACATTAACTAAAACTGGCTACATAAAATATAACTACTGACTAGATTCACGAGAGGTCGGCTAATGTGTGTAAAAGTAAAACAAATACAGTAATTTCATTAATTTACCAGCGAGCGTACTTCGGAAACACTGAAAATGAATGGGGTTCAATGCTGGAACTATCAGTGTTTGGAACTATTGGCTGCTCCACGACACGCGTTACTTCCGCATTCCAAAGTTCCTATGGCAGTCTATGGGAGTGTCGCAACTCTGTTTTTCAACGGCTCTGCCAAAAGGGAGCAAATATTGTATCATATGTTAAAATGTCCGTTTTCACAGCATAAATGTATATGTTTACATGTTGGTCCCATGGACTTTTATTGTATTTTTGGATAGGTCTCGAGTGCCTGACAACTGTGAAGGGGGTGAATTTTTTTCTAACTCTTATAAGGGCGTGGTTAACTTTGATTGACAGCTTGATTGACAGCTGATAACGGGCTGCACCGCAACACAGCACATCATACCACCTCTGTATCCTTTTTGAACATTTGTATTGAAATATCATACATAAAATGGGTTGCTCTGGTATAAACTGCACTAACCGACACTGTATGAGGATGGCTTCGCTCCATTTTTTCCGGTAAGTGACTTTCCACTACTATTTCACGTAGTTTGCATTATTTAGCATCAATGTTTGTGGCCAGTGGCACTGTAACAGTTAGCATTAAATCGCCTCAGATAAGTTAGCGTCCGAGGTACTTATCACTTATTACAGTATATATTTTTATATTTTAATAATTTCTAAATAATTAATAACTTTGTTTATTGTAATGTCAGAGTCACCACCCACTTCTAGAACATAGGAACAAGTAAAAGTGAAGTACTAGAATATTCTACATAATAGTAATTTGTTAATCTCTTTTAAAAAGGCACTGTTAATAAATGTTTGCCTCTTTATAAAAGCAACCAAGAAAAAGGCTGAGAAATAAAAAGAAAAGAAAAACAAACAGGTGGTGGTCCTGCACCCCCACATTATACCCAGGCAGAAGAGCTGGCCCTGGTTTAAATGTGAACCTTGTGGAGGGCATCCCTGGGTTCAGCTCTTCCTCAGACCCACAGCCAGGAGCAGAACACCTTCACTGCTGGTAAATGAGCTTTAAATGATCCTAGTACACTGTAAAATAATTTGTTGCTGCATTAAATTAAGTAGGCCTATAATCCAAATGGCTGTCCAGTCATTTCAACTGTTAAACCTTGAGGAGTAATGAATTGCTTTGACTTGTGAAAGTCTACATGTGTTACTGTGAAACTACATAGTTAATGTAAAAAAATATATGTTGTTGTTCACAAGTTATTGATCACATTTCCCCCCAGTGTACTTCATTGTAATGAAATTGTGTGTTCCTCTTTTGTGCAGTATTAAACAATACACCAACACTTTTACCTGTTCCCAAGCAAGTGGTGGCTGAAGCATGCAGAAGTGGACTTTTTCTAATGTTACATCAAAAGGGAAGAAAGTACAACACTTTGTAATGGCCATTTTTCCCCCAATGCACAGGACAGTGAAGAAACCCTCTCAGGTATCATTAAGTGCATATATAACTTTACTTAATTTACACTTGAGTACCTATTATTTCTGAATGCAATATGAGTTGCAGGAGTCCACATCTACAGAAGATCTGCACAAAGCAGTGATGCAGAGGTGGGCAGTGTTGTACTTTTCCTTTTCATTTTTGATGCATAAGCCATGTGTTGACAGGTTTACCCCTAGAAAACAGAGTATTTTGAAAATACTTGACAACTTAAAGAAAAGAAAAACTGGCACTTGAGATAGAGTTGCTTCATAGGAATATATATATATATTATTTGCAGGCAAAAGATGACTTGATCACTGGCTTTTCTTTACAAAGAAGAATTAAAATAAAACTCAAAGAACTAAGCATATTTGTCTTGTCTTTTATTAAACATTAATGAAATGTTTTATATTTTTTCTGATGGTGCAAATGTTGTGTAATATGGCCCATGCAATGTCACAGGCCCTGTCATGTGCAACCCTCAGACTTTTCAGATACTTTAGTTGGCTAAAGTTCACTTCATTGTGTGCCCTTGTCCTGGCTAGAGCGGCATTGTAACTGGTCTGGGGTTTGGGTCAGGGAATGGGTTCATAAAACACCTGTCTCCAAGCAGGATCCTGTTGTAATCACCTGTTTAATGGAAAAATTCAGTTCTGTTAGGATAAGCATAAGTGTATGTAATACAGTGAGCTTGATATTTATATCTTTCCTTACCACGTTCAAATAATGTGCATAAATCTCTGAAAATTCTTGAGTCATGCACAGATCCTGGCCATATTTGTGATATGGAACATAGTCACACACCATCTACGAGATTTTAGTCAGTCAGCTGCCTTTTTAAAATTTGATATAATATTACTAATCTGGATAAGAATCGCAATAGTAACTTGCCTGCACTGTTATTAAAGCTCGACTCCGACGAGTCGAACATTTATGCGTTTCCAACAAATTAATGATGTAAACGACATCCTCACGAGTCATGAGAAAAATTATATCTCTCAAAAAGTACACTATCACGCTGCGCTAAAAGACTTCCCGTATCAGCTCCGCTTATAAAGCCGCGATCTAATCCTGGTTAACATGAAATAAGCCTGGTCGCGAGCAGGTTCAAGCTGGCACACTTGTTGCTATGACAGCAAGTCCAGGATGAGCGTCGAAGAAACAAACAATCCAAGATCATGCCAAATCGCCAACAATCAAATCCAACTAAGTGAGTTAGCGACGTACGAAGAACGGGCCCCAGTTTGAAATTCTAACAGATGGAGCAAAAGCCATGTTGACTTTTCAACATGACTTTTCATCAGATCAGTGCCATTCAGACACTCAGCAATGTTATTTAAAAAATAACATATAAATAAAAATGCTAATTTACTTCCGCATCTTGGTCTTCACTTCAACCTACTGATTGTTTTTGTTCCTACTGCAATTTAATTGTATCAAACCAGATTTGTCTATGCTGTCAAACATTTACAAGTTTTAATTAGTTAAATGTCGGTCACAGCTGATCAAAAAGTTCCATAAACATTTGTAAGTGTTTTAATTTTCAAGTTCAGTGCCATCAACAGTAAGTTGATGTAACAGACATTGGTTTTGGCATAAGTAAAGAGAAGGGTGTAACAGTCCATCAGTCCTAGACAAAAAAAGTGTCATTTACAGTTTCAATGGGTTCAATATCATCATCATTTGTTAGAAAAGTGTTAGAGGTTAGAGCCCAGGGACCTCTTTGCCACCTCCTCTACACGGCGAACATAGCTGTCTCCCATGATCCACACAGTGGGAACTGCAAAAATAGAAAGGTAAACATTTCAATACAGTGTAGCCGACAATGTAATGCAATACAATACGATAGTGCCAATTAACACTTGTAAATCACCAGTAGTCACGATTGTGATTAACAGTAAAAATACATAGTGCAAACCATTACTCTAAAATGCTATTTAGTTTTACTCATTGCATAATCCATAACAAAACATCCTTTGTATGTATATAATATACGTCCCTCTAACGGGAATGGCGTCCATAACGAAAACTGCAGAAAAACAAAATGAATATTAACATTAAACAATTGGAAATGGTGACCAAATATATCAAGATACTGCCGGCTCTTTAATTAAAGTTAGACTGCCACTGACCACTCGAGCAAAATAGCGACAGTGCTATTTTAAATGGGTCTTTATTTTTTACAGTCTATGGTCTTTAGTGACAAAGTATACCAACAGGCAGTGTTGGGGAAGCTACTATGAAACTGTAGTTTGACAAGCTACAAGCTACTCGTTAGTTAAAGTAGTTAAACTACAGTCAAGCTACCCTTTTGAAAAAGTAGTTAGCTACACTACAAGTTACGATCAAAAAGTAGCTAGCTACATTGAAACTACTTTTGCTTTTTTTGAACAACATATATTATAAATAACTGAATAAGTGACAGGAATGTTTTAAGTAAAATATTTAGTGTTTAAAACAATGCAATACAATTATGATTTTTTATTGTTTTATTTCACACAACACTCAAATAACTTAGACTGTTTGTCAAAAGTGCAAAATTGCAACAAATACAACATTGCAAGAACAAAATATACATGCAACGTAAATTGCATGTATACATAGACTTTTTCTCAAAAATACCGATTGTGAGATGGTTGCATTTTGGCAAGAAAATACATTGAACAAGCGCTCACATGTGGCACTGACAATGCACGACACGTTAAACTCGCTCACATGCAGTGATGGAGCTCGCAGAATTTACTGTGAAAGAAGAACCTGAATCACAAGCTGCTTGTGAGCACAGTTCGGTTCGCTCTGAAACCAGTCACAACAAATCTATACAGCAATTTAATTAGATCAAAGCCTTTGTCGTGCGATAAACTAAGATTACATTTTTTGTTCAACTGACAAACACGATGGCACAAACTTTAGTGGTCTTTTATGTTCATTACCAAACTGGCGGACAGATCATGGCGGTTCATTGTAATTAAATCAGAAATAGAAATTTGATGTAACATAGAGAGCAATAAAGCAGGATAATTAATACATTTAAAATGGCCATTAATCACCTGTATGTGCGTCCTTAAATTTGTGCTTGAGGTCTTTTGTACGTCAGTGAACCGTTAACCGCAAGATGCGTGATTAAACAACAGGTGGCGGTAATGGCAAACAAAATAGTTTGTAATCTAACAAGAAGAAGAATATCCTTGCATCGTGCTGATTCGCGCAGGCTCAACAAAACGCAATGTAGCTTTTGTTCGCGCTACACCGCTACTTGCTGTAAAAAGTAGTTAGCTACTGGAAAAGCTACACTGTTTAAAAAGCAACTGAGCTACTGCCAAGCTACTGAAAAATGTAGTTAAGTTAGTAGCGTCGCTACTTGTAGTTAACTACTCCCCAACACTGCCAACAGGCTATATAAAATAAAATGTCACAACCCTGTCTCTTTTTGTGAGACCAAAGATCGCCCGTTAGATATACACAAGACGAATTATTTCTCATGTGCGACCACTAGACTAGACATCAGAGCCAGCGGCAAACGTCAGAAGCACTAGCCAAGGTAAGCCTATTCCAGGCGGGGTACATGAGCGCTCAGCGTCCGGTGATCACCTCCGAAAACGTCAGATCAAATTTTTAAATAGGCGTGATCTTAATAAATAAACCACAGATTTGAGCTTTAAACAACTACATTGTCGACTGAAAAACTTTTAAAACTACATTTCGTGACATAATAACAGTAGTATTTTTAAATTTCGCAGCTTTTCAGTTAGCTGCTAACGTAAGCTTATTTTACCTAGAAGTTGCAAACACAACTTGTAGAACTTACTTGTCACATAAGTTTACCCGGATAGTACCTTGCAGGATACATAACTATAAGGTGTCTGAAAATGCCTTTAAGAGACATACATGAGCTTCAAATTACAACTTACCAGCAAATTCAGATGGGTTGTAGGCTACACTTCAGCAGCTGAGGCTGCTTGGCTGAAGAGGCGGGTCCACTGGCCGGCTCAGTCTCACACAAAGCCCGCCCTTTTACCCATATATGGATTGGCCAGATGATGGGCGGGGCTAGGATTTCCCAAGATGGTGCCGCCCATACCCCCCATAAACGGCTTTAAACCGTTCTTCAGAGAGTCTATGGGTGACGTCACAGACGCTTTGTCCATGGCCCTGTCCCAAATGGCGCACTTCATGCGGACTTTCGGTCTCGTGGACTTAAATTGCGCGTGCTCGCCGAGTCTACGAGTCCGTAGGCCGTCCCATTTGGCATTTTAACGCTCTGAAGTGTGCTCAGCAGCGCCCCCTTTGTACCCTTGAAGCGGTCTTCCGCGAAGCCCGCATAAATCCAGGCTTCACGCACTTCAACTACCCAGGAGTCCTTGCGAAAGGCCAATCAGACGACGGATGGGAGGAGATTTCGCTCACGGACAATTGTTAACATGGCCGAGAAGAAAATATTTAAGTGTAATTATTATTACGGTTTTTATGACAAGTTTATACAAACATTATGATCATCGACCAGTGGTTGATGTCTCAAACATAGGCTAATAATAGCGAGCTGAATAATACGATCGCATTATGATTCATTAAATAAATAGAACAGAATGTCAGGGCTTTACTGAGTCATATGTAAACACAACAACAATAGGCAGCATATTTCCCCGAACCTGTAGCTCCTGTCCACAACAATCAGACCGTCTTCTTGCTTCCGGCGTGACGATCGAGTCTGTCCCAAAAATACCTCTCAATGCGCCCTCACGGACTCGCGCTAAGGGCCCTATAGGTCTGCACTACATGACGTCACCGAAGTGTGGACTCTGAGGAAGTCCACAAGTCCGGAGTGTGCCATTTGGGACAGGGCCCATATTTTTTACAGTCTATGGTTGACATCTTGGGACTTGAGTCTGCGCACTTGCGTTTTCGGGTCCAGACATGCGCAGTCGTGAGCAGGAAGTAAAATCAAGGCCCTGAAATCAAGGCCCCACCCTCACTCTCGCTGAATCAATCGCAAGCACACGCCCCTGCACTTTTTTTAAGTGGCCTCTGTATGCTCCGTTCCTCTCCAATGATGTCTGCTGATTGCAGTACCTCGTTAAAATAAGGTAAATACAACTACTAACCACATAGTCAAAATTATGAAAAAAAGTCCGTTGGTGCTTCAGTGACTACTTCGCACAGCTCAATCACAGCTGTCAATCATGATGTCACAGCACTGTTTTTATAGCATCAAATAACTAAAAACAAACTTATTTTAAAAACAAACACTTGAAATTACATCAACGTGATAGTTTCTGTCATTAACTGTAGTTTCTATCTTTGGAAAAAGGATATGTGAAGTGTAATTTAATTGTTTAGTTGGTCTCACGTCACGTTGAATAACATGAGGAGGTGGGGTTTATGACCTATACTAGGACCGGTCACTGGGGGGCGATCGAGATATTTTGGCTTCACTTTTGAGGGCTTGTGCGGCACGCTTGGGCATGACGCGTTGGAATCCTAACTAATTCTAGGTAAATTCGGGAGAAACTTACTGCCGCAAGTAAACAAAATGTAATAAAAGAAATATCTTAAAGTATATTTTCAACTTTTTCTTTATAGCAGCTTGAAAGAACACATATATTGAAGGAGTAAACTAGGCCCAAAATCTCAAAACTGATCACTGCATGAAAAATCGATGTTTTTGCCTGCCGTGTCTCGCCTTAAGCGCTATGAACATTCACAGAAATGCCATTTAAGTCAAGTCAATTTTTTTTCCACAATACACATGATGTTAATGTTTCATGCTTTATGGTTGCATTTTGCAGAAGTCCAATAGCATGTTTACACAGAAACAGCATTGACATTTGTTCAAGAGCTAATAAAGTGAACTTAAATCCCATTAATATCCACTCAAGGGCCATTTACACTATCAACTAAATACATCAGTAGCAGTTTATAGCTCTTGCATGAAGGTTAATAGTGCCTAAATGCACTATGAAATTGAAAGTTACTGGCGCTATGAATGCTTTAGCTCGTAGTGTTAAATTAATGTTAACAGCACTAAAGTGAACATTAGCAAGTGCAACTGTGTAAATATCTTGTGTAATGTGTATAGATTTAAAATTAATTTTAGTGGAGCTTATGTAAATGTTTATTGCACTTAAATGAACAATTTAAATGCAGTATAGCGGGTGGTGCATTTCACACCTAGGCCTTTAGTGGTGTCCTATCTGAATTAATTCACCTATCAATCATTATGACGCCACGGCTACAGAAACCATCAATATTATACTCATGGGCGGTTTCTTCATTAGGGCGATTGGGCGACGCATCACCAAAGTGTAAATGAAAGGGACTTTTTCCAATTAAATTCACAATCATTCAACCACAGACTTACACTAGCCGTCGCTGTCTGGATATAGTCCAATCAGCGTCATGTCACGTTCTGTGGAGCACCGCCACTTTTTGGGCGATTTCACTCTGGCTGAGAATCGCCCCGAGTGTTCCCATAGACTTACATTCAAAGATATTTTTTTTTCGAACTGGAGGCACTGCAATGCATTCTCTATGGGTTCCGGGAGGGCTTGCACTAACATGCTTACATCATCATACATATCCTTAACTTGTGCAGCGATTGGTGGGAACAAACATACACTATTAAAAATCTTTAAGATTAAGTGACAAATAATATTTGAAAACAATTTTGAATTTGAACAACAAGAAAAAATGAAACACTACTTTATCTTTATCAAATGTGATTAAAAAAATAAAAATAAAAAGAGAGCGAGAGCGAGAGAGACTGTTGGGACATCTCCCGAGTGGAGGCCAGTTGAACATGAACAACGTCATGGCGAACGCAGTGTATTAATGTGATGTAAGCAGTGCAATAATAGTTAGTATAGAAACAAACAATGAGATTTATAGTAAGAGTAATTATTTTTCATTAATATTAAAGTATTGAAGTTGCCTTTACATGCTTAAGCTGTTAATTTATTCATTGCATGGGTGGACCTTATCCTTATCAATCATCCAAACATTTGGCCCCCCTGAGAGATTTTGCAGGAGCCGCCACTGATTATACTTATTTTTTTTACCATCAATATTATACAGAAACGTAGTAGCCTATTTTATGTTGCGCTGCATCACAGACAGGTATCTCATTCAGCGAGAATGAATATCATTAGCCTACTAAAGCAAGAAACACAATTAACACAATTCAACAAGTCTTCTTTCACTGCAGCCTCATCTGCACCACACACATGATTACTAGCAGAAGCATCAATATTAACCTAAAAATACAGTCCACCCTGCGTTTTCCATTTTGTAGTAGGCTACTTTTTGAGTTCTCGATCCAAGGAAACTCAGAGGAATACGAATACGAATGCCGGGGATTTAAAATTAAGCCAAAATTGTGTATTTTTGTGCGCATTCTACAGAGAAGAAAACGCAAAAGCAAATGGTTTTTAAAAAGCTTAGTACCAACTGTTTTGAATAATCAAAAGTATGACAAATTTCTTTCAGTCTGGTTCAAATATAATACAACAAAGTATTTTTCATTTAAAATGATTTAAACCCACATTATTATTTTTATTTTTTTAAATTGCGCTTTTAATAGTATGAATGTTTTTTTTTTTTAATCTAAAAAGAAAATCATATTCAGCAAGGAAAAAACAGGGACAAAAAAAAGCATTACTCACCAAAACTACCGATTATTTTTACACAAAATCCATCTTAATTTCTTCCCTCAAGAAGGCTTGCATTACTCTGTTGTAAAGGTTATCTGTGTGTTTCAGTTCAAACAATCCTTTTCTATCGCCATGGAGGCTAATGCTGAAAGTCGAGTCTGTCCAGTCGTATTTCTGGCAGAAGTTTTAATTCGCTTTAAGGTTGAGAATGTCCGCTCGACAGAAGCAGTGGACACAGGGACAGTCAGTTCTGTTTTTACTTGGGACAGATCGAGTAGAGTTGCGCGACTCTGCGTTAAACTGGATAAGGCTGATTGCGGTATTTTTTTTCCAGTAGGTTTGAAACAGCTGGGGTATGAGGAGGTTGAGAAACATTCATTTGTGGGTTGAAAAACTATTATATCTACATGAATATATTTTAGTTTATGCAGTTTGCTACAAATGCGGTTTGCTAGCTCTGACTAGTAATAGTACGCGCTCTGACCATCCAATCAAAGGACGTGAAAATGCAGACGTTATTGTACGCCAGCTACTGCTAGATGGCCCAGGTGTAGTCAAATCAAAATCTGATTGGCTGATTAAATCTGACTGATTATCTGATTGATTAAAGCAACAGTTTCATTGCTATTTATTTTAAGATTAAATGGGTTTGCCAGCAGCCATTTCTAAGATTAAGATTAATCTTACAGGGTTTGCCAGCAGCCATATCACCCTGTAGGCCACAACTGGTTGCTCACTGAAGCTAAGCAGGGTTGAGCCTGGTTAGTATCTGGATGGGAGACCTTCTGGTAAAATCAGGTTTCTGCTGGAAGAGGTGTTAGTGAGGCCAGCAGGGGGTGCTTACCCTGTGGTCTGTGTGGGTCCTAACCAGGGCTGGACTGGGACTAAAAATCGGCCCGGGCATTTTGGCCCAGACTGGCCCACTACATATAATCATAAACACAACCGATCTTTGGATGCCCCTGAATATGTATACTAACTCCTATTAAAACCACTAATGCCATGTAGCCTAATGAGTGAGTAGGAATGAGTAATAGATAATTAATAGTTAATAGATGAAATAACTACTAATTGTAAAATACAATCGATACTCCACAATGATGAATCCTAAAACAAGCTATAAGCTGCATTGGCATAGCAATACCAGTGTTTGACAGAGGATTTTTTGGTAAATCTGTGGTGAGTGGAGCTCTGTCCCTTTAGGGGGGTTCGGGGGAGCCCCCCGTAAAAAAAAAAGTGCTTTTTAATGTTAAATTCATCAATCTGGTGCACTTTGAGAGTTAAAAATTAAGAGCTCCAACGCAAAATCAGTGTGCAAATTGAACAAAGAAAAACTCAAAACTCTTTTAGCTGTGATATAGTGTCTGTCTGCATCACACTACATAATAATAGATATAATATTAATTCCATGACAGTTATAGCCATATATTGTAAAACAAATGCACTGAAAAATAAAAGGAACTTTCATAATTAGTTTTGTACTAATTTCCATGCTTGAAAGAGATAAACACATGATCTTTTATTTTGGCGGAAAACATGGTTTACAAACGCGTCTCATTACAATTCTAATAAAATGCGTAATCATCAACTATGCCGATGTGTAAATAATGCGTAGCTGGGTGATGGGTTCCTACCATAGACATAATAAATACATAGATGCCCTATTGGCCGCTGGAGCGTACGTCAACGGCGCCGCCATATTGGGGATGGCAACTTTCCCATACCTCTCATACCGGGAATTGAGAAAAATGCCTGTTTTGTGCGCTGCTTGGGGCTGTACAAATCGCCACACAATTGAAAACAGCTTTCGAGGAATTACCTTTCACAAGCAAGACTGAGCGTTTGTTTTTGGTTGTATCTGGTCATGATTTAATTAGTAGGCCTAATAGTAACATTCAGAGGATAAATTTAAAAATACTACTGTTATTGTGTCACGAAATGTACATTTACATTTACATTTAGTCATTTAGCAGACGCTTTTATCCAAAGCGACTTACAATTGAGGACTAAACCAAGCGAGTCATCGTGAAGAGGCAAAAGTGGTCCCGGAAGAGATGAGTTTTCAGTTGCCTTTTGAATGTTGTCAGGGATTCTGCATTCCGGATGACGGTGGGGAGATCATTCCACCAGCATGGAACTGTGAATGAGAATGTCCTGGAGAGTGATTTTGTGCCCCGCTGTGATGGTACCACGAGCCGTCGCTCATTGACCGATCGTAGGCTTCTGGTAGGGATGTACACTTGTAGTAGTGAGTGGAAGTAGGAGGGGGCTGAACCTGTGGTCAATCTGTAAGCAAGCGTCAAAGCCTTGAACTTGATGCGAGCAGAGAGTGGTAGCCAGTGCAGAGAGATGAACAGAGGAGTGACGTGGGCCCTTTTGGGCTCGTTGAAGACGAGACGAGCAGCAGCATTCTGGATCATTTGTAGAGGTTTAGTTGCACATGATGGAAGTCCAGCCAGAAGAGCATTGCAGTAATCAAGCCTAGAAATGACCAGGGCCTGGACGAGAAGTTGTGTTGCATGCTCAGTTAGGAAAGGTCTGATCTTCCTGATGTTGTGCATAGCAAACCTGCATGATCGAGTTGTCTTTGTAATGTGGTCAGTGAAGGTCAGCTGATCATCAAAGATTACTCCAAGATTTCTGACCGACCTTGATGGGGTGATTGAGGATGAATCTAGCTGGATAGTGAGGTCGTGCTGTAGAGACTGATTGGCAGGGAGGACGAGAAGCTCAGTCTTTGCCAGGTTGAGCTGCAGGTGATGTTCCTTCATCCACGCCGAGATGTCCGCCAGACAGCTTGAGATCCGTACAGCTACTGTGGGATCATCTGGTTGAAATGAGAGGTAGAGTTGGGTGTCATCAGCATAGCAATGGTAAGAGAAACCATGTGCCTGTATGATGGGTCCCAGTGATGTGGTGTAGATGGAGAAGAGGAGCGGTCCAAGAACTGAACCCTGGGGAACCCCTGTGGTCAGCTGATGTGCTTTGGATACCTCACCTCTCCATGCGACCTTGAAGGACCTACCTGTGAGATAGGACTCAAACCAGTTGAGGGAGGTTCCAGTGATGCCCAGTGATGAGAGGGCGGACAAGAGGATCTGATGATTCACTGTGTCGAAAGCAGCAGACAGGTCCAGTAGAATGAGAACTGATGATTTGGAAGCAGCTTTTGCGATCCGCAGGGCTTCCGTGACTGACAGCAATGCAGTCTCAGTTGAATGTCCTTTCTTGAAGCCAGATTGGTTGACATCCAGCTGGTTGTTCAGAGACAGGAAAGATGATACTTGGTTAAAAGCAACCCGTTCAAGTGTTTTCGCAATGAATGGTAGGAGAGAGACAGGTCTGTAGTTCTCTAGAAGTGATGTGTTTAATGTTGGTTTTTTAAGCAGAGGAGTTAAATGCTGTAGGGAAAATGCCAGTGTGGAGGGATGAGTTGATGATGTGTGTGAGAGCTGGAAGAAGTGAGGGAGAGATGGCTTGTAGAAGGTGTGAGGGTATGGGGTCTAGAGGGCAGGTGGTAGGATGACTGGAGAGGAGAAGTTTAGATACTTCTTCCTCGGTTAGTGGAGTGAAGGAGGAGAGAAGGTTGTTGGCTGTGGGAGAGGTTAGTTTGGGTTCCTGTGTGTGTGAAGCTGAGAACTGACTGCTGATAGTTGTAGTTTTGTTAGTGAAGAAGTTAGCAAAATCATCAGCAGTTAGCGAGGAGGTGGGTGGTGGTGGAGGTGGGCAGAGGAGAGAGTTGAATGTCTTGAACAGTGAACGTGTGTTAGTGGCGCTGTTGATCTTGTCGTGGAAATATGAAGATTTTGCGGTGTGAACATCAACAGAGAAGGCAGAGAGCAGAGATTGATACCTACTGAGGTCAGATGTGTCTTTTGATTTGCGCCATTTCCTCTCCGCTGCCCTGAGCTTGGTCCGGTGTTCACGAAGAACCTCAGATAACCAGGGGTTAGAGGGAGTAGTGCGTGCTGGCCTGGAGGAGAGAGGGCAGATGTTGTCTAGAGAGGAGGTTAGGATGGAGCATAAAGTATCCGTTGCAGTATTCACATCCAGAGATGAAAAATGTGAGGGTGAGGGAAGAGAAGATGACACAGCAGAGGAAAGATGGGACGGAGAAAGTGAGCGCAGATTTCGTCTGAAAGTAAATGGTGGGGAGGTTGGTGGAGCATGGGTAGTGAGTTGTAGATTGAAAGTAATGAGGAAATGATCTGAAACTTGCAGAGGTTTCATCAAAATGTTATCTGTGATACAGTTGCGTGTGTAAACCAGGTCCAGTTGGTTGCCTGACTTGTGAGTACCGGTGGTGATGAGGCGTTTGAGATCAAAAGAGGCTAGGAGAGAGATGAAGTCTGTTGCATACGGTTTCGCTAGGTGGATGTTGAAATCGCCAAAGACTACAAGTGGGATGCCATCCTCAGGGAAAGAGGACAGCAACACATCCAGCTCCTCTACAAAGCTTCCCAGTTGACCTGGGGGGCGATAAATAACTACAATATGGATCTTCACGGGAGTTGTAAGTGTAATAGCATGATATTCAAATGAGTTGTTATTGCATAGAGAAGAGAGAGTTGAAAATTTCCAAGTGTTAGAAATGAGAAGACCAGTGCCCCCACCTCTCCCCGATTGCCGAGGGGTGTGAGAGAAAGAGAAGTTGTTAGAGAGAGCAGCAGGGGTTGCTGAGTCTTCTGGGCGGATCCAGGTCTCAGTCAAGCCCAAGATATTAAGAGAAGAATGAGATGCAAAGGCTGGAATGAAGTCAGCTTTATTGACTGCTGATTGACAATTCCATAGACCCATAGAAAGAGTGAGAGGTGAGTGTGAGGATGAGAGAATAGGGCGCAGATTAGCAGTATTGCGCTGCCTTCTGTGCGTGGTGAGAGAGCGTTGTCGAGAGACAACAGGAATGTGTAGAAAGCACATAATGATAATAGGAAATAAGATAAAGGTAGGAAGGGAAAGGGTTAAGAAGATACTTTAAGTGCCTTGCAGGTGTCCTTGCTCGGTGGAGTCGCGCAGGTAGAGTCGCAGGTCTTTACCCGAGTCGGTCTTAACACGAGGAGGTTCAACACGAGCGCAGACTGCTTCCGCTGACGCTTCCGCGACAGCGCGCACACTACATAGATATAATGCTATCAATCGCCTGAGTGAGGACAGCTGTGGTAGCCCTTGCAATTAGCACAGCGAAAGCAAATATCCCGAGAATGGCCCAAATCGAAACTAGCTGTTATGAACAGCAATACTTAAGTGCTACAATAACAACCAGACTACAACCCTTAAGACGGCAGATATTCAAAATAGGAACGTGTCTAATTAAATTAAAGATATTTAGTGAAAATAAAAATTACAAATAAGCAAAGAATCGAAAATAGCACTACTTACTTGACAAATGGTAAACAGAGCAACAGGGGAACTGGATATTAAGAAAAAACAACTTACGCGCTCTAGCCGTTCTCGCAGAGTGACTGCTTGTCCTGGCTATCTCCTGAATTTACTTCTAATTTATATCTGCTTTAATAGCCCTTGCAATTAGCACAGCGAAAGCAAATATCCCGAGAATGGCCCAAATCGAAACTAGCTGTTATGAACAGCAATACTTAAGTGCTACAATAACAACCAGACTACAACCCTTAAGACGGCAGATATTCAAAATAGGAACGTGTCTAATTAAATTAAAGATATTTAGTGAAAATAAAAATTACAAATAAGCAAAGAATCGAAAATAGCACTACTTACTTGACAAATGGTAAACAGAGCAACAGGGGAACTGGATATTAAGAAAAAACAACTTACGCGCTCTAGCCGTTCTCGCAGAGTGACTGCTTGTCCTGGCTATCTCCTGAATTTACTTCTAATTTATATCTGCTTTAATAGCCCTTGCAATTAGCACAGCGAAAGCAAATATCCCGAGAATGGCCCAAATCGAAACTAGCTGTTATGAACAGCAATACTTAAGTGCTACAATAACAACCAGACTACAACCCTTAAGACGGCAGATATTCAAAATAGGAACGTGTCTAATTAAATTAAAGATATTTAGTGAAAATAAAAATTACAAATAAGCAAAGAATCGAAAATAGCACTACTTACTTGACAAATGGTAAACAGAGCAACAGGGGAACTGGATATTAAGAAAAAACAACTTACGCGCTCTAGCCGTTCTCGCAGAGTGACTGCTTGTCCTGGCTATCTCCTGAATTTACTTCTAATTTATATCTGCTTTAATAGCCCTTGCAATTAGCACAGCGAAAGCAAATATCCCGAGAAATGTAGTTTTAATAGCTTTTCAGTCGACAATGTAGTTGTTTAAAGCTCAAATATGTGGTTTGTTTATAAAGATAGCGCCTATTTAAAAATTTTATCTGACGTTTTCGGAGTTGTGAGATCCGTTCACCGGCGCCCAGCGCTCTGCACCCCGCCTGGAACAGCCATACCTCGGCCAGTGCTTCTGACGTTTGCCGCTGGCTCGGATGTCTCTAGTCTGCTAGTGGTTAAACGTGAGATATAATTCGTCTTGTGTATACCTAACGGGCGATCTTTGGGCTCATTAATCTATAAATGGTTCCCTGGTAAATCTTTTTGGCTGAGGGCAAAGTGAAGTTATATTTAGGCTAGGCTATTTTAACGTTGTATCCTGCTGTATGTTTGACTGAAGCTACTTCTGTTATAATGGCTACTGATCAATCAAACTGAAATTTAACAAAAAGATTTCAATATTAAATATAAGTCACTATTTAACTTATTTTTTTATTGTGTATATTCTGTAATTGATATTTCTTATTCTATTGCTATTATTAGAGTATTATTAATCAACTATATGCTATTATCAACATTTTTATGATTGTATTATTGTACTTATGATATTATATAATTATACTATTCATTACTATTTTATTTGCTGTATACTATTTGTTTATTTTATTGACTAAACTATTTACTATTACTTCTCACTTTGTTATATTTACTATTTGCATTGCACTGTAGTTGTACCATAACATATGTATTATCATAAAGTATCAGTTATCTTTGTTATTGCTAAAATCTGGTCAATCACAGAAAATGCTTTTTCCACAATAAGAAAACTTAAATTATATCTCAGTCAGTATGGGGGTATTCACCATTCTTATCCAAGAATAAAAAGCCAGATTCATGACAAGCCTGAGCTTTGACCATTCTTTATTAAAAAAAAAATATTTTACAAGTCTAACTAGAGATTTTAAATAACTAGAGATTGAACTTTTTGCACACCACATACAAACCACTGAAATCGGTTGATAAATGTAAAAACAGTTTTTGTTTTTATCCAGAAAAAAACGCAGCTCACCGTTTACTTGCATTAGATTACAGTGTTCTCTGGTGCAGTCTTGCCCTCTGCAAAATGGCGGACCCGTTGACGTATCGCAGCAACGTTCCAAAGCGGCCAATAGGGCGTCTATGTATTTATTATGTCTATGGTTCCTACACTCATCGCCTCAGTGTTCTGAAAGTTGCCTTCTGCTTACCACAGTTCTCTACACTCACTCATTCTCTCCTGATCCTCCTCAGTATCCTCATCAGACACTTGAAGGGCCCGTTTCTTTTTTTCACGCTATTTCTCTGCACATTCCTTGCGTTTCTTCTCCATCTCTGACTATTTTGACAGATACACACTGACACTGCACGTGCGCTCAAAGCCCAAAGGCGAGGAGTTTAAAAATGTGATTGGACCAGCCCAGTGCCAATCAAGAAAAGAACCAATGGGCCGCTGATCTACGTGTTTCATGGGCCGGTCTGTTAAAAAAAAAAAAAAAACCTACGCTGACTTTTTTTGTCCAATGCATTACACCGGCACAAAGATCCCAGCGCCGCCAATTAAGCAAAACTAAACGAATGGGCCGCCGATGTACGAGTATTATGGGCCGTTTAGACAAAAACACTATTTTATATTTTTTTTAAAGAATGATCTGTATCGGCCCAAAAAGCACGTCGGCCCACCGGGCAAATGCCCGATGGCCAGTTCAGCCCTGGTCCTAACGCCCCATTAAAAAGTGACGGGGACACTATTCTGTCAAAGAGCACCGTCCTCCGGATGAAACGTTAAACCGAGACCCTGACTCTCTGTGGTCACAAAAAATACCAGGATGTCTTTCGAAAGAGTAGGGGTGTAACCCCGGCATCCTGGCCAAATATGCCCAATGGCCTCTGTCCATCATGGCCTCCTAATCATCCCCATATATATATATATATATATATATATATATATATATATATATATATATATATATATACCAATTGGCTTCATCACTCTGTCTCCTCTCCACCAGTAAGCTGGTGTGTGGTGGGTGTTCTGGCGCACTATGGCTGCCATCAAATCATCCAGGTGGATGCTGCACATTGGTGGTGGTTGAGGAGATCCCCCCTTCTATGTAAAGTGCTTTGAGTGCAGAGAAAAGCGCTATAAATGTAATGAATTATTATTATTGTTATTATAAGATACAGGCGCCCAGACTATTGATTATGAAGGCCTCAAGGCAGATTTCTTTGACCCTGGCAATACATGATGGCAGAAATATGATTGGATAAATGCTCTAACATAAACATACCCTACTGGAAGCAACGCAACCAAGAGAAAAGCTTTGAAATTAAGATAATGGACTATTGGGAATAATTTAATACTCCTTCATGGAAGAAAATATATAAAGGCCTTACTGGCCCTGATGGACCAACACTGTTTAAATCAGTGGTTCTCAACCTTTTTTGGGCCAGCGCCCCCTTTCCAACATCCAGGTCCCCGACCGCCCCCCACTCCCAAACTAATGAGCGAGCAGTAACGAGTAACAGATGAAATAAGTACAAAATTGTCATTTATTTATACAATCGAACTATACTCCACAGTGATTAATCCAAAAAACAAACTATAAACTGCATTGAATAGCAATAGCAGTGTTTCTCACAGGATTTTTGGTAAATCTGTGGTGGGTGGACCTCGGGCCTTCTAGGGGGGTTTGGGAGCAAGCCCCCCGTAAGAAAAATGTGTGCATTTTAATGTTAAATTCATCGATCTGGTGTACTTTGAGAGTTCAAAATTAAAAGCTCCAACCATATTCAGTGTGCAAATTAAACAAAGAAAAATTCAAAACTCTTTTAGTTGTGTTTGTCTACATTACACTACTACATAATAATAGTTATATTATATTAATCCCATGACAGTAATAGCCATATATTATAAAAAAAATGCACTGAAAAATAAAGGACAGTCATTAAAGCGGTAATGTTTGCACATAGGTTTTATTACGCATTCAGGAGAAGAAGCTGCTTTACAATAGCCTTACTTTCGAAAAATAAATAAATACAATCATGATTTTTCCTGAAAAAATATGTTAGAATTGTAGGCCTAAAATACCTTGGTATCAGGTATAATTAATACAATTACAATTAATTTGGTTTGTCATGATTAATTTGTTTTCATAATCAGTAAAAAGAAAGATCTTCTAACAAGAATAAACACGAACAATTCAATTATTATTGTATTATTAATTGTTTTTATATCTTGAAACTAACGTTACCCAAGCAGCGTTTCGCGCTCAGATGTGATGGCGAAATGAATAGCTTACATTACCAAAATGTGATTGCAGAATTGAGAACACTCATTTAAACAGCATTCACACCCGAACTTGACTGCACATTATATTTTTGACATTATTGATACTGCTTTCAATCGTAATGTAATAGAAATGAACACAAAAAAACCTGCTAGTAAACTGACGGTCGACTTGCGGTCAGGAGTAGGCTAGAACGGCCGCGGACGAATGATTAGGCTTGTTTGAGATGCGCCTAGCCTCGCCTGAAATGTCTGCGAGAGTAGGCGGCTGCAGTGAGAGGAGGAGCGAAGAAAGCGGACAGATCTCGGTTCTCGCAGTGGGTCTGACACCTGTGAGATCAAAGACTGATATCACGGGATTCACGCTCGTGCACGTGTTGCTAATAAACTGGATGTGATTTAAGTTCTGTTGCTTTTATATGAAAATAAATATAATGAACAAGACACCCAGAGTATTTGTGTTTATCAATCATTTTTTCTTTACGTGTTTTTTTATATATTGTTTAAATAAAAATGACATCACCCCATATGGCATTGTCAGAGAGTTTATTCACCCATAACATATGTAACATACACTTAAAACATGATATCAGAGTTTTAAAATCAAACATTTTAAAAGAGAACAATTCATCACGGTTGTTTAAACCAATGAGCATTAAGCGGTGTCGTCAGCAAGTCGTTTCCCATCGTGCTTTTGATCAGCGCAGTCGGTGGAGAGCAACTGCGCGCGACTGCAGAATCCGACAGGTGCGCCTTGCGCTCGCGAGAGTTTTTTGACATACGTCGCCATGACATCAGAGCAAGGCGGACCGCTCTCGGACACATTTCTAACCGGCATGCATCTCGCGCTGATCACCGGTGATCGGTTCTGCGCAGATTTTGCTCATCTCAAACAAGCCTATTTTCTTTTTTTTTATTTGAGCGCTGCTGACGTTTTCTTTCACGCGCACCATAGACGCGCGCACACACAATATCCCAGCTAACACAGTTACGTTGTGAAGACGTAACAGGACCGGCCCATATTCGTCGTAGCGACGTACCACATAACGTTCCAGCAACGTAACTTTGTGATTCCCATAATCGTCGTGGCGACGTTATAGTGTACGTCGCAAGAACGTGATGAGTACGTCTCAATGACCTAACTGGTATGTTGTGAGGACGTAACATCAAAGGACCATAGTAGTCGTAGTGACGTGCCAGATAACGTTCCAGCAACGTAACTTTGTGATTCCTGTATTCGTCGTGGCGACGTTATTGTGGTACGTCGCAAGAACGTGATGACTACGTCTCAATGACCTAACTGGTATGTTGTGAGGACGTAACATCAAAGGACCGTTTTAGTCGTAACAACGACCACAATACCACGTAAAAACAACAACAACAACAAAAAACACTGCATACATTTAATCAGCATTTATTCAGTGTTACCTGTACTAGTGTATGCACCGTGTGCATCAATGTGTCACACACGTGTGCCTCAAGAATCAATCAACTAGAAAACATTTATATCATTTAATAATCAGCAGTTAGTTAATGACATTTTACACAGTAAGATAATTTCTCTTCGAGAAAAGTTGCAAACCTCTGTTTCTTTCCTTTCTCTTTCACAAACACAACACATCAGTTACACCTTTTTAAATTCTTCATTGCAGGTGCACAAATCCTATTCTACAAATTACCGAACTCATAGGGTCATATTTTTGTTGATAAATAGTAACATTTTGGCCAATTATGCACATTTCTTGGTGAATAATTTTGTGAATCATCTATACTGTTTGGCTATTCTCATGTGGCTATTCTCACTTCACTTTTTATTCAGTCATATATGCTCAAACTCCCTGTGTGGCCGCGCCTTAAATGTCAGCATACATTTCTTACTTTGTGATTTGAAAAAAAAAGAAAAGTATTTGTGCACCTCCAATGAAGAATTTGAAAAGCTGTAACTGCAGTGTTTTTTTGTGAAAGAGAAAAAAGTTTGAAACTTCTATATATAAAAAAAAAACTTTCTCTCTGTGACTTTAAATGTACTGATGTCTGACTACTTTACACCTACAGATTCCACTGTCACAGGTGCTCAGTTTTGCTATAATAAAACCTATACAGAACATGGTAGCAATCAGCCATCCATGCAAAAGCAGAGGTCTGTGTGGTGTACAGGTACATCAGTCCAGGCCAACATCTCACGACTTGATGCCTTCCGCTGTGGATCCCAGTCGGCGATTCAGGGAGTCTTGTGATTGGTTTTCAAGCTAGCCAATCAGAATTTAGCAGCCTCATCTCTGATTGGCTGGCATTATGGCATATTGTAACGCTGGGTTGTGTTGAGCACGCGAGCCGTCTGCGCTTCGAGAGCGCTTACGGATGGTATGAGAGGAGCAAGAAAGTGAAACTTTGCACATGCGAAAGAGAACGTCTGCGCACATCCAAATACTTATTTTAAATGGAAAATTGATTTTCGTTCGCTCGAAATATTTTCTTATCTGCGAGACGAACATTTCTCCGCAAAACTCAGTTCACGCGCGTGCAAAATGCCATTTTGCGCGCTCTTAATGTGATCTTGCGCGCGCAAAATTGTGACCGAATTCTAACCCCATACTGGTGCCCAGGGCCCCTTAGATGTCGTGGGCCCCTGAGCAAGTGCCCAGTTGCCCGAATTTGACACTCTATTCGCGTTTGGTGTGACCGCATAATGAACAGGCTGCGATGTCAAGATTGCAATGCTGGAGTGAGAGAGAGGCGCGATCGAACCGTGTGTGTGTGTGTGAGAGAGAGAGAGAGAGAGAGAGAGAGAGAGAGAGGGGGGTTGGGGCGCGGGCGCGATCGAACAGTGGAAACATAAAAAACATTACTCCGTCATTTTGTTCATACAGATCATTAAACCTTCAAAGTGTTTACTTATATTTGTGTATACTCGCAATAAAACACAACATTGTGCTTTTGTCACACTGTTAACTCTTGTCAAACTGTAACCAACAACTGTCACCCAACCAAAATCACACACACACACACTGTTTTAAAAGCAAAACATATTTATCCAACTCCATTTCAAAACAGTCTGTGGGTCCCATCTTTTGGACATTCATCATATTTCATTGGTTTTCATTTCTTGTCCTCGGAGCACTAATCTTACACATTTCTACATTGATTAAAAAATCGAATGTGTTTTAATGGTAGTATTATTTTATACAGAAATCAATTATTTAGAATTCAGATGAGAATAATGTTACATTGTTCATTAATAATGTTTATTAAAATTAAGGAAAACAAATATATTGATCTGAAATATAGCAAATTAATTTTAAATTAATTCAGGTACAATTACCAAACATATCGCAAGGTCTTTTTGTCTATTAATTTAATTAATAAACTAATTATATTAAACTATTGTCAGTGCACTACAAATAAACTGGTTCTATGCCTTTATTAATAAAACTTATTTAAAAAATACAATGCCTTCTGCATTTTTGTTTTGCTTTTCCCTCCATTGTACCGAAATCGTACCGAACCGTGATGTCTGAACCGAGGTATGAACCGAACCGTGACTTCTGTGTACCGTTCCACCCCTACTATCCACCCATGACTGTGTGGCCTCCCAGATTAACAACAGCATCATCAAATTTGCTGATGACACAACAGTCATAGGACTGATATCTGGGGGTGATGAGTCAGTATACAGGAGGGAGGTGGCTGGCCTTGTGAAGTGGTGTCAGGACAACAATCTCTCCCTAAATGTTAGTAAAACAAAGGAGATGACTGTTGACCCACAGAGGAGGAGGAAGCAGCACCAATCACTGCATATTGGAGAGGCTGCGGTGAAGAAAGCGAGCACATTAAAACTTCTTGGTGTTTACATATCTCAGGATCTCTTCTGGACTCATAACATCACACACCTGGTGAGGAAATCCCGACAGCAGTTGTATTTCCTGAGAAGGCTGAGGAAATCTGGCATGCCAGGAAAAATCCTCAGCAGCTTCTACAGATGTACAATCGAGAGTATAGTCGGGACCGCAAAGCTCTGCAACAGGTGGTGAGAGAAGCCGAAACCATTACTGGAACAGCCTTAACAATGCTGGAGAACATCTACCAGATCAGGGTCAACAGGAGGGCCCACAACATCATTAAGGACAGTAGACAACCCCAGTATAACCTATTCACACTTCTACCATCAGGAAGACGCTACAGAAGTGTGGAAGCAAGGAGAACAAGACTGAAAAACAACTTTTACCCACAGGCCATCAGGCCTGTAAATGGCACTCACCCACTGCCCCTTCCCCCAGATCTTGAGAGGTGCAATGATCCACCCCACCTTGCGCACACACACACACACACACACACACACACACACACACACACACACACGCACAGGGACATGGAAGTGAACAACTACTGACAATCTACCTCGGCAGACTTTGCACTGATTCCTCATGTTTACATGGCATATATATTCACAACTACTTACTTTTTGCAATTATTTATGTCTCTTTGTCATTTGTCACTTGTTATTTATGTTGTAGGGTGATTAATTGATGTCCGATGTTGCTTGGAGGATTCACAGAATAAAAATTTAATTGTACTGTGTAACGACTGTTCCCTTTCGTAGTCACTACGAGTTACGTTGTGACGACGAATGGGGTTTCGCTTAGAAAGCCTATCAACTTTGAGTATTACAAAACGAGCCAATGGCAAAGAAATGCTGTGGGTCTGCGGATTTTGCATAGCGTGACTCCACCCCACCTCGTGGGTATATAAGGAAGTACGCTGGCAACATGCAGTTATGTTTTTGCTTCGGAGCCAAGAGGTCATCTTCACTCCTGCAGCCTATTCTCTGACTATCTTCGAGAATCTTCTAGACGAGCAGCTTCCAGTCGGTGTTGGTGTGATGGCGTGTTCCAGCTAGTTTCAAATTCCTGCCTGCTGAACTGTGCAGTGGTCTGCAACAGCGTGTGTGTTTCTCCCTGAGCGCTTCAGCACTGCTGCGAGCTTTTCTCTCACAAAAAGAGCATGCACGTGGCACGTTTTTTTTTTAACAACGGTATTCCCCTTGTATTTCTGAGTGCGGTAGTCTGATAGATTCAGCTGATGGGCACGAACGCTGTTTTGACGTGTTTGGGCTTCGATCGCGCTCAGACAGCGTTCGTGGATGCGCCATGTTCTCACAGCGGGAACATGACCATCGCAATGTTATGGTTGAGACTCGATGAGCTTAATAGAGCGAGAGTCCCCTGATCCACACCCCGATCTATTTTCTCCAAGCGAGAGAATACTTTGGCTGGTGACCTGAGGCGGCTGGTGTGGAACTAAACCGACGAAATATCCTCGGTCCACACCCCCCTCTTTCACATTGCAACCCGTGTGGTTCTGGATGAGTTAGCTGACCAGGATGCGTTCGAGCACGCCGGCGGGTCCAGCATCTCATTCGCTTCCCCGGCTGATGAAATTATGTCTATCGCCGCATCACAAGGTGAGCTGGAGTCCTCTGGAGATGAGGGTTCGTCTGTGCTGCCACCCTTGGGTGTACTAGCAAATCGAGTCTGATCCAGAGTTGACAGCTATGCTTTCCAGGGCCGCCACAAGTATCGGGCTTGTGTGGAACCCTCTGCCATGTCCTGAGCACTCAAGGCTGATGATTGGTTTTAGGGGGAGGCGAACCCAAATCCTTTCTACCCGGACGTGCATGAAGAGGTCATGAGATCGTGCGAGTCTACTTTGACGTTTCGCGACTGCTCAGTGGCCTCTTCCACCTTCTCTGCCCTTGCAGAGGCCTCGGCCAAGGGTACATTGGGGTTCCCCTCGTGGAGTGTTCTGTGGCAACACATCTGTGTCCCCACAGCGCCTCCACCTGGCATGGCGACCCTAAGCACCCCTCCAATGCCTGTAGGTTTTTGTCTACTCCGGTGGCAGAGACCTATAGAGCTGCGGGGCAGGCTGTGGCCTCACTGCGTGTTATTGAGTTTCAGTAGTCATGTCAAAGCAATAACTAAATCAGCATACTATCATCTGAAAAATATTTCAAGAATTAGATGCTTTGCTTCCAATCAAGACTTAGAGAAACTTGTGCATGCTTTCATCACCAGCAGGGTGGATTATTGTAATGGACTCCTCACTGGCCTTCCTAAAAAGACAATAAGACAGTTGCAGCTCATACAGAACGCAGCTGCCAGGATTCTGAGCAGGACCAGAAAATATGAACATATCACACCAGTCCTCAGGTCTTTACACTGGCTCCCAGTTACATTTAAGATTGATTTTAAAGTATTATTACTGGTATATAAATCATTCAATGGGTTAGGACCTCAATATATTGCAGATATGCTCACTGAATATAAACAGATCACTCAGATCATTAGGATTACATCAGCCAGAATTACCAAGGATTCACTCTAAGCATGGAGAGTATGCTTTTAGCTATATATGCCAGCCACAGCTGGAACCAGCTTCCAGAGGAGATGTGCTCCTACAGTAGTCACATTCAAATCCAGACTCAAAACACATCTGTTTAGCTATGCATTTACTGAATGAGCACTGTGCCACTGTTCGTCCGACTGTTTTTACTGTACTGCTTTAATTCTCTTTTATTTTTATTTTTTTATAATCTCTGGAAGAGATTTTGAAGGAGAGCGGGAGAGTCTTCATTCCGATGAGGCGAGTGAAGGAGTAAGTTAATTATACTGCTGAAAGTATGAAGTCGCTGAGAGCGTCGTTAAGGGTAACGGCAGCAGACAGCGCATGCGAAGCGTGCTCTGTGGGGGCCCCGCTGGGCATTACTGGTGTAGCACCACCCCAGCAAAGTACGTCCCTGGGCTAGAGGTCGAGTGGCACCGTAAACCGGCTCAATCTCTTCCATCTCAGATAGGGGATCCCTAAATTTAGTGAATCAGGCAGTTAGGAATACTAACAAAAATAGGGTTGTTTACCAGGGATGCATCAGGAATCATTCCGAGAAAAAAATAAAAGAAGTTGTTACCCAAATTGGTGTGGACCAGTATTACTTTATTTTATTTTTTATTCTAAATTTTTTTAATTATTCTTATTTGTTTTGATTATTTTAATTTCTTCTATGTAAAGCACTTTGAATTACCATTGTGTATGAAATGTGTTATATAAACAAACTTGCCTTGCATTGCCTTGCCTTGCCTATTGCTATCCTTCAGGGTCCTGCAGCAGCCTTCACCCGGGCCACGCCGTGGAGGCGTGCAGGCTGCAGCACCAGTCCCGCAGCCTGCCGAACGCCAGGCGATGCGGCGCTCCCGTTACGGCCAGATCAGAGATGGGTTGCAGTTTTTTCAGGAAGTGGTTGCAGGGCCACTCCTTCCCCCAGTGGATGGCCTGGGGAGAACGTCTTCTCCAAAGAACTGACATTTCCATCTCTGAGCCCCCAGAGGGCACGGATGGCAGTGTGCGCCGCTTACGAGCCTTGCCACTCTCATCCCCCTCTGTCGCCAGACCCCTGACAGAGCAGGCCCCCGTGGAAGGCTGGTCCTTCCCTGGCCTCCTCTGTCAGGATGCGGCATATGACTGTGCCCCCACATCGGGACGCTCCCCCTCCCATGTTGGGCCAGACATTCCGGCTCACTTCCCCATCGTGGGTACGTCTGTGGTTCACATGTCCCCGTTGGTTCAGTTTTGGAACTTCCTATCGGTCCCGCTGCCTCACGAGAATCATCAGGCTCGGCTATGCGATTCGGTTTGCACGGTCTCCTCCCCTCCCCGGTGAATCTGCTATACCGTGGTGGGTGGCAATGCCCCTGCCTCGGAGGTCGTCATCCTACTGGCGAAGGGTACGATCGAGACCACCCCTCCAGCCGAAAAGAAGTCTGGCTTTTTCAGCCCCGACTTCATTGTACCCAAGAAAACCGGTGGGTTAGGCTTCCGTTCAAGATCCTCACGGCCAAACGCATTTCCGAATGTCTGCGGCCACAGCATTGGTTTGCAGCGACCGACCTGAAGGATGCCTACATCATGTCTCATTTCTTCCTCGACACAGACCGTTCCCTCGGTTTGTTTTCGAGAGGCGGACATATAAGTACGCGGTTCTCACATTCGGGCTAGCCCTGTCTCCTCACGCCTTCAGGAAAGTCATTGAGGCAGCCCTTGTGCAGCTATGGCAACACGGCGTTCGCATCCTGAACTATCTTGACGACTGGCTGATCCTAGCTCACTCTTGAGACAAGGTTTGCGAACACAGGGAGCTAGTGCTCCGGCACCTAGCTTGACTGGACCTTCGGGTCAACTTGGAGAAGTGCAAACTTTGCCCTGTGCAGAGGATCTCTTTTCTCGGTATGTAAATCGACTCTCTCACCATGTGCGCGCAGCTTACGAGCAAGCACGCGCAGTCACTACTGACTTGCCTGAGACAATTCGAGGGCAAGAGTGCGGTTCCACTGAAATTTTTTAGAGGCTCCTGGGGCATATGGCAATCCGCTCGGATTGCTTCTAATGAGACCGCTTCAGCTCTGGAGGGCATGGCAACAAGGCACGCTCCGAGTACCAGTAACTCCGACCTGCCATCAGACCTTCACCCCGTGGAGGAACCACAGCTTTCTATGGGCCAGAGTGCCATTAGAACGAGTTTCCAGGCATGTTGTTGCCTCATCATATGCCTCCACCACGGGCTGGGGTGCCATGTGCAATGGACATGCTGACATGCTGCCTTTTGGCATGTCGATTGCCCAAGTTGCTGGCTGTACGTTTCGCTTTGCACCGCTTCCAGCACATACTAGTCCGATCAGACAATACTGTGACAGTAGAGTAAATCAACCGACAAGGTGGTCTACGCTCCCGCCGTATGTCGCAACTCGCCCACCACCTCCTCTTATGGAGTCAGAAGCATCTGAGGTCGCTTCGAGCCATTATATTCTGGGAACCCTGAATTGTGCAGCCGACGAGCTTTCACGGTTTCAGCCTCTTCCTGGAGAATGGTGACTCCATCCCCAGTCGGTTCGGCTGATTTGGGATCAGATCGGGGACGCACAGGTAGACCTGTTTGCCTCCCATTGCGACCTGTTTTACTCCCTGACCGAGGCCACGCTCGGCATGGACGCACTGGCACACAGCTAGCCGCGGGGCCTCCCCAAGTATGCGTTTCCCCCAGTGAGCCGCCTTGCACAGACCTGTTGTAGGGTATCTGGACTGTGTCAGTTGGGACTCATTGAATTCTACAATATAAAAACTTTTAACATTTGACTCACGTCTAATAATTCACCAGCGGGTGCCAGAAAGTCTGTTCCTAATTGCGTTCCTTGACACCTTTATGGCAGGCGAATGTGTACACCACACACACAGACTGTCTATGAAACTTCCCCCACAACTGAAGTCACCACTGGCAGAACTCGGTGTTTTGTTACAAGACTGATGCATTTTACGACCCCAAAAGAATGTGCAGGGAATTGTCTCCTAATTCTTGCTGAGAAGAAGAAATGAACCCTTTTTAATCCTATATATTCTATATATATATAAAACCACATGATAAATATATTAACATGTATCTAATTTTCAATCTCATGATTTTCCTGTATGTTGTTTGGTCTATGTTTCTTGTAAACTCTAATGGGTTAATGTTCCAGACTTTGCATACTATGGTTAACCAGAATCGTATGTGTGGCATATTTGGTCTTTATAACCTGGTACTTTGAAGATCGAAATGACTGTGTACATGATATGTCGATAACAACAACATATTAGTATTACAAGAATCTTCCATAGTTTCTTCATCGGCTAACACCCCCTCCACCCCCCTCCGGACACATCCACAGACCACGTGACGCTCCAACGGGACGACACCCCACACGCGCAGCCTTGTTCAGCAACATAAGGAAACCAGATGACAGTATTCGTTTATCGAGCTTTCAGAGCATTAAGATTGTGTTTTTCCGTGTTGTCTCTCAAAGGTTAAATGTCCAGGTGAATTTTGCCATTCTGTGATCCTTCCAGATTCTCTCTCTCTCTCTCTCTCTCTCTCTCTCTCTCTCTCTCTCTCTCTCTCTCTCTCTCATTCTCTCTCTCTCTCTCTCTCTCTCTATTTATGCATTCTCCTTTCATTGTTGTTGTGTTATTGTCTGTAAATACATTTTATTCCGTGTAACGTTAGTAACTGTAACGTAGTTCCCTTTCAAGGGAACTTCGAGCTGCGTTTGAGACGCGGTGGGAACGCTCTGCGTGATTATGTCGTGAAGCACATTTAAAATCAGTCCAATGGAAGCCCGAAACGTCATAGGCAGGTGACGTCATAGACCAGGAAACTATAAAGCACCCCTGAATTTAGACCGCGACCAGCTTCTGTACCTTCAGCAAGCGCTCTCTGTGAAATCTGTCCTTGTCTATTTATTTGTTGTTTGTCAAAGCCCAATATATATATCACTATCTATCATTATGGCGAGCAAGCAAGATTATAGACGTTGTGTTGTTCCCTGCCCTCGTTACATCACGGGAGGGGACACACATAAGCTTTTTGTTGCTGTTTGGGAGTGGAGCATGCCAACAGTCAGTTCTCGAGGGAGCTGACTGTGAGCATTGCGAGAAGCTGTCCGTGAGGACGCTCCGCTCCCGCCGGGCGTTCTTCGAGGAGGACTTCGGTTCGCGTTCCCCGCGCGGGTCTCTCTGTTGCCGAGGCACGGGGACGACTCGCATTTTGGGGTTCGCAAACGGATCTGACAGCGGGGGTTGGGACGGGCTCCGCCCTATCTCAGCTTTCACATGCCAGATCTAGTGTGCTGCGATTTCCAGTTCCGAGGAATTGATATCGTTAGTGTTTTGTTTGAAAAAGGCAGATGTTTGAGTTTTCAATGAATAAATAAATAGTCAGCTCATAACTCTGCTGAATAAAGAGGAGCTTTTAAACTCTGTATCTCAGCCTCCTCGTCGGGGACTGCGTTTTTTTCCCTATCTCCACACTGAGGTGTCGAGATCGTGGAATAAACCGGTTTGTATTTTATGTGTTTAATCCCCAGATGTCTAACTATAGTAATTTTTGGGTTAAGTTTTGGATTAAGTATCATAGTATGACAGTGCCTCGGGTTAAAGAGACGCTTGCGAGCTTCCTCTCTCCCGAGTCGGCGTCATCGTTATTAACCCCGACGTTACCCACCAGCCATCTTAAATAATGAATACATTTTTATTGTATATTTTATTTTATTATATATTTTATTTTATTACCAGGCAGCGCTGGTGGGTAAAGTATATAAGGATATGGATGAATGTGAGGGGCGACTCTCTGAGGAGGGTCGCAGCGCTGCCAGTTCGGTTGTTTCCTGCTGGTGGCCACAGAGTGATATATATGTATATATATATATATATATATATATATATATATATATATATATATATATATATATATATATATATATATATATATATATATATATAACTTTTTCTGATATAAAGATAAAGGAAAATAAAGATATAAATATGTCTGTTCTTCTGGACGCTCCGCTTTCAACAAAACTAAGAAATAAACCATTCAGCAGCGTTCCAGAGGTTTCTTCCTCACCAATCTAATGTTCCTGAGACTGCTGGGCGGGAGCAGTCTCGGCTTATTAAGCTCCTCGCAGCAAAAAGTGCAAAACAGAGCGTCGCCATTCGGGCTCCTCCGCAATTGAGAGGTACCTGGGTGGCGCTCGCAGTCTAGCCAGTTAGAGACATGCAAGATCTGAGGACTGTTTTATCTCTAAAATAGCTTGGACAAAGAAGAAGCCCTGACGCCGAGGCGATCAGGCTTCTAAGGGTGGTCCCCTCTGGGGTAAGGATGGTTTTGAGAAATCGTTTCTCCTCTGCGCCCTTTGGGGTGCGACTCTCTGAGGAGGGTCGCAGCACTGCCAGTTCGGTTTCCCTGCCGGTTCGCCGTTTCAGGGCACCAAGGTGTCAGTGTCCCCAAACGAGCCTCCAAACAAGAAAAAAAGAAAAAAAAAGAAGAGCAGTCAGTTCGTTCCCCTGCCGGTTCGCCGTTTCGGGGCGCCGATGTGCCTGCTTTTTCCAACAATCCTCCGAGGAGGGTCGTAGGAACTAAGCTAGTTAGAGGTAGGCAAGATCTGAAGACTGTCGTCATCTCTAATAAAGCTTAGACAAGAAGTCCTGTCGCAAAAAAACGAGGCTATCAGGCTTCTGAGGACTCCTCCGGGGCAGGGACGGTTTTGAGAAATCGTTTCTCCTCGGCACCCTCTGGGGTGCGACTCTCTGAGGAGGGTCGCAGCGCTGCCAGTTCGGTTGTTCCCTGCCGGTTTGCCGTTCAGGGCACCGAGGTGTCAGCGTCCCCATACGATCCTCTGAGGAGGGTCGTAGAATGGTCAGTTCGGCTGTTCCCTGCCGGTTCGCCGCTTCAGGGCGCCGTAGTGACTGTTCAAACAAATCCAGAGGCCAGTCTTGAGAGACTGGTTCCCCTAGTAGAATTTTTGGCAGCGTGGAAACTACTGTCACATATTTCTCAGTGGGTCCTGCACACTATAGAAAAGGGTTTCAGAATTCAGTTCGGTTCTGGTCCGCCCAGATTTCTAGGGGTCCTCCTCTCATTGGTGGACCCCGAGCAGGCTTTGGTTATGGAGCAGGAAGTACTGTCACTTCTGCAAAAGGAGCTGTAGAAGGGGTTCCTCCTCCCAGCAGACAGCCATTACTTCATTGTTTCCGAAAGAGGATGAGGGAGGTTCCTGAGGTTTGCTTTCAGGGGTGAAGCATACCATTATCGGGTTCATCCATTCGGCCTAGGTTTATTACCCCACACCTTTACAGTATGCGTGGATGCAGCTCTGGCTCTTCTGAGACTCCAGGGCATTCGCGTATTATACTATATCAATGATTGGTTGATCCTAGCTCAATCTGAGTTTATGGCAGTTCGGCATCGAGATGTCGTTCTGTCTCATTTAAGGATGTTGGGGTTGCCTCTCAACGCCAAGTAGAGTGTGCTCTGAGGACCACTTTTCTAGGTGTAGCGATTCTCACAGCCGTATTGGGGTATATCTAGGCCAGTCACTCACTGCGAAACAGTTTCAGACTGGTGGGTCTCATGGCAGCTGCGTCCAACGTAATTACTTTTGGCCTTCTTTACATGAGACCCCTGCAGTGGTAGCTCAGGACCAAGGGGTTTTCTCCGAGGGGAAATGTGTTTTCGCATGATCAAGGTCATGCGGCTATGCCTTCGTGCCTCGGTCATGTGGAAGAACCTTGGTTCCTCGCCCAAGCCCAGTGTTGGGGGCTTCTTGTCGACGCATATTGCTATCGACGGATGCTTCCCTCACAAGTGGGGGCGATCATGAGGGGTCGCTCGGCGAATGGCGGACAACACACTGATGGTCTCGTATATCAGAGCAGATATCCTGTTGTAAGGACTGTGCTAAAAGGGTGAATCTGAATAACTAAATACATCCTGCTAAAGACCCAAAAAGCCTGGAATGTAAATTTACACACCCACTCCCACACACACACACACCAAGCATATAACCCATGGCATCGGGTTACATCGGAATGTCCTCAGAACCCGGGGACATTTCTTTTGTTTAAAGACATTTAACAAAATATCTTCAATGTGTTTCTATGTATGTGTGTTTCCCCATTGTCACCGTGAAGTATTTATTGTAGCATAAAGTGAATTAGAAATACCTTCATTATGCATTTTAAACATAAGTGTATATTCCTTTAATGTAACATAATGTTCCTTGATATCTCCAGAACGCTTGTGGTATGGACTACCCAAATATGTAAAGAACTATTCAGTAAAATATAGTTTACCATGTTTTCCACCTTTGGAGTGAAAAGAAACAAGCAAACTAAAGACTCACCCTGTCATAAATAAGATATCGACAAGACAAAGGAAAGCCTTCGCGCCAGAGTTTTGTCGAATCTCATTGGTTAAGGTTGATCCAGAAGGGGCGTGGTCTGCGTCCCTTGAAAAGGACACAGACGCAGTCTCCTCCCTCTCTTGCAGTCTGACCTTCTCAGAGAAACATGTGATGCTAGCGATCTCCTCATGGAGATCTGATCCCACCATGGATCTTTTCTTTTGTTCGTCTAGAGTTCGTCTCTTCTTTAACTTACTCCCGAGTTCGTCTCCCAGGAAAGGGAATGGACTTTGCCGAACTATTTCCTCGGGTAACGTCACCTCAAAGACTTTAAGCCTTTCAAACACTCGCGCCGAATGCCAACGAACGCCATGTGATCCCCCATGGAACAAAGGGGCCACGCGCAAGCGGCCAACCATGCACGCGCCGGGACGGGCCGTGCAAAAACGCTGCGGCCGCGCTCCACACGACGCGCGCACGCAGGAAAAGATCTGCCGTCCAAAACGCGGCTAGACCATGCAGGCCGCTCAAGGAACGCAACAACACATGAGAGAACCCTTCCACATGCAAGTAAATTTGGGTTACCCTGTTTTCAGAGCATTAAGAATGTGTTTTCGTGTTGTTTCAGGAAAGTTGACTGTCTAGGTGAACGTAACCCTCTCTCTCTCTCTCTCTCTCTCTCTCTCTCTCTCTCTCTTACTCGCTCTCAAGCGTGTAATTTATCCATACCTCTATCTCACACATTTTCTCGTTCATTGATGTCTTATTGTGTTGTTTATGTCGTTTTTGTTTGTAAATATATATTACTGTACCGTAGTAAATATATAAGTAGACATGCCTTTATTAAATCCATTATATTCATTTTGATTGATTCACTGTCTTTGCTCAGTTTCAAGTCTCTTAAGTGCAGATCTTATGCTACAAGCTTACTAAAATTAAATATACCTTAAAGAGTATTTGCTTATAGGGCAGGAAACCCCATTCTTGTGGTCACAGAATTGCGTTTCCTGAAATCCTATAAAGTAGGATGATATTGTGGATCAACCACAAATATCATTCTGACAATTGAGCTAATTCATTTTACCTGTTTTGTGAAACGTGGTCCGTGTAATTGATTGCAATCAACTTGTGGTTAATTTCAAGGATTCACATGCATGCATGCAGGTAAAATGACAGATCCTCCCTTATCGGGAGATTTATTAACATGTAAGACTGATCTAATCCAAACCTGTATGAATAATTATTAATTACCAATTATTAATTATGATATGCAAATTCCCCACGGATTAGATCCGCCCTTGAGTCTTTACACTGTTGAGGCAGGGGCTGAGGCCCAGGGATTGGAGACTTCACCCCGAGGTGGTGGAGCTTCTTAGGGAGAACTTTGGTCAAACTAAAGTCAAGTAGACCTTTCACATCGTTTGTACAACGCATCGCATTTTGGTTCTCCCTCACGCATACAGCTCCGCTTGGACTGGATGTGATGTATTAGGTGTGGTTGACGCTACACCGGTACGCATTTCCCGATATCTTTGCTCCCGGGAGTTCACCCTCTTTTGGAGTTTGGATACTGTGGGCTCGGCCTCTGAGGGGGCCCGGCTCATAGAATCCGGTCTCTCGACTAAGGTCGTTGAGACCATTCTCCAATCCAGAGCTCCTTCCACGAGAAAACTATATGCATTGAAATGGGAATTATTCTCCACCTGGTGTGGTGAACGTCATTTAGATCCTGTTAACTGCCCTGTTGGTTCAGTTCTTGATTTCTTGCAAGACCGTTTCTCTGCTAGGTTATCTCCTTCTACCCTAGCGGTTTACGTGGCGGCTATATCTGCCTACCACACCTCTCGGGGGGTACTTCTATCGGGAGAGATCCTCTTTTTACTCGTTTTACTGAGGTTGAGACCTGCACTGCACTCTAGAGCACCGGCTTGGGATTTGGCCATTGTACTTGAGGGTCTGGCTTTGGCTCCCTTCGAGCCCATTGAAGAGGTTTCAGAGAATTCCTCACTCTAAAAGCTTTATTTCTCCTTTCTATTTCGTCTATCAAGAGATTTGGAGATTTGCATGCCCTGTTGGTTGCTGCTCCATGTCTTGAATTTGCACCTGGTATGGTGAAGGCATTTCTCTACCCTAGACCAGGTTATATTCCTAAGGTCCCAGTTAATGTTGGGGGCCTTATAGTGCTGCAGGCCTTTTCTCCTCCACCTTTTAATACCCCAGATCAGGAACGACTGAACCTGTTATGTCCAGTTCGGGCATTAGATGCCTACGTTCACAGAGCTGCCCTGTGGTGTAAGTCTGAACAATTGTTTGTCTGCTTTGGGTCACTCAAGAGAGGGTGCCTTGCATCTAAACAGGTAATGAGCAAATGGATAGTTGAGGCTATATCATTGGCTTATGAAGCGGCCGGTCAGCCTTCACCTATGGGTGTACGGGCCCATTCTGCAAGGAGTATGGCGGCCTCTACGGGCTTAATTTCAGGTGTTTCCCTTCTTGATATCTGTAATGCGGCAGGTTGGTCCTCTCCACATACATTTGTCAGGTTTTATGATCTTGACCTCTCCACTCCAGGGGCGAGGTTCCTTGCTTCTTAGTGTGCGCAAGGACTTCACACACAGAACGGGCATTTGTCACTATGGCGTAGTGGGTATGGGGTTCCCACCGCGTCTCAAACACAGCTCGAAGTTCCCTCGAAAGGGAACGTCTCAGGTTACGTATGTAACCCTGGTTCCCTGAGAGGGAACGAGACGCTGCGTTTACCTGCCATACTTCCTGCATGCCCTGATCGACTTGCTTCAGGTTTTTTCAGAAGCTGGCGCGGTCTGAATTCAGGGGTGCTTTATAGTTTCCTGGTCTATGACGTCACCCGCCTATGACGTTTCGGGCTTCCATTGGACTGATTTTACATGTGCTTCACGACGTAATCACGCAGAGCGTTCCCACCGCGTCTCAAACGCAGCGTCTCGTTCCCTCTCAGGGAACCAGGGTTACATACGTAACCTGAGACGTTTCCATTTATTAAAATACATTATGTTCATTTGACTGACTGTATCTTGCTCATATACAAGTCCCTTTAATGTATGATCCAAAGCTACGTGCTTTACAAATGTATTGATACTTAAAAAGGTATTGTGATAGAACAGGAATTTAATCCTCGTGGCCAGAGGAATAGTTTCTCTTGAAAGTCTATAAAGTAGGATAATTTTGTGAGGTTTGATGGAGATCGAATGATCAGGTTTGCTGGACAAGCAAGAGAAAGCATTGTGAATTTCGGCTCGCGTACCCCGAAGTGATAAAATAAAAAAAATTCTGTATCAAAATTTATAGGCAAGACAAGTAGTTTGTTTAGGCATGGGTTGTATGGAATTACAAACCTGCGCACATATTTTCAAAAGCACATAACTATAGAATCAATTCTGAATGAGCATGTGAACGCCGTCAGCGTTAATCACAGGTTCGCGTTTAAAGTCTGATCATTTCGACGGAGGTGAATCAATCAAAATTAACTTTAGCTGGAAATAACATTATTCAAGAACCGCTATAAAGCCAAAACAATCTCTGTTACCTTAATTTATATGTTTATCTCTGTAAAGCTGCTTTGAAACAATCCATTGTTAAAAGCGCATTATAAATGAAGATGACTTGACAAGCAGATTCGATCATAAATTAATCCCCTTAGAGATTATCCTGACAATCTATCTATGATAGACATAATTGATATATTAATATTTAATTATAATTCTTATGATTGATTATTGGTAGTACAATTGATCTATTTCCGCCGACCTGGATGGATAACTGATCATAATTCGTTGTGTTCGGCTGTCCAAACAGGCCGTTAGTAACTTTTCCCTTTACGGATAATTGTATCATTTGTAGGTGATTCCCAATCATGTTTCATAGTTATTAAAACTATATTCCCTGTAATAGAGCTAATCCCGAGATTCCCTACACTGTGCAAGATCAGGGAGGACGAGGAGCAGGTCATATTGGTTGTGCCTCTTTGGCCCAGCCGGACCTGGTTCTCCGAACTTGCACTCCTCACTACAGCACCTCCCTGGCCAATTCCTCTGAGGAAGGACCGTTTCTCAGAGACGGGGCACCCTATGGCACCCTCGTCCCGATCTTTGAAAACTCCACGTGTGGCTCCTGGACGAGACGAGGCAGGTTTGAGTACCCTACCACCAGCGGTGGTGGGTACCATCACTTTCGCTAGAGCATCGTCCACGAGACATGCCTACGCGTTGGAGTGGAACCTCTTCATCAACTGGTGCTCTTCTTATCGAGAAGACCCCAGATAATGCCTGATCAGTGTTGTGCCTTCCTTCCTGCAAGATGGGTTGGAGTGAAGGCTGTCTCCCTCCACCCTGAAAGTCTATGTTGCCGCCATTGCCGCACATCACGAAACAGTCGATGGTAAGTCTGTGGGAAAGCACGACTTGATCATCAGGTTCCCTCCTCTCATTCCTTCTTGGGACCTCTCAGTGGTTTTAACTGCCCTGCAGAGTGCTCCCCTTGAGCCTCCTCAATCAGTGGAGCTTAAGTATGGTGATTTCGCCAGAACGTTCCCTGAAAATTCAGAGACTACTGGAGTCATTCAAAGTTTCAAAGGGCACTCTTGGAAAGAGGCACTCCTCGTGTGCAACTATCAGTTATGCCACCTAAAAAAGAGATGGATGAAATTAAAAAGTATTTGGATTCCTTAACGAGGAGCTAAACGCGATGAAAGAGCTGCATAAACAACCCAGAGTGACCTCGATGACTGAGGATATCGGAGAAATCAGGAAGTCACTTGACTTCCTATCAGGTGAAACCAGTGCCATCAAAGAGCAACAAAAACAACTCCTACATTTTATGGAGGAAGTCAAAGAGCTGCGAAGGCAAAACGCAAAAAAAGGAAGAAAGAATCTCTGACCTGGAAAGGAGGGTGGATGAACTGGAGCAGTATTCCAGAGTGAACGATGTTATCATGACTGGCCTGAAAGTTAAGGCCCCGGTCATATGCCACAACGGTGGCTAACACCGATGCAGGACACGATCTCCGTGGAACATCAGGTGGCGACCCTGCTACAGTCCAGAGGAA
Organism: Tiaroga cobitis; assembly: GCA_030578255.1. Classification (NCBI taxonomy): domain Eukaryota; kingdom Metazoa; phylum Chordata; class Actinopteri; order Cypriniformes; family Leuciscidae; genus Tiaroga; species Tiaroga cobitis. Next base: position 53,019,642 of record CM060597.1, read on the forward strand.
TAACGCTGGACGTTGATGACATCGAGGCCTGCCACCCGATTCCGCGGAGGAGAGACAGCGATCCGCCAGCGGTAGGCTAATTATGAGGTTCGCGAACAGGAAGAAAAAGATTGAGCTACTGAAACAAGGCCGAAAACTAAAGGGGACTAATGTCTTCATGAACGATCACTTAACACGGAAGAACGGGGAAATATCACGCAAAGCCAGGATTCTGAGAAAGCAAGGCAAAGTCCAGAGCACTTGGGTGAGGAACTGTAAAATCTTCATCAAGCTAAATGGGCTACCGGAAGAAGCAAAGGTGTTGGCTGTTAGAACCATGGAGGAGCTAGCCAAATATGAATGAAACGAGAGTGACATCTCAGAGGTAACAACAAAATATTCTACATGTATACACTAACTTCCAAACAGATCAATTCACAAGATGACACTGAACACAGTGATTATGACCCAGAGAATAACATAGATCCTGACACTATGTTTTTGTCTGATACCAACATTGACTGCCGCTACTATACTGAAAATGATTTCAATGCTGTTAACACCAAAAGGAAACTATCAATAATTAACTTTAATAGCAGAAGCATGTATCCAAACTTCAGTAGTATCAAAGAGTATTTGCAACAATTTATTATTCCATTTAATATAGTAGCAATATCAGAAACATGGTTTAATGAAAGAAAAGGTATTGACAGGATACCTTTGAATTGGAAGGTTACGCCTTAAATTATGTGAACAGGAAAAACAAAATAGGGGATGGGGTAGCTATATATGTAAGCAATACAATAAAATTTAGGATGATTGAAAAAATGGCAGTATCAGTTGATAACTTACTTTAATGTGTAACAATTTAAATAATTTGCGAAAGGAAAAAAATATTATAATTAGTTGTATTTATCGATCACCTGGGTCTAGCATTGAATTATTTACGGAATGGATTGGGAGAACATTCTCCACTGTAAATAAAACATTATTCATTTGTGGTGATTACAATATTGATCTGATGAATCACGACAACCATTATGCCACTGATGAATTTGTGAATGCTTTGTATAGTATGAGCCTCTTCCCATCTATCTCTAGACCTAGTAGAATTACCCCTCATAGTGCAACACTCATTGACAATATCTTTACAAATGCTATAGATCAAACCAAAGTAAGTGGACTCATGATAGCTGACATTACTGATCATCTTCCTATGCATTGTACAATGACAATTACGAAAAAAAACTATGAATCTCAAAAAAAATACATATAAAAGGGTACTAACCGAGAAATCTATTGGCGCTCTAAATTGTGAGCTAGCAAACCAGGATTGGACCAAAGTGCTTGTGGAGAATGATGTGAACAGGGCCTACAATACTTACCTTGAAATATTTTGTACATTATATAACAAACAATGTATGCGGCAATATAGGAGGTAGAAACAAATACTAAACTGTCCACGGTTAACTCAAGGACTACTTAATGCATGTAAAAAGAAAAATAATTTATATAAACAATTTATGATTCAAAAAACAAATTAATCTGAAGAACGGTATAAAGTATACAAGAACAAACTGATAACTATTGTACGAAACAGCAAGAAATTATACTATGAAAATAAATTAAATGAGAACAAAAGTAATATTAAAGGAATTTGGAGTATACTGAATAAATTGTTAAGGGACAATCGTAAAATCAAGTCATATCCTGATTATTTTATAGATAATGACACTGAAAACTATAATATGAAAATGCATGAACTAACTGTCTGCATCAGAAACAGATAGCATGTTATGTAGTTTAGCAATGTTTCTAAGGTGGAAAAAGGCTGTTCTTGTAACATATTAAATATGATTTTCGAAAGACAAGTTGCGGTCTAGTATAACACCCAGGTCTTTTACCATAATAGACTTTTATAAAGGATGTAAATCAGGAATTAGCTAAATTTAAAACATGGCTGGATTTAAACAAATTATCACTCAATCTAAACAATGTTTGGCAATTATAAGGAAAATCCCGAACTACTGATAAATATAAATGGTATTAAAATAGAAAAAGTAACAGAAATCAAATTCTTGAGAATCACAATAGACAACAAACTGAGCTGGAAATCACACATTGGACACATACAAAGGAAGATATAAAAAAATATTGCAATTATAAACAAAGCTTAGTACGTTTTAAATTACAGAGCGCTGTATATATTGTATTCCAGTCTTATTTTACCATACTTAACTTATGGAATTGAGGTCTGGGGTAATAATTATAAAAGTTCCCTACATCCCCTTGTAATACTCCAAAAACGAGCAATCATAGTTATTCATGAAGGTAGGATACCTCGAACATACAAATATATTGTTTTTACGAAGTAACATGCTCAAATTCATGGATTTAATTGATTTTTATACTGCCCAATTAGTGTATAAAGCAAATCGGGTAGTACTACCAGTAAATATTAAAAAAAATATTCATAAAAAGAGATAGCTGTTACAATTTGAGAGGTTATGGCCAACTTAAAGTACCAGCTTTCAGAACTACGAGGAAAAGTATGTGTGTGTCTGTGTGTGTGTGGCGTCAGACTCTGGAATAATCTGAGAGCCCAAGTCATACTGTCTAAGTACAGGACGGAAGAATATCCTTAAATGTGGAAAGGGTACTAATTGACGATTCTTCTTTCCTTGTCTTGGAATCATCAGAATGGTTGTGAGTTAATTTTGTTGATTGAATGGTCACTGGGAAAGTTCAACATAAATATGTGTCAATTGTCTTCTTGATTGTAGTAAATATAATTACTGCACAAATGTATAAAAGGGGGTAGGCGTCAATAAGCTTAAGCTTCTGCCTACTCCTTTTGAGCATCATATTCACGTTTGTATTTATTTACTTACTTATGCATTGCGCATGTATCCTTCTTTAGTCTGGCTTACTGTGCTGACCTTTGTTACTATATAGAATTTTGTGGAACCCAGATGCTCAAATAAATTTTTTTTTAAAGTTCCTGTCAGTTAAGACAGTGCTCCTGGTTGCATTGGCCTCCATTAAGAGGGTAGGGGACCTGCACGCATTTTCCGTTGACGAAGCGTGCCTGGAATTCGGGCTGGCCTATTCTCACGTGATCCTGAGACCCAGGCCTGGATGTGTGCCCAAGGTTCCCACCACTCCCTTTCAAGATCAGGTGGTGAACCTGCAAGCGCTGCCCTTGGAGGAGGCAGACCCAGCCTTGGCACTGTTCTGTCCAGTACGCGCCCTCCGTGCTTGCGTAAACAGAACGCAATCTGTCATGACCTCTGTCCAGCTCTTTGTCTGTTATGGTGGGAAGCTGAAGGGAAAGGCTCTCTCCAAGCAGAGGTTGTCTCACTGGTTAGTGGACACCATTGTTTGGCATAGCAGCAGCAAGGTCGACCGTGCCCCCTTGTGTGAAGGCCCACTCCTCTCGGAATGTGGCTTCCTCTTGGGCTCTGGCGCATGGCGCCTCGCTAACAGACATCTGCAGAGCTGCAGGCTGGGTGACACCCAACACATTCGCCAGATTCTACTATCTCCGAGTGGAGCCAGTGTCCTCTCATGTACTCGCTTCTACCAGCCAGTACTAGGATCTGCTCAGGTGTCTTCGCTTGCTCGCCATTCCACTCCACGGACTGGAAACGCGCAATATTTTCCTCAGGTAAGCTTCCCCAACAAGCCCTGTGTTCCTCCAGCACTGTTGACGTCAAACGCCAGAGTTTTGCCACCAGCAGCTTTTGCGTTGGCCAGGTGCCGTTGTGTGCATGGTTCCCCCTTGGTGACCCCCACATGTGTATTTCCACTGTAAGCCTCTCTGAGCATGTGTCTTTCCCTTGGCAAGCCACCTTGCCACCTCTGGGGTTGAAACATTCCACCCTGCGGGCTGGACACAGTGGACCCCAGTGTTTTCCATATGCAGCCCCCTCCCGGGTCATGCATATTCTGTAAGTGCCTTCGGGCTGGCAATAATTGCATATTTCCACTGAGGAATACCAAGGTACACTGAGAAGCATATCTGTGTTAAGTAGGAGTCCTTCGTCCGTGCTAGTCTCACGACAGGGAGCTCAGACTTACGCAGGGCACTGGAAGACAGCCGAGTGGCGTGATTAGACTGGGAACCCCATTCGTTTGTGACTACGAACGGTTGCGTCTCCCTGCCACTTTCGCTGTACCGCTGGAACAGCCTGAGTTCAGTCTCGGCTCCTCAGCAAGTAACATAATTGCATGTTGCCAGCGTACTTCCACCCACGAGGTGGGGCAGAGTCTCCCTATGCAAAATCCGCAGACCCATGAAATGTCTTTGCCATTGGCTCGTTTTGTAATACTCGAAGTTGATAGGCTTTCTAAGCGAAACACCATTCGTCGTCACGACGTAACGACTCCGTTCCCTACTCAGGGAACGAGGGTTACACCCGTAACCGAGACGTTTCCTATGACAATGGAAGTTTGAATTAATTTAATTTAAGGAATAAAGTTCATGCACTCGGCCATTACAGCTGCCAGATACTTTGCTCACTACATAGTAAGCATAAACACACACACACACACACACACAAACACAGTTTCGCTATCTTTGTAGGGATTCTCCATAGGCATGATTTTTATACTGTACAAACTGTATATTCCATACCCTTACATTAACCCTACCCCTAAACCTACCCATCACAGAAAACTTTCTACATTTTTCCATTTTCAAAAAAACATTAGTATGTTTCACAGAAACAATGTGAGAGCAGCTAATATGTCTACAGATGGCTAAGCACCTATTAAATTGTGAATGGTTGGAACTCAGATGTGTTTTAAAGGCCGTTTGTTTTAAACAGCAACCCGTTGCAATGGCAGTGTGTAAATTCACAGATCCACGCTGGCTACGGCCCTGAGGGATGGATCCAAACGCCTCAGTAAACAAATGTTTCCTCGCGGCGGGAACACCACAAACAGCCAGTACAAAAACAAGCTATGAATTCTTTAACGCCGAAGTGACAGACTGCACTAATATGTGTGATGCCCTTTGATGTTTGAAAGCATAAACAGAGAGCTTTTATTCTGTTTATGCCATTATTTCTCAAAAATAGAAACAATAATAAAGAGATTTTATAGATGCGACCGTCATTCCATTTTAGCTTCTGAATTGTGTTTTTAATAGTTTTTATTCCCTGATCATAATCTCATTACTTGTGTGACTGAAATATAACACAACCCCATCAAAACAAAATCATGAAATGAACTGCTGTCATTGTGCTTGAGGACTTTAGAAGGGATAATGTACAATCATCCGAGCTTCAGCCAACAGGATGATACCGATCCCAGGATGATTGGCTGATTACCAAATAAACAACAAACAAATGGACATGGGATGTTGATTTAAGAGTAAATTATTTCATTACGTGAGACAGAGGAGAGTGTGGAGAAAAGCAAGCACAGCTATATGGGAAACGACTTGCGTGTGTGAAAAGTTGTGGTATATTTTATGGATTCATGATGATAGGGCACACAATTGTATAACACAGTTAATAAAAAAAGCACAAAATAAAAAACAGAAATAATACAGATGAACAAATGGTAAAGCTCGGATTGGTGAATATTTGATCCCTTTATTCAAAAGCACTCATTGTTAATGATATGATTACAGATTACAACCTAGATGTGCTGTGATTTGACAGAAACCTGGCTAAAACCAGACGATTACATTTACTTTAAATGAGTCCACCCCCCAAGATTATTGTTATAAACATGAGCCTCATGTTAAAGGCAAAAGGGGATATGTTGCTGCAATTTATACTAATATCTTCAGAATTACTGAGATGTCTGGTTTCAAATATAATTATTTATACTTATTTATAAGTGTTGATGCTTGATGTAACCCTATTGTAAATGATAAATCCCTTTTGACATTTGTGCTGGCTACTGTATACAGGCCACCATACAGACTTTATCAAAGAATTTGCTTATTTTCAATCAGAGTTAGTACTGGCTGCAGATAAAGTCCTAATTGTTAGTGATTTTAATATCCATGTAGATTATGAAAGAGACATATTGGGATTGGCATTTAGAGACATTCTAAACTCTATTGGAGTTAAACAACACGTGTCAGGACCCACTCATTGTCGTAACTATACTTTAGATCTAATATTTTCACATGGAATCAATGTTGATGACATTGAAATTCTGCAGCAGAGAGGATCTCAGATCATTATCTAGTCTCGTGTAAACTTCATTTAGTTTGCCGACAAAGCCGACTCCCTGTTACAAATATGGTGGAACTATCACTCTACCACTAAAGATTGCTTTATAAATAATCTTCCTGATCAGTTTCATCTCCTCAGCATCCCAGGTAGCTTAGAAGAACATGATGTTGCAACCGAACCTACTGACAATCTCTTTTCCAGCACTTTAGACACAGTTGCTCTATTGCGCTTAAAGAAGATTAAAGAAAATAGTCCAATGCAGTGGTACAACGAGCACACTCAGGCCCTCTTAGTAGAAAGCAAACACAACCTTAGGTATTTAGTTGATACAAATTAACGAGAAATAAAGCTTCAACCCCAAATGTTTCCAAACAGCACAGCAGTACTGACTTTATGAACTTCTTTGCTTGCAAAATTGATAATATTAAAGAGAAAATTATAACCATGTAACCGTACATAACCGTAACTACAGAATTCCATCGGACAGTGCATTGTAGTGTCCCCGACATAAATTTTAAGTCATTCATCGCTATAGGAAAGGAAGAATTGTCTAAACTCTTTAAATAATCGAAATCAACAACATGTATGTTAGACCCTATACCGGCTAAGCTAATGAAAGAGATGTTTCCAGAGGTCATAGATCCTCTTCATTAATTCCTATTTGTCTTTAGGTTACGTACCGAAAACTTTTAAGCTGGCCATTATTAAACCACTTATTAAAAAAACACAACTTGATCGAACAGAATTAATCAATTACAGGGCAATCTCAAATCTACTTCTTTCTGTCAAATATACTAGAAAAGGCAGTATCCTCACAACTATGTTCCTTTTTAGAAAGAAATGGTAGCTGCAAGGATTTCCAGTCAGGATTTAGACCGTATCATAGTATTGAGGTACAAATTATTTGATTTTATCATCCGATCATGGTTGTATCTCTCTTTTAGTGTTACTGGATCTTAGTGCTGCATTTAATACTGTCGACCACAACATTCTTTTGAATAGACTGGACAATTATGTTGGCATTAGTGGAATTGCACTGGCATGGTTCAAATCATACTAATCTGACCGTTGTCAGTTTCTAGCAGTAAATGAAGCGATGTCATATCGATCACAATTTCAGTATGGAGTACCTCAAGGCTCAGTGCTAGGAACGCTGTTTTTCACCCTGGCCTGCACATGCTCCCCTTGGGAGATATCATTAGGAAGCACGCATTAGCATTTACTGTTACGCTAATGATATTTCTTCGCGCCCCAACAAAACTTTCCAATTCACAAAATTAACAGAATACATAGTTGATATAAAAAATGGGATGCCTAGTAATTTCCTACTACTTAATTCTGAAAAAAACAAAGATTCTAAATATTATATCAAATAACCCCTGCACATAATAACCTACAATACTGTCTAACACTTGATGGATATTCTGTCATCTCTTTAAGAGGTTTTCGAGGAAGGAAAGAGAGAATCACGACTTACCTGAAAAAAAGCTTTGAAAAAAAGCTGAAAAAAAGCTCTTCCGTGCCGCGGCTCGCATATCTGTGGGGTTAATGTGAGTGGTGATCAACGCAGCACTTTACTCCTAAAGCGCCTCTCAGACAGGACGCGGAATGCGCGGCGCTGCGCTATTAAACCCATTCATTTCAATGGCTTGCGCCGCGCAAGGACGTTTTGTTGCTGCGTCGACCAAAGCACAAGCGCAGCGGTCAAAGTTCAAAATAGTTCAACTTTTGCCGCTGCGCTCTGTGACGATTACCAGCGCTGCCAATAGAAACGGGGCATCCAAACAAGCACGGAAATCAAAATGGATGAACAGCTAGTACTGTGTGTGTGTCGGAATTTCCTGAGCTGTAGGCTACGATAGAAGTTTAAGGTCATATAGGGAACCGTTCGCAGTGGAAATGGCCAGATAGCAAACAGTCATTGAAACTGTTAAGTCAACATTGCGTTGTCAACATTAAGTCATTGAATCAACATCGAACTCTGATGTTGATTCTACATCATTTTGCACCCTGTTTTAATATTGAAACAACATTGAAATCCTGTCCATAGATCAACGGAATTTCAATGGTATTTCAATTATCAGGAATATTGAAACAATGTTGAAATTTCAACTGAACTAAGGATCAACGTGATTTCAATGGAATTTCAATCGTTTTTAAATGTTAATTTTAAAATTAATGCCATAAATTAAATAACCTGCTTTATCTAAAAGCCAGGATGTTAAAAAGTAATGGAACATTTGAAATATTGTATAAAACACTGAACACACCACACAAACAAATTCATTTTTATTAGCCTTTTTATTTAATTATTTGTAGGCTACTCTTTATTTACACTTCAATGTCCTCTGACGCCTGAATATTTGGTCGTCCAGTCCCTCCTACCCGGTCTGGCACATGTGAATTGGGTGACGGCAGCTGTCCCCATCTGCTGAGTAAGAGCACCTAAAACATAAAATAAAATCACAATACAAAAAAATAGCATTTAAGTTAAACAGGAGATTATATTTATTTGTATTGGTACATTCGTGCCGCGAGATGAAGTATGTAATGTGGGGCTAAGCCCTCCCAAGTCCCCCCTTGACGCCAGGCCTGATTGTCAGGCGCTATTACACTTCGCGCAAAAATCGTGATATCGCATAAGCACTAGTACATTCATATTTTTGGATTTGTATTACGACGAGATGGTCTAATCATCATTCCCAGTTACAACTCGAGACAGTTCTGCATTGAATAAAGTAAAGTAAGTCATGTCTTCTGTAATTCTGGCCCGCCGCGGTCACTTCTGTGGTAGGCTATAGCGCTTGGTGGAGCCATGCTTGCGTTGGTTCCGCCGGTGTTTTCCGGCGGTCAGAACAAATAGCGGTGCTGTGTTAATAGATTTCACGACACAAGCAATAAGGCTACAGACATGTATTTTGAGCTAAATATCACAAAAATAGACTGGACTCAGAGGTTTTGCTAACTTTCACAGTGGTAAAACAAAAATCTATTTCAGTGACTGCAGCACTGCGTGCGTCGGTTACTAACGTTACACTATAACCATCATGTTAATGATCAGCCTAACAGTATTTGATTTGGTACAATTCATTCATATCAAACATTAAGCTTACCTTTACGCTTGTGCCAGGTCCAGAAATGAGCTGTGTCCGGTGCAGTTACTTGGTATACCACCCGTTGATCTCCCGGTCAACCAAAAATCTATTGATTTTCAATCATATTTCCCGGTCAACTATATATCGATGCATTTTCAATCATATGTCCCCCTCAACTATATGTCGATGACTTTTCAACAACAGCGTCGTTTCCCGGTCAACTATAAATCAATGACTTTTCAACACATTCAGCGATCGCCCGGTAAACCAAATATCAATGCTTAATCAATCATAAAGATAACTATAGATCAATGTTGTTCCAATATCGTTGCCATCGACATTAATAACATCAGGTTTTCATCGACAGGGTAATGGTGATTCAACATTAATTTTGCATTGAAATTTCAATATTAACCATAATGATGATTCAGATGGAAAAACAATGTTTATTCAATGTTGGCTTGCTGTCTGGGGGGAGCTCCTTCTCAAGCCTGAATTCCCCAAACTGTTCTCTGGACCTGAGGGTTTCATGCACCTTGCTGCTCTCTTTCTTCTCATTAGCAGGACTATCGCTCGCTTCTTAGCACAGGACAGATACATAGTTTGCTGCTGACTGAAAGGAGGAACAATAATCAAAATAACTAACGTTAGACGTATAGAAATCCCGCTAAAAGTTTTGAAAACTCCGCCTACTATGCTCTGGCGTAGCGCAAATCACGTTGTATCTGAAGGGCAACGCTCAACCCAGCGACCAGTGGCCAGCCTGGGTTTATATGATATAAAAAAAAAAAAAATCCGGTGCAGGAGACAAGCATCTCTGGCAGCATAGCTGACTGAATTTATATTTTCCCATGCTATTTTGTTTTCCCTTCCTACTAATTTTTTTAAATTGTGACTTGTTGGGACAACGCTGTTTTTTTTTTTTTTTTGGTTGCTTGATTGTGAAAAATATACTGCATCCATTTTTTTTTATTTGTTATGATTTAAAGGGTTGTAATGTTCTTTGATTTTATGTAACTGGTGGTATAATTTATACCTGGTGATAGGTTGAATCCTGTCTCTCTCCCGAATTTATGGTAATTAGTTAACAATTTAGTCAGTCAGCTTGTCATATTAAATTACCACTATAAGATTTGGTATTTGTCAACTCTTCACCCCCACCACACGCTATATATGGAAACACAAGTTGAAAAAGGGTTTTTTATGTGTGAACCTGCCTCAAAATGTTTGTAACATTTAATTGATAATTGAATTATTGGAAGCTGTTAGTTGAAGGTACCAACTTCAACCAACTACCAACAACAAAGTTATAATTAGGTAATTGAAGTGTGATCTAATTACTGAATACTTGATGTTATGTAAAACAAATGTGTGCAACTGCAAAAAAAAAAAAAAAATCAATTGTTCATCTGTACTCTGTATTTCCTCTTTTTTCTTTCTTCCTGGTGCCCCAAAAAACTGACACATTCCCATTCACTCATCTCGTTTATTGATTATTCACACAACATTTTACATACTGCACTGACAGACACCCAACACACACAAGTCTACACCCTCTCCAACCACTTGTGTGGAAATTGATCCAGCTCCAGACATATCAACCCCAGTTTTGCCTCCTGATCAACAACTGCAACTGGAACCAACATTGTACCCAACAACACATGTTCCCACCTTCTATTCAACACCCACCCAGTTCAGAGTTGTCCTGCCTGGAACCCATGTCCGTTTCGTCACCCCGATCCCAGATGGCAGTCCATCGTCCCAAGTTCCCCCTGGATATTAGGGTCAGATGCTATGCAATTATGCACCTCCCCTGGAACTTCACCTCCATCTTCAGGAGCTCAACATGACCTGCCTGGTTTCCTCCCAACTTCTGGAAAAGACATTCAACATGTTACTGCGCAAGTACAAGGTAACTGGGACAACCTTTTTGGCTTCATGAAACAGCAGACGAAAGCTGTGAATGAACTCACCCAAGGGCAAAATACAATAATTTCCCACCATGATAAACAACTTGGAGACCTGACTGCCAAAATGGAGGCTATTCAACAACAATTTCTCAAAAATTGCTGATCACCAAAGTAAAGGGGTACAACCATCCCCTATTGGCACAATCACCACACCCCCATCACCACTAGAAAATGTCCCAGAGTGTCCTCCTATTCCTGCTGGAAAAAGTGACCATTTAAAGTTGAACTTCTCCACATTTGGATGACAATCTGATGACGGTGATCCTTTTCTGTACCTAACACAGTGTCAGGACTTTTTGGCATTGCACCCACTTGCAGAGACTGACGTCCTGGCAACCTTCCGCAGCGTACTCCATTGCACTGCACGTGACTGGTGGGAGGTTGTGCTATCTTCAATAAAGACATGGAATTACTTAAAAACTGCTTTCCTCTCAGCTTTACTCTGCGAAGACTATGAAGATGAGCTGGCTGAAAGGGTCTGCACAAGATATCAAGGAGAGAGAAACCATCAGAGATTTCGCCTTTACATATCGTGCTCTCTGCCGAAGATGGAAACCTTCCCTAACTGAAAATGAAATGGTCAAAATGATTCTCAAAAAAATAAAACCTTGCCTTGACAGCCAGCTACATAGTCGTGTGAACACTGTTGGGGAACTTGTAAAACTGGGACATCAGATAGAGAAAGACAGTGAGGAGCAATTGCAATATGAAAGGTGTGTGAGAAGGAAATCATCACAGGAAATAACTCAAAAAACCATCAGTAACAAAACCACTGCCCAGCCCCAATAGGCCGCTGTACGTGAGCTGTATCGTTCAGTTTCGTTCCGACAAACGGGGCACTTCATTTTCTTTTGCTCAATATGTTCAACGTTAATAAAAGGTATCCAAGCAAAAAGTTCTCCACGCATTATCTTGCAGTTAATGAGAAAAGTGTAATTTATTGGCGCACTATATTGACTGCGTATTGAGACATATAAAACTGTTGAGCTAGATTTTCAACCAATCAGCATCGAAAATGTAAGAAGGTCACAGACAAAATCAAGTTAATATCACTACGCACATGTAAACATGGAGGAGGACGTAAGCAGCACATCTTAATCTGATAACGGGGATTAAGCTCAATTAACACCCGTAAAATGTATTCTTCATGTCGGAAAAGATGGTGGGAAAGGTGAAGTACTGAAGTCCGATGGGAACAAATCAAGCAATGTGCGAAGGAATGGCTCAAAACATCGGACACTACGGAGCTAGCTATTGATCCCATTCTGCAGGTAAGTTACTTTTATAACATATAAACATTTGTTCATTATTTTTGGGTGATGCTAATTTACAAACTTCCCGATCAGAATCCCGATAAAAACATCGACATGAGGAGAGACGTTGTCCTCCGTTGCTTGATCTGTTATCTGGGTGAAAAAGAGGATGACCTCATCCAAGAGTATGGTGTTTTGAGAAATGTATTTGTACATTGTTTTTATTTATAAAAATAGAAATGCAACTTAAAGGTATTGTAGGTAGGAATTTTATAAACACTTTTTTCCAAATTTGTTTAAACTTTCTGTATATATCAATGCATAATTAAAATGTAAGTACTCTGATAAAAAGAGTATAAAAATCGAGTGACTCTAGACCGTTTAATCTGCACTAAACACAGCTCATTATTTACATTCGGGACGAAACACAGAATTGGCTTTGGCGACTGTCACTCTCTCGCAACCATGGCAACCACCCTTTTGCCACACAGGACCTGCCCACTTGCGCGCGCATCCGTTTGATTCGAGGAATTCAAGAGGCACGGAACCTAGGAATAGCAAAACAATGGCAGAGAAAGACCAACCAAAATTCACATATGCAGTTCGCGAAGGCAAACCAGGGAAAAAAAGGAAGACAGTAACGTTACTAGAAAAGGTAATGAACAAAAAGTCTTTGGATAAACAACAAAATAAAACGCATGTCAATATCGGCGTGGCTTTCCAGCGATGGCGAGAACTGAGAGACCTCAAGGGGCTGAAAAGTGACGCCTGGATGGCTATATTTCTGCTGGACAGGTAAATCTTTCTTTTTGTACTTTGATCATACATATTTTTTTCTTTATGTTTTCATGAAGCATGTGTCATTAGCACACGTAGCTGCCTAATATAGCTAACATAACATTACTTAGCGAGCCGTACTAGAAATAATAAATGATATATATGCCTAGCTCAAGATGATAGCTATAGTGTTGAATTGTGCATAATTTTGCTTTAGATAACTAAATACATGTTTAACAGATAGTAGGCCGCATCCAGGAACTTTTCTTAGAATTATATTTACCCTCTGTCTAACTCTTTTACCATGTTCACCTGGAAGTTTACCTGCACGTTTTTTCGCCTTTGTTTTGTTTTTAAACAAAAAATCCCTCGACCCCGGATCTGTCCTCGACCTGACGATGCGGTACTTGTCTCCGGAGTGTAGTCCTCATCAGAGTCAACAATGCTTTCATCATGGAAACTCTTACATGCAGAACACCACATATGTTATGAATGTTACACGAAATTCATCTTCATCACAGTGTAAATGATGGCAATGGAAAAACGTGTATCATGCAACCTGTTTTTAGCTTTGCCTTATAGATAACTAGCTCGTTAGCGAATCAATAAATATATATTTTAAACTTTACCAATATCAATATGCTACTTGATAGTGAGTACTAAAATACATCTTATTTGTTTATCTTCATAATGATAAAGTTAGATTTTTTTATTACATGTGATTCTGACATGATGTCACTATATGCACTGCGCTCCTTCCTCTCCGCTCGTCTCAGGTAAATAATGCGTCTTCAGCTCAGCGGTCGGAGTCGCGCGTTCATGTGTTTTGGAGTCGTGGCTTTGGAAGGAGCCCAGAAGGAAGGGGGTGGAGTGAATGGAAATAATGAGCTGTCTTTAAAACAGTCGTGAGAGGTCTACAGGCACTCGATTTTTATACTTTCTTTTTCAGAGTACTTACATTTTAATTATGCATTGATATATACAGAAAGTTTAAACAAATTTGGAAAAAGGTTTTTTTTTTATACAATTCCTACCTACAATTCCTTTAAACAATAATCTTTTTTTCTTTTTTTCTAGTTAAATTATATAAAGTTAATGTGAAAATATTTAACACAAAATAGATTTTTGGCAGCCATTGTATGAAAAAAGGTAACACTTTATTTTGATGGTCCACTTTAGACATTCTACTGACTATAAGTAACTGCAACTACATGTTAACTTACTTTATTAACCCTAACCTATTATCTACTAATAATCTGACTTAGTTGACATGTAGTTACTATACAGTTAGTAAAATGTCAATAGTGGACCATCGAAATTTAATTTCCCCCCTACAATAGTCATCAAATGACATTTTAAATGTATTTTATTTTTTCTGTCATTGGTGAAACTGTACTTATGTTATTGTGACAGTCTTTGTCTTTGCGGTCCACTGAAACATAATATTTTTATGTTTCAGTCATTACAAAGAAAATAAACTATAATGGTTTACTTGTAGTTCTCTTAGCATTTTAAGCTGTTATAAGAAATTTTTACAACCGTACACAAATCAAGTTTATAATTATGGACAGACTTATGATGAGACAGACGAGATAAAAATACTTCTTTAATGTTTGTTTTACAGTGTGACAATGGAGATATCCTGCAGCACATAATGAAAATTGCCATCTGCAAGAGGGATTCTCAGGAGTATTTCAGCATCATCTTGGAGGGGATGCAGTCATGGCTGGCTTGGAAAATCTGGCAAGAGTGTGCTGTTCTTCTTGGACTCACGTATGCACTAAACCTCACCTATCCGAAACTGAGGCACACTTTTGAGGCCTTTCAGAAGCTCTTCTTGGAACTGGATGTTTGCAAGTTTTCCCCGAAATTACCAACACTTAAAAACAAACACATGACTTATGAGACAATGCATTATGACCAAGTTCTGTTGAAAAAAAAAACTGCATTGATTGATGAACGTTTAATATTGTTCTACATACAAGCTTTCAGCAAGTACAAATTATTTGATATGTTTTGCTACAAGTTATTCACAAGTTTTAGTCAAGAATGTGACTTTTCCAACAGAAATTTGTATGCACATGTTTTTGTGTAACAAAATGATCTTTCTCAATGACTTGGAAAATGTTAGCATTTTTTTGCTTTTATTTTTCAAATCTTAAAACTGCTGTCTTACATTTTATATAGATTTGTTTTATTTTTGCAAAAAATACAGAATAAAAGCATGTTTGATAACAAAAAGTGCATTAAGTATTCATTATTATCTTAACCTGAAAAAGGCAGTAAATGTTATAATCAAGTAAATTCTCCTTGATTTATTTGTGAGACAACTTAAATTAAAAAAGCACATTCCACTAATAATATTAAATTCATCATGTGCCATAGACTAAATAATTTAGGAAATTTTACCTAATTTATTCGGGTAGATTTCACACACACACACAAAAACCTTAAAATCTACTCAAATATAATACGTGTAATATTGTTATGATAATTTTATTTAAGTAGATAGCATGTAATATTTTTACAGTGTACATGCAGTGCAATTACTGCTCGTGTATTTGACAATTCACCATTAAATGTGTTGTTTTAAAAAGTATTTTTTTTTTCTATATTATATTTTGGCTGAATTCTATTTGTTATTCAGATTTTACCTCAAATATTACCTTTGAATTGGAACAACATAATGAGAAGTAATTGGGATGTTAATGCTACAGTAGAAGTTTTCTTGATAATCTTATCATGTTTACTGTGCCTAGATAGCAACTTCAGGTATATCACACATTTCAAACTGGTTTATTTGGTCCCTCAAGTGTTATTTCGCCATTTTTGGGTTTATATGATAAACAAGTTTGAAAGTGCAAAATTCCCTGTTTTCCCTTTTTTTCAAAATGGGAACATTTAGCATAATTTTTCTCAAAAACTGCAAGGTTGCGTGCGGAGAACTTTTTCCTAAGGAATCTATATATATTTCTGATGTTAAATATAAAAAAATTAGGTAGTGCCCCACGTGGTGGAACGAAACCCTATTTCTAGGCCTCTTTTAGGCTACCGACAGCGGCCTACAAGAGTAATGTTGGAGATGTAAGGGACATCACTCACCCGGATGTTGTCCGCTTCATGTCAACCCATCATTTACATTTACATTTAGTCATTTAGCAGACGCTTTTATCCAAAGCGACTTACAATTGAGGACTAAACCAAGCGAGTCATCGTGAAGAGGCAAAAACAACGCAAGAAGTGCTCAAAATACAAAGTTCAGACATTGCTCGGAGGAGCATAAGCCAGGCAAGCGAGGATTTAAAGGAAAGGATTTTTTTTAATTTTTTTTTATTATTTTTTTTTTATGTTAAGTGCTCCCGGAAGAGATGAGTTTTCAGTTGCCTTTTGAATGCTGTCAGGGATTCTGCATTCCGGATGACGGTGGGGAGATCATTCCACCAGCATGGAACCGTGAATGAGAATGTTCTGGAGAGTGATTTTGTGCCCCGCTGTGATGGTACCACAAGCCGTCGCTCATTGACCGATCGTAGGCTTCTGGTAGGGATGTACACTTGTAGTAGTGAGTGGAAGTAGGAGGGGGCTGAACCTGTGGTCAATCTGTAAGCAAGCGTCAAAGCCTTGAACTTGATGCGAGCAGAGAGTGGTAGCCAGTGCAGAGAGATAAACAGAGGAGTGACGTGGGCCCTTTTGGGCTCGTTGAAGACGAGACGAGCTGCAGCATTCTGGATCATTTGTAGAGGTTTAGTTGCACATGATGGAAGTCCAGCCAGAAGAGCATTGCAGTAATCAAGCCTAGAAATGACCAGGGCCTGGACGAGAAGTTGTGTTGCATGCTCAGTTAGGAAAGGTCTGATCTTCCTGATGTTGTGCATAGCAAACCTGCATGATCGAGTTGTCTTTGTAATGTGGTCAGTGAAGGTCAGCTGATCATCAAAGATTACTCCAAGATTTCTGACCGACCTTGATGGGGTGATTGAGGATGAATCTAGCTGGATAGTGAGGTCGTGCTGTAGAGACTGATTGGCAGGGAGGACGAGAAGCTCAGTCTTTGCCAGGTTGAGCTGCAGGTGATGTTCCTTCATCCACGCCGAGATGTCCGCCAGACAGCTTGAGATCCGTACAGCTACTGTGGGATCATCTGGTTGAAATGAGAGGTAGATTTGGGTGTCATCAGCATAGCAATGGTAAGAGAAACCATGTGCCTGTATGATGGGTCCCAGTGATGTGGTGTAAATGGAGAAGAGGAGCGGTCCAAGAACTGAACCCTGGGGAACCCCTGTGGTCAGCTGATGTGCTTTGGATACCTCACCTCTCCATGCGACCTTGAAGGACCTACCTGTGAGATAGGACTCAAACCAGTTGAGGGAGGTTCCAGTGATGCCCAGTGATGAGAGGGCGGACAAGAGGATCTGATGATTCACTGTGTCGAAAGCAGCAGACAGGTCCAGTAGAATGAGAACTGATGATTTGGAAGCAGCTTTTGCGATCCGCAGGGCTTCCGTGACTGAGAGCAATGCCGTCTCAGTTGAATGTCCTTTCTTGAAGCCAGATTGGTTGACATCCAGCTGGTTGTTCAGAGACAGGAAAGTTGATACTTGGTTAAAAGCAACACGTTCAAGTGTTTTCGCAATGAATGGTAGGAGAGAGACAGGTCTGTAGTTCTCTAGAAGTGATGTGTTTAATGTTGGTTTTTTAAGCAGAGGAGTTACCCGAGCCTGCTTAAATGCTGTAGGGAAAATGCCAGTGTGGAGGGATGAGTTGATGATGTGTGTGAGAGCTGGAAGAAGTGTGGGAGAGATGGCTTGTAGAAGGTGTGAGGGGATGGGGTCTAGAGGGCAGGTGGTAGGATGACTGGAGAGGAAAAGTTTAGATACTTCTTCCTCGGTTAGTGGAGTGAAGGAGGAGAGAAGGTTGTTGGCTGTGGGAGAGATTAGTTTGGGTTCCTGTGTGTGTGAAGCTGAGAACTGACTGCTGATAGTTGTAGTTTTGTTAGTGAAGAAGTTAGCAAAATCAGCAGCAGTTAGCGAGGAGGTGGGTGGTGGTGGAGGTGGACAGAGGAGAGAGTTGAATGTCTTGAACAGTGAACGTGTGTTAGTGGCGCTGTTGATCTTGTTGTGGAAATATGAAGATTTTGCGGTGTGAACATCAACAGAGAAGGCAAAGAGCAGAGATTGATACCTACTGAGGTCAGATGTGTCTTTTGATTTGCGCCATTTCCTCTCCGCTGCCCTGAGCTTGGTCCGGTGTTCACGAAGAACCTCAGATAACCAGGGGTTAGAGGGAGTGGTGCGTGCTGGCCTAGAGGAGAGAGGGCAGATATTGTCTAAAGAAGAGGTTAGGATGGAGCATAAAGTATCCGTTGCAGTATTCACATTCAGAGATGAAAAATGTGAGGGTGAGGGAAGAGAAGATGACACAGCAGAGGAAAGATGGGACGGAGAAAGTGAGCGCAGGTTTCGTCTGAAAGTAAATGGTGGGGAGGTTGGTGGAGCATGGGTAGTGAGTTGTAGATTGAAAGTAATGAGGAAATGATCTGAAACTTGGAGAGGTTTCACCAAAATGTTATCTGTGATACAGTTGCGTGTGTAAACCAGGTCCAGTTGGTTGCCTGACTTGTGAGTACCGGTGGTGATGAGGCGTTTGAGATCGAAAGAGGCTAGGAGAGAGATGAAGTCTGTTGCATACGGTTTCGCTTGGTGGATGTTGAAATCGCCAAAGACTACAAGTGGGATGCCATCCTCAGGGAAAGAGGACAGCAACACATCCAGCTCCTCTACAAAGCTTCCCAGTTGACCTGGGGGGCGATAAATAACTACAATATGGATCTTCACGGGAGTTGTAAGTGTAATAGCATGATATTCAAATGAGTTGTTATTGCATAGAGAAGAGAGAGTTGAAAATTTCCAAGTGTTAGAAATGAGAAGACCAGTGCCCCCACCTCTGCCCGACTGGCGAGGGGTGTGAGAGAAAGAGAAGTTGTTAGAGAGAGCAGCAGGGGTTGCTGAGTCTTCTGGGCGGA
Organism: Tiaroga cobitis; assembly: GCA_030578255.1. Classification (NCBI taxonomy): domain Eukaryota; kingdom Metazoa; phylum Chordata; class Actinopteri; order Cypriniformes; family Leuciscidae; genus Tiaroga; species Tiaroga cobitis. The sequence continues at coordinate 53,038,932 of CM060597.1, forward strand.
TCCAGGTCTCAGTCAAGCCCAAGATATTAAGAGTAGAATGAGATGCAAAGGCTGGAATGAAGTCAGCTTTATTGACTGCTGATTGACAATTCCATAGACCCATAGAAAGAGTGAGAGGTGAGTGTGAGGATGAGAGAATAGGGCGCAGATTAGCAGTATTGCGCTGCCTTCTGTGCGTGGTGAGAGAGCGTTGTCGAGAGACAACAGGAATGTGTTGAAAGCACATAATGATAATAGGAAATAAGATAAAGGTCGGAAGGGAAAGGGTTAAGAAGATACTTTAAGTGCCTTGCAGGTGTCCTTGCTCGGTGGAGTCGCGCAGGTAGAGTCGCAGGTCTTTACCCGAGTCGGTCTTAACACGAGGAGGTTCAACACGAGCGCTGACTGCTTCCGCTGACGCTTCCGCGACAGCGCGCACACTACATAGATATAATGCTATCAATCGCCTGAGTGAGGACAGCTGTGGTAGCCCTTGCAATTAGCACAGCGAAAGCAAATATCCCGAGAATGGCCGAAATCGAAACTAGCTGTTATGAACAGCAATACTTAAGTGCTACAATAACAACCAGACTACAACCCTTAAGACGGCAGATATTCAAAATAGGAACGTGTCTAATTAAATTAAAGATATTTAGTGAAAATAAAAATTACAAATAAGCAAAGAATCGAAAATAGCCCTACTTACTTGACAAATGGTAAACAGAGCAACAGGAGAACTGGATATTAAGAAAAAACAACTTACGCGCTCTAGCCGTTCTCGCAGAGTGACTGCTTGTCCTGGTTTTCTCCTGAATTTACTTCTAATTTATATCTGCTTTAATAGCCCTTGCAATTAGCACAGCGAAAGCAAATATCCCGAGAATGGCCGAAATCGAAACTAGCTGTTATGAACAGCAATACTTAAGTGCTACAATAACATCCAGACTACAACCCTTAAGACAGCAGATATTCAAAATAGGAACGTGTCTAATTAAATTAAATATATTTAGTGAAAATAAAAATTACAAATAAGCAAAGTAAATGTAAGTTCAAACTTCAATCATCAAAACTTATCAAACTTATACCTGCAAATCATCAAACTTATACCTGCAAAAGAGCATCAAACTTATACCTGCAAAATACCTGCAAAACAGCAACATCCTTTCACCAGTTAACGGTCATTTCATTCCCATAAGTCTGGAAGTCAAGCAACTAATAATTTGGTGACTGCTACAACAAATAAAAATCTTGTCCACTTCCAAGAAACCACCCTCTACACCAAAGCCTGTTATTCCTGCGGTCATCCCACAACAGCTGATTGTTCCACTCCACATCGGTGGTTGGTCTGGAAAGGCCATCGTGGACACCGGGGCCAGCTACACCATGATCCATGAAAGTTTGTGGGAAAAGCTCTCTCCGCAAGAGAACCTTGGTCTCTGGGTCCATTGTATTTGGCTAATGGCAAAGCAGAGGTTCCCTTGGGATGGCTACAGATACAAATTCACATTCATAACAAAACTTTCACTTTACCTGTTGCTATTCTTTCTGCCTAAAGCACTTGCCTATGCTGTAGTTTTGGGACTGGATTTCATCTTCTTCAATGGCCTGCAAATCAATGTAATTGACAAAAAATATTCATTTAAGTCCACACCACCAGAACATCATCCATTTCAACCTGGCAATGCAAGTGTCCCTGGAAAATCCCTGGAACCCTCACATTCTGGCTGGGCCTCCCCTGTCGTCCTTGTTCCAAAGAAAGATGGCAGCCATAGATTTTGCCATCACAGAGAATGATGCTTACCCGCTTCCCAACATCACTGAGATACTTGAATCTCTCTCTGGAGCAGCCATCTTTTCAACAATTTACCTCAACAGCGGCTACTGGCCATGGACCCCCAGAGTAAACCAAAGACGCCATTCATCACTCCATCTTCCACTTTAATGTCATGCCCTTTGGGAAAAATGCACCTGCAACATTCCAACGGGTAATGGAGACAATACTAGGAGAGCTGAGTGGAAACATTTGCTTTGTCTACATTCATTATATTATCATTAATATAACTCCATAGACTGCAGGAAGCAGAATTGACTGTAAACTTTAAAAACAGCAAGTTCTGCCTTAAAGAACTTACATTTACGGGACATGTTTCAGTATCAATGGTATCACGGCAGACTCATCCAAAGTTGAGGCTATCAGATCTTAACCCAGAGGTGCCCAATCCTGCTCCTGGCGATCGACTGTCCTGCACAGTTCATCTCCAACCCTAATCAAACACACCTGAATATAATTTTCAAGTTATCCTAAAGTCCTTAATTAGTTTCTTCAGGTGTGTTTGATTATGGTTGGAGATGAACTGTGCAGGACAGTCGATCGCCAGGAGCAGGATTGGGCACCCCTGTCTTAACCTGTGTCACGGAACATCAAAGAAGTCCAGCGTTTTCTTGGATTAGCGGGATGGTATCACCGTTTTGTCCCAGATTTCTCCAAGATCGCTGAACCCATCAATGCCCTGAAAAAGAAAGGACATCTTTTTCATTGGTCACTCCAATGACATGAAGCTTTTGAGAAATTGAAGGCACATCTCACATCACCTCCTATTCTGGGCCATCCAAATCTCCAACTTCCTTTTGTGCTGAGAAAAAGAGGAAAAAGAGTGCTGAAAAGCTCAGGTATTTCTTTGTCATGCTAGTACTTTGACATGCTCAATCTCTCCTGAAGACTTTCCCAACACACACACGCTCATCAACAAAGTCACGCAGCCAGGCCCGGGGTGTGTAATCGGGAGAATCGGGAGAATTCCCGGTGGGCCGCTTCACTTTTGGGCCGGTCTTTTTATTTTTTATTTACATTTAGGATTTTTTATTTTTTTTTACATTTGTCATGTACTATCTTCTCTTAAAGGATACACGTTCCGCATTCTAAGGCCGGATTCACATATAGCGCCTAAAAACGCGTAGAAAACGCTGGGCGCGCCGCATTCTCCTTTTTCAAAGCGCTAGGGCGGTTGCGCTCCGGTTGGTTCTTGTCACGTGACCCACTGTGCGCTTATGGTGCACTTGCGGCATTCTGAAAAGTTGAGATGTTTTTATCTCGATGCGGCGCGGACGCGCTTGTAAAAAACGAGCGCGTTGCACCGCGACCGCGTCGCTTCCATTATGAGTGCGCATACCGCGCGCCTACATTTGAAATAATGAACTTGAGCGAGCAAAAGACGCGATATGTGAATCGGGCCTAATACCGCAGCTCGCAGCCTCTGCATGGGTTGTACCATGTAAGGGAGTTCTCCCCTCCTCTTCCAAATAGAGTTGGTTGGGTCCATAGCCCGTCTTTTTCTAAACGTTTCCTCCGGTAGTAGGCTACCGATAGCTGGGCCGGCCCTACCATAACTGTACGCATCAGGGAGGATGGATGGGAGGAAGAGGCCAGGAGGGGCTGAAAAAGCCAGGTTGAAAAAAAGAAAGGCATTGGAGAAGGATGCTGCCAAAAAATGTGCCAAGCTTACAGATTTATTTTCAAGAGGACAAACACAAGTGCCAACGTAGGTAAAGAGAGATAGGCCTAGTATAATGATTAGCATTAGCAACGCTGCTACGTAATTATTCGGAAAATACCATTGTAGCGTTGTCAATCTATTCACAAGCAAAATATAAAATGTAATTAAGGCGAGACACGGCAGGCAAAAACATCGTTTTTTTTTACTGGTCAATTTTGAGATTTGGGGATATTTGTCTTCTATCAGACTTGTGGTGAAAAAAAGTCCGAAATACACATTTAGGTCTTTATCTTACAACACTTTGTCTGTTTGCGTCTGTAGATTGATCATAAATTCATCAAAAGTTGGCGATCTAAATCATCCCGCTGCTCCGCGAACGCTGTCTGCACCCTATCATCACACACACCGTTAGAAACCTCTCTCTCTCCTGTACAATGCTGTCGGATCCAAATATGGTAATTTCCTTTTATCAGCAACCAATCGTGAAAGTAAAAGGGGGGATTTAACTCTGAATGCGCAATCTCATTAGCTGATGCTAAATTTTTAAAGCCGTTTTCTCAAAATGACTTTTCTCTCATACTCCAAGTCTGAAATCTCCGCTTCAGTAGCACCTATATACACCAAACTTTGCAGTCTTGTACCTAGTTATATTATGAAGACATTTACTGAGGGATTTGTAAATATATTATTCGTAGCCTGATTTATAACATTTTATTCCAAAAAACATGGCAAAAATTATTTTTTAAGGCTATTGACAGTATATTCCAGGGGCGTAACCTCCTGGCTCCTTTGAGAAAACGAACAATAAGTTTGTTTCTCCACAGTGACTGGCCGGCCACAGGAGCATGGTGAGCTGTCATGGCCGCCACGTACACTTTGAGCGTCGATGAGCGACCCGCATCCAAAAGCTCTTGTGGGAAGGAGAGCACCACTGACACTTCACATGAGTGGGGCTCGAAGTTTCTGGTTGAACACCAGCCAGCGAATACTGACCACTTCAAAGCATAGAGCCGTCTAGTAGACGGTGCTCTAGCCTCAGTGATTGTATTTATTACCTTTTCTGGGAGATCCCCGGATACCCGTTCAGGGGACATACATGGAGGGCCCATAAGTCGGGGCGGGGGTGCCAGATCGTCCCGTTCGCCTGTGTGAGGAGGTCCTTCCTCATTGGCACTGGCCAGGGAACAGTGTCCGTCATCTGAGCCAGCTACTAGGGGGACTGAGCATCCGCTTTCTCTGATCCGTCTGATGACCTGAGGGATCATAGAGACCGGTGGGAACGCATACAGTGGTAGACTGGGCCATGGGTGGGCCAATACGTCCTTGTTCTTCGAAAAGAACGTTGCGCAGTGAGCGTTGTTCCTGGATGCGAAGAGTTCGACCTCTGCCCTGCCGAACACACTCCATATCAGACGAATTGTCTGTGTGTTGAGAGACCACTCGTCTGGGTTGTCTCGAGACAGCATGTCCGCACCCACATTTTGGACTCCTGGGGCAGGAGTTGGCATGCGACCAAAGGAGAAGCTTTCTGGCCATGACATACAGGCTGCCTGATCTGAGGCCGCCCTGGCGCTTATATTGGATACCACCGACATGTTGTCAATGCGGACCAAGACGTGGTGTCCCCTGAGTTCTGGCAGAAATGCATTCAGGGCTAACCAAACTGCTCTCATTTCCAGGCAGTTGATATGTACCTTGGTTGGAGGCGTCTGTGAAAATCACTTTTCCCCAGGAGGCCTCGCCCATATAATTATTGGTATAATGACTGGTACCAGTTCTGGGCTTTCCACGGGACCAGAGCCTTCACACAGCGCTGGTTCACCATAATGTGCAGGTGGCCAGACCGTCATGCGTGGGCTGGCACACGGCGCTTTAGTCAATGCTGAAGGGGGCGCATATGCAGTAGCCCCAGTTGGAGTACTGACGATGCGACCAAGAAGCCTCTGAAACTTCCTGAGAGGTGCAAGCTGCGCTCTCATCATCACAGTCTATAACTGTGATTACATTCCAAAAAGATTACATTCTGGCTGAGTGACAGTTTGCTCTTGGAATAATTGCATCTCGCTTAATGCATGGGGACCGGGAACCCGGGTGTTGTGGGTTTGAAACATCACAACTCAAAAGTAGGGGTGTGACGGTTATTATATAACCGTGAGAACGACGGTTATAGTTGAACACCGTCATTAGAACTCTATAACCGCCAAAACAGTGTTATTAAAATATCTTGCAGATAAGGTTATGTAGGCTACTAATATCAGTGTTGTGTAGTAACGGAATACATGTACCGTTGTTACGTATTCAGAAAATTTTGAGTAGCCTAACTGTAGTCTCCACAGAACATAAAATATTCATTTTATTTTATTTTTCGTGTTTGCATTTATGAGGAAAAAACAGTGTTACGGACGTGACAGTTCTCCGTTACGGACGCGACCGCACTGAAAAGCATTTAAACTTTTTTGAGACATCAAACAGAAAGCACAAAATCTTTCTTTAAGATGAATTTCATTTTGTATTAATTGTATCTTAATTTTAATCAATATTTCATCAACCAATTGCCTGGATTTAATAAATAAGAAGTAAATATAGCAGACGATAGATAATCACGAAACAGAGGCGCCGGCGCGTGAACTGGAGCTCGTCTCATAAATGAACCAAAACTCAGCGTATAAGGTAGCCTACTTGCCTCACAGTCACAGACATGTCTACTTTTAAACAGAACAATTCAAAACGCAAGAAAACAGACTGCTCTCTGCTTATGCAATCCGTATGAAATCTGCATTTCTCTCTGGCGCGTTCACCACTGCGAAGATCGCGCGAGTCAGCATAATCAAGTTCATCCTTGTAAAAAATAAAAATAAAACACTTGTTTATTAATAAACTATTAAAATATATCCTTGCTATATTTTACATGTTCATAATCATTACTTTTGCCGGTTCTTTGTGACAGCTTTTAGGTGCTTTATTGGCAGCGCCACCCTTACATGTTACATGAACCGGGTTACATTACATGTTACATGAACCACCGCACCCACCAGAATAGGCCTGTTTTTTGGGGGGGGTTTTTTGTTAAGGATTTGTTTACTGTGTGTGATTCATTTAATGGAAAACACATTCACTGCTAGTTGTCCTGCTGTTAATTTTAAATAAACATAGAGCAAGTAGCTAATCAGTGTCTGCTCGTTTATTCAAACTAAGTTATTCTATAACAGACGAACGTCACAACGCCCCGCCCCCTCCCCCGACGACGGTTATGTTATGAACCGTCACATTTGACTCACTTCATAACCGTCATCACCAATTCTGAAACCGACACACCCCTACTCAAAAGCACTCTTTTTGTGCTTTATTTGGGTTGCAGTAAGAACAGCGTTTGTTTGTAGAGGCGTTCAAGGCAACGGGCCCATTGACTCCAGCCACCGGAGCTGAACAGGGAGCTGTGAGTTTCAGATGAGCTCTTTTCGAGGGCGGTCCGGCTAGCGCGAGACTCCGAGACTCAGACCCTCTCTTTTTCTCCCCACAGCTAGGAGGGCTTCGGCGGCTCAGGGTCCAACACAAGGTAGGGTCGGGGGGTAACGCTTAGCTGACCTTGAGCGACTTCGGGTGTCAGCCGCAGGGCAGGGCTGGGAGACCCGAGGCACTGTTTTCGCTGGCTGAGGAGGCGGCGTGCTCTTGTGGTGGCTCGAAACAGACCTGGAGCGTTTTGGCAGGAAGTGTCTCATGGCCTGAGAAGACTTCTGTGCCTCAGTGATCCTCTCAGAGAATCCTTTCACTGCCGGGCCGAAGAGACTGGTGCTGGAGATAGGAGAATCAAGGAACACAGTTCTGTCCGCTTCCTTAATGTCAGTGAGCTTCAGCCAGAGGTGGCGCTCGAGCACAACGAGGTTAGCCATGCCTCTACCGATGGCCTGGGCGGTAGCCTTTGTAGTGCGCAGCGCTAGATCTGTGGCGCTGCGCAGGTCACGGATTGTCTCAGGGTTCGGGCCAGACTTGTCGCCCTTGCAGAAACCAACCATCCAACCAACTCCTAAACGGCCCTAAACCGAGGTCTGAAACGGCCGCAGTGAGGATGCGCAGCATTTCAGCATCCGAATTAGACCTCGTGGCGTTAGCTGTAGCGCTAGCACAGGATTATGAGAAGGCGGGGTCCACCAAGCCCAATCACTCTTCCTCAGATGCAGCAATGGAAAGGCTGTCGTGTTCGTCATCCGATAATACGAAGTGACCGTTCTTGAAAGGGAACTGGGCTTATTAGAAGAATATATAGTTTAGTTATTATTAAATTGTGTTTATAATGATGGGAATAATAATGTATTATTATTAATAGTTATTATTTTATGTATTTATTGATATTTTAATGGGTAATGTAGGCTTTTTTGATCCACACTCCATTTCAGAAGGTAAACTACATTCACACTAAAAAGTTGTTTGCCAACCGCCATTAAAAATCAGAAGAAGAAGAAGAAGAAGAAGAAGAAGCCTATGTTGCGTCCCGTCCGGCTCCTCCCCTTTCTTTTTGTTGACAGTAGCTGCAGGTATGTGCCGTTAGCACGCAGCAGTTTGCTAACTTTTTAATTACTGTTCGTGTGGCATTTACTATTTGTTTGTTTTTTTGCATCCTAGCCTGTCTCATTCAGAATTTTCTACAAGTAAAAGAACTTTGGCTTGTGTTTTAAACCTGTACCGCTCAATCACATAAGGATGCTATCATTCATGTGGACCATCTTTAATATTCCTCTCGTTCTCATTGATCAGCAATAGCAGTATTTACAGCATATCAATGTGTCATTGTTAACATTCATCTCATTTCTCCGGACCTCTGTACGGTTCATCCACCATCGCAGCTTCTAGACAGACACAGAATGTGCTATAATCGAGCATTTGATTTTGTGTGCATCCAGTCCCATGTTGCTGACCCCGATGTTATGAGTGCTCTGTGAAGCATTAGATGTCTTCACTAATTGTTTTGTCAATGATTCCCGTCTGAATGTGTCTTTTAAAAAGAAAGAAACAAGACCGAGACCCCTTAAAACCGGCTCAGATTCGAACCAGGGGTCCAACAACCAGACTTTCCATTTTAATTAAATGGAATAGAAAACATGCTGCATTTTAAACCCTTAACTACAACCCTTTTCTGTCTTATCTACAACACTTTTTAAAGCCCATAGGTTTAATAAACTTATTCAAATTTAAATAAAAATTATACGTATTTAATTTGATGAGCTGTTCATATATTCACCATACTATTCCTCTCATATCTGTTGCATCAAAAAAATGGTATTGGTTTATGTGATCTACACATTGAGAGACGGTGAATCAAAGGAAGTGATTAACAGCTGGGGCCTGGTGTATAAACGTTGGGTACGCACAAAAAGGCATTGAAATGTGCGTACGCAATTTCCCATGCACATGTCAAGATTTATAAAAAATAAAATAGGCATGCAAAAAATAAACTACACTCTAGACCCGTGCATATGCACTCTTTTACTGGAGTGAGCGAAGTAATGAAGTAAACAGAATGATTTAACAGAATGTCTATTTACACTAAGTGCAAAGCCTGCCTTGTTGGCAAATGCTATTTACATGTACTCCACCCACTGACGTCTGGTTAGGCCATACAAAATCACGGAAGACACATATAGTTATTTACAGCTGCAATAGTGTAGGGGTAAGTGGCAGGAAGTTTTGACGTAAATTGACACGAGGTTCGAAACTGCCTTTTGCCGAGTTCGCTCTACTCACTTTTCCCATCATATATCAGATCGGAAAGGCATTTATTTTCAATAAAAATAAAGAATATATTCGAAAACTGGAAATAAAGTGTCTAACGTGTGTTTATCGGTTAGGGGGACGGCTTTATTGTCCCAATAAGACGGCATCCATTTCATATTTTTAATAAATATAATCATTTACACTCAATGTTTTTATTGCATACCATTTAATGTACAGCAACTGATGTGCAAATAGTATCTGCCACTATTTATAAGTATAAATATAATCTAACTACTATTTACACTTATTGCAAGAAAATACTGATATCTTTACATTGTGTAAATATAATCAATCACTATTTACATTTAGTGTAAATAGCAGATTGTTAAGAAATGCTGCCTTTTTCACTTGCAAATATAATCTATTCTGTACAAAGCAAAAAGGCAGTAACTGCATTTTTGGTCAAAAATTTGTTATTATCATTTTCATGACATTTAACACACACACACGCGCGGGACAGATAATATTGAGCACGTGTGACGCTCGAGCTGTTTTTTGCATATGAGGACACGACTGCATGAACTTACTCTCCAGACTCTAGATCCGCTCTTAAAGTCACTTTGTGAGAATTTAACCGCTTCATTTGAGAAAAAACTATCGTCATGTTATAAACACAGAAACAAAGGTCTGTCAAAATAAAAGTTCGGTTTAACTTGACAGAAATATAGGCCTATTACTGTTGTACAGTAGAATTTAGAAACGTCTCAATGTAATAATAATACTAACACTAATACAAAATAAATTAAGATTAAAACTACATTTTTATTCAATGTTTTAATTTTAACAGTAAAGCTCATTGTGCAGCATGTTGTTTGACAAAAAAAATGTTTGTTTAATTTCATATGATTAAAACAAATGTAGGCTAATTAATAATATTTTAGAATTTTAATATGTTTTATTTGTAATATTCATAGAATATTTTTTAAATATTGTTTAATATAAGTTTAATAATAGTTTATAATAAAAGTTTCATGATTTCAATTAATTAGACATGATTTTTGATTACTAAAAATTTACACCACGTATCCGTAACACACCCGCTCCGCAACACTAGTTTCGCAACACAAAAATGTTGAAAAAAAATGTTGTCCAAATGGTTCCAATTATTTCAAATACAGTGTACCTAAGACACCCAGCGCCCCAAGTTGTGGCAAAATATTTTTTGGAGAATCTGTAGTTAGTGCCTTTTTCCTTGGTTTGGTGCCACGTTTTTGGAAAGTAATACAGAGCAAGAATGCAAAATACGGGTAAAATATCAAATTAAATATGAGGATTGATATGTACAAAGAATAAGCTAATATAAAGTCACAAAACAGCCACATGTCCAATAATCTACCTACAACTACTTAGGCTGGATGACAGGATAACTTTAAAGTCATTTTTCTCTGTTCAGCACTCTGCGTAGTTACTGCCTTTTTGCTTTGTAGGGCAGTAATTGGTATTCAAACTTAGTGTAATAGCAGCTATCGCTATTTGTACTCAGTGTAAATAGCATCGCTAAGAAAATATACTATTTTCACTTAGTGTAGATGTAACAATCAGACTGCAGTAGCCTAAACTTAAGACCCAACAACTAATCAATTAATAAAACATTTTGGTTTCTTATAATTTGGCTTTGGCTGCATTACCCTATAATTTTATTCTTTTTACAAATGTAATCAACATTTTCGTAAGTACTATATGTGTTGGGATATTTAACATGCCATTTTAATTATATTATGCTGAAATGAACGAAATGACTCGAAAAAAGATTCGTTCATTTTGCTGAACGAGACTCAAAGATCCGAGTCAGTAAAATTATCCGAACTTCCCAGTTCCCACTATTGTCCTGCATCCTCAATAAACCAGCTACAGTTAGTGCAAAATGCAGCTGCTAGAGTTCTTACTAGGTCAAGAAAATATGATCATATAACACCAATTTTATCATCTCTACACTGGTTACCTATTAAGTTCCGTATCAATTACAAAGTATTACTACTGACCTATAAAGCCCTAAATGGTCTAGCTCCTGTGTATTTAATGGACCTTCTATCGTCCTACAATCCATCGCGGTCTTTAGGATCACTAAATTCGAGGCTTCTGGTCATTCCTAGGATATCTAAGTCCACTAAAGGAGGGAGGGCGTTCTCACATTTAGCTCCTAAATTCTGGAATAGCCTTCCTGATACTGTTCGAGGCTCAGACTTGCTTTCGCAGTTTAAAACTAGATTAAAGACGCATCTCTTTAGCCAAGCATTCACATAATGCTTACCTTTTATACTACTGTTGAATCAAATCGAGTTATGAACAGCAGCTATGCTAATTAATTCCCATCTGCTTGTCTGCTGTTATCTCGGGACGCTAGTCTCGAGGTAAATAGCGTTTGTCAGTTCCAGTTTGTATTCAGCCTCTCACGGAGACTTCAGATGCCCCAACACCTGCGATGAGATGACTAATACGCCTGTGAAGAGACAACTCGACGCATGTGAATAGACGACTCAACGCCGGCGATATGTTATGCCCTAAATTAATACATGATTAACTAGCTGTATTTTTTCAATGTACATTTCTGAAATGCACTTTCTGTAAAGCTGCTTTGAAACAATATGTATTGTGAAAAGCGCTATACAAATAAATTTGAATTTAATTGAATTTAAGGATGAAATCTACAGGAAAAAAACACCGAAAAACTTGGCCCATTCACACCAAGAATGATACAGATAACCACTATATTAGCATCCACACCAGTGCACAACATTGTTCTGTTTAATATAAGCTTGCTGCAGTATTGTGATCCGCCACTTTAAATGCTGGAAGCTCTTTAAAGCAGGATGGGTTCTGATTGGCTGTTAGTGTTTTTATCGTTCATCAGCTGGAAAAGATATAGGTCTGAAAATGATTCCAATGATATTGGAAATATTGGATATATTATTATAGACAGTAAAAAAAGATTGTTTCTTTTCATGTTTCTTTTCAAGACATGTTTTCCACTTCCTTCCTCTGTAAAAAAATGTCAAAATATCCCAGAAATGGCTGCTGACATCTTGCGCTGATGGCGTCATTTTTGAAGCCTGAATCTGAGAAGTAGTGATCCTGAGGTCCCGCGGATTTAATCACAAACACAGCTGTCAATCATTATGTTATAACCTTTTTTTATAGCAACTAGCTAACTAACTAAAACCAAACTTATTTAAAAAATTAACACTTGAACATACATCATCATGATAAGAACTACCTAAAATGACAGAAATCATCTTTGGAGAAATCATTATTTGAAGTCTAATTAGATGTTTTAGTTTGCCTTGCATCTCATTCGATTACATGGAAAGGGCAGGATTTAGGACAAATACTGCTAACAGCTATCAGGGGCTGATCAAAACATTTTAGCTTCACTTTTGAGGACATGTGCGGCATGCTTGGTTGTTATTGCTTGGCCGTACTACAGAAATATTAAGTGATAATAACCATGGCGATTTCAGTAACGATCAATTGGATAATGTTTTGATGAACTTAATACGAACCAAGGTAGATGACGTTACAAACAATTGCAAAGGCCAGAACGCCATGTAATAGGCCTATATGTGCTGCTGAACAAATTCTTAATTTTTTGACAATGATATATAGGGTACCCTATGGACCTATGTCTATCAAGTGAAGCCAAGTCAAATTTAATCGTATTGCACTCAATTCATATTGTTTTAAAGCAGCTTTACAAAATGTCATATTATAAGCTTTAATATTGAGCAGTTTTAGGGCTGGGGGATATAACGAAATATGTTGCTGATATAAATTATACACTGTTTGAGATGTAGCTATATTGTATTTATTAATTTACCCAGCAGATAAATCAGTGCCACTTTAAGTGAGCAATGATCATGTCTGCATGAAATTACTGGCATTGCAAAGGAGAGATATTTTCTATATGCTGATAGACAATATTTTCCGCATGTCATGCAGGGCTCTGTAATTTTACATCATTCATTTAGGCTTCTTAATTTTTCCATTAGGATCGGTGGATAAACACAAACTCGGGATTTTACACAAATTATGATAATTCACTGTATTTCAGTAAGACATCGGATTTATCGGATTTAAAGTGTGTTTGATTACATTTTAAAGCAAAACCACAGTGACAAATAAGACAATAGGCCACTGTAAAATATTTTGAACACACCATGCAAGGGAGATCCTTCTGCAGCGTTTCTTGGTAACATATGGTCCACATGCACAGTGCGCCTTCTCTGACCCTCCTGCACGAGGTAACTTACAGGACCCTTTCATTTGATCACAGATGCGCTAAACCATTTCTCCTGTCCTCCTCTGAAATTTTGAACTCTTACCGGTTCGTCCTTCACAAAGGCTCTTAGGACTGTTTTCCCCCAATCATGCTGTTTCTTTTGTTCCTGCTGTTTTTCTTGAACAGACATAGCTAGATCAGGCTTCAACAGGCTTCTTTTCTGTGACCGTATGAGGTGTACTACGGTACATTATAAAGAAAGTTGCCAATCTGTGCTTGAGTGAAAGCACCTGCTTACCCTGTTTCTCGAAAACACCTTTCAGGAGTGACTGTTTCAGAATCTGAACAGCTCTTTATGCAGCACGGTTTGAGGCCGTATGGTAGGAACTTGTATATGTTTTATTCCATTCCCTCTCAGGAAATCTGTGAACTAAGCAGACACAAGCTGCGGGCCATTATAAGAGACAACTTCCTCCGGTAACCCATAAGATGCAAACAATCCTCAAATTGCGTCAATGGTGAGCGAGGCGGTGATTGATTACATCGGCACAACCTCTAACCATTTCGAATGGCTGCCGATCACTACTAGGAAAAACTGCTTATCTTTTTCTGCGAAATCAATGTGGATCCTCTCCCATGGCTGCTCAGGCCATCTTCACGGATGAATGGGGTGCCACAGCTGGCGACTTTTGAACTGCCAGACAGCAGCTAAAGGTCCGCACTCTCTCTTCAACGCAGCCATCCAAACCTGGCCACCACAGGTAGCTACGAGCCAGGCCCTTCATATGGCAGATTCAGTGATGCTCATGGTGTAGCTCGTCCGGTAATCTTAATCTGTATGGGGGGGAATCATGACACGCATTCCCTGGTCCTCCGACAACTCATGTCTGCGAGTGAAGTATGATTTCAGACCCTCCTCCGACACATAGTTGGGCCAGCCGTTTAGTGTATAATTCCACACTTTGCATAATGTTGGATCTTTTCATGTTGCGTGAGCTATGTCCCTTGCAGACAGGAAGCTCATCCACCTGGGAAAAGTAGAACACTCTTCCATCTTCCCCAATACAGTCTTTACCCATGGTTGGCAGTCTGGACTTTGCATCGGCATTCATGTGATCAGCTGATTAGTGGCACTTAATGTCATAATTATAAGACATCACCACTAATCCCCAACGCTGCATTCAAAGAGCTTACAAGGTTGGTATCGCTGACTTTGATCCGAGGATTGCCAGCAGAGGCTTGTGGTCAGTTATGAGTGTGAACTTCCGTCCATAAATATATTTATGGAACTTTTTAACCCCATATGTGATGGACAATGCTTCACGCATACATTTTCTATGTCTCAGTCAGTGTGCTATGGGGCGCTCTTCACCATTGTCCATAATGTGCGAGATTACAGCGCCCACCCAATAAGGTGAGGCATCGCATGCTAATTTCAGGGGTCTGTTGCCATCATAATGCACCAGCCCTGTGCTACAAAGCAATCCTCAAAAGCCGTCTCACACGCAACAGTCCAGCTCCACGGTTGCTTCTGTTTTAACAAATTGTGTAAAGACTGAAGCCGGCTGGACAGATTTTGCAAAAACCGACCATGACAATTCAGGAGGCCCAAAAAAGCGTTTACAATAGCTACCACCTTTTCCTCATTTGGGTGCAGAACCTCTTTATCGATATGGTGCCCCAAATACTCAATGCTGCCTTGCATGAACTGACACTTAACTGAGTTTTACTCTGAGTCCATATCTCTCCAATCTGGAAAACTTAAAAAAAAACACTATTAACATAATCATCTATAACCTTTGTAAAATACACTACAATGACTCGTTTAAGCTACATGATATCTTCCTTTATTTCAGATGATATTTTGTTTTAACATGTATACTGTCTACATTTAAACTCGTTTAACAAACATTTTAAAATCAAAAGTTAAACCTTTAAAATTAATTCAAGTAATCAACTGGTCTCGTTTCCACGGTAGTGATTGCTGGATCTCTTGAGGGAGCTGGGCTTGTGTTCAGCGGCGAAACTGCTTTACTTCTGACCGCCGCCCTGCGTTTCACTCGTAGCCGAAATATGCTGTGACTGACTCCATATCCTGCCCATAAACAAACAAACAGTGCACAGCTCTATGAACATATTTTAACACCTGATGTAAATAGATTTACTATCTTTATGAATAAAATAATTTGTTTTATGCAAGGGATCAGGCGTTTCCATCACGCAAAAAAGACAGACTCAGCTATTAGGCTAACTGACATCGCGTCCTTGTATTGTTGCCTTGCATAAAATAAAATGATTTACAGAACAGTAATGATTTTATAGATTAAATAAAACGTACACAAACCTGTATTTTGCAGAAGAAATACACCAAATCGGCGGCGCTGAGAACTCTCCAGAAGAGGATGCAAATGCCCGCGCTCTTGCATTACCAAATCACTGTAAAATGTAGACCACCGCAATATTGCCGGAACTTGAATGGTGCAAAATAAGTTTAAAATGTATAAGAACTAAGTATAATAATATGCTTTTTACTTTTTAAGTACTTTAAAAATTAATTACCTTTGTACTTTTACTAAGGTAATTTTGAAAATGGCCTAATTATAATTTTACTGGAGTAATATTTTTTGGAGTATCTGTACTTTTACTCAAGCACTTGATTTGTGTACTTCTTCCACCACTACAATGCTAAAAAAAAAAACTGGATTATTGTAGTGACTACTGTGTATGACTGTTCATTAGTAGTTACTTCATAGTTATTTTTCTTGAACCTTAACTAATAGATAATTAATGGTAGTTCTTCAGGAAGTATGACAGAATTCATTGGTTATTGATTAACTAACTGTTACTTAAGAAAACAGCCTTTGATGAAATGTAATTGCAATCTACAAACACAAATAGATAAAGTGTAATAAAATAAACACGTAAATGGGTGTTTTTTAGATGTTTTCTTTCCACTAGTCGAAAGCAACACATTATCAATAACCCCAAGTCTCAAAATTGACCAGTGCATAGAAAAACAATGAATTTGCCTCTATACTATCTTGCCTTAATTGATTCATTTTCTCACAGCACTAACCTAAATATCCGCACTGCGCTCACGTCACTTGTGGTTTGTGGACCCTGCTGTACGCTCAGTGTGCGAGACCCTTTAAAAGCAGAAGTGTGTTCTCTCAGACGGGGCTCATTAATATTAATATCACACAGACTGTGCTTTGTTAACTTCAGAATAGAATTAAACCTGTAGTGAAACAAAAACAAAGAGCAGATGCGCCATTCTGACCTGAGCAAGACTATCAGCTTTGATTCTTTCTGTTTGGTTGAATGCAAGTGCTCTAGTCGAACCTAAGGCCACATGTCAGTGACTGGCTTCCACAGGGTGCTTTATGGAAAACGATACATTTTCTACATGCGGTTTGTACGAGGCAATTGAAAAACATTCAGAATGTTTAAAGGTTGTATTGACCCAGGACTTGTTTAGAGTGAAATGTGAAGGAGCATTGCACAGATGTTTCACCGCAAGCTTTGAACGCACTGGACTGAACGTGAATCATCTGCTGTGCTTCATATACTGAAAACCTGAAAGTTATTCTTAAATCAAAAGAGAAAGTCGTCTCAGGTTACGTCTGTAACCCTAGTTCCCTGAGAAGGGGGAAATGACGCTTTGGGAACACCGATTGCGTCTGAAGCACTTGTGTCAAACTAGCTCAATGGCGAGAGTGATGTCACGACCAAGAAAGGATAAAAGCACATCCGGTCTGACAGGCTGCAGCTTCTATTTAGTCGAAACAAGTCGATCACAGGGATGCAGGGAGTATGGAAAAGTGACGCAGCGTCTCATTCCCTTCTCACCAGTCAGCTCAGCCAGTACGGCGCTACTAGTAGTAGATTTATTCTGTCTCGGCGGACCTTCTCCAGAACTTCTGGGAGCAGATTAATCGGGGAAAAACGTACAGATGTTGCCTCGGCCATGTCTACACCAAAACGTCCAGCCCCAAGGGAGCTGGGTGTGTGAGGGAGAACCAAAGAGTACAGTGCGTCGTATCCTGAGAAACGAAAAGATCTACTTCCGCTTGGCCAAAATACCTCCCATATATGCTTCCCCACATCGGGGTGAAGTTTCCATTCCCTGGGCATCAGCTCCTGCCTCGTCGAGATGTCTGCTCCTAGGTTTTGGTACCCTGGAACGTATACTGCTCTCAGGGAGAGCTGTTTTCCTTGGGACCACTGGAGGATCTGGTGTGCCAGTTTGCATAGCTGGCATGGACACAGACCCCCCTGATGCTTTATACACCTTTGTAAAGTGATGGGGACACTATACTGTCAAAAGAGCACCGTCCTTTGGATGAGATGTTAAACCGAGTCCCTGACTCTCTAGTCATTTCCAGGATGTCCTTCGGAAAAAGAGTAGGGGTTTAATCCTGGCATCCTGGCCAAATTTGCCCATTGGCCTCTGTCCATCATGGCCTCCTAATCATCCCCATTTAAACTGATTGGCTTCATCACTCTATCTCCTCCATCAATAAGCTGGTGTGTCATGGGCGTTCTGGCGCAATATGGCTGCTGTCGCATCATCCAGGTGGGTGCTGCACATTGGTTGTGGTTGAGGAGATTTCCCCTTCCATATGCAAAGCGCTTTGAGTACCTAGAAAAGCTCTATATAAATGTAACAAATTATTATTATTATTATTATTATATACTGGACCACCGATGTGTTGTCTGTGCGAACAAGCACATAATGGCCTCAGGTCTGGGAGCAAATGCTTCAACGTTGTGAAGACAGCCATCATTTCTAGGCAATTCATGTGCCACAGAAGATGATGACTCCTCCACAGACCCTGAGCTGAGTGGCCTCCCTTTATCTCTCCGCAGCCAGTGAGCGAAGCATCTGTTTACACCGCCACGTGATGGGTTCGAAGGGTGACGAAGTGGGTTCCCCCTCGGGGAAAACCCCTTGATGTTGAGCCACCACTGCAGTGACCTCATGTACAGCAGGCCAAAATGTATTACGTTGGACGCAGCTGCCATCAGGCCCAACAATCTCTAAAACTGTTCTACAGTGAGTGACTGGCCTAGCTTTATCTCTTTTACGACTGAGAGGATCGTGGCAGCACAAGCAGGCGAAAGCACGGCCCTCATTATCACTGAAACCCATATCACACCAAGAAAGGTGGTCCTCTGTGCTAGAGAAAGCACACTTTTCTTGGCATTCAGTCTCAACGCCAACTTTTTCATATGAGCGAGAACGACATCACGATGCCGAACCGCCAACTTTTCTGACTCTGCTAGAATAAGCCAGTTGTCTATGTAGTTCAGAATGCGTATACCCTGAAGCCTAAGCGGGGCCAGAGCTGCATCTACGTGAACGTGCGGGGTGATAGAGCTAGCCCGAACGGAAGAACCAGATACTGGCAGGCTTTGCCCCCAGAAGCAAACCTCAGGAACTTCCTGTGTTGTGGAAGGATGGAGACATGGAAGTATGCGTCTTTTAGATCTATCGTGACAAACCAGTCCTCGGATCTGATTTGAGTCACAATCTGCCTGAGCAATTTAGATAGTGTAGATCTAATAGATAGTGCCAGAAGGTCTACTATAGGGAACCAGCCTCACAAGACTGGCCTCTGGTGTTCTTTGAGTAGTCAGCTCGGTGCCCTGAAGCAAACTGGCAGGAAACAACCCAGCTGATTCCTCTATTTCCCTCCTCAAAGGATGCGAGCTCCCCAACAGCGCAACGTCAAGGGACTGACTCAAATGCACTGACGCAATGTCTTTGTGCCTGAGGCAGTAGCTCGCTGGAAACCGCTGCACCCCGAAGCACCGAGGGTGGCAAGGTTGGCAGAATGACCTCCTGAGGGCACAGAGGAGGAATGGGCACTGTATAATGAGGTGAGAACCATAAGCCCCTAAAGGGGCCTACCCTCTGAACTCCAGCACTTCTGGCGTCAGGACTTCTCTTTGGCCGAAGCCTTTTTCGCAAGAACAACGGTCCTCGGATCCATCATCTGCTTCAGAGGCTTCGGCTGAGAATGCCCCAATTTTTCTTAAGTGGAGCACTGGACACAACACTCTATCCTGTACAAGCAGCTCCTTAACGGCTGGGGCTGCTCCGCCCAGTAGCCCCCCATATAAGCCTTACCCACCTGCGACACAGTAGTTCTAACCGGCCTGGAGGGTAATGGCGAGCCTTAGCCCTCTGGGGTCGGGTATCGCGCCGGCGCGACAAGCTCACTTGTTTCCTTATCAGTGCAAAAGAGACTAAAATTACTCCTTTGATCTTACATATAAGTGATCTATCTATCTATCTCTTATTATATATATCTTATATATATATCTTTCTTTCTTACTAATCTTTCTTTCTTTCTTTCTAACTAATCTTCTTTATTTCTAACAAATATTTTTTCTTTCTAACTAATCTTTCTTTCTGTCTAACTCATCTTTCTTTCTAAATTATCTATCTATCTTTCTTTCTAACTTATCTATCTTTCTTTTTTCTTTCTAACTAATCTATCTTTCTAACTAATATTTCTTTCTTTCTTTTCTTTCTAACTAATCTTTCTATCTAATCTTTCTTTCTTTCGAACTAAACTTTCTTTTTTTCTTTCTTTTTATCTAATCTATATTTCTTTGGTTCTAACTAACTTATCTCTTTCTTTCTTTCTTTCTTTCTTTCTAACTAATCTTTCTAACCAATCTTTCTTTCTTTCTAACTAATCTTTCTTTATTTCTAACTATTCTATATTTCTAACTATTCTATCTTTCTTTCTTTCTTTCTAACTAATCTTTCTTTCTTTTTAACTAATCTTTCTTTCTCTTTCTTTCTTTCTTTCTTTCTTTCTTTCTTTCTTTCTTTCTTTCTTTCTTTCTTTCTTTTTCTTTATAACAAATCTTTCTTTCTACCTAATATTTCTTTCTTTTTTCTTTCTTTCTTACTAATCTTACCTTTTCTTTCTTTCTAACCTTTCTTTCTTTCTAACCTATCAATCTTTCTTTCTTTCTACCTAATCTTTCTTTCTTTCTGTCTTTCTTTCTTTCTTTCTAACTAATCTTCTTTATTTCTAACAAATATTTTTTTCTTTATAAAATCTTTCTTTCTAACTTATCTATCTTTCTTTTTTCTTTCTAACTAATCTATCTTTCTAACTAATATTTCTTTCTTTCTTTTCTTTCTAACTAATCTTTCTATCTAATCTTTCTTTCTTTCGAACTAAACTTTCTTTTTTTCTTTCTTTTTATCTAATCTATATTTCTTTGGTTCTAACTAACTTATCTCTTTCTTTCTTTCTTTCTTTCTTTCTAACTAATCTTTCTAACCAATCTTTCTTTCTTTCTAACTAATCTTTCTTTATTTCTAACTATTCTATATTTCTAACTATTCTATCTTTCTTTCTTTCTTTCTAACTAATCTTTCTTTCTTTTTAACTAATCTTTCTTTCTCTTTCTTTCTTTCTTTCTTTCTTTCTTTCTTTCTTTCTTTCTTTTTCTTTATAACAAATCTTTCTTTCTACCTAATATTTCTTTCTTTTTTCTTTCTTTCTTACTAATCTTACCTTTTCTTTCTTTCTAACCTTTCTTTCTTTCTAACCTATCAATCTTTCTTTCTTTCTACCTAATCTTTCTTTCTTTCTGTCTTTCTTTCTTTCTTTCTAACTAATCTTCTTTATTTCTAACAAATATTTTTTTCTTTATAAAATCTTTCTTTCTAACTTATATATCTTTCTTTTTTCTTTCTAACTAATCTATCTTTCTAACTGATATTTCTTTCTTTCTTTTATTTCTAACTAATCTTTCTATCTAATCTTTCTTTCTTTCGAACTAATCTTTCTTTTTTTCTTACTAATCTAGATTTCTTTCTTTCTTTTTTTCTAACTAATTTTTCTATTTCTTTCTTTCTTTCTTTCTTTCTTTCTTTCTTTCTTTCTTTCTAACTAATCTTTCTTTATTTCTAACTATTCTATCTTTCTAACTATTCTATCTTTCTTTCTTTCTAACTAATCTTTCTTTCTTTCTTTCTTTCTACCTTTCTAACAAATCTTTCTTCCTTTCTACTTAATATTTCTTTCTTTTTCTTTCTTTCTTACTAATCTTACTTTTCTTTCTTTCTTTCTAACCTATCTATCTTTCTTTCTTTCTACCTAATCTTTCTTTCTTACCTTTCTTTCTTTCTTACTAATCTTTATTTCTTTCTTACTAATCTTTCTTTTTTTCTTATTTCTATCTATCTATATATTTCTTTCTTTATTTATAACTAATCTTTCTTTCTTTCTTTCTACCTAATTTTTCTTTCTTTCTTTGTTACTAATCTTTCTTTCATTTTTCTATCTATCTTTCTCTTTCTAACTAATCATTCTTTCTTTCTTTCTTTCCTACTAATTTTTATTTTATTCTTTCATTTTTCTATCTATCTTTCTCTTTCTTTCTAACTAATCTTTCTTTTTTCTTACTTTTTTCTTTCTTTCTGTCTAATCTCTTTCTTTTTTCTTTCTTTCTAATCTTTCTTTCTAACTAATCTTTCTTTCTTTGTAACCTATGTATCAATCTATCTATCTTTCTTTCTTTCTTTCTTTCTTTCTTTCTTTCTTTCTTTCTTTCTTTCTACCTAATCTTTCTTTCTTTCTACCTAATCTTTCTCACTTTTTAATTCATTTTTCTATCTATTTTTCTTTCTTTTTAACTAATCATTCTTTCTTTTTTCTTTCTTGCTTTCTTTCTTCCTAATATTTCTTTCTTTTGCATTTCTCTTACTAATCTTTCTAACTAATCTTTCTTTCTAAACTATCTTTCTTTCTTTCTTCCTAATCTCTCTTTCATTTTTCTTTCTTTCTTACTAATCTTACTTTCTTTTTCTTTCTTTCTAACTAATCTTTCGTTCTTTCTTTTTTTCTAAATAATCTTTCTTTCTTCCTATTCTTTTTTTCTTCTTCTAACTAATCTTTCTTTCTTTCTAACTAATCTTTCTTTCTAGCATATCTTTCTTTCTTTCTAACTAATCTATCTTTCTTTATTTCTAACATATCTTTCTTTCTTTCTAACTAATCTTTCTTTCTTTCTAACATATCTTTCTTTCTTTCAAACTAATATATATTTCTTTCTAACTAATCTTTCTTTCTTTCTTACTAATCTATCTTTCTTTCTTTCTTTCTTTCTAACTAATCTTTCTTTAATAAATTCGTTTGCCCATAGAATCTTTAAGATATTAGGTTAAACTTATTTGGCTTGCTGTCCACTGGAGAGGGGCTCGATGAAGCAGCTTAAACTCGAGCTCTGATGTACCCCCAGTGGCTAAATGTAGGACCTGATAATTAAAAGGGCGAGGTACCTAAGATGAAGGCGAGGTACCTAAGATGAAGGTGGAGTTTGGGAAGGTGGAGGGATACTGGAACAGCTGATGCTAGGGAGAGGTAAGCGGCTGCTTATATACTCAGGCTGTTGATTGAAAGATTAGATTGGCTCACTCCTCCCTGACTTACGTTTTGGAACTTCATTTAACGAGTTCGTTTGCCCATAGAATCTTTAAGATACTAGGTTAAACTTATTTGGCTTGCTGTCCACTGGAGAGGGGCATGATGAAGCAGCTTAAACTCGAGCTCTGATATACCCCCCAAAAGTGTCGAATAAATATTTGGGACAGCAAGTTAGAATTACGTGATCAAAACAGGATGCCTAAGAGCTTAAAGCATGTTGCCCCCCAAAAAGAGTGGAAATTTAAAGCTGTATGGAGCATGGATGGATGGGTTAGCCGCACTGCGAAGTAGTATTTTTAGTCCCAACGAATGCCGAAAAGGTGCCAGAAATCTGGATGAATTGGCATGACTTTAAAGGCCGATGTAATGTCGACCTTTGCTAGCCAGGCTCTGAAACCGGGGTTTTTTATGAGAGATATTGCTTGGTCTATGTCGTGGTAGTGCAGTGAAAATTCGTCTAGAGGAATTAGGCTGTTGATACTGGGCTGGGAATTTCCATGGGGAGCCGAGAGATCGATGATGATTCGTTTTTTGCCTGAAAATTTTCTAGTGGCTACTCCGATAGGACTTATATGGAATAATTTGAAAGGTGGAGAATCAAAAGGGCCGATCATGAATCCTGAATCTAGTTCTTTTTTTTTGATTAAGGTTTCCACTATATCGGGTTCAGCTGTCGCGGATTGAAGATTGTTGCAAATCAGGCTGGAATCAGGTATGCTTACCAAGCCGGGGTCAAAACCTTCTTTCAGGCCTGAAAGAAGAAACTGGGTGAAGTTTTTGTCTGGATGGTTGTGTAGTTCTCTAGCTAGTGATGAAATGATGATTGGACTAGAGAGGTACTTTTGAAATTTTTTATTGAGGTTAGCAGAGGAGCGGCGCACGGGGCAAATGGAACGGGCGTGAGCTCCGCCGCAGAAATTGCAGACATGAAGGAAGCGGCATCGTTGTCTGTTGCAACCTGAGGAATTAAAGCTGTTGCACACTTGTCTACCTGAAACTGAGGTGAATATCTGACTGTGGTCGTTCCTTGGTTGAGTGACGTAGGCGGTGGATTTTTCTTGGAAAGGGGCTGGATGGGTTGGATGATCTGGGTTGGTTTGGGGACATTCTGAAGTAGAATGAATAATGGACCTGCAGATGGCGCAAGAAAGGCTCCGAACGCCTAAGAAGACTCTGTTGTGAAGGTCGAGGTCCAGAGCTCCCCAATAAGGACACTGGTTCCAGTGGGTGACACGGGCGGCGCATTTAGCTGAAAAAAGCTTATGATATGTATAAAAATGACTACCTCCGAAAGAGAGACTGAGCTCTGCTATAATGGAGAGGTAGTCGTTTAATTCCTTGCGTCTGGCTGGAAATGAAGTGCAAATTACTTCAGTATATCTAGCAAAGGCGATGCAGAATCCTGCGAGTGTGAGAACTCGTTTTAAAGGTTGTAAAGAATTTTTTAGATTGATGGTTAATGGGCCGCAATCGAATGAGCGGTGGGATTCATTGAGGGGGACAGAAGTCAGTAGAGAAGGAAGATCGATATCTGCACCTGCTAGAATTAAGGACCGGAGATGGGCTGAAACTGGAGGTGGTTCCATGGCCACTGCATTAGGAGGAGCTGGAAGATGGACTGCTGTGGAGAGTGAATGAGCTGGCAAGCGGATTGTACCTGGAGAGTAGGTGTTAGTGTTGGGAAAAGTAGATAAATGATGATCGGAGGGTTCCATTACTGGCTGGTGTCCAAGATGGCTGGCATGGGCTGAGGTTAGAGGAATGGGAAAGTTTGTGGGAAAGAAAGGAGAAGAAATCCTTTGCGGAGGCAACCTCACGCTCGGATGTGAACTGGGAAGAATATTAGGATACGATTGGGAGAAAGAGGTGGGAGGAAAGGAATGGGGTGAATTGGAATGGAAGGAAAGAGGAGGGGGTGGAGGGGGGATAGCTAGCGAAGGCAACCTCACGCTAGGATCCGCTCTTTGGGTAGGTTGGTTTGGGGATGATAGAAATGTAACCGTGTGCGAAGGTGGCCTGGCACAAGGGTTATTATGAAGAGGATTAGAAAAAGCTGGAGAAGCAGATGGGAGTGCTGAGAAAAGTGATTGAAAGTTTGGTTCTTGCCTGGGGAGTGGGGTAGCCTGGCTAACACCAGACCCAATCTCGTTGAGAATTGGGTCTGGGAACCACATGCGCAATTCCTCGTATTTGAGGCGTGGTTTCAAAATGCCCGTCGCAGTTTATTGGGTGCTAAGAATGTCTATCAAATATGCCTGTACGTAGCTCATAGCCAATCGTTTCAATTATACCAGATGACGTATGTCTACTATGACGACTGGGGTCTCGCGAAGCCCCATTGCCTTAGCCACTAACGGGGCTAGTTGATATATCAGACTTTTTCCAAAGCCTGTTGGTAGCAGGGCAAAAACATCATTCTTGTTTAAGAAATGGTTTAACGCCGAACGCTGTTCTTTTTGCAAAATGAACTTGCATTCTAAACTACTTAGACATTGTTCTAAGGCTGCATCAAAGAGTAGCTTCGCGTCTTCAGCCATGTTAAATAGATATAAACAAACTGTTTCCGTGTGTCGCATAGATGTCGTCATCGTCTAGCTGCTCCCTCCCCGTTCTGTGATTGGTTCCCTAAATGAGGCGAAAAATCTGGCCATGGTATCCAGACTGCCTTTCAGCGTGAATTGAATCGCGCTGCGGTAAGGCAGTATGGGGAAACCCAGGCTAGGAGTGGGGCTGACTGGATGAAGTTTGTTGGAGCTGGAGAAGAAGCGGAACTATTTTTTGCGGCCGCTGTTTTTGGCCGGGTGGAAATACCGGCGGACGAGGAAGTGCGAGCCGCGGCGCTGCCGGTAGCCTTTGGATCGGCGCGTTGAGATTGTGTGGGATCAGGACGCCCGGTGCTGGAACTGAAAGAACTGATGAAGAGATCGTAAAGTTGCACTTTTGACGACCTGCGGGAGAAATGGATTCCGGAACTGGAAAGGACTTGACGTAGGCTGTTGACTGAACATTTCGAAATGGGTGGAATCGGTGTATTAGCGGCTGTTGCGTGGAGAGATGAAATCTGAGAAGACGGACGAGGCACAGTTAAAACTGGCGGTCTTGACGGTGGAGGAGAGCATTGTCTTCTGGAACGTGGTTTGTATGAGCGCTGGATTTCTCGGCCAGAACGCTCGTGGAGATGATCCGTGATATCCGATCTTACACGGGGTGAGGCTGTCGGAGTCTCGGGAAGGCTCGTTAGTTCGTCGTCTGACGGGAAGAGCTGTATTTACGGGATGTCGGACATTATTCCATGAAGCAGAAATGATACTGGAACAGCTGATGCTAGGGAGTGTCGTGGCAAATTCGAAGTCTTCGGTTTCAATTATCAGAGTTACAAATCTTTGGAAGAAGTCTATCAGAGTCGAGGTTTCGGGTCTCAGAAGAAGATACTTTATTGAGCAGTTCAACAAAGTGAGATGTCAGCTGGGTCATCTGAATTTCACAGTGGTCAGTGGTCAGTTCTTATACATTTTCTTATCTCAGAGTGTCCAATTGGTGCTTTTCCCGTTATCTTTTCTCTTTTGCTCCTCCTTACCATTTCGCCACAATCATGTTTTCCATGTCGTCATTTCAGTTCTAACTGTGGCCAAACCTTAGCTCAGATATTTTTAAAAAATAGTTACATACATATTTATCCCATGCACACCTTCCCACATCTTTCCCATGCACACCTTCCCACATCTTTCCCATGCTTGGGAGCCCGTGTGAGTCTCAAATCTTTTGCATGCATGGTTTCTCTGTTAGACTACCTCACGTTCTTCACTTGGTTTGTTTTTCTTTATAGTACATACATAAGATGGTAAAATGGAATTCTCCAACAGGAGAGGTAAGCGGCTGCTTATATACTCAGGCTGTTGATTGAAAGATTAGATTGGCTCACTCCTCCCTAACTTACGTTTAGGAACTTCATTTCTTTTTTTTCTTTCTTTCTTACTAATCTATCTTTCTTTCTTTCTAACTAATCTTCCTTTGTTTCTTACTAATCTAACTTTCTTTCTTACTAATCTATCTTTCTTTCTAATTAATCTATCTTTCTTTCTTTCTTTCTTTCTAACTAATCTATCTTTCTTTCATTCTTTCTAACTAATTTACCTTTCTTCCTAACTAATCTATCTTTCTTTCTTTCTTTCTCTCTTTCTTTCTAACTAATATATCTTTCTTTCTTACTAATCTTTCTTTCTTTCTTTCTACCTTTCTTTCTATCATTCTTTTTTCTATCTAATCTTTCTTTCTTTCTAACTTTTCTTTTTAACTAATCTTTCTTTCTTTCCAACTAATCTATATCTCTTTCTTTCTATCTAATCTTTCTTTCTTTCTAACTAATCTTTCTTTCTGTCCAACTAATCTATATCTCTTTCTTTCTTTCTAATCTTTCAGATGCAAAAGCTTCTAAGTCCCATCTGAAATTTTCTTCTAGAATGATCTTTTTTATCAAGCTCGTATTTTATGTTCAGTAATTTCACTTAAAGGAGCATTTCACCCCTGGGAACCTTGATCTTCATTGAAAGTGGGTCATATATGTATTCGAAATCTGTCAAAATTTTCAAATTTGGTGCCTTTTTGACCGAGTTATGACAGAAAGTAACTTTATAGCGCATTAGTTTGGTAAACCACATTCCCACAATGCAACGCGTTTAAACAGGTCCAGAAGCCACTCCCACTAATCCAGAACACCGCCTATGCGTGACCCGCCTATACAAGAATGCATTACGCTAGCTAAAGTTACCACTTGAGTTTGAAATCTTGTTATTTAAATCTCTTGTCTACTCAGGAAGCATTTTTTTTAATTTGTAAATAAAAAAAATCATTTATTTCTGTCTACACTTAAGGTCATTAGTATAACTTGGAGGTTAAATTGATTTAGAAAAAAAACTTTGCAATTTTAACTGGCACAATAAGATGTAAAAACAATGTAGGCATACACATTAATTTGCTATCTACTGTCATAATGTTAAAAGTTGGTTACTAGTTCCAATTGCTAAACTACTATCATACATAAATAAGAAGCAACACTATTAGGACAAAATTTAATTGAATGTTATACATTTATTGAAATATTTATATAACAACAAAAAAATATATATTATAAAAAGTTAAAGTTCCTCCTGGGCGTCTTCGACTTCTTGGTGCCCGCGGTACTGGCCATCTGGAGCTGGATATTTTTGCCGAATTGCCTGCACAACACAAGCGGGTAGAACGATGCGACGTCCTCTGCCTAATCTCTCTCCTTGCAGGACCCATTCAAGGAAGTGCCGGTATGCAACTAGACGATATTGTCTAAAACATATTGAGAATAAAGTTAGCGATATTTTGTATTTAAGTGCCACAGTAGTAAACAATGCCACATTAGACTGTTTGTGCATTTAAACATGGTATCTTATGCCGCGTTCCAGGCAACCTGTAATCCGTGTTTTTTCAACTCGTAACTGGGAGTACATCTATCTAGTACGAATTCATGGGGGGAATGTCACGGGTTTGACTGCCGTTCTAGTGCACTTTCACAGGTATAAGGTTGGAAAAACACGGGTTACAGGTTGCCTGGAATGATGTACTCCCAGTTACGAGTTGGAAAAACACGGGTTACAGGTTGCCTGGAACGCGGCATTACTGCACAAACAGTTCACTGTTGACGTTACGTTTTAAACGGGAATCATAACGTGACAATGCTTTAAGATCTTGTTTATATTTGACGAGATTAATCATATATACATGTAAAACACTTACTTTACAGTCAGGCGTCCATTTCTCCCTGCTGGCTTCGGCTGTCGTTTCCAGTTAATTTTCGGGATGCTGAAATATGTATCTAGGACGCCTCTGTCCATATGCGGTGCGAAACTCGGATGGTTCACAACACAACACTCCATGTCCGTGTCTGCCTCTGACATTTCTTCTAGAAGGAATTGGCATTTCAGAGATTCTTTGCAGCAGACAGACTCTAGCTCAGTGTCCATAGGCGCACAGTTACAGCACGAGCACCACCAATTTGCTAATTCGCGAGCAAGCCCGGGCTTCTCGTCTGCGCCGGGCTGGTCTCCTGCGGTGGCCGCTGCCGCAGCCGACGCCGCCGCCTCTTGTTCCTCCATCAGCCTCAGCTGCTCTTCGCTATATTGTGGCACGTATAAATAGCCACGAACATCAGTTTCGAGCAAAAGATTTTCAAAATCCTCGTCTTCCATATCGTGTGTCGTAAATTCAGGCATTATGGTAAATCTAACTCCCTGAGCGCTTGTTAGCTTAGCTTGCTGTCTTCCAAGCAAGATGGCGGATTAATAGTTTAGTTTCTTCAGGTTTAGTCCCACCCACTGATCTGTAATAGAGGGAATGCATTAACGTCACTTCCCCGCCGGAACACGCCCCCCTCAGCGGGACTGAGTGGCAGAAGAGCTGCTGCGTGACTGGAGTTAATAGGGGAAACTGCGTTAACGCGAGTAAAACAAACTATTATCAGTTTAAACTAAAAGTTGGACTCGATATAGTGTTCCTTACAACTTATCAAAGATCCAGTGATCCATGGATATTGACATGCAGCCAGGAATCGTGTTTCCTGACATTTATATGTGCCTGATTTCGACGCCGGGGAAATAAATGAAGAAAATTTGCCTGTAAACGTTTTATATAAATACAATATAGATAGGTCTAAATCCGAGTGATCACTTACATTAATGTTATACTGTATATCATCATATCGTCCAGCCCTAAAACTTGTATAGTTTTTTGTCAGTGTTTATTTAAAAACATCCAATTATGCAGAATATAGTCTGTTCTGTAGCTTTTTGCAGTCTGTAAAAATATACAGTACCTCAGATTTCTGGTCAAATCTAGTTGTACAGTCAATCGCAAAGCTCTTTCCCGTTTTAGATGTGTTTTGTGTGATTTTCACGGTATTCACGCTGAAAACAAATGCTGCCGCTCAGTCTTTTGTCCACTTGTGGGCGTGACCGCATTCACTCCGGCCGACGGTGACGTCATGCGCATACCCTCTATAGGCCGGTGGGGTGAGTGGGTCCCACGCCCTTGAATAATAATGAGCTAAAGGCTGTAGTTTTCTTAATATGCAATGAAATTTATCTTCCGTCCTATCGTGACGCAAAATGACGATATTTACGTCACGATAGGACGGAAGTAAAACACTTAAATCCTTTTTTCTCCCATCTCAAAATTCCACCATCATTATAATATATGACTGGGTTTCTAACAATACAAACCTTAATGCAAATGGGTGAAGTGACCCTTTAAATGACAATGAAAATGACCTATTAATTGTCATTTAAGTGAAATTACTGAACTTAAATATACTGGCTTGATAAAAACGATCATTCTAGAAGAACATTTCAGATGGCACTTAGAGGCTGTTGCATCTGAACTCTTCATATATATATATATATATATATATATTAGGGCTGTCAGTTAAACGCGTTATTAACGGCGTTAACGCAAACCCATTTTAACGGCGTCAATTTTAATGTCGCGCGATTAACGGTCTTTTTGGCCTAGCGAACTTTGTAGTTTTTTTCACATGCTTTTGCAACAGGACGCGGCATGCGCGGCGCTGCGCTATGAAACCCATTAATTTCAATGGCTTGCGCCGTGTGAGGACGTTTTTTTGCTTCGTCGACCAAAGCGCAAGCGGATCTAGCTAGACCGGAAACAAAACAACAGGCACGCCGCACACACTTGTTTGGGCTTGCGAGCCGGCCAAATAGTAGGTTAACGTTAAGTTTTGAGTGGATGACGAGCGCGAGACGCCGAAATGGATGCCAATAAGATTCTGAATGGAAAGTTTACTTTTAAAAAGTTGCCAAATGGTTCCATTGACAAGACCAAGTGATCTGTGTGTTTTGTCATTGTGAACTGAGCTAGCATCATCGCAGCACGTCCAGTCTGAAATACCACTTGATGATGGCCAAGCACACACACACAGCTGATGTGTGTGTCTGTGCAGCCCTTTTCTATGTCTCTATCCATGATATTGATCCATAATAGAAGGATGATTGGATGAGGGATGGATGTATGGACATCTATCTATACAGATGCACACACAATATCAAACTTTACAAATAAAATAGTACTGAATTATGTGTGTTACACACAAGTGTTACTGTCTGTCTGTTACAATTAACCCTGCATATGGGGTGAGTTGTAACATTTGCCCTTCTGTCACTTTCAGTGCAACAGTACGAAAATGGTAGGTCCTAGAAAAAAACTTTAAGTGTTCGTTTGAAGCAGAGATGTGTATGTTGCTTGTGTAAAAAAAAAAAATTAAAAAAAATGTATATTATATTTTTTGTAAATTATATTTTATATTTTTTATACATATATAATTTCTCTTTTTTTCTGATTCATTGAGAGATAAAAAGAGAGATCCAAAATCCCTTCTGTAAAAACCTTTAACTAATATGTCAGCAAAATCAAACACGAATTTTGATCCTGCAGGCTTTATCCAATGTTTAGATTTATGTTCTGGAAATGTATAGCCTGAGAAAACCCAGACAACTTCCGGCAAATTTAGATTTGCTCTGCAAGTTAGTCTGGCAAAGAGCTCATTCAAGCCCATTTCTAATCCGTCGAAATCGCAGCACCAATCACAAACGTTGGGGCGGGCTTTACACAATGACGACAGCACAGCGACATAACTAGGGGTGTGACGGTTATAGTTGAACACCGTCATTAGAACTCTATAACCGGCAAAACCATGTTATTAAAATATTTTTTTCACAAACATTTTTTATCATAGAGAATGTTTAAAAACTAATATCAGCTTACGAGAGAAACGGAGGCGGAGTTAGTGGTGCGATCGGAGGCTGCTACTGCTGGAGATGATTCAGGAGAGGTCTGTGCCCCTTTACCGATCAGACCGCGCGCTGACACAGAGTAAAGCCGTGTTTATACTCGACGCGTCCGCACGAGCGCAAAAATAACGCGTTCGGTGCGCAAGACCCCATTCCGCTTGGCTGTGTGCATGGCTTTTTTTGTAACAGCGCGCGCGGCGCCGTGTCCGAGGATGAACGACTTCAAGCCGAATCTGCCCGAGCATGTACGTCTCACCGCACCGGCACCCAGTTTGTGCGTCTAAATTGCAAAGTTCATTGCAAAGTTTTTTTTTGTTACGGTTTTGTTTACTGTGTGTGATTTATTTAATGGAAACCACATTCACTTCTAGTTGTCTTGCTGTTAATTTTAAATAAATGTAGAGCAAGTAGCTAATCAGTGTCTGCTCGTTTATTCAAACTAAGTTGTTCTATAACAGACGAACTTCACTCTGCATACGTCATCTCCTTCATCGCTCTGATTGGTTTTAGGTCTATCCAATTGCGCCCAGAGGCATTTAAACTACGTCCGTTGGTGACACCCCTTTGGAATTGATTTGTCTATGAAGCTTTGCCAGACCATAACTCAGTTACTACTGAGAATGGTCTGGTTTTAAGGCAAATGACAAACTTTAAAGAAGCTGATAATTCGGATGAAAAGACAATGCAGAACATGGGACGAGCTTTAAGTTGATTGGCCATCAAGCTCTGTCTGTAAGTGTGCCGTAATACTTTTGTCATACTTGATGTACCAGGCTAGGAAATGTATGCAATTTGGGCTCGTTTGCTCATTTAAACAACATTCTAGAAAATTTAAATAATACAACTAGGGAAAGTATAGTGATATTTATTAGTTTAATATTGTATCCTATAAACCTATGACAGTGTTCTTCAAATCCGGCCCTGGATGGCCACTGTCCTGCAGAGTTTAGTTCAGACACTAATCTACAATTTTCTAGTGATTTTGAAGACCTTGATTAGCTTGTTCAGGTGCGTTTGATTAGGGCTGGAACTAAACTCTGCAGAGCAGTGGGCCTCTAGGACCGGATTTGAGGAACCCTGACCTGATGTCTTGCCGTAATAACATAAACTATGCTGACTATGCTGAAATAAGAAGTGCAAAAGTCACAATGGAGGATATTTTAGACCTTCATCTAGAAGTCCAAATGGACTTTTAAAATAATAACAATTCATGGCTGACCTGAAACTGTACAAATGCATTATACACTTTGCCAGTAAAAGTAGACCAGACACATCCTGTGAATATCACCCTACACTGGTTGTCCATTTTCAAGTTAATGATTGATTAAGCTGTATTATTTATGAGAAGTTTGGTTCACAGCCTCCTGTGATGTGTGTGATCATCTTGGGAAAACACTGCTCCTGAGGGAAGAGTCTAATGGAAGTTTTTCACCACATCTTGACCACAAGAAGACATAAAACAGAGCTGTTCAAGTAGCATACTGTCCTAGACACACACATCTCAGCTATCAAAGGGCTTTCTTCAGATTTATGACTTCATTTTATTTTGCCTTTGGTGATTTCTCTCTCTCTCTCTCTCTCTCTCTCTCTCTCTCTCTCTCTCTCTCTCTCTCTCTCTCTCTCTCTCTCTCTCTCTCTCTCTCTCTCTCTCTCTCTCTCTCTCACACACACACACACACACACACACACACACACACACACACACAATGCTCCTCCATCCTACGAAGCTCTACAAAAAGAAAACCAGGTGAAAATGATACTTTGTAGAAGAAAAAGTAAAACATCATTCAACAAATCTGTCATCTCAAACTCTGCCATGAGCGACTGAGACACAGAAGAAAAACTCTGAGGACAAATCCGATGTAAGGAGACACCAGTGCCAGTCTGTGTTTGTAAACAAATCATTTTTGGTGTCAATAGACAGACGTGAAGTGCATGAAATAACAATATTGTATAGCTATTGTACTCAAGTATACTTATGTATATTTTTTCATCATGACATTATATATTAGGATATGATTTTTAATTAGAATGGCCACAATATTTTTATTTAATTTTAGTTACCATATAGAGAGATTTTTGAGTGCCTGTCATTTTTGGATGCATAGTAACTGTACTTTTACCAGGCTGTCATGTGTTTTCATTCGTTGAATGTTGGTCAGATTTAGGGTCAGGTGCTAAAGAGAATGTTTAAATAGAATTCTCACAAAATTGTTCGTTTACATGTACCTGATATGATTGCCTAAGTGAAGTGACCTTTCCCTTTAATTGATGTGATGTCATGAGTCAATATAATTTCCTGTTCTGTCCCCTCCTCTTCCTCTTTGCATTGGTGATGCAGTGAGATGTGAGGTTATTTTGGGTTCCCGATAATCTTCTTTAATCCTAATTTTAATTGTTGCTTTTATGTCTATATTTTCACTCTAATTCATGTGTATAATATTATTTTACCTATCTGTGTGGTTATTTATGACATTTCATCCCGATTAAGTGATAGTTTTGCATCTGGGCCTAAATGTCAAATGAGAGCACATGTGACAATTAAGTGTACATCACATTTGTTTTATAGAATTAACGAGGGCGACTCTCACTAAGAGGCTGATTACATTTGTTTGTATATCAGGTATGTTTTCTGTTATATGCATTTTATTGAGATTTATTGCTCTTTGCATTGGTGATGCAGTGAGAGAATTAACAAGGGCGACTCTCACTAAGAGGCTGATTACATTTGATTGTATATCAGGAATAAAAGATCAGTGAAACTGCTGAATGCTGTCCTGTTCTTCTCATACCAACCAAAAACACAACGCAGAAAAGAGACCAGTTACACTAATAAGCTTTTATGAAAAACTAAACTAAAATCACAAACACACATAACCAAATGACAAAAATAACCTAAAAAAAAAAAAAAAATCTAACTTAAAATGTGAATAAACCTTCAATAAAAAAGCATTGCACACGTAAGTAGTTATTATAGTCTTTTGTTCAATTGGATAACGATCAACTTAAGCTCACACTGATTTTGGGAAACAAGTCCATGCATTTTGTATGTGTATGCGCGGGCGAGCACATGTCTGTTTTGTCATTGTGTATAATAGTGGTGTCAGCCCATGGGATTAGTTATGCCATCCTGCTACATTCAATTAAGTTCCTTTTTGGTCAGAAGGAATCTAAAAAAGCATGAGAAGAACAGCTCAAAACTTAGCTTGAGATAATGTATGTTTTTGATTGTTCCTAGCTTTCTTTTCCAAAGCGTTTTCAGGGTGTTACCACCATAGATATCCATAATAAAGGCTAGATGTCTCGTCCGCGCTGCTGGCCAATGGAGGTCGACGTCTGCACCTGGCGGCCATCTTGTCACAGCTCGCTCACTCGTAACATTGTGTTTTAATGGTGCATGTAATTTTTAAATAACCATAACTTGCTCAATTTTCAACCGATTTTCAAACGGTTTGGTTTGTTATAAACGTCAGAGATGTAGTTATGACACTGCATACTTATGAGTAATAAGTGTATAAATAAATAATCATCCAGAATTATAGCTTTGTTAATGACGTTTTTAAGAAACCAAACCGTTTGTAAATCCGTCAAGATTTCAACGAGTATTTGTGCTGATTCGTGCTGATCACTCATCTTACATCAGGTACCACAGAGCTCAACAGAAAGCTTGCCTGTGACAAGATGGCCGCTAGTGATGACGATACACTGTAAAAAATAAAATGCCATTTTTACGGTAAAATACCGGCAGCTGTGGTTGCCAGAACTTTACCGTCAAAAATATGGTACAGACATTATTGGTTTTACAGACTTAACTTAAAATTTTAGTGATGGCCGGTTCGTGAACGAATCGTTCTTTTGAACCGGTTCTTTTTAGTAAACCGGTCGAACCAGTACACTAAATCGGACTGAATCGTTCGAAACAGTTCGCGTCTTGCGTCAGCGCTGATCCACAAGTTACTAAAGTTACTGACTTTCAGACATACCTGACAGTCCGACTCGAAATAAACCAATATCCCGGAGTATATTTTACTCCAGTAACCATGTTGTGCTGAGAGAAGTCATGAGCACGAGCAGCTGATACTGAGCATGCGCGTACTACCGAACGTACAGGTACAGTGGTTCTCGGATCACCAGTACAGAACCGAGAACTGTTTATTTCGGACATGTTCGACATACCGATAACCGATGAACTGATGAACTGAGCATGCGTGCATTTTTTTCAGAGGGACGAAATGCATGTTTCTTAAATATTTTGTTGAACATCAATAAGTGTAAAAAAATAAAACGTGTTGGAAACATGTTTATCACATATCTTAATTTTCACTGTATTATTTTAAAGATTGGAAACACAATAAATAGATTTTAAAACTAAACATTTATTATTATACTAAAACATTATTTTCAGGAACAGCTAATTTAATTTCTAATTAGTTGACACAAATCTTTGTCGTAAACTCTTGCCAAGGTTTTAAGGGTGCAAAGTAAACGTTTATAATGTGTTAATCAAAACATAACGTAAACATACTGTAGACAGGCATCAACTTTTTAGTTGTGTCGACTGTAGGCTGGAAGCCTAAGGTTTCAGCAGTTCTCAGCTCAGCACACACAAGCTAGCTCTCGAGTCAAGAACTGGTTGTTGCAGCAGTTCTCGAATCACCAGTACAGAACCGAGAACTGTTTCTTTCGGACACGTTCGATACGGAGAACCGATGAGCTGGAGATACTGCATGCGTGATAGCACTGTCTCTGAACCGAACTTTCTTTTGGCCAACTGCATGCTGTGCTGATACATGAGCACGGGTGAAACGAGGACTTAAATGAGGGGCCGAATTCGGCGAAATGTAGCTTAAGTTTATTTAATAACAAATAAAATAAAATTGATGAAGACCAGTTTATTCACTTTAGATCTTTAAGACATGTAATACATCCGCGTTTGCAACATCGTCTGTAGCCTAACGTACAGGGTTCATTAGCAAAATGTAAGAAACCTATCCAAGAGGATTATGACGATGAGTACTATTATTTAACTCAAGTTATGATTACAAATGCCTTTATTTGAATGTATTTTGATCCGCCGGGATGATAGAATTGACGTCATTACGTGATGACGTAAAAGAACTGATGAACCGGTTATTTAAACCGGTTCTTTGAAACGAACTGTCCGAAAGAACCGGTTCGCGGAAAAGAACCGAACTTCCCATCACTATAAAATTTACAGTAATGAACCGTATTTCATTATCTGATATAATGTTAATTTACCAACCTAATTATGCATTAATATCTGTTTTGTACCATTGTAATACACTGACAACCAACATTCATCTCAATAGTGAAGAAAGTCACAGAATTAATCAAAGCTTATCACAAGTAGCTCTTCCACGGGAAAGTTAGTACTAATATATAGAAGCTGCACAGTGTCATTCGCACAAACACTAAACAGCATCATGGTAACACGTGAAATTTAAAAAATGCAATAAACATTAATTTAACAACATTAAATGTAACATAAAACTCTAATGTACATAACTGATAAGAAAAGAACTAAGCAAACTAAGAAGAAACAGTTATTTCAACAAAAATACATGAAATGTGAAGTGTCACGCAGGGAATTGTGGGAATGTCAATTTACGTTTTTTTACTGTAAATTATACAATGAGTTGTTCTTTTTCACTTTCAAAAACTGCAAATTTAACGTTTTTTTACAGTAAAATTACATTAAATGTACCGTTAGATCTATCACAGTTATTTACCGTATATAGTAAGGAAACTTTCTGTTCACCAATTAACAGTATTTCACTGTAGCATTTTT
This sequence comes from Tiaroga cobitis, assembly GCA_030578255.1. Lineage (NCBI taxonomy): Eukaryota > Metazoa > Chordata > Actinopteri > Cypriniformes > Leuciscidae > Tiaroga > Tiaroga cobitis. The sequence continues at coordinate 53,076,488 of CM060597.1, forward strand.
ACAGTCTTTTACCGTTAAAATCACGATCATTTTTTACAGTGTAGAGACTCCGCCGTAAGACATCTAGCCTTTATTATGGATATCTATGGTTACCACAACAACCATCTGCACATCCGCGTTGAACGCGCATTCACTAAATTCCAGGGGTTTCATTACCGCCACGTAAAATGGGCGTTTCTCGAGTTGTGGGGAAGAAGCACCCTTTACAAAAAAAAGGTCACCGATCATGCACAGAATCTGCTGCTTTTTTTCGCGGGCATTTTTTAATCCCAGGATCAGCTCCGATGAATGATGAAGAGAACCGTCATAACTGCGATGGATAGTAAAGGACAAAACAGTCAAACAGGTAGCTATTTTTATGTTTTATTATGCTACAGTTAAACGATTTTCTAAAACAAATAAACAACCAACAATGTAAAATTTACAGTAACGTCAGTGGCCTCATTACGTTTTACTGTAAGGGACTGGTCGTTTTTTATTTAAGGGGCCACCGGAGGAGATTTGAGATCTGTAGTCAAAAAAGACTTGACCCTCCCTTCGCCAGCAATACTTTTTTCTATGACCCTCCAAAATGATTGTGAAAAAAGGCATGACCCTCCCCAATAATTTATTGATTACTTTTGTACTGGTTTGCACTTAATTGGCAAAGATGTTCAGATAGCCATTGTTTTTTTTACAACCGTGACAAACGACTAAACTCCTGCTTTCTCATCTTACTAGGGCTGTAACGATAGACCAAAACCTACAATTCGTATCACGATTTTTTTATTCGAAAAAAAAAAAAATCATGTTTTCGGTGCTGATGCAGTGGTGACGCGTCCATGTAAAATGTAAGGGTGGCGCTGCCAATAAAGTTGGCTATCTAAAAGCTGCCACAAAGAACCGACAAAAGTAATGATTATGAATATATCAAATATAGCAAGGAGGCCTTTTAATTGTTTATTAATAAACAAGTCTTTGTCAGTGTCGGCTGCAAATATAAAGGTGACGATTCTGACTCGCGATCTTCGCAATAGTGAACACGCCAGAGAGAGATGCACATTTCATAGGATTACATAAGCAGAGAGCAGTCTGTAGTCTGTTTTCTTTCATTTTGAATTGTTCTGTTAAAAAGTAGACATTTCAAGCTTTCTATATATTTATCAGGTCTGTGAGGCAAGTATCTTACCTTAGGGCGGCTATTCGCCGAGTTTTGGTTCATTTATTAGACGAGAGTCCAGTTCACGCGCCGGCGTCTCCGTTTGGTGATGATCTATTTTCTACTATATTTACTTATTATTTATTAAATCCAAGCAATTGGTTGATGAAACATTGATTAAAATTAAGATACAATTAATAAAAAACTAAATTCACTTTAAAGAAAGGCTTTGTGCTTTCTGTTTGAGGTCTCTGTGAAAGTTTTAAAGTCATGTTAATGCAGTGGTAGAGTTACACTCAGGACACTGCACTTATTCGCAACCACAAAAGTTCATTATTTGCTCGTGCTTTAAAGCTTTGCCGGGTAAACATTTCATTGGCGTTCTGTTCTAATGCACTTTTTTTGAGCGCGTACTGAAGCGCGCACGCACTGTCAAACAGTGCCAAACTGGATTTTTGTTGGGTCAGACCCAACTGATGGCGATGGGGGGCCGAGACCGAGAGAGCTACATGGAAAAAATATGCACCAAACAAGCCACTTTGAAATGTAGCTGTTTTCCTGAATACAAAAGTTGGGTGACCCTCCCCCTAGACTAAAAAAAATTAGATGACCCTCCCCTCAACAAAGAATAAAAAGACATGACCCTTTCCTATTTTCCTCCGGTGGCCCTTTCCATAAATACCGACCAGTCCCTATAAGTTGTAGTGAGTGTCCTTAAGAAAATTAACCATGGTTTTACTAAAAATAAAACGTTCAAAATTTTATTTAATCCATGGTAACCACAAAATATGGCTTTGATAAATTGACCATAGTTTAACCATGGTATTTGTAGTGAAACTGGTAAACAATCCACCAAAAATCCCTGGTAGGCTACACTTTAAATATGATAAAACCATGTTAATTTTAGTACTGGCCTGATCTTAATTAATTAACGGATGTTTATTTTGAAATTGTTTTAATATATTTGCATTTTACCACAGTTATATTGAGTGAATATAACGAATAAAAAAGACCATGTAGACTAAAGTACTGAAGTCTCCAAAAAGGAGATTGCACTTTACTATAGCAGCGCCTAAACTTTGGAATAGTTTGCCTAAACGTATTAGAGACGCTGCTACTGTGCAGGTTTTTAAAGGACAACTCAAAACACATCTGTCTTCAATAGCTTTTAATCAGTGACAATTTTATGTGTATGATGCTTCTTTTTCAGATTAGATATTTTTTCTCTTTCTGTGTTCTGTTTTACATTGTAAAGCACTTTGGTCAACTTGTGTTGTTTTAACACTAGAAGTGCCAGATTTCCATAACTAGAACTGCCACAAGTGGTCATTTTGACCGTTAGATTGCAAACTCTATATCTTTAATGATAAATACCCAATTGAGAGATTAATGGATTTATTTTATTAGGATATATTTTAAAAACAAAACAACACCAAGTTTAATTATACATTTATAAATAATAATATCATAGGCTAGCCCGTAATTATTGCATATTCACAACAGATAGGCTATATTCCATATCCATTCAACATAACTTAGAACAAGATAATAACTAAAAGTATCTTATTTAGATCTTCTTTTGACAGTGAGAGAGACAATGTCACGGTTTATGAATTCGCTGTCTCCTTTCTCGTCTTGTTGTGTGTGCGTGTGTGCGTGGTCGCTGATCATTGCCGCTGATCAGCACACCCTCTGCTTCTGATCAACGCGCCAGCTATAGCTGATAAGCGAACCCTTTTTAGTGTCACTGTTGTCGCCTAGTCTTTGTCAGACCGTCGTGGATGTTTCCTGCGTGTTTGTATGGGGTTAGAATTGTTGCATTATTCCAAATAAATAGATTATGATCCACAAATAAATGTAAAGAGATTCACAAAAATATATCAAATCCACAAATAGATTAAGATACACAAATAAATGTAAAGAGATTCACAAAAATATATCAAATCCACAAATAGATTAAGATACACAAATAAATGTAAAGAGTTTCACAAAAACTTATAAAACTCACAAATAAATAAAATGAGATTTGCAAATAAAAAAATATATTTTACAAATGTTTTTTATGCCACAAACATAACTCTGCCTGGCATTTATTTGTGAATCGCTTTCTGTTCATTTGTAAATCCCCTCACGCATTTGTGAATCGGTCCCTGTGCATTTGTAAATCCCCTCACGCCAATTGTGGATTTTGAAACACTTCTAGCATCTAGGTGTAGCCTGGCAAGCCAGACCTACATCAAGATGTTAGGTCTGGGAACTCACAATTGGCATACCTCAATCAGAGGGGCGGGATAAACGGTTGTCTTTCAATATCCCTCTGCACGCCATAGGATACCGCTAACCAACCAGAGCAACGAATGGCTGTGGCTGAGTGAGTCCCATGCGTTTTCACACCAGTGGAGCTATTGATATATTACACTTTTGCCTTATCCGGTCGTCAAAACTCCGAACACATCTTCCTTTTTTAAGAATGACTTAATTGACGTTCTCTTAACTCCAAGTCATCCAGAGTCACGGCCAAAGCCGTATCGAAAGACCGCTGTTCGCCAGCAGCATCTTGTTTGTTTTCAAGTAGCAGGGAAATCACCTATGGAAATCACGGCGCAGAACCGTCACAACTCTGCCGTCATTGTGTTAAGCCCGCCCACCAACTCTATACACGATGTGATTGGCCTGACCAGAGTTTAGTTTTTCCACTTCGAAAGCCAACAGAGAGTTGCTTGACCACACTGGCTGCAAAATAATTTTTGCTGCCGCTAGGGTGCGTCTAGATTTATAGGCTAATCTCGGTGCAGACAAATCCACAAATAAGTGGACTCCACCCACCGTTTCCTCAAGCCAATCAGATAACGGCCACATTCAGCTGACTAATCGTAGCACGTTCTCGCTACAACCAATCACGTTAGGCTTTACACTTGGGGCGAGAACTGAATCTGATTCATTTTGACGATATTTGCACCCTTGAAATGGCTGTAAACTATGGCCGCTTAATTCAAATTGAGCTGTTTGTGAGGTTAAAACACCCTGTTTCCAAAAGGTTGTTGAAGTTTAAGGCTTTTTTTATATTTCCATCAGGATAAACTCAGGATTACACACAAATTATGATCCCCATCCCGAGAATAACATCCTCTACACCAGAATCAAGCGGCGCGTCAGAAGCAAATAGCACATTATCTTCTCGGCTGCCGTGGCATGCAATAATGTAAAACTAACATGTTTGTAATGTTAACACATTTTGCCCATGACGTTTTCTTACCTGTAGATATATGACATGTCTAATATTCCTTCTTGACTAGTGCTGGCTACATGCATAATTCATAATTCGTGATAATGTAGTCTATACACTGGACGCGGCGCAACGTGACACGATGATTCATTGATAGTAAACGGATGCCCGTTCTTCTTCTGAAGTAGCGGCTACACAGAGGACACATCATTTGCACCTTTGCTTTGTCCAGTGTAACGTTAGACAGACTCGCACGGGGTAGACACGATCGAAATGACAAAACGGATGATTTTGTCTAAAGTACAATTGAGGTGACAAATAGCTAGCTATATGACATAAATATTATGTAGACTACCAAATATAAGCCCGAATGACCATCATTGAAGATGTAACAGCATGTAGGCTGCTGGGGTTTTGAGTGGATCATGAAAACATACATTTTGTCATTCATTTTGGATGCTGTAAGTAACTTTTACAATACAATATTATTAAGTCTGATTCATATGAAATATTAATTGTGTGATTAAGTGTTTTAACGGATAAATAAATGCAAATAGCTTGTCTGCTGGGCATTTCACTTTTAAATGCATGTTTAATGTAACGTTACTATGGATTATTAGATCCACGGACCTGCTGCGTATTTAAAACTTGACTGAAGAAGTGGGAAAAGATGTTGGGACAGTAATTTCACCTATATTACACAAACTCGCGTATTTATCACGAGGTTGAATCCAGTTATTCATTAGTCAGCAACTAATTGATACTTTTCTGTTTCATCATGATGAATAACGTGACGCTTCCATAACAGGTTGTTCCCATAACAGAGATGTAGCCTACGCGCTGTTTCTCTTGCATTTTCAAAGGCTCATAAAAATGTTGCTTGGCTTGATACACAGTCTAATGGTCTAACTCTAACGAAATCCAAATTATAAACATATTTTATTGTAGCAATATAATGGGCCTTAGCCTTACACTTCCTATTTGAGCCAATGCAGATTATTCATTGATACAACCAAACGTGATTGGTTGTAGCGAGAACGTTCTACGATTGGTCAGCTCAATGTGGCCGTTATCTGATTGGCTTGAGGAAACGGTGGGTGGAGTCCACATATTTGTGAATTTGTCTGCACCTCGACGCTAGAAGTGTTTTAAAATCCACAAATGCGTGAGGGGATTTACAAATGCACAGGAACCGATTCTCAAATGCGTGAGAGGATTTACAAATGCACAGAAAGCGGTTCACAATTAAATTCCAGGCAGAGTTGTGTTAAGAAAATATAGGCATAAGAAAACATTTGTAAATATATATTTTTTATTTGCAAATCTCACTTTATTTTATTTTTATTATTTATTTGTGAGTTTTATATTTTTTTGTGAAACTCCTTACATTTATTTGTGAATTTGATATATTTTTGTGAATCTCTTTACATTTATTTGTGGATCATAATCTATTTATTTGGAATAATGCAACAATTCTCACCCTATATGTTTGTTTGCTGCCTGTATCCGTTTTCCGTGTGTCATCCATCCGTGTTCAGCACTCCATGGTTCTACACGCAAAATACCGCGAAATTCAGTCTATGGCCGAAATATGTTCATTTGTTTTTTTGCCTTGTGTAATTTATATTAAAAACATTTTAAATGAAAATCCAGATGCTTTTAGGAAAAGTCAGGTACCAGCAGGGTTTTATTTATTTTTTCAACAAAGTTATTGCAGATATAAAATCCAAAACGGTCAAAATGACCGTTGTGGCCGTTCTAGTGTTAACTGTGCTATATAAATAAAGTTGCTATTGCTATGGAACCTCTTCAAATTATACTTTGTTTCCATCAGACTGGCTCCCATCTACTTTTAAAATATGTACATCATCAGAAGAGTACATCACAAGAATTGTTTCTTCAGAAGAATAACTGAAACATCTTCTGGAAAGCCACAAGTGTGCATCTGGCACATCTAACACTGTGTCACGATTCCTGTCTTGTGTTTTCCTTGTCTTGTGTGGGCTTTTATTTCCTGTTCTGTGCCATGTTTTGTAGTCCTTTGTAACTTTTTTTGTTTTGTTTATTAGTCTCTCCATGTGTTTCTAATTAGCGCTAGCCCCTTGTTATCTTGTCTAGCTTGTTTGTCTGTGTATTTAAACATCTGTTCTTCAGTTGTTGGTTGTTGCTTGTAGCTGTTTCCTATGTTCCAGTCCTGAGTTCCGTTTGTTTTATTAAAGTAGTGCTTGCATGTGGATTCTCTCTCTCTGCTTCGTCCTTGCCTCATCGTTACAGAACGACTGACCAGCTCTACTTTAATAAAACAAACAGGTAATCCAGGGCAAACAACGGAACACGGAACTCAGGACAGGAACATAGGAAACAGCTACAAGCAACAATGACCGACAACCAACAACTGAAGCACAGAGGTTTAAATACACAGACAAACAAGCTAAACAAGATAACAAGGGGGCGGGGCTAATTAGAAACAGCTGGAGAGACTAATAAACAAGAAAAACTACAAAGCACTGCAAAGCATGGCACAGAACAGGAAATAACAAAAGTCCACACAAGACAAGGAAAACACAAGACAGGATTCATGAAGTAGGCCTACTGTTGAGCAATTTAACAGTCCATATATTTACTGCATGCTTTTCTCCTTTTGATAAAGATTTCTGTATTATGGAAATATCTCTTCAAATTTATTTGCCATGATATAAGCAATTTGTCTAGTTTCAGAAAATTCACTACAGAAAACACATTAACATAAAGTAGTATAACTTTGTGCAAACATATGCTATGGGGCTAACGAAATGTAGTATAACTTTGTGCAAACATATGCAATGCAAGATAATTATAGGTAGCAAAGGGTAACACTTTGCAAAAAGGTCTCATTTGATAACATTAGTTAAAGCATTAACTAACATGAACTAACAGTGATCAAAAATACTGTTAAAATTTTATTAATGCTGTGCTTGTCCTATAATTTTCTGTTTTCGTTTCATTTTTAATTTTACTTGTCTTTTCATTTTCCTCATAACAGGTCTGGGGCCTCATTTATAAAACTTTGCTTAGGATTTGCGTCAGAAGTGGCGTACGGATGAAACATAGGACGTGCGTACGCACAGAAATATACAGATTTATAAAACCGTGAGCACGCACATCTTACGCACTTATTTTCCCTTAATAAATCACAATCAATTCTAAATGTAGCGCAGCTTTTGCGGCTTCATGTCACGCCCATATTTGCCCAAAAATAGTCCGTGAAACGCCCACAAGTTAATATTCATTGATTGCGAAATCATGGCAAACACAGAGAGGAAAACCAAGAAACGTAACTTCACTCAATGTAAAGTAGAAGTTATCATTGGCGAGGTGGAAAAGAGGAGTAAAATGTTGTTTGGAGGGCACAGTGTGGGCATTAATGCCAAAAAAGGCACTTGAGTGGCAAAAGGTTGCATTACGCATTACGTCATTACGCATTGTGATGGCATGGCATTTTATTACCATCCATTTGATTGCATTTGACAAGCTACAGATGTGTTATGAGGATGAATTGCATAACATGCAATAATTATTATTGCAGAACATATTTCACTTTTATTTTTGCAAATATGTGTTAATTTGCATTTCTGTTGTTATCTTCGTTTGATTTTGTTCGTTTTACACTGCAGATCGATCAAACGGGTGTTCATGTAGGCTGTTAATTGTAAGACTTGCTTTGTGAAGTCTTCATGTTATTTATGAGAGCCAGTATTGCCATTTCTTTTACACAACGGTCTACAGTTTCACACACTTTCACATGTTTCTTCCTTCTGCCTACGGTGTCGCCATTTCTCATTTCACCCGTTTTTGTGCGTACGCCTGGGTCAGAGCTTGCGTGCAGGACCGCACATTTTCCCGTCAAGTTTGCTTTTTATAAATACCAATTATTGCGTAGAGAGCGGTGTACGCCTTCTTTTGTGCGTACGCAACGTTTATAAATGAGGCCCCAGATGACAGTCACAAAAAACAGAAAGTGCCACCACAATGTCTATGGCAAGTGGAAGACTATTCAGCACACATCCCACTCTCCGTGAAAAGAAGGGTGATATTTGCTTGTCAGCATGGAAAAAAAATACAAGACGACACCCACAACAGATGATTTGGTATGTTTCTACACATTTTGGTCACCATACTGGTGATGAGTTCAGTGCAGAGGTGTCCAGATCTGTTCCTGGAGGGCCACTTTGCCACAGAGTTCAGTGATTCTGAAGACCTTTATAAGCTGATTCAGGTGTTATTACTTGGGGCTGTAAATAAAACTCTTCTGGAAGGTGGCCCTCCAGGAGCAGGATTGAACACCCCTGGTTTAGTGTATGTTATGCTAAAGTGGTAAAATGGTAGTTTCAGGGTGTATTCACACCAGGAAAGTCCGATAGTTCACTTGCTTTGGTCCGGACCAAATACATTTTTTTTTTTTTTTTTTTTGGTACGGTTCGCTTTCACACTGCTCTTTTTGCAAGTGAACCAAAATTTGTAAAGAAAACCACACGTGTGCTAAGGTCGTCCATTCATTGGACAAGGATTCTCAAGTAGGGAAATCAGGAAGTGCAAAAAAGGCTTTACGTAAATTAATGCAGCATCATCCTTGTATTGTAACTATCGTTACATTATATGAACTGCAAATGCTTTTTTTTTTTGCATCTATGCGCGATTAGACTAAAGAGAACGCCCTGTATGTGAATGTTCTGATGCACACACTCATTCATTCATTCCATTCCAATGATGCACACACGACGCGCAGAAACGCGCAACAGATGTAATGTAGTAGGCTACAACCATAGACAGTAAGGGCTACAACAAATCACTTTCCCATAACGCAACTCCGACTACGGAAGCCTGTTAACTCAAAGGCGCAGTGCTTTCTTGCAATTGGGTCGGTTCATGTTCACACCGTAAACGAACCGTACCAGAGTTCGTTTGGAACCGTACCGAGACCACCTCTTCAGCTGGGTCTCGGTTCGGTTGTTTGGTCAGCACCCGAGTTCGATTGCTGTATTCACACCTGCCCAAAAGGTCCGCACCAAGGGGGGAAACGAACTAGAGTTCGATTCAATCGAACCAAACAAGGCAGGTGTGAATACACCGTTACACTACCTGACAAAATTTTTAACACCCCAACAGTTATTACCTATTTTTAATTATTAGTTATTAGTTATTCTTATTACCTCTCGTGTTTAAAATAATAGTCATTGAAATTACAGTATAAAATAACAAATGTAAGTGTGTGAATTATAAAAGGGTTATTTCAACAAAAATTAAAATTCTGTCATTAATTACTCCAAGACTTTCGTTCATCTTCAGAACACAAATGAGAATCTTTTTAATTAATCAGAGAGATTTCTGTCCCTCCGTTGACAGCTACGCAGTGGTGTAGTCTACATGATACGCAGGTATACGCCGTATACCCACTAGAAAATGTCAAGGATTTCCGTATACCCACTTAAAAAAGCGCGAGGATTCGTAACAACATCGTTTTGTGTCAGAACTTTCATTCATAAATTCACCCCGCCGTCTGTGTTTGCGCAGCGACACGGATCGAATCGCGGAATCCAGTCACAAATGTAATTAGCTGCAAAGCGGAATGTCACGCAATTTGGCCATTTTTGAATGAATAAATCAAAAGAAGGCTAGAGATGTACAATGAATCAAATCTCGAAATGTACTAGTGTCTATGAATATCAAAGCTCAAAAAGACTGCTATTGAAATAAACTCTGCATGTCTGTGTGTCTCTGTGAATGAGCGCTCAATGTGTGCTCTACGCACACTGAAGCGCAAGTGACACTCGTGGTGTTTTTAGCGTCTATGAGGACATGGACACATTTGAACTTCATCGCAGAGCTTTTATGAGAGTCACTGCACAAGAATTTTACCATTTCATTTGATAAAACTATCATCATTCATTAGTATCATATACACTCAAAAACTTTAAAGTATTTGATGACAACCTGTCAAAATAAAAGTTTTCTATAACTTGAAGAAAATATAACAGACATATATTACTATTGCAAAGTAGAGCATAATTCAAGTAGGCCTAATAATAATAATACAAATATTTTATTAAAACATAGAAACTCAAATGTCTTTATGACAACCCACCAAAATAAAAGTTTGTAGAGAGAAAGAAAGTAACTCGAAGAAATTATGAAAGAAATCGGCATCACAGTATACTCACTACAAAAAACTAGACTACACCACTGCAGCTACGTAACTACCACTTTTAAACTCCAGAAAGGTAGTAAAGACATTAAGGTAATCAATGTTACTCCAGTGGTTTAACAGCAACTATAATTTCTTTTGGGTTTTGTTTGCACAAAATATTAATTTCGAACACGTGTTCACACAACAATGTCTGCTCTCGCATGTATAAAACAAGCATGTGTTGTGATGCTCTTGTAAACGCACATTGGAAATGAGTATTCTGTAAATAAAGTGGTAAAAAAAAAATCCACAAAGCAAGCACTCATGTTGCTTCATTAAATTGAGGTTAAACCAGAGTCACATGGTTTACTTGTGTTTAATGATGTCTTTACTACCTTTCTGGGCCTTGAACGTGGTAGGTGTGAGGACTTTCAGTGGAGGGACAGAAGGCTCTCAGATTTCATTAAAAATATCTTTTGTATGAACGCAAGTCTTACGGGTTTGGAACGACATGAGGGTGAGTAAATAATGACAGAAATTTAATTTGTTAGTGAACTGATCCTTTAATACCAAAAATGTTTAAAGGTACACTATGTACGATATGCCGCTCTAGTGGTTAATAAACAAAACTGCATTAGCCTTGCGGAAGAACATTGTAGCCGGAGCTACTTCTTTCTTTTTGTCTATGACGAGTCACGGTACTGGGCTACTCCGCAGTGGTTGGTGTCCTATTCGGTCTAAAATAGTTTGAATATTTGAATATTATAATAAATTTATTACAGGAATACCGTACTGATTCAGGATAAGACGAAAACACGATTTGGACGACATATTCATGGTGTGAGATGAGAACTAATGTATGATACCATTATTACCATGTAATAAATTATATGGATTTTCTCTGAATTAAGTGTAATTTTAAGACTGTTCTGCTTAAAATCCCCGAGCCAGAATCGGTGTCTGAATTCCCACCTAGCCTCCCTCTCCCACCTCTCTATCCTTCTTCCGCCACTCCCTGTCAGGCTCTCAGCTCCTCAAACCACCTTCGAAGAGGTGGGGTCGCCGTGGGTCTGCCAGCCTGCAGCTCCAGCCTGGTCGGTGGATCCCCGGTGTCCGCCTCCGACCTCTGCGAACAGGACCCTACCTCGGCCCGTCAATCCATTAGCTTCACCTTGGCTCCTACCTACCTCAGCCCATCAGTTTACCAGTTCCGCCAGGCTCCCTTGTCCCCCCGGATCCACCTTGGTCACTCGTCGACCCACCCTCACCTCTGAACTGCACATCTCTGGCTACGACTCGTCCCATTCGTCCCCCTGGCTCCATGTGCCCTTACATGTCCAAGCCTGCACCTCAGTTGCCAGTACCAGCGGCGTCGCCATGTCCCGCTGGATCCTCAGCGTCGCCTGGGCTCGTCGGCTCTCTGGTTCCACCCTGGTCTACTCTCCCACCTGCTTCGCCCCCGTCAGTCGGCCTGCCTCCACCATGGCTCCTCCCTCCGTCGTCTCACCTGGCGGCCATCTTGTCACAGGCAACTCGCTCACTCGTAACATTGTGTTTTAATGGTGTATGTACTTTTTAAATAACCATAACTTGCTTTTCAAACGGTTTGGTTTGTTATAAACGTCAGAGATGTAGTTATGACACTGTGTACTTATGAATAATAAGTGTATAAATAAATAATCATCCAGAATTATAGCCACGCTAGTAACGTTTGTAGGAAACCAAACCGTTTGTAAGTCCGTCAAGATTTCAACGAGATACGAGTATTTGTGTTCGTGCTGATCACTCATCTTACATCAGGTACCACAGAGCCCGCCAGAAAGCTTGCCTGTGACAAGATGGCCGCTGGTGATGATGATAGAGACTCCGCCATAAGACATCTAGTCTTTATTTTGGATATCTATGGCCTGCACAGCCTGCTCTGCCCTGGCCGCCTGCACCGTCTCCTCCGCTCTGGTCCCTCCTGCCTTCTGTCTTCCCTTCACCTGCTCTTCGTCCTCCCGAAACCCCTGATATCAGGACAGGTACCTTAAATTATAACAGTATGAATGTAATCTGACATGAAACCCCTGCGATCAGGACAGGTATCTGAAGTTATAACGGTATGAATGTAACTATAACAGTATGAAAGTTATCTGACTCGAAACCCCTGAGATCAGGACAGGCAGGGACGTGCACGATTGTTTTTTTTTTTTTATCTAGGCCTACGTGAAATTCTGCATCCATTGTACGATTTTTTTTTTTTTTTTTTTTTCTCGGAAGGGCAACCTGAGTCGAGAAGGGCATATGGGCAGTTGCCCGGGCAACCTGAGCAACCCCCCTGTGCACGTCCCTGAGGACAGGTATCTAAAGTTATAACAGTGAATGTAATTAAAACAGTATGAATTAGTGCTGGGCGGTTTGACCCAAAATTTATATCAAGGTTTTTTTTCAAAATTATGCGTTTTTTTAAGTAAAATTATTTCCGGTTTATGACGGGTTTTTTTTTCATGCATAATCAGGTGTTCAAAGCATTTTCTACTGGTTAAGAGTAGGCCTGTAGCGATAGTCGATAAATCAATTAATCGCAGGCTAAAAAAAATTAGCTCGATAATTTTTCCGGACGCGATAATTTCTATTTTGCATGCTTGCTCGTTTGTTTGTTTTCCTCCTCTCTCTCTCTCTCTCTCTCTCTCTCTCTCACTTCCGGTGTGACTGTTGAGCGAGGGTGTGTGAGCGTGGTGCAGAGCGGTGTGAGTGGAATTTTTTTTCTCTCTTTTTCTGCTTATCTGTTTTTTGTTTTTTTTGTTTTTTTGTTTTTGTTTTCTGTTTTGTTATTTGTTTAGTTGTTTGGAGGGTCAGGTGCTGTCCGTCAGTCGGAGGCATGGCGGCCCTACAAACACAGGGGTTGAGGCATGTTGTTTGGCCGTTGGAGAGTTAGTTGGACATTCTAGCGTCTTGTCCGCGTCTAGAATGAACAATGCGACAGTAGTTTTTTTAGATAGTGTAGACAAGGCAAATAAGCTGGTTGAGCAGGGAATTGTCATCGATGGGGATGAGTTCATTTCAGTTCTACCACTTTCTATGCCAGCGAAAAAGGTAATCATTTCTAACATACCACCTTTTGTTAGTGATGTAATTCTAACTCAAGCGCTATCGCGCTATGGTAAATTGGTGTCACCAATAAAAAAGATCCCAATCAGTAGCGAATCGCCGTTATTGAAACATATCGTTTCTTTTAGGCGCTTCGTGTACATGATTATTCTGGATGACGCCGATTTAGATTTAACTTTGAATTTTCGTATTGAGGATTTTAATTATTCGATCTTTGTCACGACTGGTAAAGTCAAATGCTTCGGATGTGGCAATAAAGGGCATTTAATTCGGAATTGCCCAACCAAAAATGTTGAGGGAGGAAAAAGTAATGAAGTAGTTGTACAGGGTAAGGAAAATAATGGAAAAGAAGTTAATGTGGATGTTCAAGAAGAAGGTTCGGTAGTGGTGGAGAATGTGGTAGATCGTTCAGTAGAAATTGAGGCTGAAGTAGCTTCATCTCAGATTGAACAAGCAGGTCCAATTCCTAAGATTTTACCTACAAGCAGTGTTTTAAGTGTTTCTGATCCTTCAGAAAGCAAAAAAGGTGCAAATGGTGAAGAGTTTCAAATCAGTGTAATGGCTGAAGAAGCACAGTTGACACCAGAACAAGAGCAGTTTTCTTTTAAGACACCGCAAAAAAGAAAGATGAAAAATAAAATGCTAGATGCAAAAATCAGTAAGACAGCTGAATTACGAGATGAGGATATTCAAGAGACGGAAAGTGACAGTGATTCTTCTGAGTGCAGTGAGGTTCTTTCTCAAAGTGAATTTAATGAAACGCGTCCGAAAATTAACTGTAATTCCGCGAATACTTGTCATACAGGCACGAGTGTTTTTCCATAATGAAGCTTGAACTCTCTTCTTTTAAATGAATTAATTTATATAAAAAAACAAATATTCTCAGCTTTTGTAATCTGTATGAAAAGAGAGAGATGTCAGTATTTTTCTTTCCAGCTCATTATACCTAATTACGCGTTAATGTGCCACGCCCACGGAGAGCGCGCGGTATTCAAACGCAAATGATCTAAGGCAAGCCATTCAAACATGCCAATGCCGAGTTTTTATCAATCTCTGTACAAAAGTGAACTTAAGCCGGAAAACAAAGAAAAATCTCCTTTTCTAGAGGATTTACCAAAGATCTCAGAGGAGTCCAGTGAAGAGCTGGAATGTAGCCTAACCCTGGGAGAGCTGTATAAGGCACTCCATGAGATGGAGTCTGGGAAAGCTCCAGGTATAGATGGGCTTCCAGTGGACTTCCTGAAGGCTTTCTGGTCGGAGTTAGGAGTTGACCTGCTAGAGGTATTCAATGACAGCTTGCTGAAGGGTGGGCTGCCCTTGAGTTGCCGAAGGGCAGTAGTTACTCTCCTTCCGAAAAAGGGGGATCTGTTGGAGATCAAGAACTGGAGGCCGGTATCACTTTTGTGCACTGACTATAAATTACTTTCTAAAACTTTGGCTAAGAGAATGACTAAGGGGATAGGAGATTCATTCAGATCAATCATACTGTATACCTGGTAGGTCAATATTTGACAATATTTCTTTGATTAGAGATGTTATACAATTTTCCAAATTATTTAATATCGATTGTGGTTTGTTGTCTCTTGACCAAGAAAAATCTTTTGATCGGGTTGAGCATGAGTTTTTATGGAATATTTTAGAAGCTTTTGGTTTTAATGAGAATTTTCTAAACATGATTAAAATTCTTTATAGTGACATAGAGAGTATAATTAAGATTAATGGTGGCTTATGTGCTCCGTTCAAGGTCAAAAGAGGTATTAGACAAGGTTGTTCGCTATCTGGAATGTTGTACTCTCTTGTCTTTGAACCCCTTTTACAAAAAATCAGGAAGAATTTAGATGGTTTCAAGATACCTTTATGTGAATTTGATTTTTGTTTGTCAGCTTATGCTGATGATCTCATAATAGTAATTAACAAACAAAGTGATACACATGTTTTATCTGGACTGATAGAGGAATTTGGAAAATGGTCATCAGCTAAAGTCAATTAGAAAAAAGTGAAGCGTTTTTGTTAGGAGATTGGAAGGAAGGGAAACCAAGTCTTCCTGAAGGTTTGTGTTGGAATAGGTGGGGGTTGAAATATTTAGGAGTTTTTTTGGGAGGTGATAATTTGTTACAAAAGAATTGGGATGGTGTTTTACAGAAAGTTAAAGGACGTTTAGATAATCTGAAGTGGCTTCTACCCAATATGTCCTATAGGGGTAGAGCGCTTATTGTAAATAATTTGGTTGCCTCTTTTTTATGGCACAGATTGGTTTGTATTGATCCTCCTGTGAAACTAATAGCCGAAATTCAAGCGGCTTTTGTTGATTTTTTTTGGGACAAACTTCACTGGATTCCACAGAGTATTCTATTTCTACCTAAGGAAGAAGGAGGCCAGGGGTTGATCCACTTACAGAGCAGGATTGCAGCTTTCCGACTGCATTTTTTACAAAGACTTCTTGATGGACCGATGAATGTGAGTTGGAGGGCAGTCAGCTGTGCCCTACTTAAGACTGTTGGAAACTTCGGAATGGACAAATCTCTTTTCCTGATGGACCCTCAGTGTTTGGATCTCTCGAAATTGCCGTTTTTTTTATCAACACCTTTTTAAGATCTGGAATTTTTTTCACATTCAAAGGACTGAGAATTTTCACTTAATTTTTTGGTTATTGAATGAACCCTTGATATTAAGTGCAAGACTAGATGTATCTGCACCCAATTTCCTACCAGGATTTAGTAAGAGTTTAAAAGACTCGGGAATTTATGTTTTAAATCATTTATTGTGTTTAAGTGGTCCTGGGTTTCAGAATAAAGAAACTTTTGCTGATAAGATTGGAATTCGATCTGTTCGTTCAGTTTCTCGTTATCTAAATAAATTAAAAGAAGTGTTTACGGATGAAGAAAAATTGATGTTGGAGGAATTCTCTTTAGGGACTAATATGCCTGATAGTGAAGATTTGTTTCCTTGTTTGCCAATTAAGCCAAAAAATGAAGAGTGTTCGGGATGGTTTATTCAACAAAGGAAGTTTTTATCTGTTGATTTTTTTTCATGTGTTGGTAAAGAACTGTATAAAATGTGTGTGATCGTTTTAAACAAAAAAAAGTTGCATAATAGAGTTGATACCCCTTGGCGTGCTGTGTTAAAGTTGGGTGATGAGTTAAGACCTGACTGGAGAGTGTTGTACAAGCCACCATTATCAAAAAGAACAGGAGATTTACAGTGGAGAATCTTGCATGGAGCTTTTGCAGTGAATTCTTTTATTTTAGTCTTAGATTCGAAGAATGACTCCGGTTGTCCTTTCTGTTTAAAAAAAGAGACTGTGTTTCATGCTTTCATGCAATGTTTCAGACTTGAACCGTTGTTTGAAATGGTAGAAAGACTGTGTAATAAGTTTGAAGAGTGTTTTTTTCCTGAGACTTTTATTATTGGTTATAAATATGATCAAAAAAGCGAGTTGTTTTTCAGTTGTTGAATTTTATTTAGGGACAAGCAAAGTTGGCAATATACATGAGTAGGAAAAACAAAATTGAGCAAAAAAGTAATGATGATGTTATTTTTGTTTTTAAATCGTTACTTAAAGCAAGCATTTTGATTGATTTCGGATTTTACAAAGCTATGTGTGATCTTTGTACTTTTAAAATGAAATGGTGTAGTTGGGAAGGTTTATGTAAAATTGATGATGATGAGTTAATTTTTTGTTTTTAATTTAATGTTTTTTCCTCTAACTAATTATGATGTGAATTTATAGAATAATGTGTGATTTTGGCGAATTGTAAATAAAGTTTTGTTTAAAAATCAAAAATCTCTCTCTCTCTCTCTCTCTCTCTCTCTCTCTCTCTCTCTCTCTCTCTCTCTATGAATAAAACATATAAAAACTAATAGATTTTTATTCATCTGTTGCAGAAAAGCAACAAGAACAACTAAAACAAAATAGAAACGATTTACAGGCCAGAGTTTCTATTCATAACATGTTTGCAGCGTTGAGCAATGTAGCCAATCACAGACATATGTGTTGATTTCTTGAACGCAATGGGCAATCAGAAGCATTTAAGATAGACTCCCTTCACCGCTCAAAACTGACTTTTTGTTCAGTGCTGAATTCTGTATGCTGGCAAATCCTCTAATTATAACAAACAAAGTGTATAAATAATTTTGATACATTGATATATTTTGATATATTTACAAATAATGTATCATAGGGTAGGGTCGGGTTTTGTTTACATCCATTTTATTTATTGTTTTTGGTATTTATTCAAGTGCATTTTTTTGCTAACAGAGACATTACTTTTATTGTTTTTGGTTGTTTTGTTCATTTATTGTGGATATTTAAAATGTGTTCCATTTTCAGTGTTAAATAGTCTTTAGAAATAAAAGTTTATTGATCTTTGAAAAGGTGTACCTTATTATGCCATTATCATTATTTTAGATGTAAATGGTCTCAGAACGACAATATTATAGTTTATCGCAATAATTTCTTGGACAATTTATCGTCCAGCAAAAATTGTTATCGTGACAGGCCTAGTTGAGAGAGGAATTACTGCAGTAAATTGACTTGATGGTCTATTTTACTGTCATTAGTGAATATTGTAGAATAATTCCACACTAGTAATACAGGTTTGCATGGCCCTAGAAAATTATGCTGTTTACAAATAAGAGCCATTCATGATTCTAATGAAGTGAGGAATCAGAATGCAAAGACAATTGCAGTCAAAATACAGAAATTTTACTCTGCATATTTCACAAATTTTTTTTTTCCCAAAAAACAATACAAAAAGTAGAACAACTTGCAATACTTTTGCTTCAAGTTCAAGCCAAGGTACATTACACAGTATTCAAGCAAGACGTGCTTGCGCAAATTGCTCGTGTTAACGCCTTTGGCGAGAATTTTAGCCCGACAGCACTTGCATAAAATGGACACACCCGGCTCCTCTTTTTGGCACAAGTTCTTCTGTGTCATGTTCAACTAGTTCTGCAGCATCCATCTTGCCTGTAATGTAACACCAGAGCACTGCTGTTTGCCCTCGCCTCGCAGTCGCTGCTTAGAAGTGCAACTGTTATGGAATGACACAGACAGATGATTAGAGTGATGTATGGTGATTTATTGGAAACTGCTGGCAAATGGAGAGAAGGATGAAGATGGAAGAGTAATCCTTAACAGATGTGAAGCAGCAGATGATTGATGGAGGTGGTGAGCACACACTTCGGGTGAATAGGGATCGCGTTTGGCAGACACTGAATAACCAGGAAACACTCCGGGAAATGACTGGGGAAACGCAGGTGACCAGGAACGTAAGTGAGCGATATAACTTCCAAATAATCTGAAACATAGGAAAGCAGTCTTTACTCAAACTCTTTACTTCTTCTGTTGGGTCAGGGTCTGTTGTAGGAGCAGAAACAGGTGGGTATTATGGTTTTAGCAGTGAAACATGGAAAGTGGAATGTATCTTGTATTGTGGAGGTAGTTGTAACTGGTAACAGACTTGATTGACCTGCCGCTTGATGGTGAAGTGACCAATGAACCTGGGACTTAGCTTTTTGCAGGGCAGGCACATTCTGACGTCTTGTGTTGATAACCAGACCTTTTGTCCGGGATGGAAGGTAGGAGTGTCGGCTCGCCGAGTATTGGCCTGGATTTCTTGTCTGCGCACTGCTCGTTGCAACTGATGATGGGCTGCGTCCCAGACCCTCTCGCTCTCCCGGAGCCAGTAGTCGACTGATGGGACGTTCGATGGTTCCCCGGACCATGGGAACAGAGCCAGTTGATAGCCGAGTACACATTGAAAAGGTGTGAGTCCAGTGGCAGATTGTCTTGGAGAATTTTGGGCATATTCAGCCCAGCCTATGTACTGGTTCCAGGAGCCCTGGTGGCCATGGCAGAAGGTTCTGAGAAATCTTCCAATCTCTTGTATCTTTCTTTCCGTTTGCCCGTTGGATTGTGGATGGTAGCCTGATGTGAGACTCATGGTCACACCTAGGAGGGTGAAGAAGACCTTCCAAACTCTTGAAATAAACTGTGGCCCACGATCAGAAACAATATCTTTGGGGATACCAAAGTATCTGAAAACATGGTTAAAGAGTAACTCTGCGGTAACCATGGCTGTGGGGAGCCCCTTCAGGGGAATTAATCGACAGGACTTGGAGAAACGATCCACAATGACCAGGACTGCGGTATTTCCAGAGGATGGTGGCAGGTCAGTGATGAAATCCACTCCTAGGTGTGACCAGGGGGGTTGAGGAACGGGCAGCGGGAGTAACTTGCTGGATGGTAAGTGGCGTAGACTGTTTGTGATGGGACAGTCTGAGCATCCTTGGACAAACCTTCTAACTTCTTGTGCCATGCCAGGCCACCAGAAGCGATCTTGATCAGCAAGAGGGTACCATTGGCCCCTGGGTGACCAGCGCCCAAAGAAGGGTGAACGGAATGGATGATGGCAGTACGTTGAGATTGTGGTACAAATGTCCGGTTTGGAGGGCACCCCGGCGGAGGCTGTTGGGAGGCATTGGAGGAGGAGAGTTGTTGATCCAGGGACCATTGGATGGGACTGACCAGAATCTCTTGGGGTAAGATAGGTTCAGGCTCTTCTGTGGTTTCATCAGGTGAGTGGAGATGGGACAGAGCATCTGCTTTTGTGTTCTTGGTGTCTGGGTGATAAGCAATGGTGAACTTTAAACGGGTGAAGAATAGAGCCCACCGAGCCTGACGGGGATTGAGTTTCTTTGCATCTCGTATGCACTCTACATTTTTGTGATCTGTGAATACCAGGAAAGGGTGCTGAGCTCCCTCCAACCAATGCCTCCATTCTTCCAGGGCTAATTTGATGGCCAGAAGTTCCCTGTTGCTGATGTCATAATTCCTCTCCGCCGGGTTGAGTTTCCTGGAGAAGAAGGCGCATGGATGGAGTCTGGTTGGGTCCCCATGCTGCTGCGATAACACTGCTCCCACTTCAGTAGTGGAGGCGTCGACTTCAACCACGAAAGCCTTGGTGGAATCAGGATGAATGAGAAGCGGTGCACTGGTAAAGGCCATCTTCATCTTCTCAAAGGCTAGCATGGCAGCTGGTGACCAGGACAGAGACTTGGGCTTGCCTTGAAGGAGGTTGGTCAATGGAAAGACGATGGAGCTGAAATTCTTGATAAATCGGTGATAAAAATGAGAGAATCCTGGAAAACGCTGGAGTTCCTTGATGGTTGTTGGAACGGGCCAGTTACGGACAGCCTCAACCTTCCCCTCGTCCATCTGGATACCGTGTTCACCGATGTGGTAGCCAAGGAACTGGACTGATGACAGATGGAATGAGCATTTCTCAGCTTTGAGAAATAGCTGATGGTTTCTCAGGAGGCGTAGGACCTCCACAACATGCTGGCGATGTTCGGTCATGTTTCGGGAGTACACCAGGATGTCATCGATGTAAACCAAGACAAATTTGTCAAGAAACTCCCGGAGAATCTCGTGCATAAAAACCTGGAATACGGATTACTTTTGTTGCTGTCTTGGTCTGGTCTTCTGTTATGGAATGACACAGACAGATGATTAGAGTGATATATGGTGATTTATTGGAAACTGCTGGCAAATGGTGAGAAGGATGAAGATGGAAGAGTAATCCTTAACAGACGTGAAGCAGCAGATGATTGATGGAGGTGGTGAGCACACACTTCGGGTGAATAGGGATCGCGTTTGGCAGACACCGCATAACCAGGAAACACTCCGGGAGATGACTGGGGAAACGCAGGTGACCAGGAACGTAAGTGAGCAGTATAACTTCCAAATAATCTGAAACATAGGAAAGCAGTCTTTACTCAAACGAGACCAGACAATAATGCAGCTCGAGAAGTGTGCTTAAATGCTGGGGATGATGAATGACTAGACTGGAATCAGGTGTGTGTGTGATCAGTACTCTGGAGATGGCGTTCTTTGTGATTGGTTGCTGATTGAATCTGGTATGTCTGTTACAGCAACATTGTAAAAGGTCCGTCTGAAACACTGTCGCGCGGCGCAGCGTAACGTTCGTTCCGAACATTGTGTAATTAAATACATCGGTATGGCGGTATATTAAAAAGTTATATCATAACGAAAATATACACCGGTTATCGGTATGAACCGGTATACCGCCCAGCACTAGTATGAATATAATCTGACTCGAAACACCTGAGATCAGGACAGGTATCTAAAGTTATAACAGTATGAATGTAATTAAAACAGTGTGAATGTAATCTGACACGAAACACCTACGATCGCGAACAGGTATCTGAAGCAAACGCCTTTCTTCCCAAACTGCGCTTGATCGTTGACATGCAGATTCTCCAATAGGCCACGTCTTCCCGATGAAGCAACATCTGTTACACTGTAGTGAAATCCCTGGAAAAAAGTGCTACCCATTTGAACGTGCTTCTTTTGTGTGCTGCTTGTTGCAAATAAAAAATAATGCATATGTAGCTATAACTACTGAGCAACAGTGCGTATTGTATTTTTATTGTTTTAAATGGCGCTCACTCGTTTCTGTGAAGGACCCAAGTTGAGGACACATGCGCAATTACTTTCCACACAGGCAATCAACTCTGGCACCCCATTGAATGCACTGCTAAAATGTACTTTATTTTTGGTTTAAATCATTTAAGTGTGTAAATGTATAATTTCATTTACATTATTATTTTTTTTCATTTTCGTTTAAATTTGTGGTTAAAATAAATAAAAATAAATGTATTTGGTAACACTGTATAATAACTGCACGCTATTAATCATTATCTAAGCATTACTAAACAGTTAATTATTCATTTATAAAGCATTAACAGA
This sequence comes from Tiaroga cobitis, assembly GCA_030578255.1. Lineage (NCBI taxonomy): Eukaryota > Metazoa > Chordata > Actinopteri > Cypriniformes > Leuciscidae > Tiaroga > Tiaroga cobitis. The sequence goes on from CM060597.1 coordinate 53,098,881, forward strand.
CATTAAGCCTTTAAGACGGATGCGTGTTTTCACCCTCTAATGAGTCTGTACAAATTGCGTAAAATGCGTTTACAACAAAAACACTAAAATGCATTGCACGTCTTTGCACACATGTTCTATAGATCTGCGATTGAGTTACGTCTTCCGATGGCTCATAAAACGTTCTGTGCACTATGACCCCAGGGTTCTCTTACGAGAGTACTCTCGTGTTGCGTAAGCTTACGCTATGGGAAAATCCCTTTTCTCGAGAATACTGAAGCCAAAAAATGATCCTTAATTTTGCATTAATTTAAAACGCATTGCTGCACAGAGCAGACATAGGCAAGGCGGCTTGCGCGCCTATTGGTTGCTCTGCAGAAACTGCTGCAACCTATCAAGGGACTATTCGTGACGTAAGCACTAATGAGGGCGTGGGCGCCCGTGCATGTCACGTCCCACCAGAATGGGCGTGGCTTATGTCTATATAAGCTGAGTCCAGATAGGGTGTTCCTTGATTTTTTATCTCTTCAGCGAAGTGTACACATCGCTGGTTCTCTGGAGAAGCCTGCGCCATCGACGAGCTCTACAGCGGGACGAGCCATCTGCTTCGCAGACCAGAAGCCGGCCATCTCTCGCCGCTTCAACCGCCGTTCCTGCTGTGCTATCCGGCACCCAGATCCTTTCTTGCATTCCGTGTTCGCCCATCAACACCTTCTCCTAAAAGAGCTGAGGCGTTTCAAATGGCTCGATTTTCAAAGTGCGGCTCTTGCCGAGCCACCCTCAGCGACGGACAGCCACATCCTGTGCGTTTCCTGCCTGGGGCTGAACCATGCGGACCACGCGCTTTCCAAGGGCGGCTGCCCGGAATGCGACGCCATAGCTGTGTCGACCCTGCGGGCTCGACTAGCCACCTTCAGCGAGAACCCCGCCCCTCCGCTTCTCTCGTCTGGGCCGCGCCATAAAAAGCACCCTTCACAGAGAGCCCCGGAGGTCATCCCTGTGAGCGAATGCACGCCGGCTAACTCCCCGTGTACATCGCCTTCTGAGTCCCCCACCTCGATCACGGCCGGCCAGCGCCCTACCGCTCCCGCCCCCGCCGTGCATCACGAGTTCGACGGGGACAACGAGGACAGCTGTTCTCTTATCGCCTCAGAAAGCGGAGGATGGTCGGGCTCCATTCCGGACCCTATCCCTTCCCTGCAAGAGTCGAGCGGTGTGCGGGCTAGCTTCGACGCCGAACATTTCCGCCTTATCACTAAGGCCGTGGAGGACCTCGGCCTCGATTGGTCGCTGCCCGAGGAACCCGCGCCCAGCCGGCTTAACGTTTCCTGTCCGGACGACGCTCAACGCATCAAATGGAATGTGCCATTTTCTTCCAGGCTGCGGTCTACTGTCTCTTTGACGCTCTCTGTTGTTGACGGCGCGAAAGAGAAGGGCTACCTTTCCATTCTTCCGGTCGAGGAAGCAGTAGCCACACATCTATGCCCGCCCTCCGCTGGATGGCAGTCCAAACTCTACCCTCGAAAGCCTGCAGGACTACTTCGGCTCTCATCGGTTGCGTCTATGATAAATGATCATTAATAAAGTATGAAAATACAATTATTAAACACATTATTGATATGCTTATAAATCAAGAATAAATCATTTATAGCTGTATTTATAAACTGCTTGTTAATGTCTACTAATGCTTTATAAATTATTAATTAACTGTTTACCAATGCTTAACTAATGATTAATGGCGTGCAGTTATTATAAAGTGTTTTTTCTTTAAGTTCAAATTACAGCCTTGCCTTATTGTGCAGTGAAAATTACCCCAAAGCACCACCTAGTGTCCAAAAGAATAAATATATATCATAACATAACATATAGAGGAAAAATGAATGGATAAATTGGACACAACTAAAGGGACACTACAGTGCAGCAGCAAGCAACACAATGGAGATAGTAACCTTAAGGATGATCCAGGTAAATGTGTGAAATTTTATAGGGCCCCATTCCTATATTATGCCTGGGGCCCCCAAATCACTAAATCCACCCCGTTTTTCAGGGACACTACTGTTGGTGAAGGACAGGAGAGGGAGAACCGTGTCTCCAGACCTGAGGTCAGATTTCATCATTAGAAGGTGCCATCCAGGTTAACGGCTGCCAGATTTTGGGCTGAATTTGTTTTCTAAATGTGCCACACAGTCTGGCCTTCTATCAGATGTTCGTCCACAGGGAAACATGATGTATGTTACTTATTATAATAGGGACAGCACATGTCCTGATTGTGGATAACACTGAAACCAACCGAAATCACTTTGATATTCTGAACGTTTAAACACAGGCTTAACCCTTGCTTCTTTATCTCTGTCTCTGATGTTTATGCCAGGAGTCTGTTATTATCCAGGTCTGGTTATCCAATCTTGGAGCTTTATTAACAGATGACCCACAGCTGTGTCCAATTACAGAAGGTTATTGAGGAGAAAGCCCCACCCCTCTTCATCTTTTGCACAAGAGTGAACTAAAAGCCTCCTGAGAGGCCGTGGCCTCAGTTGACGAGGGCAGAATGCAGAGACGCCGGTGTGAAGCATCTCTCCAGCGTTCAGCAGGAAATCAAGTGCTGTTCAAGTAGAGACTATTTCCATACAAGAGATGGAAAACAGCCCTCTTCAGATCATATCATACTCTAGGTTATTAACCCCCCTCCCCCCTCTGTCTCTCTCTGAAGGTGTGATGATGGCTTTGGCCTCTCTGAGATCTGGCAGGCCTGTAATGGGATGTGATATAAGAGCACAGATATTGGAGCTGGAGTTAATGTGGGATGTTCACTTTGACCTTTGTTGAACTCACAGCGAGTCGAGGGTCAGCCGGCCTCTTTCCATGATCTTGCATCTCAAAGCATGAAGTTTTTCTTTACTTTGGAGCATCAGTGTGGATCAAACGAGATGTTCCCACCATTATTAAATTTCTTTGATATTACTATTGCTTATACTAAGTGTTGGGAATTTATTTAAACCATATAGAAATATCCTAGCAACTGCATAACAACTAACAAACTTAGCATCACGTTGGTGATAAAAAAGGTTAATAATTACAAAGAAAACGCAAGTATCACATTGAATTAAACATTACATGTTTAAGTAGAAGACTGTATAATAGTATTTTCTTGTTAAACACACTCCAGTAATCTTTGTTTGTTTACAACTCTTTTTTTTTACAACTACAAAGTATTTTTACAGTGATTTTTTTTTTAGTTTTAGGTTACTGCACTCTAAAAAATGCAGGGTTAAAAAATAACCCAACCTTAACCAGGCCGCTGGGTCACTATGGGACAGAACACGCGCTGGGTTGGTTTGACCCAAGTGCTGGGTTTTTCCATTTAACCCATATTGTTGGGTCATTAATTTGACCCAACCAGTGGGTGAAATTGACCATCTTGCTGGGTTAAAGGGTTAGTTCACCCAAAAATGAAAATTCATTAGTCATTAATTACTCACCCCCATGCTGTACCAACCCCGTAAGGCCTTTTTTCGTCTTCGGAACACAAATGAAGATATTTATGATTAAATCTGAGAGGTTTATGACTGCTACATAGGCTCCCTAAGGGAATGACACCGGACGGCCCAGAAAGTCATTAAAGAAAATGTTTAAATATTCCATGTCACAACAGTGGCTCAACTATAAGTTTATCAAGCGACGAGAATACTTTTTGTGCGAAAAAACAAAGTCGTTATTTTTGTTTGTTTTTTCGCACAAAAAGTATTCTCGTCGCTTGATAAACTTATAGTTGAGCCACTGTTGTGACATGGAATATTTAAACATTTTCTTTAATGACTTTCTGGGCCGTCCGGTGTCATTCCCTTAGGGAGCCTATGTTGCAGTCATGCACCTCTCAGATTTAATCATAAATATCTTCATTTGTGTTCCGAAGACGAACGAAGGCCTTATGGGGTTGGTACAGCATGGGGGTGAGTAATTAATGACTTAATTTTCATTTTTGGGTGAACTAACCCTTTAAGTCTTACTCATGTGCTGGGTTATTTCCTGTCTCATTGCCTTATTAAAATTAGTAACAAATATTTGTTATATTACGAATGTAAAATAATTATTGTCTCTGTAATACAATAAACCAGAGAGGCCACTGTATGTGATTTCAATAATTTATTTATATTTTTTTACATTTTTAATACATCTCTTTAATATTTTTTTTTGTATATAATTATACAATGTACTAATTCTAAGGTAAAAAAAAAACAAACATAACGATTCATTATGTAAGGTCTTTATACACCACTAAAAACATAGTTATGTATATGATATTGCATTTCTGTTAACAGATCCTCCTAAATATTACACAATGCACCTTTAAAAGTCATTAAGCAACTCATTTGAACTCTTATACGATTATGATTTCATTTATTAAGATGTGTTGAATTATTAAGAATAGCAACAAACATTTAAAATGCGAACTAAATATCACATGGGCCTGAAAAAAATGTTTTCATCAAATTTGACAGAGGACGACTCTTTTCCATTAATTTGATACACTGCTTCGAGTATTTAACATGAAAAACAAAATAAGACTTTGAAACAAAGATCAACAGCCTCCAGCAAAGACTCGGCCTCGATGGCATGGCCTGGAACAATGGGAAAGGTCTGACGTGTCCCCCTCGTCGCATCCCTGATGGTCCAGTCATTTTGTAAATATTCATCCATGTTGGTCTCCACCTGTTGATTACACACAATCACTTAGAGTGTTGCAATCTAACTGACATGCAAGTTAAACTTTTTTTGTGGAAGTATTTATATTTTTTTATTGCAAACATTACCAAATATGGCCAAATGTGAAAAACAAACAAAATGTCTATTTACACATCTAAATAGACATTTAGCATTCTAAAATAGACTGGGATTCAGGATAAGACAAAAACACGATTTGGAAAATGGATTCATGATGTACTCGCTCACTATAAACATTTTGTAAATTTTGGACACAAAAATGTTATGGACTGCAGCTTTAAAAATGAACAAAAATCTATTTAAAAAAATGCAATTTTATGTTGCAAACAGAGATTGAACCTTTAAATATTCTAAACCTACATTACTTTCATAGTTATCAAGCATATCAAACGTCGACCCTTATTGAAGTAGAAACACTTAAGCAACTTACAGGTTGCAAGACCTCTGTGCCTCTGTGGTGGGTCTGAAGCCCTTTCCTCCCCTCCTGTAACGTTAGATGGATGGGGGAAGCAGTTTGCTGGACCTTCAAAGCTGTCTTCCCTTTAGCAGCTAAACAATATGAGCATAATACATAAAGTTTGATTAACATTTAAATACCATGCTGTATATAACAATTTATATTTCTAAAGTAGCATTTCTGACTTTTCTGCCCTGGTGTTTAAAATGGCGCTGTTGTGAATATAGCAAAAACGATTATTTGGCCTCAAACATCGTGCACACTTGGCCCATGACCACTGCCTTAATACTAAATTATTCTTAGTAGGCCTACCTCGGGTCTTAACAACTTGTAATGGGTTCAGGGCGAGAACATGCTCAGCGCCGCCGCTCACCACGCGCATCACGCGCTGTGCGTAGGGCACCAAGTGCTGAGGGGGCACCAAAAATAGCCTAATGAAAAATCAATCATCAAACTTCTTGTTATAATCAGATTCAGCGCGTTCTTCATCTTTCATCTTTAATCCGCAGTGGCGCCGAGCAGAGAGCACGTCAGAAACAGAGGACAGGGTGTGTGTGTGTGTGTGTGTGTGTGTGTTCTGAGCCTCATTGGTCTGTCACTGCTCGTCAATGTCAGAATATTTGAGATGACCAATCAAATCAAAGTAGGCGGGCTTTATGTTCACAGACGCTGAGCGCAAATTTTAACAGTGCAACTCGACGCTTCAGTGTACGGTCAAGTGCGAGATAAGATGTAAGTAGCTAAACTTAACTTTATATATTTGACAGGTTTTTCTTAGGTCATAAATGTTAAACGAATGACAAAAAATAATTAGGCAAACTAATATAGTTTTGTCTAATTTCGCCAAAATAGGCCTATGTAACATGTAGCCTAGTGTAATAGTTTAGGCTACTGTCATTGTGAGGGGACAAGAAACATGAACAAAGCCGTTTTCATTATGTTAGGCACAGGATTAATAATGAATGTGTACATATTGAGAATAAAATACAAATTGTAGCCTTTAGTAAATTAAAAAAGCCAACTTTAGGAGGGGAAGAGACAGGGCAAGATAAAAACAAAGAGAAAAAGAGTGTGATGCTGATGAGGAGAGAAAAATAATCAGTTGCCCACTGACATGGTTTTAAAGCTGTTGCTATCGAATTTTTTTTTTTTTTTTTTGTCTTCACAACATCTTAAAATGCACATCTGTAGTTCAGAGAAAATCAAAATTTACTCGGGGGAACCCCGAACCCCGCTAGCTAACCTGCCTCAAATTCGGGACCATAGTGATTATAAAACCATGCCATTGCATAGTAATGAAACTAGATAATAGTAAGCATAAGTCCCTAAACTAAAGTGTTACTTTTTAATATGTAAAAAATAAAATTTTATCATACCCCCTAAATGGGTGGGGGGGGGGGGGGGGGGCATCATAAAGGAATTATGCTTAGGGCACCAAAATGGCTAGCAGCGGCACTGAACATGCTTAATATGAATCGATTCATTTCTCCTTGCCTCAGCCGCCGTTTGTAAAGATTGCACGTCATACAATTTATTTATTTATTTATTTATTTATTTTTTGCAAAAACGATCCTGGTTCCGACTTAGACATTACAGAAGAAACACGCAGACTGTGCTGGAACTTACCCCGTAGCTTCTTCTGACGAGAATTTCTTAAATGTGCCAGCAGACTTTTCACACACAACTCACTATACTTTTTCCCCGCAGTTTTTACGTGCGAGCCCCCTAGGGACTAGCCTACTGCGCGTGTAGGCCTACGGTTTCATTCAAAATGCTTTCCTCACTTTTAATTACTAAACGTCCACAATAAATACGATATTTACGTGATGAAATTACAATTTAAACTGCATATTTCATTAAGGCTGCTGTCGATATAGCTGGTTTAGCCTACAACTAACGCGGCATTTTGTAAAAAAAAATCTAACCGGCTAGCTGTTACTATTTAATGTTTTACAGAATAAATACGTTACCCCTCACACTTCCATATCAAAGACTGTATGCTGAGCTGAACAGTGAAATTATTAATGTTAAAAATATTGGTAAACATTCATATTAACTTACCATAAAACACTGCCCGCTCCAAGTGACGTCCTCCTCGAGTCAGAAGTGAAGAATCCAGAAAGTTCCACAAAGAATAAACCAGTTGCTGGGTCAAAATAACCCAACCAGCTGTTTATTTGTGAATTACCCCCTTACAACTCATTTGACCCAGCATGAGCAACCCAATAATGTGTTTACAGTGCCCCAAACAACCTAGCATTTTGACCCAGCACAATCAACCCAACAATTTGTTTACAGAAACAACCCAGGATTTTTTTGAGTGTGTAAAGGGGACCTATTAGGCCCCTTTTTACAATATGTAAAATAAGTCTCTGAGGTCTCCAGAGTGTGTATATTAAGTTTTTGCACAAAATCACAGATAATTTTTATAGCATGTTAAAATTGCCACTTTTTGTGTCAATGCAAATGAGCTGGTGCTCCCCGGCCCCCTTTCAAGAAGAGGGCGGGGCTTCAAGAGCTCATGCAACAAACATGCACTGAAATGTCATGCAGTGAAATGTCAGCTGTGTTCAGTTCAAACCGGAGTCGGACAATAATGCCTACAGAGTCAAATAATATATGCTGCTCTGGAGATAGAACAGGTATAGTTTAGTTTAATTACGGTTATAACTTATGTTGTCATCTTGCTTTGCAGCAAGCCTGCTGTAGCGGACCGTATCCGAATGATGGCCAAAACTTTACTGATGAGTTGTATGAAGTGTATTGTACATCACTCAAAAGATGAAGCGTCCGTTATCACTCCAGAAAATCACAGTAAGAGCTGAATAATACAGTACAAGAAGTGCACATTAAAGTCTTATCCATAACTCTCTCTCTCCCTTGCATCATCAATATACACAGCGAATTACACAAAAACACTCATTACAACTAACAGTAAACAATTATATAGAGACGTAATGCCTTTTCGGGGGTGCTTCATAAACGGGTAAACTTTATATACGTAAAACAACTCCGATGAACTGTAAATAAAGTTATTTACCCTTTCATTACTGCCGTGACCAGTATCGATCCGGAGATTGCAAGCTGGATCACAAACATTTTGTACTGATCCATCCTTCAGTAACAACTTTCTAGCAAAACCTGTTTTGTATTGTCCCTTTGTATTGACCCTTATTCAAAAAGCAATCTGGTGTAAAATGATTCGCGCCAACAAAAACGCATTTAGGTATATGGGGGTGCGCATTTCCCTTCAAAAACAAAAGTAATCCACTGCGTCTTCAGCGTTTATGATGTCAGGAGTACATGAAGATTGCTATGTTCACTCTTACATCCAACAACAAAACAGTTGTTTATGAGACATTCTTACTCTTATCACTTTAATTGCTATTTACATACGCTCATATGATATTATAATTCCAATTTGCACTGTGGCTTGGCCCTGTGTTAGCAGAGTACTGGCACACGTGAACCAGCCATCTTGCCAGCTTGGGTGTAGAATCACCTGGCTTCAGTAATCACACCAGTAATCAAACTGATTGCATTGACATATTGCTCTGTGTTTTAGGATATGTCAAGTCTTTTCAAGGGTAAAAATAAATAGAGGTTAAGAAGTGAAAAGGAGTCACCAAAAAAACACCAGAATCTGAATGCATCCGTCAAATAGAAATACTTGTGTCAAATGCCAAAACCTGGCTGAAAGGAATACAAAATAAACAAAGAAATTGATTTTTTTGCAAGAGAGATCAAATTGTTGGCTGGGATTATAGTTAATAAAAAAAAAAAACAGAAAGACGTTCATTTTTAATTCACGTATTTGGCATACACTTTACTCCTATATACATGAGATTCATTCAATGTATAAATGCATAATATTTAAATGGAATGAGATATATATAGATTGTAATTAATGTTGGCTTGCTTATTGTGCCCAAGACCAGAATCTATTTAATACCACATCATTTTAACAAGAAACTATGCTTCTAACCACAGCTTGAGAGCTGTAGTTCCAACACTCCAACACTGTTTGCGAATGTCTGTTAGAACTATGTTTTCGGGAAAAGCCAAATCGTTCAAATATGTTCTACGTGATAACGACAGAACTTAATTGCGACTATAGTTGGCTAACGATGATTTTAGGAAATACCCCAGTGTTACTGACAGACTGGGAAGAGAGATGCTGCAGCAATATGGGGGAAATAATGTGTTTTTTGAACATTCAAGAATGAAAACTTATTCTAGTAGAGCGCAAAATCACAATCAAGACTTTGAAAAAGGTTCATAATATGGCCTCTTTAGTATATTACATAAAGGTAAATAACGTCTCAGGTTACGACTGTAACCGTAGTTCCCTGAGAAAGGGAACGAGACGATGCGTCACTTGACGCCTTGGGAACGCCCCCAGCGTGAATGCGTCTGAGCATCAATGTCAACTAGTCCAATGGAAAAAATGAGCGTCACGGGCGGGTGACGTCATGACCAGGAAGGGATAAAGGCTCACCCGGTGAAACGCGGCATTAGCTTCAAAAAGTCGAAGCAAGCCGATCACGGGGAAGCAGGAAGTATGGCAGGGTGACGCATCGTCTCGTTCCCTTTCTCAGGGAACTACGGTTACAGTCGTAACCTGAGACGTTCCCTTTCGAGGGAACTCTCGATGCGTCACTTGACGCCTTGGGAACGAGAATACCCAAAACGCCAGAATTCCAAGTACCTGAGTGTCAGTCTGTTGAAACTAAGCACTAAGCACCTGAGAACCTGGGGCAGCATCCAGGTCTAAGCTGTAAAACCTAACGAATGTGAGCGGTGAGGACCAGCCTGCCGCATCACAAACGTCTTGAAGAGAAACTCCAAATAGTAAGGCTTTAGAGGCCGCCATACCCCTCGTAGAATGAGCTCTGACCGCCAAAGGACACGGCAGGTCAGAGTACTCGTATGCAAGTGAAATAGCCTCAACTATCCACTTACTAACTGTCTGTTTAGAAGCAGGAAGACCCTTCTTAGGTGATCCAAAGCAAATAAATAACTGGTCGGACTTCCTCATTGACGATGTCCGATGAACATAAGTATCCAGTGCTCGCACTGGACACAAGAGGTTCAGCCTTTCCTGGTCCGCCGATGTAAAAGGAGGAGGACAGAAAGCCTGCAGCACAATAGGCCTCGGAATCAAGGTCGGCACCTTAGGGACGTATCCCTGTTTCGGATATAAGAATGCCTTGACCATCCCCGGTGCAAACTCAAGGCAGGTGGGGGAAACCGAAAGGGCCTGAAGGTCTCCAACTCTCTTAAGGGAAGAAATAGCTAGCAGAAAGATAGTCTTGAGGGTAAGAAATTTCTCTGAAACCGAATCTAAGGGCTCGAATGGAGCCCTAGACAGGCCTTCTAGTACTATTGCCAAATCCCAAGCTGGCACCCTAGTGCGAGTTGCAGGCCTCAGCCTCAATGTGCCACGAAGGAAACGTGTAATCAGGGGGTCTCGACCCAACGATGTACCCCCCACCAGGGCGTGGTAAGCCGCAATGGCCGCCACGTAGACCTTGAGCGTGGAAGGACATAGACCTGACGTAAAGCGCTCCTGCAGGAACTCGAGTACTGTGTTCACAGAACAGTTAACTGGATCCCACTGATGTCGGTGACACCATACAGAAAAAACTCTCCATTTAAGCGCATATAGTTTCCTAGTAGCTGGAGCTCTGGAGCTTAGAATGGTCTCAGCAGCCTCAGCTGAGAGACCACTCTCTATGAGTTGGGCCCCCTCAGAGGCCAAACCCACAGGTTCCAAATTTCTGGTCGAGGGTGAAATATTGTGCCCCCGGCCTGAGACAGAAGGTCTCTCCTGATTGGGATCTCCAAGGGAGGACCGTCTAAGAGATGGATCAGGTCCGCAAACCAGATCCGACTCGGCCAGCGTGGTGCTACTAGCAGTAGGCTTATTCCGTACTGGCGGACTCGTTCCAGAACTCCTGGGAGCAGAGCAACAGGGGGAAATGCGTACAGACGTAGCCTCGGCCACGTCTGCACCATGGCATCCAGCCCCAGGGGGGCTGGGTGAGTAAGGGAGAACCAAAGTGGACAGTGCGTCGTATGCTGAGACGCAAACAGATCCACCTCTGCTTGGCCATAAAACTCCCAAATTTTCTCCACCGCCTCGGGGTGGAGTCTCCAGTCCCCTGGCCTCAGCTCCTGCCTCGACAGGATGTCTGCTCCAATATTCTGGTCCCCAGGAATATACACTGCCCTCAGGGAGAGTACCTTCCCCAGAGACCACAGGAGGATCTGGTGCGCCAGCTTGCAAAGCGGACGCGACCGCAGACCCCCCTGACGGTTCAGATAAGAGACCACCGATGTGTTGTCTGTACGGACGAGCACATGATGGCCCCTCAGGTCTGGGAGGAATTGCTTCAACGCATTGAAGACGGCCATCATCTCCAGGCAATTTATGTGCCAAGAAAGATGATGACTCCTCCACCGACCCTGAACCGAGCGGCCTTCCATTACCGCTCCCCAGCCGGTGAGGGAAGCATCTGTCGAGATCGTAACTCGATGGCAGAGAGCTCCCAACACCGGACCCTGGGTTAAGAACCAGTGTTTTCTCCATATAACCAAGGCACGAAGGCATCGCCGCGTGATCTTGATCACACGAAGTGGGTTTCCCCTCGGGGAGAACCCTCTGGTCCTGAGCCACCACTGCAAAGGTCTCATGTACAGCAGGCCAAAAGGAATCACGTTGGACGCTGCTGCCAGAAGACCCAACAGTCTCTCGAACTGTTTCACAGTGCGTGACTGGCCTAGCTTTAGCTCTTTGGTGGCTGTCAGGATAGCAGCTACACGAACGGGCGATAGAGTAGCCCGCATCGTCACTGAATCCCATACCACACCAAGGAAAGTGGTTCTCTGTACTGGAGAAAGCACACTTTTCTTGGCATTGAGCCTCAACCCCAACATCTGCATATGAGCGAGAACGACACCTCGGTGCCGAACCGCCAACTGCTCTGATTCCGCTAGAATCAGCCAGTCGTCGATGTAGTTCAGAATACGTATGCCCTGAAGCCTGAGAGGGGCTAGAGCTGCATCCACGCATTTCGTGAACGTGCGGGGTGATAAAGCTAGACCGAAAGGAAGAACCCGATATTGGTATTCTTTGCCCCCGAAAGAGAACCTTAGGAACTTCCTGTGCTGAGGGAGGATGGAGACATGGAAGTAAGCGTCCTTCAGATCTATCGTGACAAACCAGTCCTCGGATCTGATTTGAGTCACGATCTGCTTGAGTGTCAGCATCTTGAACTTGAGTTTCTGTACTGAACGATTTAACAGACGAAGATCTAAAATGGGACGCAACCCTCCATCCTTTTTTGGAACAATGAAATAACGGCTGTAAAAACCCGACTCTCTGTCGGGTGAGTACACCTGTTCTATAGCTTCCTTTGCTAACAGGGCCTTTACCTCTTGCTCCATTACCAGAGCCTGCTCGGGATGCACCACTGTGGGCAGCACCCCGTTGTAACGAGGAGGACGAGAACCAAACTGGATTCTGTATCCTTTCTCTACAATCTGCAGGACCCAACGAGAAATATTCGGCAGAAGCTTCCACGCTGCCAGAAAATTTACTAAGGGAACCAGCCTCTCGAGGCTGGTCTCTGGTGTTATTGAGACGGCTAATTCCGGAGCCTGAAACATAATGGCAGGAACTACCTGAACTGGCCGCTCTAAGGCCCCCCTCAGAGGGCGCGAAACCAATGCTGTGCCGCAGCATAGCATCAGCGACTCGCTGGAGACCGCTGCGCCCTGAAGCACCAGGGGTGGCAGGGTTGGCAGAACGGTCTCGTGAGGACCCCGAAACGGAACGGGCACCGTATAATGAGGTGTACACCGCTCCACTTCGGTCGGGGCTGTCCTCACAGGCCTGATGCATGAACATCAGGACCTTTTTTTTTTCTTTTGAACCGAAGCCTTCTTCGCCTGAAGAACGGTCCTCAGATCCGGCTTCGACTTAGAAGACTTCGGTTGAGAGGGTTGTGTCTGTCTCCAGTCTCTACGTGGAGGTGCACGAGACGCAACACTCTCTTTCTGATGCACACGATATGATGAGCTCGACGGCTGGGGCTGCTCACGCCCAGCAGCCCCAGGGGGCTGGACCCGGCGAGGGAGAAACTTTTTAAAAACGTCAGCTTGTTTCTTTGACTCCTGAAATCTCTCAACGACCGCGTGGACTGCGTCGCCGAAGAGACCAGAAGGTTCAAGCGGAGCATCTAATAAAAAAGCTCGATCTTTTTCTTTAATTTCAGACAGATTTAACCATAAATGTCTCTCAGTAGCTACCAAGGCTGCCATAGACCGCCCAATTGCTCTGGCGGTCTCCTTAGTAGCCCTGAGAGAAAGATCGGTAGCCCGACGAAGTTCACGAATATCGTCATGACTGACTCCCTCACTACTATCCAGATCCCCCAGCAGGTCAGCTTGATAAGCCTGGAGCACTGCCATAGTATGCAGACATGCTCCAGCTTGACCTGCTGCCGTATAAGCTTTGCCCACTAACACCGAAGTGGCTTTAAGCGGTCTAGTGGGCAAAGCCGAGGCTTTCAGAGACGATGCGGGACCAGGGGAAAGATAACTGGCTAAATTCTCTTCCGCCTGGGGCATCGCCTCATAACCATACTCTTTCAGCCCCCTTATTCTCGAATAAGTGTTAACTTGAGGGCTGAAAAGACGAGATGAGTAAGGTTTATTCCACGATTTAGATATTTCATTGTGCAAATCGGGAAAAAATGGAAGCCCTCGTGGTGGAGATAATGTGGTGGAAGATAAAAAGCGCTCATCTAATTTGCTTTTAGGACGAGCGCCCTTCTTCTCAGATGGCCATTCAATATTTAATTTCTCTACAGCCCGCGACATAACATCCACCAGCTCATCATATGCTGGGGAAATAAATTGTGAATCTCTTTCCCCCATGTGTGTGCTTTCACTCTCCAAACTCATCGCATCAACCTCCTCGGAGGAAGAGCAATGAAGTAATGGAGGGCTCTCTCCCCGGGCGGAAGAAACCGCAGAGCGTGCTTCCGACACCGGGGGGAGAGCGCTGGATCTCTCGGGTAAGGAAGGAGAAAGAGCCCTCGGACCCGTCTCCAACCCCTCCGAAAGATCCTTTTGCGATCCCCAGGAATGCAATCTCCGCGCTGCCTCAGCAGACGCGGGTCCTGATCCCTGCGGATCGCGAGCCTGCCCACTCTCTTTATCAAAGAGTGACAGGCGAGAGCGGAGCATGCGAAGCGGTAACATCTCACAATGCTGGCACTCAGCCCCCTCGAAGGCTGAGACCGCATGCTCCACTCCCAAACAAACGACACAAAGCTCGTGTGTGTCCCCACCCGTTAAATAACGCGGGCAGGGAGAAGCACACTGTTTGTACACTTGTTTAGTTTCCATCCTTTTCCGCAACAGACAACAGTAAATAGACAGAGACAAAATGACACAGATCGCTTGCTGAGACACAGAAGCTAATGCCGCGTTTCACCGGGTGAGCCTTTATCCCTTCCTGGTCATGACGTCACCCGCCCGTGACGCTCATTTTTTCCATTGGACTAGTTGACATTGATGCTCAGACGCATTCACGCTGGGGGCGTTCCCAAGGCGTCAAGTGACGCATCGTCTCGTTCCCTCGAAAGGGAACCCCCTTAACATCTCAGTTGTTCAGTTGCATTTTTTTAAATGCATTTTCATCTCTTCCCTTCTAATCTCGGTTGTCTGTCCTTTATTGTGTTGTGTCTCTCTCATGGTTTTTCTCAGCTAACAAGAGTTTTAACAAGGGGGGTTTACAAAAGAATCCCTTTTAAGCGCCACACGTGATCATGTTGTTGTATAATCATGGATGAAGTCTGGGGAATATCAGCTTAACATTCTAAAATGACTAGGGCTGTAACGATATGCGATATGAAACCGAAATCGCGACACTCAGATCCACGAACCTGCAGAATCGCGACACACCCCTTCCAACTCCCAGCGTTATCCATACCGTCCAGATCCAATGCTACCACATCTTTTTTTTTTTTTTTAATTCTGTGAATCACACACTGCGCAAATCGGATGAAGAAGGGTTGGCTCTCCACAGAACATAAAATATTAATTTTATTTTATTTTTCGTGTTCGCATTAATAAGGAAAAAACAATGTTACAGGCGTGACAGTTCTCCGTTACGGACGCGACCGCTCTGAAGCGGCACTAAAAGACTGCTTTAAAACTTTCACAGAGACCTTACACAGAAGACACAAAGCCTTTCTTTAAAGTGAATTTCGTTTTGTATTAATTGTATCTTAATTTTAATCAATGTTTCATCAACCAATTGCCTGGATTTAATAAATAAGAAGTAGGCTAAATATAGCAGACAATTATAGATAATCACGACACGGAGGCGCCGGCCCGTGAACTGGAGCGCGTCTCATAAATTAACCGAAACTCGGCGTATAAGTTAGCCTATTCACGGACCTGAAAAATATATCTATATTGAAATGTCTACTTGTAAACAGAACAATTCAAAACGAAAGAAAACAGACTGCTCTCTGCTTATGAAATGAAATGTGCATTTCTCTCTGGTGCATTCACTAGCCTACTGCGAAGATCGCAAGTCAGCAACGTCAACTTCATCTTGACTTCATTAATACACAATTAAAATGTCTCCTTGCTATATTTGACATATTCATAATCATTGCTTTTGCCGTTTTTTGTGTGACAGCTTTTAGGTGCTTTATCGGCAGCGCCGCCGCCCTTACATGAACCACCGTTAAGTTGGTTTGCCAACCGCCATAAAACACAAAAAGAAGTCTTTCTGAGAGTGTCTCATCTAACTTAATAGTTGTTAACAGCCAAGCAACTGCAATGTTCAGCAAGCCAAAAAGTGGTGCTCAAAAATGAAAAAGATAAGAAAGCTGCAGGTTGTGGCATCAGTGATTGACACTGTTAGATGATGGCTAGCTGGCAGCATACAATTCAAGCGAGTGTTTAAATGGTCGGTCAAGGTGTAAAATTAGGTCACAATGTTGCATGTCATTTTCATGAATGTGTGCCTGCAATTCTCAACGCTTTAACGGCATAGCAGCTAAAGCTAAGATAAGGTGACCAGATGTCCGAGACCAAAACCGGGGACATAATCCCAAAATTTTGGAAAAAACGGGGGCATTTTTAGTTTGACTGTCAATCTGATTGAAATACAGTTTACAGTTTATCTTCAAAAAACAGGGACATAGGTAGTTTTTTCTGTATTTTCCAGGAGGCAACCAAAAACGGGGACTGTCCCCTGAAACCGGAGACGTCTGGACATCCTAAGCTAAGACTACCTTTTAAAATTCAGCACATTAGCGCAAATATGCCATGATATTAAAAAGTTGATTCGGTCATCCTATAATTGGGTCTATTCTGTGCTACACTCATAGGCTATTTGTATAGTAGCGCTATAGCAGATGCGGCTTTAACATAACACAGACTCCTTTGTGGTGCGCAAATAACAGCCTGTAACTGCTATCTGCAAAGCAAACAGCATTTCACTTGCACGTTTAAGTAATAGACAGTAAATTAGAATAAACACATACAAATAGATGTACATAATAAACACATAGAATAAACACATAAAAACTTACGTGTGGTAGCCTATAGCTGGTCAGATAAATCTGCGTTGACAGCTTGGTTTGATGATATATATATATATATATATTTTTTTTTTTTTGGCGCTTCTGGCTCAAGTCCGTAGTACGGATGTGGACCAGAAATTGTGGACCAGCACAGTCAAATACAGTTTCTACTGCAGCAGTTTTTACCGGTCACAAAAAAGAATGACATGGTTAACTGTTAAGTTTGTCGTCTCAGTTTTGCGTTTATAGGATGATTTTGCCTAGAAAGATAATTGTCTTATGTGTATCTAGCTAAAACGTAGGCTATATTTGGTAGAGTGCACATCTCAGATCCACATGTTCCATTACTACTCGCCTCCAGCTGCTGCTTGCAGGATTAAACCTGTTATCGGTGCACAGGTGCTAAGGGAAATTTGCTGGGAATTCTGGGAATAGAGACGATGGGAAGTCTGCCTGCTGATAAGAGTGTGTGTGATGTGATTTAAAAAGAGAAACCCAGTCTTAAAAATTTTTTGCGTGGCTCGGTACTAGGCCCCTTTATTTTTACATATAGCCTACATTGTTCTTTCCTTCCTTATTTCACATATTTTTAAAACTGTTCAGCAGGAATATTTATACAACCATGAACATCTGGTTGCCCTACAGGAAATAATGTTAATAAGTGAGATACTAGACATTTAAGGAAAGATCGGGCCACTTTTGTGCAGTTGGTCAAATCTCAGCGGACATTTGCAGCGACATTTAAATGAACCATTATTCACGTGCAGACGGTGTTTTAGATGGTTACTGAGAGCGAGGGAGTTTTGCAGGGAAAGGTGTATCTGCATTAGCAGACAGCAGACGGCTCTGTGCAATTTTCTTCTAAAGGCAGATGTAGGAAGTCAGGATTTCATTATTCACCACACTTATCTCAAAGCCTGCGTCTGTACACACACACACACACACACACACATGCACACTCGTGCTAACCAGCTCTCTCCCACACAGCTTCATCTCATATATGCATTTGGATAAAATGTATAAATAATTTAGCTGCAGACATTGTGGGTGCTTATCCAAGACTTAACCTCTCCCTCTGTAAGCTGAATGTTAACTAATTAGTTTGTGTTATCTTGCTGCATGGCTTGAGGCTCTATCAGACTAGTGCACATGCAGAACAGATAAGACTGCGGTGGAGAAGCAAAAACAGAGAGAGAGAGAGACAGTGAGTGACTGGGCATTCTGTCTGTAAAACTGGTGGCTGTGTTTCGTTGATGTCTCATTAAATATATTACTCTTTGGCACATGCAAGTGTTGGGCAAGCTAAAAATTGTACTTGCAAAACTACCAACGGAAGCAAAATGTATCTAAAAGCTACAATATCATTTTGAATAATGAATCAACTATATTCTAGTGTGACCTTTAGCACATATACACTTCTAAAATGCACAATCTTTCTCTTACGAGTAAATGTTCCAAAAAATATTTATGAGTCATCTTGTACTAGACCTGTTGAAACCAACTAAAGTAACAAATTGAAGGGGTCATGAACTGGATTTCCCGTCCTGAGACATTTTGGGGAACCCCTCAGCTGATGACAGAAGTACTGTATAATCACGACAATCATATTGGCCGGTGACAGCCATGACGTCACTACTAGTGCAACCAGGAAGTATAAAAGGGCGTCTAGAGAACATGTCATCCTCTTTTCGTCTGCAGTGACTGTTTTGGTGATACTGTGAGAAATTATGGCTTCTGACAAATGCTTCAGGAAGTGTGCTGACCCATGTAAGATATTTCTTACACCTGGTGACACTCATGTCCCCTGCGTCTTCTGTTTGGGGGAGGAGCACGCGCGCTCAGTCCTTGAGGGGTCTGCGTGCGTCAACTGTGAGCGTTTTTCTATCAAAAATCTACTATTACAAAAATCTACTACTATACAAAAATTCTATTAAATATCTACCCATGGTGGTGAGGAGGCTGAGATAGTAGGGATCTCAGATGGAGCATGCTGAGGAGTTTGAGAGAGGTGTAAATCTCTCTCGCCCCTCCGCAGCTGACGAGGGTGAGCTGCTGGGAGAGGATGCGTTGTCAGTTAATTAGAACGTAGTTAGGCCGTTCCCTTAAAAAAAAAAAAAAAAAAAAAAAAAAAAAAGAAGAGGGTTAATTGGCGTTCCCCCTGAAAAAAAAAGTTTTTATAAAAGTATAGTTTAGCCGACTAGTGATAGCCGAAGTGGGTCTTTTTTTGACTCAGAGAAAACTTTCCGTAATTGTTATGGCTTTAGTTTAACCCATGGGCTATAGCTGCAGAAGGTTGTTGGCTCTGCAGCCTCACCAGAGCTGCACATAGGGCAAAAAAAGGGTCCAAAAACGTTGTTTATATATATATACAATCACTTAAAGGATTATTGGGAACACCATACTAATACTGTGTTTGACCCCCTTTCACCTTCAGAACTGCCTTAATTCTACGTGGCATTGATTCAACAAGGTGCTGAAAGCATTCTTTAGAAATGTTGGCCCATATTGATAGGATAGCATCTTGCAGTTGATGGAGATTTGTGGGATGCACACCCAGGACACAGAGCTCCCGTTCCACCACATCCCAAAGATGCTCTATTGGGTTGAGATCTGGTGACTGTGGGGGCCATTTTAGTACAGTGAACTCATTGTCATGTTCAAAAAAACAATTTGAAATGATTTGAGCTTTGTGACATGGTGCATTATCCTGCTGGAAGTAGCCATCAGAGGATGGGTACATGGTGGCCATAAAGGGATGGACATGGTCAGAAACAATGCTCAGATAGGCCGTGGCATTTAAACAATGCCCAATTGGCACTAAGGGGCCTAAAGTGTGCCAAGAAAACGTCCCCCACACCATTACACCACCACCACCAGCCTGCACAGTGGTAACAAGGCATGATGGATCCATGTTCTCATTCTGTTTACGCCAAATTCTGACTCTACCATCTGAATGTCTCAACAGAAATCGATACTCATTAGACCAGGCAAAATTTTTCCAGTCTTCAACTGTCCAATTTTGGTGAGCTCTTGCAAATTGTAGCCTCTTTTTCCTATTTGTAGTGGAGATGAGTGGTACCCGGTGGGGTCTTCTGCTGTTGTAGCCAATCCGCCTCAAGGTTGTGCGTGTTGTGGCTTCACAAATGCTTTGCTGCATACCTCGGTTGTAACGAGTGGATATTTCAGTCAAAGTTGCTCTTCTATCAGCTTGAATCAGTCGGCCCATTCTCCTCTGACCTCTAGCATCAACAAGGCATTTTCGCCCACAGGACTGCCGCATACTGGATTTTTTTCCCTTTTCACACCATTCTTTGTAAACCATAGAAATGGTTGTGCGTGAAAATCCCAGTAACTGAGCAGATTGTGAAATACTCAGACCGACCCGTCTGGCACAACAACCATGCCACGCTCAAAATTGCTTAAATCACCTTTCTTTCCCATTCTGACATTCAGTAAATATTAAAAAGTGTCTGCTCTCATTTTATCAATGTTTATCAGAATAAGAAAAAAAAATCTGAAAGAAGTTTATTAGTTAGACATTAGACAAAGCAAGGTTCATTCTGTGAAATAACTATTTAACCCTCTGAGGTCTAAGGGGTTTTTGGGGTCCTTGAGGTGTTTTGACATGCTCTGACATTTGTGCTTTTTTCAGTTATTTATAAACAGGTTAATGGCAAAGGTGTAAATTCACTCAATATAGCACAAACTGGGCTACCGTAATATCTGAGCAACAATTATGTACATGTTTGTATTTTTGAGAGAATATTGCTTATGCATGGTTATTGAAAAAACTAAAACTTAAAGTGTCTGAAATAAGGCTACAAAACACATACTAAATATGTGTCCACAAGACTTTTGACTAATGAGTGTTGTTGCCTAGAATTTTTGCTTCAAAATGATCTGAAAATCATCCTGCCTAATCATTTACACAAAAACATACACTGATTTAAATTTTATTAGACAACTTTTGTTTGGAAAGGCAATATGCGTAGAGGCGTGTTCACACCTGAGAAGACAAAGGCCGGATAATGTGCCGCATAATGAGCTGCATATTAATTAGCCCTTTCACACAGGTGTGTCACAGGATCCCAAAGAATGCAAGGACAAAAGAAATTATCTATATAGCCTATACATATTTTACAATTAGAAAATGTAACCAATTACAAATAGGTTACAATTACAACAACAATTACAATTTTAACAATATTTCAAGTGTATTTCTTTGTAAAAAGTATACAATTTATCATGCGTATTAAATAAAGGTAAGGATTCATTAGTTTGAATATTGTAACAAACACTATAATAACATCTTAGTTGATAATTCAATATAACTACTTTATTTTTGACAAAACATCATACTATAGTATATTTAACTATGAGCAGAAATTGGTGAACAAAAGCGTACCTATTTAATGTGACAGATTATAAAGTTTTGACTATAAAAAAAGACATATATTGTGTATGATATGTTAGTATATACATTTGAATTTGCAGCTTGTTGCTGATACAGACATTTTATTTCAACATATTTCAGTCTATTTTTACTCATCTTAATAGGCTATAGCAATATAGTTTGTATGTGTTCATGTAAACATAACGTTTACTAATGTAGGTGCGAGAGTGAATGAACGGCACAGACACGCGCTGCATAACTGTATAATAATAATAAAAGCTGGTGGAGGTGTTTACTAAGGCTGTAGATAAATTAAATATTTAATGGCCAGCAGTAATAAGGGGGCACTCGTTTTAAAAAATAAAATAAATTAAACGAGTTTCCTTCCCTCTATTTTTTCACCTCCATCACGGGGCCTTCCATTTTTCCCGATCTGCACAGCGAGCTGTCTAGATCATGGAAAAAGCCTTACTCATCTTGTCTTTTAGCCCCCACATTCATGTATATTCAGATATTATGGCTATGGGGCAATACCCCGGTTAGAACAGACGCTTGCGAGCTAAAATAAACAGGGTAGGCGTTCTGTCTCTCCGTCTCTGTGAACTTTTTTTTCTTGAGCACCTCTATAAACTGAAACAAAACTCAGCGAATACACGTCTCACATTTATGAGCCATATATCTTTATAAACATATAAGTGTGTACTTTTAAATTATCTGATTCAAAACAAAAACAAATATTCTCTGTTTAAGTAATTTGTATAAAACCAACAAGATTTCCAGTTTCTCAAACACTTGCTCATTATTTTTAATTTGACCTCGCCCACGCGCGCAAAAGAGATTGATATGCAAATATCCACGTGAAGGAACGCGATTACCTCAAAAACAACGCACCAAACTTCATCAGTCCAATGCTTTTCGCCGAGGTTGGAAAACACACTGTGATCTTACATTGGATTTAACTTACCTCAGAAGAAGAAGAAGATCGCGATTTGAAGACAAGAAAGATGTAAGGTAAAAAATGTATTATGAATTAGGCTATATTAGTTAGTGTTATTGTTGAATTGCAGTTAAGCTGTTGCTTGACTAAAATGTATGAAATCGACAGAAACATGTTGAAATATGAACTATAGACAGGCAGGCATACCTTTCAATGCGAAATGTATATTCATGTACGACACAAGTTGTTCTTATGTTTGATAATAAAACACAGCATGATATAGTAGGCTAGTAGCCTATAGTGTTTACTCTACTATGGTGAATATTATAATGTTTAGATCCGGGTTTATCCGGGTTAAATACGGTGTTTGTGGATATCTGCTCAAACGTGACGTTAGATATGTATAATATGTTAACAATAATGTTTCATAGTTGCTCGATCCAGTAAATTTTCTCTGCGCGCGCTCTGAGTTTGAAAAGCAAAACGCACAAAACATTAGGTTTCATGGTTTACGTCAGAACGTCATAACGATTGTAAACATTTGAAGTAGCATATCAATATTTTTTTCTCTAGTGTAGTGTTACTAGGCCGCCTGCTATAGGCTATTGTTATTATTTTATGCAGCCATACACGTTGGATATATGCATTGCACAACAAACCTGGTGTTCATTTTATATATATATATATATGTAGCCTATGTGTGTGTGTGTGTATTTTATAAATTGTAAAAAGCTATTTTAACCAGAAAAATCTCAAATGTATTCCCAAAATCGTGCAGCCTATAGTTTCTCTTGATATCAGCATTCACAGTTGTTGTTTTTTTGTTTGTTGTTGTTTTGTTTTTTTACAGGGACCACTGAGCCACTGAGTCCTGCTGACTTAAACATTCACATGAGTCTCTGTACATGAACATGGTAAATGGAACATGGACAGGTATGTACTATGTTTCAGGAATGGCACAAAGGTCTCTGTTAAACAGAGTGTGTGTGATCTAAAGATCAGTGTGTTCAATAATGTGCTTTTTTGTCATTTGTTGTGTATCTTTGGATTATGTTGTGTTGTAAATAAATCCAAACAATCAAAAAGCCATTCTTTTTTAAGGCTCTCCTCATTCTTTGTGCAAGGCTCCTAATGATAGGGACTGATAGCACCTTTATGGGGCCATTATGGGACGGGTTTTTGTCTTCCTCAGGTGTGAAAAGCATACATATTAATGAGAGATTCACGGTGGTTTACGCCTTCTCGCATAAAGCTTTCTTGCACAAAACACGTCATACACATTTTAAAAGACTTTTATTGTCTTATCTGAATGAGTAGTCAGGATGATTTTCACATAGTTTTGAAGCAAATATTCTAGGCTACGTGATACAATTTTCAAAAGTCTTGTGAAGAAATAATCATTATGGGTTTTATGATCTTATTTCAGTGACATTTGTTTTTTGTTTTTTCACAAACCACGCATAAATGTCATTATCTCAAATCTAAAAACTTTTAAATACATGCTGCTGACATATTACTGTAGCAGACTTTGTCCTGAATACAGTGTAATCAGACTTTAGCCATGAAAATGTCACAAGTATCAGAAATAATCACAAATGTCAGAGCATGTCAGAACACCTCCAGGACCCAGAAAATACCTCAGACCCCAGAGGGTTAAAGAAAACTATTTTTAATCTAGTGGGAAAAGTATTTACGGCAGTGGGTCTAGCAGGAGCCGGCTTGCACACTATAGCAGTGCTACAAGCATATCAGACTGATCTGCTGTGGTATTTGGACAGAAGTGAGGGAGTTTGGCCCGATGGGGTTTGAGAACTTCGTCGGGCCACAGATTTATCTCTCAGGGATGGAGCAGTCCTTGTGGTCTCTGAGAGACACCTCTGGCTCAATTTGATGGGACTCATGGAGAAAGATACAATATAATCTCTCCCTCGCTATGTCCAACCCCCTGGGGCTGCTGGGCGTGAGCAGCTCCAGCCGTCTAGTTTCTCATACACAACACAGCAGCCAAAGTCTTCAAAGCAGAAGCCGGATCCGAGGACCGTTCTTCATGCTGAGAAGGGTTCGGCTCAAAGGAAAAGGTCTGGCGCCACCGGCGTCAGACCGGTGAGGGCAGCCCCAACCGGGGTGGAACGGTGTACACCTCATTATACGGTGCCCTTTCCATCTCGGTGCCCTCAGGGGACCGTTCTGCCAACCCCGCCACCCTTGGTGCTCGGGGCGCAGCGGTCTCCAAGCGAGCTTCTGGCGCAGCGTCAACTCGACATTGCGTCGGACTTGCGCCCTCTGAGGGGGGTTCGAAAACAGTCAGTTCTGGGTTCCTGCCAGTATGCTTCAGGTCCCCGAACTGGCTGTCTTGATTACACCAGAGGCCAGCCTCGAGGGGCTGGTTCCCTTGGTAGATTTTCGGGCAGCGTGGAAGCTACTGCCAAATATATCTCTATGGGTCCTGCAGTTAGTAGTAAGAGGCAGATTTGGTTCTCGTCCTCCAGGCTACAACGGGGTGTTGCTCACGTTAGTGTATTCCGAGCAGGCTCTGATAATGGAGCAAGAGGTAAAGGCCCTTTTAGCAAAAAAAGCTATATAGCAGGTGTGCTCACCCGACATTGCGTCGGGTCTTTACAGTCGTTATCTCATTGTTCCAAAAAAGGATGGAGAGCTGTGTCACATACTAGATCTTCGTCTGTTTGAGTGTTTGGTGCTGGAACTCAAGTCCAAGATGCTGACACTCAAACAGATCATGACTCAAATCAGATCCGAGGACTGGTTTGTCACGATAGATCTAAAATACTTCCATATCTCCATCCTCCCTCAGCACAGGAGGTTCCTGAGGTTTTCTTTGGGGCAAAGAACACCATTATCAGGCACTTCCTTTCGGTCTAGCTCTATCACCCCACACATTCACGAAGCACGTAGATGCAGCTCTGGCCCTGCCAGGCTGCAGTGCATACGCATTCTGAAATTGCATAGATGACTGGCTGATTCTAGCGGAATCAGAGCAGTTGGCGGTTCGGCACCGAGGTGTCGTTCTCGCTCATATACAGATGTTGGGGTTGAGGCTCAATGCCAAGAAGAGTGTGCTTTCTCCAGTACAGAGAACCACTTTCCTTGGTGTGGTATGGGATTCAGTGATGATGCGGGCCACTCTGTCGCCCGTTCGTGTAGCTGCTATCCTGACAGCCACAAAAGAGCTGAGGCTAGGCCAGTCACGCACTGTAAAACAGTTCGAGAGACTGTTGGGTCTTTTGGCAGCGGCGTCCAACGGGATTCCTTTTGGCCTGCTGTACATGAGACCTTTGCAGTGGTGGCTCAGGACCAGAGGGTTCTCCCCGAGGGGAAACCCACTTCGTATAATCAAGATCACGCGGCGGTGTCTCCGCGCCTTGGTTATATGGAGGAAACACTGGTTCTTAACCCAGGGTCCGGTGTTGGGAGCTCTTTGCCATCGAGTTGCGATCTCGACAGATGCTTCCCTCACCGGCTGGGGAGCGGTAATGGAAGGCCGCTCGGTTCAGGGTCTGTGGAGACGTTTCTTTTGCACTGATAAGAAAAAAGCGAGACTATCTCGCCGGTGCGATAGCCGACCTCAGAGGGTTAAACAAAGGTAAAACCTACTATTTATTTAATTATTTGTTTATTTGACAGGGACAATACAGAACAATAATGTTACATGAAAATGTAATTTGATTCATTTCATTTAAAAGATACTTTGTATATGAACTTGCTAGAACCATGTCATTCTTGCTAATAGCTAATTTGTCCCCGTTTAAAAAACAACAGGTGTTAACTGGTTGACAAGATAAGATAAGATACCTTACCATATACAATGAAAAACTGTAAATTGTTTAATATCACATTACGTCATGATTACGTTACTTCGTGTTGTTGCTGCTGCGCGGTTTGAGTTTAGAGCTCCGTCAACTTGATTCTTAATCCTCGATTTCTTCTTTATACCAATTTTATAAACTAGTATTTTTCTGCTTTTACAGCGGGTGAACATATCCCAGATAATATTCTATATCAAAAACAATCAGATTGCTTGATATCGCTACTTGTATCCAACTTTCCGAACATCCGCTACTAGCTTTAGCCCACTAGCATCACTAGCGTGATCTCGCGCATCGTGTTTACACTCTTTTCACTTAAGAAATTACTTTTATAATGACGAATGTTTCGGTTGGGTGTTTACCTTTGAGTGCAGGTGAGGACACGTTCGAGCTGCACGCAGTGAAGTTGGAGCTGGAGGCCGTGGAGAAGCACATCCGTGGCCTACTTGAGAAACAGGCGATCAGCGCTAGAAACATTGCGGGCTGACGCTCACAAGTCCGTGGTAAGTAATGTTATCACTCTGACTTCCTCTACTCCGTGTGTTTCTCTGTTCAGGACCAATGCTCCCAGAACACGATCATCCCAGCCATCCTTCACACTAGCGCCAACACACCACAGGCCTTGGGTGACCCAGCAGCGGAAGACTCGAGCCAGGGCGCGGGCCAGAACCTCTCGCCCTCCGCCGCCCCCGATCTTCAAGATCTCTACTCGGAACCGCTTCTCCCCTCTTCGCGAGACAGACCTCGACGCTGTGATCATTGGTGATTTCATCGTCCGGCACGTCCACCCTACCTCAGCTAAAGGTAAGGTGCGTTATCACTGTTTTCCTGGTGCTGATGTTCTCGATGTCACTGCACAGGTATCCGAGATCGGTGAATGGGGACGAGAGCATCGGAGCTGTCGTGCTGCACACAGAGGTGAACGACATCAGGCTGCGGCAGACAGAGGTTCTGAAGAGGGACTTCAGGAGCCTGATCAAGACGGTACGCAGCGTACCCACGTACCGACAAGGACATGAAAGGTTCAGTAGATTATTTGCTCTAAATTAATGGTTAATATCATGGTGTAATGAACTCTTTGTTCATTACACCATGCTCTTTGTAAAAAATTTGAATCTTTTCTGGGAGCGACCTAGGCTTTTCCGTGCTGATGGCCTGCACCCCAGTAGAATCGGAGCGGATCTTCTGTCAGACAGCATCTCCAAGGCGATACGCACGGTATGACTAGAAACTCAAAACTCAAATCGTAGATCAAAGACTGTGATTTGAGTTTTGAGTTTCTAGTCATACCGTGCGTGTGTGAGATAGAAGTGAGAGTATAGTGCAATATATGGAAAATGTGTCTATTCCTCAAATAGTGAGGTCAAACAATAAATCTACTGTAGGTTCTAGATTCCAATCTAATCGTGATTAAACCAGAAAATCTCAAAATTTGTGAACAAAAACAATTTCTAAAGCTTGGTCTCTCGCACACCTAAGGCAGTTATTGTAAATGAAATTATCACAGATAATAGTTTTGATGTACTCTGCCTTACTGAAACCTGGCTTAAACCAAATGATTATTTCGGTCTTAATGAGTCTAATCCAGCAGGCTACTGTTATAAGCACGAGCCCCGTCTGATTGGTTGTGGCGGTGGTGTTGCGACTATCTTTAGAGATATTCTCAATGTTTCTCAGACACAGGACACAGGTTTAATTCATTTGAACTAAAATAGTAAATATGGTGAAAGAATGAAAGTACTAAATATGTGTTGTAGATTATCTGGTCAGGCTCACATGACATAACCATCCTAAGTTTGGGGAAAAGCTTTTAACCTTCGACTCTCCTTTAGTAACTCACCAGCGAGTCCACAGAAAGTCTGTCCCTAATGGCGTTCCTTGACACACACACACACACACTCACAGCCAGGGGTCCGGCCTCAAAAAGATCGCTATCTCCTGTTGTGGAAATTTTAATAGTCCCTAACAGATATCATTAGAGAGAAAACCTATTCAATGTGTAAAATATATGTGTGTACGTGCTTGTGCGTGACGTTTCAGGAACATATGGGACAGGACAACTGACCTTAGGGACGGCCAGTTTTGGCCAGTTTATTTCAGTACCAGTTTGTGTCTTTAAGTAGAGACTAAACAGCAGTAAGGACCTTATCTGGGTGGGTAAAAGGGACAGCAGGGGAAGAGGAACCATAAAGGGTGTCTCATATCTTCCTGTTGTGTGTCACTCTCATGCACAGCGTAACTTCTGTGTGTCAGACTGAACCTATTCTTGCAAGAATAAATCATTTTAAAAGACCTTTTGTCTCAGAATGTCTCTTACGTAGTGATATTGGTTGGTTAATGATTTTTTTCCACAACAATCTTGGTGTCAGAATAGTGGGATTCCTTTGAAGTGGCTTCTGGACCTGAGAGCGGACGGTGTTTGGCCACCTGGACTAAGTAAATTCCAGCTCTACCTCGTAAACTTGAGAGAGAGGGGCCGACCGATATCAGGGCCGGGAGAATCGACCACTGGAATCTAAAGAACCCGCAAGTGGCATGAAACAACGTCTCTGGTAAGGGTCATTTAAATTCGGTTTAATTGGGGGAAGAGTGAAATTGAACCATATTGGCTGAGGGCTGTTTCTGTGGTACGTAATCTGAGATTAATTGAGATCTATATATAGATCAAGAGGTTTCAAACAGATACGAGAGAAAATTATCTGAGATTAATTGAGGTCTGTAACAGATCAAGAGATTTCAAACAGATAGGTACCCTGAAAATCAGTTGTTCCACCACGGAGCAAATTGTTTTTAGGTGCTGAGGCTAATTAGGGGGAGCCAGAAAAGAATTTTTTTTGGTAAACCATAATTAGGAGGGCACTAATAAGTGCAACCCGACCGATTTGGGTTAAAAGAAAAGAGTCGGATTTGTTAGGGACGCCTAACAGATTAAAGAAAACGCGCGTTGAAGAGAAATCCACAGAGAACAGAAAACAGCCGGTATGGGGATGTCTCAAAAGCAAGCTTGCGAAATTTGGTACACCGGTGTTTTGTCAAATGAGGTATTGAGCGCCACAACATTAAAGATGGTGCGGGAATCAGTTGAACAGAGCAGTGAGAAACAAAAGTTGTGTCTGCGTTCAACATGTGTGTAAAAAATGTGAACAGATAATGGATTGTTGGCTTGAAGATAAAATGTCGAACTGCCAGGAGAAATAATGTTTTTTACTTCTTCATCCAGTAAATGGATGCATGACATTAGATGTCTATAGAACTTAGATTTATATGATAAGGATTGAAGTAGCAAGCAGCAATAAGGCTGTCTGTGTGAAATAGAGGGAACTGTAAGTGAGAGACTTGATGGAAGAGGGAAGTGAAAAAAAAAAAAAAAAAGGTTGAGACACGTGTGTGTGAGGATTGTGCAAACAATCGTGTACTGGTTAGATAATGAAGGAACTGGCATTTTTGAGAAAAGAAAGGAGAGGATAATGAAGGAACTGGCATGTTTGAGAAAAGAAAGGAGAAATATAGTAGAAAACTATATGTGATGAAAATAGACATGGTCTGACAGAATTTATGGAAGTCAAATTAACTGTTTAAATGGTGAAATGAAAAGTCAGTTTTAGAATAAAATAAGGCATTGTATGATTGACAGGGATTAACATGATATGAAGAATGTTTTAAGCAGAATGGGGAACAATTCTAGATTTTGATAAAATAATGATTGAAATGATGATATATCTGCTTTATTTTATTAATGTTAAGAAAATAAGGGTATTGAAGCAAGTAGCTATAATGGTTGTCTGTGTAATTTACGGACTGAGTAATATAATCTGCTTTGGAGAAACCGTAGAGATAAGACTGAGACAATAATGATAATATTAAGTTAAATAGACTAACCATGTGATGGAAGGGAAAAGGCTTCAAACCAGTTGTAATGAAAATAATGATGTACAAATTGTTACACTTTATGAAGAGTAACGGAACAGTCCGGGAAAATAAATAAATAAATAAATAAATAGTGAGACAGAAGAGAGCAAATGCTGTAAACATCTCTGCTCAGAAGATCTCACTTTGAAGAGATTTGCAGATGATGTTTTGTAAAAGATAAGCTGGGAGAAATGTGTAAAGACAGAAAACAAATTTGAACATTTTGAGCATTTTCTGTGCTGCTCATGAAATTATGTTCCGCCAATAATATTGATGAAGAGTATGATTTGGCTATTGTGATTAAATCCGCCAATGGTGGACTGTAAAAGAATACAGAGAACTGCTTATCAGTGGCTCTGTTTACATTCCTGAATGGGACACACACTGCTTCAAGGGTGTGCAGTGAGTTGGAGCCGTTTGCAAGCTCACAGTGATCAAACTATAGTCAAGGTGTCTGATGCTGTAATTGAGGCTGACACATGAACCCACCAGATGACAGAGAGTGTTTTTAATGGTGGTCATCAGGACCATTTAACACGTAACTAAGATGTATCAAGCAGAGAAGGTGTTTGAAAATGTGATAGTGACACATTTCTGATAATAATGTGGGTTTGAAAGTAGATCAGTGTTTAAATGACGACAGTAACATTTTTCGTCTGAGAAATAAGAGATAAAAACAAGGTCAAAAGATTGAAGTCTTAAAGTGAATCCTATAAGAAAGAAAAGATCTATAAAAGTGAATTGATGAATACAGGTTGATGTAAAATTAATGACTCCAACAAATGTGAGCTGCAAAATATATCAAAGTAACTAACAGGATGATTGTGTTTTTAATTAAACATTTTAGAAAGGGTTTAGATTAAGGAGAGAGACTAATCTCACGAATGATTTAGAATAATTGCAAAAGATGTATCAAGCAGAGAGTGCTAGCCTTGTCAAAGTTAACGTAATTGAGAACTTGACAACTAAAATGCTGATTGAGAAATGTGAAACGTTATTGAGAACTGGAATAATTATTTTTATTTAAGATCAAGTAAGCAGAAGCAATACTGGATTAACAGTTGCTAAATGCTGATTAAACAAACAGCTTGAAAAGATGACCATGAAAGAACTAGAAGCTGATGTTTTGCTTTCAAAAGATGAGTTTGTTATTGGCTGAAATGAAACAGTTTGCTTATCTAAATCTGATGTGTGCTGTGCCTGAAACTGCCAGTGCGACAGAGACTCAATCTGAGTGGAAATTTGTAATGTCTAAATTCCCTGAGGTGGGCAAAGACAAATAATATGTTTATTTGAAACCGTATGTAATTTCTGGCAAATATGCCTTAAGCTGGGATAGAGCTATAGGATGGTAGATAAAAGTTTGATGTTAGAAGTTTATGAGAGTGCAGTGTGCCAGTCCTGAATGCCTCAGAGTCTCTCTCATTCAATGTCAGCTCAAAGCTGTTATCTGTGATAAGCTATTTGTAGTAAAGCACAGTTTCAGTTGAAGAATCATAGACACAGAGATGTTTAAAGAAACAATTGCCATAAAGGGCAATTTGTATTTGTAAATGTTTTAAATGTAAAACTGAATGACTTTAAAGAAGTCTTTAAAATAATAATGCAGAACTTGAAGACATTTTATTTTATTTTAGGACCAGTAACTTCTTTGTCTCATTTAGTCTCCACCATTCAGGACCGATGGCTCCGTCTACAGGTAAAGTTCACTGAACGTACGGATGTGATTAAATACAGCTGTTATTGACCTGTCTCCCTGTGTGAACACTATTAGGCAATCGGAATGGCTCTGGTGACTCTTGATTGTGTCTTTCCTAAGCTCCAGAGAACAACAGATTTTGTTGAAGAAAACGGTCAAAGATTCTGTGATGGGAAAAAAGCGGTCACCAGTGGGCACGAGTGACCATCTCTATGACGGGTAAGACCTTCTTTGGCCAGACAGGGGGCAACCCAAGCCAGAGGGCTCACGTAAAGTCACTGGGCATCTCCTGAATGGGGGTGTTTTATGTGAGACAGGTATGAGAGTTGAGCAGGAGCTGTGAGGCCAGCAGCGTCCTTATGCCGTTAAGGGGAGATGACGCGGTGACGAGTTACGGCATGTCTCCCCAATAAAGCAAAGCTCCTCTATATATACCACTCGCCAGAAGAAACCGCATTAGTTGTATGGCTTGTTTTTCATTGTGACAAGTGTCTGCAACTATACCCAGGGGGACAACACCCTGAGGAGAAGAAAATTATAGACAAGGAGCTAATGGCAATGGGGTTTCAAGAGCCAGCTGAGACCGTGAGGGGATTGCCATTATTGATTGTTGTGGAGACAGTAATAAAACTTTTTGATGTCGGTTGCCTTATGGGCAAGGAAAATGTATAGAAGTTGATTTAGAACTAGTCTATAACATAGTTCTAACTCCTGAAGGTCGTTTGACATGGTGGTGACTAAAGATGAAGACAGCTTTGTAGATTTAAGTCTGGATAACAAAGGTGGATGGTCAAAGGTTATTGTAATGAATTTAATATTACATTGTGTATAAGTTACAGTCTTAGAAATTTATTTATAGTGAGAGAGACTGCTTGAGCGGAGGAAGGAATGGTAACTGTGTCTGTCTTTCTGTTATCGGCCTGCTAGAGCAAGCTGAAGAAAAATAATGATAATGAAACAAAACAACCCAGCTGACTTGTCTAAAAAAATCTAATGAATAATGAACAAGACATGCTTTGGAACTGGTTAAGAGACCATGTAAAATTAGGGAAAAGCTACAGAAAATATGTGAAGTTTAAAATCTTATTTAAACATTGAGAATGAGCAGTTAACATATGTGTGTCTAGTATGAGTGTGTGTGTGATGGTGACAGCACTTTATGTCTTGTATGTATTAGTTTGGGGTACTAATATTAGAACAGTATTGAAATTAGAACAGAACAGTTTTATCATTACAGATGGGTTAAGGCAAATGACAAATTTTAAAGAAGCCGATAATTCTGAGTGGATCGGTTGAAAAGACAATACAGAACATGGGACGAGCTTTAAGTTGATTGGACATCAAGCTCTGTCTGGTAGTAATACTTTTGTCATGCATGATGTAGATTTGAATTATGTTCTGGATCAGTTTAAGTATTTGTGTAAATTGTAATTGTGTAGTTGTAGATCACCATCTGGCATGGGCTGAGATAAATGAAAATGTTGTAGATTTGATGGCAACAACAAAGTGACATATTGGCTAAGTCAATTTCGAAGCATCAAGAGAGCCCTTAACATTTATGATAATTGTGAACAAAGGGGGAGAAATGATTGACTGACATTGACCAAGTCTGTACAGCACGACCTGACCTGATAGGGAAAATTGATGACTTTAGAAATGTTTGTAGATGGCTGACTTGAGACCAAACAACAGGCCTGAAAAGCAGGATTCGCTGTGAGACTCAGGGACGTTGCCCTTCAAATACTTCGATAAGAAGATGAGATTGTGGCTTTAAGTAAAGAATGTAATATTTTGTTTCAGAGGCAGAGAAGGATGTCTGGGCAAAATTTTGCTGAAGGACGCCGTTTGGGTTGGTGTTGATGGCAAATCAAATTAGTTTAAATTGATGCTCGAGTTGTGTCGTGCATCAAGAGGGAGATGGTATAACAATTGCCAAATATGGTTTACTTGGGTCCCAAACAAAATTTGCTGTCTGTACATGTATTTGCAGGACTGTTTCAACAGGAAACGCTAGGGCAGATGTGGCAGCGAAGGCCATGGCAGCACAGCAGACAAAGAAACTACGTATTTTACTATCTGAAAATAACCTCGACATTGTTTTTCTCTACAGATCATGCAGACTTTTGATACAGGGGAAAATGGGCTCAGTAAAATGATGGCTATGGATGAATTTGGCTAACTATCCTGGCCTAGATTGTTATTGTGGCAGAAAGAAACAAGGCCACACCTGCGCAGCGCAAAACTTAAATTTTCCTTTTACAGAATGTCAGGATGGGTTGCAGAAAACAGAACTGATTCTGTTCCAAATGTATAAATATTGTTTTTCAGGGGAAAAGGATCCTGAGTGCTATTTAGTGAGCGAGAAATTATACGGTGATAATGTTTCAGGTTGATTCCACAGGTCACACCAAAGGGGAAGAGCGGCTAGACAAGCGGTCACTAACAAAATACTTAAGGTCTCCATTCACAGGTGACAGTTCACTCCAGTGGGGGTGCGGTCGTGATTTAAGGGAAAACCTTATAAGGATCAGAAAATGGTTGGAGAATGTGACACCTGGGTCCAAGCCTCTCACCTTAGACAACACCAACAGGCCACAACCATCCCATAGTCCATGGGGCGAACGAGATCAACACGCCTGGAGGAGGATGTGAACCGACTAATGGTTTAAGAATGTGGTTTTGTGATTATTTTGAGGATTTGATTTGATTAAATCAAAATAGGGCTTAGTATTGATATACAGTAGATCTAAAGATTTGATTGGTCACTTATTCATTAGGAAATATTTAAGGAAAATGTTTTTGGGAAGAGAAGATCTATTAATTAATGTAAATTATAGGGATAATTGTTGAAGCTTATTAAGTAGAACCACAGCATGTTTTGAATTAAAAGTTAAAGGTAAAAGAACACGGAACGTCCGTGGGGCGAACGAGATGATCAACACAACTGATGGTTTAAGTTTAACAGAAGAATCTGTTTTTGTGATGATTTTGTTTGATTGAATCAAACTAGGTATTGATTTGATTGTAAATGTAGAAAATATATTGATTGTGTCCGTAATGGAAATATTAGAGTTAATATTGAACAACTGCATTGGTTAGAAGAATGGATAAAATTATAAGACTTCTCTGGTTAGATTTTGTTAAATATGGCATTAAATAGAGCTTACTAAATTGAATTAGAAGTGAATGAAATATGGAGATGGGCGTAGATTAATGGAAAAGCTTAATGATAGGAGTTAGGATTGTTATTCTAATAATTTTGTTATTCATGGGTGAATATGATTACAGTGACAGGTGAAACATGCTGTCTGTTCAATTGGTGAAAATGACAGTCTATCCCAAGGATGAACAAAATTATGTGACGATACAGGTAGTGGGAGCTACAGTGAGATATGTGTTAAATGTATGTTCTGTTTGTTTTTCTTCTATTTGTTTATTTTCTGAGAAAGATTAAGGGCAAAAGATTTAAAGGGGGTTAAAAGCAGCAGTCATCCGTGTTACGAGATGGCGTACAAAGATAGGGTTTGAAACTGAGGGATTTTTTATTATACTTTTATCTGGTTGTTTCCTTGCTATGTTATAACTACCTTTTCCTTACTGGCGTGACTGAGGGTCTGTTTACAGGAGCGCAGGAACAGTGATTTCTCGCTTAGCCCGGCGCAGTGAAATGTTTACTTGCTTGCTAAAATATTACGGGGCCTTTCCCCCACAAAAACAGCCTTATGCTTCTTCATTCTAAACTTTTCTTCACAGGTTCAAGGAGAGTGATCAT
Organism: Tiaroga cobitis; assembly: GCA_030578255.1. NCBI lineage: Eukaryota > Metazoa > Chordata > Actinopteri > Cypriniformes > Leuciscidae > Tiaroga > Tiaroga cobitis. Next base: position 53,134,185 of record CM060597.1, read on the forward strand.
TTATGCAAAAATCAGAGATGAAAAGTATAAGTGTGATGATATGACTTAAAATGTGTCTTATTGTTTATTATTGTGATTATGGGTAATCAGAATGATAAAAAGTGAGGAGTTGTGGTGGCAATTTTAATGATATTCATTGATCTTTAGTTAAATATAGATGATTCAAAGAATGTCACATGTGTGTCTCTCACTTGTAGTGAGAGGATTCTGTTTATGTACCTGGGGAGGCAGAAGAGGGAGACACTCCAGAGAACAGACGAACAAGGACCTCTGACCTAGATGTCAGAAGGCCATTTGGTGCAGGGGAGCTTAGTGGGCCAACTAGTGACGTCTATGGAAAACTACTGGGAGGAAGGCTCTGGAAGAAGGCCTTGAAACTAAGATAAAAGCTAGTTCAGTCTGTCTGGGGGGTGTGTCACTCTTCTGCACAGGGTAACAACTGTGTATTAGACTGCTCCTATTCTTGCAAGAATAAATACTTCTATTTTATATAATTTGACTCTGAGTGTCTCTTACGCAGTGATGTTTGTTTGAGAATTTTTGCCACAACAACCAACAATTACGGAGTAGGCTTTAGCCTATTAAGTTCTTAGCTGTTATGAGAAAAATAAATTCAAATGAACGCGCCGCCGCGTTTGTCAAACTCTAATTCAACATGCCAGAATAAAACCAGATTTTAGAATAATGCATAGCGCCACTCGGCGTGGTGTGCCAAAATATCCTAATTATAAACTTCAATATTTCATTCAAAACCATCTCAAAACGCTTTGTGACATTTTAAAAAGCCGTGAATGTATTAAGGCCACTGGAACCAGGATTGTAACTGAAACGCGCTACATGTCTCAATACAGGAGCAGAAGCGCTGGTTCAGATTGTATTGTTTGTTGTTTAAACGTGCATGTTGCATATTTAAAAATATTTGTTAAAAATAAATGTTTGTTGTAGGCTTATTTGGAAATGACCATAACTTGTAGTAGGCTATTTCATCCTTACTGTTAATTGCCCCACTTACGTTTTGCTAAATGTCCCTTTGCGCCACCTGGCGGTCATTTCGCGAACTACTTTGAAATGCGACTGGTTTATTTTTACGGCGGTGGATTTGCCGCGGCGGTAATAGGCATTCTGGTTGACTACCTACTGTACTTTAGTAAACGTTATTTTTACATGTACACATACAAACTATATTGCTATAGCCCACTGAGATTTCTTCTAATCGCGATATACTAGTGTCTGTAATGACAACATTTCGTTGACTAATTTTGGATAGATTATAAAGTTTTTACTATAAAATAGACATCAAATAAGATTTAATTAGACAGTTTCTGCTCATATGTAAAATATATAGGATGTTTTGTCACAAATAAACTAATCAACTGTTATAGTGTTTGTTCCAATGCAAGCTATATCAAAATAATGAATCCTTAACTTTGAAATATGTATGAAAAAATCTATTGCCTACTTTAAAAAATAATACTTTATAAGACATTTATGGAAAAAGACAATTTTATTTTCAAGATGTTTCCAACTCAAACTTTGAACCAATTCTGCAGAATTGCCCATACAACCTATTTGACCAGGATTTGTTTCCGGGTATGACTAAAAATGTGCTTTTGGCTTTCATTTATATTTTGATTGTTTGTATATATATATATATATATATATATATATATATATATATATATATATATATATATATATATATATATATATATATTTATTTATTTATGTATGTATTTATTGTCCTTGCATTCTTTCTTGTGTGACACCCCTGAATGAAAGGCTCATTATTATGCAGGGTCATTGTCTGCTCAGGTGAGAACCACTTAATTATTCATGATAGGGGTTGGGCCGTTCACGCCCATCCGCATATTGCCTTTGCAAACAAATTTTTTTTTTCACAATTTAAAACAATCTATTGTTTTATGTGAATGATTAGACAGGATGATTTTCAGATCATTTTGAAGCCTAAACTCTAGGCGACAAGATCCATTAGTCAAAACTCTTTTGGACACATATTTAGTGTGTGTTTTGTGGCCTTATTTCAGAAACTTAATTTTTTCGTTTTTTCAACAACCATGCATAAACAATATTCTCTCAAAAATACAAACATGTACAAACATGTTGCTAACATATTATGGTAGCCCTGTTTGTGCTAAATAGAGTGTAATTACACCAGTGCCATTAATATGTTTCTAAGCAACTGAAAAATGTCAGGGCATGTCAAAACATCTCAAGGACCCCAAAAACACCTCAGACCTCAGAGGGTTAATGTGGGTTTGAAAGTAGATCAGTGTTTAAATGACGACATTAACATTTTTCGTCTGAAAAATAAGAGATAAAAAACAAGGTCAAAAGATTGAAGTCTTAAAGTGAATCCTGTTGATCAGAAAAGATCTATAATAGTAATTTTTATAAGTGAATTGAATACAGTTTGATGCAAAATTAATGACTCCAACAAATGTTGCAAAATATGTAAAGGTAACTAAAAGGATGATTGTGTTTTAATTAAACATTTTAAAAAGGGTTTAGATTATATAAAGAGACTAATCTAACGGATGATTTATAATAATTGCAACAGATGTATCAGGCAGAGAGTGCTAGCCTCGTCAAAGTTAGTGTGAATCCTAATTGGAGATTGATAAACTCCTAGAAAAACTTTGAAGTCAGATATTAAACTATGGTAATTGAGATGACATGCGAAACGTTATTGAGAACTGGAATAATTATTTTTATTTAAGATCAAATAAGCAGAAGCAGTACTGGATTAACAGTTGCTAAATGCTGATTAAACAAACAGCTTGAAAAGTTGACCATGAAAGAACTAGAAGCTGATGTTTTGCTTTCAAAAGATAAGTTTGTTATTGGCTGTTATGAAACAGTTTGCTTATCTGAATCTGATGTGTGCTGTGGCTGAAACTGCCAGTGCAACAGCCTCAATCTGAGTGAAAATTTGTAATGCCTAAATTCATTGTTGTGTGGGCAAAAGACAAATATAAATAATATGTTTACTTGAAACCGTATGTCATTTCTGGCAAAGATGCCTTAAGCTGGGATAGAAATAAAATATGGTAGATAAAGTTTGATGTTAGAAGTTTATGAGAGTGCAGGGTACAATCCTGAACGCCTCAGAGTCTCTCTCTCATTCAATGTCAGCTAAAAGCTGCTATCTGAGCCTGTGTCATAGGTGATAATAAGCTATTTATAGTAAAGCACAGTGTTTCAGTTGAAAATCATAGACACAGAGATGTTAAAAGAAATCATTGCCATGCAGAGGGCAATTTGTATTTTAAATGTTTTAAAAGTAAAACTGAATGACTTTAATAAAGTTTTTTTTTAATAATACAGACCTTAAACGATAGAAGTGACATTTTGACTAGGTTATTTTAGGACCAGTAACAACTTTGTCTTATTTAGTCTCCACCATTCAGGGCCGATGGCTCCGGCTACAGATGAAATACACTGAATGTACGGTTGTGATCTAAATTCACTGAGTATAGTCTAAGCAGCTAGGTTTCTGCTTTAAAGATGGTTAATGGATTTAAGTGATTAAATACAGCTGTTATTAACCTGTCTCCCTGTGTGAACACTGTTAGGCAATCGGAATGGCTCTGGTGACTCTTGAACGTGCCTTTCCTAAGCTCCAGAAAACAACTGATTTTGTTGAAGAAGACTGCTATTGGTATTGGGAGAGAGCGGTTACCAGTGTCACGAGGTGACTTTCCCAGTGACGGGTAAGACCTTCTTTGGCCAGACAGAGGGCAACCTAAGGCAGGGGGGTCACACCGACACTGGGCATCTCCAGATGGAGGTGTTTATGTGAGATAGGTATGAGAGTGGAGCGGATGACTGTGAGGCCAGCAGCATCCTTTATCGTTAGGGCGGATGAGCTGTGAGGAGTTACGGCAGTCTGACCCAGAAACGTGAGTGTTCTCTATACCACTCACCAGAAACCGCATTCATTGTATGGCTTGTTTTTCATTGTGACAAGTGTCTGCAACTATGCAGGGTCAACACCCTGATGGAGATTATAGATAAAGGGCTAACAGGGATGGGCTTTTAAGAGCCAGCTGAGACCATGAGGTGATTGGCATTATTTGTTGTGGAGACAAATGTTGTGTGTAACAAAACGTATTAGTTTAAATCAGGAACATGATGTTGATTTAGAACTAGTATGTCTATAACATAGTGGTGAGTAAAGATGAAGACAGCTTTTGTAGAATTGAAAAGTCTGGATAACAAAGGTGAATGGTCGAAGGTTATTGTAATGAATTTAAATTTTGTCTAAGTTACAGTCTTAGGAGGCTGTTGGAAAGATTATTTGTTTATAGTGAGAGAGACTGCTTGAGTGGAGGAAGGGATGGTGCTCTGTCTGTCTTTCTGTTAACGGGCCTGCTAAAGCAAGCTTAAACAAAAGAATGACAATGAACCAAAACAACCCAGCTGACCTGGTTAAATTCTAATGAATAATGAACAAGACATGCTTTGAGACTGGTTGAGAGACCATGTACAATTAGGTAAAAGCTACAAGAAAATTAAGTTTAGAATCTTATTTAAAAGATATGAATATGAGAATATAAGCAGTTCACAGTCAGGTATGAATGTCTGTGTTTGATGGTGAAAGCATTGTATGTTTTATGAGTGTTTTATCATCACAGATGGGTTAAGGCAAATGACAAACTTTAAAGAAGCTGATAATTCGGATGAAAAGACAATGCAGAACATGGGACGAGCTTTAAGTTGATTGGCCATCAAGCTCTGTCTGTAAGTGTGCCATAATACTTTTGTCATACTGGATGTAGATTTGAAGATCAGTTTAAGTATTGATGTAAATTGGAATTGTGAATTCGTAGATCGCCGTCCGGGGATTTGACGGCAACAACAAAGCGACACATTGGCTAAGTCAATTTCGAATTATCAAGAGAGGCCTTAACATTTATGATTATTGTGAACAAAGGGGGAAAAATGATTGACTGACATTGACCAAGTCTGTACAGCACGACCTGCCCTGATAGAAACAATTGATGACTTTGGAAATGTTTGTAGATGACTGACTTGAGAGACCAAACAACAGGCCTGAAAAGCAGGATTCGCTGTGAGACTCAGGGCCATTGCCCTTCAAATACTTCGATAAGAAGATGAGATTGGGCTTTAAGTGTAGAATGTACTATTTTGTTTCAGAGGCAGAGAAAGATGTCTGGGCGAAATTTGGCTGAAGGACGCCGTTTGGGTTGGTGTTGATGGCAAATCAAATTAGTTTAAATTGATGCATGAGCTGGGTCATGCATCAAAAGGGGGATGGTAACAATTGCCAAATATGGTTTACTAAGAGGTTCACATTTGCTGAAAGCCATTGCACAGGTGGGGCAATATTGCTGTCTGTAAGTGTGCCGCGCACGCTGATAACAAAATTGCAGGACTGTTTCAACAGGAGACGCCAGGGCAGATGCAGCAGCGAAGGCCGTGGCAGCACAGCAGACAAAAGAAACTATGTGTATTTTACTATCTGAAAATAACCTCGACATTTGTTTTTCTCTACAGATCATGCAGACTTTTGATACAGGGCAAAATGTGCCCAATAAAATGATGGCTATGGATGAATTTGGCTAACTATCCTGGCCTGGGTTATTATTGTAGCAGAAAGGTGCCACACCTGCGCAGCGCATAACTAAGATTTTCCTTTTACAGGATGTCAGGATGGATTGCAGCAAACAGAACTGATTCTGTTCCAAATATATAAATATTTACATGAGCAAAGTGGGTTGAGTGGGGTTTTTTCAGGGGAAAAAGGAACCCTGTGCTATTAAGTGAGCAATAAATGATCCGGTGATAATATGTTTCAGGTTGTTGATTCCACAGGTCACACCAAAAGGGACGAGCGGCTAGACAAGCGTCACTAACAAAATACTTAAAGGAGCAGTATGTAGGATTGTGGCCAAAACTGGTACTGCAATCACCTAATTACTGTAGAGCGGTGTATCCCCTCTCCCTCCTCCCTGACTCGAGGTTGCCAGATAGGCTGCAGGATCCAGCAGGAACGTAGGCTGCTACAGAAGCTTCCAATGGCAAGTGACGAGTCCTACACAGTAGGCTAAGTTTTTTTCTGTTAATTATGTTTATGCTTCAAATGAGAGATGTTTTGCAAAGTAATTATATATCGCAAAAATTTACTAATGGCGATTAGCCAAATATAATAGTAAAGATGTACGCTCGTATGTGACAGTACATTGTTAGAACAGTAGCTGTTAGTATACTAACGGTAGGTATCTGTCATTAACGTAAGTACAAGCACAAGCCTCTGTCACTGTGTGTAACCGATATCAAAGATACAGCTATTCATTTAGCTGACGCTATAAGTGAAAGCGACCAGCTGTATTTTTTAACTTACTCTGCAGTACACGTCCATAACGCTAAAATATGTGTTGTGAAAGATTACATGTCATTCTATTATTTTTGGCTGTAGAACTTGCATGATAAACAAGTAGGCTACAAAACGTTCCAAGTGGGACACATTATTCACATCATAGGCTACAATGTGCTTTTCATTGGTGTTATGGACGTTAGAAAAAGTTATTTTACCGTGGAATTGCGCCTATAGTGCTTCCAATTCGATGACCCACCTCCTCCATATGAGCTAACGTAACGTTACTTTGCACGAACATGCATTACTTTGTTCGACTGTCATGAATATTTGAAATGTCCATTTACATCAAGTACAAGTTAGCCAAACATAGATGAATCTTACCTGTCCAGAAATTCTTCTCCGTTTTCAGCCTTCTCCATCTTTCAAAGGCATCTCATATACAGATCCTTGTTTTATTTCGGACTTTGTCACAAAGTATTTCTGATTCATAACGAGTTTATGAGTTTATGAGTTTAACTGATTCGCAACGTTAGACTTTTTTTTTATCCGACTCCGACACGTTTGTAGCTGCAGCTGGTGTAACTAGCAGAGCTGGCAACCCGGATGCCGCAACACTACTGACTTCGTGATTGGTAGATAGGTGGAGGGTGGCGCATCAGACCAAAACACAACATGACAACATCAACATCAGTTGAGGGCTGCAACTTCACTTTTTAAATGACAATATCCTGGCCGGACTACTGTTGTCAGTGATATAAGTATTTGAAATGAACATGATTTCTTAATGTCTAGTGACATATCAGGGCCATTTTATGATTAATTTAAATACATTTCTTACATACAGCTCCTTTAAGGTCTCCATTCACAGGTGACAGCAGGCAAGAAATGGTTCACTCCAGTGGGGGTGCGGTCATGATTTAAGGGAAAACCTTGTAAGGATCAGAAAATGGTTGGAGAATGTGACACCTGGGTCCAAGCCTCTCACCTTAGACAACACCAACAGGCCTCAACCATCCAATCGAGCATAAAGTGAGGTTTAAAGAAGACTGTGCTAGTAACTGTCTGCCTCGCCTACGAGGGAAAGACCATTGCAACGGCACGCAAAGTGTCACCCTGGCGAACACGGAACGTCTGTGGGGCGAACGAGATGACCAACACACCTGGAGGAACCAACTGCCAACTGATGGTTTAAGTTTAACAGAAGAATCTGTTTTTGTGATGATTTTGATGATTTTGTTTGATTGAATCAAACTAGGTATTGATTTGATTGTAAATGTAGAAAATCTATTGATTGATGTGTCCGTACTAGAGATATTAGAGTTAATTTTAAACAACTAATTTGGTTAGAGGAATGGATACAATTATAAGACTTCTCTGGTTAGATTTATTAAACAGTGCGTTCAATAGAGCTTACTAAATTGAATTAGAAGTGAATAAAATATGGAGATGGGCATAGATTAATGGGAAAGGCTTAATGGTAGGAGTAGGAGTTAGGATGTTATGATAATTTTGTTATTCATGGGTGAATACGATAACAGAGACAGGTGAAAACCTGCTGTCTGTTCAATTGGTAAAAAATTACAGTCTATCCCAAGGATTAACAAAATTATGCGACGAGACAGGTAAGCTACATTGAGATGTGTTAAATGTATGTTCAGTTTGTTTTTCTTCTTTTTTTCTGAGAAAGATTAAGGGCAAAAGATTTAAAGAAGGTTACAAACAGCGGTCATCCGTGTTACGAGGTGGCGTACTAGGACAGGGTTTGAAATGAGGGATTTTATTCTACTTTTATTCATTATGTTTGGATTGATGGTTTTGTTTTCCTACTAATCTGTAAACTATTCCTTGTTTATTCTGAGGTGACTGAGGGTCTGATCTAGGTCAGGAGTGCAATAACAGTGTTTATTCATTCAGCCAGGCTTCAGATAAAGTCTTTACTTGCTTGCTAATACTTAAGGGACTATCTCCACAAAACAGCCTAAGCTTTTTATTTTTCCAAAATGTTATTTCACAAATGTTTAAGAAGAGTGATCATTTATACAAAAGTCAGAAATGAAGAGTATAAGTGTGATGATATGACTTAAAATTTGTCTAATTGTTTATTATTATGATTATGGGTAATCTGAATGATAAAAAGCAGGGAATTGTTGTGGAAATTTGAATAGTCATTGATCCCTAACAGATATCATAAGGAGAGAACCTATTCAATGTGTAAAATATATGTGTGTACGTGCTTGTGCGTGACGTTTCAGGAACATATGGGACAGGACAACTGACCTTAGGGACGGCCAGTTTTGGCCAGTTTATTTCAGTACCAGTTTGTGTCTTTAAGTAGAGACTAAACAGCAGTAAGGACCTTATCTGGCTGGGTGAAAGGTATAGCGGGGGAAGAGGAACCTTGAAAAGAGTATAAAGGCTGTCTCATATCTTCCTGTTGTGTGTCACTCTCATGCACAGCGTAACTTCTGTGTGTCAGACTGAACCTATTCTTGCAAGAATAAATCATTTTAAAAGACCTTTTGTCTCAGAATGTCTCTTACGCAGTGATATTGGTTGGTTAATGATTTTTTGCCACACCACTCCTCAGAGCGAAGCCAGATGGACACGAGTACACTCCAACACACACACACACACACATGAAACTTCCATTAACTTCAACATATAAAGACTTTACTGAGATATATTTGATATGTTTTTAAGTGGACCTGCTTGCCCACGTCATAGTGGGATATCTGTGATTTTATAATAGTATTAATTGAACCATGAGTATGTGTAATTATGCCTTTTTATGTAACTTTGCAATATTAGCCTCCTTACATGCCTTTCTTCATACCTTCAGAATCCTCTTGATCTGACCAAACCATACATGTATGTGTACAAACCGTAACATGTATTTTACTATGTTTTATCATCTTTGGAGTGTTTCTGAATGAATTCTGTCACGGTCATACAACATTTAAATGATTGTCCTGACAAGACAAAGAAACATTTTTGCCGCGCACCTTTCTCCCAGCTGATTGGTGCGTTCATGCCAGAGGAGGCGTGAACAGAAGTGTCTTTAAAGAAGACCCACCAAGCATCTCTTGCCTTCTCTTACCTCCTTCGATCAGATGTAACCTTCGTACTCGTAATCCCCGCCCCGGGGATCTTTTCTTTTTCTTTCTTTTGTTTTGTTAAGTTTTGTTTTTCCTTTCGACCCCAGACGGGTAAATTAACTTAGTCTGAACTATTCCTTTGGTAACTTTATGTCAAAGACCTTTTAAGCCTTTGAAATTGCGCGCTCCTCGGACCAGCTGCAGACCACGTGACGCTCCAACGGGACGCCACACACGCATGCTTCTCGGACCAGCCGCAACCACGTGACGCTCCAACGGAACACACAAGACACGCAGCTCACTCCCGCAGCCGTGCTCAGCAACATAAGGACCATGCAAGTATACTCGTTTAGCGAGTTCTCAGAACATTAAGATTGTGTTTTTTCGTGGTGTCTCTCAACGGTCTTAAAGTCTATAATTTGCCACTGATACCTCCAGTCTCTCTCCCTCTCTCTCTCTCATTCACTCTCTCCCTGTTTCTTTCAATCTCAGATCCTTTTAGTGTTTTGTTATTGTCGTTGTGTTATTGTCTGTATATACATTTTATTCCTGTAACATTAGTAACCGTATACGTAGTTTTCCTTATTAAATTCACTATATTCATTCATTGATTCTGTCGTGTTTTGCTCATATCCAAGTCCCTTTAATGTCTCGATCAAAAGCTACGAGCTTTACAAATTAAAGATACTTTAAATAGTATTTTGTTTATATAACAGGAAAGTTAATCCTCGTGGCCAGAGGATAGCTCTTGAAAGTCTATAAAGTAGGATAATTTTGTGAGGTTGATGGAGATCGAATGTTCAGGCTTGCGGGATAGGCCAGGATGATTCGATCATAAATTAACCCTCTGGGGTCGGCAATCACGCCGGCGTGATCTGCTCGCTTTTTTTCTTATCAGTGCAAAAGAGACTCAAAATACTCGGTTGATTTTGATCTTACATATAAGTGTTATACATCATTAGATCCTGTTAAGTTTCTATTTTTTTTGTGGATACTCACAATAAAAACAAAGTGTTGTGCTTTTCACCAAATAAAGAAAAACAAACATGATGCGAGTTCTGCGTTCTCTGTCAGTGAAGTCCATTCTGAAACGTGTCCTAAGATTAACTGTAACTCCGCGATTACTTGTCACACAGGCACGAGAGATTTTTCTTTATGAAGCTTGAATTCTCTTCTTTTAAATGAAGTGATTTATATAAAAAACAATTATTCTCAATTTATGCAATCTGTATGAAAAGAGAGTGCTGTCAGTATTTTTTTCCCAGCTCATTACACTTCATTACGCGTTAATCTGACACGCCCACGGAGGACGCGCGATATTCAAACGCAAATGTCGAGGCAAGCCATGACAACGCCCACATCAGCCGTTTCGCCGCGGCGGTAAAATGTGTGGTGTATTTGCTGCCTTTTACCGCTAAGAGGCCCCAGTTCACCTCGATCCGGAACCCGCTGCATACCTCTCCAAGAACTCCGTGTCCCTTGCTGCACCCGAGATGCCCGGGCCTGAGCTTCCCTGCAGCCCTGCCGAGCCTGAGCTTCCCTGCAGCCCTGCCGAGCCTGAGCTTCCCTGCAGCCCTGCCGAGCCTGAGCTTCCCTGCAGCCCTGCCGAGCCTGAGCTTCCCTGCAGCCCTGCCGAGCCTGAGCTTCCCTGCAGCCCTGCCGAGCCTGAGCTTCCCTGCAGCCCTGCCGAGCCTGAGCTTCCCTGCAGCCCTGCCGAGCCTGAGCTTCCCTGCAGCCCTGCCGAGCTTGAGCTTCCCTGCAGCCCTGCCGAGCCTGAGCTTCCCTGCAGCCCTGCCGAGCCTGAGCTTCCCTGCAGCCCTGCCGAGCCTGAGCTTCCCTGCAGCCCTGCCGAGCCTGAGCTTCCCTGCAGCCCTGCCGAGCCTGAGCTTCCCTGCACGCCTGCCGAGCCTGAGCTTCCCTGCACGCCTGCCGAGCCTGAGCTTCCCTGCACGCCTGCCGAGCCTGAGCTTACCTGCACGCCTGCCGAGCCTGAGCTTACCTGCACGCCTGCCGAGCCTGAGCTTACCTGCACGCCCGAGCCTGAGATTACCTGCACGCCTGCAGAGCCCGTCGCCTGCCCGCCCGAGCCTGAGATTACCTGCACGCCTGCAGAGCCCGTCGCCTGCCCGCCAGAGCCTGAGCTTACCTGCACGCCTGCCGAGCCTGAGCTTACCTGCACGCCTGCCGAGCCTGAGCTTACCTGCACGCCTGCCGAGCCTGAGCTTACCTGCTTACCTGACTTTCAGCCCTGCCGAGCCTGAGCTTACCTGCACGCCTGCCGAGCCTGAGCTTACCTGCGCGCCTGCCGAGCCTGAGCTTACCTGCACGCCTGCCGAGCCTGAGCTTACCTGCGCGCCTGCCGAGCCTGAGCTTACCTGCGCGCCTGCCGAGCCTGAGCTTACCTGCGCGCCTGCCGAGCCTGAGATTACCTGCCCGCCCGAGCCTGAGATTACCTGCACGCCTGCAGAGCCCGTCGCCTGCCCGCCCGAGCCTTAGATTACCTGCACGCCTGCAGAGCCCGTCGCCTGCCCGCCAGAGCCTGAGCCCGTCGCCTGCCCGCCAGAGCCTGAGCCCGTCGCCTGCCCGCCTGAGCCCGTCGCCTGCCCGCCAGAGCCTGAGCCCGTCGCCTGCCCGCCAGAGCCTGAGCTTCAAGCCAGCCCTTCAGAGCCTTCTCCGCTGGTCCCGTCCAGCCCTTCAGAGCCTTCTCCGCTGGTCCCGTCCAGCCCTTCAGAGCCTTCTCCGCTGGTCCCGTCCAGCCCTTCTGAGCCTTCACCGCTGGTTCCATCCAGCATAGCCGGGCCTTCACCGCTAGCCCAGCCAGAGACTTTCCATGTCCCTTCTGCCCACCCAGAGACTGTCCACGTCCCAGAGCCTGTCCCAGAGCCTGTGATTCCCCCCACGAAAGTTTTTGGGGGGGGATATAGGCCACCTGAAGGTGCGTCTCCGCCATGGCCGCCCGAAGGTGCGTCTCCGCCATGGCCGCCCGAAGGGGATTCTCCGCCATGGCCGCCCGAAGGGGACTCTCCGCCAGGAACCAACTCCAGGCAGTCATCATCCACACAACCCTTATTTCCAAATAAAATCATCTCGGTCTTATCCTCATTTAATTGGAGAAAGTTATTCGCAAGCCAACACTTAACTTTGGCCAAACATGCATGGAGAGACTGAATGGCACGTTTATGCCCACGTTTCAGTGGTAAATGTGACCTGATCCAGCAAAATGAGTCACAGTGACCCAAATTTCAAAATTGAGATTTTGGTATTAATGGAAATAGGAAACCATAAGCTTTCAAATGATATCCTAGTCAAAGTCATGCCTTGAATGGTTGTGAAGATATACACATTTGAATTATGGTCGTCTGCCCTCTTTTTCCAATTGAAAACCTGAGAAAATCGCTTTTAAAGTTTTTTGCCCTTTTTTTGTTGATATCTTTCAAAATCCATTGCATTTAAAGGGATAAACTATTTATTTTACAGCTTAATTTTACCAAATACATTAATATATATATATAAATGCTATTAAACCAGGCTGAAGCTCAAATTATTTTAAAGTTTTTATTTGAATAAATAATTTAAAAGTACCTTTTACAAAGATTTACTAAAATCAGAAAGATTGAACAGAGATGATACATTTTTGCTTGAGAGAGAGGGTGTGTGTGTGTGTAAGAGAAAGTGAGAGAGGCAGAGAGACAAGGAAACAGAGATCAAATAATGCTAGTCTATGCAATCATATCTTTGTGTTGGCTAGTTGACAATAACAGTGTAACAAATTCATAACGGAGATACCAACAGTTAAATTTTGGGTTAATCAAACACATTGTAATGGATTCTCCTTGCAGATAAATACACTCACTCACATTTGCACTCACTCACATCCATACACAGTAAATACACTCACTCAGATTCAAATTTGACATTAAATTCACCTTTCAGCTCTTTTCTTCTAAGCTGGGCAGGGAGAGGGACAACTTACTTTCTCAATTGGCGGTTTTGGGCAAATCTCACGGATATTTTTGTACAGATAAAGGCCATTGCACACTGAGTCTGAAATTCGCATCCGAAATTTTCGCACGTTAAAAAAAAAAAATCGACCTCACGTTATGTCAATCACGCTTGCACACTGTCTACAAAACTTTCATCCGTTATATATATGTATAAAAAAAAAAACGTAAGTTTTTCGCATCCGTAGCAAGCAGTTTGAATGGTGTTTTGACAATTCGGAGCCACCGAATCAATACGAAAAAAACGCATATGAAAAAAAACGCGGACTCAGTGTGGAATGGCCAGGGGGCTTGATGACGCTTTGGCAACTTTCCTCTCTTTTGACAGCGTCATTTCTCAAATGAATAATATTTAATCTTTCTGAGGAGATCTGCTAGCTTGTTTATTACACAGAGCACTCGCTGCGAGTCTGACAGGAGGGTGGCTGAACCAATCGCGTGCCGGTCAGTCGAAGCGGCTTCCCATCGACAAATGATCAGCATTTGTGTACATTTCTAAGCTTTTTGATTGGTTCTATAAAACGTGTAACGCCATTTGGAGAGCAGAGATAGTGACTTTTCAGGGGATACCCGGGAAATGCTCAGAGGTGAGATAGGAGTTGAGAAAAGCAATGTTCATTTCCAGCGAATTTAGTAAAACTTTGTACACTTTAATAGTAATTTAAATACCTTTACTCAATTATCTGGACTACGAAACTTTGGGAGATTATTTTTGAATGTCTGTTCTTTGAAATTAGCAACAAAAAAAAAATCTATTATTTCATTGTTTTTCCACATAATCGGCCCATATCTTAAAATGGAACGTTGCGACTTCCGACTCATTTCGCCAGATCGGGTCACAAATAAATTTGAGAATCATCCGCATACAGATGATACTGAATCCTAAATTTCTCAAAAATCGAGCCAAGAGGGAGCATATAAAGGGAAAATAAAATTGGTCCCAGAATAGAGCCCTGTGGAACCCCACACACAAGAGTGGCAACAGAAGAAAAATAATCCCCTAAACTTACTGAAAAGGTCCTATCCTTCAAATAGGAAGAGAACCATTTCAGGGCTAAGCCCTGAATACCAACCTGATTCCTAAGATGATCAATGAGAATGTTATGATCAACTGTATCAAATGCCGCTGTGAGATCTAACAAAAGCAAAACAACATGGTTTCCAGAATCAACACCTCGTAGGATATCATTAGAGACGCTCAAGAGCAGATTCTGTACTATGACCAGCTCTAAAACCTGACTGGAATCTATTGGCGATGTTATTCCTCAATAAAAAGTCATTAAGCTGTGCATGCACAATTTTTTCCAGTATCTTCGAAATAAAAGGCAATTTTGAAATAGGACGAAAACTATTCATGTCAAAGGGGTCTAAGCCGTTTCTTTTTAAAAGGGGCTGAACAACCGCATGCTTAAAACTAACTGGAACAACACCAGATGACACACTAGTATTCATAATAGACAGAATACTTGGGCCAATTGAATCAAGTACCTTCTTAAACAGAGAAGAAGGGAGCACATCACCAGGAGACCTGGTGGGCTTTATATGAGCAGTTATATCATTAAGCTGCTGCAAAGAGACAGGCATAAAACTGGTTAATTGGTTCGTAGGGTCAACATGAGCAGTAAAATCATTGTCAACAGATGAAATCTGAGATCTAATTCCATCAACCTTACCAATCAAAAAAAGTTTAAGAACTCTTCACACATCTTAGCAGAAGGAGTGAATGAAGGAGTAGCAGTAGGATGAAGAACAGCATTCACAGTCGAGAAAAGTACTCTAGAATTATTACAATTTCTGGAGATGATGTCAGAAAAATAAGTTGATCTAGCCAATTTAACAGCTCTTTGATAATCGTTCAAACGGTTCTTCAAAATCTCATAGGAGACTTGCAATTTATCTTTAACCCATTTGCGTTCAGCCCTCCTACACTCCTGCCTAAGAGCACGGGTATACTGTTCAACCAGGGCTGCGATTTTACTTTTTTTCCCCTGACTTTGACAGGAGCCACAACATCTAAAATCTCTAAATAAGAAGAGTTAAACTGATCGACCAACTCTTCTAAACCCATACAGGGAGAGTGTGACTTGATCAATGAAAAAAAAGAAGAGACATTAACCCTCTGGGGTCGGCAATCACGCCGGCGTGATCTGCTCACTTTTTTTCTTATCAGTGCAAAACAAACTCAAAATACTTTGTTGATTTTGATCTTACATATAAGTGTTACACATCATTCAATACTGTTAAATGTCTTCTTTTTTTGTGTACACTCTTATTAACATCAAAACCTTGTGTTTTTATAAAATAAATAAAATAAACAGGGTGCGCATTCAGCTCACACTGTCTCCGCAAAAATCTTTCTGAAACGCGTCCGAAAAATTAACTGTAACTCAATAAATACTTGTCACAGAGACACGAAAGATTTCTCTTTATGAAGCTGAAATTCTCTTCTTTTAAATGAAGTAACTTATATAAAAAAGCAACTATTCTCAGTTGATGTAATCTGTATGAAAAGAGAGAGATATCGGTCTTTTTCCTTTCACCTAATTATAGCGTATGACGTGTTAATGTGACCACGCCCACTGAGAGCGCGCGCTATTCAAACGTTAATGTTGAGGCAAGCCATGAAAACGCCCACATCAGAACACGCTAACCTTTATCTCGTCTTGCTGCGCAGTGAGGAATAATTCCTGGAAAAGTTAACTCAGTTACCTGTTTCATTCGAGGAGCACGGATTCAGCTGATGTAGTAAGTCATTTATTCTTAAGTGCTTTGGGTAACACTTTATAATAACTGCACGCTATTAATCATTAGTTAAGCATTAGTAAACAGTTAATTCTTCATTTATAAACCATTATTAAACATTAATAAGCAGTTTATAAATACAGCTTTAAATGCTTTATTCTTGATTTATAAGCATATCTATAATGCGTTTAATAATTGTATTTTCATACTTTATTAATGATCAATTTATCATTTATAAATGAAGTATTTCATTATTTACAAACCAGTTATTTAGGCGTTGTCAGTGGTTCATAAGATCACTTATAAAGTGTAAGTACATGATTAGTAAACTATTTGAATATACATTCATACATCTTATTATTCAGACATATAGTGATGGTTACTTTGTGTGTTAATAAATGCTTTATTAACATGTATTTCTACTGTAGTTCATGGTTAAGTCAGGTAGTTATAAAGCATTTAGTAGTGGTCAGTTAACTATTTTTGTGAGCTCATCTAAAGTGAGGACTAGTTATGCCTTATAAAGCATTTATAAAGGAGATTTAAAGGCTAAGTTATCTTCTAAACAGAAAAAGGAAACAAACACAACACAGTGATACAGAACCATAGAAATTTATTTCACGATGCAAAAAATAAAACTGAACAACTGTACACTTGACATGAAATGAAAAATAAACGTCTGCAATATAATGAATAAAAAGCAAAAAATGAACAAAAACCAACAACAAAATAAGCAAGAAAGTAAATATAATTAAAAAATAAGCAACAAAATGTATATACTTCAACAAAATAACTAACAAAAAGCACCAAAAAAAAGAAGAAAATAAGCAAAATATTTTGGTGTAGTAAGATGTTTTTTTTTTGTTTCAGTTTCATGGCTGAGTGAAAATTCATTTCAAACAGTGGGTCACAAAGTAGTGCCAAACATTAGATACATTCAATCTCAGTGCTCTTACACTGGTTACAGTGACTGAATATGACTACTTGTACTTTCTAGAAATATCATGAATCAATCTGCCAAATGCACCATCATAGTGTTTCTTTGCCAGCCATTCATTCCACTCAATCACTGCAAGGTGGTCCGTGAGCAAACTCTCAGTCCGATTTCCCCTAAGCCTCCAGATCTGCTCCTTGTAGGATCTCCAGGCTCTCTCAATATGCTGGGTATGGGCACCAGTGTGGGGATCTACATACCACCTGCTGTGGTTGACAGTGTGATGGCTGTACCCTAGTGCAGGGAGTATGCGATAGGCACGCCACTCGTCACTTATAATTGATGACCCAGACCTCACATGATGCGCAATCAAGGGGACTAGATGACTTCGAGATCTTCTCTCCACAAGACGTAGAATAGGTTTTCCAGATCTATGCTGCTGATGATGCCTCACACCTAACATCCCAAAAACCCACTTCTTTCTTTTCCACCCACCAGCCATTCTTCCTCTACCATACTAATGGAGAAAAAACACAACAAACAGACATAAACTGATACATTATAATAACAATAACTTTGGTAACTATATTTAACATTTATTTAAAGTCGATATTGTTACAACATACCTTTCTTTTGTGCCGAAAATGGCTTTCGTCGATCACAACAAACTCCCTTCTTCCACCAATCTGCTGGCCTGTACGCCTTCTCATCCTTTCAACTGCTGTGACACAGACATCCCTGATTTTCTTTGCCATTTTACTGAGAGTTGCTGAACTGCCTGCAATACTGTCATCCATCATGTCTATCTGCCGTAACCGTAGACCCTGAGAAAACCTTTAAAGGCAAATAGAACAAGTAATGTTTATGAATGCCTTTTTGTAATTTAATTGTCTGCATTATTTAAAAAATTGCACATTTTATGGAAATTACAAAGAGAACAGCAACAAAGTGAGTTTATGATGAATACATATTTATATTAGCCTACAACTGTTATTACTTGCTTACCTGTACATGAATTGCATCCACTTACTGAAGGAGACCTTTGATCCACTGAAGATCGATTTGTGCCTGACAGAAATTTGTTTTGCCCTTCCCTTATGTGCTGCTTGTCGACAAATCCTATTGTAAAAATATAAAATACTGTCTTTAGAAAGGGTATTAATACAATTGCATGATTATGTTTCAGTGCCCACCAGCATTATCACACTCAGCAAGTTGCAAATGGTTTTACATTTACTTAATTATATATATATATATATATATATATATATATATATATATATATATATATATATATATATATATATATATATTAATATATATTATTCTTCATATATACTATATATACTTCATATATAGGCTATATATATATATAATTTTGTATAAATTGTTTTCCTTTTTTTTTTTCTTACCAAGCATATTGATCTCCGTTGTTTGCCCTTTTCTTCATTTTCATATCCTGATGACATTTCCTGCATTTCATTTTCTTTTTTAGCAGTTTCCTTTTCTGAAGCAACTTAATCAGTTTTAGGGTTTTCATTATAGAGCTGGGCTCATTAATAAGCTTCTTTAGCCTAGTTAATCTGCTCATTTTAATCTGGTGATTTTATGGTGGTGACAGGTAGTTTATGATCTGAACGGCGGGATAAATCGCTTTCATACGTAATCAATATGGGACAAAGGAAAACTCGCGCTTTCAAACGTCATCAACAGGGGACAAAAGAATAGTGCAGCAGTGTGTTTATGACATGGAGAACTCCGACAAAAGTCGAAAAGGCGTGCGGACCCGGTCCAAAAGGAATGCCAGCGTGGAGATGGATGCATTGGATGAGACGTCTGTCAGTGGCACTACTGGTGAGTAGGTTACTCTGTTTACTGGCACACATTATGGATGATAGCTAGCAAGTTAGTCTCTAGTTAGAGGCTTTTATACTGTCTATGGTTAGAGGTCCTGACACCGGGGACGCGCAGGGGGGCGGGGGGGGGGGGGCTTTATTTTTTATTTTTTATTTAATTTCAAATAACAAACAGGCATTAACATAATATCGTTGTTAAACACCATAACACTAAGACAACCAGCATATCGTAAACAACATAATAAAATAAATAAATAAATAACAGGGCTAATAATAAATAAATAAATAAAATAGACATTTCTGACAATAATATGAAAAGCAAATTATAACTAAATAAATTACACTTCAGGGGGAGGGGGGTTAATCCATATATATTGCAATTAATTTAGAGAGTTTCAAAGCACTCCTCCTTTTTTACTTGTTTTAAGGATTGAAATAAAAAAATGTAATAATTTTTTAAATCCTGCAAAACATTACAAAAACAAAACTAAACTTTAACAAATCTACATTTGTGTAGGTAACACCTGGCTACAATCAACATATTATTTACACATAAATTCAATATTTTTGTTGTCCAAAAAGTTTAACACTGTGATAGTCAAAGGCAGGTATTATTTCTTTTGTCTTCAACCATTGCCCCAAAAGGACTTAACAATTGTACAATTGTAAAAAATATGTTCCTGAGATGCAATATTTTTTTGACAGAATGTACATACATTACTATCCAAATTAAACCTTACTCTTAAAAATTCATTACATGGATAAATGTCATTAATTGTTTTAAAATGTACTTCTTTAATTTTTGGCAACAAAGGAACTGACAACTGTCTGGCAATAGGTGGCTTTTGCAATGACATGTTTGACTCTCATTGTGTAATGTACACTGGCGGACGGGATGAGAGTTTGTTAGACAACAAGAAAGTAAATTTAACGTTCTCAGTTCATTCAATAATGCACAGTTACTTTCAATTAGGTGTCTCCATGGCCCCCACTGCACATCTGGCAGACAACAGAAAATCTCATGAGTTGGAGATGTGTAAACTGAGAGTAGAGTGGCAAAAAGAGAAGATTGATGAGCTTACCAAGGAAAGAGACTATCTAAAAGAACAACTGGCATCAGGTAAGTCTTACAACACACAACATGTATTCAAATTATAGTACAGTTGAGTTTTATTATGTGAGTTAAGCTTTGTGTTCCTGTGTACCATGTGATGCAAGCTGTGAGCCTTATGTATGTATTTGTATCCATTTTAACAGCTCTTAAAAAAGGGGACAAAGGTTCCAGCCAAACAAGTCCCTTTTCTTCAAAATCCTCTAGTGACATCTCAGTTGACTCTTCCTCTGACACTATGTCTGACTCCTCCTCTACATCCTCATCAGAGGGGGACAAGAAGAAGAAGAGGATGAAAAAGAAGGGGAAAGGGAAAAAGTATGGGAAGAAGTCAAAGAAAATGGAAACAAAGACACGTCAAAGAGGTTAGAATGCTATTTTCACTCTTTCCACTCACTGGTTTTTTAGTTTGCCACTGCTTGTCACAGTGTGTGTGTACCATAATAATTGCATTGGAGATTCAGAGGAATAACCTGGTAGACCATCTACATCAGCTTCAACACTTTTTTAGAATGTTTTGTTAAATCCATGTAAAAGAAAAACAAAAATGAGAGTGTGACTTAAAGGTATTGTAGGTAGGATTTTTATAAAAAACTTTTTTTTCCAAATTTGTTTAAACTTTCAGTATATATCAATGCATAATTAAAATGTAAGTACTCTGAAAAAGAAAGTATAAAAATCGAATGTCTGTAGACCTCTCACGACTGTTTTAAAGACAGCTCATTATTTCCATTCACACCACCCCCTCCCTTCTGGGCTCCTTCCAAAGCCACGCCTCCAAAACACATGAACGCGCGACTCCGACCGCTGAGCTGAAGACGCATTATTTACCTGAGACGAGCGGAGAGGAAGGAGCGCAGTGCATGTGGTGACATCATGTCAGAATCACATGTAATAAAAAAATCTAACTTTATCATTATGAAGATAAACAAATAAGATGTATTTTAGTACTCACTATCAAGCTAGCATATTGATATTGGTAAAGTTTAATATTTATATTTATTGATTCGCTAACGAGCTAGTTATCTATAAGGCAAAGCTAAAAACAGGTTGCATGATACACGTTTTTCCATGAATGAATAGGGATAGGAGCAGGCTTCACTCAATGATTGCTCTTAAACTTTAAGAGTACTGGCCTGATGATTAGAATATATAAACACGAAAGAGGCCGCACTATGCTGTTTTATTTGCACAAACGCGTTTCGGCAAATTAAACAGTTTATACACGTTTTTCCATTGCCATCATTTACACTGTGATGAAGATGAATTTCGTGTAAGATTCATGGTGTTCTGCATGTAAGAGTTTCCATGATGAAAGCATTGTTGACTCTGATGAGGACTACACTCCAGAGACAAGTACCGCATCGTCAGCGTGAGGACAGATCCGGGGTCGAGGTTACTTATAGTAACGTTACGGTCTTCCTTTTCTTGCCTGGTTTGCCTTCGCGATCTGCATATGTGAATTTTGATTGGTCTTTCTCTGCCATTGTTTTGCTATTCCTAGGTTCCGTGCCTCTTGAATTCCTCAAATCAAACGGGTACGCGCAAGTGGGCAGGTCCTGTGTGGCAAAAGGGTGGTTGCCATGGTTGCGAGAGAGTGACGGTCGCCTAAGCCAATCCTTTGTTTCGTCCCGAATGGAAATAATGAGCCGTGTTTAGTGCAGATTAAACGGTCTAGAGTCACTCGATTTTTATACTCTTTTTATCAGAGTACTTACATTTTAATTATGCATTGATATATATAGAAAGTTTAAACTAAAGTTTTTATAAAAATCTTACCTACAATACCTTTAATAAGTTGCATTTATTGCATTAAATCATAAGTTCATAAGCTACCAGTTACTTTACTCTGGAAGAAGTTACAGCAACTACCCTCAAGAGAAATATTCTTTGGTTAGCTAAAGTACTGTGTAAAAAAACTAAACAATAAATCAGATCCTCATTGCAAAATATTAAATCAAATGAAAAATATATATATTTGCACACGACTGTATAATGAACAACTCTGAATTCAGAGGTTTTACTTTAACATTGGACTGAACTGATTGTCTGGGTGTTACTGAGGTGGTCTGCTGTGTTTCTATACCAAAGTTTGTAGAATGTGCCACTGTAGATTGAAACAATATATGAGTCAAAGGTGTGTGTGTGTGTGTGTCAAAGTGTGTGCGATAAGAATAAAACCAAATACTAACACTAATTCTATGTTCTCTGAATTACAGCTCAAACACCACAGCAGGTGGTGGCCCGATACAAAAAAATTCTTCGGCACTTCAGTAGAGGAGGGACAATGTCAGCGGCTTTCAAGCATGTTGGGGTGGACCGCAACACAGTCGTGGTCAATGCTCCAATCGCAGAGCTGTACATCGCTGCACCTAGCAAATTTAAAGAACTCCTTCAAAACCTCAGCAGTCAGGTTAAACTTAGTGTGTTTGCCACACAATGTGCTGCTGCAATTCTGGAGGATCCAGCTATAGAAGATGCTATCAAAACCTTAAAGGCGTCCGGCAAGCTGCTGCCCCTTAAACAAAAATGAACTGACCTAGGATCTGGGGAAGGTTTCACACTCAGACTAAAGTTGTTTACGATCTGCATTGCTGTTCTCAAATGTTTAAAGTTAGTACTGAGGTAGTTACACTGTGAAATATTTGTATATATTATTATTTTTGTTTTATTTAAAAAATAAGTTGTATTTTTGCACTGGTAAATTGTTGTTTACACTACAGAAATGTATTTTTATATGAGACTGCAGAGTCCTAGTTAAATTTTACTGCACCGTTATGTTTTCTGGAGATGTACAGGAATTTGTATTTTCTATAACATTGCAGAGATTTATTTTTCGTTTTATGTCGAATGTACAAAATTTTATTTTTTGCATCGTGAAATAAATATTTCTATGTTCTGTATCACTGTGTTGTGTTTGTTTCCTTTTTCTGTTTAGAAGATAACTTAGCCTTTAAATCTCCTTTATAAATGCTTTATAAGGCATAACTAGTCCTCACTTTAGATGAGCTCACAAAAATAGTTAGCTGACCACTACTAAATGCTTTATAACTACCTGACTTAACCATGAACTACAGTAGAAATACATGTTAATAAAGCATTTATTAACACACAAAGTAACCATCACTATATGTCTGAATAATAAGATGTATGAATGTACATTTAAATAGTTTACTAATCATGTACTTACACTTTATAAGTGATCTTATGAACCACTGACAACGCCTAAATAACTGGTTTGTAAATAATGAAATACTTCATTTATAAATGATAAATTGATCATTAATAAAGTATGAAAATACAATTATTAAACGCATTATAGATATGCTTATAAATCAAGAATAAAGCATTTAAAGCTGTATTTATAAACTGCTTATTAATGTTTAATAATGGTTTATAAATGAAGAATTAACTGTTTACTAATGCTTAACTAATGATTAATAGCGTGCAGTTATTATAAAGTGTTACCGTTTGGGCTAAATATAGTGTAATTTCACCTGTGCCATTAATATGTTTATAAGCAACTGAAAAAAACACAAATGTCACAGCATGTCAGAACATCTCAAGGACTCCAAAAACACCTCAGACCCCAGGGGGTTAAAAGCAGCTGAAAAACTACTAGCTGTGAATGGCTTGAGTATGCGAGATGAAACCGAGGCAGAAGCAATATTACCCGGCGCGCCACAAGGAAAGTTAGAACTTAAAATTAGAGTCTTATGGTCAGAAAAACAGTATCGACAATCTTCACGCTATCAACAGAGAATCCCTTAGATAATACAAGGTCAAGCGTATGACCACGTTCATGAGTTGGACCCAAAAAGGCATTGCAAAAAATCTAATGACTCTAATCAATTTAAAAATTCTTTGACCAGGGGCTTTGAAGGGCAGCACACGTGTATATTAAAATCCCCCAAAATTAAAATATTGTCAAAAGAAGGGACAATTCCAGATGAAAGTTCAGAGAACTCCTGTATAAAATCCCCATGAAAGTTTGGGGGTCTATAAATCAAAACACATAACACAGATTTAAAAGAATTCAGCGTAAATAGCTGAGATTCAAAGGTGCAAAAAGACACAGAAGGTGAAAGTCTACACTTAAACTTGTCTTTGAAAACAACTGCAAGACCCCCGCCCTGGCCAACAGACCTAGGGGTACTAAAAAAAATGCAACCAGGAGGAGAAAGTTCAGAGAGAGAAGTCATCTCACCAGCATTAAGCCAAGTCTCAGTAACAAATAAAAAATCAATTTCATGAAAAAAAAAGATTGTTCAAATAAAGGTCTTATTTGCCAGAGATCTTGCGTTAATCAACGCCATTGTCACTGGAGTGGGCGTGGTATCGGAAGAGGTTTGCAGAGAGGAATCATAAAATGTTACCGGACTCCCGTCATGTAGTAGAGAGCGAAGATTCCGATGATTAACTCCTCGATCTGCAGACTGTCGCCTTACGTTCACCATCCGCGAAGACTGAGGAATCAACGCCGAAGACGGGAAGACAGGCTCAACCACGGCCTCCGGTATCGAAGAAGCAGGTCCGACGAATGGAAACTTCCTGATCTTCTTCGATCTCACAAGGACTCCAGCACGCTACCCACACCTCCTTCGCCGTTTCCTCCACATGCACAGACATCCCGGCAGGTGACACATGTTCCTCAATGCGACTGGCACATAATGCGAGTGCAGATGCCAATCATCTCTGGGATCGCGAAATAAACAATCGGACACAGTTTTTTTGTGTCTTTTTGTGCAAAAAGTATTCTCGTCGCTTGATAAACTTATAGTTGAGCCACTGTTGTGACATGGAATATTTAAACATTTTCTTCATTGACTTTCTGGGCCGTCAGGATTCATTCCCTTAGGGAGCCTATGGAGGAGTGATCCAGCTGTCACATTTAATAAAAAATATCTTCATTTGTGTTCCGAAGACGAACGAAGGTCTTACGGGGTTGGTACAGCATGGGGGTGAGTAATTAATGACTTAATTTTCATTTTTGGATGAACTAACCCTTTAATTATTGTCATAATGAAAAAAAAGTTATAAATAGCTTCAAAGTTTTGTAAAGTTATTAGAAATATATTTTTATGAAACATCTTCATGAACATAAAATTGAAGTTGGCATTGTATCAATCTAGAAATGCACTGCAGCTAAAGCCACATATCTGAACATGTTATATTTAAAATTTGAAGATGATAAGTCTAAAACTCCGATATGTTAAATGTTTTTCAAGATCATGTCATATGACTTTATTTTGATTAGACTCAACAATGCAAACTGATGTTTATTGTCATCTTCTAGCATCTATTCAGACTATTTTCTCTATTGTTTTGTGGTGCAAACGAGCCCCATTCAGTGTCAGTCTTCCCTGCACACATTCACACCTCTCCGGCCTGGTTATGGCTCTAAATATGCTTTTCTTTTGTCTGCATTATAATTACTAACGACTGGCTATTCACACTGTTTCAATCCCTAATCTCTTTTATCAAAGTTCTAATTTTACTTTTGCAACTGTATCAAATGCCCTTTTTGAAAAAAGAAACATTTCAGTAAGCATTTATATTTAGAAAAATTCATAAAAATAACAGCTAGGTGGCAGGTGCACCTCTTAGAGTTAGCAATGCACATCATCAATACCCGACAATTTATGAGATTAAAACCATGTTTGTGCTTCAAACTTACTTTATAGTGCAAGTCGAGTGTTTTAAATAACCTTCTGTGATCTGATTTGGCTTCAGATAAAAAATCTGACGGAAAATATATGATTTTATAGTGTTCTGCACAATGATAGAGTTTATATCGATTAGCATTACATTATAAATATAATCTACTAATATGAAAATACCTGACATGGCTCGAAGAACACAGGTAAATCAAATATCATTGCAATCATGTTTATTGTCTTCAAAACATCTTTATCTGCATGTTACACCGATCTCTGAAAGCTTTGTTTGTCAGGCAGTTCCTGGAATGTCATATATGGCCGGCGCCCTCAGGCTGCCAGTATGGATTTAAAACGTCTCAGGTTACGTATGTAACCCTGGTTCCCTGAGAGGGAACGAGACGCTGCGTTTGAGACGCGGTGGGAACGCCCTGCGTGATTACGTCGTGAAGCACATGTAAAATCAGTCCAATGGAAGCCCGCGACGTCATGGGTGACGTCATAGGCCAGGAAACTATAAAGCACCCCTGAAATCAGACCGCGCCAGCTTCTGAAAAAAACCTGAAGCAAGTCGATCAGGGCATGCAGGAAGTATGGCAGGCAAACGCAGCGTCTCGTTCCCTCTCAGGGAACCAGGGTTACATACGTAACCTGAGACGTTCCCTTTCAAGGGAACTTCGAGCTTCGTTTGAGACGCGGTGGGAACCCCATACCCACTACGCCATAGTGACAAATGCCCATTCTGTGTGAAGTCCAGCGCACACTAAGAAGCAAGCAACCTCGCCCCTGGAGTGGAGAGGTCAAGGTCATAAAACCTGACAAATGTATGTGGAGAGGACCATCCTGCCGCATTACAAATGTCAAAAAGGGAAACACCCGAAATTAAGGCCGTAGAGGCCGCCATACTCCTAGTAGAATGGGCCCGAACAGCCATAGGTGAAGGCTGTCCGGCCGCTTCATAAGCCAATGAAATAGCCTCGACTATCCATTTGCTCATAACCTGTTTAGATGCAGGGCACCCTCTCTTGGTTCAGACTTACGCCACAGGATGCCTAGATTAGATGCCTACGCTCTGTGAACGTAGGCATCTAATGCCCGAACTGGACATAACAGGTTCAGTTGTTCCTGATCTGGGGTATTGAAAGGTGGAGGATAAAAGGCCTGCAGCACTATTGGGCCCCCAACATTAACTGGGACCTTTGGAATATAACCCGGTCTAGGGTAAAGAAATGCTTTCACCATACCAGGTGAAAATTCCAGAAATGAGGGAGCAACCGACAGGGCGTGAAGATCTCCAATTCTTTTGATAGATGTAATAGCAAGGAGAAAAAGTGTCTTTAGGGTGAGGAATTTTTCTGAAACCTCTTCAATGGGCTCAAACGGAGCCAAAGCCAGACCTTCAAGTACAACGGCTAAATCCCAGGCCGGTGCTCTAGAGTGCAGTGCAGGTCTCAACCTCAACGTACCACGGAGAAAACGAGTGATAAAAGGATCTCTCACAATAGAAGTGCCCCCCATAGGGGTGTGGTAGGCAGATATAGCCACCACGTAAACCTTTAGGGTGGAAGGAGATAATCCAGCAGAGAAACGGTCTTGCAAGAAATCGAGAACTGAACCAACAGGGCAGTTAATAGGATCTAAATGACGTACACCACACCAGGTGGAGAATAATTTCCATTTCAGTGCATACAGTCTTCTCGTGGAAGGGGCTCTGGAATGAAGAATGGTCTCAACTACCTCAGTCGAGAGACCGGATTCTATGAGCCGGGCCCCCTCATAGGCCAGGCCCACAGTTTCCACGATTTCAGTTGAGGGTGAAATATCGTGCCCCCTGCCTGGGACAGCAGGTCCCTCCTGAGCGGAACCTCCATTGGAGAGCCGTCCAGAAGAGACATTAGGTCCGAGAACCAAATTCGAGTCGGCCAGTAAGGGGCTACTAGTAGCAGATGAGTCCCTTCCCGGCGAACCCTCTCCAGAGCCCCCGGAAGCATAGATATCGGGGGAAATGCATACAGGTGTAGCCTCGGCCACACCTGCACCATCTCATCCAGTCCGAGAGGAGCTGGCTGCGTGAGGGAGAACCACATGGGACAATGGGTTGTATCTGATGATGCGAAAAGGTCTATTTGAGCTCGACCAAACTTCTCCAACAGGAGCTCCACCACCTCGGGGTGAAGTCTCCACTCCCCGGGCCTCAGCCCCTGCCTCGACAGGATATCCGCTCCCACATTCTGACGCCCCGGAATGTATACTGCTCTGAGAGATAGCAACTTCCCCTGGGCCCATAGGAGGATTGGATGGGCCTGCTTGCAAAGGTGACGTGACCTCAGACCCCCCTGATGGTTGATATAGGAGACCACCGATGTGTCGTCCGTGCGGACCAACACATGATGGCCTCTCAGGTCTGGCAGGAAATACTTGAAAGCTCGAAATACCGCCATCATCTCCAAATGATTTATATGCCAGGAACGTTGATGGTCCTGCCAAAGACCTTGCGCCGAGCGGCCACTCATGACCGCCCCCCATCCTGTGAGGGAAGCATCCGTCGAAAGCGTGACGCGTCGACAAGAAGCCCCCAACACTGGGCCCTGGGCGAGGAACCAAGGTTTCCTCCACATGACCAAGGCACGAAGGCATCGCCGCGTGACGGATTTCCCCTCGGAGAAAACCCCTTGGTCCTGAGCCACCACTGCAGGGGTCTCATGTACAGGAGGCCAAAAGTAATTACGTTGGACGCAGCTGCCATGAGACCCAACAGTCTCTGAAACTGTTTTACAGTGAGTGACTGGCCTAGGCTCACATTCTTTACGGCTGTGAGATTTGCAGAAATACGTGCAGGGGACAGACGTGCCTGCATAGTGGTCGAATCCCAAATTACACCTAGAAAAGTGGTCCTCTGAGCTGGGAAGAGCACACTTTTTTTTTTTTTCACAGCAGACCAGAGCCTGCTGTGAGTCCACTACTGTAGCGAGGACCCCTTGAAATCTGGGCGGACGAGAACCGAACTGAATTCTGAAACCCTTTTCTATTATGTGCAGGACCCATATAGAAACATTTGGCAGAAGTTTCCACGCTGCCAGAAATTCTGATAAGGGAACCAGCCTCTCGAGACTGGCCTCTGGATTTGATTGAACAATCATTTCGGCGCCCTGAAGCGGCGAACCGGCAGGGAACAACAGAACTGATCGTTCTACAACCCTCCTCAGAGGATTGTACGGGGACGCTGACACCTCGGTGCCCTGAAAAGGCGAACAGGCAGGGAACAACCGAAGTGGCAACGCTACGACTCTCCTCGGAGAATCGCCCCCCCGGAGGGCGCCAAGGAAGGACGGTTCCTCGGAATCGTTCCTCCCTGGAGGGGACCACCCTCAGAAGTCTGACGGCCTTGGCGTCAGGACTTCTTCTTAGTTCAAGCTCTCTTAGTGATAACAGTCCTCAGATCCTGTTTACCACCAACGGGCTTGGACTGCGACCGCCACTCAGGAACCCCAGATTGAGGAGGCGCCCGAGCGGCGACGCTATGCTTTTGCTGAAATCTATGAAATGCGGAGCTCGTAGACGGTCGAGGCTGCTCAGATTTTATATTACGAGCAACCTCGGGGACACTGGACCGGCGAGGAAGAAACCTCTGAAACGCAGCCGCCTGTTTTTTACTTTCTTGAAACCTATCAACGACACTATTTATAGCGTCGCGGAACAGACTCGTAGGTGACAGCGGCACGTCCAGAAGAACAGACCTATCTTTGTCTTTAATATCAGTCAGATTTAACCATAAATGACGCTCCGTGGCCACCAAGGCTGCCATAGAGCGGCCCACAGATTTTGCCGTCTCCTTGGTGGCCCGGAGAGATAGATCTGTCGTGCGACGCAACTCTCGAATTGCGTCAGCACTAACTTCCTCACAATCATCCATGTCCCTCAGCAGGTCAGCCTGGTATGCTTGTAATATTGCCATTGTGTGTAAGCATGCCGCGGCCTGACCTGATGCCGAATACGCTTTACCCACCAACAATGAAGTATTTTTTAATGGCTTGGTGGGTAACGTCGGGGCTTTCAGTGATGACGCTGACTCGGGGGAGAGATAGCTCGCAAGCGTCTCTTCCGCACGAGGCATTGTCATATAACTATGTTGATCAATCCCTTGAACTTTACTATAATTATTAGTTTGTGGATTATACACTCTGAAAGACGCCGGTTTATTCCACGATCTCGACACCTCGGTGTGGAGATCGGGAAAAAACGGGAGTTCCCGACGTGGAGGTCGTGATCTAGATGGAAGAAATCGTTCATCTAACAGACTTTTCCTAGAATCAACTTCGAAATCGTCAGCTGGCCATTCAATATTTAATTTAGCAACAGCACGAGATAAAACCTCCAAAAGCTCCTCATCAGCAGGGGTATGAGCTGGCGAAAACTCATAATTACCCATATCAACGACATCCAGTTCCTCAGAACTGGATAGCCGCAACATTGGTGCCTCAACCTGGGAAGGAGAAGCCGCAGCGCGGGCTCCTTCCTGGGCAGAGACACCAGATTCAGCAGGTAAGGGTTGAGAAAGGGCGGGGCCCGTCTCAAACCCCGCTACTAAATCCATATGCGATCCCCAAGATGAAAGCCTCCGCTGTGCCTCGGCAGCAGCGGGACCCGCACCTTGGGGAACGCGAACCAAACCGTCCTCCTCAAAGAACGCCCCGCGAGAGCGGAGAGTTTTCATAGACAAACTCATGCAATGCACACAATCAGCTCCCTCGAGAACTGATTGGGCATGCTCCACTCCCAAACAAGCAACACACAGCTGATGTGTGTCCCCACCCGTGATATAACGAGGGCAGGGAACAACACAATGTTTGAAATCTTGCTTGCTCGCCATGATAATATATATATATATATATATATATATATATATATATATATATATATATATATATATATATATATCGTCGCTGCCCGATGAAACTCACGTATGTCCAAAACGGTTACTTTTCAGGAAGTGAAAAAAACACCGTAATTTCACAGCAGTTGAACGTAGCGTTGTAATACTTGGTATGGCATCTTTAAATGTAACCATATTCTTGCCAGTGTAATGATATAATCCACATTTGACCAAAATCGAGTTTAAATGGACATACGTGCATATTTTACAGTAACGGTGGTCGATACGCGTTCTTCCGATCATTAATTAGAATGACCAAGTCGCGTTTCAGATAACAGATGAATAGGCTACGCTCAGTTTATTAAGGCAAGACACGGCAGGCAAAAACATCGTTTTTTTTTCACCAGTCAATTTTTAGATTTTGGGATATTTGTCTTCAATAACATGTCTTCTTTCAGACTTTCAGACTGAAAAAAAGTCTGAAATACACATTTAGGTCTTTCTTTTACTACACTTTGTCTGTTTGCGTCTGTAGATTTCTCATAAATTCATCAAAAGTTGTCGTTATAAATCATCCCTCTGCTCCGCTATAATTTGATCAGTTTGACTAAAAAAAAAAGTATAAATCTTATCAATGAGACCAAGTTTATTTACATTCTAGCAAGCAAGCTAATCTGTGAAGAACTAAGTAAGCCTGTGGACAATTACTTCATCTAGACCATTTACCGGTAAATAACAGTTGTGAATATATAATAAACTTGAGAACAGTTGTCAAAAACAAACGTTTGCTGATACTTTACCTCACAGTGTTAGCTATTCGGCTATCCAATGCTGAGCTTCCAGAGACGAACTTCCCGAGACCGGCGAGATGCCTCCACAGGGCGGGAGATACGCTGATTGACAGCTTTGACAGCAAATGGATATACGTGGAAATCAGATGACATGATTTCACAACTTTGCATTGGTCATTTAGATAATGTGAAGCATACTGTATACGGAAATGAATCTGGACATTCTATCCATCGAAAAATCGAAAAATCGGCTAAATGGACATACGCGGTTTTCATCGGACAGCGACGATATATATATATATATTGGGCTTGACAGACAACAATAAATAGACAAGGACAGATTCACAGAAAGCGCTTGCTGAAGGTACAGAAGCTGGCACGGTCTGATTTCAGGGGTTTTTTATAGTTTCCTGGTCTATGACGTCACCCATGACGTCGCGGGCTTCCATTGGACTGATTTTACATGTGCTTCACGACGTTCCCACCGCGTCTCAAACGCAGCTCGAAGTTCCCTTGAAAGGGAACACAGTACATCAGAGTATCCAGCGCTCATAATTATTACATCGACGCATTTGGGTATAAATTCAATAAATATTATTCCTGTCTATAGAAATCTGACCTAGACCTATGAGAATCAATCAATATTTCTCCAAATCTGCACATTGTTGAGCTAAAAGCCCTGAGGGACGTTGTTTTGTCAAGCGCTGTCATGACGACACCACAGGAGTTTTTTTTCTGAATGGAAGCGGCTGACGCTCATAATTCATATTAAAGGTATCGACTCATTTTTTAATGACATAACTACTAAAACCAATTAAGACATAACTGTGACTATAAGTTTCTCAGAATCCAATAGTGGTCAAATACTGAAACTTGAGTATTATATCTTTTTAATGATGTATAGTTTGTCAAGGTAATAACATAAATTATGATAGTAACTTTGAACTATCTAAAAAAAAAAAAACGCTTCAGTTCGCCGGCGCTCTGGCCACGGTTAACAGGTTAAAGAGGTGTGTGAACTCGCAAGTACTATTGGAAAAGTTTTTGGGGCAGACCTGACCTGTTGAAAAGAGATGTTATTCATCCCTCCTGGGATGGTGCTGCTCTTATCTCTAGTAATATGGCACATAGTCTTAGAGCTCAAACATGAATTGGGGATCAGGCCAGGAAGCAGACAGACTGGCTAAACCGACCGTCTGCCAGCTGTCTCACGTCACTGAGATCAGATAAATCCCATCACATAGAGACTCTTTTACCTAGACATCATCATATAGCGACTGTGTCTGTTCCCCGAATGAGGAAATACAAAAAACTTCCAAACCCATTTAAGGTTAAACATGTAATTGATGTTCAACAAATAAAAAACAGATATAATACAAATGAGCAAATGATAAAGCTTGGGTTGCTGAATATTCAATCCCTTACTACAAAAGCACTTACTGTTAATGATCTGATTACAGACTATAACCTAGATGTGCTGTGTTTGACAGAAACCTGGCTAAAACCAAATGATTACATTACTTTAACCCTCTGGGGTCGGCAATCACGCCGGCGTGATCTGCTCACTTTTTTTCTTATCAGTGCAAAACAAACTCAAATACTTTGTTGATTTTGATCTTACATATGTGTTACACATCATTCAATACTGTTAAATGTCTTCTTTTTTGTGTACACTCTTATTAACATCAAAACCTTGTGTTTTTGTAAAATAAATCAAATAAACAGGGTGCGCTTTCAGCTCACACTGTCTCCGCAAAAATCTTTCTGAAACGCGTCCGAAAAATGAACTGTAACTCAATAAATACTTGTCACAGAGACACGAAAGATTTCTCTTTATGAAGCTGAAATTCTCTTCTTTTAAATGAAGTAATTTATATAAAAAAGCAACTATTCTCAGTTGATGTAATCTGTATGAAAAGAGAGAGATGTCTGTCTTTTTCCTTTCACCTAATTATAGCGTATGACGTGTTAATGTGACCACGCCCACTGAGAGCGAGCGCTATTCAAACGTTATTGTTGAGGCAAGCCATGAAAACGCCCACATCAGAAGGCCCTAACCTTTATCGTCTTGCTGCGCAGTGAGGAATAATTCCTGGAAAAGTTAACTCAAGTAAAGTTACCTGTTTCATTTCGAGGAGCACGGATTCAGCTGATGTAGTAAGTCATTTATTCTTAAGTGCTTTGTTCTAATCGCGTTATTGAATAGTGTCTGTAAACTGCACAAAGACTGTTTAAATATTAAATGCGTGTCTGTGTGCGAATGAATGGACGAATTCACAGACGCGCGCGCGCGCTGTGCGTTCATTCACTCTCGCTCCTACATTAGTAAGACTACTGAGATTTGTTCTAATCGCAATATAGAATAGTATCTGTAAAACCAAAAAGACTGTTTAAATATGAATCGGGTGTCTGGGTGTGTGAACAAACGAACGCACAGATGCATAGCCTACTGTTACAGACGAAATAGATTAGAAAGTTTTTACTATAAAATAGACATCAAATAAGCTTTAGCTAGACAGTTTCTGCTCATATGTTAAATATATAGTAGCCTATGTTTTGTAAAAAATAAACTAATCAACTGTTATCCAATGCAAGCTTATAATACTTTATATGGAAAATAAATTCTTTTCAAGATGTTTCCAACTCTAACTTTGAACCAATTCTATACAATGACCCATATAACCTATTTGACCAGGATTTGTTTCCAGGTATGACTAAAAATGGGTTTTGGACTTTCATTTATATTTTGATTATATATATATATATGAAGAGTTCAGATGCAAAAGCCTCTAGTGCCATTTGAAATTTTCTTCTAGAATGATAATTTTTATCAAGCTTGTACATTTTAAGTTCAGTAATTTCACTTAAATGACAATTATTAGGTAATCTTCATTGCCATTTAATTGAAATTACTGAACTTAAATATACAAGCTTGATAAAAATCATCATTCTAGAAGAAAATTTCAAATGGCACTTAGAGGCTTTTGCATCTGAACTCTTCATATATATATATATATATATATATATATATATATATATATATATATATATATATATATATATATGTTGTCCTTTCAATTTTGTATGTTGTCCTTCCACACCTGAATGAAAGGCTCATTATTATGCGGGTCAGGTGAGAATCACCTAATTATTCATGATGGGGCTTGGACTGTTCAAGGCCATTCGCATATTGCCTTGGCAAACAAAAAAAAGATTTTCACAATAAAACTGTTACGATGTGGTTGAGACAAGGAAGAAGCAGGATCCACTTGCAGCACACTTTATTAAACAAACTTCAAACTTAACAAGGACTCAGACAGGGAACAGGACTCAGGAACAGAACAACCAGCATCAACGTTACAACAACATTAAACAACGTTAAGAACTCACAAGGACTGGACTGAAACACAGGGCTTAAATACAAAGGCAAACAAGCTAAACAAGATGACAAGGGGGCGTGGTTATCAGGGACACCTGGGAAGACTAATAGATATAACGAGGAGCGGGAAAACAGGGAACAGGACTGAACCAAGTGCAGAAAGACAGGGGGAACACAGACAGACATCACAACATAGCCCCCCCTCTATGGGCGGCTCCCGACGCCCACCAAAACTAGACACACAGTTCAGGAGGGTGGTGGAGCGGAGGCGGTCCCGGGGGAGGGACGGAGGGCCAGGTCCGCGCAGGGAACGGGACCGGGCCCTTGCGATGGCGGGCCTGGGCCATGGAACGTGGGCGGACCTGGGCCATGGAACATGGGCGGGGCAGGCTGTGGACGTGGCCAGGGTGGAGCAGGACGTGGGCGTGGCCAGGGCGGAGCAGGACGTGGGCGTGGCCAGGGCGGAGCAGGACGTGGGCGTGGCCAGGGCGGAGCAGACGAACCCTCGGGCGTCCAGGGTGGTGAGGACCCTTCGGGCGGCCACGGCGGTGAAGACCCCTCGGGCGGCCACGGCGGTGAAGACCCCTCGGGCGGCCACGGCGGTGAAGACCCCTCGGGCGGCCACGGCGGAGAAGACCCCTCGGGCGGCCACAGCGGTGAAGACCCCTCGGGCGGCCACGGCGGTGAAGACCCTTCGGGCGGCCACGGCGGAGAGGACCCTTCGGGCGGCCACGGCGGAGAAGACCCTTCGGGCGGCCATGGCGGAGAAGACCCTTCGGGCGGCCATGGTGGAGAAGACCCTTCGGGCGGCCATGGCGGAGAAGACCTTTCGGGTGGCCATGGCGGAGAAGACCCTTCGGGTGACCATGGCGGAGAAGACCCTTCGGGTGACCATGGCGGCAACATGACATCATGACTTTTGCGTAAACAGACACGCCACTTTCAAGTCAAGTGGCGTGTTATCTATACGCATTTTGAGATATCCGCGTGTATGCGTGTATGTCTACGCCATTAATCTTCAAGTGATTCCGCGTATATGTACACGCCATTAAATTTCCGAGCGAAACGAAGCAAAATGTAGATCTACATCTGGGGAGCGATATTTTTTTTCCCTAGGATGGCAGGGGAAGACTCATAAATGCTATTAACCCCAGTGACGGGTAGGTTTAGGGACGGGGTGGAGGTAGGTCATATATTTATATATACAGTAATAACGTTAAGTCAACTGCGTTCATAAACACGCTGAAAAGCGATTGTGCGTGTTGATAGCACGCCAAAAATGGAAATACGAATTGGCGTGTCATACACACGCAATTTTATGAGATCAGTCTGATGGCGGAGAAGACCCTTCGAGTGGCCATGGCGGTGGCCTACTGCCCCCCCCAAAAAAATTCTTGGGGGTAGCTACGGGGTCGTAGCCTGGAGAAGGCACTGGCTCAGGATCGAACCCCGGCTCAGGAGAAAAAGGCAGAACCAGCGGTGAAGAGGGCTTTAGGCTGGGCAGGACCAGCGGTGAAGAGGGCTTTAGGCTGGGTAGGACCAGCGGTGAAGAGGGCTTTAGGCTGGGCAGGACCAGCGGTGAAGGAAACTCTGGGCTGAACAGGACTGGCGCAGGATCAGCGGGCTCTGGTGCAGGATCAGCGGGCTCTGGCGCAGGATCAGCGGGCTCTGGCGCAGGATCAGCGGGATCTGGCCCAGGATCAGCGGGCTCTGGCGCAGGATCAGCGGGCTCTGGCGCAGGATCAGCGGGCTCTGGCGCAGGATCAGCGGGCTCTGGCGCAGGATCAGCGGGCTCTGGCGCAGGATCAGCGGGCTCTGGCGCAAGTGTGTGCGTAGCCCACACACACCACATGGCTGTGGCCATAATGGCCAGTGTTGCGGTCACTGAGGGCTCAGGCGGCACATGCGTGGCGTGATCAGTCTCTGGCTGGACGTGGTTGACGTGAAGCTCTGGCTGGACGTGGTTGACGTGAAGCTCTGGCTGGACGTGGCTGACGTGAAGCTCTGGCTGGACGTGGCTGACGGGAAGCTCTGGCTGGACGTGGCTGACGGGAAGCTCTGGCTGGACGTGGCTGACGGGAAGCTCTGGCTGGACGTGGCTGACGGGAAGCTCTGGCTGGACGGTCTCTGGCTGGACGGTCTCTGGCTGGACGGTCTCTGGCTGGACTCAGATTTTACTTTCAAAAACCTGAAATTGACAGTATTTTACATAGTATTTTTCCATACAGGCTTATGTGATATTAAACCATTTACAGTTTATCATTGTATAAGGTATGTTATATCCTATCTATTAATATTATTCAATAAATATTATATAATATTATTATGGTACTAGTGCATCAAAATGCAATGTCATTAGTTTGCCTAAATTAGAACACGGAAGTTAAATGTTTTACACACCATTTACACGTGGTAGGGAGCAGGTGTAAATTTCTGTTTTTCCAACTAACATTTTGAAAATACGAAAATTTTTGTGAATCAGAAAATTTACGTCAAAACAGCTTTACGGACGATTTACACAAAAATGTGTTCTGCTCGTGTTTCATGAATGAGGCCCATTAATGTTATATCACTTGATGAAATACAGTTATAAGTTCTAAAATATACAGACACCAATTATGCTATCTTATAATACTTTCTGGAAACTACCGCTGTTGTTTATACTGTAAATTTAGCAGAATAGTTTTTACAGTGTAAATGTATATTGCTTATTAAAAGATTTGAAATGCAATCAAAATTACTGATTGATAAAATGCTTATGGTTAGTGTTAAAAACTGTATACAATTTAGTATCAACTTATCAAGTTAATGTACAGCAGGTCTTTCATGATAAAAGGGACATTCAATAACATTTAAAGACCCACATTCAGGGACAAATATGAGGATAAACTTCCTACAATAGTGGAAATAGTGGAAATCTCATCAGTCCATCCTCGGTGAAGATGCGAGCTGTGTTTGTCCTTGTTGAATGCACAAATGCAAAATAACATTGAGCAGACAAGTTCCTGGCACAAGCAGTCTGATTACATGAAGTCAATGGGGTTTAATGGGGCTTGAATGGGGCTGATTGCTCACTGCACTTTTCCGCTGACTTCGCTGTCTGTGAACTGCCACAAACTTTCTTATTTAAGAGGGAAACTCTGAATTTGAAATAAATCATTCCTCTAAAGAATTTGAACTTGAGTCTTCCTGAAGTTGCGTCGAGGTGAAACGCTGCAATCAGATGTTTGTTAAGGGCTGTTGTGCTGCTCTCATCACACAAAAATCAAGAGGCTTTCAGTCTCTGTCAGAACAGGTATCTGTGTCACTAATGTTCAATTAGAACCATATCTCATTTGTATTCATAAAATGTTTGGTTCTGGCACACGTATATTTTTATTACATCCATAAAGACATTGAAACACAATAGTCAAGTCAAGTCAAGTCATCTTCATTTATATAGCGCTTTTAACAATAGATTGTTCCAAAGCAGCTTTACAGAGATACACATATTATTTAAGGTAACAGAGATTGTTTTGGCTTTATAGTGGTTCTTGAATAATGTTATTTCCAGGTAAAGTTAGTTTTGATTGATTCACCTCCATTGAAATGATCATTTGTTATTAAATTAGGGGCCACTAAGACGACGCCGTTCTCTCTAAACTGACTTTAAACGCGAACCTGTGATTAACGCTGACAGCGTTCACATGCGTTCATATGTGCATTAAGAATTGATTCTATAGTTATGTACTTTTGAATCTATGGGTTTGTAATTCCACACAACCCATGCCTAAACAATCTACTTGTCTTGCCTATTTGATACAGCATTTTGTTTTATTTTATCATTTCGGGGTACGCGAGCCGGATTTTCAACAACGCTTTATCTGTAGAGTGGGAAAGGGATCCTCCATAGGGAGAGGATAGTTGACACTTCAGCACTGCATTGTCATCGGGTCCAGGCAAAGCTCCTTCGTCAGATCTGGATACGGCCTGGATCCGGCAGGCTGCAGGAAAACCACGGGATAAACAAAGGCACTGATATTAGCGTAGATGCAATTCTTCTTATGATGTAACAAGTACATCAAGATTTAAGGGAAGTGATCCCAGTTCCGGCTGACCTAATCTATGCAGCCTAACATTGAATTATAGAAGTCTATAATGTATTATGTGTATGGTAGGTCAAAGAGATGTGTTTTTAGTCTAGCTTTGAACTGACAGAGTGTGTCTGCTTCCCGGACAATGGTAGGACGATTGTTCCAAAGTTTAGGTTCTAAATAGGAAAAAGGTCTACCGCCAGCAGTCGATTTAGATATTCTAGGTATTATCAAGTGGCCGGAATTTTGAGATCGCAATAGACGTGAAGGACTATAATGCGTTAAGAGCTCGCTCAAGTACTGCGGAGCTAAACCATTTAGTGCTTTGTAAGTAATCAACAATATTTTAAAATGTATACGATGTTTAATAGGCAGCCAATGCAGTGTTGACAGAACCGGGCTAATATGGTCATACTTCCTAGTTCTGGTAAGAACTCGAGCTGCTGCGTTTTGAACTAGCTGTAGTTTATTTATTAAGCGTGCAGGGCAACCACCCAGTAGAGCATTACAATAATCTAGCCTTGAGGTCATGAACGCATGTCAATATAGCATGTTGACAGCATCCATGACATAAACCCATATTGTAGTGACAGTATTTCTCTGTTGATGGTTTCCAGTAATGTTTCCACGGCTCTCGATGATCAACATTGTGGGAATGTGTTGAGTTACGTAAAAGATGTAATTGGTTACATAAATTGAGCATGAGTATCATTGTAAAACACCTAATGTGTCCATCAATATGTTTCTCTTATACTTCCAGTGAAGAGACACCCCCTCCGCACCCAGACCATGAATATGCTGCACTACCTCATATTCTTAACACAATGGGCGATAAGGCCGATGATATTCTGAGCTCACTGCAGTTGACGGATGAGAAAGAAAATGACTTTGACGAGGTAAAAAAGCCTTTGATGAACATTTTTTAGGAGTACATAATGTAATTTATGAACGAGCCAAGTTCAATAAACGATGTCAAGACGTCGTCGAATCTGCAGAAAACTTTATCACCGCAGTCCACAAGTTAGCTGAACATTGTAAATATGGCATCTTACGTGAGGAAATGATTCGAGATAGAATTGTTGTCGGCATACGTGATGCTAAATTGTCAGAAAAACTTCAGCTCAACCCAAAGTTGGATTTAGCCACAACTATAGTTCAAGTGAGGCAGCACGAGGAAGTGAAAAAGCAACAAGCTGTTCTGCGGTCAGCTGATTCACCTGGACAAATAGATGCACTGTCTCATAACAGTAAAAGACGGGCTCATAGCAAAAAATCTTTTCAACGCGGAAGCTATTCCCAGCCTCAGCCTACCTCATCAAAGCCAAAACAGTGTGGGAAGTGTGGTAAAACCTAAAAACATTATGTGTTATCTGGGTGCGTTTGACTATCCACAGTCATCCACATGGACTGAAATACTCACCATAAATGGTGACCCGTTGCGCTTCAAAGTAGACACAGGTGCGTCTGTGACTGCTATCCCAGAAACAGAATTCAAACAGGATAGATATGGCAGACGTTCAGCGCCGTGCAGACCCCTGCTGGGCCTCGCCAACCAACCTCTGGACGTAAAAGGGCTAGTGCATGCGGTCATTCAGAGAGGTGACAGAAAGATTGACCTCCCGCCGAGGATCATCAGATTCAGACTCAGGCTGCTCAGATTCAACTTTAAAGGGGTCATATAATGGTACATGCACTTTTACAAGTTGATTGTACTGAAATGTGTGTTGGCAGTGTCTGTACACAACCATCATATAATGATAAAAATCCATCGAGTGGTTTTGTTTTAATCTTCTTATATGTTTTCCCCTGCCTCAAATCGAGCCGTTCGAGCCTGTGACGTCAGAGGCTCGCACGCCCCTCCCTCGATTGTTGATTGACAGCAGTTTCAACACAGACCCGCCCTCGCTCGTGAGCGAGCTGTCAATCATACTCCGCGCGGACCGGCGCGGTCATTGTTGATATGCTGGAGCTCTGTCTATGAGCAGAATGGCGTCTAAGCGATTGTGGTGTTCTGTTCTTGGGTGTAATAACGAACACAGCAGTCATTTTAATGTTCCTAAATCCGAACCGCCGAAGACGCAGTGGCTGAGTTTGTTTTCGAAGGGAATATTCCCCACGAGAAACGTCAATGCTCTCATGTTTGCGCGAATCATTTCACACACCAGACTGCTTTATAAACAAGGATCAGTATAAAGCTGGTTTTGCTAAGAAGCTGCTCCTGAAAAAAAGGATCGGTACCAACTATTCGTGTTCCTGCTGAACCTCCAAAAGAACTGAAGTGAGTGTAACGTTTTATTAAACTTTATATTAATATTTATATTAATCCTTGTAAATCGCTAGCTGCACGCTTCACAATGAATGAACGTTTATACTGAACAACGCGTTATGGTTATTGTGTTATTGTGTTACAAACGGTGTACGCCAGAGCCGGCTCTGGTGTACGCACAGAACAGAGAGGCGGAGTCAGCAAAGCTCATTATCATTTAAAGTCATATGCACTGAAACGGTGTGCTGAAAACAGAGCTGTTTTTTACCAGGTAAAATAAGTGTTTTCTTACAATACTAATGAGAATTTTTAATTCAAGTATATTACAAACTTTTAATTTAGACCCTAAAGAATCATATTAGCTTGTACAAAAATGGCATTATATGACCCCTTTAACATTATTCATGTTCCAGGTAAAAATCTGATAACAGCTGACGCCCGATCCAGAGCACCTCTTCCAACTGCAGCCACAGAGGTGGAGCAAGACCTGGAAAGAGAATGCAAAGCTTACCTGGACAGCGTAGTTGAAAG
The DNA here is from genome assembly GCA_030578255.1 of Tiaroga cobitis. NCBI lineage: Eukaryota > Metazoa > Chordata > Actinopteri > Cypriniformes > Leuciscidae > Tiaroga > Tiaroga cobitis. The sequence goes on from CM060597.1 coordinate 53,175,855, forward strand.
CCTGCCAGCCACTCCAACAAAGCTGGAACAGATTAAGAGTGCACAAACGTCAGATAACACCTGTAAACGTCTTAGCCGATACATTGCAAATGGATGGCCGGGACACAGACAAGATGTGCATGAGCAGCTGCTGCCCTACTGGCCCAATAGGTCAGTTTTGCATGAAGGAAGAGGACTGCTCATGAAAGGAGAGAGACTTATAATCCCTAAGTGCATGAGACCTGACATCCTGCAGAGACTGCACCAGGGACATCAAGGTATCAACAAATGCCTATCAAGCGCCAGAGAATCAGTCTGGTGGCCAGGTATCACGTCTGCTGTAAAGCAAATGGTCGAGAGATGTGAGATTTGCGCACGTGAAGCTCAAACAACAGTCGAGCCTCTGCTCACAACAGAACTACCAAACAGACCGTGGCAGAGGGTTGCTGCTGATCTCTTCCAATGGCAGAATGGGAACTATTTAGTTATAATAGACTACTTCTCTCGCTATATCGAAGTTTGTTCCCTACCTGGCAGCACATCAGCAAAACAGACCATTGCCAGATTTAAAGCTGTGTTTGCCAGATATGGATGCCCAGAAGTGCTTGTCACAGACAATGGTCCGCAATTCTCCTGTCACGATTTCGCTCAGTTTGCACAGGAATATGACTTTTCCCATGTGACAAGCAGCCCCCGTTACCCCCGCAGCAATGGGGAGGCTGAACGGGCCATTAGAACTGTGAAGTCTCTTTTAGTGAAAGAGGGAGATTTTCATAAAGCTCGGCTGGCCTAAAGGGCCACTCCATTGGCACAACTGCTGATGGGGAGGAGAGTTAGAACACCAGTCCCCATATCATCGGAGCAGTTACAACCACAGTGGCCCGATCTTGAGAGGTTCAGAGAAAGGGTGTTGAAATTGCAACAGCAACAAACGTTTAATCGGAGACACTGTACTCAAATCTTACCACCTCTCCAGCCTGGACAGCACGTGTGGATCAAACCCACACACATAAAAGGGACTGTTGTTAGTCAGGCACATACACCACGCTCATACGAGGTGGAGACCCCGGAGGGAGGACGGCTGCGACGCAACAGTTCACACCTCAGGGAAGTTCCAGTGCCTCCAGTATCAAGTGAAATGATGGTGACTAGGTCAGGGAGACTGTCTAAGGCTCCTGAGAGACTAGATCTTTGAGCATGAAACATATGCATACAGACCACGGAGGATAAGGGAAAAAGTAATAATTTTATGTTTGAAAAGTGAAATGTTCATTAGAAAAGTTATGTTCTAATTTACTGAATTTTCCAGTTAATTTAGGATAAGGTTTACAAAAAGGGCTACGGTGAATTGAAATATCTTCTGTTTATTTCTCTTTGAACGCTTTTAAGTTTGAAAAAGGATTTGAAGCAACTCGTAAAATCATAAGTGAGTGAAATAACTAAGTAGCCATACTGTTGAATGTAATGTGTTATTTAAAGGAACACTCCGACTTTTTGGGACTTTAGCCTATTCACCTTATCCCCCAGAGTTAGATAAGTCCATACATACCTTTTTCATCTCCGTGCGTGCTATAAGTCTGTTTGACGCACCCACCGTTAGCCTAGCTTAGCACAAAGACTGGATATCAATGGTTGCAGCTAGCATACTAATCCAAATAAGTGACAAAATAATGCTAACATTTTCCTATTTACATGTTGTGATTTGTATAGTCACAGAGTGTACAAAAAACAAAGTCATATGAGACACAGACATATTTTAAACGTATAAATACTGGGAACTATATTCTCTGAAGGCGAAGCACTGCTACTTGGGCGGAGTGATAACCACAGCACCTGAGACGCGCCGTTGTTTTTCTTCTGTCAACAAAACCAACGTGACTAGCTAACTAGTAGCGGACGTGAATGGTGATCATGGCTGATTTTGAGGAAATTTCAGATGATTTTTACTTGGTATCAAACCAAGATCCAGAACCATATCGTTTTGAGCCAGAATATACGGACGAGGAGTTACAAACTTTGGTAGCTGATAATGCCGAACAGACTGAGGAGGTCGAGGGGACAATCAGAACGAACACGGACTGGTGGTGTAAATGTGGAACATGCCAACCTATGCCCACAGAAAGCGAGTGCATATGTTGTAGTGAATGGGACCGGGTATTGCCATCAATGGCAAGGCTTGATGACAATGAAGATCTTTGCGTCACTACCACAGAGGATTTCTCTGCCCTGATACACCCGGCGGTTGTCGATTTTTTTTCCCGTTGTGACAAGATCAACTGGAAGAAACGCTCCATGCCGAGTGAATCTAATGGACAGCTGTCCTCCAAGTAAGTGATTTTGTAATAATCATAATGCATACTGATAGTTTAATGCAATTGTTGTATATACACATAAACACGAAATATGTACACATGCCAACTGACTGTTGACACCCTTGAAATAGTCTGTCATGATAACTTGTATACTTGATTGTCTACTTATTCATACAAAGTTTTCTGTGCTCTAAGTCAATACAGGTTGGTGTCCTACCGCATAGTATTGGAGTGGGCCCTGAAGGGAGAAACTTTGGGTAGAAGCAATCGTAAACCATTTCCATCATGTGTGGTTGGTGCCATTCGAAGAAAATATCCCTCAGAGACTGGTGTCTATGTTGGATTTCAAGAGGCGGAGGATGCAATTGAAATGTTCTAAGTATGTATGTGTCAACACCAATCATATATAAAGTAATTAGCCTATACTACATGTCTTTATCATACACAAACCATAAACTTGTGATATTCAAATGTATTACAGGAATAAAAGTTGCATATTTTGTTGTAATGGTGTTACTGTATATGTTGTATAAAATATTACTGTGAATAAAGATATCTGACAACATAAAATATAAAAGACCAATCTACGAATGTCAGAGTAGTAGTAGTCAAGGAAATATATTATTGTAATGTCCCTGACTACATTAGTCTGTATAAACTTTGTATATTCTACTCATCTTGTCTGATACTTTGGCACTGGTCTGTGAAACTACACTGCCTTACAGTTTCTTCTCTGCCCACATAGGTTCCATACTTTGACCTCCTACAAGACAGCAGAGCTTTATTTCATCTTGAAAATATGTGAAACCATTGTTTGCTTTTTATTTATTGTTATATTTTATACTTCAAATAAATTATTGCAACATCTACATTTGTCTTTTCATTTTTATTGACGTGTGTAGTCAGTATGAGATTGAATATATTTTACTGTACAACTTGTTGGCCTACAAAAGGCAGATAAGAGAATGAGAAATAATGAGAAATATTGTTATTTATTTTACAACTGCTGTACCACAATAACAAAAACAATATACAACAATAACAAAAAAGCCACTTTGGATGGCAGTGGTGACATAGTGAAAAGCAGGCATATAGAATGTTAGGTGGGTGGGGTGGTTGAATAACCATCTCATACCATTATGAGTCTGGACCTGTGAACCTTGATGTGTGTCCGGCAATGACATCCTCCTTACTGGGTTTTGAAACTTTGGCGATGTTAGCAGCCAAACGGGGAACTTTGAAATGGGATAAGGGGTCTTGGTATTTCACCGATGGATCCAGCCTTCTCTGAATGACTGCGTCCATCAATTCGTTCCTGAAAGTCTGTGTTGTTTCCTGGTAGACTGGTCTGGCAATCCATTGTTTGGATTGTTTTTGGAAAATCACATTGTGTCTTAGGAGGCCTGAAATGAAAACCAGCATGATTGAAGAGTTTGGTCTGTTATGATTCTGATCTGAAGGTAATTTTATTTGCCAGTTATACCAGCAAAAGTGTTTAGTTGTAAATGATAAATATGGTCTATTATATTTTTAGGCGAAACTTTTCATACATATCATTACTGACATGTGTATGGATGAAAACTTTTAAATATCCGGAGGTTCAATATAATATATGTTTATTACTTACCAGACGCTGTTTTTGCTTGTTCACGTTGTGTTTCGTGGTTCTCGTTATGGTCCATGACTGCCAACATTGTTCGTGCTTGCATTGATGCATATTCAAAGTGCAATCTTTTGGGACAGTATTTTAGAAGGACATTATGGTAGACCTCAAGTTGTCCTGGTGAAACAGAAATAAAGACAGTACAAAATAGAAAATACTGTATAAACAGTACATGTACACAGCTTACAAGTTGTGAGTATGAGTTATTTTATGTTCATTATCGTCTGTGTTGCAATGTTACCTTTTAATACATTGTAAACCAGTTTCACATAAATGGTTCCCACAGAAACTAAAATCTATGGAGCCAATTCAATAGCTGTGAAGTCTTTGATAAACATACTTGTGTGTTTGAACAGTGCCATTTGTTCCAGGTCTTTCAGGAGTCGTGCATTCACGACCACTTCATAAAAGGCCTTGTAGGCAGGGGAGTCTTTGGCCAACCATTTCTTCCTCCTTTGCTCGTCCGCTGGCAGCTCAGTGTGGAAGCATTTATGTTCCATGCCATCTTCTTCCCAGCGATGGACCCCACAGATATGATAGAAAATTGACTTCCATCGTCTCAGCAATTCCTGACAGTAACAATAGAGCACAGGCAGAAATCTATTCAGCATTGTCATAACAGACAGGACGAAAAACTAATTTGAACCAAAATAGAAATTAATAAATAAAATAGATGTCCAAAGGTGATATATGCAAGCCAGTAGTGAAATTCCACTGTACACTATACCTGCTTACAATATGCACATGAGAAATAAATTAGTACTTTGCCTTTGCAATATGTCTGTGTGTATATAATGTATGATTATGTACCTTTGGATCTCCTTTAGATGAGCTACAGCTCCACCACATGTGATTGATCACACTCTTTATCCATGGAGCAAGGGCCATGCAGTTCTTGCGATTGGATGCCAAAACCAATTTTTTTTTATTCCTGAATTAAAATAAGGAAGAGCATTATAACAACAGTACACTAAAGAAAGCACAGAGATACACAGAGAAACCCCCAGACAGCCCAGAAGTATCAGAAGTTGTGAACAAGCTTACACTAACAACAATATACTAACCTTTTCCAGTATGCCATGGATCAAATTGGTGTTCTATATTTGGAAAATCCTCCCTCATTATTTTCCTGATAGAGGGATGTCTGTCAGTTGTGACAACCTTTACATTGATCCCTTCATCTAGGAGCTTTTCCAATCCTTTCTTGAAACCCATTGACTCCATGGCAACAGAACTTTTGGCCTGGGTCACCTAGAGGGAACAAGTATAAGACTTTTTAGAACAGTGACTGACATTTTGGATCTATTATTATATTTATTATTGAATATTTTTACCTGAATCAACTCAAATGTTACAATCTGATTGGTCGTGTCATCCATGAAGGAATACGTTGTGTATTTGCAGGAATGGCCTGGGCTATCACTTCTCCCATCTCCGCAAATCTGTACTCCCTCACCATCCAGAGTCTGGCAGATGAGTCTTGCTCTTAATAGTGTCCTCCTGCTTCTTGTATTCTTCAGCGACAACTGGAATCAGGTAGCTGGACTGTATGCTGTAGTAGTTGGATTTATGGGGCAGCTGAATGTTCAAAAGCCCTGCCCAATCAGCAATGTCTGTGTAAGTAGCACGAGTGAAGAGTGTTGCTGCTGCTGCTAGCAGGTTGTTCTCCGCCATTCCACGGACAGTTGGGCATGATTCCCAATCTCCAGTGTGTCCATTATTACATTTCCATAGGACTCTGATCCTGCTGCCAGATGTTCCCTTTCGAAAGCTACAATCGATGCTGCGCTGCTCAGCGCATTGGGAACGTCTTTAGTCGTGACCAGCTGTGAATATTGTGTGTAACACGTCGATAGAATTGACCCGGAGGTAATATAGCCTCGGTCGATGACGTCATCGGCGCGCACCCGCAACGCGAGGCTATAAATAGATGAGCCGCAGGTGCATCGTCAGGTCTTTTGTCTTCAGACCATTCTGTGCATGTGTGAACGCAAACACTCTCTCTATCTCTCATCTGTTCTCCAGATCTTTGTTAGGAGTTAGTTTTGTCAGGCAGTGTGCAGAAAATTTCTCATTTCTCAAATCTTTTCTCTCTCACGCTACATCAAAGAGTTTTTTGAAAGTAAAAAAAGAGGAGAAATGAGCCAACAAAATAGTAAGCGTTGTGTTCCTCCATGCTCCCGTCTCATCTCTGAGCTGGATACACACGATTACTGTTTTGTTTGTTTGGGGGAAGAGCACGCGGTTCTGGCTATAGAGAAGGGCGGGTGCGAGCATTGTGACCAGCTCACGGTTAAGATGCTTCGCTCCCGTCTGACCTATTTCCAGACCGCACCCGCACCCGGATTTTTGTGCCCTCGACGTCGACTTTTTCGACTATCGTGGGTGCAGAGGCGCGGGGGTATACGGAGATGCCTCGGGTTGAAGAGATGCTCGCGAGCTATCTCTCTCCCGACTCGGCATCTTCGATAAAGAAACCTACCCTCCCCACTAAACCCTGTCATATAACATCATCTTTAGTGGGGAAAGCTTATCAAGCTGCAGGTCAGGTTGGTGCTGCGCTGCACACTATGGCAGTGTTACAGGCATACCAGGCTGACCTGTTGAAGGATTTGAGTGCGGGCAGTACGATCGACGAAGAGTCATTCTCTGAGCTTCGTCGTGCCACAGATCTGTCTCTCCGTGCGACCAAGCAGACGGCCCGTGCCATCGGCCGTTCGATGTCTGCTTTGGTCAGCACGGAGAGGCATCTGTGGCTTAATCTGACAGGGATTAAGGAAAAAGATCGTTTGTTTTTGATTGACCTATTTCTCCATCTGGGCTGTTTGGTGACTCAGTGAACACCGTTGTCACCCGCTTTAAGGAAGTTAAAAAACACGAGGAAGCGTTTGTTCAGTTTCTTCCTCGCCGCACTCAAGGGGAGGGGCCGTCTGCCACCCAGCCCCGCCCCGGTCCTTCAAAACCTAGGGAGGTAAAGAGGCAGAGTGTAGCGGACCATGCTCCCCCTCGCAGGGATTGGGGACAGGTTCGCCGTGCTCAGCAACCTCCCAAGCCAGACCTCAGGACTATCATTAACAGGAAGAAGAAGTCCTGATGGTCTGGCGCCCAATCTGGTGGGGGTAGCCCCCCACGGGATGGGGCGCATGCAAGATCTTTTCGCCCCTTCCCGTTACCCTCACAAAAACTCTCCATCCCCGCCACCTCTCGTGCTTCGGGGGGCAGCGGTTTCCAGCGAAATGTTGGATGTTCCGTTGTTTCCTGCCGTCATACAGGACACGGAACATCCAACATCCCCTCAAAAGGAAGTATTAAAATTGATACCACTCTCAGGAAGTCTGGCAGCGTGGAAACTTCTGCCAGGCATTTCTGCGTGGGTATTAAGCACAGTACAGATAGGATACAGAATCCAATTTATTCGTCGTCCTCCACGTTTCAACGGCGTGGTCTTCACTTCCGTGAAACCGGAGCTGATGCATGTACTGTCGCAAGAGCTGCAAACCCTTCTGAGCAAAGAGGCCATAGAACATGTTCCTCTTCCAGAGAGAGAGTCAGGCTATTACAGCAGATACTTCCTGGTTCCCAAAAAGGATGGGGGGGTGCGTCCAATCTTAGATCTTCGAGGCTTAAACCGTACAGTCAAAGCGCTCAAGTTCAAGATGTTAACCGTCAAGACGGTCGTGACGCAAATTCAACATCACGATTGGTTCGTCACGATCGATTTGAAGGACGCTTATTTTCACATAGAAATATTGCCACAACACAGGAAATTCCTGAGGTTCGCTTTCGGCGGCGAAGCGTACCAGTTTCGGGTTCTTCCATTCGGCCTGGCTTTGTCACCCCGCACATACACGAAATGCATGGATGCAGCACTGGCTCCGTTACGACTCCAGGGCATTCGCATTTTGAATTACATCGACGATTGGTTGATACTAGCTCAATCGCGAGAGATGGCGCTCCAACACAGAGACATCGTGTTAGCTCATCTAGTTGCTCTAGGGTTGAGACTCAACACCAAGAAAAGTGTTCTTTCTCCTGCCCAGAGAACGGCTTATCTCGGGATTGTTTGGGATTCAGTCACGATGCGGGCACAAATGTCTCCCGCTCGAATCGAGACCATTCGGCAGACCATGAGCAAAGTCAGGCTAGGCCAAGAACTCACTGTTCGTCAGTACCAAAAAATGTTGGGTTTCATGGCATCAGCATCCACGATGATTCCTCTGGGGCTGTTGCACATGAGACCATTTCAGTTGTGGCTAAAAGCCAGAGGATTTCATCCAAGAGCCAATCCTCAAAGGCACATAAAAGTGACGCGCCGCGGGCTTCGTACACTATCTCTGTGGATCAGACCCCGGTTCCTTGCCTTGGGTCCCACTCTAGGGGCGCCGTGTCGTCGCAGACTGCTAACGACGGACGCCTCCCTGATGGGCTGGGGAGCGGTCTTAGATGGCCGTCCAGCTCAAGGGGAATGGGAAGGTCATCAGCTCGATTGGCACATCAATTGCCTCGAGTTGATGGCCGTATTTCTGGCTCTGAAATATTTTCTCCATCAATTGAGGGGCTGTCATGTCCTAGTGCGGGTGGACAACACAGCAGCAGTCTCTTATATAAATCATCAGGGGGGTCTGCGCTCACGCAATCTGAACAGAATAGCGAGGCAGATTTTTCTCTGGGCCCAGGACAAGTTCCTGTCACTCAGGGCAGTGTACATTCCAGGGCATTTGAATGTGGGAGCAGATTTACTGTCCAGACAGACACTACCGACAGGGGAATGGAAACTCCACCCGGAAGTAGTGAAACAGATTTGGACCAAATTTTACAAAGCAGAGGTGGACCTCTTCGCCTCCCAGCAGACAGCGCAATGTCCCCTCTACTTCTCTCTGAGTCACCCAGCTCCATTGGGTCTGGATGCGATGGCGCACTCATGGCCCAAGATGCGCGTGTATGCGTTTCCTCCAGTTTCTTTGCTCCCGGGAGTTCTAGCCAGAGTTCGCCAACAAGGGTCTTGCCTCTTGCTGATAGCGCCACGTTGGCCGAACAGAGTGTGGTTCTCGGAGATAATATCTCTCCTCAACGGCTCGCCTTGGGCGATTCCGGAGAGGAGGGACCTTCTGTCTCAGGCGGAGGGCACGATATTCCATCCCAGGCCCGACCTGTGGAATCTTCACGTTTGGCCCCTGATGGGAACCAACTGAGGGACACTGGGCTTTCGCCTGCTGTTATTGAGACTACTCTGAGTGCTAGGGCTTCCTCCACTAGACAAAGTTATGCCGGTAAATGGGGTGTTTTTGAAAGGTGGTGTGTTGTACACAATGTAGATCCAGTCAACTGCCAGGTTGCTTCAGTTCTGGACTTCATGCAAGAGAAATTATCAACAGGCACATGCCCTGCTACTCTTAAGGTTTATGTGGATAGTCATAATTTTGATAATAGATATTAGATATCTATTATCAAGTGAAAGATATCTTGAAATTCATTTTGATTAGAGATATCTGAAATTTGATATCTGTAACTTTCATTTTATTGGGTTAGCTATGCGCACTGTGATTGGCTCATCGCGTTTGGGGGCGTGGCTTAGCCATAGGCCAATTACGTTACAGATATCTTAAATGATAATACAAACTATCCAAAATATAATTACGACTTGTCAGAAAGACGTTGTTGATATCAACAATGTTAATTCCAGATAGTCAAACTTAGCTTTTAAATGTTAAAAGGGCTTGCCATACAGAGCTCAGAGAGAGGCTCACCATATTCAAACCAAATTATCTGACTTCCTGTTGGTCGTTGCTAATTACGGTAAATTAGAAAGTTGTCCGGCTCGAAGAGTACAATATACATATCGAGTTTTGTTACTGTAGATAAAACTAACCCCCCCACTTTTGTCAAAAGCATTTAGAAAGTGACACACTTCCTGCTGCCAGTTGGTGGCGCTATAACTTTGACTCACAATAGTTACATCCATGTGATCGGCCTTTTACAGCGAACACACTGCTGAAGTTTCATCAAGATAAGTTAATGTATGTAGAAGTTATAACACACTTCCTGTTTCCATTATTCGCCATAAATTCGTTTCCTCACCACGGCCAAACCGTTTGAGATATCAAAAATCCCCTGGCAATTTTTCATCCTCAATGTCTTGACTTCATGCACACCGAGTTTGGAGACGAACGGGGGAATTCCCTAGGAAAAGTGTTTCAAATTCCTGAGCATGCGTTTCCAAACAACCCTAAATAGCCGACTTCCTGTTGGGCTGGCGTAAAACTTAGAGCACGAAAGTTGTTCGGCCGATGAGATATATAAGTGTAGCGAGTTTCAGATTATTACATGCAAGCGTGTTTGATATATGGACAAGTGTTCAAACCCCGTTCTAAGTGGCGCTGTCGAGCCCTCCTGCCACGCCCGGGTAGCAGCTTCAGCCCGGCCCTGATGGCCGCGGGTTCTGACCCGTGTGCAAAGTTTCAAGAGTTTTTGAGCACGTTCAGGCCCCCAAAAGTGCCCAAAAGGTAGTAAAATAATAATAATAATAATAATAAATATAGCTGCGAGCAGCGTTTACGGGCCCAAGCCGGTGGCACCGCAACCCAGGTGCCTTTATTTACCTAAAGGCACCGAGGTGGCGGTGCCGCCGGCTTTGGCCCTTCATCGCTGCTCGCAGCTATATTTATATATATATATATAAAAGAAGCCGGCGGCACCGCCACCCCGCCTTTAGGGTTATTGTGCACGTCGTGCAAAAACGTAACCCTGCTTTGACTGTCGAAAAGAAGTGTGCTGTAGAGCTTGTATCAGTGTGGGCTCTGCAAAAGTGCGCATCGAGGGCACATATCAACCACAAAGTATGCATGAGCTACCTTCTGAAACCTAAAATGAAAAATGAGACACCCTACAGACGGTCTCATGGATTTAACGGACACATGAAATAAGCACACAAGACTGAAAATCTGCCGAACGGCTCTGGTAGTTCTGCTTCAGCACTGATGATGTTGTTTTATATTTTATACAGAAATAAGTTAATTATAATTCAGATGAGAATAAAGTTAGTGTTGATTAAAATGAAGGAGAACATTGATTTTATTGATCTGAAATATAGCTCATTAATTTTAAATTCATTTAGGTTCAATTGCCAAACATACAATGTTAATTTAATTTAAAGCAAACAATACACTTAAAATATATGGGTTATATGAATATTTTGTAGAAAAAAATTAAATAATAATATATAATAATAAATATATATATATATTAGGGGTGTAACAATACACGTATTCGTATTGAACCGTTCGGTACGAGGCTTTCGGTTCGGTTTTCGGTACGCATTTTTAAACCGAACGGTTCGTTGGACCATTTTTCCTGCCGACCAAAATGTCGTTATTTCAAATGTAAGCGCGTCGTGCGTGGGCAAGCGCACTCATAATGTAAGAGACTCTGGCGTGACCACAACATTGCCCAACATCAAAGCATTGTGCCATGAATGAACTATTCAGTGTCCACAGATCAGCAACATTCACCATGGATGTACTGTAGTAACACTACTAACTGTAACCATGGGAGTTTGGCAGGAATAGTAGGCTATAATGCTTTCAAGTAACATTACGTCGGTTTTATTTTGACATTATGAATACAATTGCTGCCCTCAAATGTTAATCTGAACTAAAATAAACCTTTGTTTATAAGTACTATCACATTTCATTTTGTCCAAGGAGCTGTTTTGTTTTATATGCTCCTAAGAAAAGTCAAGTATAGCTCCATCATTGCTTAAAGTAAAAAAATATCATACCATACACGCACACACACAGTTTAAAAGCAAAACAATGTTTATCCAATCCCATTTAAAAACAGTCTGAGTGCCATCTTTTGGACATTCATCATATTGCATAGGTTTTCATTTCTTGTCCTCAAACAGAGCACTGATTTGTTTATTTTTAAGTTACACATTCTACATTGATTAAAATAGAAAATCAAATGTGTTTTTTTAATGGTAGTATAACTCTGATGAGAATAAAGTTAGTGTTGATTAAAATGAAGGAAAACATTGATTGTATTGATCTGAAATATAGCACATACATTTTTAATTCATTTAGGTTCAATTACCAAATATACAATCTTAATTTAATTTAAAGCAAACAATACATGTAAATACATATATGGATTATATGAATATTTTGGAGAAAAAATAATAATATATATATATATATATATATATATATATATATATATATATATATATATATATATATATATATATATATATATATTTTACAAAAAGACAAGGCCTTAAACTTAAGCTTGAACTCTTGTCACTAACAGACACCAAGGCACACACACACACACACACACACACACACACACACACACACACACACACACACACACACACAGTTTAAAAGCAAAACGATATTTATCCAACCCCATTTAAAAACAGTCTGTCAGTGCCATCTTTTGGACATCCACCATATTGCATAGGTTTTAAAATTATTTAAGGAAAACATATATATTGATCTAATATATATATATATATATATATATATATATATATATATATATATATATATATATATATATATATATATATATATAGCACATATGTATAAATGAACAGGCTTGCGATGTCAAGATTGCAATGCTGGAATGTGTGTGTGTGGGTGGCTCAGCGCGATTGAACAGTGTGTTACACGTAAAAACATACTCCGTCATTTTCTTCAAACAGGACATCATTCAAACTGCAAAGTGTTTACTTATATTTGTGTACACTCGCAATAAAAGACAACAGTGTGTTTTTGTTAAATAAATTAAAGTAATACGTCCCCCGAAATGGCACTAATTTTAAAATTAAACTAAAATGCTCACGGCTGCACGGGCATTCATAACTGTGCGCGCCCAAGATGAGGGACGAGCAGAACAGAGTGAACGTTGTTTAGTTCATTCCTACTTCCATAGGAATTAATTGAAAAAGCTCGCTCTACTCTGCACCATTATTAATGTATTGTGCAGACGTCCTTATTTAACTTTCGCTTCCAAGTTAGCGATTTTAAAGCCCCCAGCGGTGTCACACGTTGATTGACCGGTGGGAAAATATTCCTATAGTAAAATCCATAATATTTTATAAATGCAATAGGCCTACCTGATTTTGAACACAAGAGGGCAGTATAGCACTATGTATGTAACATTTTTTGACTAAACAACCATGCTGGTTGTTTTTAAACTTAAACATAATTCTTTAATTGAAAAAAGGGAATAAAATGGGTTTAGTTCTAATATTTGTATAATTTTATATAAAAATAAATGGTGTATAATTACATTTTAGAAAGATATGAGACATTTCCTGATTCTTTTTTTGACATTATTTTAATCCCTCACCATAGCAAAACCGTTTGTGATATTCAATATCCGTTCACAATTTAGCATCTTTAATGTATTTTCATCATGTTGAAAAAGTTTGGCGTGAATAAAATAAACTACTTAGGAGGAGTAGCTAAAAACTCAGAATCTGAAATCCACATTCAAACCAAAATATCTAACTTCCTGTTGGTTGTAGCTAATAAGTGTAAATTAGAAAGTTGTCCGGCTCGAAGAGTTCAATATACATACCGAGTTTTGTTACTGTAGATAAAACTAACCCCCCCACTTTTGTCAAAAGCATTTAGAAAGTGACACACTTCCTGCTGCCAGTTGGTGGCGCTATAACTTTGACTCACAATAGTCACATCCATGTGATCGGCCTCTTACAGCGAACACACTGCTGAAGCGCCACCTGGAAACCCCGTTCCAGGTGGCGCTGTCGAGCCCCCCAGCCACGCCCGGGTACCAGCTTCAGCCCGGCCCTGATTGCCGCGGGTTCTGACCCGTGTGCAAAGTTTCAAGAGTTTTTGAGCACGTTAAGGCCCCCAAAAGTGCCCAAAAGGTAGTAAAATAATAATAATAATAATAATAATAATAAATATAGCTGCGAGCAGCGATTGCGGGCCCAAGCCGGTGGCACCGCAACCCCGGTGCCTTTAGTTACCTGAAGGCACCGGAGTGGCGGTTCCGCCGGCTTTGGCCCTTCATCGCTGCTCGCAGCTATATTTATATATATATATATATATATATATATATATATATATATATATATATATATATATATATATATATGTATATATAAACAAGCCGGTGGCACTGCCACCCCGGTGCCTTTAGGGTTACTGTGCACGACGTGCAAAAACCTAACCCCGCTTTCACCAGGGGCGTCGATTTCGGTGGGGATGGTGGGGACGCGTACCCACCAGATTTCGTGATGAGTCATTTTGTACCCACCACTTTTTTTTGGAAAACCTCGAGCTCAATTTAGCCGTTCTGCTGCTGCGCTGGCTACACGCTTCTCTGTTCATAACACTGCAACAACTGTAACATTGGGATACGTTCTAGGTTGGGGGAGGGGTGGGTGGCATGCCAAATGGAACTTGTTACTTTGATTTGAATTCCCCGTGTCGGAATCGCACATGATTGGGTGGTGCAGCTCAGCTGACGTGCCTGTTCACTTCACTTTTCTCCTGGCCACCTGACTGGACAATTTTATTCGTAGTGCTGCTGGCTGCCTGGATGAACATGTGGAGGAGGTAACGTATTCATTTATTCTTGACAATCAGTAAACTAATTTCTCGTAGTTTTGACCAAGAGCAGCTCGTAAGTAACAGTAAACAGTAAGCTTAGAGACTGTGCTAACTTGAGGGGAAGAGCAGCTAGCTGTAGTTAGCTTAGCTGACTCAGTTCGCAGCATTGTAGCATCTTCTGTGGAGCGTTATTTGAAGTTCAGACCACAGGAGTTCAAAACGATAGAAACGATATGCAACATAAACGATACAAAATTGGCCTACGATAGAAATTTTAATTATATTTCACTATCGCTATAATGCCTGTTGATGACGTAATCTACCCGCAAAATTTAAACCCACGCCCACGAGCTGCAACCGGCTGCAACGTATTCGTCTTCGTTATTTTGGATAAACATGGCTGAAAGCGAAATGGAGGAACTGTGGAAAAAGACTGGTGCAACATTCATTATTTTGACTTGGTTCGGATTTAAGCCGTCCGACGAGCAGCAGCAAACTATATTCTGTGTAGAGTGTGTGGGGCAACAGTTCCAAACGCCTGTTTCACACATAGATAGTCTACTCCGTTTGCAGTGCGTATTGTAAATGTTTTGCCACTTGCTAGCTTGAGCAACTTATTATTAACGTTACTTCTGTAGATTTATAATATATAACATTTTTAAGTGTATTGAGTTTAAACGTGAATAGCCTACGTCGGTGAAAGAGTGTAGACGTATAAGTTACTACTGTAACGTTATGTGTACAAATAGTTTCGCAATGCTGAAACTTTTTTTTAATAAAAGACCGATAATAAAAATAGTGATTTGAAAAAAAAAAGAGAATAAATGTGTTTGTAGCACAGTCGTAGATCAGTTGCGCAATGCGAACTGCAAACCCAATACTTTAAGCTTTTTCTTTTCTCTGCAGCTAGTGTATTTGAATTTTATTTATTTGCAACATTATGTTGTATAATTACAGTTTTGCACAATAAATGTTCTCAAAACTAGCCTACATACAACGTTTCTTTCTTTCTTTAAAAATACATTTAGCAGTTAGGCCATATCGCCCATCCCTGGAGTTGCGGCATGTGCGTGTTATTTTATGTAAACACAGTGAATTATAAGTGGTTAACTTAAACCAGGTAGGATCAGACGGTCGATTCAAACATGTGTGAGAGAGGAGGATTTATAAGAGCTTGTTATGACGGGTTAATTGCTGTGTGTATTGTTTATATTTCTGTCACTGATGCCAATCCAATACATTTTATTATTGTCCTTCTTTATGCCAGCCAGCCAGTGTCAAGCTCCAGACTGTCTGCCTTTGTGTGTGGACTGGACTGAAAAGAGGTGGCCAGTTCTGACCAGGTATGGATGTGAATTTAGCAGATTTTGAATTGTTTGCAAAAGAGAAATTAAGTGCTGCTTTTTAATTGGGCTACTATTTCTAGCAGAACAGTGTGTGTGTGTATTGATTGTACAAAAACAAAACAAAAATTAAGTGCATGTGAATTCAGAAGATTTTAATTATTGCAAAATAGAAATTAAGTACTGCTTTTTAATTGCCATCTCGGTAACACTTTATAATAACGTTCAGTTGCAAGTCATTTATAAGTGGTTAGTTAATGATGAACTAATCATTTACAAAACATTCATAAATGATTAGCATGTGATGTACTCCCATTTTCTGTATGTTTTGTAAATTCCATTACAAGTGATTAGTAAATGATTAACTAATTATTTACAAAACATGACTATGCATTCATAAATGATTAAGTTATATGTTCATTATTTTATGTATGTTTTGTAGATTCAGTTATAAGTCCTATATAATTGATTAGTTAATAATCACTTATATAATCACTGAATCTACAAAACATACTTAACATAATTAACGTATCACTTATTAATAATTTATGAATGCAATGCATATTCATATTTTGTAAATGATTAGTTAATCATTTATTAATCATTTACTAATCACTTATAAATGTACAAAACTTACATAAAATGGGAGTACATCACATGCTAATCATTTATGAATGTTTTGTAAATGATTAGTTCATCATTAACTAACTATTTATAAACGACTTACAACTGAACGTTATTATAAAGTGTTACCGCTATGGGTAGCAGAACACAAAATGAACTTGTGTGAGTGACAAGCTGGACAACTATCTACTGAGTAAGTTAATTGACTTATGTCTCAGCAGGATTTGGAAAAACTCGTCCATGCTTTTATCTTTAGTACAACACACAAAAAAACTAAAATTTTCCAAAGAGATGTGAACGCCTCTCGGATGTTCCAATGAAGGCCACAGCTATTTCCTTTTTGTCAATATTTTGCAATTTCTCCCTGTGGACATGGCAGACTGACACGCTGTTGAGCCGTGACTGTGCCATTGTGGAGCGGAGCCAGGTCTTCAAACGTCGCAGGGCACTGAAACTCCGCTCAGCTTCGCAAGAAGACACAGGGACCACAAGCAACAGCCTAACCAGAGCCTCCACCTGGTGAAACAGCCGTCTCACTTCTGGCACCATGGTCTTCAGGATCTGACTGACCTCCTGACAAGAATGGAACTGGTAGCTTGCTTTCAGCATAGCCAGTTGCACTTGCAGCGGCTCTGCGTCCAACTCCGGGTACAGCTCCACTGCCTCACTCAACTCTCCTGTCTGAAGGTGTTCCTCCAACTTGGCCAGATAGCCAAGGCCCTCCTGGCTAAATCTATCATGCCTTTGTTGAAATGGCTAAGAAGGCCTCTTGCTCGAGGAGCTGAGACACTCCCTCTATCTGAAGCCATCTCCTCCAGTGCAGCCAGGACCACCTCATACTGTGTGAGGACCGACTTAATGGCTGGTGTGCGCACAGTCCATCTTGTGGCGCACAATGGCTTAATAGTGGTGAACGAGCCCTTTTCAGATATGGCTATCTGTTTGAAGATGGTCTTGAACTTCCCAGACTGGCCAAACAAAGAACCCAGGTCATGGATCCATGTGAGGGCATCACTCACAACTGGTGCGGATGAGGAGACTGCCTGAGTGACCAGGTTCACACAATGCGGCCCACAGTGAACGAAAATGGCAAGCGGCTGTACTCTGCGGACCAAAGCTTGCATCCCAGATATGTGCCCCGACATGTTTGCCGCTCCGTCATACGTTTGGCCACGAAGACCCGAGAGTGGGAGGTTGAGGCGGAGCAGCACATCGGAGGCAATTTTCCAAAGATGCTCGCCAGTTGTGGAAGAGGCCTCGTACATCCCCACAAACTCCTCCCTTGGCTCCAAGTCTTTGTCAACATAGCGGAGGCAGATGGAGATCTGCTCCATTCCACTGATGTCCTGGGTTCCATCCATTATGAGGGAGTACTGCAGTACAGGTAAGGCAGAAATGTTTTCAGCAATCCCCCTAATTATGGTGTTTCCCATAATGCTCAAAATTTCATTTTGTATTTCAGGGCTGGTGTAGGGGTGATGCTTCTGCAGCCAGCTTGCCAGGTTGGGGTCATCCTCTGCCTTATCCCTGAGATAAGTCTGGAAGTTTCCCTCCTCGTTGGAATGGCCTCTAAGAGACAAGCCTTGTTTGGAGAGATACTTCACAGCACCTACAATTTGTACGAGAGCAGACCTGGCTGCCTCTTGAGCACTTGCTGATGGGCTGCATAATTGCATTCTAACAGAATTTTGTAGGTGCGTGTGTGTGTTTACAGCTATAACGTGTGCCTTGCTGATCTCATGCCTACTGAAAGCTTCCCTACCCTTTCTCCAGTTTCTGAAGCCTGCCGATATGAATGTTGGTTCAGCACTTTTGGCCAAGGTGGAGGTTTTCTGCGCAAAGGTATTCATGCAATGAATACACAAAACCCCCTTAATTTGATGGCTGTAGTGTAGCCAGGGGAAAGCTTTGTACCAGCTGTCCTGGAACCTTAGTGTCCGATTTGGTAGGATTAATGGCTCAATATCCCTTGCACTGGGCTGGTGCGGGCAGTCCAAAGGATGTTCAAGGTGGATCCCCTCATTTTGAGTAGCTGGCTGCTCCTGAAATGTAAGTAATTAATTGGATATGAATGAAGGGGTAATTGAGTAGTAGTTTAGTTAAAGGTATAATTTTATATTTTACATTCATATTTTAATGACACAAAATATTGATTTATAAAGGAGTTTATTGATTTAAAAACGATTGGATTGCTGCAGGCACTAAAGAAAATAGTCTGTTCCGTCTCTGAACTGTTTTAATATATATATATATATGTTTGATTTTGTTCATGAATCCCACCTGCACTTCATCTGTGCTCTGTTCTTGAACACACTCAGCTTCAGTCTGTGGTTGCATGTGCTGTAAAAGTATGCCAAAGTTTGCGGTTTATGTATGGCAAACAGAATGTAGTTTTTAATGTTGCTTGTTTTAAGATTATTGTTGCTGTCTGTTTATTTGAATTGTATAGGTTTTTTCTCCAGATATATGCAGACCTCACCTCGTCATGCTCATCGGTCTGTTCATGCCTGTCTTTCTTTCTTTCAGATGGACCTGGGACCTGTTCCTGATATAAACCAAATGTGATGTAATTTCTTTCAATGTATTGTTGTTCATTAACCTGTACCTGTCATTTTTTCAGTTGTGTGTTGACCTCACCTCTTCATTGTCCACCAGTTCCTGATGACCAGTAAGTTCTTGTCCCTGATATAATGTAAACAATACAGTGAAGATGGATGGTAACTTGACTGATTTTGCCCTAAATTTTATAGTGATTTTAATTTTTTTATAATGCCTGGATTTCTCCTTTTAGGACTTTGTTTCTGTTTTTGAATGTGCTACCTCACCTCTTCACTGTCTTCCACCAGTTCCTGCATTTCATTTACTTCTGCACTTAGTTCCTGTTTCTAATAAAACAAATAAAAAAAAAGATTGATAACTCCATTGATTTTCTCCTTTTTCATTTTTATTATGGTTTTATATGGTGTACACCCAACAGTCTACAGCAGTTCTTGTAATATATTCTCTTCTCCAAAACGTAAATGTAATAATTAATAGTATTTTTTTTTTTACAATATGGGTTTCAAGTGTGATGGTATGGTAAAAATTATACAGCTCAGATTACATTTAGTGGCGGGTATTTTAAGCAAACTGTGTGCTGCTGGTAACTGCTAGCTAGCTAATAAATAACCTTGTCTGTCAAAGAGAGTGACAGGTTGGGTTATTCATTTAGCCGATAATAAGATACCGGCACTAGGCTACTAGGGCACTTACTGTACATGTCTGCTTGGCTTTAAAAAAAGCTCTGATGTCCTGTCCACTTCTTTTTGACATGATGCTGGATGCTGGTTTTATTCTCGCTGACTATCGCGCTTCTTTATTTAACCCTTGGCTTTCACACAAGTTTAAAATATTCTGGCTGACCACCCAGTGTGAATATTTCTAGGCGACCGTTATTTAGAAATGTTGCACTCTGGTTTCCATGGTGACGTGTCATCGCTTGTCACGTGAGACACCGCAGCCACAACAGCACTGAATAATGAATGATCTGCTTTTGTCATTTTCCCTTTTTATTCAAAATATTCACAAATTTGTTTGCTATAGCATGACATATCTGATATTCCGATTGTCAAATATATGCAAGTGGATGTGTTTTGTTGTTTAAAGTCCTTTATTTTTTAAATGAGCTGACACTGACAGCTTAGCATGGACAGTGAACGAGCGGGAACTACATAGTCTGCTGGGATGAGCCGAGGCAGAGAATTTCCGGCCAAGGTTCCGCATTTTAAGGGGGCTCCCGAGGGCTGATCATTCAAACAATCAGGAATGTTAATATAAAGACGCAGCAAATATCTCTGCATCCCAGACCCCCCTCTCTCGCTACGCGATCGCTGGCTAACGTCATGCTTTTACCGTCTCGCCTTTTTCAAACTGGAGCAGCGCTTACTCGCAGGTATGTAGACAAATTACAATGCATGATTTGATTTGTTAAACGTGAAAAGGACTTATCCGTCTAAACGCTCGCTCTCTAACGTAAACCTAGATATATATGTTCACTGTTGTTAGGCGCATATCCAAGTGTTTGTGCGGAGTGTGGACATGGAGGCGCCGACGCGATTACTTGCATTTTCCTATAAACAGTGGAAAGTTAAAACAATGTTTATTACTTAAGTTTTGCTGGTATTGTGGCTATAGTCTTGTGCATTTGTACACAACGGATCAGCTGTTTTAACTCTTCTCTTGCAATACATCATGTTAGCCTTGCCTTAGCCACCAACTTACTCAGCTAACTTAGTTACGGTTTGCGTTCGTACAGCAAGCATTGGTGGAGTCGGAGATGATCGTGGAGTAGTCAGTATCTTGTTTAATTATTGCTTGAATCTATTGCTGAATTCTGGAATAGTTGTGATGAGGATGATGATGGAGGCGGGGTGCTTTCAAGTTTTGGTCAAAATGGTGATACGATTGGATGGATACAGTGTCAGATCATGGTGTGATCATCGTTCATCTGTGCGACACATATTTTTGCTTTTTCAATCTTGGCAAAATTGTAGTGCAGAACGCAGAAGTTGTGTTGTCAATTGGCGATTTTTTTTGGACAGTTTTCAGTTGTTATGAGGAGCAATATGAGAGAGAAATTTGGTAATCATTGTTTACATTAAACCACGTCATGTCATATTGTCAATGTTACTTATCTTATGAAGCAGAATAGTGGGTCATAGGCTACTCGTATGTCTAATGCTTTTTAAAAACCTAAGGCTTTCAAGTTCAACATAAAACGAGTCAGACATCATCACATGTTTGTATACATTTTTATTTATTTACATTAAGCGACAGTAACGTTACATCGTCTTTCAAAACATGATCTGCGCGAAAGAGAGAGAAAAAAATAATGTCATTCATTGTACCCAGCACTTTTGAAAATGCACTTCCGAATACGTCTCTGTCCCCAGCACATTTCAAACCAAACTGACGCCCATGGCTTTCACTGTCGCCCTACGGTCCCATGGATTTAACGGACACATGAAATAAGTACACAAGACCGAAAATTCATATGAAGTGTACCATTTTGGACAGGGCCTATGATCGTGAATCACAATAGCCACATATATGAGATCATTTAAATTTAGAATCATTTTTAATGTCATAGGACATACATGGGCAATATACGGCCCGGGGGCCGGATCCGGCCCGCATAGTGCTTCAATCCGGCCCCCGCGATGCGATCGCAATTTGGATGAAACACACGACAAAATAAACATGCGTGACACAAAACAATCTTTAACTTAGGTGGCAAATATGTTTTAGTAATTCTGTGAATTACACTGCGCAAACCAAAATTAATACTACCCACCGGATGAAGGGTTGTCTCTGTCTCCACATAACATAAAATATTCATTTTATTTTATTTTTCGTGTTCGCATTTATGAGGAAAAACAATGTTACGGACGTGTTCTCCGTTACGGACGTGAGCGCTCTGAAAGCGGCACTAAAAGATGCTTTAAAACTTTCACAAAGACATCAAACAGAAAGCACAAAACCTTTCTTTAAAGTGAATTTCGTTTTGTATTAATTGTATCTTAATGTTATGTTTCATCAACCAATTGCCTGTATTTAATAAATAAGAAGTAAATATAGCAGACAATATAGAGATAATCACGAAACATTAATAACGAGATAATCACGCCGGCGCGTGAACTGGAGCTCGTCTCATAAATAAACCGAAACTCAGCATATAAAGTAGCCTACTTGCCTCACATGTCTACTTTTAAGCTGAACAATTCAAAACGAAAGAAAACAGACTACAGACTGCTCTCTGCTTATGTAATCCTTATGAAATGTGCATTTCTCTCTGGCGCGTTCACTAGGCTACTGAAGATCGCAGGTCAGCATCGTCAACTTCATCTTAGCGGACAATGACAAAGAAAACACTTATTTATTAATAAACAATTAAAATATCTCCTTGCTATATTTTACGTATTCATAATCATTACTTTTGCTGGTTTTGCCAGTCATGTATTCTGCAACGAAATATTTTTTGAAAGTATCCTTCCCAACACTGGAAGTCTGTATGTTAATTAGGGATGGGCATTTTTCAAAAATATTGCATTCGAATATTTGGGCTCATAAAAATCGAATATTCGAATATTCGTATATTTAAATGACATTTAACGAAAAAGTTTTTCTCTGTTTATATAGAGAAAAACAATATCCACATGCAGGGGCGCCGCCAGCAATTTATGATCGAGTGAGAAAAGGCGCTGCGCTGACAGACGTTTCAGAGACACAAAGATAACGGTGTTCTAAGTTTCTAACAGCACTTTGCGTTTTCTCCTCTTAAACCGGTCTCCCTCAACGAAACTTAAAGGAAGTATATGTCTCAAAATAATTTTGCTATAAGATAAGTTATCATCTAAGCTCGGATCACGCGGGGTCCAGCTGCGCTTACCTGCAGTCGTGAATGCAGTGTTGGTCAGCTGTCTTTCCTCAGTCGACTGTTTGGATTTCATGTGATTTCTTATTGTGGTGATGATGATATTATAACTCTATAAATTATAAATTAATTAATTTGATCAAAAGTAATTCCATTTAGTAAGATCATTTTCAAGTAAACTTCGCGAGGCAGACGACAACATTATGTGATCAAATACACACAACTTGTTAACACACTCCACAGCGCCACCCAGTGCATTTAATTATAATTGCGAGTTAGTGCTTGGGATTTATCATGGATTCACTGCATTTACGGCCAGCAAAGCAACATAGTAAAATTCGAATAGTATTTTATTTTACTAATAATAATTACAGATCGAAAATTCAAATATTCGTGCACATCCCTAATGTTAGTGTAACCTGCACACATACATTTGCAGTTTTGTTAATAGCTTTCCATCTTGAATAGTTACAGCTGGTATGAATGACATGAACAATGTGCAGGGTAGTGTAGGAAAGTAAATCAAGTTATTGTAACCTTAGAGTGGCCTAGGTCAGACTGGCCTATAGCAAAAATAAATATCAGGCCTTGAAATAGGCTGGCAAAGTCAAAGTAACTGTAGAGTAGCCTTATACATATTTGCATTGAATTAATTTGTACCATTTAATCATGTAACTGTTTAATTGCAATTGTCCAAAGTGTGGCCCTCCGTTTACTTTGCCAAAGTAACTGTGGCCCTCAGACTAAAACTGTTGCCCACCCCTGTCATAGGATGTCATAAGTCAATCTGTTTTGCAGCACTTAAATGTGTAAATCCAGAAGCCCAGTATTTATCTGGAGGTCTTTGCCCTTTGCCTGTCAACCTGGTTTGTCTCTGCCTTTTCTGTTCTGGCCCTGTTTGCCATTGCTCACCCTGCCTGTCTTGACCTTTCTTAATAAAAAGCTGCAAATGGACCCCCCTGGCCTGACCCTGCCTCGTTACAACACATATGCTGCATCTGCTCGCTATCTGCCGAACGGCTCTGGTAGTTCCGCTTCAGCACTGATGATGTTGTAGGAATAGTGCGCTCTGGTTGGTCTGGATTATTCGGAATTTTTTATTTTATACAGAACTAAGTTATTTATAATTTAGATGAGAATAAAATTAGTGTTTATTAAAATGATGGAAAACAAATATATTGATCTGAAATATAGTGCATCAATTTTAAATTAATTTAGATTAAATTACCAAACATACAATCTTAATTTAATTTAAAGCAAACAATACATTTAAATACATTTAAATTATGACTAGTCAGAACGGCATTGTAGATATCTCAAACTGGAGTTAGGGATAGTCATAATTTTGATAATAGATATTAGATATTAGATATCTATTATCAAATGACAGATATCTTGAAATTCATTTTGATTAGAGATATCTGAAATTTGATATCTGTAACTTTCATTTGATTGGGTTAGCTATGCACACTGTGATTGGCTCATCGCGTTTGGGGGCGTGGCTTAGCCATAGGCCAATTACGTTACAGATATCTTAAATGATAATACAAACTATCCAAAATATAATTACGACTTGTCAGAAAGACGTTGTTGATATCAACAATGTTAATTCCGGATAGTCAAACTTATCTTTTAAATGTTAAAAGGGCTTCCCATACAGAGCTCAGAGAGAGGCTCACCATATTCAAACCAAATTATCTGACTTCCTGTTGGTCGTTGCTAATTACGGTAAATTAGAAAGTTGTCCGGCTCGAAGAGTACAATATACATATCGAGTTTTGTTACTGTAGATAAAACTAACCCCCCCACTTTTGTCAAAAGCATTTAGAAAGTGACACACTTCCTGCTGCCAGTTGGTGGGGCTATAACTTTGACTCAAAATAGTCACATCCATGTGATCGGCCTCTTACAGCGAACACACTGCTGAAGTTTCATCAAGATCAGTTAATGTATGTAGAAGTTATAACACACTTCCTGTTTCCATTATTCGCCATAAATTTGTTTCCTCACCACGGCCAAACCGTTCGAGATATCAAAAATCCCCTGGCAATTTTTCATCCTCAATGTCTTGACTTCATGCACACCGAGTTTGGAGACGAACGGGGGAATTCCCTAGGAGAAGTGTTTCAAATTCCTGAGCATGCGTTTCCAAACAACCCTAAATAGCCGACTTCCTGTTGGGCTGGCGTAAAACTTAGAGCACGAAAGTTGTTCGGCCCCATGAGATATATAAGTGTAGCGAGTTTCAGATTATTACATGCAAGCGTGTTTGATATATGGACAAGTGTTCAAACCCCGTTCCAGGTGGCGCTGTCGAGCCCCCCTGCCACGCTCGGGTACCAGCTTCAGCCCGGCCCTGATGGCCGCGGGTTCTGACCCGTGTGCAAAGTTTCAAGAGTTTTTGAGCACGTTAAGGCCCCCAAAAGTGCCCAAAAGGTAGTAAAATAATAATAAATATAGCTGCGAGCAGCGATTGCGGGCCCAAGCCGGTGGCACCGCAACCCCAGTCCCTTTAGTTACCTAAAGGCACCGGAGTGGCG
Organism: Tiaroga cobitis; assembly: GCA_030578255.1. Lineage (NCBI taxonomy): Eukaryota > Metazoa > Chordata > Actinopteri > Cypriniformes > Leuciscidae > Tiaroga > Tiaroga cobitis. The sequence continues at coordinate 53,201,317 of CM060597.1, forward strand.
GTTCCGCCGGCTTTGGCCCTTAATCGCTGCTCGCAGCTATATATATATATATATATATATATACATATATATATATATATATATATATATATATATATATATATATATATATATATATATATATATAAGCAAGCCGGTGGCACTGCCACCCCGGTGCCTTTAGGGTTACTGTGCACGACGTGCAAAAACCTAACCCCGCTTTCACTGTCGCCCTACGGTCCCATGGATTTAACGGACACATGAAATAAGTACACAAGACCGAAAATTCATATGAAGTGTACCATTTTGGACAGGGCCTATGATCGTGAATCACAATAGCCACATATATGAGATCATTTAAATTTAGAATCATTTTTAATGTCATAGGACATACATGGGCAATATACGGCCCGGGGGCCGGATCCGGCCCTTATAGTGCTTCAATCCGGCCCCCGCGATGCGATCGCAATTTGGATGAAACACACGCCGAAATTAACATGCGTGACACAAAACAATCTTTAACTTAGGTGGCAAATATGTTTTAGTAATTCTGTGAATTACACTGCGCAAACCAAAATTAATACTACCCACCGGATGAAGGGTTGTCTCTGTCTCCACATAACATAAAATATTCAATTTATTTTATTTTTCGTGTTCGCATTTATGAGGAAAAACAATGTTACGGACGTGTTCTCCGTTACGGACGTGAGCGCTCTGAAAGCGGCACTAAAAGATGCTTTAAAACCTTCACAAAGACATCAAACAGAAAGCACAAAACCTTTCTTTAAAGTGAATTTCGTTTTGTATTAATTGTATCTTAATTTTATGTTTCATCAAGCAATTGCCTGTATTTAATAAATAAGAAGTAAATATAGCAGACAATATAGAGATAATCACAAAACATTAATAACGAGATAATCACGCCGGCGCGTGAACTGGAGCTCGTCTCATAAATGAACCGAAACTCAGCATATAAAGTAGCCTACTTGCCTCACATGTCTACTTTTAAACTGAAGAATTTAAAACGAAAGAAAACAGACTACAGACTGCTCTCTGCTTATGTAATCCTTATGAAATGTGCATTTCTCTCTGGCGCGTTCACTAGGCTACTGAAGATCGCGAGTCAGCATCGTCAACTTCATCTTAGCCGACAATGACAAAGAAAACACTTATTTATTAATAAACAATTAAAATATCTCCTTGCTATATTTTACATGTTCATAATCATTACTTTTGCTGGTTTTGCCAGTCATGTATTCTGCAACGAAATATGTTTTGAAAGTATCCTTCCCAACACTGGAAGTCTGTATGTTAATTAGGGATGGGCATTTTTCAAAAATATTGCATTCGAATATTTGGGCTCATAAAAATCGAATATTCGTTTATTTAAATGACATTTAACGAAAAAGATGTTATTTTTTAAGTTTTTTTTTTTTTTAGTTTTTGTCACCATTTCTTTTAGTTGAAAACATTAAACATTAGGCCTATGTGTAAACAAAAAATATAAAAAACAAAAGCATTAATAAAAGAATGCTCAAGCAGCGCGAACGGGGAAAAAACGCCTAATAAAGCGGTTGCGCCAGATATCGTACAGAACGTACACACACTCGAGTCAGCATATGATTATCGTGTTTATATTGTTTCATGTTTATATAGAGAAAAACAATATCCACATGCAGGGGCGCCTGCATGTGGATGGAAAAAAAATATGATTTACAATTACTGCTTTGGTTGCATTCTGGTGGAATTATTAATAGTACATTAAGATATGACAAAATACCTTCATAGCGGTAAACAGAGTATCTTCAATTGGTACCGAGTGGCATAAGACTTGATAAACGCCGTTCAAAATGATCACGATAAAACAGGTGCTCGCGCACATTCGGCCTGGGGACTGGTTTATAGTAGCCTGTATTCGTGTTCGAAGGTGTCATCTCCTCATACGTTCACGAAAAGTACGAAGTACGAACGCAGTGCTTTCCATCTTGAGATTCAGTGGGGGGCGCGCTCTGGACAGCTATATAGTGTCTTATTATTCTAAATAATTGAATTTATTGCTCAAATTTACAAATTAAAAATGAAAGATGAAGCATACATTTAATAAGACTAGACTAGGGGTGCCTTGCATTACAATATGCAGATTTAAATATACCACCGTCAATTTGATGTGTGTGTGTATAATAAAATCATTTAGTCACTACTATTATAACTTGAACGTGTTTGCTTACTAAATTGTGAGCAAAACGAAAGTTGCAGCAAAGATCAGCAACAGGAGTCAAAATTCATTAATCACGAGAGTGAAGAGCTGACTGAAAAAAATGTTGACGGAATATTTTGTGTAAAAGTGCCTATTTAAGCGAATCTGTCATTTACTCTTTTGTTGTTGTGTTTTCCCTGAAAACCGGAAGCAATCGCCCCCGATATGGCGCTAATTTTAAAGTGACACTAAAAAGTATGCGGCTGCACTGACATTCATAACGGTGCGCGTCCATGGCGACGAGCAAGCAAAACAGAGCGAACGTTTTTTCATTTCTACTTCCATAGAAATTCATTCGAATTTCATTAATCACGAGTCGAGAGTGAGCGTCTCTCTCTGCTGTGTTATGCTGCATCACACGGGCATTCATAACGCTGCGCGTCCACGACGATGAGCGAGCAGAACAGAGTGAACGTTTTTTTAGTTCATTCCTACTTCCATAGGAATTCCCTCGAGCGCTCTGCACGCGCCACCATTATCAATGTCCGTGTGGACGTCTGCGATTGAACAATGGAAACATTGGCTACTCTGTCATTTTATTCAAGAAGATCATTCAAACTGCAAAGTGTTTACTTATTTTTGGATACTCGCAATCAAACACAACATTGTGATTTTGTAAAATACATTCAAGAAATCCGCCCCCGAAATGGGGCTTCTTTTAAAATGAAACGAAAATAATCACAGCTGCACGTCTTGTGGAGACGTCCGTTACTTTCGCTTTCAAGTTAGCGATTTTAAAGCCCCCAGCGGAGTCATGGTGGGAAAATATTCCCATAGTAGCATCAATTGGCATACCTGATTTTGAACACAAGAGGGCAGTAAAGCACTATGAATGATTTTTATTTTTTAATTTTTTTGGCTAAACAACCATTCTGGCTGTTTTTAAACTTAAACATAAATCTTAAATTGAAAAAAAGGAATACAATGGGTTTAGTTCTAATATTAGTATAATTTTATAGAAAAATAAATGGTGTATAATTACATTTTAGAAAGATATGAGACATTTCCTGATTCTTTTTTTGACATAATCCCTCGCCATTGCAAAACCGTTTGAGATATTCAATATCCGTTCACAATTTAGCATCTTTAATGTATTTTCATCAAGTTGAAAAAGTTTTGTAACTGTAGATGAAACTAACCCCCCCCCCCCCCCCCCCCCCCCCCACACACACTTTTGTCACAAAAGGTGGTGCTACTGAGCCCCTGCACCACGCCCGTTTCTGAAACTTTGCACATGTCTACTGGCTAATAAATGTGATCTGTCTGTCAAGTTTCATGCAATTTTAAGCAATTTCAGGCATGCTAAGAGTCTCAAAAGCATCCAAAAAGAATATTAAAGTTTGATGCGTTGCCATGGCAACAGTATCTAAGATATCAATAATCCTTTCACAGGTCTACATCTGCCGTGTATTTACATTATACACATCAAGTTTGAAGCAAATCGGGTAAAAATAAGAGGGTGATTTCAAAGTATTTTGAAAGTGACACACTTCCTGCTGCCAGTTGGTGGCGCTATAACTTTGACTCACAATAGTCACATCCATGTGATCGGCCTCTTACAGCGAACACACTGTTGAAGTTTCATCAAGATCAGTTAATGTATGCAGAAGTTATAACACACTTCCTGTTTCCATTATTCGCCATAAATTCGTTTCCTCGTCACGGCCAAACCGTTCGAGATATCAGAAATCCCCTGGCAATTTTTCATCCTCAATGTCTTGACATCATGCTGACCGAGTTTCGTTGCGATTGGTTGAATTCTCTAGGAGGAGTATATCGAATTCCAGGGGCATACGCTTCCAAACAAACCATAATAGCCGACTTCCTGTTGGGCTGGGGTAAAAAGTAAAAGTACAAAGGATATATAAACCGATGAGATCTATATGTGTACCGAGTTTCATATTATTACATGCAAGCGTGTTTGATTTATGGACCAAGTTTTCGGACCTCGTTCCAGGGGGCGCTGTCGAGCCCCCCTGCCACGCCCGGGTACCAGCTTCAGCCCGGCCCTGATGGCCGCGGGTTCTGACCTGTGTGCAAAGTTTCAAGAGTTTTCATGCACGTTAAGAGCCCCAAAAGTGCCCGGATAGTCGTTAGAATAATAATAATAAATATAGCTGCGAGCAGCGATTACGGGCCCAAGCCGGTGGCACCGCAACCCAGGTGCCTTTAGGGTTATTGTGCACGTCGTGCAAAAACGTAACCCTACTTTGACTGTCGAAAAGAAGTGTGCTGTAGAGCTTGCATCAGTGTGGGCTCTGCAAAAGTGCGCATCGAGGGCACATATCAACCACAAAGTATGCATGAGCTACCTTCTGAAACCTAAAATGAAAAATGAGACACCCTACAGACGGTCTCATGGATTTAACGGACACATGAAATAAGCACACAAGACTGAAAATCTGCCGAACGGCTCTGGTAGTTCTGCTTCAGCACTGATGATGTTGTAGGAATATTGCACTCTGGTTGGTCTGGATTATTCGGGATTTTTTATTTTATACAGAAATAAGTTATTTATAATTCAGATGAGAATAAAGTTAGTGTTGATTAAAATGAAGGAAAACATTTATTTTATTGATCTGAAATATAGCACATTAATTTTAAATTCATTTAGGTTCAATTGCCAAACATACAATCTTAATTTAATTTAAAGCAAACAATACACTTAAAATATATGGGTTATATGAATATTTTGTAGAAAAAAATTAAATAATAATATATAATAATAAATATATATATATATATATATATATATATATATATATATATATATATATATATATATATATATATATATATATATATATATATTAGGGGTGTAACGATACACGTATTCGTATTGAACCGTTCGGTACGAGGCTTTCGGTTCGGTTTTCGGTACGCATTTTTAAACCGAACGGTTCGTTGGACCATTTTTCCTGCCGACCAAAATGTCGTTATTTCAAATGTAAGCGCGTCGTGTGTGGGCAAGCACGCTCATAATGTAAGAGACTCTGGCGTGACCACAACATTGCCCAACATCAAAACATTGTGCCATGAATGAACTATCCAGTGTCCACAGATCAGCAACATTCACCATGGATGTACTGTAGTAACACTACTAACTGTAACCATGGGAGTTTGGCAGGAATAGTAGGCTATTATGCTTTCAAGTAACATTACGTCGGTTTTATTTTGACATTATGAATACAATTGCTGCCCTCAAATGTTAATCAGTACTTATAAACAAAGGTTTATTTTAGTTCAATCACATTTAATTTTGTCCAAGGAGCTGTTTTGTTTTATATGCTCCTAAGAAAAGTCAAGTATAGCTCCATCATTGCTCAAAGTAAAAAAATATCATACTTTATGATGTTAGTTTTAATAAAAGTATAATTAAAAAAATTAAATCAACGAAATTTCTCTGGCATTTCTTTCTTTTTGCTGTATCGAAAACGTACCGAACCGTACCGAACTGTGACACAAGTGTATCGTATCGAACCGAACCGTGAATTTTGTGAACCGTTACACCCCTAATATATATATATATAATTAAATATAATATATATATATATATATATATATAATCCAAAAATACAAGGCCTTAAACTTAAATTGAACAAGGGTTAAACTTTTGTCACGAACAGACACCAAGGCACAATCACACACACACACACACACACACACACACACACGCACACACACGCACACACAGTTTAAAAGCAAAACAATGTTTATCCAATCCCATTTAAAAACAGTCTGAGTGCCATCTTTTGGACATTCATCATATAATATATAATATAATATAATATATATATATCCAAAAAGACAAGGCCTTAAACTTCAGCTTGAACTCTTGTCACTAACAGACACCAAGGCACACACACACACACACGCACACACAGTTTAAAAGCAAAAAGATATTTATCCAACCCCATTTAAAAACAGTCTGTGAGTGCCATCTTTTGGACATCCACCATATTGCATAGGTTTTAAAATTATTTAAGGAAAACATATATATTGATCTGATATATATATATATATATATATATATATATATATATATATATATATATATATATATATATAGCACATATGTATAAATGAACAGGCTTGCGATATCAAGATTGCAATGCTGGAATGTGTGTGTGTGGGTGGCTCAGCGCGATTGAACAGTGTGTTACACGTAAAAACATACTCTGTCATTTTCTTCAAACAGGACATCATTCAAACTGCAAAGTGTTTACTCATATTTGTGTACACTCGCAATAAAACACAACAGTGTGTTTTTGTTAAATAAATCAAAGTAATACGTCCCCCGAAATGGCACTAATTTTAAAATTAAACTAAAATGCTCACGGCTGCACGGGCATTCATAACTGTGCGCGCCCAAGGTGAGGGACGAGCAGAACAGAGTGAACGTTGTTTAGTTCATTCCTACTTCCATAGGAATTAATTGAAAAAGCTCGCTCTACTCTGCACCATTATTAATGTATTGTGCAGACGTCCTTATTTAACTTTCGCTTCCAAGTTAGCGATTTTAAAGCCCCCAGCGGTGTCACACGTTGATTGACCGGTGGGAAAATATTCCCATAGTAAAATCCATAATATTTATATATAAATTCAATAGGCCTACCTGATTTTGAACACAAGAGGGCAGTATAGCACTATGTATGTAAAATTTTTTGACTAAACAACCATTCTGGTTGTTTTTAAACTTAAACATAATTCTTTAATTGAAAAAAGGGAATAAAATGGGTTTAGTTCTAATTTTTGTATAATTTTATATAAAAATAAATGGTGTATAATTACATTTTAGAAAGATATGAGACATTTCCTGATTCTTTTTTTGACATAATCCCTCGCCATAGCAAAACCGTTTGAGATATTCAATATCCGTTCACAATTTAGCATCTTTAATGTATTTTCGTCAAGTTGAAAAAGTTTTGTAACTGTAGATGAAACTAACCCCCCCCCCCCCCCCCACACACACTTTTGTCACAAAAGGTGGCGCTACTGAGCCCCTGCACCACGCCCGTTTCTGAAACTTTGCACATGTCTACTGGCTAATAAATGTGATCTGTCTGTCAAGTTTCATGCAATTTTAAGCAATTTCAGGCATGCTAAGAGTCTCAAAAGCATCCAAAAAGAATATTAAAGTTTCATGCGTTGCCATGGCAACAGTATCTAAGATATCAATAATCCTTTCACAGGTCTACATCTGCCGTGTATTTACATTATACACATCAAGTTTGAAGCAAATCGGGTAAAAATAAGAGGGTGATTTCAAAGTATTTTGAAAGTGACACACTTCCTGCTGCCAGTTGGTGGCGCTATAACTTTGACTCACAAT